>OU862870.1:123358674-126164716 GCA_917880715.2 Matsumyia berberina
CCAGATAGAGACAAATTTCACGGCCTATCGAAGAACAATATTTCTGATATGCTGTTCTTTTTCAAATCAACAGACTGGATAGAAGATTCCCCAACAGTCCCACTCACGTCTTTTCTTAAGATTCGTGGTATCAGAACGGCTCCAAATGCGCTCCTTATTTTTCAGCACGCCACCCTGATCACTGCCATCCTACTTTGATTTTTCTCTGAACCCTTTAACCGATTTAAAGTTTTGTGTCTCACAGTGTCTCTGGTACAGCTTTCCCTAACAAGACCAAGTCAGTAACTCCTAACAGATGCATTTAACTTTACCAACGTTGGTTAAGTCTGGACTGTACTGCAGGAGTTTGGAATCGACGGTTCTCTTCCGAGGGTCATTCTATCTCTGTGCTGTGTTCGGGTGATCTGCGCTATGATAAACGTTGATTAAAGCGTTGACTTAACACTTCGTGGAATATAGGTCAGTTAAGAGCTGCTACGATACCTAATATACAAGCACTTGCCAGGCACAAACAAGACCAAACAAGACTAAACTTGATTGCATGCCCAGCCACAAAAGCATTGTTACCAATGAAACTGCGGATAAGCTGCCTAGAACCGGATTCAAGTGAACTTTTCGCGGTCCCTAACTAGGCAGACAGGCACAGATCAAGTTCAAGTAAAGGGAGGGTTGATGTTTGTATGCTGGGAAGTCATTAAAATCACATAGCCACGTGTCTAGGCTAGGGACTTATATGGGACTCAGTGGAAAAAGCCATTCGCTATCGCCATGAAGGATAGGGAGAATGGGTCTTATTTTGTGGATGGAAGGTCGACGTTGTGTAGTTTTTTTTTGCGCCCTGGTGATTCGTTGTAGCCAACAGCTGATAAAATAGTGGAGGGCACTAAATACTTCGGTTCTAAATATTCGACGGAAAAAAGACGTCCTAATAACAAAACTCTTCAGAAAAATTAGGGAAAATCTCATTAAAATTGCTCCCAACTTTGTTACAACACTGGACATTTGTCCAGCAATTGGTTTTCAATAAAACAGAGTAAAAATTGCAAAATATTTCCTTGCAAAGAGAATCAAATAATTTTCTTAATATTTGTAAATTTTGTTTGCACTAACCTGTAGTTCACGAGTTGGACGTCTTGCAAATCGCCTGCAATATTTCAATATTGAGGGGTATTATCCACAGTTTCGCTTTCGAATTCACTTTTCATTTCACACAAATAAATCACTCAGGTCTTTAGCCAGATTTATGCAACAAATTTTCACAATTTCTCACATCACTTCGACATTTAAATTCACCTGAAAAAATAAAAAAGTTCAAAGTTAGTGACTTACAGCTCCAAAAATATTTCACAACTAAAATGATGCCCCCTTGCACGAAAACTGACAGATGGAGAAAGAGATGAAGTAACAATATTTTCTCTTGGAAATGAGAGTTTTAAGTTTGCTCAGTACTACCTCTTGCATTTTTAAAACCCTCTCCCATATACTCAAACAATACTTTCTGTTAAACTCCGCAAGTGGTATTACCGGCGAGGATCTGATTTTTTTTAATCCACTCAGCAGAGACTAACAAAAACTTTAACGTAGATAAAACTCGTATGAGTGGGCCATCGGCATTTTCCTCGATGGAGTACTAGGTGAAAGTAAGTTGTGCACTATGTTCCTAGCATGTACTAGATTTCAACATTCTATCTACTCCAGCAGAAATGGTATTGCCAGGCGATATGTTTCAAATTTGCTTTCGATGCTTAAGGAAAATTTTAAACTCATGTTTAGAATAAGCATACGTGGTTCAAGTGGTTTGTCTAGAATTGCAAAATAGGATTGTACTAAGTTGTTGCTACATACGTCATACAGAGTGGAGATAAGTGTATCAAATATCAGATTTCTTAGTCACAATGTATCGTATTTACACCGGAGAAGCGTCACACGTTATTTATAAGGTAACAAGAAGCCTTAGTGTGCTACAATCTATAATAACTTTTTAAAAAACACATTCTGTCAGGTGACAGAAGTCATTACCAGAGATTGCAGATTCCTCATTTCTTGCTGCGTTTTCATCCAGATGTAGTTGCTGTATGTACGATCGGAAGCGAAATCTATGGGCGGGTGTGTCCACCTAATATGTCTCAGCGTACTTGCCATATTCTTAACCTCTGTAGTCTTTCTGAGATTTTAAGGTGCGGTGTTATAACGTGCTTGTACTGGAGATAACTTTCGTTCTGGATCGGGTATACAAACTTCGCATTTAATGGCCCTTGAGACGAAGTTGCGTTTATTTAACATTTCATCAGTATGGCTGCATGATGGTCCATGGCTCTTTTCCTTACGAGCTTCACAAGTGCAAACGCTTTCAAAATTGAGTCGAAAAATCCAATTCATTGGCCTTTACTGACTAGGTCACAGTTGGAGTACACGAAATAAGATCTCGCATGAATGTTGAAGCTGGGATGAAGGTAAACGTGAACAAATCAGAGATAAGGCGAGGCACTCGATGTCGAGCAGCTACTTTTTCGTACGGAGAAGTCCATACTTCAATGGTTTGGACACGTAAAACGCATGTCTCCAACTCGGTTTTCAAGACGTGCCATGGAATCCGTGCAATCGGGTAGACGTCCCCAGGGTCTAGATAAGATGGCTGGACCAAGTCTGAAATCTCTCACCTCTACCCGTATGCGAATAGCCCCTGATGATTTAGAGTCGATGGCGGAAGATCGGGAAATGTGGAGAGTCCAATTGAGCTACCTTAACCCGCGACCCTCATAGTGGATAAGCGGGCCATTGGAAAATGATGATGATGTTTTAAACAAGATTCAAAGGGGGTTAAGATCTTACATTCCTTGCATTGTCTACCAGAAATTTCGTCGATGGTTGGGATTCTTGGGAATTCAACAACATATGGCACAATTTTGTAAGTTACAAAAAAACAAACCAAGTCCTTCTCGACGTTTTGCGAAATTGTTACCATCTGAAAGAAGGACGATTGACTACTTGCTGGAGTTCTAGCCATTTGTGATGGCAACATTGTGGATCAGTTTTATTGCAAGTGTCTGGATTGTCTGTGAAATGAGCTACAGATCGTTGGCATAAAGAAATGTTTTCACTAGAAATGTACTCTGGAGTGGCGCCAGAGTAACGAAAAACCGAACCCTAGTTGACGCGTATAAATTTAGTGTGACCTCGAGTAACTTAATATGCGAAATTGAAGGCAGAGGCTGATTGGTTGAAATTTCAGCTTCAGTGTAAGTTTCAATGGATGAAAATTATTTTTACGAAAGGTAAACCATACCTGCAATATTCAAAGCCAGGGTGGAATAACTAAGTCGCCCCATTGTGGGTCTTAGGATCTCTATCACGTCATCTATCACGTCTTCGTGCCACATTGTGCGGTTTCTATCCTAAGACTGAGAATCCCCATCGACTGTTTCCATAATCCTACAAAGTAATCAAGGCCTCTTCCCAATGACTTTATGATCCAAATTGCTTAGAATACTATCAAAGCCACCACCAGCCAATGATGCACTCCTTCCGAAGATCTCCACATAACATGACTTCATAATACCCCTGACATGACAGATATCCCCATTTTTGTGTTTTCATTTAGGGACATGTGTGTAAACAAAACACACATCCTTTGCCAGGCCGAAGCATGTGGAATAAATGTGATCACATTTTTCCTCCCACTAATGACAGTCATAAGGTAAACACACGCAGTAAGCTAAGCTCCAATTCCATCGGCGAAAAGTCCTTCTTCCCCTGTGCTCTCATTACATGGTATTACTACGACAACTTTTACCTCGAATCTAATTCATATTAAAGACGAACCATTAAAATGATGAATACCGCGCAAGGATTAAGCGATTACGTCCTGAAAGTTACAATTTACAAATGACACGACATTTTTCACTGCGAAATCAGCGAAAAAAAAAAGCTTACTCCCCCGCAGGAGCTCCGATTTAATCCATCTTGAATCAATGAGGTAAATGAATTTGGCACGTGGTCCTGTCTTAAATGCCATGGGTAACAGAAAAAAAATACATATTCAGTCAGAATGGTGGTTCAAATAAGTTTTGATTTAAGCATTGGCGGTGAGTGAGGGTTGGTTTTAAATAAAAGTTCACGTGCCACAATTGTCAGGTGATTGTCATTTGCTCGTGGTAAATCAGAGGTATCTCGATTTTTTTTTCTCCTGCATGGAAGAAAAAAGGAAGTAGGTTCCTTATAGCGCTGGAAGCGTCTAAAAAGAAGGAAAAGACGTTGGGATTTTTTTCAGAGGACCACACTTCATTATATTCGACCAAGCATGACGACAATAATCATATTTATCGATACGACTCCGATACAAGGACGTATACGCAATAATAATGCCAGGCTCCTTGTCCTGGATTAAGATTCCTTTTCACAATTCTTTGTCGGTAAATCAGGACCAATTGCCGAGGCTAAACGACGACATTATTCGTATTATCGATGAAACAAAGCTTCGCCTATGTGAAATGAACGTCCTTGACAAAAACAAGAGTTAAGAGTCCTACTCCATCATCCATTATCTACTCATTCGTGAAGATCGTTCTTCACCGGAAATGATCCATCTCTCCAGTTCCACAGGTCCATGGCAACGCAACAATCCATTAATCAGCACAAGTCTATGCAATGACATACTCTCCACTCGTATAGGGCACACGACCGGAATAAACCCACGCCACATGGTATAAATCCTTCGAGAACACTACCAAATAATTAATTCCTCGAAAGAGAAAAAAAAAATGTAACTCCTTGCAGGGTCCCGGCTTTGGAAATCCATAAATGATCGGAAGAAATAATGAAAACATTATCACGTATGTGGAAAGCAATTCCCCGAATCAATACGCTGATTCCCTGGGTGGCACTTCCCCCTTCCAGTAATAATGCCTCGCCATGAATTCCCATATCGATTCGTTCGCTCGCACACACATCCTCACGTGTCCTTTTAAAAGCCATCAAATTAATATATTGATTGATTAAATCCATTAAATACATTTTTTTTTTCTCCACCATTCTCATCATCGTCGTCGTCAGCAGCCTTCCGCTGCAGGACGAGCCGCAGAGCCTATTCTTCGTTCACGTGAACATCGCAGATCGATTTGGAAGTACGTACAAGCGACTTCATCCAGAGCTGAGTATTTTCCGGTATTAATCATAATTGCAAATTGATGGTTCCTTTCTGGATTTTATTGGTTCCTCTTTTTGTGTTGCCTCCTCTCGGCTTTAACTTGTTTTTTTTTTTTTTTTGAGAGTGTTCTCTCTCGCCTTCTGTCGCGCACTTGAAGTGAAGAAGGAAAAAAAAACGGAACGCACCCACAGAGGAAAATTAATGGCGTTTTCGAACCGAGTATTTACATATTATTAAATTCAATAAAATTGTAAGAAATAACGGCGAACAGCAGGACCGGCCTGACGGGAGGCAAGCTTCAGAAATTTATGAAGTCGTTAAAAAATCAGTGCAGTCTCTCCCCCTGCCTTTCTTTTTGTGTTGTCGGGTGAAACATGGTTTAATTTACACCCACCAAGGGCGACAGAGATGATGACATAACTTACACGAACTCAATTTAAAAAAAAGAAGAAAAGTCCTTGAGACGGAGATGGGATTGAGAAGGGCTCTAGCAAGTTGGGGTGATAAACTAATTTTTCAGACTCCAAACTCATGCCAGGCTTACCATGGTTTTGATGTCCCTTAAAGAGTTCCGCGCATGATTGTGGGTAAGATGTGGATTTGTGTAAATTTTCAGGTCGTTCTGATTAACAGTGGCCTTTAGATTCTGCACCAAAGAGGCCGAACACATACAGGGAATCAAGGAAAAGGTGTCGATCTGGTGCATCACTACTTCTTCCAACGAAGGACAAGTATACGTTCATCTTTGGGCCTAAAAGTAGCTTTTGATTTTAAAAAAATGTCTGCTCCTTAAACGAAGCCGGTCACCTTTTCCAAGGACACTCTGTTGAGCTCAGCCAACGATGGTACGGCTTCTTTGGACGTCTCGTCAATATACTCCAACGAACGAATGACTTCGATCAGTGAAGGAACTATTCCTGTACCCTGTTTAAGGGCAACGACAAATCCAATCCCGCTGTCAGACAGAATGAACTATTCAACCTGGACGATGAAAACCAACAATTTCGTTCACCCGACCTTTACGAAGTAAGCCATATCAAAGCTCAAGCCTGTGCTGACGGTCTTACTGCCAAGCTATTCAAAGCGGCAGGCGATGCACCAACTCATCTGTAAAATATGATTGGAGGAAAGTATGCCCGATGAATGTAACCTCAGCATTGTTTGCCCGATCCTGAAGAAAGTAAGCCCTCTGAACTTCGTCAACTACAGAGGCATCAGTCTTCTTAACATCGCCTACATGGTCTTATCTGCCGTGTTGTGTGAACGGCTGCAGCCATTCGTCAACAACCTGATCGGTCCATATCCATGTGGCTTCAGGCCAGGAAAGTCCATCATTGAACAAATATTTACACTGCGGCAGATCTTGGAGAAAACCCAGGAGCTTCAAATCAATACCTACCACCTCTTCATCGATTTTAAGGCCGCGTATAACAGCATCTATAGAGACAAGCTATACAGAGCCATATCTAGTTTTGGCATCCCTGCCAAACTCGTCCGTCTGTGCAGGATGACGATGGAGAATGCACGCTGTCGGTCAAGACCTCACCGAGACCGTTGATGTCAAAAAAGGATTCAGACAAGGCGACGCGCTGTCATGCGACTTCTTCAACATCGTTCAAAACTCACGCGTCAACACCAGAGGCGTAATCTTTCAAAAGTCCGTCCAATTACTCGGATACACCGACGATATTGACATAATAAGGAAAACACAGCGTGATGTCATTGGTGCGTTCGTGAGTATTGAAACGGAGGCGGTAAAGATGGGTTTAGCGGTCAGTGAGGGCAAGACAAAGTATATGGTGTCAATCCGAAACTAGGTTTAACACCGACGTCTCGGACAGAATGACACAATATACTTTTTCTACCTACCTAGGCTCTGTTATAAAATCAGACAAGAACACGAGCGCTGAGATCAAACGAAGAATAACTCTTGCCAATTGCTGTTTCTTTGGGTTAAGAAGGCAATTGAGCTGCAAAGCCCTCTCTTGAACGACTAAAGTGACCCTGTCCGTCCCGCTCTACAGCGCAGATGCATGGACTCTATCAGAAGCGGATGAAGGTGGTCTCGGCTGTTTCGAAAATTCTTCGGGTGATTTTCAATCCCGTCTGCATAGACGATGAATGGAGGAGGGGGTACAATGACGAACTGTACGGGCTGTACAGCGGCATCGACTTAGCCAGAGGAGTGAAGATCTAACGACTGAAGTGGCTGGGTCATACAGAGATGATGAACACCAATGTTCCGGCCGGAAAATCTTCGAATCCACACCCGACGGACGGCGCAGTAGCGGAAGACCGCGACTCAAGTGGCACACGCAAGTGGAAGAGGAGCTTAACCAACTTGGCGTGGGAAACTGTAGGGAGCTGGCTAAAGATCGAGCTGGTTGGAGACACTTGTTGGTTGAGGCCGAGGTCCACCCCGGGCTGTAGCGCCACCTTAAGTAGGTAAGGTTCGATCAGTGCTTTACCTGAGATTTTGTCTTTATCTGTTATTTTGATGCGCACTAGGAGGGAATTTTTTGGCCGACTCTCGTTGGAAGTTTAACAAAGGAAAGCGAATTGACGAAAGCTCGTTTTGACACCAGTTATGTATATACTAAACGCGGCAACTGCCTAAGCCTCCTTTGAGTTGTATACATTACAAACCCCGCTTGAGGTTTAATCTTACCTATGACAAGGTCACGTACTTCTATTGTATTCACACACTGTCCATCTAAAGTGGAAACATTTTCACGCTCACTTCCGATTCAACCAAATACTCGCATCAATTGATTTGAAATCATCCAGAGCTCAGATCAACGATTATCCTGCCCCGATTACAAAATCCAACCACGTATCGTTTTTCGATTGATTGAACCAAACGGCATAAACCTACGGAATTACATATGTATGTATGTACGTCTCCCCCGGTTAACCAATCACATATATATGATTAATTTGTAATTACACACGTAATGAAAAGGACTTCTTGTACAATTCCAGCGATTGAGTCGATTATGCTTTACTCGTATTGTGCGTTGTTGGCAGGACGAATTATTGTGCCACGAGCTGGTGAAATCCCAGATGTTTTCAACCCGTAAATTAACGTGAACTCACTCAATGCAAATCAGTTTATCCCGACCAGGGGATTCGAGGGCAATTAAATCGCAAACGAATCCTTGAGTCCTTGAACCCCGCCACCGTTGACGGAACATGTAATTATATTTTGTTTCATTTTTTTCATTTCACTGTAATTTTGCTGCTCTTGCTGATTGTTGATAACGTGAAAGTGTTTTTATTGCGTTATCCCCAAACGTTGTAAATCAATATTGACCCGTTAACGTGCGTATTTATGTTAAGTTGGAGTTGGAAAACAATTCCCTTGGACGGGAGGGATGTTAATGCCTCGGTGTGAAGTGAAGCTCTTTAAATGTGTTTCAACACTAAGAGGTGGGAAGTGTTAAGTGACAGGACACTTTTGTTAATGGCGGAAAAGTTATTGAGGAAGAGGATTGGCAAAGTTTATGCGAGAGTTTTGATCCCTGGAATTAATGGATGGTTGGGGCGATAGGCATTCTTGACTTCCTGGGGGCTAAAGTGGAGAATTGAGGAAGGCAAAATGCACTTAACCCAGGCTTATAGTAAAACTTGTCTATAAGCTTCGGACTTTAAGTTAGGTAAGGTTAGATAGGCTGTCGACATATTCGACGCACTTAGACCAACCGTCCATTATGATGCCCCAGGAGGAATTCCCCTTCCTAATCTTGGAACCAGTCAGATCTTTTAAAAAAGCGAACTAAGTTTCCGATACCTTTTCGTGCTAAGTCGACAAGATTGTGTAAAAAGAAGGCACTGAGATGGTTGCGTCTTTTGTGAGAAAGTGCGGAGCAGTTACAGTGGATGTGGAGGATCGTCTCTTCCTCTTACTCGTCCCTGCAACTTTTGCAATAATCATTTGCAGGGACGCCCAGGCAAGTGGCATGTTTGCCTATGAGACAGTGTCCTGCGATGACACCTTTAGTAGCTCCGAGATGCCTTCTACTTCGAGAAATTAATCTCTTAGAGTGCTTATGATCTATTGAGGGTCAGATTTGTCTGCTAGTAGGCACCACCTGCTATTTGACTTTGCTTATTGCATTCGCCTTTAATTTTAGTTTCCATGTACCTAGTGGGACTCTGAGGTTCAACTTTTCACGAATAATCTGTATTCTAGTATCATTCCTACCCGGAATATCTCGGCGTCCTGGTACCTAGCAGAGGAATATGTTGAATTGCCTTGCCATCTCTACTAGAAACAAGCGGCAATCTAGAAATGTTTTTGATGTTACAGAGACTTATTCCAGGGACTTAATGGCGGCTATCTGTGAAAATGCTAATATCCCGAGTAGATATTACATTCCACCTCAGCCAATACAAGGCATCCTTTCTTCGGATTTTGATTTCCTTCGTCAGACAGAAAACCTCGTCTTAGATCCTTCGATAGTGGTTCCGGCCATTATCTCGAAATTTTCCACATGCGTATATGTATGTCACCTCATTACATGCAAGAAGGTAGCAGGGAAGAAATGGGGCCTGAAACCAGAAATGGGGGTTGAAACCAAGCTGACTATACACAGCAATAGTTAGACCCATACACACGTATGGAGCGCTTGTCAGGTGGCAGGCAACCAGAAATAAAACAACGCTAAGTAAACCAGCATCAAAGAACTCCCAGTATCGCCATCACGGGTGCTCTTTGCTCAAAAGCCTTGGCAGCTCTAGACACTTTTTTGCATTTGCTACAGCTAAACTTACAGATAAAACACGAAGTAGGCCATAGTGAGACTCAATAATTCAGGTTTCTTTAGGAATAACAGTATTGGATACTGCTCTAATGAATTTAATTTCGGCTTTTTAAAAAGAAGAGATTAGATGGCTTTCGTCATGGACTTCGATACACCAGACATCACGTTGTATCCTGAGCGGGAAGACTGGCAGAGAAACGCTGTCATCTCAGCAGATGAGATTGTGGTCGTCATGGATGGTTTAAAAATCATCAACGGAACGGGTTCCGGGATTTACACCTAAGAGGCAGAACTCAAAGTATCCATAAGACTTTGGAATACTTCTAGCATATTCTAAGCAGACGCCCTGGCTGTGGTCATAGCTGCGGAAATACTAGCGATGAAATCGATATCTAGAAGTGATATCGCCATCTACATTGATAGTCAGGCCGCACTTAAAGCGCTAGAATCAAATTTCGTCAGGTCTGCACTAGTCCCGAAGAGTCAAGTAAGACTTTCTTTTATACCGGGTCACTGTGACATTGAGGGAAAGGAAAAGCCCGATGGACTAGCCAGGCTAGGTGGAGAACAGCAACTCTTGGGGAGGAGGCCATTGTGGATCCTCCTTCCGTGGAGTTAAAGCAGAGGTCATAAGAATAATTATGAGTAAGGCAAATCAGAGGTGGTCCAATATAAGTGGGCATAGGGTATCCAAGGCTCTATCTCCTGCGCAGAAAAGCCAGAGATATTCTAAACTTAAGCAGGGCACAGCTACAATTAGTCACTGGCGTCCTGTCCCACTACTGTCTTCTCAGGAAGCATGCTAAAAGATTAGGGCTCTCAGTCACAGATATCTGTAGATACTGCAGACACACATGTTATGTGAATGTCAGGAAATGGCCAATCTTTAGTAATCTAGAGGAGCTAGGTTATGATAGCTATAAAAACATGGTAAGATGCTTTAGGAAAATCAAATGCTTTCAGAAAATGGTGTAGGTTTTGCCAATTTGGTTGCACAGAGATCGCGATGGACTCACTATGGTGCCTAGTGTCTTATGCAAGCATAAAACTACTCAACATAAACCTAACCTTACCAATGTCACCTCACCTCATCAGCAGCTGAAGTATGAAAATTCAACGTGCCTCAAATTGTACACTTAACCTCAAAAGCAACCAAGAAGTTGGAAAAGCTGGTAACTAACCATTCTCTGTATCATTCGCTGTGAGCTAAAGGATCTTTTCTGCAAAGATCATTGAAGATCGTTGAGGTGACTGGTTGATTATGAAAAGGGAGATGAACCGACTGGCATGACATTCGCATAAAATATATTCTGAGCTCCTGTCGGCACTCAAGTTTTGTTAGTAACAAGTAATGATCCCTCCCTACGTCCGGACTTCTTTTATTTCACTCAGTGACTTCCCTCAATGCCAGTGTCCTATGAACTGGTCAATTTCGTTTTCAGTTCGACCATCAGGAGACACCCAGCTGATCCGCAATTAAAGTCGAAATGAACCCTCAGTCAGATTGTAACTGTTGATTGACTTCCCTTCACATGTGATGCGTACGTAGACAAACTCTCCCCTCGTTGACCCAGATATTCCTATGCCAACCCCACATCTTTCCCCCGCACATGCCCCAAATATCGCAAAAGACTGTATCCCGAGACAACTCGTAATTGAATATAATTCCTCTCCTGTGCTTATCGTTTCATTCCACTCTATTTGAGTTCAAGGGTGTCTCACCTTACTCCTCGCCTTATCAAACTTTCATTTTGCATTTTCCCCCACCAAGATGCAATTTTTCCTAAACAGCGGTTACGACTTCGTTGCCAGCTTCATCCTGCAATCAATCACCGAGAAACTACAGTCATTTTTTTCCCATCTTCTCGCCGACCGAATGCACTCGGTGAGCTCAGAAAGTTTGTATCTTCCACATCGCAATGCATTTCTCATTCCGAATCAAGACATGCATTCTCATCCAGAGAAATAATGGAATCCCAACGGACAAGTACAAATGCTAATCCACTGGCCAAACAAAGACCGACAAAAAAAAAAATGCATACCTGGCACATAGTCTGTTTCATCCCGGTAAGGTGGACAATGTCCACCCCTGGATTCACAATTTATTGCCCCACTTCCGTTTATTTCCCCCGTGAATAAGCACAACATTGGCGTCCTTTCACTGTCAACAGAGGTATAATTAATTACGCCGACAGTAGCAGCCGCACAAAGGGTCCTAACGCGCCCTAGTCCTGCTTAATAACTCCCCGTCCGCGATGATTTATTCGTATTTAATTACTTTGAACTACCAATCACCATTCAACAGCCAACTCTCTGTTTGTCACCCCCACCGCCCTTACAGATGCACATTCAGGGAGCCACACAAACCCAAGACACAGCGTAAATAAACAGAAACCCCTTGTCTGCAGATACACAGCCCAAAAAAGTCCCTCGATGTGGCAACGAGTGAACAGAAAAATCAAAAAACAATGTTTTTAGCTATAAATCAAATTTGGCTCTCGTCCAAACGAAAAAAGGACCCAAAGCAGTCCCCCTCGGTCCAAGCCCAACAAACAACAGGAGGAGCAGCACTATCTCAAAGATCCAATGCGATGACGACAGACAACGAATTGCCAACGGGGTCGACGATGTCCTTCCCTTCAACAACAACTTCCGCTCGGAGTAATGCGCCCAACACGGCTGCTTCTGCTGCTACATTTAACGGGAAAAGTGAAAACAAATACTATGTCCACGAGGACGTCGTCGGCGGCGATGAAACCAAACTGGAATCAGGCATCCGTCGATTGGACGACGATGCCTTGAATGCCGGTCGCGTCTCATGCCAATGCAATAGCAAATGTGTAAATAAGGATCCGGATAAAATAGCTCGCGGTTATGGTGGTGGTAGTGACGTACCCGGTATTATCGGGTCCTATTTATTCCTTGGCGCGATTGTGTTGTGTGTAGCATCGATGGCAGTGATTTTATACTCCCACGTGAACAGCGAAACGGACGTGTTATGGTTTAGGGAGAACTTTCGCCACGAACTGGTCGAGAATAACCATGTTCTCCGGTCCATTGTGATGCAGATAATTAGAGATAATCAAGTTATGCTGAGTGACAGCAGCTATTACCATCATCCTACAACGACGAGGAAGTATGAAAGGTGAGTCCTCTTGTATTGTGTAACTTTTGATTGTAAATTGTAATTGAGTTGGTTGATGGAAAATTTTGCAATCGAACATCCTTCAGGCGGAGCAAATTATTCTGACAAATTGTTTGGAGTTTTGCTTCGGTTAGCTATGATAATTGTGTTACAGCGGAAGCTATCAATTTTACAAAATTTGTGTTAACAGGGGAATAACACTTGAAACCTGTGTCGGATTAATGTTAATTGTATCCTGATAACCATCGCTTAAATGGTAAGTATCCTTCCCTCACAAAAAATGCTCTACGAACTTTCCGCAGCCAAGCTCGTAACGCCTTTTCAACTGAGACCATCGAATGATTCCTTAAACTGATCCTCAAAACCAACTGATCCTCACTTTCTTTCAAAGGAAACTGAACGTTACCAATTGTGATTCACATGATGGCAAAAGGGTAATTACAAATCCACTTTTTTGAGAAAAGGTTGAACCTACCTGATCTTACTTATAACGCACGGCAATCTGGACAGACATGCTCAGCAATTGTGCATAACATGCAATGATTTCTACAGAAGCGAAAGTAAGAAAGAAGAGGAATCCATCATGCACTTCCTCTGCCCATGTCCCATCCTTTCTAGTCTTTACGGAGCTAAATGACCTTAAAACTGACAGCACGTCTGACCTGAAGCATTACGTTCGGAAATCTTAATGTTTTCAGCAGATGTCGTGAATTTTCAATCCTGGAACTCGAACTTGGAGCAGTTAAAGCTAGATCCCAGACGATCAGATCAGAGTTCTGAAGAAAGTCCAACGTATGGATTGCCTCAGCATTACTGGTGCGCTGAGAACTTCTTCTACCATGCTCTACCTACTGCCACTTGATAATTTTGGTATGCAGCAGGCCTCTAAAGTGGTCCTAAGACTGGGAGAAACACACCAATGGTGTGAGAAAAATGTGGGACACACCAGAATTCTATCAACTTACCGCAGCCTTCCCAAATTAATAGACACCTTGCCCACCGAAAACGTTTTCAACATGGGCTACAAGCATAAAATGCCTGACGGAAGCGCCTGGAGTCACCGCAATGTCCTACTCAATGAGTCCACCTCTGTCCTTACGGATCAGTCTAAAACTCCCATACGAGTAGGTACCGGTGTCTTTCAGAAGACCTAGACATACACCACTCCTTCAGTCTCCCTAACCACTGTATTGTCTTCTAAACCGAAGACACAGCTATTAATCAAGCCGCCACTTGGCTGAAGGCTAACCCAATATCACGCACAGATATTGCGATCTACATCGACAGCCACCCTGCGATATGGTCACACGTCACTGCGACATTCAAGGGAACTGCGCGGCTGACAAATTATCCAGATGATGCCTTCAATGTACATACAAATGACAGAATGTTCGACCATTTGAAAGCGCCTATGTCGTATGGCACATGACTCACACGGACGTTCTGTCGAAAGCAAATCGTAGATGTCAACACCTTGATAATTGCAACAATGGCAGACTGATTTGCCCTGTCCTGGATCTGAAAAGATCAAAATCATTACGAAAGCATACGACTTAAAAGAAACAAACTTTCAAAACTAATTAACGTCCTCACGGGGCACTGCATCCTAGGCTCAACGGGTAGGTATAGCATGTAAAGATTTCTGCAAGATCTGCAGAGACGAGGAAGAAGAAGTCTCTATTGCCAACATCAGCAAAGCCACCTTAGGTCAATACTTCTTTAACGATCTAAATGACCTGAATTCCGCCAGCACAGTCAATCTCAACAGCAACAACAACAGAAATCTAAGTCAAAGCAAGCAGAGGTTAAACTCGCTGGTATCACAATGTGCCTACTTTCTGGTCTAAGTGTACCTCTGCTTGGAAGACCACTCTAATTAACTACATAACTAACACGATAGATAACATTTACGGTGGACCATCAATGATCAATCTATCTTCGGGTATACGTGTGTATTGTTCATCTAGATCAGTAGATCGTGTACGCAACTGATCTTTCCTTCTGATCGATGGGTGATGTTCCACTTTATATTCCAGACGACTGATCTTGCCCGACTTTCTTCGAAACTTATCGCTAAACATAAATGGGTTCCTGAAGCCAACTTAACTACGACCAAATTACGCTAGTGATTCGCAGATTCTGCTTCCACTTTAGCGTTGGTGCGGGAGGTTCCATTGGAGGACTAACTGCACTGTTACGTTGCGTTACTAGACCTATGTCAGTCGCGATCAACAAGACTGTCTTTTGACTGTTGACAACTTCTATGTCGAACTTATTTAGAAAGCACAATGGCAAGCAAGGCATTGATTCCGAACACCATGAATATTAGAGGAAGTAAATGGCCACTCTGCAGAGGACGGCACATATGTCTTAGAAAAATAAGCAATTGTGGAAAAGGCAACACCAGAAGTCAAGGAATACAACAAGCAACGTTAGCAGAAACGTCTGATGGAAAACTTTGTTAAATGTGCGAAGAGTGAAATACGTTCGTCAACTTTTCAGCAAACATGGGCGCGTAGATTAACAGTCGAGCCCAGCCCAGCCCAGCTTGAATCGCAATGGACCTACTTTGGTCTATTTGTGTCTGTGCTATGCATAGTAACCCGCTCTACCTAGGTACCTTTCTCTCAGGATAACGCGAATCACTCACTGTCAGAGAGAAGAAGGCTTGAATAATATATAGGCGACGTCACTACATTGTGAAAATTATGTGTAAGAACCGCTGCAATAGGATGGGCTCCTATATCAAGGAAGCAGCAGATAAAGGCGGTTACCGTGTATTCCTCATCGAAGTGCAGGTCCTTCAATAAGCGCTTGAACTGCTAGAAAAGACACCCGGCACTAAAAAGAGGAGTAAATTCAGCACTCGAATAACTAACACAAAAAGACGGTCATTGTCGTCTCTAATCAAACAAGGGTCAACTTCAGCATAACAACGAAGGACTGCAACCATCAGAGTTCCTTAAGGCACCTGCTGATGACCGGTAAATGATTACACAAAACGATGGTCATGGAGGGATAAAATTACCACCGGACTTGCGCGCTGAGTTTCAAACAGAGATCGTTTATGGTCTTGATAGATTTTATTATGGAATGCCCACAACAAACGCCAACTTAACAAAAGCTATATTGCCAACCTTTATGCAATCATCAGACGCCTTGAGAGCACTTGGAAAGGAATCAAACTAAGGGATCTTCTCATGTAGACCTCAAGAAGTTAGTCAGAATTTATGCCTCAATCTCAAGTCTAATTGAGAAGCTCTTCCAAATTCCGAGCAGGATTTAACTCAGTAATAAGATTACGTTGCCGCTTTGAGTCAGTTGTTAGTGCGCTAGAATGCAGTGTGGAATGCGAAGGTTCGACGCCTACAACATTCACCGAATATTTGTTGTGGTATCAGTTCTCATATGGGTATGACAATCTTTCGAGAGTATGATTTGTCATGAAGAAGCTTATCAATTTGTCGTTTCGGGTTGTTGCTCCAACTATTTTATTTTGCTTTTTTCACAAAAGCAGCACAGAATGCTCTCAAGGAGACTCGTTTCGTTTTCCGTATCTCGTATTGTACTCATTTAGGTTTCTCGTGGATTTTTGACGATTTCACAAAACGTTTTTCCTATTTTACCGGTGTCTATCGAAAGAAGGGAAGACAGCCACAGTATACTTTTGTCGTCATGTAACTTTCTCTTCAACGCCTTCGCCTAAGGCGGATCAACCAAATAAAAAGACCAAGATCGTCAGAGGACGCCCTTATCGTTTCAATGAAGATTTGGGCACTTCCAACTTCAATCCCACGAAGCGATTCCTTTATCCTTTTGCATCGCAACTAGGAAAATGCATGCAAAAACATACTCTTGCTCGATTTTACAAATTGGTTTGATAGGTAAAAAAACATGCTTTCCACCGAACTATCTCAATCGGCGTGCGTGCAACTCACAATGACACAACTGTTTAATAAAATGGATACGGATGTACCAGGCAATCATGTATGGATGTGTGTGCTAAGAACTTTTTAAATGCGTTTATTGTTTTTTTTACCAAGTCTGTATGTTTTCCATTAAAATGTAAAGTTGCGCGAACACATCCGAAGTTTTTACTGTTCAGCTTCCGTATCAATACAGTCTTCCCCCCGCGGCAGATGCGAAATGTGTGAATAAAACTTTTTCCAAAACCCATATAAATATTCAATTGTTTCTGTTTCATTTTTTGTTGTTAAAATATTGAAAGCGAAACAAAAAATGCATACGCGTGGATGGCTATCACTGTTTGGGAACTTTTATGCTGGGCTTCTCCTATTTCAAACTCATCAGCTGAAAGGCGAAGATTGTTAAACTTTGATGGTGGCATGGGAAATTTTCAAACAGCAATTGCTGAGGGAAGCCTTAAGTATTTTTATTCCATTCCACTCTTACAGTTCAATGAGTTCGCTGAAGACGCACAAATGTAACCTTGAAATGTGTTCTAGAAATTCTGGACGAACTTTTCAATTTTTCGAATACTCATTTCGTTGGAGTTTGATTTGGCCATTGTATTCCATTTCAAAGGCTGTAGGACAGAGCACGGGTTTTATGTAAATATTTGACAAAGAATGTTGCTGGTATCAATGCCAGTGGTGTCATTCACGAAGTAGGAAATTCGATATCGAATTCAAAAGGGAATGTCATCTCTTTCCTAGGAACACTATTTAAGGTGTTTGATAAGCGAAACCGTCTTGAATGATGGAACATTGAACTAAACGAAACATAAGCTAAGTCAGCGTCGAGAACTAAACACTTGAACCGGCGCAAAAGTAAGCTTTAGTTCGCTTATTCTAAACCAGACGAGGGGTTCTTTGTTTTCGAAGGCCAATCAGGACGATGTATACAGTGTCCATTTACTTTATCTAATTTTCATGGTTTTCGTAATCAATGTCTTGTTTGCCATTTGGGCTTTCTGCACAAGTTTGACATACATTTTCTTAACAATGTGGACATTTTTCCCTACTAATCGGACGCGAACTTGACCTTCTGCTGAAATGTGAGCTTCGTATTTAGCTTCACTTCAAGATGGTTTGCTTTCTCCTTTGTGAACGTCACATCCGAGCCTACTTGGAAGTTGATTCCCATGACGATACCTCTCTTGACCAACCATTTAGACGTTCTCCATCACGTGACTTAGACTGTGGTTTTCTATTCAGGAGCAAAGGCGTCCGAGACTTGGTTTTGCCTTCTCTGAGTGTTTTCCGTGCAACGTATGATGATCACTGGGGCAATTTGATCTGATGTATTTCCGTATGTGACAAAAAATCTTCGAATCTACTGAACGGATTTAAATGCAGTTTCTTCCTATAGATTCAGGACACTTCCATCTGATAGTTTCTATATAAATTATTTTAAAATTTTTAACAGAAAGCCTGTAAACAAACAAAAGAAACTGTTTTATTTAAATTAATTGCATTTTCTGGTAAGTTATCTCTATTTTTCTCGACTTTCACTAAACAGATTGTAATAAAGTTTACATATCTGTTTAGAGCTTTTATTTACAAAGCCATTGATATATATATCATCTTTCTACGTTTTCCGTAAGAAAAGTTATAACAAAAAACAAATATTATTTAATTGCAATCGCGAACACAATCAGTGGAGACCATTGCCACTATCAGTGCTCAAGCGGCGATCATGTTTGTGCGTGTTGGTAGGATTTATTTATTTCGGTCGTCGTGTGCAGAGGGAAACATTCCATGGGCATAGTTTTATCTAAGGGTGGGTTTTTGTTTTTGTTTTTTTTTTCATTGGTATATTATGTTCTGCTGGCGCGCAATTCAAATTGATGTAAAGTAAAAAGCTCTCGCAGGAGGTCAGGGATAAAAGGTGATCTGATAATTTCTTACGAAGAAGAAAGGTTTTTACTTTTTTTTGGATTTTATTTTCCATCTGTGGTCTTTACGCTAAGATTAGACGACGGGTAAAAACCATACAATTGTGTGCCATGACGTCCCAAAAAAGTATAACATACAAGTCACATATTGAAACGTGAAAAAAAAAAATTGTCGGACTAGATAATGAGTGTTTACACGATAGTTATGTACATGTGTACATAATATGTGTATTGTTTCAAGAAGATCACATAAAATAATGTTCTTTTGGCGATCGCATATAATGTGTTTACTAACATACATACATACATATGTATGTATGCGCACACAAATTTGTTCCATATTTTTTGTGCCGATTACATATCTACATAGTAGGTACATATCATATGTATGCGATTCACTTACGCATTATGTGCAATGGATATGGAATATCTGCAACCAAGCACATAACAAACGTATGCGATATTTATGTTGCCACCGGTTTTTCAGACGGACACACAATTTGAGTGTCATATACATACATACATATGTATGTACATATTTTTATGCATAATGGGTTTCACAAATTGTCAACATCATTTTATTTGCTGCATAAATACATATGTATATGCGACTGAAATTATTATGTGTATTAGATGATATGTATGACAACCGTTTGATGCCGAAATGACGTCGCGGGCACATAATTGTGTGGTTTTTACACGTCGCCTAATCTTAGCTTGGCTTGCAACCGATCCGTTTCCACATCGGTCAAATACATTATGTACGGACAAAATTTCAACCCCTCCAAGAAAAAACAGAAATACTGTTCAACGCAGAAAATATCTTCCACCAGTCCCTCAACGCACCAGTTAATCATCATATTCATCATCTTCCTCATTACAACGCAATAGAAAATAAAAAAATAAAAGCAGACAAAGGGAAAACGACAGTGTGACCTTTGTGCAGTATAAATAATATTTGACGTGTCTCCTTTTTTTTTTTTTTACTAAGCCAAAGTTAACAAAATGCCTTTATCTACAATAGACTTTATTTCTTTTAGTTTTAAAGATTTAAATTTCTTTTATTGTCTCCTAACACAAAAATTTATTTAAAATATGTACATATGTATATTTATTTCCCTGTACTCCTTTTTCTATTAATAGAAGCAATATTTGTGTTTACCTTGCCTTTTTTAATTTCATTTATTTTCCTATGTATGTAGAATTTAAATGTGGAATATAAAAATACTAAACTGGAAAATAAATATTCCACTTTTCAGAATAAGTGAAGTATTTTTAGGCTAATGGTCACACTGGAAACGAGTTTCTGTTTATCGTTTTTCCTTCCCTTCTTTTATTTTGCGAAAAGAGTGTTTTCAACAAGAAGAAAAAAATGAATGCGTTAAAACTCTGAGGCAAAATCAGCTTTTGGGCAAAAAGACTTGGGGTTCCGTTATAGAATCCCCCTACAAAATCTCCATTTTTTGTACCAATACCATAAAAGTACGTACTATTTAAATGTACAAACTCCCCTGAATTTTACTAATTTTTAAATCTTTACCCACTGGTATGAACTCAATACTCTAAATAATACTCAGTGCATATAGTACGTATGTACACATGTAAATATTTGGTTGAGTTCGTCAAATTAATAAAAATTATGTATGTAATTGTTTTATGTTTTACTTTAACAACAACGTGTTCATTTGAGGTCTATTAATATTTTCATATAAATTATAAACATATGCTTATGATGGGTTTTAATACACTTAGCAAAACAGCCCACGGGCATATTAGGGCGAAGCAAGGCGAGCACGGGTCAGCTAGTCAATCATAAATGAGTTCCATGGTATCATAAATCAGCATTATGTCCGCCGATAGATTAAGAAACCTGCATTCTGGGCCTAAACGAAACTAATAGTCGCTTGTTCTTCCATATAAATTTCGCATATTGTTCCTATTTTATGCATCTTTGACCTTCTTGAGGCTTGAGCTTCAATATTTCCTCCTCTTTATATGCTGGATTCTCTGTTTGACTATTGTTTGCGCTCTGTGTATCCTACTCTCGCTGTTGCAGCATTTCTTCCTTTCCTGCTCTTGAAACCTTTTTTCGTTGTTCACTCTAGTCACTATGCCATGTATTCATTTCGAGTTCTGATTGGATCTCAATATGGTTCGACTACCTATTCAAAGATGCAACAACACTGGATCCACTGGTCTGAACAAATAGGCAAGTATAGGGTTTTTCAATAGGGACGCTACAAAAGTAGAGCAACAGGGACAGCAAACGACGCCATATTTTTCTTGCGGTTTTTTGACATTTCTCTTCAGTAAGGTTTGCCATTTCATGATGGAAAGATATACGAGCCAACAACGAGTCAAAATTATTAAAATTTACTACCGAAATTCGGGGTCAGTGGCCTCAACGTTAAGAGCGCTACGTCCAATTTATGGTCGTCATAATCGTCCTAGCAGATCAACAATTGAGCGTCTAGTGGAAAAATTTGAATCCACAGGCACAGTACAAAATGTTCCCGTGCCAGTGAGACAAAGAAGTGCCCGTAGTGTCGAGAATATTGCTGCCGCTGAGGCTTCAGTTGCAGAAAGCCCAAATGTGTCTCTCACACGTCGTTCTCAAGCGTTGGGCATCTCTGTGACGTCGTTGTGGCGAATTTTGCGAAAAGATCTTGGCCTACATCCTTACAAGATTAAATTGACGCAAGAACTGAAGCCGCTTGACCACCAGAAGCGTCGTATGTTCGTGAATTGGGCTGAGCAACAACTTGAAAATGATTCGGATTTTCATCGAAAAATCATCTTCAGCGATGAGGCTCATTTCTGGCTGGATGGCTTCGTCAATAAACAAAATATGCGGTATTGGTCAGGCAGCAATCCACACGTACTCCATGAGTCATCATTGCATCAAGAAAAAATTACGGTTTGGTGTGGTTTATGGGCCGGCGGCGTCATTGGGCCGTACTTCTTCCGTGATGATCAAGA
The DNA here is from genome assembly GCA_917880715.2 of Matsumyia berberina. Taxonomy (NCBI): domain Eukaryota; kingdom Metazoa; phylum Arthropoda; class Insecta; order Diptera; family Syrphidae; genus Matsumyia; species Matsumyia berberina. Next base: position 123,380,565 of record OU862870.1, read on the forward strand.
CCGGCACGTTACTGTGAATGAGGATCGCTACCGTTCAATGATAACCGAATATTTTTGGCCCCAATTGGATGATATGGACTTGGAGGACATGTGGTTCCAACAGGACGGCGCCACAAGCCACACAGCGAATGTCACAATCAATTTATTGGAAACCAAGTTTGGAGAACGTGTTATCTCACGAAATGGTCCAGTCGCTTGGCCGCCTCGTTCGTGCGATTTGACGCCGTTAGACTATTTTCTGTGGGGCTACGACAAGCCTATGGTCTATGCCAACAAGCCAGCGACGATTGATGAACTTCGTACGAATATCGAACGTGAAATTGCAGAAGTATCGGCCGATTTATGCTTGAAAACCGTCGAAAATTGGGTTCAGCGTCTGGACTTCTGCAAGCGTGCCCGTGGTGGCCATGCAAAAGAAATCGAGTTCCATACATAATGGCATCGAACGTACTTTCACAGGAATAAAGAATTTCATTGATATCCGAAACCGTCTTTGTTTTATTTAAAAAAAACTTTTGTAGCGCTCTTATTGCAAAACCCTGTACATATATGGTAATTTATTTCTGAGTTTTGCTGCAACAAGAAAATGGTTACAGTCCACGCTTGCATTCGATACTCTCCAAAGTGTCGAATGCACACCCAGCCCTAAATATTTGAGAATTTGATTTGGTAAACGTTCGCCATCCAGATCGACGAACCACAAAGTGCGCAGTTCATGGTACCAGTTTCCGATGAACTCCTCAAAATATTTACTGTCCTTGGCTCACCCCACGCAAATACGAACAAAAATCCCAAGTCAACCTTCCTCCATTGAACACCAATTTCAAGGATCCAAGAGCCTACCTCTTACTTATCATACGTTCTTAATTTTTCTGACACCTGCCTATTGCATTATTTCGCTCCCTTCGGCCTGAATTGCGCTCCTGTCTGAGCAAACTGTGTACACACACGCAAATGCCTACGTGTGTTTAATTATGAATAGCCCTTGGCTAGTAGAACACGAAGGGTAAACAACAACAACGACAACAAAAAATATGAATAAAGCTCTTCAAGAAGTAACTGCTGCGTAGTGCGCCCCTTGTCTAAGGATTAGATGCTGCTCCCTGCTCACTGGCAGATACTCCTTTTTATGGACTTTCATTTTTTCTCTTTAAACTCTCGAAACCACATACAAATCGCAAGTACGCCGTAAATGACTTTAGCGCCCCTTGCCACCAGCCACCATCAAGCATCAACACCACCGACAAGGACCAAAGAGGACCTGAGAGGAAATTACTTTTCGTATTTCGTTTAAGTTTTTATTTACTCCCTTGCGCTTCGCCTTGAAATAATTATTACACTGGGCAGGGGGTGGCACTTTCGTGTTCCCTTTTTTTTTTTTTTTGTCTCGCATCCTTTGCCGTTATTATCGTTGTTAGCTGCTATGTGCGCCTTGTTAGCTGACTGTCCCACCGTGCCTTCTTGACGTTTCTAGCGGCGGCGTCCGTGCGGGCTGTTTCGCTTTTTTCTCGAGAGCACATTATCCTTTTGTTTCGGCAAAGTGTTTTCAAAATTAAACGAAAAATGTTGGGTCGTTTTCGTTGAGATTCATTTCGTTTTCAATTCGGTGGTTCCTTTTTTTTGTTGTTACTGATGCCAGTAGAGATGAAGACTGGAGCAATGGTGCACGGAGGTGCTTACTCCTTTGGGAAGGGAGTGCTGCAATTAAGATTTATTTTCGGCAAAAAGAGGTGTCGGTGATAAATGGCGCAATGGCAAATATAACTGTTTCTCGTTTTTGTGACTTCGGCGAGGAGGAATGGAGTTGAAAGTTCAAAGAAAGGGTTTTTTTCCTTGGCGTATTCTAACGGCGATCCCAATTAGGGCAATTCATTTGGAAGAAAGGTTTGACTTTGTTTTTCAAGTGCGGCAAAGAGAGTAGTCTCGGTCGTTGGTAATTTAAGGAATTGGCTGCTAAATGAGATACGGTGCCTAAACAGGAAGGTTTTTCGAACCAAGTCGGAGAAGCCAATAAAAGGGTGAAACGCTGAGAATACCGAAAGGATATTTGGAATTCTAATACACATCAACTGAGCTTCCGATTTGTGGCGAGAAAAGTCCTTATTGGGTAGGCTCCCTTTTATATGAGCAGATGTGGCCTTCTAGTAAAATCATTAATAGACAAGTCGATGCGTAATCCCGATGTATGCCCTAAAAAGATCCATCAGCAACTCCGACATCCTATCAAAGAGGAATTTTACCGATTACCTTCTAGAGGGAGTCTTCAGACCCTGTGATCTTAAAATCGGTAAAGATGACATTAAAAGGGTAGTTGGCAAGCACAGCAAAGACAAAAAGACAACAACAGACAACGACTGAATAATCGACTTTGCAACAAGTAGTGATTCCGCGATATTGAGCTTAGGTCGCCTAGAAATCAACACAGCAAGTTGGCTTTCTACAAAAGTACGAGAACAAACCGCCAACCGAATTAAACGCGCCCTTATCGATGCGAGGCATTTAACCATTTCCTTGTTGTAGTCAAACTTAGAGCTCGACTATTCAACGAGAAAAAGCAGCACATCACTATTAGGCAAAATCCACTTTGGACATCTTAGCATTCCTGAGGCATCTGGGTTTCGACCAAAGACCAAATTTCCACACTGACACTATGACAAATCTCAGAAGAAATCAACCAATTTCAAGTCAATCTCTTCATTGTCTTCAACTCTTAAGTGAGCTTCGAACTTCGAGCATGGCATTTACCTTTTCGTCAAAGCCAGTGTTCGCAAAACCTAAAATACTGTGGCGTATGTGGAACATTTTTCCGTTTGTGTTCATCTCATCTCAAGTACAACACGTTTCGGTAATGTTTTCACTGCCGAAACTATAGCTATAGCCTCAATTATCCGCCTTAGAGCCATCTGTGTAGGGGAAAATAGTTTGAAGTGGTCCTCAGCGGCTCCAATCGGATTCTCTTATTTCCTTTCGATAGCTGTCCTTATCGACTCTTGGATGTCAAGGGTAGGACTTAACCTACTTACCTCAGCTTACGAAGTCCAGACAAGTTCAAGTTAACAAGTTGGCAAGCAGTCGCCAAAACGAGGGTTACTGTACAGATGAACAGCTATAAGCAGGTCATTAACCATGACACCGGGATTAGAAAACTTTTTTCCTTAGATGGCCCTAGCGGCACTGAAAAAAAACTTGTCACATGCTATTTGACTGTTGTAGCATATGGCATAGTTACTACACTATTTGAGGGAGCCAAGACGGATCACACTGCCTTCAGACTGCCTCTCAAACTCTTTCGTACAATACAGCAAAAACAGAGCAACATGGCCCAAGTGCTGCTTGGCTATAAGCTCGTTATGTGGGATGAGAACACTGAGCAAGAACCTCATAGACGAAAGATGAAGGGGTATATTACCGCGCTGATAGCTGAGGACTTCCGACAGGCTTTGTGTATAGAGGCACATGAACCACTTAAACACTTTAGCTTCAGAAAAATATAAAGGTTTAGATGAAGTTAAATTAGCTAAATGGGGACCGTGTTGAAACGAGTGTCAACGGCTCACTTAGACCACGTAAAGTTCATTGTGCCCAATTGGTTCAAAAACCCATCTTTGTCAATCGCCAGGTCAGAAAATATCCAGTATTTGCTATGGCCAGTGCTTCGAAGGTGCTCAAGTTCCAAAAAGAAGCATTTGCCAAGAACTCTAGAAGGATAGACTCGATTTCGTTCTCGTCCCTACAGCTTCTAAAGTATGGATCGCTAGCCATGGACCGCACAATGCCCAGTCAGGATGCCATGGACAGTTCGATCTGTACTCATCGAAGACAGGACATAGCGATTTTGTAGTAGCTTTCTCGATTGATTCTGTTGAAGAGTGTCCTAAGCAGGGTCCTAATCGACATCTTGGCGTCGAAAAGGGCCTACGAAGAATTCATACCACACCCGTTTCTGGCTACATATGAGAATTTGCTTGGAAGGTCATATCTCTACTGGTCAATTCGCCGACAAGGTTCTCACAATAGATGACGGATCGTATCCAGTTTCTTTAAATCCCCCTGGCCCGAGTGGGAGGACCAATAATGTTGTTACGTAACTCCAACTCACTTAGTTCTGGAATGGTACCTAATTGCGAGAAAGAACTCGCCACAAAAATATAACTAAGGCCACGTTCCCGCTTGAAGGTGTTGAGCTTCATACCATGGAAACCATCAATGTCATCAAATACTAAATTGACTCCAGAAGCTTCACTTTTCAAGGTTTAGTTTTTCATAAGTATCTCTGGAGAGCGAGCTCATATTGACACGCCCGGATATTGGACGGGCACAAGTATCGAATCTGATTACACGATGCCGTGTAATCAGAGAACAAAGAAATTCTTAATGAGACAAAGTACACGGATGGCTCCCAGATGGACATAGAAACGAGTGCTGGTGTCTTATCTGAGGAGCTAGGACTCAACAGGTCAATAAAACTCCCTGACAATAGCAGCGTTTTCCAGGCAGAGGTTGTAGCACTGAGTAGAGCTGCGCAACTGGCGTCAATGCTCAGGGTATCACTAGCTCAAATTACATCCAAGCTTGTAAAGTGATTTCGCGAAGAACTGAGGGTTCTTGCCAGGAAGCATTATGAAAAACTATACTGGATCCCCGGCCACAGTGGTGTACCAGGAAAGGAGACTGCTGGCGAACTGGCAAGGTAGGGATCAGCCCTAGAAGCAAGCGGAGGGTACAATTAAAACTCCACTTTGTCATCTGAAAGAAACAATAAGGCTAAGATCCTTAACTGAGTCGAATAACAGGTGAAAAACACTGATCACCTGCGAAATTTGCAGAAGGCTAAAGGTAGAACGTCCAAGCTCCTACATATGGACAGAAAATCATTGTCATTACTGGTAGGATTAATTATGGCCACAATATACTCAGATATCATCCACAAAATGACAAAGCAAAAACCCGCCAGATTTTACGAAATGACAGGAGATCACTGTCAATGCTGGTGGGAGTACTTACTGGCCATAACATGCTGAGATATCACACTAAGAAATTACACCTGAATGATGACGATATATGCAGGGGATGTGGTGATGAGGAGGTCCATGAGGACACAGCTCATTTTCTCTGCCACTGCCCATACTTCTGCCAGATAAGAAATAGGACCCTGGGCAAATTTTTCTTCGATTATATCGACGAATTAGCTGATGGCTCGCCATCAGAGCTTCTCAAATTTGCAAGAGCGACTGGATGGTTAACATCAAGGAATTAATAAACCGCAGTAGGGAATATCATGGGTATCACAATGGGTCTACATAGACCTAAGTGTGATGAGGCAGCCCTCATCAACCCACTAACCTAACCTAACCTATCATCCACAAAAGCTGCACCTGACCGAGGACGACCTATTCAGAGGATGCGGGGACAAGGAGGTGCATGAGGACACGACTCACTTTTTTTCATTGCCCAAGCCTTTGCAATATTAGAAGAAGAACATTAAGGAACTATCCGGGAACATCATCGAGGAACTATCCGACGGTTCACTGTCGGATCCGTTCAACTCTGCAAGTACAGTCAAGTGGCTGTCATCAGGTACATAGAATCACGCTGTGGGAAGTAGCTGGAACAACACATGGGTACCACAATGGGTCTACATAGACCTAAGTGATATGAAGAGGGTTTTATCATCTTCATCGGCCCACTAACCTAACCTAATCTTGCCATAAGTATTAACAATTGGCCAAAGGCAACTTTGTATAGGCAGTGGAGATTGAACTGAGGAAGGGCTATTTCTCATACGAATAATTCTTTTAAAATCTGCTCTAGGTTGAGTTTAGATAGATGGGTGCCTTTGACTTAGTCACTGCTCACTTAGGCCAACAAATGGGTCAATTGTGGGAGTGCGCTCTACTAGTCTGGTGATTGAACTGGCATGAAATAGGGTGTGAGGTAAATACCTTGAAACATAATTATCGATTTCACCGGCGTGAGAAGCTGGCGTGTTTTCAACTAGCTCCCAACCCGAGCATGGTTATCATTTCGAACCTGCGGGCTGTGGTTTAAAAATGCTCGGCGTGGAAAGCAAAGACATACGGTCTATCCGTGCATTTCCACCCTATTCTCGTTAATCGCAATGACGACTAAATAGATCTCGATGTAAATTTGACTACGATATACGATTACAGGTTAAAGTACAGCACGTTTAAAGAGTCTGAGCAGCAAGTCGAAAAAAAATTTTACCGCACATCAAGAATTTCTACGTTCGAAATGGTGAATCGATTGATAAAGGATTAAACTTCGACTATAAACGAAAGACAGAGACAGGCCTCTAGTAGATGCCGACGTTAAATGCTTTGAACTTCGTCACCTTGTACTGCACTTTAGTGGTTTCCCCAAAACTGTCTCTCGGCAACACTCTGCTCACGGAGGCTGATTCGATTTTCAAGAGTTGCAAAACAATTTTTCATTTCTTCTCCAAGTTTTTGCTGTTATTTGTGTTAATGTTTCCGATGTACATATATTATATTTTTTATTCCATTTTTTTTTCTCATCTTCTACTTCAACTTCTTGTTGTTTAACTCGTTCCCTTTTCCTTTTTTTTTTACAATTCCAGCACAACGTTGCCCTACGATGGAACTGCTACAGAAGTGGTCCGAAACGAAAGAAAGTACTCGAGTAGCTTTGCCAGACGAAAACGCAGAGATATCGCCTCTTCAATGCATGGTAAGTAGTTGAGTAGTAGTTGTAGTAGTCACTGCAGCAAGGGTGGTGGAGTTCACCAGGCTGTTAGATACTTATTCATCCCACAGTCCAGTACACGTGACCCAAACTCTCTTTTGTTCTTTCTTTACATAGAAAAAAGTTGGAAAATTCTGGGTGCGAGGAGGAAAACTTGGAAAAGTTGCGCCTCTCAACCCTTTCTCAGGTACAAGTGGTCCAGACAAAGTTTTGTTTGTGTTGATTGTGTGACGGAGAAGTATCCTTTGGCAAACAGTGGGCACAGATGACAAACGGGTGGAAGAGTTGAGCGGTTATGCATTTCCATCTCGGAAACTATAAAACAAAACTTCGATTCGGAATGGAAAAGGAATTTTCTATGAAATGAATAAAAACATGCCAATTGTGTCCCAATGAGGTGCACCCCCTCCCCCAAACGTAAGGGGATTGTGGTCTTTTGGTTTATGTGGTTTTACTGGGAGAATAGCAAGGACATTTTGATTGAATTGCAATATTCCTTTGTGGATAAGTTATTTTGGGGCAAGCTGCACTATTTTCATTGCATTTATTTTGAGACTCGAGTAATTGTTGTAGGGGTGGAGTTTTGTATTTTGGTTTTTGTGTCCCCGGAGGTGGGATCAGGAATGACATCAACTAATGTATACGTTGTCAGTGTGGCGAGATTTCGACTCTCATACTTGGGAATTTCACTGAGACGCTCTGAAATGGCTGGAAATTAAATTGAACCAAACTTGGAGGAAATCCTGTAGTAGACCAGGTCAAGACCTCCAAAGCGTACGTCTTAGAATTTTGTACCATTTGTTGATAACTTTTTGTCATCAAGGTTTTGGAGGGACCTTTACCGATCTTGTTGGAGCAGAAAGCACTCTCCACTTTCTTTCTTCTCAAATAGACGAGTTTGACAGCGATGTCGGAAGAATCTATGAATACTGTCATAGGCGTCCTTGATATCGAAAGGGAGATAGTGGGTATCGACTTTTATTTCATAGGCGTCTTTCATGATCTGTCGAGGTGTGAACATTTGATCGACTGTGAACTTTCTTGGCCTGAAATCGCACTGATAGCAGCCAGTTGGGTTGTCGATAAAAGGCTTCAATCGTTCCTACAACATCAACATGGCAGATGTACGCGATGCTGAGGTAATTGATGCATTTCCAGCTGGCGTAGTTAGGAGAGTCCGGCAAATGATGCCGAGATTTCATTCTTCAGACATATGTATACCCAACTGACAAAATGTCAGAAATGAGTTGGTGCATGCTTCTTTCCAAGTCATCTTCAGCTGATCTATGTGGCTCAGCCAGTAAGCTGTCACGTCAAGCAACCTTGTTGTATTTGAGCCTGGATATTGATTATCTCATGTTGTTTTGATCAGGTGGGCGAAGGTTTTGACTAAATGATTCGTTCTACCTGACGGCAGGATATTGATCAACAATCTGCCGGGGAAGTCTTTTCCAAATTCTCAGCACCGACGGTTGATCTACAGGCCACGTCCTTTATTTACATTTTTGTGAAACCTACGTACGGTTTTTCCTAGATTTCTTCCTAGATAATCTCTCAATATCTTCGATCGTGCACTGCTCGTCCTTTTTTTTTTTTTTTGTAAAGAAGCCGACTTAACTTTTCGTCTCTTTTTCTTATGGAGCCTGTAAGCATCCTTCTTTCTGCATTCCTTGCAGTGCTTGCTTGCCGGTGTTTCTTGTCAAACCATGGTAGTGTCACCAGGGTGAAACTGAGTTCATCAGTCATGTTGTTTCTGATGTCATGTTGGCAGCATCGCCACAGATCTGCGGCATTTGATGCTGGCGGCACAGCAGTTTCGGGTCTTGACGGTCGCAGATTCTGACGGTCTCTTGCGATTGCAGCGTATCGACGTTCTATCTTCTCAGTGTAATTCTTCTTTACTGTGGCATATTGAATATTGGTATTCGTACTTAGGCCGTGGATCAGTGGTTAGTGAGTTTGACTGCTGTGTGAGCGGCGTGGGTTCAAACCCCAGCTATATCCCCCGAACATTCTTCGTGGCACCACTTGTCGGGGAATGACAAGCCTCCGGAAGTATGATCTGTCATGAAAAAGCTTTTCGATTCACCGTTCGGAGTCGGCAATAAATTGTAGGTCCCTTGGCTTGGCTCATTCCGAGCTGTCGCGCCAGCTATTTATCTTTTTTTTTTTTACTTAGACTACAACTCTGCAGCGATCCGAGTCCATGTTGGCACCTTAAAAGATCAAACATGCAGAATCCTGTAGTCGTGCCTTGCGTTGATTGCAATGTGAATGTTTAATGATCGGCAGGCACTCAAATGAGGCAACCATATGCTTCCTATAGTGACGTTCCACTTCACAGCTAAGGCAATCAGACTAAGTCCGTTTCCAGTCGTAATGTCGTTACCAACTGTCCTGTCAAATATGACTTTCTTTTCTATTTCGACGTTAAAATCGTTCAACAACACTTAAACTTCGTATTTGGGATACAACTTGTATGACCCAAAAGCCCAACTGGAACTATAGATTCCTCATTTGATTCCATCCAGAGTCGGTACTACGTGAAACTAGAGCGAGCGACAAATGTATCTAAAAGACGAGCTATTGATCGATCTGAAAAGGCCTCGAAAGTCTATTTTTGTCTCTTGGCCTCATTTTGCCTTTGTTTTCAAAGTTGGCCACTGGAACGCTCAAATTTCAAAACTCCTACTCCTTCACTGTTCCTCTATCGTAGCCTGAGTCCATTTCTAAATGTGATGCCTTGCAAACTATTATTTTCAACTATTTTGACATCCAAGGACACTCCAAATGCAATTAAACACGAATGGTTCTTCCTCATATTTCCCAAAGTATTGAGGAGCTACTCTGCATCAAATAATGAACCATCACATGAAGAGGAATCGCAGTAAGTGCGTTACATATTTCAAAAAACTTTCCAGTATGCACTCGCAATTCACTATCCGATATGGGAACAAGTGGATGGAACTCTACTCAAAAAAGACTTGGAATTTCAATATTCATGCACTTGCATCGCATCCTTGTTGTTCCGGAAAACTAATTGCATTCTGTTGCAAATAGAACACTAACCATTCACAGAGGTCACGTACACTCTGCCCAGTCTGTCTGTGTGGGTAATAACAATTCCAAAACCCGGACTCGAAACCAATCACTGTTGGCTTGTAAATTCATTATAAACTTTCACACTCTCCTTCGGATTGTCTGTGGGATGGTCTAACAACCACTTTCAGAACTCCTTACCACTTTGCACAATTGAAACTCTCTGTAATTGCCATCAATTACTGCAGACTTCTCTGCGGAATCGTCCGTCATCCTGGCAGTCAACCGTAAGCAAATCCATTACCCGTTTTGCTCTCAAATCAAAATCACCGCCATCCAGAGAATCACAAAAGTCCGGATTAAGAAAATAATAAATAAGTTCAGATTTTTCTCCATCGTCGTCCCCGTCGTCTCATCGTCATCGCCATCGCCATCATCGTCATCAATGTTGTCGTCGTAAGTAGTTGCTGGCCATACGTTTTGCTCCGCAGCAGTTCTCCAACAGTTTCCACTTCAGTTCATGGCAGTATTCCAATTTAATTTCGTCCTGCCAGAGAGGAAAATTGTTTTCCTTCTCTGTGAGTACAGCGCTTTTTTCAAAGTCGAAGACCGATTACTTCCATCCCTGACCCCCGAGAAGCACCTGGGACAAAAAAAAAAACACTGTGTCTCCTGGGGCACAGGTGAGACATAGTGGACAAACTCTGTGGATATGGTCGCCATCGATAACGATGCCAAACGGGAAACGGAAATCTGACAAAAAAATTGCAAAATGCTTAGAAGAAAATTCAAAAAGAAAATGTCCTTCTCTCACTTTGAGAGAATTATCTTCCATCAGTTTTAATTTATCACCTCTTCCGTCTGCCAAAGTGGTGCCATTCACACACACACACGTACACTTCTAAATCGTCCTCCCGAGGGGGCTTTTAATTAACGGGGCACCCCACGTGTATGTTTCGAAATTAATTACTTTTCAATGCGGAAACGCACACGTACACACAAAGAGGCCCGTCGCACACAATTTTCGGGGGGGGAGAAAATTGATTTTCGCAAAGTTTTGCCGAAGCGCCAAAGAAGTCGGCACATCCGATGCAATTTCCGCATCCGCATCGATATCAATCCCCGAGATTATTGCCTTCTCCAACCACCGAGCCATCACTGAATGAATAATTTCAGAGGCACTCAGCTCAAAGTGACCAAAGTTGTGTAGCGCCAAGGAGCCACACGTAGCTCCCCACCCAACCCACCTCTTAACACATTCAAATGCACTTTTCATTTTAAATAGATTTTTTCATCCCTCTTTCTCGTCTCGTGCACAGCTGAGCCATTTATTGAGTTCTTCAATCCGAATCACCGCAAGGTACTCGAGGAGCAGGACGTCGAGATAAGGAAGAGGACCGGACTGAAAGGCGCCGCACCAGGTGGTGACGATTGGATATATTTGAACACTTACTGTCGAGTGCCGGTGAGTTTTGTGGAAAACAATTTTCCAACTGGGAGTTAATGGAAGTGCTTTGCAGGAGAAAATTATAACGGGCTTCTGCAAGGGCACTCAGGAGTATTGTCCGCCCAGTCCGAGAGGACCACCAGGAGTGATTGGGCCAAAAGGGCCGAATGGCCCGCCAGGGTTACCGGGAATACCCGGTACGAAGGGGAATCGTGGCGATGTTGGACTGCCCGGTCCGCCGGGTATCGATGGGATGGAGGGGCCACATGGACCCAGGGGTCCTAAGGGTGACATTGGTATTCCCGGAAATTCTGGTCTCGATGGGCGAGACGGCGTACCAGGTGAGCCTGGTTTGGATGGTGTTCCAGGAAGAGCTGGTGCCGATGGAATTCCCGGTAAAGATGGTAAGGATGGACAGCCGGGCAGAGATGGACGAGATGGTTTGAACGGCAAAGACGGTGCCCAGGGACCGAAGGGGGCCTCTGGTCCACCCGGTGATAGGGGACTTAAAGGTAAGTGGTACTTGTTTTTTGTTATATGAAATTTGTAGCTACGAGTGCCTTCTTCCAGTTTGTTACTTTTTTTTTCTTACAAGATGACGTCTAGGCTGCTTGAGTGGCTTGTTAAAGGGGAGATGAGGTCAACGTAGATCTTGACTGCTGTGTTTCGGAAGGAACATTTCGACAAGAAATAGGAAATTCCTTACATTGAATAGTGTTGGCATTGTTTCTCGAAGAAAATAACTATTCGAGACTTCTTTTAGGGTGGAAAACGAACGAAACGAAGGCTAGCGTCCTAAACTCGTTAGGAGCTCTTCGAGAGTTGCCTATTTCCGCAAAAAAGTATCTTTGCAAAGGCTGCGTTTCACCGCTGAGTGGAATGTTTAAAAGGCGTTTGGAAGACGGCTTTATATAAAGTTGTACGAAACAAGTTGTTCTTGGAAACAATTCTGTGTATCTTTAGAGTCTTCTTTATCATTCCAGATCGATCATTGTGTTATACAATAGCAAATAACGAAGCTCGGACTTGTGTACATAAAGTAAAACCTAGAGCATCCTATAACACGGAATACGCTTTGTGGATTCTACAAAACACACCTTACTAACCCCACTACCTGGCAAGGCATAGTGAACTCGATATTCACTTGACTTTGACAGTTGGTACACTTTTTCTTCCGCATAGCAGTGATCGCCATCTTCTTTTACCTTTCTTCTACCTTTATCTTGTTAGTTTCAACACTAGTTGACTATCCCTGGAGAACGAACGTCCCTTTAAGCTCTTCCTTTGCAACCCATTTGAAACCCATTTTCCCCTATTTTTGAAATTTGAATTATTTTAGCAATCCAACCCACTAACCATCGAGCCACGGCCACCATCCACAGATTCTCTAGCTCTTTTGGAAATGAAAAGCAAAAGTCTAAAACAGCGCACAGAAGATGACGGGAGGATTTAACCTCTTCTCCAACTAACAAAGGTCGGCGTCCCGACGCTAAGATCTTTTCGGTGCTCTACGAGATCACACTAACCTGCCCAAGGCGGTAACCAGTTTTACCCTTGCATGCGAGAAGTCTTTAACGACTAAAACGAGATGAAGAAGTGCCCTTTTATTCATCTTCTGGATCACATTCCAATACCGTTGTAAGCCTCAATAGTTGCCAGAATATTTTCGCTCTGCTTTATTGAAGAAGTGAACGTCAAGTGCATGACCTGTATTAACCTTCTTGGCAGCAGAAAAGGGTGGAATTTAAGCCTCTTTCCTGAATTGTCTTGCATCCGATTTTTTAGGGGCAGCAACTTTTGCTAGACCGAGTGCGCTTTCACTACTTTGGCAGCTTACTTGAATAGCGCCCTCTCAAAGATGTTTCCCAAATCCACTGTGCTGTATCCGAAGATCATACATTAGCTTCCTAATGGTAAAACATCCAGATTGCTCTGACCTGACGCTAGAGGTGTCAGAATCAGAGCTAGTCGACAATACTTAGTTTTTCTGGTTGTGACAATACCGTAAAATTAAGGCCAAAATATGGTCGGCCATCAAGAGCTCAACAAACATAATCGAAAAGTTGAAAATCTGGTAAGCCAACAGCGCACGAGAAGCTTATGCGATTGGAGAGCCATCTGTCTCTAAAGATTTATATTCAAATTTAAAATTTTCCGGTAAAGGAGGTGAGGTACGCCATGAAAAGCCGAATTTTCAGCCGTAGGTCATCGGAGTCCTCATTCTTGCGATCTAGCTCCCTCTTCCATGAATTAGAAATTGTATACTGAGTTGAAACTTTTATCTTATCTAAGGTATCCGGTGACGGTTTTTGATAGTTGCGTTGACAATTCAAGCAAGTCTCCTAGAGTCGCCAGAGGTACCATGGGTGCAATGCATTCATGTCCGACGGATGCACTAACGGTTATCCTAAACCTCCTACCCCTCGACCTTCATACCAGAAAGATGGCAACCTGTAGTACGGTCAGACTCAGATAATCTGGGTGCCAGTTCCCATGGCCACTACAGCATTCTGGCTTCACTGCCTCAGGAGACGGCAACATTCCCCACAGACTATCTTATCCCCCGCATTACGCTCAGCAAAGACTTCGGCGTGCGTGTGGTCACGAAAGACTATGACACATCAATTTTCACCGACGGTTCGAAAATGCGGAATGAAATGCAGGGCAGGTTCGGGTATATTTTCAGCAGCCTTGAAAATATCGAAATCATTCAGACTCCGGAACTTCGCCAGTGTTTTTCAGGCTGAAATACTCGCAATTTTTGAGGCCTGTCGTGCCTTAACAACGACACCACCCCCAAACGAAATGTTGCAATTTTTTCCGATAGCCAGGTAGCGATCAAGGCTCTTGTCTCCACAATGCAAAATCGAGCTCGCCCGCCTGCGAAGCTTAGCTTCCCTAACCCTCGTATGGGTTCCTGGCCACAGAGACATCGAAGGGAACGAAATGGGTGACAAGCTTGCCAGGCAGGGGCCTTGATAGCTCACTCGTAAGAGAAGTTCTTATCCCATTAGGTGATGTCAAGGGAAAAACCAATCTACACTACTTCTCAGTAGCCAAAACAACCTTGTCAGCTGTACCATATCCAGAATGACTTGGCCAACATCAACCATAGGAATACAAGCGACCTCCTTAGAAGCGCGTTGTTGCCATCTGTTCGGTAGTTACCCATACGACCAAGCTTGGCGACCCGAGAGGGAAACCCTAGAACACTTCCTCTACAAGTGCTCGGCACTTCCTAAAGCAAGACTCAATTCGCTCAGGAAATCCTTCATCGACAACCTTGGCGAACTCTCAGAGAAGAAAATCCCTAGCATTCTACTCCACCTTAACTCCACAGATTGGATTCAAGACCAACAGCCGTGGTCTGTCAACACCCATCTACACTCATCTAACAAACCGGTTACGAGATCTGTGGTAACAAAACGGTGCATTTCAGCACTATTTGAGTATCGGGCGCTTTCTGCCTGATACAACCTCTAAAACCAACCTCCACCAATCAGAAGAACTGTATACTAAGATGGGTCCTACAACCATCTTATAGAACTCGAGCGTTACACTGAGCCTAACACTCTAAATAGAAGGCCACGAATGTCTTTCTGATGCAATTGTCCAAAAGGTCCTTTCCACTTAATTTGGAGTCTAAGATGACAAGTAGATATCTCGTGCTATACTGTCCCGAAACTGTCTTTTTCCGTGATCGTATACCTCGTCATGTAAAAACGAGACGATTTGGTCCTCGAAATGCTCTTTTTTACGTGACGAATTCTGCGATCGCAGAAGAGACCATTTCGGGCCTGAATTTTAAATATCTATTCCGCCAATCTGTCAAGTTTCAAGTAACGCCCTACCTTTTTTACCACAGGAATGGGAAGAAGAAAAAATTAACTTGAGACCTAAGAAGAACTCGTACAGTGGTGAAAATGGTGGATGATAGTCTTCCTGAAACATTGAGCCCAAATCAAAGGTTATGTGGTCATGATGAGTACTGTTTTCATCACCCGGACCTTCCCTAACCATTCCTCAGTTAATGTAAAACTTCAAGGAACCAAAGTTACGGACCACCTTCGTTCATTGGTAGCAACAAACTGCTAGGACACCCTGCAGACCAAGTAAAATTGATTGTAACACAACCTCAACCATTTATGTAAATCACCGCGTGCAAATGGCATTTTTCCTGCCCTACAACAACAGGGAAACCATAATGCCACCCCGCACCTAATAACAATAACTAGAAACAGCCTGGTTCTTAGATAGAAACCAAGTCCCTGCCCGAGTGGGCAATAGAGAAACCATTCACCGAAACCATATTTTTCAGCTTGTTTCGGGTTTACCAACGTTTCTCTTTGTTTGAAAGTTCTCACAAACAAACTTCCCCTTCTCCAGCCGCATTAACCCTTCTCCCTACGCATTCCAAAAACTATCTACTCCTTGTCACCTTCTTAAATCGTTGCGTGTCACCCTCAAGACGATATCACTCTGGAAAATTACGAAATCACAAAGAACTTGCTCGTAACTTAAAAATTCAAAAAAAAAAGAAAAAACTAACGGAAAGGATTTCCACTTTGGGCTCTACTCATGCCAGTGATTTAGTCTAATGGCCCTTCCATCACAAGCCATCCAAGACGTTGTTTTTATTTTATTTAACAAGCTCCCACGCATCACATCTGAATAATTTACTCTGCGCCATGTTGTTGTTTGCCATGCGACGACGATCTCCCCGACTCAAAGGGCTCCAGCAGGATACACACGCTCCCCGCACAGACCGTTTGTTCGTGTGTGAATGGTAAATAATTCAACATCACGCGCATCCAGTTGATAATATGAAATGTATGATTGAAGCCGCCCTCCAGTGGTACCCCAGAGAACAGCATGCGAATGTGTCCTCCGTCAGGACACGTTTTCTCGCTAAAAAATGATAAAATTTGTTCCGTCGGTCGCTCGGTGGCTGCCATTCCCACTACCACCGAGCACTTATCTGTGGCCAGCACTTATGAACTTGAGACAAATGTCGCAATCAACTTTGTAATCTAATTAACACTTTTTGAGGTTCGATACGAACACGCAGCCGAGTGTGCACTTGGCGTGCACGAGTGAAAGTTAGACACGACCGGAGACGTGAACCGTCTACGTCCGTCCCTCCTCCGTGTGGAGGTATTTCTCTAATTGAATTTGAAAATTTCTAATTAACGGGCGGACGACAACGACGAAGAAATGCTGTGCCGTCTGATTAACGGATTAATGTAACAATTAACGCGTTGCAAAGTTTTCTTCGGAAACAAAGGCCGCCTTACGCCTGTCAAACATCGTGAGGAGCTCAGATATGAGAGGTTTCTTCGGAACCGGGGAGGTGCGAGTCTATCGATTCGGATAATCTCGTATTGTAATGCGCTTAAGTGCAGGGACACACTGTTAACCTATATCGAGGCGCGCATGCAAATGCATGTGAAGGAGCAGCATATGCAGAGCGGGTTTCAAATTGTTTTACAAATAGGAGCACTGCTGGCAAAATGGTGCCAGCAATGACGGTGGTGGAGTGTAAACAAATCGAATCGCAGCCATGGGAGAGGAAGGATAAATGTGTTACAATTCCCTTTTTTGTCTAATGTGGGGGGTGAACCGAACACAGGCGAGTGATAGATAGTAGAAAATGTCCTGGCATTATGGCCCCCATGTGGTACAGTCGGGGTTAAAATTTTCGAAGCACTTTGGCTGCAGAGTGGAACCAGATGATGTTGTCATTCGGTCGAAGTAGGAAGTGATGGAAGATCCTGGGAGTCTTGCCCAGTGGAACAACAAAGCTAGGCGACCATGTTTCCCTTGAAACTGGTACTATGGGGTTATGGTTGGTTGATTGGTCGATTCGGGGATGCTTTCTGTACTTAGATTGGGAAAAGTCCATTTGGATGCCACTGCCAGAGATAGACGGATGGGAAAACTTCTGAAACCATTTACTACTCAGGATATGTCCTGCATTCCCATTTTTGTAATTTAAGGGTGGTGAGGGGAGTATCTGCTTCCTAAGAAGATTTTTCCGATTGTAGCTCTGTAGCTCTTTCCTCATCGTTATCTCTGTAGTCTGCAGCTCCTATGGACGTTTGTTATGTCGAATGCCCAGCATTTGATGTGAGTTAGGACATATTGTTCTTCTCGGATCTCAGGAGTATTGACTGTGCTTTATTGTGAAAAGACAGATTCAGTGATGATAACAGAATATAATATCAAGTCTTGTAAACAATGGCTAAAGGACGTTCAACATTCTGGTTCTTCGTTTTCTCACATGAATAAAGGCGAGACATTTTGAAGAGAGGTTTCCTCATTCTTCAGGTGTAGTCTACAGAAAGGTTCTGGTCATGTGGAGGTTGAGTGATTTTTGTTTATATTCGTAAGAAACTTAATTACGTATGACGTGAATTTGAGACTGAGCCCCCAAAACTTGCCACTGACCGCTAATTGGAATATTTCGACAGTTCGGGGGTTCCATTGTAATTCACTATCTGGAATTACTCTGAGGTCCTTTGATTCCGGAATAAATGAAGAGTGTCTCTGTTGACGCGACAACGCGTTAGCGTTTACATCGTCCAATACGATCCTATTGTCACATGTAGGATAGTGTTCACATGTTGTGCCGAAGAGCTTGTAGAAACTGTCCTGGACATGAGCACATATCAGGCTGATATTGACGCATTCAACCCTGAGGCGAAATGTCACAAGACATATAGGAAGCTTATAACCTGTTGCCCAGATAGGGTTAGGTTAGGTGACCGCCCCGATTCAGACAAAAACACATTAAGACCAGATTGGTTCATTGCGATAAATAAATAAATAGCTGGCGCGACAGCTGGGGATGAGCCAAGGCCTAGCTTCTCGCAACCATTCATGTTGTGAGTGTAACACAATTCGCACGAATGGAAGGGCCCTACAATTTATTGCCGACTCCGAACGGCGAATTGAGAAGCTCTTTCATGACAGATTATACCACCGGCGGGTTGTCGTTCCCCAACGAGAGGTGGTGCCGCGAAAAATGTTCTGTGGATATGGCTGGGGCTTGAACCCACGCCGTTCGGCCAGAAGTCCAACGCACTGACCACTAGGCCATGCTGACCACACTTTGGTTCATTGTGGCACAACGAGAAATACTGGCTTACCAGCACCAGGAACCAACAGTTCGTTGAGAGAGGTGACCGTATCATTAGCAACCCTATGTATTGAACTGCGTTAATCTGCAGATAAAGTTCTTTATCTTTTGGATGTCGAGTTCGTCTAACATCCTTTAGATCATCATAGAAGTATTCCCCGAGGGTTTTCCTTCTTAGCGTCGCAAGATCAGGAATGTACACAGTAGGTGGGTTGTAGTTTCCTCTTCCTCCTCGTCTCTACAGCTTCTGCAGAAATTATTATTATGTCTGTCTATCAAGCAATGTCTGGTTTGTGGATAAAAGTCTCTCCGTCTCTTTAAAATCCAGCTTGGACAAGATTTGTTTTGACAAGAGACAAGTGCTGATATTATTCCATCTATCGTTTGGCCATTTCCTGGCAGCAATGCCTGATGCCTAAGTCTGCCGTGTATAACAGATCCACACCCGAAAATAAGAGCTACTTCTGCTCTCTGCAGCAATCTCCATAGTCAACGTCGCAGTTTTTTATTCGCCTTTTGCCCGGCGCATCCCACTCGAAGCACTCGAATCAGAAGAAGTTTGGCAGCAATACTTCCAACGAAGAGTCAGATCTATTGTATACTTTGCCCTACGCTAGTTTGCACGGCGGATTCCACGTGACCACTTAGTCACTGTTTAACCATTCGTGATATAGCTGTTGAATTTACTGGGTCGCTCTTAGTCTCTTGCACCAACAGAGGCTCAAGGAGAAACGTGCTTTAGAACCAGGGACAAACTAGCTAAATCTGTAAACGTCGCTGAAGTTGGCATTTTCTGTGAATCCAGAAGCAACAACTGCAGCATCTTTCAAGTTTAGATATACGCCAATTCGCTGATTGGAAAAGCAATGAAAATTAACACCTCAAATCCAAGCTTGTAAAGCTTTGCAGACTAATTCTCAGTGACACATTAACGGCCAACAAAGTAGACCTTTGTTGGCCACAAGGACAGACCAGGAAATAAGTTTGTCTCGTTCAATACTTCCTCTGTACGTATCACGCCCTTGCCAACGTCAGGAAAGTCACAAGTCTTTAATGATCTAAATGACCTGAACTCCGCCAGCCCGGACGATCTCAAAACCAATGTAAGGAAATGTAAATGGTTTCAGGAGTTAGCAGGGGTCAAACCCCAGTATTCAGTGATATCACAATGGACCTACTTTCCTGGTCCAAGTGTATCTCTTCTTGGAGGACCACTCTAACTAACTAACTATGTCTCCCATCAGCTTAAACAGAGCCCAGACAATAACTTGGCTCCAATATTTTTTTCACTAAAATTGTCAACTTTGGCATCGCGTCCGGCTACCCTACGTTAACTTCCCCGTAATACAGAAGTGTCCTCACACAATTGACGACCACTGTATCGCCTAAATTTTTCTTATGGCAATCTAAAATGCTGACAAATGGTGGGTAGGTGGTACAAGCAATGTTTACCCGTATATGGGTATTTTATTGTAATTTTTTGTTGTTTTTTTTTTGCTCTCGTTTTATGGCTGCTGGAAGTGTGTTTTAAAATTGCACCGCTCGCTGCTGGTAAGGAATATCGCAGCGAAAAAATAAGTAGAACTGATGATTTGTGATTTATAAATGATGCCGAAGTTTGTTGCTGTGCATCGGAATGGGTGATAATTCAAATGGGAGCTTTTTCGTTTCATTTTGTTGGAATTTATGAAAGTAGATGATAGAGAAAAGGTGCACCTTATCCAGCGATGTTACTTATTCTCCATTAAGTGGATAAAAAAGGAGGATTTGGGGAATCCGATTGCATGTAGAGTAGACAAGATTTACATTTCAACTGTTTGTATGCTTATAACTTCAGAACCAGTCCAGTAGTAGTACCTGTGCGTTACTGCTTATTCACCCAAAAAACTCTTTGGTCTTGACAATAGGTTAAAGGTATGTGAAGCTTGGATTCGAATCCGTTTAAACACTCCGAAGGTCGAGTTACCAGCTTCGATATAAGGATGAAAATGAAGAATTTGATTAAGCCAAGACATTTTAATAAAGCAAGGCATCTTACTGATCGCCGTGGCTCAGTAATTTGTGCGTTGGATTGCTGAGCGAATTGCGTGGATTCAAGCCCCAGTCATGTCTACCAGAGATTTTTCGCGGTACAACCTTTCGTCGGGGAATGACAAGCCTCCGGGAGAATGATTTGCCATGAAAGCTTCTCAATTCGCCGTTCAGAGTTGGCAATAAGTTGTAGGTCCCTTCTATTTGTGCGAAAAATCTAACCTGAATGGTTGCGAGAAGCTAGTCTTTGGCTCATTTCGAACTGTCGCCCCCTCTATTTATTTTATTATTTATAAGACATTTTCTTAACTCTGATTTAAAGCATAATTGATGTTCTCAGACGACTCTGCTTACTTTAAATGAATGGAAGTTTGTCAACAAATATACCAACTTTGTCTTCAAGATAAGGGAACCGCCAAGTAAATCTTGACAGAGTTCAGTGTTAAAGACTCGTGACTTAACTTTTTCTGTTGAAACGAGCTATATACTAGAAATACTTTGCGATTATCAGTTTTTACTGTGGTTAAGATCCTATGAAGTGCTTTACCTAACCTCAAGTGTAAAATCGATCAAGAAAATAAAATAAGGATACGGTTCCAAGCCGTGTTAGGTGTGGCGGTTGAATTGTAGAACATTTTGGCGAATTTGGGTTCAGGTTATAAGCGTCACATTTGCTTCAAATTCTTTGTCCGAAGGTATGACTATCAGAGAAATTCGAGATCCAAAAAGATACAAATACGGAGATTTTTAGTCCGGTAATGGCAGAATCTGAATTATGCTAATGAAATTTGATTATTTTCATGAATTATCATGGACCACCGCATCACATGTGAAGAGTCAAATATTCTGTGACTGGCCGGCTCTCCACGAGATAGTGCGGATGACCATCTACCACAAGCAATACACTCTGCCAACCTTCTTAGCCATAGAGTCTTCTTAAAACAACATCCATCCTGAATCTTATCTTGAACCTTTCATCGAGGCAAAGGAGGAATAAACTTCCATCCTAAAACGTACATATGTATCCTTTCAGTTGCATAGAAATGCGCCCATTTTTGTCTAAGTACACCTCATAGGGGATCGCTATACCTAAAATACTGTGGCGTATGTGGAATATTTTAACCGATTTTTGAGGTGATTACAACATGCAATATCGGGCTTTAGGGGGTAGACCCAGTTGGGACTGCCAAAAAACGCTCTTTTTTTTAGATTTTTTTGTGGCGCCGCATTAAAATAATTAATAACAAATGTTTTACCACATGAAAGATATGTATTTACAGAAACTATTAAGATTTTTTTTTTATGGCAAAATATCAAAAAGTAAATGAGATGAGCTGCAAATTTGGGAGGGATCCAAAAAAAAAGAAGTGTTTTGCGGTGATCACTGCTGCTCGTTACTGGATCATGCGAATTCAAAAAAACAAAAGGGATCATTAGTTAATGACATAATACTCTGGTTGAATGAAAGGATTTGAAAAATGTTGAACTTTTACAAAACGGCGGATGCTGAAAGTCAATATTCTTAATTCAACTAAAATTTCACTCGCATTTTCGGCTATAAAAATTAAAAATATTTGTTCAAAAAAAAAAAATCCTTCATTCAACCGGAGGACAATTATGTATAGAATAAGTGAGAATAATTTCAAACCGATCGGCAATGCCGTTCTCAAGTTACAGTGATCATCGACTTCGGTTTCGAGAAAAACACGTTTAAAGTTTTTAAAACGGGTAGTTATCCACTAGAGACGGCTCCGTTCAAAGTTATATATCTCAATAAATAACGGCCCAATTTGGCTGAAATTTTCAGAGAATACTTTTCCTTTGAGAAAATGCAAAAATTAATTTTTTCAAAATTCAAAGTGGGTCTTCCCCCTTAAAACGTTCCTATGTATATGCATGCAGACTTTGAATTTTCCTTCTGCGGGTGCTAGACTTCTAATGACGTTCTGCAAATGCGACGTTCTCATCACAGCGCATGTTAGCGACTTAGTTTTTATAAGTCGGAGGTATACTTTCACAGAAAGTTAACCACGTCGACGTGGATTCGGGTGACGAAGTTGTTGGGGTGCTGATAGAGCGAATAAATATGGTCACTTCTGCGTTTGATTTAGAAGGTTCCCATTTTCCACTCTAATATGGTCTTTATGAAGCCAGGAACTAATGAAAATTGGGTGGAAAGGGACCCCTAATTAATTTTAAAGTTGATAGGCTTAGGACCAAGCGAAGCCGTTTCAACATCGAAAGTCATTACCAAACGCTCTTGGTATAGTTTTAGATTTCTACAAAATTCACACCTGTGGATGCATTTTGATCCACCTTGAACTCAAAGTTCTAGGGCAGTCTTTGTCTTGATCTTGGAAGCTTTCTAAAGTCTCAATGGTGACCGCATTATTTTGCCCTATTAAACTAAGCAATTTTCGCTTTCCTACATCGCGGTCCTAATGAAATTTCCTTCGTTAGAAATTGTGGTTACCGCAAGTTAAACCTCAAACAGACTGCTACGCGACTCGTACAACTCTTCTCCTATACCTCTTAGAGCAATTTTTGTATTTTAGTGTCGAAATTTTCATAGACGAACTGTGCAAGAGTGCGGTCTAAGCGATTACTAGGTTGTCGGCATAGTCCGAAAAAAAAGCAGGTAAATGAGCTACTGAATATCTAAAGCTATTTTGTTGAAAAATTCCCTAGACTTTTGCACTTATACACGAAGTTTAGAGTGCGCCATCGACTGTTCGTACTCCTTTCAAATCTGCTGTCTCAGAGCTGCATATAAGAGGATAAAACTATCAATTGCAGTGTTTCGACAAAGGCCAGCGTAGTTCCTCTCAAATAGGGGACTAAGTATAGAAAGCCTCTAGCTCTAGGTTATTCAACCATTAATCCTCGCTACCAAGTGCAAGTGGTGTATAATCTAGGACGTTTTACCATCGAGCTTGAGCGGCTGTACTTTAGCTGAGTGCACAGTAGGAAAAATATTACTCTTAGGTGATAAATGGGTTCTGACTCGGTCGTACCAAATAATCAGTTTTGCCACCACTACTGGCACTTACGATGAACCCTGGATGAAAACAATGACTTAGTATTGTAATTTACTTATCAGTTCCGAAAGTAAGACATTAATGACCACAAAAACATTGTCTAAGTTGAGGGTGGACCGAGCAGCAAGGCAAAGTCTAAGTTTGCGAATTATTTACAATGCAGAGTGAATCAATGCATAGCTAAATAGCTACAACTATTTTACCCCAATGTTGAATCACCACTTTTATTTCAAAGAAACTAAGCGACCTTTGCAAGGGTTGTGGAGTCGAGGAAATTAATGAGGAAGCAACCTAATTCCTCTGCCACTCTTCGGGTCTTTGCCACCTCAGACATAAATGGTTTGCAAGACACTTTTTCCAGGATACCGAAGAACTAAGTGACGTACCTATCAGGAATATCTGAAAGTTCACTAAGGTTTTAAGATGGTTCGAAACCCTGGGGCAATTGAAGAGTGTTATGGGTATTGCTCTACGAGCAATGGGTACCTTCCCCCAAAAATGGGCATCACAATAGGTCTCTATTGACCTGAATGTGGGGAAGTGCCCTCTGTCTCCCCTCGCTAACCCGCCTACCTAACTACGGATTTAAAATAAAATCTACGAGGTCCTAAACATCTCCTCCTATTCAACGACATAAATGACCACGACTTGGTCAATAGGACCAATATTTTCGAAGTAAATTATGGAATCCGATGGAAACGCTCTAATCCGATATAACCGCGAAAAATGGCGCTGGGTGAAGACCATCAGGCAGCAACCAATGGTAAGGATGGAAAATGACACTCGCTGCAAGTAGAACCAGACAATGGCAGCTGAGCAAGTTTTGAAATCTCAAATATCAATGACCAATGGTGTTATGATCTACTCCCATGAGAAACTCTTTTATAAACAAAGATTTAGGGTGGAAATTCTGATTGGTCTTAGGTGTAAAAATGATAAAAAATAGGCAAGAGTAGGAAATTCCTCAGACGCTGTCAGGGAAGCTTCTTGACTCGTTCCCCACATACCCACTCAATTATAAATCCCTCTATACAGGTTTAAAGGACACTTTCATATTTCTTTAAACTGGTCTGCTCCATTTCGATGCCACTGCCCTAAATTCATAAGCCAAATTTCCTCAAAAATCTGCTCTTTGGCTTTTCAACTGAACACACACACACACTAGACTTATTAATAACTTGCAACGTCTGATCCTCAAACAGGACACATGAGAAAACTTTATTCCCAAACAGAGTGCACTGCAATCAAAGAGTTACCAACCATACACAAGGCGACCTCTTTCAATGCTTTCACAGGACTTGCCCCCTCAGACATACTTCGTGCACATAATTATGTAACCGCCGTCTAGTCCAACAAAAAGGCAGCCCTCCCTGCATGACTGTTTGATTCCCCTGTCCTCTTTGTCATACTTCTTTTCACCGACTCCACATCCAATCATTCATGCGAAACTTTCCTCCAAATAAACTCTTCACAAAGTTCAGAGCAAAAGAAAAAAACGGACTCGCCAAAAGCAACTCAAATAAAACACTTCATTCCATTTCCCCCACTTGAACGAGTCCTCTCTGCATTTCCTGCTGCCACTCAATCGTCTTCGTTTTGCTCTAATTCTTAATGAGCTCCACCTTCACCACGACGCAGTGGTTCACCTTTTCCTTTTTTTTTTTTTGGTTCACCACAAGGAAAAGTTTATTTCAGAGGAATAAGAGACTTGAAGTCATCCTACCCGAGTGACGACCCTCACGATTAATTGAATAATTAAATTCCATAATCAGTTCAGATCGCCTAACATCGCACACTCACACGTGTGCATCATTAACTCGCAATTAATTCGGAATTACGCCACATGAGCAAGGAAAAACCTCATCGTCCACTGCGAAGACCATGTGCTGGTTAAAAAGTCGGCGAACGAGGAGAGCGAACTAGACTCCACCATCGAAATGTGCAATTTTGCACATTTCCAGCGATGTCCTGGCGAAACAAAGAGTCATCTCGGCCTTATCCCCTCTCTGAGGCTGTAAAATCGAACCCAAGCAGCATATGCTGGAAGTCGAAGCGCTTTTAGATTACATTGTATCCTGTCGCGGTGTACCGTTACCAACTCCACCTGTACCCATTTACTCTCACTTACAGGCATTGCCGGTCCTCGTGGACGTCCAGGAAAGGCGGGCACTAATGGAACACCTGGCATTCCGGGCATAAATGCATGGAAAGTTAAAGTTAATGGCAGCTATTCAAGTGAGCTGCTTATTCCGCCATCGATTGCTGGTAAGTGGTAGAATGTTGCAAGCTTATGGCTGTGTAAGGACTTTTCCTGTGCGCGCTGTGCGATGCGATTTATTAATTAGAAAAAAAAAACCCAGAGAAGGAAGTCATGCCATCGCGGGCAGTAAATCCTTGGCAACTTTTATATCGCTTAACAATGTGTTTCACCTTTTATGGCGGTCACAAGGAGTAGTTAACTTACAAATCCTTTCCAACCTCTCTTTCGTCCTTTCGCAATACAGACGTCAGTGCACCTGATATCCAGAGGACAATCATCGTGGAGGAGGGTAAGAACCTACGCTTAGC
Organism: Matsumyia berberina; assembly: GCA_917880715.2. Lineage (NCBI taxonomy): Eukaryota > Metazoa > Arthropoda > Insecta > Diptera > Syrphidae > Matsumyia > Matsumyia berberina. The sequence goes on from OU862870.1 coordinate 123,406,549, forward strand.
CTGTGCTGCAAATGGAAATCCCCTGCCGCATGTCGAGTGGCGACGAGGTGATGGTCGGACTATAGCCCTCGAGAGGGAAGAATGTAAGTTAAATGAAGATTTTTAGGACTTTCAGGATTCTTGTGAGTGTGTGTGTGGGTGGGTGTTGTGACAATTTCTCGTTTTGAATTTTGAAAATTTTCTCTCCACAGTGTCTTCTGTGAGTGGACACACATTGGAGATTAGCAACATCAGTCGGAATCATATGGCACCGTATACATGCTTCGCAGATAACGGTATACCACCGGTGGCAAATTCAACTTTCCTAGTGGAGGTTCACTGTAAGTACATGTCGACATAGCTATGAGCACGTTCATGTCAGCGGAATTGGATTTCGCAAATCAGGAGTAGAATGGAATTTTGATTCAGGATTTTTTTTTCTTTTCTTTTTCTCGTCTTTCTGTTCCCTTTCTGCAGTTTCACCGATGATAGCCGTTTACAGACAGATTGTGTTCGCATTAGAGGGCGGCAGTGCAACGCTGGAGTGTCAGGTAAGTGCTCGTTTGAATTATGAGTTCTAATGGGTCTTGAACAAGCGAAGGATTGTGCATAGTAACGCTGAAATTGCTTTATTTAGGTTGATTACATTTCTAAGGTGAGTTGAAGTGGAGAAGTTGAAGCGGACTGTCAACGAGAATTCACAAGAAGGAAGTAAATTCCTTTTCATCTCTTTTAATCGTGTCCTTCTAATGGTCACTGTGACATCTGTTGTGGAGGGTCTTGAATATTCAATGAAACTGGTGGTCTATCTGGACATAATCCTACGTTATGATTCATGGAACTGTGATCCACAGAAAATGTGGTAGAACTATGGCAACGTGTGGTGCAATAGACTCATAGAACCTGTTTGGTGGCCTTTTAAACCACAGAGATGGTGGCATTCACTATAGATTACCTAATTTCCAGATTAATCTTGAGCAAGACTTTCGCTGTGTGTACTCTATCCAGAGCGGAAACGAAGAATAGAGAAGCCTACAACTAAGACTATGACGCATAAGTCAAAAACGTGGTTCTCAATGCTTGCTGTTGCATTGGCAAGGCCATTCTTTTACTTAGTTTACTAAGCTCGACTTAAACAAGAAAAAAATCTCACACTAAGGTTCAAATTTGATGCGGGAGAGCTTTCTTTTAACTCTAGCACTTCAATTTCTTTTGAAATCTATAGTGTCATCCCTTAGAGAGCCTCGAGTATTTTTTTCTTTTCCAGAAACAAGCAGAATGTCTTCTCTGGGACAATTTTGTCACCGAAAATTCTCTTTCTAAGGTAAAACAGACGAGGCTATCTGTATCATTCGTCACTCTCAAAATTTTTTTTAAGAAGCCAGTGGTCTGTGATTCTACCCACTAGGACTATGAGTTGCTTTCTATAAAGGCTCACAAGAAAATCTGGATTTTTTCATCAATAATGTGTGGAACAGCAGCTTGAAGCATGCTTGGATAAGTGTTTTCTGTCAGACTTGACTGAGCTGAAATAAGCAAAGACTCTTAATTTAGCATTTAAAGTAGATGTTCCTGACCCCGAAAAAGGGTTCAGAGTCAATTAGGCGGGTAAAACCGCCATTTTTTCTAGTGAGTCTACTCTTTTGGTACAAGAGAATCCACTGTGAATTTAAGTGAAGACTGATAAAATATTACCTTCCTAGTTCACTGAGGGCTGTTTGAGTCTCCAAGGTCAAAACTGTCTCTTCCGTGGTCGTATAACTCGCCATGTAAAAACGAACGACTTGCCCCAGAATTTTCACGAAAGAGACAATTTGGCCGCAGGACTAGTTTGGATTTGAATATAGGCCATTCGAGCCATAATTGTCTGAGTCAGTATAATACATTGATGGATGGCGGGGACTTCGGATAAGTATTTGTGCAAGACTGGCACTAGCAGTTCGCACAAGGCAGTTCTCGAAGAATTTCGTATTCAGTTCTTATTTCCATATTGGATCCATCCGTACACCAAACAAGGTTTGTTGTCGAAAATTATACTGAATTCTGCATCCTACTTCACTGATTCAAGAAGGGGTACTTAACCTCCGTGATATAATTTTGGATCTAAATTGTTTGCATAGGAGTCGCTAGTTTTTCAACTTGAATAATCTTCATACCTCTTTTGATATTTGCTCGTAGGGAGTCTGGCATACAAGCTCCGACTAGACGTTAGGTTCGTCTACCAAATAACGTTTGTCAATCTGACTCTTAGGCCAGTACATGCTGCCTATTTGTCGACAGGTCCCCTTATTCCAAAGTAGCGAGTTCAGCATGCCATTGCATGACACTCTGCCAAGGTACTGCTTCAGAGGAAACTACTCGGAAGTCAACTAAATCGACTGATAACTGGGAAAAAATTCGAACGCCCTTCAAAACATTACCAAGTATAGTACACGGGGAGCTCTAAAATGTACAGTGGAACTGGGGCTAGAATACTCGGAAAGTCGTCTAGCACCACAGTATCCGTCAGTATAGGCACACAAATATTTGCCATAAATGAGTGCATAAACTAAGACTTGCTCTCTAACTTCCGTGGCAAAACCATCTTAACAGCTTTTGTAAAACTAGGAAAAAACAACTTGGTGACACTAAACTGGATCCACGCTCACAAGGGCTACACCGGCAATGAAACAGCGGCCTTACTGGCCAAGAAAGGTGCACCAATCCCCTTCACTGGTCCTGAACCAGGAGTAAACAAATCCATTTTCAAAAGCTACACGAGGGAACAAACCCTACTCAAATCCAACACAATTAAGATGGGAAGTTTAGGACAGAAATGTACTAAACACTTCTTCCCCAATCTATCACCTTAGCTTACTGACATCCTCTGGACCTGACAAACTGCTCTAAACACATGGGACGACACAATAGCCCTCTATATGAGACTGCAGTGTTAGAGTGGAACAACCGCACCCCACTTAATAATAATAGTGCCTTAGTAGCTCTATTGATTGTTCTGCCTATTTGAGGGTTTTAGGACAGTTTGCACCTAGCTATTTGGCTTTCTAAAAGAATTTGACTATTTATGGTTTTTGGAATTTACAGAGAGGCTTTTGCAAGTATTATTTCTCTTCTGCGGAGACGGCGATTTGTAGATCTACCGAGATACTGCTTTCAAATATTGCTATAACGTTCGCATAGCCTGTGGTATCTATGCCCTGTCTACTTAGGGAATGCGTTTCAACTACAGGTGATTAAAGGAAAGGTGAGACAACACCACACTACTTATAAGATAGCCTCTAGCCCTTTCTTGGTAGAGATTTGTAGAGGGGAAAACAATTTTTCCCACAAACTTGAAGACAAGAGACATACGACTTTAATCTCGCAATTCATCCGTGTATGGGAGCCAATTCAAATCCCGTTGGGTAAGCAGGCAGTTCAATTATGATCATCTTGGAAAATACATTTGAATCGATCGATTTGACGTAGCTTACTTCTTAGTGAAGGACTCAGGTCTGCATTAAGTGGGTCTTCAGTCAGTGTTTCTCATTGAACGATATTACAGCTGGGTTGGGTCGAGAGGTTTACTCATCTCTCGATGAATTTTTCAATACCCGGCTCTTCTAAATCTAAATATTTGCCGACTATTTACCAGATGCAGTCAGAACCTTATACTACTCCTATTGCAAGTTTTGCCACATCAAAAATTGGTAGTAATCGCTTGGCAGCATTTTCCAAGAAAATGAAGTTTCTGCTTCGTGCGCAATGCGACATGTGGTTTGGCATTGTCGTGATGGAAGAAAACAGCTTTCATCCAAACAGACCAGTAGATCACTGGGATGAGCCAAGGCCTAGCTTCTCGCAAGCACACATGTTGTGCGCGTTACATTTTCGCACGAATGGAAGGGAGCTACAGTTTATTGCCGACTCCGAATTGAGAGGCTTTTTTATGACAAATTGTACTCTCGGAGACTTGTCATTCCTCGACAAGAGGTGGTGCCGAGTAAAATGTTCGATGGACTGGGGCTTGAACCGACGCAGTTTTCTCAGCAGTCCAACGCACTAACCACTGAGCCTTGCAACATGATTGTAGATGATCTATTTCTAGCCTTTATAAGCTAACCAATAGCTAGTTTGGACTAGTCCTCTAGAAAGTTGGGCTTAGGCCAAAGTTAGGTACATTTTTTAACCACTATGAGCAAATCGACTGACCTCAAGTCTGCTCTTGAACCGACCATACTGGCAGTGTTCAGATCATTGAAGGGGTATTGTTCTAAAGTGGTTTTTCTAGCTCTGGCAAGGGTGGAACACGTACAGAGAAAGATCACCAGGGGCTCATATTCTTCGACATTTCTGGAACTAGGATAAAATTAGTTATAGACTACTAATTCACTAAGAAGAGCTATAGCCTAGGATGCAGTGTCCTGCAATGGCATTGGTTCGTTTTGGAACTTTTACTCTTCACTTAGGCCTTTTGGTACTTTCGGAGAAGTTGTTTAGTTGTATGCGAAGGGCGTGTTGGAAGGGAGTCAGCCTCGAGGTTTCTCTACTCAAGGCGCTGTTCTACATTGAAAATTTATATTTCTTCAAGATAATACACAGAAACATACATACAAGCATACAACACACGGAAATCCTTAAACAAAAACTTCATCGTTGCTTTTTAACAATCGTAGCATAGTCCTTCTTGTGTGGACACTTGAAGAAATCCCTTGTAAATGACACATCGGCTGGGATATCTTTTAGTTTCCTCTCCCTCTCTCTAATATGCTCACGGAGGCCAAACTTAGTGGAGTTTCCATAACTTCTGAGCATATCGAAACCCAATGTCGGCATACCTTCTTTGACTATCCGCCCGCATCTGTCCCTCCCAGTCTTGATGCGATAATATACGTCACTGGTGGTTGTCAAATTCGACAGAAACTGTTGAGCGTTAAAGAATTTCACCGACGAATGATGCGCTCGAGCTCGATTACGAAATCCTTGCACATAGCTCGACATGAATATATCAGTGAGGGTTTCTTCTGTCGCCGGCTTGGAATAGTGCTGGAAATATTCAGTGGAAATGGGTTCCAGTTTTTGCTGTGTTCCCGGTGGACACTTTTTCATGACTGCACGGTTTTCGAACCAATTACCGATCAGGGTATTGTCGTCGTAGATTTTTTCAGTTTTTGAATCCAAAAATGTGCCCTTCATTGTTTGGGGTGGGATGCGGAGCTTCTTCTTAAAAATTCTTTAAATTTAAGTAAAACAAATTTAATAAGAAAAAATGTGTTTTTCGCTTGACAATTTTGTTGATTCTTTTGTTAATTGTCAGTCAAGTTGTTTTAAAATCAGTGTGTGATAAACAAAACGTGGGAATAGAGATTTTGGTCAAGAAGTGGCTTGAACTTAATCAGCAGAGTCCACCGAAGACCTGAACCAAAGTAAAGCCAAATTAACCATTAACCCAACCAAGTATATAGTCGGCATCCTGGTCAGCAAAATTGCTCTTTATGGGTGCAATGACTTGCTCATTAGAACTTAGGGCCCAAAAGAGACAGGGTGCATAATCTGGAAGATTCGATTGGCACTCAATCAATTTATACCACAATTTATAAATGTTGAAATGGAAGACAGTACGTTGGCTTGATGAAACAACTCTTCTTTCGTCTTCAATGCCACCGTTGTTTCACAATTTCTGCCCCCGGCTCGTCGAGTAATGATGCGAAGTACACATATCGCGTCTTTCTCCAGATAGTCGATGAACAAAATTCCACGACTAGCAGTTGTCATCACTTTCCTTCCCGATAAAACCTTTGCGGTCTGTTCGGAGTAAGTTCACCTTTCACAGTGGCGGATACAAATTTCATCATCAGTTGTAATTCGATGCAAAAAATTATATCCATTTCGGTATAACTCCTTCAACGGGGCTTGGAGGAAGCTCAGCGCAGTGAGCAGGAAGCTCATTTCTTTTCGATTCTTCGTGTAAATTATGATAAATACGACATTCTTTGAGACTGCACTTTTCTTTCTTTGTTTCGACCTCAATTCAGTACTATTTTCGGTATAAGTCACCCCAAACGATCATCATCAACCAAAACTGATGCGAGAATGAATGAATTTAGCTGCCCATCTTTTCTCGCGGGCAAATAAGGGAACTGAGTCCCCGTAATCAGCGCCCCACTCGTTAAAATAACGTGCCGGGGCACGTGCCTAAGCGTTACTATCATAAAACTGATGAACCGCCAAGAGAAGTGGTGGGAACAAAAGTTCGAACCACAAACGACAAGATTTTAAGTGACTTCAACATTCTCCAAGACGAAAGGACAATCCAGGGTCTTCACAAATATTGTGCAGAACTGGCGACTTGAAAAGTAGCTTAACAATGCTTTGCGCAAAAATTGCAACCGAGCACAACTAAGATCAAAGGGAAGCAACTTCAGCTAACGAAATAAAATCGAAGCTTGTGAATTGCTGTCGAGAAGAGCTCAAGGTTCTTGGAACAGAGAACAAGGTGACACTCTGTTGGGTCCCTGGACATGAGGGCATACTGATGAAAAACGGCACGGCAACAAGCCCTTAACAAGTTGAGACTTCAGTGAACGTCCCGCGTTGCACACTTAGGCTCGAAGCGAGAAAAGAGCCTTAAGGGAGGCTAATAACAGATGGACCTCTCTAAACACCTGTGTAACCAGAAGGAAGATATGGCCTTTGTTCGAAAGGGCTAGGACCGACAGACTTCTGCAGATCGACAGAAGATCCGTATCTACCCTTATAAGAGTGATCACAAGGGTTAATACGCTGCGGTACTATATTAAAAACTGTTTAAAATTACAGAGGAGGACGTTTGTAGGGGGTGTGGCGATGGTGAGGTCCACGAGATATAACCTACTTCCTTTAACATTGCTCTAGTCTCTACCATCTAAGAAATAAGTTCCTCGGACGACATTTTTTCGAGGACATTGACGAATTATCCGATATACCGGTGGACCAAATAATTTGATTCATCAAATCCACAGGATGGTTTGTATCACAGACGCAGTAAGTTGGTCATGTTCTACTGATATCCATTAGATATACATATATATGTATACAACTGTAACTATTGGGTAGCATTTTTGCTGGTAGGGGACATGTCTCTTCCCCCAACGGGTATCACAATGGGTCTGAATTGACCTGAGTGTGGCGATATTATTCCTTCCTTTCGCTTGTCCACTTACCTTAGGGAATACTTTGTCTGCCACTGTCCAGCCAATGCAAGATTTCGTCAAAGAGTACTTGGATATGTGGATACCAGACCTAACGCACCTTAACAGCAAAGTGATTGGTGCTATCCTGGAATTTGATAAAAATACAGAAATATTTTCCCAACCCCATCGCCGTGGCTCAGTGACCGAACGGCGTGAGTTCAAGCACCAGCCGGGAAACACCGAACATTTTTTGCGGCACCACCTCTCGTCGGTGAATGACAAGCCTCCGGAAGTATAATCTGTCATGAAAGAGCTTCTCAATTCGCCATTCATGCGAAAAATGTAACACGCACAGCATAAATGGTTGTGAGAAGCTAGGCCTTGGCTCATCCTGAGCTGTCACGCCAGCTATTTATTTTACACGCAAACAATAGTTACTCCATGAATCTCAAACAAACAACCTTCCCTCCACACGCCCATAGCACTTGAGGGAGACTTAGGCAAAATGTCTTGAACTTCCACCATGTTGGCGTTAGTCAACGATTGATGACGAATCACATCAAAGCTGAATATCGGTACATCAGCCTTATGTCTGCTCACGTAGAGGAGGAAGACGAAAACGAAGGCCTACAAGCATTTACGAGATTTGACGTTAAGATCGTCCTTGGGAATTTGAAAGCCAAGATGAAAATTAATCCTGAACAAAGCCTAAACGATTCAAGTTCATTGACATTGTCACGGTATTTTGCAGTACAAAGTTCTCGCACCTTAACATCGACTTGACAATTTGAGAGTCGCAGTAGAAAACACTTCTCCACTGTCGTCTATGTTCGAACGCTCCAAGGTACAAACACCAACTCTGACCGACGGTATGGATGCTAATATCCACTACCATCGCGACCAGAACCACCACTGTTTGTATGCACATGACTAAGCCACGGCAACCACAACAAAACAATTGTCAACCTTTTGATGGGAATAACCGACATGAATAGACTCCAAAACCATGTGAAGTTTGATGAGCTGTGGAAATGGTTGTTGGAATGCACATGTGCATATGCCTCTTTGTCAGCGTTTTTTAGAAAATTCAACGCTCGGAGCTATTCACTCACGCGGAACTCTTTTGACGAAATATGATTTTTTCCGTAATCCATTGTCCTCGAACCAAGTTTGGTTTCGTGGAGTGCATTTTCCTGGATTTTCAACTTACAAACCTATCGATTTTCTTCAATTTGTAAACAAAACCCTACTTCAATGATTGATGGCATGTTTTCCACCGACGTATGTATGAATAGCCAAAAGCATTTGTCAAAAATTCTGAATATTGTTACTTTATCAGCCCACTCATGCATGTTAATCCTCACACCTAACGCCGGAAGTGGTTACGTTATGACAAAACATGTCCACATCGATGTTCACTCAAAACTCGCACAATTTATCCCTGTGGACACGTTTTAATGGACACACAGTCTCTGTCCATTAATTTTACACTCTAATACCAGCGTTAGATTAAAACTAACAAGCTCCACGCGAGCGCCCTTACAATCCACCAACATTAACTAAATTCGGTGCCAGTATTATGGTTGCCGTAAAAAAAATGTGATTCATATCCTGGAAATTCATCTCTAACGCGAGGGCCTTCCTCCCCATCCCGGGCGATGAGGTAAATAATAAAATTAGAACCCTATTTCGATACTGCAAAGTGTGCCTCTAATACCCGGTAACAAATTCGTTGTTGTACCCCAAACACAGTGTGCGTCAGCCCTTGGACCACACAATGTCGACGATGATGAGGTGGATGCTGCCGGTCCACATGCACAATACGTCCACAGGGACTGATACCGGATTTGGCCATAATTAATGGCATTTTCCTTCGCTTTATCGCTGTGAAGCAGCAGAGCCAATGCCCGTGCAACATGGCTTCGGTGTCTCAGCTTGTACTCTGTACATTTACATGTGATGCTGATGCCACACCAGGCCGGGCTACCGTCGACCCTCCCTCCAGGGGGTGTGTTGGCTGTAAGCCTCTTTTCTTAATTTATTGCCACAGGAAATTAATTGCTGAATAATAGCATTTCTAAGTGTATTTTCGCCGAACTTTTATTACGACAGAGACGATTGCTTGGCCTTGCGCCATTTTGAGAATTTCTCTGGTGTGCCGTTGTCCAGGTTTTTTTTTTTTTTTTTCGCTTTTGCTCTGTGCATTACTGTAGTGTAAATTACCGGTGAGTTGTTTCCTTATTTCTCGCGCGCCTTAATTATACGTGGAATTCTGTAAAGGCTTTTGCGTTTTATGATTAATTAAAGGGAGTTTTAATGAACATTCTAAGAGATGTTTTGAGAAATGTGCTCCTGTGTGTTTCGTTAACTGAGGGTGGGTACAAGTAGTGTTGCCGTGGGCTACATTGCAGGGGAGATGGAGAGAACGTCCTGGAACCACATTTTCTGAGAACTATTTCTCTGTAATTTTCTGTACAAAGCGAGCAAACTATTATACATCCAAGTTGTTAAATTAAAGCTTTAGTTTAACATTTTGAGGAATGTCTGACAGCTGTCATATCATGTATCTGACAGCTGTTATGTGATGTTGTTTCAGACAATCAAGTGGTGCAGTGTGAGTTTTCAAAGAAAATATTCTTGGAAGAAACGTCATTCCTGTGTCAAATCTTGGCACTCGTTCTGGAGAATATTCCCGAAATGGATATCAGAGTAAGCGAGGGGTCCACAACCAATTCAATGTTGTTTCACTAAATGCTACGCAATAAATTTTTATCGGAATCGTGAGAACAAACAATTTTTTGTCATAAAAATCATCTTCCCCGAGGCGTTAATGAACTAATTAGGCGCCTTCAGACGGAGGGTAGAAACATCGCTTAAACTTTTTTTAAGAACGACCGTTGCATGCGAAATGGTTTTGGTCAGTTTTTGGTCCGAGATGTCAATGGTACTATTCATCGACGGTAGTTCACTTTCAAATTCAATATCGACTGTTCTGGTTGTTAGGAATATTAAGTGATGCGCAATGTCATCGCCTATTTTGTACCAAAGATGCATCGTTAAGTCTATGAGTTTTTTGGGAGACAATGTACGGCCACATCGAGAGACTGAAAAGAATACATCAACATATCTAAACTAACCAAACACTTTAACATAGATCCTAGGTAGAAAGATAGGGTGGCTGTGCGAAACACAGACACACGTAGGCCAGGAAGGCCCTTTGTGATACCACATTTGGAGCTCTTAATGAAGCTGAGGATACTTTTGACGTCAGTATGTGATAGGTCGCCCAAGTTGTCGAAGTAATAGACTCACAGATAGAGCTTTCTTCTTTGGGATAGGGCAGGACAAGTGCAGAGGAAATGGAGAATCGTTTGTTCCTCCTCTTCGTGCCTGCAGCTTCTGCAGAAGTCATTTGAGAAGAGACCCATCCTTCTGGCGTGAAGGCCAATGGGAGAATAGCCGGAAAAAATACCGATAAAGGCGCTAATGACCAACCTTTTGAGCAAGATCAAATTTTTAGATCGAGTAAAATTTAGCTGGGCGCCGTGGACCGAGCGGCGTGGATTCAAGCCCCAGCCAGGAAAACACCAAACATTTTTCGGGGCACCACCTCTCGTCGGGGAATGACAAGCTTCCGGGAGTATAATTCGTTATGAAAGAGCTTCTCAACTCGCCGTTCGGAGTCGGCAATAAATTGTAGGTCCCTTCCATTCATGCGAACAATTTAACACGCACAGCATGAATGGTTGCGAGAAGCTACGCCTTGGCTTATCCCGAGCTGTCGCGTCAGCTATTTATTTATTTTATTAAAATTTAGCATCTCCCTGGATGTACGGCACGTGGTACCATTCCTCCTCGCGTCGTTGTTTTCAGAAGTTTTCATGTAGTGAGTGAAATACCATAGACCCTAAGCATCTCTCAACCAGAAAGCATCTCTCTCCAATTTGAGCTGCCAGTTTCGCAAACTAAGTCAGTTTAAGTCGCTTTCCTTTCGCACACGGTTTCTGAGTCACGATCTTTTAGTAGATTCCCCGGGACTCTACATGCCCCAGCCTTCGAAGTATGTATTTGGAATCTTTTAACAGTTTTTCGTTATATCTTCTCTTCCACTGAGCCAAAGCTAACCGAAAGAATTTCTCTCGAAACAACCGAAGGCCACCTTTTCCACCTGGACAATGCTTCCCAACACCTGTTTCATTTAAAATTCTTGCTTGGTTCACTAAATCTCTTATCCTGTCAACATAATCTCCTCGACGAAGCAATGATTTCTTCCCAAAAACCATCGAAGTTTCCCTTATGGCAACACTGTCCTAAGACCAAGACAAAGATGGATGAGTTTGAAAGCACTTGGAAGCAGTTCAAAATTTCATTGTGGTTCCCTGAGAATATTCCCAAATTGCAGCACCACCTCTAATGAAAGAGCGATGGAATCACTTTTCTCAGCACATACTCCACGATGCAGCACTGAAATGCCAAAAACTCCACTAAAGAGACACTAGTCTTCCGTCACCACTTTACACTACAAAACGCATGATATGAACAATTGCAGCAGTGCTTGCAAAAGGAAGCGCGCATACAGCATACATATGCACTGTCGCTAAACGACCACCGCATCCTTTCCTTTCCATGATTAACTTTTATACCCGAAGACAACCCTATCAGTTCGCAGTCAGCGTCTGCAGCTCGATGTGTGTCTGCAATGATTCAACAAATAAAATCATCTTAGACCGACACCGACATACACCGAATTCAAGGAAACCATAACGTGGTTGAAATATTTCTCATTCATCATACTCCCGTCTCCGGAAAGGATCGCTGGAGTAGTATGTTTGCCTGCATGCGGAGCAGAGTTCTGAGAAAAACTTTTCAAAATTCAACTCAACACTTGAGAATTTTATAATTTAATGTTACGGAGGAGCGTGTCGGGTGTGGAAAGATTTCCTCTGCTGACATTTAATATCCGCATGTATAGTGAAAACTTATTACAGCTTTGTAATGTTTTTAATGTGAGATTTTGAGGAGTGACGCTGCTGTTTGCGTCCTGTTTGTGCCGAGGCGGCGATGCAGAGAGGTAGTGCTATTCGCGACGACATGGTTAATGGATGTGTGACTTGAATTTGATGGTTGGGATTGAGATTCAATAATACGGTCCCGGAATTGGAGTTTTCCCGTGTAAAGGCTGGCTATTGAGTTAGCTTGTACATGCGAGTGAAGCCCTTTTTATATAAATGAGACTTCTGGACGGGTGCACTCACTACATGTGATTGGGTTTTTGGCAAGTGGATGGCTTTTCAGTTTCTGTTGTCACTACAGTTGGCAATATGTTGGGATTCGTTGGATGCAATGAGCCGAATTTGCTTTTGTATTTCAAGAACAACGAGATGATTGAAGTCTTCAATTGTAAGGATGAAGCGGGTATTCAGTCAATATTCGACGTTTATGTGTTTAGTGGAACAAATTTATCAGTACCACGCGCTTCGTGGACTTCATGTCTTTTAAAATCATTTCGAATGAACTCTTACACTACTTAGGTGTAGGTGTGATTATCTTGGTAGAAATTAACAATAAAAGAGACCAAGCGCTCTTGGCCCAACAATGGCGGATATGGAATCTCGAACCTAGCGTTTGGTCTTTATCCTATCATATTAGCATATACCACATTTAGTCCGCATTTAGGTGCGGAAAGACATCATAACCTTTCGTATCTTCAATCGAATTTGCGAGTACTAGCTGAGGCTATCAACTTCCTTTTATTCGCAAACATTAAAATCTTTGAGACAGCGTGACCTTTCGGATGTAAGCAGCCTCAATGCGTCCAATTTCCACCTACGGGTCGCTAGTATGGTGACCCACGTTGAGCAAAGGCTACAACCTTACAAAACTCAAAAGGCTCCAAAGAACAGCGAATATAGGCACCACGAGCGCATTGAGGTCGCCCTCAACAGATGCCCTTACTGTGCTCCTGCATCTTCTGCCTCTCGACTTACACCCAAAAAACACCGCACTATCCAGCGCAGTCAGACTCAAACAATTTGAGTGCTGGACTACACGGCCCTACGGTAAAGGAAATGAAAATGAGAAGGAAATTCTCTTCCATTTGTAAGAACCAAACTACGTGCACTACGACGACCTCAATGACACCTCTTAGGGATACGAAATCTAATCCCTTTTCTTAACTTCATAGGTTGGATTTAGGCTCCCGGACGTCTCACCCAACTTTAACAACACACGTCGTCAACCAGGTCACACGGGGGCGTGGTAACAAAAATGCACATCCTAGTGCTACTTGGGTTCCATCGAATCACCATCTCTACCTACCCCTGAGACAGCGACTATGAGAACGAGTAGTCGCTGAGCGGGCAGATACTATTGTAACATCAAATCTGGTGGTATAACCCACTTTTTTGATAAGCTCGCGATTCCTGCAGAAACCATGATTGATACACTGTATCCACGATTCCTGGACCTAGGCCCTGATAACCTCGGATTAGTCTTCTAAGTCCTCACTGTAATGCGAAAATTCACTCGACAAGAACATTGCTGTCCATTTGCTCAGTGTGGCTGAGGCAATGCAGTCAAGATATTTTGGCATATGCGCTACTGCCACAGCTTGATACAGCCGTTAGAATTCCCTCTTCGCTACGTTTTCTTGTTACACGAGTTCTAGTTACTGACGAAGAATTTCAATATCTGACCTACTTTCTGACATATTATCCAGGACTCGAAACCGTATAATTAGACTGGTAAGTTCAATGTTTTGTAGACCATCAATTTTGACCATCGAGCAAGAAGCTTTGACCTCAGGTATGTTTGCTCCAAGGCAGGTGAACTCGTGTACAACGTTCAAGTTATAGCTACCAGTTCTGCCTTGTCCTTGATCTCAAGACGAATTTTTTGCCAAATCTATTAACATGCTGAATAACAATGGAGGCAGAGTTCTTTCATTACCCGCAGTACATAGTCTGCATCTACGTAAAGTGGCCATGGTGCAGTGAAAATCCGGGTTCAACTTCTGATGTCGGAAAATATTATTTTCTGCTACATAAAGAAATCGACCAACTGGGAAAGCTGATGCGAAGGTATAACACTGCCAGTAGAATGTCATGGCTTGAAGAGTCGATTGAACCGACCATGATTATGAAAAAATTCCCGTGAATTATAGCAATGACAAACACCACAAATGCCCCCAGCTAGCCTGGACACCATTGATACTACCTGAGTTTCGAACCACTTCGCTCGCGCTGTGTGAAAGGGTATTCATAACCCCTTGAAGCGCGAGTGGATAGCCAAAAAAAAATGTACATCGAAACTTTGAATTGGATCACTAGCTGACTTTTCATCAGCATGGTGTAGGATGTAGGATGTAGGAATGAATTGGTTTGAGGGTTGGGGGTTTGTGAGACAAATCCACCCTCAGAACACGAGTTAAGCGTGATGATTTAAAAGTGAAAAAAGATCTAGGTCCGTGCAAGCTTCTCAGTTACCTATGGCAGATGCTGCCAAGTACCTTTTGTGGGGGGAAATCTTGGCCACCAATCAATGTCGTACTCTACTGACCGCGATAGGACTGTCTTCATCTTTTCTAAGAGTCAATGTGCCCTCAAAGCATTTGGTTGAGCACGTTAAAGACAAAGTTCTAACACGTCACGCTATTCTGAGCAAACATATGCATAAACTGGGCTCGTAGACGTAGGAATTACGAAGAAGAAGAGGAGGACGTTCAACACTTTTAATTCCACTGCCCTGCCTTGTGGATGTCGAACCTGTATCGGCGACACCCTTTCACAAAATAAACAGAAAGATCGGCCAGATTACACGCACACTTGTGTCAGGTCAATAAATGTTCGAACATTCGTGTGAACCCTCCCAACATACATATGTGCCAAACCTGTCCTATTCGTACTGTTCTGACTAGCAGACAACGGGTCCAAAAGAGGCTTAAGTGAAGAACATTCCCCTCTCTGCCTCACATACCACACCATACCATGCCAAACAGTTGAATATATATATCTACATGCTCTTGCGGAATGCCCTCTCTTTTTTATACAAGAAGGTGGACAGATAGTAGTGTGCTCGGCGCTTATCATGAAAAAACTTTATTCACTTTCAATCTTCATCATCCTTCATCATTTTTCTGTGGTTCGCTTATCCACTATGAGGGTAGGGAGCTTAAGTAGACTCTCCTCATTTCCCGATCATCCGCTATCGACTCAAAATCATCAGGGACTATCCCCATACGGGTATAGATGAAATTTCGGACTTGGTCCAGCCATTTCATCCTGGGCCCATCCAAAGACGCCTACCTGACGGCATAGAATGCACGTCTTGAAAACCTAGTTTGGAACATGCGTTTAACGTCTCCAAACCATCGAAGTATGAACTTCTCCGTTCGAAAAAGTAGCTCCTCGCCATTGAGTGCCTCTCGTATTCTGGTGTTCGCTATCTGTCATATACAGAGATGAACAAAATCCTCTTGGGAAAGTAAGACTAAGGAATTACGTCGAGATCTTGAACTAGCGTTTCGACTTGACTCCTTAGTGCCCCTGCTACAACTCCTCTCACTTAATGTCACTTTTCCGAAAAAGAAAAGAACACAATGACACCAAAAGAAAACTACCACGCCAACAATGTATGTACGTCCTACAAAATCCCACCCATCGTGGACACATCAAAGTCAAACAGTCAAAAGCATGAGTCAAACTCATCGCAATCAATCTGCGTTCGCATACGACCCATAACCAAGGACAACAGCGCCATGTATAACTCCAAGTAATTACTGCCTCATCTTTCATCGTTACTCCGGGTCTTAGTAAGAAATAAAACTCGCAGTCTCATTGACATTTACGACCGTAAACATGTCCCAACAGCCTTGAGACGTAATAAATTTTCCCTGAATTAATCTTTTCATCTGCTGCCGCTCTCTTTCTGTTCCGTATGCCCACATCGACTCACCAGATACGTTAACAGATTTGTTTGTCAGACAAAATGCCTCCTCCAGAGCGACGAAAAAAAAAAGAAGAAGAAAAACCGCTCAAGATTTGAAATTGAATTCCAAAATTATTTACCGATTCAAGCACCAGCCCACACCCACTGGCAGAGGGGTGAAATAACGATACCCTTCGTTCAAAAAATGTACTACTCGTACACACCTACTAAAGCGACATGTGCAAGGATATGCCTCTCCCGAAAAATGAGGTCACGATACAAAAAAAAGACGAAAATCCTCAGACACTGGCTTAGGAACCTCTGCCCCCCTCTGCTGTGCTGGGGCTCGGTGTATCTTTTCATAACCTTTGGAAATTTTATTAAACTAATTTCCATTCAACCTGCTTTGGCAGCACACATAGGTATGGATAGAGATACTCCTTTTTCTGTATGAGGCCCAGGACCACCCTTACTATTCAGGCTCCGACTTCGTTCACAGGAAAAAATGCTAAGGGTGGCAGTGCGGCAACAAGAAAGTGCAGTCAACTCCGGCTCTCAAAGCAAACAAATCTTTCAATAATGTGATATGTACTCGTCCTCTGTATGTGTGAGCAAAACATCCTGACGAGCAAAAGAAAATTTCAATATATCCTTGCAATTTTCCCCCGGCCCCCCAAAAAAAAAGATGAAATTCACCAAACAAGCAGTAGGAGAAGCAGAACCAGAACCAATTCCTGCACAAAGGACTCTCTCACAGGATAAAAAGGAATAATACAGCCAAACTATCCTCTAATGCAATCCAATAAGCTCCGTTTTTTGTTGTTCAACTTTGTTGCTGAGCCGTTGTTGGCGGCTGTGGCAGTGGTTACGTTCAGTTCTGGCCCACGGTTTTTCATTCATTGAATGCCAGAGGATGTGAAATTGGGAATATGTGCGGCTGTTGCCCGAGCGAGACAGAGGTGTACTTTGGTACCGCAGTGCTACCGCAAATTATTCTTTCTCTCGCATGAAATTTAATTGCCTCCGGAGGCCGTGCCAGCTTTGGCTGAAATATTTTACGCACCGCTGGTATCGGATCTAACCCGCAGGAACGCGTTGAATTTCCCATCAGAATTTCCCCATCACAGGGTTCAATAGACAGACAGACGCAGGACCCCTCCTGCGCATCTCTGTGGCATGATTTAGGGAATTCATATCGCTGAAAGCGTATCGGCTTAGAGCCTTTAGGCCTGCTCCCATCGAAATCTTTATCAGTTGATTATGTGTCTTGGGTATTTGTGTTTAAATTTTCGGTGCACACAGCAGCAATGGCGGTAGGCTTTAACGGGCGGGGGCGAAGGATCCACCGTAAATATTGGGAACTCTGGTTGGGTGCCGACGTTGTTTATCAATTATAATAAGTGTTGATATGGCAGAGAGGCACGGCGCATAATGGGTTTTACATGTGAAAGGTTGTTGAGTGTGATTGATTACATGTGTGCGCTAGGATTGGTTTATACGTTATACCCCATGCGGATTGAGATTTCGAAAGTTTAAATCGGGTTTTTTCAGGACGAAATTGTGTGTGTTGATAAAACTTGAATTAAAATTGCCTGTCATAACTTTAATGGATGTCATATATGGCTTCGTGTCCTGGGGGTTATTAGATACGGAGAGTCTGGGGTGGGGGGATTCTCTGGAGATTTGCTAATTTAATATTTGAAAGGGAAATACCACGCGGATGGATTTCAACAGGCGCATTAATATTTCATTTACTTTTCCAGGAATTTTCCGAGAGGTTCTCCTGGCGGCTTTTCAATTAAACTTGAGCATTTATGGAGTATTCGTAGAGAGGGTGGATTATTTGAACCCACTCGGAGGGGGGGGTTTAAATTTTTGATCGAAATTATGTTCCTCTGTGGTTCCCAAAGTTTCAAAGATCTTTTGATAAACTGGCAGTCGCACCAACTTTGGCGTTTTCACTGCACTGAATTTGCAATTAGCGTCGAGTTGGCTTCACCTTTCTGGACCAAGACCATCAGATGGTCTAATGTTTTCGCAGATGAACAAATTGGGACAGTTTGTAGACAAGCCGACGCGTAATCTCGATTTGTCTAGAACCTGAAAGAGATTTGTACACTCATTAGAGTTCTCATCGCATGAAGATTCCTTTCACAAGTTCCATACTCTGACCCAGTATCGCCGTCAGATTCGCGAAAGTCGGATTCGAATAGTCACAGCGTTTTTGACTGGTCAGTGCGGAATCAAAAAGCATCTCATGGCTAAGAGCAAGGTAATATCTGCTACAAAGACGAAGAGTCAGCAGAGCACACCTCGTGTCATTGTGACTGTCTATTTAGAAATCGTCATCTCTAGTCCACATGTTCTTAAGAATTGTGGACCGAAGGCTCAAAAACAAGCAACGCTTAGCGTTTCGTCTTCCAAATATATTGTAGCGTCTTCCGCCTGGAATCATCCCCATCAGACAAGTCATATCTTGCTTCAGCCATGGATATCCGCATCTTTTCGAACAGTCAAGCGGCACTGAAGACCTTTAAATCAGTCGCTTTAAATCCACGCTACATAAGAAGCTCCAATTGGTTCAATGAGAAGATGAGATCTTTCCAAGATCTTTATTGTATCACCACGGACCCCTCATGGGTCTAAGTGTCTTAGCTTTAGCTGACATCCACTTCTACCTAACCTAAGACTTGGGCATGTGCTTCCGGAATTGGCAGTAAGAGTGTGGATGGGCAGATGATGCAGTATTCGCATCGCATCGATTGTATACATTTTTAGGGCTCCTCATAGCCCTATCACGGTATCACGTTCCATAGTGCTTCAACAGTAGGCCACACTTTTCCGTGATACGTTTCCAAGCGAACTCATGCTTCTCCAGTAAAAGTGTTAAGAAATCCTTGCTGTCCTTAAAATTGTGCAGATCCGTTAATCCGCAATCCAAGAAGTGGAGTGAGATAGGCCAGCAAAAAGAGCAAAACTGCGTTATATACTACTGCGATTGCTACCGGAAACAAAAGCAAAAGGATGTGGATTCGTCGTTGAAGTCAGACTTAGGCAAGAAGTCTTAAGCTTCAGGTATGTTAGCGAACGCTTCACGACAATCCGCATCAAGGCTAAATTCGCCAACATTAACCTGATATGTGCGCATGCCCCCAGAGGGGAGAAAAACGACGACACCAAAGACAGGTCCTACGAGCTCTTGGACAAGACATACGAGAAGTGCCCTAGCTATGATATTTAGATTGTGCTAGGCGATTTTAACGGAAAGCTAGGAAGAGAGGGCATCTTTGCTAGTACTGTCGGAAAGTACAGCCTACACGACACCACCTCCGATAACGGATGTAGGCTGATTGACTTTGCTGCTGGGCGAAATGTTGTCGTAGCTAGTACGCGGTACGAATTTGTATGGAGATCTCCTGATCAATCAACCGTCAACCAGATCGACCACATTGCGATCGACGTAAGGCACTCCTCCAGTATTATGGATGTCCGAACGTTCCGAGGAGCCAACATTGAATCGGACCACAACCGTGTTGTAGCCAAGGTACGACTGCGGATATCGTGAGGAAGTTCGACGTCGGACAGCTGCAATCGCAAGAGATCACCAGATCCTTTTCCAAACGAGTCTCTCCCAATCTCTCAAGATCCTATGCCGCCAGCGTTAAGTATTGAAGACCAGTGGCAACATTGCCAAAAATATATCAGAAATGCTGCCTCTGATGTGCTGGGTTTCACTCGGCTACCGCAGCGAAACCCCTGGTCTGACGACGAGTGCCGGCAAGCACATGCAGCGAAACAAGAGGCATTCACGTCTGAACCTCACTATAGACAGTCATAACTTTGAGGTAGTTAAGGACTTTGTCTACCTAGGCTACGCTATAAATTCAGACAACGACTCCAGCGCCGAAATCAAACGAAGAATAACGCTTGTTAATCGCTGCTTTTTTGGGCTAAGAAATCAATTGAGTAGCAAAGACCTCTCTCGAACAACTAAGGTGACCCTGTATAAGACCTTAATTGTCCCAGTCCTGCTCTATGGCGCAGAGGCATGGACTCTGTCAAAAGCGGATGAGGTTGCTTTTGGCTGTTTAGAGAGGAAAATTCTTCGGGTGATTTTCGGTCCCGTCTGCATAGACGGTGAGTGGAAGAAAAGATGCAACGACAAACTGTACGGTCTGTACAGCAACATCAACTTAGCCAAAAGAGTGAAGGTCCAATGACTGAGGTGGGTGGCTGGTGGTTGAGTCATGCAGAGCAAAAGGACACCATTGCCCCGGCCCAGAAAATCCTCGAATCCGTATCCGAGGGCCGGCGCATTAGAGGAAGATCGCGACTCAGGTGGTGCACGCAAGGGGATGGGGACCTTAACAGCTGGCTAAAAATCGAGCTGGCTGGAGACGCTTATTGGTTGAGGCTCAGGTCCACCCCAGACTGTAGCGCCACCTTAAGTTAGTTAGTAAGGTTTGTTAATTTGACTGGGGGATTGGCCTTTCTCTTTCCGATATTGAAAGATCCTAGGTAAAATCGTGATTTAGTCTTGACTCTTGAGACTTTTTTTAATAATTGAAAACCAAACAGCACCGAAAAGGCTAAACTAATTTATATGCTAAAAACCCCACCAGACTAATGCCATTCCGTTGATACATATCTGTTCGCTATTCAACATTTCATGACACAAGCACTCTCGAGACCGATTTGACTTAAAAAAAACAAAACAAAATTTAAATAAAAAATTCAACACGTTGTGAGTGCACAGAGTTAACAAATATTTTTTTCACTTTTAAGGTTGAAGCCTTCCCCGAAGCCATCCGGTATTGGGAGCGTGTATCCGATGGTAAACTCCTCGATCCCGGCGAAAAGTACCGAATCGAAACGTATCCCGATGGGTAAGTGTTCTCATGCACGTTGATCCGAAATTAATATTTCAATACCATCGCTATTTTTTTTAAATTTTTTTTTTTGATTTTTTTTTTATGACAGATACAAAACAACGATGCGTTTAACAATTAACAACTTGAATTTCATGGACTTCGGACAGTACTTTTGTGTGGCCAAAAACGAATTGAACACCACTATGGCATCGTTCGAAATCATAAGTGAGTAGTGAACCCGCTGTGGGGTTGACATCCTCTTGCCTACGTCCAATCGTATGCAATGCATCATGCAACAGACAGAATTCGAAATGAGTGTTTTATAGTGCCACATGGATACGTTAAACACGTATTACATCCTCAGGGTGAAATAATTTATGCCCAACGCTTGTAGCACATCGTAAAGCGGCCTTAACCATCGGTGGCACTTGAATTTTGGTAAAACGTGGGCACACAATGAACTTAAATTGTTTAAATAGTAAAGCAGTTTTTGTGTTGGCGGTCAATGACTGTGGAAATGAAATTGGAAATAGTCCTGCATTCCTAAAAGGATAAAAAATTGGTCCCTCTGTGACGTCAAGATCCGTGGGCCCTTTAGGTCACTGAAACTTGCACTTTTCTTAACTTTTCCCCCCAAACACCTTCGTCAGAGAAGTAAATGAATCAATTAGGTCAATAGGACCAAATTACCCCTAGGAACCTTTGAGATGCAACAAATCCTACAATGAGATCCTCAGACAATTAGTCAAATAGTCACCGATTAAGCTTGAGCAGTCTCTATCCCAAGGCCTCGTTACCTTCCGATGAAGTCATACCAAGTTTATTTTTCACCAAGACCTTCTCTGCACTCCACACCACTGATCCATATGTGTATGGTGCCTGCAACTAACATAATTATCCACCACTTACAGCTCCCCTGTGCTTCATGACCTACAAGAAGAAAAATTCCGTTTCCATTCTGTCTGGCGCTGTTCTTTGCGGTTTATTTACCCACTCATTCGCCGACTGTCTCTTCATTACCATTCATTATTCATTCCTACATCCACACAATCTCATATAGTATAAATCCTTGCATCCTTGCGTACAATTCCGGTTGTTTTTTTTTTAATTCAGAAAAGAATCCTGCCCTGGAGACACCAATGATACGCAACGAACTCAAGGTTTTCGGTAGTAAACCACCAGAGAGTACCTGTCCACCGCCACCGGTCTGTGTGGAATGTCCTGATCCAAGGTAAGCTTGATTGTATTGTGTGTAATTGTTAATTTTGGAATTTTTTTATTCGTGCGGGAGAGATATGAGAAGTGATGGTTCTCGCACAAAAGGGATTTAATCGCTGTGAGAGTTCGGATTCAGACCGAGTGGAACCGAAACAAACTGACCCACCGGTCTTAATGGCCCACAAAAATATCCTCTTTACGTTTTCCCTTTTTTTTTATTTTTAATGAATTTGCGGATGTTTTTTTGAGATTTTTTTTTCTTCTTTACAACAGCGAATATCAGTGCAAGGATGATACCATTTCCAATTTCGAT
This sequence comes from Matsumyia berberina, assembly GCA_917880715.2. NCBI lineage: Eukaryota > Metazoa > Arthropoda > Insecta > Diptera > Syrphidae > Matsumyia > Matsumyia berberina. Next base: position 123,429,006 of record OU862870.1, read on the forward strand.
ATTCAACCAACGGCCAATTACAGTTATCCAGGATTACCCAAGCGAGAGACAAGTGAGTGGACATTTATTTTTTCTTTTTTTACATTTTTATCAATTTTTTTATATAAATTATGTTTTTAACTTTTATTGGTTTTTTTTTTGGTCCCAACTGACCGTTTATCAGTGAAATCAATTTATCCGATGGGTAGTTACATTTCCGCTTCAATGGTTTAATGATGGTTTGCGATACAAGCGTAGTGGGTTTTATGAGAGCCTGAAATTAATCCTTAATGACATAAGGATAGATGATTGGAAAAATGTTTTATATGATAGAAATATAATTTTGAACAGATAAATCTTCGCGTGTGCGAGTAGTCCTTGTTGTACAAAATGGACGTTTACGGGCGGGTTGTATCATCGACGGTTATTTATGGATAAGCGTTTATTAATTCAATGGGAAGCAGCAGGCTCTCTCGAGGGAGCATAAGTTATTGGTTCTTAATTTTGATCGGGGGCTGTGCTTTGCCATTTTTATGTCTTCATGTCGGCGGAGTTTATTACTTTTTTCATGACAAAAGTCTCGTCGAAAGGAACTGACTCGGTCCTAAGTGACTATCTTGAGGGGCGTCCAAATTTAAGGGAAAAAATGGGTTCATCTCGAGTCAGAGTCATCTGGCCGGTCAATAGTCAGCACCTTCCATCTAGGAGTCGGATATTGGCAGCATATGCATTGACCGGAATTCTCTCGCTTTGAATGTTAAATTGCTCTGACGACCCACACCCAAGCAGCCCTCGTCATTTTAACTTGGCTTGGTATAGCGTGGTACGTAAGAGTGACTCTTTGGTTCGTTGGAACTGCGGAAGAATTAAAGAGTTCACATTAGAATTCGTGAAATCGGGCGAATCTTCCTGTTTCTTTGCTAAAAGCCAAGATGTCGCCGAATTTCAATATCCCTAAGATGCTTCAGGTCCGGTATCTACATACATTTCAAGCTTCTCTGACGCATTTTCGCGAAGGCTGGGCAGTGGTATAAAGAGTGTTCTTCTTCCCCGCAGTTTCTACGAATCGCTGGATGAGCCGGTTGGGGTTAAAGTGTCCTATGATTAGGCCAACTATCAATTCCTCTCTGCTTGCACCGCGAAACTTTTTGGTTAACAAGTTATTTGCTTTTTTTTTTCGAGTAAAGTTGCTACTTTCCATGTTGAGATGGTTCCTTATGAAATGTCTTTGCATATTCTTGTTTCACAGTGGGACTCTCACTGCATTTTGCAGCTTTTCACTCGGTCGAGTAAGCTCTTTCTTTTGTCAGTTCGTCATTTTCATTCCTCGAAACATTTTCATGACCCGACAACCATACAAGGTGGACGTTGTTGTGAGTAGGTTGAGTTTTCTTTGTACATTCCCTGACCAGCTGAATTCTGACTGTTGGACTCATGATGGCTTTAAGTGTACTTGGCTATCCGGCTTGGGTTGGTAATGCTATTGGTTGGTTGGTTGGTGGCTATTGGTTGCTTAATTTAGATGCATACCTCCATCACCAATCCTCCTCTTTCTCCTCTTTTGAAGCACGCAAAACCTTTTTACTAGATTTTTTTTTTTTCTACGTCTTCACAAGAGGTTATGTTCTGCTATGTCAGACTCTGGCCTCTTTCTTTTGAAGCATAGCCTTCGTTTTGCCTTTATCTGGCTCCAATCTTTTATGATCTTGACCATGTCATGTTCAGTTTTCATTTTTTCTCTGGCGGCCTCCATTTCTAATCTTCATCTGTCTCCAAACCGTCTGCTGCATTCGAGAACACGTATTTGGCGTTGTCTTGAGTTGAAGCACTCGCGTCTGGTAAGAAATTTTGTGAGGTAGAAAAGTCACTTTGCACGTTCCAGTTCAAGATGTTTCCAAAAGGCCTTGCGGTCCATCTTTCAATAGTTTCCGTGTTCGAGTGTCGTTGTCAACATTCCCGGATGATCTCTATGGCTCTCGCTGTTACTAGATGTCTAGTCGATGTAGTTGCTTTCTGCCACTAGGAGCCTAATGCATACTAAGGTCGTGATAACTCCGCTAATACTAATACTTAGTCTAATAGGTGTGAAGGTGAGTACGAACGAACAGAATTCCCTATGAAACATCATTAAGAGAGAACGTGCTCAGGGGTTCCATCTTCTTCCAAACAAACCCAAAACTCTGTACCTGAGCAAAGATTTAGTTTTGTTGAGAAGATATATTAGACCACAATGGCCGGTAAGGAAGCCCACTAGCTTCCTCATGTTGTTTCTGTCATGGTTTAGAATTTCCTTGCAGGAAAAGGGCTTGATAAGTCTCTTGGATTGCCTAAGCCCGGGGACATTTTCCCAATGGGCTAGGCGAAGTCGGTGTTCCCAACTGGCCCTCGCCATCTCAACCGCAGTTTCAGTGCCTATAACGCAAGGCACCCAACCAAGCTTGACCTTGTTGTACTTGACTTGACGAAGTGGGATGTCAATGCTTTAAGCGTTGCCTGACTATCTGAATAGATATGTATTTTTGCGCCCCTAATTCTTTTCTCGAGGTTTATCCTGATGCAGATCATGAAGCCTGGAACACCCCATTGTCACTGAGACTTTAGTGTTGAGTCCAAAGACGCCAGCATCTACTCCGGAAGTCATTTTTGATCCGTCGGTAAGCCATATCAAACATCTTGGCTTTGATACTGGTTCTCAAATTCCGAAAATGTACTCCCTGGCCATAACGTCGGGAATAGTATGGTTTCCGTACTTGAAATTGAGTGAAGTATTTACAGATGACCCACAAGATTACCTGATTTATACTTGTATTCTAGCTGCAGCTTTATAGCACACCGGACAGCGGTCTTCCTACTGAAGATATGTAGGAGTGAGAGACCGATGACAGCCTCTATGGCTGAAATCAGGCAGGTGGGCATAGCACCTGTAATACCGAGGCAGACAGTTCTTTGTAGCTTCTCAAGCTTCATTGCAGTCATGCGTTAAAGTTTTTTTAGCCACCGAATTATGGCCACATATGTATGTATGTCATTGTGGGTCTAACTGTCGAAATGTACAACCAGTGTATCATTTTTTGAATAAGACCCCAATTTTTGCCCTAGAGACGCCAAATAGCTTACAAGGCTATAGTGGCATGATCAACCGCAAACTTGATATGGGCATTCCAAGTTAAGCGTTTGTCTAAGACAGCGCCGAGGTACTTCACCTCATTGGAGTAGCCTACAGTTGTACCTCTGACGGTGATAGGTCCGAGAATTTTCTTTTCGTAAAAGGCACTAGAACAGTCTTGGAGGGATTGATGAAGAGTGTTTCAATGTTGCACCAGTCTAAAACATAAAGTAAAGCTCTCTGCATGACGTTGAAGACCGTCAGATCATCAGCATAACCAAAAGGCTTGTAGCCCAATTCATAGAGATTGACTAAAAGATATTCAATGACTAAAGAGCAAACAAGAGGAGAGAGAACTCCCCCTTGAGGGCATCCTTTCATTGCGGTTACAGACACTGACACTCCTCCGGAAGAAGTAGTTATATGGCCCTTATCCACTGATTAGTCGAGTCTTCGACTCCTCTACTAATGGTTGCTCTTGGTATCGAGTCGTAGCCGGTATTCAAAACCGCACTCAATGTCTAGGAAGGCACAAACTCCTTCTGACTAGATCGGTATCGCTGTATTTAATGCAGACATGACCAGATATCACCCAAAAGATTTTCTTTGGTTTTGTTTGTGCTCGATATTTTATCGTTCAAATAATGCAATCGGTTAAGAGACCCAGATAGCTTTATGTCACCGTCTTCTAAGCCCTTTAAGGGGAAGAATATGTCCACACATTGTCGAATGTCGAGTGATACCAAGATGGTGCGGGATGTGGTGGTTTATAAAAACCCAATAACACGAAAATGCTAATGTGCTGCTGATGTTGATTTGGTGACGAGTAGGTATAAGGAACACAACCCATTGCCTGCCAAGTAAAAAGCAAGACCCTAAGCTGATTCCTGTTCTTTTGTAATGCCAATCGGATGGTTGGAACTATAACAGAAAACAAAGCCATGTAGAAGGACCCTTTGCAGAAAAATACACCCTTTCTCGTCCAAGTATAGCTCATAGGGAATCGCTAAACCTGAAATACTGTGGCGTATGTGGAATATTTTTACAAATTTTTGAGATGATCTCTCTTGAACATGGCTTTGACCAATAAATCCTTTCAGTTGCCCAAAAATTCGTCTCTTTCCGTTTAACTATAGCTCACCGGGGATCGACCTTCAAACCCAGCCAAACCTCATTTCGTTTTTAATCTGCGTCAAAGTTATCTCATGAGGTCGCAATTTCCTGTTTGTGATTGAAATTATTTTCAGGTCACAATGGTCTTCCAGGAACTGATACCTAACTCACCCTGATACAGCAGATTTTTACGAATATTCACTCCAACAAGGAAGTATCACCCAGCCAAAGCCTGCCTAACCATCGATTCCCTTTCAGTGTTGACACTTCAAAATCTCATTCCGGCTAATAAGTTCTCGGAATTACGACTAAATAACCTCTCAATTCATGATCCGTATCCACTCGTGTCCCATGAATCTACTCTGTCCTACAATTTACCACATTAAACTCCGATAAAACGCTTCGTATCGTCGACCCAAAATTAAATATACATTCCGTGCGTAACGCTACACAACATGATTAACACAATGAAAAGCGCAAAAAAAAATCGTTGAACTTCAATTAAAGTCCAACAGAGCTCGGATCATTGTGCGTCCTTTGTCCTTTGACGACGACGCACCACTCGACTGAAATGCAAACCATTTGCCAATTTTAAAATTCAATTTCGAGTCGTCATTTCCATTCGATTCCGTATCGAGGATAATTCAGTGAATTAAAACCTACGCCACGGCAAATGTCACGATAACATCAGCACGGACTCTGGATACAGAGAAGTAAATATGCCGCCCACGCATACAGTGATCAAATTAAAAGGATATCATCGCCAGTGAAATGCCTCTGTCCACTCCGTCTGACGAAAACACCAGAAACACCCGGTTATGCTTACTCAAACGCTCAAATATTTAAATATAACTTTGTGCACGCATGCAGTGAATAAACTTAATTAATTGCGAAATATAGGTATAATTCCGCTCCCGAACGGGCTCTGACGGCTAGTGCAGCTAGGGATTGAATTGTGTCCCGGCGGGGGTTTTAGAAGCGCACCACCGCATTGGTTCCGATTGGGAACCCAAACCAATATGGAATCTATTCCCCCACATGTGGGATGTGTGTGTGTGGGCATGTAAATAAGCAAAAAGGACTCGCTGTGCAAGGAAATCACAACGATCCCCTCGAACGTTCTAAGCGAACGACGGATATTTAGGTGAATGCTGATGGGTGGGGGTGAAAGCCATTCAGCCGAGGCGAATGGAAAACATTTTTGAATTGGAAATTGCAAAATTTATATTGGAAAATAGGTAGACCGTTGAATATTGCTGTAATAGATATTTTGTCATTGAAACGCGGTATCGCGATATATTCTCGAGTTTTTGTGTTATTTTCACGCGCACTGTATGTCGATGATAATTTGGAGCTTTTCTGGTTTTAGTAGCACTTCCGCGGAAGGGGAATCAAATAAATAAGCCGCCTATTGATGTTGGCTGTTGAATTATTGAGGCTTTAAGCGGTGACGTTAGGGGAAAAATTGGATAGTCACTCCATAAGTCGGCCCTAAATATGGGGCATCATTGTGGTTTAATTTAAAGCAACTTCAAAGCACTTTAAAGTTATGTTGAATAATCCTTCTGCTTTATTTGAATATTTCCATCAGTTTTGTGCCCTTTAAAAACCCCCAAGGACTAGAGATTTAAAAAGGATGACTGCGTTACCTTTTTAAAACCACACATGTCCCCACTTCAAACAAACAATTCATGACACACACTCTGCTCTCGAAGATCCCGTGTACATTGTTCCATCAAATGCAAGGATAATGAAACTGCACGAAGAACTTCCTAAATATCCTTGATAATGCAGCTTGTGGTTCTTTCAAAACAAAACCAACAAAAAATTAAGTCTTTCAACTCCATCCTGACTGTGGGATTAGGAGCATGTGGAATTTTTGGAATTTTCCCAGAACTTACTAATCCTCCACATCCAGTCAGTGTCCGCTTCTAGTGGTCTGGTTTGTGCGTATGCAAAGTGTGTTATCCCTGTACTCAAACAATTTTTGGGATACGCTTAAATTAAAGTAAATTTTCCTAATTGGGAAACTCATCATTGTTTAATTAGGAACTCTTTTGAAACATTTTATTTTCTGTCAAGGAAAACGCTTCGACAGTGGGATTTGCAAGACAAGGTACTTGTGTTCCTTTCTAGAGAAAGGTGCATAATGTGCACCCGAAACCATTAAGATTTCCTAACTCAGTGGTGCAATACGGATTCCTCCTTTTCCTCATCATCATTGTCTCTAAAGATCCGAAGAAATCTTTGCATACTGTGCCCAATAGTCCTTTAATGATTGAAGTGGTTAGCTTTCGTTTTGAGTGCTTCATTTCGTATTATCACGTCGTTGTTGTTCTACCAGGCTACGATCACACAGACGGCATCGCTGAAGGTACGGTATGCACAGCACACTCTCAGTGCATAAATTCTGTTTGTACTAATCGCCATGGTTATCGCCCAGATTAGTGCAACGTAGAGTATTATGGATGCTTCGATTCTGGCCAAAAGTAGAACTTGACTGTACTGTGGGCCTCCTGCACGGCCACTTTATGGGCTAAGTGTTTATACACAGAAGAGGAAGTAAGAGGAAGAATCAGTGTCACCAACAGGGATTGTGACTGAAGAAAAGATTTTGTGGACAATTGATTCATTTCAATCTTTCAAGTTCACGGACACTGATGGTATTCTCCCGATTATGCTACAAAATACCAAACATATAGTAGCACCAATTCTCCATAAAATCTTCCAGAGCAGTCTCAGAAGTGGTCATATACCCAAAACCTGACGGGAAGTGAACGTGGTTTTCATTCTCAAAGATGGGAAACTCTACAGATCTACAAGTCTCATGTCTGGTGGCACGCTAACATTAAAACCGCCAACCTCGATATGACTACAGAGAGTAGCATGCACTAAAATGACCAGTGCGAGGAGAACAACACCAACAGCGGGGATGGAATTGATTCTTAACCTTTTGCCTCCAGACCTCTAAGTTCAGAAAACCACAGTGCTCTCAGAATCAGCCAGTCTCAACACTGAAGAGCGATTCCGTGTGGACGTGCCAAGATACTAAGCAATCATCTAGGCTCATCTGAGGACAGTGACATTTTGTTTCATATAGTTGGAAGGTGCCACTTTGTTTGGGGTCAAATGAACGCCAAAGATGTCAACTGTCTAAAGTGTAGCTAGAACTGCATACAGGCAAAATTTCACCTCACCTATGTAGGTATCTTTGCTACTGTAAGATAGGTTGGTAGCCCAAATTCTTCTTCATCAGTTCTACGCCACGTCTTTTGTTAGACCTGCTGAGGTGACTAGCGCTTGCGTAGCCTCTATCATAAGAAAAAGGGCCACGAATCATAATACACCCGTACTGGTGGAATGAGAATGAGTATAAAACAACAAATTTGACTCAAATGCATATACCCCAACCAGAACAACATGAGCCCTACAAGGCCGCATGTAAAGATCTCAGAAAGACTACAGAGCTTAAGAATATTTCCAGTACGCTGGGATATTTTAGGTGGACACGCCAGCTCATAGATTTCGGTTTCGTTCGAATCTCCAGCAACTACGTGTAGAACAATAAGCAACGAGAAATGAGAAACCTGCAATCCCTGGTAACGACTTCTGCCACTTGACCGAATGTCTCTTTCAAAAATGTGGGTTGTAGCACACTAAGGCTTCCTGTTACCCTATAATAAACAGGTGGCGCTTCTTCGCTGTAAATGTGATGAATAATGACCAAGAAATCTGACATTTGATATACTCAACTCTACTCTGTATAACAAAAAAAAAAACACACCAAACAACTTAGCACAATCCTACTTTGTCGTTTAATTTTACAATCCTAGTCAAACACTTCAACCACGTATACTTATTCCAAACACAAATTAAAAACTTCCATAAGCATCCCAAAGCAATTTCCAAACATATCGCCTGACAATACCTTCCCTGCTAGAGTAGACAGATAATAACCCACAAAATGTGACAAACTAGAACATGCTAGGAGCATAACGCATTTTACACTCTCTCACCCTCCACTCGATCGTGCTAACTACCAACGAAAGCCTATCTCTTCTCCCACGCAACATCACCTGCAGTTTCCCTTGCTCTTTCGCATGCACTGTCTGTTGTGTGAAATCCAGTGGCAAATGTCGCCACCGGTAATGCCACTTTGGATTTTAGTATAAAGTACTATTTTAATGTATGGGAGAGAATTTTGAAAATGCAAGAGGGAATACTGTGCAAAATAAAAATGCTCATCTGCTTGAGAAAGCAGGTTACCCCATCTCTGTCCTTCTGCTATGGCTTTATGTGTTAACCGCGAACGTTCTACTTTAAAGAGAATTTTAATGCTGGATTTTAGCAACTTGTCGAAGTTGACCATATGAACCTTGTAAACTTTCTTTACAGAATATATTGAGATTAAATTCGATATGAGGTAAAATGCAATGAAATGTATGCAAATGCGTGAAATACAATTGAAAAATATAGTAAAACGACCCACAACCCAATAAAATGTAAAGGAGCTCACCATCGTTACAACACATGCCACTAACACTTTTCGGAATTTTTCACGAAATGGAAGATTGTCTTTCACTCACGACGATACGAGGTTCGGCCATCTTGTCACAATTTTTCGGTCACTGATTTTTGAGGTGAAAATTCACTTGTTTTACCGATTAGATGACCATTTTCACAGCGTTTTCACTTAACAAACAGATACGTGCATTCATTTATGCAAAATTCAAACCCGAAACGCGAAAATTAAAATTTTTTTAGCATCAAATAGCGGACCGCGAACAAAACCGTCTTGTCAAAGCCACGCACTGAGTTCAACTAAGCTTTCGAACAAGAGAAGTAATAATAAGAGAAGTGGCTAACGGTGATTTTAAATTGAGTGTTTAAATGCAGGGTGGCGAATAATAAATTGAAATGTTGGTTTGACGAATATGTTTTTATAGTCACTTTTGAAGTAAGCGTTGTGAATAGAGGGTGATCCAGTAAGAGGTGTGGGATTTGGTTTTTCAATAAAACTTAAAGTAATTAGAAAATTTAAAGAAAGAGTTTTAACTTGGGAATGATAAATGAAATATATTTTGAATTCTTTGAAATGATACGATACGAGCTGGACTGTGTCTTAGCTCTGTCGCACTTGTACAACGATTAAAACGGCTGGTCATTCAGAGCGGATGAGTGAAAAGTTTTCAATTCAAATCCTGAGGAAGAACGCAGGAAAGAGCGATCTCATCTCCGATGACTTGCGCAACTTACTTGCTTATAAAGGAGATATAGTTCGGTGTGAAACAGGACCTAGAGGAACAAGTTTCTCCGGCCAGCTCCTCTCTGGGGTAGAACCAAGCAGCAGCTCCTTGGACTTCCGTCAATTCTGCCTGAAGTACTCTACAGTGATTTGACAGTCGTCTGGTAGTCCTCACATTGAATGCACTGCAGAAGATTCTTGCTCCCGTACACAAGCTGTTTCAGATTCATCTGTGTAAATTCTTGTCATTCAAGACTCGCCCAGGTTCTCAAAGGCTTCTGCAAAGAAGTCGATGTATAGGATTATATTGTCCGTTTTACTAGAAAAAGTATTAAAGCCGTGCATAATCCTTGGTCAACTGTATGGATTTTTAAAGCGCGTGCTTGATAGCCTCTATACTATTTTGAGAAAATTAGTGTTGCTCTTTTTGTAGAGTGTTGTCCCACCCGGAGATCAGAATGGACTCCACTGTACCACTTGGTCATGGAGCAAAGTCATTGGGTAAACTGTTGATGGACCTACATATGTACGTCTTGGATAGATTTGTCGTTAGTTAGTTGTCGATATTCTGAAAGAAGTTTTCTCTAAGGAATTTTTATCTGAACTGCAGCAAAAAAAGTAAAGTGTGTTCTGACTTACCCATCCCCACCGTCTCTACTTATTCGTAGCTTGCTCATACGATATCGCAGAATAGTATGCCACTCTTAGGAGAGTGTAAAGAATTTTCCTGTCCTGTTCTTCTGTATCAGTGTCTGCCGCACACACTGTAACAGGTACCGCGTTTTTTTTCTCTTTTTAATTTTAATAAAATCTTCATTCGATAAATGTATTATTAAGGAAATCTTCATAAACTTCATGATCCTATCAAGGAATTCGCATCCGGCAGAAAGTAAACGCAAAAAAAAAAACACACACAACTTCCTTTCTTCTCGACAAAAGAGACCTCCTACGACGGGCACACTTAAACCCTACACGGGTACGGTCTCCACTTTTCGGGGATGATGTCTACAAAGACCCAAAAATATGATAAAGAGAAATTTTTACACAAAATGTAAATCATTACACTTAAAGTAAGAAAATTGAGAAATCCTGAATAAATTTCAGGGAAGTTACCGAGTCAACCAGGCACAGTCGCGGCCACGCAATACATCCACTCTTGTGTTGGGTGCTTTCCGCATCTTTCTTCATTCAAAGGCCAAACAAAGGATTCAGCAGGTTTTTGATGGAAATACCATCCGTCACCCGCCGGCCCACACTTGCTGTTCTGTTCTCCTGTTCATGCTCCTCGTCATTCTTGTTCAACAATAGAGAGTTCCCATGTGCAAGTGATTCTGGCAGGATTGTGCGTTTGTAATGCGTGCACAAGGCAGACGCATTGTGATGACACCCCAAGTGTGTGTGGGATTAATTGACACGTCTTTTGCATGAAGGCAAGTGTGTTGTGTGAGAGTCTGTCTGCGTTGGTAAATTTAATCAAAATCGATTTGGAGCGCAAATTGTGAGCCATAATTAATTTAATTTCCTTTGAATCACGTAAGGATGTAAGGACAGTCTTTCTCATCGATTCTATTTATCACTAATAACTTGTGGTTGAGGTGCATATTTCCTCTTTGTGCACACATGTGGTCTGTGGCCTTTCTGTGTTTAAAGATTCAACTTCAATGGGTTTGATAGAAATCTTGGAGAATCTGGAGTCCCTCCTGGGTGATTAATTTCAGAGATTAGTTTCCAAAGTGCACGTCACACTTCTTAGGTGAAGGATGCTTGAAAGCGAACCACAACCATTGATATCATCTTGACGCATTTCTGAAGTCCTTGAGTGTGGATAGAGTTGGGTGTTGCTCAGTTGGAATCGATGAGGTGTATGCACACATCCAGTGCATGCCTTTGTAATCAAACTCAGTCTGCTGCTTATAGCTTGACATATGCACTGGTAGGTTGTGGTGGGTGAAAAGTTTTCCAACCACACACAGGTTTCCTTAAGTTTTAAGGACTTGTTTCACACATTAAACTACATTACCGACCTTTGTGTAAGTCTAATGTCCAGGGAATTGTCCTCTATATAGTCAAATTTTCTGTCCAAGTCTCAACTGTTTATGATCCAATTCCACGCGATTATCCTTAAATAATTCACTCACTCCCAATTGTCGTTGCCACCACAAGGGCGTATAAAGCTTACCAACTCCTTGTTTACAAGCTCAAAGGGATCATTTCCCCTTAAATTGTATAATTCTTCTACAAAAAAAAAAAAATAATTCCCAAGAAAGGATACTTATTACGGTCACACAGAAATGCAATTACTACGCACAATAGAAACTCGTATATCCCTCGATGCCATATGCTACACACTGTGTCACCTTAATCCTTCATTTTTTTTTTTCATTTTTTTCTGTCTGGTCTTTCTACTCTCTTACAGGTTGCCTATTGTATGCGGTGGGTAAGCCGGTTTTCCATAAATCTATCGATGAGACCTATGGATCTTGGCTAAAGGATGCCGCCGCAAAGCCAAGGGACAAAGAGAAAATCTATGTAACCCGAGAGAACGTTACGAATCGCCTGTACGAGTTCGCCAACAAAATGGAATATCGTGGCAGCAGCCTTTCCAGCAAATATTACGAGATAAAGGAAGGATTTATGGTATGTGTGCTGTGTGCTGTGTGCAGAGCCTTTGGGTCCAAGGCCCAAGGCTCCAAGCCCAATGATGATTCTTGCATTAACGCCGAAGCTTTGCTGCAAAAAAAATAAAATTTATCACTAAACTCATATTTTTCTTGTGGCTATTTCTATTTAAATCTATTTGAACATGACTTTGGAACATGGTGGAACCTAAATCAACACTCTCCTTCCAGGGCAATGCACATATAGTCTTCAACGGGTCGTTCTACTACAACCAGGAGAACACAGACATTGTAGTCAAATTGGATTTGGCAACTTTGAAGAGAACAAGTGAGTTGTAAATTGTGTATTAATTGCGTGATATTGTCTCATGTGTCGGTGGAAGTGGAGTCCTTCCTTGTTAACAGTGGCGCTGATGGTGGAAGTTTTCAATGGGGGTTGACAAATTTCAGTTGTTTAGTGTATTGGTTGTGCTGTTGAAGAGATTTGCACTTAATTTAAACTCGTTTTCTGCGACAGAGGGCAAATTGTTTATACTCTCAACAACAGTTTCCAGGACGTAGCATACAAGGCAAAGCGATAATGTTACTGAAATTAAATTAAGTTAAGTAATTAAAGTGATTCCAATTGGGGTAAGGAGCAGTAAAACTTTTAATAGCGAGCCATTCCATACTCCGGTAGAGAAAGTAATGATGTTCAGTGGTGGATACAGACACATATGATGGAAGGACACCATGGCACGTGTTGAGAAGTACTATCAAATAGTTCAGTTTAACTCCAAAAGTTTTCTTTTATGGGGAAAACCAATATGAACTTAACGGCCTCTGATGTATATTATAGACTACAGCTACTGCCAGATTCTACTACACTTCGTGGACGGCCCACCCCCTTCAAGCTGTCTCCAACGCATCCCCAATCGCCTTTATTTTTCCTCAACTCCACGTTGATCACTTTAGATTTTAATTAATGTTGTTGTTGTTAATGATCTTTCCGCCCTTTTATCACAGCGATAGATCTTGAGGGGGAAAGAGCTAAAACTATAGCTGAGTTCAGCGACTCTTCCTCTAAGGACGCCCATGTCTCTTCACCCTTCCTGATGGTGCTGATTCGGATAGTACCCAGGATCGCCTTGGAGTTGGAGAGTTCAGCCGGAATCCGAGCTGTCAATTTGGAGTCTGGTCTACGAATTGTGCTTCTGACCAAGCATTCTCGAATCTAGAGACTTTTTGCAGGACAAGCAATAATTTTGGCGCGCCCTTGATACAAAATGGCATGACGGCAGGGAAGTCCATGTCTGGCTTGGTTTTGGAGAATCTGCAGTGTAAGTTACCCTGCCTCCTTTCTCCCTTCCTTGTCCCATGTATCTGGATCACCCTGGTCAACGACTTTTAGATGCTCCTTGAGCACCTGTCTAGAGTGCTCAGTTGGTACGGAGCTACCTTTGTCTTTTTCACCTAAGTTAGTGACTCGTCGTATGTCTTATGACGTGTGGACACTAAGTGCATTTCTTGGCATAGTCTAGAGCTGTATTTTGCTTCTCTGTTTTCAATTAGTGCAAAGACCGTGCGCCGATGCTGGTAGGGGACTTTGCAGAGAGCTACTGATTTTAAATCTGAACGATCTGTCGACCCAGAATACGCCGTACTAGTTAGAGGGATCCGCAAACTCTAGACCGATCGAGTAGTCGTCCCTGAACACGAACGGGACCAGGTTTTGTCACATTTCCCGGGATGATTGATGCTTTCACCGTGGCTTTGCTCCCAAGGATTTATATGGAACGACCTAGAGCTAGTGGACGACTAAAGGGTCAGACATAGGCTAAAGGTAAGACATAGGTTTGGAGTGAGCTGCTTGCCGGTCATCATAATTCTTTCGCCGTATCCTTGAAAGTGGATCTTTAATTTCCAAACGTCTAGATGATTCATCGTCACTAAAAGGTCAGGCAAAAGATAGGACTGCATACCTTGCTTCTCATGACCAATGCCACGAATAAGGCCACGTTGTAGAAACCATCAACTGCCGCCAAAAGTAATACCAGCGCACTTTCCAGGATGTTGGAAGTTGATTTCCTCAATGACTGTCCTCCTTATTTGCTTATTTCTGTTTTTAGTTATTGTTTCTGGGTTTCATTTGGGTCCACGAGTAGCAGAGAAATGAGGGACTGGAGAGGAATCCGCATTGTATACATAAGACGGCTTATTCCAGAAGATGCATGATATCTGAATGCTCCGTCCGCCATTGAGCTATTTGATTGTAGCCTCGGCCGGATTTATTGTCGGCACGAGTCGTACAGCATCTTTATCAAGGAAGAATAGAAAGGTGGGGTTAAGGTAAAAGTGTGCTTAGCTTTCAGGATTCATCTGAGGAATGAACCCAGTCCCTTCACCTCACCACGATAAGGTTTGCATTTTCAGTCTCCAGTCCAGTTTCATGAGGTTCCTTAGAATGCATTCTCTGACGCAGGAATTTATTGCATTCACTCGTATGTACTCTGATTTATAGGTAACTCTTTTGGAGAATATATCGAATTTAGATCATCTAGGCTTCATGAGGGACTGTAAAGAAGTGGACTGCTAATAAACGATCTCTACTCAGTGAATCAGCAAACCAAGTTGATTGACAGCTGAGACGTCTATTCTGAAACTTCTTCGTATCGTCCGCATAGTGAAAGTGAAAAACCTAGGAGGACTCATGAAGGCTTTCTTTGAACAGAGTGATACACTCATTTCACTGTCAAATCGTCGATTGTGTGTTAAGTTCAGTAAATCACTTACAGCAATGGGCCTCCTTCGGATAATCTAAACCTAATTTATCGTTCCGACATAACATTTCCCGAAATATTTAGTTCAAGGTTTCTCCCAAAACATTTCAGCCACATACCCTCACTATCCACGCGATAATGTGATTCAATTCAGCTTCTCTCTTTTCGTTTCGCAGATTCTCATTTATTCGTCCTTGCCATTTCTGACCTATTCATTGTCTTTCTACATAATACCAGCAAAACATTTCCCAACAATGTCAGAATTGTTCTTCTCCTATCTCTGCGGACGTTTATCAAAATCAAAATCCGGCCTTTTTCGCTGCCGCAATCAGCTAATTGCCAAACACGCTGGTAGTCCCTCAACATCTAACGTCCAACAATAACCAATTAACTTGGAACACAAATCAATGCCCTCCCATACCCCAGACGGGCAAAAAAAAGGACGAAAAACTCAATCCTATTGCCATGAATTATTTACACCCATTAAATTGTTATTCAGCCCACCCACCACTTTGCCGCCGCTGGGAATCCTACAAAAATGCTTAAAACGCTTTGAAAGTATCCACACCACACGGAATCCATAAAAACGGATTTATTACCCCGAAAACAATCGCATTTTGGACATTAAACTGCCCGAGCGGTCCTGACAAAAAAAAACAAGAAACACCAACCAAACAATTGCAATCATCACAAAACATTGTCGTAAAAATTAATGTGACAACGCGTTACCACACAGGGAAATACACGGCTTCCTTCGATTCCTCGCACCTCTGTAAGGAGCTTGATGCAATGGCATCCACATATCATTCATAGATTCTCCTTTTCACATTCATAAATATGAATGAGACACGGTGTCTCTCCCTAAGGAGGCTCCACCACCCCCACATAATCCTTATTTTTTCCTGAACAGGAATAATTTTTGTTTTATATTTTCCAGCGACGAAGCTGCCGCACACAGGACTACCCTCCGGCAATAAGTTATACACGACCAACTACAACTATATGGACTTTAACGTAGACGATGTGGGCCTCTGGGTGATATACAGCACATACGACTCCAATAACACTCTCGTGGTAAAGGTGAGTATATCTCGGGGACAAATCATGAAGATTTGTCTGCGCCCGGAATCGCCGTCAAAGAAAGAGTTACGATGACATAAGCCCGGCATCGGGCCACCGAAATTGCTT
The DNA here is from genome assembly GCA_917880715.2 of Matsumyia berberina. Classification (NCBI taxonomy): domain Eukaryota; kingdom Metazoa; phylum Arthropoda; class Insecta; order Diptera; family Syrphidae; genus Matsumyia; species Matsumyia berberina. The sequence goes on from OU862870.1 coordinate 123,445,014, forward strand.
TATATTTCGACTTTGACTTGCTTTGACGTTTTTATTCTTCGGGGTTTTTTCTTTCTTTTGCCTTCCGCGCAGATGGATGCAGAGAGTCTCCAAACCCAGTACAGCTGGAACGTCACATTGGATCATCATAAATTCGGCGAGATGTTCATTGTGTGCGGGGTGCTGTATGCCATCGATTCGGTGACGGAGAGGAATTCCCAGATTCGTGTCGCTGTCGATCTGTATAATGGGAAATTGATAAAAGTCGACTTGCCATTCTCAAATCCGTTTCGGCGAACCACCACGGTCGGATACAATCGACATCTTGGGGTAAGTGCTTTGTTTGGCTTTTGGGGGGCGTGTATGCGCCTGTGTGTGTCTGTGTGCGGGGTGTGTTGGGTTCTTTCGGATTATTTTCTATTTTACATCGGACGGGTAGGCAAAGTACGCAACAAAAAAAAACGGTTAAACAGGTTGTGTCTAAAGTTAATGGACCATTATGGGTTGCTCCTGGGTGGGAATGGACATTGAATTCGAAGAGTTTTGGCTCTTGTAAGACAAACACATCCTTAATGGCCTGATTGATGGTCCCGTATGATGTGGATGATGTGTCGGGGTGCGCAATAAATACAGTCACTCTCATATCGTTAATGGAGGATCAAGCGATTAGGTTCACGGTTGTAAGCTTTTGGAGAAGAGCGCGCATTTCTTTAGGCAGATTCTTTCAATGGACAGTTTCCTTTTCGTAGGAAGCTATTCAATAGATTGAATGAGGTCCTTGGAGGTCTTTTTCGCTCCTTCACGATCCATTTAAGCCGCAGGTTTAGAGTTAGGGTTAAGCCCATAGCTTAATCTGCCTAATTCCTGAATTTGCCAGCCATTGATGTACTATTAGAAGGTAGGGGCTAAGCACCGTGGTGTAGTAGATCTATTGTGCCACAAATGACAAACCAAGATCCGCTTTTCTTCCGCCAGCTTGTACTAGAAAAAATACGGTATGTGTGCCACTGTCTCTACATTCTTCAGGGACGGTTTACCTCATCTGTAGGCAAAACTTTTTTAATGGCTACCATTTGTTACAGTGACCTTGCTTAGAGCTTCTCTGTAGGTGAAGCCTTAAGAAATCTTTTCTCTTTCACATGGAAACTGTCGTCTATTGTTTTCAGTTTCCATTGATGGCTCATATTCTTTGACCATTCCTCTGCCTAATGCACGTAGATTAGAACGAAAATATTACGGAACCAACGTCTACTTCGGCTGACAGGGCATGGGATTTGAGAGAAAAGAAGAGGACCTCGGATCAGGTCACTTTTAAGAGAGAGTATAACAGAAGTCTATGTCGACACCGGATCTGAAACATTTTATGCATAAAGGAACGATGACATCTCATCCTTAACCAAGGAAACAGAGGATTCTCCCGATCACATGCACACATGTCAATTTCACATTTTTTTCTCCCACTTTTCCTACATCCTTCAAAACATATGTGCATCCCAAGTTCGGAAAAACAGTGGACTCCATATGTCCAACTGTGGCCTGATGGTGCATCGTGCCTACCCTCCCATATCCTACCAAACCAACGCCTTCTTTGCCTTTTTTACCAGATATGCGCCCTCTCACACAATCAGGTGTCAATCCAAACATTGCAAAGCCAATGGATACTCATCTGTTCCATGTACCGATTACTACGTTCAGAATATTCTTCACTACCTGACATTCTACTTCCTGACGCTCTTGTGAGTCATCTCACTCATACTCCAGAGGCACTTTGTCCACAAAACCCATATGGCAGACTATATTTACATTTTCTGAAAATAGTCTTACTTGCCTTTTCCGGGTCGGAGCATTGATGTCCATCCGCTCTACATGAACCAGCCACCTCAGTCGTTGGCCCTTCACTATGGAACAACTGGCCTACGTGCAGAAAATTCCACTCTGTCTGGACGGTGGATAATGTCTCCATTCCGCCTTGAAGCATGAGATGTGTGGTGGGCATAATAGAGCCGAAAGACCTTCGAATCCACACCCTAAGGACGGCGGTGAAGGCCGCGACTGACGTGGTGCACTCAAGTGGAAGAGGCCTTGAACAACTTGACGTGCGAAACTGAAGGCAGATGGCTAAAGATCGATCTGGCTCGAGACGCTTGTTGGTTGAGGCCCAGGTCCACCTCGACTGTAGCGCCACCTTAACTATGTAAGTAGGTCAGTTGCTTTGCCTTCTGGACATAGAGGGGCCACATTCTTCGTGTATAACGCTACACAAGGGGATGGATACTCCGAAGCCAACTAAAGATCTACTTGCCACCATATTTGGCTACAAATTACAGACTGCATCTTGAACCCACTGCAACTTGTTAACTTCCATCGTCTGAGGTTTGAGTAGGCAAGAAACCCGCAGATATATCATCCTGCTCAAATCCCGCCTTTTTATGGATTTTTTTTTTCCACGGGAGAGCAGTTGCCTCGTCGTAAACCCAGTTTAAAGGTAAAGAGAGCCAGATTCTTACTGGATATTTCTGTAGTTATTCGCTAAGTGCAGTAGCCCAACTGGAACTCTAAACTAAAAGGCCAATATCTACCCTCTCGCTACCATCGATGTCGTGCATGTTGCATAGTTTCAGGATGCCGACTCCGAACCACGTATTGAGAAGCTTCTTCTTGACAAAGGTTTGTTTTTTTCCGGCGTAAGCTGGTGTCTCGAAAATTTATTGGTGCATATTGCCAAGTTCCTTTAAAATATTTTTAAAGCCAAGAAGTCTTCAAATCCTTCTCAGAATACACAGCAGGAAACGAAAACTTTGCTTCATGCGGCACGTCGAGAAGTAAAGTTGAACTTCTAGCAAGTTTTCAAGTAGAACTAGAAGAAGTCGACTAAGAATCAGACTGCAGGCTTCTTCTATGTGCACAGTTAAATGGTCCTTATTTTAATTTTTGAAATTCACTAGAGTCCTGCACGACCCTAATCCAGAGCTTGTGCTTTTTTGTGTCAAAGAAGTGAGAAATCAAGTTATTGTACACTTCCGATGGTTCGTCGTTGTTTTCCACTCTAAGCCAACCGCCCCTAGATGCCAGCTTCATTCAGCGGGTTTTCAAATTGATTTTTCCAAATATCGACACACAGATGACATCGTTCCAAATACCACATTGTCCATCGCCGAGTATGCAAAAGCAATTTCCCCTCTCCATTCTTAAAGTGTCAAACGCCAAACACCGCCTCGACAGAAGCAAAGCCACTTCATTTGTTCCACCAAATTCAATTCAAAGCCTGCAGGACGTCGAAACCAGATCAACGTCATTCCTCCAACCCTTAGCCGGTGATTTTTGTCACAGACTGTTAATAATCGTCTTGGGGGCCGTAGCCATAGACCATTACACCACGGAGAAGAAGATTTCTATTGGTTTTGTGTGTAAGGAATTTTTCTGGACGGCCCGAAGGTGGTGGTGGATAAGTAGCACAGTTTTTACGAGCCCGAACAATGGTTACTTGGGGGCTACTACATAAGATTAGATGGAGTATTCAGTGGACCTCTAATGTCCTCGTTCCTCCTACTCAGACAAAACGAGACAATTTACTTGTGTAGTGATTTTTTTTTTTTTCCTTTTTTCGGACGGATGACCATGAAAACCAGAAACGACACGCTAGGCATTTCTCATGTTTGATCGTCCTGCAGTCATCTATGTACAATAAGCGATTTAGGATTCTGTACGTCGACCATTTGATGGTTGAATCATGCCACGTCATTGCCATCATTGGTGGCTATTTGATTTGGAATTTGGAGCGTTGCAGTTTTGCTATTTGGTTTGAGTGGCACGTCGTCGTCGGGGTGGTTGTTCGGTGGTACAGTTGTCCAGTTGTCCGGTTGTTCCCGGCATAAGGACATAATCTAGTAATTGTTTATTGGATTTAATATTAAATGGATTGCTGTGGCTACATGACTCTGTAGATAACAAATGCTGATGTACTCCAATGCGGGCATGGATGGGAGAAGCCTCTGTCGTCATCGTCATCATCATTTGGGTCAATGTTTGTCGTTTATGGTTTCGTTGAGCGCTCATTGATTTGTTTGCTCTGGCCTGCGATTGAATTTAAATTGATCCGAAGGATAGTTGTCATTTGTGAAGTTAATCCAGATATGCTGGCGCATCCCTCATCGTGCGGAGACAAATATTAGATTAATAGCTGGGGTTAGATGGCCAGAAATTCATTAGGAACGTGTGACGCCTAACAATCAAAAAGGCAAATGGGTTGTAAACTAAAACGGGGGGTTCCGCATCTATTTCAGGCCAAGGGTGCACTGTCAAAGGACCTTTGTTATGACAGGAAACGTCGCTTAATGAACCTGGACTACGTTTAATGAACAAGAACGTAAGCAAACACGTTGGCTATTTGGTGTTTGAAGGCTTGTTTAGCCACTACACTGAGGAATAGGCGTAGAGTGTGTCTGTTAGGCTGCCTTTGACATGGACGTTAAAATGATAGAGGCTTTAACATGCTTGGTTTATGCCTTTTAGATGGCAGTGTTTCTACGGCTACAGTTTGAGTTTATGGCTTGTCTTTTGTGCAATGCATTGCTGATGTTAATTAATGAAACTGATTAGGGACGTAACTATTATGTTTTGGGATGTATAAATCTTTATTGTGAGGAGCGATTTATGTCAACTTGTGTCTGACGGTCGACACAGTAGATGATTAGACTAAAAGGGGTAGGAAATGAGGACAAATCCTTCATCATTTTCCAGACACTTAACATTCAAAGTTTACGATATTTCATTTTATCACCAATAAAATCGAAAATGGAGGCGATAAATTTGGGTTTTGGTGTATCAACAGTTTGGCAAGGACTCATTAGCGTGATTAGATCTAATCAATTGCCAGCAGATCCTTGTAAAACAGTGGCATCAGTTTTAACACTCTTTTGGTTGAACACTTTACGGTCGATTAATGAGAAAATTCTTTCTGATTTTTTCGAGTATAAGATTTCACGTGTTTATGTCATTTCATCCTTCGGTTTCATGGCTCGCAATCCACTAAATGCTACCCACAGAATTCTCCTCATAGTAAGTCCCTGACTAGGATTCATTTTTAACTACTTTACCGACGTCTCACTAGGGAATGGCGTCTCTCTAGGAAGCACAGTCTAGTGTTAAAAAGTGGAGAATGTCATTTAACGGGTTGGTTGGTCGGGGTAGAGATCCAGGAGCTGTCACCTGTTAGCACTGGACTGCGATTCCCATGACACGATCTCAACTGACCCTTTTGTTTGAGAGTACATATTTGACAAATGAATGACCTGGGCTTCGGCCCTGGGATCCATAGATCCATCCTCCAAGATTAACAAAGTTCTTCAAGGCATAGGTTATCTTTCGTGAGTTGTCTGGTTCTAGCCAGAGCTAGACAGCTGCACATGAACTCTACGAGAGTTTCCTTTTAGTCTAATTTCTGACAACAGTGGGTGTTGAGAATGAGATCCCCAGTTTCCTTGCGTTTTACTCAGACTGGTAGGTAGTCTGACTGATGTGAGTCTAACCCCCTGAAAGAACGGGCAGATGTTCGTAAGATTTTTGAAGAGATATCTCTGTGAAAGACCCTCTGTCCGTTTCGTGGATGTTGATTGTCCCTGCTTGTTGACAGTAAAAACTCTTTGGCCGCTACTGTCTTTATACTCGCGAACATGCTGGTACTAGCTCGAGAAATCCCCAACAAATCGCAGGCGGAAATAATTGCACAGAAGATTAGTTGAAAGATTGTGCCTCTGCTGTTGACTTCAAAGTTCCTTGGCCTTAGAAGCTCTGTTCGTTCTACGCAGCAGCGCCAGACTTTATGTCTTTTGTCTCGCTGCATGCCGCTTGCTTGCCAGCATTCTTTATCAAACCAGAGATTTCGTTGTGGTGACAGAGAGAAAACCAGCACAACAAAGCTTTCCACACTTGGTTATGGTGGCATAGAACCTTTTGAGAGATTAAGTGGCCTTTGATCGCAAAAGACTCAGGCAATGTCTTACAATTGTACCCGTCCGACGTCAAACTGCTTCACATTACTGCCTTATCGGAGTATTCATAGCCGTACTTTCGCCCCTCTGAAGGTTTGAACATCCATTATACAGGGCGAGTCAACCGATATTTAGTCAATCTGGTCGATGGTTGATGTATCAGAAGACCTCCTTGTTCCCTTCTGAATATCATAATGCAAGAACGGCAAGTTTCTCAGAGTCCCAAAATGTTAGCCCCATTCGTCGTCGAGGGTGAAGTCATGCAGGGCATAAGAGCATTGCTATTTCGTTGAAGAACTCGGTCAATCTATCCTAGGTGTTGTCACCTTCCTCCTCTGTGGCAGGGTGCGCGAATATTAGGCTTATGTTGGTGAATTTAACCTCACTCAAGACTTCTTGCTTAAGTGTACATCCAAAAACAAATCCGTATCCGAATAGGCGCTGCTTTAGTTGTCGATGACAGTCGCCGCAGTAAATTTTGCACTCTTTCATCCCCTAATGGTTCGGCTGCGCACCTATTAACGAACCTAACATTCTACGTGCAAAACCATAGATCGCCGTCCTTTTTGGTATCTGGTTCCGTCTGTGGCCAGAAATTTACCCCGCCGGTTCAACTCCGAACCTAGAAAGCCAGATACTTACGTGCGCTCCTAGGACTAAAAATAAATAAGCAAAAAGCTGTCGCTACAGCTCAGAGTGGGCCTAGGTCTAGCTTCTCGCAACCATGCATGTTTTGCGTGTTTCATTTTTTGCACGAATGGTATTTTCCTTGTATACTTCACCGTTGATTCCATCTCCAAAATTGTCCCATCTGCATCTATGGAAGTGTGCCTTAGTGGAAACACTCCTTCCTCCCAAAACTAAGATTACCTACTATCAAATCAACTATAAGAGGTATTCTACAGTTGATAACCAAATTGTTTGGCCTTCATTGCATAGCATATACTTAATTAAACCACATGTGGCTTCAAAAAATCGCTACTACTTGTCATATAGAGAGAAAGTTTCAGGGTTCCGTTCCTTAAGGAAATAGTGACACCAGCCAGCCTCCGTGGCCGTGGAATAGAATTATTTTTAACTGTTTTTATGCCCTGCTGGTCTATGTTTGTAAACTGAAAACATTTAGCATTTAACGACCTAAGAGGCGAAGCATCATGTGGGAATTCCATCAAGACCCTGCTGTCTCGGATACACCTTCCTTAAAGTAGGAGTGGAAGACTTTAATGGCATTGCATCTTAAAATCAAAATAAGGATTTCCCACATCACATCAAGCACAACTCGAGGCCAAAGATCTATCGCCCTTAATAAAACACCCTGTAGAATCCATCTCTAATTTATTTCCTTGATTTCAATTCCATGGGTAGATTATTTTAAACCCCTATTTGTCAAGCTATGGTCATTGCCAACTGTCCCTCTTTAAGATGGTGCAAACTGATTTGTACTTTTCTTCTTGGTTGTCGTACAATCAGAGCATCCATTGCATCCCTCAGGGCATTGTCGGGATTGAGAATGTCCAGTAAACTCTTGTCTCACCCCTTGCTTCAAATGGCAGTCTCTCTTTTAACAATGATTTCTATGTGGTACATTGGAATAGGAGGGTGAATCAGTTGGTACCTACAGGTATACCCGTATCTTTTCCCTTTCCACAAATAGCTCATAGCGCTATGACCTTTTGAGAATGAACAGGGCTTTCTCCGTTCCCAGGCGCCCTGACCTCAGGGCGAGTTTCAATTTAATTGAATTTATTCATGCACAAAATTTATTTGCAGACAAAATAAATGTTATTGTTGTCTGGGAAGCCTTTGGGGCTTTGCTAGGGTTTGTCCTTTTTTATGTATTTTTGATTATCAATGTTGGTTTTGAGAGGGAGCAGGGTCACTACCTAATTGTATGATCTAGAGTTGCATTTAATATCCACGTTTCTGTATAAACATCATGTCTAAAAAAAGGTCCTTCGTTTTCCTTAGCCTGGTGTCAATTTTGATGCCACTCACTGTAAGCCCTCCCCTGATCTGTTCGGCAAATCATCCGCAAAGACTACAAACGACAGACATGGAAATGTAAAACCAATAGCACTTCCTGTGTCATCTTTACCTCGTATATGCAAACAGCTCTTCCGACAAATTTCCCTATTTAACCCCACTAATCCGCCCTTTGAACAAAGCTCCACTATCGCATATGCGTTTCCAATACTTTATCATAACCACTTTCGCTCCTCCATAACTATAATCCGCACTCATTTGTCTACTTTGCGGAAGCTCCACCATCTCTAATACCGTTCAACAATTTTCCAGCAATTGCCAGCACTTAGAGTGCCAGAGATACAGAGCGTAATCCGCCCCAAATGTTTCCTTTGAACTAAACGAGGAAGAGCAAGTTGATGGGCCAGCTTAACTACCCCGTCAAACTACCGACACGACGACGTTGCCGACGCCGACGGCGAGAGTGTACCGGAAAGCAACTTTCTCCAACAGAGCCACAAAGAAGACGATCTGTGTACCTACTTCGCTTGGATCCGGTAAAAACAAAAAACTCCCTTTCCAATGGTTGATAGACAGAATGGAGCTCTCATTGTTAAAAGCAGATTACGACCGATTTTAAGCTTTCATTGCAATTACTTTAGTTTTTCTCCGTCGAGTTGATGGACAGATATCTGAACTTGTATCTCATTCTGAATAAATACAAATAATACACACAAATCTGTACATTTTCCCTTTTGAAATTGTATCTTCTTGCTTCTCGTCCACAGGAACTGTACTCCTGGGATAAGGGCAATCAGCTCACCTATCCCATACGATACAACGAGCAGACCATCGAACCGGACGACATAAACAGCAAGCATAGTGATTTCATCAAGAATTTGTAAATACCAGAGCTATGGACATGGTCAGGGATAGCTGCTGCCGGACCGGAACGACCGACGTCCGACGTTGGATTCGTAATAGTTTAGCAAAACAAACTCAATGTGCAATATATGTATTTTAATCTTTTCGATGAGATGATGTGTGATGTGGGGGCGGTGGTCGGTCCACTGTATTGTTTTCAGTTTTCGCCGACAATCCGTTTGAAGGGTGTGGGGGGTTAATATTTGAATTTCAATAAAAATGGCATTTTAAACCACGTTTTACATTATTTATGCGATGATTTTTGTTGTGCAACGTTTTTTACGTGATTTATTTGATTTATTTGGAGTGGAGAGGATTATTTATGATTCACCGATGGAATGGTGTTTAGAAGGATCAGCAAAGCTAGGTAGCTGATGCATTTTTAATTATGGATTTCCTGTTTGCATTTTAAATGAAAATATTTAACCAAAACTATGACAAATATGTACAAGGGGCAATGGAATTCAGCAAAGCGGAGGATGGTAATCGAGTATTGAATTGTTGATATATGTATAAAATACCGACCTGCAATCAAAGAGGTGAGCATTAACGGCATCCCTGCTAAGTTCTTCCAAACGACGCTTGTATAAGTCTGCAGAGCGGCTACTGGGAAACTGAAACAAGGCATTAATTATTATCAAGCTACGCAACTGGCGATATATTTGTGTTTCTACCGGTTGTAGCCAAAATAATGGCCAAGATAATTTTCAAAAAAATCACAAAATATTTGGATTCACATCTCGAAGTCGAGCAGGCTGGCTTTCGGTCAGGAGATTCTTGCGTCGAGCATATTAATTCCTTTTGGATCATTTTAGAGCAATTTATCAAGTAATAGTTAGGCAGGGGTTTTTAGACTGTGTAAGTCATTCAGGCGCCTTACGTCGTGCGTATCTAGAGTCTGACAAAGATGCAACTATTGGCACAACAGATAAGGACAGCAATTTTTCGGTTCTGTAGGTGAAATTTTCGGACTCTGAAGAGGTCATTCGCAGCCGAACAGTTCGCAAAGGCTACAATGCAGATGGACGAGATAAGGGATGAAAACTGTGGATACCGATAATAGAAGCAGCGCTTATTCCGATGCGATTTTGTAGTACGCGGCAGAATTTAGCAACAAGTTTTGAGCTTCTAACACCTGAGCTTAAGAAAATTTGCCAAAATCAGTCTTACATGCGTTCATGCCATCGCAGAAAATAAGGAGGAGGGCGTATAATGTCTTTACGACCATCTGGACAAAACAGGCGATTTTAACGCCAAAATGGGAAGAAAAGAATATTTGGTTGGACAATTGGTAAGCACAACCTACACGCTACCACGTCTGATAACGGCCTAAGGCTGATTAATTTCGATACGGAGCGTTACATCCTTATCGTAAGCCCACTGTTTCCCCATCTCAATATTCTCAAAAGGACATGGCTATCATGCAACAACCAATCAGGATGATTACATTGAGACGGACGGCGCTGCAAGGACGATGACCCCTCGTAAGGCAGAAAGAACGCGGGATTCTTCTTCGATCGAACAATTGACGCCCAGGTCCACCTCAGATAGAAGCGCCACAATAAGTGAGAAAGAAACATGTCAGTGTAGCGTAGTCCGTATAGAAACCTATAAAAATGAAGAAGACAACTTCATAGAAAACTATCAAAACCTTAAATACCCCGTGCTTTACTATGTTAGACTGTCTCAAAACCGTGAGTGTTTTATACAAATCTGTTAAAACAACTTGTGTTCTCACCCGTAGTCGCAGTAACCACATTTCTTACTACATGATAAGAAAACTTTTCACGTTGGTCTGACTTCTGACAGCACAGCTGTTTTCTTTCAACCGTCAAAAGTCAACATCGACGATGGCCACACGAGTTTTAATTCGTTCGTTTTCCACAAATATTACGAAATATTCGAAAATAAGTAAAAATGCGATCGGTGGTAGAAATCTGGTAGAGAAAATCGCTGTCACTGAAGATGGCAAAACAATTGTAGCTTGGCACCCTGATACACCATTCCCATATGAATGCTCGCTACCAATTCCTCCGCGAACAGTTCAAGACTCAGGATCCCTGCTGAAGGAGACCGCTCTCAGCACTGCAATGCGTGCATTCAAGGGCAAGCATCCGGAAGTAGCCCGACAGGAGCTTATGAAACTAACCCACACAACAAAGCACCGATGGTTTCCCAGATCACGCGACAAGAAGGCAAAGGACACTCCCATGGATCGTCCGTACTTGTAAGCCGCAGTTGAAGTGCAACTTATTCTAAATAAATGAAGAGGTTCCATCATTCATTGTGTGTCATTCATTTATTTCAATCATTTCGTCGTTTCTTTAAAAGACTCCCCAATAGATCTGAGATTGCAGGTAAATCGCTGACTTGCTGAGCACTAGTATGTCCCTCCTTAGACTGACGCATATTTCTGTGCTGTGGGAACGTGGGCATGAGTTTCGGGTCACAAGCTGCAAAAAATATTTGTCAGAAATAGCTGCACAATGAGTGGAAATTTAACTTACGCAACGGTGGTATCTTGAAATAGGTGCTTTGAAGACATTCCTCGGCGGTTGCACGTTTCTTCGGGTCGTACATGAAAAGAAAATTCAACAGTCGCAGACCCGCGGGGGACAGCCACTGGAATTTTGGTTTCAGATTGTTATATGGCTGCGTTTTGAGAGTGAAGTTCTGTAATGCTGGCATGGAAAGGAAATCCGGCCAAATGGCCTCAGATGGTGTTCCCAGGAGATCGATAATCAACTCCAACTGTTGTATTTCTGTGTTTCCAGGAAGTAGAGGTTTGTGTGAGAGTAGTTCACCCAAAATACACCCCAAAGCCCACATATCAACGGCTGTAGTTTGATTTTGCGAACCCAGCAGTAGCTCTGGTGAGCGATACCATAGTGTTACCACCTGAGGTGTCATGGCAACCGGCGGAACTCCGAATGATCTGGCCAAACCGAAGTCAGCTAAAGAAATAGAAAGTATGTGAGTGAGGGTATTTCGAAATGACTAAGGTATACCGACCAATCTTTACACATCCGTTGTCAGTCATGAGAAGGTTAGACACTTTGAGATCTCTGTGGACAATGAACCGTGAATGCATATACTGCAGACCGTTCAGAACTTGCAGGACAATGCACTTAACCTCTGACTCTGAAAAGGGCGCTGACATGTTATCCAGTAACGACGCCAGATCTTGTTCGCAGTACTCCATCACGAGAAAGATGCTGAAAAAAGAAACGTTTACTCATCTTTAATTGGAGAATTTGTTCATTGATTACCTCTCTAAGCTTTTCCCAACAACGACTTCCACCAGTTGCACAATATTTTCATGACTGCATGACTTTAAGATTTGAATCTCTCGCAGACCACTGATGGGGAGACCGTCCTTCTCTTGGTCCATCCGCATTTTCTTCAAAGCAACTATCTCATTTGTCTTCGTATCTCTAGCTCGGTCTTAAAATTGAGAAAATATTCAGTCAGGTTCCTTAGAATGCACGTCGCGATTGCTACTTACAGACAATTCCGTAGGTTCCCTCGCCGATTCTGTTCAGTTTCTCAAATTCTGTCACCGGTCTGCAGCGGCCAAACTAATGAAAATTCAAGAAGTTAGCATAGTGAACAAGGAGTTCTGAAATAATTATATTTACCACATCGCGCTCCTTGATTTCTGCAGGTTCTCCTGTTTTGAAGGAAATGAGGAATCCTCTACGAGTGACTGGTGCCTGCGGATCTGAACCGCTCTTTGGTTTTCCATCTGAAGGAAGATAATGACGTCGAGTGTAATCGAGATTATAATAAATTACTTCTATGTTAGAATACCCATGCTCATTTTAAATTGTATTAAACTAAATCTTAAGTTTGTCTTCGTATGAAGTTAATTTTAGGAAACAAACAACAAATGATGGATGAAAACTTGCACCGGCTGTCAAACTCATAAGGGCGTTCATAAATACGGCAATTATGTGCCATGCAACATTGCCAGATATGAAAATATTTGTTTTTAAACGTGTCAGTATATAAAAAAGGTGTATACCGTTGTCGAGTTCGAAATTGTACATTCCTAGGATTGTACAGTGGATTTCTTGTAGAAGCGCGGATTATGGAGTCGTACATGGTAGTATGATTGTCAACGCTCTTACTATTCTTTCATTACCCAAGCTTCCTCTGACCAAAAAGAAGCTCAGGATTCCTAACGGGTACTCTAGACTAAAACAGACTGGGCTTAGAAGATAATAAAAACTGGAGATTCTGAGACAAGGATGAGAAAACCCAAATACATATTCTCAAGTATTTTACGGCACTAACTTACAGCAAAAGTATTCATCTACGAACTTATCTATGTACTATCGGGAGAAGATTTGGTCTTGGTCTTGCTAAGTTCTCTTCAATTTGTCTGAGCCTTTGGATAGAAGATTGTGGGCACAACAGATCTATTTTCGTTGCAATGTGCTACTTAAACGCCTTGTCAATTCATCAGCACCATAAAGCAAAACTGATTAATTAAGGTCTACATAGTTTCATTAGTTGCCTAGAGATTTGCTACTCAATTTTATTATCAGCCTAAAGAACCAGCAATTGGCAAGAGTTATTCTATGTTTTAAGTGTGCTGAGATGTCATTATCACAAGTTAAAGCGAAGTCCAAAGTAACGTTCTATTCGATTCCTTGATGTTGACTGTACCTTCTTACTGATTGGATTTTTCTGAGGCGTTTCAATCAGCCAGATCTTTACATGTGCCCATATAATGAAGAACCATTTAAACCGGCCTGAGCCCGAAATATGTCAAAGAGCACTACATAAGAGGTCATCGTTTATGTTCTTACCGCACCATCCGAGTTAAAGAAAACATAACTCAGTAGAATCCTCCTTATTTCAAGGACAAATAAGGCTTCACGCTGCTTTATAGAAAACTGCTTTCATTGATATACTCCTAGTATTACACAATAACTCCTCGCCTACGACAACTTCTTTCCTGTTCCCAGAATCACAAACAAACAAACAAACAAAAACCACTTCCGCAATGATTGCATCACAAAAGAAATTATGTTTCAGACTTTCATTCGATAATCCCAAGATTAGTTCAACACAAAACAACACAAGCCCAGCTTAAACAAAAGAAAAGAGAAATTCTATTAATATTATTAAATTATTAAAATTCGATCATGACTATCGCATTGACTACTTCCACCTATATTGCATTTTCCATACCGTGCACGCCTCATGCTTTATTTAAAAAATTAGTAAAATAATTATCACTTCCCAACCATAGACCGTAATATATAAAAGCATTTCCCACTTTGATTTGCTATCAGTACAGATTCGCCACATCTGCAAGCTAGACTTTTGTTTTGGATTATACTAGAGCGCAAAGGATTACAAGTGATTTCAAGTCAATACACTGCCGTTTAATAATTTTGTGTTGAAATGTCTCTGAAGTCGTACGGACTAACGTTCTTAATATTTGTCGTTTACCTAACGTGTGCATGGTGCGAGGAAACGGAAGTTACAGCTGAGAATAGTGATACAAACCTTGTGGATGAAGGACGAAGGCGTCATGGATTTGGACTTCATCGGTGGTGTAAGAAACTAATTTTATTTATAATCACATACAAGACAAAAGAGAGAGGTACATCAGAATGGTAACAGACTGTCTGGACACAATCAATTAGCACTTGGCTCATTGGATGCTCCAGTGGTGATTGTGGGGATGCTGATGTGCGGTGTATTTGATTCAGTTAACACTTTTCACTTTCGTGATCGAGTTACAACATCTAGAATATTTTCTTCTTTGGACCTCAGAGAAAGTAAAAGTGGAGAGTCGAAAACGTGATAATTAATTATTACTGGTGACGTACACAGTATCATTTTCATTATCGATGGCACTTCATGGTGTATAAAGTGTAAAGCCTTGTCATAAAGATTCAAGCTTGATGGAATGTCACCGTAGCCATCACATAAGTAAAGATATTTGCGGCTTAGAGACTTGAGTCACAATCCATTACTTGCTAAATTAAACTAGGAGACTGATTAGCCAAGCTTCTAGCGAGTATTCTTCGTTTGCTACGAATCAAAGGAGCAACGAATCGGTTTTCTTTTTATAAACCGTTCAAAGGAAAGCCCTTAAATCTAACCAAGCTCCCACGGCTTAGCAGGGTTCCAAGTTTAAATCAGATTCTGAAAGCTTTGGAACAGTCTAATAGCGTATTGGTATCCTACAGATACAACATTCGTCATATCATTGACATTTCCCGTGTGATTTTATACCTCGTATTTTCTTTACTGTTTACGTTCAATCCGAAATTGTCGTCCATAACAATTCTTCTTCACTCAACTAAAGTCTGCTTCCTTTTAATCATAAATAGTGGCGAGGAAAAGATTCATCTTGCAATACCTTCCCCACACTACGCTACCGACAACACCTAATATCCCATATCAATTTTGTAGTCCATTTCCCAACATAGCTTCAACTTTTCAAAGCTTTTATGCTGCCAACATAAGCTTTCATGCCATTTATGTTTTGTGGGTCATAATTTCATTTTTCTCTCTTTTCTCTTCGTGCTTATCTTTTTCCGCATTCGGCACAACGGAAATTGTATCCCCAATAGCCGTGATCGTCTAGTGGTTAGGACCCTACGTTGTGGCCGTAGTAACCCAGGTTCGAATCCTGGTCACGGCAATGTTTCAGCAACATTGTCACGGAGGGGGATGTAATTTCTTTTTTTTTTCTGAAACATTTTCTATTCGCTTTTGCAGGGGGCGTTTATGGACTGCACGCCTTAGCCATATTCTACTGGTTGAAAGTGAAAGCTGTAATCGTTGCATTCCTCGTTGGATCGGCGCTGGTCTGGGGCTTCCGGTACTTTAAGCATGGATCTCATGGATGTTCTGAAATTATCCAGGATTCATCCCTGATTAGTTATGACCATGGGTAAGCACAAGAACACTTCTAACATCTTCAACGGGAAATAACCTTTCCATCAACAGTCCAGCATGGTCAAGTGGACCCCACGACCATATTCCATACTCATTGGACCACAATCCCTATGAGCATGACCATGAACATGAGCACGACCACTTCAGTAGTTCAGACATTGTAAGCGATAGCTCACCCTACAGTTCGTTCTCCGGAGCTTACTCCGATGTCCAACCAACAGCCCCAACTGCTGCCGCAGCTGCAGATAATCGTCGTCATGGCAGACAATTGGAATCCGAGGAACAGTAAGTCTAGCAGAAATCCTTCCTCCTGTGTCTCATGTGTTCTTTTTCCCACAGAGTGAGTGAGATTATGTTTGCCTTCTTGGGCATCACCAATCAAGCTTGTCGTCGTCGTTTCATCTGTGAAATGGAATTCCGTTCCAAGGACAGTCCCTTCACACGTATGGCCTTTGGCATTGTCGGACGTGGTTTGTTCTCGAAATATGTGAACAACAAGAACACGAACGGTCGTGCCACGTCCTTTGGAGAGTGTGCCCAAGTCAACTCTGATTGCACTCTGATAGAGGAGAACATTGGCAACAACACTGAAACCGAAGTGCCCAATGATGAAGAGAACGAAGCTCGTAGTTTAGACACCGAGCCCAGAGACATGGAGGCGGAAAATGAAGCCAATTTGAAGGCAGAGTTGGAGTCATCACAGAAAAGTTCATCGCCCTCCAAAGCTGATCCAATTGCGAGAGCGATTCTATCTCGATCGCCGACGGCCAACTAACAGATACAACAAATACGAATCCAATTTTTAGCAGAAAATTTCTATCTTAACGCCTCATCAGCCCCATCGCAATCACCAGGTGGGGTGCTGCAGCTGTCGCTTTCGCTTTTCACCATCGTCTCTCTGGGATGGTGCTGGGTGAATCCACTTTCACTCGTTCCATTGACGAGCTCCTGATAATTTCCAGTTCACGAATGTGGCCCACCAGCGGCCGGGAAACGACGCGTTAAGAATAGATGTATCTGCATTGTCATGTTATGTTCAACAAATTATTTATTTATTTATTTAGTTGTAAGTGGAGTAGAGTCGAGAATGTGGAAATCGAGAAACTTGCCCGGAGAAATTGTAAATAAAAACCAACAGAAATATTTAATTTATTGAAAAGAAAAGTTTTGCGTTGTTTATTTGTGTTTGTGTCCGAAACAAGACCGTCAGCACGATTCAAGGGGGAGGTGAAGGTTTAAACGATCAGGGTTGAGGTTCACAATGAGTGCGTCGATTATTATCGTTGAGATATATACCGAATCTCGCCCTTTTCCGCCTGATTCAAGGCTTAGAAGCGGATCAAGAAAGCATGTAAAGGCTTTTATACCATAGCAGAACCATTGGCAAGAAATGAGGAATCCAGCTAAAGATGACCACTACCGTTGTTTCCCAAAGTTTGACCTACGAATCTGTCGGCTCGTTTACAATGTTAAACAGCTTAAGAGGCACCATGTAGGCAAGTGTAGACACCATGAGAGCTCAGCGGCCGTGTTCGAGCGATACCTTGCACCTTCTACCACTCGATCTTTCTAACAAAAAGTATAGCACTGTGTAGCACAGTAAAACTCAGGGTACGTGGACGTTGGACTGTCAAACCCTAAGGTAAAAGTAACATCCTTAACCCGCTGCCAAACGAGTTGGTAGTTTCCCAAACTGGCTACGTTTAGGATATTCTTCCAGACCTGAATAGAAGGATGAAGCAGTGGTAGAAAGCAATGACACAGCTATGTATCTATACATAGCTCAGGGTCACTCTTTTCTGGGTACAAAGTTATATGGTCATCGCTGGAAATGAATGTGCTGGCGAAACGACTAGGTAGGTCTCACTCCTTGTTAGCTCATTCGAGAAATAAGTTGATATTCCTCTGGTGAAGTAGGCTAAACAATGTGGCCAACCTAGGACCAATCAGCTACTTATCAGGACTCGCTTAGATATTGTCAGAATTTTAGAGATCAGGAAGGGTCATTGGGAAATGGAAGACCACCCAGCGAGGCTTGGCATCCTCGAAGTATAGAAGCACACACTGTCGCAGCTGATGGTATACAATGAAAAAGAACTCCTCGTTCACTTTCTTCACGGACGTCTGGCTTTAGCTAGAGGTTAGCAACAAGACTTCCTTAACAACCTTCAGGAGATGTCGGATGTAAGAATTCGAAACAGATGCTTTTCCTTAACTCAATCGGATCTAAGGATAAAATAAAAACCCTTCTTGTGGGGTCTCTCGCTTAGCCTAACCGTGCCGTGCACTGGAATTATGGTTCTGCTGTTGAGCATTGTCCTTACCCAATTCATTGACAAGCCATATCATGTTGATCAAGAGAGTAGACGATGGATAGTCATATTCAAGGTACCTTCTATGCATATCAGCAAAGGCAGCCTACGTACATACATTCTTTTGGTCCAGGCACTCCTCGACGCGACTGTATGAAGGGCTGTTCAGAAAAGACTGATTGGTCCGCATTCTTCGGCTTGGTTTCTTGGGAAATGAATACCACATGCTTTTTGTAATTTTTTCCGAACTATTACGTGATGACTGTGTTACTAGCCTTTTGTCGCATAACCTATCGACTTGGCAGAGACACGAAGACTAGACACGGAGATAGGCTGAATCAAACCGGACAATATCGTTACGATAATGCGCGCAAACTAAAAAATTCAAACAGTGTGTGCTCCTACATCGAGGAAGTGCTAAAGGTGAAAAGGAAAGCAGCCATAGAAGATCAGTGCCCAGTAGAGGCTAGACCAATTGACACTACCCTAAAGTAATGCAGCAAGCTTGATGATATGTAATGGTATGTGGGGGTAAACAGAAGGCTCTTCACTTAGGCCTCAGCCGGGCCCGTCGTCTTTCGTTATTTTAAAAATCACGACTGTAGAGATAGGATAGGTTTGGGACGGATGTGGGAACAATTATGGAGTTGACAGTGCACGCGAGAGATCTGGCGAATTTTCCTGTTTCTTTGGTGGATGCGGATGTCACCGATTCCTTTTCACTTCAGATGCTTCAAGTCTGTTATCAACATGGACCCCAAGGTCTTCTGTCGCGTGCAAGAATGGGTGGAAATGAATAGCATAAGGATTGCGAGTGTTTAGCTGGTAGGAATCCGAATTCAAAAATGCAGTGTTGCAGCAACAAAAAAGCAACGAGTTCAAAATCGCAATATATTGGCAATACTGCTCAAATGAAGCTTTTTTTTGCAACACAGACGCAACCAATTGTCAGAACAGAGTAACCTGTGCATCAGTGTTGTGTGGTTAAGATTTTCCTTGTTAGTTATTATTATTAACATTTCTTCCCAATAATTCTGTGAAAAATGGATGAAAGGTGAGAGAATAATAATTTTAATGTTATTTACACAACATGCAAATATTTATTTCATTTTTTTTTTTGATCGTAAAATGGCTGTAAATACTGGTTAATCATTCTGAAGTAATTTATGATTTTTGGAATACGTCTTCTTTTGAACCAATTCAGCATTTTTATCGCTGTTTCACCCTTCTTTGTTTTTTATTCTTCTTACTGGTAACATGTTTTATTAAGTAATGTTGTTTCGACTCTAAATTTTCCACATTAATCAACACAAAACACTTGACTACGTTCGCCATTTTTTTATTATTGTAAATAGCATTGCAACACACCCATTCTGGGCGAACTTGGTCACCAAAAATGGTGCATGAGGCATTTCCTCTTGAAAAAGAAAGATGTATCTGAACCACTGTTGATTTCCTACATCCTTACAGCCTTCTTAAAGAGAAGCTGCAATGTTTTTCAGTTGTTTAACATCCAAAAGGTGTCTTTGGCCGATAAATGTCGTGAATTCGTGATTGAAGAGTTCTTCAATAGTATTTTGCGGAATCTCGGCGCGTCTGTTGTAGTCTCAACATTGGAGGAGTAGTCAGTCAGGAATTGTCTTTAATACTCTGACTTTCTTCTTCTACCCATTGATGTTGTTTCTACATAAATTCGATCCAGTTGTCATTGGTTCTTTTTCCTTGTTACGTTGTTTAGATCCTAAGAAGTCAGTCATGTGATCCATCAGGCTGCGTAGATTAATTTAGGTCAGTGACTACCCAGTAGTAAGCCAACAAAACAAATACTCTTCAGTTCCCTATGAAGGAACACACTCTTTATTTAAAAAAAAACGATCTCCCTCTAACAACCCTTTTAATTAACTAAGCACATTAAAGGCTGATGATACTTTACATCAGTAATTCGTTTCTCAAAAATTAGAAACGTTCTCAGTTCTTGAAAGGAAATGATCTTACAATGGAAACAAACAAAAAACCCGAAATGAAAAAATAAATTACAGAGCACACGGAGACGACTCAAGGCCTCCTTATATCTTTTTCGTCTTCTTCTTCGCCTTTGTTGCATTGATGCGTTCGGCCATTTGTTCAATTTCTTTATAATTAATCGGTTCGTTCTGTCGTACGTCCTTCTTCTTATTGCCCTGCCTCTGTGCAATGTCCTGGGCAATGGCATTTAGTCTGCTCCATACAAAGTTCAAGAAATCCATTGCGAGGTCTTGTTTAAAGAAAGCAATCGCTACCAGAGCGACCAGGACCAACGCCGAAATGGAGTTCTGATTCAAATCGCCTTCCACTCCACGAACTTCTGTCTTGAAGTCGAGTTCTACGAACACAGAGCTCGTGTTGGCGACAAACTGAACGCTTGGGAGTGTAAATGAGTAGAGTTTGTCGGAAATGGTAGTTTTCAGTTCAACGGAATAAGTTTTGCCATCGAGTGGGATGCGTGGGAAGAACACCATAATGCCGGGATTGAAACGAGCCTTGGGATTTAGAGGACTTTCGACGCGCTGCGAATAGATGTGATTGTCGACACTGCCTTTGCGGTACATTTGGACCTTAAGGGATTTGTAGTGATCGTTTAGGGAAGCGGTCACACGAGCGATGACATCAACAAAATTGATGGGTGAGATGGCAATCAGGTTCACATTTCGAATGTCTGCGGTTCCGAGCTCCACTTGACGGAATTCGGGGATGGAACGTTCAACATTCGTGTTGCCTGCTCCTTCTTTCGTGCGAATTGTGTAGGTACAACCGGGCTGAAGGCCACGAATGCGGTACTGCCCGTTGTTCTCAGTGGTTGCCTCCTCCTGATGATGCATGCACTTGTCGTCTGAAATGGCTTCGACATTCACTTGAGGAAATGGTTCGCCATTCAAAGAGGTTATCGTGCCAAAAACTGAATAAGCTACACGTTTACCACTGAAAAGAGAGAGGAATTATGTTGTACCTTTGTTGCGACAGAGGGGGACATACTTACACCAATTCAACGTTAATGGTCTCCCCATCCTTAACGTCGATCATCTTTGAATTTGGATTGAATTTGTATTCCTTCATCATCGGCCTCAGGAAGTACTGACTCGGTGAGAGTGAATGGAAATTAATGGCTCCATCGTCTCCGGTGACCAAGTTTTTACGATAACTCTCTGCACCGCTCAGGGATAAAAGAACTCCGCCCAGCTTGTTGCCTGCATCATCCTTGACTGAAACAACAATCTCGCACAACTTGTGCGCACTAAACGAGTACGTTGCCTTGTTGTAATCGGAGAACACATATGACTCCTTCTCGGCGGTTATGTCGTACTGTAAACTTTCGTCTATCGGTCCGAACTTAAACTCTCCCGTCGCCGATGATTGCGTCGTTTGTGATTCTAACTCAGGATTCTGGGGGAATATCAGGGTCACCTTTGCATCACGAATCCCTGGTCTAATCTTTCCATTGATGATAAGACCCTTAGTAGCAATGAAGTTCGTGGCGATATCAATGCAGTCGTTGCCTCCGACTAGTTCCTTTGCCTCGGGCTTGAAGAGCATAATGTCGCTCTGTGGCCTGATGGTAATAGACTCTTCTGGCTTCAAGTACGTGTCATAGCGGAAGGCGTAATAATTGTCGACCTTGTGGCCTTCAGAAGTGACTGTCACCAGCTCCTTTCCAGACTTTGACTCGACTAATAGTCGCAGAGATTCAACATTTTGTTCGCTGGACAGCACTCGAACACCGATCTTGTGTGCCGCTGCGGTGAGCATGACAGGATTCTTGTCATAGGTGTTGAATATCTTCGGTAGTGCGGCGTCATAGAGGTGGCAGCTTTCCAATTTGATGCTGTATTCTCCGGCTTTGGAAACGCAGAAAGTATTCACGCCAGACGAGATTTTCATGACTTCCACTGGAGCCTTAGCCCCATCGCTGGCAGTCAGACCATAGTGCATCTGAAAAGAGAGACAGACGTGTAGAATGGATGGTCTATGGTAGGGTAATGACAACGTACCAGGGTTCTGTGACTAGAAATGATCGACACCTCGTATCCCTTGTGCACGAAAGACGGTGCAGTCTCGAAAGCTGTATTCACATTGATGAACACCATGGTTGATTCGAAGCAAAGGCTCGACTGAGGGATGTTTAACTCATAAGGGCCAGGAAGGATGTCCTTGAAGGAGTATTTTCCATCTAAAATCGAAAAACGTAGTTAAGTTCCCCAAAGTAAAGCGTCTTTAACTACTCACTTTTAGCATAGTCGGTCTGCTTTTGTCCTGTTGGTTGTCCATTTGAATCCAAGCTCAGCAAAGTCACTTCAGCACCAGTACACGACTCGGGGGCGTCAGCCAAACACTTGATCTCTCCCACAAGGGTAGCTCTCAGCTGAGAAAATGTGATTCCAGAAAGCGGTGAAGCATTGACTTCTAAATTCTGATTTACTGGGAAAAATTGAATGCCACTGGCTTTGTCCGCATCTGTTGTGAGTACTTCGAGTGAGAACTTTCCATTCGGAAGATAGGTGCACCAGTCTCCGGTCTCAGCTTTCGAGGAAGCAGTTTGGTGGAAGGTAGAACCGTGTTTGGTTATTCCCACGACGTAAGACTTCTTTGAGATGACTTTGCCGCACACTTTGAAGGCCGTGGCTACAATTTCAGGAAGTCTCGGTTCGGATAGCTGAACTTTGGTCGTTTGCTCATCAAATTTAAGATTTTCGGCCTCAACTTGGAGTGAGTAGGTTCCGGCTTTGATATTTTCTAGAACAAAGCTGCCATCAGCTGCTGTCGTGGCGACAAGTTCACCAGCCATCTTGACAGTAGCTTTCGGAATCCCTTGACCGCCTGCACTGGCAACCACCTTGCCAGACACGCTGAATCCTGTAATCTAGACGCGAACGTAAGTCAGGGTTCTTATTTTTATTGAAGCTGACTTACCTGGAAAGCATTTTTGATGACGAGAGTATCCTTGAAGACTTCCAGTTCTAGTTGATCAGGAGTAATGTGCAGCTTCAGATTCTTGTTCTCGACAACTGTCTTCACAAGATATTTGCCTGGTGCAACGCCTTTGAACACATACTCTCCAGTTTTGTCCACCTGAACGTAGCAAATGGACGTAGTGAGGTACTGGGACGAGGATTTCTCCAGCGCAATGGGCTGGGCGCCAATCTCGCACTTCGACAGAAGGGTTTGCTGCAAAAGAGAACGTCATTTACATGCCCAAACAGCGCCTATTCGCTGCACTTACTCCTTTTTGCTTGAACAACGCCACACCGATGCCTGTAAAGGTCTGGCCATTACTCTCCACTCGTCCGACAACATCAAAACCTAATACGACCAGCGAATTCTCAGGCAACTCAGTGTTTCCACTGACTACCACGACGGCGTGCTCGGATTTCGAGAAATGCCATTTGGGATGCGATGCTTTCACAACATATTCACCAGGAATAATCGGGGTAAACGAGAAAATGCCATTGATGTCGGTTGTTGTTTGTCTGGTATCAGTGCCATCCTTTGATTTCAATTCCACGACAACATTCCTAGCTCCAGATGTGAATCCAGCCAGAGCTACTTTGCCCGTAATGCCAAAACCTTTGAAAACAAAATTCACGTCCTTGCCCTGACTACAGAGGTCAGTTTTTCCATTGAAATTCAACACAACTTGTTCGGGTTCGAAGCTCCAACCGGGTGGTGGAGAGATTTTCAAGATATATTCCCCTTTATCATAGACCGGGATGAAATAGTAGCCATTCGATGGTGAACAATCGGTTTTATCTTTTAAGCTGCCCTGTTTAGTGAGTCTGAAAATGGAGTTTAAGGTTAGTAACATGCTGCCTGCCGCTGAGAAGTTGATTTAGTTGAGATAAATGAATTTCTTATCTTAATGCGACGGGATATCGGGTTATACTTACAATTTGATTTCTACTTTTGAGAAATCAATGTCTGCGTGGCTTTTGATGAATCCACCACATCCTAACACTTCATTGGCGATTGTTAATTCAGTCAGAGATATTAATTTAATTAATAAAATGAGAAAAACTTGCGGGAAAGTCTTCATTTTTTCCCGTGTTAATTAATTTTTCTTTCGCCGGAATGACGTGTGTGTGACCAAATCAAATATGTCTCAGGTTGACATTTGACGTTTTGTCTGTCCACTGAACTATGCAATGAAGTCGATAAGGGAGTGTGTCTTGAAGTTAAAACTTTAAATCACATAGCCTTAAAATTCTTACACCGAAAATATGCAAATATGGGAAATAAGTTGTAAATAAGGATAACAAAGGACTGTACTGAAAATTGGACATTGGAATACCTAGAAGATAACCTTTTTAGAAATGGTAATCGGTGAAACCAAGGTCTTTAAAGCTTGATGGCTTACATCGAAGACGAAAACAATGATCTGTAGATACCAATGAGCTGTAGATACCTTATCTTTAAAGCACCTGATACTCTTGTTAGTCTTCGTTGTTTTAGAGCTGGGCAGTGATAAAAGTGATGCTCTGTGTATATAACTTCTTCTTCGTCTCTTAAGCCTCAACAAAAATCGTTTACTAAGTTACTTAATCGTCTACCAATATTTCTTGTAGTTCAATGTACGAACGAAACTATTCTCAAGCTTCAGTTAAGAAGAATGTAAGAAGCTAGGAAGACATTAAAATACTGAGCAAGTCACAGAGTCCGTCCTCAAACTTCTAAAAAAGAGAACGCAGACTAACCACTAAGAGACTGAAAAGTAGGCCCATCCGAACCAAGCACAAGTTACAGACTTTTCAGCTCAAGGATCGACAGTTGTTTTCGTAAAGAAAATTCCTTAAGCAACTTACAAACGAAGGTAAAAATTGGGCTGTAATCAAAGAAGAGTACAGGAGATCGGGGACAGAATGTTGCATACATTTCATAAGTAGCTAGCGCTCCCAAAAGCCGAACCATTATCTATTCACTCGAAGATTTATTATTAAATAAATCGTCTAAAGCCTAAATTCATCAACAATTTAACATGTACCGGCGCCACTTCAGAGAACCTAGACTTTGGCCACCCGCGATTGCACGATTACGAACACACCAAGGCTGAAGTCGGTCAACAAAAGCTGCCAATGACCCTTAAATAAACGAAAGCCGCCGAGATTGTGCGAAATGTCACAAAGTCATCAAAAGCGTTGATGTTTTTTCCCGACCACTCAGCAGTGATGACGATAAACATTCGAAAAACTATCTCAATCTCTCCTTGAAAACTCTTACAGTTGCCACGACATGTTACTACTTAACGCCTGCATTTTAGCGTGCATTCCTTTTCCCATAAACTATCAGATATTAAAGCACTTGCCGACATGTAAATTCCTTTCATTTAGACGCTTGATAAATAGCTGACGCTAAGGAATTTCCCTGCAATTCAGTGCACATCGTGTGGTTTTTGACGTCACATCGATTGAACTCGCGCAATTCCACAAATTGAAAAGCGAATAATTGCATCCAGGCTCTTAGATGCACGCAAAATAGATACTCTTGTCCAGGGACACCGTGAAGCCCGACTAGATACTAATTGATTTATCGTTTCACTTTTAATTAGATCTCCAACGACGGGTGAGTGGTGGCAATTACGCAAGTGCCGTATCATTACGTTTGTCGATCGCACTCTAATTGACCGAATAAGATTCATTCCTCGAACGATGCTATCTGCGCGTTATTTTACATCTGCATTCGAAGCCTTAACATTGACTTTGACATGGAGATGAAGATCGAGATGGAGGAGACCGAGCGCCTTAGGAAGCCAAGCGAACCGAACAAATGCTGATCTTGTTACTCCAGACTTGGGTGATCGTCGGCAATTTGCATCGTTGTGGCCAATTGCACGGTAGTTACTTTGTCGTATCTGCGTTGTACGACTTCTGCGTTGTACGACTTCTGCGTTGTACGACTTCTGCGTCTATTAGTGGCACCATATCGCCCCGAAGGTCGGAAATGGAAGTCAATTGGGTGTCTGATAATGACAGTGGTTTACTTAGGTGCACAAATCATGCCGGCTGAGTGGTTGAGGAAATACCTGTCTAAGTGCGAATGATTTATACCTGGCGGGCGGGCGCTTAATATTTATGGAGAGTAATTAGGAGCACGTCAACGCGCAACACGGTGCACTGTAATTTGAGGAGAGACCTGAATAAATCGAAATGACTCGTCCTCGGGGTTTTGAAGAAAAAAGTGGTTGCAATAGAAAGTGGAGGAATGCCATTAAGTGCGGCAGCGATAATCCTATGATTTGTTGCGAGTTGTATCGGAATTGCATGCAAGCACGGAATGTTCTGCGTGGAAAAAAGGACCTATTCAGATTGTGTTTCACAACAAAGGCAATTTTAGGTAGCTCGTAGGTGGGTACTATCTGAGATCTGAATTGTTCAAAACCCAAATGCTTTGGCCATTTTTACCAGGACTCTCTGACTTAGTTTAGAGTTTATGCTCTATATCTAGAGTTACAGGTGGCTTAGCTTAGTCTTCTGTTGGCAATTTTCCTACCGTTTAAAACAAAAAAGTGATCAATAGCGGTTTTTCTTAAGCGCTTTAGTCTAGGGTATGAAGGATCTTGATCTTGGTATAAATTTCACGTATATGCAGATGACGTTGTAATATCAGTTTAGGTTAAACTTCTTAACACATTAAGGAACAGAAAAACAACGTTAGGGAAACTAGCCGCGGTACAAAAATTAGCCAGTGTAGCTATCATTGGTGTACTTCGCACTAACCCTACGGCTGCACCTAATACTTTTCTCCACTTCCTGTCGTTTTGCAGGAATCAGTGCGCAGAGGCTAGCTAATTTTAGATTTTATAAAATTACAGCATAGGGCACTGCTCAATCTTAAGTGAAGTCTTGACAGATAATCCGGCAAGAGCGGGCCATATTCTTTGCTTATTAGATTATAATACGCTGTACGAAACATTGTATTAAAAATGGCAAGACCGGCAAAGAAATGCAGCAGAAAACCAACGACGGAACGGTCTAAGGAGCACACTTCGCTTGTCCGGTGATAGAAAAATTTCTAAGATTAGGTGGCTGTACTTAGAGCGGCTAAGATACTGAAAATTAAATGATAGCGCGGTTAACATTAATAGTCAGGCCACGCTTAAGACACTAAAGTCAAACATTATAAAAACTAAAATAGTCCGGAACTGCCGCACAATGCTCAAAGCATTATGTGCACAGAACCGCGTCACAATATGTTGGGTGTCTTTTCACTGTGGAGTGAAAAGAAATGAACTTGTAGATACACTGCCGAGGAAAGGTGGAATAAATAGGACGAAAGGTGGGCTGATTAAGCATAAGAGGATACAGAATACCTTATCCTTTATGGGATGCATTATGTATCAAGAGAAATCTATATGGACTTTTGGCATCCAATTTTCAGGCTATACCAAATATGTAGACACTATACCGAGGCAGTACATCATCACTAATCGAAGGGCACCAGTGGTTAAAACTCAAGATTAGATCAACGAACAATTGCTCGTAGGTCCAGATGACTAGACTAATACTACAGTAAGGGATCCTGAAGGGCACAGAACTTAAAATGTGCTCTTCCCAAGCACTGTCTTCGGTGCGGACTGGGGTGGGCTAAGCTGTCCATCAGGCGTTAGAAATACGAAAAAAAAAAACCTCGACTAAGGAAACTTTCTTAACCAACAGATCTAAAACTGTCTATCTCTCTATTATTAGCCAGCTGTTTTGATTTGGAAACATATTGTTTAAACGCCATTGTCTGACTGCCAATCAAGTTGATAGTGAACCATAAAAGCCCCCTTAACACGTCCTTTAACAAAATGAAGCAGAATTTCAACCACACTAACAGCATACAATGTGAGCGAAGCTCCTGTCCTCCCTAGTAAACCAACAAAACCATTCGACCAACTTAATTATTCTCCAATAAAAGTCCATTTATCGCATTTATTTCTCCATCTTAAATTTAATATCTCCCATATGATTTACAACATCACCCTATAAAATCCGACAAGCCCATAAATTGCTTCTCAATCTGCAATAACACAAAAAAATTATAGGAAACAATAAATTAGAAAATTTTCATTGAACAAAACTTCTATCTGCGGCCAAAGGAGGAGATTGGCCCTGAACAGATAGCCTCTGGTCATTATAATTGCATCGCAATAAAAGCCCGGGGGGATTGTATTTTAATTTGCTTTGAACGAAGCAACAAAATCTCACGACGTCTTCCACCCGAAATCAAGTGCGTTCCATGCACAATTGCCACTTGAAAAAAAAAGAACTCTTATCGTAATTAATTTTTAAGGAGCGAAACAAAATGAATATGTAGTCCAAATTTAATGGACTTATAAAAATTGACTTTTGGTGATAACATCGCCATGGAAAGCGTTTAAAAAAAGCCCCGTCTTCGCCCCGATTTGACAGACGCCTCATTGTAGTTGAGAATCGAGACACTTTGTCTTCGAGTTCGAAATTGAAAAAATTATACGGTTTTTTCCATTTTAGTGATCTGATCACACTTGTCGCCCTGAATTATGCGCTAAGCGTATAATAAACTGATAATTTTTTTTGGTAATTAATTGTTTTGGAATTTCACAGCTATTAAATGCAATCTGATTTTTTGTTTAAGAAGAATCCATAGTTCTGAGTTGAAGTTTACTTATTCTACTATTTTGATGGACTCCATTTTCGGTGACTCTTAGGGCCTCTACTCTACTACAACTAAGTGCCATCGTCTATAATTTTTGGCAATATATGTACATATATGTATCTCAGCTCTCGTCATGACTCCTTCTGTTCTGCGGCATGTATTTCTCGGTCAAGCCACGTTTTTTCCATCTTGAGTAAGCATCGAGCTGTCACTTTTTCGAAATATATGACCAATCCACTGCCACTTTCGTCACTGAATGGATTGTGCTACTCGTTCATTAGAGATGCGGTTAGTCCAGAAAATCCTTAAGAAGCATCATGGGCACTAATTGACGAACCTCTGCACTTCCAAGTTCTGCACGTAAATATATACGTATGTACAACCCAGATTCAATACTAGATCCGAACAGTCGTAGCTTGGCATTTAAACTAATTGCATTGTTTTGTCATGGTATGGTATGGTGTGGTATATGAGGATGAGCGGAAGACTCTTTACTTAGGCCTCAGTCGGGCCCGTTGTGTTTCCCTCTTTCAATCGTCAGAACTGTTAGGATTGGTTTGGGACTTATTTTGGAAGGGATCTAAGTCGAAACAATTATGGAGTTGATTCCTCTGTCCTTGGGCTCCCTCAGGTCCAGTATTCACAGGGATCTTAGAGTCTTTTGTCGTATCCGAAATCATCTTCTTCTTCCGCGCAGTTCCTACATGTCTCTGTATCAGCGAGACCCAGTCCATGCATGTGCTTGTTGAGGTTAATTTGTCCTGTGATAAGTCCCACTATCAACCTCAATTTTTCTCTGCTTGAATCTAGAGCCTTCATAGTGAGTAGGTTGCTTGATTTATTTACGAGTGATCTAGCTACTTTGCACGTTGGGAGCTTTGCCCAGTGATCTTCTAAATGTCTTATTTCGTCATACTCAGACCTCACTTTGTCGATTTGACTGGCAATGACTTGTGCCTTTCCACATTTCGTCGAAACAATGTTCCAACGTATTAGAAGTCCTCTACTAACTCTTCTGCCTTGATTCTAAAGTGATCTGATTGAAAGCGTATTGGAGAGAGGTGAGAATCCATTGAACATCTCCATTTCCTCTAGATGACAGCGCGAAGGACATCGCTAATCACTAATAAAAAGTATGTTCCCTTGTCGCACCCCATTTTGCTTCTTGAATTCTCCTAATTGTCTTCCTCTGTGGAGGAAGTGATATTTTGGCCCCTCATATGTTGGCTTCACAGCCTTTCAATGAAGTGGCGATCGATATTCAAAGCACTGATCAATGGTGATCCGCAAAGGATTGATGCGGTCGACTCAGGAGGATCTAGAGCGGAAATCTGCTGGTTTGTCATCGAGTATGTTGTTCAAGTTGTTCCTTTATTCGCTCAAACCTACCTCAGCTTAGACCTTGGCTACTGCAAGCAGAACACAAATATTTCTTAATTTTTTGCACTCCCTCAGATTGCCTTTATTAGGGAGCTTAACGATCATTCCTTTCTTCTTCTCAACGGGGAAGTTCTCGACATGTTCCGCCTTCAATGGGTAGGTGCTGTTTCTGAAAGTTTCGCAAGTATACCGTCAAGTCCTACCACCTTGTGGTTTTCCAGTGTCTTAACTCAGACAGTAATCTCCTCCCTGTTTGTGGGGCTTGTCATGCATATTCGGGCGATTGTTCCTCCGAGTGGGTCAACTTGATTTTAGTGTAAATAACTGACGATAACGACTTTTCTTAACCAAAGTTCTTGGCTCTTTTTATGCATTTCAACGTCTCCTCAGATCTTCCCCAACTGAACCCATAGCTTTCGAAAGCTGGACAAATTCTAGCGTTCTAAACCCTTCCTTTATTGTGTGTTTTTAATGTCGGTTCAGCAAGGTGAAATAACAAATAAAAACAGCATAATTAAAAAGATGGAACCCAGTCGGAGTCCACTTTCGATCACAAATTCCTCTGCCAATTTGCCATTGTCATTGTTTCCTAGTACCCCGTCGAATGCACTGTATTTATTTTGCTCCACTGTCGATTAATTAAAATCTCGAAATTCAATACCATACTGCACTTGACCCCGCGACACAATAATTGTCCCTCAACAATTGCCAAGAATTCTTTCAATCATCACGACCACAAAATTAAAACCAAGATCCAATATATGCAAACATAAAAAACCAAAGCAACAAACAACAAGTTGCATCGAGAATAAAGAAAAAAAAAAAATAAACACCGCCATGCAGTCAATTGATCTCCATCCAATAAATGTGCACCTCAATCGATCGACTACGTAGGGCACTGGCGGCTTCGTATCTGACCACAATTGCTTCTGGTTTGCTGCGTTCCTGACATCAGCAATAAACGCATGCAATATGCACCGTGATGCTGTGGTTAGCCTCTAAATTTCACAGCGCATGTAAATTTGAAAAAAAAAATCTCATAAAAAGAAATAGACCGGCGAAATTGAAAAGAAAAAAACGATTCAAGGGACATTGTCGGAAAACTACTAATGGGAAATTCCATTGAAACTATTTAAAAGACTCTAAAGGACTTCGGCTTTAGGCCTCATTTGGATTTTGAATTCGGTTGAATTCGGTTGCAGAGGTGTATTAAAAGCATGGACCCTAAGGAAGAAGGTAGCTCGTCTTTCCTGTACTCGTACCCTTTTAAAAATTAAAAATCATGGTCCTCCTCAAAGCCTTACAGTTGTCCCACAAACCTATCGCCCAATCGCTCTTCTACTCCTGGTACTTCAAAGTTTCAACCCATAATTCTTAATCGAATAGTTGCTGACATCGTGACAGGAACAAGTCTTAACAAATTGCATCAAGGATGGCTTTCAACGGAATATAAACAGACTTAAAACTTAACGCGGTCTTTCAAGTTCCTTAAGACCATTCCATGCATAGAGCTTCCGATTGAATGCGCTCAAACTTAGACTGCTTTCCACCATTAAGCGCCCCCCGAAAATGTATCCATGACGACGAATGACTTAATTGAACTGTGAACACGCTGGTTGAATGCTTCAACATACAATCGAAGCTAGGCTTCGTTGAAATGCAAACGAATCGCTAGGATATGAGCTTTGGCTATACGCTACGGAAAGCGATTGGATTCTGGAACGCTATTTGTTAGTTTACGCGATATAACATGGATATGTTGAGGTTAAATTTAGCTAGAGGGCACAACCCTGAAGAGAACCACTAATAACCTTTTGTTGCTTTGTTCTGGAAACCATTCGAAAGGATAAATCTGGGGTATGACTAAAGCAACCACCAACGACGAGGCAGCCTTATGTCTTTGAAAGCTGACAGTGATCTAATATTGACCGTAAGATTCGAGGGCATTACAGGATAAATAACTGAGGGCGAAAAGACCGCCTCAAAGGTGGAAACGATAACACCGCCCTCAAACTCGTGATGAAAGTGCATGACCTTGGATACCGAAATAAAAATAGCGAATGGTTCCAGCTTGAGGAGCACGTTGTTTGAGCAAAGGCTTGTCGCAAGATCAGTTGGCTCTCATCTGACAGGGTCAAGACAACCAGATCGGCTACTTTGCAATCAGCCGACTTTCTGGAAATTGTATTGTTGTTCGAAAGAATCGTTGTCGAATGTCACGCTACCATCAGCATATTAAAGCTTTTATACGTCTTAGTGCTATTAACCTCAAGGTACATTACAGAACGGCCTCTGAATCTTATAGGGTACTAAACACTTAGGGATCATACGCCGTGAAGCGAAATGGACTGCGTCAGTTGGTGAAAAGTGGAATGTTTGCCCTTTTTATTATAGCTAAGCTATAACCTTGGTTAACGTACAGCCAAAGGAGCATTGCCAAGATGCGCCTTAACCTTTTACAACCAGAATTACTTGTACGTGAAATTCAAACATATTTCCTACTTAATGCTGAGACACTAGATATATCGGCCTGAGATGACATAACTTTCAGTACTAAACATGAGCATGCGCCACACTTTATACACCTCACTTTCTTCCCTTTCCACTTCGTACACTACTTTGTGTTTTACAATCTACTCGTGTGTGAATATCAATTTTTATTTGAAAATCTCAATGAATTCGCAAAGTTATCGACGAAACCGAAGAATCTCTCTTTGAAGTTACCGCCACTAAAAACCTCACTAGTTGCAATCTCTTGTGACGTTAGTCTTATGCACGACTTCGTGTTCTTCTTTTTTTGCGCCCTACAGTTAGCCCACCGATTGCAAGAAGAAAAACCACTAAAAAAAACTTAAAAATCTTTCAAAACCCATATCTCCTCCAATCCCGATGCCTTGTGCTAGCGAAAAAAAAAATGCAAGATCACCACGCACCACCACCTTCTCTCGCTCTTATCCCACCCGCATTACCCTCGAGTTCAAATCAAAAAGCAAAGAAATAAAAGTCGCTCCTCCCGAATGCGACCGCGACGATGAAGAAGAAAATCGTGGAATTCTCAAAGACCCCAAAGAAAAGAATCCAAGGGAACAAAACAAAACACAAACAATTTAAAAGTTTAAGATACTACCGCCGCTCGTTTGAGGATCGCTTCAGTTGTTCGCAGAACATTCTCTCGTTTGGACGTGTCGCCTCTGAACGCGGAAAGATAGATTAGAAAGGGAAACCAGTAGAATCATGGCATAAACATTAAAAAACAACAACAAAAACGATTCAACAATTTAATAGATATTGCACCGATAGTTATGTGTGTAGTGATCGAATGCGATCAAACGCAAGAGGAAAATATCGCAAAAAATAACTGAGATTTTTTTTTTCGGTGGTGTATATTTTTAGAGAGCGAATTCGGGTGTTTAAAGCAAAAAGTATCTAATTAGCAGAGAAAAAAAAAAAATAGTATCTCCTTTGGGGAAAATAAAGCAAAAGTGGCATGTCACAGTGATCGTGTTAGTGAAATGATAAATTGCCTCAGATAGCCACGTAAAAACACACGCAGATACATTTAACAAGCACACAGGCCGGAGCATCATCACAACTATAATTCACAGCAAGATGACGGCCGAATCTCTGAAGCCGTTCATATCGCTGCCATCGGCAGAAAATTTCAAATCGCAAAAACGATCTCCACACAATCTAATCACGATCGGATTAAGTGCATCGTTTGCGATCGTATCGATTGTACTGCTCGGATTCACGGTAAGTGAAGAGACACCGCCACAGTATGTAGCACTGTCGATGCTAATTACTGTTTACATTGTTTTGCCCCGAATAAATTTGTATATGGCAAAGACTATAGTTTCGCGAAAGATTTTTAATTGTAGTCTCCTTTGATCTCGAAAATACCACCAAAGATACTTTTCGATTCGCGGCTCGGGAAGAAGACTTTTTAGTATTTCTCGTTGGACGTCCATTTTTGGCAAAAAACGAGATAATAGGCGGCTTTGTGTTGTGTCTTCTTTGGATACAGACAGACGTGTTGTACATTATTGTGTTTTTTTTTACGACTGTTGTTTCTTTTCTATTTTGCTGTTTAAAATTTTTAATGACCCATTGACCGAATAATCTGCATATGACGTAAATTTTCAAGAATAACCGAAAGTTTTTGTCGGCGAGTATGCAGTCGTTGGTCATAAGTTATTAATGGTCTTTTCATATTTAATGTGACTGCCACACACCATCGGAAAGATACTTTTGGCTGTTCGCAGATTTGGCGATTTGATTCGAAAGAATTGCGTGCACGCACGTCAGATTGTGCGTTATCCGAGAATGTATGTATACAGTCGCAGAAAATAAATAATAAAACACATAGTTTGGTAAATTTTGTTTTTCTGCCAATGGACATCGAAATGGGAATGGGGAGGGGGGGAGGGGAATCCAAAAATAATTTTTAATGCCATTTGGATGGGTATTAACTACTCAGTAGGTTAGTGTGGGACTTTACGACAGCGTAGCTAATAAATTATCAAACGAAAAAGATGCGGAAAACAAAACGAATTAATGGGCGATTTTGCTTTTTACACGCGAATTGTGGGGGGCAAATTCGCTTTGTTGTTCTCATTAGGTACTGGTGCTAAGGGAGGATGTAGGAAGATTTTTTGGTGATTTTAGCAAGCATATCGAGGAAGAGTTTAACTTAATCCTATATCCTGAACTGGGGTTTACACTTTCTGTCAGAGTTTTCGTGTCCCACTCAACTACAATGCCTTCGGGATCAGAAAACAGGCACAGATTTCGGTTAGTTAAGGCGACTGTTTACACTTACATACATATATGCAAGCACACTCAAACCAAAAGAGGCGTATTGTAATACCACAGAATCTATTGCTAACGCAGACAGTACTCAGCTACATCAACACTATCACTGTCGCCAAGGTTGTCGAAGTGAGAAGCTCCATTTTTTCATTTACATATATTTCCATGGAAGAAAAAGCCCCGAAGTAGAGCAATCTTCTTATAAACAGCGTCGGACAGCTGCGTGGGAAATGGAGATTAGACTCTTTTTTTTTTTGTTCGGGGTGAATCTGAACCACAACCAATAAGCCTCTCCAACTAGCGCGATCCAGTTGCACCCTCCAAGTTATTTAATGTTCCCTTCTAGTTGTGCGCTCCACCTTAAGCGAGGTCTTTTTCTACTGTCCTACTCCTCCGTGTTAGATTCGAAGCCTCTGCGGGCTGGAGCATCCGCCTTTTGCTTATGCACAACACCTTAGACTGTGCGGGCCGGTGCGTTGGTGCCCATTCGTTCTACATGTCTTAATCATCTCAAAAGTTCAATGCGCAGTTTTTTTTTTGACTAGATCGATGTCTCTATACAACTCGTATAATTCATGGTTGAATCGCCTCCCACAAAGCATCTGAAACGCAAGCAAGAACGAATTAGTAACAAAAAAAAAACACAAAAAAATGTGTTTTTTTGACCAAGTATATCTTCATCCACTTTCGATAGAGTACATGCTTTAGCACCGTAAAGTAGGACTGGGGTGATTAATGTCTTCCACAGCGTCTCCTTAGTTGTTTTGGATCGGACATTACTACTCAATAGGCTTCGCAGCCCGAAGAAACAACGATTGATAAGAGTTATTCTTCACAGACGCAGTAAGTTGATCATGTATGAAGCTAACTATTGGGTAGCGTTCTTATGGGTAAGGGACACTCTCTTCCCCCAACGGGTATCACAATGGGCCTGAACTGATCTGAGTGTGGCGATATGGTTCTTCCTTTCGC
Source organism: Matsumyia berberina (assembly GCA_917880715.2). Taxonomy (NCBI): domain Eukaryota; kingdom Metazoa; phylum Arthropoda; class Insecta; order Diptera; family Syrphidae; genus Matsumyia; species Matsumyia berberina. The sequence goes on from OU862870.1 coordinate 123,480,910, forward strand.
CTGCCCACTTACCTAACCTAACCTAATATCTGATGAGATGTTGTTATCAGAGGTCATGGAAAAACCAGAAAAAAATCCTTTACTACCTCGAACATATATTGTTTGTTGTTCATAAAGCTAAAGGTCCTTTGTGATGTTCTACCCGATTCGTCGATGTAGGATGTCCCTACTTGTTGGCAGCAAATACTTGGTTTGGCGCCTAGTTATCTACATATGTACCCCTTTGGCCACTTCTACAGTGATCCAGTAAGCCAGGTCCATTGGAGAAGACTTCAGCCGCCGTACCACCCGCTGCCTTGGCAGGTAGGGCCTTTAGGACGATCCGTTCTAGCAGGACCAACCGATTGGATCGATTTTGATTAAGCCCAAGTCAGATCTGTTTGAAGATTAAGTATGTCGTTCCTTTTCCCAATCAACTGAGGGTTTTCTGATGACATCCAGTTCGAGAATACGTTGACACCTAGCGAGAAGTATACATATTTAAGGCAGAACCACGCCCAGAGAGCTCGTCAGACTTGTAGTTTCTTGGAATATCTCTGATAACGACCTTTTGGACGATCATTCAGTTTTCCGATTCATTTGCCAAAGCCAACGATACTTTTCATGCATTTCTTCTAGCAAAGTTACTAATTACATCAAATTTGATGAAAACAAACTTGAGCATAATCATCGGAGGTAGAAGTTTAGGTCATGTTGGTATCGTTGTCAATCGTAAAAGGTATCCAAGCTTCTTCAATATAGTCCACCTCGATGACACCCAGACTCATGTGGTCACTGAAAAACTGTCAAACGTTTTCATCACTGATAAAGTTAATAAGAAGGCTATTAAATTGAGCGTCTCTGAGAAATGCGACAAATGGTTGGACTCTGAAAATGGCCATGTAGTATGTCCAAAAGAGGACAGGTCTTGCAAAATCGATCCAAATGCAATGAACCACTCACCCAAGGCCGGTCTACTTTTCGTTCGACCTGGCGCCTTTTCCCACTCCGCCATTCAATATTAGTCACCTAAAAGCTAAATATCTGTTTTAAAACTCATTGAAATCACAAAAATAAATACGAAAATATTTATTTTTCCTATTGGCACGGCAAAAAAAAAAAAACATCAAATCAAGTGTCTGAACTCAAGCCCACAGCAAGTTATATGTATGTGGAAAAAAGTCAAAGTAAACACAAAAACCTGCTTATTTCCCAATTGTTTACAATTATCGTTGAATTCACTTAATCAGCGCGAAAGTTAAACAAAAGGCACTTACTTATAGAATCTTGAACACGTGACGGTAGTTTAGATACAAATCGTGTTTAGGTTTCAGTTTTTTTTCTGCTTTGCCTATAACTAGTTAAAGTGCAACGACTTGAAGCCCACAGACACAGAGTGTCTATCACCGACACGTTGTCGTCTGGTTCAACTAGATACTAGACATTTAAATTTTTAAACAAGATTGCCAGGTTGTCTCTCTGTCTGTTGCTGACTTGGTTTTTTTTAGAGAAAAGGCAGAAAAGTCTTACACATCCTTGAAAATTCTTTCAATACCTTCAAATTAAATGAAGCACTTTACATCAACTCAAAGATCCGCATGATGCAAAGATTAACAAAGTTTCAAAAACAAGGAGATCGCGAAACCTGGCAACTTCAACCCACATGAACTATAGAATTTCGCAAACGACATTCTCGCTTGTGAACCTCTTCAACGGTGACAAACCATTAAAATTTCCTCAGTGCAACAAGCAATTAACAGGTCCATACATCTGCGAGTACTTCATGCATTCATCTGAATGTTCTACATTGTTTCATTTTGATGACATTTCTACTTCAATCGCACTTGAGGTTAACTTCTTGAAAAAAAAAATAAATCTGTCAAAATGTAAAGACGTCAACGGAAAGTATTGTATCTCCGTCCATCAGCAAGAATATTTCATGTGATTTTCGGAAATTATTACCAAACAGCTTCCCGCAGAAAACTAATTACCTTCCCCGAATGACGTTTAATATCACCGCTAGTTGTCGGACGTGGGTGGACGCTGTCATCTGTTTCTTTATACTCGTTCTCGAGCAAATGTGGTTGCTGGCTCCAAGTTTTATTTGATGACTAACTTCTAGAATAAGAATATGTTCCACCATCTACATGAGATTGTAGTAAAATTCCACAAATTCAATTTTAATTTCAAGATAACCAATGCAGTTGCTGAAGTGTATGTGACACTTGTACAATCACTTTGTTATTTGAATAGAAATGTCATTGAATCTCGATTTATTCGTATGTAAACGGAAAATCAAAGATTTCTCTTCTGAGAATTTCATTTCTTTGAGATGCAATCAATTATGGTTGGATGTTGTCACACACTATGACGTCAGACGACTATTGCTTGTTGCGGTCGAACGTTGGAGAATTCTCATTTCCTCTTTTGTTCAAGTTTAGTGGCTTGAGTATTCCTACAGAACTTAAATGATGTAAGTAGCGCACTTGTTTGCATATAGGGTTTGAGGAAAAATCTTATGAATAAAAGAGTGAAGTAATTTTCGTAATGTGTCATCCATATAATTAAGCGAATTCCAGCTGTGACATTACCATTTGAAGTATGAGGAGGAAGGTCTTTAATGTCAAAAATTATTTTGAGAAATTGTTGTATGTTACATGTTTTGTCATCTGGAATATGTTTTCGCTTGCACTTAAGATCATAATAAAAATCGCGCCGACACTTTTGGTGGCTGTTGCAAAACTCTCTATTTGTCATTCCATTGATTGTTTAAAAGTGGCTGTCAAGTTAGAAAGAAAACTGTCAGAAGCACTAAAGGCAGAAATTGAAAAGTTGACTGCTTAGAAGTGGCGTATTGAGTGACAGTTATTGGGATTGAAGGAACAAATATGCACTCAAGAATGAATTGAGCTGTCAAGGAAGTAATTCACTGTAACTGTCATCCAGTTAGATTTTTATGAGTGATTTTGATGGTAGCGCTACAGTTCGGGGTAAAGCTGGATCACAACCAACAAACCTCTCCACTTAGGCTTATCCTTAGCTAACTGCATCCTTTTACGAACTCCAAGTCGGTTGACGTTGTGTTTTCTCTACTGTGTCCCACCGAGTTCAATTCGACGGCTCTGTAGGTTAAAGCGTCGACCTGTCTTTTTGCTCGCCACGTGTGGTAAGCTCTTCCTTCATTGCGTTGTCCCTCTGGGTTAGGTTAGGTTATGGGGGAAGTGTCCTGCCAATGACTGAGCCTTCACGGGGTCTACTGATCCATTGTGTTCCCCTTTGTGCTGTGTGCAATGTTCCAACGTTCGGTCTATCTTAAATGTCCAATACTTAGCTTTTTGACTTCGTCGGTGTCGATATACAGCTCATATTCGTGGTTGAATCTCTTCCTTCTTAGCTAGCCAATTAAAGTGAATACTTTACGAAGAAATGAACTTAACATTCATCGGTATTTTAAAGTGTCCACCCTTCAGCGCCGTAAAGTGGGACTGGATTCATTAAGGTATTAGTCAGTCGAGAGAAGACCTTCTCAGCCCAAAGAAATACTTGAGTGAAAGAATAATGCACGGAGAAGAATGTACGCCAGGCATTCAAAAAGTCCCGAGAATTATCACCTTCAGCTGCTTATCTCAAATAATGGAGGTTTCTTGACAGATGAGGAGACAGCTGGCTATGAAGAAGGCTTTAACATTAACGCGATAGCCTTGGCTACGACACTGTTGGAGAGACCCAACCCAATGCAGCAAAACTGTGAAACAGAGCCTAAAGTGGTGCTGGACTGGGACGATGACTCTGTGACTGAAAAGATGGGTTTAAAGGGTCTGCGTAAGACAGTCAAAGACGTAAATAATGAGATAATGGGAGGTGCCATCGTGCTTCGAGCTAGGGGCCTCCGGCAGGTTTAACCAGTATTACCTAGAGGTAAGGCTTGTTGAACATACGGCACACGGCAAGTTATCATATCTGTCGCCACTCATCCAGACTTTCAGCCCCAAGGAAAACATAAGAGTTCACTTGGGAATTCATGTCTCTGTTGGCCAATTCTCCGAATTGCTTCTCACAATAGGTGACAGACACTACTTGAGGTAGTGGCGGGCGCATTCGAAAGATACAACCGATTCCTGCAATACCTCGAGATTTCGAAACACATCGTCTGAAATCATTCGAATGATTTACCAGGATGAGAGCAAAGAGTAAACACAAATACTCGTGTCTCATGTTTCATCCCTCAAATTTCAAATTTCAAAGATCTCGGATTCGTGTTGCTACAAGGTTAGATTGAATCGGGAACTTTTTTATTCGAACCGGGTCTTCTTGATACTTTCAAGAGTACACAAGTAAAGTGGCTACAGGTCTGTGAAATAGGTGGTTTAAAGTGATTAAGTGCCCCACTTCCCCGTGGCCATTACTGACCAATAAAACTTATTCTCAAAGTGGAAGTTTTAATATGGTTGCTGCCGAAGCTCAACCCACTTTGACTAGACTGCGAGTAAAGGTCCTTAACAAAAATGTAGTTAAGGGTTTCTAGTCTGCACCGGGAAGTTTCTTTACCCTCAAGATGTGCTTTGCCATGGCTGTTATCAAATCTCACGTGGTGTCGCTGAAGGCAACGAGGATTGACCTGAGGGTGGACTGCTTTCCATCTGGCCAGTTCCAGAGTGAACTTGGTTGAAAAAACAGATGTACTTAGTCTTATTCTCAACAATTTCCACCAAGTGTAACTATCTAATCTGCCAAAAGGAAAAGGAGGAGTTGAATGCGTGCAAAGCCGCTAGTTCCAAAAAAATTAAATTTTCATGTTGGTTTCGTTGGCTTCCTTGGATCAAAGGAATACATGCTGTTCGGCATCTCGTTCTTATTTACTGAATGCGTCCATCAAAATTTTCAAAACAATCCAAAGCACGCAGATACATATTTGTGTCCGCAAATGAAGCACATGTTCGGCTTTTGAACGCGTCAACCTTTTAAATTTCCTCTTTGCGCACTAAGTTCATGTGTAAGTACTGCCTCTTCGCAGATTTCGTCTTTGATGTCTACCGACCGACAGCTGTACTTATGCCAAATTGATTTTTAAATGAATACCAGATGCACTGAATAGTTCCATCACAGCTAATTCCACTACACAAAAATTTTTCTAAAGAACCAAAATCTCATTTCCCCTTCGCTAACCTTATGAATTGACACATTTCTCAGACACCTCCAGTATGTACTTCCTACCGTCTTTCATCAATAGAGTGTCGTCTCCCTTTCAGTAAATTAAATTTTCCGGATGTGAAAGATTCACCCGGCTTCCTAGAGACATTACTTCAACCCAGACGCACTGTCAGGGCGACTGAAAGAAATCAATTCCCAGCACACTTCTCCCTCCCCGCAGCCGTCAACAGTTTCAATTCAGTAGTGAACGACTTCCAACTGAGCAACAACCGAGTGCCTCCATCCATCGGATAAATTTTAATTTGATTACACTTTATACCTCAAAGGGCCCTCATAGGGGCACCGAGCACTGTCCAGTGCTCTCTCGTAGAGCACCTATAATAATAGTCGATGTCTGAGATTTGTTTTCCCTCTAGAATCATGGAATGCATGCATCAGATGCATGGGGGCAACGGTCACCAAATGGCATCCAGCCAGTAAGTCACTGATGAGATTTCACGGCTCATTATGACTTTTGTTGGTCGATTACGCATCGCACGACCCTCCGGGAAAAAAAAACCGACGTCGTAACGCACTTTATAAGCAATTAGCTACAACCGGGTGATGATGCAATTTATAATCTCGGCAGCAGTGTTCCATGGACCATCATTTGGATGGTTAAGGTTACTTTTATCTAAGGAGGGCATGTGGAAGAGATTAGATAAGGTGGCTGGGTGACTGGCTGACTGGCTGGCTGGGTGTTGGTTACAATACAATGTATCTGCCGCTTATCTTATTGCTTCAGGGATGTTTTATCACATGGTTACGTTTGATAAAGGGTTCAGTTATGCCACCTTAGGGTAAAAACCGCCCATAGCACGGAGAAGCGTTCGAATTCTTTTTTTCTTACGATTCCTTTAGTTTGTTTGATGTTTCAAATGAGGAAACTGGGTTAATCTCAAGTGGATGATGTTAGTCGAATGGTTAATTGCAAGTTTGGAAATAATTTATTTTAGATAGATTGAGTGGAAACCTATCGAGCGTACTTGAGAACTGTTTTTAGTAGTTTTCCGCTTGTATTTTTAGAATGAATTTTTGTGGAATGTTCTACAAGACAATCGAGTGTGGACCTTGGGGAAGCTGTGATGGGAATTCAAAAAAGATGGAAACGGCAAGATCTGTAAAATGAAAACTTCTTGATGACAGACACTGACTTGTGAAATTAAATCTTTTGATGCCGACTTAGATGGGGGAAGAAACGACGCAAGTTTCGATATTTCATAGTGCGACCTTGAAGAATCCATCAGTCGACTATCCAATGTGCTTTCCTTCCAAGTCTGTTTGTAATTGAAGTCATAAAATCTGTCGACAATTAGTGTGATGGAAACTGGAGTCGCATGGCACCACATGTGGTCACTGCAGCAAATGTGCGCCAACTGGTCTACAAATTTGTCATGAAAGCTTTCTGACTCCGCATCAGCGTCTTGCTGTCTAGAAAGTTCTCTATCTGCCGCAGAGTCTCGATCCGTTTTTGAATTCAGTTTGGATTTTCAATTACATTTCAGCATCCGTCTGTGTTGAGCGTTACAATAGAAATCGCCAACAAACATTTTTCTCAAAAGGCCTTAGGACGTTTTCGTGTTTATATGGACGGCCAAGCTTGAATAAGGCCTTTGAAGTCGGTCCGGAAGGGTGAAAGTCCATTTGAGAGAAGCGACACTCAAATGTAGGATGGAAGTGATTTTGGAAATGCTTTCGCTTGGCTTCAGAAAACAGTAGCAACCGCGGCATATTGTCGTGCCAAATGTCAATGCCCAATCCATGGACAGCGAGATCGGGGATCTTGATAATCCTACAGATGGTGGTTAACCAAAAGTGAGACAGCACTCATGTCGGGGTAGCTTTTGAATAGAGAGCTAGAAGACTCCATCATCATCTTCACAATGGGATCCATAATAGGTGGTGGAACGGTAGCAAAAATTTGTCAAAGGATCTTGATCTATGCTATCATTTAAGGCTTAACAGGGATATTGCTGCCTGTGAGTCACTGCCGCTTAAGCTTCAACAAAAACGACTGTCAAGGACGTGATACTTACCGTATTGGATAGATCCAGTACAGTACTCCTCCAAACAAAAAAACTGGCAAGAGACTTATTTTCCTTTCGCTCTTTGTGTGGCTCAGATCGTCAACAATGCTTTGGTGAGTTCTGCAACGCGTTGTAGCCCGATACAGCTCTTCGCTAGTGATCACGATTCCACCCAATTTGCTTAGTAGTTTCTACAGATTCACGGTAGATTTGGTCTGTTCTGAGCTTGGAAAATGTCCTTGTACAAATAACGTAAAGTCTTGATTTTTCTCATGAACTTAGATCTCTGTTAGCTTTTTGCAAGATCCTCTGCTTTTTTATACTTAAATATAACAACACGATTCGTGTTGCATATGAACTGAATTCCTTCAGATGAACAGTTGAGGACGAAACCATTTCGTGAAGAAATGTTAGGTTAGGTTAGGTCTGTGGCCTGATAAGTGTGATACCCATTGTTTTATTTCCTACTACACGTTTTAGGCCTATCATGGGCCAACCCGGAGAAGAAATGTTCACCCACTCCCATTCTTAGCACAACGATAAAGGCTCTAGGTGATGACTCTACCATCAGGTGCAACACAAAGTGGCTTACGACTGTCCTTGACGGGAAAAAATTTAATATGTTTAACAACTAAAGCCCTAAGCAGCTTCGGATCGGAATTCCTAATTGAAATGTTCATTCTGTGGCAGTAGTGAAGTGACAGTGGTCTTCTCCACCTAGGAAAATGTGATTTCAAAATTCTCACCACTGACTAAAACTCCTCTATGATATTTGACAGCAATCCTTTTGGATTCCTCTTGGGAACTCTAGTTAGTTTCCTCTGACATACTTAGTAAGAAACACTTTTGGAGTGCCAAAAACTTGAAAGTGTTGTCAAACTTCATCTACTTGACATTGAATAAAAGACCGTCATTAATTTTGTTACATCCAACGCCCCAATCTGTCAGTTAGCCTAAATGTCTCCCCACAAAGAAAACATCTTTAATGGCTTCCATGATTTATTTTGTGTCATAACGAAAGTTTTTTGATCTATTTTTCATCTGTCAACTCTGCAGTGACATACTATTTTCCACACAACAGATTAGTCCCGTCAAATAAAAATCTTAATTAAAACTTATCAACTAACGCGGCGCATTAAAAATGACATATGTGTGAACACATGCCAATGACTTCATCAACACGCTCATGCATTACATTTGGATCACCTTTGACATATCAATTCCGTGTTTCCTGTAAAAAAAAAAGCAGTAGACAACCGCAATTAAATCAATCGATTAGTGACACAAGCATTTAACAATTAAATTTAATTGACAAATTGATGTGTTGATAAATGCAATTGCTTAAGACATTAACTCATCATTTATCTTTTCATTTTTTTCTGTGCAGATATGGAACTCGATTCGCGTTTGCGAACTACAGCGAGATGTCAACGCGTTGAACAAAGTCATTGGGAATATGCAGAAGCGGTTGGGTTTGGAATACTTGGAGGACTTAAATGAAGTTGAGAATGGCGTAAGTGATTTAAGTTTTTCTTTTTTTTTGTCAATAAGATCAACCACCCACTAAGCTCACGCAAGCAAATTGTGTTCTACGTCATTTAGTTTGACAGTCAAGAGACAGCTCCGCCGCCGTTGGTGGTGAGCGATTCAACAGCTGCGATGTGTGAACACAGTCTGCCTCGCGGAACTTGAAAAATAATTAATTAGTTTTTAATTGTATTTTGAAAGTGGTACGAAGAGGTTTATGGCGGATTCGAAAGTGGTTTATAGTCCCCTTCTCCCCCTTTCCGTATCAGATTTAGTGATTATTGTAGACAAACGATTTTTTAAGTCGCTTTGAATTTGGAACGGAGGATGTAATGAAAGAAAGCTTCAACTTTAAGCAGGAAGATGGATTGGTTTTTGGAAGAAAAATGTAGTTTCGTCTGTTTCGCTGAAATGGCAGCACTTCTAGAACTCATTTATCAGCACAGTCATCCTGCATAAACCAATTGAAGTTCAAGCGACACAATTTAAAGCTGCTTAAGGTGATAGGTGAGCTGTCAAACAATCGTTGTCACCGAAAGTTGACAACTCTCTGATATCTGGACTGAATGTAAGCCTAGTGCGGACATGAATTGCGTTATTTTAGCCGGTCGTCGGACGTCCCAAAGATCCGGCACCAAGTCATTAGTCAACCCCCAACATGCAATACTGGATATTGCGAACTCCTTGAACAAGAGTTCGGAGAAAGTGGACCTTACAGGCCTGACAGGCAGGAACTCGTGCAAGGTTTTTCCTAAAAAATTCGGTTTGAATGAAATTGTGGACGCCATCGTCCATTTTATCACGAGAATTCTTTCATTACGGTACCTAGCGCCCGGGTTAAATTGCATTGAGGTGATTCTAGGACTTCTTAAACAGGTTGATGTAAGAGTATCTGTTACACTCACCTCACTAATTTACGATTCTACTCTTCCAAGACCTGTAAAAGCGTTTGACATCCAATATTTCTATTTTAAAACTCTCCTACTAGCATCAAAAGTATTTTCCTAATTATTCTACTTTCTCTTCACTCAAAAGCCTACAGCTTCTATAACAATCCATCTGTGCAAAAAAAAAAAAATCAACAACACAAAGGCCAAGCCAATAAAAATTTCCACTTTAGTTACCTGTTTGACTGCCTATCCCTATAAAAATGGAGTCATTAAACTGGGAAACATAAATACCCTCTCCCACATAATTGCCATGTCGTATCCCCAGTTTAATTGATGTTTCCTGACTTTGAAAATACTTCATTCTTCTCGCGGTAAATATAACCCACTAACGATATAGATTCACGCATAAATCGCCTTTAAAGGTACTTCAACCCAAAAAAAAAAACGTATGTACATATGTATGTATGTATGTAGGTAGATATCCAATTTGATTCTAACAAAAAAAAAAGAAAGGAAAAACGATTATTCGATGACATGGTTACGGTCTACTTAAACGTGTTCCGAGACATCAAAGACCAATCCATTCACCGCAGTTCTCTTCCCAGAGCCATGTCGATTCGTTTTAATTGTACCCGGTCCCCGTCACCAAATGTGTACGCACAGGAGCGTGTTGGTGGCTTTTTTTCACTCGAAGCTTTATGTCTCAATTAAAATCAATAATTTTACGGTAATGTGACGAAGTAATCTATATAATTAGGCGAAATAAATTTGCGTGTAATGAGCGATTAAAATCACATCGCACAGGGGAGAACTTACACGATTGATTGGCTAAGGTATGGTGGAGTGTAGATGGTGGTCTATACATGAAAGTGGTGGGAAACCTCTAGCGGGTGACAAACAGTTCTCCAACGTTTCAAGCAAAGTCTTTTTGGAGTTTGTAGTTTAATTTCAATGAAAATGTAAAAATGACGACAGAAGTAATGAAAAAGTTAAAGTTGATAGGAAGGTACACTGTACAGTCACCCTTCTTCAAACACTTCCATCATTCCCTGCGCAGTTTCGCAAAATGTGTTAATTCTCTCCAACTTCTCAATGACGTTGATTCCTATTCGACCTTGAAACAGGATTTAATAGAGAAAAGTTCTCAGGAGAGGGAGGGATCTCTGTTGTGTTTTGCTGCTCCAAAGCTTGACATTTTTTTATGTTCGGGGACATTGTTGGAGCAAACTGAAGCTATTAGCAATCTCCAAAGAAATTCCCATTTGGGAACATGTGAAAGTGTAAATAGACTGACTTATGTGCAGAACGATAAAATAATAGGCTCTAGGGGCTCTGAATCTTTATTTTGTTAAACAACTTCCATAGATGGATGCCATCAGGTGAGCTTTCTAGAGGTGGAGAGTTTATTCAATTTAATGGCTCGGCGATAAATATTATGTGCTGAGGTAGCGACCTTGAATAAGAGAATAAATGACGGAGGACTGAGATGCACTACAACCTAAGGGAACCTGATTCGCCTCCACATTTTTCTAGTCGAGGTATGTTTGTAACTTCTGCATCAAAGTGCCTCCTTTGGTTAACATTTCTTAACAAATTTAGGATCTTCTACCTTAGGCCCCTGCCACGCAAAGATCGACAAGCGGCAAAATTAAAACGTATGAAATTGTATGGTTGTGGCCATGCAGTCGTTTCTGAGCATATTTTCTGCCGCTTGCCGCTCATTGCGTGGCAGGGGCTTTATACATCTTTTGAGCTTCAGCGGCGTCGCAGTTCTTCAGAATGTGATCCAAGTTAAGTAGTGAGTTTAGATTTGTCCACTGGAGAAGTAAACTTAGACCATAGGTAGGCCTATTGTTATACCACTGTGAGCGCTATGGGTGATCCCGAGCTAAATTCTAAACCATATACATTTTTTCACATAACAATTCAGACCGCCCATGCTGGCTATGTTTAGATCATTGAAGACGTATTTTCCTTGGTGACTTTTATTGTTCTTGAAAGGTAAACAATGCATGGTAGATCCCTTCTCTTCCTCACGTCTGTAGCTTTTACAGAAATCCTTACAGACTATGCCCAGTTGCTGTGCATGTCTGCCAGGGATGCAGTCTCACTGTCATAACTAAAGCCTGCCATTATTTCAGTAATCTGGATGTGCCCATCTATGATTTTCGTTCGACAGAGCATTAATGTAAATCAGATGCTTAAGCAAAGGTGTAGGTGCTTTGGTGTGATCAAGAGTCCTACAGCTGGTACTTACAGAGCCTTGTCTAGGTAGGCACCTGTAAAATTCCCCGTGACATCATTGTAACCAACAGAGTCCTTCACTGCCTTAGATTTTATTATCCAACCTGATCTATATTATTATTATTATATTATTTCTGTAGCCTCTGTTGAAGTCAGTTTCAGTGGGCATTACGTCAGTTGAGTTCGGAAGGGTGCGTTTGATGCATTTGAATTGTGACATGCACTATGTTTTTTTTTTCACTCTCATGCTGAATATTTCACAGCCTCAAAGCCGACTTAGAAGGTTGCAGGAATAGTATAGCTTGGAACACAGCAGTTGGGAATATTCTCAGCGCCTCTTTAAGTCCAAACAATGCCATACGTCAATTGAAAGCTACAGCCTGTCGTTAATAGAAGTCTTCACACCCGAGGGTGGCTGAAATTATTCACTTCACAATACACTGAGGAATGTGGCAACGGGTCGCTTTCTATGACACAAATCATTTTCCATCGCTTGGTATTTCATGCAGCGGAATCAAATTACCCACTCTCGAAGTAGAATGGGTCGGCCTATGCAAATTCAGTCCAGGCATTATTTTAGCCCTCCCTAAACAAAGCTTTCATAATTTAATGCAGAATTGTGGGTGAGATAATTTAGCGGTCACGTAGTGGCAACAGCGAATTATCAATATCAGTTGCCAATTCCTCCCTAAGAGGATTGAGTAATAACTATGGAAGCGGGCTTGTCTACGTCTCATATTTTTTTCTGGTAGACTGCTGAACATCATGACTGGCTTTGTCTACTGCTTTCTCTATGTGCCTCTTCGTTAGAAGCTTGTTGTCCAGCACAAATATTTCATCTCGAATTTCGGTACCTTTTAAGGCTTTCCCTGGAATGAATGAATGTGCAACCAATTTTGCTGAAGTTAAAATGAGAATACCAGCAAGTTGGTCTTCGATTCTTCCATTATTATTACAGGACTAGGTAATAAAACTAAAATTTTCCGAGATCCTACCCAAGAACTTTCACATGTCAAATACTATTCAGGAGGAGAAAAACAAATTAACTTTCCTATTCCACTCTACCATTTGTCCTAATAAAACGAAAATTCCAGAAAAACTAATTAAAGTACCCCGCTTTGGTCTATATAGTCTACATGTTGATTGAAAATGTGTCAATCGGATTCCTTATTTAGTTTATAGATCCAGGGACCATTTTCCATAGAGATTGTAACGACCTGGCGCTTGTTGACTTGAATTTTACGACGCTTTCTATAGACCCGACAATTTTATTGATTCACCATAAAAACAAAAAAAAAAAACACATAAAAATATGGTTAAATCTAATTATAGATTCATAGTTCTTTATAAATTGATAACTAGACAGCAAAAGACACATAAACAATGAACATACGCATGTCGGACTGTTAACATTTTTCAATAATTTACAATTTCGTCGAAAGCGAAAAATTCCATTTGTTTTATTTGTTAAATTATTTCTTTCTCTCTCAATAAATTATTTAAAACAAAAAACGATTACTAAGCGCCAACCTGCTGCTTATCCAAATACATAGGCCTCTCATTTTGGATTAAAAATAAAATCTCTCCTGTCGGCTTTAACAATAAAATTTAAGAAAATAGATTATAAATAAAAACTCAAATCCTTTTTGATATATTTTTTCTGCTTTTTTTTAATTTATTGAGCTTTTATTGTTACCAGAAGTGCTGTCCATGTGGGGAATCGTACACACCTCAGATGAAGGGAAAAAAAAAAACCGAAATGACTGCGCTTAGTTTTATTACTAAATATTCTCATAAATAATCTATTTTTACAGGAATGTTTTTATAATGAATGCGCTAATCGGCTGACGTTCACCATTAGGTTGGATTAATATTTTTTTTTTTCAAAGACTATGAAGTCAAAAAGAAGTCGTAGATCGTTTTTTTGTGGAAATAGAATTGTAAATTGATGTTTTTTTTTTTTTTATTTTTTGTTAAAAATAGACTTGCACACGAATAATATTTTCCGCAACAGGAAAGATGATGAAAATTGTATTTTTAATGCAACCGATAATTTATTGTTATTGCTCAGGTGAATGGTATTTTTGACACCAGTTTCGAATTGACTTCCTCCTCAACTGTGGAAAGAAGAAATTCTTAGGTGTCTCCCTTGGGCCATGCACGTCGCCCTGTAGGAATTGTGAAAATATTTGTAATATTTAATATTTCCGGGAGGTTCAATGGACAGACCATAATTTGTAGAAAAAAGTGTGTAAATGTTGACAGCTGCGATAAGCTAATGAGGGCGACTACCATTTGTTCGACAGCTGTTTATTATTTTTCTAGGTGGCTGCCTACAATCAGCACAGGAAGATTGAGATACAATCTAAAACCATTGAGACCAATTCTTAGAACTAATTGTAGCGCTTAACGATGACCAACCAAGAAAGTCATTAAAGAGATATTGAGGTTCTGCAGCCCTTTCAAAGTGTAAGCCAAACAAAATGCTCCTCAACACTTGCGTTTAGCTTTTAAGTGGCGTCGTCTCTTTAGAAAAAAATTCAATAGACGTCTTGGTATCGAAGGGTTGAGAAGCCAACTGTTCACTTAAGTCTAAGTCCTTCATATTGTGCAGGAATAGGTCGTTTGCGTTGTGTTTTTGGAAGGAAAGTTGGTACAATTATGAAGCTAACACTTTTAAGTGCCTATGATCGGGAGAATGTGCCTGTTTCCCTAGTGAAATTTAAGAAGTTTATTCTCAAAATGCTGCACCTTCGGTATCTACATTCAGGCTTAGACTGCAAAGCATTAAAAAATGTTCGAGCTCCTCCCTTTGTTTCTGGCATTCCTTGAAAATGACTGCGTCAGTGTGCCCCATTCATTCTCTCCATGCGTTCGTTGAGGGTGTTTTTAAAGCAAACTCTGTGAAGTTGGTGTACTCAATTCTAAATTAACTCTGTGGCAGTAGCTCAATTCATGCTACAGAAGGGTTCTGTTCCTAAGAGCGCGTAAGCTGAAATGTCTTTATCCAGTTCATCTGCAAATTTATTGCAACATTTGACACTAGTGTTTTAAGCGCTACCTAAGTATCTAAAAAGATATGTAATTTAGGAGCCTCAATCCGTACATCAAGATTCATCTTAGCCCAGATCTCAATGACATGTATTTTGGCCTGGAAGACAATAGAGGACATAAACATGTCGAGCCCATTGTTTTGGGTCCAAACTCTCCAGTGTTAACTCCGGATTCCATTTTCTATCCATCGAAGAACCAGAGCAGACTTCTTGGGATCCTGAGTCAACACGTTTAGCAGTGCCAACTTCGCTGACTTGTTATACTGAGATTTGTGTCCCAGACTGATATGGCCAAGATAGATCTAAATATTGTTTGCGCCCTACCATCTATCAAGGACCCTGATGGTCAAATCGCCAAATCCTCCATTTCAAAGCGATCTATCCATGTTACCAAGTCTTTTTTTTTTTTTCACAAATATCACTCTTTCCATGTCCATAGATCGATCGGCGTCAGTGCCATTTGGCAATGGAAGTGCCGTGGATGCTGTTGTTTTCTTAATAAATAAGTCAAGCTGCAGGGATTCCAGAATCACTACCAATGCGCCTGTTGGCGTCATGCTTCTCTGTCATGGAAGAAGTCATTATAGACCACCAAATTGAAGCACACAAATGTGAGCAATTTTTAAAATTCCAGTATAGGAGCAGTGGGTTACACCATACACCTCAGTTGGCTCAGAATATTGTTGCGAAAGAGGGACACTCAAACCCATTTTACCCACAGATCCATCAGGACATTGAGGAGATCAAATATTGCAAAAAGCTACTAACATCTGACCAATATTTGCCCATGATCCTTCGGAATGAAAGTAATTTTTGTGAACCCGCATATGCCTCTTAGTGGATACCTGTAGAGACAGCGATACAATACTCTTTGGCGAGAATCGCGACTCAATTCTGAATGGCTACTATCCATGAAGATTGGAATAATAATTCCAGCTCCATAAATTTAAGAACAAAGTTCCTCTTTAAGCTCTTAGACATGCAAAATATTCCAAAGTGATCTCACTCCAAAAATTGTATACATCTCGTCCGAAATAAATAAAAGATCAGTCAACTTCCTGTGCACTTCCTAACGAAATTGAATCAATGAAATAAGAATTTAAAATCCCGAGGCGAGTCTCAAAACCTACTTCAATAAATATTTCAACGCCCATGCCAATTGCACTCATGAAACTAAACGTCGCGTCTGCTATTTACACGCACCCACCCACGTCACGACGACCTTTATACGGATATTCTCCGGATAAGTATTCTCATTCAATTGAATAAGTCCGGTCGTGCACTTTAAAATGGAAAGTATTTGGCCAGTGAAAAGATTCGGGAGTAGGTACTGCGCCGGACAATTATTCCAGAATGCAAGCACATATGACTACTGTGTGTCGGCATTATTCCTTTGATGCTGGAACGAGCGGACGGGAACACACTCGTTGCCATGGCACCCGCGGATGCTAATTGAAAATTCAAAAATTTCATTTTTGGGACAAGAGTGGGACGCTGTGTGCCCACTTTCCATCACGCATTCTCAAAGCCTCCAGGCACTTCAATTTAACGAAAAAGCTGATTGAATTTGGCGAGTAAAAATGTTTCGTGCTCCACACCCCGCCGCCGCTGACACTTAATAATTTCATTTTTGACTCGATGCGAGCCGAATCGCGCTCGCCGTCTTTTTGGGGCAAAAATGGAATTATGAACAGAAAAATTCATGTTCCTTTTGATTCTTTGATTACGCTCTAGCTCCGGCTCCAGATATCAATCAATTCACGACGCGCTTAATTGAATTGGGAAAAATATTTTTAGATCGTGATATCACATTGAGCAAAGTTGATGGATGAATTTGGTATTTATTCACGCAGTCAATGTGCATCGGAATGAGTTTCACAGCAAATTGATTTATATTCGCACGTTTTATGCTAAGTGGATAGATGGCGCTTGGAGCGGTGGTACAAGAATTGAATTTTGGTGATGAATCCAATCAAATTTTGACCAATTTGTGTTAAAAGTTGTTCAAAACTGAAGCGAAACAGTGCAGGAAAGTCATGTTTTGTGTCTCTCTGTCTTATGCATGCAGAATGCTTTGAAGGTGCTTTCTCAGTGTGGAATGGAGTTGATGAACTTACTTCAAGACATCAGCAATATTCAAGCTTTTCGGACTCGAATGTTCCGAATTGGGTTCAGGCAAAATTTGATCCTGAAAGGGAATATAGTTGAATTTTCACGAATGGACATTCGTAGGTAGGCTGAAGCGGTTACTATATTGTGTATATTTGATGCAGCCTTCATTCTAATCTCGAAGAATCCATTGTGTTTCTCTGACTCGGAATGTCCAGTGTGAAAAAAAAACAGACGAAGATAAAGGGTTCATCGTTAATAGTCTGGCTTGGCTTCCCTGAAACATCCCGTAAAGTATCTCAGAAATGTTTTAGGTGGCTTTGCTGTTTGCTTGGCCAAGTCATTGAAAACAGCTTCCCCAATGCCGACATTTCAGTTCTGCTTAGGTTCTGGTAGTGGTGTGGCTTTTGCGCCTATACCCCACTAGCCTCTGCGAGGGTCTGTGCTATTCATTCTTTTCAGGGAAACCTTCAGAGACAGGCTTGTAATGATTCCTATTCCTCTTCCTAGGGCGAAGAGGTCTTTTGTTTTCCTTTTGCTGATGTGTTTGACAGCCTTCGCGATGCGGGACATGATGGCAGCCGTTTCCATCGATTGCCGGTAGTCTTAAGGATGCCTCCGCTTATGTTATCTTTTAGAAGTTTAACTGAGCTGGGATTGAGTGATCCACTAGTGTAATGCTTAGTTTAGGATGACTTTCAGCTAGTTCGTCGGCCCATTATTACGAATTTTACGAATTTCTCTATGTCCTATGACCGAACACAGCTTCACATTATGCTCTGAGCTGTGAAATTTAAGCTTATTGCGACACTTTATTACTGATCTGGACACAATCACTGTGCTTAAAATGGATTTAGTCACCGTTTAGCTGTCTGTAAAAGTATCTACACCTCTACGGGTAGGTGTCAGTAGGTTTAGATGTCGTGAGGCCTAAGACTTCGGCTTGGAACATACTGTCGTGGCTTGAAAGCTTAATTGATCGGGCGAAGGCGAACTCGTTTTAGAAAATTACAGTGCCTGTGCTCTCTACCATTTGTGAACCGTCTGTGATTATGGAAAAGCTACTCGTGTATGTGTGCCCACACTTCCTGTGACAGGAATTTTGTTTAGAATTTTTGGTTAAAGTCGATGTAAGGCGTCGTGCAGTCTGTTTTTGTTTTCAGCTTTGTCCACTGGACGGGTATTTCTTTTTGAAGGCGTTGTTCTGAAGGCCGCAGTTGAGATGGTTCTTTTGCCACCTTTTGTATCCTTGCATGAATTGTGTTGAGGGACCTTAGATGCGCTGGTAAAGCTCTGCTAAAACCTACGTAGAGTGACACTGAATCACGTTAAAACGTCGTAGTGCAGCCAAAAAAGTTCTGCAAGATTGGCTCCGAGCTTTTTTTTTACTGTCAATTTTTATGACCTTGTAGTTTCCTCGTTTTTATGCCGCAAAACAACAAGGAACCTCACACCCCAGAGAGACAGCAGAGCGGTGCGCGATCCATTTATGCAACTTATTTAAATTGATGATCGAATTTGCTGTCTGAACGACATCATATCTTATTTATAGCTCCGTTATACGGGTATATGTCCAAAAAGTCTTCTTTTGGGGCAAACAATCCAATTGACTTTCAGAGCAATTTATTGCAAACGCGCATCTGTTTGCAGTCGTAAATCGGTCGGAATGGTCTTCCAAAATTAGTTTCGTTTTTTTGCGTTTTTTTTTTGTTGCTGTTGAATAGATAATTGCACTAAACTCGTAGATCGATTCGATTGATTGAATGCGTTCCCGCAAGGAATTCTGACCGAGAAAAAAAGAAAAACAAACAAAAACTCTTGATTGACTCGCATGGTGATCCCGTGGACATGACGTTGGCACCAGTCTCGGCATCCGTTTAGGTGGGGATCAAGGCGGAATTACCTCAACAATGCAAACGAGTGAACAAAATTGGACTCTGCCATGCACGAGAGGTGATGGGTTGGTAAAAATAAACCCGTCATACATTTCATCTATCCACGTACCGGTCCGCACAGAAATAGACAGACGCGCTGAAACATTTTGTCGAATTAGAATATTTTGCCGGTTGAATTTATTCAAAAAAAATTTAAATTTAAGAATAGAAGGCATTTGGTGTGGATACTCGGGTGTTTTTTCTGGTTGTGAGGATGAGTTATCGTTGTTAACAGGCGATAATTGCTTAAGAGACATAGCACACACCTCGTTAGAATTTTAATTGGGTGCTAAAGGGGAGAGGTGACACATGATGGAGGCTGCTGTGTGCTTTGCAATTCCTAATGCGGAACAGAAAATGGAGTGATTTAGGGGAGATTACTGAGAAAATGAAGCCATTTTCTCTCCGAACGTTGAAGGTATTAGATGATCCGGGACTTGTACGGGGCAAATCTTTGGGATTTCTAGCAGTTCTTGGCGCAGTCAGCGCAGATTCAAGAAATTTGTCATGCGCTTCACCTCTCTGGCAATCTTGAGGGGCATTTCTGATCCCAAGTTACATATGTATCATGGCCTCCACTCCACTATTGAGATGCAGAAACTTTACGAGGCTGACGGCCAACTAGAGCCTTTTTCCCTTAGGTAAGCAATCGGGCTCGGACGACCGCTTGGTCTGTCTTTTGCCGTCTCATTTATGTGCCCAAGGGCTCTGCTCACCATTTCTTGCTAAATTTTTTCCGATCGTCTGGGCCGTACGATCTATGGCGGTGGTGTCTTGGAGTTGTAGAATTTTCCCTACCACTTGCTGTGTTCCGTTTCCAAAGTCATTTGCATACTCACTGGCGCTGCTAGTCAAAGGAACTGCATTGTCGTCCTAATTGAAGGACCGCAGCCCGATACTGCAACCTTATCGGTGCCCTTAAGGATCAGTTTGACCAGTCCAAAACAGTAGGAGAAGCCAGGTAATGGAGGCAAGAATAAAGTGTGCATCTACTCTATATGTCCTAGGTATGCTAGCCATTGTATCTGTATTTATCTAATAAAATCTCAGTTCGTCTTTGTATGTTCTCCTTTATTCACTGAAAAATTTTTCTCATGAAACAACCAATGGCTGGGACGACTAGGATCACAGACTCGCCTTACTTATTCGAGTGAAACCAACTCTTGAGAATTCTTAGAAAGACTGTCAAGATGGAGCTCGTCAGAGGAGTAACATCAAACTACAAATCGTCGAACATTTACTTTATCTTGAACTGTACTCCCTGCTGACATACATATTTGTAGCTTCTCTCACTCTGTTACTGTCCTCCCTCCTTGTATTGCCATCAGCGTCCAATTTCTTGTTCATTGGTGTCAACTTTTTCCACGTGACATTTTATTGTAGGATTCCTAGCATTCCACGTGTGGATCCGAACTTTATTGTCATTAATTCTCCTCCCAAGGTTGCCTATCCTTACACAGCACAACGCATACCAAAACCCCTTCTCAAGCTCAGATTTTTGGAATCTATTCTGCCTGCCACAACATTCCCCATTGGTTCGGTTTAATGAACTACAATCACTCTCCATCGAATATTAAGTGCCACCTGTTTCCCTCTCCATGTACTACCTGAAATTGCTTGGTCCCAGCGCTGCGGTCCATTTTCCCAATCGGATTTACATAATTTCAAATTAAACAACAACACAAACGTCACGAGCGTCCGCATAACTTTTGTACCGAAAACTCCCGGGGGCCCGCAGAATCCCCACTTCCAATACTTTGACTTGACTTTGAACCTTTTTGCCAGCGCACATGGAAACTGCCGAAGAAAAGTTTTGTGGAATTCCCTTGTCGTTTGTGCCCATAACCCCTCGATATTGACGACACTGGGTGCTTAACCACCTTCGTAATAAAATTTGTATGCATAACTCAATCAAGTTTTCCATCTTTCTTTGCTTTTTACTTCGTCCTTCTCGTCCTGCTGCCCTCAGCTTTGGAACACATTTGAACGAAATTTTTCCTCTATTCTCTCTTAGTACGACAACCTTCTAGTTGATGACCCCAATCCATACTCCCAGGACGATGAGGACGACGATGATATCAGCGACGAAGACGACGAGGAGAAGATCAAAGGTATTCATACAGCTTTGGACTACGGCGATGATGACATCCTCGATGGCAGCGGCCTATTCGATGATGACGATGAAGACGATGACATGGATGACAGTAGCTACGAGAACATCTACGATGATTTTCTAAAGCCCGATGCGGTGGAGCCAAAGAAACCAAGGTGTGTAGTTCTCCCCTGTACACGCATATAACCATATTTATGGGCGTGTGGTTGAAAGGTCAAAAGTGTCATCCGTTGCTTTAGTAATAAATCATCTCTGACCTCATCTTCACCCTCTTTGCAGGAAAACCCGATCAATAGCATCAACTTCGAATGGAATTCCAATCTACCAGGACTCGTATGCTTTGAAAAGGAACCGCACGGGGGGACCGGATGACGACCGTATCGAACACCATTTGCTGGCGAACAAGAATCCGTCACCCACATTGCGGTACGATTGGAGTGAGAAATCGTAATTAACAAAAGAAATTTAACAATACTATGTGCTAGAGGTCCTTAGTCGTAGTGTGTAGTAGCGTCAATGTTGAAAGCGATTCGGTCGAGCTTTAGGAATCCCTTTAATTTGTTCGTTGTTTGTTTTCTCTTGTAGCCCCCGAGTTCCGACGACAGAGAGTTCGAATCTTGAAGGACGCGGAAGGTATCACAGCGCGCCGAGTAATATGTTGCGGTCGATGAACACACGCCGACACAGAGCACATCGTCGCGACAGGAATCAACGATTATTGCGCCCTCTGCTTAAAAGTGGTAAAATTCGAGGTAAATTGGAGGAAGGCGGCTCTAAAAGTGACTTTTCTTGGAATTTTTACTCTCGTTGTAGGTAAAACCCAGGCCATGACAGCTCCGCCATTGCCGCGCCTTGTCGCTGTGCATTACCACTTGAACAACACGATTTCCGGCAGACATATTCTACATCCAGGTAGGTACGAGTTACTCATGTGTGGGGAAGCGTTTCTTCAGCTTTTCTTTTGGATCATTGACATTCATCCCATGTTAGAGCTTCTTAACCCTTAAAAAAGCCATGAACTACTACGGTCTAGTTGTCCTGTCCTTACCTAACCCATAAAGATTAATTGTCTCAGCCTCTCTTTACATCTAAACCTCCTTCATCCTTTTCTTTCACAGAACACAATAAACTCCCACACGACGGCGATGTTTACATTGGCTCACCACACCCGTGGGCCAGAACTCTCGGCATGGACAAGGCCTTCGTTCTTAATCACGGCGTTTTGACAGTCAAAGAAGCCGGCTTATACTTCATCTACGCACAGATTTACTATGACAATCGTTACGATCGCAATGGTTTCGTGATATACCACAACGTTCATCCATTCCTGCAGTGTGCGGTGTTTGTGCCGACAAACACTAACAAGAGTCACACCTGCTACACAAGTGGCGTCATCTATCTGGAGAGCAACGACGAATTACACCTGCGCGACATCCATCGAGACCGAGAAGTAATGCTGACAAACGCCAAAAGTTTCTTTGGTGTCGTCAAACTGAGCGACATATAGTATGTTGGATCACTTTAGTTTGTAGAACAAATCAGAAATGTGTAATCTCATATGCAACTATTACTGTAGAATGCTGTAACGAATAAAAAACGAACAAGAAAATGATTAAATTTAGTTAAATGTAAAACTTATACGTTGTCAGTGAAGAGAAAAATCGATTTCCTTTCAACAAAAAGCCATATTCTGAGGATTAGACGATGTAATTATGATTTTAGTGGATAAATTTAGAGTTAAACTGAAACAGAGATCTTTTTTTTTTATTTTATTATGTTTCTTATACAAACTATGTACGTGTATATATTTATTTTGTAAATATTCGATTTTATATTATATGTAATAAAATAACAAAAAAAAAATTTATAAATTTAGTAGAGGCTTGAGTGTGTTTTAATTCATTTTTCAACGATAGATGGCTAGCAGGCCTTATTTGTAAACCATGGAGAATCAAATTTATATCCTTGACCTTAAAGGCAGTTGAAGAAAAATCTTTAACAGAACCCGCACTCTCTCAATCCGATTCCACGAGCATTTAGCATTCTGCTTTCGGCCATCTGTCATCAGCATTTCAATTTGATGTTGCAGACGAATGATTGGTGAGTCAAGCTGTGATTTATGCGCCCATATCAATCAATCGCCTTGAGTGGTTTTCTACGTAAAAATTATGTAAAATAAATCTCGCACCCAGTGGCCACCTCCATTTGCAGACCACAGATGCTTGTCAACCGTAGAATTTAACAAACTAACAATTGAATTCACGGGGACAGGCCAAAGATTAAGAAGGATTTACTTGATTATAGTTTTAAAATGACTTGAACATTGTGTGACATTTTAATGCATCGTTTGGCATTTGTTTGTTGGCAAAGTAATGTGCAGAAAAGATAATCCAATTGGAGATGTAGGATTTGGATTTTACGTTGTATTCAGTCACTTTCTCCTTCACTATTGTAATCAAAAACAATTAAAAAGTAGTTGTAAAGAGATTTACACTTCTTGGGCGAACCAAATCAGGCAAATAGCTCAGAAATGAATGAACAGCTCAAAGACAAGTAGAAATAGAGTTACAATTATACCAGAAACAGATGAGAAAATTCCAAAAAATTGTGATTTCTGTACTCTACACATAATTTGCTAATTTAGCTATTATTTTAAAATCATTAGTCTTGGAATATTTTAAATAATTGCCATTTTATTAAGAAATAACACACCTCTTGTTGAATCACCATTTAGAGCTGCGTCTTCCAAAGTGTTTAGAAATTTCTCATAAATTTCAAACAAATTTCTGCTTGTTGTGAACTTTATTTAAATGAGTATCCCAGGATTTTTGCAGAGGAAATATTTCTCTCCGCAGTGCTTTCCAACGTTTACTGGTTCTATAACAAAAGGATTTTGGCAGAGGCAAGTTCGTGCAGTTGTTAAGTGCACATAGAGATGATGGACCCTTGTAGCGTATCTGGTCCGATGTTCGAGTACTGCAATTTCTCGGGATTATTCCTTTGAGTTCTGCGGAGCATCTACTCTTGTTAATAAAGAAATAAGTCTGCTGGTCATCTATGAGCCAAATAGGTGATTTCTAAATTATGTACACAGGACGAGTTAGTAAAGAGAGTGTTTCTTTGCGCCAAACTAAATGCGCGTACTCGAGTCTAACTTGTGCTTTGTAGAGAATAAGTAACTGCATGATGTTTGCATTTGTTGTGGTACTCCTTAGACGGCCAGTTTAATTAAAAGAGCTTGGTGCCAGACTCATTCGAAGGCCATTGAGTTGTTTCTAAGTGCCCATCAATCACCGATATCCTGAGTAAATTACGTAGCTTAACAAGTTTTCGATTGAATCAGCCGATTAGTCCAGCGTCGAGATTTAACGTCATACATCGATAGTTGGAGGGCCGGTGATTTAGTCTACATCGGGTCTAGCGTGAACGCCAAGGGACCTATTCTGTAGTCACTTTAGCACACTGAAGTACCTACTCACTCCAGTACTCTTATGGATTTTACACTTACGGATCTTTCTCCTTCCTGCACGCTTATGAGTTCACAGAAGCATACTGGACAAAGTTAATAGTCAAGCTCCTCTCAAATCACTTGATTCGCCTTCAAATTGATAACAGATATGCTACTCTGTGAACTGACAAGAAACAATCTAGTCATTCTTCATTGGGAAAGTAGAAGGGTCTAAGTATCTGCGTCTGCAGCGAACAGAAGAACTTGTAGTATTAAAGGTTTAAACGCTTGACAATTTATTTCCTTATAACAAAAAGTAATTAAAACTTGACAATTTATTTCTTAATTTTCACGATCAACAAAGTCCCCTCAACACGCCGTCGCAGGACCGAACTCTTCAAAAGACAAAATGAAACTCTAATATCCTCAACATGCGGAGAGCATGCATAAAAAGGAAAACGAAAATCATGGTCGCGACGGCGTGTGAGCAGACGGCTGGTACAATCGGCAAATATGCAGATGGCATGCTACAAGGACTTAAATGAATTTGGCTGCAACGACGAGCGAGCAGTCACGTAGGCCATTCAAGGGTTGCCGGGTTGAAGGATCGGAACGAATCTGGCTGCAACGACGAGCGAGCAGTCACGTAGCCCACTCAAGGGTTGCCGGGTTGCTACAAACTTAACTCTTAACTCTTTGACTTTTGTTTGGGTGACAGGTCATCCTTAAACCAAGGAGAATAAAATGTTTTGCTTAACAAGGATCTAAACCTACGTTGGGTCTACCTACGTCATTGACGATTGGATTTTCTATGAACAGAATTTTGTATGTATATATACTCTCCAGGTTGTAAACCTAGCCAAACGAATGTTCTCAGATTTCCCGTCTGTAAGAAATCCCCTCCATTTTTGCCGTCGGTTAGCAGAAAGTACTCCAAGCATACTCGGCTCATTTCTCCCTTCTCTTAACATTTCTTCTTTACACCGACTTGTTTTTCTTTACACCGATTTTTTTATCAGGATGCCTACGATCAATGACAATTTTGCTTACAGTTCGATAACCCATATCGGTGTCCTTCCATTTGTCAACACAGTATGTCGTTTGTCCCTCCAGTCATACAGGGTTAATGCTCGAGTCGGGTTACCCAATATGAGCTAACAAGTGACAACACTGTTACTGCGCTTTTGCTAAATATTTCAACGTACTGCAAAACACGTCCTCCGTGAATATATGTATATCATGCTTTTGTTTGTTTCATGTGACAGATCCTTAGTGGTGATGTAAGAAGTTCTGATACTGTAAGACTTCAGCTTCTACGAAAGATGACAAAATTCCAGTAAAATGGGCAAATTTGGTAGCACAATGGATCAGTTGCAACTGCCCTTGTGATGACACCATCAGGCATTGCCAAACAATGCACCTTGAAGTGGAATTGGGAACAAAAATTGTGATTTCACCTAGGATGTGGATAGCATTAAGCGAAAATAATCTGAAAGCAACTTTTGGCATCACTTGAGATTTTTATGAAAATATGTTCTCTGACAAGTGCCGACTGGGTTAAGTGGAGTTTTTTCCAAAAATTTTCACAAAGTCTACTCCCCCCTCCCTCCCCCATTAATGTCAATCATTTAGTCAATTATCAATTAATTTCCGGCAAATATACGGAGATATCCTGTGGAGCTCTTATGTGCACATGTACATCGGTATGTACCTGTCGCCTGGCAGGTATTTAAATGGCCTCTCTACTACATTATGTGTTAATTTTATTTCACTGGCACATGTAGAACATATCGACATTTCGCACATGAATTGGCGCCCACGTCCATGTTCACGTCCATGCAATAAAAACCTCTTGAGCAGGAGCAACTATCCCGAAAAGAATTCCCTTACATTGGAGCTCACAAATACTTATTAAGCGTGTACGTGCAAATTCCTCTCAACCAGTTTATCATTGTCAGGCTGGCAACCGGACGAAGCGGAAAAAAGCTTTTCCCCAAAAGAGAGAGACAACACGAGAAAGGAGTGCGAAATGGAAAAGTCCTTGCGCACAAGAGTGCTCCATTCGCCAAGGAAGAGCAAGCATTCCTTGTTGATTTTTGAAATAGGAAAATCGGAATAAAATACACATTCGTCTAAGTTGGAATGTGTGCTGTGTGTAGGTACCACCTGTTACGCGGCCTTCTCTAACCTACGCTGCAATGGGCTTCGAGGACGAATCGAATGTGCGATAACAGGCACAGAACGGTGGGGGTATTGAATTAACTTCATCAAATAAAAACGGTATTTATGTAAGGCGCTCGGGAATCGGACATGGTGTTGGTGAGCACCTAAGGGCTACGTGCCATTCTAGGAAATTTTTTTTTTTTCCTTTTTTCTCTCCCTCTCTTCCATTCCCCCATATCTAGGATAAATTAATTTCATTTGGTCCAACGATGCGAGGGTTTTTTTTTTTTTTTTCTGCGGAATCATGTGTGTGAAATGTTGTTATAATCTTAAAGCAGATCAAAGATTGTGAGGGGACTTGGTTCTGTTAACTCCTGGCCTTTAATGTAGCGACGTAATGAAAGGGCATCCTAGCTACTTTTCCCTCCAGAAACGTCGACTTCAGCAAAAAAGAAAAGGGATTTCCTGCATGCGCTTGTCAGAGATTATACAGTTCCGGCAACTGATATAAAAATGGCAGAGAATAATGAATTACAGCTTACGAACAACACGGACAAGGGGTGCAGCAAGACTGTAATGAAAGGAAATTTATGAAAAGTAATCAGATGAGACTAGAACAATGTCGGAAGAGGGAGAAAATTGTGATAGAAAGAAGCTTAGTTCTCCATTTTGTTCTTTGTTCCTCGGTCCTCCTTCAGACATTCAACTTTGTACTTTGAAAGTTTGTGTCATTTCGGTGGACTGCATCTGAGGCGATAGAGTTGAGTACGTCATTGAATGCAAAGTATTTTGTGTGTGGGGCGTGATGCACTACCTTGGCTCTAAATACTTTGCAATGTAGGTTGTAAGCTTTAAATAGTTTTATGACGCCAGCAGGATTTCATTTTGAAAATTCATTTCATTGCAAAGGGAAGTTATGGGCTTACATGGCGTATACGTAATATTTTTGAAGTGAAATTATTTTTCAACTGAGGTGAAATTGTAAATTGGATAAAGGGTTTCTGAAAAGTTTTACTATACTTTTAATTACTTATTGGAGTAATCTTGGTATTGGCATTGAAGCCTTATATATGTACGTACCTCTTCGAAGATTATTTGTCATTTGAAACGATTTTGCATCATCACGAGTTGATTTTTGTAGCCAAATTCTTCTAATTTCAAAAA
Source organism: Matsumyia berberina (assembly GCA_917880715.2). NCBI lineage: Eukaryota > Metazoa > Arthropoda > Insecta > Diptera > Syrphidae > Matsumyia > Matsumyia berberina. The sequence continues at coordinate 123,508,751 of OU862870.1, forward strand.
CTTCATTTATTGTTGGCATTTTAGTTTTTTTACTGCATTTGTGTCCTTACGTGAGGGCCCACGAATAATCATCCTCTTCGAATTTTGGCAGGCTGCACTATCGTTCCAGTTACGCTGGAATATGTAATTGCTTTTTTCTTTCACATACAAGTTTGGTTTCCTTTAATAACTCAAATTTGGGGCTGGGATTCCAAAGTCATTTTGGCTGCAGTACAGTCCTCCACGATCGATGCATCTCTTATAATACAGTCGTCGAGGACTTTTTTCAGGCTACATCCACAGCTCGATAGAGATCAAAGAGATCGAAAATTCAACTATTTTTCTCCATTCGTATTCTTTCCACACAAAATTACATATCTACATACATATGTGTAAGAATTCAGTATTCCAGAAAAAAATCATGCGATTTGAGATGTGGCACATAAAAGAGACTTTAAAAAAGCTTATTATTTTCAAAGTACTGGAAAGGTCTTATCCTCACCCTGAGAATATAAGGAATAATTCACCATATGGGGCTTAGGTGGATAAAGATTAAGAAGCCATGTGTATTTTACTAGGCCTGCAGTAAAAGACTTTAAAAGAAGTGGGGCCTTCACCCAGAAACGGTTCCTTATATGAACAGCACCGCGGTGTTTCCACTTCCTCAAAGCATAGCTTGCTGTTGTCCACCCACACCATTTTCCCCGAGTGACCTCTGAAGTTTACATACACAGCGCATAGCGCCACAATCTATTCGAAAGTTACTCGCGTCTCTTGATGCAGCGAGCAGACACTTTTTTCGTCATCTACGCAAGTCTTTACTTTGCCTTCATCGCCCACATTTTTGAGTGTTCATGTCCTTTATCAATCGCCTTCCTAAGGCTGCAAACGATTTGGATCCACAGAACTTCAAGGGCTCTGCTTTGGTTTGTTTTGTTGGAAGGTGTACATTTACTCATAGGAGTCTAATTGTGTTAGATAGCTTGGAAACAACGCAGAAAGGGATAGAAATCTCAGGAGTTTCCTAAAATTAACAATTGGAAAATGATACGCAATTTTCTGCTGGCAAGTGCGGCACATTCGCATTGCGCAGCAATCATCGGACGAATTCTATCCTCATCCCGATCCTCTCTATTTTGATATTAAATCCCATCTCAAACTCTGAACTTGGAATTATTTAGTCGGTATCTGTATCTGGTGCTTTATCGAGTTAGAACGGAGGCGTAACCACAGGTATTAGTGGTCCATAGACCTACTTCTCTCAGTCTGATTGCTATTTTTGCCGATCTATTACTATAGTTGATGTCTTTTAAAACCAGCATCAGCTGTGGGTATTGGTCTTATCGATCCTTTTATCCCAATGCAGCCTGCTTTTTGAACCTTGGTTGCACTTCTAAGATGGCATTTCTTTCAAGTGCCTTCCATCAGATTGTCCAGCCACAGTGTATATCTTTCGGCTTAAAGTCCCATGTATTTTCGAACGTCTTTTTACATGCATAAAAGGCAATGTAAGCCTTTTTTTTGCGGTCCTCGATGTTGGCTTGTTTGCTCTAGAATTACATTGAGATATTTGGCCGCCTTCGAAGTGTCGGTCTTTCTTCGATTTCTTCATGTCCTTTAGCCCAAGCCAGTGTTGGTTTAGTAAGTTTCTTGCTTGCCAGAACATAGGGTTGCCAATTCGTGCTATAGCCGGTGCATGTTGGCAAGAAAATTAGAAAATCCTGAAACTAGGCAGGTCGCAGTAAGCATTAACAGCGTCAGTCTCCAGGGACTGTGACGCGAAAATGCATATACACAATGATACTGCAACGATATACATATGCATTATAGAGGATAAAACATATATTCTGTATGAATGACAGGAAGCAGCCAAAGAATAGGTATGTAGCTACTTTTTCAGAAGGAATTGAGATCCATAATAGAATATTTAAGTTCTGTAGGAAAATCAAGTGCTTCAAATATTTTTATAACAACATTGCATTGCATAAACCCTCCCTAAGCTAATTTAACCGAGGGTACAGTAAAGTGAAACCTCTGACTTAAACGAAATGTAGGCGTGGATAGAGATACACTGATGTTCAGTTTGCTGGAAAAACTAATTGGTTGAGATCCAGTTCCAGAAATTTAGTCTCCTTTAAGGATGAAAAAGTTTTCGTATCGAAATGAAGACTACAACAGTGACCTCTGGACTTTATATTGTACTTCGTAATGGAGAAATGTTGAACTTTGTCGAGAAACCTTTTAAAAGTCTGAAAGTAACTATATACAATCCCGTGGGATCTGCTAAAACAATTTTCAAACTGAAAAGGAATACTTACCTGATTTAAGCTCCTTACCAATACCATTGAATCTCACCACCACCCACCTGAAACTTTTATGAATTTTGTATCCAACCAACAATAGAAGAAATCGGATTCCCGTAGTTAATTATTCTCTTCTTCAATGGCGTCTATATTTACCTCTAGTCCATGATGCATGAATCCACCAAGTAAAACTTGAATAAACACTTCGGGTAATTGTATTGCACAAATAGAATCAAGTTTGACGTCCCAAATGGTGTAGTGTACAACGAGCACATAAAAATCAATAACCACAATGCATTCCAATAAATCAACAACTTTTCGAATAAATGCCCAACCGACAACCACAATTCCCTCTAATGAATATATCCACCGCTGCAATACCTGCCTCGAATAAAGGCAAACACTTCCTTTCCTACCGCAACATTATGCCGACAAAACTACCCAACAACAGGTGGGGCCAATGCTCTCTCACTCCCCACCCATGGTATACACACAGTCGCAATCCCTGTACAAGGCGTAAGTGCCCTCATTATCCCACAGGACTAGAGAAATTTTCTTGAAAATGCAGGCGAATAACAATCTGTTGCTGATTTTCTATATCCCGAAAACATTCAGCGTTTTCCAATGGCTTCGAAGGGTTTTTTTTGCCAGAGAAAAAACTTTCTAAAACCGAAAAAAACGTTCCCCAAAAAACATATATCGACCTTGCCCTTCAGACATTTTGCGCACGCATATTGATTGCGAGAAGCTTTCTCATGAATCACACTTTCGAAGCTCGGACTCGGCAAAGTTTCCACAGCCTGGTATATAAAGCATACGCCACCGTTAACAGCAAATACTCCGAAATCGTTGTTCATCCTGGATAGGTTCCAAAGTTTCAAGAAAATGTTTTAAAAAAAATCCAATCCTGATCAGAAAGGAAAAAAAAAATTTGTGCTGTATCCTTGTAAAAGGATAAGAGTTGTGTGCTTCAGATAGAAGATTTTTCAAGTGACATTTAAGAGTTTCAAAGGACCTTGCCCCTTAAAGTTATGAACAGAGGTTGAAACGATTTGAAAAACTTCGAAGAAATAAGTGTTTTTGTCGGATTATAAGTGAGTTTACAACCGATCCAAAGGACCAAAGGTAAGGATATACACATTTTTCACCATTGTCCTTGACAATTAAACATTTTTTTCCATCAAAAATTCAATATCGGTCCTCTTTAATTAAATTAATTAAATTACAAATAAAAACACCCAACAATCATCCATGTATCCTTATACACACTTTCGTCCTGAAACCCACCAGCCTGACCATGGAAATTGTAAAATGGATAACAAACGTCCTCCACCTTTACATCGACATCGGTTCAGTTCATTTTGCGTTTTCCGTCGCCGTCGCCATTGCCATACACAAACCCTTATACATTTTTGCACTGCGAAAAAAAAATTCCACAGAGAGTATCTGTAGATAAAACATCTCTATCTGTACGAGTATCGTGTCCTTTTTTTTTTTTTTATTCATTTAGTATTCAAATCGCTTGCTATTTTGGTTTTGTGTGTATAAAAGGTGTTTACGTCGTTTTGTCTCTGGACGGGGTTCATCCTGTTTCTGAGAGGTTTATTAAAAAGACGGAAGTAAACCTCGTCCTCATCCTTCATTCTAAAGGACATAAAATATGTTCACGAGAAATGTGCTGGAAATCATCGGTGTTGACATTTATGATTACTTACATTCTTGCAAAAGTTATTACGTACCATCGGGACTCATAGGATCAAATGTGTATGTGTGTGTATGCAGCGGGAGGATACTTTTCTTTTTCCACATAAACCATAAAGTTCGACGTGAATTTTTTGGGTGGGTGGTTTTTCACTGTGCGAGGATAAATCGATATCTGCAGACAAGTTTCTGAATGTTTTCGCAAAATATGATAACGATTGTGTGTGCGTCTTTGTTTCTGCATATGAGGATGTTGGAAACAAACACTCTCATCTATTTTTGCGTGTACACACTGGGAAAATTTGATTAATTTTGCTAAAGGATCTCCGCGAGTTAATCCTGAAATGAGCTTATTCAATTCAGAAGCAATCTAGAGAGTTTTCCATGAGATTAACTCGAATTTTGTCATGTGACGGTTGACAGAGTATCATTTCAAGCTTGAAATGGATTCATATTACTTGTTTGAGGAAATGATTGAAGTGCAAGAGATTTTGAAATGTTCAAGTGCCTGTGAAAACAGGACTTGTAAAAGTTTTTAGTTTAAATTTCAAATGAATAGAATGATTGCTTATCAACAACTCTCCCAATTGAGCCTAAAATTGTGACCAATTTGTTGAGCAGAGGAGACAATAACCAACAAACACCTACAACTATCTCGGGGCGCAATGTAAACATTATAGATTCCCCTTTCACAGGAAAAGTATTTAAGAAGAAGCCAAAGGTCTACTAGAACCGGCTCAAGTATGACTGACTAGTAGCAGTAGCGTTTAAGATACCCGATTAGAAAAAATTCTTGCTCCTCTTTATTTCGTTGAAGCATACTGATACAAGTTATGAAAAAGCTTCTCAATTCGCCATTCGGAGTCGGCAATGAACTGTATGTCCCTTCCATTCGTGCGAATAATACAACCCCACAACATGAATGGTTGCAAGAAGCTAGGCCTTGGCTTACCTCGAACTGTTGCGCCAGGTATTTTTTTATTTTTATTTTATACTGATGCAACCGTCGTACATTTAATTAAAAGAAAGCCCAAGAGTGTCCTGGTCCTGTGTTGGATTTGATCCTCAATTAACAAGCCTTTCTATTTCGTTATCCTTAATTTCACCACCTGTTGGATTATGGTTTTTTTCAATTGCGCATTCCACTAAAGTGCTAAAGTGTTGAACTGTTGTGCCAGATACGTAGGTTCGAGCTCTATTCCTTGTCAGGAAATGACAATTTTTTTCCCGAAGAAGCTTCTCAATTTGGAGTCGACAATAAATTGTAGGTTCTTCCCACTCGTCAAATTTAACACGTACAACATGAATGGTTAAGACAACCTAGCCCTTGGTCCTTCTCAAACTGTCGCGTCAGCCTTAACGTGAAAATATAGCACAGGCGGACGAATTTAGTAGCGATACTGTAACTAGATTAATCTAGGGAATGTATGGCCTATAGGAAGAGAAAACTAAAACGCACCTACAGTTCACGTGTCCTGCCCTTGCGACGCTAAGAAGGAAAACCCTCGGAGAATACCTCTACGATGATCTTAATGATCTGGCCGAATTCGACATCCAGAAGACAAGAAACTTCATCTCTGGGACGAAATGGTTCAACTGTTAGGGATAGTACCGTTACGGTTGCGCATCTCGGTGTACTCTCTGCCACATACTCTGATTTCTGGTGGTGGTAAGCCGGCTTTTCATCTTAATATCACAGTGGGTCAATCTGGTCTAAGTGTGTCCCTGCACGTGCGGCCGCAGCCACCTCACCTAACCACACAATGAACTCCGATCATCCCAGCAGCGTGAAATCCACACCAAAATGTAACTTTAAAGGAAAAGAATGACTCAAATGACGGTTTTGTGGCTCGAATTCCTGCATCAGCTAGATCTTTTTTGGATATAGAGGAAGACCTTTGTGCAACATTTTTCGCACAATGGATGGACAGAGCTCAAATTTCTACGACCGGCCTTGAATCGATAAATTTAATTTTTCTTGCACACTTTCGTTTACACTGACGATTTTCTCCTCAGTACTCGCAATCCTTTGACGTGTTATTCCATATTTGTACCTTGACTGAAACCGTATATTCGTAAGTATGCACATCGCCATCTTCACTTTTTTCGTTCTCGGTTAGATGAGAATATTAGCTATCATCATCTAGACGCAATTTCTGTCCTCTTCTTTGATTTCTTTCCACCAACCGACTGTGATCCTACTACTTAATTTCTTTATTTGTCTCTGCAGAGACATTTTTCTGGTAACGCAACCTTGGCAGCATCTCCTCCTTAAATGTTTGAGTAGAATTCCTGCGATATCGGAGGCCTGTCTTATTTATTCTTTTCCTTTCCGAGAAATTACTGTCTTTTACTTCGCTCCTGTTTGTGGAGTTCACTGCCGTTCCTATTCTGCAGATCCTTCTTGAATTTCACTTGTTTGCTACGTGAAGTTCCTGGTATTTGTCAATGATACGTGGTTTTGTTTGCATGGTAGAACCTATCACCTTAGTGACAGCATCCCTTACAGATTGACGCAAAATTCTTTAGAATTCGAAAGAGCCTGGGGGTCCCCTGCAATTGAAGCCTTTTGCTGCCAAATTCGTTTACAAAATTTATGCTCTAAATAATAGAACTGGAAATGGCGTCTTGCTATTAGTCTTTCCAATTGTGTGACCAAAGGATACCTCCTTTAAATTCTTCCAAAACAATGTGAATGCCGGGCTTACGCTTAGGAACTCCTCGAAGCAATCTCGAATGCCGGGCTTACGCTTAGGAACTCCTCGAAGCAATCTTTGGATTCATTGCTTTTCTATATCCGGACATCAGCCTCTCCCACGATGAATCCAAATATAAATAGGCGCTGCCTCTGCTGCCAAAAGTAAATGTCGTAGTTCATCATTTTCGTTTTTCCATGCTCATCCCAGTAAACTTCTTTTGTAGCAGTGGTATTTGCTTTATAGCACTCTAGGGCCTCATCTATTTCTTCCAGTATATGTAGTCTGCTCAGGGACCAATGGATTTGAAATTTATTTTCTGTTTTTTCTGCCCCTCGTCAAAAATGTCTGCCAATGTTTCTCCCACCCAAAAGGACTTCAAAATCCCTAACCTGTATTTGACTTCAATTCAACAAAATTGAAACAATCTTTCACTGCTGTTAATCCCCTAAATGAAGTCATGGACTCTTTATAGTTAAACTGAACGAAAGAACTTCAAAAATTTGAATGGAATTTTCTCCAATTCGACGTGTATACCCCCCGTTCAAAGGGAAACGATGAGTAGTTATCCCCCATCAAGAGCAGAAACAAAATATGCGTGTGTCCTTATAAACTTTTTTTGTACTCAGGAGAACTCATTATGTGCATTCAAGCATCCAACACTGAATTTGACAGGAGCTTACCCAACGACCGGCAGCTAAGCAAATTACGGAATACATTTAAAATCATCTGCCTAAAACAAAAATAGATCTCTTATGGATTGGCCAGGCACAAGCTCAGGAGCAGGACATTAATACAATTAAGTGGCACGTATACGTGCCATTAAGGATTGATGTTGCTATAAGGAGGCAAATTTAATTGATTGAATAATAAATGAATTCAATATGGGGTGACACTCATATTCAAAATCTTCAGATGTATCTAAACTCACGTAAAAGTTCGTCAACGTCCCACACAAACAATGGGACATTGAGATGCCATCCACATTATTTAGCAATAAACACGTCGGAACAATCAGGTCTCGTTCCATCTCTGAGGCTGTATCGGACCACAATTGAAATATAACTTTATGTGTATCCTTTGCCCTTTGACCTTTACTTTGTAGAAAAAAATCGAAAAAAATTGAAGCTTATGCCATTGACATTGACATTGACGTCGATGCCCACAAAATGGTTACCTAACTCAATCGAGATTATACCCAAACCGGTGCTTATTGTATTTATCGTTTGCATTTGACGTAAAAAATAGGTTTTAGCCGCTGATTAAACGTTAAAACATTATGTTTGGTGTCATTTAGTAGCTAGACATCTGTCATGATGGAAAAGCAGCTCCTCGCAGTCATAGGCACAAAATATTCTTTTACCCCACTTGAACAGAAAGTCTCTGCAGCGGTGGCGCTGGGTCCTTATCTTATTTAGCTGCGTCCATGTGCGTCTCTCCAATCCTTTACCATGTTCCTAAATGCGCAAGCTTGCCTTAGTTCCTTTAAAAATCCTTACTTGCTTAAATCCAGCCAGTATGGGTGTATCAAGAGAAGCAGTAGAGCTCCTCTCCAGTACGCTTATTGGGGAGTACAGCACGAACTATTGCCATCATCAAGGGTAAGACTCCAAAAACGTCTTTGATCCCGCCGATGACTGAATCCATGGCGCTGTCGTTGACAGCAGTCTCGGGAGTTTTTTTTTTTTTGTTGAGGTCTGTCCTTAGAGTCCGGTTTAAAAGAATTATCCCATGAGCAGCTAAAGGAAGAGTGTTCAGTTTGCAAAGAACCGCTCACTTTGCACTTGGATAAGAATGGTTGATCCAGAGGTCGGCAGGTGTCTGAATACTCTGAGCTGTTTTTAAACTGGGCCTTCCACCTGGCTGATTCTCGACACAGTTCGGTTGAGACCATTGATCTGGCCCAGGGAAAGAAAAAAGAAGAAGATAAGGAAGACAAGGATTGAATGCTGCTTAGTTTTTTTTTTTGGGGGTAACCAAAACATTCCAGTCCAGTTACTGATAGAAGATCCTGCCAGCGGTGAGAGCAACCCGTACGTAATACTCATTAAAGACTGCGTCAAAGTTGGCAATCTCCTAGGAGTTAGATGTTAGATGCTAAATGTTGGGGTGTGTGTATGCACTGCGACCTGTATAGATCTATTGTGCTCCCCCGTACTCATATTGGCCAATAAGTCTTGACCTAAAGTACCTCCTCCAATCCAACCACTCTGAGAAATCGGAATATCCGCATTGTTTCCAACGACGGGAGATCCGTTTCAGAGAAAGTATCCGCTCCTAGGTGTGCTTTTCTTTTGTGGATCAATGCTCCACAGTCCATAAGGAGGTGTGACGGGGTCTTCTCGGCATCGCTGCAGAATCTGTAGTTTCTGTTTGCTTCTATTCCCATTTTCCTGATATGCTTCCTGAGTCTGCAATGGACCGTTAGCAAGCCCGTTAAAATGCGAAGCTGGTTTTTGCTGGTACCTAGGCATACTTGCTCCTCCTTCGATCGTAGTTCCCGAAGAGTTCATTTACCTGCCTTAGTCCTGCAAGTGCTTCCCATAGTCTCCTTCTTTTTGCACTCTTCCTCTTTTCGCAGTTCCTCTTCGATTCGATGTGGTCCCAGACCGCAGAATGGCTCTGGTCCAACGAATGGTGTTTCTAATCCTTTCCTTGCCAGTTCATCGGCTGCCTCATTTCCCTTTATTCCCGCTCCTCCTCCTAGGAGTTGGCCTCAATAAAATGCTTATCTTGGTGTTACATAGCCAGAGCTAGATCGTCCACATATGTACAAACAGTTTTTCGGACACAGTGTTCGGCATATCGTAGGCATACAAATTAAATAGAAGTGGAGAAAAACCGAGCCTAGTGGGAGATCGTCGTTGAGTTACTTAGGATTACTCAGCATTTGGTTGAACAGAGTTGCTCTTGTTTTGCAACGCATCACTTTCAGGAGTTTGTAACTCATTCCAATACGCCATACTACATAATCCACTGCAAACATCTTTACAACCACAGTCTTAACCTCAGGTTTTAAAGGCATCTTCAATAAAAATTGTTAAGGCGAAGACTTGGTCAGAGCAGGTACGACTTTTCGAAACCCAGTTTATTCCACAAAGATAGCTTCATTGATGGGAACTTAAATTTTATTGTTCGAGGATCTTATAGTAGACACTTAGCAGATCCATTGGCCAGTAGCTATGGGCACTTTCGGCTGGTTTTCCCGATTTGCGTACCACAAGCTTTCGGACGAGAGGATAGGGCTGAACAAATTGTCCGGCTTGCCTTGAAAGATATCAACAATCAAGTATAAATCAATCTTAGCCCTGTGGTCCAGAAATAAGGTTTTGCATGTGGTTCCAAGACTTTTTACTGCACAGGGTTTTCGAGTTGTTTTCTTCTTCTTTTATTTGCGTATATAGTTCGGAGATTGTGTCACAATTTCACCACACACCTTAAATGCTTGATACAACCAGTCACTATCAGTTCGCCAAACAGGAACGTATTCTTTTCGGTTACGGCGATGGATGTCCCTCTTACTTTGCAGTTAAACCAAGAAATTGATTTCGAAAATGGTCTTTCGAACTTATATACCCAGAGTGTCCATCATAATTTTTTCTTTTATACTGGTATCTAGGACAAAATTTATGTGTCAAGGTTTCATTTGTAATCAAGCAGAGCTATTGCAATACACTCGAGTATGTGTCGTAAAACCAGGTGCACAGTGTCAAGTATTTCGCGTTGTATAAATCCTCGACACTTTTATGGGGAGAGGCGATAACGAAAAAAATTCGTAACCACATGTACAAGTCATAAAGGGACACTCAAATCGAATATTAAATACCGGGGGAGTAAAATATTCATGAGATGTAGATTTGATGAATATTCATGAAGAACAAAATTAATTTTTATTGTTGGGCCTCAGAATAATGGTGGGAGGAACACAATTAGTTTAAAGTAAAAATATTTTCCTGTGAAATGTAAAGCAGAGGTAAACATATACACAGATTTGATGCAAATTTGATTTAAGGATTTAAATGACATGTTCTTCAATCTGTTGTGTAAGAGTAACCGGTGGTTTGGCTGACAGTCCCTTTAGAGCTCGTTAACGCTTCACCAGTTCTTCATTAAAAGTCTGAACATGACACTTTATGGGAACATTTGTGAGCTCGCAAACACATTTGCTTTAATGGGCTCTACGGTCGTAAACACTTTGCAAATAGATTTATTTATCAGATAGTTTGGAGGGACTAGTTTAATGTATCTTGAAGGTATGCAGGTCCATTGAAATATCACAGCTATGATTGAAACCCACAGATCTACTCCTAAAGCCATTTAGATGTCCTTAACTCCTATCTTCTCTTTTTTACTTTCGGACTTCTCGTCGTGCAGCTACGAGTACAATGCATTGAGGAATCATTGTCCTAAGAGTGAATCAATGTTTAAAAAGTAGTAAATACGAGCATAATTTATTTTTATAATAATCTCCTGTATGTCGCCGTGGCTCAGTGGTTAATGGATTGAACAACAGTGTGAGCTGCGTAGGTTCAAGCCCCAGTCATATCCACCGAACATTTTTGCGGCACCACTAATACGTCGTTCTATTCGTACGAACAATATAACACGGGCACTATGAGCGGTTGAGAGAAGCTAGTCCTTGCCCAACTTCAAGCTTCAAGCCTCTGTAGATACGTGGAAAGTACGCTTTAGCACTCTGACCAAAACTAGGTACTGATCACGATCGATGTTGGCTCCTCAAAGAATAAGACGTTCTGTGGCTACGTGGCAAGTATCTGGACTTTAGCAATATAGCAAAAATTAGTTAATGATAAGGGTCAATGTCGGCTCCTCTGAGGATGTGAACGATCAAACTAAAACGTGTGGTTATTCCAGTGGTAATTTGCCCAACCACAAAGTCTATAACCCTAAGTCCATTTTTGCATGTGGCATCTTGAAAGCTGTATTTCTCGACAGTGCTACCAAAGTCTCCCTATTTCCATTATGATCATTATTTTCCCATGGCCCATTTATCCACTACGAGGGTCGCGGGTTAAGGGAGCTTAAGTGGACTCTCCATATTTCTCGATCTTCCGCCATCGACTCTAGATCATCAGGGGCTATACCCGTACGAGTATTGGCGATATTTCGGACTTGGTCCACCTGATGGCACGGATTCCATTGCACGTCTTGAACACCGAGTTGGAGACATGCGTTTAACGTGTCCAAACCATCGAAGTATAGACCTCTCCGTTCGAAAAAGTAGCTGCTCGACATTGAGTGCCTCGCGTATTCTGGTGTTCCTAACCCGATCTCGGCGAGTCATCCCAGCAATACAATGGAGAAATCTCATTTAGGCAGCTAGTTTGTTTACGCGGTCTTATTCTTTCAGTCATAACCCAGACCACATGACCATGACCGTGAGGGTCGGAAAAACACTTAATTAAAGACCGATAACTTAGCTTAGATGCCGAGTTCGGCCCTCCTGATAACAGATTGACCAAGCTGTCTCGAAATTGCTCCAGCTTGACCAATACGAGATACTTAAAATTCTCCACCTGTTTCAATGGGACTCCACTAGCATGCAGAGTGCATTGAACAGGCGTCGGGGAAATTACCTTAAGCTCTGATTTGTTCACGTTTACCTTCATCCCAGCTTCGACACAATCTCCGATCTCCGTACCCGTATCTCCCCTTAATCGCTGAGCACGATTTCAACGTCATGCTTATGACATTGCTCGTCGGTCTTGTCGAGCGGCTCGTAGAAACAATCCTTGGTAAAATTGTTCTTCTCTTCTGTGCGTCCATATTGCCGAATTGTGATAGACTTTCATTTCCATGGCTAAAGCCTGAAACTTCTTGGCAAAGTCTGCAGCTGACAACAAATCAGCACCCTAACGAACGCCGCCTTACTCTCTGCAGGAGTTCTCGTCGAAAATGCCAGTTTTTCAGCACCTCTTTGCCAGGGATAATGTCTTCTTTACAGCGGACTGTTGAGGCTTCGAACTTTCTACGTATGTACATACAGATGTATTCGTATCCCTTTTTCGTATGCTATGGTCGTCGACAGGCTTGTCTATTATTCGCCGCTGGCCTTTTCTCTTTCGCAACGAATTGTGAGTCCCTGTACGACGTGACAAAACCACAGAGTAATTTGCCCTGTGGGAAGTTTGAGCGAGAAATCCAATCTCACATTTTATGAAGTCTAAACAAGTTCTTGTTTGTCAAGATATTAAGTACACCTCAAGGAATAGTCCATTCACAATACAATTGCTTGCAAAGTCAACACACTTCCCACGGCCAAGGTCGCTTAGTTACAAAACCGTGTAAAGTTTATGATTCTATTCACAACGCTTATTATAATGATTGAGAGTCCCATATGAATACAAATATACCTCCAAGGTAACCCACCATAGATGCACTAATCCTCTTTAACTATAATTAATGCCAACAGCAATCTCGTCCTTACACATTTAACTTTCACAATAAAGTGCTATGGCAACCCCTTTCATTTCAATTAAATTTAATTTCCTTAAATAAGACAAATGAATTAATGAGAAAGAATATCCGTTCGGCATCCTACCACATCCTTCCACATCCTGCAATCAGTTCCAATGCCACAATCAGAAAGAAATGCCGAAGAGAAATTACACTAGAAAATTCGCAAGGACATTATGTAATACGATCATGCTTTAGAATTTAATTAGAACGAAAAGTTTTCCTGACAATATTCTTTTCGCGGAATTCCGGTATTTCACAATCCACCCACAAAATGAACATCAGTTGCCGGCTTATCGCAATTACACCGCGCCTCCAAATTCCCTCTCAATCTCTGGTTTATTGATTTATTCCTTCGTTATCTGATAGACGTGATAAAATGTCCAAAGCCTTCATGAAATACCAAGGAAATTTGCGCACAATTTCGCATAATTACTCTTCAAATGAGATGAAGTTTAAAAAAAAAAAACAAAAATGTAGGAGGACTCATACAGATTTTATTTTACCATGACACCTGCCGTTGGCTCTAATGATCCCTCAAAAAAGGACACAACAAAATGGAGAAGAGAATTTTTTTTTCTCCATTTTTACCATGATATCGGTGCCCACAATTGGTAGCAATTCCCCAGAAAGGGACCTTTACCTGTGTCTATTAAATTAAAAGAAAAATGAAAGAAGATATTATTGTTATTTTTCTAGCTGGTTCCGTGGAATTCTTTCCAGTGAAAGATAAATATATACACAGGTGCTTGAAACGTCTTCATTAAAACGTTTTCTTAAAGTTAATTGAAACCTTAAAGCACCCACTAACCGAAGTCCTCGTACGTGGGCCGTAGAAAGGATATTTCACTCCCTATGCGATAAAGTGGAACTCGAAGAAATTGACGTTATTCATTCTGACAAATGAAGCATATTTATCGAGAAGATTTTCAGAAATGGATGACATTTACTTGTGTCATTCGTGATAATAAACGTAGTCCCTCGTCTTAATGGCGGACTTCCTAATTAAAATTTAATTAACGCAGAGATTTAATTTTGAAATGGAAGTCGCCAAATTGAAAAACGTCATTAAGTCGACTTATAATTTTTTTTTTTTTTTCCAAATGATATTTGATTTTGTAAGGAGGGGAAATCATCCTGGCAATACTGCTTTATGGCCGCCATCACTCAGATATATACATGGGATTTTCATTCAATTAAGGACCATTATCGATTGACTTATCGTTTCGGAGACAATATTTGTCGAAGGACTTTGGAGTTGGGGCGAGATTTGATTTATTAGATTTATGTTATAAATGGACATAGGTACTTGCCCAATTCTTCATGAATCTGACAGCCAGAAGCTTGACACTTTTTCCTATAACGTAAAATAGAGTTCGTTTCCTGTGACGTAAATTAAGAAACTGATTTCTTTTGATGGCAGACGAGAGTGGCCTAAACCTTTAACTAACGAGCATCTTTTAGCCAGCTGTCTCCAATTGCAGACATCTAGCTGGCTAAAGCCAAACTCTACTTGCGCCTGGCCTTGAGGATGAGGTCAGTTTGTACTACGTAGTCCTTCAGGGACTCTTCATGCGTATCTTAGTCATCCTATACGTATCTTTCTACATGTCATATATTTATTCATCGCGCATAAATCAAATGTGAAATTTTTCTCTAGGAGATTTTGACGAAATTTCTGGGTTTGTACAATAGGACAAGAAGATGAGAATCTTTTACATCTATAGCCTCTCCTTCGCTATTCCCGATAGGGTCTGGCAACATACTTTGTTGACTTCTACGGGTAAAGTAACATTAACTGAGCTCTGATGTTGTCGATAGAATTGAAAGCAGCATATTCTAAGTAGACGAATTCCTTCACTTCCTCGAAGTTAAAGTTGTCCATCGTAACATTCTGCCCGAGATCACGGCGTTCCCTCTCAGTATTCGTACACAGCATATACTTCATTTTATCCTTGTTCATAGCCAGGCCCAGCTTCTGATTTGATGTTCGCGAACGGGCCAGTGATTGCTTCCTTCGTTCTATCGATTATGTTTACTATTGTCTACATAACCAAGTTGTTGTACTGATTTATGGAAAATGGTGCCCTGGGAATGTCGCAATTTGAAGAAGCTGGTGGTGTCTTTTTCGACTCATATGGAGCAGCGACCCTTCTCCATTAACATCCCAAACAAGTTTTGCAAGAATACCAACACTAGGCATCGCACAAATGAGGTCATCTCTATTCACTCTATCATGAGCGGTTTTGAAATTGAGAAAAAAGACATGAGAGTATGGAAGTTCATCGTGATAGAAGAATGCACGTAACCGTCCAGCGAAAGAAGCTACAAATAGGTGCAACAAATGAACCAACTACTTACTGAACCAACTGATAGATGGGCACAGATCAAATCAACGTCTATTGAAGAGCTGTAGACGGTTCCTTTTTGATTTTAGATGAGGATCAGCTCCAAGTATAGAGAAAGCACATTTCCCACATTTCTGAACTTAGTATTTCTGGAAATTTGCCTTAAAGTCAGAATCAGCTTTCAAATGTTCGTATACGCACTACGGCACCCAGGATAAGATTCTTTTTGCTATTAAGCTACTCAAGATATATGAAGAAGCAGCGGTTCATGGCAACCACGCCGAGTTCCACGAAGGAACTAAATGTTTCATGTTTCACAGGGGTAAGTTGCCAGGGGATTTTGAGATTCGAAACGAGGTCCGACATGCACTATTTTGCTATTAGTAGTACTGACTACACCACCACTGGGTGTGCTGCACAATGCTTTCTCTGTGGACTGGGATACAGTGCATCTCAACATATTGACAATGTCCTCATCTGCATCTTCGTTATCTTAGGTTTGTTGTTGTTTAGCGTATTCTTTTCTGGTAAGCTTGTCGTGGCGCCATACCTCCGAGGTCCTTTGTTTCTCTGTTCTTAAACTTCTCTAAACGTCTATGCCCTGAACTATTTAGGCTTAACGCTATTTATACCTTAGGGACTTTCACAACGAGTTGCTGTGGAAAAATTGCATGAAATAGCTCCCTGATCTCTCGAAGCATACTGCCTTGAATGGGCACAAAAACTGAAGGTATTTTTGCAATCATCAGGATCTTCTGAAATCGTCCTGAATCAAAGCAAGCAAAACACAAGCATTTAGACTTTGAAGACAACACGAAGATGAAAACGACGCATAGTAAAGCCATATTGCTCACAGAGAAGATCTGGATGTTCGTTGTTCACAGAGTATTGCCAGAAATGTGTAAAGCATTCAACAAGTCGAGTTCTTATCTTTAACAAATCCTTTGCCCAAAATGGACAATGGTGGCTTAACCACTTGTGAAAAGCTAAAGCTGTCAATGTCATGCATTCTATAGAGCAAACTTCCTCTCATTACATTTAAAATTGTTACGAAAAGTTTCAAATCGTAAACTCAAAAGATTAAAATTTTTGCATGTTGTCTGACACTTCAGGATAACACACATTTTCTTATCCACAATCGACAAAGCCCGTATAAAAGTTTTCCTCACACAGAAACTGTAACAATACGTTTCTTCTTAATTCCCAACCCAATTCATTCCAATTGCCAGAGGAAACGGATTAGCGTCTCATTTCCTAAAGCTTCTTGCGATTTAATTAAATTATTTTTCTTTTACTTCGTCCTTAGTGTGACGACCGGGATAGCGAGACACTGGTACATCCCGCAAAGATGGCGAGAAAATTGATTTTTCTCTTCCTCCTCCATGTATGGCTAGAGGGTTCATTAGCACAACATTCGCCATTTTCGCTACAAGCAGCCGTAGATGCACTTCACAGACGGGAGGCACAATTGGCACTCAAGGATAATTACAATATGCCCTCGCGTTATGGCATCCCACCCCCAGCACAAGAGCAGGATTACTGGGATGATGGTGAGTTTGTGTTTGAATCCTTTTTTCTTTTGTCATTTCTGCATGAAACACTATAGACACCCACATGAAATCAGATCCTGGTGTGGGAGCAAGAAAAAGTCCTTTTAATTCATCTCCGTTTTCTTTTTTTAACCAGATTCTGAGGCAGGACCCGCATCATTCACGTCATCGCACAGCAACAATCGTCATAGGTTAAATAGAATCCTTGCCAGATATCTTGCACGGGAAGAGGATAATGCCCGCAATGGCGGCGGTCTTGGACCTGGGGAGGGATATGAGTTTGACGATGACAACAACTACCTTCAGGAGGAGAAGAAGCGATCATCATTCTTTCGAGAACGAGATGGTAAGGATGGTAGGTGCCTTTAACGTTATTACTTAGCTTAGGGTCCCTTCTGTTTCCTTTATTTTTTTTAACAATCTCCTTACATCCACGCACGTCATTATCCTGTCAGCTGTGTTTCCTTTTTCCTCCTTTTTGCACCCATTGTAGCGATTTTTCTTTTCGGGAAAGATAGACAGTTATGGCTAGGAGAACAATGGAATTAGGTATCAGGACATGTAGGGAGCTGCGGTGCTCAAGTGTTTTGAAAGCATTTTCCTGTTCCGAATAAAAATCTGTCTAATGGAATGGAAAAAAATCGCACCACATACATTTTGATGTGTTCCAGAGGTGGCCGTGGCTAACACCTTCCGTTTGTCGATGTGGGCATAAGTAATGTGGGGCCATTGCTTTGGGATTTTCATTGCCTCATGACCATTAAGGACTTTATATTCGAAGGAAATTTTCAAACGCGTTTATGTGTGAACTAAGTACGGCACTTAAGTAAATTGAATACTTGATTTATTGGTGAAACCATTTGACTTGACAGATTGGGAAAGCTAAAAGGATTTTCTTGTTCAATTGTTAGTCTCTCCTGCTTCTCATTTGTATTAATCTTCATCCTCTCAAACAGATCCCTCTGCTTCCCCATTCCGTGAGCGGGATAACCAGCCCTATGAACATGCTGAATTAACCGATCAGTTTCTAAAGGAGATCGAGGAGGCACGCGAACTGGATCGTGAGGAGCGTTACAAGGATGCCCTTCGTCGCATCTGGGAGAAGTACCAACAGCAAGAGAACGAACTCGAAAGTGACATCTTCGAAGATCAAAAGCGTGTGGTCCCTCAACCAAATTACTACATCGGACCGCTGATGCAGAAGAAACGAACATACCCAGTCCTTCCATGGTTGCCAATGTCCCGTCGAAAGCGTTTTCCTGTGGCAAAGCGATCCCCAAAGATTCCCTATGATGATTTGTCCAAAATGAACTCTGAGCGAGTGCCCGATGAGCTGCGTGAACTGTTCGGCAAACCCAATGAGGACAAAAAGAAACGTTCCACCGACGATCAGGCCACAGAAGAGCCAATCGAGAAGAAATCCGAAAAAAACAGCACTGCAGGCATTGAACCACAAACAGAACATCCACCTCATGGTGGACATCACCACAAGGAACGCAAGCATCGTAAACGAAGTGATCACTCGCATGAAAGTCAAGAAGAGGAAGAGGAAGAATCTGAGGAACGTGAACCAGAACATGAAGAACACGAAGAACATGAAGAAGAGGAGGAAGAGGAGGAGCACGACCATGATGACTTTGACGATGAAGAGGAAGCGCAGAAGAAGAAACGTGAAACCAATGAGAGACGTATGCAAAAGCGATCCAATTTGGAAGTTGTAAAGGAGGATCAAATTTTGCCAGGAGATCTGTCCAATTTCCGTAGGAAGAAGTCAATCCAATGGTCAAAGTATTTCGGCATTGACCGGAGAAAGAAGTCTGGTTACGATAAGTAAGTGATCCAATAGCTTTGGTCTGAGTAATTCTTTCAATTTCACTTCCAGCGCCGACTCAAAGAAGAGAACTCCCGTCAACGATGAGGAAGAAGATGAAGAAGAGAAGCGAAAGAAGAAGAATATTGATCCTGAGAGGCTGAACAACATGGGCAAGAAGTTGCAGTCAATCGAGGATTTGATCATTGATGAGACTGTCAAGTACACCGGTGCTCATGAAGGTATGCGAACTCATTTCTTTCTCATTTCTGCCAACTCATGCCTGTGATTCATTTATTGACTTTTGAAGGCATCGCTGATCCAGAGGAAATTGCCCGCTTGAAGGACCATGTTGTCTCACGGTTGGCCACTGCCTATAGTTTAGAGAAAATGCGTCGTGCTCTGGAAAAACTTCGCCAATCCGTGGACAATGAGAACCATCTGCTGCGAAATGTCGTCGACAATGATTCAAAGCCGGACGACGACAGTGACATTGAGAACCAGAAACGATTGTCAGTGAAGAAGGAAAAGGTCGAGTTCCAGGGAATGCAGTAAGTATACGAGCACATACGTCATGTTATGGAAGCCATTTAAATTGTATTTCTCTTAGTCATTCAATCAACACTCCAAACAACGAAAAATCAAAGGATTTGCAAGGAAACTCAATGTCCACCGATGGCGATGATGATGACGAGGATAAAAAGAAGAAGAAACAAAAGAAACGCAATGGATATCAACGCTATCCTGAGGTTCCTAATGAGATGAGTGAATTCGAGGAAGAGCTCGGTGCTGGTCACTATGAGCCATTGAATGATGCCTACTTGGGTAATAAGAACTACATTCCTGGATCAAGTCAGTGTCCACTTATTGATTCTATGGCTGAACGTTGTCGCGGTGTTGATTTGTTGAGCGGTGATATCAATCAGGAGCTCTTGCCCATTTGTGGAGTTCATCAGATTTGCTACTTGTGTGTAAGTATTGTGCAGATGTGTGTGTATTTGTAGTTAGTAAAGAGAAGTTAGCGAAAGAGTTGAAAGGCAGAGAGTAAATGCCTCGAATGAAAGACTATAAGACAAAACCGAGATCTAAGTCAAAATATCTTGGGCTTATCATCGCCTTGAGTTAAAAAAATAAAAATAAACAGCTGGCGCTACCGACGGGGGTGGGTCAAGACTTAGCTTCACGCAAACATTCATGTTGTGCTGGATATGTGAAGAAAGAGCAGGTGAATGAGTCAGAACTCCATCCTTTTTGACCATTTTCCTTTACAAGATCAATGTTTTCTTTTGAAGTTTGAAGAAAATGCTTGATCTCTTCTTTCTATGTAACTCAGCCCTTTTACTTTATCACATTTCATCTCTCTCTGCAGGGCACATCACAAGTCGCTTGCGACTTCCAATACCTAGCCGAAGCCGACTCAATATGTGGCCACAACAACGATTGCCAATCAGCAGCACGATCGGTCCTCATGATCCTCCGGGGTTCACCAGGTCCACAACTCGGGCCAAAGGAATGCATCAAAAATCCATGCCTCAACCGTGCTATGAGAGAGATCGGACTCTAAGATGCTCAGTCTGAAACTCACCTTTGGAAATACATATAAATCTACAAAATAAACACAATATGTATCTGTACCCCCATTTCACGGATATAAGATATTTTTTAGAGACATTTTACAAAAGAAAACAAAAATTGAATTTTAAGTTTAATTTTAATTATACTAATAAACTACAAAATAAATGTGTATATCAAACAAACTTACAACTTAAACAATGACACAAACGGCAGCTATACAATTTTGTAAAAACAAAGAAAAACTAAAAACATACAATGAAACTATAACGTTCGCTTATTCCAAAAAGCACTTGTACAGCTGAATAGGATCCAAAAAAAAAATAAAATAAAAAAAACAATGCCCAAAATATCGGCACGAAAAACTAAAACTAAAAACTTTTGAATAAAATGCATAAGGCATTGAATAAAAAATAAATAAAAAAAAAACATATATATATATATATATTTACTCTGTGTTGTACGGTTAAAATATCAACATACATTTCCTATAAGAATGATATAAGAAAAACCAACAAAACAAAGAACAAAAAATTTTAAATCAAATTTATTGTTGAATGGTGGCGCGTTTGTATTCGAACTCAGTAGACGTTGAAGGAGCATTTTTGATGGAGCGATTCAGCTTATTATATAGATAGTCGATGTTTTTTAAAATAAAATAAAATAAAAAATAATAATATATATCTTTGGACATTTAAAAAATAAATCCCATGTGAATCCTTTTTAAGTTGACTCTTAAGTTAGTGTTTAATTTTATACATCCTAAGTAGACGGTTTTCCATTTTTCTTTTTTTAGTTTACATTAAATGTTAATCTGACAATAAAAAATAACATGTAATTGAGGATGGCAAAAACAGAATTGTTTTATTTATCAAATTTTATTTAATTTATGAGAATTGGTTTGGTTTTTACTTAAACTGTCTTATGTGTAACCAAAGAGAAGGGAATTTTTGTACACGGTCCCCAAAATAAGAATGGGCGGTGTTTGGAAACAGAAAAAAATCTAAATAATAAAGTTTACTATTTAATAAAAGAAAAGCATCTACACATTCATATGTATTTGAACTATTTCATAAAATCATCGTGCATACAGTGTGATCTAGATAATCCGGGCTGCTAAGTTTATTACTCTGTTGTTCTCTCATTTTTTTTTTTTTTTCTTACATCATCCATCACTTTTATCACATGCCCCTGATTATCGAGAAAATACTTGTATAAATTGTATACTTTAAGAAATTTAGACAAAATATGATTAAATCATATAAAATATTCGATGTATTTAACTGAAACAGACCATAAGCTGAAAAAAATATATAATAAACCTACGTATGTGTATGATAAAAGAAAAAAGTGTTATTTAAACATATAAAAGTATATATAAAGAGAACATTTTAAAAATAAAATAAATATTTAAACAATGTGTGGAATTTGCAAAAAAAATTACTGAACTCGAACAAGTACTTTCCAGAATGGACGCAAGAAGGGCTGACGACTAGATGGGTTCGAGTAGGAAGAAAGCATTTGGTTGGCGATCGACTAACTACAGTCTGCAGTAAACAGTGATTTGAATAAATATGTATCTGGTCACAAATATTTACTCCGACTAGACCGTTTTTCCGCTTTTCCTGACCAGTGGAAGAAAGAGGAGATCTTTGGCAATGAGTCCATATACATTGATGGCCCGAGAACAGACATAAGCATAGGTCGAGATTTATTTTCTAAGGCACTAGAACTGCGGAGCTTAATCAGACTCCCCAATTACAGCAGTGTTTTCCAAGCAGAGGTTCTAATAGTAACAAGGGCCGTCGAATTAGCCTCAATGCAACAAAATCACGAGGATAACTAGCCACACGTCTGCAAAAAACTTTGGGCCAATTAGTCTTAATTGATTTCTCCTCTAGATGGTGGAGGGACTACTAGACATCCAAATGCTCTCTAAATTAAACCAAAGAGATCTGTCTAAGCCTACATGAACTACGATCGAAAAACCATTCTACCACACACTTGCCGATTTTTTGGTATAGAGGGGTCTGTCAACAACGTAGAATTCGATTCTGTTCGACACGCACCTGACTCTCTGCGCTTAGATCCTTCAGCCTCATTCTGTAAGGAACGTATGTTCAAAATGAGAAGAATCTCAACTAAACTGGGACGTTATCAAACTCAAGCACTGACCTGTAGAGGTATCCCTAAACTTCTAAACAAAATTCCTCTCACAAGAAAATTGAGCCGAAGGGAGAGTAAGAAACCTTAAAGCATAGAAACATGGAATCTTCTCATTATCACTTTCGATGAAGCTTCAAAAGACCGTAAGTGTGTTGCAAGCTAAGGTTTAGTCTTGGTTGGCATTATCTTTCTCCTCCGTGGGGCATGAGTACAAATAAGGATGATTCTATGAAATTGAGCTTTGACGTGATTCATCATCAGTCGCTCACTTATGTATGTAGCTCAAGACTTTTTGCCTCGGTCTTTATCAGCAAAACGGCATCAAAACAGTAGCCTGTCTCTGCGCTTTCTAGCAGTCACCATAGAAGTGGCTCTCTCGGTTGTTTTTCCAGAGACATAAATAGAACTTGTGTGCTGTTTTGATATCACAACTCACGTGACCTGGATGTCAATATACACATGTGTCAAGGAGGGTAGTTTTCAGATCCATTCTAAAAGGACTTCACAAAAGTCTTTGTGTGAGGCGACTGGCTCTGGCTAATTCTGGATAATCGCACAGTTGAACGAGGTTTTCATTTTCCTGTGTTTTGTTACAATTACGGCAGTGGGTGTTTAAGATAATATCAAATTTGGCAGTGGTTGCCAATTGGCCAGTGGTCAGTGATAATTTGAAAAATGCTCGCTATCTTAGTTCGGGTTTTATTGATGAGGTCTTTCGTGTTATTTTTATTATAGACGACCCACGTCTTTCTAGATGTGACATAGTTTTCTTAACATTCTCATTCCCCTTTGGTTCCATGTTACTGTGGCCAGAAATGCAGACGAGAGTGCTGCTAAACCGAACGATTGCCAAGGCAATTATTTCCTCACGTAGAGCAGATTTGGCTATGAAGGTCTCAACAGATTCCTCTTGTAGACTGTCTTCAGAGCAATGAAACGCCACTCTTCCTACGTAAGAGACTGAGGTTGAATTGGACACGGAGTGAGAGTGACAGAATAAAAAGAGTAAAATTAGACCCAGCCATAGCGCACTAAGAGACTTTGTAAGTATGTAGGTAATAAGAAGTGATTGTATCAGACAAGAATCCGTAGCTGATTCTTAATTAGTGCGGAGATACACCATTTTGTTACCACAGTTCTCGTGACCAGTTGGTTGGATGGGGGTGAGTCCATATCGACAGCCCCATCTGTAAGTTTTAAATCCAATCGGTAAATTTAAGGAAGAGTATTATGTAAAAGATTTTTTTCTTCGATAATTCGTTGAAGTTTTCGAAGAAGGATTTGTCCAACTCACGGTGTCTTGCTCTGGGAAGTGCCGGACACCTGCAAAGGAAGTGGACGGAGCTTTCCGTCTCGTGAGTTCTTAGCTGTGACCCATTTAGATGGACATAATGCGTGCAATGCTTTAATAGGTTTTCATGTGATTGTAAGTTGGCCAAGTCTTTGTGGATATGACGCAGCTAGAAGGTAGTGCGCGGTGATTCTTCCCTTTACAGTGAGCTTTTGAAAGTGGGCTGTCAAGAGCGAACTCTCGAATAGTTGGCTCACCGACCATCCCGTTCCCTTCAATACCCGTCAACTGGGACCCATATGAGAGATAAGGAGGAAATTCTCCTTAGACTCGCAAGGTCAGCTTTGAGATGTTTATCAATCCGAGGGCTTTGTTGACTGCCAATCGGATGAAATTGCGAAGTTTCACAGGCCTAACGGAATGAAGGCACTTCGCCTTAAAAGGCTTTTTCGAGACTTACTTTCCCTTTTCGAAGTCCAAAGCAAAGTTGAGTGGATACGTGCACAATAAAGCCAATACCTGTTAACTGCTCCCAACTCCAGCATCTCCGTTGCTTACTTAGCCGTGTGAAAAAAAAAAACCATCGTCAGTTGTTTTGTATTCTTTTTTATTTTCTAAAAAACGGTTGTGCAATAGAAACTTCAATCAAATAGAAGCCCTCCTTGCACTGGATAGATCACTTAACTCAAAAAAAAAAGAAACAGAATAAACGCCCTCAGCTCCGGACTTTGTTTCCTGCTTCCGAAGCAACTTCTCTATCTTTACTTTGTGTGTGACATAAACTATAGCTAATGATTTTTTATTTCTTTAAACAACTCTAGGACAGACACTGGACAGGTGCCATTGGTGATGAGAAACGGTATTCGTGTTGGCTTACTTTGTCTTTTGGAATAAATTAGAATCTTACTGCGCTGACTTTTGTCCAGCGATTCGCCGCAGTAGCCGATTACCGCAAAGGAAAGTTACAGCAGCAATAGGAATCAAAAGGCGAATCGTCTGAAACATGTCTAGCCTGAGCCAGAACAGGCCAAAGAGACCGAGAATGGCTCCGAATCCCAAGTGGAATCCAACTGTGCTCAGGCTAAAGGTGAAATTCGATACGTTGATGCCCAATTTGCCCCACAAAATGAATAGGAGCACCAATGGTGTTAGGCAGAGTCCCGTAAAAATGTCAGAGACCAAGCGTGGTGGACGCTTTTCTGGGACACGGAACTGATGGATGATCTCAGGCCGGGGAGCACGAATAGTTTGCGATTGATTATCTGGAAAGAGAAAGTGGCAGTGAAAGGAATCTCAGTAGGAATATGTCACGTACCCTTTCGAAGTTCTTGAGAGAACTTCAGCTGGACATTGGCCACATGCCACTTGAATGAATTCGAGAGTGACGCATCGCCCACGATCAACTCCAACTTGTAGACACCAGATTTATATCCAAAATCGCCGCCTCTAGCACCGACATCCATGTCAAATTTGTAGGCTTTGGAGGCGTCTTGCTCTGCGACGTAAATGATCTCCTCATCGGTTTCCTTGTTGGCCAAGCGAACAAAGGCCTGGTGGACGGTCATAACTTTTGTCGTGCCATCGTCAGTGAGTGCGGCTTTCAGTATCAGTTTCTGAGTATGATCAGCTGCTAGGGTTTCTATCAGAGTGTTGGGGAATACCACTGACTGCTTCTTGATGGCCGAAGTAGCGTCCGAGTCTCCAACTCCAACTTCCAAGGAGTGGACCTTCACTTTACCGAGAACTTTGAAATTCAATGACTGAGTGTAGCTATCGGCAGCAATATCAACGGTGTAGATGCCTCGAGCAGGCTTGAAAATAGCCAAATCAGCTGCAAACGTAGTCTTGTCCGAGCTCTTTGCGATGAATTGCACCTTCTCGGCGAGAACAGTGTTTCCTTTCTTCACAACCACCTTGCCAGAGATGCTCATCGGGAAGGGAGACAACGGCTTACCCATAAGATCAACAACTTCGATGGTAAGAAGTGGGGATTCTGCCTGGAGTTGGCCATTTCCAATCAATTGAATGCAGATCGGTGCGACTTTCTTGTCGGCTTCACTGAGAGTCTTCAAGGCTTCGATTAGAACATGGACACCCTTTGCCGTTTGTACTGAACGGCGACTGAGGAAATAGGAGGCCAGCTTCACAGCTTGGACGTCGGTAATAGGAGCAGGTCGACCCAGTGCTTTGGTAACCTTAAACGCGCCGTTTATAATCAATGCGGTGATACTGAGTCCTCCCTCGAACTGCAACATCTTTCCATCGACTTCATCGGCCTGGACGATAGCATCTTCCACGCGATCAGCAACGAAAGCTGCTGGAGCACCTACCTCTGAAGCAATATAGAACGCATATCCCAAACTACTCAGCGAATCGTCCTTCTTCAAGATATTTTGAAGATTCTTAGCGATCTTTTCCGAAGTCGTTTTATCAATAATCACTCCCATGGCCTTCGACGCGAACAAATTGTAGAAAATCTCCTGAGCTGTAGCCACATCCTTGCTGAAGGATGTCGAAATCTTATTCAACACAGCTTGAGGTATAGCCAACGTCGTACACTTGGCATTCTTATGAGCACCAACAAGGTAGAAGTTCTTTTCAAATTCCTATTCGAAGCAATACATTAGAATAGATTTGGGGTTGGATAGACTCGTTACTCACATTCAGTTTCGAGTCCGCATAGGCTGCATGAATCCTCTTGCATAGCGCCATTTTATCCCCTTCATTTGTCGTCTCAACATTCACAGTGGAATAGTAAATCGATTGTAAATCATTCGAAGTCAAACTATCGATGAAAACTTTCTGTAGGCGTGATAAGTCTGTCGAACTCAGGTGACTAGCAACAGTGCGCAGACCATCGACCGTGCAACAAAGTTGTGTTCCAAGCAGAAGCACTAGAATTCCTGTAAAAACATAAAGATATGTGTACCGAGTTGTAGCAACAATTAGTTTTGACTAATTTTAGAGATAAGGGCAATCGACAACCACTGATTTAAGGCACGATGCCGGCGGTGGTGGAAAATCAAAGAAAAATGTAAGTTTATATCAAATTTAGTGTTGAATTATCTTTTCAAATCGGTGCTTTGTATTCTTACCTAATTTCAACATGATTTAAGCGTTTTTAATTGCAAGAATTGGTGGAAAAAAATCACTTCAAAGCATAGAACTTCTCTACCAAGCACACACAAATTGACAGACACGTCAGCGGCACAACCAGCCCGGCAAACAGAAGGGGCGTTTAGTACAATTGGAACATGTCTGACAGTGGTGATCTTACGGACGAGCTGGTGATGTTATTGCATATGCTTATTTGTGTAATAGATTGTTAAAAGTTAGTTCTTTTTCTAGAAACATCGGAAAAGTGTGTGTGCTTGTGTTGAATTCTAAGAGTGAGTTTTGCAACTGAAATTTTTACGTTTAAATGAAGAAAGTGGCTGTTTTAACGTTGGGGTGAGTAGTTCTTAATTAATACTAAATATTGAACTATATTGAAACCAATAAGATTGGCCTTTGTGCTCGCAAAAAATATGGAAACCTGGGGGCAAAAAAGCAAAACTGTTCCCAAATTTGTTTGAAATATAAATCCTTTTTCGAATCCTCGGGACAGATTCCAAGATCAAATAAAGGAGGAATAATACTTATTTGATACACAAAACACAAAAACCTCAACTTTATGGGGCTTATATTTCCCTTAATCTTGTTTGCCATGACCTGAAGCATAGGGCAAGCTGTTGTAGGCGTCAAAATCCTGCATCTTTGATAGTTTCGTAGAATTCCTGGGAATTCGGATAATTCACCGGATTTCTGCGTCCGTTGTTAAACCCCAACCTTTTGCCTGAATGCTTAGATTTAGTGGACGCTTTCTCGAAGTAAACTGCACCCATTGCTGTGAGTGACTCGGCGGATGCTGGCACTTCCTACTCGATCTCGTCGATTGATTCTTGAACTATACCGGCTCCTCGAATATATGTAATAGTTTTATAAATCTGAGCAGCTACTGTGATTCAACGACGGTCTTCAATTTCTTGTAATTATTAAGCTCTCAGGTGTATTGTGGTCTCCTCAACAACGCACCAGAATCTGCAACTTTCATCCTCCTAGAGGCACTTGTATTGCTTTCACCTTCGATTCCGTCTATCTTTGCACACCTCTCATGAAAAACGACATGTGTAAAGTTAAGCAAAACATCCAAAAGTCGTTTCTAGCAATTTATTCATTTCAATCATCGAAACTTAAATGATTATGTCCACCTGGTCGGTTATACTTCTGCACCAAGCTGGATATAGTCATCATTAATTCACTTTTAAAGGTAGTCTTCAGTTCCTTGGGGACACTTTTCATTTCTTCAGACAGCGAGAGCAGGAACAGAACATCTTTATCCGCATTATTCAATTGTAAATTATATTGTGGTGTCATCTGCTCTGATTGGTCGAAAGTCTTTACTTCTTCAGGTGTTCCACCACCTGTGCTGACTACAATGTACTTATTGCCATTTCTTAGCCGTGTGGATGATGCATTATTATCCCCATTACATCTGGCTTTAGCTGTTTCTGGCTGCAGGACGTCCCGATACTCATTTCCACTGTTACACTCATCAAAGGGTTCATCTTTAATGTCAACTTCGTTGATTTCAAAGACATCCATGTGCGTTTGTTCTGGTGCTTCTTCCACAGATGATTCGGAAGAAATATTAATCGTTTCATGCGAAAAATCTAAAAATTGCAAATCTTCGTAATAGATAGACGTTGGAATGTTTGAACCGTTCGCTAGACGTAGCTTGTCCTCGAAAAAGAGTTCTTTAAGGGCAGAGAATCGTTCTAAGAGTTTTTGCACTAAAAGAAAACACATGTACTCATAAGATTGTAAGTGATTTTTAGTTCAATCTTACCTGCCACGGTGCTATTTTCTTCGGGCCACAAAATACCGGCAATTGAATTCCATGATTCGATGTTCTTTTGTGAGTTGCCAAAGTAAGGGCAGTGAATGTCCCACAAGCAAGGGTGTTGTTTGACTAAGCAAATGAGTTTCCTGACATCGATTTGTTCGTCTAAGCTCTGTGAAGAATTCATGTACCTGTTCAGTATTTCAAATTTCAGACACTGCTCTAACCTTTTCAATTTTGAAGCCCAAGTTAACCTTGTGTTTCAGTAGTAAATGCCGCTTAAGATTCGTAATGGAAGTCTTAAAGGAAAGTTGCTTTCTACATAAATCACACCTGGCTACCCCTGGACTTAGGCGTTTGAAGTAGTTCCATGTGGCACTATGTATTCTCCTTTGATTATGTTTTACTTCGGTCATTTTTAGTTGATTCCATTTTATCACTTCCTGGCAATACTGACAATCTATTTGATTCTTATCAAAGAGAAATGAACACTGTTTCTCTTAAAGAACTGGTTGCTCATGAAATGTTTACAAATTCCATAACATGCACGAATACGAAATGCAAATTTCACTGAGTAACTATGGGCAATGGAAAGGAATTTATCACAAATCAAATCGAAAAATAACTCAACAACTCATTTATCACAGATTGCACTTAATTTTAGATATCTATGAGGGGGAGATGCTGCGAAACAACACAGCACCAATCAATTCGAGTTGAGAAGAGCTGAGCACTGTCGAATGTCAAATTCGCTGTTTATTCGTTTTCGCAGTGTGAAACGGAGAATGAACAATAGGCTCTTTGAGTGATGCCAAACTTTGGAACACATTTAATTAAAAATTTGTATATCATTCTTCGTCTGTCGAAAGGGACGAGGTGGTGCTGAACTTAATTGTCCGCCTTGCCCTCAATAAAACATTAACCACTCAATATGAAATATTTAAAAATATATTTATCATCTTCGAATCAAACAAAATGTTCTCACTTCCATTTATCTCTGTACCTTATAACCTGCTTATTAAATTTCACCAATAGGTCTGCTTTAAAGTTCATCTGTACCTCTTCGGGAACCTTTCTTATTTCATCTGCCAATGACAGGAGAAACAACGTGTCTTCATCAGCGTTATGAAGTTGCACATTGCATTCAGTTTTGTTAGATTGCCTTTCGCGATTCCCAACAAATCCTTCCTTAAACTGTTCGTTGACAGATCTTGGCCCTTCTCTGTTCACGGTTGATTCATCGATTAAATCTCTTCGAATTGGTACGTCATACGCATCCTTATCTAGTGAAAGTTCTTCCAGATCTCCATAGCGAAATGGTGCCATAAATGACAATTCATTTGAATAGCAACATGGACGGTTGGAGAGGTACCTAATCTTTTGCGTGTTAAACTGTTCAGATAGTCTGGTTACTGTTGAAAAAGAAATTTGATGTTTCCACTTCATGCGGTAAGAATTCCATGTCATACTGACCAACTTCTCTCGGTTCTTCTTGGGGATTGAGTCTAGAAGCTATATGGCTCCATGCCTCATGTTGTAATTGTTCATTTCCGTATGAAATACAGCGCGTATCCCATAGACATGGATGTTTCTCCACGTTTTCGATTAATTTTCTAACATGTTCTGTCTCACTAACCTGTTCACTAGTCGGTTCACTCTGTAAAGAAAAAATTGGATAAAGCGAAAGCCTAACTTCTCACAATCATTCGTTACAAGTTCTCGAATGTTTAACATTCCTTGATCGAGGAGGTGCCGTTCTGTTGTGGCCAGGATTTGAACCTGAGTCACATCCTACAAAACTTCTTAAAAAATGAAACTGATCTTACCTGTGGAGCGCGTTGTCCCATAAGTTTCTCAAAAACTTCGTAATGTCTTGCAACCAAATGTCGCTTAAGATTTGTATTCGACGACTTAAATGACAAAGTACTCTTGCATATACAGCATTTGGCCAAACCAGGATTAATGCGTTTAAAAATTCTCCATAATGGACTAGTACGTGCCTTGCCAGCACGAACTCGACGGGCTAACATGGCGATTGTTCGGAAGTTAAATTAAAATATTTTGTTTACCAAATCACGCAAAAAAAAAAATATTTATCTGGCAATGATATTCTAATACAACAGAAGAGAGTTCATTTTCATTCTCTTTGCGCTCTTAACTTGAATTGCATTGAACAAAAATGGAAGATGAAGAATCACTGGGATAGGTAGTGATTTTCACTAGCAGACGCGAACTGGATTCGAATAAAAGAAAAAAGGAAAACACTCACAAGCAGAACAAATTAATTATTTGAATTGATTATTCCGTGTTAATTCGGTTAATTGCATTGGAATTGTACGATCGTGAGAGTTTTTAGCACAAGAGTTCTTTACGGAAATGAGTACTTAGCAAGGGGTCCTTCTATCACTGGTGTCAAATCACTGACGCTTATAACTGTCAAATAGGTTTTTACGGAACAATGATGCCAGAGCTGTGGTTATAAAGTACATATTTACAATTGAAAATTGAATTTTTTGAGAATTTTTTTTAAATTTGAAATTGTTTGCCTTGTGATTGCATTTGTTGCCTCTTGAAGTGTCTTCAAGACCTCTAAAGTATTAGAAAACAGTATTTTGTCGTTCACAGTCTGAAGTGGCATCTAAAGTGAAGCCTTTTTCAAGATTCAAAGACTCTCCGAATCAGAGTCGAAACCTATCCACTACACGTGTTCCATGATTTTTGGGGTTAAAATCTTACTCTTACAACTAGGTCGACTGTTAGGATCTTCACGATCTTTACAAACGCTACCGCCACTTGAAGAATTGTTCTCACAAAGCAAAGAAGGAAATTTGCCTTCCAGACCATGTACTAGATATGGATTTACGCGTTTTATCTCTGTGAACGCTGACATAATCGGTCTTAAAATAGATTAGGACCTGGAGTGTTTCGTTTTGTGATTGTAGGGACTTCTTCTGAATCTGAAATCGTCTGAATATTTGATGAGTTTCGCTGTCGTTAAATAACACTGATATGGATGAAGAAACTTGGCAGTAGTAAGCTTGCGATGGCATCAGCACCTTATTCACTTCCCTGTGCAATAATCCAATCGGTTCTTGGCCGAATATAGTCCGAGATTAGAATTGTATCAAAAACCTCCGACTCATGGCAAGCAACCTGCAGATTCGAAATTCTGTTTGCACTACGTGCAGAGTCCCACCCTAAAGTTTAACTGAATTAACCACTTTATTCCGCCTATAATCTGTCTTCTTCTGAGATTTCAGGTTTTTCGCAATGAGCACGGTAACTCCGGTCTAAGTGTCCCTAGTCCTATCAGAACAGTCCCCATACCTAACCTAATTCTCTACATAGTCATCAGAATTCAGTTGAATTGTTTGCAAGTCTGATCGTGAAAATAATTCAGCAACTTTTTCCAGTGAAAAAATTGTATCTTCACATTCTTCAGTACCTAGTACCAAATAACACGTTCACAACTCACTGGCATCACCCTCTCACTACCACTGTCTGAGCTGTTTCATCCTCATCTTTCTGTTTTTTTCGGTTCCATTGACTTTCAAGTGGGCTGAGACCGAGAATTATTTATCGCTCTCCTCTATCATTCCCTTTTGTTCGGGGTTTCCTTAATTTGTTCGACGTTTGCACACTCACGTCCACCTCGCAAATGAACTGAAAAAATAAGGTGTCCATGGCACTGTATTTCCCATGCGCATGTGTGCGTTATATTTTCATTCACTCTGCCACTTTGCCCTCTCTCAAATTACACACACAAACATCGCACCACTAAGTCCAATTCCCAGTGTTTGGGCGTGTGTGTCATGAATCTGGGAAACACTGTCGAAACATATCACTTGCCAAAGCCAGCGACAGTGGCAACTGTGAGAGAAAAAGTATCGCGCTCTCTTCGATGAATGTCGTTGTCGGTGTTGATGTGACATCGTTGCTTGTCGTCGTCAGAGAAGGACGTACTGCGTCGATTTTCCGTCGTCGTCTATATAGTTTATAATTTTTTTTGTTGATTAGAAGAAGCTCTTCGCTGTGTACAGAGATTTCTCGCTCTTCAGTTGTCAATTGCCCTTTAATTGAATGTTCGATAGTGCGTTTATCTTTTGTTTCCGTTTGTTTTTGCTTTTATCAGTGATTTTGGTTTTCTTTTCGTTCAATATGTTGTCGCCTTCGCATGGTGTTTACGATACTGTACGCCAGCAATTTACTACCATCGTCGTGCGGTGGTGAAGTTGGCCGTTAGACCGTTTCCGACAAATCGGTTCGATTGAGGTGCTCGTTGATTGATTCGATTAAAGTCCCTAACATCCGGTGTTACAGGGAGAGGACTCAACCCATGGCAACACACCCACCCATCAAGGACGAGTGTAATAGATACCCAGTTCGTTGGAGTCCGATAAGTGGGGGTTTCCCCACCGCACATACCTCTACACACGTACACATGTAATTGTTTTCCAATGAACAGTGAAAGTGAACAGTAAAGTGCGGGTGAATTTTGCAAATTTCCTTCTTTTTTTTTTTTTTTTGCTCCGAAACGGACGAGAGACTGCGATTGGATTGGGGAGGGCAATCACTATCTGTAACCGAAAAAAAAAAAAGATTGCTATTCTCACCACACCTCCGGGTAAAGGGTGTGTGTGAACGATTAGACACTAGACGAGAACAGGGAAGCATAGGTTCGCGTTCTCGAGAAGTGGATTAGAATTTGCCATATCAGACATACAACCAATTTTTTGATTCTCAAACTTTTCTACACGTCTACACAAAAACACTGAAAACCAAAACAAGGACATTTTTACACTCGAAAACATTATTTTACCTTTAGAAAATATCAACTCACGGCAGAGTATCCCTATTCGATACCAATCGAAGCCGTACTAGAAAGTGAATGAAAGTTAGTGCTGTATATCCTTTTTAATCCTTTATCGAACACGATTTTCTTTTATTTTTCATTTTTTTTCGTTTGTCAGTCAATGAAAGTGAAATTTTTCAAGGATGACTGAGCGGAAGAGAGAGAGTGTGTGATTCAAAGTGTAAATTACGTATGCATACGTAAATTTAAATTTTATTATCCTTTGCGATACGTGTTGTCGAGTGTGTTGTATAGGATGCGCGTAGCAGAGATTGCAGAGAACATTTCAAAAGGATTTCCCGGAACTGGAAGAATGTTCAACTTTTATTGAGACAAGACGACGAGGGCGGATTTTTGTTTTTTTTTGTTTTGTCGTTGATTCCACGTTGACAAAGGGGAATTTTGTGTTTCCTCGAAGGACGACCAAGGCAACAGCTGACCCGCACCACCTAACCATTGGAATTTTGATTAGAATTCTACGATCACATCATGGCGAAACGAAAAGGCAGCGGCAGGGGAAGTGAGTACAATCTATTTTTTTTCTTTTTTTTTTTATAATTTTGTTGGGTGTATCTACGATTGGAATTTTTTTTAAAAAGAAAAGTTAATTGCTCGACATAACAGAATATTCTATTGGAACCTTAAATTCTCATTAATTGAGGTTATACTGGCATTGTTCTCGACAGAAAGTTGGGGACATAAGCCCTGCTTTCACCTTTGTTAGGTCTCGGGGCATAGGGATATTCCAGGAAAATGTAAGGCTGATGAACTCGCCAGATATCGAACAACAATGCCGGTTTTACCGGAATATGGTACCTGAGGCATAACCATCGCTAGATGTAAACTAAAATTTAAACGAGATGGTCTCGGACGGACAAGTCTTAAGTGGACAGGTGCTACAACGTGTCTAGGATATGAAACGCTCTAAGGATTTGATATCTTTCAAGAGACTGCATAGGCGTTATCACTAGACACAGTCTAATAGGCAAGCACGTAACGAGGCTTGGGCGTTTACTCAAATGATCTGTGTAGAAGCTGTATGGGCGAGGAAGACGAGGAAATCGTTCCCCACCTTCTTTGTATCTGCCTAACTCTCTATCATAGAAGGAAACTTCACTTAGGTGCCTTCTTTTTCAATGATATATGTAGATGATCTGACCAATATCGATGTTAGAAATCTTGTTCGCTTCATCAGAAGCTCGCAACTGGTTTAACGAGTAGGCGAAGGACATTTTTCAAGATTCTTGTGGTATCACAACGGACCTATCATTGGTTCAAGTGTGTTGGCTTTAGCTGGCAGCCTGGCTCTCTACTGATCTGAGTGTGGCGCAGGGGGCTCTCCCCTCGCCAACCTATCTCCCTAGCTGACAACCACTTTAACCGAACCTAAGCCCAGAATAATTGTATGTGCTCTGCTATTGACAGTCTACGATATGGATGACTGGTCTAGTGGTTGGCCGCCACCATAACCTCCAACCTTAAACCCAGGAGCTAAAGAGAATCCACGCACAGGGACAACTAATGCGACGTGAACAATTCCAATAGTGAGGTTGACAGCAATTCTTAATCTGTGACCTCTGTATGGTATGTTATAGTAGGGTGAGCGGAAGGCTCTTCCCTTAGGTCTCAGTCGGGCCCGTTAATATGGGCCCAGGAATATGTTACGTTTCGTTTGGGACTTATGTACGGAGGGATCTAGGGAAGGTGAAAACAATTATGGAGTTGACACAAGTGTTGGTCTGGTGAATCTTCCTGTTTCTTTAGTGAAGGCCAGGCTGCTGCCGATTCCGGTATCCACATGGATCCCAGGCATTCTCCCTGAGGCTGATTAGTCTTACGACTAATAATTGGAAAGGCTAGCTGATGAAATTGCAAGATGGCCGTACCGCAGGGAAAAGTTGAAGAAGGGAGAAGGGGTTAGTGGGTAAAAATTCCACACTGTTACTGAGTACGGGCTCAGTTTCGTCTTTTGAAGATTACAACCTCCTAGCGCAAAAAAAAAAAAAAATAGAAAACGTTCGAGGTCTTCTTCGCAGTTCCTACACTCTATGTCAGCGAGGCTCAGTCTATGCATGTGTTTGTTAAGGTTAATGTGTTATGTGATGAGTGCCACCATCAGCCTCAATTGTTCACTGCTTGAACCTAGAGCCTTCCTGGTGAGCAGGTTTCTTGGTTTCTTTACGAGTGATCTAGACGCTTCCACGTCGGGAGGTTTGCCCAGTGATCCCCGAAATCCCTTTGCATCCTCTCGTTGGTTTTTGTTTTAATTATTGTTATTGTCTGTGACCTTAAACCTTCTACATGGAAGGCCCTAGCATCGCATCGTATACATGCAAGAATCTGCAGTAAAGATTTCTTTTGAAAAAAGGCAGTCAAAATACCAAAGAGTGAATTGGCATTAGTACGTCCAAGTATTGAGAAATTGTATGGGCACCAATGCCAGCTCTGACAACACTGTTCCACATTTGGGCCACAAAATACCGTTTTTTCTTCTGGCATTCGTAATGGAAATAATGACTTCTGCAATATTGAAAGTCCCATTAAGATTCATAGATACATATGTTTAGTTGTTCTTTGTATCTAACCAGTTGTCTTGTGAGAGACTAAATTGATGATCCATGTGAGCCGCAACTGAATTCGCTGGCTACCTATGCATCTTCTTCATTGTCTACCTCCATCTAAGCTGTCACTAGATTTTCACAGATGCCAAGTATCAGTTCTTTCTTTTCAGTATCTCGTCGACATATTTGCCTACAAGCAAAGCTCGAAACGGATCAATCAATAGTCCGATCTCTTCTATGCTTCTGTCTCTCTTACTAGTGTCATAGTTTAAGTTAGATTCGTCTTTCCCCCTTTATCGCTCCGAGTAAAAAATCACTGCCAGTTACGTGGGTAAGCTTGGGTCTTTTTTTAGACTAAATACCGTCATAGAAATTTTTGCAAAGTCCTTCAACATTTTGTGGAATCAAAACAAACTTGTTCACGTTTGCGTCCAATTATTTGGAATCAAAGTTCATTATTGTGATTTCCTTGTGTCTTTTTATAGAACAGATAGCGTCTTATCTTTGTTTGGGAATGGCATCTTCTTCTATTTTTTGTAGAAAAAGAAATGCCAAAGCTTTGGTATTGATGGACTTTGATTTATAAATTTCCTACGCTTGGAAATAAATGCTCGAGGGGCAGTAAAGGAACAAATCTGTCTAATCTATGAAACACTTTCGTCATTTACAATTTGACGCTGAAGTTTGAGGGAAGAACTCTTATGAGATCAATAGACAGAACCTATAGCAGAAAGTTGAGAATGAGGTTTCTTTTAATGAGGCAGCCTGCGATGCTTTACCTGGAAGCTTTTCTATTAAACGATGCATCGAGACTGCCAGCGATTAGAATTTGACATTCTAATTACTTGGAATGTAGGGGTTCAAACTAAAGGCCTCTACTGGGTAGAGGTGAGATTTCGAACTTGGTCTAACCATCTCATCCTGCGCCTACCCAGGGGGATGATAAGAGAACTTTTCAATCAAAAACTAAGGAAATCACGAGACTTCTGCGCTTGCGGCCTCTATAAGAATGAATCCGCCATTGATCACGAGTGAAACGATGAACAGTTTGCTCAGATCAAAACGATGTAAACGCAATTCTTCCTGCAGAATTTCGGCTACGAGAATTGCAAGCTTCTGCTTCGTTAAGTTAACTCGATTTTGTTCAACAGGAAGCACATAGACTAGTGCAAGATCTGTTCATTTGTCGGGATATTCCCTCTTTTAGTACACTGAAATGTGTGAAATTTGGCCCCATGTACGTCTGCTCAGTCGCAGCATATATACATGCGACATCTACCTAGGAAACATATTTTTTTTTTTATTCAAGAATTGCTGTCTTCCCTGACTGAGTCAAAGGGACCCACTCTGAAATACGCAACCAAAATTACCTAGACTCTGTCGGGCCTCATGTCTAACTGGTGCTGGTCGGAAATACACTGCGACCTAAACAGATCTTTTGTTCCAACCAAGTTTTTCTACAACTGAAGAACATTTTGAACAAGATCAGGAGGGTCGTGGAAGAACCTCAGGATAGTGCTTGCTGTGGAGATGAATCCCTTCCCAAAGTGCTTTAGAAAGGACCTGTCAATGCAGACGTGGCTCCTTGTCTGGCGAGCTCATCTGCAATCTCATTGCCCTCAACTCCCGAGAGTCTGCGCACCGGACCAAAGTCATGTCGTAGAACATAGAAATCTAGTAATTATATGAAGCTCATCTGTAGATATCGAATCCCATTGATTGAAGCCTCATTTCTGCTTGGATACCTTTAAGATTAAGACTCAATGCGGGAGAGTTTTCCTCAGATTTCTTTCGAATCCCCATTTTGTCATTCCTATAAGAGGTCACACAATTTTCTTCACTCCAGAGGCAGTAAGAAAGTCAAGTGTCAGCTTTGTTGCCTAAAGTTTACTTTCTGAGATGAAAACCAGAAGAGCAATGGGTAAAGGAAGGTGTCCTCAATCTTGAGATATACCTTACAGGGTGGATCTAATCACAGGACACCGGTTATATGCAAGCTTCATTCAATGGTTTTTAGAAGGCAGTGGCCATTGACTGCTCCTTTGGGATTCTAAGATTATTTCTATCGAAGGTAACGAGTTGGACTTGTTCTGTAGTGGTAGGTGGAACAGCAGCTTGGCGCATGCTCGACCGTGTGTTTCACTAAACCGAAGCGCTGGTTTTTCTAATCCGCCAGAACGCTTCGTCAAGAAAGACTGATACATTGCTATCTTCTGCCAGTCAGTTAGCTCTTTCGTTACCAGTGATTCCATTGAGAACTGGAATCCAGTGAAGAATTGCTTGATCCTTCCTTCCAAGTCCATTGAGTACTGTGAGTTTCAATTCAAGCAGCTTGTCAGTCTGAAAAATGAATTTCTTGGAGGTGACAGTGAATCTCGCAAGCTGATTAAAGGCAAAGGCCTCTGCCTGGAATATGAATGCAACGGTTGGATTCGTTCTTGTTGGCTGACCCTGGTTATTTCATTGGTTTTCCTGCACCAGATCATGCTATCCTAGGAGCATCTTCACTGACAGATCCCCAGGGCCTTGGCAGCCTTGTTGATTGTTGCTTATCTTTGGGTTCCAGGACAATTTTTTGTCGAGGACAACTCCTAAATGTTTAGCTTTCTTCGCCATAAGCAATGCTGCATGGTGAAGAATGAAAGGGTTGCTGGTTGACATTCATTTCTCAAGCTGGACGGCAGCCAACTTCCGTTGGACAGTCGAGTGATATGGAAAACCTTTATTTTGCTCAGATTCGACAGAAAGAGAACCTCTAATTCCAAAAATCAGCAAACGCTTTAGCAAGTACAATTCCGATAACAAAATGCCCAGCAACCGCAAGAGAAAGATATCATCGTCACGTGGTTGCGTACGACATTGGTCTCAATCAGTTCAACTCTCCACAGTCTCTGAGGAAAACAGTGTACTTCACTTGGAATTACCACCGTTTAACAACGACTACGCACCAGATTATCAAAGCAAATAATCACAAAACACCCAAAACCGGGTACCTAATCATCGTGTTGATTCACTTCCAGACCAATTAGCCCAAACAGGCGTCCACTTCAAAGCTGTTGTTTAGTGTCCACAACAATCGAAACGTACGATCGACTACGAGTCTTATCGCCCAGCATATCAACTTCAGTGTTTCTTGTGCTCAAAATACAGCACGAACACCAGCCCCCCGAAAACACCCCAAAAGGTCATCCTCCAAGTGTTTCATCAACTCTCGCACTCGTACACTTACGTCAATCTCGTCGTGGTCTATCAGTTTGGTGGTGGACAGTGGTGGCTTGAACTTATTTTACCCAAACCACTACCAGCCTCACACACTCGTCGGTGAGTGTGCTTCAATTAAAATTTAATTTTTTTTAATAATTAATTCATCAAGTCCTCGAAACTCTGACTGACACTTCGCCACTGCATACAGCAAGAGCCGCAGAACACTAATTGTCGCGGCTAGTGTTGGTATTTGTGACCGCATTCCGATTGTTCAACGAAAAATACACAAAACAAAGATTAAAGGTTATCACAGAGTAACGGGGGGAAGGGAGGGGGGTGCGAGGACGGTGGAAAACAATTTCATTTTCAACCACTGGCAGACAGACAGAAAAAAAAAAAATCGATTTGGACAGAACGCATTTCTCTGTTGGTCGATTGCTCTGTGAGCGCCCGCGTTTTTCGTTCTTTTTTTTTCGATGACATGCAAGATGACAGATTGCGGTCATAAAATGCACCCCTGGCGCCCAATGGCAGAATTTCTGCGAAGCATACCCACTTGAGAGAAAACCGGGTCATAAATGTACAAATGGCACTCCATGCAGAAGCGGCAGCGGGTTCTGTGTGTGCGAGTGTGTTGTGTAGATACAAAAGTATCTATTGTACTAATTGGGTTGTAAACCGTTGTAGTCGTTTGATATCCTTGAGTTTTTATTAGGTACACCTCCTCCGCCTCCTTCTTTCTGCATCTGTATCTGTATCTCTATGGGAATTCTTTTTGGGACAAAAAAAAGCTGGCTACACACTCGTAGACACAAAGAGCGCGCAATAGGGTGTAATGAATAAATGAGTACCCACGAGTAAAATTCAACTGCGTGCCGAATTTGAATTTACAAGTGTGTATCGGTGTGTGTGTATCTGTGTGTATCTATGATGACTATGCACAGACTAAACAACACATTTCCACCAGACGTAGGTTCTTCTCGGTGTTTTTTTGGTCGACGTCAGCTCTAGTTTTCGTGTGCATTCCGAGCACAGTTCAGAGGATTTTGTGCAGTACATGCACATTGCACAAATCCGATGCAATAGACCGCGCTGCTAGAAACTACACACTACAACCAAACGGCGTTTAGTTGTCATAATTGAATTATGTACTGGCTCTCTCGTTGGCCGTGGGTGTCTCTGGCTCTGTCTGTGTTTGTTGGCCTTTTTGGCGAAACATGTGCACCGAATGTGCTTACGTAAGAAAGGAAGACCAAGAGGCGCCAAGGGGATTGCGTTCGATGGGTTTTTTTCTTCTTCTCCGGTTTAAGTGTCTCCACTGAGTCGTAGATATACGTTCTATTTCAATTGATTTGTAATCGATCGAGAATTGTTGTTGTTGTTGTCGTTTTGGATGAGCGGATTGAAGTGACATGAGGAAATTGAAAGGGAAAACCGATTCAATTATATTGGTTGCATGCTGCTGAAGAGGTTTGTGGTCCCTTAAGGATGTGACTTTCGGGGAAACACAGTATGTGGCGAAGTGGAAGTGTAAGGACTTCCTGCTGCCTGACCTTGGTTCCTTTGTGGAATTCTACTTGTGTCCTCGTTGCTGACTGCGCAGTGTCTGCCAATAGGCGTCACAATTGGCTTTAAGTTTTCCATCGAATCTGTAGTTTACAAACTTTTGCCCTGTGTGGATAAGGCTGGATGCTTTGAAAATAATCAAAAGGGGGGCGATTGGGGCCACTACTTGGTCTGGCACTGGACAGATTTGGCTCAGAATGACTCATATACTCTCTAGCAGGTTGATTTCGCTGAAAATATTTCACATCAGCACTGTTTTCGGTGGTACTACCGCCAAATGAAGGACCCAAGTAGACGTGCGTTCTTTTAAAATGATTTCTATCCAAGCTGCGCGGATGAGAAAGGACACTTGACGACTCCAACTTCTCTGTCCATCTCTAAATCCTCTAAAACTTTTCAACACAACATTCTATGTTCATTTTGGACGGCGTCGTTTAATTTTAATCGAATTTAGGCTCTTTCGTCTTTAGTCGAACCCTTACGTCCCCAGCAACCCGAAAGTCAATCAACTTGACGTGCTAAACTGAAGGCAGCAAGCTAATAATGGATCTGGAGGGGCTTTGCTTGTTGGTTGAGGTCCAATTCCGATCACCCTAACGCTATCATAAGGACGACTTAGTTAGCCTTAAAATTAATCCAACTGTCCTGAGCATTTGATTTAGAGATGAAAGTCTTATCGACTAACTTTCGTTTCACTTTAGCTGAGCCACGGGCTCTGAGAGCGACTTGACTGCCAAACTAAATCACTGTCCCACATTTGTGCACGAGGAATGTCTAATAGGATTCTCTTCACTTAGACCTCAGTTTGGTCGGTTGATTTCCCCCCTTTGCAAGCGGAACAGTAGGAATTGGTCAGGTTTGGGATAGGTGTTGAAAAATACCTGACAAAAGTGGGAGTTGTACGGGAGAATCTTCCTATTTTCTTGGTATAGACCAGGTTTCAGGTCCGAAATCCACATAAACTTCAGGATCTTTAGTCGCATTCTCATAAAGTCTAACAGGACAGGTTAGGCAGTGACATAGAAAGCCCTCGGGATCCTCTTCTCCTTAGCCAAATCGCTGAGTCAGTGAGTCGTATAGCCAGTTTGTCTGTATTCTGTCCCACCATTGCTCCTTGCGTGACTCTAAAACTTTTTTTGGTGAGGAAGTTGCTTGCCTTCTTTTCGCGTGATATTGCCACTTTGCATCTTGGTAATCCCTATCCATCCACTCGTTGGTAGCTGTTTCGTTTATCATTGTCGATCTACATAACCCCCACTGTGTCTTTAGTGGTTCGTTCTATGGTCACGGACCAAAAAATGAGCTACAAAGTGACTGGAAATCGCCGCCCTATTTCACACTCAACCTGTGGCAAATCATTGAATTGTTCTTCCGATCGGTGAACGCCTCGTGACAGACTAGTCTATCACGGATCATTGATTCCACCAGCGTTGTAGTCCCCGTGAATATCCATCACCACGTAGTGAGTGAAATTGTATTCATCAGTCCATCGCGTCTTCCTGCTCCGCCTCAAACCCCATCCAATTAAACTACAAAGAGACGCAATAAAACAGTGAAATCATAACCTTGTAGACGACGGCGGCGCTCCTGGTCTTCACCCTCCACAATCGGCAGCAAAACAAACTTTTTTCCAGCAACAGTGTGCCAGCACAACCGTCCTAAACAACCCAACAGCAACAACAACGAAAAAGGAATAAAAATGGCATTCAACTGAAAAAAAAAAAAAGAAAAATAAATGAAAGAGAGGACCAAAAAGCCATTAATGGGAGCCATGCGTGGCGGACATCGAGGCGACACAAAAATCATCATCATCATGCGCCTTCCACAACGTAATCATTAAGTTATAGTCGGGGTGATCCCAAAGGCGAGGGCGTGTATTGGAGGCACCGAAAAAACGAATCGAAAATGTATCTCGTGGATACGCAAACCAAAAAAAAAAAATTTCTTCCTAACGTGTAGTTGTTGCTTGTTGCTATCAAGTCCCCCGTTCGCTGGCATTTCCTCTCTTCTGCTTACTGGTTTGGTTTGTCATCATCATTATCATCATCATCTTCCACCATCGCCAACTATCCAGTCGCCGCCGTCGACATCTGCTGTTCACTCGAATGAAACTTGTTGATTAAGTCTGCGCCGGGTCGGTCGATTATGGGCGACTCATTGAATATTCATAAAGAAGACTCTTCCCCCTGTCCGACAGCGACACACAGAAGACTCTTCTTCGTCGTCGTCGTCGTCGTGGTCAACCGCGAAGACGAAGACGAGTGAAACTGGATTTCTTTCTTTCGTTTAAATAAGCGCGCGCGGAACTATCCCGAACAAGATCGCCTTCTCTTCATCGCTGCGAAGCCGAGGCTTTATGAGCAATCACCGATGAATAGACACATATCCACATTCAACAGGTTGAATCACTCGCAATCCCA
This sequence comes from Matsumyia berberina, assembly GCA_917880715.2. Lineage (NCBI taxonomy): Eukaryota > Metazoa > Arthropoda > Insecta > Diptera > Syrphidae > Matsumyia > Matsumyia berberina. The sequence goes on from OU862870.1 coordinate 123,552,129, forward strand.
CTGCGAAAAAAAAAAGTATCTAAAACCCGTCTTCGTCATCAGATACTCTCCATACACGAGCACACAGTCAAAGGCAACATCATCCCAAGTCCATTGGAGTCGCGGAATTGGCCAGCACACTGTACTTCGTACTCGTATCTGCCGCTGCGAGCGTTTTTATTAGCAGATGCTTGTGCCGACGACGACGACGATGATGATGAAACACGCGAATCTGGAGAAAATAAATAAAACGAAATCTGAATTCAACGAATCGGTCGGTGGTGGCGCGGTAAAGACGAGGCACACAACAGAGATCCGCTGAGCTTTCCAGGTAAAATGCTATGATTCACCTGCGAACGGCGATGTGTACATGTACTCGTATCTGTAGAATTTTCTTGTCGTATTCCTGCGATTTTTTCTGCTTCACTTTGCTAATTCGCGATAAAACTGTAACAGGGGTGTACACAAGTGTATATCGTCGTCGTCGTCGTCGTCGTAGTCTTCGTCGCCATTTGGCTTCGGGTTCCTTTTTTTTTTGATTAATAAAACGAAATTGTTGAGATAAGATACTTATTTTTTCTGTTGTGTACCTTTTCCGTGGCACATTTTGTTTGCGATTCCTCATTCGTTAGATGTTTGACGTTGTTTTCCTGATTTATGAAGGAATTTTGCGCGAGAGCTCTGTTCACAAGATGACGAAATGAATCAGTTACGGTTCGTTGGAAAGTTGATGTGTTGCGATAGCACCACGAAATTAGGCATCTCTAATCGGAAGCCCAAGTGGGATTTCTTTTAAAACGAATAAAGTTCCCATCGAATGATTTATTCTATCGCAGTGAGTCACTGATTCTAGTTAGTCGAAGGAATTTCACATTTTTATCGGAACTTATTTATAAACAGTCTGGTATCGGTGGCGGAGAGAGAGTGCCTTGATTAGATTGCGATTGTAAGCCAATTTGAGTGATACTTTGTGAAATGTTTTTTTTTTTCTATTTTTCGTTGGGGTAATAAAAGTTTGTCGTCGCCGATACCTTGACACGAAAGTCAATGTCAGATGATTTATGTGCGGCACCATAGTGTCTGCATTCAAGAGGGTTTTCGTTATTTTTTTTTTTTATTACCGAATGGGTCTTTGAATTCTCAAATGGGGGGGATTTTCATTCTCGTTGGAGAAAGATGAGTTTGATTTGGGGAAGTGGGAAGGCCCAGTAGAGAAACACCAAAGAGGACTCACACCGTGGGAGATTTGTAGTTGCCGGACATGGCAATTAAATGTTGAATGGCATTAAGAAAATTTACGATCATGCAGTCTTGCGTCCTAGGGAGTGATTCTATTGAGAAATTGAAGCTTGTGAGTGCTCCTAGATACTCACTACGTCTGCTAAACACTTGGTTGCCTTAGTAGGTAGTAGGTCCGAGCTTAAACAGGCATGGACCGCCTAGTTATAGGAGACGACTTACTACATATTTGAACACGAGAGTTAAGTAGAACTCGGTTGTCCAAGTCGGATCCCTATTGAGTGCCAGGTCATACAAACATTTCTGTCGAACTAGAAATGAATTCTTCCGACTCCTTGTTGAATGTGTGTTTTTCCTTCTGAGAGACACACTTCCTATTAAAGGCCAATTATAGATAGAGCAGATTATCCGTTTGTGCGAAATATATAATACCCACAACATGAATGGTTGCGAGATGCTAGGCCTTGGCTCATTCCGAGCTGTCGCGCCAGCTATATATTTTTATTTTATTAGATTATCCAACTGTGTCATGTCTTGAAAGATATGGTCCACCTGCTACATGCCAAGGATAACCGGCCATTGTACAGACATAGTCAGCAGCTAGTACGGGTTACTGCCTAAATTGCAGAACTAGAAAGAAAATCTTCTTTAACACCCAGTGCTACAGCTGCCAGTACAGACATAATCAGATCCACAGTTGTCAGTGTCCTAATCAGAATCCCCTTTAACACCTACGGCAACAGGCTTGAACGTTGATGACAAGAACCCTCTAGAACTTCATAGCTCAGACAAGAATCAGAAAATGCACGAAAGTTTACTTCATACATATTTCGACTTTTAACCACCTTAAAGATCTGTCCAGTGTCAAAATAATTGAAATATGTATACCATACCTTAATTTCTGAAGGATAGCTGGATGGCCTAAGTCCTAGTCAATTAATTGAATGCTTAAAAGTCTACCACGGCAGACCAATCAACTAGTATATGTATGTATGTGATCTCAGGACCTTACAACCGCCTTTATTCTTCTTTATTCAGTTCCAAGAGAATGCTTACTGGGTTTCAGCCCACAATGGAATTTTTGATGAACTCTGGTATACTTATGCCTTGAACTAGTATTAGATCAACTTGCATCCTCTGTCCTAAACACAATCGCAGATAATGTGCCTTTCTGCGATGCAGACAAACAAATGCTATACGCCTTCCTTTAGATACTTGCAAAGTTGCTAGCCCTCTTTCAAGACTGCAGGCTCACAGAAGTCTAATAGGCTAAAAACCTGCATGTGCAGGTAAAATGGTTTTACCAGTGTCCATTGCCTTGCTCTAGTAAAAACAGGACATCTGCAAGGAAATAACCACGTGTTTCTGTATCGTTTGCCTCCTTACAGCTTAGGATTCTTACTGACCATGAACTTAAAAATTACATGTGGGATATAACTTTCTAGCAACGGTTTATCCTGGTCCACAATTCATGGAACGATAGGTCCATTGACAGTTCCTTTCTCTAAATTGATAAATATTCTGAGATGATACTGCCATCGTTTGGCTGGCTCATCAGCTTAATTTCTTCTCTCTCTGTATACTCTTATGACCGGTAGTCCAGACAAAAGAATAGGGAAATATATTTTCAAAAACCCAAGTTCGTTTCGACACTGTTTCAGCAGGTTAGAGGATGTGATTGCCGAAGTGTAGGACCCAGTGTACATACATATATTGTGTTGCTGCGTATTGGACCGTTGTTGAGCTTATGACGGGTCTTGTGGATTGCCAGGAGCTCCGCATGACATCACTGGCAAAGTTCAGTAGTCTGTAGAACCTGAATATATTCAAGGTTGTGAAAAGATTCCAGAGAGCCATCAGTAAATATCGATGTGTCTCAGTCTTGCATCCGGTCTTCCATACCGTCAGAGAGTTAAGGCAGCCTTAAAGCGGCATTAAGCGAAATGTCATCATCGTTTGGGTGGAGTAAACGTATCAATTCCATCGCATAACGGGAACCATTAGAGCTTTCACGTCTCCATTGAACTAAAACATAAGCCATTAACGCTTTTCGTAACACCACCGCTTAACTTTTATTCAAAGGGTTCACTTCTGTGCGCAGTCTTGGAGATCTTCTGGTGAAAGGAAAACTGACAAGTTTAAGGGCAATCAATGAAGATGATGGGCAAGGACATGACTGCTAAACAGTTCAAAAGGGTGGATGATGAAGGCTTTATGTAAAAATTTAGCCTTTCGACCCTCAGAAGCATGAATTAAGTGAGATCGGAGAAATTAAAAAAAGCTGTTGGTACAGTAAGCCAAGAGAAGCCAATTCAATCTTTTGCTAATCAAGTCGTAGTTTGCACTCAGTTGGCTTTCCTATTTAAATATAGTGCCTTATTCACACCAAGTAAGCGGAATAACGTCAAAACTGTTTTACTCAAGCTTCAAGGAAACTAGACAACCAAAGCCTTCTGCCTTCGATAGTACAGAAGCTGAAATCTGGTAGAGATGAAATTGTGTCTAGTAATAGAACCCAAGTAAAGTGTCTTGAGATTCCTATGTCTGTTTCCAGTCCTCCAAAAGTTTCAAACAAGAGGACCTTCTAATAAGGACTTCCCTCAACTTTGTACCTACCTGGAAATAAAAAGAACTTAAGACAGCTTAGTCGAGCACTTCCTAAGCTTAGACTGAAGCAAGCGATCACCCTTACTAGTACTATCCCACGAACAATCTTTCTTCAGCGGTAGATAGGAGCAGTACGCTGTCAACCGCTGGTTGAATCAAATCAAGAAGCTCTTGGATGAAAGTCCTGATTCATTTCAATGAGCACAATGAGAAAAGCAAGTTTAAGTGTTTATCAATTCTCCTTTTCTCCTATCATCCTCTTCTTCCCAGGAACGAGGATAAGAACTGAACAATTGGTCACCTTCACATGTCCAACTCTATTCAAGTTCGTGGTTGATTTACTCCGGATTATTTTGCGAGTATATTACCTACAAAGGTCCTCCCTAAGTTTAGATATTACCAGAGCTTATCATTTTAATCTAACGAGCAGCATGTAAATTTGAAACAGTCATACACGGCTACAACAATGGCATACACTCAGCTCTAACGAAACAATATCAACTGAAAGAGGATAAACCCTTGGAAGTCCCAGCCCAAACCCCACAATACTCGACCTTAAATGGGAAAAAAACAAACACAAGTAAAACTCCACCCAAAGCTACGAATAACCTCGAATTTCAACTGACAACGTTGACGACGACGACAAAAAAGACGAAGACCACGTTACCTATACGTCTATGGAGCTCCTCATCTATCTGCACACCCAATAGTTTCATGTTGTCTGCCACGTTTTGCGTATTACAGCTTACGTTTGTGTCTAAGTTTCCATTAAAAAAGAAGGGGTTGCCCCAGCACTGCAACGTGCTCCACCCCTAGCCCGTGATGGTGGTTTTGCATGGCAGAACATTCCATTATTTCGATCCACAAGAACCCAGGTCATCCGATTTCTGTGCAAAAATAAAGAAAAAAAAAAAATCCCCAGCCAACACCTTTTACTCCCCCACTACTGTAGGGCGCCCAGTTTCATGGTCTGATTTCATTTCCCATTTCCCATTTCGCATTTCTCTTTTCTTTGTTTCAGTTTCTCTGGTTCGTTTTGACTTTTATTCCGTAACCCCCAGAAAGACTCACCCCCATGGAGCAACAAGCGAAATGTTTCGAGTGCGCGGGGGTGGCCCCAGCCACCAGGCAGAAGGCGGCGTGGAAGAGCTCCCTTGTGATTCTTCTGCAATCCTCTTGGGTTACAGTGTTCTCCTTTTTTTGATGCGGTGTTGTTGGCATTCCTCCTCTTTTTTCCTGTTTGTTGTCCTCCTGTGTGTCCTTGTGAGTCGTTCTCACTCGCTCTCTGTGTTTCTCTTCGAGGTCCTTGTTTCTATGGAGAGAAAGTACTGTTATGTGTTATATTTGGTCGCCCATTGAATTTGGTGAATGGCTGAGACCGTCCCTTTCCCCATCCCCGCCAGTTCATGTCCTTTGCTTTTTCTCATTTTCTTTTGTTTATTTGCCTTTTGCTTGGGTGGAAACCAAAAAGGTTATATCCACGTCGAGGGTATCTGCAGATTGTATCTCTAGCTATAGACAGATACACACTTGTATCTATTGCACTTGTTTTCTGTTTTCCTTTCGTATTTACATCATTTTCTCTGCCGTGGCGGTGTGTGAGTGGGTTTTTTTTGTATACCACACGCATGTGGCACACACTTTCAAGAACTATTCCTCATCATCATCATCCACGGGATGGCAGGGGGATGGGCCTGTTCTTTTGTACAGAGTTGCTGGGTCGTATTACGTAAGGGAATCCCCAGTCGAGTGCGGATGATTGTCTTTCACCCGTGCGCTAGTTCGAGTGTAGTGATGTTGGGTTCGTTCTGCTGCTGGTGGTGGTAGTCATGGCAGACGGGGATACACAGAGTTATAAATACTCTGTTGCATAGTCATCATCCTTATCCACCCATCCCTCTGCCGCCGTCGCCGCCGCCCCGTTTGGATAAGAGTTGTTGTACAGCGTAGAGGTGACTTTGAAAGGTTGGGGTTGTACCTCATCATTTTGCATTTTAAAAGAAACTGAAACAAAGGACTTTTCAGCACCGAGAGTAGGGGGCGGGGGTGTATTGGCATGTAAGCTGTCTTCCTACTTATAGACGCAGCCGCCAGTGCCAGCGGTGGTTGGCGTGTGTAGTATGTGGGCGCTGGAATCTATCACGAACAATAACGGTGAGATGTGGTGGAGAGATGCTCGGTGGGATAACCCACGCTGTTGCGATTATGGTTTGACAGGAGAGTTCTGAGGGAAATCAAATGAGAACGGGCAGAGCTGGCTGACACAGGATGACGTGGGTATATATTAAATTTTCCTCTAAGAAAATGAATTTCATCATTATGACTTTGGGAGTATAGTGTATGACATGTTGTCTCGAGGGAATTTAAAATTGAATAACAAAAGACAATGTTGGTGCTTTATGTTTTTGGACAATTGTACATTCGACAGCAGTTTGGCGAAAATGTATTTGTTTTGTACGTTAATCAGGTTGTCAGGTTTAAATAAAGAATTGGGCTTTATATTGTGGGGGCATTGAGGGCTTTCCAGCCGAAATTTTTCATTTGTCAGAGCGAAATGTTTTGCCTTAGTTTGATTTGGACGTTCTGTGTGTTATACCGTTTCCTGATGTTTTACCAAGGGCGTACACATGAAGACATTGTGAAATTGTACATAAATGGGTGGCTTCTAATGTTATTGTGCCCGTAGATCAGCTGGTGGGTCCAATGTGCCCATAAGCAAGCCCACGGACTACTAAACTAAGGCAACTGATTTGGAGCCTCTCAGATAGGGATTTGAACCTTAGTAGGTCTCTCAGATCAGTGTTTAACAAGTCTTCGAATTCCTGCCATAAGCTCTTATTCTTCTGTCAAAAAGGACTTTTTGAATTCCGCACTCATGCCTGGAATGTTATTCATGAGTGATCTTGGATGTCCAGCTTTACGTAGCAGGTAATAGGCAGATTCAATTATTTTGTTCGTCCCTGCAGCGTCTCCGAATGGCGCAGTGGCCAGTAATGATACAGGAGACGATATGTGCGTCATTGGGACTTAGTTAATGCCGGCTGTAGGGTCCTCGTCTTTACACAAGTGCCCAGATAAACTTAGCGTGTATTTACTCGGCTGATGGCGTCAAAGTCGATGCGTGTTTTCAGGGAGCTAGTTGTGACTCTAACGACCTCTCAGCACTTAGCACAAGTTAACCGCATTGGCTCTTGATATCTCATTTACCCGGTCTAATTACAAGTCTAATTATCGCGAGATCCAGAGCTTTGCTTGGTTGTTAAAACAAACTGTAAGTAAGCCTCCGTGGCTCAGTGGTTACTGCGTTGGACTGCTGACCGAGCGGCGTGGGTTCAATCCCCAGCCAGGAAAACACCAAACATTTTTCGCGGCACCACCTCTCGTCGGTGTCTGACAAGCCTCCGGGAGTATAATCTGTCATGATAGAGCTTCTCACTTCGTCGTTCGGAGTCGGCAATAAATTGTAGGTCCCTTCCATTCGTGCAAACAATATAACACGCACAACATGAATGGTTGCGAGAAGCTAGGCCTTGGCTCATTCCGAGCTGTCGCGCCAACTATTTATTTTATTTATTTATTTAAGTAAGCCTCCGAAGATCTCGTTTTGATAGCCTTAGTTTCGGCACTGCATTCAACTTCTAAATAAGCTGTTTACTTATTTACTTAAGGTGGCGCTACAGTTCGGGGTGGATCTCGGCCTCAACTAACAAGCGTCTCCAGCCAGCCTTCAGTTTCGCACGTCAAGTTGGTTAAGGTCATTGCATTCTAAGCCCAAAGAAACAGCGATTGGCAAGAGTTATCCTCCGTTCGATATCATCGCCTTATGACAGGTCTGGTGCTAAAGCATGATGCCACCTGCAGATATTCACAAAGCGTTCGTCATTGTCATTGTGGTTGCTTAGTTCGTGCTTCATGCTTTGGCGACGTCTGGTCGGTTTGTAACACAGTAATATGGCGACGCTCCGTACTGTAATCCCATCCGCAGGGAATTAGACCTCTGTGTGCTGATAAAAGCAGCAGGTCCACTCCAAATTCCCTTGAATTTCCGAGTGGTTTTTCGAGAAGACTAGCACAGTGTTAAATGGGGGAATAAATATTTTTTCCGCATCTAACCACGCTTAGCCTCGAAATGTTCAAGGCATGAGTTCTTACTCATCTTTAAGGAATCTGCAGATTTTGAATCTGCCTTAGCTCTCCAGAGTTGAAGAGTGTCCTCAGATTCCAGAAATCAATCAAATCTTAGTTTGAACATACTAATAGCCAAAAGTTGTGTCGGTTTCGTTAGCTTTCGTTAGGTTACCTTGCCAATTTGTCGTTTAGGCGTACACTCTAGAGGAGGCGTTCTTATTGCTATGAAATTTCGTTGATGGTTTCGTTACTTCGAATGCTTTACCTTAAAAATCCTTTCTTTCGACGCGTGAGGGATCTCATGATGAAATCTCTTCCATTTTCCACCACCTCGCTGTGTCGGTTTCTCGCTGAGGTCCACGAAGAAGGTTTTGCCCAAAGAACGCTGTCTTGTTCTCGCCAGTGCCGGACACCCGCAACTTCTGTAGAAGTTGTTGTGAGGAATACCAAGATTGACTACATGGTCTCCAACTGGTCAATGGTCCCCCATAATGGCTACAATCCTGCCATTATCTGATCTTGATATTCCAAGTAGTTCTCGGTTTCATTTTGAATTCTTCCAAGTGGTTGTTGTATTTCTCTAAATTTTTTTTGGTTCTTCTACTGGTTCCTATTACATATGTCCTCTCCCGAGCTCTTTATTAGTTGAAATAAAAAAGTTCTGGCACTGGTGCTGGAGAACTTTTACTTCTTTTGACTGGCTGACATTTTCCTGCTTAGAAGACAGTTTGAATTCGACATCTAGATTTTTGCTCACTGATTACGGGGCTCGATCATGTTACCGTTATCGCATAATTCGTCAAATCACCTCGTGACGTTACGTGACGAGTTATACGATCACAAAAGAGACGATTTGAGCCCTGATCTGGCGTTGCCAAACCTTTTCTATCCCTTTGCTCCACATTCACCCTTTTCAAGGTGAATTCAGTAAAAATGACGCAGAGTGTCAAGTTATGCGCGCTATTCGTGCGTTCATTCAACGCATTTCCTCAGAAAATCGTCTATAAATCCTCGCCTCCTTCAAATTCTTCGTTTACATTGTTAAATCCCCACGAAATTTTATAGTTAAATTCCCACCCTAATGCCTCGAAACAAACGTATCGCTATGCAAACAACGTATAGCGCATAAAATATAAAAATCAAAAGTCATAAAATTTTTCTTCCACGCAACGTCACTTAAATATGAAACGTAGTACTCGCATAAACCAATAAAAAAATTACGTCATCGGGAATCATCTTGAAATTTAACCCCAAATAGTCATAAAACAAACACAAAGTCAGACACGGACAGGGAGAGGGACAGGGACATGAACAAAAAACAAACAAAATCCCCTTCGACCTGCTGTGGATGGTTATTCGAACACTCTCCTGCATCCTCGCAATTGTTGGAGCCTAGAAGCTTGATCAAGCGTAAACGGAAACTAAGCCCAAGAAAGAAAACAACTAAACGTGGCTCCAAAGTACATGGCATACAACATCTGCCACATCTCCAGGAGGCATTGGCAAAACAAAAAGTTCTCGTTTTTTTGCGCAAGAAGACCTCGCACAATGTATGCGTATCTGTACACCTTTTCTGTGCCTGTATTGGAACCAATTTACTGACTATCTCCACATTTAATTGTCCACTTAACACTCTTCCCGTCTGGGACCCAGTCCACATAGTCTCTGGACCCCATCTACGCCATTAACGAGTCCACGGTGTTTGATGTTCTTCACTCCCAAGAGCTATCACTGGGAATGGGAATCCCTTCTCGCGCTACACACGGCGTAATCGGAGAAAACACACAACATGGCTACGGTGTGGTGCCTCATAGGGGATGATTAATGCAGAGAGAGGTTAACAAAAAGAAATGAATTCAAAGAATACCAATGGCGTCGTCGTCGTCGTCATCATCGTTACAGGGAGACTCCTTCTCGGTCGTCGGTCTGCCATTCCATCGTGCGATCTAAATTCGGACGCGATACTCTCTTGCTGATGCTCCGTACCCGTCGTGTCTTACTTTTTCCTCATCGCAGGCCATGAATTGGATTCGGTGGCGGGCGCAACGCGAGACTTGAGTAGATTTCCAGTTTATCTTGTTTCTTCCTCTATAGAGTTGGATTCTGTGTCGTACAGAGCGCGTCTGCCTGCCCAGATACGATGAGATACTTTTTTTTTTTTATCCCACTTGGCACCTATGGAAGAGTGGTGCCAGCCCAGTTCCCAATGCTATGTGTACGCGGCGGTACGATGGATCTCAAATCCGAGAAAGGACTGTAATTATAAAAGTCTTGTTCCTCCCGTTTTTCACTTCTCCAAAGTGGAATCGGATTGATTCATGTGAAGTTTGTTCGTAGCGCGAGAGAGGAGGACTGTGGGACTGTGAGTTGTGCCACGAGGAGAAACAGATTGGTGCCGATATGTACTAAAAGGGCCGAGCACCGAGTAACACAGACACTGTCCTCCTACAGTGAATTACGAGTAAAAAGCAAAGGAGTAGCCGTTTCGTTCATTCATCTACCGGATTGAGGTCCGTCACGTAGTCGGCTCGTAATTAATTCCATCGTACGTAGCAGGAATCTCTCTGTCGTTGGTGTGTCCGGGAGAAAGAGTTACTAGCTACCTACCCGTAGATGCATAATTCTCTAGAAGGATGTAACCTTCTCTCCCTCTCTGTCAAACGTGCAGTGTCCGCATGGTAAATCATTGTGACAGAGTGACATTTCTCTGTTTGATTACACAGGTGATAGATGGGATGCTGAGTTCAGGTGGAATGTTAATATTGGGTGGGTGGGGGTTGTTAGACGGTGGTTCTGTGGTTTTTATTTGAAGGCATCGACGCGGAGACCTGTGACATTTAATTTATTTACTCTTGACATCGTCCTTTGTGGTGGTGGTGGCGGCTTTTGGAAGATTTACGCTATGACATCGTCTTGCTCATGTCAGTCTTGAGGCGGTTAAATCTTGGTCTCACTTCATCGTCATCATCATCATTATTTTCAATGACCCGCTTATCCACTATGAGGGTCACGGGGTTAGGGTGCTTAACATCTCCCGATCTTCCGCCATCGACTATCATCAAAGGCTATCCTCATACGGATAGAGGTGAGATTTCGGACTTGGTCCAGCCATCTCATCCTAGGCTTACCCAGGAGACGCCTACCATTCCAAATTCATTGCCAAATCTGACCTCTAACTTCCTGACTTAAGGGGCATTTGAATTGAACCTGGACTTCCACCAACAATTCTGACCGGCTATCGAAATCTTAAGCTAACATATTGCAATGGCATGCATTTTATAGCAGCCTCCTCTCATTCTTCTGCTCTGCACGATCTGTCCTGCCTGTCGTGATCCTGAATATTTCAATTGATTTTGTGCAAGTCTTCCCTTCGACACCTAAATACACCGACACCAGCATACGTCATTTGTAAATCAGATCTGTCACATGACCCACAGCGTTGCCATTCCTAAAATTTAAATTCTTTCCGATCAACTACAAATCTAGTTGACGTGTGTCTCGTCTAAATTGTGTTTTTTTCCCGTTTGTTTACTGCAAAGTGTCCACTCATAAACCATTTTAAATGGGGAAAAAATTCCTTAAAATAGGAAACGAATTTAGAAAAGTTTATGCGACGAAATAGTCCCGTGGAGCGGTTGGAAGTAGAATTTTTGAATTTTTGAATTTTTTTTTTTTCTCGCCTCGCAGTGTAGTATGTAGTTGACGTTGACGTTTGTCGTTGACCGAGAATATTTCTCAGAATTTGGATTTATTCCAATTGGCCAGTGGCGCGTTTGGTGGTACCTACCTACAGACGTACCACGTACATACATATGTATTTTTGAAAACAAAAATTTCTTTTCATTTAATAATATTCGTGCAAAACTCTATTTTTAGGCCTCAGTATTTTTGAGAATTTTTCTTTTTGAGACTTTCTACGATTCGAGGAAATGCTTCGGTCAAGTGGGTGAAGCGATTGAATAAGTGCATGAATTTTATTTTATTCATCCGTCGCAATGGAATGCCGGTTAATTGGTTTGAATATCGCTTCGACGGTTGATGCAATTTTGTTGGCAATGAAATTTTTTTGAAAATTACGAGAATTAGAGGTCGAAATCTTTGATGATTTACAGACTGTGGGAGGAGATTTCGATTTCGAGTGCTTTGGTGGCGATGGAATACGTACGTCATAGTAGAATTGTTGTATCTTTTCTCGGGTGAGTTGCCTGCACTTAAGTCTCAGGGTCCATTTAGCGCTGTGATTTGCTGCAGTTTTAAGGCGCCAGAACTTATGTTCTGTGTCTAGCTCTTTGAGGAAGGTCGTAGAACTTGATATAAATTCTCATTGACAAACCACTTGGAACTTTTCGAGCTTAAGTATGTCCTGTCCTTTCTTGTGAGATCTAGCACCTCCAATGAGCCGATTTGACTGGCAATATCGAGTCCGATTCCACCATCGCTCGAGACAATTCCTTCAAGACATTAGAGCTCTCTACTCTAACTTAATTGCGCTGAACTGTTGAACAATCAATGGTTTCAGTAAGTCCTAAAGGTCAATTCGTTGGTAGAGCTGGTTCAGTCTTCTCCCCATTAAATCCAGTTTCTTCGTACTTTTTCCAATGTTTTGTAAGCCACAGAAGACAAAATGTTGGGGTCCTGCCATCTCTTATCTGAGTTTCGGTTTAGTCCAAGTATTTAACTGATTATAGTACATCTCTGCCCAAAATGTCACCAATCTGTCAAAACGTGTCTCAAGCCTTCCACGGCTTATCATTCTTTAGCACCTCCACGGTACTGTCACTAAATCGTGACTTCTCTGAACTATGTATTTCGCAAACCAATTAGTTGCCTAAAGGTGCCTAAGGCATTTAACAAATTTCAACTAAACACACAGTACAGGTCCCACTATGACTTCCCTGAGGAACTCCATCAATAAAAAGAAAAGCACCATCAAATCAAGTTCGATAACAACTTCCTCTACTCGCACCCAACTGCTTCCTATTATTAACGTGATGACGCTATAATGAGTAGTCCAAGTAGAAATTCGCAGAAATCTGTCCAACACATGCATGACTCCGGCATACCTGCCTGCTTCCATAGCTCGACACCCATTTCGCAGAATAACTGAATTGATTCCAGGTATTTCGGTCTATCATACTCGTATCGTTGATATTGACTCTTCGTATTAACTGAGCATTATCAGCAGGCACCTTGTGTGCCGGTGCTGTTGCTGCTGCCTCTACCTCTTGACTCTGCCTCTGCCTCTCCAACAAAGCGGTACGATGAGGTGTTTGCGGTGTGTGAGACAGTATTTTTCATACACAAAACTGTAGCTTCTCATACCTGTGGCTCTGTATTCAAAGGTGATTCAGTGCATTCGATGCGTATCCCACACTTCGGTCCTCAATTGGTTCATCTCTACTCACTCGGTTACTCACCAGAGACAAAAAAAATGAGGGCGACCAAAGGATGGATAAGAATAACAAAGTTAAAAATAAGAAAGCAACGCGCAAGGCAGACAGAACAAAACAAAGAGACGAGGAGAACCCAAAAGGAAAAAGTCAACCATAACAAGGTGAAAAGAATCAATTCATTGCCATCGCATATCGGAGATTGATAGCAGCAGCGGCCAGACGTGGCGACGGGGCTACAGCGAGGGCAATCTGGATGAGAATACGCGCGCAGACACCCAGCACTTCAGGTTTATTTTACCTGCAACATGATAATAACAGGTACCTCTCCGCTGGCATCGCATAACATATAAAAATGCAGTCAGCCAGGCGACGACGACGACGGTCGTGGCGGCGACGGCGGCAACAGCACTAGAATCGACAGCACCTCACTAGAGCGGGCGGTGTTTCACAAAAGCCTGCTGCACCATTTGGTGTGCCTTCTTTGTCATTATCATCGACATCACCTTCGTTTTGTACTCCTCCGACCTCCGCGATGAGTATGTGCTGCGTGTGCTGACACCCTGAAGATACTTTTTTTTTTCTTTCTCTCTCTTTTTGTATCTTTTGCGTTGAGGTAATCTGAAGTGGCTCTCCTTTGTTGATGGTGATTTTTTTTTTTTTTTTTCCGTGAGCTCATATGACGATGCATGCTTGTTTGGTTGACTGGTGTCTGCTTGGCGAAGCGGGTTTTGCTGGAATTGTTGTCGATGCCCCAGACACTTGGAGCCAAGTTAGCATTTAAAAGTTGCCTTTGTGTGGAATAAGGTTGATCCCACACTGAATCATTGCCAGTCAAGAGTGTAATTAGGGAAATAGACGGAAAAACAACACACGACCCGGTGGAAAATTTCTTGGGCTCATCTCGCACTTGCGCAGATACTTAAACAGACATCAGGCTTATGGGAAAGTTCAGTTACAAGATAAATGTTGTCACGGGCAACCTACATACTTTCAGACGGTTCTATGGATTTGAGCTCATTCTTCAACCGAGGAAGAGACAGCGGGCTAAATCATGACAGTGATAAGGCTATCCTTGTGCTGATTACTGATTGGGTTGCTAAGTAGGCTGCGCTTTGATCGGATCACCACCAGACCAGCTGACGATGTTTGTTCCATTTCATAAGTCCGAAAATCCATGTTGGACTAAGGATCAATGTAAAAGTCACCTGCCTTTCAGACTCTGAAGCTCAACTAACCATTGCTAGACAACACACGTCTATTCTTTAATTTTAATTGCCGGCCCAACGCACCCCTAACAGCTTTGACCGACTAATCAAGTGGTTATTGCGTTGACTTGTTGAACCTGTTTGACAAACAAAGGCTTAGGTTTGAATTTTAGGAACAACGCCATCTGATGGCTCTTTTCGGCAGTCAATGGCAAACTTTCGTGAGAATAATTCGTCATGAAAAGATTCACTGTTCTCCATTTAGATTCGGCAATTTAAACTGTAGAACCCTTACTTCAAACAAAGGATAGGTACACACACAACACGGATGATTACGAGAAGGTAAAAGGCCTTTATGGGCTGCCGCGTTGAAAATTTATTTTATTTTGAGAAGCTTAATCTGTCGAGGAATATCATGGTTTCAAGGTGACCCGAGTGATGGTGCTCGGTTTTACCGTACACCCTAACCTTGCCCACCCTGTAGGTCATTGGTTAAAATGTATAGTTCACTTGGGGTCTCTAACTGCTCGATCGCACCTCTATAATGAGCTTTTACCCGCTTAAAACTTATGCCTACGAGCGTTGATTCCTCCTCATGCCACAAATGTTCAAGGCGGCCTAATCTTTTTCTAGATTGGATGAGTTGAGTTTTTGATTTTGCTATCTGCATCGAAAATTGTATTACAGTGCTTCACGTGTAAAATTGTCGACATTTTGCGACTTGTTGTCTACCAATGAACAAGCTTGAGGCTTTAGTTTTCCTTGTAATGATTTTCAGTGCCGCTTCGATTCTTAGACAGGAGACCATTTGCTGCAATGCTCCATTATTCCTATGAAAGTGGGCAATCAACGTCAATGTAGTCTGTACGTTTGAAGGAAGGCCCCAGTCTGCTTTTTCATCGGCTCTCCCTTGTTACAGCTGCGCAGCTAAGTACATTGTTTGTTGGCATTTCTAGTTTCGTCTATGACCCTATGGGTTGCGAGTTCCTTTTGCCCTACAAATTTAGAGAAAACGCTTGTCAATGTTCCAATAAGCACATTCGTCGTTACTTGTGAAAGGCTTTGACAGCTGTTCCGCTAGAAAACGTTGGGAAAACTCGACTTTAACTTCTTTAAATCATCGAAAAAGACTTCTGGTTGATCCAAATCCGCAGCCCATCTTGTCGAAGGTGTGGCTCACTTCCTCGCCCTGCCATTCCTTACATTTCAGGGTGTGAAGTAGTTAGTGTTTTATACTTTATTATAGGGGTTTTCTGTAGCAGGGAGTTTAATATATAGTCATGGCCGTGTGGCAAGCCACTCCATCAAAAAAAAAATGCTAGAAAGACTATGTTTTGCTTTCCAAGCTTCCTTTAGGTGGTCAGATGTGAACCTGACGGATATGTAAGGAAAAACCAACAATCGCATAGAGAAATTAGACCTTTTCTGGGCCGGTATCCTACCATAGACCTGGGCCTAACCAAACAAACGTCCTTTGCCAGATTTTGTTAGCTAGCTGCCTCCTGTTTCCCACGCCAAGTTGGTTCAGGCCCCTTTCCATATCCTATTGCGTTACGTTACTCCGGAGTCGGGTCAAATATTCTCTGGGTCAGAGTACTATTTTGGATCCCTCTTACATGTTCCAGCTTCCAGTCATCTTAGCAGTTGTATTTGGACGCTTCTGACTAGGTCGATGTCGTTGTTTCTTCTTCTCCACTGACCATCTCTGCAGAGGGGACCAAAGATCTCCCAAAGAATTCTTCTAATGGCGACTTTGTCCATTCTTGACGATGTCCATGCCATGCGTGTGTGCCATAGAACACGTCTGTGACGGTTTGGATCTTTAAGGAGTCACTTTCCTTCTTTGGGAAATGACTAAGCTTCTCAATTCCACAAACAAAAAACCGCTGACAAGAACTATTTTGCGTTTCGTGTCAATTGTTGTCTAAGACTCTTTTCTTCAATTACTGGCTTGTCAATTCTGTCAAACTTCCCACGAATTTGCTCTTCGACACAAAAATACTTCATAGCGTGTGTGTGACGTCAATTTGATTTGAAAGCCCTACTAATGGCTTCGCCCTTGAAACTAGTTTCCAATGCATTCAACAATTCACCTTGAAAATCCGGAATTTCGACTGCACATCAATCCAATATGTAGATACAACATTGTTCCCATGTTGAAGCAGTCAGTCCCATGTCTATGACACATGGCATCTGTCAAGCACCCGAAACTGACTGGGTAAAAAAAAATCACGAACCATCCGTTCGACACTTTACAAAGAATTACGCAAATTTGTCTCATAATTCCCACATCTCGGAAACTACGATGTGCACCACCGGACCCAATACCCACACGAATGGCAACAAAAACCAGGCACACCACCGCCATGATGAAGCCGAGCAAAGAAAAACAAAAAAAAAAAAAAACTAAAAATACATTTCAAGGTCCAAACATTCAAAAACAATGTCATCGATTTTTAAATTTAACTGAAATACAGAGCAGCGCAGCCATGGAGCGTCGGTCGTCGTCTTCGTCGCCATCGTGGTTGCCGTCATCGTCGTCGAGAAATACAGTCCAAACACACGGGGCACAGTCTATGCAATCCCAGCTGCGGACTGTGCTGTGGTGCTGCCTTCAAGAGTGTTAACGAGGCTATGGGCGAGTGTCATTGATATTTCTGGTGGAATGCCTTGCCTTCCAAACGAAATGGGAGAAAGAAGTAAAAGACACACACAGACCATCGGGCCATCAATCATAATTCCATGAAGGCAGTCAGTAGAGACGCAGTGGGATGGACAAAAACGCACCTCACACCGTTGTCGATGGGAATCATCGCAGTGAGCTCAGGAAGCACCACTTGAATTGAAGGTGCACACTCAAACTCAACGAACGACGTCGTCGTTGCAGAGATTCCATGACCACGCAATATCCGGGTACAACTCCATTCTGTGTCGCTAGTGATGGTGCTTCCCCTCTGTCGATTTTTGCATTCGTAAACAGGAAAATGACGCTCATTCAGAGAGCCGCGACGCTGCAGGCGGAATTCCCACATTTGTGATGCATGCCAGAGTCGTCGGTCCAGGAAGACTGTAATTGGAATCTGGCCAATCCTTTGTGTTAGTGTACCAGATACGTACGTATCCCATGAGGAATTTTAAAGAACACAACACGACCGATGCAAGGCAGGCAGAATCCGAGATTCTCTCGTAATAGACATGAAAAACAAGAATGTCTGCCGGAGTTGGTTCTGTGTTCTTTTTTTTTTCGTTTGTTCGTGTGTGCTCCTCATCCTTGGAACAGCAGCAGACGAACCATCATCATCATCAGCATCAAAATCATTCTCATCTACATACTTGTACCTTGTCCGCCTCCTCTGCCACTAGAGAGATTCGTCCTCATTCCCATCCTCATCTACATATTCCTTCAGCCGTCAGCTAGCAGCGATTGTTGAGCTGTTTTTAGGTTCACTCTGCGGTGTCTTGTTGTTCGATGTGCGATCATTTGTGTGGCGCCAACTTGACGTCTTCGGTTCTTCGATTTCTTCGCCTTTCCTCCGCCTTTCCGTTCCTTTTTCCTTTTTTTTTTACTTCGTTTTGTTTTGTTTTGAGATGATGGTGTACGAGTATTTCAAATTCAAACAACAGATACGTTGGGAGATGAAAAAAAACTAAGCGAGCAAATGCAGGAGAAGGATGTGATGGAATACCACATGTGGGTTGTGTGTATCTTTGCTTATCCCCAGACTGAGACTACTCAAATGAACGGTATTTGCTGTGTGAGATGATGTCCGGTATGTGAAATCTCACGCCATTTGGGACTGTTAATCCCGGGAAAATGTGATTCTTTCTGTTGCTACAGGTGAACACCGATTGACATTTTGGGTTTCGGCTTGAAACGGGTTTTCCATTTATTCATAAAGGACTCAGGGCCCTCTTTTGCTTTGACAGGATTTGGAAAGGCTTGAAACACACGGAAGACCTGTCCCCGCGATGTTTCTGTGTCCCTATCTATCATTCGCCACTTGTAATGGCTAGGGGCTTCTTTTGAATACAGAAACCCCATTGAATGCCTGAATCCTTTGACTACGAGAATTAATTAATGCCACACAAGGTGGAGGTGGTTGCGAAGGACTTGAAAAAAAAAACCGTTATAGCTATGTAGATACATTTTATTTCACAGAAGGTGCTCGCAAAATCCGGGCAGGGATGAGAGATACATTTTTAGTGGATGCGTAGGGATGTCTGTAACGTGTGGGAAGTGTTACCGATGATGTAAAACGTTGGGTAGAGTAATTTAGATCAGTCGTTTTCCTACGGTTTTGGTTTGAGGTTCGTCTAAATGGATTGGAAACTCGACACGACTTTACTTACGTGTTTAGCTTCGTACTGCTTAAGGATATTGGAATAGTTGTAAGGAAGTGAACTGACTAAAACCTTTCGATTAGTTGTCGTTTGATGGCATATTTTCCTTTAAATTGTCGTGTTCTGTTCGGACGATCTGAGAAAAAGTGTTTTGTGGCTGACAGCAGGATTTCTAATTGGGATTACTAGATCTTACTACAGTCCTGGGTGGACCTGGGCCTCAACCAATAAGAGTCTCCAGCCACTTGATCTTTAGTCAGTTGGCTCCAGTTTCGCACGCCAAATTGGTTAAGGTCCCCTTCCACTTGCGCGCGCCACCTGCGCCGCCAACTTCCTCTACTGCGCCCTCCCTTAGGCGTGGATTCGAAGGTTTTCCAAGCCAAAGCATTGGTGTCCATCGTCTGTACATGACCCAGCCACATCAGTCTTCAGAGTTTAGATTTTCTGGCTAAACCGATGTCGCTGTTCAGCCCGTACAGCCCATATGCAGACAGGACCGAAAATCACCCGAAGAATTTTCCTCTCGAAAAAGCCAAGAGCAACCTCATCCGCTTTTGACAAAGTCCATGCCTCTGCGCCGTAGAGCAGGACTGGGACGATTAAGGTCTTATACAGGGTTACTTTGGTGTTTTGAGAGAGTGCTTTGCTCCTCAATTGCCTTTTTAGCTTAAAGTAACAGCGATTGGCAAGAGTTATCTATAGTGACGTTCTGTCCGAGACGTCAGTGTTGAGTGTCCTTTCTTGTTGACAGAATACTTAGTCGGCGTATGCGAGTTATTGGACGGACTTTTGAAAGATTGTGCCTCTGATGCT
The DNA here is from genome assembly GCA_917880715.2 of Matsumyia berberina. NCBI lineage: Eukaryota > Metazoa > Arthropoda > Insecta > Diptera > Syrphidae > Matsumyia > Matsumyia berberina. The sequence goes on from OU862870.1 coordinate 123,571,834, forward strand.
GGCGCTTGAATTTTGCACTATTCTTGCATGACAGCGCATCGCCTTGTTTAAAACCTTTTCTGAGGTCAAAGATCTCGGTGAAGTCTTTACCGACCTTGATGGAGCAGCGTGCGTTCTCCATTGTCATCCTGCATAGACGGACGAGTTTGGTAGGGATGCCAAAACTAGACATTGCTCTGTAAAGCTCGTGTTTCTATAGATACTGTCATACGCGGCCTTACAATCGATGAAAAGATCCTGTCGGATTAAGAAAGAAGTCTACTCTTGGCAAGCATTCCTGAGAGTCCTAAGCGAAACCATGCCACTAGAATCAGTGAGAAAGTATTCGATCTGCAAGTGATTTTTCTGGCAGACTATCTACATCCCCAATAAAACAGACCCCTAGATGGCAAAGGCTTAGGGCCTGAAGGGCAGAACTGTCGTCAAGAAAATGTCTTACTGGTTTTCGCTCCATTTTTGTACAGCTTTTACAGATGTCGTCACGATATGCAGCTATTGTCACGCGTCTATTGCTTGAATAGTGTTCTGTCAGTCAAATGTTTGGCTACCTAATCTAGGCATCTTTTCGTTCCCTTTCTTTTCCTCTTCCTAGTCCATGCTTCTCCTGCAAAAGTTGTTCGAAAATAGGCCTTGGCCTTTCCGTAATCAAGCCTACTGTTGCACAGATATGCCAACTTCCCAGCAAGGCCAGACAACTAAAGCGTCTCTGATCCAGCCTCTGCCAGATCTGTCTAGTCGCCTGCAGTTGGCCTTCTTTACTGCATAGTCATTGGGCCCTGAGTATTTTTCAAGCGATGCAAAGGCTTATTAGAATTTAGAGAACTCATTTTCCTCTCTATAGTCGTGAAACTATCGCTTAAGCGGTTAAATCAAGTTAAAACTGGCTTAGTTGTGGGGATGTGTTAAGGTTGGCTCATTTTTATTTGTGTTAAGATGCCCACACCGGCTATGCCTTGCCTAAGGACATGCTGTTTGGCACTAGTGTTTGTCTTAGTTACAGCGCTGGACATATCATTCGTTTCATTTTCTATCTCTTGAGCGGAGTTCATAAAACCCTTAAAATGTTCCTTGAGAGTCCACGTTTTGAAGGCATAGGTAAGTTCCTAACCTTTGTCTACTTTTTGCTATGCTTTCAGTTTCTCTAATGTGCGTTTCTTTAGGTTAAGCTTAGGGTCTATGGATTTGCCAAATCCATAAGGTTATTGCAACATTTCCTCCTCCAAGTTCCTGCTTTCCCTTTTCTTATATTAAATCACTTCGCTTCCGTATTTCGTCTTTCGCGATAAAATTCGTATCATTCGTGCGCTATGGCAACACTTTGCTCTGTTACCCAGAGAGAGAAACGAATAAACAATCGCACAATCATCTAACCTCAGTCAGACACAGATACACCACTCACACACACTCATGTTGGTGAAAAAATCCCAGAGAAAGAGGGCACATGCAGTCGGCTGTGTGCGTGCGTGTCGTAACTACACAAATGTGAATACCGCGACCGCTTCTCATGCGACCGCACATACACTCATTCATCGGCAGCTACATACAGCCAATAGCGCAGCACAGCAACATTGAGGCCGACAGAACGACACACGAATGTCGGTCCAAAGCGGAGACCTGAAAAATGTTCACTTAACTCTGTATGTGGGTTCGTTCGGGGGTTGCGGGGTGCAGCCGAGGATGGAATCTCCGACGTAGAAAGAGGTGAACACGTTTTCTCACCCCCCGTCTCCGTTCCACTCCTTCGCTGTGCTCGTTTTATCCACTTCTTTTGATTATAACGTTTTTTTTTTTTTTGTTTTTCTTTTTTCGTTTTCTGCGGATTTTCCTACATTGTGTGGCTGAGTTTTAATTTTTTTTTTCGTTCGTTTCTCTGAACTAAACACACCACATGCTGCTATCGACAACGACAACGACGACGTCGACAGTTCTCGATCCAATTGAATCACCACACACTGTTGCCTCCAATTTGCCGTGGAATTGGAATCGGCCGCACCAGAAACTTTTCAGAGTTTTGTTGTTGTATTCGTTGGGCTTTCTGATGACTGACACACGGGATGGAGTGTGGGATGGTGTGCGTGGATATGCCACATGTCATCGTCCGAAATTAAAAAAAAGAAAAACGAAGAAGAATGGCAGCATGAAGCAAGCAATGAAGGGTGGAAAGAGCAGGGAGCCCCGGGCCGGGTGTAGCTGGGATGTTTTGATCCAATAAATTCCACCACTTGCCTCGCCGCCCTTCCGCCTTGTTCTCGTGTGTACTCTCATCATCGTCGCAGAGTGGTGGAGTGTCTATCTGTTGATTCCATGAACCACACCGTAATGACCCTTGGGTTACGCAGCCCGCAGTATCACAGTGTATACGGATGGGGATTCTTGTTTTTTTCTGCCGAGTTTCTCAGTATCACACTGGGAGTCGTCGTCGCCGTCGTCATTAGTTCGTGTGTCAAGGCATGGCACGCGGGGTTTCTGTTTCTGTTTCTGTTTCTGCAGCACACAACTTCTGACGTCATCTTCGGAAAAGTCTCTCGGGAGTTTTAAGAGGTCACACAGCGAACGAGTGGAGTTTCGAGAGTTAAGTGAATGACATGTCATGGATGTGCTTGAGATTTCCAAGCGCAACATTTGATGACTACGTTGGGCGAATTAATTATAAGCCTGCTAGCCAGCTAGGCTCGCTGGGCATGTTTTCGATTGGTGGAGTGGTTGTGGACGGTCTATAACTTGTCTGGAAATGATTTTAGGTTGCCGTTGGATTGGGAAAGATGTTTCGAGTTCAAAATGTTACGTTTTCGAAAGACTTGTCAGAACTGCCATTAGCGAAATGATTAATGAGCCGGGGGAAGCGAAAAGTTTTGCGGCGCAGAAATATTAATCAACTTGGGAGGGAAATTGCGTTTCGTGAATTCTATTATAGAAGCTACCAGTTCGGGGTGAATGCTAATGAATTGAAGGAAGGAGTACCGAGCTGTCAATTGCTTTCACCTGTTTACACACTGAAAAGTGTGGAGGAAGACCTTGGCAATTGGATTGGAATTTAGTTTACCTTTGGCAATGAGTTAGAGGAGTCTTGGAGTTATTTTTGTTAAAGTGATCTATTCCACTGGCAGTTCAGTGGTTTGTTATACCTTTCTTAACCTTCTGAGACCGATGGGTACCATCTCCGTCACGTCTGAATATTGCTAAGTTGATTGAAGGGCAGCTGCTTGGGAGCAAGCGAGCACTCAAAGATGTTGGCAACAGTTGGTTTTGAACTCGATTTTGTTTGTCGTTAGTGACTTTTGGCATTTGCCCATAGGCCTTGGGGGGCCACATTGGGTGTGGTTGAGAGTTTGACTTGTTTCTGTTACAGCAACGAGTTAAAATCTGGAGCTTAAGCATTATTTTGGCACTGTTGGCATGTTTTTAATTGTGGTCCCAAAGGGTCACGTAGCGTTTGCCATTGCATTGGAAACATGTAAGATTCTGCTCCACGTCTGCGTACACTGAACGCAATTTTTGTGTTGAGAGTAGAATTCGATTTTTTATAATCCACACGCGGATCAAGGGGATATGAACACCCTTTTACGGTTTTTCACACACCGCGAGTGAACTGCAGTGGTTTGAAACTCAGGTAGTATTAGGTTTCATTTGCATCCGAGGGTGGTGTCCAGACTAGCGGGATACATTTGTGGTGTTTGTCATTGCTATAATTCACAGAAATTTTGTTCGAATCTTCTGATGTCATAATAACTGTCGTTGAAGTTAATCGTGTCCAAAGTGTTCTTCAGTGGTCATGACTAAGAAATGCTTATATTGGCAACGAGAGAGAATTGTGATCTTTGTAGCCTTGAAAGTTGTTCTAAAACTGCTGCTTGGTAAAGTCAAGAGGACTGTCGTACCATTCACCAAAGAGCTCCATCTCTTAGGAAATTTTTAAACAGATGAACTAGCGGTGAATTTAACCCGTAGGTCGTATTTTGCAGACTTGATCGCAAAACTGGATCAATGAGTAGATCTTATAGGAAGCAAAGTGGATTACCTAAGCCGATGACGTTGCTTTTCCTGTTTCGGAGAAATATACTGAGACACCACTTGTGAAAAATATGACAAGCAGAACATGAAGGGTTCTAACTTTAGTTCCTCTCAGACAGCGAATTGTTAACATCGTCCTCGCGGTGATCTAACCGTCGAACTGTTAACTCTTCTAACACTCCTCCGAAGCTGTACTTTGAACAAAATTTTCGAGGGATCATTCCTGTCCAGAAGGAGTGGGAAAATTAAGCTGCCGTGGGCGTATATTTGCACGTTGAACCGAAGAAGGAATGATGTTGTTTGTTTCCAAGAGTCGAATGCAAGGATCTCCTTCCTTCTTCCAGATCACAAGCGTATTTTGAGCGAAAATAAGGGCCTTTAAGGAAGTCTCTTTTATAGTCTGTCATGAAAGAGCTTCTTGCTTCGCCGTTCGGAGTCGGCAATATATTGTAGGTCCCTTCCATTGCCAATGCATTGGCTCATTCCGAGCTGTCGCGCCAACTATTTATTTTATTTATTTTATTTTAAGGAAGCCTTACCCTCACTGAAATATAATGTAATATTTTTCAGGGATATTTGCATTTTCGCGGACCCGCAAGAGATAATTAAGTCCCTCGAATCGTTCTTATTTATTTCGAAAATCACTCTAAATTGTTGGTCGTCTCTCATAAGTCAAGTCAACGTCCAACTGTGCAGGCCACTAAGGCATTCTTAGAACCTGCACGGCTGACGAGTTCACAAAATATGGTACAGTCATAGTTGAAACAGGAAAAGTCATTTGGCTTTGAAGAGCTTTCTAATGACAAAGCGGAGTACCAAGACGATTTATGCTGACTGTGTAGGGACAGGGGATTAATCAAGATCCTTTGTCTCAACAGTGCCAAGAACGTTAAGAGAAAAACTCTGCACCCACCGTGAAGATAGGGAACCGGAATTGACGAATTTATCTGTGAAACTCACTCACACTCAAGGGTTGAGCAAAAACTATCCACCAACGTTAACTTTTTAGATCAAAGGTCTAAGCACGACTCGACTGTGAACTCAGGACTTAGGGCTGAGGAGTGAGGGCGAAGGACTGTAGACTGAGAACCGATCACTGGATACAACAAAAAAGTCACTCACATATGGGAGAAAGCTAAAACGTGCTAAATATTCAGAGAAATCCTGCCTAGGGCAGATCGGACCTGTTAAAATGGTCGCCATCCTCACAAAACACTGCCTGGCTGTCAAAATCACGATTGTTCGAGAATTTATGAGAACGAAGGGCATTGTCCTCCGCTTTCTTTGCATTTGTCCGGCCCAATCCAAACGAATACTGCTCCATCTGTGGGGTCTTTTCTTGAAGATTACTTTAGAAGTATTCTCTGCACTTTAAATAGCTCCGGCTGTTTCTATTATTCCTCTGAATAGTTCTCGATTAATGATAGACTCTGTCGTGTCGCAATGTACTATTTTTTTTGTTCCAAACGAGTCTGCCATCAGTTGCAAACAGTAACCCTCTGAAACACATTTTTAAAACGGAGGCAAGCCTCTTGAAATTTGATCGAAAAAGGTGTACTTGTGTCAGATTCAGTACAAAATGCTTAGAGGCTCTCATAGATTGTAAACTCAAGATTGTGATGAGTTTGCTAACCAATTGATGCCTTTTCAGATTTTATAAAGACGCAGAGGCTGTGGCTTAGTGGTTTGTGCGTTGGACTGCTGAGCAAGATCCGTGGGTTCAAGTCCCAGCCGTGTCCACCGAACATTTTTCGCGGCACCACCTCTCGTCGGGGAATGACAAGTCTCTGAGAGTACAATTTGTCATGAAAAAGCTTCTCAATTCGTCACTCGGAGTCGGCAATAAATTGTTCGTCCCTTCCATTCGTGCCAACAGTACAACATAAATGGTTGCGAGAAGCTAGGTCTTGGCTCAGCTCGAGCTGTCGCGCCAGCTATTTTTTTTTTAGAAGAAACCCTATCCGCTTCACACCTGAAAGAGAGTAATCGCAGAGTACACCGCACAAAGGCATCTTCTCTTAAACCCACCGAGTCTGGGTCGATGATGTCTCCCTAAAAGACTTCACTTCATTATGTAGGCGCTGCAATTCGGACTGCACTTGTGCCACAACTGAACCCAGCATCGCAGCTCAATTCACCACGAGGTATACGTTCTTACTCCTCCCCAGGGTGACAGAGTTGAAGCGCTTTCCTTGCGAAAATGACTTGCATTTCTGAGTCCACTAGGTTGAGAAACCCCCACATATCATTCGAGCGATTCTCCATTCCATATCTGTTCCCCAGAACTCTGTTCAATGTCCAAACATTTTCGGGAAATCCATGGGAAACACCACCAGTAAGTGAATCACCCTGTGCAATCAAATGTACGTAGCACAGAGCTCTATGGATTGTCATTGTCACACTCTCGCTCGGTGATAAATTAATTTATTACGTTTTATTAATTAACAATCTGGAAGAGGTAATTGGATACCGCTGTTCTGTTCTGTTCAGTCCCTGAAGCCATCATGTGTGTGTCTGTGTGTGGGTCGGACGATAATGTGCATAGTGACAGATTAGGTTTCTATTTAATGCACAACAACTGGACGAGTATATCAATTGCGGTCAGAGAATCTTGTGTGGAGGCAGGCAGGGCGACAGTAGCAAGTGGGAAACCATTTCAGATAGAATAATTACAGCCGCCGTGATGCGTCATACTGTGATAAGTCATTGGCGCTCTGTTGTGGCTCTGTGAGGTTTCTCGAGAGAGTTTAGCTATTTATAGGCCAATCACTCGGCTAAGTGCGATTCGACTCGAGTGTGTGAATGATTTCATTATGCCAACGGAAATCATTATGCAACGCAAATTCCATTCCCACGACAACCAAAACAAACGAGAAGGCTCGAGCTGAACCCACCCTTCCGCCTGCCAAAAATGAAAACTTCACCCGACAACCGTGTGTGTGTTTCCATAAATTAACCTCGCGACTCGAAAAAAGTAAATCCGAGACGCAATCAATTCCAGTCGCTTTGTCATATTTCGCAAGTCGCGTGCATTCTAATAATCGCCGACAGCTGAATGCAAATCAAAATCAAAACCTGCTGCAACCGCAAGTGTTGCCCTGATTAGATGGTGGATGGTGGAGTATCTGGGGGTTTTCCAAGCATTGTAGGCCGACTATGGAAAAGCGGGTGCGCACACGCCAATTGCCCAACTCGGTTTCTTACTCGCGGAGCGCTGCACCATCGGAATATTATTAATTAAACAGCATGTGGTTTGTTCGCCCACTTAGAGGTGTCATTGCCTTGCCTGCCTGTGGGCATTTCTACGCGATTCAGTGCAGAAAGTGCACACACCTATTGCGAAAGGCTTGCAAAGTAACACGCTGCATTGGGTTTTTGGTTGTGTCTATCGATACTGTAATTGATTTCGACATTCAACGCATGTCTATGGTCAGCTGTAACTCAGTGGGCTTCAAGAAAATAAAGACCATGAGTCTTAAGTAGGTATTTATAGAGCTTGTGGCAAGAATTCTCTCACCCCCTTCTATCAAGGCTCCATCGAGGTATGGTACACCTGCGAATTTTCCACAAAGGCCTTGGACGGTAGAATTTATTTGCCACTTATGCCGGAGTGGTTTGCCTCAGAACCTCGGACGTCTATTATCTGTGTCCCTGTCCACCGCCGTTGCTCCTTCAGTTTGAGGAGAAAAAGAGGTCTGGCAAGACCATTAAATATTTTCAAATTGATGGCTACTTGTTTTGATTCAATTTCAAGAAGGGATCTGTTGCAGACAAGTTTAATGGAGACAGAAGAAGTCTGGTCTCGTTCACTGACAGATCGGAATTGGAATATGAAGTTGGAGGTGGTGCGTGCGCCTTAGGGAGTTTGAACAAAATGAGTCTCGGTTTGGCATTACCAAGCTTAACAGACGAACTCTACGCAGATATAAGGTCTGAGACTGTCCTGTAGAGAGTTGTCAGCATGTCTATTTGAAACGAGCAGAGCTTAGAGGCGTTTTCTGTTCAATTGCTAAAGAGAGGTTAGAAGTTTCTTCCGAAGAAGGCCTGGCTTGACGGATTCTTGATAAAAGGTGAAGACGCTGAAGCTTAGAGGCGCACTGTTAGACCAAGTTTCTATGGCTGTGCGACTCTTAAGAGAAGTTGGACATTTTTTTTAAGGAAGGCCTGATATGCTGTTCTTGCACAAATCCACGGACTGGATGTAAGGACCACCCTAACGAAAATCAAGTTTTTCAATCAAATCAGTTTCCTAACAAGCGTGGTTTCAAAACGGCGCTTAATTGGCTGTTAGGTTCGTCAGCTTGATCGCCACCACTCGTCCCTACCAAGCATGTCCGACGGATTTTTCGGCTTAGAGTCTCTTTTAGAGCTCTAGATGGCTTAGGACTACTACTCCTGTGATTTTGTAGTTTGGGAGAAAGCCCGTAGTGTTCAGACAGACAGATAATTTGGGGTCATGCATAGGATAAGAACGGTGGTTTCATATCTGGTCTCATGCCCAATGACTTCTCTCTCAGTCAGCAACAAATAGACCCTCATTCTGAGATTTCATCGCAGTGAGAATCGTTGCCGTTCTAAACTAGGAAGCCGCTCCGACCGCATTCAGTGAAACTCCTTCCAAAAGCGTTGTCGTCAATAGGTTCGTTGAATCTCTCCGCAGTAGATTAAACTTGCCCCTGGCCTGAAGGCTGCATCAATCGAAGAGGTCACACAACTCTGTGTCTATAGATTAGTCTTTGCTTATCCTAGGTTTGGGCATCACTTCGTTGAATCTCCACTTGTGAGACCTTTCCGTTTGAGTAAGGATCAGTAAAAACATTGCACCTTGGAAGGGTCTCCGGGAAGCTAGAGGCGAGAATTCCAGCCTCCTAGCTCCCCAGTGCTTTCTTAAATGATAGGGCCGGTTTGGCATTGGGGGTTTTTGAGGTAGAACCTCCCTCTAGTCATAACGAGGGAAAACAAGTGGAAGAATAATTCTTTTTGGATCTCTCGCAAGTTGTCGCCCCTACCCTCTGGTCGTATAGTGGTTTAATTTCATCTCGCTTGCACTGAGCTGAGCTCGACTTTTAAGAAGTAGTGAGGACGTCAGGAAGAATTATCCACTCTAAGGAACATGGCCTGGCCGGAACAATAAAGTCACCCTCTACTGGGTGCCAGGTCATGTAGGAATAGAGGGAAATGAGGCAGCCGATGAACTGGCAAGGAAAGGGTCAGAAACACTATTCTGCGGGCTGAGACCACATCGAATCCAAGAGGAACTGAGAAGAGAGGAAGAGTGCAAAAGAAGGATGCTATGGGAAACACTCCCGGGACTAAGGCAGGCGAAGGAACTCCTCGGGAACTACGACCGAAGGAGGAGCAAGGCCTGCCTAGGTACTAGCAAAAACCAGCTTCGCATTCTAACGGGCTTCCTAACGGGCCATTGCAGACTCAGGGAGCATCTCAGGAAAATAGGAATAGAAGCAAACGGAAACTGCAGATTTTGCAGCGATGCCGAGGAGACTTCGTCACACGTCCTTATGGACTGTGGAGCATTGATCCACAAAAGAAGAGTTCACCTGGGAGCGTACACTTTCCTTGAAATGGACCTCCCTTCGTTGGACCCAATCCAGATACTCCGATTTCTCAAAGCAATTGGATTGGAGGAGGTTCTCTAGGTCGAGATATATCGGCCAATATGAGCATGGGGGAGCACAATAGATCTAAATAGGTCGCAGTGCACACACACAAACACACACCCCAATTTCTAACATCTAAGGAACATGGCCACCCTGGAGTTTAACATTATTGATGCTGACGTTGATTCCATCATCTAAAGCTTACGCCATTTACGCACAAGAGAATCTGAAGTTTGTATCTCCCGCTTGGTAAAGAAGGACAGACTTATCTCAACTTTTTTAAAAACGTAGTGAATGTCAAATTTGACATTTTACGACATTCTTGACCCTGACTTGGTGCGCCTACCTGAATCGTTCCACTTATGGCCCCCTAAGAGACTGAAACCTCTTGTGTTCAATATGTAACACTCTGGGCGTGTTCAATATGTGTATACCACTCAATGCTGCTGCCATTTTTCCAAATGACATTCGCTCAACACGATTATCGTAAAATTTAATAAAACAATTATGTGGGTAAGTGTGCTAAAAACAGACTGTCTCTCGTTTACCTACCCCCACAGCATCTGTGACACATATAAAGCCAAACACCACGCAAAATATCAGTCAGTCGGGATTCCACAACGGTTAATATTGAGTCAGGGTGACTACAATAAGGACGTGATGTCATGTGACATGACCCACAACGCCATTCAAACGCAATACCATACTTTTTTTTTCATCTCCCATTTCGTGATGATGGTGACGGAGCCGTCGCTATATTGTGTTGCATTCAATTTGAATGTGTTGCGGTTTAATTAAATGGCAAAATGACAATCGCCATACTTGAACACATTGATGACAACAAACTGACAGATATATGTTTTTTTTTTTTCACCATTTGTGATACCAAGCCGGCCTTTGACATATGGAAAATTAATTTGAATGAAAGAAAAAAATGTGTACGTAATTGTCATGGCGAAAAGAATCAGAGTGTTGACAGATCGTTTTTATTTAAACAAAGCGTTGTGCCAAATTGTTAAGGCACTGATTTTGACATTTCACATTGTCAAAGATATTTATTTAAAAAAAATTGTTTTTTGGACTGGAATTTATGAGACAGACTTGAGTCACTGCGACCTAATTTGGAGAGTTAAACAAAGTTATGTTGACACATGAGATCACGGTGACAGATCTTAAGTTGAGACAAAACTGACAAGTAAATTGTTAAAGAAATGTTTGCTCGCATTTTTTCAGGGCTTGTGAGGAGGGTTGTATGGGAGCGGTGTATGACTCAAGATTGCAAACGTCATTACGGCGGAATATGGAGAGAAACATGCACCGTCCTTCATAATGGTTGAATTCGGACTCATTTTGAAATGAAATTCCGTAACACTAGAACTATACTCATTGGAAGACAATGTATTCAAAAGATTTCGTTCAAACTACTCAAGAAACTTGTATACACAGACGATACGTGCTTTTAAGCCACCGGTTGCATTCAAAAGCCAGTTTCATTGGTCTTAACAAAGCCACAAAGCTGGCTTGGAGACAAGTCAAGCTAAAAAAGATGACAAACAGCTGTCACGGTACAATAGCACTACGTAGATGGAGATGACATCCAATGCATTGATTACCTTTTAAATCTTGAGTAGCTCTTACGGCTTACTACGTTGCTACCACCAAATTTAAGCTGCTTCAAGAATTGCTTTCTTCGGGGACTGAGCCGGCAGGCACCTATTCTGTTTTTTGTAACCAAAATTAGGCTCTGTGGGACCTCACACCTCACTAGCGATGGCCGGTAATAGGCTGCGACCTAAAAGATCTTTTGCGTCAAGCTAGACTGTTGACTTACATACTTAAATACTTTTTGGTTCACTCTAACTTATATCCAGCGACTTTGATTCCTTGTTAAGATCCAGCTGGGTTCAAGCCAATGGGAAATTAAACCAAAGTCTTCTTCCTCAAGTATAGTTGTACCTACTCTAACATTCTATACCAAGACCGAGAACTATTAAAGCAAGCTCAGGGGGCAACTTATGACAATGGGTTTGACTAAGTAGTTTAGTTTGCGGAGAAGAGCTATGCCAAGCTCAGAGTTATTGATGCAAGCTTAAATGACAACCCTGGAACCCTTTGGCGAGCTGTGAACACAGTCAAGTACAGAGTTTTGATCAAGACTAGTGGTAGCACAGAAAGAGTGATTGTGTGGAAGTCGCGGCTCTGAATGTTTGATTTTCACCAACGTCTCATGGGTGGATTCTGCGGGATTGGTGCAGCTATCGTCTTGGTCCTTTAAGGACCGTGCAAAACAAATAATTAGCATTTCTTGAGAGGCTAAGTAATTAGAAGTTTATGAGAGCAAAGCTCATCATCCAACAAGCCTCTCCGGTCCTTAGACTTGAAGTCTTTTGTTCGTTTTATTTTTGTTCTTTTTGTGGATTCCTCTTGAAAAGTTTGGATGTGCGTTTTCAAGAGTACGCCGGTGAGGAAGTTAACATCCAAGTCAAGTCGTTAGTTAAAAGTTAATGGGTGGTTGTCTGTACTTTAGTGGAGACACACTTGGATCAAGGGATATTTATAGGTCTATGCGCGAAGACTTGTCGCCTGGATTAAAGCGGCCTTTGGTTGTAGTTGCGGCTCAGAAATATTGAATCGGGGTTGTAGTTTCTTTGGAAAGGGCCATGAGGTCGACAGCGAGGTATAGGTAGTTGATTTAGAATCAATTTGGTAGCATAAGACTGTTCGGGTAGTGACTTGGATATCTCCATGAGGTATGGCATGCATATGATGCCATACTCCATAGTTCCTCTTGTTCGTCCCCCATTATTAAGCACACTGAGTCTCACCAGAGCAAAAGCAACTGTCCATGTCAAACCAGTTCCCGTAAATATCTCCTACATACCACCCGATGAAAAGTTAATCCAACAAAACACAGTACAACCTCCACATCCCACGGTGGGGTCAACAAGTCATTTGTTGTTTTCAAACGCTTTACCTGTCCCATTCCATTCCACGCAAAACCCTCTCCCAGCGGCATCTGCATGCAAGTGTTTCGAAATTTCTTTCAAACCAGTTAACACCCGTACCCGTACCGAATTGAGCGCAAAGCCATTGCAATACGACGAAAGAAAAGGGGATCAACGTGAACACTCCAACGTGAACCAGTTTTTCCGGATGCAGCACAGCCGTACAGAGGAGCCCAGCGTTCTCGCCCCACATGAATATGTAATCGGCGCGTCCAAACCAACCGGTGCAGGATGGAATCCCTTTGTACTGTGTGATATTGCAAAACATTCGCGCGCGCACACACACGGCACGGTATCTACATGCATCTGTGCATGGCATTAGCATTTTGCAATTGCAACTGGCCAGAGAGTACCTCACACACCAGACCAGTCCCAGCACTCCCTCTGCGAAGCGATTTTCCCCAACTGCCAACTGAAGCGTAAACGAGGTAAAGGCTGCGGATTTCAATCGCAATACCAGCATAATCCATGCCCAAGCGGTGGTAACGACAGTCGAGCAGACAGAGGTTCCCCAGCAGTGGTTGCATGGTCGTTGCCAATCCCAAAGTGAATCAACTCCACAACAAAAAGAAGAGAAAAAAACGGAACAGCGGCCCGACAAATCTGATCAAATTGATCAGCTCGAGGTTTTTTTTTTTTTTTTTGTAATTTTTTGAAACTCCAAAGTGCTCGCCCTCGTTCGCGCTCCAAAACCGGACAACGTACGGAAAAGTGGATTTGCAACGCAGCAAGAGAGCATGGGGGATCCAACTATAAGATATCCAAAGTCCGTCCAAGCTGAATGCACACGATGACGAAGAAAACGACAGCAGCGACCATGGAACTGAAACTATGGCTACGATTATACGGTTGCAGCTGATGATGATGATGATGTTGATGATGACGATGGTAATGATGATGAAATGTTTGCCAAGTGGTTACCTACGTTTGGTGGTTCCACCAGCCAGCTGAAAAAGGGGAATCGCCTGCGCTGTTGTAGCGTGCATTGCGATGCATCGTCGACGTCTTCGTCATCATCATCATCGTCGTCGTCGTCATTGAAAACACAAGACAACTATTGGGGGGAGGCGAGAAGGGGGTAATCTGGCATAAAAGACTTATGCAGTTGACCGGGTTCGATGTGTGCGGCTTTCTGGCCAACAGAATTGCATTTGGCGGCCTCCCTTCCGCCAGTAACGAGAAGATTCCCCAAGCTTACGGTTGAACTGGTTGCGAATGCAGCACAGATACGTGGCAGCAAAGATTTGCAGAGCACAGCAGGTGGTGCTGGCTCTAGTGTGTACTGGTAGGTCTTTGCTTTGTTGTTCTAGAAATTGCCTTTTGCACCGAGCAAACCCCCATGAGCACCTCGGTGGGTTTCTTCATCGCTGTTGTCTTGCTTCTCTGATTCTTGCGTACATTCTGCACAAAAATGGTCAACAGGAAATAATAATTTTGCACATGGCAGTGGTCGAAAGAGGAGGAAGGGAATGAGGTTTCATTCTTTTTTGTTTTTTCTCGTGTCTTTGTTCAAAGATTTCTTGTGCGTTTGAGATGATAAGTCTCTTCGTGGATACTGTTGTGATGTGGGAAGATGCGATGTAGTGAAAAGGATTCCCTCTGCGGATGATTATTATGGGAATGATGGACAGAGATTGCAGAGAGGGGGACTCGAGGTACCTTTTTGTGTGGGAATTTGTTTATTTGGGAAGCAGGTGGGTAATTGACATCTTAAAAGGGTCATCTGCTCGGTTTTATTTGCCTTTGAAGTCACAGGAGAGATGTTGTGTGTTATCTTGTGAAGGAAGTAATCTTTCTCTTGCTTGGCTGTTGGGTGGAAGTGATTTAATCTTGTTTTGGGAAAACGATTAGAATTTACCGGGCTTTGGAGCGAGGATGTAAAGGGCTAAGGTGGGCATTAAATTTTAAGGCAGTTTTACACCTTTGGAAGCTAGCCAAAGGCTTTAATTTTATGCGTCCAACTTGTTCCCTTCTTCACCATTTTCACAGTAGCTTTCCCCAACTTTTTGATGCTCAAAGGGTGCCTTATTGAGACTGTGACAAGTTAGAGCTTCCTGAGATCTGTAAGGCACTTCCAATTGTACGGTCACGTTCGGTTACAAACCATGTCCACTCCCAACCAGACTTCGCCAAACCATCTCCTGACTGATATTTTACCGAATTATGATTGAAAACTCATGCCAGATGCATAGCATAATCTTAATTAGTTTCTCGTCTAGCGGCCATAAAATATATTCGAACGCGTTCACACATACGCCCATCGTAGAGGAAATAGTTTGGTGAGTAATAGAACATGTTTTCGTTCCCCACCACCGCCAACTATAACAACAAAAACAGCGCAACCAATTAGCATTTTTAATTTCAGCCGAAACAAATAGAACAAACATTAGCTATGGCGCCGTGAACTGGCATTTGGTGCCACAAGAAAAGAAAAAATGCTGCCAAATCCAAGCGGACAGATGGCGCTGATTGATGTTTTACGTAGACGATGTTTGTTCCTGTGGTTTATGAACCCGACATGAGTCAGAAGTTAGGAATTTATGCTAAACAATTGCGGCGAAGAGGGATGAGACAGAAGACCGAGTCAAAAGACGTCAATGCTTCCCACGATACCAACGAAATGAGAAAAGACGAGGCAGCACAGGGCAGAGTAGCAAAAGATTGCCAGATGAATGCCCTTAACAAGTCATTCGCAACTTACAAGAACTAGAACTTGGGTTCATTGTGCTCATAGTTCACGTGTACTCTTTACTTCACGCTTCATGGAGCTACAGATCCAGTCCGAGATGGACCTGGGTCTCAGTCAACAAACCTCTCGAACCTACTGAGCTGGTCCGTGCAGGTCCGTGCCGGCTCATGTCGGTCCTTGTCGGTCCGTGTCGGGCGATAGTGATAGCTGGCTATCTCCAGTTGCACACATTAAGTTGGTTGAGATCTTTTTCTTTACTCGTGGATTCCTGTGGTAAAAGGGGCTCCGCAACATCGATGTTCATTCGCTCTGTATAGGCTCGTCTAAGACCGCTTGCGGTTTGACAATCGCAAGTGAGACACTGATAGCCCGTTGTGTTCGTCCCAATTTCATCGACATGTGTGCGTAGTTGGACAAAATTTTAAACAATCAAGCTTCTGGTGTTGGCTTCTAACTCCCTCACAATCCGTTCCCGGATGATGTTTAAGAAATTGCTTAACAGAGAGTCTCCATATCTACATTTTTTTCTGATGTTAATGGCGATAGAGGGCTCACCATTTATTTTGACCAGATGCCCGAGTTTTGCTGGGATGCCACAAGCAGATATGTACATACATACATGTACGTACCTTGTAAAGCATTGCAAGAGACACGCGTCTTAAAAATCTTTGAAAAGGTGACGAATTCTAGGGTCTTTTCCAGGATCGGCCACAGTATGAGGATTTGATTGACAGTAGAGGTTCCGGGCCTAGAACCGATCTGAAAAGGACCAATTAGGTTGTAGAGGAAATGGTAAAGACGCGCATACAAACAGCAGAGAAAATCTTACAAGCAATGTCTCAAGACCTGAAGCATCTTTAAAATAACCCATAGGTCTGTGATGAGTTGGTGTATGCACCCTTCCAAAGAATCACCAGCAGATTTAAAAACCTCTGCAGGAAGTCCATCGACTGTAGCGCTCTTACTGGACCGGAGGTTGAATATCACATTATGAGTACTGTGGCGTATGTGGAACATTTTAACTGATTTTTGAGGTGATCTCAGTTGCCTATTCGCTTCTGAGAAGCGAGTTGTTCCTGAGAGCGGCATTTTGATCGTCATCGCCATTTAGAAGTCTGCAGAAATCGGCCTTCTAAATCCCTGTTTCTTTTCTATCATTGCAAGCTTCGAAGATCGCTTTAATGTTAACACCTCTCGCCTGCCTCAAAAGGCACCGGTTTACCTAACCTAACCTAACTGAGTCTTCATTTGGATACCACGTTGGTTGAGTTGTGGATATTTTCTGTTGACCAAGTACCCATCAAAGCCTGTTCAACCAAAGCGAACGTCTTCAACACCCCGGAGAAGACTATCCCCAAATTAAATCGTCTTTGCATCATGCTAATCTGTGGCAAAGCTCACGCCCTAGTACAAGAATGGCGAATGTTCCCTTTCATGGTTCCTCATGGTTCAACAAAAATTTCACGACTGAGCTTAAGTGCGTGCTGTATAGTGACATAGTGCCTTGAACTAAGCTCATGAACTATTTTTGCAGATGGACCAACCAAGCCCACAACTAAACTTGTGTGGTTAAGACTGTCAAGATGCGACTTAAAAATTGTGGTAAGTCGTACGACGTGGTTTCGTGAGAAACTCAAGCCTGTCTTAATGAAAAGAGGAGGCGAATGCCCTGCTTTCAGATAAATCAGACACACAACCTTGTTTAGTTCGGATTGGTCCTCTAGAAATGAGGTACACTTAGACCAAACGTAGGCTATAGAAGCCTTGGACAGCTTCATCCTCAAAAATGAGAATCAGATGAATTTAACTGAAGGAGAGGGGCAAATTTAGAGAGACTCTTGGATCCTAAAACCCTTCCTTCTGAAAAATTAACGATGCTTCGGCAGTCTGCATACTTTTGGCTGGTATGACGGGCTTTCTGTTGACAAAAATGGGTTGATGTCCCCTTCCTCTGACTACCTTGAAATGATACAAATTGTAGTTTGAAGCTGTCTATCATGGCGTTGAACCATTCGGTTTAGTGGCCCTAGTGGCTTCATTTGAGTTTCTAGCGAAGCCTAGTTAGACAAGGTCACTGACTACCTTCAAGTTATAGATTGTAGTTGTCTATCATGGCGTTAAATTATTCGGTTCAGTCTTTTAAGGGGCGGATCAAGACCAGACACTGAGGGCTTCCAGTACAGAAAACAAACCCCGAACCATAGATTGACAGAAGTCGCCTTTGCGTGGCGTGGATCTAAGAATTATGACCATCGCACCACGGTCAACGGCGGCATAAATCCTACCAAGTAAATCCATGTCCTCCTCCGAACTCCTCCTGCCCAACTTAGGAATCAGCACCACTCATTTCACACCCATGGCTTCGCACCACGTTTCTGCCTTTTTCTTTCATTTGTGTTTCGCACACACTCTTTTTCTTTTTTGTTTGCGGTTTTCGTTTCCTTTTTTTTTTTTATTGTTATCCGCCGTGTGCTTGCCCCATTACGCAATCCACAATGCGCGCCGTGCTCTTTGTGTTTTGCTAATGCCGTGGACTTGTGGTAGTTCAAAGCGGTGATTAATGATCTCCTCTCGCTCTGAGTGTGCTCGCGTCTGTTTACTATTTCTGCCTGTAAAAGGTGGCGTGCGAGGTGGGCCGCCGCGTTCCTCGTCCGCCACGCCGCCGCCCGGCATCCAGAATTGTGTGTTGTCTTCGGCATTTGGCTAGATAATGCCAAAACCCGTATGACTGTGAGCTGTCTGTAGTTGGGTGGCGTCATTTACACCGCTCGCGCGCCAAGCGGACACCATTTAGGGGTGTCACGGGGGGGTCAGTGTGTGGTAGAACTGGTCATTGCTGGAGTGCGAATCAACCGAAACCAAACCTGAAACTATCGCGCCAAACCCAGCTGCGCTCTCCTCCTGTTTCGTGGTGCCGCCATCGCTTGGCTTTGCTTTGCTTTACGGTGCGGTATGCTCGCTCTACGGCTTCTGTGTGCGGTTCTATGAGCACGTAATCTTGATGACTTTTATAATTCTCTGAAGCGATTGTGTCTGCCTTAATGGGTGCTTGGTGCTGACCAGCGTGTTGGCGTTTGCCCAGCCACCCTCTCGTTCCAGACCGAGAGCGACCGATCCGTGAGTCCGGTTATTGATTTGAGGATTAGACGGAACGTGTTTGTATCTATAACCATTTCTGAGTTCCTTTTGTCAGTTCTCTATGCTAACCATACTCGTGGTACGATGTGTGGTACGGTTCGGTTTGTTTAAGTTAATTAACGGATGCATTAGAACAATTAGGAGGTGTTAATTGGGCTGACATGGTTGTGAAGCCGTGAAACGGGTTCTTTGGGATGCGGTTCTTCTCTTCTGTTTTGTCACTTCTGGCACTGATGACCATATGTTCGGAGAATGCGATGAAATCTCGTGTGAACGCTTAGCTGGTCATGTAACAATTATCCATGGTGTTTGGCAAATTAAATTTCACGGATGCAAATGACAGGAAATGACTGTTATTTTTTTTTTTGTTACGGCATCGGAGCGATGTTGTTAAAATGATGAAATGCTTGTGTAAATCTTATGTAACTTTGGGAGGGGTGTAGAATTATTATTATTTTTTGTTTAATGACAGCAGTCCGGATCACTAATGAGTATGAGATCGTTGCAAGGTGTTAAATTATCAATCAAACCTTAACGATTGATTTGTAACGAAGAGTGTCACGTGGAAATCAACTGGCAAATTAACGCTCTTTCAAGGCCAGAAATAGTCCCAAAAGACACAGCTCTTTTATCACACTGGATATTTTTTGATCTGCATACACGTGCTAGAAACCTTTGCATCTCCGTTGTTGTTTTTAATATTCGTTACGTAACGTTACATTTTCGTGACGAAAAAATTACTAGATTTGGTATTGACAACTTAAGTTTATGACGCGTTCTCTCAGACGTCTACGAATAGAATTCCAGCCCTTGTACATTCTTCAAATCCCTCTCATCCTCGCTAGTCGCTTTAAGAACAGGTGGACCATCTTCCTGTCTGCATAACTTCTCTGAATTTTTTTTAACATCAGCAGACTTGAAATTTAAATTCCAAACAATTAATTCAATTAAATCCAAGCAAAGGTAGCAAGGAGTTAGTCTCTCAAAGCGATTAAGACAAAGAAGAGAAGAAGGAATGGATGAGCAGTGCACATGTTGTTCCACTGTGTTGCATTGAAACAAATTCCCAAGTCCCGCACTTCCCATTGCAAACTATAATAAACTCATCAAGTTCAATGTAACAGCCGTGTCTTCGCGAAATGTCGCTTCCTGTGTTTCTTTCCCGTTCTCCTCCTGGTCATTGGCAAAATACCAAAACAACGAGAAAAATACAAAACGAACCACAAGATGATGACGATGACGAAGACGCAGGAGAATTTTTTTTTGCAACAAAATGCGATTCAACGATTGGGCGGTTTGATGCTGAGCATCCTTGTGGCAGAAAACAATAATTGGCCCACGGTAGCTGGAAGTTTTATTGCAAAGAAAAACGTAACTCGTTTGAAATCGTTTGTCTCTGGTTTAAAACCATGAACCTGTTCCTCACGGCAGTGTGTAGTACATTCAATGATTTTCATTCACAAAGAAAAGGATACTCGAGCGCGGATTCAACTGCTTTTTGTTGTTCTTCGTTCGTCTTGGGTGTTTGCAGGGGAATAAATCGCTTTAAGAGTTCTCTCGAAGTCTTGACCAATCATGGCTAGATTCTTGACTATGATGAATCCATTGAGTGGTCCAAAAGTCAGAAGAACTTGTCATTGTCCACTTCAAAGTGTTCTATTTATACATACATCCACCCGTGCATTCCTTTCTCTTTTCGAAAGAAAGTGGAAAATCCCCCAAATACCTGACATTTTTTTTATTTTTGCTGTTTAAAAATAAATTATTCCATTTCGAATATTTTCACAAAATTCCTTCTCAACTCTCAGACACGTTCCGCAAAAATAAACTCCAAGCGAAAATATTTTCAAAAACGACTGCGAAAATTCCCTTAAAATGGAAACATCCCCTGCTGCTAGGAAAACTATTCCTTCTCTGATATTTTTTTCCTCTTTGATTCAAAACTGAATTATTTATAAACAAAATAATATTTCATGTTTCTACATCCACACAAACGAAAAAAAAAACTAAATTTTTGGCATTTCCTTTACAGAAACCTCAAACGCCCGGAAATTGGCATTGGAAAATGCGCAATCCGCCGAGAAGAGAGAAAAATTAAAAGGTGAGCTCATTGAGAAAATTTCTTATTCATAAAAATAAATTTTTTGGTTTGTTTTTGTTTCTATATTTTGTTCTATAAGAACTTTTTTTTTTTTGTTTACTAAATCTAATTTTATTTGTAAATCACAAAGGCGTGAGAAGTACAAAAGTGTGGGATTGCTTGGGTTGGTAGTTAAATAAATTTAGTTAAAAATACGAGGCGGTCTACTTTGTTAATTAAAATATTAAAAATAATTTAGAAGATCTAAAAATTTATATGATGATTAATTTAGTATTTCCTGCGGTGGGTGGTTTAATATATTTTAAGCAGTTGACAGTGTTTTGTTATTTAAATGATTTTGTTTTTTTAATTTTCGGGAATTTTTGATATTGAGCTGGTGCTGGTTTATTCGTGTTTGATGAGTTGACAGAAACATCGCAGTCTCTTGTTCATTCTTACACCGAGTTGCATTCAGACACGGAGGGGGGCTTCGTATCGAATATTCTTAGTACAGACGCGCTGTCTGTCTACTGATTTGATGTATCCCAGTTTGAAGACCTCATAGAATTCGCAGTAACATGTACATACACATATGTGGGTTCGAAAAAACAAAACGCACCGTTAAAAAAAAATTACAAGAAGATTTAGATCACGAGCTAGAAATAAGGAAACATATTGGAAAGATAAGATTTACACGGCCTCGTCGTCGTTGAAAACTTGCAAAACTTGCCTGGCTATCGCTACAGACGCAGATGCTCCGATCCTTCCACCTTTTCTTATCAACATAGTCCGTGGCCATTAGGATTACAAAGATCTCTGCTTGGAAAACAAAGACATGCTTGCCTAACGAGTAGTGAAGTCTAGTGTTGTCAGTTTCCACGAAGACAGCACTACCGGACCCATGACTGATTTTGGAGTCATATGTGAAGTCCGACTACAGCCCAGTCCAGGCTCGAACTATTGCCGAAGCCAGATCTGAACTTTTTTTTTGTTTTTTACTTTGAAGCTCGCGACCCCATAACATTTGCCAAAGGGGGACGCAACCCACACTTTGAAAAACACTGTACAAGACAATTGAATCAGGGAGTCCTCTGAATTTTGTCGCAGTTTCTTCCCGGCCGTAGTTCCTCATATCAATACGAAAATTGGTCTAAAGGACATTTTGCTTTTGCTATTTCTTACCTTGATTTGCAGCCAAAAATACTGCTAGCGCTAGACATCCCCACCGTATACATGTACCTCCTTGTTATCTAGACACAGGCGATGCCTGTCAAATACTGACACTATTCATTTGACAGCTCCTCGGTACATTTTTAGAAGTTTCTTCTTAGTGCAGCCAGCCTCCATTTTAGTCGCCATTTTGGTCTGTCGGCATTTAGCCATGCTTCCACGCACTCTCAGGTGTTCAATTATCGACCACCGATCATAGCCCTTGCAATCTCTCTACCTAGAAGAAAATGCTTCAGAACACAGGGAATTATTCAGGCCGCCAAAACTCAGAGGTCGGCCTCTGCTTCGTCAGGTGCATATTCGCTTGTGCATATTCGCTTAACCAAATCTTAGAGATGAATCGGTGTATGTTGTCTACACCGGCCGGTTAGCCATTTGCTACAGCAGGGTTGTTGGCTCAATATTTTCGATATTGCTGTCCTCACCTGGTGTTGACTAAATGGACGGAGGCTTTTGGTTCGACCTGCCTGACAGCGAAATGTTGGTCGTTTTGTCGTCGTTTTATAGTTTGTGAAAGTAGTTTCAAATTCACAGCATCAATTGTGACTTCACTACCGGGACTCCTTTTTTATCTGCCACGTTATATTTTTATCGTCTCCAGCCTTTCTGAGTGGCGATTTCCCTCGTCTTCATTTTCGCTCACTCTCATTATAATTGAAGTTGTTCATCTGCCGGGATTTTAATGGAAAGCATTTCCGGGACCATGCAAGCAGCATCGTTAAATCCGATGCGGTATGCCCAGCAATACACACATTCGGTGCATATTCATGTACGACGACATGTACGATTTGTATGGCTTGATCCATACTATCTATGCCGTTTATACTATCTATGTGAGAATTATTGCCAAAAGCTGTATGTAGCTATGTCTTCCAGCTGGTATATTCCTTTCGGTTTTTGGCATAATGCGCGCCATGGTGCCTAGGCACAATGTCCCGTCAATACACCAATTAGGATGTGACATTTTGTTTTGTTCTTGTCTATTCTCTGCCATAAGCTGCGGGTTATAATGCTGTCACCTCTGGAGGAACAAGAGGTGTTAATTAGTTCTCTTATCTTACTTTTCTTTACACACGATGTGTGGTCTGTTTCGCTTTTTCCAAAGGCAAATGTCGGTGTTTTTTCTTAGAAGCAATACGTTCAATACTTTCCTTTGCATGCCCATAACTCGGCTTCCAAGACGTCCCCTGAGTAGGTCAAGGATGAGATGGTTGGACCAAGTCCAAAAGCCGTATAAGGGTAGCCCCTGATGATTTGGAGTTTCGATGGCGGAAGATCGAAAGATGTGCAGGGTCCACTTAAGCATCCTAAACCCACGATCATCATAGTGGATAAGCAGGTCATTGACATATGATGAGCAACACCTTCATTTCGAATGTCTATGCCCACAGCTAGCTTGTAACCAAATCTTTCTCTAAAACATTTTTCAAACAACACAACTTCAAGTATAAGATTGATTCACCAATTGCCAGATACAAAATGGATTCGAATTCGAATTTCTTTTTGTTTTACCTTAATCTAAAAAATTGCATCACTTTCCTTGGTGCTTACGTCAACGAAATGATCTCCTGTCAGAGGTTAACCTAAGAATTTGACATTTCTAAAATTTCTGACACTTGTGACACTTGATTAGTTCACCCAGATAACGCAGTAATTCCACTACATTTCAGGGAATCTTTTCAATTTTTCATGATTTTATGCCGTCAGAAATCAGACGTTTTGCATCCACAATTTTTCTATGTCCCCCAACCTCAAATAGACCACATCACACCCTATGATAGTCAGCAAAAGTTAATTTACACAACTAGAGATGTGTAATCGCTTTGAACTTTAATCGCTTATCGGTGAAGTTCATGATAATAATTATTATTATTATTAATTTTTGTTTCACCGCTTATCAGCTACAACAGCACAAACTTATTTTGTCCAAGTTTGATGGACAAACAGAAAAAAAAACCTCGTTAATCAAACAATACGTCTGTGAAGAATAATAAAATCAATTTGTTGGCACATATTTTCAAAAAAAAATATACAACTACCATCACCACCACCATCGATGATTGACAGCAGTTTGACGTGAGCAAGCTAAGCAGAAAATAAAAAAAAAATTGTTTAATTATCACTTTCCGGTAGACGAAATGGAATTTTTCGTCATTTCGCGAACATTTTGCTTGGCCATCAAGGTTAGATTACGGTTGTTGTTTGTAATGCGACTTCTGTGTGTGCCTGACACACCGTAAAGGAAGAGGAGACACTTTAGAAGTTAAGCCTCTGAGTAATTAGCAGGTGGGAAGAATGAGATTAAGTTTCATCAGCTAGGTAGATAAGACTAGGGGATTACAGCTTTGCTATGCACTCCTAACTAAGAGAGGTGTTAGCTGTGTGTTTTTTAGAAGGCAGAACTCATAATGGGTAAACGTGCTAATCTTAGCTTTCTAAGGCTTGTACAGGGTTTTATATGTCAACGAGGTGGGGATTATAGTAATAAATGTGCTGGAGACGTTGTTTCGATGGAGACTTTCCATAGGAAGGGTGAATCCTTCAGTTTGAAGTATTTTCTTGAACATCACTGGTCTGAAGATAGGTTAGGTTAGTTTGAAGTGCCCACCAGATGGAGCCAACGCAGGACAGGTCCTGGTTACTTTGCCAGAAACCTGTTAAGCGCTTTGTTGACGTTTTGTTACTCCATGACTCTCGTGAGAACCTTGCGAGCCCAAGCCTACTCCTGAAATCGTTTAAATATGTAGTTCCGCTCGGTTGTCCTGGTACTATTCAGGTCATTTAGATCATTGAATAGATTCCTACGATATTGACAAGGACGGAATTCCTTTTCCTGATCTTTGCACCCTCTGCAGAAATCATTTCAGACTTCTTCTAATTATGGAGCATGTCTGGCCTAAGATACAGTCTTCTGTCTCAAAAGGATACGCCAAGCAAACCTGACCTTAATTCAGTATTCAAGTTGTAAATGACATAGGTGTTTTGGTGGTCAGAAAATCACGCCTAGTCCGACAAATTTCTCAGTCAGGCAGTTTTGCCGGGATGTCGTTGCGACCTGGGACCCTACAGAGTAAGACTTTATGCTCTTCACACAAAAGAGACGATTTGGTCACTGGATTAACCTTCAGCTGTTCAACTGTGACTTGGGCCTGAAAGACGATTCAGTGACTGAAGGAGTGGTGAGCTTAGATCTTTCTCTAGACTCTGAGCATCAGGTTCACCTTGCTGGTCTGCCAGTCGTTGTCGAGCGTTAGGTTATACCTACGCTTTCCAAGTTGGACGCAAAAACTCTTTTATTATGACCTGTGACACTAATTCTCTAGACTAGACATTCATTTAGATAATTTTGACTTGACTCAGCAAATATCACTGCGAGCTCGCTGTGTGCCTTAAGTTTTCTCAACTTCTCAAAGAAGGTGAGTAGTTGGACCAGATTTGAAGAAAACGTGTCTCCCTGCCGAGATTTTTTTCTGTCTTCCTACGCAGACGTACGATTTCCAATGGTTTATTTCCATTTGGTTTTCAGAAATACAGACAAGTAGGCACCTATCGCTCGTATGTGGCAGGAATCAGGTTCTGTAGACCTCCTGTCTGTAGTCCACGTTGGGTTTACCAGCGTCATCGGTTAGGGCTTCCATTTTAGGTTGGATTCTAGTATATATAAGTGTCATGCAGACAAATCAACCGAATGCACCCGGACATCTGTAGAAAATCCGTGCCTACTCGCCATCAAGTGATAGGCGGAAATGGTGGCAGGTTGCGGGAAAGAAAACATTCGTCATGCATCTGAGCGCGTAAGGCTTTGGTGTCACCACTTTTTACGAGCGGCCAAAGACACTGTCAAACAGTGATTATCTTGCCTTTACTCAGATCAAGTAACGGGTTTTTAGTGTCGATGTGGCGAGTGACATGAGCTTCCAATCACTGTTAGGCCGGTTCCTTTATTGTAGATCGAAAAAATGGTGCTAAAACCATATCTTACAGATGGTACATGTACCCTTGCAAGTCTTCTTCTACAGCCTTGAACAGCTCAGCTCCTGTGCCATCAAAGCCTGCGGCCTTATATGATTTAAACCTCGCTCCATCGGCTTCAAATTTGTTTCAATCTCGTGGTTGTACTGATCGGTTGTCACCAGATTATGACTATCAGACTAGCTGTCGAGGTTTGCCTTCTCATCGACGTTTAATAGTCTGCAGAAGATCTTTTTTAAGTTTCTTGGCATCTACTGTGTGTTTACTTTGGAGTCTAGTTCTAGGCAGGACTTTTTCGCGCTTAGACGATACATTTACTCCTGCAAATTATCGGTCATTCTTCCTTAAGAAGGCGCCACCTTCATGACTTCCTTCCAATTCGTTATGAATGAATTTCCAATCAGGACACCTTTGAAATTCCACACGGAAGCTAGCTCTCACCTCTACTTTTTCTTTGAAAAATTCCCATCAAAACAGAACCCAGTTGTTGACTTAACAATCGAAACATGAAATCGAAAGTGACTAGCGCACACCTGTCTCACACACAAGATCACACCCTCCCACATCCACTTCGACAGTAAAAAAAAAAATACAAAATTTCCATATTCCATCCGGATCCCAATATTCTTGGCTTCCACCACCACTCCACTCTCTGCTTTGCTCTTAGGTTTCCTTTTTAAGTCAATAAATCCTGCAGATTACTGCCACACTTATACCGACGACGACTTCCGCATTAGTTGTCTGACCAAAAAGCCACTCCCGTCCCCATCCCCACCCCATGACGAAATTGACTTGAAAAGCGAAACGAAAATCCGATCAAAACACAATGAAAACAGAAAACACAACCCACACTTGGATACGGGGAGCGTATCCATAACAAAACAACATGTTGTTGCATCATCCTACATCGGAGTAGTAGCCCCCCCGACTGTCATTAGAGATGGAGAGCTGTGGGGGATTCTATGCGATTGAGTCACCGCCAATTTTACACTCTCGCCGTTGGAGGGAACGCAAATTCAGATACATCCACAGCGGGTGGGGGAGGATGGAGGAGGAGGGGAAAGTTGAAGTATTTATTTAGCCTGTCATTTTTAGCGATACGTCAACATTTCCAGCACACTGACCACCCCATGAGCTCAGCCCGGTCGTAGTGCAGCGCTCGATTCTGCCCGTCGCCAATTCATCTGCAGTGTGGTGGCTGGCTTTTCGCGAAAACGAGCGGCGCGTAAGCCTCTTAATTGCTCCATTATCACGTCCCTGCGGGGCCAGCGAAGAGCGAGACCTTTTTTCCATTTGGAATTTGTGTGAGTGCCTGCGGTCGTAGCGGTGGTGACGATGATGACGACGCGATGGCTTTTCAAGGTAATTCGAGAGGAAAATAAATAGTAAAGCTCATTGTTGGTGGTGAGTATCACCGTATCACGTTCTCTGGGGGTATTCCGCACGGAGTGGTCCCACCAGTTCCAGCACAGCACAGGGCAGGCTTTTGCGTACGCGGTCTTCTCGGTGCGCGGTGACACAACCGCTAAAGAACTCGTTTAGCCGCTAAACGTGTGCAGCACTATATGACGGGCGCGCGTGTTTCGCGCTAATAGATACATAGATACACATTCGATACATAGATAGGTGCAGCTTCTGTATATAGGAGTGCGGGAGGGAAGTAGGCGACAACAACTGTTTTTTTTTTTTCTCTTGTGCCTTCCTTCGCACCCCGACTTTATTGGTTTTCGGTTTGCTGCGTCTTTTCTTTGGATTCGTTTCGAAAACTAATTTCGTCGAACTAATTACATGCAGAATGGGTGACTTCAGCCAAGGAAGGGAGGGTGGAGGGTGCTGATGGCGGCGAACACCCATAAAGTCAATTCGGCGCAGACGAGTTGACAGCCGATGTCAAGTTGACAGCCGGACAGTTTGTCTCATTTTGCCAAATGATTTCATGAATTTGACATTTGCGATGCTGTGTGTGCTTGTGTATCGAGTGGTGGGTAGCCTGCTTGTGGGCTTGGAAACAGCACGTATTACGAGTGTATAATGACTCTCGGTTGAGGAATTTTACTGACGGCGGCGGCGCTCTCATTAAATTCACGTTTCGAGTTCAGTTAGTTGAACACGGAATATGGAGCTCGATGGAATGGGATGATGGCTTGGTTTGGCTGCATGCACACGAAGCGCGGCGTTTGCCATAGTGTGGGGTGTCGGGAGGAGAATACGCTATATTTAGACCGGTCTAATGTATGATGTGACCTCTATACTTGGTGGGTGGCTATAATGGCTGATGGCGATGGCAATGGTATGGTGTGGTAAGAAATTTCGATTTCAATTTCAATTGTTTGGCTTTGGGTGGCACTGTGCTGTTGTGCCACGGGTGACTTTCTGTTGTCACTTTGCAAAGTGAATTTTTTTTTTTTTTCCTCTAGGTACGTCCGTCTTATGTAATTGGTTTTATTTTTATCAATGTAAAGTGGGAAGCGTATTGGATTAGGTGGGTCGCGGATTGTCAGAAAGAATTTAGGGAATTTCCCTTGTTTTGCACTTGGCTTGGTGTTCTAATGCGAATTTTTTCGATAAATGATGATGAAAAGCTGTTGTGTGACAGGAAATCCTTTGAGGGGTTGCTTTTGAAAATATGGGGCTTCTCCATTACCAAGTAGTGTTAGCGACGATAGTTTGACCATGACTCAGAAGGCAGGGAAAGTCAAAATCTAAACCTTTTGGGTGCAGTTCGAGTTTCAAGAATAGACGTGCACTTTGTTGTGTCCTTAGGACTTGCAGTAACCTTCGAGCTTGTGACATTCTTCAGCAAAGCAATAGGAGGGCGTTTCTTAAAGGTTTGAGGTTTTGACGGGTTCCCAAAGGGGCTTAAGTGTATGTTTAGTCTTTGGTCTTCCAGTTGAATCTCTCTCCGACTGCCTTCTATGTTTAAAACCGATTTATTGATCTAAGAGTAGCACCTCTGCCCTATGCTGAGCTACTGGGGACTTTAATGCCTTTATCGGAAATTGTTGAGCTGATACTTTTGGCATTATTATTGCTGAGAGGCTACTGATGCTCTTTGAGACCTAAAGCGTCTGTAAGTCCATTCATGGCGGAATCTGTCACGCTGTCGATGATACCATTTTCCTGATTTTTTCATTGAGGTCCGGCCTTAAGGTCTGGTTTGTTTTGAAACTTGAGAATGATGGCCCCGCGAGTAGCTACACCTAATGAGGGTGGTCGATCTGCACAGAGCCCCGAATTATGCAGACATGCTTGTAGCCTTTAGAAGAGACCTACTTTCCGCCAGTTCATCACCTTGTGCATGTAATATTTTTCGCGAAAATTTATTGACACCTCCGAAAGGGGAATTGAGAAGCTTCTTCCTGGCATAAAATACTCTAGAAGAGGAGACGTGATGTCTTGAAAAAAAAGTTCGGTGAACACTACTTTGGCTCGAAACTACGCAGCTTGCACAGCAGTCCAACCTACGCGCCACTGAGCCTCGACGACTATAAAAGCTCTAAAGTTTGACCCGCCATTAAGCAGACCAAGTCCTCATCTACCGATACGTTGCAAACAGCTTAACAGAATCTAGGTCAACCTGATTTGTCAGCCCATTTCATTTGACATCTATCTTGTTCACAGATCTCTGTCAATTCTGTCAACACTCTCATCCATTTCAATGAGTATGTGCTTAATCCGACGAAAAATTATCAATTTCTAGTTTATTTTGCACAGCATTTGTCTGAAGTCCAATTGATACATGCAAATCTAAGCGAAAACCGAAAACAAAATCAGAATTATGATCACATGGTCGTTTTTTACGAACACACACTCTCGCAAACGTGTGTTCTGTTCTGTCACCTCCCAGAACTGTCAAACATGACAACATCGCAAATTATCCAATAGCTTAGGTTGGCAAAAAAAACTGAAAAAAAAAGCAAACAGAAGCGAAAAACACGAGCTGATAAGTAGAATGTGAATACAAAATGGAATGAAAAGAGCGTAACGAGGAGTAGAAACTGACACGATCGAAAGAGGGTATGTTCCGAGGGTGTGGGGTTAGTGTTGCCACTGCATTGTGATGACAGATATTTTTCTTAAAATTTAAATTTTTGCAGTCTTTAGAGGACCCCGTTTCTAATGACGGCATCGTTGACCATCTTCGTGTGATTTCGCTGAATTTGAAATGAAAACTTCGAATTAGTGCCAATTGCTTCTCGGTTTTCTCGTTCCCTTTTTGTTTTTCCCGTTCTCTTTGTGTTTTCTCTGATTACTCAATTAATCATCGTTTACGATTCACATTTCCCAACATGTACTCGTACATGTATCTATAGGAAACTCAAGCAAATAAATGTTATCTCTGTCGTATCCTTCTGTGAATCTTTCTCTCTCTCTGTTTCTGTAGAGATTTTTATGATTCATACGATGAATGAATGCACTTTGGATGGATGGCATCATGAAGAATTCTCCCAGGAGATGTCAGCAACCTTGACATTTAGTCGCATGTCAAATTTAGTTCGACAAATATTTAGGCTATAGGCAGTCTAAAAGCACACGACTAAATTTAGAAACAATTCCGTGGACTGGCCGTCCTACAACGCCATTACGATTCTCGGGTATAAAGTCCATGGGTGTAATAAAAGTTCCGTGTCGGCACATGTACTCGCACGTAAATTAAGGGCGACCGACGAGTTCAAGGTCTTCGCGGGAGAATAGATAAAAAATAAAACTGTTTTTATTTTTTTATCGGACGATTTGATGTGACAGCTGCTGTGTTTGTGTGTTAGAAAGGGAATTCGGGTGACTCAGTTGTGGAAATAGCTGGCGAACGAATAGATTACCATAATTGTTGGAGTAGAAGTTGTGATTGATTTGATTGGGTTGACGGTTTTATTTTTATAATACCGGCAAACTTGGTGGGAGGTTGTTATGAATGTGCGTTTGCAAATGAGATTGTGTGGGATTCTTACGTGATTCAGACAAGATATTAGAAGGAACAAATGTAGCTATACTTGTCTGTCTTCCTTTTTGGAAAGATTGATCGACGCGTTGGTTGGGATAAACTTAAAATTGCACTACAGAAGCAACAAGTTTTTTTAAGGCACCACCTCCGGGCAGGCTAGCTTTGTTTCTGCTAATCGTGGGAAAAAATTAACAAGTACAAGACATGAAAGCCATGTCGTGTGTGTCGCTCCTGTGGAGGATTCAGCACCGAATATGTGTATATTTTTATTTCTAGAGAAGGTGTGAAGAAATCACTTATCTAAGCCCTTGAATAGTCCTTGCCACAGTCCTCAACTCCCACGAATACCATGTCACACCGCTTTAAGGTGGAAGTTTTCCTTCTCTACCGTCTGACACATTGTGGCTAGGATTAGAAAATACTCTTGGTTAGAGCTTAAACGTCTATTTGTTGCTTACATTCTTCCTTCAAACAGTCAGGGGAGAACTTGACCTCCATCCACATCCTGCAATTCATGAGATTTGCACATTGTTGTCGCTTAACACTAAAACTCGCAGGTGCAGGTAATGACTTGATCTTAAGTTTTCTGATTGCAAAAACCCGCCGGTAGAACTTGCGATTCGTCAGGATTTATTTGTCGCAGTTTTCTTTGACATTCATAGCTCTTTTGAGTTAGGAAAATAGATCGGAGAATTTAAAAACAAAAATTTAACCTATTTGCCAGTAACAACGACATCAGCCAATTGGGACACTTCAAAATCCTGTGTGGCAACACTACGGCAAGATTCGTCTATAATGCATCCAGTGTAAGGCTTTCCGATCACTGCCGGACTATTGTAGTGTATTTAGGCAGTCAGCATTGGAATCACCGACAAAACGATCCAAGTTGATGAAGCTATGCCGCAGGCCTCTTTATGTTTTCGCTGATCGATGCTATGTTTCACTGTGTTAGGTTTCAGGACACAGGAACGTTCCGGGCGATTGTAGAGCGGACGAGCTAGAAAACGAAGGGGCAGACCACAGCCTCTTTGAAAATCAAGATCAACCGTCTACTTTTATAGAATTGTTTAAGTTTCGCCTTAAAAATGAAGGCAGAAGAGTCCCGAACAGCAGGTGTAATAATTCAAACACTTGTCGTTCGTTGCACTTGTCGCAGATGTTGCCTAATCTGGATCTGCAGAGAACAGGTAGACTTCTGTCTATGAATAGACAACGCCCAAGCTCTTTAGAAGGAGCCCTCACGGCGCATTGCTTAATAGGTAGACATGCTATCTTCCCTTCCAACGATTTCTGCAAAATCTTTTAAGATGAGGAGAAGGAAGGAACAGCAACCCACCTTGCATACCTGCCGTTCCCTATCCAGATTGAGACGAGGAACTCTGGTAGTACTTCAAAGAAGACCTAGTCAGGCTCGATATTTACGAAATGAAGAGCTTCGTCTTCCCGAAAGAAGGCGTTAACACATCTACGGTAGTCTCTTAAAAAAAGCCAAAAAGGGGTTCCCTATGCGAGGTTCCGGTGCTCTATGTGGTATTAAATTGGGTCTACACCTAGTCCCTGTATAAACCTCGGTATTAACTCTCCAGTTGGGCAGGTCATTAACTTACAGCCTTCTGTTGTGCACTCCAAGTTGCTTAAGATCGCCTTGTGCTCCCCACCTCAGTCAAAGTCTTCGTCTACTGCATTGTCCCTCTAGGTTTGATTTGAAGACTGCGGGCCGGAGCATTGGTTTCCCAGTCCTATACATTCCGAACGTTAAATGTCAAATTTTCTTTGATTCGGTCAATGTTGTCGCTGCACAACTCGTATAATTTGTGGTCGAAACTCCTTTCTCAAAGCCAATCAACGCAAACGTAAAAGTCTCTTACTGACTTGAAGTCATAGGAGTTCACTGTGACATTCTGTCCGATTCGTCGATGTTGTGTGTCTCTACAAGCTAAGGTAGCAAAATAGCTACGCGCCTTTACTTTTGTTCCCCATCAGGGCAGTGGATAGATAGACTCTACTCTATATTACTTCAAAGTTACAGTTGTCCGATCTGACATTTTGTCTGTTTCCGATGCAAGATATACTCTGTGGCTACTTTAACGCACCTTAGGTACCTTAGGTGGTTGGATTTGCTATTAAGATCGCGTCATCTTTCCTTTTCTACGCGCAATCGAACTAAAAGATCAGTTTGCGGTCAAAAACTTGACAAAGTCGGAGTTTGTTCCTCCAAAGACGCATTTTTAAGAGTCTTAAGCTGTCAAAGTGGTTGCTGAACGATTCTAACCTGAAATGCTACAGAACTCACTTCAGACGTGGCTGCCTCTGAGAAGCTGAGAATGTTTGCTGCATCGATTTCTCAGGGCTTTGTCTGAATTTCTTATATTCATTTACGTGTAGGGTTCCTAGATGCACTGTAGTTGCACGACGTAAGTCATCGGAAAGAAGTGGTTCTGAACTCGGATGGGATTAGGTTTCAGTGGCGTCTGGACTAACTAAGCATTGCGGCGCTATACATAAGTGGCGCCAGAAATGTAAGCAAATTTTCAGTTTCTTAGCTACCTCGGGGGATGGCGATGAGCCCACTACGGTGCCTAGTGTCTTATGCAAGCGCTGGCTGCATAACCCTGCTCTACCCAACCTATTCTAGCTACCTTGGACTTTGTTCTTTAAGGTTACGCAGCGGAAAGTGCGAAAAAGAAACAGCCAACCTTCGAAGATGTATCAAGTTTTGGCAGTCGTATCCTTACTCTGTCACCGCTTCCGTAACATTGAAATTCCACAAAGGAGTATACCCCTAACCCTTTAATCTCCAATTATCTCTGTGGAATCCCACGATTTACGGTACCCATCCAACACACACACACCAACACTAATCCACAAGTCAAATCCCGTTTAGAAACCACTTGAAACCGCTCTTCGTTCACCTGGAAATCCCCGGAATTTCTCAATCACGCTGCTCTCGGTAATTATTTGCATATTGACCTTTTCCCAACGACTTTCGTCCTTCCCTCCGGGTTCGTGGTAGGTACCTGTGCAGCATCAAATTTATGGAAGTCATTAGCGTGTAGGCGACTAATTGTCTGGGTTATTGTTTGTTTCCGTCGAAAAGGGTACTTTCGGGACCAGGTAACCAATTGACTGGAATATAAATTCATAAAGTCAGGTGCTAAGGTCCATTGTAAACCACTTGAACGCCGGTGACTTCCCGGAATTCCTGTGGAATTTTGAAGAAAGAAAAATGTTTCGTACGTGTATCTCACGATCGACATATTGATTCCCTGACGCATGCCTGAGCTGAAATCGGATGCAATGTGTGCGTCAATTGCAATAGATAACCCACAGGCGATAACGAGAAGGAACAATAAAATATCAATCATTGCCAGGCATATGTATCTGCACATCTACATGTGTAGCGATAACCGCCAATAAAACGAAGAGTCAAACATGTTCACAAGGCGTACCGCGAACCGCCTGGGGTAGAGGGCCTTGGGAGGCGGGAGCCGGATTGTGGCCACTCATCACCAGCGCGCACACATCACAGTCATCACAGACATCACACATGGGAGCTGTATGTTGTTTATACACATCGTATCCCTATCGCGTTTGATTGGGCTCCCCGGACTCCGGTCCCCGCTTGGCACACTTGAGAGAGGGGCCACGTCAGGGCCGGCGCGGTGTGAGTAACAATTAAGTGTAATATCAATGGCGACATGTTGATCGTTGCATTTGTGTGCTGGCAGACTGAGCTACGATCGTCGGACAAATGTTTGTATAGTCACTCGCAATCGGAGTGAGCTCCACCGCAAAGCGGACGAGGTGAGCGGCCCGCGGGCGGCAAAAGAGAGAGACATTCACTGGCGACGTAAGTCTGCGATCGCGACTCCTAAACTGATTTAATGGAGTTGCCACTTTATATGGGGAGGACGACGGCGGCGGCGGCAGTAACTGTGTGTGGATCCAAGAGTATCTGTGCAGTGTGCCTCCCCAGTGCCGGATCGATACAGCAGCAACGTCGACGGCGGCGGCGGCTGAATTTATTTATGCAAAGCGTAGTGTAGGTAGAAATTGTCGATATACAAATAGATACGCCGCATACGCAAGCATTGAAGTTGGTGAGTTGGTGCTCCGGTACTTTTTTTTTTCCCCCCATTTTATGTTGTGTTCGTCTTCTTTCGGTCGTTTTTCTGTTGAGGAGGAGACGACATAAATTGTTGAATTGCGCTGAACTTAACAAAAAACGATATGCTGTCGGTGTTTCGTGTGGCTCTGGCAAGCCGTGTCTTGGCTGGCTGTTGTTGTTGTTGCCTTTTTTAATGAGCGCAGCAGTAGCCGGAGTAAGCCAAGCACATGGGTGGGTACAGTGTGTGGTGCTGCTGTTTTCCTGTTCTGCTTCTTTTTTTTTCGTGTGTGGCTTGACCGACCGATCGATCGATGTTTAGAAATTGGGTGTTGATCGATTCTGTGATTAAAATAAAGTGGATGAACTCGTGTGGTAAGAGGAGAGAAATATTCGCGAGGCGGGCGACGGCTGAATCTGAATTTTTGCGGGAATGCGGTGGGAATTGAATTGTGCGCGACGCATGTTAACTTTATGTTGATGAGAAGGCGGTTCTAGTGGGGTCCACCGCATACCAATGGGTGGACTGAGAGTAGAGCTGAAGGAGTGTCAATTTTGATTGATTTCTTGTTGACAAAAAAAAGCAGAGTGGAGCGATGAAGATGAAATAAGTAAAGAATGTGATCACAAGGTTGTCAGATCTAGGATCCGGTTTATCTTTTTTTAGAATAACAGACATCGGCCATATACTGGCGGAAGTTTTGTCATGAATGTCTGAATTTCAACCGAGGGCGACCTAATCCGCAAAGTCCTCTGCGCCATAAAGGAGGACTGGGACAATAAGATTCTTGTGTAGGGTCAGTTTAGTTGTTCAAAAGTTCAAAGAAGCAGTAGATTGACTAGAGTTATTCTTCTTTCGATCTCAACATTGATGTCAGTGTCTAAACTCATAGCAGCGGATAATTGCACGGAATTTTGAAGGATTGTGTCTCATTTTCATTTTTTGCTTTTAGTAAGCCGGTGTTCGTCCTTCCTTTTCTGCTTGTAGAGTTTGCGATCAGCTCTTGTCGTTCCATATAGCTTTGCTCTTTATGTCTCCTGTTTCGCTGAATTTAGTTGGCGGCATTCGTCGTCTGACTGGGAATTTCGTTGTGGAAGCTAGGAGAAACTTATCAAATCCGAAGCGACATCTCTGATGGCTTTTTGCCTTTGATCTTTAATGTTTGGTGCTGAGGGGATAGGACCTCTTGAGAAACTAAAAAGGCTCTGGCGTTCTCTTGCAAGTGTAACTATTCGACTTCGAGCTCTCTGAGAGCATCTCTCTCAGAATCAATAGCGAGATGATGTCCATTTATAGGGAGAAATGCCTGATCAGGAGACTTTCAAACCCCTTAACCAAATGGAGATGCGGGAATCGTATGCAGGCTATGAAAATGTTCTGGCCTGTCGGTTATCGTAGGTAGCGTCTTGCAGGCTGTGTTTTTCGACAGAACTACCAAGGATGCTTTCTCTTCCTAGCTTTGCGTTAAAATCGTCCGACCTCTTCGTTTTCACCACTGCCCCTATGTTCTTTCAGCTTAGCCAGTTCATTACGACATTGTTTTACTAGTTTGGAGGTTGCGGTTACAAAAGCCATGGGCTTTATAGCTTGCGGACTGTCCGTTTATTTTGCTACGATTCGTTTAGACGTTGAGTGGTTTTTGAACTCGAGACAAACCTCAAGAGTCGTTTACATTTCCACCTAAAAAGATACCTTCAAAACTTTGAAGTAAATATCTACGCCCTGACCCTACAGTTCATCTTAAACATCAAAGTTTTGACCACTCCTCCGCTTTTTTGGTTGGAAAGCGTACCGTGAAAATCTTCTCAAAATTTTATCGTTCGGTGAGATAGTCAGATTGGTTTGGCTTAGAGCTGTGGGATCCAGATTCTCTGATCTGAGTCTGTCAGCACTGCATGTTGCAATAAATTCAACGTGTAAGTCGAGGGGATAGAGTAGCAAAGGAAGTGTCAGCGCATTCGCTGGATGGAAATCCGACGCGTTGTAGGGTAGAGTCTATGCTCGCAGTTTCTGGGTTAATCCTGAAGATCCCGCTTTTTGTGTGCTTTGGTCAGTGCGGGCCTTATGTATATTTGACCTGTAAGTGTTGACACTCCTACTGTCTTTTATGTTCGGACAAAGTCCAGAATGATAGATAAAAGGTTCTAGATATCGTTCCATCGAACTGCAGTGTTTTTATAATATAGTTTCATACTGCGGTTCAATTTTCTACACCCGTCCACTCACTTTCCAACCGCACTGTACACGTGTATCTGAATTCATTCAGTTGTAGAGATTTTTGTCTCTATCTCTCGTGGCGGTTCGCCTTCTCTCTCTTTTTTTTTTATAGTGTTGACACACCAATTTTATATCAATGACTACGACAAAAACCGCATATCAAAGTCTCAAAACGGGTTCACAAAAGCTGCTGCTCCATTGGTAAAGTCCGTTCGTTCATTCCGCCTCAATCGACTCGATTTGTGTTTTCCTTTTTTTTTTTCAAACAAAATCAGTGTAGTACAACAGTCACACTAGACATCATCGGCACGATAGCACGGGTGCGCACAGAAGCAGTAGCGCGCAGCAGTTGCTCGGATCACAACAAAATCACAACGAGCAACGTAAGCAACAAGCATTTGCACGTTTATCGTTCGTCTGGTTTGATCGTCGTCGGTTTTTGTGGCTGAGTTGTTCGTGCGATCGCGTATCTTTTTGGTTTATTTACTTTTTTTTTTTACTCCTCTGCTACTTCTTCGTCTTCTGGTGCGAATTGTAAGAAAATGAAAGAGATACTGGTGTAGGCTAGCGCCCCTCAATCAATCTTCGGTTGCTAAATACCCGTTTCAATAGCCATTGTGGCAAGGTGAATGGTTTGTGCGGGGTAAAGGGTTTGGAAGAACTTCAAAGTGTGAAAGATACAATTCCGATGAAAAGGAGGAAAAAACAATTGCATTCGGTTGGTACCTGTGTGTAACTATAAGATACACGGCGCCAGTCAGCGGAAACAGACGCAGGATTAGTGATAAAGTTTTAGTGTCTACCTGTGTTTGGTGTGCAGTGACCCGACCAGGGATACCCCGGGTCTTTTGAAAACACACTCGCAAAAGATAAAGAGAAACGGTTGAGGGTGGGGGAGGAACACCTATCAATTTTTCCCGCAAGAAAACAACTCTCGACGTAATCGCGCGAAATTCCGTCCTTCACAGTCGTCGACGTATTTGCAAAACACTCGAAAAAAAACACACTCACCCGTGTATCTGTGGATGGAAATGGGTATCTGAACTGAAAATACCAAAACAGAGGAAGAAAAAAAACCTACAAATCGACTTAAGACGGTGAATTTCCGCTGCTGTGTTGTGCTGTGTGCTAAGCAGCTATTTTGTAAATATCATACGAGTGAGTAAGTGGCTAGTGCTAGCTAGAGACCCGTAGCTGAAACTCTCCTCTCCTCGCGAGAGTCTAGTCTGCATTGAGTTTGAGTGTGCGGCGCTCGCTCTATTACACAGTAAAAAAAAAATAAAATCCGAATTAACTATTAGTTGACGACGAACGGCAGGCGAACGTACGGGACGGACAGACGGCGTGTATTTTCGGTTTTGCACTCGCCAAAGATTATAGATACTTTTTTTCTTGTTTGTTTCATTTTCTATTTCTTTATTTATCGTTGTTCGTTGGCGCAATCGTCGTCGTCGTCGTTGTCGTGCTATGCTTCGTTTATTTATTTTATTTTTTTATAATTTCTCTGCTGCCTTCACTAGTTCGTCTTCGTTTTGTGTGTGATATTTTGTATCGCGGTGTTTTTTTCAAATTTCAATTTGAATTTTGCAAATGCACAGTGTTTTCGGTTTGAAAAAACAAGTGACGCGCGAAATTTGGCCACCGATATATTCCTTTCGAAATTGTGCAAATTTTGAGATATCATTTGGGCAAATCGGTTGACTATAATGGAAGTTCTGACACTGAACAGATCAACGCCATCTATCGGTTGATGCAGTAAAATTCTTCAAATTTGAATGACAGTGGATTGGTTCTTTTTAGCACGATGAGGTAAGACCAACAGAGACACATTGACGCATAATGTACGCAAACTTGACTATTTGTGGAATAAAATTTGTCCATCGCCGCCCCCGAACCAAACGGATCCTTGAAGATACATTTATTTCGCGTTATTTCACACACATCTGGCTTAGTTGGCTATGCCGGTCGCCTTGTTCTTACCGAGCGAGCTCACCCCCACGAAAAAGTTGTGCGATATAATAAATGTTTGAAGGTTACTTCGCGGATGTATTTATAGTGGGAGAGATGCTCAAAATAGAAGAAGACAAAATGTATCTTCTCGTTGGTGCTGGTGCCATTTTTTTTTTTTGGGTTGCTTCTTTCGATTTCGATAGATTCTGCTGGGAATTCCCATGTGTTGTGTGTTTTCCGATCGCACAAGTATATTTATAGAAAAAATCTTTTATTTTTTGTATTTTTTGCTTCCTCCCCGTCTTGAGATACTTTTTTTTTTGAAGACGGAATGGTGTTTTTTTTTTTTTTTTTTGTACTGATGAGCGATCTTTAGTGTGTGGAATTTTATTTTTTCTGGCTCTGACGGGTATTATGGTCGAGGAAACCCTCATCAGTGGTATGCATCCATCCCACGCGAGGTGGGAAATTCATAGCAATGATCTTTGTTATTATTTTTTAAGTTTTTGCATTTTCATCTTCATCTTCATTGTCTTTGGCTCTTTGCTTCTTCTTCTTCTTCTATTTGTTGCTCTCGTCTTATTTTTTTTTGGGCAGATTGGAATGTCGTGTATAAATTTAGTCCAATGAATTCAAATTCAATTGGTTGTGACGTAGTTGTTATGTATAGATACACACCGAAGATTTGTAGAGTAAACTCGAGTCCGAGTGGGTGGAATTGGATGGGTTATTGAGATCTTCATAGAGATTTTCTTGGTTGAGGTGATCTTCAACGAGTAGGGGATTAATGGTTTATTTGAACTGGTGATGGGATGAACGATTTTTTTTTTGTGTTGTGTGGGCTATTTATTCGAGACATTGTTGGATTGAAATTAGTGATGCTGATTGTTTAGTGTGCTGATGGCTCAACAATGAAGAATGCTATGGGTAAAATGTTCCGCTCCATAGTTGATAAACGATTTGTGTGGCGTTGACAAATTATATTACAGTGTTGCGGTGTTTTTCGACTAATGGGGGAAACACACGAAGGTTGTGATGATAAAAGCAGGTAGGGAGCGTTCAAAATTGTAGAAATCAACCTGATGACCAGGTCGAGTTGGTCGATGGCAGGCATTTCACAAATCTTTGGAAAAGAGTCCAACTTTTCTAATTCTAATGTTTTTCAAATTGGCATTCGATTCTTGCACTCCAAATCCCCAAACATTTACTCCACAGCAGATTCTACATGGTGAAGTGGTCGAAATGCAAAATTCCACTGAACAAAGCTGTGCATTGTTTTTTGACGTATAGTCTGACAGCTAAGAGCACTACTTCTGATGAACCATGTACACTCCGCAGTGAAACAATATCATGTCTGATGTGAAGTGGGGAATTCGACGTGGTTCTAGAAATCTAAGAGTCGAAACTTTGCACAAGTTACTCTAAAAAAGATCTTGTGGGACGAAAAGGATTTGCAATGAACTTTTGGACGATGCTAAGCCATGACAGGATAGAAACACTTTTAAGCACCAATTTGCCAAATTGTCTTATAAACAGATGCATATGGAGGAAAGGGTCCATAACAGAATCAAAAGTAGGTACTACAAGCCAATTTGGATATCCAATTGTGGATAAGAAGAAAGTAGCATGGTACATTGGCTAATTTTTTCCACAGAAAGCACCAAGTCGGGATGGCATTATCCTTTTCATTCTACAGAACGCAAGGGAATTCACTG
This sequence comes from Matsumyia berberina, assembly GCA_917880715.2. Taxonomy (NCBI): domain Eukaryota; kingdom Metazoa; phylum Arthropoda; class Insecta; order Diptera; family Syrphidae; genus Matsumyia; species Matsumyia berberina. The sequence goes on from OU862870.1 coordinate 123,612,507, forward strand.
TCGCTTAGCTTGTCTAGTAGCCTTAACCAAAAACCGCTTAAGCCGCTTTTGTTTTTGTATTGGATTGTGTTGTTTTGTGGATGAAATCTAAGCCGAATTGCCCTGCATTTTAGAGAACAATTTTCGATTTCTACTGTAACTTCGCAGATCATTAAGTCGACTGATATACGAATTTTAGATTTATTGAGAGTTGTTTTTCTACTTAACTGACTGCGAAATCGTAAAACTAGTCTGATCATGCTGCAGTCCTCGTCCGTTCAGCTGCGGACATGACTTTGAAATCGAGAATTAGAAGTGCAAAATTGTTTATAGATCAAGGCTAATTGAATTTAGTGTAGCATCTTCTTCTTCTTATATCCTGTCCTGTCCTGCTACACCTACGCCCCATCGTGTGCGGTTTCTGGCAATATGCTCCAGTTCTCACCAACTCTTCCCCAATTACCGAGACTCCTCCTCCATTGTTCTGCGCCAAGTATGTCTCGGTCGACCCAGTCTTCTTCCATCTCTAGTAAAGATTTCCGTTAGAGATATGGTTAGGCCAGAAAATCCTTAGAATGTTTCGTAGGCACCATCTGGCATGGGACGTCAAAAATGTTCGCTCGCTCCAATTTCGATTTTTTCAGACTTCTTCGATGTCTTTTGAGTTCGTTACCTTGTTTCATCTTGAATCGTTCTACGTCGAAGTTGCTTCGAGCGATCTACCATTTAGCCAAATTAGGTGGACGTTTCTTCCTGTCCTCATCCTGAAAATATGGATTTAAGAACCCTAGACAACTTCCACACATTGGAATGAAAAAGTGGTAGCTCGCTTCTGAATCTTTAACCAATGGGTTAGGTTTGGTCAGGTGGATAGGGTTCCGTTTACATTAGTTTTTGGTTCACCTAAATCAATAACTGGTTCAGAAAAAGTTGGAAGTACGATAAGTCATCTGGCTTGAAACTACTCCAGAGTGGAGGGGAAAATCGAAAAGCGACATCCGTGTACCTCTGATCTTATATTTGTCATGGGATGAATGGATTTAACCATTTCTCCATCAATAGTGATCAGCTTCTAAAGCTGTCGCAGTGGGTAGCTTCCGACACTACGAATGCCCCAATGATACCGTTTCCCGTAAAAATTTCGAAGAGGACATAAGCGTTTCTGCGACAGGGGCTTACCTTAGAAATAGATTTTCCTTCTTGGCCAGAGTATTGCGGCTATTTTGCATGTATTGAACAGGATCCATCGTTCCATTTAAGGTTTCGTCATCGATTTTCGAGTTGGTGGTATTAAATGTCAACGAAATCTGAGAGGCATTCACGAAAGAAGACTTGGAGGCAATCTTTCGCAGTCTGGACCCAACCAATTGTGTCAGTTCAGTAAAGGTTTTGACCCTTATATGGCCTCTTTCTATAAAGAGTGGTTAAGCTGAACTACCAAGGGTTAATCAAGGATTTATGGCATGTGGGCATCATTCGGCCAATATCTGAACTATGACGGTTCCTACAGTCTTGTCTCGAAAATAATGAATCGATCGAATGATGGATTCAGCGTTTGTGGAGATGAGACTACGTAGTTTTGGTATCAATGTCGGCACTGTGGGCTTAATCCAATCTTTTGATGAATATCTGCGTTCGATCGAAAATGGACAAGAAATTTAACTATGTATTTATAGGTCTCTTTCCGGAGAATAGGTACAATTGATAGACAGACCCCACACTTGCTGCTTTCAAGCATGCTGACGAACTTGAGTTCAGGGTCGAATGGTAGCGAGAACTTTCAGCGGACAATGATAAGCCTTTGACGTGTGATTTGTTAAGAGATGCCTCTAAGTTCTGCAACAGAACTGCAGGCCTCTTCTGATCAAAATTCTTTGAAAGAAAAAATCGAGCAGTGAACGTATAAGACGACGGCTTCTGTGTCAATTTTCCTCCTGAAGCCATCCATCTCCCTTCTGAAGCCATCAATTGTTTTGTTAGGTATCAATTGCCAGAGATAATGGCCATTAGGTGGTTTCATGGTATCCAAATGGTGCCAAATGTGCTAATTGGATCTCAGGCATTCTAGCCTGATCACCTACCTACCTAGCTGCATGGAACCTAGTTTTTGTCAACAGTTTTTATCTACAGATTCACTGGAGTTAGAGACGTTGTCAACTTATTTGATTTTCGAGCTCAAACGTTTCCTATTTGTCTGAATGAACTGACCTTCAGTTTCGAGAACTGTGCTTTTAGGGAAAAAATTCGCAAATTTGATTAACAAAACCCAGGGTGGGCTTTGTGCAGTTGACACATTGCCTAACACTCATCAGAAACGGGACGTGACACTTCACAGAGTCGTGTTGAAATTCAATATCTCGAATTGAAATATTTCCATCGGGGTAAACATTCGAAACTTATCGCATCTCACAATTCAGCTGCGCCTCCCAATCCCTCCCCCTCTCCCTTGTTATTAATTAATATCCCGTCGCTCACACATTGACGTAATGTGCGCTCATACACACTTGTTCTTGTACCACTCGTACAGATGCCAAAATGTCAAATACATTCATCGCTTAATTAATCTGCGTAAATTGATCGGTGACGCTTGTAGAGATAATCGAATTATTAATTTATTTCGGCTTCTGTTCGACGACGGGGGTACGCTGTAAACGCCGGCCGACCGATACAACGATTAAAAACCAACAACAACACAAACAAAATATCGATACTCGTGAATAATTAGAATGTCCTACACATCCGGTGTGGGCTGGCTGCGTTCGGAGAGTTCGGCATGTGGTTTGTCCGCTCTGTGAGTAATGCTACAAGGAAATTTCAACGAAATTTGTGTTTGTTTACGTTTTGTGCAAAAACTTTTCTCGTTTTTTTTTTTTTTAATTTTTTTGGTTTTAATGAAGATTTTTTTTTTTTGGGGTTTTATTATTATCATTTTCTGTGCAGACATTTTCGCAGAATTTGGGTCAAGGGAAACAACATCATCGGTTCGACGTTTACTTTGGCATTTAAGTGGCAAGAGTAATCGTTAAGAAATGCTGCTGCTGTTGCTGTTTGTGTGGTTTTTATGGTTTTCGAATGGCGTCTAGGTTAAAGGTTGTTTGAGGCCGATGTTGTGCATTGGTTCCATGTAAAGATCAAAGTATAGGTATGTAGTTCAAATGAGATAACGTTTGTCATATAAAATTGAAGTACGAAACTTCAATTTGGTAGATGCACTTATCGTGATAGACTTTGGGAGCAGGGATTGCTTAATGCAAAAAGCTAGTTTCTGGTTTGACAGGTCTTGGGAAACAAAAACTTTAAAGGAAAAGCACTAGTGCGTTTTTCTGTCTGCTTTCGTAGTCAGAGAGAGTCTACGAATTCATTGAGAAGTTGCTGGACCCAAATAAGATGATTTGAGCAAAATTCCTCTAAGTGTCATCGAAATGCGTAGTTTTTCAGGGGTGGTATCAACCATTTTTAAGGCTGGATCAATTGCATTCATCCGCCCTACAGGACCTAGTCATCGTCTTCATTAGGCGTGTTTTTTTGAAACTTAGCTAGCAGTCGTTCATTTAGACGATTCCCAACCAGCCAAATCCAGTCGATTTTTTATACCGTCAAGTTGGTACGTGTGATTTCGTTACTATGACATCGGCTGTCAAACTGTCAAAGTATTCGGCATTAAACCATTTTTTTTTTAATTTGTTGTGAAAACCATAATTTAGAGAATTTATTCAATGGATAATTTACAAAAAGAGGTATGAAATCATAACATCTTCTATCTTTGTACTCAGAAGCCGGTCAAATGTCAAGAGAACGAAACTGCTTTTGACTGGGGATAAATTCAAGAGTTATAGCCAGCTGGTTGTTGTATTTGTTCTATGTATAAAATTTGACTTTGCTAGCAACTACTGACTGGCTAGGTTTAAAAAAAAAAAAACGCCTATTGTAAACGGTTCTTTTTGTTGACGTCGCTGTACAGCTCGTATAGTTCGTGGTTAAATCTTCTCCTTCGTGCCACCATAAATTGAACGAAGAGCCTAGCCTGTCTCTGGAAAGTTCCAAGTGCCCTTTCATTCGATTTTGACAAAGTCTATGCTTTTGTATGGAAATGGCTGACCGTGTCCCAGTAGAGCAAATAATTTGCGTAGAAGTTCGGTCAAGGTAGACGAACAAGGAGATAATTTTCATCTGAACTTGAAGACCTGTTGCATTTGAGATCTTGAAGGACACGGGCTAGGAAAAAATATTTGTCCTAACGAATGTTATAGGATGTGGTCACCCCTTCATCCTACGTACCTTATTCGTTCTTATTGGCTTTTTTTCTGATCTTTATGCCTCCTCGACTGAGACATATGTAAATGCAGCCCGTGTTTTAACCCAAAGTCAATCAGCTGGCTTTATACCTAGAGGAATAGACGGCAGGAAGAAGGATAAGACCTTTGTGTTATGGCACCAAATATCCTCCAGAGAAAACAGAAGTATCTTCGAATGAGTTAGAGCTAGAAACGACTGCTTGTGATCAATTTTAGAATGGTTTCAGGGTGGGTCTTAGACAGGTCGCCCGAGGTTTTAAAATAGTATTCACCGAGAGCCGTAGGTGAGCGATGTCTGAACTGCTGCACCTGAAGTTTTCAGTTGATAGAAATGACTGAAAGAGTATCATTAAAGAGTACACTACTTCCGTGAAGGAGCTGTCAACGGCTGAGCCCTATCTGGCTAGCTCGTCGGCATTCTCATCCACTCTATGTTGCTATGGTCAGAAACCCAGATGAGTGCGATGTTGAACCGAGCGCTTGTCAGGGCAATTACTTCCTTACACTGTTCTACTAGTTTGCAAGGCTTGGACCACTAGACCTCTATGTTGTTCATGGTTGTGGGATTGAGGTCGAGTGTGTTACAGGCCTCTGTAATCGCAGATATTTTCGCCTGGAATACAGTAGAGGAATCTGGAAGGCGATACGATTTCGATACGTTCAGTTCAGCTGAGTAAAAAACCTGATCCAACGCTGCATTCCATCTTAAAGTATTCCTGGAAGTTAGTTCCATGAATAAGGCTCTTGCTGTCTCGGCGATACACTGACGTGGTTCAGGAGTCCTATTGATCGGGCAATATCGGAGTTTCTTTAGTAGTGAGCCCACTTCTTCTTCCCTTTACCAGTTGTGAAAATCGAAGCAGTATTCGACTTGTTGATCATCTTTTGAGCAGATAATCGTTCTGAATCATAGGCTGGAGTTGGGAGATGGTGTGACATAATCCCAGTTTCTAGTTTTGCCCAACGTCCAATCTTGCTGTGACCCATATCGCCGGCTTTCCAGAAGTTGGATTGTTTTACACGCAGGTCAGTTTTCACTGCTGTTTCCTTAGGTTGTGCGAGTGTAGTGTCAAGAGCTGCAGTTGGAGTCCTTCTGATGGCACCAGTGGTACCCATGCATGTTAGTCATTGAATCTTGGTACATATTTTGAGTTCTGTGGTCTTTTCTGTCGCTGCTGCTAGTCAGTAAACATTCAATGGATGATGGCAGGCTTAGGTCACCACTTCTTACCAACATTTTTACTGCATAAAAGGCGATTGACATTTTTTCTGATTTTTCTTCGAGTTAGGAGCTCTGCAATCGGTATTCTCTTATTGCCAAATTGTTTATTCAGGATGTTTCCTGCTTACTGAATGCAGATGTGCGTGCGAGGATTTAGCTGCCACTAGACAACGATTTGACGCTGCCAGAGGGGTTAGAAACATGTCTAGAATGTGGTGGTCATAATTGTGGAATTCAGGACTACCTTGATATTTAGCTCAGCGAAGATTTCAGTGTAACACTGTGTTGTCGCTCCAGAATGTGGATTTAGGGGAACATGACTGTTTATTCCGTCAAAACAGCGTTCAACAGTCTCGCCTACAGTGTTCAGTATAAGAAAATTGTCTGCCAATGATTCCATCTAGAAGAGAGGATGTTTATACAGGATTTACTATCATGAGGCCCAACTCAATGACTCACAGTCACCAGCAAAAGCTTAGTCTTGATGATACCAAAAATCCTGTTCCCAATCTCTCGTAGGATCCTCTTGTCGCACCTCTCACAGAGAGCTTTGTACATTCCCATGAAAATTATTTAATGCCATATGTAATTAATATAAATTATCAACTTAATTAATATTTGCACTCGCAAGTCGAAAATAAAAAAAAAAAAAAAATTAAGGCAAAACAAACAAACAAAAAGTCGTCGATTATCACTCGTCGTGCTAAGTAACGTGCGCGTTCACAAAACTCTCGAAACGGCGATCTCTCTAATCTCTATTGTCACCTCGTCGCCATTATTCTTCGTGCCTTCCCCCCTCTACGCCTGCGCGCGCCCCCTCTTTACGGTGGTGGCCCACTGTAGAAAAACTTCATCACTCATCGAGTCAGAATTTATAATCATCATTATGATTAGCACATATTATATTTGAAGCTTGTGTTGCGCTGCGAGCTGCGTTGTAGATACTTTTCTACCGCTGCGCCGCGAAACGAATCGCTCGCGCGCACACTCAACGTCATTTTTTCCATCGTGGATTCCCTCGTCGACACAGAAACAGAAACAGAAAAAAAAAGAAGACGAAACCGAAACTGAAACAGAAACAGAAAAGCAAATTATTTAATCTCCTCCTGGGGAACACAGTCGTCGTCGTGAGTAAGTGTAAATTTTATGGGGCCTCTCCGATGTGTCTCCGACTCTGATGTGTGTGGTGTTGTTTGCCTGCCTCCCACCGTTCTCCACCTCACCACCTCAATCGTCCGGCACTTTTTCAGTTATTTTATTTATTTTTCTTTTGGTCTATACGCTTATCGAGGTTTGTTTTCATGCCCCGGACGACCGACCGACTTCATCATCATCATCATCAGCGTTGTGTTGTATTCGCGGTCGTCGTAGTCGCCGTCATCATCGTGGTTTGCCCATCGTGTCGGTATCGCTGTCGTTTTTATTAATAAAAATTTGGCGAATCAGTCAGTTGATTTGTCGTCCCGTCTCGCATCGTCCGACTGGAGAGTTCGTTTGGTCAGTAAAATTCATTCAATTTCGATCAAAAATTTCTTGTTTTTGTTATTCGATTTTGATTACGGCTTCGGCGAGAGTAGACACGAAGGATAGGTGAGGCGAGGGCGCTCGTAAGAGGAAGATAAAGTTTCGGTGTGGTTTTTTTTTTTTTTTTTTATTTTCGTTTTTACTGGAACGTCGCGCGTGTATCCATTGGAATAACCTTGTACATTGTGGTGCAAAGAAACAGATCCAAACAAGTGGAATTAGCAACAAATGGTTACAATAACAAGAGAAGGGGGAGGGGGAAAACTGGTCAACATTTTGCAATGACAAGTGTGACGTCGACGACGTGCGAAAGCTTCGACAACAGTGTGTCGGGAATATCTTATGTTTGATACGATCAGTCTGTGGATACTGCCGGATGACTGTCCTTTGGCGGAAATGAGACAAAAGATACACAAATTCCAGCAAATTAAGACGAAAGATACAGAGTATCTCGAGTGTGTGTTGTGTCTTTGAGATTAAATTGCTGAACATGGGTAATTATTCAATTTTTCGCGCATCTTTGGGGTTGGTGGCTTACATGTGACAATTTTGTTTAATTAAAGATGTGCGTCTTGATGTAGATTACCTGCCAGAAAGTGATCACAGCATGCTCCCTCCCTGATTCTCTTCTTTTTTTTTTTATCTATTCTCTTGGTGTTAGATACATTTTTCTTTTTTGGTTTTTTGTTTGACTCTCCTCATTTCGCATCTGTCTGTCAATAGGAAAGACAAATGTAATTCTTGCACGTCTCACTTTTGTCGTTCGTTTCCTTTTGTATCTACGATACGTAGATATGTATCTACAGCGGGTATTTACATGCCATTTGCTCAGTGTGTGTCTCTCTCTCTCTCTATCTCGGTTTCTATTCTATTTTTGCGCAATTATGTGGAATGTGTAAATAATTCTAAATTCCACTGGCTAGGTGGTGGTTGGTACTCGTATCTAGATTGAAACCGAAAGCGCCCACTTATGAGCTGTTTTTCTTTTTTTTTTTGTGTACGATTTTAATTGATTGGAGAAACATTTCTTTTGTGTATTTCTCTGGTATCTGTGAAGCGATTTTTTGCGAATCCATAGATGGAAGGAAGCACACACGCAATGCTTATCAGTGTTTCATTATTATTTTTTTTTTTTTTGCATTTTTCTCTCGGTTGCTATATTATTTATTTATTTAATATTATTCCCATGCGACAGGGGGAAGGAGGGTGGGGTTAGTAATATTCTTATCACACTTTTTGTAGAATGGCGTGATGAGTTCATCATCATTGTGGTTTCTTTTGCTGTTTGGTTCGCCTTTATTGTTGCGTGGATTTGTTTTCTTACATTTTGTGTCCTTTGATGATGTGTATTTGCAATGAGCCTGGCGTTGATGATGATTTGACTTCATATTCGATATCAGTATCAGTGTTATTGTAGCTGTATTTTTAGTATCTTTTTCTTTTTTTTTTCGCTTTATGTTTATTTTTCGCACAGTCGATTGTGATTAAGTCAGCTGTGGATTGGTCGGGTTGGTAATATAATTTTTTTTTTTTTTTTTTTGAAATCCAAATGGAATATCTTTAGTGAAAGTCATCGTCATGTGAACGATTAAAGAGGGGAAATTGAATTTTTATTTTATCTGTAAGAGAGTCCCCTTACATACATTTATTGTTCTGTGTGACGAAAAGTTATAAAATCGTGACACGTTCGAGTAGGAGATGAGTTGAATTGAATGTTTTCCTTTTTAATCAGTTGCCACATTTTTATAATTTTAAAGCAAAGCGCGGCGTAGTTAAATAGTTTATTGCAAATGAGTTAATAATTTATGACTAATTGGTTCGATTGGTGACTGATTTTACACACTATGTACGCTTCAAACAAATTGGCAGATCGTTTAAATTACAAATTAATTTGTAACGACATCTTGCACATACAATAAAAATGGCGCCCCTACAGAAGTTTCCTGGAGAATTGAAATGAATTTTGTATTCCCACGACGTAGAGTCCTTTCTTTGAATTTGAGTCAGGTGATTGCTTTTTCAAGCCGAATTTGTTCCGTAAAAGTATTCGGAATTTGAAGTTTTTTTCTTAAATGAAGTAGGTTAGCGGAATTTCAGTTAAATATCCTTGATTTACATAAGTATTATCACGTCCTTAAGCCTATTAGCCTTTGATAGCACACCTTTTTTTTCTGTCTGAAGTGATATCTCATTCTTCTTTGAGTCATTTCGGTCCTTAGTTCTCTTTCTCCATCTTTCCCTCCCCCCCTCTTTCCCTCTTTCCGTCTCTCCCTCTATCTTTCTCTCTCTCCCTCCTCCTCTCACATCTCTTCCTTGTTCTCCCGATCTCTCCATCCGTCTCACACTCTCTCTCTCCCTCTCTCTGAAATTACCTTTCCAAGAGCGACTTTGAAATCCATGCCGAATTCGACGTTTTACCTTCATGTCGACTTGGGTGGCGCTATACTTCGAGGTAAACTTAGGACTCAGCCAACAAGTCCCTCCAGTTTCCATCTGTGCGCTCTACCTTAGGCGAGGTCTTCTTCTACTGGGTTTTCCCTTTCTGATAAAATTCGAAGACTTTGCGGACCTGAGTGTTGGTGTCTATTCGCTCCTTATGTCTTAGCCATTTCAAGCGTAATCGACCCAGTTTCCTTTGACTAGATCTATGTCGTGGTACATAAAGAAGAATTGGGATGATTGAGTTTCTCAAGTTATTGGGGATAGGGCCTTTGGGCCAAATTTTTCTTTGTTGAATTTTCCAAATCCTTCTTCGATTTAACCACATCATCCCAACACAATCAATCAACACTCAGACACAAATAGGTTTGAACGAGTTTCGTAGTAACAAAACGGCGCACCCTACGGCCAATTGGATTCTCAGGGACCGCCACTCTACCCAGCCTCCTACCTAGATTTTCAATGTTATAGCTGTCCACTGTGATATTCTGTTTAATTCGTTAATGTTGAGTGTCCCTTCTTGTTGGCTTTTCTCTCATTCATCGTTCTGAATCCATCTTGGCTGCTTCTGTCTTAATATTCGTGAAGGCGCTACTGGCCCATGCGAGATATTGTACCGACTTACGGGAGTTTCTGCCGCTGATGTTTGGCAGCGCGTCGCCTTGGCTCTTTTAACATCAATGGTCTCAGTGAAGTCTTAACAGACCTTGATTAAGCAGAGTACCTTGACAGTGGACATGGAAATGGACAGTGCTCTGTATAGCTCGGCCTTATGATCGATAAAAAGGTGATGGAATTCCTGCGTTATCTCCAAGATCAGCTGAGGTGCGATCATTTTGTCGATTGAGGATTTTTTGGCCTCAATCCTCACTGACAGGAGCCAACCAGGTAGGCGATGCTGAAGATACTTATACTACCTCAATAGCTGGCGCAGTTCAAAGCGTCTGCTTTCTTGGGGATCGAGCAAACAACGCCGAGGTTCCATTCATCGGTAACGCAGAATGTTAACCTCGTTACCTAGTCTAGATTAGTAGCAGTACATCGTCTGCATTAGCCTATAAATGAAAAGGCTTGTTACGGGACTATCACTAGGACGTGACAGCGGTGCTATTGTCTTAAACCGAGTTTTGATCAGTTAATAGTTTCCCAATCAATCGCAGCCCATGATCCTAACTCGGGAAGAACACAAATACTTCGCCAGTTTTCACATTTTATTAGGTTCCTCTTTTTTGATGGCTCGATGGTAAATCTTAGGTTTCACTTCTCTGGTTTCAGCAGCTCTGCCGCCTTTTTTGCACCGCCTTATAGAACTCAGTCATCAGTACCCATAACTTTGCCTTTATTAAGGGCCCTGATCATTGTTCCAATCTTTGTGCTTCTACCAAGTCCGTCTTATTTGAGTTTGAGACCAAGCTGTCTTCACCTCCTGAACTGATCCTCATCCAATGGTAAGAATGGATCTCTTTAGAGTCTAGACTACTGTGGTTTAGATGTTGTTTGCCTTTTATGCAGCTCCCCACTAAGATGACTTAAAGCGACGTAAAGTTGCGAGAGAATCTCCAACCTCCTCTGTAAAGAAAATTTCACATCCAAACACTTTTGAGTGGTGAACAGCTGCATGAAATGGAAAATGAAGTGACTACTAGAAATGGTATTCGTTTTCCCATTCGTCTTCATATCTTTGTTGGTCTCTGCCTCTGTCAGACACTTGCGACACTACTATCGTCTGCAAAAAAGAAAGACCATCAATGAAATCACGACAAATACCAAACGGGTGTGTGAAACTTGTTCATATTCCGAAAACGTGCCCAAAATCTCCATAAAACCGCACAAAACTAACCAAAAAACACGTTCGATTTAAACTACCTTTGGGAATAAGCATCTACAAATTGCCAACCGGACTAGACACTCTGTCTAATTTCAATATCTAATTATACTCCACTTATAAATATTCATTACAAAACCCCCAAAAATGCACAAATCCCGAGCAGCGGGCCAAAAACCGTGTATCTTTCCAACTAATAAGCAAATTTTGCATTTTTTTATTTGTGTACAAATCTGTAATTAATACGCAAAAGCCTGAGTCCACTAAAAATAGACTTCAACCGGCACCGCACACACGATAAAACCAAAAAAAAAAGTGTTAACTCAGCTCCGGACTTGTCTTTCTGACAAAAAAAAAAATATCCACCACCCGTGGTCGGTCGTCGCAGCGGTCATAATTCGAATACTTGCAGTTTTTTTTTATTTTTCTTTTTCTCAAAAAAAAAAAAAATCTAGTTTGTCTCTCCGCTAATTTTCTAATTAAACAAACATAATCTAGAATAACACACATAACCTGTTCTATGGGAGCTATGGGAGCGAGCTCCACTATCCACCGCAACTGGTTTCTTTGTAGTTTTCGCATGACTTTATCCGCAGAAAAAATCTTTTAATCGAAAAACAATAAAATTCAAATGAAAACTGTAGCGGCGAAGTATGTGGTGTAGAGTGAGTCATGCAACTTTATTTGCACAGTGATTTGTGATAAGAAATATTTTTGTATCTACAGAAACGCGATTGCTTGACTATGTTTAGCTACGGCTAAACAGCTTGTGAGTAAAATGTTCGCCAGTGATATAGGTGTTGGGAGGAAAATCTACACGTGTTGACGAAAAACGGCTGAGTAAGATTTGAACAACTGTTGCACTTGGGTGGGAAAGGATTTGTTTCGAGACACATTGTTTGAACGGTGCGCTGACGTCAAATGATGATAGAGATTATAATTTGAATTTGTTTGGGGAATTTTTTTTGAAAAAGTGCATGACTGAGGAACATTAGCGACTCACTTACGCCAGAAGGACATACAAACACGTTAGCAATCCTGTTTATCAAGTCGAAGTTTTCCCTTATTCCCTTTTGTCCTCCTTTGGAGAAATGAGAAAGTAGATGAATGGGCAAGGAAACGATCTACGCTACACATAGAGCAAGCTGATAACTCAGTAATGGTGCCGCCGCCGTGTTAACTTAAATACGAAGCAGGGGATAGATTAGGTTAGGTTAGCGGGTCGATGAAGACGATGCGATCCTCATCATCTCACTAAGGCCTATATAGCTACTTTCTACGCGTGGTTCTATATACCTGATGACAACCACCTGGTTGTCCTTGCAAACTTAAGCAGATTCGACAGTCAACCATCGGCTAGCTTCTCGATGTTAAGGGTTATTTGCCTAGAGTTCTCTTTCTAATATTTCAGAGGCTTGAGCAATGACAGAGAACGTGAGTTATGTCCTTATGCACCTCCTCGTCCCCACATCCTCCGCATAGGTCGTCCTTGGTCAGGTGCAGTTTTTTTTTTTTTTTTGCATGGCACCTGGGCATTTTCTGTCCATATGCAGGAGCTTGGTCGTTCTGCCTTTATTATATTCTGGCCATAGTCTTCTAGAACTTTCGCAGGTGATTAGTGTTTTTCGCCTTAGTTAAGGATCTTAGCCTTACTATTTCTTTCAGATAACGAAGTGGGGGTTTAATTGTACCGTCCGCTAGCCATGGTTCTAGACCTGATCACTTCCTGGCTAGTTCGTCAGCAGTCTCGTTTCCTGACACAACACCGGGGGCCCAGCAGAGTTTTACATTCTGCTGCGTGCCGAGAACTCTCAGCTCATGCGACAGCACTTTACAAGTTTGGATGTAATTTGAGTAGCAGCAAAGGCTCTTATAGCCGCTTGGCTGTCTATGAAGTTCGTGATATCCCCCGTGATACCGTAAGCATTGGTGCCAATTGGGCAGCTATGGTCTTTCCTAGAACCTCTGCTTGGAAAAACTACTGTTGTCAGGGAGTTTTATTGAGCTGATGAGTGGTAGGTCCTCAGAAAAGACACCTGCACCCGTGCCTATGTCCATCTTGGAGCCATTCGTGTAGATGGGCTCTTTTTCGTTAAGAATTTCTTTGTTTCCCCACTGTTCATTGTTTGGACAATGTAAATACAGCAAGTTCAGAACTAATACACTGACCCATAGGCGCAGGAAAATCCTTGCCACGCTTGCAGGAGTCATTACAAGGCATAATACTCTGAGTTTTCGCATAAAAGTCCAAAGACTTAGCGGGAACGATCTCTGCAGGATCTGAAGGGATGAGAAAGTCTACGAGGACACAGCCTACTTTCTCTGCCGCAGACCAGTCCTCTTCTTTGCGGTCAACGAACGCTCACCTTCGCTCATCTTCACATACCAAAGCATATCACACCAACAAACTATCTTAATTGGATACCAGAGATCAATACGTGACCTCAAAGCATGACGATATCCCATGAAACAAAAGTGTAGATGAGCTTGCAAAGATCTCGACGGTACTACATCTCTCCAGAGCCCCTTTTCTTTGTAAGAAGCCCGGTCGGTCACGCAAACAAGGAGATAGAGAGGCAATACGCTGAGCGAAAACGCGGTAAATCAAAATGGACAGCTGCCAGGATCCTTTGACTGTTTTGTCAATCAATGACAAAAGAAAACCCAGAAAAATTGGTTGAAGTTAAGCACAACCCATCTCAGGCATCCTAAAGTGTCATTTAGCCCCTAGCAGCTTAGTAAAGAAACTTGGGGTTGTGCAGAAGCAGACAGACAAATATTTTAGTCAGTTAGTCCATGCACGCTCTGACATTTGATTACGGACTTTTGGTGGTTTTTTGAACGTTCAATTGAGGATCCTCCTGACTAGTGGCCGGCGGGGAGTTGACCCAGCCATGACACATATCACAGGACACTCATCAACCTACCGTATGTGTGAATTCTTTAAAAAATGACTCGGTCTGTCCTCATCGATGGACATAATGAACCTCCTGCCTGAGTGCTGAGCTGGGATTTTTGATATTTTTTTTCCCTTTTCCAAAATGTTCACTGATGTACAAGTCCGATGCGATAAGGTCATACCACAATTTGTAACCAGATTCCACTTCTAGCTGTCTGTGTGTTCAGTGGAAAAAACGTCCCCTATCTCAAACGAAATATCTTCCAAACTAGTCATTCCCCGATGAGGCATTCGCCAAAATCTACCGATAGTTTATTTGGGATCTCCTGATTAAATAATTTTTTGGCACGGAAATCTCAATTTTTCCCGATTAGATAACCCTCGCGCGAATGATTTATATTTCTCTCATTCCGATTAAATCCGCGCAATTTCGCAGAAAGGCGAAATAAGAAAGCAAAAATCAAACTCGAAAATTTCCCATAACTAAACTACGCCGAAACACTTTTAATTTTCTTTAGAATCCCACACTCATTTCCAATGAAATTCACTTCAAAAAAAGGAAAAAAAAAAGGTGTTGACACAAATGGCGATTCCATTAGAGCGGACGACTACCCAATGCGATCCACACCGCTCCACTTCCCGCCTTATCGGCGCTGCTCTGGAGTGGATTTTTATTTTTATTCTCCGTATAAAACATTTATATACACTCGTTCAATTTAAATTATTCATTCGATTGTGATAAGAAAATCCAGTGCACAGAGCGAGAGAGGAAATCTATTTGTGAACTCCACTCTGGAGAAGCTTTTGTGTGCGCTGTCCCTCGATGCGGCTTCATTTGTTTCTTAGCAAATTTTTCTTTGTTTTCAATTTTGCAAGTAAATATTTATTTTTAAACCAAAAAACAAGAAAAAGAAAAAAAAAGCAGAAGTCAGTTGTGTTATCTATCTCGCAAGGGAAGCATGACTATCTGTAGAGGGAACGATTCGTTCGTAGTCCTCCCTGCGTACGTTACGTCAGGGAATTCGTTCCTATTTACTCATTAAAAATGCCATATCGGGACCATGATTGGCCGCGGGACTATCTGGATAGTGTTTAGTTTTTATTGCAACACATTTGCTGGATCGGATTGACAATACACGCATGAGAGTGTGTTCTCGTTTGAGAGTGATTTTCTGTCCATTATCTTGTCGGCGGTTGACATTTTCACAGTTGATAGTTGGCAGATGGTTTTATTGTCAATTTGATTACACACAAAACGGTTGTCATTCCACTTGGGACGGGGTGCAAGTTTAATCGCCGCTTCTAATCTTTGGACAGCCATTAACGGATTTTTTATTGGTTCGTAATCGCACAGCGGAAACATGAAATCATTTTTGTATTGGATACGGTGAGAGGGACAAAGAGATCAACAACAAAAATGTTACGTATACGCCATGTAGGTCAGGTTGACAGCAAAATTTTATAATTATGACTAATTCAAGGAAAATTGACTAAATGATTCACAAGAAAGTCCCCTCCCTTGAGAATGTGATTATGGTTGAATGTGACCTTGAATAGTTTGTACTTCTATGGATTGGGTAGTTACTCTTCAGCAAAAACGAGATGAGGTATATTTTGAAGTAAGTAAACTTGATGGGTCTAAAGCGTTGTGACAGCTTAGCTTCATGACTCCATTGCTTGGCCGAACTGAGTATTTATTTATTTGATGGTTGAAATTTGTAGGGCTTAGGCCATTCATGAAGTCTGTGGAACTTAGTGTTTAGTTCTAAGGCATGTATCACATGTATCCCAGCTGTGTTTTTCTACATTTGCTGAGACTTCTGCTTGTCTCGCCTTCAACAAGTTTATGCTTGTCGTTGTCATCTTAGATTCTTTTCAAGAAGAGATAAGAAAGTGGAAGAATGAGGCCGCCTTTTCGCTGAATTTATACAACTCAAGTGTGGAAGACAACTGACTAACATTTCTCAACAGAATGTGAGATGATTGTGATGAAATAGAGGGCTTAGAGGATATCTTTCAATAAACTCCAACTAACTTAGAACATTTGCACTTCTATAGGTTTTGGGGCATCTATCAAGCCTATACACCATAGTATTCGATTTCTCGCATGGTGCCTTGTGATTCTCTTGCGATTTTTCATTATACAGTCCTGTGCCAGGTTTTTTTTTTTTTTTTTTTTTGATAATCCACTCTTGTTTCACCTTGAGCTACTGGCTCGAAACAGAATTTAAATTCAGCTTACAGAGGCGTCTTAAGCCATGAAATAGCCGAGCAACTTGTAGTAGAAACCGTCTACTTTGTGTTCCCTTATGGGGCTTAGGGCATCTACCTTGCCTATGAGCTATCTTCTGCTTTCATTTATGCGCGTTACCTCTGTCTTCTTCTACTAATTTCGGATGAGGACGAACACAAGCGGTGGATGGGGTATTTTGCAACCCTTTTAAACTTTGTAATCGCCAGAGATTCGCATCTAACTCAGGTTGACCAGTCCGAAGCAGCAATTATCCAAATACGCATTCATTTCACGTTAAGAACATGATCACTATTGCAATCACTGTCCAACCAAAAGGCTCTATGACTTGACGGTATAGCACCACCATCTGGGCTTCTTCTACATCAATTTCTGAAGAAGGCTTAGAACTTTTCCGATGCATGAAAGAAATTAATGTTCGTCGAGATCACTAGGAAATATTATCATAAAGATGTATTCGTGTGCTGCCTGCAGTTTTGAAGATACAGTGGAAGCTCATTACAACAAACTCCTTGATAACGAATTTCTCCTTATAACGAAGGATTCGATAGACCCTTCGCCTTGAAGCCACTTATTTTTTTTTTTCGCTATAGAGAGGTTTTGAGGTCCTTTGACGATTCATTATAGAGAGCTTACAGTGTGAAAGCTGAAGTAGTTCTCGAGCAAATACAGGAACAACTAAAAAAACGCACTCAATGCTGAACAAGCAGGCTTCCGCTCTGGATCCTCTTGTGTCGATCACCTGACCGGCCGATTATTGTTGTGTTGAAGGGGCCTCACCACTTCAGCTGCTCTTTATCGATTTCAAGAAGCTGATGTGATAAGGTAGCGGCCTCTCAAATGCCCAAAATTAACCCGAATACAATGAAATGTATACTGTTGGAAGCGCAGTATTGCGTTTTATCCACAATCGAGTTGGAAAAGTGCTTTAGGGTTTGGAAATTATTTGAGTTTCTCTGGCTCAAACCCGTCTGAAATCTACTGAAGTTATCGAAACAAATTATGATCAGTCAAGGAGCCACCTCAGTGGTTAGTGCGTTGGACTACTGAGCGGGCGGAGTGGGCTCAAACCCCATTCATCTCCACCGAACATTTTTACGCGCCACCATCTCTCGTCGGCGAATGGCACGCCTCCGTAAGTATATGTACATAGTTTCGCATTAAAGAGCTTCTCAATTCGGCGTTCGGAGTCGGCAATAAAATGTCGGATCCCTTCTATTTGTGCGAGAAATGTAACACGCACATCATGAATCTTTGCGAGAAGCTAGGCCTGGGTTCATACTGAGCTGTCGCGCCAGCTATTTATTTTATTTTAAGGAGCCACCTTCTTCACAGAGGAAGGCTATCCGCGGATTTCCATGTGGAAGAGTGCATTCTTTCACCAATTGTTGGGGATAACGACATGCTTCAAGTCAGCGTCGTCGGTGGGAAAAGAAGGATTTCGATGGACTCTATCTTCTTTTACATAGGAAAGGCTCAAAGGATTAAAGATTAAAACTTCCAATTTAAAATTATCAGCCTCGAAACGAACTCATCGGATCAAGCTAGCATCGTTGGACAATCAAAAGAGAGTAGCTTCCAATGTCTTAGGATTACTGCTTCTCCCAGATCAATTTTTCAGTATTTATTGAGGACTTTTCCTACTCCAGTGTTTATCACTTGCTTCACTCGTGATTTTCCGTCACGAACCTCTTGTTGTAAATACACTCTACGGCCGTTCTAACTTACGACCATATTTCACTTTAAGCACCTTCTACAAAGCATTGAAGTAAACATTTCATCACAGAAACTAAACAACAATAAGTTTTCTCAAGAATCCTCAAAATTACTGCCAATCGATTGCCAAGTTCTCGACATCTACGATATCCTCGTAAACAACATCTATTTTCATCTACATCTAGCATCTGCGATGCGAAATTCCCATGACTCGTCCGTTTACTCATTAAATGGTTCCATTTGTTCGCTGTTGTTTTTCCAATTTTCCGGTGAAAATAAAATAATTTTTGTTTGAAAAAAAAAAAAACCTCGCTTCACTAGGAGATTCCACAACCCTCTCTCCGATTGTATTACACGAAGATTAATCAGAAAAAAAAAAAAACAATAACGTCAACTCATCACCATCAGGTGATGGCAGTTTTTATCGTATTCTCCCTCTGATTCCTCGCAATTTTCCAACAAAACAGACAGAAAAAAAAACAGCAACGAAACATTCATTCATATAGTCATCGCCATGATAACTATCTCATAGTTTACACACATAACCTACAAACTACTTCTCTATTCATCATCGCCAAGCGGTGTATTACAATCAGCAAGGCAACCTACGCGATACGAAGCGAGGCAATTCCGATGAACATGCCAATCTCATCACATCGCATGTGCATATGCCTGGATACACAGAGATACACCGCCAGAGATTCACCTCTCGCTCACAGAGCACACAGCGTTTAGCTTACGTACTTCGATATTTTTAGTCACCTAGCCAATGGTTGGATGGATGATGGTGGTGTTTCATCCGTTGTCTGTGCTTCTGGCACTTCTGTCTGTCCGAATGAATCGGTCTTTCGTTCCCAGCAAACTATCTAGATACGAAGTCTATATGCGAGGAGACAACACAAGAGTGAGACGACAACGACAACGACAGTGACTACGACACGACGTTTTGTCGACCTTTGTCTCCATGTGTACCTCGCAGATACATTTTCTTCTTATTCGAGGATGATAGATATTTTAATGTGTTGCCTGTTGATAATTTGAGATGTATTCGCTGTCACTGTCGTCGTTTTCTTCGTTTCGTCGCTGTGTTGTTGTGGTGCTTGTTTATTGCTGGCCCGACCCGACTATTGCCGATATGAATGCGCTGACGTATTTTTAAACTGTTTGCATCTCGGCTTCCCTTCTCTCCCCGTCTGCTCTCGTCGATACCTTGGCGTATCTTTTCCTCATTTCAAAAAAAAAAAAAGTTGAATTTTGTTTGCTTTGCCGTAACACCCCGATGATGCAATCCTACATGAACGTCAACTATTACTTCGGGTCGAGCGCGAGTATTGTGTGCAGTGGGCTGAGATACTTTTTTCCGTGTTCACAAAACTTTGCACTGAAAAAAAAAAATAAAACTTTTATTTTTGTTTTATTATTATTCAATGGACGGATCGCTGCGGTCTGAGTGAGTGTGTGCTTTTTATTTCTGCTTAATTTGTTAATTAACTGGCATTTGAATTTATTGAGTTATAATGGGATGATTGAATTTTTTTTTTCGCTTTTATTTTGAATTTCAAATTTAGAGCGTTTTTTGTTTATTGATCTTGTTTTACGATCATGAATTTGATTGTCATGGAAAGCATTTGAGTTTAATGTTGTAAAACGCTTTTGATTATCTGACAAGATTTGTCTTAATTGGTTTCGTTTTATGAGAAAAGATGTTACGGGAGAAGATTGTTTTATGCGATAGTGGGGAAAAAATGTTACGTATACGCCATGGGGACTGTGGTGTATGTGCATTAAATTGAAACTGGTTTGTCGCCCACTGTTGGTTTTGAATATTCAAATCGGCGTTTGAAGAGGCTTGATTCTAAAGTGGTTAAATTTGAACGGAAAATCTTTCATTCATGCTATATCTACTCAACATTGTGGGAGAGAGCAACGTCTTGTAATTGCCGAACTAAGCTGTAATGTCAGTGATTTTGAAAGCCATGGTCTCTCCATCTTCTTTATTCCAAGGACCTTAGACTATTTTGCTGACGTTTTAATGGCTTACCCGCATAAAAACATGAAAACCATACGATCGTCAAAGTGTGCATGCTTAAGCTTGGGCCTTGGGCATACCTTCAAAGGGTTCAAAGGAGTATGGACCGTCTCATTTTCTTCTCTATATTCTACTCGTATTGGCATTTAAGAAGACACAAGCGTCCGCAGGCTTGTCTCAAACCAACCTCTGTCTACCAACTCCTACTCTCACCTCCACGGAGTGAACGCTTGGTTTCAACCTCTATGGATGGTTGTTGGTGGCAGCTGATGGAGAGGGGGGAGGTTGTTCACAGTGAGGCACTCCCTCTTGTATCCAGACGGCAGCGAAAGAACTCCCACGATGGAATCAACTGTGGCGTCTGCAGTTCCAGTTATGTAGATCGAACTAATCAGTAGAGACCTCATATAGGCTACTTCAACGGAATCGGATTAAAGGTCAATGAGGATCTTATTACCCAACCCCTTAAGTTCAAGTGGTTCAATGAATTGCCTGGCCCTCCAGGTTGGGGGTTGTGCGCGGGGTTGAAGGCTCCACCACGGAAAACACCCATTACGAAGCAACAACGAGTCTTGGATTCGGACGGATTTACTGAGACAACGGCACCAGCCCTGAGATCAAACAAAAATTAACTTTTGCCAATCGCTGTTACTTTAAGCTTAAAAGGCAATTGACTAGCAAAACCGCTTTCTCGAACGACTAAAGTGACCTTTTATAAGATCCTAGTCGTCCCAGTCCTGCTCTACGGCGCAAAGGCTTGGACTCTGTCAAATGCGGATGAGGTTGCTCTTGGCTGTTTCGAGAGGAAAGTTCTTCGGGTGATTTTCGGTCCCGTCTGCATACTCGGTGAATGGAGAAAAAAATACAATGACGAACTGTACGGGATGTATAGCGACATCGGCTTAGCCAGAAGAATGAAGCTCCAACGACTAAGGTGGCTGGGTCATGTAGAGCAGATGGACACCAATGATGCAGCCAGGAAATCTTCGCATCCACACTCGAGGGACGGCGCAGTAGAGAAAGACCGTGACTCAGGTGGTGCACGCTAGTGGAAGGGCACCTTAACGAACTTGACGTGCTGGCTAAAGATCGAGGTGGCTGGAGACGCTTGTTGGTTGAGGCCCAGGTCCATCCCCGGACTGTAGCGCCAACTTAAGTAAGTAAGTACTCTACTCGTAAATCGATTGTCAAAGTCGTACATGATTAGAATTTGGACTAAATAGATTCAATTCCCTTCCACGGTCATGTGAGTTCTTATGCATCGTCTACTTCTTGATCTAATTGTCAAAACTAGGGTAGGTTAGGTTAGGTTAGGTTAGGTAGATGGGTTGGCGAGCGGAAAGAAGCCCCTAGCGCCACACTCAGGTCAGTAGAGACCCATTGTGATGCCCATTTATTGGGGGGGGTCGAAGGTACCCCTTGCTCGTGGAGCATTACCCAAAGCATTCTCCTATTGCCCCGGGCTTTCGAACCATTTTGAAGCCTTAATGAACCTCCAGATGTCCCGATGGGTACATCCCTTAGTTCTTCAATATCTTGGAAGAAGTGCCTTCCGAAGAATCTATTTCTGAGGTGGCAGAGACCTGGGCAGTGGCAGAGGAAGTGGGTTGTATCCTCATTGACTTCCTTGTCTCCACAACCCCTACAAGGGTCGTCTTCACTGAGCCTTAGCTTTTTCATATGATAACGCAGAGTATTATAACCTGTAATTACTCCTACAAGGATGGAGAGGGTTTTCCTGTCCCTCTGCATCAGTGTATTAGTTCTGCCACCATTGTATCTCAAAACTAGGGTAACGTGTAGTGTAGCAGTGTTGGTTGAATTAAAGAAAATTTTTTGACCAACTTTTTGGTACTAGAGTGCGACATCCATGTCCTCTGAACTGGTGAAACAGTTTTAAAATGAGCTTTCATCTCTAAGAAGTTTTTTCATCATCTCAATCTGAATTTGGGCCGTTTCAAGTCCACACGATGCATCCCCTTTTGTATACAAAAAATTCTTTAAATTTAATACCCCCACGGAGTAGCAAAAAACTGACTTCTGTTCTTTAATTTCAGATGACCCGGGCGGTACAAAATCAAACAACATGGATGATACCAAGCAATTGACCACATCCAAGAAACAACAAACGCACTATAAGACTACCGTCGGTACTAATAACCACTTGGGCAGCAGCAGTACACCTATTAACAACAAGAAAAACCACAATAATCAGCAACATCATAGACAGTCATCATCCGCAGGCGGACCAACAACAGCGACGAGCAACGGTGATAAACAATCAACTAATACTGCTGTCGTTACGTCAAAATCGTCGTCGTCGTCGTCGTCATCATCATCGGTGACGACCTCACCGGCTACAACAACAGCAACAGTGACTACCCACCGTTCGGAGAAGAAAACCGCCGTCGCCGATAATCATAATCCAAACGCCAAAATGACCCTTAGCGAGTCAAATAAGTTAACGTCAGAACTTATCAGCAGCACCAACAGTGATAGTAGTAGTTTAAGTAGCAACATTAACAACAACAACAATCCCAATCACAACAACAACAATAATACCAATAGCAACAAGTGCTTAGTAAACGAATCGATATCCACAACATGGAATAACCTCAAGTACCTGCATAAGAAATTCAAGCGCATTGCCAGCGCAACAACCACCATCAACACTAATGCATTGGAGCGCAACGAAGCTACCGATAAAGGCGGTTCCTCATCGATATCGTCTTCATCATCCTCGCCAACGTCCACGTCACCGATATCCGAGTCACCACCAATTACAGATGTACTGAATGTGAATGGAAATCATGGTGCCACAGAAGATCGAGTTCCACCGCTGACGAATGGTCATTCGCCGGCGTTAGCGGCGGCATATGCTGCAAGTAGTGCCAACGATAGTAAGAAGAAAACAACAAACAACAACAACAGTAGTAATAATCTAAGCAACAACAGTGATCTAGCCATAAGTAGTAGCAGTAGTAATAGTAGTAGTGTTGGACACGTCCAGAGGACAGCGTCTGCAACAACGTCTAGTATTAGCCCGGCGCCACAAACCCAACGAGGGGCGCAACAATCAAATCAACAACAGAAGCAGACTGGTGGCATCACAGATCCACTTGGACAACAGCTGTCACGTCACGTCTGTCCCTATTGCAATTTGAATTGTACAAAGCCATCGGTACTACAGAAACATATCCGTGCACACACAAACGAACGACCATATCCCTGTGATACATGCGGTTTTGCATTTAAGACAAAGAGTAACTACTACAAGCATTGCAGGTGAGTTTTGATTGAATATCCCATCAATATGAGGAAAATAATTGATTTGTTTGATTTTCTTGCAGATCGAGATCGCATACGTTGAGAACAGGAGGCATAGAACCACCAGCCGATGCAGATGAGGGATCAATGGGTGCTTCTGATCAGGAACAGGATCCTGACATGAGCAATAGCAGCTCCGATGTGGTATGTGTGCTGTTTTACTCGTTCAAATTTATTAACCTAATCCTCATCATGTTTTCTTTTTCAGATAAGCCGTACAACGTCACCTCTCGACGAAAGAACATCCTCACCGGCTATTCTTCCAGCCCAAGCAACACAACTGCAGTCGTTGTCGACTCCAAATTCAAAGAACTTCCTCCAGCCGCCTCAATTGGCGTCGCCAGCACCGGGAGGAACTTCAGCCATCGCCAACCAATCACATCAACAACAGTCAGCAGCTACAACCACCGCCACACAACAAAAGTATTCCAATGATAAACCCTACAAACCAAAGTTCCATAATGCTGTCCTATATGCTACCAATAAACTACAAAACCAACAACAACAGCAGCAACAACACCAGCAGCTTCAAGATGAGGCAGCGTCGGCGATTGTTAAACAACAACTTCACCATCAACATCAGCAGCAACAACAACAGCAACAACAACAACAGCAGCACCAGCACCACCAACACCAACAAAGTCCTCTGCAACCACCACAATCTGTGTCACTGCAGCACATGAACAACGCTATGAAGGTATCCAACCATCATCTAAACAATAATCACCAATTGATGCCCATGCAAGGACCGATTCCACTGCCGCCACACGCAGCCCCAACTGGTTCCTATTATGTGAATCCAGGACTACCACCCCACGCCCAGTTCTACAGTGCGCAACATCAGCAATCGCCATACATCCTGGCAACACCGAGTGCCCAGCGAGACATTATGTCACTGTCACTGCCATCAGGCCACTATCAACCGCAACCGCAGTATCAGCTGCAACATTCCACCGTCATGGCGTCACCAATGCAAGTCAGCAGCGGAGGCGGAGTAAATACAACCACCATGTCCAACAAGACACAAAACCACCGTGGTTATCATCATCAATCGGCGACGCCGATGTCGTCGTCTCAGAGTCTAGCCAGTGGTGGTGGCAATAATGGTGGAGGAATGGCGCAATTGTCACATGTGCAACAAGCTGTAAGCGGTGGTAATAGTGGCAACAAAGAGTCAACGAATTCGTCATCGGGTGGTGGTGGTGTACCGAATTTGGGAAACCTTTCGGCGATTCAGGAGCATATTTCTAAACTGATATCGCAGAACGAGGCTATCGTTGAGAACAAAGAGCTCCTGCTGCAGAAAAAATACCCGAAGACTCTGAATCGGTCGAGAAGCTTCACCAATGCAAACAATTCGAGTGGCTCTGTCAACACCAGCGGTCTGGTCACATCTTCACCAATGTCAAGTGGTGAAAGTGCTAACACCAAGCTGGCTCAAGCAATTGCCCACAAACAACAGCAGCAACAGCTACAACAGCAGCAGCAACAGCTGCAACAACAGCAGATACAGCAGCAGCAGCAAATTCAGCAACACCAACAATATTTAAGAGGCTTGACCGAAGACCACATCCAGAGACTAGCGGCGAACACGTATAACAGCCCACTCAATGGCATGTCCAAGAACCTACATAAAATGGCTGCCGTGAGCGTTGTGATACCTTCCATGGCCCAACACCAGCAACAACCGCACCAGCAGCAGCGTATGCCACATACTCCCATACCGACTCCAGAAACAACACCATCGCCATCGCAATCCATAACGCAGCCTATGCAGAAGGAGATGGCTCAACCAGCAATCAATGTGCCACTGAACCTTTCCAAAGCAGTTGATTCGAGTGCCACCACTGAGGCTCCTAGCACTAGTGCTCTTTCGAGAAAGCGTCTTTCGATAGAATCTCAGTCGTCCCCGGCTCCTCCACCAACAGCGGATAGTGTCGTCACCAGTAGCACCAGCAGTGGCAAGAGTCCTGCTATCCATCCACAGAATCCCAGTTACTCGATAATCAAGAATCTTTTGCTGACCGCTAGAGGTTTGGCCGTTCCAACCGGAGAGGGGGCAGATGCCGTGTATATCTGTCCATTATGTGCCATGGAATTCCGCACCGCTGAGGATTTGCAGGTGCACAACCGGTCGTATTGCCATGGTACACCATGCAGTGCTCCAATTAGCCCGGTTTCCTCACCATCAGGCAAGTACTTCCGGTCGAATTCGATAACAGTAAGCCTACCAGAGTTGAATAATCCAAACTCACTGAAAAAACTGGCCCAGTCGCGGCTATACTCAAAGAATCCACTTTCTTTGGTAAAACTCGCCTGGTCACAGTTGAAAACGAAACCCAGCAATTTAGTACTGGATCAGCTAAGCGGTACCCATGCATCATCGTCAGCGGCTGCGAATTCATTTGAAGGGCCGTCGACCTCTGGCTCGGCACCATCAACATCGTCATCGGTAGCATCCCCTTCGACGCCACTACAGGAAGTCATCATTAACAATCGATTTATTGACGCTCCTCTGCCTTCACCAGGACCACTGTTGGGCAAAACACCCCTTGTCGAGCCTTACAACCACAACGAGAGAAAGTCAGAGGAGATCGTCATACGAAAGGTGCATGACGATCATCAGTTTCGCTTGGTCAGTAAACGCCCGAAGTACGAAAAGGGCTATCAGCAGGAACTGCCTTCAATTAGCTTTCATCAGGCCACGTCTCCACCGGCGAAGGATAGCAGCAGCATTCCTAGTTACTCTGGCGGTATAGTTGATATGATGGACAAAAAAGACGATCGTAACAAGCGCTTTATGTCTTCTGGAGGCTGCATGGTTCCAATCTCTGAGTGCCCTGATCTTGACATGAGCCCGAAGATGATTCGAACGCCTCTATTGTCTGGGGGTAGTTTCCAGGAAGTATCTCCGAAACCGAAAGAACTTCAGCAGTCATCGAGCAGATCCTCGGGCACACCCAAGATGATGATCCCAATAACACCGCTGACTCCTAGTCTTCCGCCGGGTCTTCAGATGTCAGGACCGACGCATTTTCAATTTCCTATCAACTCCATCACCGCATTCAACCCCTTAACTTTGCCAATTCTCCAACATGGCGGTGGTGAGAAGGTGATTCCATACGTTCCGGGCATTCCGGGTCCAAATTGTTTGACTCCTCAGTTGCCACCTCCACCTCAGCAGTTACAGGTGCCAATTCAATCGCGTAATCACAGTCCAAATCGCCAGAAGATACCAAGTCCGATGGTGCTACCTGGTATGATGGAAACTTCGGCGTTTAGTCCCAAACCGAAGTCAATGCTGATGGAAACCGATGGAAGGAATTTGTCTCCTTTCGGAGGAGTAAGCAACTTGCCAAGTGAGTTCAATCGTGTGCCACCGTCACCGGCTTTGAGGGTGGCCCGGTGGTCTTATCAAACTCCAGTGAGCTTGGAAGTCCCAAAAAAGTCGTTTAATTTCCTACGAATGGCGGACAATGTTAGTCCGCGAAAAGTCACCAAGACTGCGGAAAACGAGAAGGAAGTTCGTCACTTTAACTTTGATAATCTCCCCAAGGAACCGGAAATTATAACCCCACCCCGAGCGCAAGATACAATGACTCCATTGCATGTGGAGGTGTCAAATACTTACCGCCGTAGTGCAGAACCTAGTGTCGACTCCGGCATTGAGTCTATCGACGAAAAATCTTCTCCATCGAAGCGAACAAAGTTCCTACGCCCGACCAGCCTGCCGCTCAAGCCGGGTACGTTTACTCCAAAGCGTCATCATGGCATTACACCCACCGCCAATACGCTGCCTCTCATCTCTCCGGAAACTCCGAGACCGTCAAAAGCCTGCGTGCAGCTGTACCTCAATGGACATGCCTACACCTATCTGGGTCTCAAGTGCAGTACCAAGATGTTTTACTGCACCGTAAACTGTCCACAGCCGTCTTATGTAGCCAATCTGCACAAGCTGTCCATGTACAGCGTTTGGCAGGTGTGTGCCGAGAATAACCCCCATCCGATGGGCTTCAAACCGAAAACAGTGATGGCGCTGTACGACGCTAGTCAAAGATCGCATGCTTACACAACGGCTGGTAAAGTTTCGACTTGTACAACGGTACACTCGCAGGGCTTAGTAATGACACCTTTCGAGAACAATATGGAGCAGTTCTACCATCATCAGCTCAAGGCTCTACCAGCAATGCCAGAGGAGACTTCAAAAACAAGCGAATCAGCCGGAGAAAAGGAATCAGCAAACAGTCAGCAGCTGCTAATTGGGGGTTATGAGTCAAATGAAGACTACACCTACATCCGCGGACGCGGTAGGGGACGGTTTGTGTGCAAAGAGTGCGGAATTCGGTGTAAGAAACCATCGATGTTGAAGAAGCATATTCGCACGCACACTGATGTGCGACCGTACACCTGCAAACACTGCAATTTTAGGTAAGTTGTCAAAAAGCAGCGCAATCTGTCAAAAATCTTATTAAACTGCTTCTCGTTACAGCTTTAAAACCAAGGGCAACCTCACCAAGCACATGCAGTCAAAGACGCATTTCAAGAAATGTATTGAGCTAGGTATCAATCCCGGGCCAATGCCTCTCAACGGAGAATTCATGGAACCAGAATTTGAGTATGATCAACAGTCGAGCACCTCGGGAGGTGGACGCACATCCTCTCTGCCAGGTGAATCGAGTTCCGATGATTTCAGCGACAACGAGACAGAAAGTAGTGGTGAGTTGCACATAGCTAATCCAATTCGTTATACTCACGCCAATTCTTTTCCCTCAGATACCGATGAGTCTAAATCCCGCCTTCAGGAACATGAGGCCGCCCGTTGCCTTTTATCCCTTTCGATGACACCACCGATAGTCAGCAGTGTTTCTCCGAAAGACGCATACACATATCAACACACGGAGAGCCACACGCCACAGCAACAAGTTTTACGTCGTGTGGTCTCCTTTACATCGCCGAAACCACCGTTCGACTACCAGAAGCAGGAGCAGTACTACTCCAAACCAGAGTTGCCTAAGTTACCTCGCAGTTTCGATGAAAGTGCCATGTTGCCTATTGATCTGACTAAACCTCGTCCGCAAGAACCGACAGATGCGAAAATGAAGGCAGCGCAGTTGCCTCCTATGCAACGACAGACGGCAGCGCAAATTCGTGACATTATTGGTTCCGTCAGCAACGAATCCATGTTCATGAAATCTCTGATTAACGTAACAGACAGAGTTCGATCCGCCATCGAGAGCTCTTCAGCCAAGCTGGACAGTACTCCCTTGCTCCATGCCTATGTCACCGAGCAGGCTTTGCACTATACCAAGATTAAGCAGAGTCAGATGACGAAAAGCTCGATAGAAGCTGCGTCGGGATCGAGTAGCACCTATACCAACACAGGCTCCACAGGCGGTAGCCTTCTTACCATGAGTACTTCTGTGACTACGAGTGTATCATCCGTGAAGGTGACCTCAACAGTTAAGTTGATCGAGCCGGTGACACCAACACCCATTGCGGAAGAACCGACACCAGATCAAATGAAGTTGACAGAGTCGATTCAACCCGAAAAAGAAATACTACCCAACACTTCCACTTCTGTCGCCACTCCAGCCAACTCAGAAGCAGTTGTATCCGCAAAAGAGTCATTGACGTCGGCAAAACCATCCAAAGCCCCTGGCAGTGCTAAGAGTGTCGCCTCAGAGTATCTCAAGATGGCTAGCCGCAAGTCAAAATCATCATCGTCCTCATCATCGACCAAACCAGAAGAAAGCGGCGACGAAAGTATGTCAGACCATGAGTCCACCGCTACAGACTCAGCGTTGACATCAACGCCTCTTACATCCCAAGCGTCGGCAAGCAGCATCCCCTCAACGGCGCCTGATTTCTCTGGCGTCCTCGCCCGAACAGTAATTGTTGGTGAGGATGGCTTCAAGAGCTCTTCCAATGAAATACAACCTGTTTATCCACGAGTACCGATCTCTACCGACGGTCGTCCCGTATGCACCATCTGCTCCAAAACCTTCCAGAAGCAGCATCAACTCGTACTCCACATGAACATCCATTACATGGAGCGTAAGTTTAAATGCGAACCATGTGCAGTGAGCTTCCGCACGCAAGGACACCTGCAAAAGCACGAACGCTCCGAGGGACATAAAACAAAAATCATGATGACTTCGACGTTTGGTGTACCGACTACATCGAATCCGAGGCCATTTGAGTGCACAGATTGCAAGATTGCCTTCCGAATACACGGTCACCTCGCCAAGCATTTGCGATCCAAGACTCATGTTCAGAAGTTAGAATGCCTGCAAAAGTTACCCTTCGGTACGTATGCCGAGATTGAACGATCCGGCATCAGTCTGACAGAGATCGACACAAGTGACTGTGAAAACTCCCTGATAAGTCTCAAAGTGTTGGCCCAGAAGTTGATCGAAATAAATCCCACGAAGATGGGTACCTACACCACGCCATCTGGAATGCAGGACGTTCCCAATTCAAATCCAAATGCTGACAGTGGCAGTGAGGATGGTTACGATGCACAAAATTCAACTGATGAAGGCGGCAAGGGTGAGGACAATAATTCAACACAAAACACTGCGTCCCTTAGCTTGAAAAGGCAATTTGGCAGCAG
Organism: Matsumyia berberina; assembly: GCA_917880715.2. NCBI lineage: Eukaryota > Metazoa > Arthropoda > Insecta > Diptera > Syrphidae > Matsumyia > Matsumyia berberina. The sequence continues at coordinate 123,642,626 of OU862870.1, forward strand.
TGATGATGAGCAGAGGGAACAGGATGGGATTATTCCTGAGAAAAGGCCAAGAACACAGAGTGAAGTGTCATCGAATTGAGGGTGATTCGAGATGGGAGTGATGGATTTAGATTGAGGTGACAGAGATGAGAAATTGAAGTGAAATGAGCTGTACACAAGTGCTGTTTTCAACTGACTGGAGACGGTGTTTCAAGAACGAGGCTGAGTCAATAATGCAGGAAAATTAAAATCACCAACTCAGAGACATATCATGATGGACGAAAACCTGATGGACTCTTTGATGAAAATTGAAATCGACGACTTGAGGTGACAGAGCAGCTGTAAAGGCGTACTAACAAAGGCAGCGAAGATGTCGCATCGACGTTTCCAGATGACAGCTCGATGATGACAGATGGAATGTCCGCGAAGTTCGTTCACCAGCCTACAAGCCATTCATTTGGAAGTCAAAGACAAGACAAGAGAATTATGTGCCAAATTTTTTAATTTTCTACCAATCATATCGCGTTTGCGCAAAACGTGTTTAATTTTTTTTTAGTTTAAGATCACGCGCTGTGACTCTGTTCGGCTTAGCCTAATTTTTTAGTTTTAAAATTTTGTTTTTATTGAATTTTAGTTTAAATTACCCTTGTGTCCCCCGTAATTGTTGTTGTTAATGACTCTGTTGTTGTTGCATAAGTCTACTGTTTAAATTTTAACTTAGTTTAATCGCGAGACTACGAGACTCTTTTCTTCTTTTAGTTTTTCTTAAAGACGATTGTGTTTTCTTCACTTCAAACAAAACGAGAACCCCCTTTTGCGATTATTAATTCTATGTAATTCTATCAATTTCTTTATCAAACAAGAATGAGTGATATTCAAGAAAAAAAAAAAAAGAGGAAAGAAGGCGTCAAAACAAAACAAAAAAATGCTTGCGTACATTTTTTTTTCTTTTGGTAATTTTTCTTTATTTTTATTTTTCAAAGAGATATGAAACAAAACGGAAACAAAAAGAAAACTGTGTAATATCGTACGATATCGTAGAATTTAAAGTACATACATATATATATATATAGAATAAGTTAATGTAAATAGTTTAAAAACAAGAAAAACAGAAGAGAAATCAAAAAATCGAAAGAAACATTTTAGTAAACAACAATCCTCCTCTATCTTTGTAGGTTAAAAAGTGATTTTAATCTCATTATATTTGTATTTTGTAATATTGTATACATACATAAATATATATATATATATATACATCTACATTTATATATCTATCTATATACATACATTGTAAGAAGATAAATGGAAGTTATGAAGCATATAAAACGAAAGTTTTAGAAAAAAAAACAATGAAATAAAAACTTTATCAAAACATTAATATGAGTGGTCTTGTTATTCGTCATGAACTCCACCACCACGCTACGTCACAGCATGGAAGTATTTTTTCACACCCCGGTGCCACCTGACTGGGATTTTTCAAACATTTTTGCACGTTTTGTTGTGTTACCCCTGAAAATTCCAGGGATCTCATTTTGTAGACCGACCTTAGGCACACAAACTGCATCCCAACTTTTGCAGTCTCGTCCTTTCTTGTCCCTCTTTAAGACGTTTGACAGGTCTCGGAATGGTAAGTAAGGTTGAATTCAAAAACGTCAAAAAACTGTGCAGGGTTACGGCAACACATTGTCAAAATAAATCGCGCAGTGCAACAGAAACATTGCTTTAGCAGTGCAAGAGTAACACAAAGCCTGTTGTGTTGCCGCAACACTGCACAGTTTTCTGACGTTTTTGAATTCACTTGATCTCATCAAATCATCATCATCATCACCACGCAGACGCCATCTATCACTCCAATTGAATTCAATGTCATAGACACTTAATCGGAAACTACCAGTTGAACGCGTCAACACGATACCTTATCTCCAAAAGTATTACCTAATCAACCACTTGGGCATAAAGAGCTCAATACATTACAGTCCTAGATTATTAGTTTTAAGAAAAGAAACATTAAAACTGTATCCAAACTGAATAGAAATAAAATATTTATAAAATTGCAGACCACAGTCTTTTCATTTCTGAAGGTTTGACGTTTGTTCTCAATTTCAACATTTCAGCACATAATAGTACACATTACAAAATGTTAACGGACCCCATCTTATAGAGCAGCCTTCGGAGTATAAAATTGCATCAAAATTTACTCACCACCGGCACCGGTTTTAAACAGAAACCAAAAAAACATGGCCATAAAAAAAAATGGACACAACTAAATTCGTGAAATTTAGCTTGGACACAACTTTGTTGTCCTAGCTAAATTCGTGAAATTTAGCTTGGACACAACTTTGTTGTCCCAGCTAAATTCGTGAAATTTAGCTTGGACACAACTTTGTTGTCCCAGCTAAATTCGTGAAATTTAGCTTGGACACAACTTAGTTGATAAGGTAGTACGGACACAACTTTGTTGTCCCAGTTGCCCCACAACTGTGTGTCGACAGTTGTGTCCAAGCTAAATGTCACGAATTTAGCTGGGACAACAAAGTTGTGTCCGTACTACCTTATCAACTAAGTTGTGTCCAAGCTAAATTTCACGAATTTAGCTGGGACAACAAAGTTGTGTCCAAGCTAAATTTCACGAATTTAGCTGGGACAACAAAGTTGTGTCCAAGCTAAATTTCACGAATTTAGCTAGGACAACAAAGTTGTGTCCAAGCTAAATTTCACGAATTTAGTTGTGTCCATTTTTTTTTATGGCCATGTTTTTTTGGTTTCTGTTTAAAACCGGTGCCGGTGGTGAGTAAATTTTGATGCAATTTTATACTCCGAAGGCTGCTCTATAAGATGGGGTCCGTTAACATTTTGTAATGTGTACTATTATGTGCTGAAATGTTGAAATTGAGAACAAAAGTCAAACCTTCAGAAATGAAAAGACTGTGGTCTGCAATTTTATAAATATTTTATTTCTATTCAGTTTGGATACAGTTTTAATGTTTCTTTTCTTAAAACTAATAATCTAGGACTGTAATGTATTGAGCTCTTTATGCCCAAGTGGTTGATTAGGTAATACTTTTGGAGATAAGGTATCGTGTTGACGCGTTCAACTGGTAGTTTCCGATTAAGTGTCTATGACATTGAATTCAATTGGAGTGATAGATGGCGTCTGCGTGGTGATGATGATGATGATTTGATGAGATCAAGTGAATTCAAAAACGTCAGAAAACTGTGCAGTGTTGCGGCAACACAACAGGCTTTGTGTTACTCTTGCACTGCTAAAGCAATGTTTCTGTTGCACTGTACGATTTATTTTGACATCTATGAATAGCTATGTTGCAAAGCTATTCGCAATAGAAAACACAGAGAGAAGTCAAGTGTTTTGTGTTGAATAATGTTACGGAAAAATTAGAGCCGTTATGGAAATTAAATACGAATTTAATACGGAAAGTAACATTTTTTATTTCATTGTGTGTGGAAACTCTCCTTTTTGGGTAGCTATTGTACATTTACATTTTTGCATACATAAAAACAAACATTCAAATCTTACATTTATTTTAAATAGATTGCATGATTATGGGAGCTCGTGAAAGTTTAACATTGCGTTCAAACTAATCGGTAATAGTCGTCACACAAACCACACAGCCGGCATGATTTATTTCCCAGCAGATGGCGGATAATTTGCCCAAAAACGATGTGCTTTCAGATGTCAATAAATGGTCACTGACACCCTTTCAATCCTTCGTCGTTGTATAGCACCATCCTTAAAATCCAACTCAGAGGAGTTCCTGGAAATTTCTACGAACTCAACGACAATGCTGGAGGAATTTGGTTGAAATTGCCTCTGCGTTTGAAAAGACTTTGACTCCAGCTGCTGCAAACGCATTAGAGTGTATGCACACGATGAACTTTAGATTGATGTGTTCCTTCATTAGCTGATACATTTGATTTCTTATCGGGGCATACGGCTACTCTATGAAGGGCCCGCTGTAGAGGCAAGAGTCGCCTAGAGAATCAAAGGTCTACTTGGGATGGAAGAGTCTCTACCAACACCTCCAATTTGGTTGCTAACAAACATTTATTAAAAAAAAAAAAGCTTCATTCCACCGTAACAGCGATTCCCACCGAGCACCTTGCGATCACTAGAGCCTGGACTGGAAGTACAGATACTCCTGAAAGAAAACAAAAACAAGTCAATCGCGCCTCTGTAGTGTGGTCTCTTCAAAACTCACCATCAAGAAGCCAGCTCCCAGGCACAGGGCCTTCGATTTGATATCCATGTCCGGATCGCTGTAGTAAATATTTGTCGTGTACTGTGAACTCCTCTGTGACCACTTTCGATGGATAGAAGCCCGCATATCGTTGCCTGCGTAAATCTGTCGAAAAACATTCAAAAATTTAAAGTCCACTCCTCGTTCAATTCTTGAGAAAATACCTTAAAATAAGTTTCCCTGGGCAAACAGAAGCAACAAAATCCTGCATTCTCTTGCCCTTCAATCCGGAACAGATGATCATGACTGCCGTCTTCGATGACAAACTCAGGAGCCAACACCGAAGGTATCTCCACTATTCTCCCCAAGAGATCTCCAGGTGGCGCCCAAACTTCCAGGTTTTTCGGCTGACAGCAGAACATTCCCAGTGCTAGTTTTCTTCGCAGTGACAACGCCTCCTGGTGGGTCTTGTCGAGTAGATGCATTTGAAATGGCCGCCCTGAACCCCAAATCAAACGATGATTTGCTGTTGAACTCTCGGACGCTGCAAATATCGCCTCTCCCAGGGGTGAACGCACTGTGTAGCGGTTCTCCGAGGACACTGACGTGAGAGCTTTATTTAAAACGATTTGAAAAGGAATTTTGTTAGAGAAATGTGTGCGAATGGAAATGCGTGTGCAAATTAGTTGTGAAGTGATGTCCTTTCGCGTGGGTGGTGGGTGATGTTACCTACTTTCGTTTAGTTCGAACGTTTGTTCAATGTGAACTGACGGCATGTCGGCAAGGATATCATAGCCCGAAAGGGGAATGAAGGTGCGGCTGCCATTGACAGGCGATCCCTGGTTTTCAATCGTTGATATCGGAAGAGGGATGCGAGAGGTACCTGTGAAAAGAAAGAAATTGTGATGAGTAAGATGCAGATAGAGAGAGGTTGGAGATGAGCTTACCATAGGACTGTCGTCGGACCGATGTTATGTTTGTGGGTCCTTCAAACACTGAAATTGGAATTAGGGAAGACATTAGTGAAAGAAATAAATACATGTGTGCTCTTTGATATTCCTAACAGACTCTGAATTCTAGGGTCAGAGGTTTAGAAGACATTCAAAATTTGATCAGTGGTCCTCAACCCCTAAATCTGTCATCTAGACGGATAAACATCATCCTCTACAGAGAAAGATCAGGTATATCGATGCAAGTGGTTTTTTTTAAGCGCAGGCGACTGTAGAGTTTTAAGAAAGTGAAGAGTGTCTGTCCTCTCAACGAACATCGCCTCTTTCATGGTAAGTTCTTGCCGAATCCCTATGAGAGTGATAAACTTCGGGTCTATAGTTTTTAAACAAAATGCGACGACTCGCATTCAGCATCAAGACGATGCCACTGAAGAGGATGTTTCCTACGAACTCCTCAAGAATGAATGACTGAGATGTAATGGAACAATAAAATCTTTAGAGGGCCCATTGGATGAAGCACATTGACTTTGAAGTGGAACAAAGGTAGAAAACAGTATGAAATGGTGGGCAGAAATCCTTCCTCGCAGTGGGATGGCAGACTGGAGTAAAGTCGGTCCTTTCGAGCTCCTGTGAGCGCAGTAAGTTGTGCCAAGCTGGTGATCTAAAATAGACTATAGTGCTGTAGTGTACGACGAAGAAGAACCTTGTGGGCGTTTAACCAGAGTTCAGGGGATGAACTTCAAGGAGAAGCCTTAGAACCATCTACGATGGGAAATGGCAGCCATAGAGAACCGTGATCTTCCCTAGTTGTTGCTTGTGAAAAAATGCATTTGTGGGTTTCCTGAAACATCTGGGAAATCAAAGCAGTCTGGGAGGGCGTGTCAAACTCAGATGCGTAAAAACGACAGAGTTGCTAAGGTATATTCCGCTGACACCTTGCGTACACCAACCTAGACAAACTGACTGGTCTTCTCCATGTCCAGAATAGGGAACCGATGGCTAACACATTAAAACTAGTACGAGGAGAGAAATCATCAGCACACCAGGAAAAGTGTTGTTTGGTAGGCAGAGTAGGATTATACAGCCAGCGCTTGTATAAGACACTTCGCACCGCTGTAAGCCCATATCTATCACGATGTGTAAGACTAAGAAAAACGAGGACAGAGAACTAAGGGAACTTGATGGAGTCGACACAAATCAACCTCCATCACGCCCTTGATTGACTCATTTTCGCCGAGTCTACCCCTAGACTCTCGAAGGCATCGATGACAGTATGCTGAGTTCTGCACACAATTGAAAAATTGTGCCTCTGGTGTTGGCTTGAGAATTTTACACAACTCGTTCAAGAGTGTCACTTCGTGTAAATCCTTTTTGACATCAATTGTCTAAGTGAGTTCGTCGCCGACCTTGGTAACGAGAATTTTTCAATTCTTCATAGCTCGCCTATAGAAATGGCCGCCTTAACATTGATAAAGGGATGATTGGTATCGATGTGGATTTCTTCGATTCTCTTGAGGATTCGCCGAAGTGTGAAAATTTGGTAGATTGGCACCGATAGAGCGAGTTCTTTGGTTTCTTTAGTTCAGCACTACAGCTTTAGTACTGTGAATCATCCAGATACTTTATTGGAATACGTGGTTCAATACTGTTCTCACGTGTATCCGAAAAGCTCGAATCCCAGATAAAACGTAAATAACTACCACGATCAACGTCAGCGTCACGGAAAAGCACTCAAAATCCGTATCAACAAGCTCCCGTATCTGGACATCTTTGATTTTTTTTTTTTGTCTCAATCTTCAAGCTGGTAAATTACTACCATGTAGAGTTCATCGACAAAAGAATTGTTTTGGTTCCACAAAAGTATCTCGCGGCATTCTTGAAATATTTTTCACCCCCCTCTCCCTGCTGCACAGTTGATTTCAACAGACTACACCAGTCTTGATTATTGTGATTGTTTATGGGAAAATAAAAACACTCCACGATAAGATATCAGCGAAAGTTTTTTCAACAAATTCACACTTGTAATCGCAAACTACGGCATAAATCACTTACGGCGTTCGATGGGAATGCAAAGACATTACAAGAATATCTCACCTGTTGGCTCGAATCTAGGCTGCTGGGCAACACGGATTTCACTGTCGTAATGAAGGTTCCGCACAGAATCATCTTGGAGCATTGTATCGGTTGCAGAGGATACAAAATTTGGATTAAAAGTGAAAACAAAAAAAAAAAAAAATATCTCAGACCAACTTTAAGCGACAACAGAATGAAACTGATATCAGTTTCGTGTGATATCAGTTTGTGCGTCGACGAACCGTTCGCCGTTGATATCTCCGCTCATAATAGAATCAGATGGGCGATAAGGGCTTTGAAAGCTCACATGAATGATATGGACGGGTCATAATGTAGTTGTTGGCTAGTTGCAATCGAAAGTTGGGGGGTGAGTAATCGATTGGGTTGGCGAACAATATCAGCAAGTCAGGTGAAAGCGTTTAAATGAGTCAGTTCAGCGATAAATTGAAGAACTTGTTCTAATTTCGAGATTTTGCTAAATCGCGGCAGTCTGACTTTGACTTTGGTTAAACTTTTAGGGCCTTAGACACTGACTGTCCTCTATGTATTATATAAACTAACTTCGTCATCATCATCATCATTGGCCAATGGCCCCGTGTTTACTATAAGGGTTCCGGATTTATGGTGCTTAGGTGGACCCTCCTCATACTACATCTTCTGACATTTCGCCATCAATGGGTAGATGTGAGATTTCGGGCTTGATGCGATAATCTCATCCTGGGTCTATCCTACCTGATGGCATGGATTCCATGGCACGTCTCGGAAGCCAAGTTGGGGGCATGCGTTTAACGTGCCCAAACCATAGAAGTATGGACCTTTCCGTTCGAAGAAGTAGCTGCTCGACATTGAGTGTCTCGCGTATTCCGGTGTTCATAACTCGATCTCGACGAGTTACCTCAGCAATACAACGAAGAAATCTCATTTCGGAAGCTTGTATCCGCGATCTTAAAGGTCATTACCTAAACCTCATAACCATAGGTGAGTGTTGGAACAAACACTGAATTAAAGGCCAATAGCTTAGCTTCGATGCCAAGTTCGATCCTACTGATAACAGATTGACCAAGCTGTCTCAAAATTACTCCAGCCTAACCAATCCTACAGGATAACTCAGTATTGCTCCTTCCATCACTTATGAATAAGACCCGGAGGTACTTAAACTCCTCCACCTCTTTCAATAGGACTCCAATAACATGCAGAGTGCATTGAACAGGCGTTCGGGAAATTATCATTACTTCTGATTTGTTCACGTTTACCTTCATACCAGCTTCAACACCGACGGCGACGAACTAGTGCGCGCTAAAGTTCGGTTTGGGTAGACCCCAGGATGACCAAGTCATCAACGAAAAGCACATGACTTATCCTTAAGTCTCCCAAACCATTACCCGCGAGGGCTGCGTTTTTACATCCAATCGATATACACAATGAAAAGGAGAGTTAACAAAACCCACCCCTGGCGAAGTCCAACGCCCGCAGTGAAAGGTGCCGATTTAACGCCGTTCACCCAAAGATAGCTTTTACAGTTTATGTATGGAGATTGAATGGGTCTCACAAGAGCGTCGTCAATCCCATACTTCTGCAGTACACTCCAGAGTGTACCTCGAGGGACCCTATCATATGCTAGGTTAAAGTAGGGTCTACTTGATACGCCGAAAAGTCAGAGGGTAAAATGCTATGCCTGAAATCGAAGGAACGTCAATGGATTTTCTCCTGCATTGTAGAAAACGTTTTTTTGAAGGAGTCATTGGGTTTACATTCAGAAAATAATCCTGAGACACAGACATGGACACAGATAGTCCTAAACATTCTTTTTAAGGAACTTGTTGCCGAAGAGCGGCGCCGGTCTAGTTCTTATACTGCAAACCATGATCGACTTTAAAGATAGACCGGAGAGAAAAGCCTCCGGTAAGATAGTATCCAGTCGGTCGGCTAGGAGAGGAGTCTTAACGCAGGTTATACTCTATCGCAAATTATAGCATTAGTTCACCACTGCTGGAGTGCCGGCATGCATACTCGTAACGTATTGGCCTCCTTGGACAGCTGTTATAGTGCCTAAATGCTTTTTGTTCCTCATGATATTTTACAGTTGCTTATAAGCCAAGGCATTTTTTGGCAATGCAGCATGACAATATTGGATTCGTTAAGAGGCATGCCTTAAGCCTGGAAATCAAAGCAGTTTTCATCAGTCGGAAAAGATAGATCGCCAGGAAAAGTAAGAAAACACTCGCCATCGTGCCTGAGATCTTTTTTTCAGATTCATCAGAAAAGAAGTTGATATCTCTTCTTCGGCAGATCCTTAGCTGTGCGTACTTTATCCATCGCAAAATGGAAGAATGGGGAAATGTTGAAAAATGCGTCGAAAGAGGACTGTTTAAATATATTTAATTTATTCAAATCCTCAAGAGCACCGAGGTAAGTAGGTAAGCAGGTAGAGTGGCGATTCCTGAGGACCCAATTAGCGCTAGGGTGCGACGTTTTTTTACCACGAAACTCCTTCAAACCTATATGTGCGTGGTTGTGTTGGGATGATGTGGCTAAATCCTACCGGTGGAGTTCAGATACAGGATCAGTACTCCAATCCAATTTTTTCAGTTATCTCGCTGAGGTCCACGACGAAGGGTTTACCCAAAGGCCAAGGCCGGACAGCTGCAGAGGAAGTGAAGTAGAGATTCTCTCTCATTAATGTCCTTGCAGCTTCTGCAGAAGTTGCGGTGAGGAATATCAAGCTTGACCGAATGGTCTCCAACTGGCCACTGGGCCGTTATAGTGGCTACAATCCTGGCAATATCTGGTCTTGATTTCCCAAGTAGCTCTCTTGACTTAGTTTTCTTATAATTAGGCCAGACCACCGAACCTCGCAATTGTTTCCGATCTGAGAGGTTTGTCGAGCGCTCAGCAAAGATCCGACACCTAACCGTACCTTTGTAAATTATAGTGATGGTAAAGTATCTAGCAAGGTCCTTTCTTTGCCAATCACATTCATTAAACTTTGAGAAAAGTGTCAAAACGAGCTCGCTCTCTGGAAATCGTTTCTCCATCTTCTTAGTCTGGGTCTCGCACAATTAAATATTTACCTATGCTGGGTACCCGGATATAGGGACATTGTAGGGAATTGTAAGGCCGATGAACTCGCCGGAGGTATCTGGGTTATCCAGTCGCTACATGCAAATTACTCTGAATTATGACTCGAACAGCAAGCCAAATCAAAGATGGAGGAATAGTACTACATGCAGTGGTACCAGAGAGATCTGGCCTATGCTAAACCTCACTTTCTTCCTTCCTTCATGGATGGGCCTCTTCTCAATGACTTTTGTAGGAACTACAGGGAGAAGACGAGGAAGAAAGAAGGTCTTTCCAGGAGCCTATCACTTCGGCAATTTGGACGAATTATCACATACTGATGTCAAAAGTATCCTCAGCTTTATTAAGAGCTCCAAGATAGATCCCACTGGCATCACAACGGGCCTTCCTTGGTCTACGTGTGTCTGTGCCCGCATGGACAGCCACCTTATCTATCTACCTACCTAGTCTGGGTCTCGGGTCGTAAAAAAATAGAAAGAAGCGTGAAAACCAACCAATTAGACAGGTGTGGATCGGCCTTTGATGGAAAAGTCTACACTCCGGCGGACCTGTCGAGGGAAAGTTATTCCACAGTTTTTATCAAAGTTTGGGCTTAATAGTGGCTGTGGCTAATTGGACTGCTGTGCGAGCTGCATAGGTTCAAGCCCCAGCGACATCAATCAAACATTTTTCGTAGCAGCACCTCCCGTCGAGGAATAACAAACGAAGAAGCTCCTCAAGTAGCTGGTCGGAGACGAAATTATAACAGCAGATACCGAACTTTTCCAACTGTCGTAAGGACAGTCATACTAGGAATATTGTTCGTAAATCTTGTCGAGCAGCTTCTAAGATCAGTCTTGCACTTCTGTTCATGATGTGAGCGCATATATGACTGAAAATGGTGGATCTAACCTTGTCATCAGATTTTCGTCCGCCTGTTTAAACTCCGAAATTTCTTATCAAAGTCACTCTACCAAATGCTTCTATACCTCGGGCTTAAAGGGGCAGTTCAATGTTCGAATATTCCACATGCAAATTGATACTTTCACTTCCTGAGCCGACTGATTGATCCAATATCAGCCACGCCATCGAATCATGTCCTCTATCAGCCAAGACTGATACCCACAACTATCAATCAATGCACAGACACCAGAAGTCCTATTCGATTTCTTTGAAATTCTTCCATCACGATGTCACTGTCCGGACTTTGGACGCATTTTCTCTTAACGTGCGCACGCCTACAAAACCAGGGCGGTCTGTCACTTGCATACAAATCAGATTTTTTTTTTTGCCGTTGTTCCAATCGAATCCTCAATCGATGTGATTTCATTTTGCCCACATTAATCATGGAGTGACTCACTTGCAGAGACGCTACCCCTCAGGGCGCTTCTACTCTGCCCTGTTCCACTATGCCAAGTGCATTTATATGATATAGTCGTCGGCCATTTGTTCAGGAAAAAAAAAATTAATACATCAATGTCCATCCACGGATTCGTGGTTTGCTGCCGATGGACACACCGATGTGGACTCTTTGCCCTCTTAGCCGTGAAGTGAAAACAAATTAATTTTTCTCATGAAAATGAGACACGAAGGAAGCATTGAGGACAGCAAGTAGAAGCAATCGTTTGCCAAAACTCGTTTCGTGCTGGGAAGATAATTCATTTGGATTTGCATGACTTACGCAACGTTTTTTGCGCAGAAAGTGTTAGATTAAGACACCGCTCACCGCTGAGTGTTTGTTTACGTGATTGCAGGAGCATGCCAGTTGTGCAGATGACGGAGTGTTATGTGCGATTGCTGATTGTTGAGAAACATACAATCAGCTTGACTAGCTCTGGTTTGCAGGCGACGTACTGTTGAGCTTTCTAATTCAAAATTGGACTTAAACTGTAGAGATTGATCGCTTAGACCGGTCTGAAGACGCTTAGATGGTATAGGCAACTGGATACTTGTTATCAAGATCAGTCCCTAAATGCTTGGAGCCTCTCAATCACCATATCCGTACAACTTTGTGCAATCAAACGTTTAGTCAAATACTGAGCAGGAGTTAGTGTGTTAACACAGCAGTTCAAGAACCTGGTAACACAGTGCAGTCCTGAGACCACATGTCTCTCAAGTGTTAATTTTCAACTGAATCCTAGATCAGTGGCAGGCAGCAAGATTGGTCGGTGTCAGATGACGTTGGTGCATCAGGGGTACTCTGCGACTTCTAGAAAGGACGAACTTAAGTCAGTGGAGAACGACGAAGTAGGAAACGCTTCATAAAAGGAAAATGAAAGTGCGCTGGCTTCAAGCAGTCACTCAACCCAATTTACTCACAAATTCCTTTGTGCAATATGTGCAGTACAGAGCCAAATAGGCCAGGTGGTGAGGGTATGCAAGCTTATTTTCAGGTACGAGAGTATTGCGGGCCTGAACAGGACTCTAAAGGGCGTGAGCATTACGGAGCTACAAGCAGGGGTTTCTAGCTGACTTTACAAGCAATGCGTCGAACAAAATGAACTGATGAGTACATGCGCCGAATCGTAATATGGAAACATCATCCCTTGAGAAGAACATGAGGGTTCGCAACAGATGACGGAAAGTGTTAGAGGGTCAGTGAAGTATTTTTTTAGGCTCAGACGTGACTATTCATGCTGTCTTCGTAGGGAAAACTTGCCTTTACGTAGAGAATATTATGGACAACTCAATGGAGTGGCTGAACAACATAGCCACTGTCATTTGTAAGATTCTTTTCTGTGTCGGTGAAATGGGTGATTTATGTAAAGAGGTCTACTGCAGAATTAGTTCTGTTTATCAAGAAGACCAACCTAAATGACTTCCACATACCTAGGGGAGAAGGTGTACAATTGGAACTCCGCGACAGCGTCAAGTATCTTGGCCTTGCACTAGACTAAAGGCTGACCTGGAGAAAGAACCGATTTAAGTTAAAAGGGCCTTCTGGATATGCAGGAGAGCTTTCGGCAAGACATGAGGTCTAAAACCGAAACAAGTTCACTGGATATATAATTGTGTCATCAAGGCAATCCTCTTTTATAGCGTATTGGTCTGGTGGCTAGCCCTAAAGAATAAATATCCAAAGGAAATGCTCACTCAAACAACAACGAATGGCTTGCCTGGGATTTACCGGCGTTCAAGCCTCGGCATCAACGGCTGCCATTGTAGATTGTAAGTAAAGGTGGGACCGAGTCACCCTATCACTGCGGCCGCCGATGGGCCTATTCTGATTTCCTCCATTTAGAGCTCGCTCATGACGCCTTAATTCAAGATAAATCCAGAGATGTTTTTGAGTGAGCTTTCAGATATGGAGACGGAGTTCTCTTTGAACACCACACCCAAAGAAGGAAAATAGAATTCTGCTAGTATAGTCAAGCAGCACATGAAGCCATCACAAATCCAACATCCAGATCTCATCTGGTCAGGTAATGCAAAGACAAACTCAACAGGCCTGACAGTCACAACGACGTCCACCTAGTCTGGGTGTATCGGGTCACGAAGGTGTCACGGGGAATGAGAAAGCCGATAAACTGGTAAGAGAAGGGGTATACGCCACAAAACGAACCGCTGAAGGCACAGAGGGAGTCGCACTAATAATAATTAAAACAGCACCCACGAGAAGATGTAAAGCGATTTCGAAGATCACTGGGCGAACCTCTCGACGTGCTAAGTCGGCTCACAAGGAAGGCTTTAGGTTCAATCAGAGAGCAATTGAGGCTGATGGTGGGACTCAACACAGGACACAAAACCCTCAACAAACACATGCATTGACTGGGCCTTGTTGAGACATGTATGCACTGCAAGGAAGATGAAGAAGATCTCGAGCACTTTCTATGTACTTCTCAGCATAGCGAGAATGAGACAAAAGACCCTGTGGACCATGTGGATACCGGGCCTCAAGGACAAACGAATCGGCGGTATTCTGGCCTTCACTAAAGAAACAGGAAGATTCGCCAGACCACACGTACACTCCATAATTGTTTCCACCTACTCAAGGTACCTTCCAACATACGTCCTAAACCAAACCTATCCCTGCAGTTCTGACGATTAAAAGAGGGGAACACAACAGGCCTGATTTTCCTGACCAACTAAACTGATTTTTAAAGTGAGAGCTTCAGTAATTTTGTTGCTCAATCCGCTTAAACTCTGCAATGGCACCAGATCGTGGGCAAGGATCCTCGACAGAAATGTAGTACAGGACTTGCTTCTACTGTTGCTGATACTGCACTTCAGGCCCACGTCTCGATTGACTATTCGGAGAGAAAATCTAAACACCTTTACGCTTGAGAAATGCGAGCAGTGAAAACTGATAAACGCCGCATCTTCCTTCACTTCGACGCAGTTGGTTCAAAGTGGAGTATCGTCGTTTTCGCACCCTTGTCCATAGGCTCAGAAATATCATGTCCAGCAAGAACCTGAATCTCCATTCCCATCAGTCAATGAGTGCAATCTTCTTTCCTGTGACAGATTCCACCTTTGCTGCCGCATTCTTAGACTTTGCGCACCTTGGGACCGTGGTCCTAAACTATCTCACCATCGTGGCAACATCAAGCAAAGGGTGTAGGACATACACAGTGGAAGAGTCTTTATGAATTCAACGCGTCACGGGAAAATTAGGTGACCAAAATCTGCACAGTCTCTGATTCTGCTAGTCATTTGCCAGAACTCCGATGAAATCAAACGCCATTTACCATTTGCCACCTTAACATCATAGTCTGACTCAAACACCGCCTGAGGAACATCATCCCTGCGTCACATGGATTAACTTCTTGAATTCACTCACATAGACCACGAAATTAGGTCACCTGAAGCTGCTCTTCAATTTCAGTTTGATGCGGCAACAAACAAACAGAACCACCCACCAGCCATGCGCAAACCTAACCCCAATTGGCCTTCTCTAGACACATGTACATACGCCCTGAACTTTGAAGGAATTCCATTGAAAAACCTTTAATTTCCCCGTGAACCCCCTTCCCGGCTCTCATTCGCAAATAATTTTCAAAAATTCATTCCTCTCTCCCACCAACGGATAGCGCATTCGCGTTGCATGTCATGCCCTGACATCTTTCAATCTGCCAGCGATTTGTTTCACATTTCCCGCAATTTGCGAAATTCGCAATGCACACCGCCGCGCCGCTACCTCTGCGCAACTTGACGCGCTGTCACGATTCGATCAAACTCCTTGCACGCTCGGAATCGAAATGCAATTAGAAATACTGGCTGCTGGAACGACTCCAACTCAACCCGTTCAGCTGCCGGTGATCTGAACAAAAAAAAAACCACTCCAGCGGCAGTCTCGCTCATTAGCAGGGGTCGCGTTTTGATTGACTCCAGCATGGACACGAGAGATCAAAATCAAAGCCCAAATCCAAATCCGAAACCACATCAATCCTAGCTTCTCATTCGGAATGGAGAGCTGAGGCGAAAGCACTTGACGTGCGCTGCCAGTAGTACGCAACGCCACCTGGTCTGGCCCTGGCTACGTTCCGAGTTTCACACACAAAATCTGCATCCAATTGGAGCACCTGGGCGCGCGCATGCGTAGTCTCAATCGCAACTTGCGATCGCTCGCCGTGTGGGTGTCATCCAAAGTTGATTCAATCAGGCACCGGTTGCATTGCTGATATATTCAAATGAGTTCCATGAGTAATGGGCTCACAATGTCGTCATGATTAGTGCGCAGCCGTGCGGTCGCCGCGCCACCACCGCCGAGCCGAAAAGAAAATCGAAAATCTGCATCTCAAAGCGAAAGAGATTCAATGATTCGCCATCAATCAATCAAAAGTTGAGCAGCAACTCGGCTCGGCTCGGGGCGGCCAGATTCGGAGAAAAGGGAAAACCCGAATCAAGACCAGGCCCTGAGGGGGGGCTATGAGTTGTTTATGGCATTTCGGGGTGAATTTTGATTTATGCGGTCGCATTTCACGGAGAGGCTAGCGGGTATGCAAAGTATGACTGCGAAAGTGGATGACGACGCGGAGTCTGTGATTTGAATTGACGCGGGCGTTGCCGTTTATTCGATTGGAAGCTGCCAAGTCGTTAAGGCTTGTGGAGGGTTGCGTGCCAAGTTGGGATTTTGCGGTGGTAATGCATTTGTCGTGTCTGATTAGAGTGTGACTAGACGTGTGACTTATGTATGTAGGTCGACCCGGAATTTGGAATTTTTTTTTTTTTTTTAGATTACGGGTTTGAATTTGTTGGGACAATTATCTGGCTAAGACACCTTTAATTCTTGTTGTTGCTAGTCTTGTAGCTCCCAGTTAGATGTTATCTGTGGGGCGAATGAATAGATTGCGATGTTTAGAGTCTATGCTTTTCCGATCTTAGAGTTGTCAATAAGGTTCTCAAAATGTACCACTTCTTCCAACCCAATTGTTTTGAGGAATCGTATGGGATTCAAGGATGGAAGTTCAGTTTCCAAAGGTTGGTATGCTCCTAAGTATGCCCTTCTTTTGTAAATCAGTGCTCAACAATCCTTAAGGTGTGATGCGGTCGCCTCGACAGCTGCATCTCCTCTGAAATGTTCACTGAGTCCAGAATGGGTTATTGGGAAGCTTGTTAGAAAACGCAGGGGTCGCAGTTGCAATTTCTCAGCAGAAGTAAACCCGTAAAGGTAGTAGGAAACATTCCAACATCCCATATAACATTCCATTATCTCTGCAGATCCCCTGCCCTGACTTCAGCAATCCATCGAAAGCTGGGCAAACATAAGAAAGAATGGCTTCAAGAAGTTTGGCACAGGACAGTTGAGGAGAAATCAAGAGAAAATCTTCAAATCTACACCCAAGGGACGGCGCAGTAGAGGAAGGCCGCGATTCAGGTGGCGCATGCAAGTGGAAGCGGACCTTAACCTACTTGGCGTGCGAAACTGGAGGCAGTTGGCCAAAGATAGAGCTGGCTGGCGACGCTTGTTGTTTAAGGCCCAGGTCCACCCCGGGCTCTAGTGCCACCAAGTAAGTCTGCTAGTTTATGTGGTCATGAAAGTGTAGAAGTCGATTTCTTCTGCTTTACGCGCATAGTTTCGGTGCATGAACTGGATAAAGTGCCCTCAGACTTCCCTTCTTTAAGCTTCTCCTCACTCCCCTTTCACTCAGGCTTACGTTGCTGAGTTTTCAAAGTAGATTTTGAGCCTGTAAATCCGGACACACATTTATGCCACTTAAGTAGAGTGGAAGGCTTATTGTATTAACCAGAGCCATCTAGTTAATAAAAAACCTTAGCCACGTCTTTTGGCACAAATTTTGCAGTCCGGTAACAGAAGAAGATCATCAGCTGAGACAAGACGTCTCCTGGACTGAATCTGGCTCTTTAAAACACGACAACTTTCGAGTCTATTTGCAAAGCCTGAGACTGAGAAGTAAATTCAGAATGGATTTTAACATGGATGGAAACTTTGCGTAGAATGACACCTAGTGGTGAATTTTGGAACTCAAACCTGAGGAGAGAGAGAGCCGCCTATTGATGGTTTCACACCTGACCGCTGAAAAGTCCTGCATTCGCTCTGGAAAATTGTTAAACACGGGCCGCAGTAACCACGCACTGATTTTCGATTCAGAACTCCCATTACGTAAACAAAAAGTTTTTCTGGTTTTCCAATTAAGCAGTTTTGCTGATTACCACCGTGATCCATGTAAAACCATCCAGCTACCGCCTCGTTTCGGCCATAACTCAAACGGCAGTTCATTAAATGTCACAGTCAATTTCCCGAATGTGTCAGGACAGCCACACCAATCACCCCATGCACAAACTACGTCCAGGCACAAAATTCGCCATTTTCGCTGACAAATTTAACAAATTTGCAACCAAAAAAAAAAAAAAGTGAAACCCCCTGTATGTACCTTTGTACGCAATAAATTACCTCTCCGCACGCCGGTAGTTGCAGATGGAAATTTCCAAATCGCTGATGTTATTTGTTTCATCTTTGACTGCAGCCCCCCTGCGAGTCCCGATTTTAATTACACAAATGTCAGTCGCCGCAACGAATGACCAACCGGCCACATGCCAATATGTGAACCTGTGCGAACCTATACCTGGTCGAAAATGCAACGGTTTATCGTAAATTTTCGCGTTTTAATTGAATTTTAATGAAAAGACTTTCCTCCCAGAGGCCGAGGGACGTGATGGAAAACTGTTCAAAGCGGGCACACGCAATCGAATTTTCGAGCCGAAAAAAATAAGGCGTCCACCGGTCCAACAAACCCACCAGGTGGGCAAAATGGCAGCGCGCAGATTTTGATTAAAACCAGCTCCGCAATCAGTCCGCACGCATGCAGCACGCACTGGACCAAATAATCGGCGGAAAAAAAAAACCAAAAATCGCGTGCGGTGTCAAGTGAAATCGAGACGCAAAGTTCGTGTCCCACCCCGCCGCCCATGAGACAGAACCGGCTTCGGACGACGCGTTTTAGTTACACGCATCGCCGTCGCCGGACACACTCGGCTTGCCCAAGTGTTCAAGCGCACACTCCGTATACACGATTAGGCCGCAATTTATTGACAATTATAGTGCGTAATTCAAGTTGCAGTGCACACCGACCGATCGGACATAATTAAGTGCAGAATTTAGGCGGGACGCGGCTTCCCTCCGCTCCTGGCGCGTGCAGATTCCTTCGACCGAAAGTCGATACCGTGAGTGCAACATCGTGGCTGAGATGAAGAAAGTTAATTTGTGTCGAATGGCAGTGGTATCTACTCAGTCGTCTCGGTCTGCGGTGTGGTTGACGAGGCACGCATCCGCGCATGCGTGGCTTCCTTAGGTTGCGCAGAGGAATTTTCGTCCAAAGTGCGTTTCTGTTCTGTTTTTTTTTTTTTTGGAGCAAATTAATTTCAACTCTCGCCGCATGGTGTCAGGTAATTAGTTGACAGTGCGCGTGTTGTTTTCCTTTTATGCTGCGAGTCGAGGTTTCCTTTTTTTTTTGTTCGTTTTGGGCTTTTTAGGTCAAACGCCTTAAAATGGGCTCAGGCGAAACTTGATTTTGGTGTAGGACCATGAAGGAGGTGTTGGTTGCTGTACTTTTGGTACATGGAACACGGAGAGAGAGAGTCCGAGAGACATATGGCTGCGATGTGTAGGCACACTAATGCGAGGGAAAACGTATGTATTTTGCCCAAAGGTTTCCTGAGTCGGATAACACGATCGATATCTTATAGACCGAGATCGGCTTTGATGGCTATATTTGTCGTTCTTTGGATTCACTGAAGTCTATTAAGAGTGTTGATCAAGTAATCGATCAAGTTGCTAAAACGATCGGTGAAAGATCACCGGGCAACATTACAAAAATATAGCACTGGCTACGAAACGAGATATTCCCGGTAAAAGAGAAGAGAGAAGACAGAGATACGAAGATGAGACAAAAAAAATGATTCTGAAATAAATAAACGGGAGAGCAAACCCAACAGAACTTCAAGGCGCCATTGTGAATCTTAAAGACCCCAATCGTAAGATCACTATGGCGAACTCAAAGGTGTGAAGACCGTCGGCTGTTGGGGATCAAATCGCTTGATTTTCTGATATAAACGATCGCGTGTATTGCAGAGCTGTGTAAGGGAACCCAACTCCAAATCTTACCCACAGCAGCATTGCCCCTAAGCTATAATTTTAAACTTCGGATGCCATCATCTGCTCAAGTGGAAGTACTGGAAAGATCCTATGCAGCCCAAACTAATATGCAGAGAGCTTCTACTGATCGTCGATAGAAGCCCTAAAGAACTGCTGAAGGAGAAATCGGGTGTCGTCAATTGTGACGTTAGTGCAAAGGAGTCAAAAGCCACTTGGACTTATTTACTTAGCTGGGGCTACTGTTTAGGGCCTCAACAAAAAACCTACAGTTAAGCTTGTCCTTAGATTGCTATATACCTTCAATTGTGCACTCCAAGTAAGTTGATTTCCACATCTACTTGTGCGTCCCACCTTAGGGGAGAACTCCTTCTACTGCGTTGTCCCTTCAGGTTAGATTCGAATATTCTACAGGAAGGAGCGCCACTATTACTCTGGGCATGAAAAGCACTTTCAAAGCCGCAAAATGGAGAAACATCCTACGGCCACTCAAAGGGTCCCAGATATTCTACACAAGGTACCAAAGAAATGGGGCAGTGCTGTACTACCCCAAGACGTAGGTATTGAGTTGACGGGTGCTAAGGCTGAAAATCATGAGGTTACCCACAATAATTTGCCTCACAATGACATAGCCAAACTGTCGGATGAGTTTGAGCAGGCCGGCAACGAATCTTTGAGCCAGCTTGGGATCCTAGGCTCAAGACATAATGTATCACTCTGTTGGGTCCCGTGGCATCGAGGCATGGATGGCATTGAAAAGGTTGATTAACTGGCAAGAAAGGTTTCGGAACTAAACCAACTAATGGTCGATTATACGGTTCTGACTCCTAAGGAAGTTCTAGGCTTGCCGATGAGCGATGGAGCACACTTCCGTCATCCCGCATATCAAGACGCCACCAGACACTTCATAATGCGGTGTGTCTGGTGGTTGGCATGAATTTCTTGCGGAAGTAACTCAAGAAACGTAAACCCACCAGAGTTACAATGTCAACCCAATCGGTCATCAGTAGCTGAAAGTCATCTCCAAGATCGACGCTTGGATCAATAGGATGAAGATGAAAAACTAAACTTCCATCTGAGGCAACTTCTAACAGCCTTAAGGGTCTTTCTCCAAAAGCATAAGCAACACGACGAAAAAAAACTCCATTGGCTTAGGCCCGTAAGGATTGAAGACGTGGAACAAGTTGTTTCAGTTCCTCGGGTATGAAGAAAAGCAGCTCCTGGAAGAAAAAGTAGGTGCGGAGTTAACCCCATATAACTCAACCAGGCAGATGAAAGACACTGAATAAGTTTTGGCCAACAAAGAAGATTGGGGAAGATTTGGAGAGAGCTGAAGATATATTCCCAGATATCGTATACGACAGCGCTTAGGGACACAAGTAGTAGTGGGTACGTCCTCAGGATGTAATGCTTAACCCAGAATCGCGAGAAAAAAAGCCAAGAGATGGTCGCTATGGCTCAGTGATTAGTGCGTTGGAATGCAGTGCGAACGGCGTGGGTTCAAACCCCAGCCATGTTCATCGAAAATTATTCGCGGCACCACCTCTCGTCGGGGAATGACAAGCCTCCGAGAGTACAATTTGTCATGAAAAGCTCCTTAATTCGCCGTTCGGAGTTGGCAATAAATTGTAGGTCCTTTCCATTCGTGCGAGAAATGTAACACATGAATGGCTGCGAGAAGCTAGGCCTTGGCTCATCTTGAGCTGTCGCGCCAGTTATTTATTTATTTAGATGGAAGGAACTTCAGAAAATGAAAGGTTCTTCAGAAAATGTTCATCTTCCAATCAAAACGAATGAGGGTGTTCCATTAGGAAGCAGATCAGCTCTCGTGTTGCAGGGCGTGCATCCCTCATAGCTTGCTCTACACCACCAATCTAGAATGCACATCAACGTTGCATAAAAAATAAATAAAAATCTGATTAATTGATGGACAAATTGAAACATATTCGCTGACAGAAAAATTCCACAAACTACCAGTGTAATGGGTGAGGCTTGCATTTGTAATTTTATTTTTTTCCAAGTTCACATTGACCCTCCGGTGTCCTGCTGCGAGTGACTGCATAGATAATGTTCTCTGTGGCTCATTTCTGTCATATGCCGGCGGCTCAGTGGGTGCCCTGTAACGAGAGCATTTGCATAAATCACAAATTACTTGCGACTTGCGAATGCAAATCGTGAATACCGGCAGCCTGCTGTCAGTTGGGGCGATTTAACGACTTACAACGCTTGTCTAGCAAGTCGCTATGCATTTGTAAAACTTTTCCGTTCCATTGATTCTGTCTGGCATCTCGAGGCGGATATAGAGTTTTTTTTTTTCTCTCCTTGATGAAGTTCAAGGGCCTGGATGATTTCATAGACCAATGACGATGGTTTGCGTAAGGGTAGCATCATCTGCATAAAATATTCAATCGATTGCAGTGACGTTGTCTTGAGGGTTATGACGTGACAGAGTCGACGAATTGTCAAATGTCAAAGACAACACATCTAATTGCACGTTTAAATGGTTTTGACAGTTGTGAAATCGCTAAAGACGTCGAACCTCTCCTCAGAAACGTCGCCGTTTACCCAACAAGATAAGTGAAAATCGACAAGAGTTCCCCCTTTATCCAGACGTCGTCGATAGGTTCCCGTAGTGCCCCCAGTCACTTACATGCAAAGCAAATCAATTTACAACCGTACACCATGGCAATATTTATATGTCAGGTCGTGGTCTGTGCGGCCTGCACATCCAGCTTGAAGCCAAACAAAAACGATGTCAAATGCCGATGTCGAGGCATTTAACAACCTGTTAGTCGGTCGCCGCGCTGTGCAATATACATTTTGGGCCTCTTCGTCGGTCGTCCCGGTGACATTTGCCAGTGGAAGCGCCGATGGATGAATGCGACTCGGTGCCGCACTGTGGCACTGTGTATGGAGTGGAGAATCTGTCAATTAATGTTCGACTGGCATAAATAACGTCGGCAAACAAATTAATTATCTACGAAGTATAAATCAAATCGAATTGCAATCGCCATAAACAATGCCAACTGCGAGCTTGTGTTCGAATTGTAAACACAGTGGGGAAATAGATACACCGACTGATTGAGTTATGGTTATGGGGCCGAAGGGTGAGCTATACCTGGAGTCTTGGCTTAACCCGGGGTTTGACCGTTGTCATGAATCTTCATTAGACACGGGTAGGCAAACGGGGTAATGAGTCAGTTTTGTAAGGTTTAGGCGGGTTAACCGATTTTGACAAATTTGAAATGAAAATGTAAGCAATGGCACAGCGCCTTGGTTGTGAAAGGCTTGAAAAATTTGACATAATTGCTTGGGAAATTTATTGAGCAGTCAACTTGGGACCCATCAAGAGGGGAGAGAGTGTCAAATGATGCGGTTGCAAGGCGCAGACATGGTAATTATTGTCAATTCTGCATTTTACGGTCGCAATAAGCTTGTCTACTTTGTTCGCAAGGATCAGAAGTGCCTGTAAGGACGTATGGGATTTCCCAATTCTGTGTTAAGTCGAAAATGCCAAGTGGGGTAGTTGAATAAAAATATTCCTTACCAAGATTTAGTCTAGCATTTAACGAAATTTGGATCTTATACCTTCCAGGACACAACCTGTTAGTCTGAAGGCTCATAAGGCCTCTCAAAAGTCTCAACGAGAGTAGCTAAGAAGTCCTAACAGCGGTCGCTGTATGTCAACGAGTACCTTGAGGCCCAATTTAGTCTCGAACAGCAACGCCGCTTTGGTAAATCGGACATCGTCGAGTATCTTAAGCATATGACTAGCTTTGACATATTCGGAGGTCAGGTCTGTAAGAACTGTGTGGGAGTTTATTTTAGGAGAGTCGGTTGCGATATACCAAAGGCACTGCTCTCATTCCTCTTCGGAGTTATAGAAACCAGTATACAGGGCCACTTTGGATCGAGGAGTATCTACAGAAGACCTGTCGATCCAGGTAGAGAGTTGCTATTTTCTCTTCAGTGTGGAATGAGTGTGACGCTTAAAACCTTGGTTTTCGGATCTGACACGATAACGCCAAAACAAAAAAAATATCTAGGGCGACAGCCTTTGAATGGGCCAAGAAAAACTGAGGGCTAAGGGGCTTATCAATGCCTAAGCAGAAGTGGTAGAAATAGCTCTTATGTTGAACTAGTATTCTCTGAGTAACCAAGCGATGGAGGTTGTAAAAGCAATGGTTTCATGACCTCGGTTCAACAACGAGAGTTCTGGCATATTCATATAAAAGGACTCGAAGCCCCTATCTACCATTATACCAGTGAGAACTGGTCATAATCCGCTGCGTTAAAAAAAAAAAACTAAGGATAATTGATAAAGATCTCTATAAAGGTTTGAGTGACGAGGAAGTACTTGAGAATACAATACATTTAGGCCCCGCAGCCTCCACCTCTTGTTTGTTAGTTAGTCAGTTTGGAGTGTCTCTCTGAAGAGGCGTGCACTTAGACCAAAAGTACGTCCGCTGTGATGCGTAAGGGTTGACATCAAGTCTAGGAAGTAGGTAGATTTTTGCCTTAACTGTTCAACTTAGACATACTCCCAGCGCTCAGATCAGGTGGCTTTTGACAAGGGTGAGATATGTACAATAGATTTGCACTATGAAATTCTCATGTCTTCTGTCCCTGCAGTTTCTGCAGAAAGCCTTGCAGACTCTCCCCAGGATACAGTGCGCTGTAACCAACGTGAATAGTTTTGGAAGGTTGTCTCTTCTTAATCCTTTCGATCTTTTAAGATGGACCACAGGTCACAGAAGCCTACCGTTATTGCAGTAACTATCTGCTTTCGACAAAGCATCGATGTAAGTCAGGTCCTTGGTATAATCAAGCTTTGTGCCTACTACTGGTACGGAGAGAACCTTGTCTGCCTAGTAAGTCAGCCAAGTAACTCCTTGAGATGTAGAGCAGAGTGTTTAGTTATGCGATCTCGCTTAGAGACAAGCGGCAGTCTTTCAATTCCCTAATGGTCTCACAAGTCTAACATGGGAATCAAGGAATCATTGAGAACCCTACTCTCAAAAAACGATGACCCTAAGAGTACTCCTTTGCCAGTGTCTTGCTTAAGCGATGATGAACTTAATAAATTCTAAGAAATTTTATTATCAAGAAATGAAAGGAATTGGATGGGCCTCATGGTTATGCCAAAACGCTGCATGGCCTACTTGAGTTGGTCATTTGAAGCTGTGATATACAGCAGAAGTGTTCCTGTTGGATTTTTTGATCCCTGAAGCACTGCAGTCTTTACAACAAGAATTTTGGAAGACAAAACATCAAAATTAACTCGAATCGATCTTGCCTTCGAAGAAAGTTTTCTGTTGCGGAAGGTCAAAGCTTCCATGCCAGACTCGATCAAGTCCTTTTGAGATGTCATTTACTAGGTTCTTTCGCCCAGAAGCTGGTGATTCGTCGGAAAGTCTGAATTGGCGCGAGGGTTCTGATTTCCGGTTTGAAAATTTTCCCAAGGTCGGCACTAGAGGTGATCCCGATCTGACAAGATTTTTGAAGCCTGAGTAGATATTCTGTCTTCGTCTGTTTAATTTTAGAATGAAAAAGAGGTTAGGCGTACGCATTCCGACAGGGTCTTGTGTCGATTGATTCCTACCATGATCTGTCAGATTAAATTTTTTCTGATTTAAAAGCAAAACTCACAAACAGAAGTGAATGTTCTCGAGGCCCCTGCACCTAGTCACTGCCTTTGACCCAATAAAGTTGACAAGTGAAAACCTGCATTCATTTAGAGGCAAATTATCATAGAACCGATAATTAATGAATGAATTATCGACTGCCATGGTGTTGTATCTGTTTGCATCAATTTCTTTTGTTTGCCTCTGCTTGTCAGTGTAATTTATTCATTTTGAATCACTGCAAACGGGGCCCTGCCAAGGAAGCAACTCCGCGCTCAAATTGATCGACCGCTCGGGGTAAATGTGAAATACATTCTGTGCATCTGTCACAATCGTAATTAGCAGCGGGGGAGCGGGTGTAGTCTGTCCCAATGGAAAAAAGAACAATAATTCCAGTGTCACGTTGTCGGACGGTTACATGTGTCAAATCTGCCCCTAGACCATCCTAAAGAAGCCAAAGACCGCTATGTGCACCGCCACCGACCGACGACAGCGACAAACATCGTCGATTAACTCCCTCTCCCCGGCTACCGATGATGAGCTGTCAGTTGTGTGTCAATCGATTTGTTCGCCCCCCGATGTTGTTAATTAAATAACCGAGAGTTTATGGGTATTTTTTTGCCAACACACGATTGTCTTTTGTTCTCAGTTCGAGGTGACAGTGTTTACTGCATTTGCCGCGAAGTGTGTCAGGCAGCTACTGCTGACACTGGCACTTGGTCAGTACAAAATGGTACACACAGAGGGGGCTGTCTGTCAAACACTTGTTGCGTAATGCCTGGGAAAGTGGTTGTGGCCCGGTGTGCGAGGCGTAGTCCGTAATTCAGTAGTCAGCAGTCAGCGGTCAGTCGTCAGCGTCACACGCCTAAATATTCATGAGGTGTCGGGTGTCGCATTTGCGAACGCATGCCGTGGCGTGCCAAAGCGTACTTTCAACTTTCCGTTGACAGTTGTTCCCCTGCCACAGACGAAGAAGAGGTAGAGTCTAACGAACCATGGACACTGGCCACTGCAGCCAGCCGGTCTATTGGTCCGTTTGGTTCCGCCATCAAAGTGCGGCGGTGTTATGACATCGGACGCACAACACCGGTCGGTCGTCAATTAGCTGTGCGGCCAAACTGACTTTTTTTTTTGTTTAATTAGTCGCCATTCAGCGAGCAACAGCACTTCGATTTGAATTGTTAATTTTTAATTCTATTCCACGCCGCCCCGGCGGTGGGTGGAGTTCGCCGAGGAGGGGGTCGTTTCGCCCGCCAACATGGGCATGTGGGCGGAATGGCTTATCTGCATTTCATTGCACTCGGGGATCAATTTAATTAACTCCAGGGATCGTAAGAATCAGGTATCTAATTGCAGCGATAATGTTGTTTATGAGGTGTGCCGTATGGCAGATATTAAATTGGCTAATTAATTTGAATGGAGAAAAGAACAGTAATTTGCATGAGTGCCGAGCGATTTGTAATGGTTTGTCAGGTGCTGGGCAGTGTCACCACGCAGCACGCAGTGCCGGAGCCCGGGTAATTAACGATCTCCATTATTGGAATCAATGTCACCGGACTGGATTATTAAAAGTGCTGACTGATTGTGAATGGAGCGCTGGCCGAAGGATTTGCCATATGGAATTTATACAGAAATGGGTTCGATAATTTATGGCAGATTATGTGAATTATGTTGAGTAGGTGATCAGAGAGCCAGATCAAGGGTGTAAATCTGTCAATTGCAACATTGTAGTGGGTAACGACTTCCGGAAGCTGACTTGTTAGTCAACGGGTTGTGTCATAGACGTGTGTGAAGATAGATAGACGGACTGAGGTGTATCTTTGTGTAGATAAATCTATGAGTCCCCACAGAAAATCTTTTCATGACAAGACTTTAGAGGCTTTCATTTGACGTTTGTAACGTTGCCGGAACGTCAATGGAAAAAGAGTTTAGCCACAACACTGCTCAGAACTGTGGCCTTTCCGAAGACCAGATGCAAGGGCAGGAAGTAGAATCTGTGTTTTGGTGTATCAACACCCCTGGTGGAGTAGCCCATTCTAAAAACCAAAAGGTGGTTTTACCTTGTTTCAGTGACCTTATACACAATTTGAAGCTGTTTGCATAGATGCAAGATTGATGGCCAAGACAGTCATTAATAGCTCCCTCAGCTCTGGAGGTAAGGCCTGTTTATCTGTCCTGCCTTATGCCGATATGGCGGTTCGGATTGAGTTGACGACGTTTCCACTTGGAACACAGCAGCATTAAGGCTCAGAGAATCCTACCAGCTGATCAGCGCAGCAACGGGTTACAACGGGTTATTCCCAGTCAAATGGACTACGTTGCCCCGGCAGAAGCTTTTGAGAGTCTGGTACAGTTTTGAGCGATTCCGCGCTAGAAAAATTCACAGACGGATCTTAGACAGCGGGTGGTACGAGGCAGGAGTCTTCTCCAACGCATCTGGCTTAGCCATTACCACGTGACTGCCGGATCACTGTAGTGTGTTTTAAGCGGAAATAACGGCAGTCTGTGAACCTGCGGCTTGGCTTTCAGTTAACCCGATAGATTGTATGCTGTTGGACTATATGTACATAGATAGTCAGGCAGCTATTAAAGCCTTGGAATCGCCGACATTATGATCAATGGTGGTAAAGCAATGCCGCAGATCTCTTAACGAGATTGCGACTTAACTAAGTGCTGGGTTCCAGGCCAGGAAACAGATACGTTCCAGGCAACTGCAGAGCCGATGAGCTTGCAAAAGAAGGCGTAGGACGGACCCTCCGTAAAACCTGTTCGAACCACCTGCGCCTATTGAATCGATCAAATTCCTCCTTGACACGGATGCCAAAGAAAAACTACCAAACCACAGGTGGAACAACAACTCTTGTCTCTTGTTAGAATAAATCTGCCCTAACCTGGACTTAAAGAAGACAGAGAGGCTTTTGTCCACAAACCGGAAAACCCTAGGTTCGCTTATAGGGGTCCTCACCGGAGATTGCTTGAAAGGCAGACATGCACTCAGACTGGAGGTCTCCTCCAATGATTTCTGTAGAAGCTGCAGAGATAAGGAGAAAGAAGAAACTACAACGCACCTACTGTGCACGTCTTCTGCCCTTGCGACTTTAAGACTTTAAAAAAAACCCTCGGGGAATACTTCTACAATGATCTTAACGGTCTGGCCGAACTTGATATCGAGAAGATAAGAAACTTCATCTCTGGGACGAAATGGTTCAACTCTTAGGGTTAATACCGGTAGGGTTGCCCATCTCGATGTACTTTGTGTATACTTTGGTTCCCGGGGCTGGTAAGCCGGTTCTTCATCATGGTATAACAAAGGGCCAATCTGGTGTGTCCCTGTCTGAGTCTCAACCTAATCTCATACAAAGAGTCCAAAAGTCCGCCGTTATAGAGGATTCTAGTGATCGACACAAGTCGCCGGTGACACCTTGGGTGTTGTATGTAGGAGACTGAGGGACATCCACCTTCATACCTTTGCTGTAACAAGCAATTCAAATCGGTTTAGGGGGCTCAGAAGGTTTGGATATCCAGAACACTAAATGCGTCGATCGCTATGTGATTAAGCCCTTCTTGACCATGTTACAACCAGACCCCCTTACAAATATTGAGCTAAAGACCGTGGCCCTTGTAAATAACGTCACTTTACTCTGCAGCAAGGTCAATCAGTCCAAGTCCGTTTCCATACGCGACGCCATGTAGGCTGTTCCCTGCCAAGGACTCAGTTTCTATTAAAATTGACTTCGAAACCAATAATTTGTCACAGTAAACCGCATGACACTTACATCCGGATGCTGTAATCCTGCCAAGGCTAACATCCAACGTCCATCATAAATCAAATTGACTGTGAATTTAATAATTCCGCTTCCGCATGACTTTACATCCGCAGTAGGAGGGGCCAGTGCTCTGTTATGCGGAAAATCGAAGGACACTGTCACAGCAGGTCGCACGCAATCTATCCGAACTGGAAGTATCTTAATCATGTTTACACAAATGCACTCGCCTCGGTATGATGTAACAAACAATGCGAATTTAATTGCCTGACATCGGTTGACCCATATTTGGTTAGCAAGGCGAGCATCACGGATATGTTCCCCATTTCGAGTGCACTCTTAACGGAGTGTACACATGTTTGTGGTGGAAGCGTCCTTTGGAGCGGGGTGGAGCTACTCAATGGAACGCATTAATGCAAATTTAACAGATGCATTCGTCACTGTGTGTAGTGGTTGCATCTGTTTGATGCCAAGTTGATAGTTCCGGCAGAAACCCAAGTGGCTATTGGATGGATGGATAGATATGGTTGAGGATGTGAATATGGTGGGATACACATGTACATATTTGCAATTCATTTTGTGAATAATGTTGACTTTTTGACCCACATTGCCGGGTGCGTCGTCGTCGTTGTGGGGGGCAATCAAACATGTTGGTTACGTGTATGACCACGAAGTAACAGGGACTAATTGGTGTTTGGTCGTAGCAATTTCCTGGTTTACAGAATGGGTAAAGGGCGCCAAATTCCCCAAAAACTAGAATTCTAAGATCAACATTCATAACAGCAAAGTCTTTCTACATCTACTTTGAGTGATCTCGATGGACTTGGACCACTATATATTCAGAGGCACACCTCTGACCCTCTCCTCAGAAGCTAAATATCTCGAAATGATCTCAGATTCGAAGCTAGATCTCCACTGAACAACTACGTTACATTGCATAGCGGGAATTGCAGCAGTCAGGCTGAGAAAGTCAGGTTCCTGGAGGCTCGTAAAATATTTATGACCCCTTTGAACTCCCGGATAACTGTAGTGTCTTCCAGGCAGAAATTTTCGCCATTGATAGAGCAACAAGGCCATTATACGGTAGAAAACCGAACGGCAAATTGAAAAGCTCTTTCATGACAGATTATACTCCCGGAAGCTTGTCATTCCCCGACGATAAGTGGTACCGCGAAAAATATTCGGTGTTCCTGGCTGAGGCTTGAACCCACGCCGCTCGGTCAGCAGTCCAACGCACTAACCACTGACCGACGGTCGAAGCACATAATTCACTTTTATTTCGCCCACTTTGCACCTCTTTGAAAGATGGCCGATATGTTGCTTAAGGATACTGATGTAAGAGCTTGTACTGTTAAGTCATGTTGATCTAAGGCTACGAAAACCATACATATACCTATGTATGAGTGATCGAAATAATATTGGCTCTATAGCATATTTATCTCTACATCCTAGATCATAGACGGCACCAAAACTAGAACTGGGGCACCAAAAACTAGCATTGAACTCTCAGCATTCCTGTCCCCAGATAGTGAAAGACAACAATCGCAATCGGTCACCAGTGTTTCACAGAAGGGGTTGGGAAGACGAGGAAATCAATGAGGACACAACCCACTTTCTCTGCCACTTACCAGGTCTTTGCCAGCTCAGAAATAAATCCTTTGGAAGACACTTTTTCCAGGATACCGAAGAACCAAGTGAAATACCTATCAGGGACATCTGGAGGTTCATTAAGGCTTCAAGATGTTTCGAAACCCTGGGGCAATAGGAGAGTGCTTTGGGTATTGCTCTGTGAGAAAGGAGTACTTTCCCCCCAAAAATGGGCATCACAATGGTTCTCCACTGACCTGAGTGTGGTGCAGATGGCTTTTATCCCCTCGCCAACCCATCTACCTAACCTAACCTAAGCTGGTTTCAATAAAGAACATTCGAAGGAAATAGACGAATCCAGGGTTCTTCACTTTTGAATTAATTTCTTGAATTCATTTCCCTTGTACTCTTATAGTTCCATTCCTTATTATCGTGATTCTCCCTTGACTGCTCTGCGCCATTGACTTCTTAACGCATTATTCCACCAGCGTCCTTTGTTTAGCCTACTTGCTACTAGATTTATAAAAAGCGTCAAAAGTGTCCTTAAAAGTTTGTTGCACTGAAAATCGCTTCATTTACTCAGTCAAAGTCAATTCCAGTGACTCAAAATGTTTACGCGCTGCAAATCTCTTTAGGTCATTCGACCAAGTTGAATGCTTCTACTTTTTAACATCTGCTGCCAGTGCAAATATTTGAAATTATTTCCTTTGACTCTAGAGGAAATAATTAAATTTAATTAAAAATTTAACACACAAAAGTAATTTTGCAGAATTTCCAGAGAAAATGAATTTTAAATGGAATATTCTCTCCGATGGAAATTTTCAATCAATCCCGGCACTCGTCGATTGGTCGACATGGCCTCGCCGATGAATCGGTTCTCTGGTGCAATGGCCCTCTGAATGCGGAAACGCACTTTGTCCGCCATTTAACAGTGCAGCGATAATTTCATCGGTTTCCCACATCTGCTGCATAGCAAATTAAGCATTTTCCTGTAAAAATACACGTCTCCTTGTTTTTTTTTGTCCGCGTGTGTGGGTGCAAGCCTTCGAATTTATTTATAATGTCAAACCAAGAGGCGACTATCACTTGCTGCACATGATACTTCTCCTTGTTGTGGTGTGTGTTTTTCGGTTGGAGTGCATACTTTTCCCCGTTTCAAGAAACCGAAGATTGTTGTTAGGTTTCGTGGAAAATGTATGAGGTGACATCCACGACATTCACGGCGATCGCAGAGGCAAAAAACGGGCGACAGAAAAACCTTAAATATTCGTACTAGAGCCCCGTCTGTCTTGAGCAGGAAGACACCGGTCTGTGGCGCTTCCTTTTCAATTTTTTTGAAGGGAAAACACAAGGCAAAGCGTGTAGGGAAGAATACACTTGTTGCGAAATGTGTTGTATGACACCCTATTGCAGTACCTGGTGTGTTGGAGTTGGAGTGGTCCTACTCAAAAGAAAGGCAGGTCCCACTACCAAAAACTATGTTGATTTGTAAATAAGAGTTTAGTTCAGTCGTACTACTAGTCTTCAAATGGTTTTGCTCTATCTGAAGTGAATATAACTTTGGTGTTCTAAAAATAACAGATAAGACAGCTTCCGTCATGGACTTCGATAAACCATATATCACGTTGTATCCAGAGAGGGAAGACTGGCAGAGAAACGCTCTGATCTCAGTGAATGAGATTGCGGTCTTCACGGATGGTTTAAAAACCACAAACGGAACAGGTTCCGGGATTAACTCCCAAGGGCTAGACTTCAAAGTATCCATAAGACTCCCGAATACTTCCAGCGTATTCCAAGCAGAGGTTCTGGTTGTGATATCTGGAAGGGATATCGCCATTTACATTGACAGTCAGGCCGCGCTTAACGCGTTAAATTCAAATGCCGTCAGATCTTCAAATCCACACCCGAGGGACGGCGCTGTAGAGGAAGACCGCGACTCGTAAGTGGAAGGGGACCTCAACCAACTTGGCCTGCAAAACTGGAGACAGCTGACTAAAGATAGAGCTCGCTGGCGACGCTTGTTGGTTGTGGCCCATGCCCACCCCGGACTGCAGCGCCACCTTAAGTAAGTAAGTAAGTCGTCAGATCTGCACTAGTCTCCAAATGCCGAGTAGTGCTGAAAGCATTGTGCGCGCAGAATCAAGTGAGACTTGATCGGGTACTGGGTCACTGTGGCATTGAGGGAAACGAAAAGACCGACAAACTGGGTAGGCTAGGTGGAGAACCGTGAATCCTCCTTCCTGTGTAGCTAAAGCAGAAATGCTAAGAATAACTGTAAGTAAGGCAAATCAAAAATCGTCCAATATAAGTGGGGTAATGGGATTGGGGTTTGACCCCTTCTTACTCCTAAAACCATTTAGATTTCCTAATGTAGCTATTGAGATCGGCCGTGCTGGCAGAGTTCAGATCGCTTAGATCATTAAAGACGTATTGGCCTAAGGTAGCTTTCCTGATGTTGGAAAGTAAGAAGTATGCATTGGACTCTTCCTCCTCCTCTACAGCTCCTGCAGAAATTTTTAAATGTTATACCCTGGCATTGAACATGCCTGTCTATGATGCAGAGCCCTGTCTATGATGCTTTAAGTCGTTTTAATGCTTTTGATCTTTTCAGATCCCGGACAGGCCAGATCAGCCTGGCATTGTTGTAATAATCACGGTGTGACTCTATAACGTGAGCAGAATTTTGCAATTCCCTATCAGCTTTCTCCAACTTATGGGGTGAAGATCAAATCAAAGGTAATGGTCATTTTCTGCTCCATGCACTCTTCATGTTATTGAAGCTGAACTGGAGAAGTTAAAGTATCTCGGGGTAAAAGGTGATAAAAGCCCGAACTTGCAATGACCGAAAAAATAAGATCGCGAATACCCGGAGATTTCATTGCTGTGTAGCTAGTGTAACTCGCCAGGATGGAGTCAGTAAAACTACGCGATGTGCTCAATGTTGAGCAGCTATGTCGTTATTGGAAAAACGCGATCCATACTTAGATGGTTTGGACAGGTTCCAACTCAGTTCCTAAGACGTGTCATGATATTCGCGCCATCAGGTAGGCGTCTCTTAAAAAGGCCCAGGATAAGATGATTAGAAAAAAAGCCGAAATATGGTGGATACGATGTAGTGATTGCTTGTGACTCGAACTGTGCAAGTTCGAGCCCGATTGGGGAACAGCAAAACCACAGCCATCGGTAACAAAAACAAACCACTGCACCAAAAAGGGATTTCTGGCTGGGAGTACAATGAACTGATAACGAGTCTTAGTGCTCCTGGGATTTGGAAATTTGTCCGAAATCTCTCCTCTAAGCCCCTGATGACTAAGAATCGGTGAAGAGAGGTGGAGGATCGACCTAAGCACCCTAAGCCCGCGACCTTCATAGTGGTTAAGGGGAGTATTGAATATGATGATGGGCTTCTTATTCAGGAAGAGATATCCGACACGGAGACCTACTTTACGATCGATTCTCAGGGCAGACTTGCATTTTTTACATCAAAACTTCTCATTCTAACGTGTTGTGGCCATCATGGATCGAATTGTGAGTCTATGTTAATGGACCACTGATGAAGCCTCAGCTTTTGAGTTCCTCTTGGATGAGAACTCGCCTTGATAACTTCACTTCATTCAATTTTTCCTTCCTTTTTAGAAATTCAATTGCATTTACCCTATGCACTGGATGAGTACTCGTACACATCCAAACTCTTCGTAAAAAACTTGGTCACCATGTGCACGCGCAGGCGCACGTTTCCCAGGAAAACCCATCCACACCAAGCGGGCACGTAACTTGTATACCCAATCCCATGAGGAAAAAGCCTTAATGCCAACGAAAAACTTGGTAATTTATTCGCGGCGGCGCAAGATTATGCGGTAAGTCGTGCCTTTAAGTACCGTAATTAACAAGATGTATTATGAAATTTTCTAATACAATGTTTTAGCTGAGGTTAGGTATCTGTTCCTCCATATCGCTGAGATCCAATGCAAATCGCAGTGTTATCATCGTGAGTGACCCGAAAACTCAGACTCCAAAGTTTGGCTGACTTGTTAAACCCATCAAGTGTGGCATTTAGCACGACACTTTAGCAGGAGGGTTGCCCCATCCAATTGGATCCGTAATTTACATGAAAACTCAGTGAATGCTTCCAAGCTGCAACATGTTGCGAGACATTTCGTGATTGCTATATGCGAGCAATAATTACCGACCGACCATCACCGGTATACGGGGAGGGCTGGTAGTGTCAGATAGCATCTGACATTAATAATTGCTTCATCATTGCGACTAAGTTATAAGGCGTGTCTAATTCGCAGTTCTTACGTTTGCTATTTCCCCCTCTCTGTGTCAAGCCCGCTCGGATACATGGCGCGCGGAAAATTATTTCTCGTTAAATGTGAAAATTGATTGAATTTCCAGGGAAAATTATAAATTACCTGTCGTCGTTGTTGTGCTAGGTATTGTGTTGCATTGTTGCCCTCTGAACTTCCGAGGCGGGGAAGAATGGAGAATAACAAATTAAGTATGGGCGGGCAGCTATTAACTGAATGTTGTCTGGGCGATCCCTAGAGAATTGAGTCAGTAGATACTTTGATCTTGGCAAAATCAGGAGATTGGTAGTCATTTGGCCTTTGCTATGTGAGACATTTTGACAGAATCAGTAGTGGGCGATGTGGTGGAAAGCAACCCTCGTTTGAAAAGAGAGCAGATCTACAACCATCACATCTATCCAAAAGCCTTGGATGGAGCTGTAAGTGGACTCATGGTACTCTATGACTTGCAGTCTGCAGCTTGTCAAATTATCCCGGATTGCCTTCCAGCGACCAAGTCGGGAACTAGATCTGTGGTTACGATTTGGTTGTTCCTGCAGTTGCCCCTCGAATTGATTCTTGGGAAACTTTTGTGATTGGATCAGGGATACGACATATAGAATCTATCATGCCGAAGGCCACTTAGACTGGGAGGTCGTCGATCTTTCTAATGCAGTTGAGGATATCTCGAGTCGAAGTATTCCTGATACACTCAAGGAACAGGATGTCTTTGAAAAAAATGCGCCTGAGGGCCAATATTTATTCTTGGGCTGTAATCCCGAGGCTTTAACCTACAGCCAGCCTGTGATTCTTGGGCCATCCAAAGCTGCTCGTGAGCTCTACGAGCAGAAGAGGTGAGACGAACACCGGCTTCTTAGGAGGAAAATGAAAGACCAAGAGAAGAGCGCGATCGAGGAAATGAAGAGATGTTACTGCAGAAATGAGATTCGAAATTTTTACCAAAGGGTAAAAAGAACCTGTCAAGGCTACCCAAACCGAAGTTGATACTGAGGATATGGCGACGACGAATCAAATTCCGCTGTCATACAGAGTGAACCTGGTCAACGAAGACCAACAATTCCGTCCACCCGAACTGGACAAAGTGAATCTAAGCTTAAGTCCAACAAAGCTGCTGGTGTCGACAGCCTGGCTACCGAAATGTTCAAAGCAGCAGACGATGACCTGGTAAGGAGCATGAACCATCTCATTTGTAAAATATGATCGGAGGAAACTATACCCGTTGAATGGAACCTCAGCATTGTTTACCCAATCCTCAGGAGAGGAGACCCTCTGACCTCCGCCAACTACAGAGGGATCAGTCTTCTTAACATCGCTTACAAGATCTTATCTGGCGTGTTGTGTGAACGCCTGAAGCCGTTCGTCAACAACCTAGTCGGTCCATATCAATGTGGCTTGAGGCCAGGAAAGTCCACCATCGACCAAATTTTCACACTGCGGCAGATCTTTGAGAAAACCCAGGAACCTTAAGTCGATACACAACACCTTCTCATCGATTTTAAGGCCGCGTATGATACTCTACAGAGACGAGCTATACAGAGCCATGTCCAGTTTTGGCATCCCTCCCAAACTCGTCCGATTGTGCAGGATGACGATGGAGAATGCACACTTCTCCATCAAGGTCAGTCAAGACCTCTTGTCAACAGGAAAGGACATTCAACACCGACGTATGGGACAGGTCGTCACAATAGGCAGTTATAACTTTGACGTAGTTAAGAACTTTGTTTACCTAGGCTCAGGGATCAAACGAAGAATAACTCTTGCCAACCGCTGTTTCTTTGGGCTAAGAAGGCAATTGAGTAGAAAAGTCCTCTCTCGAACGACTAAAGTGACCCTGTATAAGACCTTAAGCGTTCCAGTCCTGCTCTATGGCGCAGAGGCATGGACACTGTCAAAAGCGGATGAGATTGCTCTAAGCTGTTCGGACAGAAAAATTCTTCAGCCGATTTTTGGTCCCGCGTGCATAGGCGGTGAATGGAGGAAAAGATACAATGAGCTCCGACGACTGAGGTGGATGGGTCTTCGAATCCACATCCGAGGGACGGCGTTGTAGAGGCAGACCGCAACTCAGGTGGCACACGCAAGTGGAAGGGGACCTTAATCAACTTAACCAACTTGGCGTGCGAAACTGAAGGCAGCTGGCTAAAGATCGAGCTAGATGGAGACACTTGTTGGTTGAGGCCCAACTCCAAATCGGACTGTAGTAAGGAAGTAAGACTCTTGTGGAGAAGGCAACGATACTGCGAACCCCTCCACGTTCGATTGCTTTGCCTTTGATTGAATCAGTTGGCAGATTTTTGGAACGATGTAATAGGTGCTCATAAATGGGCAACATTGACTTTGCTTCGTGGTTGTTCAATGGACTAATTCCCCTGAGTGTGGCAATTTGTGCCGACAATAACACCACTCTCGCCTGCAAGTACAAGAATCAACCGGAAGAGGTGCACATCTACCCGTAGGCGTAGCGCCTGGAATGTCGCACAATTTCTCTCATTCTCCGCCGCTGACAAATCTCTATGTCCACCACAACAAATTTGCTCATTCAAATGCCACCGACATAGATTAATCTGCGTGTCATGCCACCTCCAGTGTCGCATAAATCGGCGGCAGCTCCAATCAATTCTCGAGACAAATTTCTGGGTTTTCCCACTGGATTCCGTCACATTAGTTTGGCCCATTTCTAGGCCAAACATCTCATCCTCTCGCTCTTGAGCTGGTTGTGCTGAAACACAAATTTCTCCTACTCCCCCATAAATCGATCAATCCCAATCGATCACCTGCAGAATTATGGGCACCTACATATGTCCTCTGTCAGGGAGCCCCACCTTGGCGAGAGCACTGCTACCAGTCGGCCACCACCTCAGCCGCGCACGTACTCTCCATCTCCGCGAGGCACTCCACGAATTCCCTGCATTTTGGGGTCTCCTTTCGTGGCTGCCATCGCCTCCATAAATACCGATTAGATCAACATAAATTGCCCGAAATTGACAATAAAATGGCATTAACTGTCCGGGTGCACCGCTGATGATTGTCAATTATTGATGTCAATCAGTTTGATGATCCTGCTTGGCGATTTCGTTTTCGTTTTCGTTTTCGGTTTGGTTTCGTCATTCGTGCATCTCTCGGCGCAGCCGGGGCGTACTTCGTATGTGAGATGCATTTGTTATCGCCAGTCGATAATTATTGATAAATTACCCATGCGGGCTGTTTAAAGTTCACGCGAATGCACGGCCGCTGGCGTGGGAGGCTTTATGTAAGTCAGGGACATGCCGCATTCTTAATTATTTCCGTATTGTCATGTGCGCTCTGGTTGTTATTGTCTGGCACTTGAGCGCTGTCCCACATCTTGGAAATGCTTAATGGCTTTTAATTAGTGTTGGAATTTCAATGTCACGCCAATGCACTGGTGACAATGATGGTGGAGTGTGTAGCTCCAAGCGTCCATAATTTTTAGTGCATGTAGCACTGACACAACGTTTTCTTTCAAAGTCTCAGGTTTCGTGTATGGGTTGAACGCATTTTCTTTAAAAATTTTGGACAACTCTCTACTTCGACGTCCACATCAAGTTTCATGCCAAAGTTGACTGAGGCAATGCTTTCTAGGAGAAGATGTCAATTTTTTTGGTCTACGTCTAGCATAAGTGGGAGCAGGAGCTGAAGGACTTAACTTCGATTCCGCTGTTTAAACCTCCGAATTCACTTTGCTTCCAGGCTTTGTGCCATTTTTATGATTATCGTGTCAGTAGTAAGCGTATAAATGTTTCCTGCTGCTTGGATAACGGCTCTAAAAACTATTCTCAAAGAGTGAGGAAGCTGTACATGAAAGCCATAGCAGCTAAAGCGATCGAAGATGAGAGATGGCGACTCGGAGCCGACGAATACTGTGCAGTAGGCATGCTGGATAGAAAAAGCAACAGATTGGAAAGTTATGGGGAGATCACTAGCCAGGAGAAATACACATTTTTTTGTCAGGTTTGGAAACGCTAGTGCGCCAGCACTCAAACGCAACTGGTCCATTGTACAACCAGAAAGCAAGACCCAGTTTTACCCATTTACATTTGGACAAAGCCGAGAAGGCACTTCTATGATGAGGAACACACCATACTACCTGCGGAAAATTGTGACAAACTGCTTTATCAACATGAAGCTGAGGTACTAATCTGATGAGGGAGTAAAGTACTATGGTGTCTCTGCGAGGGTGTCTCAAGCTTCAATGCTGGCTCCCCTTCTATGCAACACGACGGAGTCCTTCGACTAGCATTGCCTTAAGAAGTACAACTCATTGGGTTCGCTAACGACATAGCTGTTGTTACCTTTACAAAACGGATTTCGGAAGTAGCATCACTCACCAATGAAGCCCTTGTCTGAAGTAAGAATTAGCCAATATCTGCGGAACTAGCTGACCTTAAAATCGAAGCAGTTCTTAGGTTAGGTTGGGTTTGTAAGATGATGAATATTTCCTCAGCCTTCGACAACCGATTTAAACTTTTGTGTCTCATTTTACACTAAATGCCTATTCAACGTCTGGTTCAGCTTTACCTAACAAGACTAAGTCAGCAACACCTAACAGTTGCATTTGACTTTAGCAACATGGGTTAACTCTGGAGTGTACTGCAGCAGTTTGAAATTGACGGTTCTCCTCTGAGGACCAATCGATCTCTATAAAAGCTGTGTTCGAGTGATCTGTGCTAGGATAAACCTTAGAGGCGCCAGAATTTATAACTACTCAGATAGTCAGGCAGAGCTTTAAGCATTGTCGGCCTACTTCGTGGAATATGCCTAGTCAGTTAAGTGCTGCTACGATACCCCACAAGCACTTGGCAGACACAACAAGATCAAACTTGGTTGCGTGTCCGGGGCATTGTAGACAATGAAACTACTGATGAGGTGGCCAGGGTCGGATTTCAGTAACCTTTTTGCGGTTCCTAACTAGGCAGGCAGCAAAAGATCAAGTTCAAATGAAGGGAGGGTAGATGGTGTTTCGGAGAACTGCCTTCATAAAATCAAACCGACGTTTATTTATTTTTATTTACTCATGCCAACTGTCTAGCGAACATTATTATTTAATAAAGCAGTTGGGAAAAGAGTCAAAGTCATTCAAATCACATAGACACGTGTCTAGGGACTTATATATGGAAATAGCCAAGTGGACCTTTCGCTATTGCCTTGAAGGAGTGGAAGAATATGCCTTACTTTGTGGATGGACAGGGGAAGTTGTCCAGTTTTTACTGCTGAGTGGCTCCTTTTACGTCCTGATGATTTGTTGTAGCCAACAGCTGATACAATGGGTATTAATCAAAGATTTCACAGGAAGGCACTAAATGCAAATATTCGGCGGAAAAAGACGACCTAACAGCAGAAGTCTTGAGAAAAATTGGGTAAATTGTCATAAAAATTGATCTCAACTTTGCTTCAACACTGGACATTTGTCCAACAATACATTCTGACATCAATAAAACAGAGTAAAAATTTCAAAATACCTTCATGCAAAAAAATAAATTTCTTTTAAATGTGTACATTTTTTTTGCACTAACCTGTAGTCCATGTGTCGGACATCGAGGGCTTTCATCCACAGGTTCGCTTTTGACTTAATTTTTCACTTCACACAAGTAAAACACAATTCCTTACATCACTTCGGCATCCAAATTCACTGAAAAAAAAAAGAAAAAGTTGAAAGTTGGTGACTTGTAGCTCCAAAAATATTTCACAACTAAAATGATACCCCCTTGTGCAAAAAGTGACAGATGGAGAAAGAGATGAAGGAACAATATTTTCTCTTGAAAATGAGAATGAGAGCACTGTGCTCCTAGCATGTACTAGATATTAACGCTCTGCAGAACACTTTCGGTTTATTTCAGCAGAAGAGGTATTGCCAGGTGTGTTTTTGCAATTTAATTGGAAAAGAAAATGCGTGGCAGAAGTGTATGACTGGGACCGTAACATTTGAGGCAAAATAGAGTTGCAACAAGGTGGTTTGAGCAGTTTGAAGTGTTGCCTATGTATTTCAGGAAGAAATTAGATACGTACAACAAATTACAACGCGAATCGTTGTCTTTAGTAATTGTGTTAACAGTATACACACTTTTATTAAAGGCTACTCGGTCCGAATTGTCAACTTTTCTAGATTTTGAAGAAGTAGGAAGGATTGCGCTGTTAAGATGTGGGCTTCGATCAATCTTTTGAAAAGAGACTCCAGAGAAAAAGACTGACAGCGAGATTTATACAACATTTTACAAGAAATTCAACCAGTTGTGAATTGTGTTTCCATTTGAAATGCACGGGAGATGAAGAATCAATTAGTGGCCTTCATTAGAGAGCTCACTTACATTCTTATATATGTACTTCCTCAGTTGGCAGTCAGGCCCTGAGGTGAAGTTTTACAAAACCTTGATTCGATGAGGTTTCCGACTATTGTTTTAGAAGGAAAATACTTCGGCTGATCTTTGGTTCTATCTGCATAAATTGTTAGAGAGGCAAAAGATACAGCGACGAACAGTAGTAGTTGAATAATACAATGACATTAAATACTGCAATTTAGACAGCAGAGATATATACGAACAGAGCAGATAAATACAAGCAGTTTTAGCCTATGCAGTCCACAGACAAATGCACCCGAAGGAGTGTTGCAGTAGAGGAAGATCACGAGGTGAGAGAAGCGCAAGTGAAAAAGAACTTCAACCACCTTGGCGTGCGAGAATAGAGGCAACTAACTAACGATTTAGCTGGCGGGAGAAACTTGTTGCTTAAGGTCCTGTTTCACCCCGAACTGTAGGGCCATGGTAAGTTGCGCACGTCATCGGAGATGAGGTCGTCTTCTCCTGTGTCTTTTCTCAGGGGTTGAATTGAAGATTTTTCACTCATCCGCTCTAAACGACCAGCCATCTCAATCGTTGTACAAGTATCTTTTGAATCAGAGCGACAACGCTGTCCACCTAGTATCATATCATACCAAAGAATTCGAATTGTATTCCGTAAATAACTCCCATGTTTAAGCTCTTTTCTAAAATAAATTCGCTTTAAATTTTCCAATTGCTTTAAGTTTTATTGAAAAAACCAATCACACACCTTTTACTAAATCACCCTCTAGTCACAGACGTGGCTATAAAAATCTATTCGTTAAACTAAAATTTCAATTCTCTATTCGCCACCCTGTGCTTAAAAACCAAATTTAAAATCACCGTTACCCATTATTACTTCTCTTATTGAAAAGCTTAGTGGAACTCAGTGCGTGGCTTTGATGAGACGGTTTCGTGTACGGTCCGCGGTTTGATGCTAAAAAAATATTAATTCTCGCATTTCGGTTTTGAATTTCAAAAAAATGAATGCACGTATTTGTTTGTTTAGTGAAAACGCTGTGAAAATAATCATCTAATCGGTAAAACATTTGAATTTTCGTCTCGAAAATCAGTGACGGAAAAATTGTAACAAGATGGCCGAATTTCGTATTGTCGTGAGTGAAAGACAATCGTCGGTTTCGTGAAAAATTCAGAAAAGTGTTGGCGGCATATATTGTAACGATGGTGAGCTTTTTTTTAAGTTTTATTGAGTTTTGGGTCGTTTCATAATATTTTTCAATTGGATTTCATGCGTTTACATATAATTAATTGCATTTCCCCTTATATCGGATTTAATCTCAGTATATTTTGTAGAAGGAAGTCGATAGCTAGATTTATATGGCCGACTTCAATCAGTTGCCAAAATTCGGCATTGAAATTCTCTTTAAAGTGAGAGGTTCTTGGTGAGCACGTATAGCCAAAGCAGAAGGACAGAGATGGAGTAACACTGCTTTCTCAAGCACAGTATTCCCGCTTGCTTTTCAAAATTCCCTCCCATACATTAAAATAGTACTTTTTACTAAAATTCACAAGTGGCATTACCGGAAACGATATTTGCCATTGGATTTCACACGACAGAGTGTGTATGCAAGAGAGTAAGGGAAACTGCATTGCAGGTGATGTGGGTGGGAGAGGAGATTGGTTTTCGTTGGTACGATCGAGTAGAGGGTAAGAGAGTGTAAAGGGCATTTATGCTCCTACCATGTTCTAGTTTGTTACATTTTGAGGGATATTGTCTGTCTACTCTAGCG
Organism: Matsumyia berberina; assembly: GCA_917880715.2. Classification (NCBI taxonomy): domain Eukaryota; kingdom Metazoa; phylum Arthropoda; class Insecta; order Diptera; family Syrphidae; genus Matsumyia; species Matsumyia berberina. The sequence goes on from OU862870.1 coordinate 123,685,802, forward strand.
GAAAAGGTATTACCAGGCGATATGTTGCGAATTTGTTCTTTAATGCTTAAGGAAAATTTTAAATTCATGTTTGGAATAAGGTTCAAGTGTTTAACTAGGATTGCAAAATTAAAGGGAAAATAGGATTGTACTAGGTGGTTTGGTCTGCTATGTTATACAGAGTGGTGTTGTGTGTATCAAGTATAAGATTTCTTGGTCATAGTACTGGTTGTTCCAGTGCCTGCTACTGTCTTTATTTTTGTTATATCTTTGAGGTCGGGAGTTTTGTTGGCAGCGCGCCACCAGACCGGTCATCCGTATACGAGTATGGGTCTAAAGATAGCTGAGTAAATTCTAGGTCTTCCACTGACAGTGGTAAGGAATTTAGCCGTACCGAGCAGCACTACATCGGCTGCGCATCCTGCTACTTTTAGTCCTGAGACTGCCTTGGAAGATTCTAAGGCGCTACTATGTGTTTGGTCTTTTTTTAGCATAACTGGAAGAATATCATCAGTGCCTGTGAACTTGAAAGGTTGCAATAAGTCAGCAGTTTAAAGTATTTTCCTAAAAATACTTGAATCAGTTGACAAATTCTGCACTATTACAAAAGTTAGGGTCAGGAAGAACTGTTTCGGAAGGTTATTTGAGGTAGAAATAGTAGACCGTATCATGAAGAACCCTTATTGGACCCAAGATGTCTGATACGGAATCTGGTATTGGTTTTGGTGTCATGTTATGGGGCTTAGGCAAATGCCATGCCGATTTCGGGTAAATAATCATATAGTGCTCGTTCATTGGTCGAAAACTTAAGGCTTATTTCCAAGGTCTGTCGTCAAAAACCAACATCTATAGGGGGTAACAATCGCCTTGGTAGAGATTGCAGTTTTACTGGTCAAGAACCTCTGCTAGTTCTTCTTCTGCGCACTGTTCCCTAAGAGATTCAACATTTCACGTGCACATCCGACAAACCCTCCTCACATTGTCTGCCTGGCTCAGCAATAGCAACATTTCCTTACAGGAACTCACTCTATGTCTTCGTGACACATTCAAGCATATTCTTCAAAACTGAAATAGTTTCCGGTTCCTCTCGTGTTCCTTGTCGAACTTCCACTCTATGGCCCATCAAAACTTTAAATAACGCCAACCCCTATATTTCTACTTCCAAACATACCCGGAAGCATATTCTTTTAAGGAAATCGTTTCTCCTTAAAAAAAAAATCCGTGAATCGCAAACTACACGCATCAAATCTTAACAGTTTCGAAAACCATCGAAACCGAGTTGTCGTCACTCGTCGCTCGTACGAGTATTGATTATGCAAAACAGAACACTCTGCCGTGTCTGGCAAGTATCAACTCCGTCCTGTCAGAGGTCTATAACCATAACAATCCGTATATGCGGCGGGACTGTAAATATGCTCTCCTTGTTCCATAAACATATCTTATCATCAACCTATTGCCCTGTTAACTGCATTTATTGTTCCATAAAACACTGGCTGTACCCGCCCCCATTATGTTTGTTTAATTTCATCTTTGACTTACTGGATGGTCGCGCTGACGCGCCTGGCCCGGAGGAACTGCAAGCAGCCATTCCGACCGACATATTGCCAAATTAATGTTTCCAACACTTTCGACATCAAACGAATTTTGTTTCCCACAAACGCACTCCATAACGCTGATGCGGATGATGTACACGCGTTCGGATAACGCGTAAACACGCAACGAAATAAATTTCTAGTGCGAGAGAGAGAGAGCGCCGCACGCGGTAATTAATTGACGCGCAAAGTGATCAAAACTATTAACGTGTTCGACAGCGCGTTTCACCCCAATAAATTTGGGACGGGCGATCGGGGTCGGTAGGGAGTGTGTTTACCTAATGGGGCGGTTGTTGTTATTGTTTGTTGGCGCTGGAATTAGATACTTTGGCGGGCATTGCGTCGATGATGAGTGCGCCATCAGACTTCTGGAGTGGATGCCTTTGATGCTTCCGTTTTTGGTGAGTGGGTGGATTCCCGGTGAAGGATGGCAGTAAAAATGCGAATTTATATGGGGAAATTCCATGGAATTCGATCATTGGACGGAGTATGTTGGCCGTTGCACCACAAGACAGAAAGACGTCGGTTTTGAAGTTCGACGGGAAGCAACTCAGCGTGGTATCGCAGGTGGGAATATGTCGGCGTTTGTTTAAGAACCACAAAGCGTATCGAATTGGTTTTTGAAAAAAAAATTCAATAGACTTAGGATTCAATTGTACTTCAGACTTAGATGGGAAAGCGCCAGATACTAAAGGGATCGGTGAGCGCCAAATAAGTCGGCAGAGTCTCTACATCCGTTCATTGAATGGGAACCTGATCGCCTCCCAAAAGGGTGGAACTAGGGATTTATCCCCAGTACCATCAAAGTTCTGAAATCCGATGGAAAGCAAGGTATTTGTGTTCTTCAGAGAGGTGTACGACAGGGTACATGCCTTCGCTGCTATTCCTGGTGGTTGTCAGTGAAGGCTTCCATCGATAACGACTGCTTTTATTTATTTGCTTTTGCGCCTGCATCAAACGTTAAATAAATAAATAGCTGGCGCGACAGCTCGGGATGAGCCAAGGCCTAGCTTCTCGCAAGCATTCATATTGTGCGTGTTACATTTCTCGCACGAATGGAAGAGACCTTCAATTTATTGCCGACTCCGAATGGCAAATTGAGAAGCTTTTCATGACCAATTATACTCCCGGAGACTCGTCACTCTCCGACGAGAGGTGGTGCCGTGAAAAATATTCGGTGGACATGGCTGGGGCTTGAAGCCACGCCACTCGCTCATGGGTCCAACGAACTAACCAGTGAGCCACGGAGACCGCAGCGACCGGCATCGAACGTTCACTACGAGGTATCGAGGTATCGAGGTGTTTGATATCTGGAATTCTAGTGTCCGTGTTTGGGAATTTGAAGCCTCTAGACAGTAAGATGGACCTGACATGGAGAACATGGACGTGGAGGGAAGTTGACTCTGTAACGACCTATATTATCGAGGTATCTGCTCTTAAGATCCCTAGGTCCCACCAACATAGAAGGTCCTATTCGTTACTTAAGACAAAACTTTGCTTTCGGCAGCTATAACTACTTTGTGACCCTTGGGGGCATAGCATGCGCAGCTGGACAGATTTCTGCGACGCATTTCAGCTCTCTTCAGTTCATCCGCAGCAACTTTGGTTCCTCCTCAAAGGTTTTGTGAGATGTTTGGTTTGGGTGACTATTCTGAGTGAGTGAGTCTATTCCATTGCGCGGCACACTTCACCGGGGAATGGCTTCGGTCCTGAAGATGCATCCTACCTTTCGGCGCTGTCTTCTTCGAATTGTGATGCCTATTCATTCCTGATTCGTTTTTCATAGTAGGACACAAGACATTTTCAACTTCAACTGGTCACCTTTCAATTACTTCAGGAAGTACTGACACAACGTTGAACCAAAACAGTCTTCAATTGTGATCTCTGTCCTTCAAATGTTACTTCTTGAGATTTGGGGTAAATACCTTCCATTCCACCACATTTTCATGTTAAGCAATTTCCCACTGCCACATTCGAAAGGTGGAGTAAATTCCCACTAGTGGTGGAGCAAATTCCCGTGGATTTATTTCCCTGCTTCTTTTGATACTACCCTTGGCTACGACCTAAAAAAAAAAGCAGTCGACTTTATCGACCTTTTGTGAGCCAGTGTTTATCACAGTTAAATGCTTGAGTTCGAAAGGTCTAACACCATTGTTATCGCTGCATTCATCTTCAGAAGCCTCGTTCTCCATCTTAGAACTCCAGATATCTGACACCTTCCGTTTGAAAGCAACTTTGTCCAAATATTTTGAGATCATGTCTAACCACTAATTGAATTATCCATGAACTCAAACACAAACCCACAAGTCCACAGCCCACATAAGTCCACAGATCCTTCCCAAAAAAAAGTTTTTCGTCCACTTGTCGTATTCACCTTCCAGAGATATATGACAAGTCGACGAAAAACTTCTCTTTGGGAAGGATCTGTAGACCTGTGGGACAAAGCACAGCGAATATAGATCCTCAACACAAAGTCGAAATCAACTTAAAACAATTCAGTCCGTAGACTATTTACTAGCGCTATGAAGTACCGCGAGCGATATACGCGAGCATACGAGAAGGTCGACTCCGCCAAAAGATGCAGTGGGTGACTATTTCTGGGAAATCTGCCTGATCGTGAGGACCTCGACTTACTTTTCTTTACTTTTATTGGCGCTTCGGTCTGAGGCGAATCTGGACCTCAATGAACAGAGAACTCCACCAAGGTTGACCAAGTGCCTTCAGTTGTTGAAAGTCAAGTTGATTGATTGGTTTCAGTGGCTGCCTCAGGCAGAGAACGCTCGATGCTCAAATAGTGCTGAAATGCACGGTTTTGTTACCACATTTCTCGTAATCGGTTTGTTAGATGAATGTAGATGGGTGTCGACGTCTAAACTCCAGCCTGTGTTTAACTCCACAGTTAAGGATTTTCTTCTCTGAAAGTATGCCGAGGTTATTGAAGAAGGATTTCCCCATCGCATTGCCGGGCACTTGCAGAGGAAGTTTTCTAGAGTTTTCCTCTCATTCTTGTCTTTGCAGCTGCGGCAGTAGGGATTAAAAGTGATGCCAAGTACAGATGGAGACAACGCGGGTTCTTCTAAGTAGTTCACTTATTTTCCTATGGCTGTATATTGGCCAAGTTTTTCTGAGTATGGCGCAGCTGGCAAGGTTGTTCCGTTTGTGCTTGGCTACTGAGAAGTAGTGTAAGTTGATTATTCCTTGGCAGCACCTAATGGGATGAGAACTTCCATCGTGAGTGAGCTGTCATGGGCCTACCCCTGCCTGACAAGCTCATCAGCCATTTCGTTCCCTTCGATGCCTGTGTAGCCAGGCACCCATACGGGGCTTAAAGAGGATAAACTCCTCAGGTGGGCGAGCTCGGTTCTATATTGTGCTACGAGCTTTGATGAGGTCGTTGTGGAGCCCTGATGGCTGCCTGGATGTCAAATATCATATATATATCAACATTTCGTTTGGAGATGGTGTCGTTGAGGAGCGCACGACAGGCTTCGTAGATTGCGACTATTTTAGCCTGAAAAACACTGGCTAAGTTCAGGAGTCTGAATGATTCCAAAATTTTCAGGGCTGCTAAAAATATACCCGATCTTACCGCACATTCCATTTTCGGGCCGTCACGTCTGTGAAAATTGATGTATTTCGTGACCACCCCGTTGTTCCTTTGCGCTCTTCATAGAATACGCACTGCGAAATCTTTGCTGAGCGTAATGCGGGAGGAAAGATAATCTGTGGGGATGTTACCGCCTCCTGTGGCAGTAAAGCCAGAATGGTACAGTGGCCATGGGGCCTGACCAACCAGCCAGGCATATTCCCAGGCCTTTTCAAGTACCAATCCGAGAATGAATAGCTAGTCGGTTGTGCCTGGACGAAAAACGCACTGCTCGTCGTCCAACCTGAACTCGATCACAGCTCTGGAACGCGGTTCTATGAGTCTAAACGCACTACAGGTAGACATATTTCTGACGTGAAGGTCTAGGGGTAGGAGGCTTAGGATAACCGTTAGTGTATCCGTCGGACATGAACTTATTGCACTCGTAGTACCTACACCAGTGGTTGTCTGAACTCGATTTAGTTTAGTGATGTTATATCCTTGATTCAGTGCGGGCCTCCAAACCAGGGCAGTGTACATCCACAGGGTAATTTTCGGTCTGAGTCCCAGCTTCTTCCAAAGGTTCCGCTACGGGCATTGAAGGGCTCTTTGCTCTATGCTTGATTTCCAATTTATTTAGGTGGTAGAGCATTCGACTGCAAAAGTCCCTTTCCAATTGTCAGCACCTTCTGAGGTACGGCTTCATGTAGTTGTGTGATCATATGGCTCGAAAAAATGAATCAATTTGTTGAATTCACAAACAGAAGCTCCATTTCTCTTGGATCGATCAAGTTGAACTTGAATCTCAAATACAGAAAAATGAAGTCCCTGACAAGATCCGTTTGCCAGCTTCTGTTCAAAGAATTCTCCATTTCCTAGTTACAATATAATCAGAATCGATTTTCTTCTTCATGTGACTCCAACTGCTTCACCATTTGTGTGACTAACAACTGATCACATCGGATACCAAGAAAACACCTCAGTACATGGTTCATTTGCATCAAGTCTCCAATCTCATTAGCTTAACCCATGTATCTGCGCTCAATTTAGCTTAATGACCCACCCAGCCTGTCTTGACTGCGAGAGTTGAAGGATTTCCGTCACCCCGATGTGAGCAAAGACAACAAAAGCCACATGGCACTCGTTGGCACACGCTGACCCCGCTCTAATGCACCTCGTTCGGCCGAGATTTGAATTTCATTCCCGTATTTTGTGGGCGGGTGAGCGCAAGCGGCGCGCGCTGCGCACCGCAATCATCATAAATTTTATTCAAAAAAACGCGCAAAACCCAGCGATGGAATAAAATTAAAAAAAAAAAAGTTTTTCTAATTAATTATCCGAGAAATAGTCCCATAAACAACCTAATTGCATCTGAAGTGCATTCTGGGACAATTAATTGGCGGCATGGGGCTCCCGCCCGTACCTTTGTCGCTCAGGTGCAGCGCGTCTCGGCACGCTGACACTCCAATTAATTTAATGGCTGTGCATTAATAATCCAACAATCGATCGTCGGAGATGGATGTTAATCATTTTTTTTAAAAACAAATCTCTGGCTGCACCTCCGGACTGAAGGCATGTGGATGGGTGAACTACACACGGGGCAAAACCAATATCTGATGATTTATTGAGACGGCCTTGCGAATGCATTAGCATTTGATTTTGGCACCGACTCTTGGGACTCGACCCGACTGTATGGTCCACCACCGTGGCGACATCTGTTAAGTGCAATAGGCAGCGGAATGAGGGGAGATCACTGATCACCAATCAGCGAGCCTGTAAGCGTTTTGTAAGTACCAGTACTCTTGTTATTAATAGTCCGTACATGGTGTAATAATAAGTCACCGAAAGTAGCTAACTTAACAAGTTGACAAGGATTGATTGGAGTTACACTCGCCAGTGATGGTATAGGCAACTGTGGATGGAGGAAGGCGATACCAACGCACTTTATGTGCGAAAATGAATGCGTTCAGGAACAGAGCGTGATGACTGAATTATCATGGGTGACATCGAAATGGGTAAAGGATAACTTCTCAATAGGTTCCGAAAATTCTCTACCAAGAATTCGGATGAGCTAGCCCGTCAGCTCGGGATGAGCCAGAGCCTAATTTCTCGCAGCCATATATGTATATTGTACGTGTTGCATTTTTTCATACGAACGGAAGCAACCTGCAATTTGTTGCCAACTCCGAACGGCGAAGTGAGAAGCTTTTTCATGACAAATTATACTCCCGGAGGCTTGTCATTTCCCAACGAGACTTGATAGCGCGAAAAATGTTTGGTTAACATTGCTGGGGCCTGAACCCACGGCGCTCACGCATCTGTTCAAGGCATGAACTACTAAGCCATTGCGACTAGTCACTAAACAGAAGAATCACAGTGATCGGTGTGTTGTCGATTATCAGGGATTGAACGAGGTTGTGGTGAAAAGGGTGTTTCATAACCCTGAGGTCTATTGTGGTGGCCCATTGTGGATAGCCCTCAGTAAAGCCTTAGGTTCGATTTTCCGAATTTCCACTGGTTTGACAGAGGCCCGCGTCAAGTGGAATAGTCTTTACCTTGCGACTCCTGGACATACGCGCAGAATATGTTCAGCGGTCTTTTCTGTTCTCCACAGAGCCGGCAAATATTGGCATCTGATACTTTTATTTTATGCAGATGGTATCTGAGTGGACACTGTCCCGTTAAGGTTCTTAACTTGTCTTTGGTGAGAACAAGTAAAGTCTTGGCCCTGTATAGGTTGGGGTTGATGAAATAGTTGGCCCAATATTTGGCGTGTTTGACCTCCCATTGTGTTATCTTGGAGTAGGTACTGTTGGGTGGTACACAGGGTTCGGAATCAACGAGTGGGCGGCAAGTCAGCCCGTTCGTTACCCTCGAAGTCTTCCGGTTACCTTATTTACCGATACAAGACTTTCGAGGAGGTTGAGACAGTTCCAGACAAGCTTGGACGCTATCGTATAGTATTTAAGGGCTAATAGTGCTGCTTGGCTGTCTGAAAAGATGTAGATGCGAATTCCTGGGGTTCTTCTCCGCAGACATTCTCCTGCACACAGTTCAATAGCGTGGACTTCCACTTCAAAAGTCTAAGTTCGACAAGGTGCTGTGGAAACAGAAAACGAATTGTTCACAATTCCTCGTGAGCGTGACTGACTCCAGGAGAGCAGCCTTATGGCAAAAGACTGATATATGGTGAAGGATATTCCCTGCATGCATCAAAATCAGCGAAAGCTACTAACAGTGATTGCTTTGGCCAAGATGAAAGGTTTGTATGAGATCACAGAAGAGAGTTTCTTCAAGAATGCGAGCAACAACGAGTGATGAGATCACGAGGACGAGATCGAAGATAGGTTAGTTTAGGTTAGGTTGAAGTTTCGAGTTTCTTAAAAAGCGAAGGGGGCTACTAACCTCGGTATTTATCAGGTCGCCTAAGTTGGTGTAGAAGAAGGCTCCTAAGTGGAGTTTTCTTTTGCGGGAGAGAGCTGGACAAGTGCAAAGAAAATGGAGAATAGACTCCTCCTCCTCTTCGTCCATGTAACTTCTGCATAATTCATTTGCGTAGACGCCCAGCCTTGTTGCATGCTTCTCTATTAGACAGTGTCGAGAGATCGATAATATGTTGGCCAAATTCCTACATTGAGATGGGAATGCGTAAATTCACCTCTAGGAGAGACCGTAGGTTCGGTTAGGTTAGGTTGGTTGGCTGCCCCTGTTCAGACAGGGATACACTTGGACCAGATTAGTCCATTGTGATACCACGATTGAGAAACCGGCTTACAAATATCGGGAACCAAGAGTTAAACGCAGAGGAGTGCGTTAAGTTAGATGATCGTAGCTGTAGCGACCCTATGTGTTAAACCACTTTGACCCGGAGATAAAGTTTCTTGTCTTTTGAACGTCGAGTTCGGTCAGATCGTTAAGATCGTCATAGAAATAATCCCCAAGGGTTTTTCTTCTTCATGTTGCAAGGGCAGTGCCAGTGAGCTGTAGGTCGTTGCTGCTTCCTTTTCCTCTTCGTCTCTACAGCTTCTTGTTGGAGGGAACCCCCAATCTGATTGGATCCCTGCCTAATCAAGCAGTTTCCGGTAATGTTATTTCACCTATTGTTGTCCAGTTTCCTAGCATCTGTTTCAAGAAGGAATTTGATCGTTTGATCAGGAGCGGTGATTTCTTCAAGTTTTCGGGGAAATGCTATCCTGCTTCGTCGCGAAGACTGTAAGGTGATTTTACAATCACGGAGTTCTCTTCCGTTTCTCTCCTCTTTGATTGTCGTACGCATATTAGTTTAAAATTAGTTCCAACTCGGATTGTACCACCTTGTATAACCTCGTGAAAGTGACCAAGTCCTTACCTAAAAGCTTGAGTCTACGTTGAGTTAAGCTAGATTTTCGCTTTGGATCTACAAAATCGGATAGAAATTCGATTGAGCAGCGTCTGGTATCTAAGCCTAAAACGAAGTTTTAGATACGATTCACTTCGTTTTATTTCATCACATGATGTCCAACGTATCCGCGACTTCGGTCTTATTCTGGGAATTCGTTTACTTTCCTTAGCCCAATGAGAGGCGTTCAGCAAACCCTGCCTTATCCACTCACAGACAGACTAATAGCTTCAACGTGAATTTTCTCTGTCATCAGAAACAATCTTGCCTCCTTGTCTTTGTCAAAGCCTTCTACAGATTTCGAGGTCCTTCATTAAACTCATAGATCCACCGAGTTCCAAAAAGCGATCCCTTACACCTTAGATTGAGTCAACTTCCTGACACCGGTTTGAAATGACACAGCCTTTGCTTATGCATATCAGCACACCTGGTCACCCACCCAGTTTCCAAAGCAACTTCGTTAGAAATAAGCCTCTTATGTCCCACAGCGCTTTGGCTTGACAAAATCAAAACCAAAAGAAAAACCCGCATCCGTTTCAATCCGACAACAATATCGACTCGAGCCCAACGCATTGCACTTGATTCAATTTGCCAAACAAATTGACTAATCGCCGCCATTTGTCTTTGTTAGCAAAATTTGTTTAAGCCCGTCCAACGCGCAGCAGCAAATGCAAATGCCAAAGTCGGCAGAAAGTATCCATTCGCCGTCTATTCATCAAAAGATCGCAATTAACGCGCACTGCTGGGTGCAATTGGGATATCACCGCCACAAGACGCTGTCCATTCTAGCACCGAAGGCGTTTGTGTCAACATATTAGATGTCGCGGCGTTTTGTCTCTACGCCCAACCACCCCGCGGAACCGAACGGTACCGCCGCCAAAAACTAATTAATTACCGTCATTAGGTGGGGGGTTTTCTCTATAATTTATCGGCATCCTCAAATATGTTCCCGGCCGCGATGGGGCCCATAAATAATAAACAAAATGGCGTCGCGCGCGCAGGAAAAGTGTGTTCGCCGTGCGAGATTAATGGAATCGCTTAGCACCCCACGGTAGTGGTTACCTTAAAGTGTTGCCGATGTCGTCCATCGAGTGGTGAGCGGTGTGGTTTGATGGGAAAATTACCTTATCCGGTGCGCGGGTAATTTCGTTAATAGAAGACGCAAAGACCGACAAATGTCCGTCTCCGTATCTGGCCTGGCTGTGAATGGCGGATAATGGACCACGTAATGCGTCACTGGACCAACAATCCGATTAACATGTCACGCTGAGGATGGTGGTGAATAATGACAGCGTGTAAGGCAAAATTACATGGGCCGGGCCGGGAGGAAGGCGAAGAGCGGAGCTAGATATGTTTATTATTTTGCACTTGCACTGGACACTTCGGGGCGGTTCACAACTGGATGCTGTTGGGCAGTCGATTCAAGAAAAATTATCGCTAGCTGTGTCTGGCCGTTTAAATTGAGATTAATAGATGGCTGCACAGTGCGAGAGAAAGAGAGTGTGCTTGCTCCCAGGGGTCTGGTGCACTTGCTGGGAGCTTACTGGTGTATACAGCAGTGTCTTGCCTCCAATTGAAGGTGCGTCTTGTGAAGATAGATTTGTTTAAGAGGGAAACTCTAATGTGGACATTAGCGGTGAAAATGGGATTGTACTGGGAAATGCGGAACTCACATGAGAAGCGATTTTCGCTGGTTGTGAGAAAATTCAAAGACTGTAAGACTTCCGAGCGGCAGTGCTTGTGGTTAGCTGTGGAACTCAATAGAATCGAAGTAACTCGACCTGGACCTCAGCGACAGAAAGAAAATATTCAAAGACTTTGCTAGATTGCTGTATGCATTCTAAGCTTTGCTTAGAATACCTTTCACGTTGGGTATCTAGTATCTCAACCCGAGAATGGGTATAAGCCCTTTTGGAAGACTGTTAGAAGCAGCTAATGACAGAGGACGGGAGGAAGAAGTATTTCTACTGAAGCATTCCTCCTTGGATCCAGACAGCAGTGGAGGAATTCTTCAGATAAATTCAACGGTGGCGTCCATAGCTCCAGTGAGTTTGAACTATGTACCTAGTGAACACCTTGAACGGGCTACTAAGAAAAATTTCGAGCTCAGACCTACAAGGAGCCCTTTATCTGCCTCCTCATCGTAGAACTACAACTTAAGGATGTAGAACTCTAGGTTTTAGGTAAGATGTTGTTAGATGTTAAAAAGTTGGGGTGTGTGTGTGCACTGCGACTTGTTTAGATCTATTGTGCTCCCCCGTACGCATATTGGCCGATACGTCTCGACCCAAAGAACGTCCTCCAATCCAATCACTCTGAGAAATCGGAGTATCTGGCTTGGGTCCAACGATAGGAGATCCATTTCAAGGAAAGTGTACGCTCCCAGGTGTGCTCTTCTTTTGTGGATCAATGCTCCACAGTCCATAAGGAGGTGTGACGGAGTTTCCTCGACATCGCTGCAGAATCTGCAGTTTCCATTTGCTTCTATTCCCATTTTCCTGAGATGCTCCCTGAGTCTGCAATGGCCCGTTAGGAAGCCCGTTAGAATACGAAGCTGATTTTTGCAGGTACCTAGACAGGCCTTGCTCCTCCTTCAGTCGTAGTTCCCGAGGAGTTCCTTTGCCTGCCTTAGTCCTGGGAGTGTTTTCCATAGCATCCTTCTTTTGCACTCTTCCTCTCTTCTCAGTTCTTCTTGGATTCGATTCGGTTTCAGCCCGCAGAATGGCTCGGGTCGAACGAATGGTGTTTCTGACCCTTTCCTTGCCAGTTCATCGGCTGCCTCATTTCCCTCTATCCCTAATGGGACCCAGTAGAGGGTGACATTATTGTTCCGGCCAAATCTGTTAGGTTGTAGGTTGTTTCGAAGCAACCACAAGCCTACGGACGCTTTTACTGTTGACGAACCCTGCAAAGGAAACAAGAACCTTCGCTTCTTCAAGTGGAATGTTGGGGTCCCTAACAGACGATAATCGGAGGCCCTACTCCAAAGCAGATACGACCATCACCAAAGAGGTGCGATAGGAAGATCCGGGCAAATAAGAGGATGAAAAACTGCGACATCTACGATGCTGATTGCTACCAGCAACAATAGCATCTCTTCCTGGGTCTCTTGAGCTCAGGATGTCTTGAGTTCCTGGAATGTAAACGAGTGCCTCATAGAAATTCGTATCAAGGCTTCATTTGTGCACACACAACATTCAACTCTGGCATTCCATTCACCAAGGCCAAGCTTCCCAATAATTTACCTATCCGAGCAAGGACATTGTATCACTATGTATAGAGCCGGCTGCAGTTGTGCATTTCATTCTTCGTTGGGGCGCGAAACTGATGTTAGTCTGTGAAATCTCCCTTAACGCCAGTAGCACACAGCAGGCAGCCAACCTGCGAAGACTTCAGGCTCTCTACGTGCCGTCAAAGTGAGCAATAGACCCGCTTCGAATTTCGAAGGACTCAAGGAAGATTTGCCAGATTATTGTTGGTGTGGGTGGGTGATTTCAAAACGTTTAAGGCTTACGAGTCGTGAGTTCTTATACAACGCCAGAAGTGCGTTTATATTTCGGACACCAGCCCTCGGTCGCCGTGGGTCAGTAGTTAGTGCGTTGGACTGCTGACCGAGCGGCACGGGTTGTCATGTCCACCGAACATTTTTCGCGGCACCACCTCTCATCGGGGAATGACACTCCTCCGGGAGTATAATCTGTCATGAAAGAGCTTCTCAATTGTAGGTCTCTCCCATTCGTGCAAAAAATGTAACACGCACTACATGAATCTTTGCGAGAAGCTAGGCTTCGGCTCATCCCGAGCTGTCGTGCCAGCTATTTATCGGTCGCACCAATAGATAGCAAAAAGGCGTCAACGTCATCGTTATTTATCCGCTTTCGGTTTCTTAGATAATTTCTGTCTCCTAACCCTGTCATGAACTCCGATACTAAATCGCCTGCAGTCGCAATATTACCAAGAGTTACTTGGGGTCTCAATTATTCTTGAAGCAGTCACTAGTCGCCCGGAGTATCTTAGTTGCTAACTCGAAAAATTTTCATAAACTTTGTCGACTCTAGGGGTTGAACGTCGCCACATGTCATCACTATTTGAACAAGTTCGTCATGTCCGCCCATCGCACACAGTTCTTCCCTATTCTCCGAATCAATCAGAACGATGTTGTTGGCATTCCAGCGAACAATGACATTCCTCGGTTCAATTGCGTTTGTGTCATACAAAATAATCGAAGTGATTCACTCCCGGCGAGAGGGATCAATTGCGCTCATTACCCCGAAGGTCATTTCCATGAATTCGACATTTTACAGTTGACGACAAAAATCGCACCGACATTCCGGGGAAATGCAAATTTGTGCCACAAAGCAACCCCGTGGATGGTGATGAGTCAATTTGCAGTGCAATTGACACCCGTCCACTTGTCCTACACGCACCCAATGTCTTCCACGGAGCAGCGGCGGTGGCGGTGCCATTTCAGCACATCGGCATTTCCGATTCGCCGGAGTGCGAGGCACTATGCCAATCATGGGAAAGGCACGTAAATAGATACCGGCACCGATCGGAGAACAGCCAAACCGAACCGCACGGCACCGTACAGCACAGCACATATGTTTGCTTTATGAGTACGAGGTCGGTGCTGGGCGTAAGGGAATCTCTGCGTCATTGGGTCGATGGAATGAACGCACTGGGCCCGTAGGGGCCCCCGCGCCGCACGTGGTGCGAAAACGTGACACTACGATATTTTGGCGCCTCGTTAATTATTTGATTAGGGCTAATGATTGGATGGTGGTGCGGTACCGTGGCTTTCGTTGGAATCTCAAACGAAATTAAGCCGCGATGGTCGTCGATGACACCGTGGTTCGTTATTGCATTCCACCAGCCAGAGTTTGATAACAGCGACGACAACGACAACGACAATAGAATTTAATTCGACGTGTATCTGACGACGTAAGCGGAAGTGGAGGGTTGACGTCAAAGTGGATTTATCAGTTCGGGCAGTGGGTTATGTAGTCTCGCGTGGGGGGTGCCAAAGGACACTGGGTAAATATTTTGAGTGTAATTGAAATTTTTGTTTCCAATTAAAGTGCCGAGTGCTCGGGCCTCAAGTGGAAGCTATCTTTAGGCGGTAAGAACTGGATCCGGATGGGTGTGTGACGGTGAGGGTGCGATGACGTTAAACGGAATTTTACTCGAGAGCCCCCGGCCGAATCCCTTGGTGGATATTTGGAATTTTTTCCAGATGTTTACATTTGTTTAGCAAAAGTTCATGGTACGTGTGGTTGTTTTTTGAACGTGGGACGTTCGATGAGTGTTTGGACGTAAATTGTATGCGTTCATCATGGGTGTGAAGTACTTGAGGACAAGTTTTATGGATTTGTCAAGGGGAATCCCATTGGAACAAAGGTTGTAGTTCATCCAGATGACTGGTTGAAATGGTTACTATGTGGTGGTCTGGTTGATTTTGTTGCTGACGAGAAGGAATTTGGGGGAATTTGTTGCTTCGGGTTGACCTTAGTGCTCCGTCAACCGTCTGAAAAAATCCTCAGCCGCCATAAGTAAGGAGCCAAGTGTTGCTTGGAGTTTTTTCTTTGGATTAAGCAGTTGGTTGTCCAATAACTGGTCCTTGTTTCGCAACTACAGTCAAAATCAGTTATAACGACCTTCAAGCGACCGATGAATTTGGTCGTTATAAGCGAAAGGTCGCTATAACCGATGTGGAGCTAAGCCGGGACATACAAATTTGGTCGTTATAACCGATATCGTTGGAAGCGATTTTGACTGTCATCATGGATTTGTCACTCAAGAGCGTTGATGGTAATTCTATAGCAGGTCTGAGGCTCTGACAAGTTGGCTCTAATGACTGGGCCATTTCCACTTTGAATGTCCCGCCCTAGTTCACAAACTTGAGCACTGAAAAATGCTTTCAGACTTATGTATGTACGTCCAGGAATCTAGTCGATGTCCTAAGTCTCATAAAATCGACGTAAGGACCTGTATGTAGGTCCGCGACTGGACGATATTTCAAACAACCCTCTACGGGTGAGATACTTGCTGCTTGACCGGCGCGGCTCTTAACGACTTGTGCTATGAATGAGGCAGTTTATTCTATTTACTGGTCACATGACGCAACTTTCAACACATGGGATTTCCGACAAATGTCCTAGACAGGAATCTGACCAGGAAATGTCACATTTTTGCATACACTTCCCACGTTTCAATCGGTTGGAGGCATGACTAATTTCAGCTCAGTCGATGTACTCCAATCGCCCCATACGTCCCACACGAAAAACATCCCACATCCCACGTCCTTTGTACTTCAGTTCGTCTCCGAAAAACCACCCAAAAACTCAACTTCGACATTCCATGTGAAGAAGGAATTCTTCCTTTTTTTTCTCAGCTCAACCTCCTGACCCTTCCTTTTATTCCACGGACAATTCAACTAAAAAAAAACTCAAAGAAGAATCCGAATTGGACAGAGAGCGGGGCATTGTTTGCGCAACTGCATTAAAACTCCGCTCCATTCTGTCTCTGCGGTTGGTCACTCACCGCCACCACAACAACCCACAATGTTGTTTCAGTTTGCATCTCGCACATAGCCCACGGGCTACAGCAGCGCTGGAATGATTGCTCCAATCATGATTTTCATGCATTGTCTTAAGATTCCACACGCTGATGATCCTTTGGGACCTGAATCTGCTTGTTTCTTCGACGTCGTCGGTGGCCCAAATAAATGTTTCTTCCTTCGAAAGAGAAACAAACAGAAAGAAGAAAAAAAAAACTTGCGGCAGAACAATAAAGAAGTGGAATTCCACAACCCCTCTCGTGCAGACGATAACAACGAAGACCGAGACGAACAACAACTCTGCGAAGCAATTTTTTTGGGCTAAACAAACACGCACAGGAGGCCTCCTTCGAAAGGACTAAAAGCCCCATCAGAAGACAAATGGAAATTTGACACTAAAAACCCCAAATGCGTGAAAGGACATTCGATGACGAAAGGGAGTCATCCCTCTCTCGGTCAAGTGTTGTTGTCACATCTATGTACGTCTACTGGCGACGGTCCCGTGTTCGAACCAATTGAATTGGCAATTAGTAACCGTACACCGGTGTATAATGGTGTGATTGCCATTCCATAGATACGCTTATCTAGCCACGAGCTATTAACTAGCCAACGAAAGACCGAGAACATGGAATTGTCAAAGCCACTTACGGAATTCTGATGCTTCCGGGGAAGACGTTTCGCACACAGAGCGGTGGGCAGTCCTCAATGTGTTGCGCTTGGTGCCGAGTCAGATAAGAGTCACAAATCGTTGTGCATACTATTAGCGTTGCCGGCGTTGATATCAATTAGCAACCGGAGGCTATTTTCAAGACCTTTATCCAATGATTTATGTCCCAATTGGCTGTTGCATTCGAGGGAAATCTCTCACTCTCTATCGGGAGTGTGTGTGTGTGTTGAGTGGGGATTTGAGTGGCAGCGCCTTGCTGATATGGCATAGCAAAGTGGATTTTAAGTTGGGTATCGTGATGAATTGATGGTGACCAGGTGGGATTTGCTTCAAGTTGAATGTGTCTCTAGAAATGTGCAAGAGAAGCTTGTCCCGTACTAACATTGAAAGGCATACAAGTTCAAGGCCATCAGAAATTTAAGTATACAACGGAAAAGACAAGAGCATTCCAAAGAGCACAGTCACAAGATCTTCTTCTGGGTGGAAAGAAGAACCAATGCGATATTGAATCTCATATTCAGCCCTGACCCCCAATAGTGATCCTCTTCTGTCTGTTGGTTCTTCCGGCGTACAGGCTATTTCCACTGCCAGAATCATTGCGTCGATTCGCTGTAGATAACAACATTTCAGGGACAATTTGGGCCTCAAACAACCAGCGTTCTCCAGTTTCAAATGCCAAGCTTGTTGAAATTCTTTAGATGTTAGGTGATAGATATTGGGACGTGTATGCACTGCGAGCTTTAGAGATCTATTGCGTTCCTCCGAACTCGTGTTAGTAGATGAGATTATCGGCCGAATATCCCTGAGGAGTATCCGGGTTGGGTCCAATGATGGGAGTTCCATTTCAGAAAACTGGTATGCTTCCAAGTGTGTCCTTTATTTGTGGATTAGTGCTTCACAGTCCGTAAGGCGGTGTGATAGCGTCTTCTCGGTATGGAATCTGCCGTTTCCATTTTTTTCTATTCTCCCTTTGCTGAGATCCAACCTCTGCCAGCAATGAGCTGGGGTTTGTAAGTGTCTCGGCAGGGCTTGCACCTCTTTTGGAGGAGCTCTTTCCACAAACTTCTTCTGTTTCATTCTTACTCTCCTCCTCCTGTGAGTTCATCAGCCCCACAGTTCACTGGAATATTCCTATGCCCTGGCACCCAACAGTGGTAAATATCGAACTGCTCTGCCATCTCTACGAAAAACGAACGGCAACCTAGGGCTACTGGTGAATTTGTAGAGAATGAAACCAAGGACTTGACTGGTCCTTGGCTGTCTGAAAAGAAGGCTGATATCGCTGTCGAATATATCGCAATACTTTGGTTTATCCTTTGATTGCGTGTACCTCAGCTTGAAAGATGTTTGGCGATGCTCCCAGGGGCTACGAGAACTTAGTTAGGGGCACGTAAACTCTTACCTTGGAACCCGTAAGTGATTTCGAAACGTGTGTGCTCCATTTGATGCTCGAATTGATATGCGTAGTAGCTCCAGTCTCTTTTTCCGCTCTATTGAGATCTTTTAACATTTACGCGTGCCACCTGAATGATGGGTTTCCTATACTGCACCGTCCCTCTAGGATAGATTCGAAGAACAACTCTACAACATGTCCCAGCTATCTTAGTCTTCTGACTCTGTAGATGTTGCTGTACAGCCCATGTATTGTAGTTTATCGTTGTATCTTCTCCTTCATTCATCGTCTTTGCATTCGAAACCAAAAATCACCTGAAGGACTATCCCCTCAAATCAACCGATGGTGACCTCATCCATTCTTGACCAAGTCTATGCCTCTACACCATAAATGTAGAAGGACTGGGATGATAAGAGTCTCGTACGGGCTTAGATGTCAGAGAGAGAGCTTTGCTACTGACATCACCTAGCATTCTTCCACTTTGTCTGAATCCTTGACTTCAACGATCTCGACATTAACGACCTTGATACAGTCTGCAAAAGTGCATCTTTTGCAGTTTTCGGTTTGGGCTTTGTGGCCTTTGCATGTTCTTCTCCTAATTTCGGCAGTAGCATATCTTTTTTCCTCTATCGTGGGATTCTCAAGTTCTTTTTTATTCTGACTAGCTGGAATTTGTCTATTTTCTTTTGCTCATAGAGCTCTCTAGCAGCTCTGGTCCTCCTATACTGGTCCTCCTATACAGGTGCTTGCCAGCGTTCTTCATCAAATCAGGGATATCGTTGACGTGGCCGACTCCAATCCATCTCTGATGGTCGCATTTTGGCAGTGTTGCCACTGGTGGTGTTCAACACTTTATGCTCATGGCATAGGATCTGTTGAGGGATTAAGAGGTCCTCTATCGGAAAAGACTCTGATGATCCTGTAACTTCAAAATTCTTCACACTATTGCCTCGCCGTTGCCCAGTTCGGCAGTCGTATCTAAGCTACAACAAGTTAGTGGGGTCCGTACAAATATCCGCCCTTGGGGCCTTTAGACATTCATTATACTAAGGGAGTGCCTTCAGGCGACCGCAACATATTCAGTTTCTCTGAACGCAGGCTTGATCTATCAAAGACTCTACAATTTCCATAGCTCTGATCTTCTCTCTTATTCTCGAACTTAAATTTTTTAACGAACCAAACATCGACTCAGGCCATCCTCCAGGATTGTAGTGAAACACCTGTCTGCCCATCGTGATGCAATTTCCTCGCTTAACTTTTTGAAGCTCATTACATGTCCAAATGGATGGTCATCCAAAAATTATTTAACAACAACCCCGAACCGCACAAAAAATTACCTTCAACCTCCTTAATGAGTTTTACCCATGAAGGGCCAAATTTAATTTTTCCTAATCGCCTCGAAAATCCCACCGGGGAAGGAGGGTCAAGAAGTGCACTCGCCAGTAAGTTGGCAAGACCTCCAACCAAATGTTTAATCACATCCTTTCCCATTAAAATAATGACCGCTGCGTCCTGGAATTTAATTCGCCAAAACGACGACGTGTGTGTCATTCGTCCGGGACATGCTAAGCGAAATGTTCAGCACGACTTCAATGTTACTCCTGGCCACAAAATTGAAGCACACTTGCTGCCGCGCGAATCAGCATTCCTTCACCTGAATTGAATCCCTGACCACTGTGCGCGCTGTGTTCCACTCCAATCTACAACCGAGACGAGACGGCGGGGTTAAGTTCACCATCTCATCTGCCACTTGTTTGGGATTTTCGCTTTTTTTTTCTTCGGGAAATTAACATTGCATGACATCAACTAATGAGGTTCGTCCCGATCCATGGGCAGTGGACCGCAGAGACGTTGTGGCGAGCTTAGAGCCGGCTTCCATAATTGCGCACGTTCCTATTTAGTTGCACAGTGGAGCTTTTGTTTATCTACGGCTCGACAGGTTTCTCATCATCAGATCCTGGGATAACTGCCTCCTGTGTGATGAGATTGGACGCGAGTCATTGTCTTGGGAGATGTTGAAATCGTGAGCGCGTCATCCGTGGACTTATCTCCAGCGCGATCCGATATGAGATACGCGTAAGAGAAAACCAAACGAGTTACGTAGATACCGCGCCGCGTTGTCTTGTTCAAATGTTTGCACGGCGTTAACGCCGCCGATCCCGTAAGTTGGGGTCTAAAAATAAACGTGCCAAACGTACGTGAATACGTATCGACGACGTAAATAGATACATTTGGCATTTGGAAAATGCATCACAAGATAAATTAGTATTTGCGATGCGCTTAGCTGGCAATTCGAACGTAATTAAGCTGAGGTCTCCCCCCTCCTGTGCTCGTTGGGCACAATTGTGTACACCCCATGTGAGACAATAGAATCGGATCGCGATAGCGAGGAGCTAAAAATAGACGACCCACTACTGCAGATGAAATTGGAACGAGGGTATAGTGGTGTAGTGCATGGTCCCGCTCCAGAGACTGTGGATACTTTAAATGGTTTGCGGAATGCATAGTGGAATTCTTGAAATTGTTTCCTTCATTTTCCAAGGAGAATCCACTCAAGAATTAAAGGCTTTACGCCATTAATAATAAAGACCTTCGAGGGTGTTTTGAAGACAGAAAGGCGACTGAACTCGTTTGTATACATAATATAGCTTTTGTGTTCGCCACACCACACTCCACAAAACACTGACGAATTCCCAAACGGCTGACCACATATCAGACCGTGATGTAGGGGTTTCCGGAGCGTTACACTCCGAAACCAACATCAAGGCCATATCTTCCCTCTCGTTCTAGCACCGAATACGACTTGAAAAATTCGTGCCCAAGAGTAGGAGACTCCCAGAGCAATTAAAAAAGTAAAGACTTACGTTCCGAACACACTTTGAAGTGGACGCAAACTTTTAGAACGAACTACCGATTGGACAGAACCATTGATGAAAGTCTTGCAAAACCCAGGTAAGGTTTGAGTAAAACACCTGCTAGGGTGGACATAATCTACTCTGGGATATTCTTGGTCTTAAACTCTGCAGACAAGAAATCTGGGATTTACGTCAGTGAATTCAATTGCCACTGTATCTAACCCTAAACAACGTGGTTTATTATTTCTGTCAGATTCATGCGGGGTTCAACTCTAGGATCACAGCTTGAGACAAAGTGATGCAAATTGACTGTCGTCATCAGATAATAATTTGCTTGTGTCAAGGTAGACTTGATCGAAGACTAAAGCGAGGCATTTTGGATAAGCCTCTAGCCAATACTGCTGAGTAGTGACACATTCAACCCTAAGCATCTGGCCGTCCCTTTCCGACGGAAAGGGACTCTTCTTTCTTTTCCTCAGCTCATAGGGGCGTAAGGGCCTTAATTAATAATCTCCATGATCATGATTGCGGTCTATAGCGATGACTTTGATTAGACCACACGATCTTCCTGACTTCTGGACTCTTGGCTCCAACATTTTTTTAAGAATTCCATTGAAGGTCCTGGTAGGAATTCTCTAGCTTCCATGGTGTGTGTCTAATCGCGCCAGATCCTTACAATCTTGAGGCAATCCTTCAACTTGTTCTCACATTTCTTAGGATAGGCAGAGGTGATTATTTAACGTTAGTGCGCCATTCTCATTCCACAGCTCATGTGACCTGGTGTTTATATGATTGGTGATGAGGAGAAGTATGATCAGGGGGTCCTCAGATTGTAGAAGATACCAAGCTTCGCCGCGTGTTCGCCTACTGGTCAGTGACCCGTACTTATCGCTACAATTCTGACGATATTTAGACAGGTCTGAGGAACCTTCTGGTCAAATTGCTCTGGACATGATGCCGTTGGTCGTTCTGCTTCATTTGAAGTTGGACAAATCGCGCCCTTGATCGCGCCCAGTGGGATATCGACTTGTTTCGCTGGGGGAGAGCTGGCGCCGGCCGACGGCTTCCCCTTTCAGGTTGGGGTGTACATCACCAAGGACGGGACGGAACAGGAAACATTTTGGTGTAGTCGGACGCTGATTTATCCAGACTATGTACATACTCACCGCTGCACACTGTTTATATGGGCGGATATGTGTTGGAAAAGTGCCTTCAGACAAAACGTGAAACTGACAGATGATATCTTTTAGTGGTACAACATCGGCAGCGACTCCGATCTTGTTTGACCAGAAAGCCATACGGTTCCAGTCCCTATTTTTCATTTCTAGCACTTTTCCACTAAGGGGCACAATCAGCGGTAGCTTTCCTTGCCTACTTGTGCACATCAACGTCACCATTTTGTCCCAAGTGATGCCAAGTACTTCGTTTTTTGCCTTTACGTGTCTGTTGGGCGTTGGTGCCTTGGAAATCGTTGGTTGGTTTGGTTGTCTTACAAATGTCATCGAGCTCCAATCCTTTCCATCCAAGTTTAACTAAATTTAACAGAGTGCTGAGATAATAAGAGTCTGCTCCACAAGGCTTTCTGGATAGAATGATACACATGAGGTCCAAGGTTCATTTGTTTGTGTGCTTTGGATCGAGAGATACCATATCTCTAAAAAAAATTCTGTCAAAATGGTCGTTCTAAAGCCGAACGATAGTAGCCGATTCGATCTCGGCTGATGCCATCTTGTGATTGCAACCGCAAACTTCCAAGCTTCTGCCGGTCTTGCTTAGAGCTCTACAGCGGAACTGAGAAACTTTTGTTAACTGATTCCTCGATTTCTCGAATTTCTGACACGTTCTGGGTGAAGGAACCTTAACCCTCTCAAAGTCCTTTCTACCGTAGAATCCAATGAGTGAGAGAGAATCTTCTTGAAAATTTTCGTAGACCGATAGTCACGATACAACTCCACCGAATGGTTGTCTGTCCCCTCTCCTCAACGAGGTGCAACACTCTGTGATTCCTCTAAGACCGCATGTCGCCATACACAGTACACACACATTTCTACCCTACCTCCCAAGTGTTGCCTTTCAACAGACCAAAGCGCATCTGTACGTATGTACACCCAACATGCAATTAAGAACAAACCATTTGAGATAAATGTCCGTTTCGTTGTCACCACAGCGAAACCAAACAACAACAGGTGGCTCTTCCAAGTGCATCACCATTTGGACACAAATGCATTCTCGTCGAGAAGTAATTTATTCCATCGAAGACAAAGGGATGTTGCGTGATCGCCAAACAACCGCATGGGCAATTATTGGTCGTCGTCCCATTCTCAGCAGAGAACATCCCTCTGAAGGGACAACAACATCGCCTCAGTCAAGGAATTCAACAACGCTGTTCGCCTCTGGCCACTGATCGCCGATCACGGAGTCTAGGCCAATAAACAAGTTCTTCTGTGGGGCCCCCATTCCACAGAAACCATTGTCAGTGGTGATGGTGGCACACACTGGTCCGCCTGGCGGAGGAAAACATCTTTTATGGCCCCCGAGATACCGCCACCGATGAATGAATGAGTGTCGCGGTCTCTGGGGCGACCGAACTCACGCAGCAAACTAATCGCCAGGTGGCGAGCAATAGTGGCAGACGTCTCGTTTGATTTGTGGGCAGGAGTCCCGCATCGATTCCCAGAACTAGTATCGTTCTGGCGACTCTACTCGTTCATTCATGGTTTCGCTGGTTTGGGGGGTCTCATCTCGGTTCCGCCAGTGACTCACGTATCGTTAGACGATAGACGCCCATTAATCACTGCGGCGATCTTGGCGACCGAAACTCTCGAAAACGAACAATTTTTCTGCAGAATTTTGGAAAATTACGCATGAAATGGGCGCTCTATGAGGAACGCCGGTGACTCATCTCATGATTAAGAGCTTTTTACAGCGTTGCTAAAAATTGGAACCGTTTCGGGGGAAACTGGATGAGTTTCTCTGCCCGCGGATCAGTGTTTTGTTGATCGGTAGAACAGTGCTCCAATTGGAGGCAGAATTTTCAGTGAATCACAATGGGAGCGTGTCTGGCTGATGGCGACGCGGACACCGAGACGGTGGCGTCTCCCACATCCGCACGGGACAAATTTCGCTCTAATGTGTCATTAATTTGACTATCGGAGCGCGCAGTAGGTGTGGTGGTGGTGGCATTCGGTGTGGCGTTGTACTACTACTTGTAGTGACGAGGGGGTGCGTCTGTACGTTGACTGACGGCTTTGGATTTTTCATCAAACGAAACACGAATCAATCAGTGTCTGGGAGAAATTAATTTGCAACAAATCAATTAGATAAGCACGTTGCGATGGAGACGGAGACAGAGAGAAATGACTGATAGTCCGGGTGCGTGCGTCACTTCGGTTCGGCGTGGAAATAGGACACGGAAAGCTGTGCGCAGGTTTATCGCGTGACAACGTAGTGAATGGGGGGTGGTCGAGTTGATTGTATTTTGGACGAAACACTTTTTTGACTTTCAAAAGTGCGAAGAGTTGTCTCAGACTAAAGGGCCTCAGCACTGACTGAGGAATTTGACTGAGCCAGATTTTTCGCAGCCATTGTCGAAGGTGCGCATTGTGTCCTTGTCACAGGCAGAAAAACAGCCTAAATCGAAATTTTTTCAACCATCTAACTTAACCTAATTTTGTCCTGATGACGTTTAAGTTTTTGCCTTGTAGACGGTAAAACTGCGATGGTGGGCGGTGTTCTATAGAGTGGGCTCTTCTGAATCTCTTTAACTTCCTATGGACTAAAACAACCTTGACAATCCGTGGGACTGGGGCCAACCTTAAGATCGATCCATGTTGGACGTAGCCTCCTAGCATGTGCTCTATGATTTTATCGCCTTCATAAGGCAATCATGGGCTTCCAAGAAAGAATACAGGTTGACATGTTCGCATTTGTAAGTCTTTCAGGGTCCTTACGAAGACAGGCTTGCCAGTTGTTGGGTCAAATATTCTCGTTATGGAATCTATGGATTAGTAAATCCATTGCCTGCCTTTCGAAGTATTCCAAAGCTGTTGCATTCCTACATAAACAACTCAGACCTCTTGCATTTCACTTCGCCAACCTTATCAGCTTGATTGAACGTACCACCCTAGGTAGGACCAGACTTCGACAGTGTCTTAGACCTCCTATATTTGACTCTTCTTTGCTCTCAGGTTTTATTGCAAAGAAATCCTAAATGCAATCGCAATTCGCAGCGCTAGGCACAAAAAACGCTTGTGATTCGGGATGCTGAAGGACTTAAAAATCTTCTTCAGTACGCCACAAAGCTTCTTTGAAATGGTGAAAGGTTACCTCAGAGACAGAACTGAGCTTTGGTAATACGAATATACCCAGTAAGGGAGAAATAACTGGGGGTCACCACATTAAAGCCTGGACAAGGCGCAAGCATGGAGTCTTTCTCCAGGTATGAACGTTCATACCTACATCGATTCAAGCATGACGGCTCTTCAATCTGACACATGGGAAGACGTGGAATATGTGCTTTTCTGGTGGCTACGGTTCCACACTCAGCGTGATAGGAGATTTGAAAGAAATATCGACACCAGAAAACCTTCTGACGTTCATGGTCAATCCGGAAATTAACGGAGTCTGCATCTTCACCGAAAACTTGGAACAGAAATGCAAGTTAGGCGGACAACCGATGTGTCGAGTGGATAATGCAACTTACAAATCACATACGAAGCCAGATGTGGATAACCGAACACATACAGACACACACACATCTACATAAACGAACCAACTTTCGTGCATTTGGACACTGAAAACCCCATCTCACGTGAAATGCTTAACGGCAGTATCGTGGGAACTAGGCGTTGGAAGTAGAAGTGGCTTTAGTTAGAGTCAAAGTCCTACACTCCGCTTTTCGAAACTATCCATCTTTCTGATGAGATGGTGGCAACTGTGGCGTATACGTAACATTTTTTTTTTCTTAAAATCAATAAAATCGCTTGATATCCCTTTTCTCGATAAAATCACACTTCACAATCTCAACTGATCCGAATCTTACACAGAATTCCAGGTTCAAGTTAGAGTTCAGTCTGGGATAGACCTGGGCCTCAACCAACAAGCGTCTCCTGCTAGCTCGGTCTTTAGACAGCTGCCTCCAGATTCGCACGCCAAGTTAGTTAATTCCCCCACTTCGTCTTGCCGTCAAAAAAGAAGACCCTCTTCCGTGGTGTAGCTCTAGAGGTTACGTTAAGGTGGCTGTCCTCACCACACGTGCAGACAAGCACGAGGTTTATAGCGAAACCGCAGGATCCATCTAAAGCTGAGAGTATTTAGTTACTCATTCGTGATGGCGCTACAGTTGTCGGTGAACTAGGACCTCACCAATAAGCCTCTTCAGTGAGCACAATCTTTAGCCAGCTGTCTACAGCTGCGTACACCAAATAGGTTGAGGTCATCCTTCACTTGCGCACGTCGTCGGTGACGAAGTCGTCTTCTTCTGCGCAGTTCCTCAGGGGTGGAATCGAAGATTTTTTCGGGTTGGAGCATTTGTGTTCATCCCCTCTACATAACATAGCCATCTTAGGTGTTTGTATACGTATTTTTCCGACCAGGTTGGTGTCGCTGTACAGCTCGTATACTTCGTGATTAAATCTACTCCTCCGTGAACCGTCAACGCAGGTTTGACCGCATATCGCACGTATGACTTTTCTTTCGAAGATTACAAGTAGGCCTTCATCCGATTTTGACAAGGTCCATGCTTCTGAATCACACAGCAGCACGAGGATTATGAGCGTCTCGTATAGCGTCTCCTTGTTTCTTCTCGATAGAGCCTTGCTAAAGTTTTTTTCTGCGTTCGATCTCCGCACTGTTGTCGTTGCAGAGTTCATAGCAGAGGCTAGGTAGACCAATTCCTTCACTACATCGAAGTTATAGTTGTCCAACTTTACGTTCTGGCCGAAGCGTCTCGGTACTCGTAGGCGCAGAACCATTTTAGCAGCTTCCGATTCGATGTTAGCAATGGCGTCAGTGACTTCTAGCTTTAAAATGCTGATTATGTCAATGTCGCCTCCGTAGTATTACCTGATGTGTTGATCAGGGGAACTTCGCACTATTTTCTCCAGTCCCAGGTTGGAGAAACTGCATGATAGTGCATCCGGTCGCCCTGTCTAAAACTTCTATTGGTGGGGAAGGATTCATTGATGTTTTCAGCGTTCTCCATCTTCATCCTGCATAAACAAATGAGTTTTGTGGGAATTCTAAATTCCACAGGTTGGATCTAGGCACTCCCAGCTGTCTCCCACTTTTTCAACAACACACCATTAACCAGGTCACACGAGCCGTGGTAACAAAAAGGCACATCCTAGTGCTAATTGGGTTCAGTTGAACCGCCACCTCTACCTTCCTTTGTGGGAATACCCAACAGCTCATCTCTATTTACATGATCGTATCGATGAAGCGGCCTTGAAATCGATAAATGGATGGATCTTTTGGATCTTTTGGGTCTCCTCCAGTGTTTGGCGTAAAGTGAGGGTTTGGAACAAGATTTCATATTCGATGCTCAGAAGACTTATTCCTTTATAATTGGCTTTCTTCTTTCTAATGAACCGGACATATGGTGCTGGGGATCCTATCGTCGGGGATGCTTTCGAGGTGAGTATCTGAGATCAATATTCTCAATAGAATTGGCTAAGGTCGTAGAAGGAAGGAGGACAGGGGCGGAAAACTCCAAACAAATTGAGAATATTCCTCTTCATCCCTACTGTTTCTGCACAAATAAAACAGAGGTGCGTGTGCCACCTTAGCCTTCCTCTACTGTGTCATCCCACCAGTGTAGACAAAATGTCTTTCAGATTTTTTCAAAACTTTGTTATCACGTTCCTCGGCTTACATCATGCATCCTTTGTCCCCCAAATCGGGTGAAAATAGGACAATACTGACACTTAATGTCTGAGAAGTATGACTTTCAAGGATAAGGCACTGCAGTCGTCTGTGTTAACTAGTGTCTGGATTCGCAGAAAAGTCACTTCTTCAGCCTTAATGGCTTGTTAACAGGAATTTCTTTGCGAGCGACATCTGAGACCACACACCGGATCATCTCTTTTAAGCGAATTAAGTCGTCTAATTAGCCAATCTCTCCCCGACTTCACTGGAATTGTTGTCACAAATGTTTTATTTTTTTTTTTCCTTTTCTTTGCTTCCACAACTCCTGGAGTGTCTGTTGTGCTTTTGAACCCTTTTTTCGTCAAAACATACAGAGACTCTGTGCGGCGAGACACACCCATTAAGTGGTATCCTCGTGCTGCGTGTGTCCATGGCAACACCAACCAACAAACGTTGTAAACATGCCGTCGTCGCTCTCCATTATTCGTCCACAAGAAGGTATCATTAACAGGACAATACTATGTAATTTAAGCCCCTTTCCAGCAGCCCATCAGAGTTACACATTCACACATGTCAACATAACCTAAATTGTGAGAACATAGCCGTCCGATGACAGATGACAGATGACAGATTATGTTTTCATTGTTGTACACCGTCCGTCGTTGTGGTTCATGGAGCACCACCCATGGGGGTTGGGGTATGGTAACCATAACAGGCAATGGCATGGAAATTCATCAGACGGCCACGGCACTCATCGCCTCTGTTTGACAATTAACAAATCTGTTGACAAGTCTGTCTGACAAGAGTGCCAAATGGGATTTCGCACTTTGCCATGCAAAGCGAAAATATAAATAAGCGCGGTGTATGTGCTCCGTGTGTGTGTGTGTGTGTGTGTGTGTGTGTTCACATGTCGATCGGGAATGTCCAATAAATTAATAAAGGTGTGGGCTACGCATTTGATTTTGTGATTAAGCTGGGTCAACACCGAGGGCTTGACGTTGGCTTCCGGGCCAGAAGCAATGACAGGCTTAAGCTAGGATTGGCATTAGGTACGTGCTCAGAACATGACTGGCGGGGATTTAAATTTATAATTTCTGAATAAATCCTCGACAAGAAAAAGTTTAAAATACTCGCATTCGTTAGTGGAGAGAGGTATTTGAGGAATGCTGTGGTTGAAACAATATTTACTCACGACGCATAAGAGCGGCTTAATCAAATGTTTGGGTTTCTACAAAAGAGTTTCTTTTTGCTTTGATTGTAAATTGTTTCAATGAAGAGGAGAGCTAATTAGAAGCGTCGAAGACAGAGTTTAACGTCTGTCACGGAGCAACTTTGGTTAAAGCACATCTTTCAGCCTAAACATCTTGATGAATAGGAGTATCTACACAGAATCGATCTGGCAATAATATTGTCAACTTTTTGGTGTAACTCCGCGTTGTCCATTATTCTGTGAATGTTTTATAATTGGTATTCATATTTAACCCCAGTTTCCTCCGGTGTTATTTAAGCATACAGCAGTTCGTCGAAGGTCATTTAACCATGACATTTGTCGACAAAGATTGAAGTCAATCGAACATCTTGCCTGACATTGCTTGGTCTTGCTTGATTTGTCCGTCGAAAAGGGGAATGGAAATCAAGCAACAAAAAAAAAAAATAGCTGGCGCGACAGCTCGCGATTAGCCAAGGCCTAGCTTCTCGCAACTATTCATGTTGTTCGTGTTACATTTTCGCATGAATGGAAGGAACCTACAATTTATTGCCGACTCCGAACGGCGAATTGAGAAGCTCCTTCATGACAGATTATAGTCCCGGAGGCTTGTCATTCCCCGACGAGGGGAAGGCGTGGGTTCGAGCTCCAGCCTTCTACATCCGCTTGGTCAGAAGTCCAACGCACTAACCACTGAGCTATGGCGACCACCATGGAAATCAAGCATTGCTCGATATTTCTAGATGGACTTAGTTTCTTCTTTGGCCGATTGTATTGTGTAAGGAAAAATCTATACTTGCATCGTATGTGGCAATTTGAGAAGACGGTTGAGGAGGTGAATGGTTCCGCTCATGGGCCCTTTAAGTATGTTGTTTTGGTCTGACCTTGTAATCATACCAAGACACTTAGCTAAAGTTTGGCGTACATTTAATAGGAAATACATATATACATAAGTGCCTTAATGACTTCTTGGAGTTGTGATTAAACCGCGTTGTCTTCAGCACTATGCGAAAAGGTTTTAGGCGTTGCTTGCTGACTTACTTCCATCATTTGACCCCCCATTGGGCATACGTTTCAACTCTCTCCAGCTCCTTAGCACGACCCACTGTTCTGCTTGAGTAGTTGTGTAGCTTTCATTGCATGGCATGCTTCGCAAAGAAATTGTCTTCGTACCATAGCAGTGTTCTATCCATTGTCAGTGCTTTCTTCGTATTGTTTTGTCTTCGGGCTTCTGACGCGTTCCCATGTGGATCTGTTCGTTCTAAGAGGCAGTTTGGCTGGAAACATCTTCTCAGCACTTCAACCCATAGAACATGCCAGATTCAGATGCACAGGGTCGAAGAACAAAGAAGGCTACTGTGTTGAGGCAGAGACTATTCGCGGGTGGTGAGTAATAGTTATGTGAGGGTCCATAGCAGTTTCAGTAGCGGCTTGATGGATGCCAATCAGGAAAAACTGGAAAAATGGTAAAGTGATCAAGGATTTTGATAAGACTATTTTTACAGATGGTTCGAACATAGACTGCTAAGTTGGCGCAAGCATTTTCTCACAGAAACTTAATTTTTCAAAATCCTTTCGTCTTCCGAGTTTTGACAGTGTTTCCAAGCAGAGCTCTTTGCTATTCAGGAAACCTACCGCGTGCTGAAAAATTCTTCAACACACATCTACAATACTGCTGTCTTTACTGACAGTCAAGCCGCTATAAAAGCTATTTGACTCGGTCACTACATCCTCAAAAATGGTAAAGCAATGCCAGGAGGAACTAAACCAACTAGGGGGCCAGTGCAGGGTCACTCTCCACTTGGTATTCAACACCAGTTTCTAATGACCGCCAACCAAACGTGGAACAGGCTTACCAACTGCGTCATATCAAGAAATATCTGTGCCGGTTACAACAAACAAAAATAAACGAACTACTAAGCAGATTATGACCAGATATTGCAAGAATCGTCCCCTCTAGCACAGGCCATTGCCCAATATGAGAACACGCAGCCAAGCTACTAGCTAGGTATCCCCCACAACACTTTCTGCCGTAGTTGCAAAGATAAAAGCGAAAAAGAATCTCTGCATCATTTCCTACGTAAATGTGCGGTGGTAACGAGGGTCAGGCAGGGCACTCTATTTAAACTCTTCTTGGTGAACAAATCCTGTTCCTTAATTCCACAGGTTGGATTTAAATATCTTCGTCTATCAACCTATAACGCCCCCAAACATCCAGGTCAAGTGACGGCGCATCTCAGCGCTAATTGGGTTCTTTAGAACCGCCACCTCTACCTACCTACCTGATGGGTGACATCTCACTCGAATTTTCATGGATCCGTTGTGTTCAGCGTTGTGCGATTCTACATGCTTCTACCTGTTGGGAAGTGAGAAGACCTTGGTTATTATATATTGTTCTCCTCCCTAAACAACCCCGAATCCAGTATGAGTTTTAGAATGGCCTTCGGTGGTATGGTTGACAGTTTGCCTGGGTCGCTAAAGAAGTAAGCGCCTACGGTTGTTTTTCTGGTTCTGCGGAGGCTTGGGCAGTCACAGAGAAAGTGTGTCCTGTCCTCTTTCGGATCTAAATATATCGCCACATTATTTACAGAGGTCGGTCGTGCTTAGTAGCATTCTCCTTAGATTTGCCGCCAGTAGGTTGTGGCTTGTGAGGATGCTGAGCACTAGCGCTAAGTACGTATTTCGTTTGCTCTATTGTGGTCACATCTTTTTTGACACGCATCATGCGCATGACAGTAGTGTGCTGCAAATCTCATCGACAAGTTTCCAGATGAAGTCGGTAATATGATGGCTTTTGTTCTAATTAAGTACTGAGGTAGGCCCACTAGGGTAACTTTCTTATGAACTGTGAAGGGAATTATTCTTGGAATCTTGACCAAAACAACCAACGATGATCATCTCCTGCGAGGGTAACTTCTAAACAGCTTTACTTTGTAGATCCTGCCTTGAAATCGACTAGAATCCTCTTCACATTTCACCTAAATATCCAACTGATGTAGAAAGTCAAAGCCTCACGGTACTGATTCAATGGAAGACTTCCTGACGAGTGGCTGAAGCTCATCTAGAACAGACTTGCCCTATCCCCGATTACCTGAACCAAAAGCCACTCATTTTCACCTGATGACACTTTAATATGTGTCGTCTAAAGAATACTGATTTTCCCCTGTTAATTTGATGACAAAAGTTGTTTCATTTTTCGTCACTCCTCCACAGAAATTCTAAATTCATATCGAGTTCCCATAAGATCGTCCAAAAACGTCCCATCTAATGACCCATTCCCATACACTGAATGCCTTCTCCTGTCATAAATCACTCGAGTGCTATCTCAATCGATGACAAGTGTCCCGAGTTCATGTCCTCACATATCACATTTCAAAGTACCTACGTACACCAAAAGCGAAACAAAATGCGAAAATTTTGTCCACCTTATCGGCCGTCCCGATCGGAATGTAATGGAGAACAACTGAATCGACCAACGAAAATCCGATTAAGAATCGAAACAGACACACAAAACGCCAACAAAAGGTCTAAGCCGTCTCTCTCCGTCAAATTCTAACCGAAACGGGACGCCTTTATCAACACCGAACGTCAGCCACGTCTTAAGCCTCATTTCACGCTTGTTACCTCCGATGAAACCGGAGGAGCGCTTCCAACACACACGAGAAATGATTGATCAATTCGTTTTGCCAAATTTAATGGCGATGCCATCCATCATCGGCTGCTTAACGCGGTCAGTTTGGTGCAACAGAGGAGAAGCTAAGCCTCGGCTCGGTGGTTAAGATTTTTGTAATCGATTATGGATAAAACAAAAAAAAAACGTTTTGAATTCCTGATGCGGTCTGGGAACGGTCGCAAGGGTTCCCTGGAGTTTCGGTAATTTCTCGGGTCTCCTTTGTCCGTGGAGTTTCGTAAATAATTAGCGAGAATCGACCGGGTGCATAGTTTCGTAACTACGTGTGGAGTGAGGTCAGTGTGGAAGCCAATTACCCGAATGATTGATTGGGATAGAAGATGACTCAATTTGAGATCATCGTTGTTGGCGGGGTTCTTGGGCCAGGTTTCGTGTGCCTCTGCCCCTCGACAGACCTCAGTACATTCGCCTTCGATTTAAATTTGTCTGCGATGACTCTCTGATCACATCCTTGACTCACTTTGTCCACGCAACCTGTGCGCGATCGGTCATTGTTTGCACAAAAGCGCAAAGAATTAGCATCGCCGTGACATCTTGTTGACTTTGTGAAAGGAAAACACAAAACCGCTCTGTAAAGAGTCAGCGTCTGTTAAGAATTCACTCTCATGTCGTCCACAAAGCGCGGATCTATTATGCTGCCTTACTTTGTTGCAACAACGGACTTATTCGCAGAAGCCATCGTTTGACGTTCGCCTGCCCGTCAACGAGCTACACAAACGTACCGTGTAGCAAAAGAAAAGAGTCGACCGTTGAAATCTCCAAATCATCGGCATCACGAGCCACGTCATTAGAAGGCGTAGCGCGTAGCCGTTTACGAGGCATTAACAGCAATAAACAATTCCAATTATTTTATCGATTATTTAATTAACAAATCAATCGGTGGCGGGGTGGCCGTACCAGTTTCTTGCGGCGGCGCTGGTCTCCTCCCTGTGTCTTTGTCAGATCTGCCATTTGAACGATGCAACATGTTTGCGTAACCTGAAAGTTTCTCAACACGGCATGCTGTGCGGCGTAAGTGCGTTTTGCCCGACAGATGGACGATCTGCAGATACTGCTACTAGCTACTGTATGATCAATTGGCTGGTGGCGGGGCGAACAACATCAAATGCACTCGCACCGTACCAAACAATGCTCGTCAGATAAATTCGCCGTGTCGTTGTCGGCTTTGCTGTGTAGCATTGCTGTAGTTGGCTTTTGTTGTTTGTCGCCTGGTGATTTACATGACTTACTTCGACTAATTAGTCGTTGACAAGAAAATTAATTCAAAGATTGTGCGATGTGACACGGCGAGTTTCGGTGGGGCGCAGAATGGTAAATTTGGTGTCTGTGTGTGGGATGAATTCGATTATGGATTCGTGTAAGCTTGTAGCCTTGAAGTTGAGCTTAGATATTAGATTTGGTTTTGCTTGGACAGTGTGGTGGGAAAGAAAATGTCTATTGACTCGTTTTAGACTGTCTGTTGGAGTAATAAGATTTGGCAGGGAAGCGAAGCTGTACATGTGGTGGAACTAGATTTCCATGGTCAGCTGTGATGCAATTTAAATGTTCGTTTTAATGAGATTTGCGAAGGAACGGCTTAAATGTTGAAGCTGGTTCTTGTGACTTCATGTGCACTTTAGATTTTCATCGGATCGGTAGTAAATTGCTTCGTCCTAATCCGTGCTCTCAGAAATTAAATAGCCAAACCCGTCTCTAGTGAAATACATATACAGTCGAAATTGATTTTCTTGCATTTGTGCGTCTGGACAAAATTCCAATCAAAGGTTTTTCGTTTACGAGCAACATTACGTGTCTCAAAGTCTGGGTAGGCAGGCAAGAGCAAGTTTATTTACGTATTAGATACTTGGAGACCTTATGGAATCTCCCTAAACATATTGGCAAGATGGACGAAGATGGTAGGCCTCGGGGTTAATTCCTCAAAAACCGAACTAGTCCTTTTCACCAGACCCTATTAGGTTCCGTATATCTTCCCTTCCAAATTAGGGGGCATTAATACCTGGGGCCATACTTGATAGGAAATTCAGCTGGAGGCTGAATATTCAGGACCATGCTAGGAAGGCCTCAATTGCCTTAAATTTCTGCTGGAAAGCTCTGGGTCAAAATGGGGCCTGCAGCCCAGAGTAGTCCACTGGATATATACGGCGATGGTGAGGATGATCCTTACGTACGGAGTACTGATCTGGTGGACAGCACTGGACAAAACAGTAGCCTGTTTGAAAAGATACATAGGGGATCATGCAACCAAGAGAAACACCCCCACTGCTGCACTAGAGATAATGCTCCATCTGCTTCCTGTTGATATCTTTGGGTAGCTAATGGCAGTCAAAGCAGCATTAAGGCTCAGAGAATCCTCCCAGCTGATCAGCACAGCAAGGGGACACTCTACAATTCGCAAGGGTTACCATACTCTTTCTAGTAAAACAGACTACGTTGTCCTCATACTGACTTCAACGTCAGGTACAAAACTCAGATTTCTAGCAGAAGCTCGTGAGAGTCTAAGCGATTCCGCCCTAGAAATATTCACAAATGGAGATAAGACAGCGAGTACGAGCGCAGGAGTCTTCCTCAACGCACCTGGCTTAGCCATTACCACGCGACTGCCGGATCACTGTAGTGTGTTTCAAGCTGAAATTACGGCAGTCTCCGAAGCTGCAGCTTGGCTTTCAATTAACGCGATTGTTTATGGCGCTATTGTACTATACATTGATAGTCAGACACCTACTAAAGCCTTGGAATCGCCGAAAGTACGATCAAGGTTGGTAAACCAACCCCGCAGACCTCTTAACGAGATTGCCGATAGGTGCAACGTAACCCTGTGCTGATTTCCAGGACACAGGGATGTTACAGGCAACTGCAGAGCCGACAAGCTTGCAATAGAAGGTGCAGGACGGTATCTCCCCAAAAACCTGGGGGAACCACCTGCGCCTATAAAATCGATCAAATTCCTCCTTGACCGGATACCAAGAAACTGGCATACCACAGGTGGACCAACATCAGCACTTGTTTCTTGTCAAAACAAATCTGGCCTAACCTGGATTTAAAGAAGACGGAAAGAATAGGGGTCCTCACTGAACATTGCTTGATAGGCAGACATGCACTCAGACTGGGGGTCCACTCCAAAGATTTCTGTAGAAGCTGCAAAGATTAGGAGGAGGAAGAAACTACAACCTACCCATTGTGTGCATGTCCTGCTCTTGCGACGCTAAGAAAGAAAACCCCTGGGGAAGACTTCTACGATGATCTTAACGATCTGACCGAACTTGACATCGAGAAGACAAAAACTTCATCTCTGGGACGAAATGGTTCAGCTCTTAGGGTTACTACTGGTACGGTTGCCCATCTTGATGTACTCTGTGTTACATACTCTCGTTTCCTGGGCTGGTAAGCTGGCTCTTCGTCGTGGTATCGCAATGGGTTAACCTGGTCTTAGGGGCAGCCACCTAACCCAACCTAACCCAACCTAGACACTTGGTTCATTTGAAGACGGGTAGGTAAGAGGGAATAGTTTTTGTCCATAAACAGATGAATCGATTGGCTCTGGCACTGCACTTTCGTATAAGGATCTAGAGGACGTTGTTCACCCTAAACTGTGTCATGTGAGAATGTTGTTCACCAGGATTTGTGTCATTCTTTATGTGATCCTTAGATACCAGAAACATGTTTGAAATGTGCCTTGTGCCTGTTTTCTTGCTACGGGCATTCTGTGGGAATATCCAGCGAGGTATATGAGTCGCTGTTACCTTGGAACATTTATCAAATTTAAAGAATTAAGCACAAAGCATACCAACATCCTGTTACTGAACTGATGTCTCAGCCAAATTTCCTAAGCACCATCTCTCGGGGGGAAATGACAAACCTCTAATAAGCTTCTCAACTCAAAGTTGAAGTTGTAAATTTATTGCATTCGTGCCGAAACGTTACACACACAAAATGAATGGTTGCGGGAAGCTAGGCCTTCGCCCTACCCAAGTGGGAACCAATACCTCTATCTTCCAGCCTTACACTGCCTTCTTGTCACTGCTATTATGACCAAAACCGGACGGAAACTGACTGGAGAACCCCCAGAAACTCCAATTGTACATCCTGTCATTGTCTCGGTAGCACCACGCTGCAGAGCGATTCCATCTGTCTTGCTGTCAGTTTCCCGTCTTCCGCTTAAGAATCCTGTTCGTGTCATCTGTGGATTAAACACGAGACCACAAAGTTCAACAGCTCATTTGTCACTTTGATTGCGGTTGCATTGTTTGCTGACTTAACCCCAGCGAATCCGGATGGCAGTTCATAGTGTTTCCCAGCGGAGATACGCTGCTGTTGCTACACGTTCTGCAATTTAACTATCATCAATCAGCACGCGATCTCAAAGCTGTCAAAACGTTGTCATTCGCACGTCAGTTGCCACATAGCTGTTGGATTGATTTCCCATGAATAGACGAGACCCACACTGCGGTTGAGTCATGCATATGCGAGTAATCACGAAGCGACATTTCATGAATGACTCCTTGAACAGAACATGCAAAGGCCTGCGCCAGTCTGAATCTCGAAGATGCCAAATCTTTCAAGCGATCTCGAGTAACAGGGCTCGAGATCGATGTGAGCAGCAACAATGTTGTCCAACAAAATTCATCTCTTGAGCGGAACACAACAAATTCTATTGAAGAGCCGAGAACAGAAGCCCCAGTTGGGGAGCACTGTTGTCCATTAATGCCAAGGACTGCTGATTGACTGACTGACTGTCTGACTAACTAACTATCTGCAGTTGAACTACCACAACACGGTCCTCATTGATTGTGTACGTGCACAACATGGTCGGACTTGGCCTCATCTCTGGATCTGTGCTGTTGTCGTTGTTTTTTCTGCTCAGCAATCCTTGTATCTTTGAGATCTCCATGCGATACAGAACTGCATGCATAATGATATTTGAACAGACCACAAAAGATGCAACGATACGAGCGAACTTTGCCGGTGTTGCTGTTGACGTTCCTCCCTGAGCTGGAAGTTTGTTCAAAGAGCGGAGAGACTGTCGCTGCTAGCAGAGCGATCTACTTACCCGCATCCGAACGACGACGCTTTAATATTTAAATCACACAAAAGCTGTGTGAGAGAGCGCAGCTCCGTGTGACGGACAGATAGTTGCATTGTAATTGAATGGAAAATCGTGAGATGATTTAATTGATAATTGAGGTCTCCCCAGATGTGTCGTGCTGCCATCATCAAAACGGAACGCAAAACGGTGTGGATAGGCCAATAACAAATTGTGTAGTTGTGCACACTTAACACACATTACACAGATACGACTACGAGCAGCAGATACTCTCTGTCTGAAATTCCTATTTTCATATTTTTCGTTTATTTAGATGTTTGTTGTAATGTAGTTGCAGGCGCAGGGGGTTGTTGGGTTTTTCGATTTTATGCCTATGGCTTCTGAGTCGGACTCGGAGGCCACCCGGCTTGAAGGAGGTCAGTAGTTTGATGAATGAACAGCTTGTTTGTGATCGACTCGTGAGCGGACCGCGTCGAACTTGATACAATTCGTCATATGGTTCAGTGTCATATGCTAGAGACTCAGCCAACGACAGTGAGATCGGGGTTGAACGAGAGTGGATTTACCCTTGTACACAATGTGCTAGTGAGAAGCGTTAGGAGAAGGAAATAATAGGTGCGCTCAATTCAATTTTGACAGGAACTGTCGCATCGCTTTTATGTCTGACAGACATGCGTCAATTAAGGCATTGAATTCGCACAAGATCATATCAAAACCAGTAGAGGAATTCCTTTCATTCATTCGTTCATTTTCCAATGACCCGCTTATCCACTATGAGGGTCGTGGGTTTAGGGTGCCTAAGTGGACTTTCCACATCTCTCGATCTTCCGCCATCGACTCTAAATCATCAGCGGCTATCCCCATACGGTTAGAGGTGAGATTTCGGACTTCGTCCAACGATCTCACCCTAGGCCTATCCAGGGGGTAATCTGATGGCACAGATTAAATGGCACGTCTTGGAAGTCGAGTTGGGGGCATGAGTTTAAAGTACCCAAACCATCAAAGTATGGACCTTTTTATTCGAAAAAGTAGCTGCTCAACATTGAGTGTCTCGCGTATTCTGGTGTTTCTAACTCGACCTCAACGAGTTACCCCAGCAATACAAGGAAGAAATCTCATTTCGGCAGCTTGTTTCCGCTATCTTGTTGTCTCGGTCATTACGCAAACTTGATGACCATAGGTGAGGGTCAGAATAAACATTGAATTGAAGACGCCATAGCTTAACTCCGATGCCAAGTTCGGCTCTCCTGATAGGTTAGGTTAGGTTAGTGGGCAGGCGAAAGGACCATAACGCCACACTCAGGTCAGTTCAGACCCATTGTGATACCCGTTGGGGAAGAGAGTGTCCCTTACCCGTAGGAACGCTACCCAATAGTTACAACTGCATACATATATAACCTACAGCGTCTGTGATACAAACCACCCTGTGGATTTGATGAATCTCATTTTTAGGTCCACCGGTGTATCGGATAATTCTTCGATGTCCTCGGAAAGTGCCGTCCCAGGAACTTATTTCTTAAATGGATGAGACTAGGGCAACGGCAAAGGAAGTGGATTGTATCCTCGTTGACCCCCTACACCCCCTACAAAGGTCTTCTTCTGTAATTCGAAAGTTTTTCATATGGTACCGCAGCGTATTATGCCGAATCTTCCGTCGAATTTTGGCCATGTCTTTCTTGTGGTTGCACAAGCGTTTAGAGAGGCCCATCTGTTGTTAGCCTTCCTTAAGGCTCTATTCCCTGCTTCGAGCTTAAGTGTGCAAGACGGGATTTTCACCGAAGTCTCGGCTGTCACCTTGTGCTGTGTTCCAAGAACCTTAAGCTCTTCTCGACAGCACCTCCTGATAACAGACTGACAGGATAACTCAATATAGCTCCTTCCATAACTAGTGAATAGAATCCCGAGATACTTAAACTCCTCCACCTGTCTAAACTGACTCCACTAACCTACAGAGTGCATTGAGCAGGCGTTCGAGAAATTACCATTACCTCTGATTTATTTCGGTCTTCATCCCAGCTTCAACACAGACTGCGACGAACTAATCCAGCGCGAGGTGTAGTTCGATCTAGGTGGACGTAAGAATGACCAAGTCACCCGCGAAAAGCAGATGACTTATCCTTAGGTCTCCCAATTCGAACCGTTCGTTACAAAAATGTAAAAATTGGGACCAAACCAATAGAGTTACCCTTTGCTGGATATTAGGACATGAAAGTCAATTGAGGGAAACGAAACAGCTGATGCTTAGGACCGCACCAAATGCGAGAAGGGCTAACAGACCAGGCATTGGGTTGAAATCTCCATTTGAGACAGGGTAAAGGAAACCAGCAAAATTTGCCTAAGCCTAAGCCTAAACGAAACCTGGGTTCTCATCCTAAAAGTCATGTTTCCGGGTCACTCTAGGCCCAAGAAACAGCTTAGGAAACTGAATATAGAACAGGACGGGCGCTACAAATTCTGTAGATCATTTGAAGAAATACTAGCACATTTTCTCATGGAAAGCGGCATTTAAGAAGGAACTTCCCAGGAGTCTACATCTTTTCAGTGTACATACATATAATCGACGTTCACACAGGATACTACGGTTGATTGAATCAGTTGGACTGAAAGAGGTACTCTTACTTGAGTACCTACATGCTTCTGCCTCATAGAGCACGACTTATTTGCCTTCTTGGGCCGTTTAGCGTTAAGTCCATCTTGGTCGCTTCCATCTAAACACTCACGAACACGCTACTGATATCAGGCTGCGTTCCTTCGAGAATTTCAATAGCGTCGACGGACACGGACTTTTGAAGGGATGTCCTTCATATATTGGGATGTGAGTTTTGCACAGTTTTTTCAAGAACGATGTGAAAGAAATCGCATGACAACGCGTCGCCTTTTTTTAACACTGAAGATCTCTGAGAGGTGAGAGGAGCAGTGCGTCTTCTCCATCGCCATCCTTCTTAATCGGACACGTTAGCTCTGTATAATCAATTAAAAGATGATGGATATCGAGTGGTCGGAATGACAAGCCTCCAGGAGTATAATCTTCTTCTTCGCCGTTCGGAGTCGGCAATAAATTGTAGGTTCCTTCCATTCGTGCAAACAATACAACACACACAAAATGAAGGGACGTCAGAAGCTAGACCTTGGCTCATTCCAACCTGTCGCGCCAGCTATTTATTATTTTTTTTTTTTGGATATCGATTTGTAGTTCCCGGACTTTCTCCAAGATCTGCCGAAAATATTTGGTCCGAGATCTACTCTCCAAACATACAGTCACACTCTTCGGATCCAAGGAGGCGTGCGTTAGTGGAAAACTCATCTCGGTGTCTACCACAAAGAACCTTCCAAAGAGATGCAAATCCAGTCTCAGGTTGAGTTACTAGAAACCCAACGTTGACCTCGCCCAATTACGGGCTAGAGTTGATAGCCAGAAGTTGGTTTGTGAAACCCTGTGGAAGTTTTTGTCCTCTTAAATGCACATGTCTATCTTTGGAAGACCAAATTGCATAAAACAGTAGCAGGCATTTGTTTCAACTCACCATGCGTTGAAATTTGCAAAAGACTGCCACAAGATGGTGAAAAAGATTTGGCTTTCAATGCACAACAGTAGGCTCCGCGATTGGAGCACTCAGAGGCAACTGGTCATCACTCACCACATCAGCGTCTTAAATCTGCCACCTGATCCGAGCAAAGGCAGGACAATCGCAATAGAAATGATCCGAAGTGTCATCGCCCTCTCCACAGATGTCGCAGACAGTGGTGTCATTTAAGCGTAACACACTAGATGCTTGGCCAAAGCGAAGTGTCCCACTAGAATGCTAATAAGTTGTCTTCAGTCTCTTCTGCTGAATGACAGCAAGAATGCCGCTGTTTTCTTATAGACGTTCGGGAGTATTCGTTTAGTCTGGCTGGACCCTGGAGAGCCGTGTCACACACAATGCTGTTTGTAGGAAACCCAATCGTCAATGGAAGCGGGAAGACCCAACGTAGGAGTCCTGAGAAAATATCCCCTGAGCCTTGTTTAGCAATCTCATCGGAGATCTCATTTCCAGAGATCCCGGTGTGACCTGCAACCCAGACAAGAGTAAAAGATTCATTAGATAGTCAGGTCTTCAAAACGCTAATAACAAGATCCAATCTATTCCGATAATAAGTCTCAGAGAATGGGGACATTTGCAGAAAACTTTAAACCGAATGAGTTAGCAAATGAAGGAACGAGTTGATATCCAGTGATAAGAGCAAGTCTTCTTCTAATTTTGACCCAGAAGGGTTTGAAAGACAAATAAATGTCTGCTAGAGAGACATGTATTAGATTCGGGTTACCCCCCAACAACGAGGAAGAAGGCCTTCGTCTCCCAGTATTTTTGTTTCGCAGAGATAAGTCTGCGGACTTTGGGTATCAGTGTCGCTAAGATGGACTCAATCCAATCAGATCTTGCTTTTCATCCAAAACATAAAGAAATTTGACTTGGACTCTCTTATAGTCGCATACGTTCCAAAGCACTTGGGGTGAACTAACCTAGAAAAATATTGAAAGTAAACAATAAAGGTGCAAATAAGGAAAGCGTGAAGGGTTATGAGCAAACTTTCGGCAGAGAGATGTCTTGCTCCGGAAAGCCTCTGCAACAACATCGAAAGGACAGTCAAGCTTTCTATTTTGCAAGCAGTGTCCCCTGTTCACCTGATCACTCCAATGCTTATAGAATATCTTCCACAATTCGATTCTACGTTTCATTGATCAGACAATGACGGCTTCGTCCGATGACCTAACCATTTCATTCCCATCCGGCTCTGACGCAACCAAGTCTTGTTTCCACTCGACCTATATTTCTCGCAACCGATAACTTTTCATGGCACCATTGGACAGAACTGGAGCAATAAAGCCTAATTCTGCCGAGCACAACCACCTCATAGGCCAAATAAGCTCCGCCATACAACTGATTGTTTTCAACGACTCTGCCACCCACTCAGATCTACGTCACGCCCAAGCTCAGCGAGATAACTCATCATAATATTCGCGAAAAAATATGGTTTTAACCAAGTTAGCACAGGAAGACAGTTAAAAAGTCTGCCACCCCCGCACAGTCTTTGATTGCCTCGAATTCAGATCAAAGCATCAGCTCTCGACGTGTCCTAATTTGGCGATTTCGCAATGAAGTCGCAATAAATATCGCACCGTAGACATAGACACCGTGACAAACGAGTCATTGTCTACGAATATGATTCCGCGTGTCCCGTCTAACAAATGATTCCCATCTTTGGTTGGGCACTGCAAAGAAATGTTAATCGCCGTGCTTCCTACTTCTCCTCCTTCTCCAGACACACTCCTCAGAGAGATAAATCTGCAGAGGTGTCAACCCTCGCACAGGTGCTAATCTGTCTATTTTTAGCCGAACGACGACAAAACGCTTCTCCGGGCTTCAACACCTCCTAACCGATGGCTGGTGATGACGCTGCTATTTTCGGCCACTGGGAGCCCGACGTCAATTTGTATTCATTTGCATAATTTGCCAGGCCATTTGCTCCTAACGACATGCTGCTCCGGTCTTGGATCTCTGGAAACCATCGACCGATCTGACAGATGGGAAATTTGAGACCGCCCATGGAACCCACACTGCGGTGGTTGAGCACACACTGCACACACCTTGATGTATGTCCACCGTTCGGTAATCGATATTCGCCGCCGCAATCCAAGTCAAAGATCAAAAGCCTGCGCTCCAAGGAGAGATGGGACACTTGGCGCGATTGACTCATCGCGGCGATATCATATTTCGTTGCGCCAAAAAGTCAAACGGTGACTGCGACGAAATAATAAATCGCATCCGTCGGCGGCATGCGCGGATCACTTACGGATTTCACTACGTCTGACCTTAGGTTGACCTAGATTTCCTTATTTCGACTTTGCATTTGGGGATGGGGAATGGCGAGGAGGCTTCACCAAGTCTGCTGACTGTGAATGGATTTCGATTTATTTATTGCACGTCTTGGCGCGATGGGAAGACCGCCTCGTGATGTGATTCTTTTTATTTTTTGCATACAATGGGGAATAAATCATCTTCGTGATTGGATATGACGCAAAGACGATAGATTCCACAAATGGCTGTGACCAAATGTTT
Organism: Matsumyia berberina; assembly: GCA_917880715.2. Classification (NCBI taxonomy): domain Eukaryota; kingdom Metazoa; phylum Arthropoda; class Insecta; order Diptera; family Syrphidae; genus Matsumyia; species Matsumyia berberina. The sequence goes on from OU862870.1 coordinate 123,729,712, forward strand.
ATTGCTTTCCAATGGATGAGCTCGGCGCTGGCTGGTGGATGTGGATTTGGGGCCTTATCTTGGAATTTTTGGCGGCGGTACGTGAGAGTTTCGTTTATTAGGCAAATGTCGAATGTGTGGCCATTTATGGGAAAAGCTATCGACAGAGGCTAAGGTGGGTAAAGGATACGAGTATCTATGTAGGTAAAGAGGAGAAGTGAGTAAATTAATGTCAGTTGCGAGTGATTGTGAGTGTTTTTCGGGGCAAACTTTACGGTGGAGATTTGGTCTAGAAATCGTGATGCAATTAGACCAATAGTCATCACTTGTTGACTGGCCTCTGCCTGGGATACCGCAGCCTTCCATTCACCTCAATCACGAGAATGCTCTTTTTTCAGGACCAAGAGTTCTGACATCCGTCATGGCTTGGTCTCTAAAGCGGACTTTCGGTCTCCCCTATCATTTCGAACCTGGAAATTGTGACTCAAAGATTTTCTTATTCTTATTCTTATTTCTTTGGACCACGTTCGCACCTTTGTACAGCCAATAGAGCTCGTGGTTGTACCTTCTCATCTATTCGTCTTCTTAGCGACAAAAGATTTTTCTTGAAAGTGTTCTGCTTACCTACTTATTCCCCAGCACTCGGCGTCGTATACACGAACTGTCAGGATCAGGGTTCGGTCTTTCGAATTAAAAGTTTTGTTTCGTTAAACTGAAGTACAAGCGGTTTCCTAGAGCAAATCTTCATCGAATCTTCTACTGAGTGACATTCGTGGAGTTAAGTGTGTGAAGTGAAATGTGACGTTGAGGTTTTTCTCCTTCGCCAAATTCAAATACCGATCCCAGTTTAATCCGCGGCTTTGGTACTTCAAAGCTACTGTTGTCAACCGTGACGTTTTGTTCCAGACTGTGAAGATAATGGTTTCATTGTTCACGCCTGCCTTGCGCCCTATTTGTTCTTTTTTTATCTGTTTCTACGTTGCACACTGTGTTACGCTTTTTCATCATCATGCGGCACAACTGGATCAGTTTTGCTTGAATCCCGTGTTTAGCCCCCGTCCTATAGAGCTTAAGATAGTGAATGGTATTATACGCGGCGTTGAAGTCAATGAAAAGGTGGGGAGTCTCAAGTTGAAATTCTGTGGTCTTTTCCAGAATTTGCGTTGTGACGATTTGGTCTACCGATGATCTGCCGGCACTGAGACCACACTGGTAGTTCCTGCTTAATGTGTTGTAGAACGGCTTCAGAAGTTCGTTGGATATGATTTTATGTATGACATTGAGCAGAGATTCCATTCGTACGAAAAATGTAACACGCTCAACATGAATGGTTGCGAGAAGCTAGGCCTTGGTTCATCCTGAGCTGTCGCGGTAGCTATTTATTATTTTTTTTGGGCAGAGGTGTACCTCGATACTTGGTCCAAAACATATAGACCCCGTCTTGTAGATGAGACATGTACAACTGGTATACCAATAATCGGGCATACTTTCGTGCACCCATACTTCGTTGGCAGCCTGATGGATGGACTCTATTAGGACATCGTCTCCCTATTTAGAAAGCTCAAAGGTGTCCTTCAACTTCTTGAAAGTTGAGCGCTACCGTTGTCTATACTAGGAGAAGGATTTTTTCCTTTTTTGATTGGAGGTGGGCGGTCTTTTTACCCTGTCACTATGGCCATTCAGCAAACTACTGGATGTGTTGCTTCAACAAGCCTGCAGTTCCCTGTGCATTGGTGACTAAGTTCCCTTGACTTTTTAGAAGGGCCTACATTTCTGATTGCGGGGTTGTTTGGCCGGATGTTGTTTCGCTCGCGCGGTTCTTGGATTTTCTTGGCCTGGAAGACTGGGTATGCCCTCCTCTTCCATAGCAGTATTTTGTTCTTCTCTCTTCTCTTGCCTCGATAGTTCTTCCACACTCCGCTTGCTTTCCACTGCAATGTTTGTTGGTGCACAGTGTATGTCATGATTTTCGATGTATGCCATACCACAGGCTCATATTGGTGGTGAATCTTACCCAACGGTGATCTCGGCTACCTCTTTGATGATTTCGCGATACTGGTTCCATAGATAGTCGCATGCTCGCAATGTCGTTGAAAGAATAGACTCAATGGTCCGAGCTGAAACCCTCAGGCATGTTAAGTTAGTCGAGCTTACACCTTGTTGGATGGAAGATTGATGGGTCACGTAGACTCCTAGGTTAGGTTAGGTGAGCAGGTCGATGAAGTTGATGAAATCCTCTTCATCTCACTTAGGTCTATGTAGATCCGTTGTGGTAACCCCTAGCTTGAATCATAAGCCGCTAAAATCGTTTAACCTCAACAAATGCCACTTAGCCAATAAAGCCATAAAAACACAAACCAACGTTCGTTTATACAAAACTGCAAAATGCATCTACATGGTTTCAAGACTGGTGGACACAAACTTATAGAAAATGTTTGAAGACCTCGAAGAAAAATATGGTACTCGTTTAAGAATTCTAAAGCGGTACTACCTTTAGTTGGTGCCAGCTTTAGGTACCAAGGAAGCCAGAGACATCAAGGAAGAGAGAGAAACCAAGGAAGCCCGAGGAACGAGTACGAAAGATGTCTCGAGGTGTCAAGGGAACTAGAGGAATCTGCGAGAACTGGGAGGATTACGCCACTGTAAGATTACGCCAACGAGTACTCGGATTTATGTGGACGACAGATCGAAAGCAACTCGACAGCAAAGGTATCGGTGATATTCTGGAGTTTGTCAGAATCGCTGGCGACCTCACAGACAAGTAATAGCCACTCCATAGTTTCCGCATCACCAAACCAAACCTCCATCAGTTTTCTAAGGGGAACTACAACGGGCCCAACTGTGGCCTAAAATAAGATCTATCCCGCCCTCCACAACCATTTAATCAAGGTAGGGAACTGGTGGCACTCAGAAGTCAAAGCACCATCAGAACTATGTAGACCTTAGAGGACAAAATTGGACAAGAAATAGACATGGCGTCTGAGGTCTTGAAAAATTGCCTTGACCTGTGGGGAGGCAGACGAGGAGGTGTGTAAAACACCATCATCTTGACGAAATTTGACCAATCGACCCCTCGGCAAAGCCTATACCACCTGCGCACTACAATCTGAGTTTCCAGCCAGCATGACATAGTAAGAAATGATCTCATTCCGGTGAAACACTCTCAACTTTATTGCCCCAGTGCACAGCGCTTATCGCTGTCACCAAGTTCCAAATCACTTGGGGAAAGGGGTTAACCGAAGATCAGCTATACACAACTGCTTTCGCAGTAAACAGAACGTTTGTCGGCTCGAATGAGTAATTACTCGCCGAACAAGTTGTCGCGATTTCATTAGGAAAAACGACACTTGGAAGTTCGTCCGAAGGCCACCCGACTGCTGTCGGATCTATTTACAGCTCCCTTATCTCGATGCACCAAGACACAAAGTGTTATTCCCTCTCAAATCGACAGATTGGTTTACAATTCAAGGGAACCGGCATCGGTGTTCGATTGCCAGTCCTCCGAAGACACTCACTTGACTTGACATCACCCACTCCGATTGGATTCTAATGAAGCGACATTATGTCAACGGTGTTGACACCCGGTCCGGGTCATTAAAGTCGTCGCCGGTTGTCCAAACAAAACACTCAATTGCTAGCCGGCCGCTGGAGCTGGACCCACCACGCCGTCTAACGAGGGACACCCTCGCTCGCGTCAAATTCCCGATTGCCTCGTGCCATTCCTCATGGGAACTCTCGACCAGGGACCAGCTAGCGCAGCAGAAAACTGCAAGGGCAACTGTTTTGGAATCGGAGACGAAAATAAATAAACACGCCAGCGACGACGTGGTCGTCATCGTTGTCACACTACCGGGCGACGCGGCAATGGGGAAACCATTCTCGCATTTTGTCATGTCAAACTAAGACGAGCGGTGTACACTGTCATCATCGATTGGAGGCCATCTGTCGCGTTTCGGTGGTCTCTCGTGCAGATAGTCATTGGGGATTCCGTTGTTCGCGAGCGGCCATCCGACTGTCCGAGTGGGGGCCGTTTTATTGTTCTCCGGCTGCGGTCGCATGTGTAATCCGAGGATGACCCATGGGGCAGTTTGCGTTAACCCAGTTCCGTTTGTGTATTTTCGTTGAACAAAAGCGCTCCGCGCGGTCTTATTTATTCGATTTAAGGCGAATTTCGATTTCAGAGACTCGCTATGTTTAGAATAGGAGAAGTGACGATGTGGATGGTGCGGGCTCGAGTAAGGGAATTATGAGAGCGAAGGCTGTTGATAGAGTTGTGGGGTCATAAATTAATTCGGCAGTTGACGGTTATTGGAGCTCGATTTCGACTTGTGTCGAGTATGTGAAACAGGCGATGACAAGCTGGGGACGTAATTCGAAACTAGGGCGTGAATAAATGTCAATGGAGAGCTAGAAGGGTTAGCTGTTTGGAAATGCATTGGGATCTTGGGCAGTAGTGGTGTGTGAAACTAATTGGGACGCGATATTTATTGACGACTGGAGGGATTGAGTGGTTTCTGGTTTAATTGTAGCAAATTGGACAAAGACTTGGTGGAATGGGAGCCTTTAAAAAAAAAAAAAAACTCTACCCGGCGATGACCACTTCTAACTTCAGTGATCAAGAATGTGAGGGAGAAGTGGATGTGTGGGCTGTCAAAGTAAATTCCGATGCGATCGTTTTTCGTGGTATTGGACGCGTCTTCCACACACCGTCGTCCGATATTGAAGGTGGACCTTGGATTAAAACTCGGAAAGTTGGGCAGGAGATCAACACTGGCATCATATACTCTTGGATGTCCTTAGCATGCCTCGAAAAATATTTGAGCCGGTTTTGGAGCCAACTGAGTGGGTCGGCAAAAACGCTGGGCCTCGTCAATGCAGTGCCTCCTGGATAAACTGAAAGATGAAGTAACGACGAGCTATTGGCTCATGGGGTCCACTAATCTTCTCATCTCAGCTAAGAGGGCCCACGAAGAACTGATCAGAGAACTGTGTCACCAGAGCTTTCTTATCACCAGGTGGAGGCCTGGCAAACTGTTTTAGGAACTAAATCATGTGAGGACAGCGAAGAAAAGCGTTCTACCGACACAAAACAACATAGAGGTCGGCGACAGCCCAGGCTGGGTCAATGCCTAACTTCCCGCAACGACATCTTCTCTAAACAATCCACGGGCAGTCAGTGCTGTTGGGATGTATTTTGGTCTCAAAAGTCTTTTTGTAGACAAAAGTCTTGAGCTGATGCAACGTTAGTAAGCAAGTGATGACGATTTGCCTCAAATAGACCCCATAGATGAAAAAACACGATGTCGCCAAAGATTGTATCTACGAGCTCCTGGTGAAGACCTACGGTCAGTGTACGAGATGTGATGTAAAGATCATTCTTGAACATTTCAAGACCATGATAGGAAAGGAGGGCATCTTTGGTAAGACCGTCGGAAGACAAATACTGCACGAGATGACCTCAAGGAACGGACGCAGGATCATCGACGTTGCCGCTGGGCAAAAGAGCCTGTAGCACAGAATTGCCACATTTACTATTACCAACTACACTGTCTAAAATTCCCGAGGTGCAAACATCGACTCGGAACATTACCTTGTTGTGAGGAAGTTCAGCCCTGAAAAACTGGAATCGCAGTAGATCACAAGAACTTTTGCAGATCGAGTTTCACTAGAGGTCCTAGGAAGTTGTGTAGCAACCAAAACAAGCACAGAAGACCAGTGGCAACACCACCAGCAGGCTACCAAAAATGCGGCATCTAATGTGCTATGTTCCACCAAGAGAAATCCAAGGCGAGAAGTCCTTTATTTGATGCTAAATGCATCGGGTCAACCCGAAAAAAAGTCCACATACTCGCAAAAAGTATTAAGACCACAACAAACATTGGATCAAGGAGGTGCAGAGATGTTATGAGAAAGAAGACGCTCAGTTACAGCACAGCAGCTGTTAAGGCTTTGCACTTTGTAATAATGCGATCAAACCTTGTAAGGACGCTGGGAAGCAGGATATATGGCAAGAGGGCTGATGGACTCTCAAGAACGGCGGCGTCTTTATCTAGTTTAGTAGTTTATCTCATAAGAGTCGCTGAAAACCTACTTCGAGGATGAAGCCATCAGAACGCTCTGTTCGATTGGACACATGCAATACGACTAGGACTCTATAGCCGGCCTTGAACAAGAAAATGTCACTTTCTCTGGCAAAGTTTAGTCGAAATGATGTACTTTTCTTCTGGAATAGTATGTGAGGGTGAGTGGGATGCTCTTCACTTAGGCTTTAGATGAAACCGTTGAGTTACTTTCTTCTATACGTCAAAACTGCAGAAATAGGCCCGATTTGAAACATTTGTTGTAAGGGATCTCGGGAGTGTGGAAACCATTATAGAGTTGACACTAGTGTACGTGTGGTTTGTTGAATCTTTCTGTTTCTTTGGTGAAGGCCAGGACGTCACTGGTTCTTTTGCCCTTAAGATGATTCAGATCCGCTATCTATATGGATTCCAGGGTCGTCTGTTGCGTTCTCGGTAGGACAGTGGGATAAGAAGTGTTCGAGATCTTCTTCATCTTCCTGGGAGTTTCTACAAATCTCTATGTCGGCGAGGCTCCGTTTGTGCACGTATTAGTTGAGGTTAATGTGATCTGTGATTGGTCCCAGTGAGGTGGTCGCTTACTTTCTCTACGAGTGATCTAGCCACTTTGCACATTGAGAGATTTAAAGACCAATGTACTTTTAGTCCTTGGCATCACTACTGAGCATTGCCCCCATGCTAGGACCATGTTGGGCCCCCTACTGTGAATACTTTGAGAAATCTATTTCGATACAAACTTGATAAAGTCAAAATTTCCCAAACGTTCATCTATCCAAAGTTCTAGTCGTCAATGGAAAGTGTAATTCCCCTGTCCTACGCTCTACTTTTTCCTTTGTATTTCGAACGAAACTTTTTTGATAATTCTCAGCACCAACTAACACCTGTTTCCGTTTTTACGATTTCTGACGAAATTACTGCGGACTCATGCATTCTTCAAACAACTCTACGTAAAACAATTGCCTGCACCCACCACATGCAATTTCGTGGTGTGAATCACAACCCTTATCAGACCAATTTCCACTAAAAGTCTCATGAGATTTTTCTCTCAGCGTCATCTAAAGAGCAAATTGCTTCTCCCTTCCCAAAGAGAATCGAAATTTTCTAGCGGAGGTAGACCCAGACATACCGCCGTCATGACTTATCTATTCGACTTTCGCAACGCGAAACCCATACAACCATCCACCGTTAACAGTTCTGTTATTCCCCCACTGTGTTCTCTTTCAAACAGAAAAGAGAGTATTTCGCTCTCTTCCACTTGATATCTTTTGAATCTTAAAACTACGCTGATTGCGCGCACAGATCCCTTCCCTGTACCTGCACCCTCCCTCAGACGATGCCAGCGGAAGGTAAGACATCGTCGTCGATCGCGAGAAATAGGAGAGAGATAAACAATTCTCACTGTTTCAGTTTAGCGCTCATGAACTTATATAAATCTCCATAACGACACCTGCGAGATTTCCGGGGGGCGGGGGGAGGAGAACACAGAGAATAAATCAAACCGCGATCGCTGTTCAGTAATTAACGTTCCATTACAATGCAAATCGGTTTTGTTATACTCGTTCAGATCCGAATCTGTACATTCGTCGGTCAGCATAATTCACATTTGCGTCATGATTACTCATCCAGGTGGATGGGGCACGGGCACCCGTGGGAGGGGGCGGAGAGGAAGGAGGAGGCGTGGGATCTACCCGTTTACGGGTAAAGGAATTTATTAATCACGTACAAACATGTGTAGTTTGATTGTGATTGCAGGTACACTTACAAAGGTGGTGAAATTGATAGACATTCTGGAATCGCTGAAAAGGGAGAACGACATTCTTTTTTTTTTTTGTAAAATAATTTCCTTTGTAAAAGAATAAAGAAGTACTTTGTTCGGGTAAGATAAGACGAAGCAAAATTGTTATTAAATAACGCAATTGGCTAACTAATGGTGGTTAACGTTCTTTGTTCTTGATTTTTGGTGATCAGGTGAAATTGTTATCTCAAATCTTCAAGGGTATCGCGCAAAGTTTGGAAACTAATGCGAATCGTAAAATCGTAGTTTGGTAGTTTTTTTGTTTTTAGACAGGATGCCAGACTCATGGTTTTTAGTAGAACGGAGAATAGTCCCACCGTAGAGGAGTCGACTTTGCCGATTAATGCGTTGAAAGTCGGCAAATCTGCTGGTGTGGATGAAATCCGGGAAGAAATGCTCAAGGCTTTGGGTGAAGAGGGAGTGAAATGGCTCTCTCGTGTCATTAAAGTGGCCTGAGAATGCCGTGAAACACCTAGCGATTGGCAAACTGGGGTGATTGTTCCTCTTTTTAAGGAAGGGGATAAGAGGGATTGCTCCAATTATAGGGGTATATCTCTTTTAAGTCTCCCCGCAAAAGTCTTTGCAAAGGTGTTGGAAACGCGTTCCAGAGCTGTGGTCGAGTCCAGGTTGGGCGATGAGCAGTGCGGCTTTCGTCCAGGTAGAAGCGCAACCAGAATGATACTTGAGAAGGCTTGGGAGTTGTCAAACCTATCTACAGTTGTTTTGTGGATGTGAAAAAAGCAGATGATCGGGTTCCACGAGGTTCACTTTGGAGTGTATAGCAGGAGTATAGGATTGACGGTTCTCATTTGAGAGCCATTCAATCTCTGTACACTAACTGTAAGAGCTGTCTTCGGGTGAACGGCGTTAAGTCGACACCTTTCACTGTGGGCGTTGGACGTTGCCAGAAGTTCGTTCTGTTACCTCTCCTTTTCATAGTGTATATGAATTAAGTGTTGCAGCGCAGCCTTGGAGAGGAACGGTTCGAATTGGGAGACTTAAGGATAAGTCATCTGCTTTTCGCTGATGACTTGGTCCTCCTTACGTCCACTCAGACCGAACTTCAGCGCGCACTAGATACGTTTGTCGCCGTTTGTGTTGAAGCTGGGATGAAGATAAACGTGAAAAAATCAAAGGTTATGGTAATTTCCCGAACGCCTGTTCAATGCACTCTACATGTTAGTGGAGTCCCATTGAAACCGGTCGAGTTTAAGTATCTCGGGGTCATATTCACGAGTAATGGTAGGAGCAATACTGAGTTATCCTGTAGGATTGGCCAGGCTGGAGCAATTTTGAGACAGCTTGGTCAATGTGTTATCAGGAGGGCTGAACTTGGCATCGAAGCTAAGCCATCGATCTTTATTTCAGTGTTTGTTCCGACCCTCACCTATGGTCATGAGGTTTGGGTAATAACCGAAAGAATAAGATCGCGGATACAAGCTGCCGAAATTAGATTTCCTCGTTGTATTGCTGGGGCAACTCGTCGAGATCGAGTTAGGAACACCAGAATACGCGAGACACACAATATCGAGCACCTACTTCTTCGAGTGGAAAGGTTCATACTTCGAAGGTTTGGGCACGTTCAACGCAATGTCCTCAACTTGGCTTCCGAGACGTCCCATTTAATCCGTGCCGTCGGGTAGGCGTCCCCTGGGTAGGCCTAGGATGAGATGGCTGGACCAAGTCCGATATCTCACCTCTACCCATATGGGGATAGCCCCTGATGATTTAGTGTCGATGGCGGAAGATCGAGAGATGTGGAGAGTCCACTTAAGCACCCTAAGCGGGTCATTGCATGTAAGTTTTTTAGCTCTGCTACCTCCATAGAAAGTTTCTAGCCCAGCAAAGAAGTCGAATTGGTTGAATGCTTGCTATGGTCCATAGTACAGAACATGTATGTCTCTCTGAATGGCTTTAGTAGTCTTTCTCATCTAAATCACTTGTTCCCACCATATGAAACAAAACACCAAACCCTAATCCAATCGGTGGCGACAAGTTAGTTCTCAATTAAAATTCATCTCCATCCATCGGCATCCGGAACAAACGGTTGGATGATAGTGAAATTTTATTTTGGAAAACAGATGAGCCACGTCTATTTTTTAACTTTAATAAACCTTTTCCACCTCTCAATTAACGCCAAGAGTATTATTGAAACAACATTATCACCAATCCGTTTGTTAATTGGATGTGAATTGTTTTATGTGAAGATGCCCCCATGGCGCTACTATCCAAACGAAGTCTGAAACAAGAAAAAAAAGAAGATAAACTACGAAGAGACAGGAATTTAGCACGAGACTTGGGTTTTTATCATTAGTGGAGTTTATTAGTGAAATTAAAACGGGAATTTGTACAAAAGATGCGTGCCTAAGAGGATTTCATATTAATTTTGCAACTTTGTGAGGCGAAACGAAGAATTTGTTTTTTTTTTTTTTGTTGCTTTTCGGATGTTTTTTTGCGCGAAAAAGTGACAGAGGTGTATACAAGTCTAGCAGAGGGTGAAGCAAGTGTGAGTTGGGATTGCAAATGTGTCTAAAGTTGGAGGGAAGATGGGCAAGTAGGTAGGCGCTCTTAGTGGTAGTTGCCACAAATTGGCAAAAGATCATGCTGAGCGACGAAGACTAATGGTTGAGGCATTGATGGAAACCGGTTTGTAGTGATAGCAAAATTCTTCGCCATAACGAAGCTGTTCATGCATTTTGACTGGGAGATGTTAGAACTGGGTGAGAAGAATGTTTGTTAATACTCGTAAAATCACAATCTTGCCAAACTAACTACGACCGCATACTGCATCTACAGATCACAGTTCTTGAGCAGGCCTTGTCTTTTTTTATAATTCAATCGCACTCACAGGACTATGAATACCCTTATGATAAAACCATAAATTAGTAAATATTCAAATACGGACATAACAATTTTGTATTTTAATACAAACGCTCTCTTAAACTCTTTTTATGATCTGTTAAAGGCAAAATATCAGTCAAGATTTACATTTTTATCATCTCTAAGTTCACGAACGAGCAACGTTTGGAAAATAATAAAAATTACTACTGAAATTCTGAGTCGATTGTCGCAACTTTACGAGCGCTTACTCCAATTTGGGTCCCACCAGACAGGCTGTGCGTGGATCAATTCGAGTCAACATATTCACTATTGAACGTTCCTATGCCAGTGAGACACCGAAATACCGAAAATATCGCAGTCGTTAGTGCTTCAGTTCAAAATAAATCAAACCAGCCGATTCCGCGCCGTTCACAGGAATTGGGAATCCCTCACTCTCAGTCCACATTCTGGTGAATTTTGCATAAAGATCTTGGCCTATAACCTTACAAGATTAAATTAACTCAAGAACTGAAGCCTTTTAATCATTTGAAGTGCCGGAATTTCTTTAAATTTGAAGAAAATCCTGAATGTCCAAATACAGTGATTTGGCCTTTTGGTTTGATCCACTGAAAAGCAATGCCAAGTTGTAGGAAGTAGTCTTCAGAACATGAAAACACACTCATTGATCTTATGCAAACTGCCTTGAGCAGAGTCTGGCAAAGATTAGTCCCTTTTTTAATGTTTAAGTCAAGCTCTGGTCTAGAATCTAATTCTCGAAAACACCTTAAGTAATACTCTGTCAGTTCAAAGCGTATTTCTAAGGCTGCTTGGGAAGAAATGATGCCTAAGACCAACCATTATCCACTTGTGCTACTTAACTCTCATAATTCCAACAATCACTTTGTGACATGTCATAAGATTTTTCGGTTTTGTGACGGTTAAACGTCGTACTACATTGGTGTACGAGAGAAATTCCATTCAATCTTGCCCAACAATGGCCTCAAAATCTCTTTAAGACCTTTCTCCCCTAAAGAAGTAACGTATACAGAAGTGGCGCATACATGAACGGAATGGAAATCCACGCGGAGCAGCTTGGATTGCCCTACAGTGACTACTGCAGATGCGGCAGGGACGAAGGGGAAATAGAATCCATCCAGCACCTGCTAGGTAAATGTCCCGCACTGGACACCAGAAGACTGGTAGTAGCTTCTTCCATGGGCTGGAGGACCTTAATATCGCTGATTTTCGGAAATTTCTGAAATGTTTATCCCTTTCTGGGAGGTTTCCGTATTAGCCAACCCTATCGCTTGGTTAGTTAGTTAATTAATTAGAAGTGGCCCTCCGAGAGGAGGTAAACTTAGACCAGAAACTAGGTCCATTATGCTGCCACTGAGTACTGGGGTACCCTGCTTACTCCTGAAACCATTTAGATTTCCTAACGTAACTGTTAAGGTCGGCCATGCTGGTGGACTTCAGATTATTAAGATCGTTGAAGAAGTATTGGCCCAGGGTGGCCTTCCAGATACGGGCCAGTGCAGGACACGTGCAGAGGAAGTATGCGGCGGACTCCTCCTCCTCCTCATCCCTGCAGCTCCTGCAGAAATCATTGCATGCTATCCCCAGGCGTTGAGCATACCTTCCTAGGATGCAGTGCCCCGTGAGGACGTATCGCTTGGTTGGACCCGCTTGAGATCTAAAAAAATCTTTAGGACACCCACTAAACCAACCATGCGCCAAAAAGCTATACATGGCGTAAAAGTTTAATTCTGATATTTGACTTGAGAATCCTAAACACCCGATTGCTTGTTCTTTACCCGGAGATTTGAAACATATACTTCATGCCCTTGATGGTTAACTTTATACGCTATTTTGAAACAATCATCACGAAACTTGCTGTATGACGTGGTGGCTAGTTTTAACGTTGTCATTGGTACTGACGAACCACGAATAGGGCCCAAAGCTAGAACTGCTCTTAGATATTCAACTTGCCATGGAGTTATGTGCCAGAATTTGCCAGGTAAAAAACCCAATTTTTCTTTTCTAGACAGCTAGGCAGCGTTCAAAGCTTTAAACTCCATCAGAAGACTGGTCATCGCTACCAGCTGTGTTGGACCCTAACCGACAAAAACCATCAAAGTGAACGACTAAATTCTTCGCCTTTTCAGGTACACCGAAACTTATCATTCTCTTCTCTGCCCGTGATCTGTTGCAAGCAAAGAACTTATGGTTTGCGTCCTCTTAAGAAGAGTCGCATTTCAAGTTACCCTGGCTCCTCATTTTTCCCACTTTTTCGACATTGAAGGATCCATGCTCGGTGGTTAAACTGTGTCTAATGTCCCAGCTTCGTTCACTCAACAATGTTTTCAATCAGCTCCGCAGTCCAACTTCCTCCGGTTTTTGTGCTTGAAATTCTTGCCAGAATTACCAAAGTACTCGGCTTTCATGTTTCCTTTTTCACTACTACTTACTGCACTTCTGTGGATATAACATGTACTTCCTCTCTGCTGTTATAAGATTGAAAAGTGAGACTCTCTCTACCACTGCTAGTATCGACTCTGTTTGATAAAACTTCTTTTTCCCGGAGCACATCTTGTTTCTGTATGGTGGCCAGTCACTCTCTACACCTTTCTTTGCAGAGTGCATCTGTCCAGATTGCAATTGACATGAAAAGTCGACAGAGTTACCTTTTGCCACACTATTTGACGTGAGAGTCATCTGCTGCCAAAATGTGAGCTTATTGTCCAGCTTCACTCCTAGAGTTCTTAGTTAACAGCCGCTTTTAGACCTTCAGACCTGCTTGCACCTCAAAAATGGTATGAATTTTCCTTCTTATAACCAGGACTGACTCCGCTGCTAGGCTTAGACTTTGATCTTTCATATTGCTACGCACGTGTCTCATGATTTAGCTTTGCCATGGCTGAGTATATTCTCTGTCCAGTGCGGTGATAAATGCATGTTCATGCGTTGTAGTAGTTCTGTATATACCGTCCCCAGATTCCCTCTAAAAGGGTCAAAGCAGAAGCAATCAATGGTCCTCCACTCTAGTCAATCTCTAGATACTCCTGAGAATCTCTCATGGAAAACCGCAATGGGCCCAACCATCACCCTCTTCAATATAACCTACCCTGCCCTGTCATCATTGTCACCATTCAAAATGCTTCACAGCCAATAGGCACTGTCATGGGGAGATCTTTGTAGACTATGCATAGGTTAGGTTAGGTTTGCGGGCTGTAAGGGTAACCTCATCACACTTAAGTCTATGTAGACCCATTGTGATACCCATGATATTTCTTACTGCAGTTTAAATTCCTTCGTGCCAACCTTCTGGTCGCCCTTAAAAATTTGAGAAGTTCTGACCATCAGTTCGTCGATATGATCGAAGAAGAATTACCCTAGAATTCTATTTTTTAACTGACAGAAGTTTGGGCAGTGACAGAGAAAATGGTCCGTGTGCTCATGGATCTCTTCGTCACCCACTGTGGTGCATATCTTCTGTAACTGACAAGCCATATGTAGTTTGAATAAAACTCAGAGTTCTAGGAAAGGGAAGTAAACCAAACCTGTGCGATAGCTCTTCAGGGCCCTTTCCAACCAGGATCTCCTGAACGTCGATGCTAAAAGCCAGAGAAGTAGCATGAAATATCTTCTCGGACAGTGCTGTTTACTCCAGGTCCGTGAATGTCCTGAATGGATTCATACAAATTCTGAGTTGCCTCGCAAATCCGTGGGCTCATGGGTTCATACCTTATGGGAGTTGCACCCCCATAAACATCCCAATGGATTTACCTCCTCGTTCAACCCACGTAATTATCATAGAGCCAATGGTTTTAACGCAAAAAAGATATTTAACACCTTTAACCCAAACATGGTCAAGTATCTCCGTCAAATGTATCTGCGCATCTAAGCCGTTTCATCACGAATGCATTACGCACTATGAAATTCTGAGAGTTCAGCGGTTTGTCACTTTTATCACCTAAGTATGACAATTTTTCTTGCATTACTCCGTTTGTAGACAGATTGCAAATAAAATATTTCGCCATGTCATTGCCAATAAACTACGTGGACCTCAGGAAAATACCAATCTCCCACCCTTAACATACAATTTTTTTTTTTTTCAATTTCACCACACATCAGTAAATTTAAACTCACCACACCAAAGAGATACGCCACCAAGCACTTAAGAGAAAATTAATGTCAACAATAAAATATCACCCCCTTTTCGTTACAGATACTCAACAAAAAAATGGAAAATATCAACAGCATGCAACACACACACAGAGATGCCACCAAAGTGGTTGATTCACTGTTCAATAACAGAAATCAAATAAATCCGTAGATGTTGTATGGAAACAACCACCACCATCAGCAGCACAACACAACAGCAGCGAGAACACCGTAGCGTGTCGTCAACTCTTGTCTTGTCACACAGGCTCTTGCGCGCTCTCCGCACTGTTTAGCTTGGCCCGCTGACTGTGGATTGAGTGCTGGCACTCGGCGGCGGTGTTGGTGGAGAGCTGTAGCCTAGCGATTACCGACTGGTACATGCGTTCGCCTCGACTGTTTTGCGCCACTGTAATGTTTCTTCAGTATGCCATCAACCGCGCTGCCGATCGGTTTGAAGTTTGCGAATCAGAGAGTTCTATCCCCAATAGGCGAAGAAAATCACTTGTGGCATCGGTAGCCAAACAACATACTCCGTAAAATTATTTTGTATCTCAACATTTGATTTTCATCGTGAAAAAAAAATTGTTTTTCCATTCTTTCACTCGCCATCATCATCATCACCGGCTACAGCGGCTACCATTGCCATCGTTGTCGTCGTCGTCGTCGTTCGTGTCGTGTTCATTCTGCTCTGGTCCAATCCTCTTCTCAAAGTATCTCAGCGATGTTTTTGAAAAAGTGAATGAGAATTTGGGTTATCCACGGAAGGCAAAACGAAGGCAAAGAAATAAGATACACGCGGCTGTGTGTGCATGCACATCGGGCGTATACGCGACATTTATCTTCCCTTCGAATTTGTATTTCATAATTTCGCTCAATAAAGTGTGAAAAAGCCGCGAAATTTTATTACAAAAAATTTTAACAAGTGTATCTAGCTCCGTCGATCTGTGTGTGCAAAAAAAAAAAAAAAAAAGAAAATTTCCTCGCGTTTTTTGTTGGTTTTCTTGTCAAACTCGCCGCGCATTTTGCCGTCGCTACTACACGACTGCATCACACTATCGCATTGTAGTATCGCCGCGTTGTTCGCATGCCAAATGTAATTAATTCGCTCTCCAAATTGTTCAATTAATTGATGCCAGTGTTCTCTGTTCGTTTCCTATTCAGTTTGGCAAATTAAAGTGCATTTTTGAGAAGTAAAAAAAGTGTGAGAAGCAAAAAGAAAAAATTTGAAAATATATCTTGCGTTGATTAAAGTTAAAGAAATGAAGTTCCGTGTGTCTAGCATAGCACACCTGATGGCGGAATGATCGATCATGCTAAAGGTAAGTTTTGAATATTTTTTTTTCCTTTATTTTGTATTTATCACGAGTGTTATCTTGAGATGTCTCTTGTCAATGAGATTTTTTCTTCTGACGAATATTTGTGGCTTGATGGGGTTTTTCTGACTTAAAATTGAGTTGATGTCAGTTAAACTGAATTTTAAACTGAATTTCCCCGCAAAAGATTGGGAAATCATAGTGTAGTTCAATTCTCCATCACATCTAAACTGTGATTCGGTTCGTTTTTGTTTCAAAATTCAATGACTAATCCTTTTTCTTTCATCGATCTTTGTTCTTCCTGTATCTTTGTGACCAAAACTTGTATCTAAACCATGACAGATACACTTTTGTTAGAGAATTCTTTGTCCTTTCAGGTTCTTGTGATTTCCTTGTATCTTTCTACGAAAAACTTGTATCTACGGCTGGTTAAACCAATTTGTGATTGAAAATATCCACCTCCTTCGAGGTGTCTTTTATTTCCCTGTATCTTTTTCCAATAAACTCGTATCTAAAGCAGTCTTTAGTCCGATTTCTTACTTCTAATGCATGGCCATCTACTACAACTCGAATTAAAAGTAACTTTCTCGATTTAATTTGAATGAAAGCCACTGTGGAGATTTATGAAAATTTCCCATATTTCCGATTGAAATCTCACAGATTCTTCTTCAAAATAAAAACGAGTGTCTCTCTTGTTAGAGACGTTGACGGCAGCCACAATAACCACAACGACGACGAACTTGGACAGGGGTCTCTTATCAATGTTTCACTTATTTTAATTATATTAGTGAAGAACTACTAATCAATTTGGAGTTGCTCAATTTGTTGTTCGTTTGTTGTTGTGGTGAGTGTTTGTGTTTTTATTTAATTTTATTTAATTTTTTCTTCTTCTTATTGCTTATTTTGTTGATGATAATGCAAACAAGAATTTTTGCGTCCTGACGTTGATTTTATTTTGTTTTTGTTTTTTTTTATATTTTTTTTTTCTTTTACTGATGTAGAATGAAATAATTATTCTCTCTATCGGAGAAACAGCTCTCAGCGGTGGTTATGGAAAAAATATATATATTTATAATACAAAAAACGACAAGAATGAATGAATGGGAGTGCAGAAAAGGTTATTGCACTTGTATTGTTATTGTTATTTTAAAATAACAACACATTAAGCGAATGGGAAAAAATAAAATAAAGGAGGGTGTGAGGGAGAGATTCTTAGATGAACTGAGTGAGAATTGATTTTTTTTTTCGTTTACTTGTATGATTTGTAATTCAAGTTAGTTATAGAATTTGTAGATTTTTACGTGGTTTTTATGGGGAATTAGTGAGTTACAATTTTAGGGATTTGCCCATTTGTGATTGAATTTTGGCAAGTAGTCAGAGTTGTTTGAGCATTTTTAAGGATTTCCTGCCTTACCGGTATTGAATTCTGTGATTTGTTCTGTACTAAGTGCAACGCGGTACTTGGTCCTATTGGTTTTGAATTTTTGCATTATTGTCATTTAGAGTAGATGGAATGTAAAGGCTTAAGAGAAAGGTTCAGGACGTTCGGGACGTTTTGACGGTTTCCATGTTGCATTGTCTTGAATTCCTTTTTTTTCCATGAAGTTGGTCAATATTTTCTTCTTCGATTAAATGTCCTGTTTGTAGGTCATAAGGATCCTACTAGGCCTAGGCGCCATCATGTACGGTTTCTGACGATGTGTCTCAGAGTTTTCCAATTCTTTCCCAATTGAAGAGACTGCCTCTGAATTGCTCTGCGACAAGGATTTTTCGGTGAACCCACTCTTTTATCATTTTGGTAAGTGGCGTCCATGACCAATCCACTGCCAATTTCCTCATTAGATATTTATGCTCATAGGTTCCTGATCTGTTTTCTGGTAAAGATGTACGGTAAGGTGAGAATTATTTTTCGAACCTTTGCTGCTTTCTCGTGCTAGAGTACAGGTCACTTTTTAAGCGTTGAACCCATAATCGGATTTGACATTGGAATGAATCAGTCGAAGCCTTTTTTGGTACACTATTTGCCTTGTTTCGCTATATTTTGATTTGCCGATTCGACTGACCATGTCTTGTTCAATTCTATCGGTCTTTGGGTTCTACTATTGGTCAAGACAATGTTCCCAACAGATTGTTTCCTCTCATCTTTCTCGACCTAGTGGTCAACGATGTTGACTTAAGCATTCTGACTTCGTCGTCATTTTATGGAGGTAAAGGAATGCATCCTAATCGCAGCCCACTCTGGATTTCAAGATCCTCTGTCAGCCTTCCTCTGTGCAATATGGGAGCAACATTTTTTTTCAGGTCCTTCATACGTTTATCAACTAAATTCATCACAATCCCAAAATCCTTTTTCAAATTTAGGTTAAATAAATTAATAAATAGGGCAACAGCCCGATATTGGCCAAGACCTACCCTCTGACAACCATTGATGTTGTTGTTGTTACATTTGTTCGCTCTAATGGAAATTATTGGCGACTTCGAACGGCGAGTTGACAAGGTTTCCCATTATAGAGTTTACTCTCGGAGATTTACCATTCACCGACAAGAAATGGTGCCGTGAAAAAAGTGTTCCGTGGGTAGGGTGGATCTTGGGGCCTATGCAACTTGCACAGCAGTCCAAAACACTAGCCACTGAACTTGTATAATTCGGACCAGACTAGTCCTTTTAAACTCATAATTGTAAAAAAAAAAGATAGCATTGGATGCGGAAGAGCGTTTTCTGAGCCATGGCACTGCGGTTCCTTCCAAATCCTATTGTGTCATGACTTTGAAAATTTAGAGAAGGTTCTTTACTCCAGAGGTAGTTAGAAAGTCGGGTTTATTTTCTGAATAGATGGCCACGAAATGTTCTCATAGGTGAAAGAGGCAATCTGTGCAAATATGAAGAGACATAGTCTACAAAGTAAATCTAGTGGAACTTTCGTACGATGTGGGTGCTTCAGGTGGCTGTAGCCACTGATTTTGCCAACTGAAGGATGTCAACTACAAGTGACTAGAAAAAATTCGAGCGAACATGTCCCTGAAAACAAATTCGTTTTATAAATGCCGAGATTTCCCTTCTGGTTTGAAATTTTCTTCTGTGAAGCATGGAAGGAAAATTCATACTGTTGAGTGCCCGGTTGGTGAACTCATAAATGAATGCTCCTCCGATTTAATTTTGAGGTAAAAACTCATTTTTAGTCGCACTAAACACTAATTCTAATTCCTCAAGTTCCGAGGTGAAATGCCTTATAAGCTTTCACTTCCTCTATGAAGTCTTAAGGACACAAAATTTGTTTTTACAGACTTTTCTCGGAAAAGGAAAACTTTTGAACTGTTCGTTAGATAGCTAGCTTGGAGTGGTCCTTTGGAGAAAGGTACAAATAGATCAACGGTAGATACTGAACTGTTGGATATTGAATTATTTAGGAATTATTTTACCTGGCAGCACGTTCGTCATTTGTCCCATTATCCGGTGCTTTTGTAGCGTGTTTAGTCCGAGACTCGAATACTGCAATCATTCCTTGATGGAGCACCCATGATGATAATGATATCTGCAATAAAGGCATAAATTTGTTACTACTAGTCTTTGATGATACTATGATTGGAGATTTTTTTGGTAGTGAATTATGGATGCTAGTTTTTGTTACCAACTCACTGAGGACTGTCTCAGTAGTTTTTCATGTTGAAATTTACACAGACGGAAAAAAGGTCGGATATTTGCTCAATCATGAGACTAATTGGACGAAATCATTTGGTCTTAGACTTATAGTTTCGTGTCCCAACTCCTTCTTTCACTAGTAGAGGACCACAAACAAGCCTGCAGCTTTGAGCAAACTGAGAGCCAATGACTTAGCTCTTTCGATTAGCAGTGCTGCAAGCATTTGATATGCACGGAAAGATTTGAAGGGGTAAAAGCACCCGCAAAATATTCTCACAACTTTTCAGTCTTTCGTGGGCGACAGCCAATTCAACTACGATTCCCTAGTCTTAGTCTTATCAAATTGAGTTCCTTACGGCCCAAGCATTCCTCCTATCCAAATTCCACACTAAACAGCGACTCATGATGAATTCAGTCGATGAATTGACACCCCAAATGTGTCAATTTTACTTATTGACGTAACCATTCAGTTGAAATTCATTCCAATATCAAAGGGACAAAAATATTCACAATGTTTGAGAGCTTTTTGGCTTGAAGAGGCTTGAGTTATCGAAGTGAAGTCCGGGAATTCCACAGACAAACCACATAACCTCCAAGTTGACTGATAAACCTTTGACACAATTTTTACGGAATTTACAAATTTCATTTGCATAATGGTGTCAGTGGTGGTTTTTAACAATAATTTTATACGGAACTCTATGCAAGTGTTGATAAAGAGTTTGTGGAAAATTTTTTCCAAACCAATGTTGAGAATGCCTCGCAACTGTGTGCAGCTTTAATGGCCTTATTGTTCCACTTTGATGTCATCTGCGGTGCGATTCAACCCTTCAAAACCCATTTAGGTTTCGATTTTTTCAACTCGAAGACAAAAGCTTGTGTCCACACCAGTATTTTCGGCAAAAATTGTAGATTTGCCTCCATTTTTTGAACCTATTTTAGCCTTTAATATTGCTACTAACTGTGAACTATCCCTCAGGCGAGATTTTGCAGTAAATGTGTTCCTCTTCAACCTCCCATTAGGTTCTTATTAATTGGAGTCGGCTCTTCTTGTTCGAAATCTTCAAGTTCGGCTGGTTGTGTCATTTGAAAGGTTGTCGTACCGTCTATCCATGTCGCCCTCGGTCTTTTATTTATTTATTTTTTGCGCCGTCGTCATCTAAACTCCCTTTTTACTACGCCGAGATCATACGTATCATCAGCAAACATTGTGGAAAGAATCCACATGCTTCGTCCATACAACTTCTGCAGGAGTGGAAAGGATTCTCATAGCTCTCTCCTGTGAACGAGAACTTCACTCAGGACCGTCTTCTATAACAATTAAAGCGATCTATCATAGTAAACTCAGATGTTTGAAGTCCCCTTCGGGTCGCTTCAATTGGTTCAATGACTAGACAAGGAGATTTTCAAATTCCACGTGATATCACAATGGGCTACATCCAGTGTGTTGGCTTTACTACGGCCTTCAAGAACTCGAAGAAAGCAACTGCTGTACCGCCGATAGGAAAAAGTCTAAACCAGGCTATGTTGCTACCATGATGATGATACCACCGCACCCACGTCTTAGATGATTTGACTGCGTTGTCCCTCCGGGTTATACTCGAAGACTCTGTGAGCCGAGGCATTTGTGTCCATTCGCTTTACATGCCCTAGCCATCTGAACCGATGGATACGTATCTTCTTGACTAGGGCGATGTCGCTGTACAACTCGAAAGTTCATCGTTGAATCTTCTCCTCCAGAACCCGTCAACCCAACTGGGATCGATTATCTTACGAAGAATATTTCTCTCGAGGCAATCAAGGATATCTTCATCCGCTTTAGATAGAGTCCATGCCTCAGCTTCATAAAGGTATGATTAAGGTCTTATATAGAATCTCCTTAGTTGTTCGAGATAGAGCCTTACAATTGCCTTCTTAGCCCGAAGAAGCAGCGATTGGCAAGAGTTATTCTTCGCTTGATTTCTGCACTGGTGTTGTTATCGGATGTGATAGCGGAGCCCTACGCAGCTCTCAGAAACGATAGATGTCCAAAGGACTATCGGAAAAAAATTGCATGGAAAAAACATTTCTTCGAGCTGTGAATCGTGCCATCTCCATAGGCTTCCAATACATCTTTGACCAAATCTTCTTCGCCAATATGATTCAAGTTGATAGCCGCCTTTGGTTTGATTCGTTCCTTAGTGCATCTAAAACACTCTGCTTTGCATTGTACAGATCCACTGTTCAATTTTCAGTAAACTAAGCCGCTATTGACTCGTTTTCCTCTTCAATTTGATTGCAAATCTCCTCCAAGTCGTCTCCATTCTTCAAGGTTTCGTCACCAATCATATACACTTCGTGTCTATCTCTGTTTCAACAAATCATCCATCCATCTATCAGTACTCATTTTTGTTTTTTTCTTTCCTTTAATTTTTTATTAATTAAATTAAAAAATCAATTTTTTTTTTTTGTATCTTTTGGAGAGTACCTGCCGACAACTTTAGCAACCAAAATAAACAAATAAACGATTGCAAGTGTGATGTGTGTGCATGCACGACAGATATTCACAGCCGAAATGTTTATTTATATTTTGTTGCAAACGAATAATAATAATGGATGTGAAAAAAAAAAAAAATGTGGTTTTGCGTGTTTGTTTGATTTCTTTTTGTTAACCACCCCCCTCCCACCCTCCGCTCTGCTTTTTTTTTTCTGTGCTGCATTAATGTGCATTCTTGTTTGGTATAGACGATGCGATGATGATGACGACGACCGATGTCCGACGGTACAACGACGAGATGAGAGAAAGAGCAGAGATTGCATGATGGCTGTTTGAAAGGGGGAAATGCTTTTAAGATTTAGTTTCGTTTCTTTCTTCTCAGTCGACCGGCTGACTGGCCGGCCGGTTGGACAGTTGACCAGCCGGTGCAGCGGCGAGGGGATTTTTTATTTTTTTACTTAACCGTATTAAGATAGATTTAAATGATTGCAGATGAAATTTATGGTGACATTTTTAAAATATTTAATGATTATAATTTTATGTTTTATGGGTTCGATTATAGAGTTTTTTTTTTTATAACGTTGTATAACGATAAATGAAAGCAACCTGACAAGTTGGAGAAGGTGTTGAGGGTTTTTTGAATTCAATGCAAATTGGATGGGGGTATATTCAATGAAGAAGGTGGGCAACCATCTTTAAGACATTGAAGGCCTCTTGACTTGTAAACAGAAGAAGTCTTCCATCAACCACTGCCTGATCTTTCAAAAAATGTAAAGTCTGACGGCTGGAATTTGAAAACATTTTTGTTTTTGTATTCAATAGATTCCTAACCAGGCAGATTTGAACCACGACTTCTACGTAGGTACCTTGCTGTGGCTCTAGACATTCGCGTTTTTGAATCATACATCTCTGTACATGTACGCTGCATGCCTCACAGCCTCTTCCCTTTAAGGGGATATAAGCTTGTTATCGAAGCCTTCAGTCGAGCCAATACACGTTGGATCCAGCTAGACATATGTGCAATGGCTAGAATGTTATGGACGGGTTATAATAAGAAGAAATCTCTGTCTCTGGTCAAACTAAGTTGCCGCGAAGCAAGGATAGTCTTCGGCATCATTACTGATCACTGCGCAATTGGCATTCATGCGGAGCTCCTCGGTATACATCACAACGACTATGTCAGAAGTTGCAAGGAGGAGGAAGAAATTGAATCTGTCCGTCACCTACTGTGTGAATGTCCTGCCCTCGCCGGTAGAAGAATGAGGACTCTTGGTAGTTACTTCTTTACGAAACTGGAGGACTTGCATGATATCAAGCTGAGGGTCCTCCTAAGATTCGTATCCCTATCTAAGTGGTTTTAAATCAGCGGCTGCCACTATATTTACAGGTTCTCGGAGTAGAGCTAGAAGATGGGCACAATGGGCGCTTTTTCTGGTCTAAGTGAGCAATGACGTATGTCACAAAGCATCCATTTACCTAACCTAACCTTAGATATCACAGTATCCCCTCATAGAGAAGCATAGAAGGGGACCTATGAAACGTATCCCAATCCTGACAATTTGTAACCTTTTTAACGATCTAAATGGTTTAAACACTGCCAGCATGCCCTATCACAATTTTCTTAATGATTTTAAGAGTAGCCCTGGGGTTTTTAACTCAAGAACTCATAGATGATTACTTGTCTATTTTAGTCCTCTAGAGGCAAAAGGGCTTCAGTTTAAATTCTCGGTTTTGTGTAGTTTGAGCTGCACTACGTACGTATGTTTATCCCACGAGATGGCTCAGTTTTCCTTGTCTCTTCATTAGTTACCTGTTTTAGTCTTCTGTGGGTACATCTTGGCTCAAATATAGTCACACGACTGAGTAATTTCTCGTCAAAACCTTGCATTGGCGAGGATAGGACTGTGTACTCATTCGCTTTCTTGATCGCAATTCTGTCACTCATCACGGATACAAGGTCAAGAATATACATATGCGTCTCTTTGTTTCAGGGAAGAAGTACGATGGATCAATATCGTGTCTGAGTACTTCATTCACTTCATTCATTCAATGTTGATTAATGTCACTGACAATCAGTCACAGCCTACCTTAGTTATCCTACTTAAATCGGCACCAAGCCAGTAGAGTTCAGGCCCACTTAACCAGTCTCAGTGGTTTTTTTTTTATAATTTACGACCTAAAGTGGTTTTAACTACCCTACGGACATTAGGGAATTTAGACGAGAGACGAAGGAGATACCTCTGCACGTTCTTTTTAAATGTTTGCGGGTTGTACTGATGGGGAAACACAGAGAGGATGGATTGGAACCAAGATTACTATGTCTTCACCGAATTTTTGGGCTCTTTCTTTATTTTTAAAGTTAGTCACTTCCTTCAGTCGCTTGAGAGCTCCTAAATGTTTAGGAATATTCGCCGAATTCTTAGCAAGATGATCAAGCCTTCACTGCCATCCTCTGTAGCGACAAAACCTCGATTTGGTTTAGACCCAGTGGCTTTTTATATTCGCTTCCTTTAGTCACTCCCCCCATTCGCTACAGAGTGCATACAAATTTTCAAAAAAAAATGTTTAAGGAATGTCGTTCACGCCCAGTTTACACTCACCTAGCCTATCCTCACAAGCTATCCATTGGATACATTTGCATTCATACCCGATCTTAATGAATCCACTTGCAACATCCATTACTCACAGGCGATTAGTAAATGATTTCAAGGAAATTCCGCGTCATGGCAATCGAGACCGTCTGAGTCAGAAAAAATCGTCTCGGCCAATATCCTTTATACCACGTTCCGCTGTTTACTTTTTTATAGCTCCAATGACTCAAGACAAAAGTGACTCTCGTAGATATTCAATTACGCAAACACTAATTACTTCATCTCAAAAAAAATCGAATGGCCATCTGTGTTGTGTACGGTACCGAAGTATCTAAATTGCGACAGAGAGCGGTGTCTTAAGTTGTCACCGCCAATAGAAAGATCAATTAATTACCAAAGCTAACGTGTTCTTTTTTCCCCAATAATTTGTGCATATGCTGACCAAGCTTTGGACATTTCCTATTGAAAGATACTTTATGCGTTGTCGGTCAGTATTGGATTTTGTTTTTCAATTAATTATGTGTTCGCGCACTTAATGAATTTTTCAACTGTCATGACACAATTGGAATCCGGAATTTCGCAAAAAATACACATATGACATATTTATCTCTTCGTAGATTTATCAATTAATTAGACGGGTTGGATTGTTTTGTTACCTATGCATTGTCACATCGAACAGAGATTA
Organism: Matsumyia berberina; assembly: GCA_917880715.2. Taxonomy (NCBI): domain Eukaryota; kingdom Metazoa; phylum Arthropoda; class Insecta; order Diptera; family Syrphidae; genus Matsumyia; species Matsumyia berberina. The sequence goes on from OU862870.1 coordinate 123,755,252, forward strand.
AATGCCAACAGTTTGCAGTTTCTGGTGATATTTCCAAGAACCCGTCATCGTAGGTAGGTTTGTTTGCTTTTTTTGGCAGCCACCTAATGAATTAAGTCGACCGGCATGAGTAATGGGCAATTGAATCCAAATTGATGGAGTTAACAATGTTTTGCGAGCGAAGATACAGTATCTCACTTAATGGGTGATTGAGTTGAGTTTAGATTCTGTTCGATTGTGGCAATTCTAGTGTTTTCGACTCTATCTGGGGGTTGAATAATCGTTTTCTCAGTTCCAAGAATGTCGTTGGCGAACGAAGTACAATTAATTAATTGAGGCCAACGCTGATTCGTGGTGCTCTTTCATGCGAATTGGAGTTTAATTGTTTAAGTGAATTGATTGCTTTTAAAGAACAACAGAGGTTAGGGGAGTTCACTTTGAAAAACTACCGAAAGCAGACTTGTCATACTATAGCTCGGGTTGACTGTCTTCTTCGTGAAGTACCTGGAAACAGTGAGTCTAAGAACAACAGATCTCTGCAGACAGAGAAGAGGAAATAGGGCACTGTGAGATTCCAAGAGTCAGCAGAACCAGGAAAAAAATCCTTCAATGGCTTTGGTGAACTGTCAAAAAAGCCACCAAAAAACAATCCTACACCATTATCATACCGGTTCTGTCCTTGGATGCAAGAAGATCCAAGTGAGGCACAGATACTATACAGATGCAGATACCTTCCAGAAACGCTGGAATATCGTTGTAGGCGATTTACATAGGTTCCGTACCTGAAGCATCTCATAGATAAGGGAATCGGGTAAATAATCGGAAGGAGATCTGCATTTGGGCCTAGTAATTCTTGACTGAATGCTTGTATGTAACTTACTTCAGTGGTGATGAGAAGTCTGGACTGGCTTTGGACTTGGAGTACCGTCAAATTTCGTTTGTGTCTGTTATTCACGATAAATGGTCGAATTATGACATATTAAATTATTATGCCAATAAATACACAAGTCCCTCCCTGCATTCTAGTATGACGAGTTTCATTCAACGGCTGACTGCGCCCGTCTATCCCAGCCCCAACATGACTTCCTTATGTTCCTTATAATGGGTACATAGTACCTCCCAGAGTTACGGTCAGTAATTCGATGCACATAAATGCAAGTACATCCAATCAACCGAAGCCTTGGGCGTGAAACTACTCGTAATAATAAATTTTTTATAACTTACTTAACTCAACCTTGGTTGGGAATAGCCCAAGACTGGCGAGCTCTAATCCTTTCCATGCGATTGAGCTATTAAAAAAAAATCAGTAAATCCGTGCTCAAAACGTCACAATAAAAAATCAAAACTCCATGTTGGACATAAAATTTGTGCGGATAAACTTGTTGTTCCACCAACAGAACCAACGGCCCATCGTCAGCTACGACTCTTTCCACCACAAAAAGATTGTTTGACTAATTAATTCTGTCTCCGAACTTAAACACAACAATTTCCTACCTTCACATTCTCTACGTGTTTCTCCATAAAAAAAAAAAAACAAAAACAAATCCAAACGGAATTAGATAGTATAACACTCACTCTCGTATCGTATCGTACACTCTCCTCTCATTTGAGATTCACGAAAACCAATTTTTGGTCATGTTGCGCGCCTTCGTCTAAATCACAGCTCCAACGATCTTATGCGACACAGAGACGTACACCCCGCCCCTATAATAAGGAACGACTTGTGCGCTAAGGTGGCTACTGTTGGAATTTTTTACGCTGATTATGGATTAACATAAATTCATAATTTTAATTATGACACGGGAACAAGAAATCACAATCGGTGCGCGACCCGTTGTCGTCGTCGTCGTCGTCGGTCCAACGATCGAGACGATTGTATTCCCATGGCACGTCGTATGGCCGGTCGATGGCAATGGCAATACACTCGGAGCACTCGGAGTTTTGTCCGGGCTTGTATCTGTATCTCTAGGTTGATGGTGTGTGCTTTTTTTTTTTGCTCTCCACTGACAGATGAAGAAAATGAAATCGATTACGGTTGATGAATATTAAAAAAAAAAAAAAAAACGATTCGAAATAAATTAAAATGTAGTTCGAACCAATAATATGCGGACCGGTCAGTTGCTCTGCCTAATTAATTAGGCATATCGCATGCCTTCGCTAGGGGGAGATTCCATCGGATTGTATTAATGAGAAGTGTTTTCGATTTATAACAACACAACCTTCAGGTTGGCGATTCGTGTTTTGGGCTAATTTCCCTACTAGAGTTCGTCGTAGAGCGGGTAGAGCTTCTGAAGATTCTCATAGTGGATGTCGACAAGATGACGCAGTCTTCCGTGAATATCTATTCGCATTTGGTGGCAGTAAAATGTCTGCGAAAGCTTTGTCAATTTTTGTACAGAGTCTGCACCTTCATTTGCTTGCTTTTGAGTACTGGACGTTTTGAGTACTGGAAATGAAGGAAGGTCCATCGATAGAAGAGAAGCAGCTTCGCCAGTTTGTTATACAAAAGTAAACCCGAGTTTGAATTCTTCTCCGAAGCCCTTCCTTTAGGTCAAGCCCTGTCTAGGTCAGGCTCTCAGATTGCAGCAGCAAGTTCTGGAAGTGTCAAACGCTGCCCAATTAACTGAACGCAATATCACCTGTTGATTTGACCTTTTTTTTATTGACAGTCAGGCAGGAGAAAAAACGGTCTTTGCCACACAAATAAAACTAAACTTTCGCAAAGACCTCCGGGCTGTAAGGGCTTTGGTTTAGCACAGAAGATTTTACTGGTCGAAGTGCTCTTTGGACAGGTAAGAGGCTCTGATTGAACCTTGTTTGGGAAAGTCTAGAACAGCTGCCTTTCGGCTTGCCTGAGAGGTCGGGCTGATCACAGGACACAGTACCTGCCAAGACAAGTCGAATTCCCTTGCAGAATGCAAGGAGGTTGAGTTTGTTCTTAATTTCATTGACGAGATGTGATATAGAGTTGGATTGGTGATAGCTTCTTGAGTGTCCAAGCAGGCTTCTTTTTACCTACTTTGCGTGCGGTATTGAAAGAGAATTCCCAAGGATTTTTGCATCCAAGACGAAGCCAGTATACGCCAGCAATCGAGGTGCCTTCTGTGTTAGAGCCGTTTGTAATCCCGTCATGATTTCTTTTTTCGTAAGTTCGAACCCAAGAATCTCTCAAGGCAGAATTCAGTTTTGAAATTTATGGCAAAAAATCACTCTGATGGTTGGTGAGTGCCACTCACTGCGTGGTGTGATCGTTCTGATCATTCCCATCGGTGTCCTATATTTGACATTCTATCGGTGTCGAAGCGCCAGTGACTCCCGGGTTTGGGTTTGTATTTCTATCTCAAGTTTATTCTTCAGTGATGGCCACCGAACCACTGGACTGTAAAGTAGGATCGGCGTACACTCACTGCATTAATGATACTTCCAGTTCCTTTCTATGTCCTTCTTGGTGCTTTCAGCGCCAGTGTTGATAGTATTGCTGATTCTGATTGCCAATTCGGGAAGTAAGTGTCGATGTCTAACAGTCTCTTAGGTATCTGCGCTAGTTGTCGATCACTTCGTTGCTGTCGCATGAGTTTGAGAAGAAAGTTTTTCCTGACTTCCTCTCGACATTCGTGGTGAGCTGTTCAAATTGGATTCCTTGTCTCTACCTCTATTCTAAGAAGTTTCCCGTTTCACCAGGTTGCTTACCAACTTTGAAACCATCTATCCAGAGAATGAATCTCCTCTTTGAGCGGCATATAGTTGACAATGCCGTCATGTCCACAGAACACTCTTCATAGGTTTCTGGTGTTGCCTCTAGGTTCATAGGCTTAAAGGCACAAGCCCTTCTCAGCCCATCCTTAAACACCTCCGAATACCAAGTATCGTCGTGGTAGTTAATTCTTAGAACGATCGCAGTGATTGTTTCGTCTTTCAACACCTTCGCATGGAAACATAAGTCAACCTTGCCCCTTTTGCTTAGACACTCAATTTTTCTATCAAAGTTTTTCAATCACATCTGATGCCTGACCCTTCACATACTCTCCACCTACTTCACATTCTATCAAGTCCCTCTGTACGACAAATCATTAAGTCTTGACCAGCGGCGCACATACCTTCCACCATCGCAAACAATCTCTTAACTCTCCATAATAACATTGACCTCATGGCTTAAGGTGTCACTTAGCCTACTATATAGTCACAGTCCTTAGAGTCTGCCGAAGAAAAACCCCATCGAACAAATTAAAGAAAATTTCCAACATCCATCCGCGCGGCACTTAAGTTTCCTTTGTATGGCCAGCGACATGCGGGGCGACCCCATCACTCTGCCGAGATGTTTCTCCCATTTGACAGACAGATATATGTATGTACGCCATGGACACATAAAAACATGCATCTCTTTGTGTTCGAGAATCATCAAGGAAATAGCACACACCGGCAGGAGCAGCGTTCATCGTCAAAGAACAAAGCCGCCCTTAAGTATATCGCTTGCGTTTCCACACACAACAAACAATTTTCATCCTCGGGCGGGGGGGTTTCACTTTTTGTTGTTGTTGTTGTAATGAGCACAAATTGCTATTCAATTACCGCCACTAAAGACGCTGCACACACGTCCAGCAGGCGTCCAATCACCCATCAAAGTCATACGAAAATACTATGTAGTCTCCCCCCTTTGTCGAGTGCAGCAACAAGTTGCAGCAACATGGTAAAAGAAAAAAAGACGTGTGTATTTACACAGATTCGTCGAAGCGCGTCAAACCAACTTCGGGAGAGAGAGACACCCGAAGGGGTAGGATGGTCTTAAACAGAAGCTTAAGCCTCTTAACGCGAGTGATGCAAGTCCATATCGGTGGCCTGTGGCCGTGTCGGCAGTTTGTTTACCAAAAGTGCCGTCTGTGTACCCAGTCAACACACGGGAAGAGCCACCTTAAGATGCGCACCGCCATTGACATAACCACATTCGCACGTGGCATTTGATGAGTTTTGACAGATGTAAGCGTCGTTTGACAATTACTTCTGCCAGGCAATGGCCGACTTTTTTTTTGGCGAAAAAAGTTTATTTACAGTGCAAAAAAGTCAGTTCGCGCGAGGGTGTTAATCGAATCCATTGTGCCGAGCGGATTTGACTGATTGATTGACTGATTCACGGTGTGGAATAGTGCATCCGTACGGTCCGTGTAGCTTCTTGGTACGTACACGAGTAAATGCCAATTTGCGGTTTGTCGGTCGGTTGTATGCACCTGTGCTCGCTACGCTCTGCGGACGGACGATACTGTCGCTTTTATTTTTGGTGGCTCAAATCAGCTGATTGGCACTTTTAGTGGCGCGGTAATGGTAGGTGGTAGGTACCGTCTCCTGCGGATTAATCATCAACTGTCGGGTGGGAAGCAATTGTTTTTGCAATTAAATTGTTTATCTGCTGGCTGTCCTTTGTTTTGACCTAAAAATATCTGAGAAATCGCTTAATTAATTCTATTTTGAGTGCGCGCGATGGTTGGGAATGTTCTTGTCAAGTTTTTTTTTTTTTGTGTTTATGGGAAGGAGTGTGTTTGGGTAAATTTAAGGTTATAGTGCGTTGAATTGTGTTCATTTTTTGGTCGGCGATGTTGCATTTGATGTGCGGTGCTGGTTAGTTGTCAGTTTTGGCGCAGATTTGTTGGATTTTATGAGAACTTTGTCTGGTTTCAGTGGTGGTAGATGCAGATACTGTGATCAAATGGATTTGATGAGGTTTCCATCCACGACATGGGTCTGATTGGGATGTCTTCCTGTCTCAAAAGTCAGTTTTTCATAATCTCTCCGTGATAGCGCCAGCAGTCCTTAAAAATGTGACAAGACTATTTCCATCGTAGCAGGCAGTTCTTAGGAACCAGCGTTTGTTCCATAAAGAGGGCTTTGTCTAAATTTTTCTAGAACACTTCAGCACTCTAGAATCGTTCAGTGCTCAAGGCATTCTTCATGGCTACGGTCGGTTATCGATTTTCTTTCAGCCTTTTATGAAGAGCGATGAGTTCCGAAACAATGCTCTTCGCAGTAGTTTAAGGTAAATGCCTGATCCTCTTGGGATCTTGTGAACACGAATTCATACCTCATGTTCTTCTTCGTGGAAGACTTTCCTCCTTTAGGTTGATCATTCCTTCCTTCTTTGACCTCATTTGCCGATAAAACGGTGCCAGGGTCCTCAGCATCCCAAATGTCCTTGTCCCATTTAGTCAAATCGACTAAGGAATTTGAATACCGAACGACATCTTCGGTAGGACACTGATCTTTCTCTGATATGCTTTGCTAAAGGAGGGTAGGTCCAGGCATACGACTGTTAATTATCACACAGCCTGACTTTCTCTCAGATCTACCCGATCGTTAGTCTGTCGGTTGTCATCATGGAGTTGTCATCGTCTTGTCTGTTAGCCCATCGTTGCCATGCTTCGAGTCCAAAAGTCCTGCACTTTGATCTTCTTGGTTCTCATCATCTGACTGTTTGGTGTTTCACGATTTGAGAATGTTGGTCCCACGACGGTATCTATTTTTCAACCCTCCTCACGTATTTCTTTTTGAGTGTTTGAATCTCTGGCCGATGAACTCTGCTTCAAGTTATTCAGTGCCAGTCGGTAAGATGATGGACCGCCACAACATCGCCAGTTTAGCAGTGACTACGAAACTGGCCTCCACAAAGGCACCTAGAGGAGCTCATAAGAGACTGATTAAACGCTGATATCCTTGGGCACGATTTGCTATATGCCTACACCACCACTAAAGCTCTTCGATTCCTACAATTTTACATCTATCCACATCACACTCCTAACTCCTCTTCACACTCTTCTAACTTAACTTTTCAAAGTGTTTCTTATGTCATATCCAGAGCCTTTCAATTTCTTCCACGAAGTTCCATAATGAAACATAAAAAAAACTCTCAAAAGGACCACAAAACTCTTCAACCAAGTCACCTCCACGTATGACCTCTCGTTGTCGACAAACTATTGCCTGCATTCTTCCCTCTGTGGCAACAGGCAGGGATTTATACTTTCAAAGTTTTATCGGTTTTTTCAAGTTCAACGATTGTTTTGACTTGATTCCGTTTAACATGGGGTTTTGGTGGATTTATTTTCCTTGTGTTAGGCCAACTTTTGTGGCCTTCATTCTTGGAGGCTATCTCCCATTGATTTTCTTGGCGTCACATCGTGACCTTTTAAGATCCTTCCAGACTTATTCCCACTGGGTTTGGAAAACACGTACGTCCTCGTAGGCTACCAAATAAATAATTTTCTGACATTAGACTCTTGGAAATCGATATAAGTTTGCAGAAGAAGTTGGAGTCATTTCCGTCCCCCTGTATCTGGATACAACATTGCTAAAATCTATGTCATCTGATGCACTTCTTGGAGTTTATTGTGCTTTTTTTTACTGGGCAATGACCTGTGCAGATACCCACTGCCCTGGAGGCAGCTCTAGATATTTTCGCGAGTCCTGTTTTGGAGTTCCTCCATCACGGTCAGAACTTCATAGTTTTGTACACTATTCCACCTAGAATAAACTTTGATAGATGACGTGAGAAAATTTTATTCCACACCACCTAGTGGAATGTGACCTTCTTTCACTATGAATCTTTAAAGATTTGGCCATCGCCTGACTAGCCTGTTAACTTGTTCGTTTACCTCTATGTTACTCTGACAAATAACTCAGAGGTTCAACAACCATAGAACTGTACGGAAGAAGAGATATTAAGGGCGAATCGATGACAGTTGACGACGTAGGTATCATACCTTCTCCAACCGGACTTCAGTCGACCAGATTTCGCTCATGTTTTTCAGGTGAAAGTGCTAGTGATTCTCGATACATGTCTCGAGCTCAACGACCTACTTATTCCGCGACTAAGGGTGCCCTCTGTCACTTAAATCCGTGTCCCAGGACATTTTGGGGTTTAGATTGTAGATTTTAAAGCGTACTGCGACCATACACTGTGCCCTCGCTTACCTAGCGGCGCTGGTCAATGTATACTTGAGTTGGAACCTATCCAGCAGTCCAATGACTCTGACAAATTGGAGTATCTTAAGTGGACTTAGCGAGGGAAGATCTTCGTCAGATATGAAATATTTCCCTAGTTGAATCTTTCTGTTGTGAGGAAGTACCGCACAGTCCTTAAAAAGATTTATTAGGGTTTCTTCATCTTTATCGCAGAATCTGCAGTTCTCATTACCTTAAGTCTGCAGTGCCTCGTTAGGAATCTTGTGAGAACACGTAACTTCTTCTTGGTCATGTTGATGCAGGTGATGTATCTCTTTCGGTTGTAGTTTCCGAGGAGTTTCTTAGCCTGCCGAGGACCAGGGAGCTCAGTCCATAACATTGTTCTTTCCTGCTTCTCCTTTTCTCCTAGCTTTTCTCTGGCTCACGACCCTTTCCTTTCAATCTCATCTGCTGTCTTACCCTCGATCCTACCGTGGTCTTGTACCCAGCGGAGGGTAACTTCATTACTTTGTCCCAATTTATTGATTTTCTCAAGTCAGTCTTACACTATCTTTGATTTTATTTCATGGCAGTCTAGTGCCTTGATGGCTGGCTGGCTGTCTGATTGTATCGCGATACTTTTTCCGTGATACTTCCTGTTGGGGTTGAATTGAGCGCATCTTTCAATTCTAAAGAGCTCTGCATAAAAAAGGCTGGAAAAGGTTCCTATGGATTCCGCGTGTCTTGTTCTCGGACCGTATACCACTATCCCTGTTTCCGTGGGTGTTTTCAACCATCTGTACACCACTTGATGCAGTTTGGTTCAATTAGATACAAGTCGGAATCATTGCTCATTTTGGAATCGAACTTCCTTTCGAAGCAGTCCCAAGGTAGGTTGAAGAAGGAAATGTTTCTGAAAGGATCAAGGTTTCCTTTTTCGCAAGCAAAAAAGTCGATAAATTGGCCAGACGAGGTTGAACTCTTGCGCCGTATACATTCCATATTGGATCTGTTAAGGGAAGGCTGTATTCATAGCTAATCACAGATGGACGATGTAGCCCATATAGAACCAAACTAATGCCAATCACCTCAACAGCAGAAGTCAACGGTAGGTACATTTCTTGGCTTGTAGCAATCTGTATGGGTTACTGGATGGTCGGTAACTAAGGCATCCCCCTTAATACCTACTGTCGCAGTTGCGAAGATACAATTGAGGCAAATCCCCCCATTATTTCTTCTGCAAATGCAAGGCTCTCGCCATATCCAGGAATCGTACTTGGTCAAACCCTTACTCAACAAACTCATCCACCTATCGGGGAAACATATCTCTGATATGCTATCCTTCCTCAAATCCACAGACTATAGTCCATGGTACTACCTTGATGTGCTTATTGAGTTTCAGTCACCGTTTGCTGATCAGGACTGCTTTTAACTCTGTCTAAACAAAAACTTGATGCACCTTCGACTCGAAATAACGAAAGGGAGTGTACAGCGTCGATAATGAATGGAGAGATGAACAAATACGAGCGACAACTACATAAGCAAACCAAAATCTTGCCTCAGACTGCCAGCAAAAATGACCCAAATCAAATGTCAAATGGTTAAGAGAGGCTTGTTGATCGAGGCACAGATACAATACAGACAGAATGGAAACAAAAAAATTCGTTTAGTTCAGTGCATCGTTAACCACATATTTTGTGGACAGATGGCATTGCATCTCAATGTTCATCGAAGGATCAATCCATGAGCTCTTCTAGCCAATTCGATGTTCAATTTGGCCCATAACATTTCCTTAGATCACCCGTTTATGACACTCATTCTATTCGCCACCAAAGTGTATCTTTCAGAGTGAACTCGACCAGTACTGCATGATGCACTTTTAGAATGCTCGTTCAACCAGCTTCCATGAATGACGAATGCAACGACATTCCTAACTGATAGCAAACGAGTCACCTAGTCCAATTTTGTTTTCCAAAATAGCTTGAATATCGATATGGAATCTAGGGGTTTTCCCTAAACGTATCAATTGCTGGAATGTAACAATCTCATCGATAACTGCCACTTCACACGAGTAGGTGATGAATCAGGCACAATCTTCACTTTTGTCTCAATTTTGAAAGCAGTTTAGAGTGAGCTAGCTGGGGTTAGCTCGGTGTCCCGTGGGGACCCACATAGGCTCAAGGTCAAGGGTGATACCTAAATTGAGTCCATCTTCTTACTTCTGTCTAGCTTTCCTGATGGCTTCAGCGATTTCTCTCTATTTCCACCTTTTCAAGCCATAAACCTATTTCGATCCCAGTTTCTCTCTCTTCGAATCAGTCACTTCCACCACTCTACCACTCAAGTGCGTCTACACAGTCTTAACCACCTCACCCCATTTAACTGGCAGATCTGCCCGCCCCCACTTAGATTAATCATCATTGTGTCAACAGAAAATGCTGTCATAAATAACCCGACACGCTGTAAATGTTATTCGCCAATTTAAAAACAATTTGACAGAAATCATCGCGGTGAATATAAATCACATTTCCACCCAAAAACATGCACCAATTCGCCGCGCAGTTCCACCCTCTTTGCTGTTAATTAACAAAAGCACACCCCTTCGCTCCTGGGATGCGGCGAGCCACAAAGGCCGGCGCGCAATAAATCACAGCACACACACCGGCACAATTCTCCACCTCATTTCGAAAAATGAAAAAACAAACGAAAAACCTCAAATAAAAGCGCCTCGCTCCGATTGGCTCTTAGCTTGTCGCCCCAACCATCAACATCATCATCAACGTTGTCGTTGTCGTCAATATTATCATTCTCATCCTCTTCCTCGTCACCATCGCCATCATCATCGTCAACATCATCACCGTCGTCGTCGCAATTTGCAAATTACCCGCCATAAATTTTATCTAAATTAGATGGCATTCGCGCTTTTACTCACTCAATTCAGCGGTGTGCGGTTTTTCGCCGGTGTCCTCCCTCTCCGTACGACGTTGTGGGATATCTGTGACGCAATGTACACACAGAGATACATATTTGGCCGCTCTGCCACCAATTAAAAGACGATCTTCCGCAAAGATCGCGGTTTGCGATACACCATGGTTCGGTGTCGCTTATCTGTTTATCTGTTGCAATTAAAGTGATGCCGCGCTCCGTGTGTCAACCTAGGTGTCTCATCGTCTCATCACTCCATTGTCTCGGTGCTTCATCATTCCATTGTTTGCGTAGAAAAAAAACAAATTCTTGAGATACTTTGTAACACTGTTGTGTCTCTTGGAAACTATTTACAACCCCTCGACGGAGTGAACCACCTGTTGTTCGACACTGGAGGAGTACTGAAATTGGACTTTGTCTGCCTCTATCAGGCACATACTGTCTGAATTGCTCGCATGTGATTAGAGTGGTTTCGTGATAGTGACGAGGTATGTGATTTCCATACCCCAACCCTGTGAATGGATGGCTCTCACGCTTTTTTAGCGTTAAGTATGATTTCCTGTGAAATTCCGCACTGTCAGGTGAATTTATAACAAAGTGATTGCGGTATCTCGGTGAGAGAATCGATCGAATTTGAGTGTCACCTTTGACGATCGAGTCAAATCGCGTTCGAGTCGGGTGACTCACGTGGCTTTGTGTCGTCATTGGCCAGGCATTGGACGTAGATGTCCAATTTGCAGATAAAGACATATGGGGACAGTAACCAGTCGTAGAGAGTGGATCGTGGAATACCCTATGGTCGTTACCATAATGTTATTTTAATCGATTTTAAAAAATAACTTCAGAGTGGCGTTCAGCAACGAAAGAGTAGGCTTATCACTCATCTTGTCCCAAAAGCCAAAGGAAAGACCGGTGAAGGTCGATTTTTAATTAAGTGGTCACATTCGGTTAGTGGTTAGTGCGTTCGCCATTCGGGTCGACAATAAATTCTAGGTCCCTTCCATGCGTGCGAAAAATGTAACACGCACGACATGAATGGTTGCGAGAAGCTAGGTCTTGGCTTATCCCAAGCTGTGGCGCCAGCTATTTTTTTTTATGTCGCTTGAGCCGTTTGACTATAATGGTCTTCTACTGTTAAGGACTGCATTTGCAGAACACAAGGTTCGCCGAGCTGCAAGCTATTCGAAATGCCTCCACTGAGCCATTATTTTGATTTTTGGCTTGAGTCAAGCAAAGTCGAACTTAGGTCCGGATCTCAGGTTGAGTTACGTTCGCTATTTAAACGCGTTCCGGATTGAGGAAGAGTCTCTGTTTGAAGCACAGCAGCATTTTACGTCCTCGTGTTCTTGGGACTTTAGCTCTACAGACCGGCCAAAGCCGAACTCTATAAGCTGAGCAAGGCCTTTACTTGTGCAAGCACAACTGAGTAAACGAAGACCTCCATGTAATCGGCGCTTCTCGTGGATCTGATTACAACAAGACCTCGTTTGGAGGTTTCGAGGAAAACTCGAATAGAAAAAAAATTGGTAACTACCGAACTGCGTTAGGCCTTCGTACACAAAGTTTTAGAGGGATAAGTGCAAAACTTTAAGTCGCTTAGCGACTGGGACGGCCTCGAAGAGCTAGATATTTACTTACTTAGATGAAGATACCGTACTTATGTGGAGCTCTATACGAGGTTCATTGGCGGATTGCTCTGACAATCGAACCCCAATCTGGGTAGACCCTGGAAGCCATAAATGTTAATCAGAGCTTAAACTGTAGACGCCACTTCATCGGAAAAAACCAAGAATCGAGGAAGAGTGGCTTAGTAGAAACACTAAAGAAGTTGCAACCCGGTCTTCAGTTAAGGCTACAGATAGAGGATTCAATCCTCAGGGTTGATTAATTTGGTTAAGGAATATCAAGCTTAGATCCTTTCCAAGACTCTATTCTTCGAAGAGACTCGAGACGACACAATGGTTTTGACTTCAAAACCCGAGAATAGCGGGCGGATCTGGCATCGCAGATCATTCCGAAAGCCGCTGATTTTGTAGCACGATTCTGTGCAGTGACTGTGGAAAGGGCACGAGTCCGCTTAACGAGACAGAGTTCGTCTTACACTTTCAAGTTCCCTAATAACCAAATTTTTCAAGAAAATTATTGGAACGTCGTCAATTTTCTTGGAAGACTTAGTCTGAGTCTTGAGATGATCAAGACACTTTTAGTCATCCAAATCTTCTAACTTAATCGTGGTCTTAAGGCTCTCGTTTAAGGTATGACTTCGTACAAAGTTGTTTTGTAGGTGGACACTTCTCCTTGGCTCGTTAAAGCTTTGCGTATTGGCTTTGCTTGAGTGTATTCGGAGACTAAGTGGGATCAAAGCCTCTAAATTGGGTCTTTCTCTACAAAACATTAAATTCCTTTTAATTGGGCCTATGAGGATCCCTCAATGTAGTTTCTTTAGCACGAGGAGGTCTTCTGCCCCATAGTCTTCGTTTAGATGTGGTATGACAGGAGTGCCTTCCAACTATTTTAATCGGTCATCTATAGGAAATCTGTGTCCAATGCCAGCCCTTAGAAGTTCCATTGGAGCTAGAGCTCACTGGCCTTCCAGTGCATTCGACAAAATTTTCACCGAGTCTGTATTGTATAGTAGCCCGTTCAAGACCATTTCCCTGCCACTAAGATTTTCCGAATCCATCAGTCACACACGGAACTGATGACCCAGATTCCTCTTGGTTGCACACATCACTTGTCATTACCGCAAAACATCGTTTGACACACCCTACACGCGATAGGGGTCGGCTCTGTCAACTCAATCTTTTTCGCAATGTAATGGTGGCGTAATGAAATTGTCGTGCTCATTGTGAAAGCACCCACCATACACCATCGCACCGGTAAAAACGATGACTCGCCCTTTGGACATTTATTCCGATTGGCCTACGACGACAACAGAAGTCGTGGTGTGATGCGTGTTTATCTGTATTTCCATGGCGATTTCATAATTTTTCTCGGGACTTGTGCGAGTGTCGTGAATCGCAATTAGCAATTCACGATGACTACGCTTATGGACTCCTTGGGACCCACTCTTTTCACAATTGTGTTAGTTTGTGTTTCCCTTAATTAATAGCGCGAGGGGAGAACTTCCCATGGAATGCTGCTAAGAGCTTTGTTTTCATTTTCTCGCCTATCATTCTGTTTTGTTGTGATGATGACACAAAGTCATATGCAAATGTCTAGTCAACTGCTTGTCACATTCAAAAATTTCACATGGGGGTTATCACCGACCGAACGAACGGGGCCCCAGACACTATCGCGGGGGATTACTAAGACTCGAGGTAATTTATGATGAAATTAACTTATGATTGGTATAAATTGAGTGAAGAGATTAAAACTACATATGTCGATACGGGACATAAGTAATTTTTCTATAATTGGGTTATGGTGACACAAAGCATACTTTGAGCCCGGTCAGCACTGAGCATTCGCATGGGAAGTGGTCAGTGATTTCGAAGGGGAAGGTTACCTAATTTATGGGCTTGAGGAATCTATGACATACGTAAGCTGTGGGAGTGACACACTCCTCTTCATGGTCATGTTGTCAACGCTCAGGAATCCACGAAAGACGTGACATCATTGTGAGGATTGCTGTGTGTAATCAGTGAAAGTTGAGCCTATGTAGCTCTGGAGATAGATTTCTGTGAAAAACCAAAACCAATCCCCAGAATCCCTGCGAGTTTTATTACCTCTGAGCCTTTCCAAATCATAAACCTCAGGCGCCAGTCAATTTTCACCACTCATTGCCTGTGAGGAGGTCCTCGGTTGCACACTAAAAACGCACCAAACAAAAACAAATCATTAAAAAGGCCGTAAACCCGAACGCCTCGCCCGCCGTCATGTCTTAATCCCTGTCAACGGTTTGAATTGTCATCACAAAATGCAAAGCACCGTACAGGTAGGCGCTGTCATTCTAAGCTGACGCCACCACTGCATCTCATTTCCCGGTATTGTTTGCATTTCGGCACCGTCGTCGACACCTTTCACTCATCCACCACACACGGCACATCTCTCTCTGCAATAAAGTGATTAAGCCTCAAACGCCGTCTGGTCGCGGCCTTTGTGTTCCGAATTTTGTTTATCCAGGAAGGTGCACATCCCGCCACTCGAAATGAGGACAAAAAAAAAAACCCGTATGACATCCTGCGATCGAGCCCGCACATCCGGGCATCTGACGCTCCGAGAGAGATTCAATTTCCAGTCCCGGATTTCCAACGGCGGACAGGTGTTTTCGGTGCGGCTGTGTGTTTTTCGCTTGTGGAATAACCCATAAAATCCGACCAAACTTGATTTTCGTTTTTTTTTTTTGGTTTTGAATTATTTTAATTTTTTTTGTTTTTTTATTTTTAATTAATTTCTACATAAACACGTGATTAGGGGACCATTAAACGACCATAAAGCGGACTCTATCGTCGGCGGAATGTGAGAGTCTTAATTTTTGGGCAATTTGTTGACGTTTGACGTTTGAGTTCACATTGGAGAGCGGGCGCGATTAATCGCTGGTGGAGATGAGCGGAGATGGGTTGGGGGAATCCGGGTGTTGCCGGAACTTGAATCCATCTGCAGGGCAATGGTGTGTGTCTGTGTTGCCCACATCGATGGCAATCTCTCTAGGGAGTGTCGACAGACACAAGTTATTTTTTTTTTTGACATTTACATTGGCTTCCGAGACAGGGGGACACTGGTGATTTTTAATGGACGCACACTCTCATTTGCATATTCATGGTATCGCGCGTTATGAGTGCGGCTTAGTGTTTGGACAATGATTGCTTTATGGGACTGTGTAGGGATTCAGAACGGCTCCGGGCGGGATTATTGTTCGTTGGTTATGAGTCGACGGTTGGATGTGAAACAATGGAGACGGCACGACTAATGTGGAATTATGTGAAAAATATTCATTTTCATCGACATGCTAGGGGTAGGGGCAGATGGTTAATTCTTTGTTTACGTCTGGTGGCTAGGAGCTCTGGGTTTAGATACATGGAAATGGTGACGGACAGATTTGCATCCCAGTTCGAAGCGAAGGACTGAACTAAGTGCTTCTTAATTGGGTCAACAGCAGTGCATTCAAAAAGTCGCACTTTTCACTAAGATGACGTCAAGTTCTCCTTTCAAACATCGGCAGTGTAATCCTTAGAGTTTCGACAACTTCAAGGCATGTGGGGATCATAGATTCTTAGATTAGTTGGAAGGAGGTTTGTGCTAAGGGGAAAAACTAGAATTTGGTCTAGTGGCTATATACGGTGCCTCTAGCATATTTTGCTACTCGCATCGTCTGTTTAGCGAAGGCCTCTTCAGCAGAAATAGTCTTGTCAAGGTTTGAAGAGCAATTCAACTGCTCTTCGGACCTTGATAAGACCATTTCTGCGAAAGAGGTATCGCAAATTTTGAATTAACAATCATCAGGGGGTTTCACCTCTATGGCAGCTGTCGACGATAGGATCAAATTGATGACCACTGTCCTAAGACTGGTTAGTGGCTCAGGCAAAGGCCGGGAGTGTGAAAAATAAGTTCCCTCTGAGAAAGAAGAACTTTTCAAAGATGTTTGAAATTCGGGAAGGAAAACTCATGAACAAACCTTCTGCACCACGACAAACCAAGTACCGTGGCTTAGGAGAATCTTAGCCAAAATATCAAGCCCGAGCTAGTGTCTCCGGTCTACTTAGCCTAACAGACCTACTCCCTTCCTAATAAATGAATAATGTCATTAGTAGCTGAGTTTCTAAACTTCACTAATGAACAGAATTCTCTATGAAAGATCCGTCTATGTAGCCAGTATAGCGCCGGCCATTCGCAGAGAACGTGCTCAGAGGTCTCTTTTTCTTCCAAACAGAACCGACACTCTGTGTCTGAACAAACGTTTAATTTGTGTAAGGCCGGTAAGAAAGCCCACTAGCTTCCTCATGTTGTTTCTGTCAAGGTTTAGAATTTCTTTAAAGGAAAAGCGCTTGATAAGTCCTAAGCCCGGGAACATTTTTCCAATAGGTCAGGCAAAGTTGGTGCTCTCAGTTGTTTAACACAGCTGTAGCGGTAGTCCAATTAACGCCACAGAAGGGTTCCGGTCCCAAGAGCGCGGAAGACCTTGACGAGCTAGGAGATGCTTGACGATTGATTGGTTGATTTAGGAAGGTGAAGTTGAAACCTCACTACATAGGCCACCATTTCAGCCCGATAAGTTGCTTTCTGTTGAACGGTTGAAGAAAAATAGGAGGGTGTAGGTGAAAGTTTGTTTGATATGTGGGGATGAAGAGTTGTGAGGAGTGTTACAGGTCCAGAAAATGTCCTGTATGTCTAGTGAACTTCAGACTTTTTCCGAAACTAAAACGTCTAAAGAGAACTCAGTCCAGGCAGAACATGTTTCCCAAGGTATTTGCGTTTTAATGCCCCTGTTGTGGGACAATCACAGGGGTTCCTGGCTCTCTTCCACGTTCTCGCATCCCGGGCACGTATTTGACGCCACCAGTGTGTGGGCATAATTGGTCAGGTTGATGTGTCTGGTGCACACACCGATCATCTTAGTGGCTTTTTACAAAGATAAGGAGTCCTCCTTGCCAGACAATATCATGACTAAGGGTGGCCGTGGGAGTGTCTCTGTCCCCATTCTTCGAGTCCTAGCCTCATTCCCTGGTATATCACAGTGACCGAGTATTTAACGCGAGTTTCCACGATGCTAAGTTTTTTCCTTGCATTCCCTCGTCAGTTTCGAGTTGTTACTTGACACTAAATTAATTTCCCAAGTTAGGCGAAGACACCACTAGAGGATCTGTCTGTTAAGCTGGGCATCCACGATTACTCATGAATGCCGGTGGATGGGGCTGCGGGCCGGAATGCGCATTCATGCGCGAATGAGTACAAGCGGAATGTTTTCGTGGGTGATCGTGATTGCCCAACTTTAAGGATCGAATGGTGGATTTCAAAGCGATTATAACAGGCAAAATCATTGCTTGACTGTTCCAATCATTAGACTGGGGATGCTCAAAACTTTTCCTGTCCATATGATGTCTTAAGCTGAGATGCTACGAGAACTGACAAGAGAAATTTAGAGAAATGACTGGATAAACACCAGTTGGTACCCTGAGTAATCCCCATATGAAGAAATCGTCTTAGGCTGCACACACAGTGAAGCGATAAAGCGTTGCGATGCGAGAAGCGAGAAGCGTCCGCTAAGACTGTTCACTTGTATTCTTATGTACGTGCGCACAATGAAGCGATAAAAATGCACGTGAAAAGTTTGATCGCATGCTACTCGTTTCCCGCATCGCATCACTGTGCGCGTAGTCTTAGGCAACGTGATTCCACAGAACAGAACCCCATTATCTGCTTCTAATCTGCACCGAGACGCAAAAATAGTGCTTTCTCCACTAACCTTCCTCTGAGTATAATCGCATCCTTGGTACACAAGGCCGCACAATCATACGGTAGGCAATGACCTAGTGACCAAATGACTTTTAGTTGCTCTGGCTGAGGGGTTTACTAGGGTCATTTTCTGTAAACTCCAGCTGCAGCTCAGCTTTAACCGTCGTTACCATGTGCCCAGACATAGTTTTCTCTCAGCACAAGTCACCGAACGATCAAGGCTTGAGTCTGTTAAATTTTCCTCAAATTTGAAGCATCATTTGCTTCCGTAGAAAACAGCACATATGCCTGCATGCTTATAACAAGGACCACCATGTGATTGAGAAAACACTTCCCACCCGTGGGGTTACCACTCGAACTCTCAATTCACACCAAAAACTCTCTCTCCCCTCTCGGCATATGCAAATCACTTTTGGTTGCGCTAAAAATACCTCAATCTTCACGTTTCTAACTTAAAAAAAAAAAAAAAAACGAAAACCTAAGACAAAATGTAAATAATACTCGCTGTCTTGTCTTGTAGCGAAAAATGAACTTCAAGCCTTTGATTCTTTCGGACCATAAGCCCACTTGTGTGTTGTCTGCCGCACGTTTTTTTTTTTGTGGGAAAATTTGAGTGTCTGTCCGATCGATCCACGGGTCTACCACCGAGTGCTACAGTGTGTTCTACCCCCAGGTACACTAACCGCTGACAGTCGATGGCCACTTAATTAATATTCCGAATGGCATAAGGACTTTTGTGAATAAAGACTTCAAATTGATTTAATTAAGTGGAACTAATTCGAGAACCATTTTGTTGGGCTGTTATGCTCCATGACGAAGTGAAGTGATGTCTTTAGTGGTTTCTCTGTGTGTCCGAGGGCTTCTGTTCTGATCAAGAAAGGAGTCTGTTGAGAGAGAGAGAGAGAGAGAGAGATCTCTCTTGTTCGAAATGAGGTGGGCGGGGGATAGGAGTATGAAGTGGAATACCTCAGGGTAGTGGTATTGGTTCGGATTTGTTTTTTACCGGTGATGAAACATGAATATTGATGCTTGAGAGGATGGTACCCATGGACACATGTAAGGATTTGGATGGAATTTACTCAAAAAAACCACAGAATGGAAGCTGAGAACTCATTGAGAAGTTTCACATTCAGTACTTCATCGAGTGATCGAGTCGAGAGGGTGTTTGGTTTTTTAAGAGATTTCCAGTGAAACAATGAGGAGTGATATCACTGGGCAGATATTTCCACTTGTTTACTTGGTTTCGTGCGTCAGAAGTTGGATGATGACTTATGCTTTGGTGTATCGCTTGAAGCTCAGTTCAAGGAGTGTCGTCTTAAAATAGCACACGGTGATGACTGTGGCGTGTCTTTGGTGGCATAGTTTGGGGTCAACTACACACTGACTTGAGAACTCCACGTCTTTTACAAGTATTTTCATGGTCAAGTGTTGTTAGAAATTTAACGGGCTTCTAAGACACTACTATCCTTCCATTCTTCTCGATCTCAGGGACCCTGCTTTCAGTTCCTCATACAGATGTTATGGAAAGATCTTCTTTCCTAGACCATCGCTGTCTATCGATGTGGCTATGTTTATGTGGTCGATGTGTCTTGGCTTTTTTGGATTAGATCCACATCTTGATGCAGCTCATGGTCTTATCCTCCGATGGAAAATTTTTTTCTCACAGGAGTTCAGCATTTGCTCCATCAGAACTCAGATGAGCGGCATGAAGCATGGCGTGTTTTTAACTTTCCACGACACAGTTGAATCAGTTTTGATGGGATTCCCGATTCAGCCATGTCCCTGCAGAGATTAAGGCGATGAATCCTATCATTTGCAGCTTTAAAAACTATGAAGGGATCATGACTTCCGACTTAAAATTCGTTGATCTTTGCCACGAATCGTTTCAATGTGAAAATTTAGTCGACCTGTTGGTTGGAAGCCGGACTGATATGTGGGAACTAGTGTGTTTATCGACATTGACACAACTTGTCGGATGAGATCTAGCAGGGATATGCCCTGTTTGAGTTAGTAGGCCATAGAATCGATTTTTGAAGATGAAAAGCTGATACCACTGACGTCGAGCGCTCTTTCGTCGACATATACTTGCGATATTCGAGCGCAGCACGTCCCCTACCAAGACTTCACTCCCGTCTTTGAAGGGCTTCACTAGAAGGCCATCGGAGTCGACAGTTTTGTTGTAGATTCTCCATGGCTACTCCAACCTCTTCTAAGTTGAGTGGGGGGGACCCTTTTCTTCGTTGGCTCGACATGGACTCGCTCCCTCTATGTGATGCTCATTGAGTGGCTGCTGGAAATTCTGGAAATTCACTTGCGAGACTTTTCTACTTCCTTGAGCTGGGAGATGAATGTCTTCTTTTTTCTATGCAGAACTTTCTTCTCCTCCTTTCTTTCAGTTCTATACTCACTCTCGCTGCCTGCTTGATGATGTTGCGATACTTGATTTATTCGACGTTGGCATTTGTGATTGGCTCTCATGCTAAAGCGTCCAAAGTGGATTTTCTTTTCCTGGACGATTCGCAGGTTTTTCTAATTTGATAGCCGAGAGCTGAGTCAGAATCGACGTTGGCCCCTCTAAGCGCCTGTACATTAGAACATTAAATGCGTGCGTCATATCGATTCGTGGTCGTTTCGATTGGTAGTTCTACCATTTGGAGAGAAACTAGATAGATGTGTGAGTTCTTAAGTAAAAACACCTATGTAGTACTGCTTACAACAACACTGCGAGTTGTTTCAACGTCCTTTAGTCGGAATCTATCATTTGTTACCGAGTAATCTGTCGAAGATGTGTTTTCTACTGATTTTGACATTAAAGTCTCTGAGTGCAAATTTTACCTCATACTCTGGACAAACTCCAGATGCGGGAATGCAGGTCCTGTCTTTAACCCGTTTGGAGTTCGTCTGTCAAATTTTTTATTCCAAGACTCTGGCTTTGCTTTGGAAACACCTAACAATCTGATCTTCAAATGTATGTCAATGTAGGTCATGTCGCATGTCCGCTACAGACTTCGGATTAGACTCAGCACACGACCATCGTTAGTTCGCTCTCAGCGGGTATTACATGGAGGAGGAACCATCTTCTAGTTTTCGTGTTCAATTATTTTTGCAATTAACAGTCAACCAGTGGTCGCCGTGTCTCATTGGTTAGTGCGTTGGACTGCTGTGTGAGCGGCGTGGGTTCAAACCCCAGCCATGTCCATCGAACATTTTTCGCGACACCACCTCTCGTCGAAGAATGACAAGCCTCCGGGAGCATATTCTGTCATCAAAAAGCTTCTCAATTCTCCGTTCGGAGTCTTCAAGAAATTGTAGGTCTCTGCCATACATGCAAAAAATGTAACACGCACAACATTGCGACAAGCTAGGCCTTGACTCATCCCGAGCTGTCGCGGCAGCTATTTCAATAGTGTCCCTCAAATTCGTGCCCCACAAACTCTGTCCGAGCTGGAATGCACATCCCATAAACGATAATTGCTCTGTTTTGTGTACACAACAACGTTCCACGCTGATATAAGGTGCACCATACCAGAGCCAGGGCAGTAGCACTTGTAGCGGCAGCTGCTGATAATAAACTCACTTCTGGCCACTGACCACGGTGACCACGGGAACCACATATGTTTCCATATCCACCGGCACCGCATCATTCCCTTGTGTGTTACAGTTTACACTCGCTGCACACAGTCCGGGTGTGTATGCCGTGACACTTGATATCTGTCACATTATCGCAATTTGCATGTATAGATCTCACTACAGCCTGCTGCAATTTATTATGAATTTTTGCATTTTTTTCCCTCGGATTAATCTGCTATGTATAGTGGAGTTGTTTTCATTTTTTTTTACACACAAAAGACTTTGACCTACGGGGTTGATTATTTGATTGGTATGCAAAAATGAGGTTCCCTCGGTTAGACAGCGATATGCTAACTTACATAGATAAGCAATCGCTCAATGCTGAAAGCATTGTTGCTAGTCGAGTCGCTCACTGGCTGGTGCTGGTGCTGTTGCATAAGCTGGTGTTCAATGAAGGATTACATGCAGGAATGTGTTTGAAGTTTGAATTATGGCTTACAACATACAATTTGCTGGCGATGCGATGGCGTGTGTTTGTTGTCTTTGTCTTTGAAAGTATGGACTGATTGTCTAATGATGAAAATTAATGCAGTCTCCCTCGGAATTGACCTCTCTAAACGGACCCCCCCCCCCCCCCGAGAGGCAAGTTAGAATCTAGCACGCACATCTCTTTTTGTTTGCGAAATTCCTACCTCAGATCTGCAATGTCACGCATCTCAATTAGCCATCTGTTGTTGTCGTAGCTCTTGGTTTGTTGTCCCCACCATCTGTGTGTCGGTGGGTATCCTCAAAAGAAATTGTTTACGATCGCCTTCTGTCGTTCGTTTGACAATTAGCCAAAATTTTGTTCGTGCAAAATTGGCACTCGACAGTTCGCCATTCTATGCTAAGTAAGTTGCCATGTCTTAGGGCCACCTAAGCGCTGATACACTACTTTTAGTCGACTGATTCATTGGTGTTCATGTGCAGGTCAATTGTGATCAATCACCACGCAATAGATTGTTCGGAGCATCTGCACCCGTTGCTTGGTGTGTCGACTTGAACTTGAGGAGCACTCAAGTCGCGATGATTTAATTTAGTACCACGCAACCCAACACACAAAACTGGAGTCTGGCCGCGTTGTTGTGTGTCACAGGGACTGTGGTGTGCATGCTACTACTGGGTGCTGCAAATTAATTGGCTTCCCTGGCATTTTATAGAGTTGCATTGGGTTTTATTGGTTTAATTGGAAAATTAAATTAATTTTCATTGAACATTTAAGCACACGCTCGGGCGGGAGGGTGGTCTAGCTCTCTGGAGCTCGTTTGACCGAGTCTACTACAAATGGCAGAATTAAATGGTTAATGACAGGTAATTTAGAGATGAAATGTCTACGAACTATTTATGGCGTTGTTTTGATGCTACAAATGGTTGTCGTTGGGTTGGGTGCTACACTTATGGCAGTTTTAGCACTTTGAACAGATACTTATTCTCAGCGAAACGTGAAACACGTGCTCGGGGTAAGGGTCTACGTGCTGTAGTGGGTGTAGCGCCATTATCTGAAAAGACTTGGCATTTGTCGTTTCAAATATGAATTCTGACATTGCCAGAGAGAGAGAAGTTTCATACAATTTTTAGTTGGACAATAATTTTGTCGGCCGATGGAAAAATTGGTCAAGACATGTGCAACTTGTTCTAGTTGCAGCCGCCATGGCCTGGCCTATTCACGGTTAAAAATACTTATATACGTTCCATTTATTAAAGCCAACTAAGTAATTGTGCAATTTCTCATACAACTAGAAGCTCACCTTCAATCGGCTTATTAAAGAGATCTGTTCGTTCGAAAAATTTGTATAGTCAACTTTTTCAATCAGCTCAAATGGATGAAAATCATCAGAAGCACTCAATTCACCAACTTTACTATCGGTTGACTGTTACTTGTAAGAATAATTGGACGCGAAAACTTTTGAAGATGGTTCCTCCTCTTAATTCTCAAAATGCCCGCTGATAGCGAACTAACGATGAGCGTATAAAAAAAGAATATCTGGCGCGACAGCTCGGGATAACCCATACCCAAGGCGTAGCTTCTCGCAACCATGGGACCTTGGAAGGGACCTAGAATTGATGGCCAACTCCGAACGGCGAATTAAAAAGATGTTTCATGACAAATTATACTCCCGGAGGCTTGTTCTTCCCTGACGAGAGGTGGTGCCGTGAAAAATATTCGATGGACAAGGCTGGGGCTTGAACCCATGCCGCTCACACAGAAGCGCAATAACCACCTTCGTACTGCAACCGCCCGAAGCAAGAGAAAAACAACGTTTAGAGGGCCCAGGTAAAACCCGATAGATTGAGGTATCTAATAGTGCGCCAATAGTTTGGAGACCATCTTGCTCAAGGAACCCATGCACTCAACAGTGCCGTGCCTCTGAACACGTAGATGTTTGCAGAAACGGAGATGGATCAAAGGGCGAAAAGAACGTAAAAATCAAATTGCAAGCAGTCCATGCAGAGGGTCCAAGCGATCTTAAGTACAGCATGAGAAATATCTAGTGAAGAAGCTTTAGGTAGGAACATCAGCAGAGATGGTCATAGCTCACGTCAATATCTGGTGAGAAGCTCAGACGATTTTCCGATGGTTTAGGATGAGGATTAGATAAGTCGATGAAGGGTGTACTTTTGCTTCGTCTTGTGTCACATCATGGATGAAACTGCCCAATGCACATTACCTTGAAATATGTATAGTTGAGATGCTCAGTAAGGATGAGATATGCTATCAAAATACTCAAAGCACAAAAAACACCAAGGCTTGAAGGTATTCTTACCAAGCCCTACTAGGCCTAAGCAACACCATCTATTTATCGAAAGGAGTTGGAACATTAGTCGGTTCCGTTCTGGATCCTTCTGCATCGTCTACCTACTTTTTGAAAGCATTTACAGAGAGTTTATATGGGCGGTTTTATGAAGGAGAAGCAGTTTGGATAAATTCATAACTAGAAAAACTGCAAAGAAGCTAAATATCAGGTGCTGTACAATGGTTGGCAAAGCGAGCCGCATCAAGGCTGCAGTACAAACTCCTTGGAAACTAAAAAAATTGTGCAAAGGTGTTGGCTTTCGATGCGATTACAATGGCAGCGATCGCTTGTCGATTACAGGCGCATCATCTATTTACAGAAAAGGAAGTCCAGGCAGGCTTACGTCAATGAACTCTAGCACTTTCTGACGCAAATTAATGGAGTGCACGTTTATTTTATTCACGAAAAGTGACACTAGATGGTTCCAGCGATGACCTACATATGGATACTAATGCGTATATGCTTGATAGTTATCCCGGATCCGTATGAAATTTCTATAAACTCATTCGAATGACTTTGCATTTGCCTTTGAAGTTGTGGCAGTCAAAGGCCTAAAAAATGCCTAATCCACAGTCAATTTATAATTCAAGGAGGCGTTTATCATTCCATCATCGGTTAGCTGCATCTATGATGCAAGTTATCGACACTTGGACGACGGAGGTCCAGAACAATGTACTGACCATCAACAGAGTAAGATCTAATTAAGATCTTTCACCTGAGATATTCTTTTTCTGTAGATTATGTCGATACTTTCGTCAACATAATTGGCCATGCTCAGCTCCTTATGAACTACAATTCACTCAGGATAGTGAAGAAAATATGCATTACACGCGTGACGTAGAAAAATCATTTAGAACTGACGACCACCAGCACCCTGTCCTCAGGAATGTGTAAGAAGAAGATGCAAGTATATGCGTCTACAAGTGGAAAGAGACCTATAGGCCTTAAGGCCTAGAGTTTAAACTCTTACTCTTTGAAGACTCGTTGGTCTTCAAGTGTTTTCACAGTTTCTTCCAAAAATTCTGTGGCGCCCTTAAGGGGTTAAGGGCTTTCCCTTTTCCCGAACCTGACCCAGCTAAGCAGCCGGTGGTGCAGCAAGTGTCATTGCTGCAGGTGTTGCAAATTCGGTCGCCCGCATCTCATTTATTTGATTACCCGTTTCTTTAGCGCACCGGGATTTCGCAGTAAGCTGATGCGAAGCTTGATTTTCTTCTCGAGATCGAGATGACTGTTGACTTGTATCAGCTACGGTAGTAAGCATTTTGCAGAATATCAAAGGGTGCTGCCCAGATTACTGTTGGCGTATTCATCCATCCCGCTGAAGAGTTACAACTTACTTGTGGCCTTGTGACGCCTTTCTCAAGTCTTGGTGTTTATACAGATCTCCGCATTTTATGTCTTCGCTGATTGCATAGTCTTAATGGCCGCTTGACTGTCCGACAATTGGCCCTAGGATAACTGCTAAAGCATCTCCCACTTTCTTGAATCTGAGCTTAGAGAGTCCTCCGAACTTGGCAACCACGAATCGGTTCAATTCTCTCATTCTCTCAATCTTTAGCTTGGAATTCAAAGTCACATTTTGGACTGTGCCTCCACCGCTTCAAACATCTCTTCAACTACCTCACCACACAGGGAAAGAACAGCCCTCCACTTAGGTAACAATACCAGAAACCAATTAAGTCGTTAGCCTCCGCGATATTCCATTACCCGGCTGCGTGTGGTCAAAAATTTGTTAAACCGTCTACGGACCCTATAAATCAAAGCAATCGTCAGGGATAATGTGTAGCTGTGTGGCTCTTGAAAGGCTTCTGGCATGCAACACACAGTGGGGCACGTTCGGAATCTGAGTAACTTATCATTCAGATAATTAACCCATTACCCTGTGTGTGTGTGGTGCCTGTGGCATTAGGATCGATCTCGAGTGGAGCAGAGCCTCCGAAATGTTAGAAATTCTCAAAGAAGAAGACATACCTGCCTCGATGATGTATCTGTGGAATGTGTGGTTTCCTTTTCGGTCGGTCGGAGAGGCTCTCTTATGAATTTAATTACATGGCTCTTTGAATTTGATTGATCTCTGTTTGATATGCGGATCACAGCTGGGCCCGAAACACAAAGCTCGTACCAGTGACGGGGGCTCGTCGGCGGTACAAGCAGCGAGACACGGTTTGTTATTAAATTTAAGTCAAACGAAACAATAGCGCTCCGTTTGGGATACACGACGGCGCAACTGCAACCCAACTCTCGACTTTCAGCCCCGAACGACATATGAATGGATCGCTGGGTGGAAGCGGGCGCCCGCGGGAGGGTGTGCATCCACTCGACGAGCATTGTAATATGGTTCACGCGATGAATTTTCGCGATACATCGGGAATACACGTTGGAAATATTCGAAAAATTAAGCATTCCGCTCACAGACGCAATTATTTTTGAATTGATTTCTCGCTTCGGAATGATGGCACCGAGGGGGACGGACAACAAAAGCAGAAAAGTCCGCTGAGAAGACACGAATTCGTGGGTAATTTATATTTTTACAAGGAATCGGCGTACACTGTACACAGACACGACGGTGTTGTTGTCTGGGGATGTGGATAAAATACGATCTTGTACTCGATTTGTTTTTTAAACAATTACACGGTGTAAGCACGGTGACGGGGTGCGCGACGGCAGGGTGTTTAAGGTTGGCCATTTCCGGCTAAAGTGGGATAGTAGTAGGTGCGACTTAAGCCTTTCTGGGAGACAGAGTCTCTACCCGTAGAAGTGTTTATTGATTTCCTGTTGCAGTT
Organism: Matsumyia berberina; assembly: GCA_917880715.2. Lineage (NCBI taxonomy): Eukaryota > Metazoa > Arthropoda > Insecta > Diptera > Syrphidae > Matsumyia > Matsumyia berberina. The sequence goes on from OU862870.1 coordinate 123,782,661, forward strand.
TAGGGCATCGAATGTTTTTAAATAATTCGACACAAGACGTGTTAGTGGTCTCAAGGTTGAAGGCTGGGTTGGTTGCCTCTTTCGTTTTCATTGATTCCTAGGGCAATTGGCACTTAAGACTAATGAAGGTCTTTCATTATGTACATGTAGCTCGTCAAATATGTCAACTGGAGATCCATAAACTTTGTAAAAAGGCGGAAGGTCTTTCATGACGCTCATTTTGAAGGCCCCTCGGTATGGTATGGTATATGAGGGTGAACGGAAGGCTCTTCACTTAGGCATCTGTCGGGCCCGTTATGTTCCCTTCCTTTAATCGTCGAAACTGCAGGGATAGGTTTGGCTTGGGACGTATGTTGGGAGGAATCTAGGCAAGGTGGAAAAAATTGTGGAGTTGACCCTAGAGTACATGTGGTCTGGCGAATCTTCCTGTTTCTTTGGAAAAGGGCAGGATGCCGCCGATTCCTTTGTCCTTAAGATGCCTCAGGCCCGGTATCCACATGGACCACAGGGTCTTTTGTCGCATTCTCGCTAGGGCTGAGCAGTGGCATAGGAAGTGTTCGAGGTCTTCTTCTTGTTTATGAGATAGTTTCCATTAATAGCCCCGGATGTTATCGAAAGAATATTTCCATTCAAGTTCTCGTACCCATCGGAGTGTTACCTACTTTCGAAATCGATCTGTAAAGCTCTTACACTTGTCTGGCTGGTTTTGTCCGCGTTCTCATTCTCCTCTGTGTTATTGTGACCATAAATACAAATCAATGTGATTTGGAAACGCAGTTCCACCAGTTCGGAGGACGATGAAACCGAATGTAGAACCTTAATGGTGGCTTGACTTTACCTAGTAGACCAATATGCTTCTGAACTGCCGGCAAATCTGATTGAAAGACACTCAAGGAGAGGCTTTTTTTTGCTTTGGGAGAGGCGGAGAATTTTTCGTGGACCGTCAGGTGGGTTGTTACACTAACTAGTGTGTCAGAGTTCTACTGACAAAACTTCCCCTCTACCTTTGGTATCCCTAGCTTGTTGGTTAGGGCGCTACTTCTTCCAGAACTGTAGTGCCATCAAAACCAGTGTCCACTCGAAGCATCTTCATCAAGGTAGAGGTGAGCTATGAACTCGTATACCGTGATGCAAGTGTTAAATAGATCAGTTTCTATTCGAATGTATTCCAATCGAAAGTTCTAGCAATCACCGAGACTTAAGTGGACTCTCCACATTTTCCAATCTTCTGCCATCGACTTTAAACCATCTGGGGCTATCTTCCTACGGGTAGAAGTGAGATTTCGGACTTGGTCCAACCATCTCATCCTGGGCTTACTCAAAGGATGTCTATTTGATGGCATGGATTCCATGACACGTCTTAAAAACCGAGTTAGGGGCATGCGTTTAACTTGCCCAAACCACAGAAGTATAGACCTTTCCGTTCGAAGAAGTAGCTGGTCAACATTGAGTGCCTCACGTACTCTGGTGTTCCTAACTCGATCTTGACGAGGTACCGCAGCAATACAACGAAGAAATCTTATTTCGGCAGCTTGTATGCTCACAGAAGCCACCTTTTAATTCTTACAGACACTCTGACCAATGCAGAGAATGTAGCGATCTACGAAATGCAGAGGAGGACACGTTTCACCTTCTATCTGAATGCACAAGTCTCAGCAGAGGTACAAAAACAGCCCTCGGAGAACATTTGTTCAAAGCTCTGAGCGAATCGTCAAATAAGCCACCAAAAATAAATGTCTTCTGACCTCGGGAGGGATCAGGGATGCCCATCAAAATCCATAATCCCTCTGTTTCGTTATGTAAAGTATCCCACGACGGAGTCAGGCAGCGCCTAAAGCATTGACATCTCACTTCGTGGAATCTATGTCAGTCAAGTGCTGTGACGATACCCTACAAACACTTGCCAAGCACAACAATGGCAAACTTGGTTGGGTTCCCGGCCACCACTGCGTTGTAGGCACTGAAAGGGCGGATGACCTGGCTAAGTCCGGTTCGGCTGCCGGTCTCTTGGGACCGGAATCCTTCTGGGGCGTGAAAACCTACTTCGCCTAGCCTATTGGGAAAATGTCTCTGGGCTTAGGCAATTTAAGAGACTCTTACCAAGCCCTTTCCTACAAGGAAATTCTAAACCTTGACAGGAAGAACATGAAGAAGCTAGTGGGCTTCCTTACCGACCATTCTGACCTAAGATCATCTCAACAAACTAAACATTTGCTCACATACAGAGGATCGGTTCTGTTTGGAAGAGAAAGAGACCTCTGAGCACGTTCTCTGCGAATGTCCAGCGCTATACTGGCTACGTAGACGGATCTTTCATAGGGAATTTCTGTTCGTTAGAGGAGTTTAAAACCTCGGCTACTAATGCCATATTCACCTTCATTAGGAAGGTAGAAGACCTATTAGGCTAAGCATACCGGCAGAACTATAGATCTTGCTATATATGTCGCAGTGTCAGCCATTGTCAGGTTTCTTAAAAAAAAAACATTCCACGATGAAGAATACAAAAAGTACAAAAATTTGGATCCAAGTCGGGGTGTGCATGTAATATGAGGATACCCCTGCTTCCTTTCCAAATCGAATGTGGGTCTATCGACGTATACAGACCATTAGGTTACAAAGAAAAACCCAGGACTCTACTATGACCCTTGTGATACACCGAGTCTCTTGGACGTCTTATGCTGGATTTTGACGATTTTATGTCGTAAGGTTCAGAAGTCCACTTCTCTTCACTCTTGGTGCACAAGTAGTAGTGGTAGCAGAAGATCACCTTCACTTGCAACATGCCTTCCAATTGGGATCGTGCTTGATCAATACGTGCCGATTTGCTACGTGATCACCTTCAACCATCCACCAACATCGGCGCCTTGAATGATGTTCAAAAAATCCATTTCATGTTGAACTGTTGTCAGATAAACAACCCCACCCTCTTGACACCATCTTCTCGAAGGCCTCTTCTGTGTCTGCTCAAACCAACTATCAAGAGGATAACCACCCACACACATCGCACTTCTTACAACCAAAAAAAGAGAAAAAATCATAAAATCCCAAACAGATTGCATAGAAACACAACAATTAACAGGTAAGCACTACAATTGCCTCCGAGACCGTTCCACATCCAAAAATAACAAAGAAATAGTTTACTTTGCAATTATTTTCTAATTTTACACGCCGAAGAAATAATATTATTCCGCGCGCACTCGTCGAGAAGTGATGTTGATTTTCAACTCATATTTAAGCACAAGAGAGCCCGAAACACACACACTTGGCTAAAAAAGATACCATTCGCAATAATGGCGAAAGATTGTTTATTTTCGCTGCAAGTTCTTAGCTCTCCAGGTGGGCAAATCAATTCACAAAGATGCTGTCCCTCCAACAACCCCTCAAGGAAAATTTTGTAACGCGATACAACAGCTCAGGAATTAGGCAATTATTTGTGTGACACAATAAATCTGAAATTGACTGAATGTGTGACAACTCATGGCGGTGTAAAAAGATGAATAAATTTCGATTATGGAAATCAATTTAGCCATCGAGATTTGCGGGGACATGCCCTCCACCTCACACTCTCACTCTCGCTTGGGTTTCGGCCGAATGTGTGAACGTCTTTTGGGTGAGATACGTCGTTAAGATACGACCGTATCTGCTGGGATTGATCTTTCGCATTTGCATAATGCGCGTGGGTGATCAATTTTTCTATCCCCTCCCCCCTCTCTGAACAGATTGATTCAATAATTATGAAGATTCCAATCTCCATAGGCATGTGAGAGAGATACCTACTCTTCGTACAAATGTAGACGTGATGGTGGCTTGAAGATACAATCTGCCGAACAGTGATATTTTTGCATTAAAATATAAGGTTCGAGGAGAAATTTACATTCAATAAAAATGAATATAAATCATGTTTGTGCGCCGCCGTCGTTCGCTGGACTGGAAAGTAGCGCCAGGGGGGTTCATAACTCAATCGGATGGATGCCGGAACGAAAATGTAATTGAGATTCAAATGCATTTGGAGTTGTTGGATGGCATGGTGTCATAAACAGATTGGCGCACCCAACTCTCAGAATGACGGTCATTTTTGAAAATGTGACAATTAATGTCGAGGAACTTGTCCTTTTCACAAGACACTATAAGGATCTGCATACTACCTCTCCCAAGAAGGCCTTGAAATTCAATCCACGCCAGATACCTGATGGTCATACTTCATAGGAAGCTCAGCTGGAAACTGAATATTCAGGTCCGTACTAGGAAAGCCTCAATTGACTTATATTCCTGCCGGAAAGCTCTGGGTCCGAAATAGGGCCCGCAGCCTAAAGTAGTCCTGATCTGGGACAGGAAAATTAACTACTTGAAAAAGTACAGAAGCTATCGTGCATCTGCATAACGGGTGCCCTAAGAACAACCCCTACGGCTGCACTAGAGGCGAAACAGCATTAAGGCTCAGAGAATCCTCCCAGCTGATCAGCACAGCAATGGGTCATTCTAGGACCCTCAAGGGCAACCATTCTATTTCCTAATAAAACGGACTACGTTGCCCTCATATTGACTTCAAAATCCCGGCTTCCTAGCAGAAGCTCTTGGGATTCTGGCACAGTTTTGAGCGATTCCGCGCTAGAAATATTCACAGACTAATCTAAGACAGCGGGTGGTAAGGGGGCAGGAGTCTTCTCCAGCATACCTGGCTCGGCCATTACCACGCACCAGATTGCCAGATCACTGTAAAGTGTTTAAAGCAGAAATTATGGCAGCCCACGAAGCTGCCACCACCTGACTTAACCTAATGTTCATTAGAATAGAGTCGTCAACTAAATTGACAACCAGTGAGGAGGCAGAACATCTAATTGCCCATTTCGCGCTTTATTAGAGCAGCAATTGATTCTGAGAGATCACAAGTCTTTCAAGAAAAAGCTGTGTTTACTAGATTCCTGTGTAAGAACTCGCAACACGTCAAATCAAATGGAACAACTACTTGCAAAACAATGTTCAGAAAGTAGGTGATATTTTCTTTCTTCTTTAAAGGAGAACTCACCGAGACCCTTGATGTCAAACAAGGATTAAGGTATGGCAAGGGGCTGTCATATGATTTCTTCAACATCGTTCTTGAACCAATTGTGCGAAACTGTCAAGTCAACATCAGAGGCACAATTCTTCAAAAGTCTGTCCAACTACTTTCATCCCCGAAGATACTGATACCATCGGCAGAACCTAGCGCGCTATCACGAGCTTAAAAACAAAATTAGCCAAAATGGGTTTAGGTGTGAATGAGGGCAAAACCAAATTTTCCTTAAGCTTGAATTTGAACCCTGCTTGGAAAGGAGGTTGCAACGTCTCGTTCGTAGCCGTCTTAATTATTGCCAGTGCGATTTTCACTGTGAGAACAGTGATTCGCTATGCCACTTCGTGACTTGGTACCCAGATAACAATAATAGAACTTCGTTCTTTTTTCCCCAGGTGGAAGGTAGCTGGTCTGAGATCATCAAAATTAGGTTCTATGGATCTTTCTACTGCAACTACGTACTAAGTACATACCCCAGCTAAGCCTAGAGCGAATCTGGCCTATAAACGATTTCGCAAGTGGTTAGCATTTTCCACCTGTTATTCGCCTCCGTTAAGGATCTTAGCCTTATTATTTCCTTCAAATGAGGAAGGAGAGGTTTAATAGTAACGTCCGCTAGCACTCGTTCCAAGCCTGATCCCTTCCTTGCCAGTTCGGCAGCAGTCTCGTTTCTTGACACATCACTGTGGCCAGGGACCCAGCAGAGTTTTACATTATGCTGCGTGCCAAGAACCATCAGGTCTTCGCGATAGCACTTTACAAGCTTGGATGTAACTAGAGTAGCAGCTGGTGCTTTTATAGCCGCCTGCCTGTCTATGAAGATCGTGATATCCTCCCGTGAAACCGTGGCCATTGATGCCAATTGGGCAGCTTTGGTCACTGCTAGAACCTCTGCAGGGAAAACTTTACTGTTGTCAGGGAGTCTTATTGAGCTGCTGAGTCCTAGCTCCTCAGAGAAGACACCAGCACCCGTGCCTGTTTCCATTAGGAATTTCTTTGTTCTCCCACTGTTCTCTGCTTCGAAAAATGCAAGAGAAGGGCTTGATGAAGTCTAAATACGGAATCATGTAATCAGATTCGATACTTTTGCCCGGATATTTGTGCAATATCTAGGCGTGATCATATAAGATCGCTCTCCAGAGTTTTTACTGGTCTAATCTCAGAATGCTCTTTGCTGCAGATTTTTACGTGTACAGATCAAGGGGTAGCAGATTAAGAATTGTCTCCAACCTTGCTGCCGGGGTCGATCTCAGTGCACTGGTCGTTCCAATGCAAACTAGCCTTTGTATCTTTGTCAAGGCTTTGAGTGGTTATGGTTGCAGCTTGCCACCATACGAAACCTCCATATCTTAATATCGGACTAACAATCGCAGAGTACAGCCATAGGAGCCGTTTTGATACCACGTCTCTTAGGAACCTGATTTGGCTGGAAAACTTCACTTGGCTTTTTGATTGGTGTTCCCTGTATCCAGTCTGTGGGTTTGAGGAAGGACAGCATATCAGTGAACCGGGAACTAGACTAGGAAATGAGGCAGCTCTCTAAACCCATTCCAGTTCTTTAAGTTTCTTCATTAGAATGAAGCAGGTGCTTACATTTCTTCGGCTATTACCAGAAGAAAGCTCCTACTACTTACGAAGGAAGCAAGCTACTTACTTCTGTGGCTTGGCTTCCTGCTATTCAGATCCCAATCGTTAGTCTAGTTCCCAAAGTGACGTGTGATTTTTCACTCAAAGTTGAATAAACAAACCTTCGACCCAATCACTGGCCTTAAACATTTGTTTTTCCTTCACAAATTTCAAGAACGAAGTTTCGCAACCCCAAGAGCGACACAAAGACAATCAGGCAAACTCCCTGTTACATAACAGTACTCGTATGTAGTTTTCCTTTCCTAAGTTCGTTAACTGATAAACTTGGTATCGTTGGTGTTTTGCTCGTTTAGTTTCGTTTTATCCTACAAAACAACTACTACTGGGGGACACAACTGATAACAGTTTGCCTTGCCATTCGCCTAGTATAACCCAACAAGTTTCCCTTTTTATTTTTTCGCGCACAAACTCTCGTATGTACATCGTTGGCTCTACTCTCATAAAACTTACGCCATTGTACACCGAAATTACTTCCTTAAACAATTTATTTTGAATTGTTGTCGTCGTAGAGTGGTAGTAGGGGTAGTGGTTGTGGACTTTTGTAGTTTATCAAGGCATGGTCAAGTTTACTATTAGAAGAGGAAATGTCAACGCGTTTTTTTCTTTTTTTTTCTGCCTCAGTTTATCGAAACTAAACCGAATATAAATTATAATCTGGCATTGAAAATCTGCTCTTGGGCTCTATACACAATTGACTATAGCGCAACGTGTATAAGAACACACAAATGTGCTGCAGAGAGGAACGAATAAAAAAAAGGCGAAAAAAAAAAAGAAAAGAAAAAAATTCTAATTAAAGATAAAATATGCGGTTAATAGTTTGGGCAAACAATAAAGAAGAAAAATAGTCCGGAATTTAACGCTAATTTATTTATAATCGTGATTTAGTTTATTATACTGTAAAATGTGTGTTTTTTGTTGTCTTTTTTTGTTTTATTGGTTCTGGACAGGAGACGTCATTCATCTTGGTATAGTTTGACAGGTAATTGGAATCTAGTGGAGAGAAATCGACGATTTGAAAGATTGTCGGCATCGATTTTTCGTTTCTTCTTTTTTTTCTGCACACCCATAAAATTTAGTCATAAAAGAAAAAAAAATGTTTGGTTTGCTTTTTATTTTGATTCGGCCTCATCCGGTTGGGGGACACGTTGACGATGGAAAGTGTGGTAATCTGCATAGATGTAGTGACTCGAATTAACACTTAACAGTTGGCAAATGCCTTTAGTTTCAGTAGGGTAGGTAAGCTGGCTGTCCATGCAGGGCACAGACACACGTAGGCCAATGAAGGCACTTTGTGATGGGATCTATACCCTCCCTCTATGCCACTTCAACTATTGAAACCATTTGAAGCTCTTGATAAAGCTGAGGATACTTTTGACATCAGTATGTGATAACTCCAAGTTGAGGAAGTGATAGGCTCCTGGATAAAGCTTCTTTCTTCGGGATAAGGCAGGACCGGTACAGAGGAAATTGAGGATTTTTTCTTCCTCGTCTTCGTCCCTGCAGCTCCTGCAAAAGTCATTTGAGAAGGGTCCCATCCTTCTGGCACGAAGGCTGACGGGCCAGCGGGCAGTGAGAATACCGATAACAGTGCTGATTGATTGATCTTTTAAGCAAGATCAGGGGCCGAATTACCGCAATCGATAACGAGTGAGTGAGTGATACTCGTGATCGAATGATCGATAAAATTCATTGGGAGGTAATTCGGCCCCCAACCTTTGGACCGAGTGAGGGTCATCGATAGGCCAGATCGCTCTGGAAGTATGGCATGTGGTACTCTCTAGAGGTACGACATGCCCTATATTTGGTTATTCTTGCTGATCGTGTCGTACTGTAAGTGTTATTTACATGTAGCCAGTGAAATACCCAGATTCATCCGTTCTGGTAGGATCTCTAGAGTAATAACACGTTTAGCAAGTTCATCGGCCTTACAATTCCCTGGAATGTCCCTATGACCAGATACCCAGCATAGTTTCATTATTTTTAGTAACGAAAGTGGAATTTAGGAGTGAGGGAGCACTATGTAGTAAAATCCATGCACGATCAGACAGATCCGTGCCGAAAATTCTGTAAAGTGACCTGTACTTTTTTGAAACGTTGAAGCTCTAAAGATCAGAAGTAAAGTCTGTAGGTCTCACGTAAATCACTTTTTCTTCTATCATTTGTTCTCGGTGCTTCAATTTCGCGAAGCAGAGTGATGTAACAATATTTAATCGCTTTTCCTTGACTGATGAGGATGAACTTAAGAGGAACTCAAAAGACCTTAAGCTAGTTTTATAGCTGGTGACTAAGGGGCCTTGGAACGAAGTTTTAAATGTATAATGAGCAGTGTCGCCTGAGACACCCAAGAGAATAAAGCTTGTTTCCAAAATATTGTTTTCCACTCATTCATTAGACATTCATTGGAACCCAATCCTGTCATCCTAATGTATAGAAGTTTGGTACAGTGGCTGGCGACTGAAAATACCATAGATTTGAAGGCACAACCAAAAACTTAAAGCTTAGTATGCGCTGGTGCAACAGATGCCATTAGAACGATCTAATGCTTCGTTTAGTTCTCCTACATGACACACCCTAGGTCTCCTGCAAACTACATAACTTCAGGGCAAATGTTCCATCATGGCATGGCACTATCCCTTGATGGAGGAACTTGGTGACAAAAACCGACTAAGCAACGTCATACAAAGACTTCATCTCAAACTTTCAAACGAAATTCCTCTCCGAGGCGAAGACTTAGCTTTCACTGATCCCATGAGGATTGTCACAACTGGCTACTCCGTCATTTAAGCCATGCTGCCCACAATCATTGTTGCGCCGTTGTTCAGTAGTTAGGTAGAGCGTTAGACTGCTGTGCATTCTGACACAGTTTCGTTTTCCAATGACCCACTTATCCACTATGAGGGTCGGGGGTTAAGTAGACTCCTGATTCTCCTGATTTTCCACCATCGACTCTAAACAATCAGGGGTTATCCCCATACGGCCAGAGGTAAGATTTCGGACTTGGTCCAACTCTCATCCTGGGCCTACCCAGGGGACGTCTACCTGATGGCACGGTTTCCATGGCAAGTCTTGGAAGCCGAGTAGGGGGCCTGCGTTTAACGTGTCCAAGCCTTTGAACCTCTCCGTTCGAAGAAGTAGCTGCTCAAAATTGAGTGCCTCTCGTATTCTGTTGTTTATAACCAGAAATTAACCAACGGGGAATGACAAACCTCCGAGAATATAATTTGTCATGAAGAAGCTTCTCAATTCCCCGTTTAGAGTCGGCAATAAATCTACGCATGCAAAAAACGAAACACGCACAATATAAATGGTTGGGCTACCACTGATTATCGCCGACAGGCAGCCCTTAAAACTCCTGAATCAAACAAATGCAAAAGCATCAGCAATTGGCCTCAGTGACGAACTGATCCAGGATAGGGTGGCCTGCCGATATTTTTTGTGGTCAAGCCGGCGAAAATTACCGGCGGGACAGTAGGAGTGAGAAGAAGTGGAAGGGTTGTGGTTCCAGTAATTTAAGTCACAACCTCGCTGGAAAAAATGCTGGGCATAAGCTGAGGCCTTCGCTTGCAGTTGCGTTCATGGCTGAATGTGGTGTTGATGGTCCTTTCAAAAATTTGATAGGGTAACCTGGTGGCTATGGTTACATTTTTTACGCCAAAGCTGGAGCAGATTTCAGGAAACCGGTGAAAGTAACATATTGAATTACCCTTGATCGTTGGAGGCACTGTTAAAACCAAGCCTAACACTAATTTTGTTTCATTCGAAAGCAAAACTTGTCCTTTTTCGAAAACTGTGCCTAGCCTGTGTTGACAGATATGCTGACACACATTTTATTTTTAAGTTTCCCAGCCCAAACTCAACTTGATCGCCCTAAATCCTCGAAGTTTGTTGAGACTCTGATCTCATAGATACTGAACAGCATCACACAGACCTTCGCCAATCGAATTTCACCCCAATTATTCTATCAACACAAACTTTCGAGATATGCACTTGTCAAACATTTTGTTAAAAACCTTTTGAAACGTCCAAAAGTGGAACGTATCGGTTTTCTAATGACATTCCTTCACCCTTATCTACGTGAGACTACCATTTTAATTTGTGTTTCCCAGCCACATGCCTCCATTCTTGTGCAGTTGCACATTCCCAACTCTAACCGCACGAGAGTGCGTGAAAAATTATTAAATTTGGAATGAAAACAGCGACATTTTGCTATCCAATCACGCGCCGTTTTTATCTCTGCTTCGAGACTCTCGACGAACTATCGAAACATGGCGTACATCATTAGTATCCAGCGCCTGTGTGCCATATGCATGTTCGCCACGTCCCATATAATATACCACGACCGCCATTAGAGCAGGTAGGTACCTCGATTCTTTCTTCCCGAGACAAACATCGATAAAACATAAAACAGACCAACAATCAACGCAAACGGAGCAAACAAAATGGAAACGAGAAACTGATCGACAGATACGTTACGTACGAGCAGAGATACAAATGGAAAGAGCGAGGCATTTCTGTCTGATTAGAATCGTTGGGGACATTAGACAAGACATCAGTCAGCATCGCCAAAAACACAGACACTACGCTTCCGGGGTAGACTGTGGCAGAACAGCGGAGCACCAGCCCCGTCATTGTTTCAGCCAATTGCAGCGGCCACCAGGTGCCGCCAATTATCGTAACGCGTCGATTAAATCAGCGACACGCAGCCCGACAATTACGCACAGAAGAACCGCTGTGCATCTGAGATTTGGATGGGACGCGCCACAACTCCAGTCGCTTCGCAGTCAGTACGCCCAAATGCGAGGGGGCCGCACACTATGTACGAACGCCATACCCGGTGGTTGTGTAGCCTGTCGTCTTGGCGTCGCCGCTGACGCCAGCTTAGGGAAGCCTCCGCTGCCACTGGGACCAACTATGGCACATTATGAGTGGAATTAATTTAATTACCAATCCAATCGTCGATCAGGTGGCGCGCACCACACATGCAAATGTCGCGTGTGGAGCGTTCAACAATTGCCACCTATCACCACCACCACCGTTGTCGTCGCCGTCGTCGTCGTCGTGCCGCCAACCACTGACTATTATTTGTTATTGTTGTTGCTGTTGTGTTTTATTGCTTTTGGGTTGTAAATCTGTGGGAACGTCAAGTGGATTCTTGCATGCCATCGTGGGGGTGACACTCCGGTGCACTTGCATGAGAGACGAAATAAACTTAACGAGAGGCGACATTATGCAAAGTATCTCTCGCCGACTACTATGTATCTGAGCTGAGTTTGCATTTGCATTTGCAATTTTTTTTTTGTTCTGCTCGCCAATTGGCGGGAGTATGTTTTGCCAGTTAATGAGCAGATTAGGTGTTTTTTTTTTTGTCCAGCAGTTAACAGCATGTTTGAGTCGCACGTTACAATAATTACACATGTAAATGCGGATACTTAGTATTCGCGGGTAAGCTATACCCCTATGCGGAGGTAAGTGTAGCTAAAGCTGCTGTTTATCTGATATCGACGGACTGCAAGTGCACTGTGAGTGGTGTAGAAGATACAGCAATATTGTCGCCGATATTACGTTAATTAGTTGGTAATTTATATTAATTACCGTGGGCGTCAGTGATGATTTACTAGCTCGCGAAGGGTGTGAATAGAGCGGCGACAAAGGGTCTGGAGTGGTCTGGACAGATGGGCAGTTTGATGAGGAGGTTGGATGAGACAATTTCACTCCATTTTCGTGACTGTTTGACCAAATCCAACTAAAGCATTGATAGAGCAGCTTTAGTGTGGTGTGGTAGAGTTCCCTTGATCATCTAATAGGCTTTTGCGTTGGTACAGCCCTTTTCTCTGACAGACGAACAGCTTTTTTCAGTCGAAGGTCCTAGCAGTGACAATTTTTGTTCTTATGACTGCTATGAGAACGATATAACGCGATGAAATCAACTTGTTAGTCAAATGCCAGGCGATTTCTGTTGTAAAATCAAAGGCGTTCTGTAAAATCAAAGACGTTCTGTCCCGAAGAGCTCAGTGTTCTTGCTCCTTCTTCCCTGATCCCTGAATATGAAAGCATACCAGGAAAAGAAAAACTTGTAAGCTGGACAGAAACGGATCTGTCCTAGATCTGGAGCAAGCCGATTACTCAGTAAAAAAGAAAAAAAGTACCTCGAGGAAGCGAACAGTAGACGGACGTTGTTAAAAACGTTTAGAACAACTTCAAAGCTATGACCAGTGTCCAATGTCTACGGCCTCGTAAAAGAAGAGATTACAGGGGACAAAACAAAAGTGAGGATGATCTGGGCAGAGGCTATGAAAACAAGACACTCAATGAGGGTGCAAGCCGCTTTCTACGCCACTGTCCAGGCGTCTACCATCTCAGACGTAAATTCGTTGAAAGATCCGTCTCTCAGGATAACGAAGAAATACATATGTATGTATGTACCTATCAAGGACATTTTGTAGGTTCATCAAAGCTTCACAAGGACATAACAATGAAATTCAGGATTTTCTTCAAACTTTTGCAAAGCCCTATCGGAGAAGTTTTAAGTGCTTCAAATGATCAAGAGGCTGCAGTTCTCGAGTAGACCAAGATCTTTACTCAAAATTCAACACAATGTAGACTGAGAGATTCCGAATTCTTATGAACGGCATGGAATCGGCTGATTTGGCTCATTTTGAACTTAAGCACTTACAGCTGCGATATTTTTGGTCTCACTGGCACAGGAACATTCTATAGTGAATATGTGACTCGAATTTATTCACTATAGCACGCATAGCCTGTGTGGTGGGACCGAAAATTTGAGCAAGTGCTTTTAAAATTCCGACAACCGACTCAGAATTTCGGTAATAATCTTTAATAATTTCCAAAACTTGCTCATTCGTGAACTTTAAGATGATAAAAACGTAAATCTTGGCTGACATTTTGTCTTTGACAGATCATAAAAAAAGTTTAAGGGTGCGTTTGTATTAAAATACAAAATTGTTATGTCCCTATTTAACAACCCTGTATTTTTCCTCTCAACGGGCATCACAATGGGTCTATACTGACTTAAGTGTGGTGCAGATCGTTCTTTTTCCCCTCTTCAACCCATCTACCTACCCTTAGCTATGAGGATATTGACCGTCAAGTATGCAACTTCATCGGGAAAGTGATTTGTTTCTTTAAAGGAATCGTCGGTCAAAGTTGTCCCCTTTTTTGAAAAAAGCATTTTAGACGACAAACTGGAGAACATGATTCTCTGTATTTTCTCTCGTTTTACCAACATTTTTCCAACTTTCCACAGATCACAAAAATCCATTCGTGTTTGGCATTAAAATTCCTAAAGACAGCATCAGACCACTGCTATTCCCTGCTGGTATCCGCAGAAAAGCTCAAGGAAACACTTCTCAGTGTCATTGCCCTCTGAAGGTCACCCACGTAACCATAGGCTTACCTCATCTTTTCATCCACCTTGTGATTACTCTGCGGTATCCATCGGCAACACTAGTAACCCAATTATCCAGCCCCATCCCACCCGCCGTCGCTATCATTAGCAACACCATCGTTCGACTTTTCCCATCCCCTGTGTGCGTGTGTATCTGTTTTTCTTCAACAAATCTCACGTTCGCATCTCGTCAATTGTTCGGATAACATATCCGCACGCGTTTCTCTCAAAAAGTTAATAAATCCGAAAATCCGAGATTTCCCATCTCTTCAATTTTTCTTTCGCGAAAAAAAAAACCACAAATTGCTGTGATGAAATCGTGGCCCACCACGAGCGACTCTCTTGGTCGACCACAAACCATCCAGACCGGGAGAAGCGTAAACAAAAAAATTACGCGAAAATTGCCCCACGAATGTACGAAGCGGAGATGTATCTTTTGCACCTTTAGCTTCGGCCTAATGGGGCGCGTTCGCACGCCGCCCGTTTCATATTCCACACATCTGTTGCGTGCATGTGTATATACGGATGACTGTGTATTTACTTAAGGTGCTTTGAAGAAGTGCGCACACCGTCTGGATATGTAAATATTAGAATGTTCTTCAGACGTTTTTTCCTCTTCTTCTTTTTTTTTTTGCGGAGAAAAGCGCGATAGATACTTGAAAGTATTTTAATAGATGTGTTCGCGGGGGGGAGGACGAACCCGCCTCCGAGTGTGTTATCAATTCGTGCGATAGAATTGTGTACAAAGTTGTTTAATTGCTCGATCTTAAATATTTATCTTAATTATTTTTTTCTATATGTGTACAATGTATCAACAAATGGAGTGTATTTGTTTGCATAGCGTCAGTGTGGCTGTCTGCGATTCGCACATCACTTTTCAAACGTTTTTTTTTTTTTTTTTGCTTTTTGCAAACTCATCACCATCGGGTGAACGATATTGTTTCGTAATACACTGTATGGAAGTGGGAAAGACTGTAGATGTTGGAAAAGTTGAATAAAAATCCAGACGCTGTTGGAGCTTCTCGGCAGACAATCAAGGATGTTGGCAGAGTTTTAAACTTGTGGAAATCGCTTAGATCTACAAAGAAGCACGCAACACATCGGGCAATGTTCGAAATCTGGTTATTTTACCTTAAATTGTAGTTCAGAAATGTATCAGTGGACAATGGTTAGATTTCTTCGAACTCATCTTTCAAGAGACTGTAGACAGCACTCTTTCCAGCAGTCAAATCTGGGACAGTCCCTGTACACGATTACGTCGAATTCAGTCCTTTTTTTTGTCGGGTTTGGAAACGCTATACTGGAGCACTCAGACGCAACTGGCCCATTTTACTACCAGAAAGCCGGACCCAGTTTTCACCCATTTTACTGGAATTTCCTTGACTTTCGAAGAAAATGGAGAAGGCGCTCACCAGCACCGAATATCTGCCACCTGAGCCGAGAAAAGGCAGAACAATTGCAAAGAAAATGATTCAAAGAATCATCGCCCTCTCTACAAGCTTTGTAGGTAGTGGTGTCACTTAAGCCTAACACACTAAGATGCTTTGCAAAAGCGAATTGTCCCATTTAGTCTCTCCTTACAGATATTCGAGACCATTCGTTTAGTCTCCCTCCATCCTGGAGAGTGTTTGTAGAAAACCCAGTCGTCAAAGGGAGGCCCTGACGGAGAACGCCGGAAGACTCAACGCAGTAGGATATCCTATGAACCCAGTCTCACAATCTCATCGAAGATCTCATTTCCACAGATAGTGTGACGTAGGACCCAGACAAGAGTCAAAGAGTTCAACCTTGCGACCGAATTCAGAGAGTTCTTGCATTCTCGCACTTTTTTGGAACTGGTTAAAGGGTTGAGAAAGGCCTTAAGTGCAGCCTGGCAGATGCTTCTACCCTTCCACCTTCAATTCAGTACTTACTCTACCGAAGTCTAGAAAGTGGTACCTTAAAATAAATAACTGGCGCGACACCTCGGGATGAGCCAAGACCTAGCTTCTCGCAACCATTCATATTGTGCGTGTTACATTTTTCGCACGAAAGGAAAGGACCTACAATTTATTGCCGACTTCGAACGGCGAAGTGAGAAGCTCTTTCATGACAGATTATACTCCCGGAGGCTTGTCATTCCCCGACGAGAGGTGGTGCCGCGAAAAATGTTCCTGGCTGTGGCCTTAGCACATTTAAATCGATTTCTAGTCGAGTTACAACACATATGTACACTAGTAGCCCTGATTCTAGAAGGCAGCATTCTATCGACGTTGCTAGACAAAACTTAAAGGAAACCTAGCCGCCAAATCGTCTCTTCCAGGATCGCATATCTCGTCACGTAAAAATGAGACAGTTTGGTTCCAAAATGCTCCTTTTTACGTGACAAGTTATACGATCACGGAAGAGACGATTTGGCCCCAGACTGATCTAACTAACAGACCTAAACCAACTGGTATCGAGTGTTGATAGTCTACATCTTGACTATTTCGCTTCTTGAAAGTTTGAGGTATGAAACAAATTTCCTGCTGGTGCCGAAACGAACGCAGCTTGCACAACAGTCCAACGGATTAACCACAATGGCCAAAGTTGGCTTATCCCTTGCTCACGATCTGGATGGAAAGACCGGGACAGAAATGTAATAAGAAGTCATAAGCTTCTTTTAAATCGCAGCTGGAACCATATTTAAACCCTAGTCGGTATCGTAAATGTCTACGGCCTATTAAAAGGGCATCTCCATTGTCTTAGGTTTGCACAGGCCCTTATCTGCATGCCATTTTTACATTACACCCTGAGAAGTCTGACGAACTTGCTTACAGCGTCTAGGGTAATCAGATTATTTTTCAATTTATGATTATGTGTTGGCAACACAAAACTTATTGAAGCACAGCAGTGGTAGAGCGGATCAACTGCTACCTAGAAATACCAAAATTCTTGCTATCACACGCCTTTAGGACCAGTTAATACCAGGAGTTTCATCATCATCTTCTTCTTCCTTTCAAGGTTGTGGCCTGAATTTAGCTGATCACACACAGCCCTCCCTCTTTCTCTGCATTCCTACTGGTTTGACCTCAGAATGTATCCCGGTTCTAGATCACTTCGTCACTGAGGCCAACCAATTGCTGGTGTTGTTGCATTTGTTTGACCAAGGAATTTTTAGGCTTGGCTGTCTTGCGCTTATGTTTTTGAACGACGGCTGATATCGCTTCATTAACGGAGCTCTCGGGATCACTCCTTTGAAAATGGCAATATGTACCAGCTGAGCCGGTCGCGCTCTATTTTTCATGAGATGGTTTCTTCGACATGAAGGCTCCCACGAATCCTAAAACTTCTTCTACCAGAGGTCTCATCATCGTATAGGAGCTGTCAACATACAGGGTATTGACACATCAGTATGCTCTCTGATTAGGCTGTAACCTGTACTGATGGGTTTTTTTGGCTTATTCACCAAGAGGCTCGATGCAGTTTTTTGTGTCATGACGTGCGATGCCTTTCACTTCTTTCATCACGGTAGTGAGACTCGAGTTCTCTTCATCTATTCATCGGGTGACTGCAACGCTGACTTCCTAGCTTCCTGACTTCGTAATATTTTCTGCTCAGGAAACAAACACAGTTTTGCACAACGTCGTCCAAGTGCTTCTCTCTATTTGGTGGCCTGGCGCACCTCATTGTCTCTGTTCTTGTGAAAGTAGGTCTTCTTCTCAAAACGACTTTGCTTGGAACTTTAAATGACTGCACCCTAAGTGTACGTAGGACCTCATTCCATTTGAATGCCAACTCATCGTCCAAAAACAACTTCTGAGGCCTCGACTGATCATCCTGTGAGAAATTTATGTAGAACTTCTCCGCTTATCAATCGAGCCCTGTTTTACTTTGTCGCGATTTTTATGCTGATCCTTGACATCACCACAAGTACTTCTGCAAAGCTGTCAATTGTGCAAATTGTCCTTTTCCTCCCCATTCACTGATTATATCAACGTGTTACACTGGTTCACTGGTGACACTTCTTTCGCTAGTCCTTATATGACAGTTAATAGGCTTTCGGTAAAGACTTCCAGGATATAAGGATATTGCGTGTATTTACGGTTCAAAGAAAGTCTTATATACTCAAGGATAGGAACCGTGAAGAAGACACTTTGTGACGCCAATTCCACCAGGAAGTAGTACGTTTTGAACTTGATCATTGGGTTAATTTCGAGTGATATCGAACCAATCCATCAGTTTCCCGACTATTTATCACCCTGATATCCAAGTGAGTGTCTGTTTTCTGGTGATGAAAAAGGAAAATGTCATGTGATTCATAGAAGTAGGCTGCCAGAAGAATTTTAAGTTTCGAAATGGTACAAACCCGTCCAAAGTTATATGCCATCACCCGTACTATTTCTAGCCATTACGAAATGTGCTTCTCTGTTTATCCTTGGTTAGTGGTGCAGTTCAATCGAGACTTACAAGCCGCCACTTGGCCTCATACTTTGAAATCTATCTAAGCGACAAGTCAATCGACAGCTCCAGAGTCTGTTCAGTGTTTATTTGGAGTGTTTTTGTATCCATCGTGCCATCACTCGGAATCCACCTTTCGTCGAAATTTGAACCGAATTCTGTATGTAGTTCATCCCATTCTCCTCGCATTGATGCTCCCGTTCACCACTTTACTTCACTCTACCCTATGATCTGTCCGATTTCTCTAGCCCCAACTGTGCAAATGTAAATTCAACTCAATCCATCTTAATATCTCCATCTGTCTGCCGCATCCAGTTCGACATTTAAAGTTTTGTTTACCTGACGCCCCACCACGAACGCCCGCCGAACACTGTCAAATAAAACAACAACAGCGGCGAAAACACCACCGATTGGTGCTGCTGCTGTTGCTGCAGCTAAGGTTAATTAGAAAAATTGTTTATTGCTGTTCTACAAAATCCAAAGTTTTTATGTACGCGGCAAGGTTGCCCATGCCGCCTACCGACTACTGATTCCCAAATGATGTGCGAGTATCTATTTCTCGGTTTTTTGCAGTCCCGCGTCCTCTATAAAAATTAGTCTTGGCCAAGTTCTAACCCCTCTCAGCACATCAAATTGGAGCAACAAACCACTACAAGATTTGCTTTTTCTTTCCAGATTCCCACACCCAGCCGATGCGAAGGAGTGTGAAATATTTTTTAATAAAATATTTAGCACTTTAGTTTAACGACAACTTCCAGCGCACCACCGTCACCAGCAACCCTCTCCCCGCCCCGGTTGAAAAAGAAAATTATAAAAAAAAAATTTTTTAGAAAATCATGCTACAGTCGAGTCAATGTTACGCGACAACGAGTCGGACGCTTCGAAAATTGGACGCCATCAGTTGGATTGTGATTGCAACGACATTTTTAATGGTCCGCCACATCGGGACGACACAGGCAGCGGACACATTGTTGGGTAAGTTTCGCATAAATCAGAGACACATACTCGTGGTCGTAGTAGTTAAACGGGAAGTAGTGAAGGGTTCTGTTGGACTTTCTTTTTTTTTCGGGGTTGAGGCTGCGGTTTTTATTGGCGAAATAATGTTGGTCCTCATAAATAAGGGGAAAGTGCGCGGTTTTTAGTGTCTTTTTATGGTGAGATGGGGTCAAGTCCAGTAAAAATGAACGTAGACACTTAAACTAAGTGACGGAAACATAATAATTGGACGGGGGTCTTTGACAGGGTGTTTGGAATGGCGACAACAGACAGCAGTTAGAGGAGAGATGTTTCGAAAATGTTAGCCTTGAAAACTGGAAGAGCCTTGCAATGTGGTCTTAAGATTCGTTAGACGGCTTAGTTTCTGTTGACGACGAATGAAGGTTAAGGCAATCTGCACTCATTATCATACTGATACATTGCACTGCGATAACGGATTCTCTCTGAAAGCTTCTATTTGAGAAAAATAGGTTTTGTGATGTCCTTGTGATGAAAAAGAAAAGACCACGAATGGAACTGACTTCTTAGGAAGAGGACTCGACAAATGCAAAGAATTCCAAAATGAGACACATTGAGACACATTATACATTGGATAGGATCTTGCGCCTTTATGGAGACAATACGAGGCTGATGATCTAGTCATCGGACAGTTTTCCGCCAGTCAACCCATACTTGGTCGATAACTTGGTGTATGCGTCCTACCAAGACATCACATTCGTATTTGAAGGCCGACGGCGGTTATGTTGTCTGTCGGCTTCTTTAAACCTGCGTCAACCTCCTGATCTTTTCTATTGCATGACCTGAGTCGTAGTTAAATTTGTGCTATACTGCGAGAAGATGGATTCAGGTTTCTGAGTAGCACCAAGAGTGTGTCTTGTTCGAGGTGAATACTAGGAAATCGAAGTCCGTGGGCGTTCTACTATTTTTCGAGGCTTTTATCTGTCTCAGAGGTTAGGTTAGGTTGACAGCCGAATAGGTTGACGTGGAATGTTCACTATAAAGAGAAGCAGGATAAAGATCCAGGGGTCATTTTACTTCCTTTTTCGGCTTCCCTGAACCACCCCGAGTTCGTGATGAATTTTAGAATGGTTTTTGGTGGCGCAGTGGTTGTTGAAATAGGTTTCTCCAAGGATTGTCTTTCTGGTTTACATTGGGGGAAGAGAAGCGCATAGCCGAATATTCCGCCAGATATACTGTCCGTTTTCGAGGAATCCGTAAACCAAACTTGATAGTGCTCACAGTCGTCCCTGGTAAAGATGGTGGTTACAGCATAGTTTCCCTTGACACCTGATGAGATGACTGTCAGGGAGGGCCAATGAGCGCAAAGTCTTGCCTGCGTTCTTTGTTAACTCATACTGGCGGCAAGCCAAGAATAACGTCGACAGATCCAGCAGGGATGGATTCCGAGTCATGCAGATTTCTGCTAAACGTTGAAGTCATTCTAGCGCTTTCACTGTACTGACCACGTTAGCTTTTGTCCACGACAGTACTGCCCCTTATACTAAGAAAGATCTAATGATAAATTTGGGAATTCTCTACATATGACGTTCACAGGCCTTGCCATAGATAAAACGACAGACTTTAGTATTTTTCGAAAATATTACCCTAAGGGACTTTGGTTTTTTGTAAAAATTTAATAGGTTCGCTAAGGGCACCTCAGGGCTAGAAGAGTCGAACCCAAGTAATTTGTGAACTAAAGGCCATGTAAAGAAGAAGGGAGGGTAGTTTCACCACAGGCGGAGGGGCAAATGAGAATGATTTAAGTTTTCTTTTTAGGATTTACAGCGAGTCCTTTCCTCCTACTCTATCTCTGTACCTCTTATAGTGCATATTGAAGCACTGATGGTAGCAATTAGATGGCAGCGCCTCATACCCGTTTTTTTGTCTTTTTTTTCAATGAACTAGGCTTTCTATAACAAACGACCGATGACGTAAAAAGTGTTTGAACTCCGCCTTGTATACACCCTCGAGTTGTAACTTAAATTTTAAAAGCCTCGATGCTGGCCTGTTTCACTATACTAATCCTTCTCCTTGTACCTCTGTTTATGCGCGATTAACTCAAGAACCATTCAATCGATGTCGACGGAAATTTCATTGTTAAATTGCTCCAATTTTCACTTAGAACATAGGCTATACAACTTTGGTCTACTATACTCAAAACGAGTGTAGGTTTGGAGATGAGCAGTGCGGCTTTCGTCCAGGTAGAAACACAACCGACCAGCTATTCGCTCTCAGAATAGTACTTGACAAGGCTTGGAAATATGCCAAACATAACTACAGTTATTTTGTGGATGTGAAAAAAGCATATAATCGGGTCCCTCGAGGTAAATTCTGGAGTGTACTGCAGGCGTATAGGATTGACGACGCTCGTCTGAGGGCCATTCAATCTCTATACACAAACTGTAAAACCTGTGTTCGAGTGAACGGCGTTAAGTCGACACCTTTCACTTTGGACTTTGGACTTCGCCAGGTGTGCGTTTTGTCACATCTCCTCTCCATTGTGTATATGTATTCGATGTTACAGCGCAGCCATGAAGGGAGACTTAAGCATAAGCCATCCGCCTTTCGTTGATGACTTGGTTATCCTTACGTCCCTCCAAACCGAACTTCAGTGCGTACTAGATGGGTTCGTCGCCATGAATGTAAACGAGAACAAATCAGAGGTAATTGTAAATTCCCGAACGCCTGTTCAATGCACTCCGCAGGTTAGTGGAGTCCCAACGAAACAGGTGGAGAAGTTTAAGTATTTCGGGGTCCTATTCACGAGTAATGGAAGGAACAATACTGAGTTATTTTGTAGGATTGTTCAGGCTCAATTCGTGCTTGTTCTGACCCTCACCTATGGTCATGAGGTTTGGGTAATGACCGAAAGAATAAGATCACGGATACAAGCTGCCGAAATTAGATTTCTTCGTTGTATTGCTGGGGTAACTCGTTGGGATCGAGTTAGAAACACCAGAATACACGAGACACACAATATCGAGCAGCTACTTTTCGACCAGAAAGTCCATACTTCTATTGTTTGGGCACGTTAAACGCCACCAACCAACTCGGCTTCTAAGACATGCTATCCCCTGAATTGGCTCAGGATGAGATGGTTGGAACAAGTTTGAAATTTCACCTCTATCCGTATGGGGATAGCCCTTGATAATTTAGAGTCGATGGCGGAAGATCGGGAGATGTAGAGAGTCAACTTCAGAACTCCAAATCCCGCGACAATTATAGTGGATAAGCGGGTGAATGAAGGAATACTAGTGTTGTACACACAAACTTTATTCTACATTTTTGTCTATGATTATCTCGAGAACTACTGAACTGACTTTGAGAGGGTTTTTACCATTGTATAGGTCAACAATCGCCAACATGCCCAAAAATTCTAACCAAGTCAACATTTTTGTGTCTGACTTCATAATTTCACCCGCAATGCTGGCGAAACCACAAGAGATGTCAAAAATGATGTATAAGGAGCCATCATCTTCCATAAAAACAAGTCAGTTTGTGAATACTAAAACGAGGGTAGAAACGAGTTAAACGTTTAAACTTGTAGAAAGTCTCATCCGAAGTTGACTTCCAAGAATGTGGCCCTAACTTGATACACTTGCTCACACAATACCCAAAAACCCCCCTTTCGATCACGTCGACGTAGTCACACGTGTCCATTCCATTAATTAGCCCATAAATCTAATATTTTTTCGGCGCCAACAATAATTATGTTCGAAATTTTAAATTCCACTCCATAATAATCAGCACTTAAGCGCAAAGACAGGTTTGTGTCCCACGAAAGACGACGCTCCAGCATCCGTGTGGCCAGTGACTATATGAAATAATATTTTGTTCTCCAGAATTCATTTTGAATTCAACGTTTCTTGTTTCCTATTTTTAATTTAATAGATCATGTTCCACCGAGTTGTAAATCAATTATTTATAACCCCTCAAAGCCACCCCGGGGTTGGAGCAAAAGACGATCTTGATACCGATCGCTTGACGCGCTCATCCCGTTTGATGTTTTGCCCTATCCACTTGGATAAATATGAAAATTTAATTTTTTTTCTTTTCGATTTGAATGGAAAAAAACATTTTTTATGGATTTTTTATTGGCACTCAACAATGTTGGCCACAATGGCAACTTATGAGGTAAGCTACCGTTTTATGTTCCATGGCGGATCATATAAATGTCAATCGAAGAATATTATTGCCGGTGGTAGTTGCTCGCTGGGGTATTATATACACCAATGAAAAAAAAAAACTTATCTACTAAAGCGTATTTTGTTTAATTAATTGGATAAGAGCGGGGAATAATTTAAAAGAAGAAAACGATGCGAAGCGATGCTCAGAGGGAGGGGAGAGCCGGTGAAGAGACCTCTTTTGCAATAAAATTTCTGCCGAATAAACGTGTGCGCCTATTAAATGGATGATTTTGTGGTTTTATGCTCGAAAGTTGAAGGACGATCTTCAGCGGGCGTGGGGGAAATGTCAAGGAAATGAGTTTTGTAATTTGGCGAGAGTGTGAAATGTTGAAGAAATTTATGACGCTTGGCAGAGTTTGGACGTGAGATTGGACGTCTTTTCTAGCGATTGTATAATGTGGGCCTAAAGTTAATTTCACACCTGACTAACATTAGTCTATGGACTTCTTTAACGAGTTAGGTGATGGCGCTACGGTCTGGGGTGGACCTGGGCCTCAACCAACAAGTGTCTTCAGCCAAATGGATCTTTAGCCAGCTGTCCCCAGTTCCCAGTTGAGGTCCCCTTCCACTTGCATGCGGCACCTTAGTCGCGATCTTCTTCTACAGCACCGTCCCTCGGGTGTGGATTCAATGATTTTCCGGGCGGAAACATTGGTCTCCATCTGCATATGACCCAGCAGATGTCTCTGTACAGCACGTACAGTACGTCATTGTATCTCCTCCTCCACTCACCGTCTATGCAGACCCGAAATCACTCGAAGAATTTTCCTCTTGAAAAGCAACCTGATCCGCTTTTGACATAGTCCATGCCTTTGCGCCGTAGGGAAGGACTGAGACCATTAAGGTCTTAGGGCTTTGCCACGCAATGAGCGTCAGAATTTTTTCTCAGAAATGACGCTCGCCGGTCAGCGACTGCGTGGCCACAGCCATACGACTTTATACGTTTTAATTCTGTCGTTTATTGCGTGGTAGGGCCCTTATACAGGGTGACTTTAGTCGTTCGAGAGAGGGCTCTGCTACTCAATTGCCTTCTTAGCCCAAAGAAACAGCGATTGGCAAGAGTTTTTCTTCGTTTGATCTCAGCGCTGGTGTCGTTGTCTGAATTTATAGGAGACCCAAAATAGGCAAAGTCCTTGACTACCTCAAAGTTATAGCTGTCTATTGTGACGTTCTATCCGAGACGTCGGTGTTGGGTGTCCTTTCTTGTTGACAGCATATACTTCGTCTTGCCCTCATTGACCGCTAAATCCATCTTCGCCGCCTCCGTTTCAATATTCACGAACGCACAGGTTACATAACGTTCTTCCGATTTTGTCAATATCATCGGCGTATCCGTGTAATTCGACGGACTTTTGAAAGAAATTCGACAACTCTTTTAATACCTAACGATGTTGAAGAAGTCGCATGACAGCCCGTCGCCTTGTCTAAATCCTTTTTTGACATCAAAGGTCTCGGTGACGTCTGGACCGACCTTCTGCAGCAGCGTGCATTCTCCATCGTCATCCTGGACAAACGGACGAGTTTGACAGGGATGTCAAAACTCGACATTGCTCAGTGAAGCTCGTCTCTCTAGATGCTGTCATACGCGGCCTTAAAATCGGTCTTAAAGTTGGTGGGTATCGATTTAAGATTTTATCCAAGATCTGCCGCAGTGTAAATACTTGGTCGATGGTGGACTTCCCTGGCCTGAAGCCACACTGATATGAACCGATCTGGTTGTTGATGAACAGCTTCAGGCGCTCACACAAGACGGTAGGCGATGTTGAGAAGACTGATGCCTGTGTAGTTGGCGTAGTTGAAAGGTTTTCATTTCTTGAGGAGCTAGGGGACTATAGTGATATTATGAAGCCTCCTGAGGTTTTTTTTTGCCAATCTAAGTGAACGATAGTTTCCTTAAAATCACAGGTTACCCCAAAAAAAATGTATTACGAGCACAATGGGCGCAGGTTAGGTAACGAAGGGTGTGTCATAGGAAGACCTCATCACGTTCTCTCAGTTCATTCTGAGAACCGGATTTATGTTTTGAGGATAACAATATACAGTGTACTCTTTCCTTTTTTCGGAACCGTCGGTGCCCGCTTATGAGAGAGTACACTGTAGTTCCCGGAACAACCTAAGGATATATCCTATTGTTGCCCGTGTTTATGAAGCAGCTAGTGCTCTTCATGAATCTAAGTAGGTCCGTTAGCTGTAAGTCTGTTACCTCTGATTAGGCTTGGAAATAACCTTGATCCTAGTGGCGTAGACGTCATTTTTGCAGAGCGGGACAGTGACACAGCAGATTCTACTTCTTCCTCGTCTCTGCAGCTTCTGCATAACTCGTTGGTTTCGATTCTCTATTTGCGCAGCATGACTCCATGACTCCGATAACTCCAGTGAGCGTGAGGATAGAGAATCAGCCTAGTGCCAGAAGGGACGTTATTTTACTTACTTAGGTGGCGCTACAGTTCGGGGTGAACCTGGGCCTCAACCAACAAGCCTCTCCAGTTAGCCCGGTCCTTAGCTAACTGCTTCCAGTTGCGCACTCCAAGTTGGTTGAGGTCCTCTTCCACTTGTGCGCGCCACCTTAGGCGAGGTCTTCCTCTACTGCGTTGACCCTCCGGGTTAGACTCGAAGACTCTGCGAGCCGGAGCATTTGTGTCCATTCGCTCTACATGCCCCAGCCATCTGAGCCGATGGATACGTATCTTCTTGACTAGGGCGATGTCTTTGTACAACTCGTAAAGTTCATCGTTGAATCTTCTCCTCCAGAACCCGTCAACGCAAACCGGACCGAATATCTTACGAAGAATCTTTCTCTCAAAGCAACCAAGGATTTCTTCATCCGCTTTCGATAGAGTCCATGCCTCAGCGCCATAAAGCAGGACAGGGATGATTAAGGTCTTATAAAGAGTTTCCTTAGTTTTTCGGGATAGGGCCTTACTACTCAATTGCCTTCTTAGCCCAAAGAAACAGCGATTGGCAAGAGTTATTCTTCGCTTGATTTCTGCGCTGGTGTTGTTATCGGATGTGATAGCGGAGCGGAGCGGAGGCGGACGTTATTTTGGTTTCATTTAACTTCGGTCCGAGAGGTGGCCCAATCCTCTCTGGCTAACCATGCGAAATTAGCTTCTATCTCTATTACATTGTCTATTATCTCATGCAATCGCCCTATCCGTGGCATTATATGTCCGCTTCGCTGATGTTTATAGCCCAACCCCAGTCTTCCCAATTCATCAGCTTTTTTGTTCCTTCTATGTCCTTATGGTCGGGAACCAAGCAGAGTTTGACTGTATGGAACCTTATGGTGATCTGCGAGTCTCGACATTTCTTGACTGCCTTGTTGTTGATGCTTGTATCCGCTGGAGGAAGGTGACAATCTCTTATGCATCCCGTAGCTTTTTCTATATCCAGGTTTCCGACTTGTAAGACGCTACATGTTTCTGAGAATCTAAACGATTTCTGTGTTTGTAGGGATTCCGATTAGAATCGAGCCCTGTTCCTGTTTCCATTTTTGAGCCGTCAGTGTAAATCACGGTTTGGTGGTCTTTGATTACATTGTTTGACTCCCAGTCCTCTCGACTTGAGAAGAAAATTGGAAGATTAGTGTCAATGTCATCGTAAGCGGTCAGATAGTCCGATGTGGCTGTAAGTCTTTCGGAGTTATATTCTTCGCCCACTAACAATGGACGCAACTAGTGAGCCAATGACTCATGATTGCCTATGTCTCACCTGGCTCCTCGGCCGATTCGGATAACTCTACAGTCACCACAGTATGCAACTCCATCAAAAGTTTAGAATGTGGAAACATTTAAAGACGCTGTGTGGTCTAATGTGCCTTTTGGCAGACTTCCACTAGACCAGAACTCAAAAGATCACCTGCGCTCATAATCATCATTGATGACTACTTTCTTCAACAAACATTTGCTTTTCCTAGAAACTATCCTAGAGCTAGAGGCCCTAGGAAAATTTTACAAAAAAAAGGACAAATGCCGGCACAGTGTTCTCTCAAGTAATTTTGCCGAATTATAGCGCACGCCCACAGCAATGAAATTTGTCCATCCGCACCAGTACCGGCTGTCACTGTCCTCCCCTACAAAGTAAAACAGCTCTCAACTAGCTACAGATACATTCCATCAGACACCACACACCAAAAATAGAACCATCACCACATGTCGTCCCATTGATTGGTTTGACCATTCAACTCCGTGTCGTCTACATCCAGGGAAACTCGTAAACGATCAAACAAATTGCTGTCAATTTCATTATTTAATAGCCGACCTTGCATTTCCACTCCACCTCCGTGCGGAGGAACCCTCCGTCATCATCACAGAATGCCTCATAAATTCTTCTTTTTTTTTCTCCCATTCGATGCGTATAATGGAACTTGAGATAGTTTTTCTCTCATCTCGTTCGTTAGCGCCACCATCATAAAGAAAAATAGAAAAAAAAAACGTTTCCCTTCTGTTAATCCCGTAGGAAAACATTAGAAACATCACAAAACATGCTTCTCCGGGTTGTCTTCCTGACTGACTCAGTGAAAGGTGCACTGGATCTGGGCCACCATGGAAGAAGACAACCAAACCATTCAAACGATATAAATCCGAGTAAATTATGGTGTGTGTGCTCCCAGAGAACCGGGAACAAGAAAAGGGCGCACAGACAAACACAGACAATAAAAATTAGTAAAAAAAAAAGGAGAAATAGGAAAATGTATCTCATCGAGTGGATATGACACAGCAGGTAGTTTATGGCAGTTTTCCATTCCATTACAGGGGCTAGAGTCGGTGTGTGTCGGGATGCCTTAAGGTCACATTTTCATTCTTCAACACTTCGATTCATTTACAGAGTCATTAAGTCAACACAAACAACCAACAACTCGAGGATAGAGGCTCAGCAGCATCCGATCCCAAACCGAGACCCGATCTGATCCCAAACAAAACATTAGTTTCGGAGCTAAATAGATGGCGCTTGGCGGCGTGCGCTCCTGTCACAAAGGCAATCCAATACAAACCAATTCAAATCCCATCCTACCGAGATACCCTAACCATACCCGCACCCATGTCAAAGTCACTATCTGCCGTACCATCTCCGGTGCACTTAGAGTCGGGAGAACCTTTCGTTCCAGCATCGTCGTCGGTCGGGAGAAAACAAATATTTGACAGGAATACCCCACAGAGTGGGTGATTAGCGAGGAAATTTGTTTTTGTTCCCCGAGATGAAGATGTGTATGTTGCCGAGGCCGACCCGGCGGAGGATGTGCATCTCGTCGTCGAACATGGGGAATATTAAATCATATTAATTGCTTATCAGATGGCCAGCGACGGTTGCTGGGAATTTCCCAGCGCCGCCGATCCAGGTGGAATCCTCCTCCGTGTGCCTGTGCCTGGTGATTTAATGAAAACCCTGCGGTGTCCAGTTTGTTTTTTGGGATGTCTTCTGTCGTTACCCCATGTCGACATCTTCATTTGTTGTTTCTGTTTGTTGCGCTTCTCCTCTTTTTTTCTTTTTTTTGGTTTTTATTTGCCTTATGGAATTCCAGGCCCCCGATAAAGACAGAGAACGAGAGGAAGGTTAATTACCTGCAGCGAGAGAGAGGGTTCCTCGCAAGCAACAGGTTGTGGCGGAGTGGTACCTGCTGGGCTAGGAATTTTCCTCAATGGATTTGAATGGCACACAGTACAAGATTGAAGATATGTTCCTTTGATTAGGACGTGTAGGGGTCATTAAGTTTTGTTTCGAAATATACCCACAGGGATGGGGGTAGGATTACCTACAAATTCAATTGAAATTCTGCGACGAGAAAGTGGCATGATGGATGGCGTTCTCGATGCAGAAAGTTAAGTGATGAGTCACGACCCTATCTAGGTGTTCAATCGGAAAAGGTAGAACATGCGACAAACGAGGCCAATATCCTTGATGTTATCAAGGAAAGTGACACATTCTCCTGTATCGGTCAAGGATTTTATGTAATGGAGGCCAAAACAGGGATCAAATTTCTCATGGAGATGAAAATAAAACGGAGATGGTGTGCCATGATTTCGGGGTCTGATATGAGTCACGCTTCGACCCAATTTAGTGACGAATTTGTTCCAAAATGTGTCAACCCTTGGCAGCCGTCTTATCTTGAGTCGCTTGATACGAGCGGAATGTCAAACCGTCCTTATAGACAAGAATAAATTCCTGGGTCAGCTTATACCAAAGGAGAGAGGTGTCTATGAATTTGGGAAGGAAAATAGGTTTCGATAGAGTAAAAGTCGATTTTTGGTTGTTTGGAGGTACCACAAAGTTGAATGTGAGTACCTGGCTCTTCCCCATATCCTTAAATGCTAAATTGCACAGACTTAAGCAAGGAGTCCGGAGTTTTCTGTATCAAATTATCAATTTCAAGTGTCTGAAGGGGGTTGACTTACTTAAGGGGGAAAGAGGATTGTCACCGATTTGACTGATTCAGTACCAAAGGACGTCACTATCTATGTAAATACATGTTCAATGAAGCCAAATATCTAGGATGGGTTCTGAATAAAAAAAAAACTTCTTTGGGCAAAGTGTTGGCATTCCAAGTCACGGCGCATTCAATTTACTGACAATGTAAGGGTGCTTTTGGCAAGGCAGGAAGCTTATTACCGAAAATGGTCCTTTAAACCAATACGACTATGGTAAGACCGTTTCCAGCTTATACGTCGGTTGTTCGATGAAAAGGTTGACGAAGGTCTATAAGCTCTGCTTCATTTGACTCCCATTAAAACTTAGATCACGGGCTGTACTTTCAAAATAATCTATTGTCTTGGAAGGGATGGCTTTTGGTATTATCCGCACTGGAGTTTCGGTAACCTCCAAAATACTTATCTAACGACGCTGGTTCCATGGATATGCTGTTTGATCCAATGTCAACACAACTTCGGCTTACTTAGTTACTTAAGGTGGCGCTAGAGTCCGCACGCCAAGTTAGTTAAGGTCCCCTTCCACTTGCCTGCATCACCTGAGTCGTGGCATTCCTCTACTGCGCCGTCCCTTAGGTGTGGATTCGAAGATTTTCCACAACTTCGGCTGTTGTGCAAATTTAAAGTTAACTTAGCTCATGTTTAGGACTCGCTTTGGCCAGAGTTTAAGCCTGGGTGAGGATGTAATCGAAGTTTCATAGATTTCATAGATTTCTCCCAAACCAAAGTCAACTTAGCTCGTGTTTAGGACTGGCTTCGGCCAGAGTCTAAGCCTAGATGGGGATGTAGTCGAAGTTTCATAGATTTCTCCCAAACCATGAGTCATGTGTCCAAAGCTGATGCATTCATGGAGATCGACAACACTAGACTTCACTATTCTTTAGGCAACGGGCGTATCTTCCGATAGCCAGGCTGAGCCTAACGCCTTATCAAACTCTGTTTTCAGTTTCAAAATAGTTTGGCGATTCAAGGACTGTTTGGTCACATGGCTAAACTTTCTGACTCTTGTCTATGTCCAAGGTCACACTAGGATCTCTGTAAATGAGATCACTGTACAAGGTTCAGAGGATGATTTCTTAAGACCTGAATCTGAATGGGGTTTTTCACACCCTCAGTTAGGGCCCATATTGGCGGTCGGGTTTCTTATAAACACTATTGAGCGTCGCACGGCCGTTTAAGATGCAGGCAGACTTGCTCCCGAACATCTTTAAGAAAGATTATAGGCAACTTATTGGCATTCTAATGGAATACAAGCATCTCAATCTGCGAGGATTAAATGACAGTTCTATCTGCGGAGCATATGGAGAGGGTGACGATACTTCGGTTCATTTTCTTTGTGATCGCACTGAACTTGCACGGATCAGGTGGCAGATCTTCAGTGCTGATATGGTGAGTGCTGACACTGTAAGCTTCTCATTGTTGATTTGTGTCACTGCTCTCATAAACTGTATCTGGAGCTGCGTACTTGGCTAAGAGATTCTGCTGATTGCCTCTTGAAGTCTTTAAGCAGTTTATGGATATCGTTGCAGTCTCCAAAATCCTGAACTCTCATCACAAAGTAGGGCACGATACTTCTTACTTCGTCTGACATCTTTCACCAAGATAGCGATAAGCCCTTTCTGAGTCAATGCTTTGTGATTGAGTCATCGTTATCGTCATCGAATTCATAGACCGCCTTGATTGGTACATCGTTGCGACTAACCAGCTTTGACACATCGACTACTTGTGCATGCACAGATCATCCCCCAACCACGACTTTATGTCATCACTATACAAGCGCCAGTTGTGTTCTGGCCGCACCTGACGAAATCAAAATAAAATCCATAAAAAATTCTCAAGATTCCGCACCCACCCACCTCAACCTCAACTGTCCATCTCTCTAAAAAATTTTATTGAAAACAAAATAATTAATGCAGATATTTTCGCGCACAGAGCGCTTGTTTCAGATTCTTCAAATACCTCACACGGTCTTCAAGGTGGCCTTGGGAATTCCTTAACCTCTTCCGTGTGTGTATTCTGTTGTGTTCGATCTATTGACAAACCAAATTCTGTTGATTTCCACAAAATTTAATAGCAAATGTCGGCATAGGGTGTAACACTCCATCAAACACCGTTTCGGTTTTTTGCAGTTGTAGCACTTTGAAAAATTTTATTTTTTTTTTTGTTGGCACATTCCTCGAGGAGGATTTATCGAAATTCCAAAACCGACACCAAACAGCGTAAAGTTTTTCGCTTGTTTTTCAATTTGATTTACGACCCAACTATGGTGGATTCGACATAAAGTGTTACTTTTGTCACGGAACCAGCTCATGTAAGGGAGGCCGCAAGGGGGGACTTCCATCTACAATCAGGAGAGGTGTGTGAGTAGTATTAGTTTTTTTTTGACAGCTGTTTCTTGCTGGCGCCTGCCAGATTTGCTTAGAAGACACGCCAATAAATTCAAGTGATTAGAATCTTTTTGGGGAATTTATGATGGTTGCTGATCTATGGGCGGGGAAATCTCTATTGAATTTTATGCTAATCGATCAAGAAGATTACAAGCCATTTGCGGGCTTTTGTAAGGTCGACGATGGTTGCCGACATTCTATGGAAATTTCCTGTTCTTTTACAAGATTTACATATGGAACGTGGACACATTGTTTATTCCGCAGAGATGGGTGACATGGTGTGACAGCTATGGAGGGTACCTTTAACCTGTTGTCATACTTGTAACAGGTCAATGTGCTTCAGTTCACTGGCTTTGGCTAATAGATTCCCCGCCACCGACTTGGTATCTAAACAATTCATCGTTTGATGAAAAAGTATAGGTGACAGTAGACAACGTTGTGGTACCCCAGTTTAGCACTTCTGTGACTTCAGAGTTTGTCATTGGTTGTCCATCAGAACATGAGCTATCTAATCAAATTCAGTGTCAAAAGTGGACCACTTCTCAGCAATTTTGGAATTCGTCCAACTGAAAGGAAGGAGAAACATCCTACTTAATTCTCGGGTCCAAGTACCTCTTCTTAAACTCCACCGACATCTACATCTCCATTGATGAACGGAAGTGAATCGCCTATCCTGACCATCTGTGTCCACAAATCCAAAAGGAATCCCACTTCACCACTCAAAACAACTTTAGCATAGACAAAGAACTTCCTTGTGGTGGCAGCTCGCAGCACAACAATGTACAAACGTCTGATTCTATTGCGCTGCATTCCCATCTGGCGTCCATTCCACAAAAGCCGAGACCGTTGATGTTTAATTGAACACCAGATGAATTCCCTTCAGGCGACAAACCTGATGCATTGGCGAACCTATAGATACAGGTTTGCTTGTGTTTGCTTTTTTTTTTTTTTTTTAATTTTTCCACTTTCCTCTGTGCTCTCCTGCGTCCTTTTTGCCAACACCGTCCTGCCTCCACATTCCTGGTCGCGTGTTACATTTTACCAGATTTTTTTTTTTCTGTACCCTTGTCTTCGTTTTTAATTCTCTCTAGAGGAACACTTTACTACGTTCGCTGCGCTCTTGCAATTCACTGGCCAACCAGTGGAGCACCTAACTCACCCAACATCCATTGCAAGCCATAGTGCTCACACACACCAGCACAGAGCAATGCCAAATGCGATAAATTATTTCCGAACAGGTGTTTCGCGCGACAACATCTCGAAAAAGACCGGAAAAAAGGAGTTTTTTTCGCTGTTGTTGTTGTCGGGTCTCCATCATTGAGAGTTGGTGTTCCACTACTCGTGATGGGGAACCAAACTACGCGCAAATACCAAACTGTCTCCCCGAGACAAGGCACTTGGATTGGAAGCAAAAAAAAAATTGAGAGAAAAACACAAGAAGAAGAGTGAAGTATGCAACAAGTTGCTGAGGTTTTCCTCTCCGGAGGCTTGCGGCGGCGGCAGGCCGTATGCCGCCATAATGATCGTAAAAAAGCGACGAGAAAACAAAAGTATTTCGATTGCAGCACACATTTATCCAAGTATTTAGTTGCGCGCTCTGAAGTGTGGTAAACAAAGACGAAAAGACAAACAGGAAACATGAGGTCGGTTTGAGAGATGGGCGGCAGTACCCTATTTTTGAGGAAAATAGATCCTTGAAGGAACCATGCCATGACTCACAAAAAACTAGATCTCCTCAGGATCTAGGCAAAGATCAATATAATAAACTGTTGCTAATCGAGTATTTTCCAGCGCTGCACGGAAGGGTGACTATTACGCTCGAAGAAGATCGAACCAAACTGTTTAAGACAAAGCAGGAAAACTTCTAACACGACCATTGAATAGTAGGAATAATCTAGAAATAATACTCCCGGGACGGGGATGAAAGAACAACTATTCATCTTCTGCGCGAGTGTTTAGCTCTGTCCTCTTTGACAACCTAATCGACTAGACTTGCCTTGGGAACAACCGGGAAGCCCACTCTACTCCCCTTGAAAAGATCCCGTCTCTACTTTCTCACTGGGAAGACACTGGATTCGAGTACTGTCCACTACCGATAAGGTACTTGTGGCATCACATCACAAAAAACCCTTTGGTCTTAGAGTAACTTTACTATACAGACCGGAAAAAGGTTCTAAAAAACTTCACGAAAATCGGAGACGAAAAGGCACACGATGTCGATAGTTCCACTAACATTGCTCTGAAATCGACAGTCAGGCAGCATCAGTCATTTTTAAAAATGTGCTGTGGACACTCATGCCTGGAGGAAAGAGAAGCAGTGAAAGAAGCAAGTATTGCTCCTACTGCCTAAAGGAAATGAGTCACCACAAGACCCATCATCATCGTTCTTAAATCCTTGCCGAACTAATGAATATGCAGGGACTGCTTGGTAAAA
The DNA here is from genome assembly GCA_917880715.2 of Matsumyia berberina. Classification (NCBI taxonomy): domain Eukaryota; kingdom Metazoa; phylum Arthropoda; class Insecta; order Diptera; family Syrphidae; genus Matsumyia; species Matsumyia berberina. The sequence continues at coordinate 123,817,611 of OU862870.1, forward strand.
AGTACTCGAGTACATCATTCGTTGGGGTAGAATTCATCGCAGAGAGCGTTCCACTGTCAACGCCATCGATGAGGTCATAAGAACAGCTTAAGTAGCCATTGAGTCAGTATGATGGAAGATTTACAGTAGACAAAACTGCGTCTTCGTTACACTAAAGCTACGTTCAGACGATTGTAAGATCTTACAATATTGTCAGGTCTTCCAATAAAAAAAATTGTCCCAAATGTCTTACAATCGTGTGAACTGACAATTTTTGTCTGACAACGTTGTAAGAAAAGCATTGTCAGGTCATTGTAAGGCCGCCATCTGACAATGAAATTGTAAGGTATTCTCCAATCGTCTGAACATTCTTTAAGCGTAAAGATCGCCGAAGAACCACCGAAACCTAAGCATTAGACTGCATATACTCGAGCCATGATGACCATCCCTGGGTTTGCAACTAGCAAAAGACAAGACGAAAGTACTACATTACTTCAAAAGGCCTCAGGATAGTTCGAGTTTGACTGACATTCTTGAATATACAAATTGCATAAGAAAAGACGGAAATACTACTCGTCAGCAGCAGGAAAATCATGCAGGCTACACCCGTAATCGTCGGCGAAAACAATTCGGTTTCCAAGCCAAAAGAAAGTACCTTGCTGCCTTCACAGATGTAAGAGTGACCTTCAAACAACACCCTGCGTATACAGTTGGCATAGGAACAAGGACCACTACTGAACTGACAACGCTCTAAGCCGGCTTGAAATGCTACTCTACTGGACCTAAGTTAGTGGCAGTGACAGAAAAGCTATAGAATAAAGACTACCGGACAGAACTTACCCTTTGAGAGCAAGTATTGTGGCAACATAATGTGGCATAGGGCACAAGTCAGTATTCCGTTCGTGGTTCGAATTGTTGCCCGTACAGCCTTATATATACATAGTCATTCCTCATACACAATCCAGGCTTCTGTCTGTCTTCGTCATCGCCCAATATTTCTATAAACCTTTTTGAAAGTCTAGCTCCAAGTATTAGATGCTGCTCACTTCAGCCTTTGGATACTCACTTGTACTATTAGTAGCAAACATGTAATGAGAAGCGTTGAGCCTTAGCGCCCTCTATAGTATAACCTAGGTTTCCTACAAGCGGTTTGGCAATGCCCCTATTACAATTTTGGTGAAGTAGTAGTGCTTTCCTCAGACTTGAATAAAAAGATCGAGACTAAAGCCAGATTAGAGATACTCAGCATCACGGAACATTTTTACTTTTAAGCCAGGCTTCAGAAATTCTTTCAAATTCTTTGATGACGACTCTTTTCTACGATCGTTGAAAGCGTGGTCCTGTAATATTTAAAAGTCCATCTTAGTCTACACCAAAGGAAAGCCTAATGAAAATGGTGAAACCTTGGTTTAAGTCGAGCTTAGATCTATATAATCCCAAACCACTCAAAATCGGAGACAACTTTCTCAGTCTCGCAGTAGGAACACTCGTGAAAATAAGAAGTCTGCGGTGGAGTTAGAATTCTGAGTCTGTTGTGACTTGACTTTAAGCTCAGCTTTGCAGACAGCCAAGGCTATCGCAAGCCCTGTTTACGTTTTAACCTCTTTCAAGGCAAGTCATTGTCGATGAAAAAATCGTCAAAACAAAAACATAAAGAGTTCTCTCGAAGTCTTTAAGACTTGTCAATCCAAGAACCCCATCTGATTAACAAAACAGAAAGTGGGCTTTGCCGACTTGCATTTACTTTACAGCACACCTCTCTCTGTTGCACCAGAATTCACTCACCCTACGTTCTAGTCTATAAAAAAACTTAAATCACAGGCATGAGGAGGACATAGAATGTAGCAGCAACAACGCGCAAAAATACCGCATATAGCTCTTAGGCATTTAGCCGTGTGTTGGGAGATCAATACATCCACAGTCCACACACACACACACTCACTCTTACATCCTCTTGCTGTGAATCAGTAAGAGAGTCGCGATTTCTGGTCTAGAGTATCATTTAAATGGGTCTTCGCGTCTTGAGGCCTTCTCTCGTGTCTTGTTCTGTAGTCGATACAACTAGCATACCGGTTATATTAACAAGTGTGGACGTTATCCATACCCAGAGCACCCAACAGCAGCATCACACGTAAAAAAAAACGAAAATACTGAACGACAAAATTAATAAATAAATATAATCAAGGGAAAGCGTGTTTTGCATTTTTATGTATTTATTCATGTATCCGTTGCGTCTTACTTCGTCGGTCGCCTCTCGCTCTCTGTGACTAGTCCTCATCGTCATAGATACTCTTTTGAGGCCCCGATATCAATTGTGAGATACGAGTCTGTTTTCGGGGAGTTCTTATGCAGAAGACTGGGGGAATGTGTTTGTTCGACAACCGGAGGAAAAGACCGAGGCCCAAGAGCCGAAAGAGTAATAAGGTCATCACGTATAGCGTCGTGCTCCCCTAATTGGTTGGGACATCTAGAGAAAAAAAACACTCCAAGCTGTGACGTTCGCATTGACAATCGAAACCAATTGCGGTAATTAAATAATGAGACTGATTCGTTACCAAATCGGGTGTCAAGTGGGGCCGTTGAGTAGCATGGCGCTGTGAACCAGGTGTAATACGGTAGGAGACACGACCGGCGGTCTGTGCCTTACCATGATGATTAGGTGGAAAGGCACGCAGATCAGATTTGTGAGTGGGGAAATTCCATCGGGTCGGTCATCGGGTCTTTTATTTTTTTCGGCGTGAGGAAAGTTATGTGGAGAGGAAGGAGGAGATGGTGACAGAATGGTGATAGTAAAGGACAAGGAAGTCTTGGCATAGATTCGATCAGATACCGTAGAGGCTAGACTAGGTCTTTGAATTGTTGAGCATGTTATAAACAGAACTGTCAAGGGGAAATAGTTTTTATTGGCTTTATTGAGTGTTAGCTCGAGTCGTTGGAAAAGTGTTTTCCGAGGATCGTCCTACTGACTCATAGAGACTCAGATGGAAAGTGATTTGTGTGTTCTTCTACATAGCATCTGTAGACGGATTCGACTTTCTTTTCAGGAGACCTGCCAGGCAGTTATGAGCGGAAGTGATACCTATTCGGAGTTTTATGATGTGGTTTGTCCAGCACCAGAAGGTCTTCCTTACGGTTGCTATGGCGCCTTTCTTTTAAAAATGCCTAGCAGAGCTTCAAAGACTGTGATCTACCAGTTACATGTTCTTTTCGGAGCCTTTTAAAGAGCAAGTTATGCCCTGAGCTGAGAAGGATGAGTTCTTTGCAGCACTTCATTCCTAGTCTTGACTTTATAGCTGCAGATAAGATAGCTATAATCGCCGTCCGCTATCTATACCTTTTCGAGGCGTTACCAATAGGAAAAGTACTTGTGGGGCCTCGATTAAACCTAAAATTTCAGCTTGGAACACATTGCCATGGACTAGAAGCAATGGCTGGCTGAGTATATTAAAGCTGGTATATTAAAGAGTCGATGCCCTCTTTGATTGTTATGTTTGTGGTTTATTGCCTTCCCTTCGGCCGAATCTGCTCGTGACGTGACGTTCTATTTGAAATGAATTCGTGACGTTATTTAGTCGGGTTTTGTGCCCAATGTTTCCCCCCTTAACTAAGCTTAGGGCGCCTTTAGCAGCAGCTTTCGTTTTGTGTAAATCAAGATGAACTTAGCTTATGTAATTTGATGATCACTGGACAAACCTCCCGACGTGCAAAGTGGCTAGATCACTCGTGAAGAAACCAAGGATCTGCTTACTATGAAGGCTCTAGATTCAATCAGAGAACAATTGAGGCTGATGATGGATGGATAGAAATGGATATCAAAGGACACATTAACCTCAACAAATTCGTTTCTCATTCGAGTACAAATTTTTCCCAGATCAAGAATGAGGGATCTTTGCGAAGAGAGTCAAGAGTGGGCCGGAGAAATATATCTTGGGTTTTAGTCTTTCTAGTGACTTTACAAGGAGTGATGTTAGGCCTCAGTCTTTACCTCCCTGCTCCGACAATAAAACTTACTCTGGCTTCCCTCTTAAGGACAATGTTGTGTTGCCATTGCAGACATTACACTCATTACAGCCAGTCGGCTGGCTTCAACTTTATTCGGTTTTCCCTGACTTGCAAGACCGGTTAGACTCTCCATGGAGCCGTTTTAATTTTTCTCCTGTATACTCTACATGGTTCTATAAACGGTTCTAACTCTGTTGTTCGTTTTCTTCGGTTTGATGCTCTTCATTAGATTACGAATAAAGGAGTTCATTCCGAGAAGGATAGGGTTTAAGGTAAACAATTAGTCCAGTGTGTTGGCGGTATGACTTGCAATGTCAGGTTTTTACAAGCCGGGGTAGCAGCAAAGATCTCTAAATACCTTGCTTCGGGTATAGTCTGTCCAGAATATCTAAACTTTCTAGTTGGATTTTTGTATACCTACAATAAATTCATCCGAAATGACAATACAAGGAAAGAGCGCATTGAATACTTAGAATTGCCGTCCAAGAATCATTCTGTTTCACTGAGAGAAAAGTAATGTTTCTTGTAGTATATCTCTGAATAAAACTTGTAAATTAGTTCCAGCAGAGTCTACTCAGCTATGACAGGCAAATGCATGGCTGGGCTATAAACATGTCAATCTTTTGTCCAATGACGATGATTTTAAGACCGTAAAACACATTGATGGTGACCTATCACCTTGATAGGCAGACTTTTAGTTGCTACGCAGTTGATTATTCCAAGAATCTTAATTATCGTCAAATTTTCCGGTTCACTTTTCAAAACAATCCCACTGTGACTAACTCCAGTTCAGTTTGAATAATAAACAAATTTGGGAATTTCCTCTTATCATTCGTATAATTTTGACCACAAATTTCCTTATAAATGTTTTTTTTTTTCAAAAATATTTACTTACACACCTACGGTTAATTTAGATTGTCCGCCCTTTTGTTGTGACTAACCCATAAGGCCCTGCGCACATAATGTTCTCCCAATGATAGAGAATTTTTCTTGCGGGTACCCATGGGTTAGAATCAGGGGTTAGAATCATCGCTTGTCACGCTGAAAGTCCGAGTTCAACTCCTGATGTCGTGAAAGTTTATGTCGACTCTACATACTGTGAAGGCATAACACTGGCAGTAGAGTTTCATGGCTTGAGTGGATTGATGTGACAATGATTAAGACATCAGGAGATTTGAAAAAATTCCTGTGAGTTATAGCAATGACAAACACCGCAAATGTCCACAGATAGTTTGGACACCACCTTTGGACGCCAATGAAACCTCATACTACATGAGTCTCAAACCACTGCACCTCGCTCGCGCAGTGTGAATAATATATCCCCTTGACATAGAAAAAACTTTCTCAACGCTTGCTTCAAGATCAGGCATAGATTAGAGGTAATGAAGACCAGCTCGAGCACCCAGGATTAATTTTGAACCCAAATCGAACTATGACTATGAAAACTTCTAAACATCTAGGAATCTGATCATGTCACTATCGATCATCACTGCTCCGATCACCTTACATCTAGTGATCGTCTCTAAGTGCATCTAGAGTGACACCCTTCTCATCGATTCACCAGAGCCAAAATAGATGATATCACTGCAAATCAGCCTTAGATCAGAGGATCATTAGTAATTGTCCCAACTCTAATGGTCTGCAGTGGCACCTGCTACCGATCATTACACTGCTGACATCTGGCCCAAAGCAACTAATGGCCTGTCACGCGAGTGTTTTATTCCAAGTCAAGGATCTTAAGTGTGTTTTACCAAAACTTTACAATGCTCCATCATTGTCACGTTCACGAAAATATTCAACAAAACTCTTCTGCCGCTTAAGTGTCTCCTGATCAAGTCCAGTTCCCCCAAATAAAAAAAATACCAATTCCATATAAATTCCAAACTTCTGGAACCGCATTTGAATTAAAAACTCATTTATAGTTCGCGTAGCTTAAAAAAAAACACAAACCAACCAACCAACAAACCAACAACAATCATAAACTTTAATATCTATTCTGTGACTTTTATTTTTTTTTTAGGGAATCTCCAATCGTGCTCCAACGAAGGCGAAGAAGTTCAAATCCAAGGAATTCAGAATTCCAATTGCTTCAAATGTGCCTGCCAGGTGAGTTGAATTAATCAAATTCCAATCCAATTTATTTTCTCCTCAACACGCACACACATTGACACATGCACGGCGAGAGATACACATTCCATTTTGGTCACAACATGCCGCCATACAACCAGGCAAACCGCAAATAAATCCGACAAACAACAAGAAAAAAAGCTCTAAACGCGTATCTAATACGCATAGGATTAGAGTATCTCTCTCCGCGTGTGTGTATCTGTGTGTGTTTGTATCGATGATAGCCCCGTCAAGTTCAAGTTTATTGCAGATGTGGTGATGAATTAATAATTTGTTGTTTTATTATAATTTTTCCTCTCTATCTCTATCTCTGTGCCTGGTGTTTTGTCTCTTGACTGCTTCTTCTGGTCATCACATTTCTGGGGAATACCAAAAGTTGTATAACTGGCAACTAAAACTGGCACTTTCACGTCATTTTTGTGTCAAGTGTTTAGTTGAATTTTAGCTTTTTTTTTGACAAAATAACAAACGTTTTCTCAAGTTTGATCTTTTGGATGGTTGGAGAAATATTTTTTGGGAGATGAAGTTACATAAAGGGCCTCGGTGATGCTGTTGAAGGGTGATGAGTCACAGTGTTACGAATAAGTTAGTTCAACAGTTTCTAGGGAAAGGATACACTTTCGAAGACACACTTCAAGGCTCATCCTTTGAATCAAGGGTGGTACAGGTCTCTTAACCGCAGTGAGATACTTGCTTTACACGCTTCCACGCGCTTTCGCCTTTGGAATTCTACAACTCATTGGTACTCTACGCCTCTACTGCGACATGCTGCCACAGGGTGATCTTCACTTCTGCCAGCTTAAATGAAAAAACTTCTTTGCATGAAAAAGTTTTCGAATGGCAAAAAATTTCAGTACGACTAATTCGATCGTGCTGTGCGAGCTGTGTGGGTTCAAGTCCCAGCCATGTTTACCAAACATTTTCCGCGGCACCGCCTCTCATCGGGGAATGGCATGCCTCCGAGTGTATAACTTATCATGAAGAAGCTTCTCAATTCGCCACTCAGAGTCGGCAATAAATTGCAGGTCCCTTCCATTCGTGCGAAAAATATAACACACACAACATGAATGGTTTTGCGAAGCTAGGTCTTGCCTTATCCCGCACCAGCTAGCTTTTTCTTTACTATTCTCCAGACTACTATTCCTTCATCAGAATTGACCTCACTTCTGCTGTATAAATCCTCTGTTATCACAACATGCCTTAGCTGATTTCCCTGCAGAGTTTTACCATGTTCCTATAGCTGTCATAGCCTAGCTCCTCTAGACTACTTAAGAAATACTTGCCGAGCAGACTCATGCGAGTCCTCGCAATTTTCTGACATTCACATAATATGTGTGTTATGTCCTCAGCAGCTCATATGCCGTTGCAGTATCTGCAGACATATGTGGCTGAGAGCACCAATCTTTTATCTTTTATGGGACTTAAGGCTTCTTTATGCGCCAATTGTCTCCAACTTTTCTCCAAAATTTTTCCACAATTCCCTTGACGCGCCTTTGAAAATACGGTGCCACGTTCTTTCTGGACGATGGGCTCTTCTTTCATCTTGGATAGATGGATTCCATTGTTTAGTTTGTTTTTCATTCCACTTGTATTTTTGTGTAACACCGTCTATACGTTCTTGGCCCTGAAGCTCAAACAGCTGCTCATTTGAGATAGGATTTGGCCACTCATAGTATGTTTCTTAGATAGCGTTGAGCATAAGTCTGGATTTTTTTCTGTGATATTATCAACCACTGTCGAGATACTACTCCCATAGAACAGAAACGAGTCAGAGTTGAGACGAATTGGATTAATTCTCCACATTTTTGACGACAGATTGAAAGCAGTCATTGATTCGGTGTTGCTCTGGGCCCACTCGACTTCATGATCAGCAATACTTGGGAAATTAAGGCCTCAGTTGTTGTATGTACATACATATGTTCACCATTCACGACCAATAGACAAACATCGTCGGCGTTTGGGATGGGCTGTTAGACTCCATTCAATTCTTCCGCACCCCATCGACATGCCACAGCAAAGCACGTCACTAACGTCACCGTTTTCCATATTTCTCTGACTGCCAAGGGCCTACTCCTGTGAAGTACATGATATTTTACTCCCTTATCGCTTTTCTGTTTGCGATTGTCATCAATTTCTCTGGAATATCTCTTCTGCAACGAATACCTCTCGTCCATGATGTCCCAGATGAACTCTCTGTTAACATCATCGAACGCATAGGCGACGCACTGTTCTATGGTGATCCTAAGGAGCTTGAGGACCAGATTGCTCATTTTTAAGAGCAAATAAATTGACGATAATTTCATTTCTCCGCTGATTTGGGAAAGTCTCGGTTTCCCGAGACAGTCTTCATAATTCTAAAGCTCGGTATCGAAGAGGATGAAAGGCTGCTGTGTGTCAGGCAGAGACCCTCAGTAAGTCAGTAGGTACTACGAACACCATGAATCTTCTAAGCTTCAACATCTATCCCTGAATATTACGCAATCGAAGGCAGCTCCCACTCAGTGGTCACTCAACTGAATCAAGAAACAGACCTCGAATCCGTTGTAAGCCAATAGACAGATACAGTCTGTTTGCAATCCACCATCCATCCATGAGGTAGGAAACCCTCCATGAGTTGCACTTTTTTTTTTCCTCTAATGTAAAGATCGATTGTAAGGCGCCACAATATGATTTCTGATTAGACTTGATTAAACTGCAATCGCAAGACCAGAACTATCCCTCTGTCTGTTGATGTTAGCGTCAGACATCAGCTGACTAGTTGTTTGTGTTTTACGCACTTTAATGGCGCTCCATGCTGACATTTCCCCCTTAATCATCATGGCATTACAAAATGAAAAAAAAAAAAATAATGAAAATCTTAAGAAAATCTAATCATTTGCGGTTCAGGCCAGCTATAGATACTTAGTACACAAAGCTCGGCGCCAATCTACCAACCCTGGCGCCACTTACCGCTCCACAAATGCATCCAGCCGCAGCAGCACCAGCACTGACTTTGATTCTCTAATTCAATGCAACCGATCGCAATTACCGCATATCACTTGCCATCAATATAGACCCTCGTGCCCAGCTACAGTTCCTCATAGATACTTTTGTGTTGTGCGCGCCTCGTTCCACGGAATTATGAAATTAAACTGACCTTTTCGCTTGACGTTGTGCCACCACACCATTGTGCTTTGCTTTGTTTCCTCAATTACACGACAGACAAGCAGCAGAAAAAAAAGTATATCTTTACACTTGTAGCCAGCGATACGTGCTAAAGGGATACGGATATACTCGTACACCCGGTGACATTCAGCTCTAGACAAAGGCACACTCGGATTGACAATCGGGGGAGAAGTGTCAGCAATTTGTGCTTCAAACTGCTGTTTTCAGATGGAGCGCCGATTTATTGCGGTTTTGCACCGTGTAATTCGTTGAGAGATATCGGATTTGATTGGCAAACTATCCCCCCCGGGTCGAGACGTTTGGCAACGAATTCCGCACTTGAAATTCGATTTTTCGCTGCGGCAATCTGAGAGATCGGCTACGGCAAAACGCTATAAATATGTACGAGGCGTAGAAAAATCGAACAAATTGCGCAAATTATATTTAATTATTTAATTTATTATTGAAAATGCTAATTGCCGATTAAATGGTGACGCTCTCTTAAAACGAGAAACATGGACATGGACACCCGACCGGGCGGCAATTAAACTTTTTATTTTTTTATTTTTTATTTTTTATTTTTTGCATCATCCGCGAGGTATTTTACGATCGAAATTTGCGATAGCGCAAGGGCACCGTGTTGATTTTGATTGGCGGCTTGAAATTTAAATTTTTTTTGAACAACCAAATGGATGCACGGGATCTCTAGGTGATGTTTTATGGTGCAAGAAAAGCCATAAACTGACCACGTTTTTTAATGCTTTATGTTGTCTATTGAATGAACTGATCTTTGACAAGAAATGTGCTTAACTTCTGAAGAAAGTTGTCCACAGCATGTTGTTTATTCCGCGTCAAGCGTGCAAGGCTGCATTTTATTGCATAATTTTAGACAGACACTCAAAGAAATATCAAGGTACCCAATTAAGACCCCTGCTAGTCTCTAAACGAGATCGCTAGCCAGTATAATGTGACACTCTGTTGGGTTTCTGGTCACTGCGACATTAAAGAAAACTGTGCGGCTGAGGAATAAGCTAGACTAGGCTCCCAATGTAGAACGACAGAAAGCTCGAACATGTCAAAGCGTTTGTTAAACACTTGACTCACGCCGACACTTTGTCGAAAGCAAATCGTATTTTTTTTTTTTTTTTTTTTATAATCCACGCGCGGATTAAGGGAATATGAATACCCTTATAATGTTATACACACACCGCGAGCGAGGTACAGTGGTTTGAAACTCAGGTTTCGTTAAGTTTTCATTAGCGTCCAAGGGTGGGTCCAGGCTGGGGACATTTGTGGTGTTTTTTGTTTTTCCCTGATGTCATACTCAGTGATCGCTCAATCAACTCTTCAAGCCAAGACACTCTACTGCCAGTGTTATGCCTTCGCAGTAGAGTCGCCATCCGCTTTCACAGTTGATCGATTTTTATTTATTTAAGAAATAAATGTTTTTCCGACATCAGGAGTTGAACCCGGACTTTCAGCGTAACAAGCGATGATGCAAACCACTGCACCATGGCCACATATGGCAAAACCTCGATAATTGCAACAATGCCAGGCTAATCTGGCCTATCCTGGATCTGAAGAGATCAAAAGCATTAACACCACTTAAAAGAGACCAACTTTCAAAATGAATCAACGTCCTCATGGGACACTGCATCCTAGGCAGGGATCCTCAACGCCTGGGTATAGCATGTAACGATTTCTGCAGGTCCTGAATAGACGAGGAGGCGTCCACTGCAAACTTCCTTTGCACGTGTCCCGCCCTGGCTCACATCAGAAAAGCCACCCTAGGCCCATACTTCATCAACGGTCTTAATAATCTGAACTCCACCAGGAGTAAACAAGGCATACCCCAGTATTCAGTAAGATCACAATAAACCCACTTTCTGGTCTAAGTGGACCTCTTCTTAGAGGACCACTTCTAACTGACTAACTAACCCCGCCTGTGCTTTTCTTTCTGAGTCTCGTTCTGGACAATAAATTAGACTGGAAAGCCACTGCAGCGCTATACTGCTGCAAAGGGCCATTGGTAAGAAGTCGGGACTGCAACCTCATACCAGGCACTAGTTTTACGTCCCCATTTTCAGACCTTTACTCATGTATGGTAGGATCGTCTGGTTAACGGCCGTAGACAGAGCCTTATACCGTAATCTATTGGGGAAAGTGCAAAGATCAGCATGCATAAGCATAAGCAGAGCACTAAGAACCACCCCATTCACGCCACTGGACGTGCTCCTTCATCTAGTTCCTCTAGATGTTTTTTAGCGAACAGTCAGTTGCTAGGGCAGCCATCAGACTTAAAGCCTCCTCCTAATGTTCAAAACAACCATATTGGCCAATCCTCGATCTTAGATCCCCAACTTTTATTTCGGTAAACACCTATCACACACCGTTCAAGTTGTATTTCAACCTCAACTTCCGGACTTCCATGGGGGAGTAGTGACGCCACAGGCGATCAACTTGTTCATCTCTACACCGACGGTTCCAAAACCGAGAACGAGGTGGTTTTTTCTCCGATATGCTTAACCTGAGCATTTCCTTCCCTCTACCTGACCATTGTAGTGGTAAATCATGGCGATCAACGAAGCCTTATCCTGATTTAGGTGCAATGTGATATCCTTCAGGGAAATTAAAATTTTTACAGATAACCAGGCTGCTGTATAAAATTACTGGAATCGGTAATAAGTACATCAAAAGCTACTTTAGACTGTCGCACATCTCTCATGGTGATGGCAAAACATATTAACATTCACCTATGATGGGTACCCGGTCATAGGGGCATTCCAGGGAACTGTTAGGCCGATGAACTCGTCAAACGTGGTACTACTCTGAACATCCTACCAGAGCGAAGGAATCTGGATATCCCACTATCTACTTGTAAACTTATCTTAGAGTACGACGCGATCAGTAAGAGTAACCAAACATGGAGGAATGTTACCACGTGCCATACCTATAGGGAGATCTGACACATGCTAAATCTCCCTCGATCTGAAAATTATATTTTGCTTAAAAGGTCGCTGATTAATACCGTCATTGGTGTTCTTACCGACCATTGTTCCATTGGCCTTCAGGCCAAAAGGTTGGGCCTCTTGTCAAATGATTTCTGCAGGAACTGCAGTGACGAAGAGAAGGAAGAAACGTTCCTCCACTTCCTCTGCACTTGTCCTGCCCTATCCCAAAGATCGAAGCTCTATCTAGTATCCTCAGCTTCATCTAGAACTCGAAATGGTGTTAATAAAGTGAGTGACGTTTATCATTTTATAGATCCATGGGGTATCAAAAGGGGCCTTCCTGGCCTATGTATGTGTTTGACACAGACAGCCACCCCACCTACCTTGTCTCTTGTTGAGAGAAATGTAAACACAGCTCCACCACTTTCTTTACTTTTCCCCCTGAGATCTCACATTGGCGAATTAGTTTGTTTGAAGTGGTCCTCTAAAAAAGACTGTGATACCAGTGTGTAAGCTAAGATTGAATATCTCAAGTCTACTCCTGCAACTATTAAAATTTCCTTACATTACAGCTCAGGTTGACGGGTACTACTATACTGAAGCGATTGAACTTGGAAGTTCTTAAGGCCGAAATACTGACAGAGGAATTGTACGATGGATTTCCTGTAGTTGCTCATCTCTGAAGTTCCTACAAGAATCGTTGCACTTATGTCCTGCTTCTCGTTGTGCGTTCTAGGGACTCTACTATCCCTAAATTGTTCTGCGATATGCATTTTCCTGTCGATCTTCTCTTCTGCCATTTTGGGTAAGGGAATTTCATTGCATAGGGTTGTAAGCAATGGAGCTGTCACCTTTTTAAAATGTATATTCCACTGCCACCTACGTCATCCAAAAGCGCTGTGGACATTCGTTTCTGATCCAATAAAAATGTGTTTGTCAATCCCTACCTTGAAATTCAAGTCCCCTATCACCATGACGAAGTCTCCATTTGACCTTGTGATGAATACAGCGCCTTCGTTGTCATAGAAAGTATCCCTCCCGTCATTAGACAGGAGCTCCGTCGGAATCTATGACTTTATAATGGTGACTTGTGGTGGTCAGCTACCAGAAAATTAGGCATTTGCGTGCTGTTGGTGAAAGCAACAGTTGCTTTCAAAGCGAGCTGTGATGGTGTTTAGGAGTTGCTTGGTCTTCGAGACAACGTCTACAAGTATCAATCGCGGCATTTTATGGATTAAGGCATTGGTGGCCAGGATGACTTCCACCAAAGAAATAGGAAGATTCGCCCGGTCACTCGTATTGAAGAGGGAATCGACTGAGATCAAATTGAAGAACCTACAGGCGCCTCTCATATATTCTTTCCCAAAGAATGAGCTATCTTCAGCCGCTAGAGTATGTGTCTTTTTGGAGTCGGATTTAGAATTTTTCTTCAGCTGAAGCTTGGATCCACTTCGGACTATAAAGAGATCTATTGCAAACTGAAGAAAGACTTCCTTAGGTAGAACAAGGCAGTCTCACTTCTATCCCAGCTGTCCGTTCCACATAGAGCTTTGTTCAAGAGGTATGCTTCCACCAACGAGACTTACGTTTGTAGGCTAGAACTTCCTCATTTTCTGAGGCAAAGCTGAGTATGAAGCTGGGTGAAGGGCTGATAAACAGAACTACAAGCCAGCCCTAGCCATCCATGCTATGACTACTTTTCTGCCAGCAATGACCATCTCTTCCAGGTCAGCATAGTGCGATCACATTGGAGTAGGCTTATGTATACTACGTTCGACTATCCCTCGGGCAGCGATGCCAGATGTGGGGCTTTTTCCCCATTTTGGGGAATTTCTCACTTAATGGGGAAAATGGGGAAAACTGCTCCTAAAATGGGGAAAAACGAAATGCGTGCACATTTTTTAATTTTACATACTAAAAAATAGAACTCGTGCAATTAGCTTCAAAATAAAAACCGTAGAAAAAAGAACTACAGCGTTTAAAGCGCTGCGTCACTGACTCCAACTTCAACTCCAAGCAGAAAGCACCGATAGCGATTAATTTTCAGATAATTTTGCAGCTCTAGAGCCGGAATAGATCAAAAGAAAATGAAAAAAAAAAAAGATTGGCAATTCTATTGATAAAAGAGAAACAAACTTTTTTTATGTTTTAATTTATCCAATTTTACGTTTATTACCAGGAATTCAAGTGGGGGAAAAAGTGGAGAAAAATCGGATGTGGAATGGGGAAAATTTTCAAAAATGTCCCCAAAAATGGGGAATTTCACCAAAAAATATCTGGCATCACTGCCCTCGGCATAATTTTATCCTCCAACTGAATGCATTTGCTGACATTGAATGGTAAACTTGCCAGGACTTTCCTTGAATTACAACAACGCCTTCCACGTTAACTTCCCATTACGATTCTTATCGCCAAAATACAATCAAATTGTTTCCCAGCCAACGAAGTCGTAAAATCTTCCTCCAGGACTCACCTAAGTTGAAATTAATTAAATTTATTCACACGCGAGTCCTGGCACTTTGCACTGAACTTTCCAAACCCTGACACTCACTCAGCGAGACACTAACAAACCTTGAGTCTGGAAACACACGCTTCCTTGAACCTTTAAAGCGGTTTCCATCCAACTGAATTATGCAAATTGAAAAGGCACACAACCCAACCCAATCCCCCCAATTGCAGAAGCGTCTCCCTCCTCTTCCACTTAGTTACTTTCCTCGTGCACTTAAAATTTGTCCACTGAAACAGGGTCACATGTTACACACCTATCACGAGAATCTAAGGACTCTCCCATTCGGTGAGTGCATCGGACATTCCCAAGAGCCCACCATTTGCCAAGAAAAATTTAAACAAAAAAAAATCTTTTACAGTCGCATCCTCTGATGCATTGGATACAAGATCCTTGCAAGGCAAATCGAATTGAAAAATCAGCTCATTGGCATTGAGCCAGGTCAGCATCCACAGTCCACAGTGGTTCCGTGTATGTGTGTGTTAACTTTGCCAAACGAACCGATGAAGCAGTGTTCTCAACTGTCGCGGGGTGTCGCACGGAGAAAGTATCCTCTCAAGTGTTCCGAATCTCACCGTTTTCTCATCGCTTGCAGAGCAACATACAATAGCACTTAACCTCAAAATGGGAATTTTTAATGCCAGTGTTCGTATCCACACCCCCTTGTATCGTTCTCACTCTCGGTCTGTGTCCGGTGGTGATGGGGTTAAGGAACTTCCTTTCTGTCCAAACTAAACATCGAAATTGTTCCTGCAGAAGGAAGGGACTAAAGCTGATAACGATGGTCGCCGGAAAGGACATGGCCCAGTGGATATCAATACAAGGAAATTACAGTATCCTGCAGTCGTAAATCTTCTCACAAAGAGGGCTTCGTTCTTTTTTTTGAATTTGAAAGGAAAGTTTTCTGCCATCCAGCTGCAGCTGCAACGGAACCAACGCTGCAGCACTTGGGTGCAACCTAGTTTCCTTTGTTGCTGTGTGTAAGTGTTATTCCCAGCGAAACTTTCTATTGCGGCGATTGTGGAAAAGATATCCTTCATCGTGTCCTCCAAGTGAGAATGGACAACGATGCGGATAAAGTCATTGACCACGTTATTGGATGAGCAAAGGGAAAATGTACACAAAATGTTTTGCAACCAAGTCGAACTCGTGCATCCTTGCAGCGAAAAGTCAAACAAAATTAATTTATCTCTTATTATGCATTCAGCAGGAACTACGGTCCACCGGTGTGATGGATGGTGTAGCGACAGCACTTTTGCCTGTATTTGGCAGATAAGGTACCCGCCGCCGCCTCCCACTGTGACAGGGTGGTGAGGTATTTAAATTGTTGTTTGTTTGTTTTGGCAGCGGAATCTGGTGAATTATGAGGCGAAATGTTTTCGCAGGAAGCAAACTCGATCAGGAAAACGTTCGCTCGTGGAGAATGGTGCGTCGGATTGGATTACTGTTTGACTTACTTTTTCGAAAGTCATCGAACTCTAACTAAATGAAATATTTGTTTTCCCCTAAAATAATAAACAAATATTCGAAAGAAAAAGAAGAGAGCAAGGCGAGTGTGTGCAGATGGGAAGACCATTGTGGTCATTGGATATTGGACACACATGCCATTGGTGGCACGCGTAGAATTTTTTTTTTGCACATACGATTGTTTTCGTCGGCCTAGTTTATGAAATTTTTTTTGGGAATGAGCAGGCCTTTGGAATGCCTGGATGGCATAGGTTAATGGTCGTTAAATCGCTGGCCAACAATGGAGAGACCTCTACTACGGGTTGTCTTGTTGGGAGACTTTCAGATGAGGTTTCGATTGAGCATGGTTTATTGGGGACCAGGAGAACGAGTGGAGTTCCAACTCCACTGTCAAAACTCTCGAAGTGGAAGTGAAATTTGGAGTTTGAGAAACAATTTTGTTGGGGCAAAAGTAGTGTGTTCTTATTTATCATCACCATTTTCGAAGGACCTGCTTATATACTATGAGGGTCGTTGACTTAGGGTGCTTAAATGGACCCTCCACGTTTCCCGATCTTCCACCATCGACCCTAAATCATCGGGGGCTATCCACATGCTAGTAGAGGTGAGAGGTGTATTCTTGTTTTCTGTCGAAATACTAAAGGATTTACTGATATTCCATGAACGACATCCGACAAGATATCCTTTGGCATGCATTTCATTCACCAAGCTCTAGCAGGTTTGGTTTGCCATAGAAACAGGGCCAATCTGTATCACGTTGTCTATTCAATTTTGACTTATTCGGATGGGAAGCCTTTCATCATCTTCTGAAGCCTGAGAATCACTGGTGCATTCAATGCACATTCACGTAGCTCTTTTAAGAGCTTTGGATTTCAAAAGCCGATGATGAAGTTGAAGAAAAATAGAATGAAAAGCCTTATTTCGAAATTTCGAGTGCAGCATTCGAGCCGTTTATGCTCTAGTTGGTTTCCATCTTTTGCTTATTATATTTCGAGACTCGACATTGTTACTACACTCGTCAGAACCGACATCACCTGAAATATCAGTCAAAATGTTCCACATACGCCACAGTATATTTGGTTAACCTATCCTCGGTGAGATAGATGTACTAAGGAGGAAAGATGCCTGGCAATGTGTCATGTTCGAGGTTTGAAACTTTGCATTAGCGAGTGAAGATCTCAAAAATCGATACCATGTTCCACATACGCCACACTTTTCTGGGTTTAGCCATCCTCGATGAGATGTACTTAGGCAAAAAGATGCGCAATTGTATCCCACTGAAAGGATCCATTGGAAGAAGCCGTGTTCGAGGTGTGAAACTTTGCATTAGCAAATGAAGACAGCATCGTAATCACCTCAAAAATCAGTAAAATATTCCACATACGCCACAGTATTTTGAGATGTACTTAGGCGAAAAGTTGCGTCAATTCTTCGGTATGAGCGTCATCATATGTTAAACAGAGTGCTCTCTGCCATCATTAGGTTTGGCAAGGTAAGAGAGGCTGTCAGCGTTTGAGGTACTTAGACCAGTAGCAAATCCATTGTTATTCTTCTGGGTCTAGGTGAAATTCCTCTTCCTAATAGTTAAACCAGTAGAAGATTTTCATAAAGCGAACTAAGTTCCTGACATCTTGTTGTGCTATCTAGCCAAAGGTTGTCAAAAAAGAGATTACCGAGATGGTAATGTCTTTTAATAGTCAACGCTGAATAGGTCCCTGCGGCTTCTGCAGAAATAATTTGCTGGAGGGCCCAGTAGAATGGCATGTCTCCTGTGGTGACACCTACAGTGTCTATAAGATGCTGTCGATTTAGTGAAATGAAACTGCTAGAGCGCCTTGCCTGCTAGTTTGGCACGTGGTGCCGCATTAGATTAGATTTGCTGATTGCATCCATCCCTACTGGCGTTACTTTCTTTTTGATTTTCGCACATCAAAATTCTGATTTCCGCGAATGAGCCGGTGTAAGTAGATTCATCTTAGCATAGCTGGTTCCCCTACTTCGAGAAATCGTGCTCCGATCCCATAAAGAAGCTTCTTAGCGTCTGGTTGTGGACTACATCCGTGCATTCTTGAGCACGTTTTTTTCCACAAAGCGCTAACGCTGCCACTGAAATCAGGGACTCGGATCATGATAACCTTAACCAAAGGAAAGGTCATTTTGCTTCAATGCAGCAGACAACTAGGTGGCTGTAGCAGCTCGAGAGAAGGTGATTGCAATCAGACTTCAGTTGCTTAATCACAGTTTGGGATTCACTACTCAGCTAAGTTGAACATTGCGGTTGCATTTGTTTTAAATAAACTGGGGACGTTTTTGCTAGCACGTTTTGTTGATCGATCTTGTCGTTGCTTGCTAGATTCCATCCTGCACTTACAAGACGTAGCCTAACTCGACGGCGAGTAGTTCGGTTTTAAAGTCGACGACGCGGACAAAATTTGGATTTTTCTACTCAACGGTGGCGATGAAAGTTGGCTTGAAATTCTGCTTGAAATTCGTTGACCTTTTCTTGGTGGATTTATAGAATGCTCCAGCGTCTATTTTTGCTACTCACACTGTGAGTCACAGTGGTACATGTCTATTGGTTGCAGTGCCTCCTACAACCGACGCAATCAGTACTTAAGCACTCACTCATATCAAAAAACTAATTTGCAGTCCTCGGAATTTATTTCAAACAAACTCTTGGCACCCTTCCGTCCACAAATCAGTGCATCCTCCAAAATTCATATCCAATGTCCTTCCCGAAGTGACTCACTCCATGAACGTAGCCTTTGCCCCATGCAGTCTCATCTCAACGACAAATTTTCAACTGCAGGGAAGCCTAAAAGGAAAAATAAACTCTGCCCATCCTCCTTGTCGCAGAGTGTATGACCGAGTCTGTACACATAAATATTTATGTCCTTTGCGAGACCACAAAAAACATGGCCGAGTGAAATGTATCTACACGAAAACTGCACGCCTTATCCGCGGCCCAAAACCAAGGAGAAAACAAAAATTCCTCTGAAATAACTTTATTGGATTTATGATCCTCGTTTCTGCAGTTTTTGTTGCTCGAGAGCATAAATTCCTTCAGCACACACGGCCTGCATTAGGAGAGAGAGAAAGATACTTTTCTTTTCTTATTTTTACGAGAAATCAATGGGAGTCAATTGCAGTGCAATCATTAAAAATAATTACTGCCTTTGGAGTTATAAATGTTTTACGATACAGCCCGTGTGTGCCATTGCTTGTTTGTGTTTCTTGCTTTGTATTTGTGTTTCGCAATAAATATCTCAATCGGAATGAAGTTCCAAGTGGGTGGATGTGGAATGCGGTGCAGCAGCAGCACCACCACCACCACTGCCAATCGATTGCTTTTCATTTTGTTATTATTTTTGTGATTTTTATCGACACTCTAAGGCTAAGCTGTGTGATTGCATTTAATTGCCCTCTCTCTCGCTTGCGCGGCTGGAGGTTGTAAAAAAGTGGAAAAATTATATTTTAATCCTATTTGCAAGGAATATGACCAGCGGGGATTTGCAATAAAAACTGCATGCGTGCACTATGTGTTTGGCCAGAGTGTGTGTGTTTTTACGATCCGCATTTATTGCCACTGTGGACATTTTATCCGCGCGAGGGGTCTTTAATGTGCGCGAATCAATTTGGGTTACATAAAACCGATTTCAAGATGGTCTTGCGGTTTAACGGTTGACAAGTGTGTACATGACAGGGCATGTGCTGCCATATTAAGGTCGAAAGAGAGGGAATTCCATACTGAAATGTTGCTGTTAGTGCCACCGAAACGGAGCGAAAGTGGCGTCAGTAACCATGACGATGTAAGATTGGTGAACTTTATGAATATTTACGACTTTTAAACAGTGTTCAGATCTCAAATTGCCGTGTTTGTTCGCAGTAAATGCAAAAGCTAATCACTCGATTGCATCCCACCAAGACTGGCTGCAAATGGACGGTTTCTGGCTATGTTCTGGACTTTGTTTTACTACAATATGATTATATTAGATATGAGGAAGCATCACACAAAATAATAGATGTCCTTCAACACACGTTTTGACAGCTGAAGCCTTTGATAATTCTTTTTAACTCCCGGTTCGTTGTTAATAAAAAAAAAAGGATCTGGCGCAACAGTTCACGGAGGACCAAGACCTAGCTTCTCACAACGAATACAAGGGACCTATTATTTATGAACGACTCGGAACGGCGAATCAAAAGAAGCTTCAAATTATACTCTCATATGTTTGTCATTCCTCGAAGAAATGTGGTGCCAAGAAAACTGCTTTGTGGATATTGCTCGGGCTTGAACCTGTGCACCTTTGACAGCAATCCAAACTATTAACCACAGCAAACACTCCCAGATCTGCGCACTTAAAACCCTCCTTCCAGATCCACGATGACAAACTAGACAGATAGGAACGGAAGTCAAACTTAAGTTGATAAAGAAGCGGGTTCCTCCCAACTTTGGTGTTTCCACAAACGGCCAAGTCGGCCTCGTTTACTCAAACTTTGTCACACTCCCTAACAAAAGACACGTCTACCAATTAACTTTTTTGAACTCAAAAATTATCTAGCTAGAGAAGGGGAAGGCCACTAAGTCTTGATTACAAGCAATATCCCCTTGGGAGTGCACAGTATAATTTTTTGACACAACGTATCTTTTATTAAGTGTAAGGTCATAGTCTTGATTCATTGGTAAGCGAGAAAGCTACGATTAATTCTTAGGTAAAATGGCCACCAAAAGTCCTTCACAACACTACAAACCCATGAGCTTCGCACGAAATGTTCGATGACATTTGCGCAGGCAACATGCTAGGAGCTAGAGACAAACAGGAAGAAAGTACCACATCTCATCTCTTCTACCGCAGTCCAGCGCTTTTTTGCAGGAGAAAGGGATTCCTGAGTCTTGTCATTTCAATGGTACCTTTATTAAGATATCTAAATGCTTCTAAGGGTAAAATTCCCATCACAGGGAATGCCCTGGGCATCACAATGGACCTAGTAAGTTCGTAATGGCACCTAGTTAACCTAACCTACAGCCAAATCTTCCCAATCACTTATTAGATCTCGGTCTTGAGCTCGAAAACTGCTTATGGTTTTCTCGCATTAATGTGAAATTTCACAGAACCCCTCAAAAATAAGTCATACTGTGTCAAGTTGCACGATATTTCCTGGTAGTTAATGTAAAGCCTTTAAGAGGCGACTCGGCCTCGAAATTTTTGTCATTATGAATTAATGGTTTTTCGGGCAATGCGATATGTCAAGCCGTCGTCCTGCTAAAGTCTCCTTTTATCACTGTCCATCTCGATCATTCGGTCGCTGTGGTTCAGTGGTTAAAGCGTTGGTTCCTGAGTGAGTCCCAGCCATGTCCACAGAACATTTTTTGCGGCACCACCTCTCGTCGGGATATGACAAGCCTCTGGGAGTATAATTTGTCATTAAAGAGCTTCTCAATTCGCCGTTCGGAGACACCAATAAATTGGAGGGCCCTAGCTAGAAGCTAGGCCTTGGCTCATCCCAAGCTGTCGCGCCAGCTGTTTATTTATTTATTATATCGATCATTGCAGACTACAGATTCCTCTTCAAGAAGTGCGGCTCCGTCTGCCAAAAACCATATTTCCTCGCGGTCCATGCTAAACTAATGATCCCAGTAAAACTCGGTTCCCACACTGCACTCTAGCATTGTTTTTCAAGAGCAAAACTGCTCAAATCAGTAGAAGATGTATCGCAGGATTCTATGTGCCCTAAATCCAACAAATTGATTTCTCCACAAAGCCTTCCAGTTGCAAGTCTGCCTAATTTATTGTAACGGAATAAAGCAGATGTCGGCAGGTCAATGTCATCCCATCTTCCATTGACTTCACTAGAAACCCAATCCACCCAATCCCTTTTTAAAGTTTGATGTTCAATAGTTTTGTGCTCCAAAAGGAACGCGAATCTTCCGTCCGTCGGGCTCACTTTTCGTCTACAATCATCTTTGCATCAATCTTTGACGCAAATACTTCAGTTCTAGGAAAATCTTCATCAAAATCTCTAAAGCTGTCGAAGATGCCCCGCCAAACTGTCCTTCGACGCAAAGTGTATAGAAGCACCAACAGGTATCGTTATCCCATTTGGTTTAATCTCCACCATTTATGTCGCTCATTTAATGTCTTTTACTTCTTTTTCGCGAATTTTATTTGAATCAAATTGAAATTGACGCTTATGTGTACACAGTACACATGTGTATGCTGTTTTTTTTAGTACACAATCTACAATCGGACATTAAACGCTTGTAAGCGACGGTGTTGCAAATTTCTTCGTCCTCGTCCTCATTCACCTCTGCATTCTTATGGCAATTGCGGGCCATAAATGCAAAAGAGGACGATGCCAATAGTTGGTTCATCCACACACATTCGCCATCTGTTGCTTTGACTTCAACCCGAAGGAGGATGGCACACCACCACTACCGATACGTGTGGGGGTAAACTGGCAATTTCCATTGAAATGTAATTTATTAATTAAATTGATATGAATGCGATTAAATGTTGCATCGTGTGTTGCGATGTTACATAAAATTTTATTGACTAGATACATTGGCCACTCGATTTGAATTGGCGAACAGATACAGAACGATTTGGAGTAGATGATATCCGCACGAATTTGCTAAAATGTCGGGATAAATGGGGGAAAAAAAAAGTAGAGGGGAAAATTTTCCTTTTTATTGGGGGTGGAGGGCACACACATTATGTGGAAGAAGATTGGCGGTTAAGTAAACAGGAAGATCTTGAGTTATTTATGACGAGTTGTAGTTGCTGTGCTTCTACATGTGGGTTTGGAACTTATTTCGATGACTTGTTGTCGTAGAGAAGACTGTAGTTCATTCAATTTCTGTGTATACGTGCTGTATGGAGTCAATATTTCTTTCCTTTGAAGTGTTTTGCTTAATGGAAATTTTTGGGAAGGGGAGTACTGTGGACGAGAAATATTTTGACTCCTTACGTGGTTTTATTTTAACGCCGGTAGCTGAAATTTTATCACATCAGCGGTCAGGTATTTTCGTAAAAGACCGAGGATTGAGCCATGATCGTAACCAGCTTTGATCGTCTCTTAAACTTTCAGGCCTTCATAAACCACAAAATAAGTTGAACCACCGGCTTTTTAATTCACGTTTTCGACCTCCAACAGACTTCTCTTTTTCTCATCTGAAGATGCAGGTTGGTAGACACTTACTTACTTACTTAAGGTGGCGCTACAGTCCGGGGTGGACCTTGACCTCAACCAACAAGCGTCTCTAGTCAGCTGGTAGACACTGTTGCAGTGAAATTTAATTGTTTTAATAAATTTTGTTTCAAACCAAATAAGAAGCGTTGCGTAAAGAGTGACAATCTACTAGGCCCTTGAGTCTTTGGTAGCCTCTTACACATAGGCCCTTGCATTTCTACAAGATTTTTCGGTTCCGCATTAGGTTACTTGAAATTTCTTAGAAGACCAAGTTTGACTGTGCTCCTAAAACTCCGAAGACAGTTGTATTATTCGCTCCTTGAATATCTGTTTCGGGATAATAGGAAGATGTATGGCAAAGCTTCCCTGCATTTTCTGTCTTCTGGCAGTTGACATTCTGGCCAACTCCTTCCAGTCCAGTTTTTTTTAAAGGTCAGAGTTGGCCTGAATTAGAAAGAAAATTGTCGTAGTCAAGGAGGCGAAGCAGGTCAAATAATATCCACATCATCAAAACATAGTCAATCGCTACCAGAAAGAGAACAAGCAGTAGTCAGCTCCTTGTTGTAGCTTGAATCAACCAAAAAGCTGTCCACTCTATAAGAAGAAACTCCTTGTGTTTTAGCAGGAATTTTGGCAATGAACTTACTCGTCCGTAGTTTTACTCGCAATGGAGCAGTGAATTCTTAGACATGAGTGGTTCTCGACTTGTAAAGAGTTTCCATCTGTCTAACCTCAGATCAGAAATCGGCCATAATCTTCAATTCTACCTATAAAAAAGCGTGGTACTCCTCTATTGTTCGCCTCGGTAACAAGTTTGGCAGGGTCTGCCGAAGTGCGAAAATTTGGTCGATAGTGGACGTCGTTGAGATAAGACTGAACTGAAACCGATCAGGCAGATGCGATGGTAAGAAGGCTGATGAAGTACTCCTTCCCCCTCTCTCGATAGGAACCTCCAACAACCTCCAAACTGCTGGAGACACACCAGCTTTCTAACCTCCCTTATTGTGGTAACATTGTTGCCAGTCTGGTAGATCATATCCTGGCAGCGGTGATTACTTGTTGTCTCCTCACTCGATGTGTCTCATGCAGTGTAGTCGACGTGATTTTGCTTTCAAGAGCACATCGACATCTTGGTTCAACCCATAGAGTTCGTGGTTGTATCTTCTTCTCCATAAGACTCCTCACACATGATCCAGTGAAGTCTTTTTCCTCTCTTCAGCATCTGTTCCTTTTACAGTGAACTCTCTCATAAGCGGACACCGACGGTTCCGAGAAAATTGTCCGCTTATGAGAGGTATCCGTAAGGAGAGAGTACACTGTACTTGCTAGTTCTCCAGCGCTTGGGTCGATATGATATCTTGAGTTGAGCCCAGTCTTCATCGGAGCTCCACTGGAAGGTTAACTTCTTAGTTAACTCAAAGGTCTCCTCATTAAACAATTCACATAACTACTGCTTCCACCTTCGTCGCCTCCAGGAGAGTGTCAATCACGTCCAGTATAGAGATGGACTAGCTAGCGATGCCCTTAGCAGCTCTACAAAGCATCTTAACATTTTGCCTTCCCGCAAGGTTATGTACTCTACCCTCTGCCTTGTTTTTCTTGCCTTTGACAGTATTAGGGCTACTTAGTGCTCGTAAAGTCAGCTCTTTCTTGTCTTCAACATCCTAAGCTACGCTGTCTTTTACCAATTAGAGACACCCGAAGATCTGCATCTTGTGGCAGATTGGAGAACGTTTTCGATTCTACAAACGCGCTTTGGCTTCTCATATTCGTCTGTACTTCTACTGGAGGATTCAGTAGAGGATCCTAGATTTTATGTCGCAGATCTCTAGGACTAATCAGTGCCGCTTCATCCTTAAACCTATTTTTGTCCAATATTTTTCAACAGTTAGGACTGTGGCCTTTGAAGTTTATTGAAACTCAGTAAGAAGAGAAGATCGGAACCTCCCAGTTTTAATATCTCAACTAATTCACTCCTTTTTGTCCTCACAATATGTTACGACTACTGCAACTGTCCTTACAATTCGTTGCGGCTCCAGAATCACAATGTTTCTTTCATAAACTCCACCTAACTTCAAGCGATTTCCCTACTAAATCCCATGACACCCTTTTCCTTAAGCAAAATAAAAACAGCCTAGCGACCGACAGAGATCATTAGCCTCCAAAAGAATTTCAATCTTTGACTTATTTTCTTATTTTTTTTCTTGATTCGCCTTCCTCCTTCTTCCTTGGCCATGTCAGCCATTAGAGATGGCTAACTAAACACATTTTGTTCTGTGTATCTTTTAATTTCTTAATAAGCCAACCACATCTCCATGTAGCGAAAGAGAGGATGACTAGCCGAACCAGCACAGCAGTGGCTAACCTACACGTCAAAGTCAAGTCGGTAAAGAGGAAAAGGTCCAAGAAATAAACGTTTATACTCTCCAGTCTCCAGTGTGGTTTTCTCTTAGCTTTTTTTTTGTGCTGCTTGTTGGACTGTCCAACATGAGCACGTTTCTATCTGACCACAAGATACTAGTACTCTGCCACCACCACCAAGACAGATGGACGGCCTTTAACGACCTTGCGATCGTTGATCGTCGTCAACATGTTACTCTGTGCAGAGAGTCAAGAGAGAGAGAGTGAGTGGTTCTTGCTAAACTGGTGGATGTCGTTTGATTTTTTTTTTTTTTCGAAACAAGTTGTTGTTGTACGTGGTGTTGGGCAGTTTGGCCAGTAGCTTGACTGAGGTTAATCTGAGGTGAATTGGATGAAAGGCATCGGAGGCATCTTTATTACCATTACGGCTGCATGTGTGCAGAGGAAGAAGTGATACATCTTACTTTTTGGGATCATGTATCATGGTATCATCTCTACTTGTTCTCTTTGTGGATGTTTTCTAATTAAGTCGACTGATGTGGGCTCATCTGGAGGGATTGCTATGTTAACAATTAAGGAGCAGCTCTTATTGTGACAGGAGTTGCAGTCAATTTTATAGATGGAAAATGGCCTCCAGGCATTGAGTTGTCGAAATTCCCTGAAAAAGTCTCTTTATAGGACTTAATGAGAATGTGCCTACTTTCTCTCAGCTTTTAGGCGAAGTCAGCATGTTTTCATGAAGATTCTAGTGTTGGACATTTGTTAACCCTTGTCTGGAATTTTTCCATGCAACTTCATCGTTACCGCCATGCCAAGAGTAGGTTTCATATGCAGTCCTAACCATCTCTCTTGTCTTTTTAAGCTTGAGGGAAAGTGCACATCTTCGTTGGATGTCACTGAATCAACCATAAGAATCGCAGGTCGTTTTGGCGACACAGCTCCTATGATGAGAAGTGAATAACAATCAACAATCATCATTACCGTGCTGAAACGCTGCTCCGCCTAGGCCCCCTGTGCTCATGAGTTTCACTCACTCGAGGGTTGATTTTCGAGGCCATAAGTCCAGTTGTACTGGTTTTGCTATCCGCTAAGTACTAGGACTTGAATAGCTTCTGGCGATGCTAGCCGATTAAACAACTTTGTCATCGCGGTTTACGGACACATTTCAGACATGATGGGCTATGCTGACCTGAAACCTTGTCGATAATCATGGCCTGGCCACTGTTGTAGGCAATTTTACTTTTCAGAGCAAGAAGACTGTTAATGAAAGCATCATCGATGTCTAGAACAAGATAATGGAGTGCATCTTCCTTCACAGTCTGAATAACCTTCCATGAGTTGGTCTTCAGATCTACATTCTGACTCACAATCGGGGCTAGTCTCATTTTGGCTAAGACGTATATGCAAAAGATCAGTCGGGTGATATTTCGATTCTAAAAACGAACACTCTTCGACAAGCGAATTCGAATACCCAATTACGCACCACTACTCCTGCAGGAAGGAGATCACCACCTTGAAGAAAGGCCTGAAAACCAACAACGGCTTGGGATGCCGAAAAATCGGTTAAAAAGTTCCGCATACGCCACAGTATTCTGGGTTAAGCTATCCCCTTTGAGAAGTACTTGGGTAAAAAGTTGCGCATTTGTATCCAACTGGAAGGATCTATTGGAAAAAGACATGTTCGAGGTTTGAAACTTTGCATTAGCGAATGAAGTCAGGGCGGACATAACCTCAAAAAATCGGTGAAAATGTTCCACATACGACACAGTATTTTGGGTTTAGCTATCAGCTACGCCCTTTGAGATGTGCTTAGGCGGATAGATAACCATTTGTATGCAACTGTGTGTGTATTTTTAAGTGTTTTTTGATTGCGCGTTTAACATTTTCTGATTATTTCCAATTTGTCCCGATGTTTGGGCTCTGATGTTCGGATTTTTACGAAGTTTTATCTGGCAGTCCTATGTGGACCACATCAACACCCTGCGGATAACCATGAGCCATGTCTTATGCAGAATGACAGTGAATTGGTCAACATTTCATTACGCAATGAAGGGGGCAATGGGATGGTAAAATAGTGAAATACATGGGCGCAGACCAGTTGAGCAGTATTCAAAGCAGTTGTGGAGGAGTTCCAGAGAACTGAAAAATATTGCCAATCTGGTTTATTGTGACGCATCTCAAGCAACTGGTTGCTTAGCAGCGATAACACATGTTGATGTCTCTACATATTTTCCATTTCTGTCTAAAATGTTTGACCCATGGTTCACCGAGAAAAAGATATGCCAAGTCCCAACCGGAGGTCACCGAGGAAATATTGTCGCCACTTCTCAGTAGTTGGTTCGTTGGACGGCTGAGCAATTGGCACAGGTTTGAGTCTAGCAATCAACCAAACACCTTGATATACCATCGGCTGTGAGTGTAGCGTTTATAAGTAAGCACCCGACCACCACCATATCTTCAGTCAGATCAATAGCCCCG
Organism: Matsumyia berberina; assembly: GCA_917880715.2. NCBI lineage: Eukaryota > Metazoa > Arthropoda > Insecta > Diptera > Syrphidae > Matsumyia > Matsumyia berberina. Next base: position 123,845,814 of record OU862870.1, read on the forward strand.
CTTATGGCGAACTTAAGCGTTACCTAAGCAAGTGCGCCATACCAAAGGCTTCCTATCTCTGCGAAATCTTAGACACACAAGATCATTCAAAGATGAGATATTCCTTGACAGTCACAGTTTCTTATCTATTCTGACATCTGGGCGCCATTGTCCTATTTTATTCGCCATAGCGTTTACCTCTGTCACTGAGTTTTACTATGACCATCCCCCGATCGGATAGTAGCAAAACTAAGTCACTTAGTTCCTCCACCTGTCGTCTCCTACATACGACACGTGCTTGTGCTAGTTGCTCAACTTTAAACCAGGATCCAGGGCGTCATCCAAACTCGTTTATGGCAAAAAAAAGATAAAACTTCAAAACTGCGCTCGCCGCGCTAATTCTTATCTAAAATATGCAGAATAACCACAAAAATTCGTAAATCCAAAGCCACTTCCGCCTTTAACTGTATTTTATAGGCCGTTTCTGATTCACCAACGATTGAGGAGAGCTCCTCGTAGGCACTGGGCACACGATCTACAAGAGTGATACATCAAATAGCAGATTGACAGCGTACCAAACGTGTATCTTATTTGTCAACTGACAAGGTAATTTCAGTCATTTCTATTTTTAAAAAAAAATCTCTTGACAAAATTCGCACTACCATGCGTCCCCGCATTCCACTCTCTCTCTCTCTCTCTCTCGCTGTGTGTCGGTGTAAATTTTTTTCTTTGAAAAGAAACATTTTTGACAGCATGTCAATCGAATCGTCAATTAATTAAATATTTTTCTAGGTGAGTCAAGGTCGACTAACTCGTTTTGAATTTTGTGTTTACTCGGATCCGCTCCAAAGCTCGACGTTGTATGAAACGACGAAACCCAATGCGATCGTTGATAAGCGAACATCGACCTCGGATACGGATATTGTATCCGACGATGGTAATGACATTTGCATCTTGGATACGTATAGCCGCCCCCTCAATCGTCTAGATGAACTTTGGAATAATTTTTTTGGATTTTTCTTATTTTGATGGAGTGGCGAAAGGAGACAAGAAGGCGTAACCGCAAAAGTATCTAGCTGGCGCCATCTAAATCCGCAAGCGGTGCAAAATCAAGAAAAAATTAAAAAGAAAACAACGACAAAATTCCTTGAATCAAATATTATCATCGGAATCATAATTATTGTTGTTGGACTAGAGGAACAGAGTGCTGATGGTGCGAAGTCACAACGTGTTTTCGTAGATTTCACCCCTCGTGTGTAAAAAACTTTTAAATCCCCACAACGACAAGGGCAATAGGGTGCTTCAAAAACACCACTAGAATGATGGTTGAAACTCTTAGATCGCAAGAGTTACGACCAACAAGGTGACCCTATGCTGGGTACCAGGCCACAAAGATATGTCAGGTTATGAGATGGCGGACGAACTTGCTAGGAAGGGTGCTTTTGCATACACCCTTCCGGTTGCAAGGACACGCATCAGCACTCTTTACCACTAGAAGATTGCGTACTCTTGGTAGTAGCTTCTTCCATGAGTTTGAGGACCTTCATATCGCTGATTGTAGGAAACTCTTGCGATTTCTATCTCCTTCTGGGTGGTTTCTAGGTTGGCCCTACCCTACCCCTTGGTTTGACTCCCATGAGTATACCTTTTATGAGTACAATGGACCCGCTTAAGGTCTAAGTAAGTCTTTAGGACACCGACAAAACCAACCAACCAGCAGTTGCGGAATGCTAGAAATTACAATGTTTCTTTCTGTAACAAGTTGGCACAGCTGGAATATTTAAAACTGGGTAATGAAGCCACGGATTATGCTGCGCCTAACTGCGTTAATCGCATTAGAATGACACCTAAGGTGTTGCATAAAATTAATGAGATAAAATTTACAACATTTCAACTGGAAAAACCACCGGCTTAAGGCGTGCGCCTTTCTCTGTTGCCGACATTCTGTTGGCACATGAGTTGTTCATAAATAATCACTTTTCCCCTAAGACACGAACCTTCATCTTATTTACATGTTGGATCACCACGGACCAATGGATTTGTAAATCAATTTCCAGACAATGTGTCCCTGCTCGACAGGGCTGTGAAACTGAAAGTGGGTTATGATTCACGTTTAGGTGTCGGATTTCACGGAACTCTGGGGAAAGAGCTCCTAAGTTGGTGTGCATGTCATAACCAAATATGGTGCGTGCTGAACGAACCATCAAATAAATTTCACACTCACAAGAAATATGAAACGATGTGACCAATATCCCAAGTTATGTCTTAACTTGTTTCGGAAGTTACAGCCCTAGTTATCACACTTCAGAAGATGATTTGATGTGTAACATGCTCTCCATTGGTTGGAAGGATGTCCAAAGTCCCAATGCCTGTAGGGAACGAAATGGCTGATGACCTTACCAGGCAGCGGTTGATCCTTGCCAGCTCACTCGCAAGAGAAGTTCTCATTCCATTAAAAGTTGTCAAGTGAAAAATCAACGTGCACTACTTCTCAGTAGCCAAATACAAATGGATTAATGCCATATCTAGAAAGACTTGGCTAACATACAACCATAGAAAAATAAGCGAACTCCTAAGAAGAATCCGAGCAGACATTGCGCGCATTGTCGCCACCTGTACTTGGCATCCCTTTTACTCACCACTGCCGCAGCTGCAAAGACACAAGTGAGAGGAAAACCTTAAAACACTTCCTCCGCAAGTGCCCGGCACTTGCTATAGCAAAACTCAATCCGCTAGGAAAACCCTTCCTCGACAACCTCGGCGAACTTTCAGAAGAAGAAAAATCCCTAACATTCTACTCTTCCTTAACTTCACAGGTTGGATTTAAGACCAATCAAACTTGTCTATTGCGAACCTACGCAATGCAGTAAGCAACTATGCCCCCAGCTTCATCAAGGTTGGTAATACGTATATCCCCGCCGAGTCCTTCAGTTTTAGAAAAGATTTAAAAAAAAGTCGATGAGAATTTTTGCGATTTATCTGACGTCGCTTTTAGAAAGAATTGACTTACTCTAGTGCTATGAACTTTTAACAGTCTGTCTTTCTATTCGCAGTCGTCTTAGTGACGACATTGAGATATGTAGACTTCAACAGAGGTAGCACAAGCCAGTAAAAGAGACTTTCGGTGGTCTATTAGCCAGGACATACTCTTAGATAAGTTAAACTTTTCAAACCTCTTCATAGCCTCGCATAATAGGAGTCTATATCTGTTTTGGCTAGCGACCCTAGTACTGGTAGGATTAAAATTGAAAGCTTCTAAACACCTCATGCGAAGTGGGTCAACAAAACAATTATTCTCGTCAGAGGCAGTCCAGAACACATTGAGCATTCCTTTCTCCCGAGGAGACTTGGGACTGCAATTCGGTTTATGATTACCTCATTTCTGTCTGCGAAACTGCGAAGTTACTCTTATGGTTCTCAGGCTCCCTTGGCTTGAACTTAACGCTTCACGTCGCAATATTTGAGATCACCCTTTCACCATGATTTGATGGTTCGATATTTTATTGTCTCTACGATTGGCATTGAAGACTAGGTACATGACCTATGCATGCTTAAAGAGAACATTCATGGAAATATGTATCCCAGCAGTTGGGTAAGGTTTTTTTTTTTAGTCTGAATAAAGGTACTGTTCTTCCAGGTAGAAACTCCTAAATTTTAAATACTTTCGCTTGTCGAAGACGTCTCAGGAAACAAGAACTGGGAACAAGTCAATTCTTAAAATCTGCTCCTGATAGGCAGGAATATTTTTTCCAGTGTCATCAATCATCTCCACAAGCATATGTATACACTAGGTCATGAATAAGCGACGTAGTATTATAAAATTTGTGAAATCAAACATGGTGACTCCCCTAAACGCTTATAAGTTGTCAGCAATTTTTTGTCATGAAAGCCAACAGAAATGTTGTCTTCATTTATTCCAGAACCTTTCTGCTCTTGTAGCCCATCCTTTCGTTGCGGCTACTCTGATCAGATGGAAAGGACACAAGTTATCTTCTTATTGGACCTATGGACTCTTCAAAAGAGAGTTAGGCTTGTGCCTTGTTCTAGATAAACCAAAATACCTATAAATCAATCGTTGGTTAAAATCCTTACAGATTGGTCAGTGAGTTTTGCATAGATGACTATGTCCTAATGACTTCTAGCCAAGCTAGAAGTTACACTAACACGTGCCGATTAGTGCCTGAAATGATCACCATCTAAAGCAGGCGGCACCACAACCTCTCAGAGCTATTGTGCCGAGCACCGATAAGTCAAGGAGGGTCTCCTAATGGTTAAACTTATCGCCCGTCGAAGTGTTTTTGGGGTCGTTAGGGTTGAAAGCATCCTTGAAGAAAACTCGCCTCCTAATGTACCAGAGAGCCATATTATGTGTTTTGCTGTTTTGTGTCTCTCTAGGCAGAGTCGGTATTCAATTTGCTGGACAATAGCCATCTAATGTAGAAAGACAGCGAGTCTGCGTATATTTTAGAATATCGCTATTGTATTTTAGAATATTTTTTAAATTTGTATTAATAGGGCCGATGAGCCTTTTTACTTGTCTGATACTATATGTTACGTTAAGCAGGACATTGTAAAGCAAATAGTTCAGTCAACTAATCTTAACTTAACCGTGTGGCGCGAAAAATATTTGAGTGATTGCTGGACTTGAATATGTGTCAGCTCCGTCAGCAATCCAACTTACTAACCATTGATTGATGTGACAATCTTGCACAGGCGAATATACAGGATGAACAGAATGCTCTGCACATAGGCCGCAGAAGAGCTTTTCTTTTCCTCAAAGATGTAGGACTAAAGAATGTTTGGAACACATATGAGGAGGGTCTGCAAGCGAACACTGTTCACATTGACAGTTATTTTCTATTTGGAAACATCAAGGTGGCATGCGTTTTGTTATGAGTTCATGCAGACCATAGCACTTGGACATGATTTTTGTCATCAAAAATCAAGAAATTTCAAGAATTTGTTTTATCCCAATTTTGGATGAATCTTAGAAGCTAATTCGATTGATTTTTCATAGTCATCTACAGTCTTACTTGCGATTATCTACAAACTTGCTCAATCCAAGCTGACACACGTAAAAAGACACCTTTTTCTCCCACCATCTCTCAGCAGGCTATGGCAACCTTGCGTGGGTACAACTTCATGAGAATACTTCTTCTAATACAGCCTTGAGATTAGCCCCTATGTTCCTAAAAAAAATTGTAAACGCACATTTGCACGACTGATCACGAAAATCTACCGAGCTAGATATTGTTCTTTGTTTTGAATAGAATACAGATTTCCCCTCAATTTCTTCTGAGAGGCTTGTTGCATTAGTGGCAAATACACCCACTACCCAAAACTGTAGATACCAGAAAAAAGCTCCGAAACCCCACTTTAGTTCTTGAGCTTTTCTTCGTTGTCCATGCAATTCTTTACCCTTCCCAATAGAATGAAATTTTGTTCAGTCCCCTCAACCTGAAGGCATCTTGTTCTAAGACAGAATTCTAATTAGACACATGCATTTGGAGTAGATGACTTAAATTTTTAAAAATCCACCAAAAACCCCCAAAAACTTTCTTCGCAACACCCTGTGCCTTTGAAGAACTGTTTTGTGATATTTTTCCCGTTTTTCATTTAATTCGAAAATTTGCATATTATTTTACCTTCACTATAGACTCACCGATACGATTCACACTTTAGATTGATTCCCAACTGTTTTGTCGTGGTATCTTCATACGTCACCACTTGGACGTGTCTTCGATTTCATCGTCTTCATCGCCATAGAAGTAGTAGTAGTAGAAGTAGTAATCGTTCGTTGCCGCCGCCGCTGTCAAATTAAATGAAAAAAAAAAAAAAAAATTATTTTTCTATGCTAAGAATTTCGAGCATCCGGATAGCCAACATTGATTAATAACTGGACAAACCGCCTAAAGAGAGAGAGACAGACACCAAAAAGAACTCGTTCTTCTTTCAATCTTTTCGTAGCTAATTTTTGTTATTTTCTGAATCTTTTTTTGGTAGCAGCAGTTTGCTGCAGTTAATCGGAGATGGAAAAAAAAATTGTTTGCTTCGCCGTCTGGTTATCGACCCTAATTGGGAAGCTTTCACATAAAGCGGCGATACATTGGGTGCACGGGACGTATACGTACTATTTTTCCTTTCTCGTGTGTGCAGAGCCGGTGCGGTGCAGTGAAACAATCTAAATGCGTTCGATTGCATCATGCGATACTTGTGTGCTAATGAATCGCACAAACGTGTGCATGTGGCTGCATTTCGGAATTGCAAATTGCCAACTGTCATCTGTCATCTGTCAAATGTTTTGTGGCGGCGGCAACAGTGGATATGCATTTCGCATACGAGATGTGTATGGCGGCTCAACCAGGTGAGATTCGTGTGGATAATTGCACAATGGGATGCGGGCGGGGGAAGACTGCCACCAGATTTTGATACACACAATCGACTTCCTAGCAAAAAAGGAGCATTTAGCACAGTTGTATGCCACCGTATTTGCCGTGGGATTATTCGCTAAAAATAGCTCGTCGTCGGGGCACAGGTAAAAGGCGCGCAATCGTTACAAGATACTCTAATAGTCGAATTGAATTCGCCGTTCGCCAGTACGTCTGTGTTTTTCGGCGGTCTACGCTTCTCGCAGGGGTCGCGCGGGTACGACGAGGAACAACCCGAGAGAAATTGATTTTCGCTGCTGGGGATGTGCTTAGGAATTTGCTGAGTTGTGATGCTTAGGCAAATTGTTTTGTTTTGTTTGCTTCGGATTGTTTCGTTGTTTTTGTTGGTTCTCTCTCTGTTTGGCTGTTTTGCTTTTCGTATTTATGTGCTGGAATTTCTGATTGCCGCGCACGATAAGAGGAGTGGGAAAGATATCCAAAGATATTGGTTTAGGAATGAATTTGGACGTGGTCCGACCACGTTATTAATAAATTTCTCAAGACAAATGATAGGCGGGGTAAAAACAGGTAAACACATTAGGAGTGTTTCGGTCCTGTTTTCGGAATCACATTGTCTGGTGAATAAATTTGGTAAAAAGCAATTTGTTTGGCATCTCAATGGAGCAGCAGCTGGAGGGGCTCTCTTTGGAATGTGGGGTTGTGATAAGGAAAAAAATTGCCGATTCCAATTTGTTTTGATGGTATTTTGCTACCTTTCAGTTGATTTTTACATCACAGACCACTAGGCGTTGCACCAGTGTCCGATCTGAATCCAATCTCCACTCCAACACACCAGCCAGCCTGAGGGTATCGAAATTGTTGCCCAAAGTTTCCATGCGCGCAATTTATGAAAATTGGAAAACTTATCAGATCAGATCGGCTCGTTAGCGCCATAATTCATCTGACCAACACCCCGATTCCGACAGAAATCTCATTACAGATTTCGCATCCAGAGGCCCCCCCGAGTAAACAATCCATTAACACATTCTAACCGTAAATATTTCTTGTCCAAATCAAATATCTTTACACGGATACGCTTTTCCAAGTAATTAACTTCCCTCCAGAGAGAGAGAGAGAGAGAGTGCACATGCACATGCACATTACAACCAGAGCAAGGCGTGCGCTCTACATTAGATAACCAGATGCAGGTTGGCGATCATTCGCAACGGGGTAGAACGTTAACGTAACCGCCTCGTAAAGCGTAAAGTTTTCCAATTTAAAATGTAACAACAGTAACGAATTTTATGTTGGTGTGTAGCTCATAGATACGAGTCTTCTGTCAACCATTTATCATGGCACTTACGCGCAGCTCGCGTTCGAATTCTGTGGTAGCTGCCACGACAAACTGAACGAATTGATGGAATTCCATCTCAAGGTGTGCTTTCATAGTGCTGAGTGAATGCTGCAGCAAGAGTAGATACTCTTGTGTGTGCACCTGACACGATCTAAACTGTAATTACCCGTCAAAACGTATGGAAGTGGCTATAAATTTTTCGACAAACACTTTTTTCTCTACGCTCGTAAAGATACAGTGCATATTGCTAGCGAGTGTGCTGTGCAGTATAGGTCGATGCAAAGGTGTAAATTTGCCAAACAACGACAGTGTACGGCGGCAGCGGTTGCATCGACGTTCTGTGCTGTTCTGTGCAGCAATCTCGGCATTCGGATCGGAGCAGAATCCAGTTTAAGTAAATTTATGTTCTTACATAATCTGATTGACACACTTGCCCTTTGCAAATGGGGATAAGTCACCTTTTTGATTGAGCAAATGGGGCATAGAGCACTGCTTTATTCTCTCTCAGGCTGATTTTCGACAGAATTTATTAGACAGGTGTTCTAAAACGATGGACTGACTTTTTACGGCCCACCGAGGTGTCAGCACTTTTGCTTCGTTGATTATGGGGTAATTGTTGGTCCATGCAAGAGGTTTTTTTGAGAGTTGAAGGTGTACCTGTCTTGTAATCGGAAAAAAATCTCTAAACTCACCATGGACATTGGAGATCATGAATCACACAAGGCATGTTATTTGGCCAACAAAATAGGTACAAGGAAAAACTTCGTCGCTTTAACAAGCATTGAAGGATGACAGGTCAATAGAATTCAGAATTTGGACGGCTTTAAGGACTTTTTGATCGAAACCGAATCCAAAATACGGAGTTTTAGTGGGAAGAATGGAGTACTATACACGCTATCCAGCTATCAGAACAGGCAAAACTCAATGACACCTCTAATATTGTCGAGATCCAATCAGTTCTATCCGATAAAAGAAGATTTAAATACTTTGATCAAAACTGAAGGAGTATGTAGAGTACATACACTCTACATGGCTCTCAAAATGCTCAAATAAATCTTGACAAACCCAAGTAGCGCTGTAATTTTAGACACAACTCTATCGCCGACATATTGAAAACGCCGGCACGCAATCCAAAACCAGTGAATACGAGACACAGCCGGCATTTACCAGTCAGGGGAAACCTACAAATTCAGGAAAAAAAAACCAAACCTCTTCCAACTGCAACATGAGACATGATCACACAAACACCCCATCTCACCCTTTTGCTCTAATGATTAATCAATCTTTGATTGGCATCTCTTGTAACTCGATCTAAAGCCTCTACTCTGGCCAGAGTTTTGCGGTGAATACGATTTTATAAATATCCACAATCAAGCTGAACTTGCATAATGTGCCTCTAATCCAATGCAATGTGTCTAAATATAGATTTTCCCCCATCGAATCGATGCATCCATCTGTCAAAAGCGTGATTTGATTTCAACGAAATTGGTAGCAAGAGTGTAAACAGGTGTCACACATTCCCTATTCCATACGAGGTAAGAGGAAATGTGAAAATTAGTTTTGTATTACACTGTGGTTTTGATGGAAAATTGAACTGTTTACAGATTGTTGTGCACGCATATTTTGACAGATGACATTGATGACAAGTTAGTTTTGACATATGAGGGGAGTTTTCATTGAATGATGAGCGCAATATGTCAAATTTGTGGAAATGGAATTTGTGTTGAATAAAGTGATAAATAAGCGACAAATTTGCGACACAAAAAGTGACAGTAATGACAGCTCAAAATTTCAAATCATACAGTACCGAATTTTTCACAAGCTGTCAGTGGTCTCAACTGAGAATTTTAGGTTTGACTCGTAAACCAACTTTGACACAGAAGCGAGCGGTTTGAGAAATAAATTTAACTACAATTAGACGTAAATAGCGCGAAAATCGGTGGTATTGTTCGACTAAGACATTCTAAAGTTGTAGGGCAAGATCGATAAAAAGACATCGATCACCACTTGAATTATTTAATTTTTCTATGTGATCCTCCATTTTTGACGGATCTGCATTGAAGTAGATGATATGTGTCAGAAATTTGTAGAAAAATAAGAAATCGTCAGAATGTCTGTCCAATAGGATTGTGATCGCTTCTTGATGAAAGCGAACCCAAAACGTGATGCAGAAATTAACTTTGAATTACAAAAGGTGATCATATCGCTAAAAGCGGTGATAACATCTTTGGTTGTCACACTGGAGGTTTCGCATTCAACTCCTGATTGCGTAAAACGTTTATTTTGAAAGTTGTTGTCAATACTACTGCTACGACATGGCGCTGGCAGTAGAGTGGTCACAGGTTGAACAGTTGGTTGGAAAAAAATACCGTGATTGTATAAGCAATGGCCCCAGTTAGTCTGGACGAGAACCTCGGGTGGCAGTAAAACCAAACTGTTTCCTGAGCTTCAAACCACTACACAAATTCTTTCCTCTTTCCGGTTTACGAGTCGTGCACCTATAGTGCATTCAGGGATTATATCCTAAACGTAAATTAAGACATATTTACTCCAATTCTTGACTTATAAATAAAGCAAAGCTGTCGCGATAGACTGACTGACTACTTTTTAGAATCATATGGACTGCAAGTCATGTGTTTTTGGTTGAATAGAAACAAACATTGTGCAGATTCTCTTGCCAAATTAGAGCGGAGTCCCAAAAACTGAAAACATGGAAATTACATTCAGACCCAACGACTATGCCAACAGTTCTCTTCCAGCCTTTCACCCACAGCCTACACGTTGAATTGAAGGCAGCCTGTATTTCTCTTTGACTCAACGAATCTGAATGCTCAACTGCCCATATAACCACAACAATGTTTTCAACTCCATATGGCAACAAGTGTTTATGAGCCTGACTGGCTAACCCCAAATATTTTTCAAGACCTTCATGGTACGCTTTTCAATTCTAACGAAACATCAATTTTTACGAGCCGATTCTATATAAACCGTGCGGTCTGCGCAGACGTTCAGTCCGAAACTTTGAAGATATCCAAGGCGCTCAGGCTACTGGATTTTGCTAGCGTCTTCCAGACCAAAATGTGAGCAATTCTTGATGGCTGCCAATGAGCCAATGAGCCATTCAGCTACATTCACATCCAACCACATCCAAACAAGAAGCGAAATGGCGTAGATTACTTTAGGTGGCTGTCTCTGCTAGAAGGGGAAGACACTTGGATCACATGTACAAAGGTCCATTATGACACCACGTAGACCACTTATATCCACTTGCACTTGCACACTAAGTGCAGAACCATTTACGTAGATTAGAAAACGGAGCGGTGTTTTGTGAACAGCGGGGCCTGAGAAGTCGCTGAGAACTACGTAGCAGTATTCCTCTTTAGTTTTTACATTCAGTCTTCATAGGGGAGGACAGTTACATAAACGGTGGTGGGTCGTTGTTTCTTCCTCTTTCTCGTCTCTATGTCGTCTGCAGATATTTTTGAAAACCGAGAAAGCAATACTCAGTCACGCATTCATGAAATAGGAGTCGTGGTATCAAAACGACGCCATTATGCGTATTTTCTGTCACAAGCCTAATCATCGCCACTCCTAGTTATCTGGGTTGATGATTGAGAAAGCACTCGACCTCATCACACTTAGGTCCTTATGGACCCATTGTGATGACGTAGGTCCTTTAGCTGATCGTCGATGACAAGATCATCGTGGCAATCTAAGTGCTTACAGTTCCGTTCTACCCCGAATACTACAGTTTCTCTGAACATTACTGGATGCCAGGACCCTTTAGGACCTTGAACTCAAAAGCACAAGTGTGTATGGATCAGTGATTGTTCATAACGTGAAGATCTCACTTAAAGTCAATTTCAAATGTTCACAACCAACTCCGAGCTACCGATACCCTTCCAGTTTCACTCCCTCCATCTCCATTCGATCGCAAAGTGCATTCGATTGCAAATTTCCCGCCATCACAATACTTCATCTGTGTGCACACTGTACAGTGTACACACAATTTATGTCGAAATAAAATCCTTAGCACCACTTTGCTTATCGCTCGTATCTTTATATCCGTGTATCCGTGTAAGTATCTATCCATCACGACCCGGAGGGGAGATAAATGACAGCTGAACATAAAATCGCCGCTGATTACGATTTGCAATCGCATTTATCGCGTCCACACAAATTGCACGCAACAGATACAATTTTATTCGATCATTTGCGCAGATATACGATTTCTCTGCGGAGACTGGAGATGGAGACACATCTTCAGCCATGGGATGCGTAAGCCGGGGCGCACTCTACTCCGCAGATACATTTCGCTGACAAACAAGAGTCGAGTGCGCGTTTTAATTAAAGACTCGTATTTGGTTTCGTTGATTTCGTTGTCATTCGGTGACTGGGAAGAGGAGGGGCTTGAGTGGCCGGTACTTGACTGCAACAAACTTTGTTGTATTGTGTGGACTTTGGTCGGAAGAATTAGCCAGTTTGTGGTCCACACACTACCTGAGATTCTAGAAAACCCCATCGTCTCCAGTGGAACTGGTTCCAAACGCCCAGTCAGACGGAGAGCTGGTGGGACACCACCAACCGAACCGAGTGTGATTGGGAAATTAGACCAGTTCAAGGTAATTACATGTCGTTCTGTTTCTTTTTTTTGTTACGTTATGACAGCACATAGATACACATTCGGGCTTGGACGTTGTACAGTCTGTTGTCGTTGCTGTGTTGCACATGCCGCTCATTCAAATGGACAATAATGAGAATGCCGCGCAGAGGCAGGCAGAGACCCCAATCCAATCCGATCTGATCAGGAGACGAGGCTTAATTGATTGGCTTATTTTGTATAATTTACTGTTATTACTTGGCGCCATTTAATTTTTTCGAAACCTCGACTGTGGCACTTTTGCAAGGTCCCCAGTGGTCGGTATTCCAGCAAAATTGTTGGTATTGCCCAGAGTTCGCGCACATAGATTGATGGATGTTCTGACGGGGCTATAGCCACCGCATGGCCATTGTTTTAGGTTTGTTTATGCTGAAAACGTCGGCTTTGACCCAGTCAGGCGGCAAGCAAGTTGAATGCGTACCATGAAACCAGCACCACCACCGTGGTCGTCGTGGTGTAATTTTGTTAATAAATCTTTGGTCGTCGATTAGAAGTGGTTAATTGAGTAAATATCCAAGTGGTGGTAGTCTAACTAGATCGGGGTCATCGGAAGGAAAGCCAATAATAAAGTGAAGTAGTCTAGTGGGGGAATAGTGTCAGGGTTTCTGTCAAGCTTCAATTGAGAGGGTTTCGCACCATCCATGGGAATGGGCCATTGTTCGAAGTGAAATGTAAAAGATTCCCGTACTTGTCATAAATTTGGTCGTTATACGATAAACTGACACTGACACCCATACCATTGACTCAGTGGTTACTGCGTTTGACTGCTGAGTAAGCCGGTACAGGTCCGAGTCCAGGAAAATCAATGGGAAGATATCTGCAGTACCTTGAGAACTTTTACAGGACAAATTATAATCTTTGAATTTAACCATCGTCTGTCAGGAGTTGGTGCCCCTCACAGCAGCGGTTAGCTGTGACATCTGAGTAGGTTCGAGTCACAGCAATACCCACCGAACAGTTTTTGCTGCACGACCTTTGGACAAACCTCCGAGAGCATAGTTTCCAAAACAGAAGCTTCTCAATTGACAATAAATTGTTAATCCCTTTCATTCGAGCAACATGAGTGTTTGTCAGAAGCTAGCCCTTGGGTCAAGCCGGGCCATCTCCCCTTATGGCTTAAGCTTAAGTTTGCGTTAATGTATTGATGTGGTTTGGTTCCAAGTCAAATTAAGCCTGCGGCTGAAGCTCTTTAATTTAGCGAGCAATGACCAGTAAAAATCTCTTATCTCGTTCTAGAAGTTCTTGCCTACAGTCTCAGCTGCAATTCTATTTATAGGGGCACTCGATGTACATATGTATGTATGGACTTAGTTCCACCTCTTCCCTTCATAAAGGGTGCAGGGTGATCAAGGAGCATGGAGTTAAATGGGAAGGGAACGTGTTGCATGCTATGCAGCTCTCCCTCCGACTCCTGTCCCATCTTCGGGAACCAAAATGTCTTCTCGATCTTCCCCAGCGTCTTCTCTTCGGCAAGGCGTCCGACATCATCGTGGCACATCTGAAAGAACCTCCACCTCATGGCTTTGGGAATCAACTATTTCTGCGCTTCGTTTACGTTCCGGAAGACTAGATACTCTCTCACGGCGAAGTCACTTTGCAGCTTCCATTTTTCCGGTATCCACCACCTTCAACGTCGAGACCATTTTCCTTAACCTCTTGTCCGGCCACCAAATCCTCGTCGAATATCCTGACATTCAAAATAAATATAGATACGTCATCCACTTGATACTCGTCTTCCGCTGGTTATCGGTTCAAAGCATCAATGTGCGGAGTTCTCTTCCTAACCATTTTGTAGCCAAATTCCTATAGCTTGAACCACCATCGCTCCACTTGAGGAATCATCTTCACCTTGTTGGCAGTTGCCAGTTTTTCCGTGACGACTTTGACACATCTTCCCACCAGATACACCCTAAAGCGGCAAAAGCTATCCCTTATTGCCAGCACCACGAGTTCATAAGAGCGGTACTGCCTCTCGTCCGAGGAAAGTTTTCAACTGTAAAAATTGTTTGCCCTGATGGAGGAGAATGCTCGTCAAGCCAGGCGATGCATCAGTGTGCCCCTTATGTACTACTACAGGAGGATTGGCGGGGGCCTCTTTCAGCTTCTAGAATAACTGTCCTGTTTGTTCAGCGAACTGCAAGACTTTCTCTACACTAAATTGCCTAAGAGAGGTTAGGACAGGCAGAACATGTCTTCCTAAGCATTTGTGTGTTAGCGCCCCTGTGGCGGGATAATCGCAGAGAAGGTGTTCAAGGCTTTCGTCCCTCTCCTCACATCCCAGGCAAGTAATTGATCGCACCAGTCCCAGTCTGTGGGCAGGTTTATTCAGGTGCCCAATGTGCGTAGTTTTAAACGAATTTTCGAGAAAAAAACCCTTGAGCCCCAGGAACTACCGGGTTAAAGAAGATGAGTTTTGGTTCCTTACTTAGGCCTATTATTGAACCTGTGTAAGCCCCCTCAAAAAATGTGTGGTTCGCTGTTAGAAAGCTTAGAAAGAGAGAATCTTCCTGTGTTTTCAGCAAATTCCAGGATGTCAGTGTTTTATTTGCTGTCTAAGTGCATTACGTCTGGTATACGCATAGATCCCAATCTTCTTTGGCGTTATCTTGCAATGGACGGATAATGACAGAGGAAATGTTCTATGTTTTCCTCTCTGCAGTTTTTGCTGAATCTTGTCCATCGTTTAGTAAGGTTTTGAGTAAATTGTGAGGAATTCAGCTTGAGCTTAGTAACAGCGAGTACCATATCTCAGTTATGTTCCCTATCCTCATAGAAGGACCTGACTTAAAAATCTGACGCTCCCATCCTCAGTCCGTTGATTTCTCTCAAAAAATGTGAAACCCAATCCAAATCCACCCCAATCCGCTTTCATCATTCTCCACACTCACTCTCTGTTTGTCGTCCAAACGCCAAAGTCTCTAACCTTCTCCTTCTCCTAAGCATCAAGAGCTGTCATAAAACTCAAAGCCTTCGCCATGCACCAAGCTCAATCAACAGGCAATTTCCAGCACAATATTATGTTTCAACATGTACTCGGATAATTACCTCTAATTACCTCCACCTTAATTGCGGACGGTGGCGGCGACCGGCGTTTGGACCGCTCCTTCTCCCCATTCACTGTATCAATGCCTCTGCATGCACTTAAGGTTTCGATTTTTAATTGAATACGCTTTAAATCAATATCGAAACCGAAAACCAATAATTATTTCTGACGACAACTTCATAGGCTGACTGATCGCCGCGATCAGCGATCAAAACGATCGATCTTACGAGTCTGCTTCTGCACACGAGAGAGTGCATTGGTCAGTGGCAGTGGCGCAAGAGATAAAAGCCTCTCGCACCTCGTTTGGGGGATATTATTTACGAAAACACTTCCAAATGGCAAAATCTATCTAAAACGCAATAACTGAAACCTCAGCTCGTTTGCACTTGCAGGTCTGGGTAGCGCTGGCCGATCTGCAATTAACTTGATTCGCGAACTCTGACAGGTGGCAGGCGTTCTCAAAAACATCAACAAAAACCTCGGGTGTAATGTGTGATGATTGATATTTAACTGGACGCGGCAGTGGCGGTGGTGGTTGCGTCCAGAAGCGTGATAGGTGGCTTCGGATTGTTTATTCCGAGCGTATGTTCGCTTAATTGGTATACGGTGTTAAGAATTTCAATTTTAATGGGCGGCCGGATTTTTTTTTTTTTTTCAATCAATTTGTTGCCTCTCACCGAAGGTGGCAATCAAAATACACAATTTAATTATTTTTCTTGTTTTTTTTTTTTTTTCTTGCTATTTGCAGAACGGATTTGTTAATTGCGATAAGGAGAGCTGTCCACCGATTGATGACTGCTATTTGCTGGATCCAAAGGCGTCAGACACTTGTTGTAGGAAGTGCAAGGGTAAGTGTAATGTGTAATTGAAGTGCAATTTGAAAGTGGAGTGAGGCGTAAACGTCTGGAAAATGTGTAATTATCTTGTTAAATGGCGGACGACCAGACACAACTATCATTTGCCCCGAGTAAGAGCTTTAAAGGTGGCAAGAGACTATCACTTCAGCAATGGATTTTCAAAGTGTTTTATAAGACTTTTAAGTGGCCTATAACTTCACAAGGATTCTTGTGTACTTTGACGTGACATTTTTCGATGTATCCGCCATCTACACTACAAAATCGCCAAATTTGGTATAAAGGTGGTTCGAAAACGTCAGCACAGGTGCTGGGATTTATGGTCCCAGTTTTGGAAAGTCACCTACAGTATTTCAAGCGAAAGTCCACGCTATTGAATTGTGTACAAGAGAATACCTGCGGAGAAGAACCCAAAGAACCCACATTTACATCTTTTTAGACAATCAAGCAGCACTATTAGCCCTTAAATCCTATACGGTAGAGCCCAAGCTTATCTGGGACTGTCTCAACCACCTCGAAAGTCTTGCATGGGAAAATAAGGTTACCGTAGCCTGGATCCCAGGACATGAAGGCTTCGAAGGTTGACTGCCTGGCGAAAAGAGGCGCTTGCGCCTACTCGTTGGTCCTGAACCCTGTTTTGGGGTACCACCCAACAATGGCTACTCCAAGATAACACAATGGGAGCTCAATAAACACGCTGACTACAGGGCAAATCTCCGGGACCGTAGACAAACGAACAATTTCATCAACCCCAACCTATACAAGGCCAAGACTTTACTTGATCTCACCAAAGACAAGTTGAGAACCTTAAAGGGACAGTGTCCACTCAGATACCATCTGCGTAAAATAAAAGTATCAGATACCGATATTTGCCGGCTCTGTGGAGAACACAAAGAACGTATGTCCAGGAGCCAGGAACTTGACGCGGGCCTCGGTCAAACCAGTGGAAATTCGGAAAATCGAACCTAAGGCTTTACTGAGGTTTACCAAAAGCCTCAATACATCCTCTGGTTAAACCACACCACGAGTTTTTAGAAAAGGGGAACGAAATGAACCAAATAGACTTCCCCCTAACCTAACCTAACCTAAACCATACAGGCCACCACAACAGACCTCATAGGTCGCCCATTTAGGACCCGTAACACAGAATACAGAGAAATCTACCATCTATTTTTCTCGTTTCAAAAATTAAAATTTCATTATTTTTTTCCATTCCAGGTTGCGTTTTCAACGGCATAACCTATGCCAGCGGTGCTGAATGGACAGATCCTGAGAATCCTTGTCTCACCTACAAGTGCATAGCGAGCGTCATCACAGAAACCACAATGAAGTGCTACACACAATGCGATAACAATCAAATTATGCCGCCACGTTCTGGCGAATGTTGTCCAACATGTTGGGGTGAGTCCTTCTATTCACATGTAATTCCAATAAATCATAAAACTCCGAACTATTCAACCAAAGATGATCCAATGAGAGTCATCAATAGTCCATGGCCTTAGTACCGGTAGTAAAAGTTCTGTGAAAATTGTTTTTGGAAAAAACCCCATTAGCGGAGCTAGAGCTATTATTTCGATTTTGGGAAAATGCTACTCTGCTGCTTCCAAGCTGCTGTGGTTGTCAATAAATATTTTTACTGTCAATAAAAACGTTGGGGAAATAATCGGATTTGGCAGCATCATAATCGCGTCGTAATTCTGTTTCGTTTGGGTCTTGCTGCCTGGCTGGCTGTCTCGTGTTTGCCATTTCGGTCGGTTTTGACACCTCGTTTACCCAAGCCCTCGTTGTTGTGAGACACACAAAAATCAGTTTTGACATTCGTAATGATTGTGTTGGCAATAATCTCCTTGCGACATCTGTTTTGTGGTTTTAATGATGATGACATTTTATTTGTTACAATAATTGCGTATCGATTTGTCATACTCCCAAGTGGTATGGTATTGGAGTCAGCTTTCGCTTTATGTGGCTAAGAATGGAAAGCAAGATTATCTTTGCTAAGAATACCAAAAAGGCGGTAGAAAATGGACCTACATAGTTGTGGGAAGTTGGATGAAAATGGATGACGTCGGACATTGGTCCTATAGATGAGGAAAGACATCTTTGATAGAAGGAAGCCCTTTAACACTCAATCGCCACTTGACGTCTCGAGCGTAAAAAGGTGAAAAATAGCAGAAAGGACTGACTGATCCGTACCCACCAGTGTGTCCAAACCAGCTTCGTTTTCTTCTCACTGGACACGGGCTTAAGTTAAAGGTCCGGAGATATCGAATGAAACAAAAAAGCGGCGAAGCCAAGGCCTCAGCCGTGAACCATTCGCGATCTCAAGCAGAGGAATAATGAAAACCTTATCGAAAAATGGTCGCCGTAGCTCAGTGGTTAGTGCGTTGGACTGCTGAGCAAGCTGCGTGAGTTCAAGCTCCAGTCGCGTTCATCGAACATTTTGGACGGCACTACCGCTTGTCGCGGAATGACAAGCCTCCGGGAGAATAATTTGTCATGAAAGAGCTCAATACTCCGTTCGGAGTCGACAATAGGTCTCTTTCATACGTGCGAACAATACAACACGTACAACTTGAATGGTTGGCAGAGGCTAGGCCTTGGCTTACCTCAAGCTGTTGCGCCAGCTATTTTTTATTTATCGAAAAGTGGACCCTGACTTTAAAAGAACTGAGAAGGCAGTAAAAGGTGACTTAATGCAGACATGATGCTTGCTGAAGTTGGTCGATTCTCCTCTGATTGGAGATTAGAAGCATCATGTCATCTGGGTGTCCAAATTCCAAAGTTCGCTTGTTCTGTAGGCTAAACTGGGTTGCGTACACCACAACAGATCCATTGTATCTATCCGCAGTATCTATCACTGGGCATACCGTGTTCCATGTTTGATGGAGTAATCTTTTCCTTTGCTTTTCCATTGCTTACATTTTCGACGTCCTTAGAGTCACCTGTTCCTTTTCAGTGACAGAAGTTTCTACACAAAAATCCATCATGGCTTTGGACTTCATGATCAAGGGTCGTAAGAGCCGAGCAAAAGATGCCAATGCAAAGACTCTTTGTTAAGAACTAGGACATATGGATAGGAAAGGACTTATGAACTCACACAAAAGGGGGTCGAGGTTACATATCTCACAAGCTTCTCCCTTCGTACGAGTCCCAATTAGCTGTCCGAAAACATTGCCATCAGTCGAGCTAATACTTGCTGAGCACATGCCTAACTCTAAGGCCGGCATATGGCATGAAGAGATCTCTTTTCTAGGTCTACTGAAAAGAAATAATTCTTCAGAGATTCCAGCTAGATATCGGTAAAACGATCCTAAAATTCATTCGATTCGGGAGGTAAGGGTTACCGTCTTCTATGCCTTATGACAGCTTAGAACGTCCAACTTTAGGCCCGATGCAGGATGAGGATGAGGATGAGGATAAGGATGACAGGGTGTCAAATCGGTCCAAGTCTCTAAGTAACATCACGACTGAAGGAACTATGTATAAGTTATGTGGATTCAAATCGAGGCTCCTACTTGTCCGGGAGTAAAGACCATTCCCCACCAAGGTCGAAACGTTCTGAGTTACTTCTAGAATAAATCAATCAACATCTAGGTTGGGAACTCAAGCCCAGAAAAGCACGGCTAAGCTATCGGTATTTAATTCAGTGTATGTTCCAACCCTCACCTATGGGCATCAGGATTGGGTAATGACCGAAAGAATAAGATCACGGACATAATCTTGCGAAATGAGATTTCTTCGTTGAATTGCTGGGGTGACTCGCCATAATCAGATTAGGAACACCGGAACATGCAAAACACTCAATGTCGAGTAGCTACTTCTTCGAGCGGAAAGGTCCATACTTCGATGGTCTTGGCACGTTTAACGCCTGTTTCTAACTCGGCTTCCAAGACCTGCTATGGAATCCGTGCCATCAGTTAGGCGTCCCCTGGGTAGGCCTAGGATGTGATGGGTGGACCAAGTTCGTAATCTTCCTTCTACCCGTATAGGGATAGCCTTAGCCACTGATGATTTAGAGTCGGTAACGGAAGATCGGGAGATGTGGATTGACCCGGAAAACACAATAATGAGAGGGAAGACCTTTCACCTTCGTGGCAAAAGCCTCATCACATCAAGACTGTAACCAAAGAAAGCCATCAAGTTAAATGATCCAAACTGATGCGACAGTTCGACGCCGCCCCTACACCACCTTGAAATTTTTCTGAAAAAAAAAAAAATCCTTCATCTACCTAAGTTAAGTCTCAATTCGCTATCTTCTAACCCCAAAACCAGTCCACATTCCAGACCCAACACCCACCATTTGTCGTTGCCATTTTTTTGTTTAGCCGTCAAACATCATAAATATCTATCCACTTACAAGAATGACATACGTTACCCATTCAAAGATATACTTTATGTTTGTTTTTTCCAAAAACAAAAAAACGTCTAAAAAGAGATTCGGATTCGTGTTCCAGAATCAGAGTACACCACCTCCACCGGGGTGCCACCAACACCGCGTCGTCGTCGTCGCGTATTGATTCGACTTATTTATGTTGGCAATAAATTTCATAATTTCTCAGACCAAACAAGAGTATATCTATCGGTTGTTTGTGTGAGCGCGCACGATAATAATGTGCTGTAGCTAGATACTTTCGTATCTCAAAAGTGGCCATTTAAGTCGATGTTTTTCAAACTGTTTATGAGAATTTTATTCACGAGATTAGTCCGGATTAGCCTGAGAGAGCTGAAATAATCGAACGGCGACGGTGGTGACTTATGCTCCGGCGGAGAGGCTGGCAGCCGTTTGCACCGGTGGCGGAAGCCACTTGCGTGTGGTCAGTGGACTAGTGGGATGGACGTTATCTACTTAACAAACTGCTAATAGATACAAATTAAGACCTTTACTGTGGTGGTGTAGCATCCGAGCCGAGCGTAGTTATCTATTTTATTTATGTTTATTAAATTCAGGTGTGAAGAAATCTCTGCAAACTGGAGACTGGAGACTGGACTCGACTCTCTGAGAGCTTTGGCGCGCACACATGTCGCCGAACGGAGTCCGGTTGGGGTACTGATTGGGCAAACCTGATACTGGCACTAATTAGGAATGAGAATGTGAATTTATAAATAAGTAAAACAATTGGCGAGGAGCTATGCCATGACGCACAAAGTCGGAATGGAAATTAACAAGATTTTTGGCACGCTAAATGGATGACTTCACTTCAATTAGCCGGCTATTGTTCGTCTAGAAATTAAATTTGTTCTTCATATTATTACTGACGCGAGAGATGTTGCATCGCGTGTGAGGATGTGTGGTTTCAGAGTCGATAATTCAAACTTGTGACATCTGACTATTGGCGTTAGAAATGGACTTCAGTCGGCGGGAGTTTTTTTTTCCACGATTCATTTAAGTCAGAGCTACTGTCAAGGGTTCTCGAGATTTTTTCTCTGATTTCAAATTGGCTTAATCGAAGGACGATGAGTGAAACTTAGTCTGAGATGGAATGACCACACGATCAAATTCTACCTCCAAAAGGAGCTAATGCTTATGGTTAAGGATGAGCATTGAACCCTTGTGGGTTTGGATTTGGCATCCAAGAATCGAATCCCTTCACAATTGTAGATCTGCCAAAAAGTTAAAGGGAGCTTCTCTGTCGTCAAACGATCTGGTTCCGCATCGCAGCTCATTGAAAGACTAAGGCATTTGAAGAGTGGTTTCCAGATCATTCCCGAGTGTATTGGACAATCTTCCCCATCCGCTATTTGGGCTCTGATTTGTTACATATGCCACACAACATGAGATAAAACTATGCTGAGTCCCTGTGCATGAGGGCATACCAGAGAATGAGAAGGCTAATGAGGCTAATGGGTTGGCAAGGAAGGGATCTGCACTAGACCTAGAGCAGGCTGATCAGTCAGTGAAAGTCCCGCCATGTAAACTCAAACATGAAGCAAGGAGCAGGATTCTAGATGGAGCTCTATGGACTCCTGTAAAATAACTAGAAAACTATGGCCAAGGTACAGTGGTGCCAGGACTAATATTCTCATGCAGAAGGATAGGGAAAACCTCTCCATCCTTGTAGGAGTAATTACAGGTCATAATAGTCAGCTAAATGAGAACGACCTTTGCAGGTTATGCAGAGACAAGGAAGTTAATGAGGACACAACCCACTTCCTCTGCCGACCCCCAGGTCTTTGCCACCTAAGACATAAATCCTTTGGAAGGCACTTTTTTCCGAAGGACTAAGTGACGTACATACCTATCAGGGACATCTGGGGGTTCATTAAGGCATTAAAATGGTTCAAAACCCTGGGGCAATAGGAGAGTGCTATGGTTATTGCTCAACGAGCAAGAGGTACCTTCACCCCCAAAAATGGGCATCACAATGGGTCTCTACTGACTTAAGTGTGGCGCAGAGTGCTCTCTCTTCCCTCACCAAACCATCTACCTAACTTTGAATTTCGCCCGGAGGTGCCTGTCTGGATCCAGCGATGGAAATTGGACATAAATTGGCCTTGCCAGACACTGCAATCAGTCTAAAAAGGCGATTTACTCCAAAGTCCTTACAGTAAAGCCCGGCTCCAAGCATCGTCAACATCAGAAACATCAGTATAGAAGGCCACTTTCGTTCTTCCTTATAACTTGTCGATTCCTCCGGTCATTTCTGTCATGAATTCTGACAGCGAATCTCTTTCCAGCTTCAATCATGTGATCAGTGCTTATGCGATTCATGTGAGCCTACGTGCCTTAATCTGCTAATCAAAACCATAGCCTCCATCATTGCTCAAGTTACGCCCTGAACCACTTCAAACACAAACTTCACATTCAGAATCCCTGCTGTCTTGAGCTCACTAACACCCCTCAGGCACTGTCACGACGCATTTTCAACGAATCTTGTGACGAATCCCTGTCGAAAGACAAGCATTTCTATCCCCGAAGCTTCAATTTTTACGAGCTTTTTCCTCTGTGACCACCACCACTCCCAACTCACACGACATCATAAAATCGCTCGCCCAAGACGACGCTCTGTCTGAACGATCACATGAAATTGGCCACCTTAGTCTCTGTTTCAGTCTAAGTCTCAGTTGAGAAACAAAAAAAAAATGGCGCCGAAATGTCTCCTTCATTTCGCCGGGCATGTTGAGAGCATCAAAGCAATCTTTCAGTTATCTCGTCGTTATCCTGTAAAAATCTTCAGACATTCTGTGTTCACATGCAACATCATCTTCCCACGAATGTTGTTCGCCCTACCTGACGCTGTGATCCTCTCCTAAGCATCACTTTATTAAGTGCAAGCCCCGTCCTAACCCGCCGCATCCGTGCTCCACAGAAAAGACAATTCCACTCCCGTCGCCATTAAATTGTTGTTCGCCGCACCGCTGTGCGATAGTAACATTCGCCTCAATCATGGTGGCCAAGTCAAAGAATCGACTTTATGTCCTTTTTGGTCGGCAGAACGTCTCGGATGGATGGCAGCCGCAGCATCTAGCGAATATCGTGACCCAAAGCGGCCCGCTGATTATAATAACTTAATTCACGGACATGGCCAAAGACATATTCCAGAATTGTTTTATGCCGCCCATTGCATGTCGTCTCCCGCTCGCAAACGACCGAGCCACACACACAGCCAGCATCGTCACTGGCTCCACTCTATCTACCTGTGCCGGTCGGCCGGCTGGCAAGAGTCATTCAGGCCGAAATCAATCGATTAAGGGTCCCAGGTCTCAGGTCTTTTCAGTCTCGGCATTCAGCGTTTTGTTAACTCCATTCGACATGGCCATAGAGGAAGAACAACAAAAACTAAATGGTATCTCCCTCCTCAGAGGCCGAACCTGAGAGACGATCCCATTATGTTGCCGGTGGGGACTGACTGTGCGCTCAGAAGAAGGCCCATTGTGTTATGGATACACAACGAGAGCTTGGCTCACCAAAGGGCCCCGACCGCACACGTCGGTGGTCACATTTTATCGTTTGCGATACAATTTGATGAGCGGTCCCGCTTTTGTTTGTTGTGCTGTGCTGTGTTCTTGCCTTTGGGGGCTTCCTTCCTTCGTGGTCGAGTATCTTTGCCAATTTTTTTGCTGCTTTTCGGACCCCGTGTGTGCGTTATTTTGGAGATGTTCTGGTGGTCCACTCGATCTGGGCCCCCGAAACATCCTCGCATACTAATTAGAATAATTTATGGAACAAAATTGCTTAACGAGGTGGAACTTTTGGCTCGTAAATTGAGATGGCTTCCTCGGATGGTCCCGCACACACACACGCACACACGAAAAAGGCTCGTTTGCGAGCAGAGATGTGGTCTCGTGTGTCGTAAATTTAGTGCGGGCTTCGTGCCATTAGAGTGCCGATGAATTTATTTGGACTTTTCGACAACTTCATTTAGCAGGTCAGATTGTTTTGTCATGTCGTTGGGTTCTGGGAGCCTGCAAAGTGGCTTTTGGGTGGCTTTAACGACGTGATTATGAGTGGTCATGCGAAAGTGGGAGGACCGGCAATATTTTGTCGGGCTTATTGGTGGTGATATTTTGGAGAACGACTTTATCGGATACCGCGATGATCGGATGATGATTTGTGAGGAATGTATGGTAATTTGTTAGGAAAGAAGAACTGTGGAGAAGTTCGCGGAACCTTTGGGTCTTTCAACACGGAGGTCGCTTGCTGTGTGATCTTTTGAATGCTTTGTCGGGTTGAGTCATGAAATTGGTTAAGCTTGGGTTAATTGATTCTTCGATTTGGCGGGGGTCTACTCTACCAGATTCCATCTTTTAAAAACGAGACAGCAGATCTTGATAAAGATTTTACCCTTAAAATAGTCTACAACAAAGAAGTACTTCGGTACTTCGATAGGGGTCTTACTAATCCGTAATTTCTGGTGCTTTTCTAGACATCGAAGGAGCCTTCGACAAGCAATCGAAAAGGCCCTCAAAAGAAAAGGAAGGTGTGCGAGATACTAAGAACCAGGACACCCGAAACTGTGGTGGGGCTTAAGATCGTCACAGTAAATACAACCAGAGGCTGTCCGGAAGGGGGAGTTTTATCTCCATTAATGTGGTAGACGAGCTCCTGCAAAAGCTAGAAGAAATCGGCATAGACTGCCAAGGGACAGTAGCCTGGGCAGGACGAACCAAGCTAAGCACAGCAAAGAGAGCCCTGGAAAAACTGCAGAGACTGCCATGCATCTGCATCACAGGACCAATGAGAAGCTGTCCCACCGCTACAATAGAGGTGATTCTGAGGCTTACCCCCTTCAAATTATGCTGGAAAGGGTCGCAAAGGAAACAACACTAAGAATTGTAAAAGAAGGAATGGCCTAGAGACGACACAATTAAGAAATACTGCTTTGAAAAGAATTTCAACACAAAACTGAGCAGTAAAAGAGAATGGAACGACGGAGTGTATCAATTTAAGCATAAAACCAGCAATTGGTACATCGGCGGCTCCAAAACACACACGGGCACGAGTATAGGGGCCCCGGACTAAGTTTTCGGAGCCAATGGGAACATCACCCAGTATTTTTTTAAGCAGAGGTATATGCGATCGAAAGATGTGCACAAATCAGCCTCCATAGAACCTCACGAGCAAAACATCGCGGGTCAGAAACGCCATTCATTGGACCCGAGCCATCCTGCTGACTGGAACCGCATCGAATCCAAGAGGAACTGCGAAGAGTGGAAGAGTGCAAAAGAAGAAGACTAAAGGAAGCACTCCCAGGACTAAGGCAAGCAAAGGAACTCCTTGGGAACTACGACCTAAGGAGGAGCAAAGCTTTCCTAGCCACCAACAAAAATCAGCTTCACATTCTAACGGGTCATTGTAGATTCAAAGAGCATCTCAGGAAAATAGGAATAGAAGCGAAGGGCAACTGCAGATTCTGCAATGATGCCGAGGAGACCACGTCACACCTCCTTATAGACTGTGGAGCATTGATCCACAAAAGAAGAGCACACCCGGGAGCGTACACTTTCTCTGAAACGGATCGCCCGTCGTTGGATCCAATCCAAATACTCCGATTCCTCAGAGTGACTGCATTGGTGGAGGTATTATTCGAGACTTATTGGCAAATATGAGTACAGGTCGTAATGCATACGCACTCCCCAACTTTTAACATCTAACATCTGGACACTAACCGACTAAGCACTCTTCCCGGAACTGCTCCTTGCATCAGGGTGATGTCGCTTTTCCAAGCCTCTCTGGGCTCTAATCTTCCAAGGCCTTGACGGATTTATGTCCTTTTCTTTTCTCTTTACCTTCACTGTTTCAATAATCGAGAAGCACATTCGGTTTCCTCACTCATGCGTATTACTGTAATGAGTTTATCTAGCGTGATTTCGCCTGCCTCTGCTTCTAGTCTTCGTCTTTCTCCATCTGGTGCTTTCGAAAATATTTTGGCATTGCTTACTGGCATGCTGGACTTGCTAGTTTTCCCATCCTGTGTTGATAATCCGTATTCAATCCGCACCATCCAATCGATCGATCTTACCAGCGTTGTATGGTGATCTCTCTGGCCTCTGCTTTTGCTGTTTTCTTCCCAACTGCCGCTTTCTTTTCGGATATGTACTTGCTCTTTGCCGTTAAAAGATCGATGAGGATTACTCCCTCGACCACGAGAACAGCTGGTTCTGACACTGTTCGATAGCAGCTCGCCACCTGGAGAACTCTTCTTCATTGTATTGCTTTAAAATGTTGCCTAAGGCGTTCAGCATACCCCTCCATCTGGCGGAATTAAAAGCTTTTCCAACGTCTAAAGTTGCCACTATGACGATTATTCTTGAGTGGGGCTACTGCGTAGTACCTCATGGAATTGCAATCTTGATCGTACTTTACAGATCCGATTGCGTGACAGAAAGCATAGCTTTCGGTGCTGCTATAGGTATCGATTCCACTTTCTCTATACACATTGTCCTTGGAATCTTAGTCGGGCTTGGAAGACACCAAGCACTCTATGACAAGAGATTGATTTCACAATCAACCAGTGCATCACGTCCACCCTGAGACTACTAAAAGTATTTTCGAAGGCCTAAAACGCAGCAGGTTATCTTAGGTACTCCTCTTGAAGAGTGTCTTTGACATCTTGTGTCCGAGTTCCAAGTTAGTCCATAAGGATGTACATAGATAGTACCTTTGCAGTATTACATCGGCTAAGTCAATAAAAGACTGACAGTCCTTGCAAATATGAAATTCTATGAGTCTTAGCCTTAGAGACATGCTCACCTTTGGAATGTCTTCGGTTTTCTTAATCTCTAAGGCAGGCCATGTGGCTTAAGATGCTTCGTGTCCTTTCATCATTAACCATCCTTACTCTCGCAGTCCCCAATTACAATTAAAAAGCGAAACAGTCCCCTCGCAAACCTGGTCTACCACTCACAAATTACAGAGCACTCTCGCTCCTTTCTTTTGTAGATTCCAACTTCCATGGATACTTAATCGGTTTCCTTTTGTTGAAATTGGTTACCCCCGTCAAGACACATGACATGTCATATGATGACCTCTGCGCATACCTCCCGTGATGTGATGCAGCGGCGGCCACATCCATAATTGAACCGCATTGAGAGCCGCAACGCCCCCAAAAAAGAAAAACAAAACCAATTTAACCTTCTCATCCCAAGACACAAATTACAAAACAATCACAAGCCTTGCGACCTCTCATCTCAGACGTCTTACCAACAGGCAGTGATGACCCTCACCTGGGACAGAAAAACCAACAAAAAAAAAAACCTCAAGAGCTGACAAATTACCCCCTTTGACTGGGACCAACTAATGGACTCATATCGTAAACTGCTTGAAATTAATGACCGCAGCACTCTTGATGCGGTCGCTCGCAGGAACATTTGTTGTGGTTAATGTCGGACTCCCTCGTTCCATCCGGTCTCGTTCCTTTGTTTGCTCGGGGATCCCGGCTTTGTCTTAAAAGCCACATCATGCTGGGAACGCGCCTGCGCGACCGCGATCAAAGCGGACAACACGTTGTAAAATTATCGTTTGTCGATGCTTAATTTGGCGCAATTAAAACAAAAAGAAAGGACGCGCCCGCCAACTGAATGTCTTAATGGATGACTAAGGCCGGCCACGGGGGTGAACATTCCCCGACGAGCCGAAGCTTTGAATATCGAAACGTCGATAATGCTCGTAATTATCAAGCCGAGAGGAGGGGGGAGCATCGATTGGTTTTTTGCGAATTTCGCTGAAACTTTTATGACCAATTTGGGAATTCATTAAGCTGGATGACATCGATGACGATGAGAGAGTGGCGGTGGGTGAGGTGGGTTTTGATCAAGTGCCAGACACGCTCCTTGATGTCTGCCGAGGATATCCAGCGCAGCCAGCATGACGCAGCAGTGCACTGTGCTTAATGGCTGTGCCCAGGAAGGAAGTTCATTAAACTACACACTAATGTCCTTGTTTTTAGATGTTTATCATTTTTAATGCATCCCGAGCGAGGGATGTTCATCGGCGGTGGCGTGGCCTGGGCGAGTGTGTTTAATGAAACAGAATTCCTGTCGGTGTGTCGGTAGGTACTCCTAGTTTATGGTAATGGAAGGCAAAATGGTCGGGGGTCTCTCCTTCGCCGGATTGATTAATGCAAGTTATTTCGGTTTTTCGCCTCATCTCCTGAGCTGTAGGGAGATTATCCCCACTTGGTTTGAGTGAGTTGTGTCTTGGGTGAAGGAAACTGCCTCTAGCGTAGGTAGTGTGGGCGAAGATGAATGTCTTGTCACCAAAGATTGGAATGATTTAGCTTCGCACGATATGACGAAACCTTTCGAAGTGTGACCGCAGATGGAGAGCCAGACACCGTTGAGCATTCTTGAAGAGCTTAGTCATTCAGATTGATGGGCGGTTCTGGAATTTCATTTCCATGGAGACTTAGGAAAGATTGCATCGATGAATCGATGGGAACGTTTAGTGACCTGAGCAACCTTGAACTGAACGTCTAGCAAAATACTTAGCTTTTACTTGACCTTAAAGGAAATCAAACTTTACACCTCCTCACCACATCCCTGGTAACATTTTCATCTGTCAACCAAAATGGCTGCTTGGCTTTATACCACATTCTAGTACAATTTTCTCAACTAATAATAGCTTCCTCTTTCATTTTAGGCTGCAAGATCAACGGCCAAACCGTAGCCGAAGGGCAAGAAGTAGTTGCATCCATCGATGACAGATGTTTGGTTTGCAAGTGTTCCGGCCGAAAGTTAACTTGCGCCAAGAAAACCTGCCCCGTGTTGCAATGTCCCATCTGGAAACAAGTACAACAACCCGACGAATGCTGTCCACGTTGCACAGAAAAACGTGAATTCATGCAAGTGCCAGGTAAGGTTCAAGCGCTACATTCCCTCACTGCCTAAGCAGTACTCATCATCTTTTGTCCCTTCTTCTGTTTATAGGAAAATGTATCTTCAATCAAAAGGTCTACACAGACAAGAAGCATTTCGTTCCCGATCGTTGCTCGAATTGCACTTGCTCGGATGGTACATCGATTTGTCGACGAGAGACATGTCCAATTCTGGAGTGTTCACCCGAGTATCAAGAAATGGATTCAGATGGTTGCTGTCCACGGTGCATGACTTCCGAATACCGCTCCGAGTGTGTGTACAATGGGACAACCTATCAAAACGATGAGACCTGGAACATGGGACCGTGTCGATCGTGTCGATGTAACGCTGGCACTATTCGTTGTGCCGAGATGAGATGCCCACCGATCAAATGCAAGTCCAACGAACCAATTGCCGTTCCACCGGGACAGTGTTGTCCGAAATGTGTGGAGACCGCTGGAACCTGCACCGTCTTCGGTGACCCGCATTTTAAGACGTTCGATGGGAAGTTTTTCAGCTTCCAAGGTTCCTGTAAGTATCAGCTGGCCGCCGACTGTAGAGACCACACCTTCACGATTCGTCTGACCAATGATGGCCGTCAAACTAAACGGTCTTCATGGACGAAAACCATCACGCTTAAGATGCGTGGTGTTCGCGTGACGCTGGGACAGAAACTCCGAGTCAAGGTAAACGGCAGCCGTGTCCTCCTACCCTACTCGCGTGGACCGATTGTCAGCATTGAGCGGCTACCCGAGGGCATCCTCCTGAAGACCGACCTGGGCCTGCAAATGGAATGGGACGGCAACAATTTCCTGCAAGTACAAGTGCCATCGAGCTACAAGGGTAAACTTTGCGGCCTCTGTGGCAATTTCAATGGCATTGGCCGTGACGATCTCACCTCGCGCGATGGCTCCAATCATTCCGACATCGAAGTGTGGCGATTCGCAAACTCCTGGAAAGTGGGCGGCCCCAAGGCGTGCAGCCGCAAAAAGGAGAATATTGCAGTGCCGCCCATCTGCAAGCAACGCCGCAGCAGTATGTTCTGCAAACCGCTCATGGAATCCGAAGTATTTGGTTACTGTGATAGTAGGCTTAATCCGCTCAACTACTTTGAGTCCTGCAAGATGGACATCTGCGAGTGCCGAACGGGCATGTGCCAGTGTGACAGCTTTGCCGCCTACGCACACGAATGCAAGCGATTGGGGGTGAAGATGCCCGACTGGCGAACAGCAACACACTGTCCACTAGGCGTCCATCGAAAGGCCCTGCATCAAACGGTGCCATCCAACACCAGCAGCAACGGCGGTGGTAACCACTTGTTCCGCGGCGGTGGTGGCACTCTCATCAAAAATCAAGTGTCCCGACAGTCAAGGAAGCGGACACAATTGCAATCCGAAGAGCATGAGTTCTTCGAGAAGCATATACCAAAATCATTGCGTATACCGAAGTCGCCAGATCGAACGCCCCCGCCACTGCACTAGAGTTACCAGGCAGGCAGGCTGGAGTTTAACATGAAGCGGTTTCTTTTTCCGCAACCGCTCTAACTTAACTACAATTGTTTTATTTTTTTTTTAAAGCAAATTTTTTTTATTTTATTTTATTTTTTAGTGATTTTAGCTTATACACACACGTAGGGTTAAGCGAGAGACGTGCGAGTGAATTCTTAAGAGTACAGTCCTGGGAGTAGTTATTGCCTAAAATGATGGTAATGAGTGATGCCAAATTAAGGCAATTTCCGCGAGCTTAGTTTTAAGAAGTTTTTCACACACTTTTACACGATCTCAAGACCATGGTACAAAATTAAGACATCCAATTGGAAGTTAAATGGAAAGTTGTGTCTGGTGAGATGGAATCATCGGTCCTTTCTAGTACAAAGTCGAATTCATACATTAAACCTTGAGCACGAGCTGAGTTTAAGAATTTTTTGTCATGCCGTTGGGTCTCGTTGTTGTAGGAAAAATGTATACTACCCGAAGACACATTCAGGGCGTCTTAAATAGTAAGCTAGACTTACAAGTGACTTTTTCACATGCCACTAATTGGCCATCAACTGCAGATTTCGTCAATCGAAGCTCTTAAAAAATCAGTTTCAGAGCCTGACCTGTGTCATTCATGTGTGTGACCAGAATTCTGACCAGAAATAGAAAACCCACCTAACTTGCATTACAACAGTGGGGCTATATTGAGCTTGTGTTTTCAAATTTCTAATCATACATTCAAAAATCAGTCAATTCTGTCATTTCCGTCAGCCAAAACTACTGCAACAATATATTTTTGGTCATATCGTTGAGTGCAATTTGCATTTGCAAGTCAAGAAACTTTCCGCCGAAGTCACTCATTTGTTAAGCACTTTGAAAAACTATTTTATAATTAAATTGGAAATCTATTCAATGTCACGCCTTATGGTATCCTCCCAGGACTGCAAAAAAACGCAAAATCCTTACCAATCTTTGGTAGAAAAAAAAATTAAATTCACTCTATTACAAAAAAAAGTACTAGGAGAAAACGAGAAAAAAATGCAAAAAATAAATAAAATAAAAATCAATTCAATGCTTTAGACCCCCAGCGGGCTTTGCATTGCAGGCAAATCAAGTTCCAAGCGTAATTTTAAAACATAACTCATCTCATATATAGTATGTATGCATATTACCTTTTATTTTTTTTAAATTTTATTAAATTAATTTAATGTCATTGTTTTTACTGTGTTTACTTTTAATTGCGATTTTTATTTTTATTTTACACACATGTACATTTGCATATATCCATTTTTTACACAGTTTTACATTAAAGAAAAATTATTTGTTGTTGGAATGAAATGATTGACAAAACAAAACAAGCGAATATCGCGAGTAAATGACTTTTTCTGAAAGCCATCATTTTAATTATTTCTTCTTTTTAAGCTTAAGATGTAAATTTTTAATTATTTAATTATTTTTTTATGTATACTACCTATGCGTAGTTATGTTTTTATATTATAAGTTCACTAATAGTTAAATATTAGTTCTCGCTATGTACCTAAATTACATTTTAAATGAATTTCTTGAAAGAAAAAAGCTGAAAAAAAAACTCAAAATGTATACATATTTTTTTTTTTTTTGTTTAAGCTGGTTTACAACTTTTGATTTTTGTTGTAAAATATTCTGTTAAGAAGTTGATAGTTAATTTGGGCAACAATTATGTTTTGTCATGTTTATAAACCAACTTCGTCAGAGAGGAGAATGGTGTTGTGGTATTGGAAGAAGGATGGAAGGTTGAAGAAAAGTTTTGACTCCGTCAATGGGTGTGAAATGGTTTATTTAATTTTTTTCCCCCGTGGACCCTGAGGCTTTAGTTTCCAAGCATTCAAATCGAGCTTGATCTCCTTATTGAACAAGAATGTCCTTTGTGATACCACATGGATCTATGCCCTGAAAAACGCCACTCACTTTACTGTAACCTTTTGGAGCTCTTTATGAAACTGAGGATACTTTTGACGTCAGTATGCGATAGTTTGCCCAAGTAATCGAAGTGACAGGCTCCCAGATAGAGCTTCCTTCTTTGAGACAGGGCAGAAAAAGTACAGAGGAATTGAAAGATCGTTTCTTTTTCTTCTAAGTCCCTGCAGCTCCTGCAGAAGTCATTTGAGAAGAGGCCCATCCTTCTAGCATAGAGGCCAATAGAAACACCGATAACGGTGCTTATGAGCGACCTATTGAGCAAGATCAAACTTTATAGATCAAGTGAGATTTAGCAAAGGCCAGATCTGCCTAGAGGTACGGCACGTGGTACCATTCCTCCATCTTTGATTTGTCTTACTGATCGCGTCGTACTCTAAGAGAAGTTTATGTACATGTAGCGAGTGGAATATCCAAATTCCTTCATTTCGGAAGTATTTCCAGAATAGTACTACGTTTGGCGAGTTCATCGGCCTTACAGTTCCTAATTGTGGACTTTGTTAGGCTCAATTTGACTCATAGGAGACTCTCTGTACTTCGATTTGATCTAGTTGACAAAAGTTATTCCTATCATTGCCTTAGTTGAAGGGTGCAATCTGGCTGACAGCAGAGTGTCTGCAAAATGTCACTGATTTATGTCATGATAAGCGTTCGATAATGGCATGAACTAAGCATGTGCTAGGGGTGTCAACGGTTTAACATATTTTTTCGTCCGTGGCGGGCCTGTTTGGATGACACAAATGGAAGTCCTAACCTTTACATGTACTCCTTAGAGGAGAAGATGAATGGTTGCGAGAAGATAGGCCTTGGCCCACCTCGGGTTATGTCGCCGGCCATTTATGTGAGTTTTTAACGAATTCCCTTTTCTTTTTATGGTTTGCCCCACTATTCCCCTGGAAATCTCAACCTCTGCATGTCTCAGACTACACCATATTTTCTACAATCTTCTAAGCCTACAACCAACTTTCGCCTGAAAACCTCCACCATGCCTCATCCCATCTGAAGTCAAATCTTGTCAACGTTGCATTCTTTTATCCCCCTAACGCCGCACTACCACATAAATGAGTTACTTAACGTTCCATAAAGCGCTACCTACCAAGTGCTTCTACAAATTAAAAACTCTACACTAAATGCAACAAATAAATAAATAAATAAATTTTTAAATTATCTACATGCAAAAATCTATTTAAAACTAATTAATTATAGAAAACAAAAAACAAAAACTAAAAGAGTCTCTTAAAGTGCTTGCAAGCACTTCATTGTAAATTCATTACATTCGCCATGAAAATTAAACAAAAAACCTATTTAAATTATAAGAATCAGAAAAAAAAAACACAACGAAAAACACTTACAAAGATTCATGTATTTAAAATCAAAATAAAACAAAAACTAATTAAAATTATATTTAAGCTAATTTATTGTGTAAACTAATTCAAAACATATAGGTCTCTTCTTTCTTAGGTCGTAAGAAAACCAACTAATAATTTAAATGCAAACAAAAACAAAACAAAACAATAATTTAACTTAATGTATAATGCACAAAACAGTATTTTGCTTATAAAAAATAAATAAATATACAAACTACTTTTATGTAGTTTCCAATTTACTAACGAAATTAAATGTCTACTTATACACTAAAAAAAAATTAAATAAATGTCAAAATGTATAACATTTTCGCTAGCATGAGCTTTTAAACAAATTTTTTTGTAACAAAACTCTGTATGGGAAATATTTAACACGAAAAACTAATTCTTATTGTAACGAGATTTTTTATTCTCAAATTTTGACTGGGTTTTTTTGTATTGTTTTTTTCGCCAAAACACAAAAAAAAATCGCATCAACAACAGCATTATGTAGAAAAAAAAAACTTCAATTATAAAGAAAAAACATGTTTTAGAAGTTAATTTTAATTATTATTACGATCAAAATGCGCGCGCACATAAACAACAAAAACAAAAATTGTATTTCATGACAGTTATTATTATGATACCACCTTTAATTTAAATTTAATTAAAAACGAAGAAAAAAAAAAACAAAAATACTAAAAATTATATAAAACAATTTTGTGATTGTAATTATTAAATTATAAATTATTAGAAATTTTAAAATAATTGAAAAGAAAAACCTTTTTTTGTTAGGTTCAAATTATTCGGACGAAACTAATTATTATTACTATAGACAACAAAAGAAAAGAATAGAAAGAGAAAGATAAATGAGAAGGAGAAAAAAAACTAGCAAATACACACGCAAAGTGTTGAAAAGAAAATGCAGAAAAATCGAAATAATAAAACATAAAATAATTTAAAAA
The DNA here is from genome assembly GCA_917880715.2 of Matsumyia berberina. Classification (NCBI taxonomy): domain Eukaryota; kingdom Metazoa; phylum Arthropoda; class Insecta; order Diptera; family Syrphidae; genus Matsumyia; species Matsumyia berberina. Next base: position 123,881,107 of record OU862870.1, read on the forward strand.
AAAATAACACAAAATTTGTTTTTACTTTGAATGGGATTCTATCGGACGGTGGTATTGGAACCCGTATCTACATCTTTTCAGACAGCTAAGCAGCACTATTAGCCCTTAAATCCTATACGGTAGGGTCCAAACTTGTCTGGGACCGTCTCAACTTCCTCGGAAACCTTGCCTCGGTAAATAAGGTTACCGTAGCCTGGATCCCAAAACATAAAGGCTTCGACAGTAATGAACGGGCTGACTGCCTGGTCTACTCCAAGATAACACAATGGGAGGTCAACAAACACGCTTACTTCTGGGCCAACCTCCGGGGCCTTAAAAAAAATAATAAATAGCTGGCGCGACAGCTCGGGAGGAGCCAAGGCCTAGCTTCTCACAACCATTCATGTTGTGCGTGTTTATATGGTTCGCACGAATGGAAGAGACCTACAATTTTTTGCCGACTCCGAACGGCGAATTGAGAAGCTCTTTCATGACAGATTATACTCCCGGAGGCTTGTCATTCCCTGACGAGAGGTGGTGCCGCCTCCGGGGTCTTAGACAAGCGAAAAAGTTCATCAACCACAACCAAGACTTTACTTGATCTCACCAAAGACGAGGTAAGAACCTTATCGGGCTTTCTAACAGGACAGTGTCCACACAGATACCATCTGCATAAAATAAGAGTATCAGATACCGATATTCGCCGGCTCTGTGGAGAACAGAAGGAGACCGCTGAACAAGGGCGCGGGCTTCGGTCAACTCAGCGGAAATTCGGAAGATCGAACCTTAGGCTATACTGAGGTTTATCAAAAGCCGTATAAGCTCTGGTTAGACCATATGGGCCACCACAATAGACCTCGTAAGTCGCAGTGCGCATTTAGGGCCAATAATATAGAATAGGTTAGATCACTGGTTCAGTGACTAAAAAACCTAAAAAATCAGTTCAAATGTTCCACATACGCCACAGTAGATATCGAGATTTTTCGATTTCCAACTTTTCACTAAATCCGCTTCGAAGGAAGTAGCAATTTGTTCAATAAATAGTAGAAACCAACCCCGACCCCTGCACAAGCTATCTGCGCGTTTTCCTTGCTTTTTATGGCAAAACTCTCGTCTAGATCTAAGACCTTTGATATCAACACTACCTTCAATGGTAGTCGTCGTGACTCAGTGGTTAGTGTGTTGGACTGGTGTGCGAGCGGCGTGGGTTCAAGTCCCAGCCATGTTTACGGAACTTTTTTTGCGGCAACACCTCTCGTTGAGGAATGACAAGCCCCCGGGAGTATAGTTTGTCATGAAGAAGCTTCTCAATACGCCGTTCGGACTAGGCAATAAATTGCAGGTACCTCTCATTCGTGCGAAAAATGTTACACGCACGACATGAATGGTTGCGAGAAGCAACCGAGCTGTCGCGCCAGCTAATAGTGGTTGTAGACGTTATAGATGCAGTAAGATGCCAGTTAAAGATTCTGGGTTCTCATACTTTCGAAAAAAAACTTCTAGGACCAAAGCTGACAAAACAAAAACCGCTGTACCCATCACGAGAGACAGTTCCAATTACAATCGGATGAGTTTGACAGGAATGCCAAAACCAGTCATTGCACTGTCTCTCCCGACTTGAAATTGATAGAATGGTGGTGGGTATCGATTTGAAATTCCTTGGTCTGCTCCATCATCTGCTTTAGTTTGAATATTTGGTAGATTTTCCTGGTCTAAAATCCTACTCAGGCGACTGATATCAACTGTTGCCACGTCTTAAACACTTCAAGTGGAATTTCTTATTTCCACCGTTGAGCCCTCTCGTCTTGCACAACAATCAAGCTAACATCAGGACGTTGAACTTAAGATTTGATGCAGATCGCAAACTCTTATCCAGGATCAACGAGATAACAAGACGCACCACATGACGAAACTCGGTGCTATATGTCTTCCCTGTGCATAGATTCCAAGGAATTCAATTAAAAAAAAAACGTCACCAGCTCCGATAGAATTTCCAACAAAACGGTTCAAATGCTTTCATCTCATTCTGAGAATTTATCCAGACGGCTAGGCCCAACTATCGATGTCACAATCATTTCCTGTAGAACAACATCCATCTCGATTACCATCAACTTTTGTCTCCGTCATAATTGTGAAGCAGGAATCCCAAGTGGTCACCCTATTTGGTAAGCAGGCATCCATCTATCCATCCATCAGCGCAGTGCTTATGGCAGCGTTCAAGCGCCACATTTGATTAAAATTGAAGGATAAATGTCAGGAATGGAGACAAAAAACACTGACTGCGAATAGGTATAGCACGAGCGTTTAGAGATCTCCAACCGGATCCTATGTGTCTGGATCCAAACAAAGTTAGAACGACTAGTCGTTGTGTTCCTTTTTTGTTTTTTTCCTCCGCTGAGCTCTGTCCTGCTAGTTGGACACATCAAAGAACACTTGTGACACAATGCGACGACACTGCGTACACATTTCTAATTCCATTCGTTTAAACATGAGGCGATGGCCAAATTTGGTCAACTGGCGCCCAGACAGAATGTGCGGACACAGATGTCATGCAGCGCCAATTACGCACTCCGATGCGTGCCGTCTGTGCGCTGTGCTGTAACACGACTCATTCATAGAAGCGTCTGCCTAACGTCTCCTGTGCCCCGTCTCATTAATTTGTTGCTCACGAGTGTATACTGTGCGTATGGAGCATCACGTAGGCTGGGCTGGTCCGAGGAGTCGCCTACTCGTTGTCTACTCAGTCTACCTGCTGTAGAGTAGTTTGATCCCCCGATAAGGATTAGAAACATATTTTCCATTAATCTTCTGGAAATTCCATGCAATTTGTGCGTCCGGATTGCACAAAGAAGTAACTCTGACCAAATGACCAAAAATGGACTGGAATTGGAATAAATTTTCTTAAGTTTTAACGGGGACATTGTCAAGTCAGTGTAAGGTTGTAAATCTGGACAAATAAGGCGTGTATCCAGCGTCAAAACTGAAGTAGACATTTGCACGGACATATGTATACTGTCATAGTTTAGTGGTTCCATTGAGGAGTGCTTTTGGTGTTGCAGCAAGAAACATGTTCGGAAGTTCTACCAGTTCTACCAGACATGAAAGGGGTATAAGGCGTAAAAAGAAGCTTGCAAGGATCTTGTGGACCAAGACACCGCTACTCAACAGATTGTTGACAGTTTCTTCATATTAAATCAGTCTACTTAAGACTAACGGAAGGCATTAGTGACGGGGATTTAGCCAGTATCTTCCTCGGATGGAAGACCTGCTTTCTGGACTCTATTGATTCCCAAAAGCTGCTACAAAAATTCCTCTTCGTAGGCCATTTTTTATTTCTTCACAAGCACTCTTTGTATGTTGCGCACTCGAAAAATCCCTCCTTAGCATGGCTGAAGTATAAAACTGCTTTGAGACTGAGAGAAGGATGGCAGTGAACCCCAGTTCCCTACGGTCACGCCACTGTCTCGACGGAACAATGCCGACAGATCGATAGAAACAGATCATATGATCCAGACTCTGGTATTTGGCAGGAGATTCAGTATCAGAGTTCCTGACAGAGATGACTGGAGGAACCACAAAGTTACCAATAAAAAAAAAACAGGCTTTCTACACCGATGGTTCTGAGATGGACATTTGTATAGGTGCCGGGATCTACTGTCCAGCCGTAGGAATAAACCACTCATTTAGAATAAACGACGACTGCAGTGCCTTTTAGGCCGAAATCACAGCCATCATGGGGGCCTCGAAAACTGTCTGCGAGTAAGGTATCACCGCAAGGATACGATCTATATCGACAGCCAGGCAGCCGTTAAGGCTCTGGAGTTCGCGATGACTAGATGGAGCCTTGTAGGAATCTGCAAAAAGCATCTAGATGAGATATCGAGAGCCAATATGCTGACCCTACGAGGGCATATGGATAACCCAGGTAATGCAAGGACTAACGAACTAACACTAAGGGAAATAGCGCTGCGTACCTCACAGGCTCTTCTTTTTAAGAGGAATCCAATAGGCGTTGGATCCAGCTAGACACGTGTGCAACGGCTAGAAACTCATGGACGAGTTATAATAAGAAGAGATCTCTGTCTCTGGGCAAACTTAGCCGTCGGGAAGCAAGAATAGTCTCCAGCATCATTACTGGACACTGCGCCATTGGTACTGATGCGGAGGCCCGCCGTATACATAACAACGACTATTGCGGAAGTTGCAGGGAGCAGGGTCACCTAGAACTATATCCTGCATATATCCTTTCGGTTGCAAGGACACTCCTATCAGCACTCCTTACATGGTGTCATATAGACACATGTGCAACAGCCAGAACACTATGGCCAGCCTTAAATAAGAAAAACTCTGAAAACCTCGTACAACTCAGTCGAGGGGAGATATGAATTGTTTCGGATGTTCTCATAGGGCACTGTGGAATAGGAATCTATGTGGAACGACTAAGATTACCTAACAATGATTACTGCAGAAGTGGAAATAGACTCCGTTCGACACCTGCGGTGCGAATGTCCCGCAATAGCCACCAGAAGACTGCGTACTCTTGGTATTAACTTCTTCCATGGGCTGGATTCTATCCAGTTTTGGGAGGTTGCCAGATTAGCCAACCCTATCGCTTGGTTAAACTCCCATGAGGACACTTTTTATAGGTACAATGGACCTGCTTGAGGTCTTAAAAATCTTTAGGAACCACAAAATCAACCAACCAACCAAAATTCTTCGATAAATTCTTGCAAGTCATCGGGCAAGCGTTCGAATCAATTGAAATTTATGTCCACTAACTTTCTCAAAGGACCTTGTTGTTGAGATAATGCTACGGTCTGGGTTGAGCCTGGACCTCAAACTGTAAGGTTGCCTACCATCCTCATCAATGCATTGCATTGGACATTCAACAAGAACAACCCCCACTGCTGCACTGGAGGTAATGCTCCATCTGCTTCCTGTGAATATATTCGTGAAGCTAATGGAAGTCAAAGCAGCACTAAGGCTAAGAGAATCCTCCGAGCTGATCAGAACAGCAATGAGTTACTCCAGAATTCTCAAGGGCAACCATAATATTTCTAGTAAAACGGACTTGGTTGTCCCCCACATTGACTTCAACGGCAGGTACAAAACTCGAATTTCTAGCAGAAGCTCTTGGGAGTCTTCGCGAATCCGCGAAAGAAATATTCACAGACGAACCCATGACAGCGGGTGGTAGGGGGGCAGGAGTCTTCCTCAACGCACCTGGCTTAGCCATTACTACGCGACTACCGGGTCACTGTAGTGTGTTTCAAGCGGAAATGACGGTAGTCTGCGAAGCTGCAGCTTGGCTTTCAATTAACGCGATAGACTGTACATAGATACATAGATAGTCAGGGAACTATCAGAGCCTTGGAGTCGCCGACAATACGATCAAAGTTAGTAAAGCAATGCCTCAGATCTCTAAACGTAACCCTGTGCTGAGTCCCAGGACAGGATAGAGACGCTCCAGGCAACTGCAGAGCGGACGAGCTGGCAAAAGAAGGTGCAGGACGGAATCTCCCCGAAAACCTGGGGGAACCACCTGCGCCTATCGAATCGATTAAATTTCCCCTTGACACGTATGCGATGAAAATGGCAAGCCACAGGTTTAACAACATCAGCACTTATCAAAACGAATCTGGCCTAACTTGAATTTAAAGAAGACGGAGAGACTTTTATCCACAAACCGGAAAAACTTAGGTTCACTAATAAGGATCCTCACCGGACATTGCTTCATATTCAGACATGCACTCAGACTGGGGGTCCACTCCAATAATTTCTGTAGAAGCTGCAGAGACAAGGAGGACGAGGAAGCTCCTACGAGCCTACTGTGCACGTGTCCTGCTCTTGCGACGCTAAGAAAGAAAACCCTCTGGGCATATTTCTATGATGACCTTAACGAACTCGACATCCAGAAGATAAGAGACTTGATCTCTGGGATGAAATGGTTCAATTCTTAGGGTTAACACCGGTACGGTTGCCCATCTCGATGTACTTTGTGTGACATTCTCTGGTTCCCTAGGCTGGTAAGTCGGTTCTTCATCGTGGTATCACATTGGGTTGACCTGGTCTAAGTGTCCGAGAGGGGGCAGCCACCTAACCTAACCTAAGCTACATTCCACGAACTGGAAGAATGTCCTGCAGCTCAATATTACACAAACGCTGCAGCTGCAGGACCTTGTGAACTTGTTGCCTCTCTCCGGATGTTTGAACTTAGTGGATTCTGTTCCCAAGCTAATGTCGGTCCCAGTGAGCAGAGACATCAGTTGACACTTTTTTCATTGCGGGACTGTCCATCACACCACAAGTCCTTGCTCGCTGGACCTTGGCAGCCCAATGTGATCTGATTTTTGATGATGGACTGTCTTAATCATTTGTAGATTCTAATGGCACACTGGAGCGTTTTTTCTTAGAAAATGTCTGCAGCCTCTACTTCCCGACAATTTCACCACAAAGAATCGATATTGAGTGTGAACTTTCCTATATCCTTTTACGGACAGCTAAGTACGAGTTACGTCTTCTCAAACACCAGCACCGAAGAATCTTTCGCTCCAATCATACTCTCACCAATCAGAGAAAATTCTTGAACTAATAACAACCCAGTCGACCGTAAAGTCCCGCTTAATGCGCGGAATGACAATGATTTGTTCTGTCTCAGCAGCCTCCGGTGCTCCAGCAATATGTTTACCTGTCCATGGTTGTCCTCATTTAAAGATTTTTAGGCAAACAAAGTTGCAAACAACCATCGACAGTTGAGGAGAAGCATTCACTAAGGGCATCGGACTACAAGTTTACACACGCGAGCGCGCGCACTCACAAACACACTCCACTTCTCAAGCCTGCGACGCGTAAAAACCCGCGCCCATCCACTTGATACGTCAACAGAGCACTCCTTTCTCAATGAATCTCTGTGGCCAGGTCCGGCATGCACTCACCTCTGCATTAATTCATCTCTCGTCAGATGTGTTTCTTTTTTTTTGTCCGTCGCTTCATTCCAGATGCTGGTGGAATGTTTACAGAATGAAAGAAGACCCAGAAATCCATTCCAAAGATGGTACCGCAGAGTCTGTGTGTGCCCGCTGCAAACCAAACCAGATCAATACCAAGGGGTCCCTGGCCGTGGCCATGGGCCTGATGCCTACATAACGATAGCCAACGTACGTACATCCTGCCTTCCTCTCGCGCTCCGACCTGACTTCGAGTGCCATTTCCAGGGCTATCCTCGGACATTGATATTCGATCGATGAGGCTGGTGACACTGCCCCACCACCGGTCGATAGAAAATGTTTATGATTATTGTTGGCAATTAAATCCGCGTATCAGTTGGACCGCAAAAAAGGAGCAGATACGCGTTTTAACGACGCTAAATGTCTCTCGCAGTGCGTACAGCACGCGGCATCCTTACAGACGCGGGGCTGCCCGCCAAGGAGCATGCAGCGCAGAGTTTTATGTTCGGTTAATTGCGTTTCTGTTAGGAGATGATTATTATTATCTCGGCGATGCGATGTGACGGGACGCCTGGCCATAGGATGGGCATTGCGAAATGATTCAATGATGGCGATGGTTGTGTCTGTTGTCTGTTGCCAGGTAAGATGTCTTAATTCCCTGAATCGGCGTTCTGCTCTATTGACCGGTTGTTGTACGATTAGAGAGCAGCCGTCACGATTTCTCTCGCGTGCTCTTTCGAATGGAATCGCGGAATGTCGCAACGCAACCATTGTGGGTCAATGAATTAATTAAAAAAATTCCCTGACCGGAGGAACCTTGTGAATTGGTTTGGAATTGCTCCAGAACGCTCGGCTATGTTCTGAGGCTGCTGGTAATGACTTTTTTCCGCTTAGCTGCATAGTCAGCGTGCTCCTGCCTGTAATTAAAAACGGGACAACCATTGGCTATTGTATCAGGACAACTGCTGAATGCGCATACAGGTCACGCACGTGCGGCTAAATAAATCGGAATCCTCTTGAAGTTTTACGACCATGGCTCGTTGAAAGAAGATGACATTTTCCAGAAAATTTCTTGGTCATTTCATGGAGAGTCGGTAATGACGGCTATTGATGGACCGGCTTTACTGGTACAATGCGGCTCTAAAATCAATAGAAGAGGAAGATAGATAGTAAAACTTGAGTTGCGTTTGCCTTCGGTAGGAATGTCATATCCAAACTTTACGACTGAGGAACAATTCGTTGAATAGGAAGACTTAACCACGCTTCCTCTGGCCATAAACGCTTTGACTGTCCGTATTTACCGCTGCTTATGTCATAGGAAGGTGGGAGACCATCGGAGTAGGAGTTTTTACTGACTAAAACCACTTCCTTGTCCTGCAGAAATCACGGTTTTCCACGACTCTTACGTCGAAAAGTTCTTTACAATGTAGGACTCAACATTAGCTGCCCATTTGAGTTGGTGTCTGACTGTGGATTTGTCCTCTTCATTTGGTCAAATCTTTCGTTACAATATTTGGTGCAGCACACATCACCAGATCACTATCAACAAATGGCTCTTTATGGACTCTTAAGCATGCTACGCTCCAGTTACTTCTTCAAGGCTTCTCAGCTCTGAGCAGTGTCTCACTGGAAAGTGTCGGGATCGTCCTCTGCATATTCCTGGGGCCAAATCGACTTGTCCGTGATCGTATAACTCGTCACATAAAAACGAATATTCTGGAGCCAAATCGTCTTATTTTTACGTAACGGGTTATGCGATCATGGAAGAGGCGATTTGGCCCCTGTATCTCCTGTAATGGCATCGAATTGGGGGTCTTTTTGTCAAAACTTGGTCAGGGTACGAAGGATCCCTAAAAATCGTGTGGGAAAAAGCTCAACTCCTCCGTGCTGATTTACCTGGTGATTGAGCCTAGTGCCTCTCATCCTGGGCTGATCCACTTTTCATATCGCAAGGAACTGGTAAGAGTTTGCCTCTCAAAGTCGTCTTTTTTCGCTGACTATAACTATGCGTCTGTAGTGACTTTTCAACTATAGGCTCTTGACTTTTTCACCGAAGTTTCAACCCATCCGGTGACCAGTTGCTAAGAACAGCTTCCTCCTCGCCTTGATTTGGCAGATCCCCCTCTCAGATTTGATTTTCCCCTCCAACTCCACGACAACCATCGATGTCGGCCGGTTCAATAAAACATTAATTCCATCGTATACCCATCAACCACTGGCCGTGTCGGTCGTCCATTCATGGCATCAATGTCAATGCGCCACCTCAGACATCCGCACGTCACCCGACCGGCAACCAGTTCGCAATTTGTTCTCCCTTATGCCACGGAAGTCGTACAGCCATCATCGCAGGTAACAAACAATCCTCGGAGTAAAAAATTGAGACGTCGATGGCAAAAAAAGGCGCACAATTCCCAATTGGGATACTCTTCCAGACAATCGGGCTTTGTCCGTGCAATGCACCATCCTGCACGTACCAGAGTCAGAGCCAGAGCCACAGACTATTTTTTTTTTGCCCCCGACTCCGATGACTGCAGATGGGATTTCTATTGGAGACACAGCCAAAGAGGAAGAGCAACTCCATGTGGAATTAATTCCAGAAGCACACACAGCAGTAGCAACAGCGTGCGGCGGGAAAAAAAATCGCAAAACATAATTAATAGTCGAGGACTGCGCTCACTGGAGAAAATATTATTGGACTAACGTGTCATCTTTGTGGTATATCTCTGTTGATTATCTCTGCAGAGGGGCACGCCACAGTGGCACTGCACTGCCGCGCACTCGGAATGTGAAGTGATGCGGGCTAGCAAAAAGCCGGGGACAGCAGCTTACACGAAGTGACTTTGTCTTGAAAACGGCGCGAGGATGCCCCTAGAGAGCATCATTGCCACGCACTGATCACACAACTGGAATACGTAATCGCTTATCGTTTTAGCTGCGCGGAATTACTCGTCCTTTGTGAGTGGTGTGTGCGCGCAGATGAATTGTGAACGTGCGTGATGGAAAATTCATTACGGATCAAATGGCCGGTCAAGACCGGGAGACAGGGAGACGGAGGAAGAGGAAGTAGCGGTGCGCTCGTGCCATGTTTGTTTTAAGTCAGCAAAGGTTTCACGTGTGATGGGTGATGCCTTATGGGCAGGAAGGCACATCGTTAAGTTGCACAGCGAATGGTGCCACAGTTCCGATTTGGATCCTTGAACTCATCGAACTCAGAGTGTTGGTTTCTGTTTTTAGATGTGTGATAATTGTTTCTGTTCTAGGAGGTTCGAATCCTCATAATTAGTTACATGTTGGTTCCATTTAGATAGATCTGGAACAAATTGGAAACTGGAACACCGGAGAAGACTGAGTTGCTAATGAAAATCTTTCCTAACTGCGATGATGTGCGACTTCTTTGAAAATACAATGTGGAGTTTAGTTGTGTGCATTTGGTCAGAAGCTTTAGAGAAAGTGTCTTGGGAAAGCCTCTTCTAAAATTCAAGGTCTCTATCGAGCGGGTATACTTTTTTTGTGTATGGCTAGGAATATTTCTGCAGACTGTTTCACGGTGACAATTAATCAAATCCATCTACCAGGCGTATTGAACCTGGACAACGAAGAGCTACAATTCCGTCCACCCGACCTGGACGAAGTGAAGATAGCCAGATCTAAGCTAAAGCCGAACAAAGCTGCTGGAGTTAATGGCCTAGCTGTTGAGCTGCCGAGCTGTTCAAATCGGCAGGCGATGACTTGTTAAGGAGCATACCCCAACTGGCCGATGAATGGAACCTCAGCATTGTTTGCCCGATCATCAAGAAAGGAGACCATCTGAACTTCGCCTCTAAGATCGCCTACAAAGTTTTTATCTGCGTGTTGTGGGAGCGCCTAAAGCCCTTCGCCAACAACCTGATTGGTCCATATCAGTGTGGCTTCAGGCCTGGAAAGTCTACCACCGACCAAATATTCACACTGCGGCAGATCTTGGCGAAACCCAGGAACTTCAAATCGATACCCAACATCTTTTCATCGCTTTTAAGGCCGCGTATGACAGCATAGAGACGAGCTATACAGAGCCATGTCTAGTTTTGGCATCCCTGCCAAACTTGTCCGTCTGTGCAGGATGACGATGGAGAATACACGCTGCTGGAGAAGGCCGGTCAAGACCTCACCGAGACCTTTGATGTCAAAAAAGGATTTAGACAAGACGACGCGCTGTCATGCGACTTTTTCAACATCGTTCTTGAAAGAGTTGTGCAAAACTCACGCGCCAACACCAGAGTCACAATCTTTCAAAAGTCCGTCCAATTACTCGCATATGCCGACGATATTGACATAATCGGAAGAACGCAGCGTGATGTCACTGGTGCGTTTGTGAGTATTGAGACGGAGGCGGCGAAGATGGGTTTAGCGGTCAATGAGGGCAATACCAAATATATATGCTGTCAACAAGAAAGGACACCCAACACCGACGTCTCAGACAAAACGTCACTATAGACAGATATAACTTTAAGGTAGTTAATGATTTTTTCTACCTAGGTAACGCTATAAATTCAGACAACGACACGAGCGTTGAGATCAAACGAAGAATAACTCTTGCCAATCACTGGTTCTTTGGGCTGAGAAGACAATTGAGTAGGAACGTCCTCTCTAGAACGACTTAAGTGACCCTGTATAAGACCTTAATCGTCCCAGTCCTGCTCTACGGCGCAGAGGCATGAACTCTGTCAAAAATGAATGAGGTTGCTCTTGGCTTTTTCGAGATTAAAATTCTTCGGGCGATTTTCAGTCCCATCCACATAGACGGTGAGTGAGAGAGCAGATACAACGTCGAACTGTACGGGCTGTACAGCGACATCGGCTTAGCCAGAAGATTGAAGCTCTAAAGAATGATGTGGCTGGGTCATGTAAAAGGGATGGAAACCAATATTCCGGCTTGGAAAACCTTCGAATCCAAACCCGAGGGACGGCGCAGTAGAGGAAAACTGCGATTCAGGTAGCGCACGCAAGTGGTTGAGGGGATCTCAATCAACTTGGCCTGAGAAACTGGAGGCAACTGGGTAAAAATCGAGCTGACTGAAGACGCTTGTTGCTTGAGGCCAAGGTCCACCCCGGAGTGTAAGTGATTTAGTAAGTAAGCTAGGACTATACCTTGGAGATGGATGGGGGTTTCAGATTGCAGTTTCAAAACCAGCGACATAATGGCAATAACCAGTGTTAAGAAAATGGCTGTCCTCTGCGGGATGCCACTAAAACATCAGACTTCCCCTGGCTCTGCAGAATTCCTCAATGAAATTTTTGTTTAAATAAGAAACTATTTCCGCTTTAAAAATAGAAACACAATAATTTTGTTTAACAGCCATCGGATGCTTATAAATAAAGCAAAACACTTAAAAAATAATAACAAAATGAATTTGCAAATAAACAAAATTAAAATAAAGTTAGTACCTTAGCGTATATTTAGCTACAGACGCATTCCATAAATTGTTTAAATATTTCAAATTGTTTAGCTACGTGGAACATAAATTGTTTAATCACTAAATAAACGGCAATGTAAACAGACCCTAACGTGTGAATTCTTTTATCGCAATAATTTAATAAAACTACAGAAAAAAATCCGCGCATTACGAAATCGGTTGGGTAACGCCTCTAGCCGCGCTGGGTGAAGTAATTATTTCCGCACAGCAGCCCACAAGAAAGCCACAAGTCACTTAGTCCAAGTACAACGCAGATCACAGCGATGGCGGGGTGGCCATAAACATTTTTCCAGAGATAAATTTTGAACTTGAAAATTCTGTGAATTGATCTTTTTTTTTTTTTCTGTGTTTCGGGGCGGGGGTAATTAATATTTTTTATCTTCAGATTTCGGGAAATTGTGAAATTTTATTTAGGAACTATGACTTTGTGGTTGTGGTACTTTCTGTGGGGCACTTCGCGGAAGTGTAGGCACCTTTCGGACGAAGGCAAATGCTGCAAATCGCTGTTCTGATTAATATTCACAGAATCATTTGTGCTGCGTACGTTGACTACGTAAACAATTTTGTGTGATTTTCTCTTAATAGTTCCGGGATCTATGTATGTAGACATTTCCAAACGGGGGGAAGGGCTTCGCCCGCATTTCCATTAATCATTTCGATTGAATCAAACGTCTAGTGTTTCCCCTTTTATGAGCAATTTCCAATGCTCGGTTCGATTTTCACAGGAAAACAGGAAGCTAACCTAGCAACTGGCAACGATACACAAGCGCATGCCATTGTCGAAAAGTTTCAAAGCACTGAATCATTTGATCTCATGTGTCCCATATGCCCTAAGGACTTCTCGGCGCTTCCAAACTAAATTCTTCATTTTCTGACAATGTCCCCTGACTGTAGTGACTCATATTCTTGAGTTCAGCACCGAGTTTTTGTAGAGCTACCCCATCTTTTTCCAACTTGTGTAAGTTCTAATCAAAACTACTCGATTGAAGTTCTTTTCAAGCCAAAGTCACAATACATTGACCCTATGTTGGGTAGCATGGTACGAAGATTATTGGCAATGAAAGAGTTGATAAACTTGTAAGGAAAAGGTTGGAACTAGATCCTTTTATTTTGGGATTTTGCAGCCTGAGTTCCACTTATGCCCCCATCGGTGCATAGTGAATTTACACCCGTGATAGGTTGCGAGACCGTTGCCGGGAAGCTCATAGCCGTTTCAGGTTGAACCCAACCGGCTGTCGAGCGTCTAGCCGACTACCAGACGCTCGCATGTTGCCGCCCTCTAGGACTGGCTCCGAAGAGCACCCTGACTTAGCGGGCTTGGCTACATCCAAGACCTGTCTTACTCTTCTTTTCATCATCGGGTTTTGCGCTTCGTTAGGCGGGGATAACTCGAGATCGCGTTAGAAACACCAGAATACGCGAGACACTCAATGTCGAGCAGCTACTTCTTCGAACAGAGAGGTCCATGCTTCAACGGTTTGGGCATATTAAACGCATGCAACCAACTCGGCTTAAAAGACGCGCCATCAGGTAGGCGTCCCCTGGTTAGGCCCAGGATGAGATGGTTGGACCAAGTCTGAAATCTCGTCTCTACCCGTATGGGGATAACCTCTGATGTTTAAGAGTAGATGGCGGAAAATCTGGAGATTCGGAGACCCCACTTAAGCACCCGCGACCCTCATAGCGGATTAGTGGAAGTATAGCTCCTAGCACCGATCCTTGAAAACCTCCACTACTCATGAAGTTCTTGTAGTAAATCTGCAAGACCCGTGTTCAGACTCTAAGAGACAGGGATATGCTCAAAGGTGCCTCAGAGTCACTCATCTATCGTGATATGGAAGGTACTGACCTCTTAGATGCTGTTTAGAACAATAATTTCTGACAGAAGTGATGGGGAACGGGAATTCCGATTGTCATAAACAATGAAAGACTGGGCTTTATACCCTGGCGCACTTTGGTACTAAAGCGGACCTCTAGAGCCCATGCACGATTGACAATAATTGATTGCTTTTAAGGGAGAGGTCACAGCTATCATACAGGTTAAAAAGCACTGCAGCCTCTCAGAGCCTTCTAAAGGAAGTTGTTACTCTTAAACGCCGACAGAAAGGTCATCAGCAGTCGGTGGTATCACTTCGCTACGTAGAATTAATTTTCTCCCATACATATGTATATGCAAGCTGGGCATTGTGCGTCAATATAGAGAGGAGCTTGGTCATTTTCGAAGCAAAAAAATTCAATGACTCTCAAGACACCGCTTCATTGCAGGTATCCAGTGTCGCATGTCTAGGTTTTTCTTTGCTTTTCCGAAGTATTTTCTTCAGAATTCGTATCGATTCGGTGCGGCTTGTCTATTAGAGCAGATAAAGATGACGTTGCCATGGGTGCCACAAAGCAAGTTTAAGCGGATGAACTGATTGATGGTTGAGTTTGTGAAGGCTCACCACATAATCTAGACCCAGATTCGCTGAGAAATCCGTATAAGATACTTGATCATGTCCAAGGATCGTCCCTGAGAGGTATGCTTGCTGAATAGTAGTGAATAAGATTGTTTGAGTGACAGTTAGGGAGGCGTTAAGAGAGCTAGGAAGGTAGATAGCTAGGGTAGCTGTCCATGCAGAGCACAGACACACGTAGGCCAAGATAGGTCCCCTACGATAGCACCCGTAAAGCGACACTCAATGCATTGGAACTATCTAGGCAATGTATCGACAAACGACTACATAACACCATACCTAGATTTCACAATACCATCAAGTCGATATCCGAGCAGGGAGGTTTGGCAAAGCTAGCAAATGCCAAACCATAGCTATCTACACCGATGGATCCAAAATGAACACCGGTGTGAGGGCAAGGTATCTTTTCTGAAACGCTGAGCATCTCCAAGTCCGCCCGCCTTCCGGACCACACCAGTGTTTTCCAAGGGGATGTCCTAGCAGTGACACAAGCCGCCCGTGAGACTGCGATGAGGGCAATATCACGGGAAGATACCACCGTTTTCATTAACCATCAGGCAGCAATAAAAGCAATTTCCCAGTCGAGAAGAGCTCAAGGTTTTTGTAACACAGCACAAGGTGACACTCTGTTGGGTCCCTGGACATGAGCGAATACCAGGAAACGAGAATGCTGACGAACTGGCGAGAAACTGGCCGGTAACAAGCCCGAAACAGAGCACTTGTGCAACCACAAGGAAAATATGGCCAAAATTCGTTAAGGCTAGGACCGACAGACTTCTGCAGATCGACAGAAGATCCCTATGTACCCTTATAGGAGTGATCACAGGGAATATTACGCTGCGGTACCATATGAAAAATCTTCCAATTTAAGAAGAAGATCTTTTTAGGGATTGCGGCGATGAAGACATCCACTAAGATATAACCCACATCCTTTGCCATTGCCCTAGTATCTGTCATTTTAGAAATTAGTTCCTCGGACAGCACTTCTAGAGGACATTGAAGAATTTATCCGATACACCGGTGGACCAATTAATGAGATTCATCAAATCCACAGGGTGGTTTGTATCACAGACGCTGTAAGTTATATATGTATGCAGCTGTAACCATTGGGTAGCGTTCCTACGGGTAGAGGACACTCTGGGTCTGAACTGACCTGAGTGTGGCGTTATGGTCCTTCCTTGCGCCTGCCCACTAACCTAACCTAACCTATTGGAACCATTCGGAGTATGTGACAGTTCGTGATGATGAGCGACCTTCTAGGCAAAATCAGATTTTCAGATCGTGTGAGATTTAGCATAGGCCGAATCTCTTCGAAGGTACGGCATGTGGGATAACATTCTCCATTTCTCCATCCTTGGTCTGTCCTGCTAAGCGCGTTATACTGTAAAAAGGCTTCTATTCTTAAACCTTTCCTTACTCTACAGCTTACTTACGTCTCTTTTTGACAAATTCTAAAGTCATGCGTGAAACGAATCCGCCAACATCCGATTCCTGTCTCGAGTTCTCTTCAGAACCAATAATGTCTTGGATCGAGTCTTTCCAAATAAGGCAGTGCTTCCCCAACAGCTTCTCCCCCTATCTCGGAAATACATCTCAGTCGTTGCTGTGATTCCCAATCAATTCCAAGGAACCACAAGTACTTGTCATACGACTATGCTTCCGAGAGTTACACCCATGCAAAAATTGTCATCAAATCTGACTGACATTCATAAAGAATTCGCCAGCTCCCATTGCACACCTCCTCGAGCGAATAAATATGAATAAATAAAAAATGTAACTAGAACCCCGTGAATGAACATTAAATCCCATATATTGCGCGGTTCTGAAACCTAACCAATTCCAAATGAAGCAAAAGTCTCCACAAACCATGTTTCCCACGCATCGTGCGCCTACACGCAAACTCGATCGCGCGACGAGGAAGGTCAAAAACTGTTAACCGACAGCATAAGACATGCAGCCACACTCTGGGAACCAGATCACATTAAAACAAAAGCGACCAGCAGACAAGCTCCTTTGAGTTAACACACTGGAACACTGTAACACTGTAACAGTGTAACCACCATCATTGGAGCGGGCTATCATAAACAATGATAACGATCAATTTACCAGGTGTCTCAAGGTGTGTCACCGGTCCAAAACGCAAATTTATTATCATCCTCCCGAGCTGTGGTGAACTCCTTTTGGTCGCCTTGTTGCTGTCTAATCGCCGCTTAATATTCATGCTAACCTTGGCTGGCTTACGCTCAGTCCCACCAAAACTGACAGCCAACAGAAAACAAACGAAAAGCACGTAAATGTCAAAACTGTCGATCGTAATACTCCCAAGGGGCAGCCACAAGCCTAATTTATTGAATCGTCAATAAAAGTACTAGAATATAAATTGCTGACAATTTCCTGCAGTTGCTGCCGTACGGTGCTGAATGTCAGGCGGTGGTACGCGCGGGCTCGCGCACTTCCACTGCAGCAACAGCACGTCTAGGAAGCGTATTAGCGAGTCCGCCCAAAACAATTTGCATTTGCATTTCGCATTATTTTTATTGACAAATGGAACATTAAAAATTTCGCAATAGAATTTTATGTCATTCCCAGCGTTGGCTGGTCACAAGTGTCACTCTGACAGCGGGCGAGCGAACGAGTGAGAGAGGGAGGAAAACATCGCTCACATTTGTAATGACAGTCGCGTGTCAGCCGGCCGGGGCTGATGGAAGGGAGTATGCAAAGTGATATGATTTACCGCCCGTCATGCGGCAACTCCGATGAGGACGCGAGCGGAGCTCGTCGCTGTATTCCGTATGCGATGTGCCGCCCCCGACTTTTTCTGAAGTTTTTCAGCGAAGGCAGGCTGCGTCATCCGCAGTTGAGACTGTGAACCTATGCTGGGCTCTATGCTGAGGGTTGCAAGCTCAATGATTTGCATTATGGTCACACACACCTTGTGAGATGTGACAACTAAAGGAGACACTCCGTGCAAACATAAAAGTGATCTATGGACGAGATTTAAATGATCTCACTGGGGCGGCTTTCTCATTCTCCCTGGGGAAGCAAATGCAGGCACTGCATGCATGTGTCAAAATCGGTCGTAAATTGGTGCGTTCGAGTTCGGAATATGCTGATTTTGAGTTTTGCACTTCCTTGATGCTTGTGGTGTGAAATAATGTGACAGCATGCTTAGCGATGCCACGCATCGCCTGTGTCAGACGGGCTATAACATTTGTGAGTTACTATGCGAATTATGCCACAGATATGTTCTCATCGGTGTGGGTCACGTTTGATTTGAGAAATTATCGGTTGACCATCGTGTCATTTTTTGAAGCCTTAGAGCTTGTTTAGGGTGATAATAAACTGATCTGACACTTGGTCAAGCCTTGTCATGGATTCGGTCAGTCAACTTAAGAATTAAAAAAATCATCACAGTGGAGTGAGATCTTAAACATTGAATACAAATCAGAATTCGTTTGAGCCAAGGAGTGTAAAGATTTAGGCAGCTATTCATTCTCATCGATGCTGGTCACACTACTTCCTAGTAATTCCTAGTAACTGCGATCGATTTGCCTTGCGATCGAATGACAATTGCGTAGTTTCGAGCCCCACCCATGTCTACCTAACATTTTCCACGACACCGGGAGTATAATCTGTCATGAAAGAGCTTCTCAATTCGCCGTTTGGAGTCGGCAATAAATTGTAGATCCCTTCCATCCGTGCGAAAAATGTTACACGCACAACATGAATGGTAGCGAGAAGCTAGGCCTTAGCTGGTTCCGAGCTGTCGCGCAGCTATTTACATATTTTTTAGACGTGTTAGACAGCCACCGAACCCTAATCCGACCAGATCTCTGCTTCTTTTCATTGAATTCCGAATCAGGGTTCTATCAGAACTTGGACAGTGCCTTCCAGAGTTATGAATGGAATTGCATATAAAATGCATCACATCAAGGATCTCGACAAGGACCTCGCGAATGCAATAAAATTGAACTAGAAGCAATTGAGCAGTCGTCGGGATGTGTGTCGAAAACTCAATTTATAGCTAAAAACATTCATAACCACATTCTCAAGATGCCGCTGTCACACACAAGGTACCATTCACATTACATGGCGACATACAAGAACGAGGCATTGGCCCTCCCAACCGTCACGCATGATGTAACACAGTAGCGAAGCCCCGGTCTCTATCAGAGACCAGACCAGGCTCCTCTCAATATGTTGACAATGATTTGCTTAAAAAACTTCTCAGCAGCGTTGATGGATGCTTCTCTTGGAAAGTATGGAATACTAACACTCGTTTCCTCCAGAAGCACTCCCTACTTTAACGCTGTCAAGCGAGTCGCAGACTCTTTCGTCATCTAATTGTGTCCAATCTGACCACATGGATATACTCATTCAAAGGTCTACCCACTGGTGGCAAAAAGGGCCCTACGACTGCAAGCATCTAGCTTTTGGAAAAATGGCCAAATAGGTCACACCAGTATCGCTAGATGTGCCGGTTGACTGTCCGAAAAGATGCGGAGATCCGTGGCTGATATCCAGAAGTTCTAAAGCCAGAGATACACTTGGACTCCTAAAGGCTTGCCGATGAGCGATGAAGCACACTTCCGTCGTGCCGCTTGTCAAGAAAAATGTGGCTAAAGCTCAAAGAAAGAAAAACTTACGCTGAACAGATCGCATCTAGCTCTAGTGATCAGCATCTTCACAGGCCACAACCTGCTGGCCCATCTAAGGAGAATGTGACTAAACACGACTGACCTCTTCAAACGATGTGGGGATGTAGACAGGGAGGAGGACACGACGCATTTTCTCTGTTACTGCCCAGGCCTCAGTAGAACCACAAAGAAGACCCTAGACGCTATCTTCTTTAGTAGCCCAGGCCAACTATCAACCATGCCACCGAAGGCCATCCTGAAATTTATACTGAATTCAGGGTAGGTAAGGGGGCTAATTAAATCTATTTTTTTCCCAACAGGTCCATGAATGTAGGTTCCACAACGAGGAACACAATCGGTCCTTGAAGATGGGCGAACGAGGCGGGTGAGGCGGTGCCTAACATCAAACTGCCACCCCTTTAACCTAACCTAACCTGAGATCTACCCCACCCTCATCCCCCACTATTTGGCGTGAAGTTTTTACAGCTAAAAGCAACCGATAAACTTCCCTGAAATTTTACTGATTAACTTTGACCCTTGACTTCGATGCTTTTCCTGTTTCAGATACAAAAAGTTGACGGCCTTTTAAGTCACTTTGCAAGGACATAAAGCCATTATTAATCAGTTGGGTCGTGTCCGTGACCTGTCGAGTCATACAAAATTTAAAAATTCGAACCATGTATCCAACTGCGGTTGTAATCAAAAGCCATCCCCTTCCCATGCATCCGTCGACCGACGAATTTATATTCAAATCGCATTACCATGGCGAACTTCAACTCCTGCTTGCCTAACAAAACTCCTCGTGGTAGCAAAGTTTAACAAAAACCGTTTGATCTGCTCACTCCAAAGCCAAACAGAACCACTAGACATGTAATCCTATTCTAGAGACTCGCCCCCGCCCCCTTAAAGACCGAACCCTTGAAATTAACATACAATTTTCGTGAAAACCATTTTCCACATCATGAGTCCGTAACTTCATTTATTGCATAGTTCATTGTCGGAAGGATCTGAATTTTCGTCCGCCTGCCTGAGACTGACTCAATAATTTTATGTAAATTTGTAACCCAGAGAGCGCCGCGCCGCGCCGGCCTCCCTTCCCTTTCCGAGCGAAGTAGTAAGTCATGAAATGAAAATAAAATAATTTCTCGTCCTTACTCGCACTCGATTCGAAAGTCACTCGCTCTCTTCGGTGTAACCCTTCTTTCGTTTCAATGAAACGTTGAAACGTCTTTGTGGATTTTTTTTTGTGGGTTGGACTGGTTACAAGGATATACGGAGGACACACACTTAATGGAAGATTTACAATCGTCTCCTTCATCCTTCCGTCTGGTTAAATTACATCCTCTCCCCCGAAGGACACGAGCAGTGACATGATAATACAAACTTCATAACAATAAGAACTTTTTACGCTTGTATTTCTCACCACCCTCGCCGGCATCAAAGCCAGTTGTCCTCCTCGACTGTGTCAAGGAAGTGACATCTCCTTTTTTATTTGCCGTCTTCGTCCTACCGTCTTGGGTCCTCTTTTTTGTTGTAACAAATGCTCCTTTAATCCGAGAAAATTATGCAAAAAGACGTAACGATAAAATTCCAAGTTTTGCAAAAAAGGACAGAGTTGGGGGATGTAATCTAGCTCTCTCTCTCTCTCTCTTCTGTGGGGAAACTATTTCTGTCGCAACGTGGAAACTCTTAAACGACGCAAGGACTATGCAATAAAGCAATTTATCATTTCGTAAACTGTGACATGCAGTGCAAGCACCCCATTCAAGGGGGGAGCAAGTGGGAGTGGTTCTTAAAGATTTTACTACCGCCTCGTACATGTGTGGAGTCGGGCAGTGGGAGATGAATATTAGCGTAAAATGGAAGGATGATGGAAGACCCGGCACTTAGGAGTTATTACTCGATGGAGGTTGTGTTCCATCAAGACGTCTGAGATTAATTTGACTGATAAATTCCTAATTATTATTGCCCTGAGTTGTGGCTGTAGTTTGAGAACTTTATGGTCGTGTGATACATTCAACTGTGAGTTGTCGTCATGATTTGTGACATAAAATTATTCAAACGAATCAAGGACTTGGAATGAGTGGTTTAACTCGGAGGACGTATGTATGGTTGGGTGGACGATTTGGAAGAAAAACATAAGTGCCGTCGCAGGAGCTTTAAAAAATCAACATTTTGACGTGGTTGCGGTTAAGGGATTTCGGTGGAATTAGTTGTCACTGACTTTACAGAAGATTCCAGCCAAATAGACCACTTTTGGAATGAATATGAACTTGGTCGAGTCTGTAGGATTCAAACGATTTTCAGGAATCGAGGACACTCATAGCTACAGGAGACACCAAATTTGAATGCGTAAACTCAAGTCAAATAATGATTGATAATTGTTGAGTTGACAACACTACACAAACGAAAAACTTGCACTTCGATCACAGGCTGAAGCACTATGTGCTCAATGGGCAGATATGTAGGTGCTTTTAAGTGGCTATAAGCGCCCACAAGTTTTCCCGAGTGAAACCTCTACTAACCAAATCCAGCTCACATTAACAGTCCGGTGCCTAACACCTCGACGGAAGATTTGGTTTCAATCTTTTGAAGGGTTGTTGAGGGTAATTACCAAGAGTTTGGTGTTTCAGGCACTTCCCCTTGATCCTGGAACGCAGAAGAAGACTTCTCCAGATGGAATCAACGGTGGCGTTTATAACTTCCGGGACGGGAACAACACCTTATCTGGGGTACTACTTCGACATATTTGAAGCTGAGGCCGACAAGAATTTTCAGGAATCAGTTGGGGTATTAGAAAAGAGATGGTGGGGGATGAGCCCTACAGGGGTCAACGGCAGCGCTCACATCCCCGAATTTGGTTACTGACATCGGTTAAACTTAATCCGGTCCCCAAGGGTTTTTATAATGGACCTGGTCTCCCAGGTTGAGTTTTGTGCGTCGGGGTAACTGCCCGAACATGGAAAAAAACAAGCGAGTTACAAAGCAACAACAAGGCTCGGATACGGACGGATTCACTGATGACAATCCATGCAAACGAATTAAAGACAACGAATGTCGGATCTGCACGTGAAATGTAAGTTCCCTTAACAGACCACGTGCAGCCGAACACTTAGCCGAAGCCCTAGACTGTTGCAAAGCAGACATCACCCCAATCCAAGATGGGATGGGCCAGGCAAAAAGAGGATGAAAAACTGCGATATCTACTACGGCGATTGTTACCGGCAACAAAAGCAGCGCTTATTTGGGTGTGGGTTCGTCGTTGGAGGCAGACCTAGGCAAGAAGTCTTAAGCTTCAGATATGTGAGCGAACGCCTCACTACAATCGGCATCAAGGCTGAATTCGCCAACATTAGCCTGATATGCGTGCATGCCCCCACAGAGGAGAAAGACAATGACACCAAAGACAGGTTCTACGAGCTCTTGGACAAGACATACGAGTAGTACTCTAACTATGACATTAAAATTGTCATGGGCGATTTTAACACAAAGGGAGGGCATCTTTGGTCGGAAAGTACAGCCTACACGACACCAAATCCGATAACGGATTTAAGCTGATCGACTTTACTGTGGGTCGAAATGTTGTCATAGCCGGCGGTTCCCACATCTTGATATTCACAAGGGAACACGGAGATCTCCTGATCAATCAACCGTCAACCAGATTGACCACATTACGATCGACGCTAGGCACTCCTCCGAACGTTCCAAGGGGCCAACATTGACTCGTACCACTACCTTGATGTAGCCAACGGCTGCAGATATCTTGAACACCGCCAAGACAAGGAAATACGGCTGCAATCGCAAAGGATTACCAAATCCTTTTCCGATCAAGTCTCTCTCAATCTCTCCAGAAGTCCTATGCCTCAAGTATTGAAGACCAGTGGCAGCATTGCCAAAAAGCCATCAGAGATGCCGCCTCTGTCGTGGTGGTATTCACTCGGCCACCACAACGAAACCCCTGGTTTGACGACGAGTGCCGGCAAGCACATGCAGCGAAACAATAGACATACAAAGCGGCGCTGCACAGAAGGACTAGAGCTGCTCGCGAGCTCTACGAGCAGAAGAGAAGAGACGAACACAAGCTTTTCAGGAGGAAGAAGAAATGAGGCTCGGAAGTTTTACCAAAGGGTAAAAAGAACCTGTCAAGGCTACAGAGTTCGAACCGAAGCCTGCAAGGATGGACAAGGGGAACATCGTAGTAGAATCGCAGTCGATGCTGAGGATATGGAAGAACTACTTTTGCAGACTGTTTTACGGCGACGACTAATCAAATCCCGACGTCAGGCAGAATAAATCACCCAACCTGGACGACGAAGACCAACAATTCCGTCCATCCGACCTGGACGGCTGCTGGAGCTGACGGCCTAGCTGCCGAGCTGTTCAAAGCGGCAGGCGATGACTTGGTAAGGAGCATGCACCAACTCATCTGTAAAACATGGTCAAAGGAAAGTATGCCCGGAGAATGGAACCTCAGCATTGTTTGCCCGATCCTCAAGAAAGGAGACCCTCTAAACTACGCCAACTACAGAGGCATTAGTCTTCTTAACATCGCCTACAAGATCTTATCTGCCATGTTGTGTGAGCGCCTGAAGCCTGATTGGTCTATATCAGTGTGGCTTCAGGCCAGGAAAGTCCATAATCGACCAAATGTTCACACTGTGGCAGATCTTGGAAAAAGCCCAGAAGCTTCAAATTGATACATGGTATGAATGTATCTATAGAGACGAGCTATACAAAGTCATGTCTAGTTTTGGCATCCCTGCCAAACTCGTCCGTTTATGCAGGACGATGATGGAGAAGACACGCTGCTCCATCAACGTCGGTTAGGACCTCACCGAGACCTTTGATGTCAAGAAATGATTTAGACAAGGCGACGCGCTGTCATGCGACTTCTTCAACATCATTACATAGAGTTGTGCAAAACTCACGCGCCAACACCAGAGGCAGAATCTTTCAGAAGTCCGGATGTCACTGGTGCGTTCTTAAGTATTGAGACGGAGACGGTGAAGATGGGTTTACCAGTCAATGAGGCCAAGACGAAGTACAACTGTCAACAAGAAAGGACACCCAACACCGACGTCTCGAACAGAACGTCACAGAGGAAAATTCTTCGAGTGGTTTTCGGTCCCGCCCGCATTGACGGTGAATGGATGAGGAGATACAATGACGAACTGTATGGTCTGTACAGCGACATTGGCTGAGCCAGAAGAGTGAAGGTCAAACGACTGAGGTGGCTGGGTCATGTAAAGCAAATGGACACCAATGCTTCGACCCAGAAAATCTTCACAACCACACCCGAGGGACGGAGCAGTAGAGGCGATTCAGCTGGCGCACGCAAGTGGAAGGGGACCTTAACCAACTTGGCATGCAAAACTGGAGGCAGCTGGTTAAAGATCGAGCTGGGTGGAGACGCTTGTTTGCTGAGGCCTGAGTAAGGGGCCAACTTCGCAGAGCACTCGTTGGATGCATCGGAAAGGATGCAATTCCATCGCCATAGCAACACATTGGCGAGATATTGCACGTCTCTCCGCACTAGGTTGTTTCTGCCAACTTCCTACTAATGTCAACACTAAGTATGTTGAACCGCTTCCCCAGCTCAAACGTGTCTATCTACTCCTCTTTTAGGCTCGTTGAATCTACTTCTGGGTTTAAGGTTTAACAAGTCTTTCGAGTGTTAGTGTCAAGTGATTTCAGAAGTAGGAAGGATTTGATTTTGCTGAGGCTAGTCGCTCGAAGCGAAAGGGCTCGTTTTTGCAAAAGGGTTGCCTGCCTTATCTTCGTCTTGTCGGTCTACACAGACATGAAAGAGTGCATTCCAACTGCAGCTGCAACTCTACAAATTCTTTAAGGAAAAATTCAAGCCAAAAGTGCTTTACATTCTTCACTCATCCTCCTCTCCCAGGAAGTCAAAACTTCTGTCATTCCAACAACCCTCAGACCCCAGTGAATCCCCAAACCCTTCATGCCGACAATACATTTTCCCTGTGCTAGAGTTTGTTTTTCGATTATCTCCACGAAACCACCTCATTCAGCACCCTAACCTATGACTCACCAAACAAGTTCCCTTCCACAGAAACACGGAACAGACCACCAAAACAATCACAGCTCAACATTTTGACGAGACTTGAATAGCATGTAACAGTCCAACAATCCCACGGACCACAAACAAAGCTTCCTCTGGGACTTTTGTGTCGGGTGTCGTTCCAGGAGAGGGAACTTCGTGCAGCACCCTCACTGTCGGCGAAAATACAATTCAAACAATTTATTGACATTGCCTCTGTGCTACTCGGGGTTCTACTCCTCCCCCGTCCAGTTTTCATCCGTCTTCACTTGCATGCAGCGAATAAATGTTTATGTACAACACCGCTATTTAAATTACAAAAGGGAAACATGATATCCCCAACGAGTGCAGTACACACAAAGTCCAAACACACAAGGATCCCTCAAGGAGGAGACGCAGGAGGAGGACGAGCAGTTCCTCCCATGCTTTCGGGAACAATGGAACAAAAAACCCTGACTGCTGTGGTGGGCCAACAAAATATGATTTCGGGCTAACAGAAGACGAAAAACCCCAAGTGGCAGCAGCGAAAATATGAGCAGTTGTGCGCCCGAAACAAATCATTTTAACGATTCCCGAATGCCACCATGAAAATGCGCGCCAGTCCGTGGGTTCACTTCGGCTGAAGTTGGTGTGTGAGACGGCTGCAACCCATGCAGTAGCTGCCGCCAGGCGTGGGAGTGTGCACGCTCCTTCCATTGTTGTGTACTGTGCGCTGGAAAATTTATCTCTCCAGCAACAGACTCCTCAGATGCGAAACTCTGTCTGGTGTGCACAATTTTTTCGCGGAGCACCGACTCTGGCGAGGAGCGCGCATTTGGCGAGATCTCCAGATATGACATGATTCCCAAGTGCTAACAGTGGAAGATATGGTTTATGGTGGATTAGATGAAATCATGTTGCCATATGATCCCGACATGAGTTGCCGCAGCCAACTATTGCCGGGTGATTCGAATTTCAATTGGGCTTTTGTGTCGTTTCCTTTCGGGGGTTATGGAGCGCAACATTAATGTGATGTATGGCATGGATAATGCGAGAACATTTGTTTGGTTGCTCGCGGCTGTTGACTGGTGGGATGGGAGGGAGGTTGTTTTGGCCATTTCATGGGGCGCATCGCATGAATGTGGCGCTTAATTGAGCGTTTATCTGTTGCCTTCTATACCTGTAGGAGTTCTTTAGGAAAAACTGGTGATTCAGACCCAGAATAAACCTACTCAGCTATCATTAGACCCATACTCACATACGGTGGACTGGTCGCGTGGCACGCTACGACTAAAACCAAATTGCAGAGAGTAGCAGGCACTGGAACATCCAATGCAATGAGAACAATATTTTGCCTCTAAATCTCTACATGCAGAAAGAGTGCTCTCAGAATTTGCCAGTCTCAACTGTCAACTGTCTAAAGCGTAGCTAGAACTACACGGTTAGCAACAGTTATGTACATTTATAAGCAGGTCATCTCCCAGACAAATTTTCACCACACCTAGGCATCTTTGCTACTGTTGGTATGCCAGATTCTTCTATCTACCTATCGCGGATCATCTCATCTTACCCCATACTGGTGGCATGAGTAATAAACGCAACTTCGTCTCAAGTGCCATCAAATGCGGAGATCGTATACGCAGCCCAGAACAAGAGTTACCTCCAGCGAACTGTATGAACATTACAAGGCCGCACATAAAGATCCCAGAAAGACTACAAAGCTTAAGAATATGACAAGTACGCTGGGACACGTCAAGTGGACATACCGACCCATAGATTTCGCAGCGAGGAATGAGGAATCTGCAAACCCTGGTAGGGTTGTAGCACACTACGGTTTCCTATTACCCTATAATGAACGAGCAACGCTTCTCCGTTGTAAACTAATGAATGAATTATGACCAAGAAATCTGACATTTGATACACTCAACTTCACTTTGTATAACATAGCACACCAAACAACCTATTTCCCCTTTATTTTTGCAACCCAAGTCAAACACGTACACTTATTCCAAACATGAATTTAAAAATTTCCAAGCATTGAAAAGCAATTTCGAAACTTATCGCCTGGCAATACCTTTTCTGCTGAAGAAGACAGACAACGCAGAACAAAATGTAACAAACTAGAACATGCTAGGAGCATAATTCACTTTACACTCTCTTACCCTCAACTCGATCGTGGGAATTGTCAACGAAAGCCTATCTCTTCTCCCACGCACATCATCTGCAATGCAGTTTCCCTTGATCTTTCGCATGCATTGTCTGTTGTGTGTATGGAATCCACTGACAAATATCCCCACCGGGGATGCCACTTGTGATTTTAGTGAAAAGTACTATTTTAATGTATGGGAGAGAGTTTTGAAAATGAAAGAGGGAGTACTGTGCGAAATGAACATGCTCATCTGCTTGAGAAAGCAGTGTTACGCCATCTCTATCCTTCTGCTTTGGCTTTACGTGTTAACTGAGAACCTTTCACGTTAAAGAGAATTTCAATGGTAAACTTTGGCAACTTGTCGAAGTCAGCCATATGAACCTTGTAAATTTTTTTTATTGAGATTAAATTCGATATGAGGTGGAATGAAATTTATATGTAAATGCATGGAATCCAATTGGAAAATATGATTTGATCTGATATGATATGAGTTAAATTTTAAGAAGCTCACCATCGTTAGGACACATGCCACCAACACTTTTCTAAATTTTTCACAAAATCGACGTTTGTCTTTCACTCACCACGATACGAGGATCCGCCATCTTGGCACAACTTTTCGATCACTGATTTTTGTGGCGAAAATTCACATTTTTTATCGATTAGATGAACACTTTCACAACATTTTCACTAATCAAACCGATGCGTGCACTAATCAAACCCGAACTGCAAGAATTAGAATTTTTTTTAACATCAAATCGCGGACCGTGAACAAAAACCGTCTCGTCAAAGCCACGCACTGAGTTCAACTAAGCTTTTGAACGAGAGGAAGTAGGTACTCTTAATAATTACTAACGGTGGTTTTGAATTTGATATTTGAATACAGGGTGGGCAAGAGTGAGTCGAAATGTTGTTTTGACGAATATGTTTTTATAGAATTGAGGGTGATTCAGTAAAAGGTGTGCGATTTGTTTTTTCAAAAAAAATTTAAAGCAAATTGATTTTAAAAAAGAGCTTAAGCTTGGGAATGATATAAGAAATAGACTTTGAATTCCTTGGCATGATATAAGACGAGTTCTGGGTTAAAAGAATCTTTTTACAACGATTAGGATGGCTGCTCATTTAGAGTGGATGAATGAAAAATCTTCAATTCAACCGCTGAAAAAAAACTTAGGACAGGACAACCTCATCTCCGATAACTTAGGCAACTTATTTACGTATGACTGTCTTACAGTTCGGAGTAAAACAGGATCTCAAGCAACAAGTTTCTCCAACCAGCTCAATCGTTAGTTAGTTGCCTCTATTCTCGCACGTCAAGTATATGGAAGTAGTTACAAGAAGCCCTATCCCTAAAGTATTGCACCTCTAAAAGACTTTTCCCCAATCCTTACCGAAATCATTAGACAAGACGCTCTTGTCGGTGAAGTTCTTGTTCAGTTCTTGCCGGGTTTCAAATGAAGCTTAATGTGCCATCCCTTAGTATTTCAAGAGGGATTTACTCACTCTCGCTTATGATAAACAGCCCATCATCACGTCCGGATGAAAGGCGAGAAAGGTAGTTGGAGTGGTCGAACGAAAAGAGCTAAACTTTAAACGACGTGCTTCTTACTTAGACCGTTTGATGAGGAGAGAGGAATATTTCTTTGAGAAAACCCGACTAACTTTGTGTCTTTTGTGAAAAGCTTTCTTCCATTCTTTGTTCTTGGTAAATCCTCGCCAAAAATGTCTATAGCTGCCGGTGAAGATCTCCCTCATATCCAGCTTAAAATATGCCCAAAACCCCATTAATATCGATTGAAGTATTTTGTTCATGAGGTTCAATAGCCATTCGGAAGAATAACTTACCTGGGAGGCATAAACAAATGCTGTAAAGATACAACAATTCATTGTATAACTGCAATGATCTCCAGTCTGTTTTACATTTTGGCGTAGAGGTACGAATGCGTTCAGTTGGTTGTTTTGGGATGTGTGACACCATTGATACAAGCCTCAACGATCCGATGGTGTGACTTGCTACGTGCACGCATTTTCCAAACGAGTCTCATAAATATGTCATTAACGCCACCTACAAAAACTATTCCGCCTGTATTCACATTCGCCGTCTATCAACGAGTCCGGTTTGGCGGCTTGTTAAAGAAAATTTCTAATCGATTTCAAGGACATTTATCTGAGGGTTCAGGTTTCAAAAAGTATTCTTGAAAGCCCATGGGAACTTCAAACTTTAGGAGCTATCTTTAGTTAAATCCGCAGCTGCTAGAGGAAAGTCAAAACTGTCTTTAGACCGAAAGACTTCCATCCAATTGAATTATCCTCTTCTCCTTAAGGACTTCGAAAGACTGATTGACCTACAAATATGAAATCGCAAGAGATTGTATCAAAAACTATGTAGTATGGGATCAAGAAACTGAGCCAAACTAATAGAATAGCCCTCTGCTGGGTATCAGGACGTGTAAGAGTTACGAGGCAGCTGATGCTTTAGAAAGGATCGAGTCGGCAACCCCAACCAGAACCATTATATGAATAAGGGAAGAACAAAAGACGGGAAGAACTAAGGATGTGATCGCTGACAGATGCGATGTTTCCTGATCGGACGAGCCAGCAACAGAAGAAGCAGGCTAGAACCCCTCTGTTTTTATAGAATCGATAAGGTTTCACATTGACACTAAAGTTAGAAGAATGGCAAACAGCTGACCAAATCAGGCCTAACCTAGATTTAAGAACAACGGGCCGACTTCTATCTATTAAGAGGAACCACACGGTATGGCTTGATAGGTAGAAACGCATTAAAAGCGGGTGTCCTTCAACGATTTCTACAGACAGTAGAGCAGGACGGAAAAACAATAACCCTGTAGGAGGAGGAAAACGGTCAGGTAGTACTTCTACGAAGATCTCAGCGACTTAACCAGGTTTTTAAACTCTCAGAAGAAAAAGCTTCGTCTCCGGATCTAAGTGGTGCTGCACAAGTTGCGGAGCAGTGAGGTGGCCAACGCCGATATAGGTACCCATAAAATCTTTACTTTAAAAGAAAATCGTTCATCATACACGGTTTCTGGTGTTCAGTTCCTGGCTCTACATGGTTTCACTATGAGCCTACTCTTGGGCTCAGTGTGTTTCCCTACCTAAGCGCGTTCAGCCACCTAACCTAACCTGTGGGGAAAATGCTTTAAACGTTAGGGTACACGATGTCATAACCTTTTATGAAGTGAAATTGGGAGTGAACTATTTCGTTGAAATTTCGCTAAAGCCGAAAGGAATTGAAAAGAACATTAGAGTCAAATTCATTCTGAGAACTCTGGAACTCGGTGATGACCCCTCTAGCAACCCTAAGAAACCCTTAGAGAAAAACAGTGAAGAGATGACGCTATTCTTGCACTTCACAGGATGAACCAAAGTGTCTTTGATTTTCTCTAGTCCTCTTTTGATTATTCTGTCCCAGCATGAAGTAGTCCTCGAACCGGAGCAGTCACAGCTTCATTACCCGCAAGAAGTCCACTTCATCTGCAAAGCTCAGCTTGCCTTAGATCCTTGTTAAACCAACACGTGCATCGTCCAAATTCCAATAGAATGAACAAGTGGGTTTCCCAACAAAGACGCAAAATTTTCACCATAGGACATCATCGAACGAGACCAACCGCTAAGCCGCCTTGTGGCGGTGACGGTGTTACATTTTGCGAACGCGAAAACTCACCGATCGTGACGTGACAATTGTGTTTGGATTACATTATGCGCCTTGTCTATGTGAAGTCAGAAACCAAAAAGGAAATCGCCGACTGAAGTGTAAATTTTTCAATAAAATCGCAAAAAGACAACACATTCCTTGAGGCCGAGGCTGTACACTGCCAGAAAGCCCGTCAGAGTTCAGTACCGCACTGGTGCGGTGCGGTGCTCATACAGAGATCACCCGGAGGAGGAGGAGGAATAACGACGGATGGAGACATTTTATGTGGTGTGCCCCGACATGTTATTTATTTTCGCCTCATTATGCAAACACAGCATTCCAAGCAGAGCGGTGTTTCGCACCTCACTCGGTGTCTGGCGGAAAGGACTTTTGATGGATAGAGACGCGATCGGGTTCGTTACCTGCTTTTCACTTGTCCTCCGTGGAATTCCGAATGAAACCAACCAAATAGGCGGACGGCCAAACCAATCGACCATGTTTATGACAGATGGCGCGATAAATCTCAGAAAACGCAGTACAACCACGAGAACATGTCTCGTCCTCCTGGACTATTTTATCACCTTGACTCGGACTCTGTGCCACACCCCACCGACCGTCACCCCAGCCGAGCTGTGTGGGTAGACGGAATCGCTTGTTGCTTTCTCACCACCACCAGACACACAGTCTGGCAATCCAGATGCGTATCGTCGACGATGTATGTGCACTTCTTGCCGTGTCCATGGGTGCGCGCACGCAGCCTGGTATGTCAGTGGAAGACCCTCAGGGAACGAAATCCACACCCAACTGCCTGGCTGGCTGGCATAGGAAAGCAGCTGAAGCACAAAAAGATCGTGGAAAGGAAAATTACTTGCGTCTTCGTTGTCGTGGTCGTCATTTTTGTGGACGCAATTCGATCCGCCACTAAACACTAAACGCGTTCTTGGGAGTCTGCGGTAAGCGTGAAAATCACACTCCAACTGTGGACTGAAGCGTAGCAATTGCAGCTTCTTAATTCGGATTTAATTTCTCGATTAACAACAAAATGGTCGCTGACTCCTGACTCTGGAGTGCGCGTTTTTGACATCTCTCTGTAGGTACAGCGAATGCGCGTGAAATGATCCCAAGCGGATAATGCAGTCCACAGGCAAATGGATGGATGGCCGTCTTTTGGTGGTGTGGTCTCACGCACAGTAAAGGGTATTAAATAACGAAAACAACCACGACGATCTGGCCTACGAAGAATGGAAACTCTGCTGCTCCTCAGACTGAGGCTCGATGCAGATGTGGATTTGGTTACGCACTAAACTGGGGCTGGAATGCGTTGAAACAAGGCCGGAATGTCTAGAGAGTGCTTTGACGAGGGAAACTGCAACCAGCTCTGCGAGAATGTGGCGATAAGTTGTTTCTGGAATTTGCCCAGAGACCGCACTGAGCCGGATGCCTTTACACAGTGTAATTGATCTAATTCGGGCAAATGCGCGACAGGCATGGATTCCGATTGCTCAAAGTATTCACTGGTTCTGATGTGCCTTGACGCATGTGGGGAATATTTGTGGTCGCGAATTGATGGCCTGGTTAGAGTTGGTAAAAAATTATGGATTTCAATCGGAAGCCGGAATTGGACGGAGTAAGTTGATGATAGGCTACTTGAACCTACCCTGTAGGTAAAAACTTTCAGAAAATGCCTTTTCCATCGCTTGAATTGGTTCTCATGCGCGATTGGCAGAGGACTGGCTCAGATGTTGGCTAGTGCTTTAGTCATTCTGAAGACATTTTAGCTATCGCGGTAGCCTAGTCCGTACCTTGCGATAATACACATGCATCTCTGCGGCTGAGCTTCTCGTTGTCATTGATTACCATAGGTTTTATGTTCTCCATCACCATGGCGGCGCTACAGTCCTGGGAGGACCAACCAATGAGCACATCCAGTCAGCTCCATCTTTAGCCAGCTGCCTCCAGTTTCACACGCCAAGTTGGTCCCCTTCCACTTGCGTGCGCCACATAAATCGCGGACTTCCTCTACTGCGCCGTCTCTCGGGTGTGGATTCACTTCGGAGTCTAACTGGACGTAGATCATTTCCTCGTCATCAAATGAGTGCTCCGTTTGGATGTGACACTATATGATAGTAACTTGTCGTACTCTAGTCCGAAATCTGCCGGTTAAAATCCTCTTTCTCTGTGTGACCTCTGCGAGTAGTCTTACTCCCAATTCTCGTGGATTTCCAGAGGATTTACCAGGGTAGTCCAGTTTTGTGATGCACGTTAGGGATTTTTACTCTCCTGCCTCTAACCATTTCACAGCGTCATAATGTCCAACTTCCACTCAAGTTCTAGGAATCCAGTGGTTTGAAGTCCTTCGTTTCTTAAGTCAAGAAGCTTCTTCACATTCCACCAGAAACCGACCTTAGTCCGGCTACAACAGCCAAAAATGGAAAACGTGTCCTTATCCGTGGTTGGGTGTCAGTTTCGTAAGTTTTATGTATTGATAGCATCCAATGCTAACCCACGTTACCAATTCAGGAACCACTAGATTGTTTGAACTCTCGTGAATAACTGTGAAACCCATCCAATCATTTCGCCAGGGCCCAACTCATCTCTTCCATGATCGCGTACCTCGTCACGTAAAAACGAAACGATTCGGCCCCAGAATGCCCGTTTTTACGTGACGATTTATACGATCACGGAAGAGATGATTTGGCTACAGCTCTTATCTTCTATAGTATCTAGCGCAAATCTACTTATTTTACTCTGTCTCTCTAAGAATTTCAATTGAAATCAATCTAGAGGCCAGCTAAGGGCGTTTGTCATCCTGATTTTTCCTAAATTACCTCACGTGACTAAGCACAGCCAACGCACATGCATAACTTCCAACCACTTGTAATTCTCTCTCAACCCACATAACTTTTGAGAATGACTTCCGCCTGAGTATCCTTTCTACACTCCTCACAATCTTCACTATTTAGAATCCATTGTCAAGCAAAACAATACCCATCGAGCCAAGAAAAACCCTCGGTTTGCCAAAAAATAATTAGAAAAACCTACGCAAAGTCCTTAAAAACTTCAACGACTACATCCTTCATCGTCCTATCCACACGAAATAAGTTCGGAGAAGACACTTCAAACACCACACCACACTGCCAACGGCCTTCGATGAGGTCAACAATTAGAAAATGGATTCACAACTCACATTTGTATTCCAAGAAAAATCGAAATTACACTGCATCCTTGCTGTCGACAGGCATGCTACCAGAGTTTATTGCCCAAGTGTGGACTGCTTGTGTAGGAAGTCCTGCCATTTGACTGATGAACTTCGTCGCGAAAGGCAGCAAGGAGAAATCTCATCTACAGAACACCAATAAACTATCATTTTTGGCAGCCGTTCTCTATCCATTTTCAACGCGAACAACACGTCCTCAAGTTACTCTAAACATCCTACGCATGGATACATAGAGACAAGAATTCCCTATCGCTATTCAATGCCCACAGCTATCACCAGCACGGATATCAACATCCAAAGTTTGGCAATAGACTGTCGTGTTTTATGGTTAAGCACAGCAGGGCCAAAGGAGTGTTTTTCCGGGGAAAAAACACTCGCTGCGGGAAGGATAATTGTCGTAATGAGTTGGCAAACGACTTCTTACGAAAAATTATTTCATCTCAATGTCATTATGAATAACTGTTTATGATGTGGCAAATAGTTCGACAGGATAATCTCGGATACGTGATGTTTGCTCAGAGGACACAGAGAGCAGGCACTGTGGGATCGTTAACGTTCATAAATTTTCCGGGAATTATTCAGTGTTGGTTCTAACTGACTGTTCAGTCTGTTCCTAAGGGTAAGGGATATCCCTTGCGAAAACGATGTAAGGGAATTTTCCGATCAATTTGTTTGGAAATTTATTGGAACTCGGTAGTGAGTTGGGAGGTGAACAACGGTCTGTTTGCATAGACTTGAAGACATCTTTTGGGATTCTACTCAGTCTGAGAGAAAGTCATTAAGGATGTTGGAATCATTAACCTCATTCTCCTACTTGTTTGTTAAATTCTAACTTGTGACATACTTTCGGTTATCGAAAAACACAACAATTTGCCATTTATTTCAAGGATCTCTTCTACAAATTGGCTTTCACGCTGTCCTTTAGCAACATATCTGTTAAAATGTCACTCCCCTCAGCCACATCAGTATTAAGCCAATCACTTTCGGGTCGTCTCTTCAATTCGGACGCATCAAGATCCTCTTCCTCCTCGTCATCTTCTAAGGCTTCCAATCGACTCTGTTTGGCAAGTTTCTTGGGATTCCCCGGTGTCCTATGCTCATCGTCGACATCTTCCAGAGCCTTTGTGAATTCATTAGTTCCATCGTCAGTGTCTTTTGACTTTTTCAAATCATCCGTCGATGCCAAACGACACACCCGTTCGAGAAGTGTTGCAAAGTGACGTCGGAAACGATCGTAATCGAACTGGCCATGTGACATGTCTGTGTTTGCAGCAAGACTTCCCACCGACTTGTTTCGATTTAGCGGGCCATAATGATGCAGCATGTCGATGCCAGGTGCCATTGACTCTTCCCAACTCTGAAAGGAGCGGGATACAACTGTTTTTGAGTTTAAAAATGCATGGGGTCTTACCAGTTCTGTCCAATCCTCAACGGGTGATGACAGAATCGATGTGATTAGATTCGATGTTTTGGTTTCTAACTTCAAGCAGGAGACGATTAACTTTGTCACAACCAGGGCACAGGAAAGATCACTTCGGCGGCTGGAAGGAGATGAGAAAATAATAGAATTCAGTTGGATTCTTCTGGAAACGAATAAGAATCCAAGCAGATTGAGTCACAGTTCTAAAAATTCAGTCGAAGTTAGGTCTGAATCTGCCAAAGACTGCTCTTCACAAATACATTCCACAAAAGTAGATTTCAAAGAATGTCTTAAGCGCAAGGAATGCTTTCTTTCCCCGGCGCCATCGATCAAAACTGGCAGAATCAGTGTCCATCTCTGTCTTTCAGGTTGTCAAGCTATCCAGAACCTGACACATTTTCCTCCCCTAAATTTGTTGTTTGCCATATGACTATTTTCACTCTAAAGCTACAACCCTTACCATTTCTGCAAAGAAATGGTACTTGCCAAGCCCACAACACCCACCTCTTTTCAGCAGTTCTCAGCTCCACCAACTTGTCACCTTCGGCAACCAAATCATCATAATTCCGTTCAATCAGCATCAGAAGACCGTCTGTTGGTTCCCCATCCACCTTCGACTGGAGTGAACGTTGAAATAACTTAAATTGATTCCAGAGTGCATCCATTAGAACCTGCAAGGATGCAAAAAGGTTTTGCAATCACTTATTAGGTTTCACACGGCCCTCCCTCGGTCCCACACATACCGTCTGTTTGCGAATATCCTCTTGAATCGAGTGATGATTATCGATTCGATTCAGCATCTCTACCGCCGGCATGCTGGGACTTGCTAAAACCGCTTTTGTGCGGCCTTCTCTATCTGTCCTTTTGGTTTTATGTCCTTTCCGAGAGATTGCATCCTCCCTCTTCGCTTCCGCATCATTGATTGTGTTTACAATCCGTTCCAGGACCAAAGGAAATGCTTCCAAACTATCCGACTGCAGCCTTTATTTGCAAATAGATTGCATTTAGAGGAGGGAATACAGAAACCCACCCATCTCATCGTCGTCCTTACCGAATCCTGTTCGAGTTCTTTGCGGTGACAATTGTCACAATCTCATTGCCAGAGGACTGCAACAGAGTCAACCCCAGTGCCTGGACATCATTATCGATGCTGCAAAATTCTGGAAAAAATCCAGACAATTTCGATGCAATTGACTTGGAATTGATGTTAAGCGTGACTTTCATCGTGGCCGTTTTCTGTGGTGCAGTCGGCCGATAGAGCATCGCCAGCGGAAGGTACTCTATTTTTGTCAGCACTCGCGGGATACCCTGGAAATGGAAATCTTTAGTTTGTTCAACCATCGCTACGCACGGTTACCTGTTTATTTATGAACGAAGCCAAAACCTCTACTTTCGTCGTCTCGATATGTAAATTTTCCGCCAAATAGAACTGCATCTGCAGCTCATCCTCGGTGTTTGGTGCGACGTCGGTGTATGTCAATGTATCCTGGGAACAGCATATACCTTCAGGTGTATTGATAGAAATTTGAATCTCTTCCAGAGCTGCAGTTGATTTGAATTTTAAGCATCCCTCACACATGGGGTTTCCGGTGAGATCTTGTGGCACCTCGAAGCTGCATTCGTTCAGTTGCGGACCGATTGTGAATTCGAGTCTCAGTTCATGCTCTGCCATTTGGTTAATAACATCAATGTCACCCAAGTCGATTGCCTGTTTGATTTCATCCTCCAGTTGGAGTAGTTCTCTGTGAGCTCGTTCGAAATTCATTTCTTCGAGGTTGAGTGGTGGAACTTGAAAAACGTGCGGTTCGGAACCCAGGTAGGAGACATTGAGCGTGCCGGTGGAGCTTAAGGTGACTATTCCACCGGGAAGGTTGCTTAAATTGGAGCGTTGCACTGCAATGGGAACATCCTCGAGCTGAGCAGCCCAGATCAAATTTGGTCCTTCGTAGATGAAAAGCTTTGAGTTCTCAGATATGACTGCGGTTACTAACCGGGCGTCGGACTCTGTGAAAGGAAAATTATTCTTTCAAAATAAAGTCTTGACAGATTCTTTGACAATGTTGCACAAAGCTGCACTAAGCTGCAGCACAATTGACATAGGGGTGAGAAGTTTCCATAAGCGCTGTTAATATCCCGAGGGACAATACAGACGGACTTCTTATGATAGCATTTCAGTTTGGGTTAAACCAGGGCAACTCCGACAGGCTTCAGGACTCTATAATATGCCAACAGTTTAAAAGCCTAAGGAAGCTACAGTACAATTGAGCATATATGAGCACTGGAAGACTGAAATAGCTGGAACACACCAGTCGAACCCATCACATTGCTTTTGCTTGTACCTTGATACAGAAGTCGAAGGGTACATAGCACTTAAAGCTCAAATTTTACATAACTTCTTTGTCTGAGAAGAGAGTCTGAGAACCATAGGATGTCACATTTCCCTTGCGTTACAAACTATGGAAGAAACAGGCGATCGGAGCTCAAAACACTATCTGCTGCAGAGTTGAAACTGCTCTCTTCTTGCTTCGGATGAGAACGAATCGAAAAAGCGATTAAGCTTTCTAGAAAGTGGAGTTATAACGCATTGTTACTTCCTCACAATGCCTCCTGGATAAACCAAAAGGTGAACTAATGAGAATCGTTGGATTCATGTGACCCACTAGTTGTGGCTATCTTCTCAGGAAGTAGGGGACTTAGCAAAGCCCGTCGAAGAAGAACCGGTTTAAGATTCAAATCACGTCATGCATCGGCTGCCATTATCGGTCACGAAAAGGAAAGGAAAAGGAAATTTTCCAAGCTACAGATAGAAGGTCCGGTTCAACTCTATATAAATCGTATGAATTCTACCACGAGCAGAGACAGCGGCTGTTTGTACACAGTTTTTCTGCCAGAAGTATGTACAGGCAAAAACTCTTGAGCATCTGCTACGTACATATGTAAGTAAGCGAGTGACGACGATCCACATCAAAGATCCATTGCATCACCCTCTTTAGTGCTGAAACATTGTTTCCAACAATTACTTCTTCGAACTGCTTCCGATGACAGAGTTTTCCTAGGCCTCTCGAGAAGACCCCCAGCAGTAACCCCAAGCACAGAAGACCAGTGTCAGCACTGCCAGTAAGGTATCACGGTTCGGCTAGAACGTTACGATGGACAGATGTAACCTTGTAATAGTGAAGGAATTCGTCGTCCTAGACTCTGCTATCAGTTCTGCAAACGACATCAGCGTAGAGCTCCTTCGCAGAATAACACTCGCTGTTACTATGGCCTTACGAGACAATTACCTAGCAAGACCCTAACGAGAAGAACCATGGAGACGCTATACAAGTCGTCAACCTCGTCGTCCTGCTGTAAGATACAGAAGCATAAACTTGATCATTCAAAATTATATGAAACCGCACTTGGAAGGTCTACGTTCAATCATGATCGGTTTAAGGAGAGAAAATCGAACCGAGCCGGCTCGGCCATGTAGAAGGAATGAACCCCAATACTTCAACCCGTAAAAGCATCGTTTACACCTCTAAGGGACTCCGCAGAAGTGACCACTACATCTTTGATTGCGTGCGCAAAAAGAGTCAGCCTGGACCAACTCAGCGTATGCAACTTGAGAGCTCGCACAATGACTCTTAGAAACTATCGTTAGTAGGCTTAAACAGGACTAATGTAATGGAATTCATCCACAACATGCAAGCGGCACCAAGCTTAGTTAATCCTTAAGGAGAATCTCTGAACACCTTTCGATAATTTCACCTAAAACTTCGCGTCCTAGTTAGCTGTCCTATTGGGATTAAATCCTCCTAAACAAGATTAGAATTTAGGCGAAAAGGATTTAAAGGCTACACAGATAGGTCCGGCACTTTCAGTTTTTAAGGATTTCGCCCATCACACTCTTCGGTTCAGAGCTCTCTTGCGTATATAGGAATAAACTCCTTGTTAGAAAATCGCTCTTTACTCAAATTTTTCGACCAGTTCTGCCTCTAACCTCCAGAAATCAAATCATTTTTCTCAATTCGCTGTACAAAGACTTCACAGTTTCAACCCTTACTTACCCCAATAGTAGCCGATGACAAATGAATAAAAGCACTTCGGTGAATAGTCCAGCTTCAGAAAGAACTCCACCTTTCCATGATCACTCACAGCCATAAGATTCCGTTCCCCTAAAATCATAATCGACGTTGAAGCCCTTCAAACAAGAGAAATTCAACCTCAAGTAATTCAACTTATTTCCAAACACTTACTCTTTCGCTTGCACCGGTGTGAGATCCAAAACACCCTCGCCCAGACAAAGTGACCATATTGGGGCTGCATCTGACTTATTTATCGCCGAGTGGGATAAATCCTGATAGCTGGGACGGAAGCATATTGAAATGAATGTCAAAACTTTCAAATTAGTTCATTTTGCAGAACAAATCACATCCTTTTGTCATCGTGAGCCCCACAGGCATCTCCATATTTCATTAACTTTCCCAATGACACACTCCCTCCGACTGTAGCCAAAATATAAATCTAACAAATTGCCATTCTAATGTCGTACGCTCTCGGATTTCCTTAAATCAAGTGCATTAATTAAGCAGATCCTTCGCCAGGACTGTCGCAACTGGCACCCGTTTAGAAAGGCAAGTGACAAAGTTTTCCCTTGTCCGGAGCTCAGCCCACTTCCGGACGACAACAAACAGAGCGTAACGACTGGCAAGCGGCCAACAGCTTATCCCACCGAACAAATACTAAAAAGGACACAAAAATTAATTAAAACTCACCTAAAACTCTGCAAATGCCAGGACGAGTTGACACGCAGAAAAGAGTCGGTCCGTTCAACGTACACCACCGCGCTAGGCAATGGCCTTGGTCCGGGTAAGTTACATTCGTATGAGATGCCATCCTGTTCGTAGAACGTCAGACTTCCGTCCAAGTGTCCGATGCAGAAGAACTCACGCCCTTTCACTTGACCAAAGTGTCCTTTGCACAAAGAGAAGGCAGCTCGTGCAAACGTATGCTCCACCACTGTCTGCAACTGCGAGTGACTGCCATGTTCGGCGACTCCGTCCACGGTGGTCAGGTTGTAAATTGCCAAATTGTTCGGATGCAAAATGGCCAGTTGATTTGTGTTCTCACTGCGGAAGGTCCTGCGGTAGTGGATGATGTTCAGTGACATGGAAAACATGGAATTATATTATTCAGCGTTGCCACGGGAAGGGGTTCCGAAAGATTACACTTCTTGGCAGCTTAGAGGAACCGAACTACTTGCTTACCCAGTGAAACGTCCGGAAACAACTGCTAGGATTGGTGCTTTCAACTGGCACTCCAGCAATAAATCGGTAGCCTGGGATTCGTTTAAATTGTGATTGGAATCGATTTCTGGGTTGGGATAGAAAATACTCAGCAGACCGCTGTGCGAACCGACCACAATATAATCCTTTTCGTGGTCTTCCAGCCCGAAGCGGGTGCACAGCAGACTGGCTATGTCGTAGTTCTCTTCGATATCGGTGCACTGGGCTGTCCACCAGGTACGCACCTTGAAAAGGGACATTTCGTCGATGTACTTTCACGAAACGTGATTTACTTCTACTGAATTGCCACGGGGGTGTTTGTTTGCCAAAAACCGTTGCTATGGAGGGAATTGTTGTGCAGGGATATACGGAGTGGTAAGTTATAGAAAATAACTTTTTCTCAGAGTGTTGGCAACAGAAACAACAGGTGTTATTTCAACCAAGGGTGGGAGCTTAAATTAGGTCGCCTGTTAAATGACATCGATACGTATGGAGGAAGTGAATGTAAATGATGTTGCTGTGATCGTAAGGTCTAGCAGTCCCCTATCCTGATTCTCTGCACTACGTGTTGCTATAGTTTAGACATGTAGATCGAGGAGTTGGGTTATGCTAGGGTGGCGGATGGGCCTCACATTGACTAGTACACTGATGATTCTAAAATGGAAAGCGGATATGGGTGTGAAATATTCTGCCAGAGCGCCTAGACCAAGGGTGTCCAACCTTTTTGTTTCTCTGGGTCAGATTGGAAGAAGACATGGTGTTTTGGGCCACAAGTATATTACCATAGCTGACGAGCGTTCTGTTCCTGTTTCTGTTGTTTGTTACTTGGCACCTGTAGCACAAAAGCGCACACAACATTCCTCAGTAAAATGGGCATGCTTCAATGGACGGGCCGCATTGATACCTGCCTTGGGCCGCGGGTTGGACAGCTTTGGCCTAGACAAACCTCTTCGTTAGCCTTGATAGTTTAGATGCGGGGTGAAATACCTCGTTAATGATCGAGGTATCGTAGAACTGTCCAAATATTCTGCAACTCATATTAGCCAATGCCGGACAAGCGCAAAATTGGTGCTTCAGTGTTTCAATTGCCTTTTATTCATTGCAGTTTCGGCATATGTACATACTGGTATGTATGTCTGTCGAGACTAGTCCTAACCTGCGTGCGTGTTATCCAAAAACAGTGTCCGGTGATTATGCCAAGAGGTATATTGCATTCCACTCTGAAGTTCACTGAGAATATGGAGTATCGGATGAAGCGTGAGGATCCGTAGGAGAGGAGACAAAACTAACCCTGTGGTGAACCCCTCGTT
This sequence comes from Matsumyia berberina, assembly GCA_917880715.2. NCBI lineage: Eukaryota > Metazoa > Arthropoda > Insecta > Diptera > Syrphidae > Matsumyia > Matsumyia berberina. The sequence goes on from OU862870.1 coordinate 123,923,634, forward strand.
GTAATCGTTTTAAAGCGAAGACCCCGTTCTGCAGTTGTAAAGTGGCCGACTGGATAGTCTTTCCAGAAACACAAATAGCGCTTGTGCGCCGTTTTGATACCACAACTCACGTGACCTACGTGTCACTGCTTGTGTCTAAAGCGGGTAGTTTTCGTATCCATCCTGTGGAATTTTTTTACAGTAATTTCAGATAAATAAGCTTCTAATCCAGATTTTCGCAATTATTCATGTCGTGCGTGTTACATTTTTCGCACGAATGGAAGGGACCTAAGAATTATAGCCGACTCCGAATGGTGTTCCGTGGATATGGTTGGGGCTTGAACCGACGCAGCTCGAACAGCAGCAGACCAACGCGCTAATCACTGAGCCACGGCGACCAAGAAATTTCAGATAGGTCTTCGACAAAGGCTTTGCCAAGTGTGAGGTGACTGGCTCCACCTAATGTCGGGCAATCGCAGGGGAAGTGAAACATGTTTTGATTTTCCTATGTGTTGTTACAGCTTTGGCAGTAAGTGTCGAAGGAACTACCTTACTTGGCAGCGTGTGTACCAATTGGCCAGTGGCCAGTACTAACTGCAACAATTTTCGCTTTCCCGGTTCGGGTTCTATTAATTAATTCGTGCATCATATTTTGGTTTTAGGTGGGCCATGTTGTTAGAGATATGATAGTTTTCTAAATTACTAGCCGATACCCGCGACTATGCCCGCGTAGAAAATATCCTTCCCCGCGTTTCAAGCCGTTAATGAGTAGGTATAAACTTTTAATTTCTCATATTAATTTTTCAAGGCGTCCCCGTAAACAACATTCCTGGCAACGGCAGTATTTCTTTCCCCCCTAGTTGTAGCCCACAACACAAGATCAAGAATATACACACAAATATACATGTGTATGGACTTACATGTGTAAATGATTTCCTGCCAAATAGGTAGGATTATGTATCGTAGAATATTTGTGTTCAAGTAAATGCGACTACAACAAAAAATATTTCCATCAAATACATACATACATGAATAGATATCATGCTGAGAGAAGAAAAGCAGCACAAAGAAAAATGAAAAAACTACCCTTGTACAAATGGACAAAACAAAAACAACACACGATCACGAAACGATATGTGCCGCTGACTACGGTTGCGCATTACTATAAATAGCAAAACTTTAACGCCCTGTATCTTGGCCCACGGTTATAATTTTGAAAAACGGTAAAACACGTGTTTAATTATTTCTGTCATAGAATATATCCACCAAATTTAAATTCCAAAGTCCAATTTTAATTTTGTTTTTTCATACAAACTTGAACACCCTGTAACACCCTGTTAAAGCTGAGTTTCGAAAAATCCCTTCTTAGTGGGTGTCTACTCCACAAAAGGAAACTACTGTCCAAATTCCAAGTTTCTAGCACCAGCGGTTTGGGCTGTGCGCCTATCTCTGGTTCAGTCAGTCAGTCAGTCAGTCAGGACAAAGAGTTTTATATATATAGATTCCAGCGTTGGCAATTGATAGTGTTTGAAGGTTCCGCCATTGACAATTCCCAAGTTAGAGTACACATACAGCCTCCGTATCAAGCGGTGAGCACTGCTCTAATAATTTTTCTCCATGCCGGTGTATATATGTTCAGGACAACTTTCAGGTTTTTGACTTTCTGAGAGAATTGGATTATTTCGCGACGTATGTTGGCGATTTACTTACTCACGGTTTAAAGTCGAATCTATATTAACACAGTTCCAAAAAAGTAAATTAAAAACACCACCTCTCCAGTTTTAATCACATTTATATGTACTTTTATTTTTATATTTACTATATTTTATGTAGATTTTTTGTTTGTTTTTCTTTTATTTACATTTAGTGTACAAAAATTGAAATTTAAATTAAAAAAGTTAAAATCATAAAAAAAACTTAAAATACTCCTTTTTTTTTCGTTAAATTAATTTTTTTTTTCTCCCATTTTTTTATTTTTTTCCATTTTGTTTCCATACAAAATTATTATTTTTTAAGAATTTACACTACTTAAACATTAAATACAGTATCATTTAATAATAATACAAAAAAGAATTCACTTTAACAAACAAACCATGAATTTAGTTTTAATTTCTCTTGTTTTTTGTTTTAAGAATTAATTTTGATAGTAGGAAAATAGTTCATAGTACACAGTTTGTATAAAATAAAGTTTTGATCTAAAAGAAGTATATTTCTTTTGAAAAAAACAGAAACAAATAATCCGATACCCACATCACCCGTGTTTCTTATGAATTAATTGTCTCTATGTAACGTGTTAATTTCATTTTAACCTACATACTTTGTTTTTTTTTTTAAATTATTTTTGTCCTTGGAATATTGGAAACAATGAACTTTTTGTATTATTAGATACTACATATATACCATTTTTTTTCCTTTACTTTTTTTGTTAAACTAGTAATACTTACATATTTCTCAGAAAAAAAATTCAAGATCAATTTCAAATTTTACTGTTCTCCTTTTTTTTTTTTTGTTAAAACTTCAAGAGCAGCTTACATTTAGATTTCTAAACTTGTATAGTGACTCTGACTTAATTAAAATCTCTTAAATATTTAATTTTTCTTATTTAGCATAAGTGAAAGTAAAAAGAAGAAAAAATCCCTTGTTTTTTTGATTTGAAAATGAAAAATATAACAATTGTTAGTAAGCCTCAAATTTTCAAGAGGTAACACTTTTTCGTTAGATTATGTTATAAATACATATATTTATAATTTTTTTTTTATAAACAAACTCTATGTATGTATGTTTGTCATTATATTATTTTTTAAGTACTTTGTTGAATGTCCATTGTTGGTTGTTTTTTTTTCATTTGTCACGTATATACATATATTTGTTATGTTTATTTGAAATTTGTTGTAATTGAAGTAATTGTTTATATTCTCATTTGTATATTTACTGCGTTAAGTATTTTTATATATTTTTTTAAGCGTCCACAACACAATTAGTGAAGAGAAGAGGAGTGAGAGTGTATTATGAGGGGAGAGGTAAAAACTGAGAAGAGATTCGTTTATTTTGTTTTTTTTTTTTTGGTTTGCAATTAGTTTTGGTATTTTTTTTTTTACTTTGTAGGCTGAAAACCAACCAAAAAGAAATTTAAAGGAAAGCATAAGATTTAAATTAGTTTTAATTTGTAATTTTTGTTTTGTTATTTTTTTTTATTTAAACTTAAATTAGAGAATTAATATTTAAATGACAAACACATAATGTAGGTTATATGTTTGCAATTTTTTTTTTTGTTTCTTATTACACTTAACATTTAATGGTTCTAGATTTAAAGGTTTACGGTGGTTAATAATGGCGGTGATCAGCGCAACAGGGGGTTTGCATGAGATTTCGAACGGAACTTAGTCTCCATTCGTAAAGTTAAGGTGTAGACGGTCACGTCTCCATACAGAGTAGGCCCAACGACGAGGAATTATTCCGGTCCGCAGAATTTGACTGCTGACATTTGTTTTCCTCGTAAATAGAGGCTCTGCGTTAAACAGAACCTAAGCATCGGATTGAGTGCATGTATCATATCTGCTGTGTTTTCACTGCTTCTCAATTTTAAAGCATAAACGACGATGCTATAAGAGAAAATTGTTAAGTATTGATTGAAAATTACCCGAATGATCTTCCCACCTAGCTTGAAAAATGAAATAATTTGCCTCAAAACTATGCATAATGCGACATTTACAGAAACTGAAATTGTATCAGTCGCAAGAGATCTCCTTGTGTCATTGAAAACTATTTTTAAGTTCGAGTTAATAAACATTTCTGGAGAACTGTTCACACCTAACAGTTGAGGGGTAAGATTCGAAACAAAAATAGAAGTTCTATTCTGTGGGGGATTTTATGAAGAACACAAAATGATTACAATGACCATCTAGTACCATTACGAAGTGCAATTGGGCTAAGTTTGCGTCACAATTTTAACTAAAAGCATGTAAACTTGAAGGAGGCTAAGATACATAGAAAGTTCACTGGGCAGTAAACAGCGCAATTTATTGAAATCCTTGTCCAAAATACTTTCATTGATTAGATTGAGTAAAACGAAAAAACGAGCAACTCAGAATTTGGAATGCCACACGATTTTTCAAACGTTCTAATTCCTGTGTTTCACCAGGTCGTTGTGGAATCAAACGAAGAGCACAGTCCTTTTCAGGTCCCGCCGGGTACATACAAAACAGCACATCTAACTGGACAAACTTCGAATTACACGCAAAATAAATCTGCAGTTTCTGGTGTGTGCGCTGTGGGTTTCTTCAGTATGGTAAGACTCCGAATATGTACGCCCAGTGAGCGTCATTCACCCCAACTATCCCAAATTTGCAAACCCCATTTGCCGCTCAGACCTACCCCACAACCACCTTGTGTCTTTCTTTCAATTAAATTTCTTACTTTTCCTCTTCCAATTTGTTGTGATCCGAAACAATTTTGAATAAAAAAAAAAACAATCAAATTTCTCCCATCACTAGAACCATTTTCAAAGTTCAAAACTATTTATCGACAGAAAAAAAAAAAACTAATTCATAAAAATACACGAACATAAAATGAAAATTTAAAGAAAAAAACAATCATATTTCCTAATTAATGAGTTTTTTTGCTTGCAACTAAAGAAATAAAAATTAAAAAAAAAAAAAGGAGAAAAATGCGCAACACTTACACAAATGAAAGCAACAACTTTGGCGACACGAAAAATTGTCAATTGAATGAGTTAAAAGTGAAAAACTTAAACGAACAAAAGAAAAAGAAAAGATTAAATAGAAAAATGCATTCCCTACTCTTTTTCATTACGCATAATTTTCTTTTTGACTAAGGTGCGTACCTGTTGCTGGGTGGTCTGTTGTTGTTGCTGTTGCTGTGCTTGTTGCTGCACAGATTGAACGGTCTGGGATTGGGCCTGCTGCTGCTGGGTCGTTATTGTTATGGCGCCTACTTCTGTCGTCTGTCCACCAGCGGATGATGTATTGGTTGTGATCCCTTGGACATTGCCACCCATGTTGCTCATAGACGATACATTGACTTGCTGTTGCATGCTTTGCGATTGTTGGACTGTGACAGCCACCAGATTGCCACTGGAATTCGTTTGCAGACGGACGGGACTTGCATTCTGTCGCTGTCCTTGCTGGTTTTGTATGGCCGTAATGAGAGCTTGCTGGGTTTGAGCTTGTGTGGCGCCAGCGGCTACCTTGATGGTACCTGCTATGTTTTGACCGGCTGCTACATGAGCGCGAATGTTTCCTGCTGTTAACGCTTGCGCTGAGGACGCGGAAACGACCTAAAAATCACAGAGAAAATAAGTTTAGTTTCGTAGAATAGTCAACACTCTTCTGAGACCTTTGACGAATAGACCCCTTCTCACCTGAATAGTTTGCCTGGCGTTTGGTTGAGATGCCACCGATACCGGTATCACTCGTCCCACACTGGTCTTACCAAGAACCAATCCAGCTGCGGCTAGTGTTCCTGGCTGTCCTTGTCGCATCACTTGTTGAATCTGTTGCACAGTCACCGAACCGGGGAGTGATTTTGTGTTCTGTATGTGAACCAATTGTGTCTGTACGCCTGGTTTCTGGCCCACTTGGCCACCTTGCGCAATCTGCGTCATTTTACTTAGTTTCCTTGGTTGTGCTATTGCCAAATGCTGCTGCATATGCAACTGTCTCATCTGCGATTGGTTCGCCATGGTGACCTTTATTTGGCCGCCTGGCTTCACGTGTGACAAGGCCATGTTAACCGTGCCACCTTGTCCAGTGGTGGTCATATTACCTGCGGAGGTTTTCACTAACGTTGCAATCTGTTGCTGGCCCGACGTTCCAGGCTGTTGCTGAATTTGAACATTAGCCGGGGTTAGGATTTGACCTTGTTGCAAGACTTGCGTCTTGGGCTGGGCGATAACTTGGCGTTTTACCAGCAACATTTCGTTGTCAGTCACTTGACGGGCGATGGTCTGCTTGCCTCCAACTTGCTTGATAAATTGCGTGCGACCTTGATTGTGAGCTACTTGAACGGTGGCAACAGAGGTGACAACGCCTGGAGCTCCTCCAGGAGTCACATTAGCTGCACTGACGGTGGCCACGGACACTTTTTGGCCCTGAACTTGAACTGTCGAGCCAGTTTGAACGATCCCACCTTGAATGATGGTACCAGCTGCGTTCACCAAAGTGGTTTGACCTCCGGCTGTTTGAACTACCTGTCCGCCTTGGCCTGGTGTCGTCTGCAAGACCTTAAGCTGTTGTCGCTGGCGATAGAGCTGAATCTGAGCTGGTTGATTTGTAAGCTTTCCAGTTTGCTGTAGCGAACTGACAGGAATGCCCTTGGTTACAACCTGCTGAGATCCGGGCATTGAGAGACGCAATTGCGCACCTTGGAATTGTGCCTGTGTCACTGTCTGACCAAGACTGCTCATAGAGACAATTGTGGGACTCTGTGAGTTTGGTCTCTGTTGCAAAACTACGTCTTGAAGGCAGCCAGGAGCTGCTACGATCCTCTGAGCTCTCAGAGCAGACGTATTCAACGTCGTAACAGTCGCGTTTGGCTGCAAATTTGCCGAAGTGGTCAGAACTGTGCCCACTGTAGCCAATTGTGACACAGAAACCACCTGTGGCAAGCTTTGAGACGGCAACGTCTGAACCAGAGTTGCCATTTGCGGTTGCGACACCAATGAAGATGACGAGGTTATGTTCTGGGGCTGGATCGAGACAATCTGCGCCGATTGTGTGCTCTGATGTTGGACGTTGGAAAGAGTAGACACTGGCGTCGTTAGCACGACAGATACCGATGAAGGCGTAACCATATTCCCCGATTGCTGCAATTGAATCTGTTGTGCTCCCGACTGCGTCAGTTGTTGAATTTGTCCGTGTAGAAGACCTGACTGTGGTGTCACTATTGCTTTCACAATTTGCGCGGTCTGCTGATGCACCGCACGCGTCTGCATAATTTGTCCACCCTGTTGCTGGATGACATTTGGCAACTGCTGCTGTGTCTGTTGCAGTACAATCGCTGTCTGCTGTCCTCCGGACGTCTGTTGGACCTGTATCTGCTGAGAAATCTGTTGTTGTTGCGATTGTTGCTGCTGCTGTTGTTGCTGTTGTGGCGAATGACTTACAATTTCCTGACTTTGAGTTGGGGGCGGTGCTCCTCGAGCCTGCGCTGGCATTTGCATTGTGCTGCGTTGCTTCTCACGCAACTTGTTTGCCTTTATCATCGCAATATTCAAAGCACTCAGTGGATTGTCATAATTAGCGATACCGAATTCTTTCAGCACTTCAGCATGCTTCGGATTCATAGGACTCGGCGCACTAAAGTGTCTCTTTGGCGGCGGAGCTTTCTTCAAGAACGCCGTCTTGATGCTATCAAACTTCGACTTCATTAGTTTGGTGAATGAGTTATTATTGTCAGCGATGAAATTCTGCGACGTACGCAATGATTTGACGCCACCTTTGATGCACGCTTTCATTGCTGATTTGAGTTTCTTTTGCTTCTTGGGACTCTCCAAGAGTTTTCCCTCCTCGCGTGGCACAATAACAGCTTCATAGCGCCAGCGACAGTGCTTCGGTGATCGGTAAGTTTTTGCATACATGTTGACTATCTCTGCCACCAGGTCCCAGTTGGGAGTATGTCCTGGCGACAACAGCATCAAATTGATCGGCAGTCCCTGTAGGTTTGACAGGACATGCACAATGGCAATATCCTCGTATACACTCCATTCGACCATGCCTTCCGGCTCCACCAATGGTTTGGCTTGAATTTGTGGTTTTAAGCCCGGTATTTGGACGTTTGGTTTGAAAGTTCCTCGATACTGTTGCACCTTGAGGTCGCGTCGAATCTTTAGCATCGCACCCGATGGTCGATCGAATAATGATCGTGGTGCAATGAAGTTATCGTCTTTACGTATTTTTGGTGGTCTCCTACCGTCAAGCAGGAAACCAGCCTCCGTACGGGAACGTTTGTATTCTTTCTTTACATAAACCGGCGGTAAATGGGACTCTGGCATTATATCAGTGTCATACATAAAACTCAATGAGTGATCGATGTAGATGTCGTTGTCATTTTGCGGTGGCGTCGGTGGGCACCACATCTATATAAGGAAATTTATTGTTAAACCATGCAAAGTAGAAGAAATAATTGACCACAACACATCACACGGAGTGCTCTTCCTAATGTGTGGCATTGAAAAATTGTACGCTTGACTCACCGGCATTTGTTCCATTGTGTTGTCAGATATCCAGATCTACAGTGGGGACAAATTTTTATGGAAAAAAAAAGGGAACGCATTAAATATCCTCCTTATTATAAAATCAAATCTGTTTTGGTCTTAATTAAATGATTTCCTACTTTTTTTTGGCTGTCATCCGTAGTTTAATTAATTTGAAACACACGTCCGCGGAACGTAAACACTAAAGGCAGAAAATTCAAAAGAAACAAGACGACATTGGTACGCAGGTTTTCGCAGTAATTCAGCATCAAAAGCAACAAGTCGATGGATCACTGCACAGAGCCAAGAGAGACGAGGGTTAAAGATGGATCACGATATTTCTCGCGATAAAAACTACACCCAGTGTTGTTGTATGGGGAATATTAGATTTCACAAAAGTTCCCGACAACTACAAAGCAGCGTAACTATCGTCTAAAAAGTGCAATCCGGCATAAGAAAGACGAAATCTATTACGCCAAATACGGCAGAGCTTTCTATTGATGGGGACCTTAAGTCAAAGAAAGATTTTGACAAGAAAACTTCAACCATGTCAACAAATGCCTGATGACAATTTACATTAAAGCCAGAATACAGAATTGAGCACTGATACACGTGTAAAAAGCACCATCCAACCTTTAACCAAGGGTGCCTGGGGTAATGTCCAAAATATGGCGTTAAAATCTTTTTTCGACGATCGGAAAGATCGCGTCGCGGTTTACACACCGCAATAAGATTAATACCGCCTGTGATGTGCCCGATTTCACCACAACAAACCTCCTATTTTGACAAAGAATGCTAACAAGCACATGAACCATTCAAGAGGCTTATTAAGCAGCGATACAGGGAAAGACAAGAGCTGTTTAGGAGACCCACAAGCCAAAGGGTTCAGCCCGGTTTTATCCAACAGAAAGATGGCAACGTTCAAAGTCTTACCAAAAGGGTATAAACAAAATATAAGAAGGCTACAAAGCCCGAATCTACACAGACAAATAGAGAAATCTCGACGTTGATGACCAACAGTCCGCAGTTGGGCAGAATGAGTCATTCAACAGAAATTTCGAAAAGATATTCACCAGTTCCCTTTTGATTTCAAATTTTGCCTATTAAAGTATAAGTAGAGGCAAAAGAGGTTAAAAATCTTACGAAACCGATGAATATCAGAGAGATGATATGCTGCTACTTGCAATCATTCAAGTTGTATGTGTTATTCGTACATTTTGCCCACGAACGGAAGGGAACTACAATTTATTTCCGTATCCTAAAGGCAAATTACGAAGCTTCTTCATGACAAATCATACTCTCGGAGGTTATTAATCTCTTGACGACAGGTGATGCTGCGAAAAACGTGCTAGGGCACAAATCTGCATATGTGCTTCGCACAGCAGTCCAATGCACTAACCACTCAGCCTCGGCGAACCTTACACCCCGTCTCCACGAGTCAGAATTTCAGACAAGAAACGAAACTGGAAGGAAAAATTGCTCGTGGAGACGGGTAAATTCCAGACAGATTTCCGACGCGACACTTCCGTCTGGATTTATTTCGTGTCTTCGTTTCCAGACTGAAACCCTGACGGATTTTTGACATTTGAGCGTTTGGCAGGTAGATTTTCATTCGATTGTTGGTTTTCATTGAGTGAGCATGGCAGATTGGCGAATATCGCTTAGCAGATGCTCTTCCAAATTATGCAATTCCCTTTTTGGCAAAAATTGATTTACTCAGAAACTATGTTTTCGCTTTTTTCCGGTTAATTTCTCTATTTCTGCCAATGCTTTTAAAGGCTTTAATGCAAGAATTGCGCGCTGTTTCCTTCTTGACAGAGATTGCCCGGCAAAGGAAAAAAAAAAATTCGGACATGCAGTCTGATTTGTAGTTAGACTGAAATCTTTCTCGTGGAGACGGGGTGTTAGAGTTTAAAGAAAAAATCGCCGATTTTTTCCCGAGATCACGTCGTTATTTTCCCAGGATTACTTTTCTTGTCCCACTCAAAAGGAGCAGCTGGGCAGAAGAAAATTAAAGGTGGAACGTCCGTTTTATAAGGAAACGCAACCAACTGGGTGCACGAAACTCAAGGCACTTACGTATGATAGAACAAAACCGTCGTTTTACCATACTTGGAGATCCACAGAACGCAGATGACAATGACAAGAAATAGCAGAAATTGTAAAATGGAAAAAAAAACTGTAAAAATTCATACGGATGTCAGCCTTTTTTACGAATACTCTTTCTTTTTATACAAAAAAAAAACTACTTTCCATGCGCCTGTGTTTAACTTTTGTTTCTTTGCTAACTTTTAAGTTGTGTGTGCTTTGTTAAATTTTATTTTTTCTCTATAAAATATTTTCTGTTTTCACAAGTCGAATTCAAAGTTAAGGAAAAAAAAAAATCAAAATAATTAAAATAAAACTTAAAAAGAAAATGCAAAAAAAGCAATAATAATCTGTGGCCGTTTGGAAATGGCAAAACATTTATAAACAACAATAAACAAAGGCTGTTTTGGTGCCCCAAATAAAATTTTTGCCTACACGAAAAAAAAAATACAAAACGAATGATTAATCACAATCACAAAAAAATTGTACTCTACTTTTCTTCTTCTTCTTATTTATTTCAAAAATTTAACAAGTCTCCAATATAGCAAAACAAATAAGGAAACCTTTTGCCATTTACCAAACTTGACAAATTATTTCACTGTATTTTTTTTTAAGAGTTTGAATAAATTGCATTTGAACTAAAAAAAATATGAAACTATAATAATTTCTAAAACACAGTAGCAGGAAATGTAGTTTTTTTTTTTTCTTTTTCTTAAAAAAATTTTCTTTCTTTTTGTAAAAATTTGTCTTCGTAGCAATAAAAAAAAAATATATTCTTCTTTCTTTTCTATTTGAGACACCAAAACAGATTATGTAGGATTATATTTGGAGGATATTTAAATTGTTTTTTTGTAACAAAAAAAAACAGAGAAACTATTTCCAAACGATGTAAGCGCCAGAGATTATACACAAAACAGAGAATCGACCACAATAAAAAAAAACAAAAAACATCAAAGCATCATATAGAGGAAAGATAAAATAAAACAACACAACTTTGTATTCTCTTTTGTTTTGATTTTTACAGAGGAAATATATATCTATATATATTTATTTTGTTTTTATTTATTTTTTTTAGTGTATCTGCATATATGTTTACTTATTTTACGCCTATTATGATATTTTTAAGTTTTGTTTTTTTAGTTTTAACCACGGCGATTTGTTTAGTACAACTTAGAACTAGTAAATTTGTTTTCTGGTTTGTTTTTGTTCTCCTTACGCAATGTGTTTTTGTTTAAATTTAGTCAATTAGAAAATAATTATAATTAAATAACAAAGAAAACACTCATTAGTATCGCGGTTTTAAATATTTTGTTTGTTTTTTTGTTTAACTCCTAAGTCACAGTGATAAGTTTAATTTTATACAGAGATGATTAATTTTTGAATTTTTTGTTCGGTTTTGAACAAGCCGCACGCGGTACTTCAATTTCAAGTTCCTGTGCTAAATTATGTGTTTCATGATTTTTTTTTCTCCTATTGCTAACTACCTAGGGAATATATGTATAAAAAGGAAAAACTAACGCTAAAAGTAATCCACAGGAATTGAAAATGAAATAATGAAAACAACAGATGTGTCTATGTACAGAATAGTTGGAGAAAGAGAGTCCTTTGTTTCAGAATCGGCGCTACGTGTGATTGATGAGGCGGAGGGGGAGTTTTAGATGCAAGAGTATTCTTATGTACATGTCAGCTTCGTTTCACTGGAAGCGCACTCGGGGACTACAGCAGCAGTGGTATAGCAGCACGGGCCCAAGTGCCGGAATATCTGTCTGAAAATTTGCCTGTCTCTACTTGGACACGTTGGGCTTTGATCAAGACGGGCCATTGGACGTTCGACGATTTCTCGAAGGTTCGATCGACTCTGAGTCTAGGTCGCTTTTGTTTACTTTCTGGGGAGTGTTGACTTTCTTGTCGATGTCAAAGGGTTTAAGAACTACCTTCGGACTCTTTTTCAGCAGCCACTGATCGAGAGTGGATCTGGAGTTCAATTTGACAGAAGCTCCCACACTGCCGGGACTGCCGGCGTTATTGGCGGGCCTTTTGAAGGCTATCCGGCTTTTGGGTGTCTTTTCCTGCTGCAGATCGTTGGCCTGTTTAAGAGTTTTGTTGGATTTTGGGGTGGTTTCGTTGTTATGCGATTGGGATGGTACCACTGTGAGAGGCAGCAATGGATCTTCCAGGGGCTCGTTGCTGGTATTCTCCTTTAGACGACTTTGTTTGCCAGTTGGCCTAACTCCCGGCAAAATGGGACTCACATCGAGCGTCCAGAGGTTAATTTTTACCGAGCCCCTCGAGCGAGTTCTTGGACTGTTGACGTCAACGTGGTTCTCCTCAATTACTGGAGCTTTCGAACTTTTCCTAATGCTCGACATTATAATACTTTTTTCCGCTTCGTCTGTATCATCGTCTGAGTCGGATTGCTCAGACACATTGTAGTAGGTCGAATTCGTTGTTGTATCCTGATTCACATTATCGGCGGTCCATTCATCGACATCCATGCTGGTTTCAGTATAACTTTGCGTAATCTTCTCGCTCTCGCTGTGGACATCATCATCATCGTCGTTGCTCTCTTCATCGTCCTCCTGTTCAACCTCCTCCTCCTCATCACTCTCATCTTCTTCCGCTTCATCGTCCTCGACATGTCCTTTCTCACTTTCCTTGCCACTCTCACTGCCATCATTCTCTTGAGCGACCAAAGTTTTGTCATTTTCTTCATCGGAACTACCATCACCGGAATCAGAGTCATTTTTATGATTTAAAGTCGATTTCTCCGCGTCCACTTCGTCGTCATCATCATCGTCATCTGCAGCATTATCGATTTTCTTTCCACTTCTTAGGCGCTTTTTATTCGCATTCACATCACCACCGCTTTGTGTTCGATTTGTGGTTTTTTGCGTTTTTGTCTGCTCGATTTTTCGTCGTTTACTTGCTGGGCCGTTTAAACTCACCGCTGATCGAAGCAAAGCCTTCGCCCTTAGCAGCACCTTTTGATTACCATTATTGCTCTTGAATCTGACTTCTTTTTTCTTTGTCGGCGAGGGTTTCTTCTCCTCTTCTTCTTCTTCTTCCTCCTCATTGTCATCATCGTCATCATTATCGCCTTCGTCGTCATCCACATCATCATCATCGTCCTCTGCACCACTCGCCTTTGCTTCCTTTTGTTTTTTTGCCACTATTGCAGAAGCATTCGCTTTCCTCTTACCTATAAGCCTATTATTTCTAACTGATGTGCTTCTAGCATTTAAACCACTAACTCCTCTTCCACTACCACTACCATTCATATTCCTACTACGCGACTTTTTATTCATATTCAGTGCCCTAACTTTCGTCAGCTCTTTCCCTCTCCAAACATTAATTGATTTTTTGTTGTGTGGCTTTTTATTTTTTAGGGATTTCTTATTTGTATTTTTATTAACCTGATTCTTGGCATCCTTCCGGCTATACGTGAGTATTTCATCAGCTTCGGCTTCGGCTTTAAGCATTTCCTCTTCTTTTTGTAGAGCAGCCAAACGATTAGCTTCCCATTCACGTTTTTGTGCTTCGATTTCAGCTTCAGCTGCACGCAATTGTTCGGCTGTCCATGCACCACCAGTTGCTTCGACAAAACGCATAGCGTATCGTTCAATTGGACTTAGCTAAAAGGAAAGAAAATGAAATTAGTAAAAAAAAAAAGAAAGAAAAACACACACACACGCCTAAGTGGCGAAATTCTTGTTCGACGTTGAGTGATATAATCCAATTAGGAAGCACATTGAACTATGTCTGAACGTCGGTTAGTTTTATATTGGCCCTAACAAATCTTGGCAGAGCTACAATTGGGAAGCTGAACTCAAGATTTCCAGGGCCGTGAGGAAGAATGAGAGTCTTTAGTTGTCCGCCGACAATGGACATAGTATTTCCAAGTCAACCGAATCTGAGTGAGCTCCATGTAACATGCAGATCACAACTTGAAGGTCAACAGAAACTATAGTCTTGAGGCAGCAGTGCCTATTGTCTATTCACTAAGAGTCAGTGGACATTGCAAAATTAAAAAGCAATTCGTGAGTAACAGAAAAATATCTGCAAATGAATCAGCAGAATGTGTACTGCACCACTGTTGCTTCCTCCAGCTTGAGATCTGCCTCTTGCAGGCAGAGATCATAGCATGCACTTCACGCGGGCCTACTCATCCTTGAAAAACTTGAACACTTGAAGGTACGCTTCGTTTATGAACACGTTTTTGTCCCAATCGTCTGGACAACAGACAGAAATGACCCAAATTCCGATAGAGAAATGTATTTAAACACAAATGTAAGGCGATGAGTGATACAATCCAAGAATAAATTACATTGAACTATGTCTGAAAGCCTGATTTCCTATAGGCACTAGCAATTTTGGCAAAGCTCCAATCCAAGCTAAGCACAGAATTACCAGTGCCAAAACAAAATTGTCAAATCCTGTCGAACTCACCTGCTTAACAAGATTCTGCACTTCCAGATCGGCTTTGCTCATTTCCGGCACAGGCTGTTTATCCGTGTCTTCCAAAGGAATCGTCTCATCGAACTCCTCTAAGTCGGCATCAGCCTCAGCGGTGGCGATCTTTGTTGCTTCCACATCCAACTCATCCTCGGCAATTGCCAAAGCACTCTCGAATGCGCGCAACGATTGTTTCTCTTTCTCCGACTGAATTGGCATTGGAGGCGGTAGCTGACCATCGGGTCTCGGCTTTGAAGACGACGCCTGTGGTTGAGAGTTGTCTGCACTGCTGCTGCTGCTGCTACTCGCTGCCTCCGATTGTTCAATGTTAAAGAGATCCTTAATGGTCGAACTCTTGAAGAAAGTCGTCGTGAAGTTGCCCCCTTCGATGGCCATGTCACTTAGCATTCGCTTTTGATTGGCCTTCTTTAGGATGTTCACTTCGATGGTTTTCTCGCTGACCAACCGATAGATGTGTACATCTCTCGTCTGTCCAATGCGATGGCAACGATCTTGCGCCTGAGCGTCCATTGTTGGATTCCAATCAGAATCATAAAATATCACAGTATCAGCGCCGGTCAAGTTGATACCAACACCACCGCTACGCGTTGAAAGAATGAACACGAATATCCTCTTGTCGCCATTGAAGCGCTCCATCAGGATTTGTCGCTGCTCGACACGGGTGGATCCGTCCAATCTGAGATAGATATGCCCATGGTGCGTCAAAAATGCCTCGAGAACGTCCAACATTTTGGTCATTTGAGTGAAAATGAGCACGCGATGTTGGCCGGACTTAAGAGTGCGCAGGAGACGATCTAAAGTCTGCAACTTGCCGCAGTCATACTGAATCAGACGCGGGTCGGGGAACTGTGTATTCATCGCAGAGATAATTGGATGCAGAAGTGACAATTTCGGGGACATTGTCCCTACTATTGTCTTCTCACGAATGCGATCTGCATTGATGTTTGACGGAGCCAGGTGTTGGACATGCAGCTGCGGCAGCGGAGATGATACTGGTGGCACGAATATCACAAAATTATTAAACGTCGTCAAGAGTTCTTTAGTCCTCTCTACATATGACTTGATGATCATCGACAGAGTCCAGCTGTCACGCCGACTCATCGCTGTCTCACAATTCGTGTAGCTGCTTGCTGGCCACGTATTGAAGTCTGCCCTTCTGATGGGTTGCCTTGCCCCACAAATCGTAGATCTGCAGTCTTCGCCATAGATAGGCGTCGCATCACAGCGACGGCTATTTATTCGCGCCATCAAATTCAGGCGACCTTGACGCCGTTCCTTCAGGATTTGCTTTACCGCTGCCGTATTGAAAATCGGATCATATTCCTCCCCATCCTCGTCAACGTCCATTTTCTCCACTCCGCCCGCCGTCCCAGCAGCGCTTTTTAGTACTGACTGAGCGGTAGTCTTCACCTGCTGCGCCAGCGCTTTAACCAAACCCGGATCAATTGTAGTGACTGGTGCTGGGGTTGCCGTCGCTGTCGTCGTAGTTGTGGTGGTCTTTGAAACCACACTTGCTGCTGTCACAGTTCTCGGCGCTAAGTTGTTCGTTGTTACTACAGCTGTTGTTGTTGTGAGCGGTTTCCCACATGATATCACATTGCCCGTTACCAAGTTATTCCCCGTTTTGCACACCAGCGTTATTCTATGACCACTTCCACCTGCGGCTGGCGTCAGCACAAAGTGCTGCTTGCCAGTCTTCATCTGAACGATTTTAGTCATTGTTGTCGCGGCACTTCCGTTCATCGGACGAATCAATGGATTCAGCATCCTGGTCGATGGTGTCACCACAGTAGCCGCGGGTACACTAACAGCCGTTGACAATTTTATCGGATAAACCGGATTAATACTATTGGATTTCTTTAATTTATTCTCTAAATTACAAACTGGAACTAATTTGTTTCCTTCAGTCTTCATAGCTGGACTGGTGCCCACTTTTACTGAACCACAACTGCTGCTGTGCGTCGTTATACTCTGTTGAACATTTGTATCGCGTATACGTATATGGAACTTGTACTTTCCCGTAGGGCAGCGTGGTGGTGGCTCGGGTAACGAATCGACTTCTTCTATAAGTCGCCTTTGGGGCGCCAGCAAACGGGCTTTGTGTGATACATACGCGGTAAGTGTAACCTCCAAATTGATTAACAAAAGATTTACTGCATTTAGATCAATTTGCTACAAAAAAAAAAGAAGAGAAATCGGGTGTTACATACTGTAAGGCTAAACATTTAGTGGATGCCTTTCAACTTACTGTAAATGGATCGTAATCCATGATATCACATGCTAAACGGGGTGCTGCATACGTTATGCCTTCCATATGAAAGGGTGATATCGTTGGCCGCACTTCGAATAGATTCGGATGATTGCACACTTTTCGCAGTTGCATTAGGACGTTGATCACACTGAGAAGGTTGCCCGTTGATAGGGTTTCACGTGTTCTATAAACAAAAAAAAAAAAGGGGAAAACAAAACCCAGAGTTAGTTCAGTACGTCATAAAAGTCTCCTGTGATGAAACAATGAGAATAAAGAGAAAAACAGAATACAAACTCACTTTGCCCGACTCATGAAATCGTCGTACAAATACCGCTGCCGATTGGATAGTCTACACATAACAACGTGCTCGTACTTCTTCGGCATTTGCTTTTCGACTTCTTTTTTCAACCGACGAAGGAGGAATGGACGAATTACCTGAAAATACAAATAAATGAAGGAGTGATTAGATTTTAAAGCAAAATATATGGAAAAGGATTGTATCATTTGACGAAAAGGCAGAAGATTTCATCTACTTGCTTCATAATAGTTGGAAGGAAACTATGTCGCACTGTTCAAACATTGCAGAGGAGAGACAGCACCACGCAATGCCTCTGGAGGCATAAAGCTTATTTAGTTACTCATAGATCTGTATGACAAAGTGATGGTGGCATAATCGGCATTTTCGGGGTCGATGTTTAACAACAATTCGGTGTCCTCGATGCCGACTAGAATTCAAAGACCTGTCAAATATACCTAACAGGCAGCATTGCCATAACCGTCCTGTTAAATGTAGACGCAGTTCATACAGAGAACTTTACTACACTTACAGAGACCTGAAACCCGGCCGCATACGATCAACTAAAATTAAGAAACGAAGGCTTGTAATCAACGATCTAGAATGAGTAGGTTTCTTGATTGTAAACACTCATTTGGCATTCGTTGAAAGTTTTATTATAGCAAATTTTGGGAAAAATATTTATGATCAAATTGAATCGATAAACATTTTGGATAAGTGCAAATGAATTTTACTTTAAGTTGATTCCCTCCCAAAGGTTGGTTATCTTCCTTTAGAGAGCGCCAGTCCTTAGATGTAATATGAACCTTACAACAATGCCGGCACTTTCTCGCGGCAGAAGAAGACTTCTCGGCCAATATCACTTCAACGACAGAAGTGACCTAAACCTTACCCCCATTCGTAAGCTCCTATCTTTCATCAAAAACTCAAAATGGTTCTACGAATAGAATATTTTCTCAAAAGGAATTCTATAGATATCACAACGGGCCTTGAGCATAGCTGAGTCCCCTAGGGAACACCTCTCTTACCTAACCTACAACAATCAACAATTCCGCCAACATCGGGCGCGAAAGCGAGTAAGGCCGTGGAAAAACCTCCCCCATTCCCTCTTCGCGAACTAATAACGTCACCTCACGGAACTTGATGGTTTCCTTGTCGTTCTCAACTCATTCACCTCCGTAAGAATTTTTAACTTTCTCAGTGGACACAAGTGGACACAACCAAAACGTCTCTACTTTGCGCAATGTTTTGAATAAAGTTTCCACATAAGTTGATCAAAACTTCAACTTACATATGCTCAACTATAATCAATAAACAGAGGCTTGTAATCAACGATCTAGAATGAGTTAGTTTCTTGATTCGAAACACTCATTTGGCATTCGTCGAAAGTGTTACTTTAGCACCACATGGGAACAATATTCACAATCATATTGGATCAGCGAACATTTTGGATAGGTGCGTTAATATTACTCAATAAATATTTGCGTGTAATCGTTAATCTAGAATGAGTTAGTTTCTTAGTTGCAAACACTCATTTGGCATTTATCGAAAAGTTTATTATAGCACCATTTGGGAAGAACATTCATAGACGCAGTAGATCTATAAAAGTTTTGGAAAAGTGCGTATTCATTGACATAAACAATTAGACATCCCTTTGGATGCATTCTACTTCATATTTAGCATAAGACATTGGACTGGAAAATGGAATATTATTAATTTGTAATCAACGATCTAGAATGAGTTAGTTTCTTGATTGTAAACACTCATTTGGCATTCATCGAAAGTTTTATTATAGCACCGTTTGGGAAGAACATCTATGATCACATTTAATCGATAAACGTTTTGGATAAGTGCAAATCAATTTTACTTCTACTTTTGTCCTTGAATGCAATCGTTTCCTTAATTGCATGACGTATTTCGGGAGCAGCGGTTCCCGAAATTTCAGTCCTAAGATGTTTATTTCGCAAACAGCCCAGGAATTGCAATCTGTTCGAATAGAAATGTCTACATACCCACATCTTCCAATCTATACCCGAAGGAGCGCACAGTAGAGAAAGATCGCAACTCAAGTGGCGCACGCAAGTGCGAAACTGGTGGCAGTTGACGAAAGATCGATCGAGCTGGCTGGGGACGCTTTGTGGGGTGAGGACCAGTTTCACCTCGGACTGTAGCGCCACCCTACGTAAGTAATATACCCACAGCACAATGTAACTTTTGTTTTAATGACAAAAAAGTCTTCCAGTACAAGCTAGAGATCATCTCGAGGACTAACTGGTTTTCTGGACTACGAAACAAATTAAAATCGGAAGGAGTAAGGTCTGCCATTAAAACTCCTGAAACTGTGAGCAGGTGATCCAAGCTGTGTGAAGATGAGCGTTGTCTTGATAGAATAAAACACTCATAAATAAAGCAGACTTGGATAGTTTTGCTCCAGTGCTGTCTTCAATGTCCGAAGCTCCTGGCAGTAAGATTTAGCTGAGATCGTCTGATTCGGGACAATAATCCCGCAGGGAAATCAACCAAGTGCTTCGAGGGAAGAATTTTTGGTTTTCCAGTATCTTTATAACATTTCTGCTTCGGTAACACGTCTTTACATAAGCTATACTACCCGCAAACCTTCCAAACCACCCTGGAAATGTACAAAGAGTGCAAGAATGCAGTCTTCACTCAGAACCAAACACATTACAGAGACTGCATTTTCCATCCCCGATCTGAAGTGAATAGCGATTCCACAAGCTTCCTTTTAGATTACAAAGCCCTTTAAGTGCTTTGCAGGGACCTACCCGATATCTACACACCATCGGGAAGGATTTTACTTCCAATAGCATTAGTTAGTCAATGTATTCGATTAAATTTGTAGACTAGTTCCCACAACACTATATAATTCTCCATTTGACAACTTTTAAAACAAAGTGAAAAAGAGTTTCAAATTTGATACAGTGATACCAAATCTTTTGCCCTCATTTTGTTTAGCATACATCAGACAAATGCCTCGCAAACAGCGAACATCCTTTCTAGTCGGACTCTCTCAAAAATAGATTGAATCCAACATTCAGTGACATTTTATCATCATGTGTATGTAACCAAACCACAAACAAAGACAACATTTTAAAATTACATAACAACTTACCTTATGCAACCGACTAATCAAAGTCTCGTTGTATTCACAATTTCCCTCAATCATTCCTGTCATGGGATTCGAAAACCACTCCTTGAACTCTCGATGGGACTGAAAAACGTATGGCATCAAGAAATGCATCAATGACCACAACTCCATCAGATCGTTCTGCAGTGGTGTTCCAGTTAGTAATAAGCGCCTGAAATTTCATACATTTGTAAACTCAGTTCTATAAGTCAAGCCAAGCTTCACTCTTACCTCTCTGTGGAAAAATTCAACAGCAGTTGCCACCTTTGCGACTTGAAATTTTTAATGTTCTGTGCCTCATCCAATATCAAGTATTTCCACTTTTTCCGACGAAAACTCTGTTGATCTTGCACAACCAACTTATACGACGTAATACACACATGAAACGCATTTGGTTTTGTCCAACCAACTCGCTTCAGTTTTCGCTCCTTTTGTGTGCCATAGTATGTGAGAATTTTAAAACCCGGACACCATTTCTTGAACTCCATCTCCCAATTCAGCATCACAGACGAGGGCACCACAATCAAATGTGGACCCCAGTTACCTTTGACACAGGCCAAATGGGCCAGCAGGGCTATTGTTTGAATTGTTTTACCCAGACCCATTTCATCGGCGAGGATACCATTTAATTTGCGATCGTGCATTGTCACCAACCAATCGAGGCCAATGTGCTATGAAAAAAAAAGAACAAGAAATATGCATAAGTCCTGAGGATAATCAATTTCATTTTATTAACTAACCTGATACTCGCGCAGGGAATGCTTTAAAAGGAACGGCACCGGTGTCACAACATTCGTGGAAGACAGGGTATTACCTTTCGGTTGTATACTCTCGGCCAAGGCAGCCGCATCTTTGAATATGTCATCCTTGTTTTCATTCTGTAACGTAAGAGAAAAGAAAAAAAACACTTGATCTGTTAGTCGATGCCTTTGAGGGTGGAAACAAACGATACTAGGGCTGTTTTTGTTCCTTAACAGCGTTGCAAATCTGCGCAAAAAGCATTTAGCGTTCGCACATTCATTCAATTAGCCATTAAGAAAAATCACAGCGATTAGTATCAGCACCCAAGCGTAGTTCTTATTCTAATGCGGTTGCGAATAAAAACTGATTTTAGTGCGTTTAGTTACAACAAAAACAAAACTCAAACAAATTAATAGCATTTGCGTGCATGAACTTGAAAAAAAAACAAAAATCAAAGGAAAGATGTAAGCGTCCTTTGCGACACTTGGTGTGTAGCCTCTGTTGAGCTGCGTTCATTCCGATATTTTTCAGGCCAAGAATGGGTGACCTGACTCAATCCATTTAACTACTTAAGCAAGGAGTCAAATGCTTCTTTTTGTTGCATTAAATGCATTCGACTTTGTAACATCGACACTAACGCATTGATGTTAGTGTCTAGGTATTGTCCAAATACACGTGAAAACGCGTAGCTAACTGGGCCAAGGCAGTGCTCTTAAGGCAGCTAATTCCACACGAATTTAGAGAAATCTCTCAGGCAATGGTTTTAATCATTAGGACAATACCAAAGCTCGCCTTGATGCTCCTCAGCCAGGGGAAACGAGTTTAACGAAGCAAAGTACGGGGCACAACATCGCCAATGACAAGTTCCTTCCGAATCGTCAAACAAATTGTACTCACGTGGAATAAAACCATTCTGATTCAATGTTTTCACACATCTCAACAGGCGAAAACGTTAATATCAAACCATAAAACAAGGATACACACGAAAAATAAACGTAAGCAAGAGCAAAGTAGGGTGAGGATATTTTAAGTTTTGCACACTCAACTCATTGGAAATGACTGACGATTATTTAATAAAAAAACACGCATGCAAACACTGTAATTTGGTGGGAAATGCATAAACTTTACTTGGGAAACTCATTCAATTACTTACATCTTCAATTAAACTCTTTAGACCGTCTTGCTCATTATCCTCTGATGCTGACGATTCTGCAGTTTCATCGGCCGGTGTCTCATTCTCAGAATCATCTGTATCGACATCATCTGAATCAGCAGCTAAAGTAAAGTAAAACAAAATTCTCAGCGTGAAGACCAGCAATATTCAAAGAAAAAAAATTCAAAAACCCACTTTGTTCATCATCATCAGAGTCCAACTCCATCTTGGACGTAGAATCCATTTTTCCAGATTTGTATTTCTCTAGAAGCTTCTCTACGCTAATTTCGTTGTCAGCCTAGTGTTCAAAATCAGCATAATAGTACAGAGAAGCATGTAAAGTCATTTGTAAAACTTACCTCCAACTCATCCAATTCCTTTTTGTGATCAACATTCGCCTCTTCAGCCTCTTGCCGGCTAATGGTATTCTCATCATCGGTGCTGGGCTCATCATTGGCCTGGAATTCTTTATCGTCTTCGTCGTCATCTTTGGAGTCTCGCGTTGCTTCCTCATCAAGAACAATTTTATCGCGATTCTCTAGATAGTCTTTGGGTAGACCTTTCAAAAAATCATCCAAATCCATTTGGGATTCTTTCTCCAATGCTGCGACTTCTTCATTCACATCGGCTGCTTCCTCCTCAGCCTTGGCAATGGTCTCTTCGTCATCCTCAGAACCCTCTTCGCTTGGCCGGAATTCATCTGAAAGGTTAAACACACACATTGTTAAGACAAATTTTAAATGACAACAAGAACTGGTTATGACTGGTGTTAGGTCAGACAAATGCCTCGCAAAAGCGAACATCCTTGTACAGTCGGTTTTCTCAAAAATAGATTAAACCAACCGATCAGTGACATTTTATCATCATTCTTGTGAAAGAAGAACACTTACATATATCCAACAATTATGTTACTCACCATCTGAAACGGTTTCCCTTTTCGGTGATGATATCCGACTGGAATTGATACTTGGCGCCGCACTGGTGGTGTCCATCAGACTCTTGTTCATACCTTCGGCCAATTGCTGGGAGAATTTCTCAGTTTGGTCTACAATAAAACTCAAATGCTGGTCCAACGCCTTCTTGCGCTTCTCTTCGAGCTTTGTTTGATGCTTGTACTCGACAAGTTTTTCCACATTCGACCAGAACATCTTCACCTCCTTGGAGATGAATGCGGCCACTCGCTTCAAATGCAGCTCTTGGGCTTTCTCAGCCTTTTGCGCTGCATTCGCTTTGTCCTGGAAGTATTTCTGCACCATTTTGGCGCATTTCTTTGCCGCATTCTTCTTCCATTTACGCTCTTGGGCGAAATCAGCGGCCAGCCATACCATCTCCTCCAGCAAGTAGTCCCAGTGAGCTTTCGGCCTACTGGGCTCTTGGAGTTTTGGCAAGCGTTTTTCAGTCCATAATCCCTCTCTTTGTAATTCGGATATTCGCTGCATCACATAAACCTCTTGCTTCGCTTTGAAGGAGAATTCTTGACCAGCGCCATTGCCAGATGTTGCATTCGGCGTGGTGGGTGTCGGTGAATTTTGTGCATGCGATGCTCCTGCTCCTGTTGTAATTGATCCAATGCTACTACTAGCTCCACTGCTAGTGGTAGCAGCGGCTGCAGCTGCTGCTGCTGCGGCTGCTGCAGCAAACACCGATGTTGTTGTCGCCGATATGGACGATGATGTTGCTGCAGACGCGGGTGCTGTTGTCGTCGATGAAAGGATCGCTGTTGTTGGACCAGCATTTGGTATTGTTCGTCGTTTATCGGATATACTTGAACTACCAGATACATTAGGTACAAGTGGTGTTCCACCTTTTGATAGAAATGAAAGAAATAAGAAATATTTTATTAACACCTGTCTGTAGTAACAAGGGCGTAGGTTTCTAATTATTTTAGTTTTTTTTTTTTTTTGTACCACAACAACGACAATCATGCGCTAAAAATTTGTTTTATAGCAAAAATCCTGTCAGCCTTTCATAGGAACTATATGTAAAAACGCATTCCTTGATCATTTTCGAAATGAAAAACAAAATCAACCGACTTAGGCAAACCAAAAAAAAAAAACTTAATCAACTCTGTACAGTGTGTTTGATGATGAAGGATCATTTGTATGAGTTTTATACGTCCAGCTAGGAGCAGTAGACATGTAATCTACTTGTGGCCTGTGGGTGATCGAACAAATTGAAACTAAATTGGATTCTCTAGTTAAAAACCATTTCCTTCCAAGGGTGCAAGAACAGATTGCAAGTGATGCACTCTGAAAAACGTAATATCGTCTAGCACAACTATTAAGCATTTCCTGGTTCTTAATACAAGCTTCAATCTCCTGACTCTGCATGCAGCCCACACAGTCTACGAGGTAACTGATGACCAAAGTGTATATCAATACAAAAAACAAAAAGCTCTTCCTACAGGACTTCAAAAAATTCAGTGTCTAACCCTACTTCAGATCTCGAATTACACCATGATAAATTGTCTTGAATATAGCAATGGCATGTGCTGATTCACTGCCCAAGGCGGTAAAATTGGGAATGGATCGGAAACTCCTAACGACGCGAGGACAACTTGAAGGTGAAATATGTCATGCTATGGATTCCACTCACCCCGTCAGTCAAAAGAGTGAATCGCTCTAAGCAAGGAAAGTTGAGGATGAATTGGTCACTGGAAATAAACTGGAGGGGGCTAAAACCCGTTGTTGAGCTCATTGTTCGCTTCGTATGTTTCACGAGAGCTGCAACGATTTGAGTATGTTTGTGGTTTGAAAAGATTATTTACACCCTCTTCATCAAACTTCGGTCTATGCGGACACACTGTGGTACCTTAGGTTCTCATTTTCCTTCTCATCGACTACGATCCCATCGCCTTCTAAATTGAATAGACATGGCAATAAGTCACTAGACAGTTCTTGGAAGTGATCAAAGAAAAATCTGTTAAGAGTTTCAACCGGGATTGTGACCTCATTCACCTCTTTGCCACCACGTTCTCTCATCATTCAGAAGTATTTTTCTAGTATTAAAAGCCAGTAAGCATCCTCACCAACATTGACACGGATTTTCTATCATTTTGTAGAAGTTTATCACTTTTTCTTTTGTTATACGTATTTTGGCCAAATCTTCGTTGATACTTTGCAGGAAGCTAACGAGTTCCAGTAGATTAGTCTCTTCGTAAGGAGTTGAAACTTGGATGAAACTATGATAAAGAAACTGGAACCTTTGAAATGTGAATATGTAGAAGGATATCGCGTATCTAGCGTGTGGACAGTGTTAGGTTAGGTTAGATTTCGAAGAGTGTGTGTTAGATAGCCCTCATCACTTTCACTCGATGACCTGAAGGTCCATTGTGAGTACCCTATTAATGTAATGGGAATAGCAACTAAGTCCTCGGGAAAACTTAAGGACTTATCCCATTGTTGGCTGTTTTGTGAACTAGTTAGTACTCTTTAAGAATCTAAGTAGGTCCATTAACAGTAAGTCTGTTACCTCTGCTATGCTAGGAAAGAACCTTGATCCTAGAGCGCGTAGACGTTGTTCTTGCAAGGCAGGGCAGCGGCACAGAGGATGTTGGATTGATTCTACCTCTTCTTCATCACCGCAGCTTTTGCATAAATCTTTAGACTCGATTCTCCACTTGCGGAACATGACTCCGATGGCGATAGAGGATCGATCCAATGCCAGAAGGCACCTTGTTCTAGGTTATTTAATCTCGGTTAACAGGGTGGACAACAGGGTTACAAATGAAGAACATAAGCTAACAAGAATGAGGTGTAGACGAGAACTTATATTCCAAATTAAAAGGCGACAACTAGAATACTTAGGAACCGAGAAACAACTAATACCTGCTGCTTTACGACATCTTTCAAGGATCATTAGAGGGAAGGAGATCAGAAGGAGGTCACAGACCAGGGCGGCTAGCAAATCTGAAGAATGACCTAATACAAGAAATATTAAGAAACGGAAAGACAAACAGAAGATGAAAACGATGATTTTCCACCTCGGAAACAGCGAGGAACCTTGAGAACAACGTGTACCTCGTTTTGTTTACTTTCGTTAAAAACTTGCACGATTTTGCTCTAAAACTTCCACGTGGACTGTAAAATTGGAAAGAGAAATATTTTCAGTTGAGGGCGCAGTTGCTCAGTTCATGCCGAACAAAAGTCTCAGTACGCTTCTATACATTCGAAACTGAGGCCTTTTTGGTTGAGGCCCGGATTTCCCGATTCATCCTAAAGAAAGTCTCAACACATTTCTATATCTCCCTGGACACGAAAACGATGCTAAAAAAATTCTTCGCCGGCTACAACAATAACTCCATGCTATTTGCGAATAAAAAGAGCAGACTACATCCATCAAAAACTGCGCGTTTCTGATATAAAAACTTATTCGACTCACCCAATCTATAAAAGCAAGCTCGTCGTAGTTCATCCCGCATTTTTTCACCCATTTCTTGAAATTTCAACAGTTTTTCAGGTTAAAACTCTCGCATTTGCATTTTCGTTACACACACAAACACAAATTTAACTCATCAAACACACTGCACCCAATGAAAAAAAAACAAAAACAAGACCCAATGCACATTGAGTTTCTCAAAATGATCTCTGAATTGTTTTCTTCTTAAACATCAGACAAATGCCTCGCAAACAGCGAACATCCTTTATTAATTGAAATTCTCTCAAAAATATATTGAATTCAATATTCAGTGACATTTCATCATCACATGCATACTAAGTTTTGAAGAAAAAAAAAAAAAAAAAAAAAAAAAAACAAGAAAAACTGAAAAACATTCCTAGAAGAAACAATCCAAACGCACTACAAATCAAAGAAGAGGAAGCGTCTGCGTACTTGTTGTTTTCCAACTGCAAAAAATAATCTCAACTCACAAAAACAAAACAAAATTAAGATCATATACGAGTATGTAAATGTAAGAGGGGAAGGGGATAAATGAAAATTTTTCGTTTCTTTTTTTTTTCGCACATCCAATTTGATTAGGTTTTACTGATTCTAAACAAAAAAAAAAACAAAAATGGTTTAGGTAACTAAAACACTAAAAACAAAAAAAAGGAAATGATGAGAGAGGAAAAGAAAAAAATGAAAAAGAAGAATGATCGTTTGATTAGGCACCTGGCACAAGAGGTACGGAAGAGTTTCCTACAGCAGGTGGGACGTGAATTTGACCAAAGACCATCCCGTGACGACCCCCTAAAGGTCTACCGGGTATGTGACCTATGGGGAAGACATGGAATCCAATGACAATTTTTTTTTGATTTTGTAGTTTTCTTTTTGTTTTTGTATAAAATAAAATGCTGATCTTGTAAGGAAATTATAAAACCAAAGTCACAAGGGGAAGTTGGTTGTGATGGTGGTAGGTAGGTACGGACTGTTTTTTTTTTTTTTTTTTTGACACAATTTTGAAACCAATTTTTTTCTTTTTCTCTTTTTCGTTGTTTTTAATGCACTGAGATTATTATGAGATGGATAGACATCTTTAACTAGATTATATATATATATATGTTAGTACAAAAGAAGTTTAATATTTACAGCCAAAGGATAACGGAAAATCAAAGAAACCAAACAGAAGAAAGGTAAACAAAAATCCAAACGAATAAACATTGAAAATTCAGTGCAAGTAGATATGAGATTTAGTATGTTCGTTCGCTCGTAAGTATTATTGGTTTCATTAGGGATAAGAACGTAGAAACGTTTGTTTTCAATCCATAAGGAGTTAAATGTAAATGATAAGAAGTAGACAATGACGAATGAGTTGTGAAGTTTACCTTGCTGCGACAACTGAACAACTGCGGCTGGAAGTTGCGTTGAAACTGCCACGGGAGTAGCTCCAACGGCTGGAATTTTTATTTCGGCTCCTTGTGGGAAACTTGTTGTTGCTGACGCTGACGCCGCTGCTGCCGCTGCTGCTGTTGTTGATGTTGATGAAGAGGATGATAACGCAGATGGTGTAATCAACGATGGTGGTGTAGATGTAAATGCAGCGCCCTGCTGACTATTTGTTGATTGAGATTGCGTATTCTGAAGCTGAAAATGCAAATAAAATAAAATCTATAAAAAGCAGTCCCATGGAAAATGCTAAAATTCGTTTAACAAAAAATTGGTCATTTGGAAATTCGGAAAGGAAGACTGCTGGCATAATCTACGAGCGTTAGAGTCAATTGGCACTTTAACCTCTGCTAAGAATTCTCCACCTATTTCATTATGAACTGTGAAATGCCACCAGACAAACATTCAGTCAAACTATACTCAGGCCTTGTGGTTGTGTCAGTTCTTGTCAGTCGATATTAAACCATTGAGTAGTACCTACATAAACATTTATTATAAAATGCCAAAGACATTTCTCATCAAATTCACCTCCTGTCGCCTACATTTTTGTCGAAAACCACGTAATCGAGAGCAGAAGAATTTTGCACGTTCCCCAGAAAGGAGAATGGGAAACGTCTGGGTATACTGTGCACAAGATTATGTAAGGACATCTGTATTTGATGCAAATTTCAACCCAACTGTAACACGTTGCAGTTGACTAGGGATAACCCTGAAATTTAGCCATAATTCTTCACGATTGACCAACCACAATTCGATTCATTGCAACGAACCAGCAAAAGTTGATACTCGAAAAAACCTTTGAATTCATATAAGCACATGTGTATAAACTGAAGCTACCCGGACTTTTTCAGAGACGCAGAAATAATGAAGGAAGGCTTCTCTAAAAACCAGAGGTATGTAACTTTGTGATACCACGAGTACTAGTGTTGATTCCAAATTTTCTCCTTAAAAAAAACCATTTAAACTGTCTAATGCAACAATTTAGGTCGGTTATCCACTCAGTTTTGAACATTTGGATGTGTGAATGTGGATTCGTACACTCAAGTGCGCACATTAAACATCTTACAGCACGTTTTTGGCTCATGTGCCTGCAGCAGACCATGTCCAATCGCCCAAATAAATCTGGAATTACCGCAATAATACTGGTGCAAGTATTTATTATCTGTTTTCGACAGAGTATCGTTGTAAATCAGGTGGGTATCAAAAGGATTGTGGGTTGATGGAGACGTTAGCTAACCTATACGTGAACCCATTGTGATACCATGTTTTGTTTTCCCTACTACGAAGCTTAAATCTCTTCTGTTACAGGACAACGTCAATGATGCTCGACGTATGGCATAAAAATAAGCTTGATTGGACCTCCCAGAGAAGACAACATGCCCCGCAGTGTGTGTGTTGTGTTCAAGTGAAATCCAACTGCCGATAAAAGTGGTAAAGCCCTCACTCTGTCGACAAAGTTCAGAGGATCTTATACTTGAACAGTACACAAATACACACAAATTTGTACACAAATGCCACTGCATGCGATTCCGCAACACTCTTTGAGATGTTCAATTTGCTGTTTTAACTCGTTTTGTCAGCCCAGTAAGCTGAATTGAATTGGTGGAGGTTCTTATTTTTTCTGTGGGGATGCCTTGTGTCTTGCGATATTTGAAAACTCGCAGGTGTAAAAAAAAAAATACATTTATTCAAGTGTGTACACCATATCTGTCAAAAATGGTAACCCTCACGCTTGCGAATTTGAAACGAGTCTGTGTACACTTTTTTTTTGGGTACACAGTAAAACTTACGGTTGCGGAATTGAGCCCCCAGGACTCAGTATGTTCAGTTATAGCAGCATCTTTCACCTGTTCTTGACAATATGATGCACTGACGCGACCGCCGAGGAGAGGGGTTCAGTCCTTGATTTTTTGCAACCGTTTATGTTGTCTGTGTTACATTTCTCGGACGGATGGAAGAGTCCTACTATTTATTGCCGACTATGAGTGGCGGATGCGCAGTCATTAGAATGGCTTCAATCCGAACTTGAAGCAACATACGCCGGTGATTTTTGTAACGATGAGCGAACCCTAATGCTGTCACCTTTCACAAAGACACGAGCACTTAATCACAAAATATATGTTGAATTTCATATGGACTTCATACCGCGTTTTATACCACTGTATGCAGACAAATCATAGAATTCAAAGTCTTTGGTTAGAGGTTTCATATCCAGATTGTAGCGTCATCTAGCAAAGTTTGCATAAGATTCGCAGAAGTCAAGATCTCGAATTAATGCAAAGAGCCAGTTTATCGAATACAAATTTATCGTATAGAATGAAGCATCTCATGAGCATGTCTCAACCACTAGATAGCTGACTTAAACACATTAAAAACTACAATTCCCTTTGACGTGGAACAACATCGACATTTATAAGTCCAAACATGTCCCCCTCCAAACGTTTTCCTGCTGTGTTTTACAACTGCAAAAACCAGTTTCAGCGATGATAATAAAAAGTTCTCAAGTTATTTGCAATTTTGCATTAAACTCATTTCATTGTGAAATTATATGTGACCGACAGAGATTATAGAGCAATTATCCCATTCGGCATTGATGTCTCACAGGAGAATTGCGATAACAACAAATACCGAATGTGTTGCAAAAAAAAAAAGGGTGGGTCAGAGCATGATAAGCAAACTTTGTTGAATTGAATTTCTTCCAGTTTCCAACATAATCACTTCATCGTCACTTTGAAAAGAGGTTATCATACCCAATTTGTTACTCAAATATGAAAGATTGTAAAGAAAATCTATACAGTTGAGAGCGAGCACACTGAAATGTAAATGTTCGTCCAACTATGTAAAGTTCTAAAATTAGTTTTACTTCCGTCTTGTTATACGCTTCAAGAAATGCAAATGAACGCAAAAAAAAAAAAACTAAGCAACTAAAGATTGTAGAAACATTATTCCAGATTTCTGTGCAAATTGAGTTAATTTCCATACTTTCGCACTGATTTATTGCTTCAGCGAAACAGGTGGAAAGGTCCTCAGTTTGTTAGTGTTTCATGCGAGACTCGCAAGTAAATTCTTATTCGCGCACTTACTCGAGTTATAGAGAGTATCAAGTGAAAAATACTTTGATGTTTGTGTTTGTCGGACTTTTCTCCGTCGACCAGGTTCCTGCCTCTCAACAACTACTTAAAATACGAGCTGGAATAAATTCAATCTAATGTGCCGTCGCTTGCAAAATTCTATTTCGTGCCGAAGCAATCACCACTCCTTTAGCCCGAATAATCTTCCAATCCACCGCTGAGGTAAAGCAAGTAGTAACCTCAACCAACTCGGTGTAGTCAACCGAGGACAACTGGGTAAGGATAGCGCTGATGTCCTTCAACTTGAGATTTATTCACCCCCAACTGTAGGGGCACCAAATACAAAGAAAGTAATGCGACGTGACAATAACTTTGGAGCCACATTTGAGTGCAGCAATTCGTTTCCTGTCTCAAATAGAAGAATAATAATGACTTGAACGAAACAAGAGCAATTGGCTTACTTTGTAGCTCCCATGCGCAGTGCTGGAGCCTGCAGCGTTTAAGGTCTTGCAGTACGCTGTCACTCTGGAGCAGTTTGACCTTGAACTCAGGTTTTGTTGATCTCCAAGCTAAAGGTTAAAGGAAGTTTTATCAGTATAAACATGATCTACGCAAGATTTAAGTCTTAAGCGATTGTGGACACTGGCAGCAACCCCTAGAATTTGAACTCTGATGGCAAATGAAGAATGCAAACGGACCGTAAACAAATCACATAAAGTTCTAATCAGTTACTAAGGAATGTTTTGCCAATGAAGTTCAGCTAAAGCAGTGCTAGTTACTTTCCTGATCAACCACATTTCTTGAGATAGCAAGCGTAGCAAAGTGGAGCTCTACCACCTTGATTCAATTCGAAATGTCTCCCTTTGCCTTGGCAGAGTAGTACATGAACCAGCCAACCCGCTGAGTCAGGATAAGACCACTGAAACATACTTTATCCGCTTCTGCAAGTTGCTTCTCTCTCCTTAAGAAATCACATGGAAACGCCACACACAATTGGAAATTCAAATGCCACCGTAGCACACACGATTACCAATTTCACAGCATTAATTAATCCGATTCCTAATTACCAGTCGTGTGACCTTTTCCCAACGATAAGAACCGCATATCCATCAGACAAATGCCTCGCAAATGCGAACATCCTTTTGTAAAGCCGATCGAAACAAAAATAGTTCCGACCGGCCGTTCAGTGACATTTTATCATCAGTTGGACAGACGCTGCACGTTCATAAACAATTAAACTCTTTGAGCATTTAGTAAAACACTCACCGTTCTAGTCTCCTCACTGACTAACTGATCTAACCGATAGGCATTGCTAAAGCTAATAAACTGCGGGCTTGGTGGTTTCTTCCTCCACGTTGGATAGTCCATCATGTTACCACCGCTTTGTAGATAAAATAATTCGGCAACATTTTCAGAGTATCTGCGAAAAAAATTAAAAATAAATTTGTCGTTAGATCATGTACGTGTATGTGTGGGGGAAAAATTTAAATACTTTTCTTTTAAGCTTCTTATGCGGGAATACTTGTGTTCCAAAATACGCTTCTTCAGCGCGTTGAAATCACTTGGAATAGAGGGAACGGCAACGGTAGGCAGGGACGTTGACCCCGCACTACTGCCGTCCGTTAGCTCTAGCTTGATTCGTTTACTCAACGGGGACTGAGTTGGTGATTGGGCCGACGCAGGAGAAGAACTATATGATGGCAACGTAGATCCAATAGCCGTTGGTGTTAGATTACCGCTGCTGCTGGTAACAAAACCGCCTCTCCCGGCTGTTGGACTATTCACTGTACTATTATTGTAGGAACTATTTAACGCTGTTGCCTGCTGCTGTATTTGCAGAATACGTTGTTGTTGCTGTTGCTGCTGCTGTTGCTGATTATTATTATTGCCCGCTGTTGTAACAAATCTCAGCGTTTGCATATGATGTTGCTGTTGATGTTGTTGTGACGAATTTGTTGCTGATGACGATACCGCAGATCCACTACTCGTTGCTGCTGCTGTTAATTGATGTATGCCAAGTTGTTGGTTAAAGACTTGTTGGAAACTAGTTGATGAAGATGTTGATGGTGTTGCTCCGAATGTTGTTGTTACTGTTGATTGTGTTGTTGTTGTTGTTACTGATAATGACAATGTTGACAAAGAAGAGATCGATGAAGTAGATGGGGATGAAGACAAAGATGTTTGCTGTTGCTGTGAAGATGCTATTGAAACTGTTGCTGTTGTTGGTATAGTTGATCTGCGGTCTGGCACAGCAGGAGGGGCCGGGCTATGCCCTTGCTGCCCCCCTCCTGCTGAATCACCTTCATTCATGTTTGATGCATCTACAAATACAAAAAAAAAAAACATTAAAACTTAACCTCAATTGAACATCCAATCAAGAATACACTGAATAAATGCGGCGTTACGAGTGTCAATTTCAATCAGACAAATGCCTCGCTAATGCGAACATCCTTGGAATAGGGCAATCGTTTCAAAAATAGAAACGAGAACCACAATCAGTGACATTTTATCATCATTTTGAAAGTGTTTAAACAGTTTGGCTTGCGTGACTAATTTGGCTGATAAGCTTCCTATGTTCTCGCAATTTCGCAGAATTGTCAGATTATGTTTCTAGCCTATCAAGGGCAATCCAATGTAGTTTTAAATGTCGAAATACCTGCAAGGCAACAATTTTATCTAAAGCATGTTATAAAATTAGTCACCTACAAGGTTCTCGGCAGGATATATATGCGATTTTATAAAGAAAACTTAGATTGGTAATCGAACGACCGTATAGAGTACATGTTCTAAACGGCAATTGGTCAAGATAAGACAGTCAGGCCGTAGATGGCACTACAATCCCAGGCATTAACACAAACGCAAACCTCCAGTTCTATCCAGTTGGAGTGTCAATAAATTTTTTTCTAGTTGCAAGGAACAGGGCTTCTGCTTCAGGGCCAATAATTGCCTTATTGGCGTAAAGAAACAACAACCGAATGTCCGAACGTTTCGAGGGTCGAACATTGTCTCGGCCTACTATTTTGTTGCAGCCAATGTACGGCTGAGGGTATCCCGAACCCCAATTAAAATACAACACTGTGTGGAAGTCTAACGTTGGGCGCATACAATCGCCAAAGTGCCTTTACGTCTGAAGGGAACTCCTATACCACCATGAAGTATTGGGAACCAGCCGCATCATTACCAAAATCTACCCTGGTTTCTCTGGGCCACCAAGGGTAAATCTCTGGTTTGCCGGCAAGTACATGCAGTACATAAGGAGGCTGAATTATATAAACACACAAGACCATCAGTGCTCGCGAGCTTTACAAGCAGAATATAAGGGATGAAGTTCATATACCTTAGTTGAAAAGCGCGGGACGCTTCTGCAAGAGCATTCCAAGGCCACAAAACCCGAACCGAAGGCTGCAACGACGAAGAAAGAAACACAGTAGCAGA
This sequence comes from Matsumyia berberina, assembly GCA_917880715.2. Classification (NCBI taxonomy): domain Eukaryota; kingdom Metazoa; phylum Arthropoda; class Insecta; order Diptera; family Syrphidae; genus Matsumyia; species Matsumyia berberina. Next base: position 123,958,300 of record OU862870.1, read on the forward strand.
GTCACTGGCGGTGCTATGAATTTGAAAGAACGACTTCTGCAGCCTGGTTTACAATCGTATGTATATTCAGAAAAACTTAAGTACTCGGGGAACACCCCTTACGGGGCTGTATAACAGCGATGACAAAAATGCCACTGCCAGGCAGAATAAACGGTTCAATAAGGACGATGTTTGAAAGCAGTTACTGGCCGATGCAGTAAGCTACCGATTGAGATTGCTGGAGACGTTGGTGGACTGTAGCGCCATCATAAGTGTCTAATTCCGTACAGAAGAACAGCTGTCACGGGCAGCACAGGAAACAATCAAAGTAATTACAACTGGAGGCTTTTCCCAACAAGGAGCCCGTAATGTGAAGCCTGATAATGATGTGCATCTTACCAAACCCACTGATCTAGGCTTTGGTTACATTCTTCGTACCAACAATGTATTTCGACCTAAGCTAGAGAGAAGTCCATCTGTCAATCCAACAAGATGGGAGCAAGACAAACCCTTATTCAAATGTTTTACACCACGGGAAAAGTCCTTTAAAGTTGATACGAAATCAGAGGAAGGGATACAAGGTAAGATATGTGTAGTCACTTACACTAAAGGCCTATTTTCATACCAAAGTGTACAAAGGGGAGCTAAAGATTTGTGTTGAAAGGAGGGAGATGGCCTTTTGCATTCATTTTGAGTCTGCAGTGCTGCTTAGATGTAATCTAAATGGAACACGACGATGATTCATGTGTGATGGGCGAGAATGCCAATGGCCAAGAAATGTGTAATCAAGAATATGTAAAAGCAAAACTCTCTGCGACAAGTTTTGTAAACCAAGACAAGGAATAGTGCTTCTCGGAACCTGTGTTAGGCTTTAAATATCTACTGGTCTAAGGGGCTGAGACTATGTGACGACACCTGAGTATCCTGCAATGACCGTAAATAAACTCCGTATCATTAACAAAAAGACTGCGAGCTGCTATTTTGCCTAGGGGATTGAAAGGGATGCCTATGGGTAGCAGTTGGCGTTCTGGTTTCTGACGACCTAACCTGTAAAAAAAACCAATGGTCGCCGTTACTCAGTGGTTTGTGTGTTGAACAGCTGTGCGATCTGCGTGGGTTTCAGCTCGAGCCACATCCACCGGACATTTTTTGCGTCAAACCAATTCGGTGGTTGGGGTCGGCAATAAACTGTAGGTTTCTTCCATTCGGTCGAAAAATGTAACAACCAAAACATGAATGTGTGCAAGAAGATAGACTTTCATCCCAAGCTTTCGCGCCACTTTTTTTTTTTTTGCCAGAAAAGCCATTAACGATTTTACGCCGACTCACGCGTTTCGGTTGTCGACTTGTGTAGCACACTGACTGTTTTAGGTCATCAGACACAGACAGGAGAATTCAAGAAACCGGTCAGTTCTGTGATTTTCATAACCGTGATTTCCTTAAGGTCATCGGAGAAGAGTTTGTCTAATGGGCGATTTGAGTCTCTAAAAATTATGCCGAATACCTATCTGCTCAGAAACTGCTAATGTGTGTTCGTTCCCATCATTACTGCTTCGGTAGTGTTTTAGGGGATCCACAGGTTTGTTGGCAGAATTACCATTAGCCAGTGTCCCATGTACGTCGTTACAGCTTTGGCAACCATTGTGCAGATCTTGTTTACGAGTTTAAATTTATTGGTCTGGTTGTACGAAGTCTACAGTACAACTTCCTTCATACAGAAATTATCTGAACTGTTCGACCTAACATTGACCTTTGAATAAGGGTCAGTACAGTACTCACCAAAGTGTGAACTACTCTTCCTCATTGGGTCTTCGAAGAAGCAAATTTTCGTCTGAACAGACCGTTCTCCTCTTACTGTTACTCTTACCAAGAACCAAGAGCAACCAGGACAATATCAGGCAGGAACCCAAGAAAGTGGACTTGAACAGCCCAAAGGGGCGAACTTTGTTCATATTGTTATTAAGAAGCAAAACTCTCACAGGACCCTTTCTGAACTCAAAGAGATACCAGACTCAAAAAGGTATTTACACGCTACATCCCTAAATTACATCGGTTATGTCCATAAAGGGACTATTCTCTGTCGCAATGCATATTGCCTGTTAATTAATTTCAACTATAAATTTTGACCTTGTATTGAGATCTAATTGGAAATTACCCAGAGTCTACTATTTACCATTTGCGATCCTACTTAAACGCGGCAGATTACACTAATTTGCGCCATATATCAGCAATTGTTGCACTACTTTTCAAACCTAATCCTTGATCAACTGGAGTCGAATAAGATTTCGTGCATTTTGTGCTTTCATTTAGCAAGGTTACAAATTGTTTTACAATACAAATTTCTTGTAACACAGAGTGCCCTTGCGTCGCTGTTATCATAAATGTAGCAAGTGTTTAAGTGTCTGTCCACTGATCAAGAGTCAACACCATAAGTAAACAGACTTACAAATTTTACTCTGGCAAGGTTACAAATTGTTTCAGCAGATCGTTTTCCCGCTGACACAGAGTGCCCTTGCTTAAAACCAAAAATCCCGAACAATGTGCTCAAATCCCGGGAATTAACCTCAAAATTCTATTAAAAAACCACGTATACTCCAACAGAAAGAAAGGAAAAAAATTCTAAACGGAAACCGGCAAATGCGACTCCCAAAATGCAAAAAGCGCCAATATGGTGAGTTTGGTGACTTTCGAAAAACCGAACAACCAAAAAACTACCTCTGCCGCCGCCGCCCTGAACAACACAAAGCCAAGTAATCTTCTCACCCCATATTCAACTCTAACCAACAAAACATACGAAAGGGCAAAAATGTTTAACAAAAAAAAAAAAAAAGGAAGAAAAAGAAACTAAAAACCCCCATCCTCTCGCTTTCGAACAAAAACTCAACCCAACCTCTTCGGGTTGCACCAGCAATTACAGCCTTCCGCTATTATAAATAGAAATTATTGAATTTTTCAGCGATTCCTCCAAATGAAACAAAAGTTTCCAAGGCAAACGCGAAGCGAAAAAGAACAAATCTCACGAAAACGGAAAAAATAATTCTTTTTACACAATTTAACCATCTCTATCCACTGTTGGCGCGCGTATGGCCATCTCGCTCACCCTCACACTATTTCACCACTTTATTTCATTTTGCAATCAGCCAAAGTAGGTAGGTAGCTTTTTTTTTTTTCGTTCGCTGTTCACCAAGCCGCCGCGGCCACCATATTGGATTTTATTACTACGTACCTCAGACAGGAAAAAATTTTCAATCACAAATTGTCCGGCTGTAATTGTGCCATCGGTGGTATTTATTGTGAAAATAATTTAATTTAATGTTTTGTGACTTGTTTACGCGTAAAAGTTTGCATTAATTTTCAACTTAAAGCACAGAAAACCGTTTAACATTGTTCGCGAAATTCACTGAATCGTGTTTCTGGTCGAACGGAAAGTAGGAAAAAAAATTTTTTTTTTGTTCTCTGCTCTGTTGGTGTGTGAATGTACTCGGGTGTATATTCTCTGTACGGACGCACCTTCTTCGAACTACTGTACTCAACAAACCAGTACCGAAGAGAACATGGCGGAAACTGAAACTGTGGTGTAATGAGAATTTGCGTGGTGCCGTGGCTGGTGTGGCATTTCAGCGGTGGATTTTCGAAAAAAGTGATGCCATATTTTTAGTAAGTATTGCCAGAAGTGTATGAGTTTTGTTGGTTATGTTATTTAACATTAAATAATGTCCAAACGAGCTATAAAATAATTTGAGCAAAAAATGTGATTAGTAATCAGTCTCAGCTTCAAAATTAATCTTTTTTGAACTAAACTACTGCGTATCGAGCTAGTATTCAGCTATGCCGCCGCCTGACGTATAGAGGTGATATCGACGTGAAAGATGCTACAGTGGCTAGGGAGACTGAAGAAGTGGCGGATGGCAAGTTCTTTTGAAAATACACATCATATGCTTTACAGGCGTCTGTAAAGATTCCAGACTGTCTTATCCAGTTTAATTGTTGTACAGTTGTGCATAGCACCTGTAATATTAAGACACGCAGTTCTCTGTAACATTTCAAGTTTTTTTGAAGAAACCTCTTGACACGTCGCAAGACAATGGTCCCGTTTATGATGGTAGGCTCTATCTTTGAAGTATATAACCAGAAGACCATTCTCTATTTGTAGTCGAAGTTATGGAGTCCGATAGGCTGCCGAAACAGACACGTCATTCTGCACCAGAGTAACAAAAGTTAACACGGCACGGTAGAGCTTATAAAGGCTGCCATATGCGGCTTTAAATGGGCGACAATAGACTTAGCAAACATGATATTTAAACAATCGTCGTACGATTCATTTCTTATTCCAGAACTTTCAAGGCGAAGAATCACTCCACTCTAGCTGGATCTAATTGCCATTAAGACCTAAACCCTCGTCAAGTAACGATATAACCTTCCCCTCTTTTGCAGGAGGCCATTTCCTACTTAGTTCCTAAGCAACAATTGCATTCCGAAAATGGCTGATCTGAAACCAATCGAGGGATCCGAACTAACCGAATATGTGATAAATTTGCTGCACAAAAACAACATTCGCACTGCCACAGAATTTCTTGCGCTCGGCGAGACGAAATTATCAAAAATTACAAACTTACCTGAATCGCAGATAGCAACACTTAAAGTGAAACTGCGACGAATCTACGGTCCACAGGTAGTAGAAGCAGCACACTACTGTAGCCCCTCGTGGAGGGCTAAATTCACCACAGGAATCGAGAGGTATCACGCGTCTCTTTTAGTTTTATCATTCACTGCTCTGTTATTTCCAGTTTGGATTTGCTTCTGGGTGATGAGTTCCGCCCAGGGCGGGTGTACGAGGTCTGTGGCTACTCTGCGACTGGAAAGAGTTTACTATGTACAACAATTGCCTTGAATTTCGTTCAAAATCATGCAGCCGAGGTCTTGTATCTGGACACGAAGAGGGACTTTTCCGGTACGCGAATGAATCGTATGTTGAGTGCGGCACGAGTGTCGAAGGATGCGATCGGACGAATAATGCAGATGATCAAAGTCGAACGGTGTTATACCCTTCGGGAGGTGATCAATGTGTTGGAAAATCTATTGATCTGCTTGAGAGAGAAGAAAGTCACATTCAAATTAGTCATAGTTGACTCGCTGCCAGCGGTTTGGTATCTGTTTCTTGGCGAAGATGGATCTAGAAAAGGTGTGTATGTGTACACTTGCTCCCTGCTACAGTCATCATCAACCTCTTCCTTCAGGTAAAGCGCTTCTAACGAAATGCAGCAGTCTTCTGAAACAAATCGCCAAACAACACCAAATGCTTGTGCTCTGCGTCAATGTGTTGGTGCGCAACATCATCGAAGAAGACCCATTCTCTGCAAGTATTTATCCTATTCATGTTTCATTTTATTGCAATTTACTAAAGCTCGTATAAAAAATAATGACACAATCAATTAGTGGACGTAGAAGATAGAGTCGACTTGGTCGAAGAGCAGCAACCACTGGAACAACTGATGCTTTCCTCATCGAAACCGTCGCTTGGCAAATGCTGGGATAGTGTGCCCGCAATTCGTCTAACCATAGAGGATCCGGCATACGAAGCGATGATAAATGAAGTGTCCACCAATCGAATTGCAGGCACACAAAACCCAACAGAAGGAATGAATAAGAATCAACGTGTTGTGAGGGTCATAAAGAGTTGCTACAGTCCAACCGGAGCTGAGTGCACAATTAGTGTCAACGACACCGGCATGTACTAGGTAAGTTTGCTTTGGCTATGATTTGTATGCTGTTTCTGATTTGAATAAGCTCTTAGCACACGTTTATTTGGCACTATGGTCTCGGAAAGACCGGGACGATTTCGTTTCTTGGAAGATATGCTTGTAATTGGCTCGTCGTTGTCGATTGTACTTTGATTACCCAACTGGAGGCCTTGTTGTACTTTTGAAATTGTCGCTGTAACTGGAATGTTATCCTGTAAATGAATTTGCAATAAATAAACATATTCTTGTATCTATCGAGAGAGCGTCTTACATGCTTGACCACATTTGAAATTCCATCCGTTTGATTGTCATTCGTTACACTATCATACAGATCCGAGTCATGTGCAAAGGAACAATTACTACCGAATCTACAGCGTCCTTTGCGATAATTCCAACAAATCTTTTTGCCATTTTTCTCCTTGAGGTGTTCATTCGAGTTCACCATTTTAACGTGACGCTCTAGGAGGGCGATTTTCGCTTGCTCGGCCTGTTTATATGGATTACTAAAGACTTCTCCAGCTTTTGTGGCGGCGAAACCACCCAGAAGCAAATTGGCACTCGGAAGTTTTAATTTTTCTATATTTTCTCTGCGAATGGAGAAGTTTTGTTGGTGAGGAGAACGCCTAATTGGGGGAAAAATCTACTTACAGAGTCTGTGGGGCGGTTTCGTATGTGGTATCATTGCTCTCAGAGCTGGAACTATAGTCAGCAACTAGGGACATTGTTTATATACACGGTTACAATCAGAATTACTAAATGCTATGATAAATTAATTAAAAATCATTAAAATGCGTAAATTGCAAATTGTAAACAAAATATTTTTGACAGAAAGTTTGACTGATTCTTCAGTTTTTCCAATGCTGCCAGACCGAAGGGAGTTTTCGAACATGGTGGCTCCGCTCAGGGCCAAGCGAGGTGAAATTGAGCAAAGTTTGAGAGCAGAAGATACAACGACGAAATACAAGGGCTGCATAACGACATCAACGTAGTCAGAGGAGTCTTAATAGGACCACTAAGATAACTAGGACATATGGAGCGCTCCGGCCCTAACCCGGGGCAGTAATAAAGGACCTGTCGCAAATGAAACCTGAAATGCTAAAGACGTGGCAGGCCCAGGTCCACCTCGGATCTTATATACGAAGAGTTATTAATAGCTAAACCATTGGGAGGGGGTCTTTAAACAAATTGCTGCACTACCACGCCACCTCTTTGCCGAAAATATTTAGAAGAATCAAGCGAAACATCTCCTCCAATATCAAGCTTCAAAGTTATATATGTAAGTCTGATAACGTAGACTTAAGGCCAGCTTGAGATACAGCCTCATTTTCTCCCGACAACCTTTTACCATTAGTTCTAATTATCTGAGTTTCCTTGCGTGTTTTGGCAAATTGTTCTTGAAGCTAATTTTTTGAGCGATATTAAATCTTGAAGGAGGAGTTCACTAGAGATTAGTTTAAAACCCAAAAGAAGGAGAGAGATCTCAGGGTATTTAACTAACGTAGCGAACTCTAAACCAGTGCAAAAAATTTAACTTAAATAGTTAAAGGGCGCATAGTTATAATCAATATTTTGCACTCAGTTCTTTGCATTCTCTGAATCTTGCCTGAATACACCTATCCCAACTGTCAAATGAATTCACGGACAATGTTCTCTCTACTGTCTCTAACGACATTTATGAAATTTCTCTGAAGCAACGAACCACTTGAACAGATGTTTTCTCTCCCAATCCTCTTTGCACCCATTTTCCCCTCTTTATCGGCTGTCTTTCGTTTATCGGAAGAATTCTTCGGATGTATTCATTCATTGGCAACGACCAGCAGTCAGTCTGCCAGAGAGAGCCTTCAGTTAGTTTATCATTGCGTACAGTGTACTGTCACACAGTAAAGTCGTTGAAAATTCCAATTCGTAAATATTTTTATTTTCCTCTCGGTTTCCTTCGATAAATTCGCATTTTGTCCGTCACTTTGACAATAAGAATTTGAAGTGAGTCGAATAAAAAGGAAATTTCTCACACAACAGTGGAACAGAAAAGAAAAGTGAATTAACCGTGACTCGTCTCCTCCCATCATCTGCATATTTGCTCTCACCCGAACCCTACCACTTTGGGTGCAGGGAAAATTCACCCCACCAATCACCCACCCGGGGAGAAGTCGGCTAAAGCTTCGTGATATCCTTTGCGCGCGTGTGTGTATAGTCGAGTGCGTACGGTGTCGCTGTCCTTTGCATACCAATTGATTTTTCCCTCGTGTTTGCGGCGTGTTACAACTGTGTTTCCATAATTTATCTCCCTTCGTGCGTTTGTTCGTTTCATTTGCGTTGGCAACGATAAACAACGAGATTCAAGTCGCGGCCTCCGTCGAGCTAGGTCAAACGTCAAAGTAAAGTGCATGCAAATCGAATTGCACCGCACTCGGTGAATGTGGATTGTGGAACGTATTGTCAAATTTATAATTTTCCCTTCTTGTTTGCTTCGGAACGAAACTTGTTAATTTTACAATGTGATCCAGTTACATAGTTTGACTTTACCTTTATGCTTCGACTCTTTTTGCACAACTGATTTATTTTTGTGTCTTCCTTTTTGGTTCCTTCGCTCGTCGGTTCGATAACAGACTCTCTGCGCTCGATGTGAGTATATAACCAATTATTTATCGTTATTCTTATTTCTTGTTTTTTTTTTTTTTTTTTGGTATTTATGTCACAACAAAGAAAATAACGAAAATTATCTTTTCGTCTCTCTGTTTTGTTTTGTTTTGTTTGTTTTTTTTATCGTATTTCCCCCTTTGCCCCCCACTGCGGATTGTTGTGGGTTTTGTGTTCTGCTCAGCCGATTATTTTTGGGTTTTCATTCACCTATTTTTAGAAAACGAAAAAAAAAAATGTGAAAATTTTCCACTGTGCGTGGAACATCAGTCAGCTGTTTTTCTTTTCTCCTACTTTTTATGTGTTATAAATAAATAGTAAATGCGAAAAATTATTTGGACGGCCCGGCCAATTAATACTTTGTTGTTCCTTCCGTCGGAGACGACGTCTGGAAGACGACACGTGTGGGGGACTATTTAAAAATAAAATTTAATATTTTGCAAAATACTTAAACTCTGACGTTTGTAAATTGACGTGCGTTAGAACTTGAAATTTGTTTAACCAATTTATGCCGTGTCCACACTGTGGGATCAACTATAGTCCAGAACTGGTTGAAGGCTTATTGGTAGACAAGTGTACTGTCGGTTATGGGTTAGCCCTGCCCTAATTGTAGGAAAACTCCTGTTAGAGGCTAATCCTAGACAACAATGGTAGACAAAATCTGTAGAGAATGGGTTTAGCAAGAAATATCATCAATGCGAGCACAAACAGCCCTGCAAAGTCAAGAAAATTTTTGGTCCTTCGGAAGAAGACTTCAAAACTTAAGATAGTTGTGGCTTCATTTGCTATGTGAGCCATTTATTTGGCACATTGTGTCCAAAACTAACTACATATGGAAATTTGAAACGCTGTTAAGTAGCATTTTGGGATCGGTGGGAGTTGAGGCTCCAACCAGTTTGGGATATGAACCTTAGGAGGCTCTTTCACCCAATACTGATAAGGCCATCAAACAACTAGACACCAAAAGTAAGAACTTAGGACAACTGATGACTGAAGTTTCAGAACAGTTGAAGAAACAGTGTAGCGAACTCACGTCGAGATTGTAGGTAAGAAAAGCCAAGTCTGCATCTTCTGTGAAACCACGTTCGCGAGATGGAAGACTGATTCGGAGAACAGGCATCTGAAGGTTATAAATTGAGTGGTGGTTCTGAAGAACAATTTCAACGAGCAAGCATTTGCTCCGACAGCGAGATAACAGTCGTTACTCCAACAGCATTCGCCGATGCAGTTGTCAAGAACCGGCGATGGTATTGAACGAAGAGTTGAAAACCCGCGCGGTTGAAGACACTGACGTGAGTGCTGTCTTCCATACACCAGAGCGACCTACATCGGTTGTGATCGACACAACACCAGGCAAGCCACCCAGACCTCGGACCTCCATATTGCAGGTCCCTTTTCGAACTATAGTGTGCAACCATTCTATGGTCAGTTCTCTCGGGCGGACTATGAATGGGCAGTTCGAAATCACATTGGACTGGCTATGCAACTCCGAGGAGAAGCCTTGTCGGTGCTGGGCGCGTTTCTTCGAGGAAAGCCACTGGTGTGTGAGGCACATTTTAGATGTTAGAAATCGGGGTGTGTGTGTGAGTGTGCACTGCAACCTGTTTAGATCTATTGTGCTCCCCCGTACTCATATTGGCCGATACGTCTCGACCTAGAGAACCTTTTCCAATCCAAGCACTCTGAGAAATCGGAGTTTCTGGATTGGGTCCAACGATGGGAGATCCATTTCGAGGAAAGTACGCTCCCAGGTGTGCTCTTCTTTTGTGGATCAATGCTCCACAGTCCATAAGGAGGTGTGACGGAGTTTCCTCGGCATCGCTGCAGAATCTGCAGTTTCCATTTGCTTCTATTCCCATTTTCCTGAGATGCTCCCTGAGTCTGCAATGGCCCGTTAGGAAGCCCGTTAGAATGCGAAGCTGGTTTTTGCTGGTACCTAGGCAGGCCTTGCTCCTCCTTCGGTCGTAGTTCCCGAGGAGTTCCTTCGCCTGCCTTAGTCCCGGGAGTGTTTCCCATAGCCTCCTTCTTTTGCACTCTTCCTCTCTTCTCAGTTCCTCTTGGATTCGGTGCGGTCCCAGCCCGCAGAATGGCTCGGGTCCAACGAATGATGTTTCTGACCCTTGTGTGAGGCACATACATATGTACGAGAATTAGCCTTGATTCGTAATCTGGTTCAGAAGCCAAAATAACTTCATGCGAATCGGCAGAGATCTTCCTGAGCCAGTTCACTGACCTTATTCGCGATGAACTTACCTCTTGTCGGGCAGGTGTTTATGACTACGTCTGAGCCTATTGAAGGAAGAAGCGACGAACCGACCAAGGTCGGGAAACATGTCGAAAAGCTGAAAAATGCCGTCTAGTCATTGACTTAGGAGCTTAGACGTCAGTTCTTGCACAAGGATTTCTACCGAAGAACACAGTGCTTGAGGTAAACCCCACCAGAATCCGGACAAGCATATCCGAAGAAACAGCTTCATTGGAAGTTCTAATCTGCTAAAGGACGTGTCTGTAAAGAGACGCCCAGATGAAAAATATCTAGGCCTGCAAAAGGTAAAGCACCAGCCGTGGACACCGAAGAAGCTACTAACAAATATCCTGTAGCAGAAGTGCAGCTTGAGTAGGTGAGTCGACGACGCCAGTTCCCTTTAAAAGGCCGCTCTATTGTGCTACCCGGACTTTGATCCGTTAGCTAAAGTACCAAATGGAGGCGGAGGCGCAAGAGTTAAATCGAAGAAGGAAGGGAACGAATAAGTTGCAGATTTGTCACCTAGAAACAGCTATATAGAGAGGACTAGTATTACAGGGAACTTTTTGGAAACTGACTAGTCTTGTCGTAAGGACGTACGCAATCACTATCAATCAAAGCGTTTACCTCTCGGGAACTAAACAATAAAACCTCTTCTGTGGAGAATCTCAAGACCAGGGACCGCAGTTGCCAATTTTCTAGCACTGGGGGATATTTTCTACCGCTCCTTAGGAAAGAATTGCCATCGTAATATCACAAAGATGCGTACCTATGTATGTATGATGGTTCCACATACCATGATAGGTAGATAGGGTGGCTGTTGTCAATGCAAAGCACATCCACGTATGGCATGGTAGGCCTTTTATGATATTTACGATGCGATCCACATATCAATCTCCCACCAATTATTCCATAAATTTATTGATCTGCCCCCGTAAATATGGTAAAGTAATTCAAATTCAAATTTTCGTTGATCCAAACGAGCCTTGTTTTGAGGAGTTTGAATTATAAAGCCCTCACTGTAACACAATGCCATTGTTGAATCTAATTTCGTTCGCTAATTTCTGGTACTGCCTTACAAAATGGGTAAAGCTCCACTGGCAAAAATTCTGTTTAGTATGGAAATTCAATACCAGCATCTAAATAAACAAAATTATGTGGAAAAAAAAATGCATATTCGGGGATTCCCGGATTCTAAGAAATTTTCATAATTTTTGTATTTTTTTTTCCAATTGTTTTTGCAACGTGTGCATGTGTGCTCCTACGTATTGCATGTTTATATTTTTTCACCTAATGAACATGCTATAGTTTTTCGGTCTCGATTTGCATACATACATACCTATCTATGCACGCTTTTGCGTTGCTATTTTTTGGAACACTTCTAAAGTATGTACATATGTATGAATGTATGCAGAGGTAAGACTACACAAATCTTGCGATTATTCTTTGCTTTCATTGTTCTGTATGAGTAAATGGTTTATAGATTCACTGATCAACAACACAGATGAGATTTAAAACGCAAATTGCTTCATTGGCATTGCATAGCACAAATATTTCTCTGCAGAATCCATTCCCTGATCCGTTTTATGCGTTCACAAGAACAACGAGAATTGGCCAATGTGCTTCGCCATGTGCCTACCTACTTATTAATTTTGAACAAAGTTTAATCAAGTTCAAGGAAGCCTATGAATCTTAGGTCTTGTGGGCCGAGGAACAAGTTGTTTTCATACCTTAAGCAGTCCTCATGTAGTGTTTTCGACCCATTAGTCTTTCCTACTTTCTCTTAAAAACACTGGAAAGACTGATCGATATCCATTTGCTCCTCAACATTAGTCTAACTATGCTTTCGTGGTTTCGACAGCCTTACATTCGCTGGTTCGCATTGATGAGAGATCTTTCAGCCTTAAAGTGTATACTTCTTGATTTTGAGCATTTCACAATGTCAGGTCTAAGGGAATTAGTTTTGCCCTTCCAAATCGCTTAGGGAGCCAATAAATTGCAGGCAGGAATCGTGTTCATTCACTTCAAAAAGTCGCTTTAGAAATGCCACTCGCACCTTGAGAAGATGACGAATCAATTCAACGTTCATCTACGCTGGGTGCTTGGTACTCATTGGAATGGAATGGAATTGGGTATGCCTCTTGGTATGTGTTCACATTTAATCAAGCTTGATACCAAGAGCTAACTTAATCAAAGATGGAGACAAGCACGGGGTGTCTCATCTTAAAACAGTCTTGAACTCTTGTCAGTCAGTCAGATCCAATGAGTTTGCTTAAGCTATCCAAAATCAGCTCGTTTATCCTGTCCAAAGATAAGGTCTGTTTTCAAACGACTTCTGCAAGAACTCCAAAAACGAAGAGGAGGAGGCAACTATTTTCCATTTTTTCTCTTCTTCGATGATCTAGGGGACTTAGCTGAAACTAACTTCACTAGTATCCTCCGTTGTATGAAAAAAAAAAACACTCCGATCGGTTTTAACCTTTCTTCCCTAAGAGTGACCGCAAATATGGTACATCCCGTAGTATCACAACGGAGCTGCATATATTCCGTCTAAATGTGTCAGTATCTTTACAGGCAGCCATCCCGACCTAACCTTACCTATAAACAATAAATTGGATAATTGATTGAATAAGTAGTCACAGTTCTATTCATAGACCGATTACTTAATCACCGCCACTTGGACAGTCAATAATATCCCACCCGATCTAGTCACGAACAAGAATAGCCAAAGCCCTCCAAGACTTGCCTTGATGTGCCTAAGACATCTGAACTGAGTTTTCGGTCGTTTTCAAGAGTCGCCAAGAAGTTTAGAGTAAAAATACCATGCAGATCCTCATATTCTTGGACCAAGTTTTCATTTCATCAACTTTGCGTGCCAATTATTTTATTATTCTTATCAAAAACGAGTTCAAAATATGCGTTATCTAGGTCAAGGTTCGCTTTTAGATTTTTTCCCAACGAATTTTATTGGAACTTGTGATGCTATATTTAGACGTGTGCATAAGATCTCTCGTTCATATCCGGAAGAGAACATTTCAATTAATCAACAAATCGAATAGATAGACATTTCTGAACTAATCAGTGCCACTTCACTGCATGAAAGGTAGTGAAAGATAACAGAAGGGTTATCGTACTCCAGATTACCTTATCGTTTCCCATAATTATTTAAAAAAAAATCTATTACTTAGTTTATACAGCAAAAAAAAAAAAAAACTTAAAAGGCGTCTAAGTATCTTTAACTTTAAGTACAAAGATTATGAGAAAAATTCTCTCGAAATGTACTCGAACACATGCGGGTGATATCTGTACAACAAATCTGGTCGGTGACGCAGGTCGATGTCATCTGTTGTTTAGACTGCATACTTAATTTCGTAATTCATAAGTCGCCACGTGAGACGAAGGGGTACTTTCAATGATTTCGTGGCATTTAGTGTGGTTGCTATCGACGTGTTTAAGTCCTCTCCACCCGCTTCTCAATTCCGATTATTATTCTACCCACTGACCAGATCTATTTTGACTAGATCCACCTTGGTCTCTGACACAATGTTTCCATGTATGCGGTCTGTTAACCCTTGTAGGGCATATAACATCGTTGTCCAGCGGCCTACGTGTTTCACCTCTTTTAAACTCATCCCCAATTGCCTTGATTGGTTCTCAACTGACCTGCACCAAGTTTGTTTAGAGTGACCCACATTTTTGTCGGAATTCATGTTTTTTCCCACCGTAAGACGTTACCGATCCATTGCCACTTTCTTTGTTGTATTGCAATTCTAGTGAATTCCTGAACCATTCTCTCATAAAGCTGTTCGTTCTTCATACTGTTGGGCGAGAAAATCTCAAGAATATCGAAGAAGACATCTGCTGATAAAAAACTGCAGCTTTCTAGTGACAGTAGAAATCAATGAACTGCGTCAGTGAAGCAAGGAGGAGTCTAAGTTTCGTTCTTGTGCTGAAAATGTTGCTTTTCTACATCGTTACTAGCCAATGGCCACAATCAGCCGGGATCGGAAAGTTGTCAAAGTTCTTGACTCCACGATCCTTAGACGGCTTTTTCCAGTTACATACACCGAGTTGGTTGAGATCACCGTCTACTGGTGCACTTCATAAAAGATGACTTCATCCTCTTCAGCGTAGTCCCTCAGGAGACAAATCAATGATTTTTCGGACATAATCATCTTAATGATTGTACACGGATTATTTTAACCAGGTTGCTGTCGCTGTACAGCTCGTATGGGTCGTGGTTAAATCCTTTCCTCTAAGAACCGAGAAGCGTAGAACTTTTCTTTTGAAAAATTCAAGTGCGCTTTCATCTGATTTCGACAAACTTCATGCTTCTGCATCGTATAGGAGGACTGGGATGATAAGGGCCTTGTTTAGCGTCTCTTTTGGTTCTTCCCAATAGAGCCTTGCCCTTATATGGCCATAGGAACAGCGACTGGCGAGTGTTATTCTGTGATGTTGTCCAAATGGATAACAGAGCCTAGGTAGACGAATTCTTTAATTACATCGAAGTTATAGTAACGTTCTTGCCGAGACATCGGGGTTCTGGCTTGGTGATCTTAGACAGCATATTCCTTGTTTTATCCTCGTTTACAACCAGACGTATGTTAGCAGTTTCTGTTTAGATTTCCCCGATTTTCAAATCTAAAACCGCACTGGTAATTCTTCTCCAGTTTGTCGACGTATGACTTCAAGCACTACAGCGTCACATCAGAGAATTGTTTGCATTCGATGTCCAGGAGACTCATGCCTCTGTTATTGGCGCAGTTGAGGTGAACTCCTTTCCTATGGACCAGGGAAGCTAAGGTTGCAATCATCGGGGATGCTTTCGTCTAAAATATTTGGCAAAAGATTCGGTTTATGTACCACGTACCACACCGTTAACAGATCAGCTCCTGGACCGTCGTATGATTTAGGTCTACCTCTGCCAGCTTCAATTTCGTTTCGGTCCGGGGTTTGTTGGTTGTCTTCCAATATGAAACTACCTGACAGCGGGATTTTGGCTTTTATCGTCGTTTAACAGTCTGTAGAAAGAGTCACCCTATTCCGCTAAAACTGGTCACTTCCTAGCCCAACATATCTGAACTTTCTCGATCTCACGTTTCTCGTGCTTCTTTTTCATTTTACGTGCTATTTGTCTTTCCTTTTCATCTTATAGAGCTCTAGTGAGCGGCTCCTGAGAAAAGTTAGCAGAACTATGGTTATGTCATGAAACCACATGGCCAACATAAAAATCATTGAGGACCTTAGGTGTACATTTTATCTCAAATCGACGCAACGTTTTCTCTGTAAATTACCTGTTTTTGCGAAGATAGGACTACATACTTTCTGAGGCTCCCTATTTAGTCGAAATTCGTCAGGAATAGGAAGAAATTCGACGTCTGATTTTCCCGGGGAACAAGCAAAATGGAGAATTATCGTGTCTGAGGGCTAGAGATAGACTTACCTTTTCCCTCCTCACACATTTACTTCATTCATTCATTTACATATGGAAGGATTTCGGATGGTCTGTCTGTTTTAAGTTTGACATCGTTTTTGACTGTAGAATAGTTTCGTCGAACTAGAGTGGGTTAATGTTTTCAGGGTTCTAGGACACCAACGGCAAGTTCCTGCCGCTGAAACTCTAAACCACGTAAAGATTCGACGCCTGTGCTGTTGCTCTCCATTGGCGAGCCATAACCATATCACCACTTCATCGTTTCAACCAAGGTTTTTGGTTACTGTTCATTGGAGTATGTAGGACTTCCTTCAGAAACATCAAAATTGTCGCTGGCTTTTTGACCCATCAACGCTGTAATGACCCATCAAAATCTTATGACCTTTAAATCTACTATTTATTGTCAAATGGATAGAAGAAGTTTCACCAAAGCAGCTTCACTGTGGCTACAAGTCGTTGATCAAATTATGAAAACAAGTGGGTATGACCAACAAGGAGGTACATTTCCGAACGATGACTGCTCAGTTGGAATCTTGAATTCAACGCTGTGCTAATTTTATAATTATGAAGGGAGTCGCAGAGACTTGCTTAAGCAAACTGCAAATCGTAGTCAAATTCCTGTCACTTGCTCCATTTTCCCATTGCAATGTTCGAAGTTCTATGCTGCATTTAACCATTTTCGAAACCAAGCTGTTTCGAACTGTCACTATATGAGCCCGTTCGATAGTTGACGCCTCAGTTTTTACTCCACCAAATTTTGTCTACGAACAAATTGAATCTAATTGTAAAAAAAACTCAATTTTTTTTACAATAATTTGCACTATTTCAAGCTGCACCACAAGTACCTAACAATTAAAAGCGGCTCTGCCATTTTAAATGCCGGCGGCTATAGCACAAACACAGCCTCATTAAAGTCATTAATCTACACAGCAAGTAATTATTTTTCTAACTATTTTTAGCCACATGCGCGACTCCCATTAAATCGATTGCACAATACCGTCGCTAAAATACAAAATATGTACCGGCGGCGTCAACGCCATCCTTCGTTCGAATAATTCATAATTAAGTTTAAATTTATGATCTGTTTACCGCGCTGTCAATTAATGAAGCGACAGTGCATGCTACAAAGGACTTAATTGGTTTTCGTTGCACTTTAAACGTGAAATTAACAATGCATGCCTTCAAAATGAACAAAAAAAAAAACAGAGATACCATCTCATCTCAAATTCACGTACGAGTGGTTGAAACTGCCACAAAAACTGCCAGTTGATGCCTTTGAATGCAATCAAGTCACGTAAGATACCAAAACAATTGAACAAAATTTTTTCTTTTTTTTTTTTTTTGTCTTTTCATACTTTTGACGGTATTTTACTATTTTAGTTTTTGTCTGGATAATTATAGTGTGTCATGCAAGAAAAACAACCTCGTCGTCGATAAGTTACACACTTGTGCAGTTATTAATAAATTTAATCGTGGGAGGCTTTCTATTCGAGGAATAGAAGAATCAGTGGTATTGGTTTCAAGGGAAACGAAGGTATTTTTTCTGTGGCCTTGGGGGTGCGTTCATGAAACATTTGAACTCGAGTTCGAAATGTACTTAATTCAAATGGCGCTGAACCACCAGTTTGTAAGTAGTTCACAATACAGTGACAATATGGCATCAAATTTCGGTGAAATGGAGCCCATACATCGCTTACCAAATGACTGCGTGGTTAATGATCAGTCAATCGTTTCGACTTGATTCGACAACTTGCCAGCAAGACGATTCAACGATGTCTGGAGCTAGCTAGGTGGATCAATCGGTTGATCGAATGGAAAAGTGGTTTGTGATCTTAACTACCACTTTACTGGATTCGAAAAAAAAATCGCCATAGAATGTCGAAAACAAATGTGCGGTCGGAGACTTAACCGTGCCCTTTGGTAACGAGTTAGGAGTACTTCTGTGGCTGTGGGGTCTTGCAGTTCACCGCCCAATTTCTTAGAGTCTGACTGAGTTTTATGGTGCGAAGTCTTGTATATGTAATTTGAGAGGCAAATGATATATCCGTCGGGGTCGAACTCAATACGCCCGTGGTGGCTATACTTGCTGTCCTTTGAAACATTTTGCATTTAGTTAGGTGGTTGCCTTTGCTCAACGCAGGCCACCATACTAGTGATCCGTGGGTGAGAATTAGACGCACTATGGCTGTGTACATCCACAAGATTATCTTTGGCCGAAGTTCCCATTTCTTGTCAGAGGTTTCGTTAGAGGTATAGAAGGCTACATACACATGCCTTCCTGATTCTATGTTCTACGTTAAGCTTCGTTTTGCGTATGATTCGCAGATCCCTGAAGGATAATGTGAGATGACCATTAAGTCAGGGAAGGCGGAAGTCAGGTATTTTGGTTTTGGTACTCAGTACGATTTTCCAATGTGCTTAAAGAGACTTCTCCGGAGTTGGCTGAGGTGCTCCGGCTTTCAAACATCGCTCTAAACCAATTGTTAGTGGAACGATCAATGCCTCTGCGGATTAGAGCTCCTTCAATGTTCAGAAATGCGTAAACGGCGATCTTCTTTGAGCGATAAGCTGCCTCTAGCTGCGTGACTAGATAATGCAGTTTGTAAATTCAGCTACGTGTCATGTTTTCCTTCGAAGTGCCATCTGTTTGCTTCTGATCCATTCTTGCATAAAATTGGCTTGAACTGCATCGTTTTTGAAGAATTTTTCCAACTTTGGAGTCCAAAAGGACGAACTCTATCGTACGCGACCTTAAGGTTCTTTGATCTCCTTCAAGATCTGTTTAAGTGCGTAAATTTGGTCAGCTTCATATGAGTTGGAAAGGATATCGAAGGAAGGCGCTTAAGAAAAGAGGGGTTAAGAGGGGTTTCTATAACATTTTAACCCTCGTTGATTATTTCATTTTGAGGAGTTGAAAACGACAAATGCGACTTGCAAAATGGAATTAATATAAATCACGAGCATATATTTTTTAAGTCTTCCGGTTCTGTTCAATTTCTCTAGTTTCTGGGTAGTTTGTCAGGAATTCATAATGTCAGTCATGGACTAAACCACAAGCTGCTGAATTATTAAATCGTTGTCATGAATTTAGTGACTTTTTCTATCTTTATCACTTGCCTTGCCATTAGTATTCCTTATTCATGACTTCTTTATTCATTATTCAATTTTTACTCATAAATCTGACAGCCAAGCCATTCCGAACTGTCAGAAATTAATAATAATTCAAACGTTCCTCTTAAAGGCTCATAACCATAAAAATGTTGATACAGTAGTCATGTTGATAACTATCATTTCTTACCTAAAGCAAGACATTTGAATAAATAACACAAAACACGACAAAAAGTTAAAAAAAAAAAAGTGATTGAAAGTACAAACATAAGTTGGCATCTAACTCTCATGAACTTCACATTAGTGCTTCCAACTCCAACACTGTCTAACACGAAATGTCAAAACAAAGTACCACCGGCTGAAGCGTCCCCTTTGTGTGCAATAACCATAAAAATTTGCCATTAATCTTGTTCTCGCATGAAAATGTTTGGCCTGCGCTCCAAGAAAAAAAAATAAAACACACAGTCCAAGTCCAAGTCGATAGCGTGGTTAGGTCCCCGCCAATCATCCGATGAACTGGGACAAAAGTTTAAGTGGAATTATTTTATTATTATTACTTTCATGACACGCTTTTTGGTTGAAACAGGAAACGAACAAAAATTCAACCACTGGATCGTGGAAATTTCCACAAACATAATAGTTATTACTGGAAATTTGTTTGAATTCGACATGGCTTAATGGAAATTGACACGCTTAACTGTGTTTTTTGACTTGAAAATCTCCGAAAATGGATGTTCGTTTTAATAAATTTTTTTATTAGATTTGCGGTACTGCATGCATCAAAGGGCAAAGGTCAAAGCTAATGAAGCATTTAAAATCTGAAAGCAATAATTTGTGAGATGATAAATGATGATTTTGATTTTATAATCGTTTCTGATGCAAGGAATGCTGCCAAATCTTCTTCGTACCGGATGAAGTGATTTACGAATTTTGAATTCGTTCATTGTATTGTGAGGTCTTGGAGTTGCTACTCGATATAGGTCGATTTAGATGGCAAGGGAAATTGTAATAGAACCGCTCTCTCCCTCGACTGAGCCGGAAGGCATCACGATTGAGGCTCTATGAGGCCTTCGATATGGCTCGCTGCTTTAGAGTTTTGAATAAGCTCTAGATAAGCTTTGAATCAAAGGGCAGTGAACCCAACACATTTTGTCGCTGTCTGCCTGTCCGATAAATGGCAACATGTAGACTAAGAGGCTTCTGTTCAATGCAGTTTTTGGCGTTCAATGTAGTTTTTGTCCTGGACAATCATGGCAGCCCAGTTTTCTACTTCATAATCCGCCAGTAAATTACAATGCGAATAGCTTGTGATTGGACCACTGTTGTTCCACGTAATGCATTTTACTTGGTGAAAAAGTCCTTATTGTTCTTCCTTTGAATTTGTCGAGTGCCGGAGGCGATCTGGACGCAACTATCAGATGAAAATCCGAAAAACCCTTAGAGACCTCTGTCTGCTCCTTCTGCTGTATTATATAGGTGATTTTTTTTATCGAGTAAGCAAGCACGAATTAATGCGCGTCGCAGAGGTCTGAACGAGGAAGTAAAGGACCTAAGTAATCTTCATGTTAACCAGGCACCTGACAGAACAATTGTCTGGAAAAGTGACATTTAGCACGGCAGTCAATTGAGGCCTTTCTTCAGGCAACCATTTGTGTTGTGCGTATTGGACACCTTGGCACCACAGCGCTACATACCACGAAGGAACGAACATTGAAGGTTGAAGGAGGTTCTCATGTACGTTGGTTTTGAATGTTTGTAGATTCCCGTCGATGCTTAGTTGGATCCATTGTGCTATAATTCGTTCTCTGTGGGAACCAACTAACCTGTAGGTACCCAGAAGCACTACGCGATCAATCTATCCACACAGTTCGTTTTCTGGCCCTGTAAACTGATCTGTTCTTAGCGGAAAAGTAGTTGCTACAACAAAGACAAGCTGTGAGAACCCTTAACGGCACGGAAAGCACCTACCGTTGAATAAGAGTCACCCAGATTTGAATATGAACATCCGGAGAATCTTCAACTCAATATACCTAAGATGACTTAGATCTTTTAAGAAACAACTACCAAGAGTTTGAAATCTTATTTTAGCTAGAGTGAGACATTCATAGAGCAGCTGACGGAAGGATTCAGTTTTCTCTTCGTCCCTCGCAACTTCTGTCTGTGCTTCACTCGAACTAGAACTTAATGGGGAAGTAGATTATTTTGTCAATCGAGGGCCGAAGGGTTTCTGACAGTCCAATGAGATCCACTGCATATTCGTCCTTCTTGTGGCCTCATTGCTTGTCTCTCTATAACCAACCAGGGTTTTTATGAATCGACGTTCGATCGGAAAGTGTAGGTCCGCCCCTTTCCTCACAAGTTCCTCCGCACTTTAATTGTGCTCTGGTGCCCACTATAGTGTTAGTGTATCGGCCTCAGATATACCATTAAGAAGCACGTTGCAAAGCTTAACCAACTTTAACTTAATTGTTGCTGATTCCAGGCCATCACGGCCACTTGCCTATAGACAGTGATTATCTCTCCGGTCACATCAACATTTTGAGAAACGACTTTAACTTAAACCTCGTAATGACCTCTGCTTAGAATGCACTGCAGTCATTTCCGACTGTAAAAAACGGTTTAGAGTCTTGCAGAAGACAAGAGTTCCTCTTATTCGGTCAAACGTCAGACTCGTAGGTTAATAGTCAGTAAAGCAGATTTTTAGCGCCAACCTATCTTTTTACCTTCGTCTGGCTTGAAAGATAGCATCCCGCAGATTTCAGACTCTTATCATGCCTTACTCCCTCTGCTCCTCCTCGGTGTTCAATTATCACTCAGTAATCGGCCACTACATCCAACAAAATGCTCATTTCCTCTCCAATTTGCCTATTTTTAGCCAATAAGCACGAAAAGTGGTCGCATCATAAATAATTCATGTGCTTGCGTCACCTGGGCCTCAGAGACCTAAGTACACATAATGTTCTCTAATACGTACATTGTGACCTTCTTATACAAATTTGCCTTCTGGCCGGAGAGACTGGTTTGGTTGAGGCCCAGGTCCACCCCGCCATCGAAATATAAATACAACTTTGCCATCATCGTTTGAAAACCCTTTCATTGAGCAGCAGGTGAGAGTTTGTCATCCTGGCCGCCACCCAACGTTGACACACACGTAATCATCCACTCAAGCCAACTGTCGGTTTTGTCACTCTCTCTCCTGTTACTTTATACACCGGGCTTACATTAATAACGACACGGCCCCCATCTTCTGTTCCCGAGCTAATAGCTGCCATTGCCGATGATACACGTTTCTCCCTACACAGAGACCTCTACCTCGTCACGATGAACGACCAAGACGGTGCTTTGATCGATGTCCTTGTGCAGTGCGAAAACCTGCACATAGCCGCGGTAGAGCTTGCGGAGCAACTGGAAGGCGTGAAGCCTCCCCAGTTTTATCACATGTGTGTGGCTGTGGCGTGGAATTACTGCTCCCGCTGCCCTCCCACCCATCGACAACAAATACAAATGGAAGCATTGCGAATTATTTTACCCAAAGGATAAAACGTGCCCAAGGACCTGTGTATTTGTCCGTATGGCTGTGTGAAATACTTTTTTTTATGGCTTTGCGTCGCTCGAGGGTGGACTGGGCTTCCTCAGGCACCGGCCGATTGCCATGCAAATTTAATCGCTGATGGATGAAAGTGAATTGTAAATGTTTTATTAATTTCGTCGACGTTCCGAGGAAATTGAATATGCAAATGTTACTCCGCGGTAAAATTTCCACGCACAGATGAAGTGTTCGTTTTTTTTCTGTCTAATTTCTACGATTCACGTGACCACTTGACATTTGTGGTTTTCTGACAGACAAATCAAGTTCGAAACTAGATTTTCTCGTTTATTAATGTTAAAACGGACAAAGTGATTTTATTTTTTTTTTTGTTCTCTTTTGCTGGACAAAATGTAAACAAAACAAAAGAAGACGTAACCAACCGAAATAAGCCAAACAAAAGACGTCATCCGCATCGGCATCCAGCGCCTGCTGTGCTATGACTGAATCACGTCTGTGTCTTGTTTTAGATATTTTCGGTGCGGTGTGGATGAATAAATCAACGGGTGTCTCCAGATTTAGCTACCTGAAAGCGGAGGGGTCGTAGCCGTAGCGCCATTTGCCAATTTTTAGTTTTTGATGTCTTAATGACTTGATTGCACATGTGTTTATAAGTAGTATGACTTCCGGTTGATTTATCTTGTGTTCGTGTAGAAGATTATCTGTCGAGCGATTGGTGGTGCATTTATTGTTTATGACCTTTCAAGGACGTTCTTCTTTGAGTCAATGCCTCGGGCGGTAAACCCCTGGGTCATGTCGAAATTAGATTTCCATTCGTTTGCGAGGTCGTTCGTGGCAGTTAACGAGGGAGGACCCCATTCCATTAATTTCACTGGTAGATGAAGAATTATGTTGATACAAACAACAGTGACGTCTGAGGGCTCCATGTTCGAAGTTTTTAAGTAAACACCTTGTAGGGAAAACGTCGGCATTCTATTTTAGAATCTATGACGTCGCCACAAGACTGGGTGTGAGCCAGCTAGCAGGTGGAAATTGTCGTTTCAGTCGATTGGATGTGGATTTGGAAAGGAAAACTTGGCCTAAGAACGACCAAAGCTACAACTGTTTTGCTCTAAGATGGAGATAGTGATGATGTATGGATTGTCAATTTGGGAGAATTAATGCAGTTTTCTTTATCGATGTACATTTAGGCAGCAGGATGGGAAGAATAAATCGTCCTTACTTGAGCGCGTAACTTTTAAAGAGGAAACAAAGTCATTGCAAATTTTATAATTTCCAGAGCTCCAACTACTTTAAGTTGTCAAATCAACAGATTGGGGAGTTTAGATGCATTGCGGTCTTTAGTGATCCATTGTGGTCCCCGTGATAGTCGATTAAATTCTCGAACTATGGTATGGTATATGAGGGTGACCGAAAGGCTCTTCATTTAGGCTTTAGTTGGGTCCGTTGTGTTCCCCCCTTTTAATCGTCGGAACTGCAGGGATAGGTTTGGTTTGGAACGTATGTTGGGAGGGATATAGGGAAAGTGGAAACAACTATCCACATCTGTCGCATTCTCGCTAGGGCTGTGGCATAGGAAGTATTCGAGGTCTTCTCCTTCTTCCTCGTAGTTCCTACATGTCTCTGCTTCCTGTGATGAGACCCACCATCAGCCTCAATTGCTCTTTGCTTAAACCTAGAGCCTTCCTGGTGAGCAGGTTGCTTGGTTTCTTTACGGGTGATCTAGCCACTTTCCACGTCAGGAGTTTTGACCAATGATCCTCGAAATCCCTTTGCATCCTCTCGTTGGTTGTTGTTTTAATTATTGGAAGTGCGACTCCCACTGTGTTTTCAGCGGTTCTATCGCGTGCGCCATTTCTTTTGCCAGTTCATCGGCTTTCTTATTCCCCTGACACCTTCGTGACCCGGTATCAAGGCGGACGTCGAGATGAGATCTGGATGTTGGATTTGTGATGGCTTTAAGTGCTGCTTGACTATTAAAACAGAATTCTATCTTCTTTCCCTGGGTGTGGTGTTCAAAGTGAACTCTAGCTCCCCTCAGTTGATTTGCTTGTCTCCAAGAAATTTTCGAACTACAACACCTCATCCAATCCAATGGCTTTGAGGAATCAGTGTATCTGTATAGGGTCTAACGAAAGCACTTCAATGCAGTTCTGTCAACTGCTAAGCTCTCGTGTGTGCTCGTGTTTTGCAGGTCGGTGCGCCAAAGTGGTGGTCTTAGGGGTCGATGGCAGAACCCCGACTGATCGACAGAAACAGATTATATGATCCAGACTATGGCATCTGACAGCAGATTCAGTGTCAGAATTCCTGACATGGATGTCTGGAGGAACAACAAAGTTGCTAATAAAAAGCAGCTGGCCTTCCACACAGATGATTCTAAGATGGACAATGGTACATGTGCCAGGGGTATACTGCAAAGCCAAGAGTTCATTCTTCAGCCTCACAGGGTAGCGCTGAAAAGCTAAAACGCGATTATTTTCAAGTCTTTTGCGTTAAACCACCAACTCTCTGTTCTAAGAAAAATCAACGAACTTTGCCAATCGTGAATTGTCAGAACGTGTACCTAAAACACTTGTCGTTTTAAACAATTCCACAGAAAAGTGTTTATTCGCTGAATCCTCACCATCCTTCCCCTCAGTCAGCTATTCCGCATCGCGTGTTGTATTTATTTTCAATTTCTCGGAATCACCTACACACTTATTTGAAATGTAAACAAATCGGGGAAACACCCATCGCTACCAGCTTCTCTGTGCCGCACCGTATGTGTAACAAAGTGATGACGTTTTCCCAATAATTGCACGTGATGTTCGCTTTACAAATGCAAATCAAGCGATAAAATTCAAAAATTCATTCAATTTGCTCGACAATAAAACACGGAAAACAGCCCAACAACTGTTAAATTGTTGCCGGGGGAAGCAGAAACTGCCAAAGCGTAGCCATAAAAATGTTCATTTATGCGAAATCCAATAACCGAAAGAATAATATGCAAAATATTATCAAATTCCGGTCTAATGAACTTTGTTTATGTGCCAACACATTGCCGCCCCGCACCCGCCTGTAGCGTCGCTCAAGGTCGACACAAATACGCACGATAGAAACAAAACACGGAGAAAAAAAAAAGTGGAAAACAACAGTTAAACTGTCGTAATAAAATTAACATAAAATTGTCATCTCGCTAAAGATTGATGAGCTGTGTGACAACACCCAGTGGAACACGGTGCGGAAGTCTTGAAATGGAACAAGTGAACACATCCCAATGGCACACTTTCAGGTGGGAAGCAGTCTATTGCCAGCTTTGTGTCGGACTGTCATTAATTCGACGATCGATTGGAGTTCCAGCAGAGCTAAAACAGGTAGGTGGCTTGTAGCTGGAGCTAGAGCTGGTGCATGGCGTGGTCATTGCTACATTGTCGGCCAGAGTGTGTGCGGTTGAATGAAATCGATACAGAACACGTTTTTTGAGGTCAATGGATTTCGAGTTATCTGTGCTCTCTGTCACAGTATGCAGTTTCAACGAACACCAGCAACTGAACTGGAATTGCGTTAAAGTGAAACGTGACCAACACAAGTCGATCGAGTACAACAGTGTTGGCGGTTTATTGTCGAATGAAATTATAAAACTCTGCGAGCAGGAATGATAAATTTAATCAAGTATTGCAACAGATGTTTGAATAGTGTCTAGTTGAAGTACACTTGGAACAGTCATTTGACCGCCTTATACCAACAGCTGTGGAGTTTCGGAGAAACAAAAGCAGAAACATTGTTTGCTTGGAGCTTGAAGTGAGAGGAAAGAACCTGGTCGTTTGAGTTTTAGAAGAAAGGGGAATGGGACAGAAGTCAGCAGTGAACTCTGTATCTCAGGCAGACATAATCGGAGTAAAATCTGTTAAAGGGAAACCAAACCAAATTTATGACAAATGTGTGATTGGTTCATATGAGAGTGGTTTTAGACCAGCAAAATCCACACTTTGGCTAGTCCTGAAAAAATCCTATAACTCCAAGTCGGCACTCATTGCCTATTTATCGAATTGAGAGCCACGTATGACAGTCCGTATAGAGACGATTTTTGGCTTCCCAGCAAAACACATGCGTCTGAGCAAGATGACCACGGAGAACGGACGCTCCCTTGGATCTCAGAAAATGCTTTAGGCTAGAAGACACGTTGTTATGGGATTTCTTTAACATTATTCTTGAACGCTTCGTGGGGAACTCAGAAGCTAGGTTTGGTAAGGTTATGCAGATGGGTTGGCGAGAGGAAAGAAGCTTTCTGCGACACACTCAGGTCAGGAGAGACCCACTGTGATACCCATTTTGGGGGAGAAGG
The DNA here is from genome assembly GCA_917880715.2 of Matsumyia berberina. Classification (NCBI taxonomy): domain Eukaryota; kingdom Metazoa; phylum Arthropoda; class Insecta; order Diptera; family Syrphidae; genus Matsumyia; species Matsumyia berberina. Next base: position 123,985,324 of record OU862870.1, read on the forward strand.
TACCCCTTGCTCATGAAGCAATACCCAAAGCACTCTCCACAAAAACAACATTCGACTTTTCGAAAAGGTCACATAACTTAATATCTATCAAAGCACTCTGCTAATGCCCTTGAGTTTCCAACCATTTTGAAGCCTTAATGAACCTGCAGATATCCCTGATAGGTACGTCCCTTAGTTCTTCAGTATCCTGCATAAAGTGCCTTCTAAAGGGTTTATGTCTGGACGGCAAAGATCTGGGCAGTGGCAGAGGAAGTGGGTTGTGTGCTCATTAACTTCCTCGTCTCCGCAACTCCTGCACAGGTCGTCCTCACTTAGCCTTAACTTTTTCATGTAAAAGCGCAGAGTATTATGACCTTTAATCATTCCTACAAGGATGGAAAGGGTTTTTCTGTCCTTCTGCATGAGAGTATTAGTTCTGGCACCACTATACCTTGGCGGCAAAGATCTGGGCAGTGGCAGAGGAAGTGGGTTGTGTGTTCATTAACTTCCTCGTCTCCGCAACTCCTGCACAGGTCGTCCTCACTTAGCCTTAACTTTTTCATGTAAAAGCGCAGAGTATTATGACCTTTAATCATTCCTACAAGGATGGAAAGGGTTTTTCTGTCCTTCTGCATGAGAGTATTAGTTCTGGCACCACTATACCTTGGTTCTAGTTATTTTACAGGAATCCAAAGAGCTCCATCTTTCACTCGCTTCCGCTAGAATGGTTTATGTTTGAGTTTACATGGCGAGACTTTTACTGACTGATCAGCCTGCTCTAGGTCTAGCGTAGATCCTTTTCTTGCCAATTCATCAGTCTTCTCATTCTTTGGTATGCCCAGAAGCTAACACAAGAGCCGGAATCTTTCAGAAATCTTTATAAAAACTCGAATATGCCGATGATATTGGCATAATGGGGCAAACACAGCGGGCTGGGGCAGAAATAGCCAAAATAGGTTAAGGGATGCACGAGTGCGAAACCAAGTACTTGTTGTCAACAAGAAGGGGCACCGAACATGACAGTAGACGGTAGTCTACCTTGGCTCTGCCATTTCTGCTTGCGACGCCATCTCATCAAAAATCAAACAAAGAATAATTCCTTGTCATTCGCTGTTTTTTACTTCCCACCTACATATGTAGGTAGGGGAAGTATTGCAATCGGTCCGAACAAAATGTTTTCAGATATGAACAGGGCTTGACATTACTATACACTAGAAATCGTTTGCACCCATTTTTGAAGTGATGTGTGTGTGAATATTTTTCGCCTTCAATATCTAGAGAACAAATCAACGTAGGACCATGCGGTTTCCTTTGTTTTGTTTGCCAACATGAAACGTAGAACTCATTAGATTTTGAGCATAATCGGTGTAGCGCATGCTGTGAAATTGAAGAAATGTTTTCTGTCCAGTTCGCGCAACAACTCTTTGTGGAACAATTAAAAAGTGTGTATTCAAATTGTTCGCCTCTGATGAATGCTTTCTTTAATTATTAAATAAATTATAATATTACTGTTTTTTGATACAACACAATGCGAGGTGAGAAGTATAGGACTGGCTCTCCAGTCGAATTTTTTGTTTAAGCTGAGGAGGCAAGGCGTATGTAAGGCTATCCCGAACAGATAAGGAGCCTATAAAAGGCCTTAATCATTCCAGTCTTTCTCAATCATGGATTCCATTAAAGCGGATGATATCCTTGGACATTTCGAGCCAAAAAATCTTTGATATTCAGTACCATTTGCGTTGAAGAGGAGGAGATTCAACCAAGAGTTATACGAGCTGTGCAATGTCATCGATCTACCCACAAATCTGCGCAGTGCGCGTTTGAGATGGCTATGACTTGCAGATCGAATGAACACCAATGCTTCGGTAAGGAGATTCTTTCAATTTAACCAAGAGTGACAAAGTAGAGGAAAAAACCTTCTCACTAGTAGAAGCGAACCTCAATCAACTTGGAATGCCCAACTACGGTTACAGACCAGACAAACTGGAAAGGCCAACGTTCACTCGGAATGGTGATTGATCAGAAGTTCGAATTTCCAAAATATGTGACGAGAATCCATCACGATTTAACGACTTTGTTGTGCTGTTTGTGTCAAGAACTTTAGAACATTTCACAACAGAGTACACGATTTTTATCTTTCTCCTTAATTTGTGGGCCTTTCCACTTCAATCCACGAGTGTTCACCTCACCGTAGCATGCTAATCAGTTGGTTTTTGTTTTTTTATGCAAAGCTTGTCTTGCTTTTTTGGTGTCAACTCCAGTACGGTGCCAGAATTTCACCTCAATTAGTATTTATCATGCAATACCGTCATTTAATCAGTAAAACGAGTTAGAATACACGATTGCAGTGGCACTGCTATCCGACGGATGTGTTCAGTTCAACTTCCATCGAAGAAACTCCAACGAAGTATGCTTGTATGTATCCGAGCAATGAAAGGCAGACAAAGGAAAAAAGTTAAACAAAACTTCAAATCCGCCACATAGTCTGGTAATTTTCCACTCGTCAAAGAAGTGTACAGCACTTCCGAACGAGCAGCACATCGAGAGAGAGAGAAAGGGGGAAAGAACCATTCGTCATGCGAGGGATTTAATGCCACTTCTCCTCTTTTTTTTATGGCCGACATTTCCTCTGTGCAAGCAGGTAGGTAGAATCAGGTAATCATCAGCTGACCTGGAGTATTTTCGTGTAAAACTTCCAACCCAGCAGATACTTCACGACCTGCTACTGCTACTCGGGCCAATGGATGTTGATCGATTAATGTCGAACCATCTGTTTTACTCTTGCTTTGGTTAGATACGATTTGGAGTTATACACATGCTGCGACGCTCCATACAACATCCATGATGTCATTTACTCTTTTTTTTTTTTTTCCTAAGCATTTGGCAAACAATACACGGCAGTATGAATACAAAAAGAGTTGCGGCTGAGAACGCAAAAATATAATCTTGTTAGGTAATGGCACATGCGAGTAACTCGGCAGCGGAAAGAATGGTAGGCCTGATAAATAAATGGTAATCTCGTTGTCAATTGGTTTAACATGACGACCCGAAAGCCACAAAAGGCGCATACCATCGTCACATTATGCAGTCCATTATGCAGATAAATATATAAAAAAAACAGAATTTAAGCTTCTTATGTGACTGGGAACGGATGGATGGATGGACGGATGGAATTTTATTTTATGTGCGTGCATAACTCTGACGCAGATAAACAGTTCCTCAACGCGCGGTCGTATTTTACGCAAAACTGTGCGATAAAAATGATAAATGACACAATGGCGTCAGAGCTAAATGAGATTTTGACTGAAATACACTATTTACTGAGCGTTCCTGCCATATCTCCGACTTCAAATATTGTTTTGCGACCAAGTGTTGACTTTGGATGGAGCTTAGATTGTTTAGTGAGTGCTAGAAGGCCTATGAAAGGAATGGGAAAAGTTTCCAGGTTCCAGTCACAACGCTCGTGTTGAAGTGAATCAATACCTGATAGTTCTCTAGAAAATGTCTTAAATCCATGCTCTTCAAGGTGCTCCTTGCGTTTGCTTGTTCCCAGTTTATCTTTGCTACCACAGTTCTTGCAGGGTTTCTGTTCAGTTTTAGTAGAGAACTACCGAATTTCCCATAACGATTTACCTTTCTGGACTCCTCCATGCTTCTTTGCTGTTCTCAAATGTCGTGATCTCACTTTTTTTTTTTTTTTAAAGGAACCTGCCCTTATGGCTGACACTGCGAATTAACAAGATCTATTTTGCATCCGGTGTACTTAGCCTAATAGGTCTACAACCTTCCTAATGAAGGTGAGTATGGCATTAGTAGCCGAGTTTCTAAACTCCGCTAACGAACAGAATTTCCTATGAAAGATCCGTCTACGTAGCCAGTATAGTGCCGGACAGTCACAGAGAATGTGCTGGTGATCAGAGGTTTCTTCTTCTTCTAAATAGAACCGACACCTTAGACCACAATGGCCGGTAAGGAAACCCACTAGCTTCCTCATGTTGTTCCTGTCAAGGTTTACAATTCCCTTGTAGACAGTATTCACTGATCTCCCATTAAAAACTTCTTGCGTCAGCTTCCGGATTTCCACTTATTTTGACGTGGACTTTCAGGCTTCTCGGGTTTCTCTGATAGTCGAAGAAATTCCGGTAAAATGAGTTCTACTTTCTGGTAGTACAATGGACTAGTTGCGATTGAGTGCTGCAGTATAGCGTTTCCAAACCCGATATAAAAGAAAAAATAGACCCTCGAGGCATCCATTGTGATACCACATGGATCTTGAAAAGGCCTCCTGAACCCATTGAATGAGTTGGAGCATCTTCTAAAGCGTAGGAGGTCACTTACATCGGCATTTATCCGGTCCGTTTTCTTTTGCGGGAGAGGACTAGACAGGTTCAAAGAAGATGCAGAATAGTCTCCTCCTCTTCTTCCATACAGCTTCTGCAGAAGTCGTTTGCTTAGACGCTAAGCTTTGTTGCATGCTTGCCTATTAGACAGGATTCAGTGATGACACCTATAGTATCGCTGATATGCAATCTCTTGAGGGAAATCAAATCCTTAGAGTGTTTCAGACCCAGGCTTGGCCTTATCTGGTTTGTCACTAGACATGTTGTACCACTTGTCCACCTAAAATTTGTTCTTTCGATAGCAGCTAGCTTTAGTTTAAGTTTACAAGTAGCGATTGATATACCTAAGGTGCCCTATCAGGCCAAATAGATAAAGTAGTTCCATATCTGGCAGTTCATCAGTGTTACAGTTCCCTGGAATTTCACTTTACCCTGGCGGCCAACAAAAGGTGAACATTAAACTGCTCCGCCATTTCTATAAGAGACTATCGGCACACTAAGGATATTAGTGAATTTGAAGCGACTGATTCTAAGGACTTCAGTACCGCTTGACTGTTCGAAAAGATGCGGATATCCGTGGCTGTTATCACGCTTTTCTTCAGCCAAGATAAGACTTCTCTGTAATCCTGGAACTTGGTACTTGGAACTTGATTTTAAAGTGGTAATGATAGGTTAAGCCGACCAGTGAAAACGCCACGACCCCCCCCTTCACTAATTTTTGAACCATCCGTAGGCGTTCGAGTATAAATGAATCGACTTGTCTTCTGAGAATTCCACATCGTGTCTCTAGGAAGTCGATTTGCTATTGTCTTCAGCTGAGTTGCAAGTCATTGACGATAAAAAGGAGGAAGCCAATGAATTAGGCGGGTAAGGAGCAACCATTGAAAGCTTTCTTGCGAAGAAAGTCTACACGACACAGGAATAGACTTACACTACCTAGTGGAAACCCTTTCAGATAATTCAGGTCTCCCATTCTACAGTCACTGCTGCAGTTGCAAGGACTTACTTACTCTCCATGGCGCTGGAGTCCGGAGTATACCTTAGCCTAAATCTATAAACCTCTCCAGCCAGCTTGATTTTTAGCTAAGTGCCTTTTGTTGACCACATCAGATTGGTTAATGTTCGTATCCATTCGCGCGCCTCCGTAGATAAGGTATTTTTTTACTGCGCTGCCGCTCGAAAATTCTCTAGGCTAAAGTGTTAACATCCATTCGTTTTACATATCCAAACTATCTACGTTCATAGATTAGTGTTCGAACGTGTGTGTAATGATATTTCCATTAGCGAATGTCACTTACTACTGAGTTGTAGTGACCACCCCTTCTTACCTTTCGAAGCGATAAAACTGCCGAGGACGATCTTAAGCTCATATTTCGGATATTGCTTGTTGGTCTTGTCAAGGGGCTCGTAAAAGCAGTTCTTGGTGCGTTTGTCTTTCTCCACCAAAGGGGCGTGTGTGCATATGAGGCGTATATTGGGTTGTTTGTGATTAAAAGTTCACTTACATAGATGCCTAAAGCTTAAAACTTCTTGCCTAAGTCTGTCACATACAAAAAATTCGCATTCGACTTATTTGCCTCTGTGTAGCAATTTCCTTGATAGATGTCGCAGTTTTTCATTTTGATTTTATCTGGTTCGTTCTATAACACTTCCTGGGTGCCTGTCATTTCTGCTTAACAATGAAGCCAAAGCCTCTGTCAAGTAAGAAATAGGATCCTGAGTAAATATTTCTTAAACCACATCGATTACTTTCTAGGACATGTGAGACGAATTAGAGCCATTCAGGTCAACAAGAGATGTATTTACACCCCACCATATGTTTTTGTTCATACGACTGCATTCAAAAGCGTACTTTAGCACTCTGAAGACCCATACCTTGTCTAAATGCTCTGAAGCTCACCGGATATGCTTACGCAACTCTGAGTATTCAGAAACACGTGTGTAGTCAGATTTGGTATACGTAAGTTCACCGCACCGCAGGGAAGTGAAGATGCATTCTTACCCATCAAAACTTGGGTAAGCGTCGAGTCTGAATAAGAGGAGTACGTCTCCCTATCAACGTGCAATGAAAAGATCGAATAATGCAGCACCACCTTACTCAACCCTTATCTTCAGAACACTCTGTTCAAATTTCATTACCTTGGGCTGATTACAGGCGACACCTAGTTGCGAGAACGTTAATTTTACCCCCAAATCACTGGTTCTGTCCATCTTTTCAACATTTATGCCAACGCGAAAAACCCTCCCATTTCCAAGTGTCATTGGCGCCGTAAGTCGTTCCCAAAAGTTTATCCCGTAAATCACTTTCCCGCGACTTGTTTCAAAAAAATAAAAAAAAAAACCAAACCCAACAACACACTCTCGCTCCTTCATCGGCTGGGCACTTAAAGGCTTATATTTTCTTCCAGAAACATTACTCGCCAGCCCAACGTCAAATGCCTTTCTCCACCGAAAATGGCAATAAAAAAACGAGTCTTCCTAGAGGAAGATCCCCATAAAGCCCAGACAACCATTCCCATTTTCTTTTCTTTTTTTTTTTTTTTTTTATTCGTTTCCATAATTTCTGGCTGGAAAAAGAAAAAAATAAATGCGCGACACGCAACGATGAACCATTTATCAAAAGCAATTTACTGGAAGCGATGTCCTATGTAAGAGATTTTTGTTGATCCCAACAAAAAGAAAAATATTTCTGCGGGCGTCCTTGAAGCATGTTTTTCGTCTACGACACCGCAAGGACATTCCCTTGTCATACTGTCAAAACCAACCACCCACACGCACAACCGAAAAAATATTGTGGAAGGGTCGGACAGACCGACAAATCCACATCATTGACGTTTTGATTTTGTGAACATTCCTGCGGAGGCCAGTCAAATAAGCAAGCACAGCTATTCGAACAGCAAAGCTATTAATTATCCCGAATCAGGCAGGGATGCCATTCACAGGACCCGACAGCTCGACAATAGTTTGACAATGCTAATGGCACACTGCTCGTACAGCGTTGGCCTTGTCAAAATGCTGGCGCATGTAAAATCCGTCTTATTGTTGGAAGAATACGGCTCTCGTCCATTATGCATTTATATGGGCGAGAGGACGTGCAGTTTTTCAATCCGCTAATGGCGCCTGCCATTAATTCCGGATAATTTATTCAAAGCACCTCGTTCATCATTCAGGGACGCAGTGACTACATACATATACTCCTCTTCAAGGTTATTCATGGCAAAGTTTTTATGTAAGACTCTTGATCGTAAGTGGTTTATCGGAGGTTTAATGGGAGGAGCAGGGGGAGGGCGAAGGACTTTCATTTTTGTTTAACTTGGATGCTGGCTGCTGCTGCCTTTGTCATCGTAAAAGATTTTATGTCGCGCGGTTAAGTCCTGAGTCTACAACTGGGGTGATTATCTTTCTATTGACAGGCATGCGAAGGGTGACAAACTACCCGAAATGAGCATACAAATAGCTTCTCGTAAATGTGGCGAATAATCTATTTAAAGGCTCTGCAATGAAAGACACGTCGTGGGGTCTAGCATTGGATGCTTAACAATGGTTTTAATTAATTAGCGTGGGAGATCTTCAGATTGGGTTACAGCTCTTACAATTATGAGAAATGAATTCGAAATTGTTTCAAACGGGTAGAGTTCCAGCCACGAAATTGATGAGCCAGGGAGGGCTCTTGTCAACTGTAAATGGGAAATGGGTACAATTTTGGCTCGTTTTTGGGATGACAGATTTAGATAGCTGACCCTCTGGTCAAAGCTAACCACTGTCCCTCAGTAAAACTAGATCTATGCGCTGTTAATCGCTCAATTTCTTGAGATTGTGTTATTAGCACTGTGACCAACGTAGATCTTGTGTCAAGTGTGCCTCCCTTTTCTGAAGGCTCTGTTCAATGGATGCTTGACTTAGAGCCTATCGATCAGTCCAATGCCTCTGACATGTTGAAGTATCTTTAGGGAACTTAGCGAAGGGTAAATCTTTTGATGTAAGTTAGTGGCTTACAGTTCTTAAAAAGATGTGTCGAGGTCAGAAGCTCGTCAATTATTGTTGGCACTGCTCCTAAGAGTTTTGCATATATCAAATTCCACCCGCTTGTTGATCTTCAGTGTTTTGATTGCGGAAATGACTCCTCGGATTTGGAAGTTGTGGTGCTTCGGTGGCGTTCAACTTGATTTGGTTGCATATGAGTGGCGGATAAATGGCTCAAACCGGAGCAAAATGTTTCTTTCATCGTTTAGATTAGGATAGCTGCCTGTATAAATAGACACACGTTGTAATACCACGGAATTTACTATTTTTGTTGCGGTTACTTCTAGCGGAGGAAGGTTAAAACCAACCTAATCTTTTATAAAGCAGTGGTTACTATGGGCGTTGGTGCCAAGTCGTCTAGAGAGCTTCTTTCTCCATCGCTTAGGTTCGTCAACTTTTGAAATTAGCAGTGAACCATTGGGTTTTGGTTGGAGCTTTGCCCACCTATACGTTTTTTAGTGATTCTGTACACAGTTCACCTGCTTCCTCTCTTTTTCTTTTAGTTCAGTGGCCAGCGCTTGTATCATCATCATCGTTTAGAGTAGTTACAATGTGAGCTATCAGAATTCGTCGATTGTCGATCATTCTGTAGATATCTCCCGAAAGCAAAGCTCTTTGTCTTCCCTCCGATCGACTGACAACTCTTTCAGCGCCAGATATGAAAACATTTTTCACAACAAATCAAGGATCTTGGACAGTGATGAGCATTGAGCTGCTTGAGAAAGCTGGTCCTTCAATTGTTGACGCACTAAAGTCTATCGATGCTATAACTTGGCATTTAAGTGTTGGCGTGGGATCGTCGAACTGCAGCAGTACGATAGTTTATTTAAGGTGGCTATCTTGTGTCATACCCATGTCGGCTCCTCGTCTGTTTCGGATGTCCAGAAGGCAACTTCTAAAATGGCGGCTGATGACAAATGGGTTTATCAGAGTTTTATCAGGTAGAAATGTGATTGATATGCGAACAGGCTCAGAGTTATTTTGGCAAGAGGTGATTGGTAGGGTTGGGTTAGGGCATGTGTCGCATCTTCTTCCGTGTCTACGTCACCACAGTCCCTGAAAGGTTTGTTGTGTTTAGGTGCATTCTTCTTAGGTGTGTCCCCAGTAGTCTGTGGCCTCTTAAGATGCTTTTTAGAAGTGAGAGGTCTTTTGAGCTATAGTAGTTCTTTCGTTCTCTTTTGGTTGTGGCAATGTTTTCTTTGATCATCAGCAAGTGTCCAAAAATCTATGTCAATGCTGGATTTAAGATTTAAGATGGATTGGGGTTAGAGTAGAGCAGTTCACTATATTTTGGCTCTGTTAGGACCCTTTTCTTGTCATTTGTGTCGCTCAACCCAACAGAGTGTGACTTGGTGCTTTGTGCTTACGTCTTTAAACTCATTATGAGACCCCTTACCACTTGTCCTGATTTTATGACTTGGAATGAGAACGGCTGTGAGAATGGTTTAGCTGTCAATGCATGTATGTTTCCCCTCGGAATTATTGTTGAGGTTAGTTGCCTAGAGGCCTCGAGTATCGCTCAGGGTTCTGCTTCGAACACAATGCCTTGATTTGGAGGTTTTGTTAACCAGGCAATTTCAGGTTCTTTTGAATGTTTTCCAGAGCCTACTCCTTCTTTTCTTCTTTGATTCATCTGTAAAGATGAAGAGAGGGTTTAGGACCAAGTCACATACAATGTGTTCTAGTCGACTACAGGTTTATGTCCTTTGTATTCATCAAGATGGGGCAGAATCCATGCTGGTTAGGCCACTACAGAGCTTGGATAATCAGTTTTTGTTTCCATTGTCATCCATCAAGCGATGCGGTAGTTGCCTATTTGATTCGTAACTCAGCAGTTGGATACTGAAAGGTGTAGGGCGGTCTTTGCTGCTTTAATGGCCGTATACAATCAGTGGATAATGGCTGATCTTGGCCCCCATTTCTTTCCATATATTCTGCTGCATGCATCGAAAGCAAGTCAATAGGTGATAGTAACGATTGAAAACGCACACTGGCAGATTTGAAAGTTCCAATTTTCATTAACCTTCCTATACTTACTTACTTAGGTGGCGCTACAGTTCGGGGTGAACCTGGGCCTCAACCAACAAGCCTCTCCAGTTAGCCCGGTCCTTAGCTAACTGCCTCCAGTTGCGCACGCCAAGTTGGTTGAGGTCCCCTTCTACTTGTGCGCGCCACCTTAGGCGAGGTCTTCCTCTACTGCGTTGTCCCTCCGGGTTGGATTCGAAGACTCTGCGTGCCGGAGCGGTGGTGTCCATTCGCTCTACATGCCCCAGCCATCTTAGCCGATGGATACGTATCTTCTTGACCAGGGCGATGTCGCTGTACAGCTCGTATAGTTCGTGGTTAAATCTTCTCCTCCAAAGCCCGTCAACGCATACGGGACCGAATATCTTCCGAAGAATTTTTCGCTCGAAGCAACCAAGGATATTTTCATCCGCTTTCGACAGTGTCCATGCTTCAGCGCCATAAAGCAGGACTGGGATGATTAAGGTCTTATACAGAGTCTCCTTAGTTCTTCGGGATAGGGCCATACTACTCAATTGCCTTCTTAGCCCGAAGAAACAGCGATTGGCAAGAGTTATTCTTCGTTTGATTTCCGACGTGGTTTCATTATCGGAGGTAATAGCAGAGCCAAGGTAGACAAAGTCCCTTACTACCTCGAAGTTATAGCTATCAACTGTGACGTTCTGTCCAATTCGTCGGTGTTGGGTGTCCCTTCTTGTTGACAGCAAATACTTAGTTTTGCCCTCGTTTACCGTTAAACCCATTTTGGCCGCTTCTGTCTCTATACTCGCGAAAGCACCGGTGACAGCTCGCTGGGTTCTGCCTATAATGTCAATGTCGTCAGCGTACGCAAGCAGTTGAACAGATTTATGAAAGATTGTGCCTCCGGTGTTGGCTTGAGAGTTTCGCACAATTCGTTCAAGTATGATGTTGAAAAAGTCACATGACAGCGCGTCTCCTTGTCTAGAAACCTTTTTGGACATCAAAAGCTTCGGTAAGATCGTTACCGATCTTGATGGAGCAGCGAGAGTTCTCCATCGTCATCCTGCACAGACGGACGAGTTTAGCAGGGATGCCAAAACTAGACATGGCTCTATACAGCTCGTCTCTATAAATGCTGTCATAGGCGGCCTTAAAATCGATGAAGAGGTGGTGGGTATCGATTTGGACTTCTTGGGTTTTTTTCCAGGATCTGCCGAAGTGTGAAAATTTGGTCAATTGTGGACTTTCCTGGCATAAAACCGCACTGATAGGGGCCAATCAGGTTGTTGACAAAAGGTTTCAGGCGTTCACACAGTATGGCAGATAAAATCTTGTACGCGATGTTGAGGAGGCTGATACCCCTGTAGTTGGCGCAGTTGAGGGGGTCTCCTTTTTTGTGGATCGGGCAAACGATGCTGAGATTCCATTCATCGGGCATACACTCATCTGACCAAATCTTAGAAATGAGTTGGTGTACGCTCTCTACCAGGTCATTTCCAGCTGCTTTAAATACCTCGGCCGGAAGGCCGTCGGGTCCAGCAGCCTTGTTGGATTTTAGTTTAGATATTGCTTTCCGCACTTCGTTTTGGTCAGGTGGACGGAAATTTTGGCTATCATCGTCTAGGTTGAATGGTCCGTTCTGCCTGACAGCGGGATATTGGCCTTCGTCGCCGTTATACAGTCTGCAGAAATCGTTTTTCCAAATTCTCAGCACCGACTGTGACTCTACTACGAGGTTTCCTTCTTCATCTCTACAGATTTCCGTACGGGTTCTGCTTCCGTGACACGTTCTTTTTACCCTTTGGTAAAACTTCCGTACGTTATTCCTGGAGTACAATCTCTCAATATCCTTGATCGCGCGCTTCTCATGCTCTTTCTTTTTCTTTTGGAGAAGTCGGTGTTCTTCCCGTCTTTTTTGCTCGTAGAGCTCACGAGCAGCTCTCGTCCTTCTCTGCAGCGCCGCTTTATATGCTTCTTGTTTGGCTGCATGCACTTGCCGGCATTCGTCATCAAACCAGGGGTTTCGGGGTGGTGGTCGTGTGAAACCCAGCACATCAGTTGCGGCGTTTTTGATGGCCTGTTGGCAGCGTTGCCACTGGTCTTCAACATTTGATGCTGGTGACATAGGACTTGTTGAGAGATTTCGGGATACGCGTTCGGCGAATAGTCTGGCAGTCTCTTGCGATTGCAGCCGTTCGACGTTGTATCTTCTCACAGTGATTCTATTTTGTTGTGGCGCTTGGGATATCCGCATTCGTACCTTGTCTGCAACAAGGTAGTGGTCCGAGTCAATGTTGGCCCCTCGGAACGTTCGGACATCCAGAACACTGGAGGCATGTCTTGCGTCGATCGCAATGTGATCAATTTGATTGACCGTTTGATGATCAGGAGACCGCCATGTCCCCTTGTGAATATTGAGATGAGGAAACCACGTGCTTGCTATAGTGACGTTCCGTCCCGCAGCGAAGTCAATTAGCCTTCCTATACCCGCGTCAAAAAAAATTACACGTATACTCGCGCACGGTCTCTGGGACCGAAACTCAACAGCCCGTAGTTTCTCTTCTACTTCGAGTATTTTTATGAAATTTGTTTTAATCACTAGAGTGATATATTGTTAACGAAATAAAACAAGTTTATATTAGTTATTGTATTTGACAAATTAATGGCAGTCTTTTTATTAAGCCTCTTAAAAAGGTATTTTTTCCTTGGTCTCACAGACCAATGCGCGGGTATAGGAAGGTTAAACACTCGAAAGGAACTAAGAAGCCTTTGAGGTCACCAACTGTAGGATAAAATTTGACTTTCGAGGTTCATTTTACCAACAAAAAAAGAGCAACAACAGTCGAATTAACAATCGTCTTCATCTTCACTTAATATTAAACTTCAATTTGATACTTGACATTAAGTTTTAAAGCATCTCATTGTCAGGCCACTCATTGTCCTTGAGGCCATTGAACTGCCTTAGCATATTCAAAACGAAGGTCTTTACTCTTCGAATAATTAATCTATTCTCATTTGATATGCAAACTCAATTTATCATGGTTTTTTCGGAAACATGTTCGAAATTCGAAAATTCAATTTATTATTATGTCATCAGTTTGAAATAAGAGGCATCATATGGATATACATATGTATATGATAATTGAGTATAAAATAATCCTTCCCAGGCGTATCTTTCCCCGAGTAAACATACCACATTTCAACGAACACAGGATGTCGGCATGCACGGGCTTGATGTCAGAAATTGTAATTGATGAGAACGGAAAAGCGAAATAGAATTTTTTTTTCCTCAAAAATAATTATTGTACGTACTTTCATCTCTCGCGTTCGCCTTCGAAACTTTGTGGCATAAAGTGACGTATAAAATAAACGATTACGATGTGATGAAGTTCCCTCTCCCGAGGTGCCCGTTTCGCAAATTGAATTACACTTTAAAGTACTGAAATATTTGCGTACATTTCTTGACAGTGCAAACAATGTGTCAGATTGAAACTGAATCGATGTACAACGTCATTAACGTGTCATTGACATTTCGATTGTTTTGTTTTCGATGTCACCAATTGGAAATGACAGAAATGATGACAGGTCAAGTTTAAATTGCGTACAAAAAGGTTTAAGTGCACCCTATCCATGTAGTCACACAAAAAATTGGATGTAAATAGTGGCAATAAAAAGAAAAAACCTAACCTAACCTTCAAAGGACAAAACCGTCGTAAAACGAGTAAGCGAATGTCCTTGCAAGCCATAGATACACAGACACAAAAGAAAATTAAAGAAAGAAGAAAGGATAAGTGAGAGGAAAATAAAATTAAACAGTTTACACACGCAAAACCTCGTTGAGCAGGACAATGAAAGGACACTTTTGCTAGTGGTCGTCCTTTGATTTATAATCACATTTCTACCTCCCGTACCGCCGACCCCCCTCTAAATCGATTTTCAATATTTTTCCAACGCATACCGCACACAGGACTCCTCGAAATGAAAGGTGGCTTTCATTGTGGGTCTATGCACGAGGTAAGTGGAACGATAATACACCAAACAAACAGACAAAGGCAGACAGTTAACTGTTGGCTGTCAGTGGATGGATAATGTAATAAAAAAAGGAAACCTAATCTTTGCCAGTAAAGTGCGACATGTTACTGTGGGGCTCTATGGCTATGAGCGGTAGACATGGACGAATTATTATCTTGAAGATAAGTTGATGGGCGCCAGCATAGAGCCTCCAGCGCAGTGTGCAGATTAAGAGGCACACATTAAATGGCCAATTCTTGTCCGTCCGTTTATGGTGGTCGTTCTGAGGTTGATCCATTTAATTTGGCATGAACCGTTTATGTGGCAAAATTTAAATTGGCATAAAAGTACTAAAAGGGGGAGAGTGTCGGCAGTTTAGGGGCTTTTGTGGCCGAGAGAAGGGGATATTTAAAATTTTGTTTGTGGAAATATAACGATGTAAGCTTGACTGTGAAGTGGTGTAATGAGTATGATCCTTGAAGTGGGATCAGCACATAAAAAGTGTTTAGATGCATGACAGCAAATTAAGAAGTAGAGGGGTATCGTAGGGAATATGAATTTTTCACGCATAGGCTAATCGATAAAAGAGCTGAAAGCAGCGTGGCTGGGAGCGGCGAGCGTGGATTTATTTCTCAGGCAGGCACCCTTCACGGGTCGAGTAAGTAAGAAAGTTGTCATGGAAAGACAAAAAATCTGGGCATTACCTTGAGTTCTAAGTCAGCTTTGCTACGAGCCGTTTAGCCCCACATCCGTCCTCGTGAATCCCTTGTGGTGGCCTTTTGTTGTGTTTTGATATCTTTAGCCGAAGTTGTTTGGTTGGTTAGTAGTTCGAAACCTTCCTAACCTATCTGGAAAAACTTTCTCACAGCACACGATCCAATAGGACTTCATTCTAAAAGGCAAGACCGCTTCTCAAATGAGGCAGCGTATGGCTCTTAAGAAATTATAAACTTGCGACTGAGACAACAGAGTTCTACTATACACTTAGGCTTGGCTGTCCGTAAAGATTGCTAGTACCTCCGACTGAAATACATTTGCTTAGCTGGACAAACGGAGGAAGTTATCAGTGAGTCTGCCCTTCCGTTCCACACAAGACGGAAGCCTGACAAGGAAGAGTTGGTATTGTATTGCAATGACAACATACTTTGAAAGTCCATCTTCCCGGTTCTTAAAATGTTCCTCCGCTAATGGAGGCAATGGATTTGAGTGAAAGATCGGCTGGTTTCATTAGGTACCAATTCATCGCTTCCATGGAATATGATCAAATGGTTTCTGTTGTGTCAATACAAGGCCTTCTTTGCCATCTGCCATGTGTCTAAAGACATAAATAGCTAATGCGACAGCTCAAGAGGGGTCGAGGCCTAGTTACATTTTTCGCACGAAGGGACCTACGACTCATTGCCGACTCCAAACCGCACGTTAAGAAGCTGCTTCATGACAAATTATGCTCTCCGGAATTTGGCATTCTCGACGTGAGGTGATGCCGCGGGTCTTTAGGTTAATGCTGTTGGCTAACGATGACATGTACTCAGTTATATACTCGTCCCAGTGTTTTCGTTTGGTCTTATCTTCTTCAAAGCTTCTATAACGTGTGATAATGTCGACATTGTGATCGTGACCGTGACAATATTTCGCATAAGACGAGCAATGAAGGTAGCGTCTGAGATATTGGCCCTAGATCAAGCAAAAATATGGCAGCGCAGGTGCTTGACGAAGAGTCCAGTTTTTGTTGAAATCTTGACTCTAAATCTGTGGTTGTACGGTGAATGTCAATAGTTGGCCGGAAGACCCATGCACACTATTTAATCCTCGGTAATTCAAGACCTCCTCCATAAACACGTACCCACTCTATCCTAAAACATCCGTGATTTCATAAAAAAAAATCGTCGCATAGGGTAAATCACCCACCATCCTTCTCTCCCAATTGTATACCCCTTCTGTGTGTTTCATTCCGTTGGGATGCACAAGAATGCCATTGGCGTGTAATTATCCCGGCTCCCATTAAACTACTTATGCCCCCCACCGTTTGTCCCGCAAAATGGGTTTTTAGGACGACACATTCCCCATTGATTTTCTCTTTCCACACTTCATAGCATCGCCTTTCCTCGTGTCAGCCTCTCTCTCTCTCTGTGGACTTCTCACACATCTCCTCTTCAGCTTCAGTTTCACATATATTCTCAGTGGAATGTAATTTTCAAATAAAAGAAAAAAAAAAATTATATTCAATGGCGCCATTGGGATTGAGCCAACAAACAACAAGAGTCTGTGTCCTGTGTCTGTCCACAATAAAAAAAAACGAAAATAATATAAAAATTATTGAAGTGGACGATGAAAACTATGATGACACCCAGAGAGGAAGAGGACTATAAACCGAATGGCCGACCGAACGACATGCGTTACATAAGTTTCGCGATGTCGAACGAAATGGAAACTCGTATCTGTGGGGACTTTCACTTTTTTTTCCTTTTGCAAAATTGAAACATGAAAAATAAACGTGTCCTCGGATAGAGATGGCGGCAGGTAAAAATTGGAAGGCACCTGACTTTTCCAGTTTCGACACGTGGATAAAGTTGACCTCCCCGTTGTACGTAATCACAGCGATTAGTTCTTATCGGGCTTAAAACTTCTCTTTTACTGTTCGGTTTAGGCGAAACTTTGTCAATCTAGTTTTGAAACAGATAAAACCGTAAAATTCAGAGTGAGATTTGTTTAATGATAAAGACTCTTGCCGAGGAGGTAATTGAATTTGAATTTAATTTGAAAAGTTTTTGCTGGCTTGTCTTACAACCGATATGAGTGTCGGTTGTTGGCCTTCTCTTTATGACAGCTAAAAGGAGTTTACATTTTATTTTCGTGTAGTTTTTTTGGGTCTGTTTTCCTTTTTGTGGTTTAATTTTGTCATTTATATTCGGGTACTTTAGATTTATTTATCTTTTTGTTGTTGAGAGGCTTCTTAGTTGAAGTGGGGTATCTAACTGACTTATAGAGGTCGTTGTTCTAGCAATGTCGTCAGAATAATAAAAAATGGTTTCATTGAACTGACTCAACGGACTGCTGTGCCGAAGAATTACGTTATCGATGCATACACTCGTTGTCGTTACATATTTTTTTTATAGAGTTGGCAGTTTCTCAGGGCCAGCTTAATCTT
This sequence comes from Matsumyia berberina, assembly GCA_917880715.2. Taxonomy (NCBI): domain Eukaryota; kingdom Metazoa; phylum Arthropoda; class Insecta; order Diptera; family Syrphidae; genus Matsumyia; species Matsumyia berberina. The sequence continues at coordinate 124,002,811 of OU862870.1, forward strand.
AAAACTAATTCAGCGACAGTGTATGTAGATACAGGCAGAAGAATTATTTCCAAACTGGGCAATCCTTCGGCCCGTAGATCCGTGAGCTGCGGTACGCCACAAGGTGGTGTTCTGTCGGCTTTTCTCTGGATTGTAGCGGTCGATAGGCTGCTGCTCGACCTGGAACGGGCTGGATGCGTGGTGATTGCCTATGCAGATGATGTTGCGATAGCTGTCTCCGGCAAATTCCCTAGCACTCTTAGTGAACTTCTTCAAAACGCCCTCTCTATCCTCTCAAGATGGGCAGCTAAATGCGGTCTGGGGGTAAACCCCGAAAAGACCGAACTAGTCCTCTTCACCAGGAAGTACGAGATTCCTTCAATAGACTCTCCTTCTCTAAACGGCATCCGCCTGTGCTTTACAAACAAAGCCAAATTTCTCATTCTGGACAGTAAATTAGACTGGAAAGCCAATACTATTGAACGCGTTAAAAAAGCCGCCGTAGCGCTATACTGCTGCAAAAAAGCGATTGGTAAGAAGTGGGGATTGCAACTTCACACCACGCACTGACTTTACGTGTCCGTTGTCAGACCTATACTCATGTACGGTGTGATCGTCTGGTGGACGGCCCTAGATAGAGCCTTACACCGCAATCTTTTGGGGAGAGTGCAAAGATCAGCATGCATTTGCATTAGCGGAGCACTAAGAACCACCCCATCCGCGGCATTTTACGTGCTCCTACATCGTGGTCCCTCTAGATATTTTTGGCAAACAGTCAGCTGCTTGCGCAGCCATTACACTAAAAGCCTCCTCCCAATGGTCAAACAACCATAATGGTCATTCCTTGATCTTAGATCCCCTAACATTCATTCCGGTAAACACCGACTATACACCGTCCAAGTTGAGTTTCAACCTCATCTTCCGGACTTCCATCCCTTCCCGAGAGGAGTGGGAGAGCGGCGACGCCAGAGGCGACCATTCCGTTCATCTCTACATCGTGTTTTCACCGATATGCTTAACCTGAGCATCTCCTTCCGTCTCCCGGACCACTGTAGCGTTTTTCAGTCGGAAATCATGGCGATCAACGAAGCCTTATCCTGGCTCAAGCAAAATGTGATATCCTTCAGGGACATTACAATTTTTACCGACAGCCAGGCTGCTATAAAATCGCTGGAATCGGTAACATGTACATCAAAGGCTACTTCAGACTGTCGCTCATCTCTCATGGAGATGGCAGAACATTTTAACATTCACCTATGCTGGGTACCCGGTCATAGGGACATTCCAGGGAATTGTAAGGCCGATGAACTCGCCAAACGTGGTACTACTCGAGACATTCTTCCTGAACGAAGGAATCTGGGTATTCCACTCGCTACATGTAAACTTCTCTTAGAGCACGACGCGATCAGTAAGACTAACCAAAGATGGAGCAACAGCACCACGTTGGCCCACGCTAAATCTCATCCGATCTAAGAATTTGATCTTGCTCAATAGGTCGGTCATTAGCACCGTCATTGGTGTTCTCACTGGCCATTGTCCCATTGGCCTTCATGTCAGAAGAATGAGCCTCTTTTCAAAGGACTTTTGCAGGAGCTGTAGAAACGAGGAGGAGGAGGAAACGATCCTCCATTTTCTCTGCACTTGTCCCGCCCTATCCCAAAGAAGGAAGCTTCACCTGGGAGCCTATCATTTCGACAACTTGGGTGAAATTTCACATACTGACGTCAAAAGTATCCTCAGCTTCATCAAGAGCTCCAAATGGTTCCAACGAAGTGGCGCGGTTTCAGGGTATTGATCTGTGTGGTACCACAAAGGGCCTTCTTGGCCTACAGCCACTTGGTGACACTATGTACTCCTCACCAGACGAAGAAGAGACACTTTTGAAGAAGCTAAGGATTAAGAGAAGTCTTAAGTCAGTTTCTAGTCTCGAAAATATGCCATTTAACCAAAAAGTTCTTGAAACTCTGTTGGGGTTAGAACATCTTTTGCTCTAATCTTATAGTAGGTCGCCCATATCTTCCTTGATACGGCGCAGTCGGTTAATCGCCTCCATTGATGGTTGGCCTTTTGTATGAAGTATGAGTGTGGATTTGTCCTTTAACCGCTTCTACCTTTGTCGCGAGTGAGCAATGTAGAGCTGAGCCCTGTCTTTCAGTTGATCTCTACGCTCGATACCTTTTATGTCACTGTACACTGGAACCCAAAGCAGTGTGATCCCGAAACGTTTGCTTTGCACCAGTTTAGAGTATATGGTAGCTGAATCAATAGCCTTGATAGCGGCTTGGTTATCTTTGAGGATAGCGACGTTCTGTTTGTGTGTTGTGTCACGCCCGAATTGCGTGCAAGCCTATCGGATTGCCAGTAGTTCCGCCTGGAAGACGCTGACAACATCCGGGAGGCGGTATGATCTTGATATTTTCAGCGATTCCGAGTACACACCGGCACCCACACCGCAGTTCATCTTTGATCTGTCGGTGTGCAAGACCCTACCGAAGTCCTTCACCAATTCGTCTTTCTTCCACTGTCTGGTGGGGAATCCAACGTGGAAGTTTTTCCTGAAGCTAAGTTTGGGGCTGATGTAGACGGTTGGAGACGTAAGCATGGCGTTTGGTAACGAGCCCAGGATATTGCTGTGACCGTAGGTTGCGTTCACATTCTCAAACCGATAAGATCGAACCCAGGATTCTCGCCAAAGCATCACGTCAAAATCAAAATCTATAATAAAGACATATTTGGCTTTCCGGTAACTAAAATGTTGCCTGCAGACTATGATTGGAGGATGCAAAGACGGCGTATTGCCACTACTCATCAGAAGAAGTCATTTCCAAGGCTCGACATCGACCGTAGGAACCAAAAATCCTTCAATGAAATGCTGGTATTGGTTTAAGTATTGGTCTAGGGTGGGTTAGGTTAGGTTAGGTTGCTGTTCCCGCTTATGCAGAGACACATTGCCACCTAGAACACCGGGATTCCCTCCCATGATGAATCCCTTTCTTTTCGAGGGTAACTCTTACTGTGATTACTTTTAGAAGAGAGATGCAAGGTTTTCCTTCAAGCTTGACGTTAAAGTTGAGAGCAGATAGTTTAGACTTTCCCCGTTCGAACACAGATCTCTTCAAGATGAGTTTTCCAGTTCACCTCGTAATATTGTCACAATCTCGTCAAGTAACTGCAGCCGAAAGAGCTCGTAAAGGTACTCCTTCATCTACCTCCTCGTTTTTTTCTTGACATCTCATCAGACCAAAAATAAAACTTTTATTTGTCAGCATGTCCTTGTTCCGTGTTTAATGTGATTATGTCTGTCATGTTCATATCATGGCAGAATAAGCAGAAACGACTTTTATCCTTACACCAAGCTCCGCTGTATCGAAATGCATTGCAAAATCCAAAAATAGAAGAAAAAAACCAACACCAGGAATGATGAAACTTGCATAATGGCAAAACGTGGTGTGTCAAGTTTACTTCCCCACACCGCACCGGTATCCTGTTTTTCTACTTCCAAGCCTTCTGCCTCTCCAAGTTGCATTAAAAAAAAAAAAAAAACAAATCCACGCTATGAACATTTTTTATTCGTTTTTTATATTTTTTTTTCCAGTTTGTATGTTCAACGTGTCGTGAAAAGTGTTATACAAAGTCGTGTTGTGGTGTTCTACGCTCTCATCAACAGGAAACAGGCTCGCTCTCATTGTGCCCTGAAATCTTCAACTTAAAAGTCAGGTAAGTCCCGTGCTCTCCTCCTTTTAAGGACGAGAAATCTTTTGTTTGATTAAATTGTAAAAACAGGAGTAGAGAAGGATTTACCTTAAAAAGAAAAACTTGTGTCGTTTCTCCTTACAATTGCAAATGAACAAAAAGAGTGAAGGCATGAGTATCCTTTTACGCTTTCGGTTAAGCTTTCATAAAACTTGAAACTGAGATATTTACGTGCACTTAAGGTGTTGATGGTGCACTGAAGGTTGATGCAATTTTTTAGCTGCAGGATACTTTGTTCTAAGGTGTGCGGGTGATAAGTTTGTGTTGCGGAGTAATCTCAGAGAAGGATTAAATGAATGTGTTTTTGGGTTTGTCAGAAACGACAAGTGGGTGTCACTTTGGGGCATCGAGGAGTGTTTTCGTTTCTGTCACCTATGCGCAAGTGCATCTAATTGGAATTAAAAGAAAATAAACATCAAATGCGGGATAATTAAGGAGGAGAGTAAAGTCAAACATTTTAGGAGCAGATTCTCCGAAGAGGACACTCAGGAGGCGGTATTACCATTTCAAAGGCAGATTCTCTACGAGTTCTTCGCCTTGAGATGGTTTTTTACATTCCATTTGCAATGCGAAGGGTTGACACAAGTACGGTTTACACTTGGGAAATTTAGTACAAGTTCCAGGTGCTCAAGAAGATCTCGACATCAAAAGGTTAGGTTAGGTTTCATAGATGGGTTGGCAAGGAGAGAGAAAATCCTCTGCGTCGTACTTAGATCAGTATAGGCTCGTTGTGTATCCCCTGCCCGTGGAGAACTCTCCTATTGCCCTTGGGTGCCGAACAACCTTTCGCTTGATACTTTGACAAAATTGGCTTTCGATGAATTAATGTCTAAAATGGCAGTTGCTGAGGCAAAAGGCTACCTAGGGTTAGGTAAATGGGTGCCTTGTGGCATACGTCACTGCTCACTTAAACCAGCAAACCAGGGTCCATTTTGCCCATCTTCTAATTCTACTCCGGGAACATGTAAAGAAGGGAAGCCGCGATTTAAAACCACCCAGATAAGAAAATGAATCTCTGGAGGTCCTTCAGCTTGATGTTACGCATGTCCTCCAGTTCCGTGAAGAAGTAACTACCAAGAGTCCTTATTTTTCTACCGGCGAGGGCAGGACATTCACACAGCAGCTGTGCCTAAGGAGTGAATCCAGCGAATATTATCTGAGCCAGAGTCTAGGCAAATGGTTGTCAAAGCGCTAAAAAATGTTTTGAGTTAAACTATGGCTAAAGAACAACGCTGCTGAATATACTTGCAATCCAATCTAGACCCTTAGACTTCTTAGACTTCGACAAGTGATAAGTTTGCGTCGGTCCAGTCCAGAATTGCAAACCAAGCCTTCTATGAAGTTCTTTCTCTTATTCCTTCGTAGGGTTTATAACAACCCTTCAAATGTACGGACGCCTTTAAAGCTTGAAGATTATTAGATGGTGAAGAGCTGATAGCGGTGATTATTGGCTAGGTAAATGGATGCTCTGAAATATTTGGATTAGCCTCGAAATCCGATGAAGAAAGAAATGAGAAGTGAGAAATGGCCATTGAATGAGAACCACCAGATAGATCCTTTTACGTGCATTTAGTCTAATCTAGCCATCATTGTGGCCAGCAAAGTTCCCATACAACTCAAGAATACTATGATTCAAAAGAAGAATTTCCGATTCGTGTTTGGTTGACTGCAGCTGGGAATATGAACTCGTTGCCGAAGTATTTTCGTCCTCTCTACGAGCTATGGCAGGCGTCCCGTAATCTTACAAAGAAAGTTATGAGCTCGCTAATATTATAGTTGAATGAGCAATGTTTTGTGATGAAGTTTGTTGAGAGCCTAGCATCACGTTTGCTTACCTATTAGACGCTAGGGCTACGTAATCTACTCATAATGGTTTCTGCAAATGAATCTCAGTTCTCACCAGCTCTTACCCAATTTCTGTGATTCCTTCTCAACTTATCGGCGCCATGTATTTCTCGGTTCACCCACTCTTCTGCCATCTTGGTCAAGTGAATTCCATGAGGTCACTTTCCAAATGCTGAAACCAAAAAAACATCTGGAATTCACCATAAGAGCGAAACAGTCTTTGTTTGGTGTTTGAGCTGATTGTGTTTCTTCGCCTTTCCCTATTCGACTCACAATATCTTGCTCTGTTCCACCATGGATCAAGGAAATATACTCCTACGATAAAGGAGGCGCTCTACCATCTATTCCGGTGTTCTGGTGATGCTGAATTGGCAGAGTTAAACACAACCCCGTCTTTTATTTGGGAGAGGTTCTTAATCCCATTTAATAGTAGTCAAGTGACGTCAGCCTAGTCAAGATGTAGGACTTTTGATTTAAGAGTCTATCAAATCCACCATTTATCATCGATAGAGAAGCGGGAAGCACATCGCAAATCTCCAGTAATAGTCTCCAGCTGTTTAGCCTACCGGTTAAGACCTCCGTCGTCTTTTATTTTGCTTGAAAGGGAGCTTCTCTCCTCGAACAATCGGTTTCAGGTGGTTTACCTCGGCCTTGAATCCTCTTTAAGAGCTTCATTCGTCGGTTATTCTAATTGTAGAATAAGACATTGCACTTGTCGGTTAGAGTCGAATCTGCACATGCTTATGGGGTGAAAACGCAAATCGATTGTATTAAAAAGTCAAAAGAGACCCTTGTGGTAGCTTCGGTCAAAAACGAGTTGGCAGAGTTGTAATATTTTGCGAGGTTGGAGGCCTTAATGTGGCTTCAGACGCAAAAATTTAAGATGCAATGGCTACATTGACATGCACTATCTCTCTTATAAACCAGAGAACATCCGTCTTCCAATCCAGTGAAGTGCCGGACATTCACAGAGAATGTGTTCAGAGGTTTTCTCCTCTTCCAAACAGAACCGACACTCTGTATCTGAACCAAGGTTTAGTTTGTTGAGGTGGTATTTCAGGCCGCAATGGCCAGTCAGGAAACGCACTAGCTTCCTCAAGTTTTTCCTTTCAAGGTTTACAATTTCCTTGTAGGAAAAACCTTTAAAAGGCCCTTGGACTGCCTAAATCCGGGGACAATTTTCCAGTGGGTTAGGCGAAGTTGCAATTCCTTGTTGTTTAACAAAACTGTGGCGGTAACCCAATTAGAACCACAGAAGTTAATCCCGCCCTAGCCAGCTCATTCGCAATTTCTTCGCCTACAATGCCATGGCCGTCGGGCACGCAACCAAATTTGAGTTTGTTGTGGATGGTAAATGCTTGTAAGGTGTCGTAGCAGCACTTGATTGGCATGCATACATTTGGTGAACAGAATTTCATCGTAGGAGATTTATGAACACGACCGAACTGTTTACCACAAAAGGTCGCAACCAAAAGTAAGATTAATTTGCAATATTCTCCGCACTAGAGACTGCCCGTCAAAAAAGTTCCCACATGCTCTTACAACTTCAAGTTGTATCCCAGGACTTTTGGAGCTGAAAGCCATGGTACAACCCAAAACTACACATGAACACCATTTAACTTTGAAATTCCAACCCAGTACCAGTCGTAAACCAAGAAACCATTCAATTCCAACTACCAATGGTCCCCTCTGTCAACCTCGGTGGAATTAACCATAAGTCACGGCATTTCCCTTCTGACAGAGAAAACTCCTTCGAAAGTTTTTCTCATTCTCCCACTTATAAATCAGTTTCATCGACAAAAATGTTTCCTTCAAGTTTCCTTCGGTCGCCTGCTCCTTGGGAACGTTTCGTAATTTTCCTCAAGAAAAACAAATCGGCGAGAGAAGCTAATCCACTGTCTCCATCGTCCTTCGTGTGTGTGTTTGTGTTGTCCTTCCACCCCTTTCGGCGAAGGAAAATTCCAAAATTAAACATGGTTTGGGACAACCCGTAATTCGTTCATGAATCCTTGAGTAGTTCAATGACTGACACCGATGCTAACGACATTCGGTGCTCCATGGTCCTCCAGAAAATTTTTAATTAAACAAATTGCTCAGGTGACTGAGTTTAGTCCCTTGACTCTGGCACACATATGGTGACGTTGATGGCGAACATTGAACATGAACGTGTGCCAGCCACACTTGTGTTATTTTTAGTTTTCCATGTCACAGGGCTTGAGAGTTGAAGTGCCTCAGTGTAGTGGCTGTAGTGTCATCACACTATCAAATTGAATTAGTTGCCTCACTGGCTGACTGACCCGGTCGTCCTGTAATTCAATAATAAGTCCATGGGCTGATGGGCATAAACGTAATAACCACTTGGTGCTTAACCGAAGCGAAACGGAAACAAAAGAAAGGAGAAGACGGGGGGGAGAAGCACAGAAGAAGAACGGATAAGTGGACGGTTAGGACGGTTTATTTTTAAAATGAAATTTTTATGAAACTTGTATTGGAACTGTGCTGTCATCATAGGCAGAGTGTGAATGGGATGAAGAGCGTGTGCGTATGCAAAATGACGTAATGAAAAGTTTGGTTAATCCTGGCGGTTAAGTGGATACCCATACGCACAAGGGAAAACTTTCCACATCCGGCGAAAGGGTATGAAAATGGACGCAGGAAAGAGGTTCTACTCCATTTGAAAAGTTTCCTTAAACTTCTCAAAGTTGCGGCGAAGTTTTTAGTTTTTACGACTAAGAGATAACGTCAATCATTGAACCTTCCTCAATGTTCCGAATCTGGTTGTAGGTTGATGATATGTCGCCTTGGGATTGAAAATATTTAACTGGAAGGCAATCAACTTGAATCCTTGACTGAATTTGCGTTGAAACCTCATATCTATCGTCAACAAAAGAATGCCTATCTGCTCGACGTGCTAACTATTCTCTAATAAGTAAGCAATCAAACGATGTGATAAATTTTAGCGAAAATATTCGCCTCACATTTACATAAGTAATTGGAAAGAGCATTACACAATTTTTAGCACGTATTGTTGGGTTTTTTCCTCCTATTTGCAGTTTAAGTTACTGTCTAGAAGTTATTGACGTTTTTAGTGATCCATAAATGCCAAATTACTTGCCTAAACATTAAGCGATTAACGATTCAAAATATAATAAACTCTGCAAGTAAAACTGCGAAAGCTATTAAAAATAGTTTACACTACGGAGTCAGGCATTAAGCGTTATATAAACTCGTCTGTGGTTAGTTAACTAAGTATTCTTATAAATAAAAGAAGCGATAAAATTTATAAATAAATTTTCAGTAAAATTAAGTAAAAGTCGTTAAATCCTCTTTTACAGTCGCGGGTATAGACATAAATATTCTGAATCTGGATGTCTATACGTGTTACAAGCAAATTTAGACGAACGGATGCTTCCCTCGCATCCTTGCGAATTCTGCAATAACCAAGCAACCACGTTTGTTTTCCCAGTCAAATTGAAATTAATTGATCTCAAAATTAAGTGTAAACTTGGGAAATATCTGCGAAACATAATAGGAGGCAAATACTTCCTCTTACTGACTTAAGGTGGCGCTACAGTACGGGATGGAGCTGGGCCTCAACCAAAAAGCGTCTCCAGCCAGCTCGATCTTTAGACAGCTGCTTCCAGCTTCACACGCTAGTTGGTTAAGGTCCCTTCCACTTGCGTGCGCCACCTAAGTCGCGATCTTCCTCTACTGCGCCGTCCCTCGTATGTAGATTCGGAGCATTGATGTCCATCCGCTCTACATGACCCAGCCACCTCAGTCGTTGGAGCTTCACTCTTCTGCCTAAATCGATGTCGCTGTACAGCCCATACAGTTCGTCATTGTACCTCCTTCTCCACTCACCGTCTATCCAAACGGGACCAAAAATCACCCAAATAATTTTTCTCTTGAAACAGCCAAGAGCAACCTCATCCTCTTCTGACATTCTTCGTTTGATCTCAGCGCTGGTGTCTTTGTCTGAATTTATAGCGGAGCCTAAGTAGACAAAGTCCTTAACTACCTCAAAGCTGTCTATTGTGACGTTCTGTCCGAAGAGTCCATGTTGAATTTTCTTTCTTTTTGACACCATATACTTTGGTTTGCTCTCATTGACCGCTAAATCCATATTCGCCGCCTCCGTCCAAATACTCACAAACCGCCCCGTGACATCACCCTGCGGAGGTTCATCATCACTTTGCCACAATTGGGATTATTTCTACGATACCTGCTCGGTATATCTGAAAGCAAGTTTACGACTAAATATTTTGTTCACTGCAAAGCAACTTACATTTATGAGGAAATCATAAGAGGGTCCTTCGCAGTAATAGGCGACCATATTGCTCCTCAACAACGGACATCTACAATCTACTGTGATAGGAGTCATTGGCCTGAAGTTCTTAAATGATGCCAATTGGATCTACTGATACACTGACAAAAGTGTCAATATGTTCACATTTTGCGTCGATTGATAAAGAACAAAGATTTAACGATTTAATCTGATGAACCGCTTAAATGTTGGCTCAGAAGAAGAGATTTTCATCGAACGGGTGTCATCGCATCCGTAGACATCTATTTTTCAGAGCAAGAAGTAAGCTATTCATTGGTTGGGTTAATCATAATAGGTGGCGCCACAAGCCGAGCGGGATCAAAACTTAGGTTGTACACTGAAAAACGTTTGCTTGATTTTTCTGGACTTGCACTAACCACTGATCCATGGTGACCACTTTTTTCCTCTGTTAGGCTCTAGACTTTCGTATGATCAACTTTTTATTCATAATAGACTAGCCTGACCTTAAACCACAGCAATTAGAATTAATTACTCGATCTACTCACCTTCTAGGGCAGCTGTTTGCTTCCTAACCTTTCATGGAGGCAAAACATAAATTTAGAAAAGATTTTACTGGAACACTGTGGCGTATGTGTAACATTTTTTTAATAACAAATTTGATGTGACTGACACTTGATTGATGTGTTTACATACTCGTCCATAAGTGCCCATTATGTCACGATTTTAAACGGCAAATCAAGAGCAAGCCCAATTGATTACCACAGTACGAAATGAATTGCAATTGAGAAGAATTTAATAAAATGACAGATGGACGAGTCGCTGTCAAAGCCTGATTCTTCCAAATTGGCATTCACTTCGAATTTTCTAGCTTTTTCACATTGAACCGCGAAGCTCAATTGGTGACACTTACGATACGATGCTGATGCCCGGATGCACTGCAAACTGTAAGGTCTATTGTGCTGGCTTAGTGAAACGCTTTAGGTTCCATGTTCCAACTATCCATTGGACATATCTCGCCCCGTGTTCGATGGAATAGTCTTTCTTTGTGTTCCTTTGGCACCCACAGGGTGCTTACCGTAGAATCAGCACATGTCTGTATCTGATAACTTCATCTTGTGCAGATGGTACCTTAGTGGACAATGTCCAGTTAGATAGCCCCTTAGGGTCCTTAGATCTTCCTTGTTGAGTTCAAGTAGTTTCTTTGCCCTGTTTTTGTTTTTCTCTTGCCTCAGGCCCATTTGTTGTTCACAATATTCAGCATTGTGTTATTTGGGAGTGGATAGTACTGGTTGGCACCCCAAAATAGGGGTGACACTTGATGACACAGACATTTTTTTTCCAGCAGTTGAATTCAAGTCATCCTTCAAAAGGCGAGAGTCAGAATGTCTCTAAAGATTTTCAATAGATCAGATTCTCTTATGATGAATTCCGCATCAGTAAGGGAAAAGATTAACGGTCTAAGAGGACTGCCTTAGGAAATCCCGAGGATGCTATAAGGCTATTTATGACTTCATATTACGCTTGGAGTCCAACAGTTTGCAGTTTTAAGACAATAGTTTGATGAGAGATTTTGTCCAGACTGGGGCGACGACATCGACTTTCATAATCATTCTCTAAGATTTTAGGTAAGGTAGAGTATGATTATACAGCCAACGCTTGTATAAGACACTAGGCACCATATTGGGTCCATCGCGATTCCTTGGAAACCAAAATTCGAGAAACATTAGCCATTTTCTGAAAGCATTTCATTTCCCTACAGAGTTTACCATGTTTTCATAGCTATCAGAGCCTTGCTCCTCTACATTAATAGTTGCCGAGAAATTTCTTACGTGTTTTGGCAATACATGTTGGTAATGTCCTCAGTGGGGCATACGTCGATGCAGTATCTACAAACATCCGTAGCTTAGAGTCCTTATCTTTCAGCGTGATTGTTCAGAAGACAGTGGCCGGACAAGATGCCAGTGACTAGTTGGAGCTGTGCCTCGCTTAAAAGAAGAATATCGCTGGTTCTACTGCGGTCTACCACAGACAATAGAGCCTTGGATACTTTGTGTCCGCTTGTATTAGACTATATCTGATTTGCCTTACTTATAACTATAAGTCTTAAAGTCTTTGGGTGAGCTGACAAATATGTCCTCCGTTTCATGGAGCGAAGTTACCTGTTCTAATTAAACAAATACAGTAGCATAAGATGTACTCTGCTGATTCTTTATCTTCGTTGCAAATTTTGTAGATGTTTTGACTCGAGAAGCTTTTTGACTCGGTAGTATTCAGTCAATAATCCCGTGATTGTCTGAATCTGACTCCTAGTCAGTCGTATACATACATACATACATTTCCAATGACCTGCTTATCTATTACGATGGTCGTGGGGTTAGGGTGCTTAAGTAGATTCTCCACATCTCCCGCCATCGTCTCTAAATCATCAGGGGCTGTCCCCAAACGGGTAGATGTGAGATTTCGGACTTGGTCTAACCATCTTATTCAAGGCCTACGCATGGGACGCCTACTTGATGGCACGGATTCCAGGGCACGTCTTGGAAGCCGAGTTGGACGTTGAACGTGCCCAAACCATCGAAGCATGGTCCTTTCCGTTCCAAGAAGTAGCTGCTCGTCATTGAGTGCCTCGCGTATTCTGCAATACAACGAAGAAATCTAATTTCAACAGCTTGTATCCGCGATCTTATTCTTTCGGTCATTACCCAAGCCTCATGGCCATGAGGGTCGGAGCAAACACTGAATTAAAGACTGATAGCTCAGCTCCGATGCCAAGCTCACCCCTCCGGACAAGTTGTCTCAAAATGTCTCCAGCCTGACCAATCCTACAGGATAACTCAGTATTGCCCCTTCCTTCACTCATGAATACGACCTCGAGATACTTAAACTTCTCCACACGTTTCAATTAGACTCCACTAACATGCAGAGTGCATTGAACAGGCATTCGGGAAATTACCATAACCTCTGATATGTTCACATATACCTTCATCTCAGCTTCAACAACTTCATTCAGTCGGATAACTCCTCCTCAATATCATTACACGAACTTCGAAGTCAACGTGGTCCAAAGTCATTAAAGGACCCACTACCTATCCAAAGAAGCTACATGGAGCTTATCTTTACAAAAACACTGAAATGGATTGACACAAATGATAGGTGAGCGTCCGGATTTGAAATCGTGTACAATTGTTGTACTAGAACAGTCTCATCAGTAATGCCATCTTCAGAATAAAGGTCAAAACATTTTGAGCTCTCCGGTCATTTATGTCCTTCCTTTCAGCTCGTTCTCAATCTTCTACACAAGATCGTAAAGGGCAGATTCGCAAGTTTTTTTCTCCTCTAATCGATGAGTTCATGTCCACTCAAAGACATTCTTTTCAATACAGTCGGTCTCTGAAAGTTTATGCAAAAATAATTAAAATTGGTCGGCATAAGACTCTCAGCCAATGTAAAATCTTCTCTTTCTGGATTTGCGACTTTAACATCTCACTAAAGAGGTAGTACATACCCGTGAGCGCGTGAGCTAAACCAGCCCTAAATACCTTTCCCAGAGCCTTTATTAGATTGTCATCATCTCTTCTTAGCGTTGCTGGATATATGCCGTCAGGACTCAATCATTATGAAAGGAAAATTTTAATTTCCGCAACTTCATTCCCCACCCAAAGGCAAAAAATATCCTTTAGTTTCGATTGCCCAAAATTCAACCATTTCCCCCTAATGGGGCTATAAAACAACTTGGTGGTATCTTTCAATGTTCCTCCCGGCGCGGTAGTTCTCCTGATGGTCCCCATAAAAGAATACACGCCCATCATCCCCTGTGGCCCCTCGATTTGTTTGGATTCCAATCTCCTTTCTTCTAACCTTGAATAGGTTAAAATGAAATTATTGCATATTCCACTTATTTTTCAAAATCCCAGATAACGACAATTTTCAAAAAAAACATCCCTTTCACCTCCGTTTTCTAATTTTCTGAGAATATTGGAATCCTTTGCACTCCCTACAACAGCCAACGGCAAAAAAAAAAACTCATAAAATCAAAACTGTCACACTTGTGTGTGCTACTCGTTGTGTGATGTACTCTCCTTGAGGCCACCACCGACAAAACCCTTGACTTGAAGAGACACATTCGCATCGGCATTACCCCACTCGGTGGCAGTGATATAAGCTTTTAAGATCTCGCAAGGATAAAAGGATTCAGCAATTGTAACTCGTACCCACTCGGAGATACCATTGAGATGCGATGGCTGTACGATATGTGTTATGCATGCGGGTTGTTTGAGCTACCAAAATAAAAACCGGAGAGGATTTATTCGACCAATAAAAAAAGAAGAAGAGGCCTTCTATTCTGGGGGGATGAATTTCATTTCAATGACACAATGAGGTTGGTTCAACATTTTCAACAGCATTACGGGTTCCAATGTCAGTTCTAATTCCCTTTGAAAAGAGCATCCTACTGGTCTGGTCTAAATCTAGACCAGCTTAAGGCTCCTTGACAGACGCATTATGCAGCAAAGTGGAGCGTAAATAAATGAAAGTCAAATAAATATCTAATTCCGCGCGATAAGATTACAGCGCGTCGCGATAAAAAAGTAGAGAATCTGGGCAATCAGACGACAAATGTGTGTGCAGGGCTTATGTCTAAGCTGTTCGGGGACTGTATTTCCTAGTTTTATCTGGTTCACGGGTGTAGTATGCAGATACTTTCAATAACACATTAGTTGTGTGTTTTCTTTTATTGTCCTGTCTGGGGGTTTTTTTCTGCAAGTTTTAGTTGGGAATTTTGGGGCGTGGTACTTGCGTCAAGAGGCTTTATTGCATCGGTGTTTGCGACGGCAGGTCTCAATATAAATATTCAATGTCAAGTGTTCGATAAAAAAGCAGCCGATACGCAAAAACGAAATCGATGGAAAGAAAGCCGAATGGTATATCTGTTCTACAGCAATTCTTCGAGATGAGCATCTGTGTGGGATTACATCACTTTTGTGATCCGCAGTTTTTTTTTTTTTTGTTTGTTGGTGACCGTGGGTCAGTGGTTAGGGCGTTGGACTGCAGTGGCCCCAGGCCTTATCCATCGAATAGGAAACAGGCCTTAATATCGAATATCATCGGGGAATGGCACACCTCCGAGAGTATAATTTGGCATGAAGTAGCTTCTCAATTAACCGAGTCTGCAATAAATTGTAGATGTCTTCCATTCGTGGGAAGAAATGTAACACGTACAACTTGCATTGATGCAGGAAGCTAGACTTTGGTGCAGCATGGGCTGTCGCGCTAGCTATGCATATTCTGAAATTGATAACCAAGGACGTAAGACACTAGAATAACAAGAAATTAAACGAGGGTTAGCTGATAACAAATGTTAGCTTGCTCTCGTTCCATAAGTCTGTGTCTGAACAAACACCAGTTTCCCTCTCTGTAAATCGATGGTTTACTTTGCTCAATGCAAGTAGTTGTGGCTCTGTTGTCAAAAACTGTGAGAACTACTATTCGAGGGCCCTCTTTGAGCGTACTATTACATTCACTTGTGCGAAGTATATAGCGGCACAGACTTGTCTTTTAAGATCTTTTTCTCCATCTTACTTCGTTACGTAAAGGATCAAGGGGCACACGTCCTGGAAAAGTATGTATTGTAATGCTTTGATGGATTGTTAAACAACTTGACACCTTCTTGGATGAGCTTGTGTGGAAATATTTGTTTAGGTCTGCACTGATTTTTTATATACAAAACAGAAGGTTACGTCGATGTCCTTGTCTCACTTTGAGTATCTACAAGGTTCGATAACAATAGAAGACGCCAACCGTAAATTAGTATAGAAAACCATTTATCTGAGGAAGAATTCGTAAGCTTTGCTGCCTAATTTCGCAGCGCGAAATATTGTTTCATTACAGAACGCAATTGAGAGAAAAACATGTGATACCACATGGATCTTTTCCACGGAAGTATCGCTGAATTTATAGGAACCATTTGGAGCTCCTAGCTTTTAACGTCACTATCTATAGTACGGAACAGAACAAATTTGCTCACCATTAAAAGACCCTGGTACTGTGGATCAATGTTGGTGAATAGACCTTATGTTAAGACAAGGATTGTCCGCAAGTCGTCGTTTTGTCTCCATTGCTGTGATGCATGTCTCTCTGCTACAAACTCTCAATTCATCTAACGTCCAAGCTCAGCCATATGAAGATGATGTTTACACACTTTCGGTCGGGTCATGCCTGAAGACTGTTAGCACAGACAACAGATGGTTTTAGACATGATCGTTGAATGGTGCATAAAGAGTGGATTTTCGGTCAATCCTTTAAAAACTGAGGTGGTCCTCTTTACTAGAGGGAGGGTTGTGACCGGTCTGACTCAGCCAGTGCTAAAGGGCGTCACTATCCAGACCTCCGATGAAGCCAAATATCTAGAAGTTATCCTGGATAAAAGCTTCTTTGGGCAAAGCATGTTAAGTCGAAAACATCCGAGGTTAGGTAATGGGGGAAGTTGCCTGCGCGTACGCGGGAGCCTACAGGTCTGGTCCATTGTGCTTCCCTTGGTATTGTGGCCCATGTTCCAACCTCGGGTTTTAGATGGGTGGTCTATCGCAAAACCAACCTGCCTCTTTATAAAGTGGAGTATGTTCGTTAGTGGTAGTTCTGTTAAGTTTGCAAGTTCTCCAAACAGCTTGTTTCCCTTGTCGGCGGTTTTGGACATTGGGACACTCACAGCGTAAGTGCTTGATGGTTTCCGTTTATTCCGTATCCTGACAGCCCCTGTAGTAGTCTGGGGAGTTGATGGCGAGTCTGGTGGCCATGGAGTCTATGGCACAATGTCCTGTCACTACACCTATTGAATGCGATTATCTTTTTTATTCATTGCCAGGAGACATTTTGTCTTGCTCTGGTCGATTCTCTGCCATAAGCTGCGGACCTCTAGTGGACCAAGAGGTACTCTTGTGCTCGACGTTACCTTTTAGTACATCGATGTGTGGGTATGCTCACTTTCTAAAGCGGACCCTTGTCAAGCCAGTTCGTCTGCTTTTTCGTTACCCTCGATGTCGCTGCGTCCGGGGACCCAGTAGATGTTGACATCGTTGATATCCTAGTCGCTTATCATCGAAAAAGGTCTTTTGGATCTACACATATGGCTATGATAAGGCCATTTATAGCTTATGTATCGATGGTTTGGTGGAGGTGATTTTTGCGTAGGTATGCGACTGCTTTCTGCACTAAACTTCAAGGAACAGCTTGTCTTGGCAGCTTTTCCGAGTTGGTCTAGATGCTCTGCTTGATCTACGTCCCCTTGATATTTATATCATGCGCTGTACTACCAAACCAATCTCTCGTCCTAGACGGACGACTTTGGAATTATCCGCACTGGAGTTTTGATGACCTTTCGCAACACTTATCCCACGACCCTTGGTTCCATGAATATGCCATCTGGTGCAATGACACCAGAACTTCGGTTGCTGTTCAAATTTTAAATTAAATTTCATTGCGTTCAGGACTGGCTTCGGCCAGTCAGCGGTCCCGCCTCCAATACGCCATGATTTCTGCCTGCAATACGTTACAGTGATCAGATAGACAGAAGGAGATGCTTTGGTTAGACATTTCGGAGAAAACACCTCCATCCACTCCGTTCTCGGTTTTGGAACCATGCGTCACACACTGTACGGATTCTAATATTGTTCTGATTTTATTGAACTCGAAGAATTGTTGTTGAACACTTCAATGAGATTGGTTTGACAATTCCCAAAAAAACGTTTAACAATCGTTGACACAGCTTTGTAATGCGACCATTTTGTACTTAGATTTTCTATAGTTTTTTTTTTTTATTCATCGCAATTAATCCCCCAATTGGGCACAATCAACAACGCAAACAAATAATTTTTCATCACATACATGCACATATGTATAAACCGATTTGTCTCAGTTATAACTGATTCCTTGGTTAAATGCATTATTACTCATAGTTTCCTCGATTGTCTTTAATTAATGGGTAAACAGAAAATAAATGAGAATCCCTCTCCGATGTGGGACACCACCATGTGGTTTCGAATTGATGTGTTTTCTTTTTTCCATTTCTCTCGATTACAACAATCCAATTTGGTCAGAAATTTGATTCTGCTTGTTAATTGTGACTGTCAATACAGCAATTGATTCTATCACTTAATAATTTCAACAATTGAAGGGGGAAAAAAATCACGACTGATGGTTGTCACGTAGTGGTGACAATGACTTCTATTGACTACATATCGCCTATGGATCATCACAATGCATCACGTCACACAGAGAAAGGACTGTGCTGCATGAGGATAATGCAATGACTGTGCTCGCAAGCAATAGCACGCGTTTCCAATTCGTTTCGGAGATTAGTGCCAACTGCGATTGGTCTCTAGTGTTATCGTTGTTTATTTTATTTTTTTTTTTTTGAGTCATGGAATTTGAAATGTATTTTAAGTTGGGAATTTCTGCATGCCAGATGTTTTATTCGCTTCACGTAGAATTTGGTGTGTTTTATGTGGTAAAAGTTATACAACAGCGATTGGATTGCACTCTGTTGTTGATAAGATTAAGTTGAGGCCACAATTGTATAAAAATACAATTATTTATTGATTAGTCTGAGGAATTAGCTTAATCGATTAGTGTTTTACAATTGAATTTAACAACCGGGTTTTCCGATTTATATTCGATGCGACACAAGCATGTGTGAGCAACTGTAAGGTTTTACCCCACCTCTCAAGTGGTGCGAATGATGAATTTACTTAGAAACTAAGCGCTGTGCGTCCGTCTGGTTTGGGTTTCGACTGCACGCACCTTACAAGGACAACGTACATAAATACAGACTAGGTCACGACTCAGGGATTTAAGGACTTGTCTGCATTCTCGGGAAAGACTTATCATGTTATTTGTAGATTGTCAAGGTTCGTACTTAAAAGGTTGATCTAGAAAGTAGATTAACATTCACCTACATGTGGAAGGTGTCAGACATAGGGCAGAGACATTTCACGAAACTGCATGGCTGACGAGCTCTCAAGACATACGAAGTAGTATCCTAAACATTCGTCTGTAAGGACGGGAACTGGTTTATCTCCCGCTGCTTTTAAACATATCCTTTATCTGGACGCAATTAGAAAAATCAATCCTAGTCTTTGAATCAGCACCTGAGAGATGGCGCAGTAGAGGAAAACTCCGACTCAGGCGGCGCATGGAAGTGGAAGGGGACCTCAACCAACTTGGCATGGAAAGCTGCCTAAAGATCGAGCTGGCTGGAGACGCTTGTTGGTTTAAGCCCAGGTTCACCCAGGACCGTAGCGCCACCTTAATTAAGTAAGATGGAACGAAACATACCGCGTGAACGTCTCAAGCCTTTTTGCACCACACTAATCGCCATGTACCAGTGTAGCTTCTGGCCCGCCAAATCGATTATAGACCATATGTTCACCCTTGGTAAATCCTGAAAAACACCAACGAGTTTCGAATCGAAACACATCACTTCTTTATCGACTTTAAAGCCGCGTATGACAGCATCCATCGCTTTGAGCTCTACAAGGCGATGGCCGAATTCAAGATCCTGAGAAAACTGGTCCAGCTATGCCGCGTCACGCTGGAAAACTCGTGGTGTACCGTGCAATTTGAGAATACCTTCTCGGATTTAAAACATGCATCGGATTTCGGCAAGGCGACGCGTTGTCTTGCGAATTCTTTAATCTCATGCTGGAGCAGATAGACTGTAGGGCTGGCGTTAACACGGAAGGCACTATCTTTCACAAGGCCAACTTCTGGGATACGCAAAAGATATTGATATCATCGTAGTCGTAGAAGCATTTGCGGCGATTGAAGAAAAGGCGAAGCAAGTTGGTCCTTAAATTAACGAGAAAAAATCAAATATATGCTATCGACAAATAAAGACCTATCTGCTCACGGCATAAGGCAAAGCGTCACTATCGACAGCTATTACTTCGAGGTAGTAAAGAAGTTCACATACCTCGAAGTAAACGTAAACTGAACTCCATCAACTCAAACTCCACCCAGTGGAAAATAATCCTAGGAAGCCGCTGCTACTTCGGTTTAGCAAAACAGCTGGAGTCGAAGCTCCTAACACGTAAGACAAAGCTGATACTCTATATCCTTCCAGCACTGATATGATATTTGGCTTCTTCGAGAGAGAACTACTTCGTTGGATTTTCGGTCCTATTTGTGAGGACGGTGAACGGAGGAGGAGATATAATCGCGAACTCTATGATGGATGCAGTTCTGAAGCCAAATCTCGTCGACTACATTGAATCAGACACATGGAGCGAAAGCAAAACAATGATCGAGGGAAGATAATCTTCAAATCGTAGGCCTCGAATTCTAGACGACCACGTAGACCGAACCTCCGGTATAAGGGCCGAGTCCAATGCGTGGCCTGGCAACGAGCCCGGGATCGAAGAGGATGGCGAACTGCGTTGCCTCAGGCAGAGACTTCACGGGTCGGAAGCCCGTTTAGTGAGTAGTTCAATGGAACGGAGGCACGACATGCTTAACCTTCAGACAGATTTAAGCTTTATTAGATCAGAATTCTGATGTGTACTAGCTACTAGGGCATAGAGGGATTGAAGGTAATAAAATTGCTGACCAACTAGCCAGAAAAGGTTCCTCTAAAAGACACATGCAAATGTAGGTAGGCTGAATCTTCTCTGGTTTCCCCAATTCCGTGCTTAGAATAATATTGGATAGATGTGAAAAAGTTAAACTATCTATCCTATTAACACAAAGGCTCCGACAGAAGACACCTCTCTTGACACAATATGCCTTACAAGTCGCAGTGTCTCTTCCTTCAGAAGTAAAAACCACCATTTAAAACAAAATTCTAGATGATAACCGAACCAATGATTTCGTCTTGCTTAAGCGATGACAAATTAGCACTGTGATCAGTGTCCTCACTTCGGCCAAGCCTCTTCTGAAACTATTTCTGCAGAAGCTGTCGAAATAAAGACGAGAGTGACAGACAATTTTCTTCATTTCCGATGCACCTTTCTGAAACAAAATTATTCCAACTAGGGCGCTTTTCTTCGATGATCTCAGAAGTATCCTTCGCTTCAAAAAAGCTCTGTTAGGTTTAATTAGTCCTCATTGTAATTCTGGATTAGTAAAAGATTGTACTTCTTGTTGTCCAGATGTGTCTGCATATAGGTGCAGATCCTTCCTAACTTGACCAGAAGCACGATGTTTTGTGTCGAAAGGGATTTTATTTCGGTAGCTCTTAGTGCTAACCTACGTTACCTAGTCTAGAATGATAGTATGGTATAGTATATGAGGGTGAGCGGAAGGCTCTTCACTTAGGCCTCTGTCGGGCCCGTTGTGTTCCCATCCTTTAATCCTCGAAACTGCAGGGATAGGCTTGGCTTGGGACGTATGTTGGGGGGGATCTAGGGAATGTGGAAACAATCATGGAGTTGAGACTAGTGTACGTGTGGTCTGGCGAATCTTCTTGCTTCTTTGGTGAAGGCCAGGATGCCGCAGATTCCTTTGTCCTTGAGATGTTTTAGCTCCGGTATCCACATGGACCCCAGGGTCTTTTGTCGCATCCTAGGGTTGGGCAATGGCATAGGAAGTTTTCGAGATCCTCTTCTTCTTCCTCGCAGTTCCTACATGTTTCTGTGTCAGCGAGGCCTATTTTGTGCATGTGTTTGTTGAGGTTAATGTGTCCTGTGATGAGACCCACCATCAGCCTCAATTGCTCTCTGCTTGAACTTAAAGCCTTCGAGTGATCCTCGAAATCTCTTTGTATCCTCTCGTTGGTTGCTATTTTGATTACTGTTAGTGCGATCCCAACTGTGTTTTCAGCGGTTCGCTCCATTGCGTGCGCCCCTTCTCTTGCCAGTTTATCGGCTATCTCGTTTCCCAGACAAGGCGGACATCGTTGTGCCTGGCAAGCCTATTGAGTTTGTCTTTGCATTCCCTGACCAGATGAGATCTGTATGTTGGATGTGCGATGGCTTTAAGTGCTGCTTGACTATCCGAGCAGATTTCTATTTTCCTACTTCTAGTCTAGAATGATAGTCCTAGACCGCCTGCATCTCAAATTTTATCCATTTTGTCCATGTATAGTCTACCTTTGAGAATCACCTTGGTGTTTGCGCTATTGGCTCAAACCAAGCCTTGACACAGGTTGGTTGAAGAAAAGCCACGACAATTGAAGAAAAGCTGAAGAGAATAAGGACACATAAACAAGACATGGACATTAAACTTTAAGGTCTACAACCCTCTGCAGCAGATATGTAGATCTTTCTCCTGTTTGGGAAACAATACGACCATTCCTCCTTGTCACTGCGTCGGAGGTTTAATCTTACAAGCACATGCTTGGTCTGTAATCGGACCACACGTATTCGCTTGTCGCACCCATTGATTAAACTTCGCAGTCAGTATCTGAATCTTACTATCACGCAATCTCTAGCCAATGTCTAATCCAAGTACAAATACCGGGAAGTTTTCCAGCAGAATCAATTGACTTTTGTCGCGTCACAGAGTTGACAAAATTCGAGACCATATCTCAGTTCAATTCTCCAAATTTATCTGGAAAATACGAGTAATTAATGGAAATTATCGGCGTCTTGAAATCTTTTCTATTTTATTGTGGTAAAATAGATAAAACCGACAGGTAATCGTATGCTCCCTGTAGATACGTACGGAGAAACCAAATCGTGGAAACTTGGCGCGATTACTTATCGTCTCGTCTGATCATCGGCGATAATCTTCACGTACAACCTGCCGTGAGTTAAGGCCAATTTAGTCGCAGTTTAAGAAGGCTTGAGAATGGAGCTAGATCTGACAGTCGGTGGGCCAGACGCGTTCTGATCAAGGCATCAGGTGTGTGTTTGTTTCAATCGCATTCAAAATTGTGTATAAAAATCGAAGTGCGTCTTTCGATAGTTGACAGTTCGCCGTGGGTTCAAGTGGATGATGACACAGGAATAACGAGTTTAAGACACAGATAGTGCGTTTCAATTTTTCTTTCTATAAACGACGTAGATTCGTTCGATTAATGTGTCGACATCTGATTGCAGCTACGTTCGTTACTCATACTCGTACTCGTATATCGATGGAGACGGTCAATCAACCCGTTCGGTTACTATACTCGCGCAGTGATAACCTGTTTAGATAAAACTTTTGGTTGCAAGGGTACTGCAGTGTGTCTATCGTGGCATTTTGGAAATTGTTTGAAATTTTTTTTCTCCCATTTTGCAAGTGAGTAACTTTGAATGGTAACCAATTAAAATTATCAATTTTTGCAACATTGTGTGTTTTTATCTTGTGACTGACACGTCCCACCGGTTGTGCTGAAGTGTTCTTTTTGTTCAATAAATTTTTACTGAGATAGTGCTTATCGAACAGGTTTCACGTGTTCAGTGTAAGGGAGGATTGTTTGAATAATTATACGTTATTCTGTACACCCTGCTTGCCCTGACTATCGACTTAATACTTTGTAAGAGTTGCTGGAACTCCAATGCATAATCACGAGCTTAGACAATAGAATCTTTGAGGTTGTTCAACAAAGCGTGTTAAACCTTGTGACTATCCTCTGTCCACAGTCTGAATCCACAACCAGATTCCTAGATCTAGATATAGTCTAAAAGGTTTTAGATGCATTGCGACGTTTTCTTTTCCTTTTCCGATCGCGTATTAGTCGATGGTCGATGGGATTCTCGAACTGAGCACCACCAAATACTCTAAGGCATCACAGTATCTAAATGGGGTCCAACGATGGGAGTTCAGTTTCTGAGAACTGATTCTTCTGTTGTGACTTAGTGCTCCACAGCTCTTCAATAGAGTGATGGAGTCACCTATGTAGGTACAGAATCTGCAGTTTACATTCTTCTTTATTCCCTTCTAGAGGTTGAATTGCGTGTGTTTTTCGATCGCATAAACTTCTGCTCAAGAGATACTGGTCGATGCTCACAGGGGCTTTAAGTATTTGGTTCCGAGGCCGTATGCTTTTGCCCCAGTACTGTCTGAGTACCAGAATTGTATTTTTCAGCATTGCTTTGATCTACGCCTTAAAATCTTTGTCAAAGGCAGCTTTTTTTATTTTGAACACGCTCTATGATCTACTACTAAGGTTTTGAGCGCAATCTTACAAGGCTTTCTGTTCTGATGACTACGTTGTCTGTAAGGAAGAGAGCAAGTAAAGCGGATACAACATCAGCGTACAAAGCTCGGTGCTGATAGACATGGTAAGTAAACCCATGGAACGGACACTAAAGTCACAATTTACCTTAGCCATTTAGAGGATAAGCATCCTATTCGGGATCCAATATGGTTTAAGAAGAGACCATTCTACGATATGGCTGTAATGTAGATGGTAAGGGTAATCCAGAGGAACCACCACTTGCGAAGGGTCGTCGTATTCGTAACTTTGGACTTGTAAAACGTTTTCTGACCTAAAAACATATTCAGAGTTTTGCCGAAATTGATGATGAGAGAATATTTCAGGCCCAGAGAACTGATTTAAGATAACACGGGGTGGCCGAGTGGGCAAGAAGTCATACAGACGGCAGCGATGAGGTCAATCCTGGGACCTGATCTACTCGTATGTGAAGTGTTCTCCGAAAGGATTCTTCATATGAAGAAGATGCTCAAACATCCCTTCTTGATCAGGTATACGGATGATATTGTTGCTATGACCACAGCGCGGGACATGGAAGATTTTTAAAAAATGTAACCAAGGTGATAAATGCGTCTGCTTCTGGATGGAAGACAAAGATCCAAGCCTAGTAGAGGTAGTCCTACCGAAGACTACGAGAGGAAATCAGTAGTGGAAAACAAAACGAAACCAAAAAACTCACCAAGCAAGAATTTTGGAGCACAGAGATAAGGGGAAGATGGATTGAGAGTCTGATCGGAAACGTTTGTCAGTAGACAAAGAAAGATATGATAAAAGTACGTAAAACCTTACTTAGTTCCTTACCGGGAACAGGTGTTTCAATATCTACCTTCATAAAATGGGCAAAATGAAGAGGCCAACTTGCTCATACAGTGCCCCCTTCAAACCACGCGCTCTACGAATACAGCGGATGGTTGGTGTTGGAGACTGGCTGGTTATGTGTATTTGTAGGCAGGTATGGAGCTAAGACGACAATAACAAATGATAACGCTTACGTATGTACGTTCAAGTCTAGTAACCTGTAAATGCCATAAACATAAAATGTTAGTTATCTTGTCATTTGTAAAGTCGACTACTTATTATCGTTATAGGTGGGGAGCCGTTGATCCGCTCGAGCACTGCCGTATCACATAGAGGCATATTGTGCTTTCCCATATGTTTGAGAGCAGTTCGTCTGTTCCAGAGGCTGTCAGGAAGCTAATCAGCTTCTTAGGGTGGAGCGTGACAAGTGCGGGTGGTAAGATGACTGCCTGCGCTCCGCTTTCTCGCATGAATGAGGGCTGTAAAGATGGTTTTGCCACGGCAGTTAGAAAGCAAGTTTAAGCTTATTTGCTGATCAATGGCAAATATTTCTGCGTGGAAGATCGATGAGTATATGCCTATGCTAACCGATATCTTAGTGCTAGATGACTCCCTGACGACGGCCCGGATCCACTGTCCATTTTAGAACCAACCGTGTACCACACTTGATCGTGCTCTGACGGACGGGGATTGAACTTTACCCAGTCCTCACTCGGGGGGCTGACTACTGAGTAGTTTCGTTTCAAGCAGTACCTTCCAAGAGTGTCATCCAACGGCATGCTGAACTCAACTAGAAAGTTGACTATCCATTGTTACGCGAGAAGATTATACCGAATGTATAATGAGGTTAAACTGTATTCGGCTATTAATGTTTAAAAAAAGATTTATGACAAATCTTAGCACTATATGCCATTTGGTTTCGCATAAACGCTGTATGCAATTGAAATACGAGTCGAATGACGCGTTTTTGTTATTTGAACTGATAAGGATTATTTAATGGAAGAATACGCGATCTCACGATGAATAAGATGATGAAATCATAAAGGCAAACCATCCAATGTATGAATGATGAAACAACAAGTCAAGATTGATGTTCTTTTTGAAAAATGTTGTTTTGGTTGTTAATTGTGTTATTTTTGGCCAGGATTTTCTAATAATAATTGCTTCGAGTTATTTTCAATGCGCTTTGCTGTTTAACTCGCAATTTATTCCAATCCGGTATAGGATACATGTTCATTCGTTCATTCATTTTCAATGACCCGCTTATCCACTCGCGGGGTTAGGATCCTTAAGTGGACTCTCCACATCTCCCAATCTTCTGCCATCGATTCTTAATCACCAGGGGATATCCCTTGGACGTGGTCCAACCATCTCGTCCTGGACCTTCCCGGATCAACATATTCACTATTTAATATTTCTGTGTATAACACACCGGTCGAAGTACCGAAAATATCGCAGCTGTAAGTGCTTCAGTTCAAAATGAACCAAATCAGTCCATTTCACACGGTTTACAGAAATTGGGAATCTTTCAGTCCACATTGTGGCGAATTTTGCGTAAAGATCTTGGTCTACATCCTTACAAGATCAAATTAACCTCTTGATCATTTGAAGCGTCAAAACTTCTCCGATTGGGCTCTGAAAAAGTTTGAAGAAGTTTCTGAATTTCATCGAAAAATCATCTTCAGCGATGTAGCTCATTTTTGGCTGAATGGCTTTATCAATAAGCAAGATATGCATTATTGGTCAGCAACAAACCCACATGTGCTTTAAGAGACTCCTTTGCATCCACAAAAGTGAGAGAAGTGGTGTGGATTTCATGGCGGAGGTGTGATTGGATCGTATTTTTTCACCGATTAAAATGATGTTTCGGTCCATGGAGTTCGCTATCGTGCCATGTTGGAAGACTGTTTTTGACCAGAATGGGATAGACTTGACATCAGTGACATGTTATTCTAACAAGATGGTGACAAAACCACACTTCAGTTGGTCAAACAATTGGTCTATTGAAGGGGAAGTTCAATAATCGCGTAATCTCGAGCAATAGTCCGGTCGAACGGTCACCCCGCTCATGCGATTTAACGCAGTTAGATTTATTTTTATGGAGTTACGTTAAGTCGTTGGTTTATGTCAATAAGCCAACAACGTTAGAGGAGCTCAGGAACAATATTGAACGCGAAACTGCCAACGTTCCGGGCGATATGTGTGAAAGAGTGGTGGAAATGTTGGCTCCAAAGAATCGATCGCTGTAAACGTGCTCGCGGTGGTCATATGAAGGAGATCGAGTTCCATACTTAAATTTAACATGTGTACTACACCTGGAATAAATTTCAACCCGATATCTCAATTATTCTGTGTCTTATTTAAATACAAAATTGTTATGTTCTTATTGAAAAACCTTTTATCACCGTTGAGGACAAGGTGATGTTATCATGGTCCGAACGGTGCATATTATTATGTTTCACGATAATATCTTACAAATCCACTAGTAGTCATTCGTGTCATCGAAGCGCGTGAACGTGATCGTTTAGAGCCAGATCAGAGGAGCGCCGTCATCGGGGCAAAGGTACATATATTTTACTATACGTATTTTTCCCATTTATCCCTGACGCCGCTCGCGTGGCATTTGATGATAATTTATGATAGCAGCTATTAATATGATTATTTTAAGTATGGGGTAGTATAGATCTTACATTGTAGTCAAGGTTTCTACTAAGTTATCTCTACAAATATAAATCGCAGCGGCTGAAAGTAATTGTACTTGCAATTTAAGCTCGAGTAATGACTTATTGTAAATATTGTTAGATAAATTTTCCCACGTCACAGTACTGCAAAGTTCTAAATTAATATAATTATAGACAGGAATTATTATAGACATCCAAAATTGTTAAGAACACTATATGTATGGATTTTATGACGCCACGACCTACGGTTCAAAAGTTTTCAGTGTAACGGACTGGCGATGGGAAACATTTTTCCATGACACCATTCCTTGTGTCAATATAAAATCGGAAAAAAAAAACCGCTAAAAGACTTTGACACCTCATTAAATTCGATACGTATCCTTGAAAATTTCCTAATTAAATTGTCGCCACTAATTGAATTTAGTTTGCACAAAAAATCAAATTACGATACTTATTCTTATCCTTACTCTGTTTTGTTCATTTCAGAATCTATCCAGCACGCAATAGGAAGCGTGTGTATCCATCCCCGCACACACCAAAAGACAACCTAAATTAGGACGAAATTCCCATCGTTTGGGAAGCCAAGAAATCGCCACACACCCCTGATTGTGGCCAAGCGGCCATTCACAATTGATTTTCGACTTGAATTTAATAAAAATTTTCTAATATGTCACCGAGAAAGAACTGCGTGTTGTTCACTTGACACGAATTAAAAACCAAATTCGCTTGTAAAAACAGTCAGTCAATCAATCCGACGAAGGGATAAAATCCTGAAAAAAAGCAACAAAATAAATTGAAACAAATTTAATTTTATTTATTTTTTCCCCCTTAATTTAATTTGATTTATTATCATTTGTAAGAAGAAGAAGAGAATTCTTCACAAACAATAAAATCCAAACAAATTCTTTCAACATAAAACAGTTCAATAATAAATAAACCTGCCGCATGTTGGTACCACGATCATTATCCTGGCAAACAACTCTCAACTGGACGAATAGAACATCATCACTACCGGACAACTGCCCCCAAACGAGACCACATACCACGACTTTCCGGTTATCGTCATTACACCATTACCCGGATATATCCCAAATCCAATTTAAACGTCCCGCATCTCCAGCTGGAAATAAGAGACAACCACATCGCAATCACCACTACCAACCATCTGTGAACGCTCAATTTCCTAATACTGTGATACAAAAACTTGCATTCTTAATGAATGAAATTCGGACGAAAAAGAATTTCAGTTCAATACTAATTAATTGTTCACCGTTTACGAACAATAAAAACCACCATCAACAACATCACCATCGACACCATCATCGTCATCGTTGTCACCAGGCTAGCAAATCGAATAAAGTGTTTCTCCGGTATACGCCACGTGATCCACGCCTAAGATTCAATAAACACTCCAGTGAATTAAGTGAAGATTTATGTAATTATGGAGAATTAATTGGCGGCGATAGTGCTAGTATTTTTAGTGTACCTAGTAGTAGATCACAGTCCTCCATAAAATCGCAACAAAAATCATTGCGTTATGTTAAAACAATACTCGCTAAGGATTCATCATCTATCTATGGTGAATATTCGAAGGATAACTGCACGCAATTACTTACTAGTGTGTTATTAAATTAAACAAAAAATAAATAAAACAACAAATTTAGTTAAATTAACTAATAAATTATATTTTGTTTGTAAGAGAAAGAAGAAATTTTTGTGGAACTTAAATTGAATTCAAACATTTATAACAATTTAAATGCTATTGTGTGATACTGTACTATTTTCATCGTCATTAAATTCCTTATTTATATTTCTACGATTCATACATTTCTTATTTGTATAACTTCTGTCGAAAGGACAAACGGCCAAGGATATTTGTCACAGCAAAAAAGGGGAAATAAACCGTCTTTCTCTCGGCATCGAGTCTCCGCGGATCATTTCGATTCCAAAAAAAGAACTAACACAAAATTTACTCAAAAAGAAAAAGCTAAAACAGAAAGCAGAAAACAGAAAACATACAAGAGAGTTTTTCGAATACTATTTCGGTACAGCCAACAACTGTTCAGAGATCAAGTTTAAGGTGACACGAGAATATATAACGAAAAGAGAAATTCAGAAAAAACAGAACAAAAAAATAAAAAGGAATAACCAAACAAACAAATTCAAACGAAATAAAAATTGTCGACATTTTCGCGCAGTTTTCGCCGTGTTTTGTACAGAAAAACATAGAATTCTTGTGTTTTGTTTGTGAAAATAAAACTGACGCGCATCGTTTCTTGTACAATTCAACATCGAAACGAAGGACATTTATTTATTTTCAAAGCAGATTCAAATGCAAATCCTCCAAAAAATTAACACCAGTTAGACTTTGAAAAGGAAAAAAAAAAATTGTAAAATAAACTTTTGATCAGTTTCTAATATTTTTTGTTGTAAAAAAAAAAATTTCAAACCACAAGTGCCAAGGGAGTGTAAATTTTGTGCTTAAAATTTCTTTTTATATTTTCGTTCGCTAGTTTTGGTGTTGTTTTAGTTTTGTTTCTTTCCATTAAGAAAACAAATATATTTATATATATATACGAACAATTTTCCTATCAACACTACCTTAAATAAAAATCAAATAGCAATAAACAACTGAACCTCTTTTTTAACAAAAACAAAATTAAATATTAGAAGAACAAATTTTAAAAGCGCAGTCAATTAAATTAGTAGTTTATAGTGCGTTTTTTTGAATAGTAACGAACTATAACCGTTGAATAAAACTATAATCGTATTGTTAAATAAATTGTTAAAGCTAAAAACAAATTTCATTCGCGCAATTCGTTATAACGAAGTAATAGTACGTAAATTCTTCAATCGCCTTGTTAAATAAATAAAACAAAAAGCAAAAATTTCCATCACATCGAGATTCGTGTTTAAGTAAAGAAATTTGTTGACAGTTTGGATGGTGCCTAGGTGGGAGCCTGTTACCACTGTGCATTTTTCGCGCAGTTTTATTGCAAATAAATTCAAAAGGGAACGTTCGAAGGTGATAGGAGATTTCCAATTAAGAAATTATCACCAAAAGCGCAATATAAGCTATAGTCCTCACCATTTCGCGCTGTTTTAAAAAAATATTTTGAGAACTAATCACGCAAAATAAATTCAAGGTACAAGAAAGAAAACGGAGAAGTGTACCTATTGTCTTTGTGGATATTGACAAGCGGATATATTAGCAATAGTTTGTGCCGTTTCCAAGTTTTTTTCGAAACTATATCGCCTTTTATATTTTCACAAAGCGCTGAAACATCGGCGAAGGATAACAAAAAATTGGATTAATTCTGACAAGCAAAGGAATACCATCAATTCTAAGGACATTTCGTAAAAGATTCGAAAGGCATTTGAATACCATAAGGAATTCCACTTGAAGTAAGAATCACAAAGGACATCAAAACCAATAATAATACCTGGAAGTGTAAACCAAAACAAACTAGATTGGATGTTCAAATCGACAAACGACATTAAGACGTATTTCTACGAGGTAAATGTTGAGAGCGTTACTACCAATCGGGAAAGGAAACTTATCACAGCCATTTTAAGCTCAATTTCGAAAGGATTCTATTCGAATAAGGAGCTGTAAGTACTTAACGACTTTTTAGCGTACAAATTCAAAGGATACTTAAAGGCTTTTCAATCAAGTGTCCGCTGCCACAAATCAAGGAGAATACTTGACTTGTCAAAGAGAGGGCATCTAATAATCCTTCGTGCAGTGACAATAATAGAAAAAAATCAACAGAACTACTCAACAAGAACTACATTCAAGGATAATTTTGTACAATAAACCCAATCAACATATTCACCACTCATTCGTTGCTGCTTCCTGCAGTTAAATCCTATACAAGTCCAAGAGAAATAAATACTAGATATCAAATTCTACCTTTTTGGAAACAGATTTGCTGAATAAAACATTGTGTTCACTTCTACAAAACAAAAGAAATTTTTAACAGAAATAAGAAAACTAATTCACCACACGTATGATTATATCCACCACACATCCGTATAAGAATAAGCTCTACTTAATTAATTCCTTCATCTCTAATCTAAACAAAGAAATCAACAACAAAATGGTTGTCGTTGGGGAAATAAAGTCCACAACCAATCAAAATGGTGGTGTTCATCCGGAGAAGGTGAAGAATTTCAAACATGAAATGTTCCCTGAGGTGACTTTTTGTAATGTCTCGGAGCATGCAAACAGTGTTATAACCATCGATGATGATAAATCGAATACGAAGAAACAACGGAAGCGGTTAATATCGAATGAATCGGGTGATTCCATAGAATCCACATCGTCGGAGAAGAAGAAACCAGAGATTCCTGATGGTGGATTCGGATGGGTTGTGGTCTTTGCTTCGCTTTGTATATCCTTGATTGCCGATGGGATATCCTTCTCATTTGGTTTGATCTACACAGAGTTGTTGAGTTATTTCAATGAGAGTAAGTCAAAGACCGCCTGGATTGGTTCGTTGTTTTTGGCCGTTCCGTTGTTGGTTGGACCGGTGATGTCGAATTTGGTGGACAAGTATGGCTGTCGTAAGATGACCATAATTGGAGGTCTTTTGTCGTCGTTTGGATTTGCCCTTGCTTCTGTTTGCAATTCCATCGAGATGTTATACCTCACGTTTGGAATAATCTCGGGTCTGGGCTTGGGCATTGGATATGTCACGGCTGTGGTATCGATCGCGTTTTGGTTTGACAAGAAGCGGACTTTTGCGACGGGAATCGGGGCATCGGGTACTGGTGTTGGAACATTCCTCTACGCACCGTTTACACAATGGTTGATCGACTACTATGGATGGCGTGGAGCGACTCTGATTTTGGCTGGCACCATGCTCAACACGTGTGTTTTTGGGGCGTTAATGCGGGATCCTGATTGGCTGATTGAAGAAAACCGACTAGAGAGCCGTTCGCAGAGTGTGACAACATTCTCAAACTCAAGCGTTTGCTTGGAAGAGATCAAAAAGCTCCTCGAAACGGGAATCACCAAGGAAGCTGTTTTGGACACCCTAGTGACCAACTACAATACCGAAGCGAATCAACAAATTGGCGATCCTATGGCGAATGGTCTCAAAAAATACCGCAGTGAACTTTTCTTGCCCACATATTTGGGCTCCCAAGAACTCGACTGCATCTATGAAGCGAAGAGTCTCAGTCGTCGTTCGCTTCGTCAAAAGACCGGCGCAGAAGCTCCTTCAAGGGAAAATCTGCTCTCGATGTCGTCGACGGGAAACCCCAATGCCACAGTCGGTTCGGTTGGTGATGAGGAAAAGAAACACTACTTGGCCAGCATAGAAACTCTGTCTCCCTCCGAGAAACATTCAAACTATTCAATCTGTTCAAACGATGGTTCGATGCGATCCTCCACCGATGAGGGATATTTGACACAAAAACACGGCAAGGATCAGGATCGATTTGTAAGCAGTCGTTATTCATTGAATGAGAACATATTCGGCTGTACGAACAACGATTCAATGGTCAACATTCGGAACAACAGTCATCGACATAATTCACTGGATATCCTGAACGATGATTTGCACTGTTACTACATGTCGATGAGGAACGAATCTTCCGCATTGATTGAGGCTAACGTGAATAAATTAAATGGCACAGCAATACCAATTCCAGAGGATGAGGAGGCAAATTTCCGCAATCGGATTACTGGAATTCGCAGATTGTCCAAGTCGAAGAAAGTGAATAATCGATCCAATCTGCGGCGTAACGTATCGATAAGAAATTCTAATTTCCTCAAGGATATGCGTATTCATCGTAATTCGATACATTATCGTGGCGCATTGTTGAATACACATCGGTATAGGTTGAGGGCGTCATCGTGTCCAAATATTTATAGGAATTCGATGACCACAATCGCTAAGGAGGATGAAGACGTAAGTTTTTGTTTTGCTAATGTTTATGTTGACTGTTTGGGTGGTGGTTTAAAGGACATTACCGTGTTTTGGGAATGTGTTATACAAGTTAACGTTGTCTTAAGTAGGAAACCGCCTGTTTACTCTGAATTCATTTGTTTTGCCATCTGTTCTGAAGGTCGTTACACTGTTGGAGCCAGTTGAGGGTTTAATTGGAAATGTTATTGATATTCGTAGAAGTTATGGCTGACAAGAGGCGAATGAAGTGTTCCACCTCCTGTATTTCATCTCAATAGCATTGACACCTTCTGTGTTGGGAATTATTCATTTTAGGAATGGACACCTTGTACATCTATTTTTAGACTGTGTGTATGAGACGAGTTTTTTTTCTTAGAGATAGAGAGTGATTGAGTTAAGGGTTGACAGAGTAGTCCGAAAATCAGCTCTCAAGCCTGGCCTTATCAACCCAAAGTGAAACTCTAATATTGAGCCTTCTTCTGCTGCCAACGTTGGTTTCATTTACAGTGGGGCAAAGTTAGTCTCCTGTCCTGTCCTGTTCTTGGCTGCGTAGAATTCGGAACGACAAGGCGACACCATCCGTCTTGTTTCCGTGTTAAACTGCTCAGAAATTAATCCATCGTTGTGCGATTTGATCATGAATATCAGTTTAGTTGAAATTTCTTTTTTGCTGAGTGTTCCATATAATAAATAAATAGCCAGGGCTACAGTTCAGGATGAGCCAAGGCCTATCTTCTCGCAACCATTCATGTTGTGCATGTTACATTTTTGGCACGAATGGAAGGGACATGCTATTCATTGCCGACTCCGAATGGCGAATTGAGAAGCTATTTCATGACAAATTATACTTTTGGAGGCTTGTCATTCCCCGACGAGAGGTGGTGCCGCGAAAAATGTTTAGCTTGAATCCACACCGCTCGAATAGCAGTCCAACGCACTAACCACTGAGCCGCGCACTAACCACTGAGCCACCGTCGAATGCTGAACTACAAGCAGAATTGCCATCGGACGCCCCTCAAAAGAGGACTGTGTCAACGAAAAAGAGGACAGATGCCAAGCCTAGCTACATAGATGTTTGGCACTCACCTATCTCCTCGACGATAATTTGAAATGTATGTGACTTATTGGATCGATATATGCCCTCTTGAATCGGAAACCAGCAAGATCTTGCCCAGTTTTGAAAGGACCAATCATTTAGGACTTTTTTTTTCATTCAAATGGTTGCATTTGCCTTATTGAACAGTTCGCAGTAGAAAGCTTCATTAGGTTCAAGGAAACCAACGTTTACGGCCTTTAATAAGGTCTCGAACTGCTGTAATTTTCTTTAGCAGCGGGCTACTCTTGAGGCGAAGTGGATGTTCAAGTGTTGAGCGTAATTATAACCGACATTGTAGGTATTTCTACTGAAATCATATTGATTTCCTAACATACGTTACAGTTCAAAATTGCCGTATTGAGTGTCTCGCACAAATAGGGGCACGCGCTTAGGAACTTAGCGATGGATTCTTTCTCTTTTTTGCAGGTCCTGCAGAGGTCGTTGCAAACTATGCTTAATCGCTCAAGATGTCTACTATGTCTATAGCAGTGCCCTGTTATGACGTTACAAAAAGTTGCCTCTTCATAGTTAAATTTCTTCTTTCACTTTCGATTTCCTACTATCTTCGGCAACTATTTCTCTTCACAAAAGTTTCCTGTCTAGGATGAATCCATGCTTAATTACGATACGATGTTGAGGTCCACATGTACTGCCTGTAAGATATACTGTGCCGGCCTAGTGATTAACCAGAATCCAAATTGAGGTTCTTTATAAACCTTAGTGTTGCTTTAGATTCCATGTGCCAAGACCCGCGTTGGATGGAGCAGTCTTTCCTTTGATGGCCCTATGCACTCACAAGGAATATGTTTTTCCGTCTCTTTTTGTTCTCCGGAGAGTCGGCATAATGTCTGTGTCTGATAATTTCACCCTACGCAGATGGTTTCTCATCAGTGGACAGTGTCAGTGTGGACAGGACAGTGTTAGGGTCCTTAAATCTTTCTTGCTGAGTTCAAGTATTTTTATTTTTACCCTATTTTTGAGCCATTTTAGGCTTGTCTTAGACCTTCTTGCATTGCCCAATGTGTAGCGAACTCATCGTCTTATTTTAGTATTTTAGAGGCGACACTGCTGGGTGTCACTCCAAAATGGATTCAGGACTAACAAACGGACGCCAAGCGCCTCTCTCTTTAAAACCTTCGTGTAGTGGGATTTAGGTTACAGTACCCTTATTAGTGGGCGCAACATGTTTGAGGAGGTTGAGACAGTCCCAGAAGTGCTTCGACCTTATCGTGTAGGTTTGCCAGACTAAGAAACTTGGAGATGTCTTTGAGTGAAACAATGCGTGAAGCTTGTGTTATCTTAGACGAATAGGTCATTACTTACCTGACACAAGCATGGCAATATCGTTGTAAAAGATTAATCCCTACATAGGTTAGGTTAGAGAGGCTGTCGATATAGCCGACGCACTTAGACCAACAGTACGTCCATTGTGATGCCTCAGGATCCAGAAGGAATTCTCTTTCCTAATCGTGAAACTAGTGAGAGCTTTTAATAAAGCGAATTAAGTTTTAGCAATCTTGTTGTGCTAGGTCGCCAAGATTGTCAAAAAGGAAGGCCCCGAGATGGTTCCGTCTTTTGCGATAGAGCCCGGGGCAGGTATAGAGAGATAGAGGCTTGTCTCTTCCTCTTCCTCATCCCTGCAGCTTCTCGTTTGCTGGAACGCCCAGGGCGAGTCGCATGTCTGCCTATGGGGCAGTGTCCTGTGATGACTCCTATAGTAACTCTGAGATGCCGTCTACTTAGCGACGTTAATCTCTTGGAGCGCTTATGGTCTATTGAGGGCCAGATTTGTCTGCCTTTACGTAGGCATGTTGTAACTTAGAGAGTTTCCATCTGAGTGGGCTTTCACAATGTGGTCGAAAATTCTCTGTACAATTTCCAAGAGAAGGGGGTCAAACCTGTCGATACCTTTCGAAAGTCTAGGGTTCTAAAAACATCTCTTACTTCAACATTTATTTATTTAATCGTTTTATTTTCTTATATTCTTTCAGACCTGGTATGATAGCTTCGTTGATGTCATGAAGTCCGCTTTCGATTTTTCGCTATTCCTCGACTTGAAATTCTCAATTTTTAACTTGTCAACACTGTTGCTGTTTATTTGGTAAGTATTTTAAAAATAACCCCAAAACATTCTTCTAGAATTTTTATAAATACTCGTACGTATAACTGCGCAATAAGGAGAATATGAATTTTCCTGTTTTTTTTTTTAACGTGTGCATGTCCCCCATTTATAATTTCCTCGAATAGTTTGTCGTCAGAGCTAAATACGTTGTTTTCATAATTATGCTTTGAACTAAGAAAGCCGACGTAAGCATATCACCGTCCAAGGCAGATGTGGAAACATTGTGAAGAATATTTTTGACAATTTTTAGTGATATATTCGATTTGAGAATGGGCCAACTAATTTTGAGTTAAGTAATGTTTTGGTTTGAAAGCTTCTTTTTTTTTTTAAAGCAGAAACAGGCAAGAAAAGGGAAACGTGGAATACCTAGTGAACATATTTTTAGAAGCCATTATTTCTTTTTAATTGGATTTTCATTTTCTAAAAGAAAGATGTTTATACGTTTTTTTTTCGATTTAAGGGAGGTCAAGGAACCTCAAGGAAAAGTTTTTATATAACCGAGCCATAAATCTGTCTAGTTGGATTCGAAAACTAGATGATGTCATTTTGACCTTGTTAGTGGACAGCTGTTGTGTGTGCATTGCATCACCTGTTCGCTGAGGCGTTTTAATGTTGATGTTCTGGTCGATGAAAGAGAGCAAAACCATTTCAAGAACTGATCATTTCTTTGTGACTGTAACCTTTTTTCCTCCAGATTGCCTTCTTACCAAATACGGGAGTTTTATGTGGTCTGAATGGTGGACATCTTCTCATGGGAAATTATGTTTGGAGAAACTCCTCATTTGCATGCAAACGTGAGTCTGTGAATCCTTTCAGTCGGTTTTGAATTTATCTTAACTCTAGCAATGTTTTTGTACTCTGCTTCCGTTCTGCTAATTCCATAGACTGGTACCTTGTCTACCGCGAAGTAGAGCCATGGAAGTCTTGTTGATTGTTTTGCTGGGATTCGAACCCAAGTCCCACTCATTCATTCCACCCCCGCTTCTTTGACCAGAGCCCTTCTACGGACTGGACGACAACGTAATCTAACTACGAAAAAATCCAATCCGTAGAGGTATTCCCCGAGGGTTTTTCTTCTTGGCGTCGCGGGGGCAGGACACGTGCACAGTAGGTGCGTTGCACTTTCTTCTTTCTCCTGAAGCCTCACAGCTTCTACAGAAATCATTGGAGTGGACCCCTTATCTGAATGCATATTTGCCTATCAAGCAATGTCCGGTGAGGACCTCTATTTTCTCCGCTTTCTTTAAATCCAGTTTAGGCCAGATTTGTTTCGACAAGAGGCAAGTGCTGATGTTGTTCCACCTGTGGTTTGCCAGTTTCTTGGCATTCGTGACATGGAGGAATTTGATCGATTCAATAGGCGCAGGTGGTTTTCAGGGAGGTGCCGTCCTGCACCTTCTTTTGCTAACTCGTCCGCTCTGCAGTTGCCTGGAACGTCGCTCTCCTGTCCTGGGACCCAGCATAGGGTTATGTCGCACCAGTCTGCAATCTGGTTAAGAGATCTGCGGCGTTGCTTTACCAACCTTAATCGTATTGTCTGCGATTCCAAGGCTTTAATAGCTGCCTGACTATCTATGTGTAGCTGCAATCTATCGCCAAGCCTTGAAAGTCAAGCTGCAGCTTCGCAGATTGCCGTTATTTCCGCTTGAAACACACTTCAGTGATCTGGGAGTCGCGTGGTGAATATTTCTAGCGCGGAATCGCTCAAAACTGTAGCAGACTCCCAAGAGCTTCTGCTAGGAATCCGAGTTTTGTACCTGACGTTGAAAATTATGCATAAGCTTGGGTAAACATAGGCTTAGAATACTAAACAGGATTCCTTATAGGAAAATGTATACTAGAGAAACACCTGAAGGAATTATAAGAGCGAACATGTAGATTTTTCAACTACGAAAACGGAACTCTAGAATCATCTGATCACAAACTGCGAGACACTATTCCATCATAGGAGCGAGGGTGGATAGAGGGACCGAGATGATCCCCTTACCTACTGGGCTGCTGGAGGTACTATAGAATATTCTACGGACGAATCGGCTGTCTCCGATATCAATCAATCAATCAATCACTGTGTTAATTGTGTGGCGACAGAAACATTTCCTTTTTATTTGAATTGCTCCATAACTGTCGAATCCTGATTTTTTATAGACAGCAGCTCTTATTACACGTTTATCAGTATAAGTAGACAAGGGCTTTGTAACATGTTCATCCCTTCAGAAAGGAGAGGGTAGGCAGGTAGGTAGAGGTGGCGGTTTCAAGAACCCAATTAGCGCTGGAAGCGCCGTTTTGATACCACAACTCATTTGACCTGGTTGTTTTGTGGGCGTTGTAGGTATATAGACGCAGATATTTAGATCCAACCTGTGGAGTTAAGGAACAGGATTAGTTCACTAATTTTTTTCCTAGAAATATCTTTGAGGTCATCGAAGAAGGGTTTGCCCAGAGTGCGCTGTCTGACCCTCGCTAGGGCCGGACACTTGCACAAAAAATGATGCAGAGATTCCTTTTCGCTGCTATCCTTGCAACTGCGGCAGAAAGTGTTGTGGGGAATACCCAGCTTGGCTTTGTGGTCTCCCACTGGCCAGTGGCCCGTACTAGCGGCTACAATTCTCGCAATATCTTGTCTTGATCTGCTTAGTAGCTCGTTTGTTTTCTGTTTGTTGTAACCGGGCCAGGTCTTCTTCGATATAGCGCAGTTGCTAAGCCTGTTCCACACTTGGTTGGCCGTTTTCAGAAAGTGATGATGAATATTGCTGATGATATTAACAACTTCCGCCAGTGAGACGTTAAGGGCTGATCCTCGCCTCGCCAGGTTGTCGGCTTTTTCGTTGCCGTCAATTTTACTATGACCTGGGACCCAGGTGAGAGTGACCCTACACTGGACTCCCAGCTGATTTAACTCTTTCTGGCATTGCTTTACCAGATTTGAGGAAGTAGTGACCGAGTCAATAGCTTTGATAGCGGCTTGACTGTCAATGAAGATGGCGGTGTTTTAGATAGTTGTTGGAGAATTTTTCAGCACACGGCAGGCTTCTCGGATGGCAAGGAGCTCTGCCTGGAAGACCCTGGCAAAATTCGGACGTCGAAAGGATTTTGACATATTCAGTTTCTCTGAGAAAATGCCTGCGCCAACACCGCAGTCCATTTTCGAGCCGTCCGTGAAAATAGTCGTATCAAAATCTTTGATCACTTTTCCAATTTTCCAGTCTGCCCTGGTTGGAAACCTTACTGAAAAACATTTAGTGAAATTTAAATTGGGAGTTAAGTAGTCAGTCGAGGGCGCGACCAATTCGTTTGGTATTGTTTCCAGTACTTTACTATGACCGTAAGGTCTTGCGGTCCAGCAGCCAGCTTCTCTGAGCCGTACTGCGCTGCACAATACTGTTTGTTTTGATATGTATGTAGGTCAAGTGGAAGTAGATGAAAGGAGAGGGTAAAGCCGATGTTTAAAATCTCGTTTACATCGTGCCTACATTTATGTATATTATTTTATCGACTAATTTCTGTGAGCCACGAGTTTTCAATGTAAGCTTCGTTGAATCCTAGTTCTTTGCCGACAAGGGTTGGACTTCCGCAAAGAGTTTCGTTTTTCAGTGATGGTAGAGGGTGGAGAACCTAAATCTAATCAACAGAAAAATTGTTCGTCGGAGAAATTACAAACACCGAGATTCAGAATCCTATAGATTGCTGAATTGGGAGCTGATTCTATGGAAACTGGAAGGCTGTATGTACCAAACCACCAACAAATGACGATCGACGACAACATGTCTGCTCTAGCACTGCGGTCTCACATAGAGCCCTATTGTGCTGTCCCGTATGTTTTAGGGAAGTTTGTCTGGTTTAGAGGCTGTCAGGAAGCTAATCAGTTTCTCAGGGTGAAGCGTGGCAAGTGCGGTTGGTGAAATGAGTTCATTTCCTATGGCCCGCTTTCTCATGTGAATGAAAGCGGGGCATTCTGGGCGATGCGAAGGGAGCTTTCATCGTTCTTCAAGCATAGTCTGCAGGTAGGGTCCGGTGACACTTGTGTAGATGCCGTTTTAGACGGCAGTGGCCACTTAGGATAAAATAAATAGCTGGCGCGACAGATCGGGATGAGCAAAGGTCTAGCTTCTTGCAATCATTCATGTTGTGTCTGTTGTATTGCTCGCACGAATGGATACCGGTTATAATTTTAAGGTGGCTCCTGCTTAGATTGGGGAACAAGTATTTGGTACATTTCTGTTCTCTACTTCCTATCCAAATTGTGTTGGATTTGAGCAGGGTTTGTTCTCTCATGTAGCTTTTGAAAATAGATTTGTTTACTCCACAGACTGGTGAGAGAGGTTGTTACATCTATCTTGGCCAGTGAGTCTTCGTTTCATTGCCGATGTGGCCCTTGTGAGCGGTGATCCAATGTTGTATAACCAAGTTGTTGTTTTTTCATAGTTCAAGAAGCAATTTGACTGTCTCTAAGACTAGTTTCGATTTTATCGTGGCTGAGTTCAGTGCTTTTAGGGCAGCTTGACTGTCAGAGACGATAAAGATGGTTTTGCCACGGAAGTTTGAAAGCAAGTTTAAGTCCGATTACTTAACTTAGGTAGAATTATCGATTAATCAACAAGCATCTGTACATAGCACCTCACGCGTGCTGTGTGAATAAAACGATAAAAATGTTATTCATCATCCTTTGAGAGCGAGTGGATTAAAAAACAGGGTGACTCACAGCGATAGGGAGTTTGTTGGCTCTCACTGGAATATGTATATCGTTCTCAATGTCTTCGTTTTCTTTCAGGAAGCTTACCAAATATATTTTTTTACATTTTAGGTTCATAATTCCCTATTTCTACATCCCGGAGCACATGAAAACCTATGGCTACACTGAGGAGGACAGTGCTAAATTGATTGCAATCATTGGAATCTTCAATACAATCGGTATGGTTGGACTTGGCTTTGTCGGTGATCGTCCATGGCTGAATGTGAATGTTTGTTATGCGGTCTGCATGGTTTGTAAGTATTAGAATTGCAAGAAAACTGTAAAACAAAGATGTTTGTAAAACATGTTTTATTTTCATTTCAGTATGCGGTATATCAGTTGCCTTAATGCCACTCTTCGTTACAAGCTACATGGGATTAGTTGGCCTCTGTACGTTGTTTGGTCTCACTTTTGCTAGTTCATTTTCGTTTACACCTAGTATCCTTGTGAGTTTGGTGGATTTAGATGATTTTACGTGTGCCTATGGTCTGGTACTACTGGTGCAGGGACTTGGAATCATTGTTGGTCCACCATTGGCTGGTGTCATCTATGATATTACATTGAGGTATGTATTGTATGTGTGTAAAGTGACAAGGGAGAACCTACACTTGGGTAAAGGTTAATTCAAATCTGTAGTTAAAAAAAAAACAGCGAACGAGACTAGAAACATGTACCTGAGGTGAAGATTTGTAAGCATCCTTTTGACTGCATTGTAAAAAGGTTTGATGACAAGACAAATAAAAAACTGGCTTTCTCGGGATAGATTGTTCTGAAACGACCTGACTAGTTCAAGAATTTTCTGTTTTTCATGCGATCTATTACCAGCCGCACTTACCCTGTGCCCTGCTGTGTCAGACCATATCTTGTCTGCATTCTTGTTTGTTTTATCCCAAATGATCCCCTTTACGGCGTATAAGGGTGGTTTAATGTTCTCACTGTTTTCTTGCTGTGGCAACCTACACTGTACTCCACAGTGTTCAGACAGTCAACACAGTTCTGCTGGTTCAACTGAAACCCAATTAGCACTAGGATGTGGCTTTTTGATATCATGACTCGGTTGATGATGTGTGTTATTGGACATGGGTGTTCCTAGATCCACCCTGTGAGGTTTAAAAAGCGGATTAGATAGATTAGATCCCTTTACCCGTGATGTCACTAAGGTCGTCGAAGAATGGTAGAGCACACTGTCTGGCTCTTGCCAGTGCTGGACATTTGCAGAGGAAGTGGAAGGGGATTTCCCTCTCATTTTCATTTCCGCAGCTGCGGCAGTGTGGGTCGTATGGAATACCCAGTTTGGCCGCATGGTCTCCAATTGGCCAATGCCCCGTGGTTATCGCCGTTCTGCTTAGGAGATCTCTTGTTCTAATGGTATCGTAGGTCGGTTGGTTAAGGCCCTCTATTGGAGGTTGGCCTTCTTCAGGAAGTATGAGTGGATTTGTCCTCTATCCGTTCCTAGCGGAGTGTGGACACTTGCCACCAGTGAGCCGTGTAGAGCTGACCACTGCCTGGTCAGCTCACCTGCACATTCGTTTGCTGTTATGTCAGTGTGCCCTGGAACCCAAAACTGTGTGACCCTGAACCGTTCGCCAACGGGCAAGCTCGTTCCGGCACTCTAGCACCAATCTGGAGAATATGGTAGGTAGGAGAATAGGTAGCGGCTTGGCTATCTATGAGTTGCTTGCAAGCTTCTCGGATTGCTAGTAGTTCCGCTTGGAAAACGCTGGAAAAATCTGGCAATCGGTATGATCTTGCTTTTTTTCAGTGATTTCTGCATACATAGCCGCCTTAAGTATTGTGCGGCAATTCCTGACTGTATCGGACTTAATGACACTCGATTTCAGTGCTTTGATCGCTTTTGAACTTCAATTTTTGTCTCTGGTAATTTCGCAGATGTACTAAGAGCCTAGCCTGGAACACTGCATGTATCCAGAAGTCCTGAGAACACTTTAGGATCTTTCTCCGCAGGGTAAACTTGTTCCGTTTATGGCTTTAGCTTTAGTTTGATTCATTTGATTATTGGTAGTGAAAAGTCCTACTACATGACGCGACTTAGGTTCAAACGAAATTAGCACAACTTCTCATATTTAATCCATGTTTTCATTTTCTTTTTCTTTAGATGGGATGATTCGTTCTATGCGTCTGGATTCTTCATAGCTTTATCTGGATTTCTGGCTTATTTGATCGAATTCTTCGAGAAGCGCGACAAGCGTCTTAAGGAAAGTGATAGTGATTCTTAGAAACACAAAAACACGCGAGCTTTTTAAAATATACACATTTTCTATTTCCGTTCGAAATTGTATTTTTTTATTGTCCAAAATGAGAATAACAAAACAATTAAATTTTGCATCAGCAAAAGTTGAATTACT
This sequence comes from Matsumyia berberina, assembly GCA_917880715.2. Taxonomy (NCBI): domain Eukaryota; kingdom Metazoa; phylum Arthropoda; class Insecta; order Diptera; family Syrphidae; genus Matsumyia; species Matsumyia berberina. Next base: position 124,046,511 of record OU862870.1, read on the forward strand.
CTCGAAAATTATTTAAAAAAAAATTAAAATAAAAATATAAAACGACTTTTTAGCGAAATAAATTCAAATTTTGGACAGTGTATCACTGCCTTTTCGGACAACAACAAAGACACAAGAAATTTATTAACCAAAACAAACAAACTCGTTATATATTTCTATGCACTTTGTTAAAAAAGAAAGAAAATAAAAATTCGAAATCGTAACTATCTAAAAATGCAGCTACAATAATAGTTTTTAAAATTTAAGAGTTAAACCACAATAAAGCCGATATACAATCATTTCAAAATATTGTTCATTAGTTTTGAGTCGAAATTCATTGGAAAACTCGAGATCAGCACCGTTTTTTTACTTAATAGAAAAAATTGAATACTTAAGGCAAGATACGATTTTTGAGAACGAATGTTAAAAAAATTTCCTTGCACAAATTTAAAATCAAAACTACATCGTAAGATATATAATAAATCAAAAAAAAAAAAGAAAAATAAATCTAAATACAACATACAACATGTATGTAAAAGAAATAAAATAATTGACTTAATTTCCTATTTTTTCGGTTGAAAATACTTTTGCGTTGTCCTCGAGCATAAACTTGAAAATGAATAAAAAACCGAATCAGAAACTAATCTATTTATTTGTTCAGAAATTATCCTTGCATTTCCTTTTTTCTTTTTTTCGTTTTTATTATCACACTTCAAACATTAAAAAAATACACATGGAATTTTCAAAGTATTATTCAATTTTAATTTTAATTTAGTTTATAGTTCTGAACTGTAGTTATATTATTATAATATATGTCTTCTAATTTGTTATTATGATTACAAAAACTGGATGTTAAACTGAGTTTTTTTTTGTTTGTTTTGTTTTTATCCTTTATGTCGTTATGAGGTTTTCTTTTTCTTTTTTGTACGTTAGTGTATACTTTACTTAAACATAAGGTTAAACAAATTAAATAAAACTGAAAGTTTAAATTATATAAACATGAAATCAAATGAAGTTCTAAAATAAACGACTTAACAACAAAAGCTAAAAACTAAGCTTATCCAGTGCTGTTTTATTTCTATAATATGAGGAGTGTTATATTTGCTACTCCAAATATGCTCTGTTGCCTAGATGAGCTGCAGTCAGCTCCAAAAAATGGACAGCATCTCCATTTAGCTGAATCTAAAAAAAACATTCGTAAATGTGCCGCTCCGGTTCAATCTACCGTCATCACAAGTTGCCAAAATTCTCAACACTCGCTATTCTTTTATTCTCTGCTGTCTTCGACGGATTTACCATCAAAGAAGAGCATCCGACGTCAACTCATATCCAAAGTCAGTTAACTAGACATCAGGGGCTACATCGCAACAAACAACACCCATGCATTTTGCTAATTATGTTCTGAAGATCATTCCAATCGCGAATTAATCCTTACTTAACGATTCCTCCGCTCCGTGACACTATTTGATTTAATTCACAGAAATAAAAGCAGTCCCCGAACATTACGCAGGCGAAATACACAGCACCAAAAACGTCCAAACGCCAGATTACAAGTGTCTGGCTCTAATTAGTCGTTAACCACACAGTACCGTTGCAATAATTCACAAGAAGTGTTATTCTTTGACCTAAAACTCCAACCTGATCTGTGCCATCTAACAAAGCAACAATTGCTCAACAACTCCACCAAACCATCAATTGGCTTCCAAAGATCTATGTTTTCATCGATTTTCAACCAATTAACTCCACCAACACAATTGCACCACTCAACTACATCTTCTCATGAATCTAGCTGCTTGCTGATATTTTCATTATAAAGTTTCAGATTCTTCAGATCAAGAAACACCGCACTAAGATTGTATCTTACCCAAAACTCAAACCTTGTAAAATGATAAATAAAAATACCCAAACATACAAGATGACAGCTTTATTATTATTTTCTTAAACTAGTCGTTCCGCCCTTTCATTTGACGTTTATTTCAGGTTCCTAGGTGCCCCAGAAGCCAAGATATCGAAATCTGAAAAATCCATCCACCCACCACACGGCTCAGCAAATTTCAGCTTTTTCAGAGAAAAAAATTTTCTGAAGTACTAGGCGCCCAGAAATTTCAGCAGGTATCCCATCCACTTTTTGTTGGCGCCAAACTGTTTTGTTTTCTCTGAAAAAAGGGTATGGGTTGTTGTGAGGGGAATGGTTTGTGTGTATTCGTGTATTTTCAAGGTTGCTCTACAAGATGGCGTCCTCAAAATTTTTGTTAAATGTGCCGTTAGGCGTTGGTATGCTAAAAACGTCGTATTTTTTTGTAGTTCTTCTGAATGTGGTAAGGATTGTTGGGAGTGGAAAAGTTTATATGCAATCTTGTATTTTCGAGGTTGCTCTACAAGATGGCGTCCTTCTGAACTTTGTTATGTGTACCATTTTGGGTTGACATGTTTAAACAGGAAAAAATTCACAACAAATTTACTCCAGTTTATTCGGAGCTTCTCTAGTGAGTAAGGGTGGTTGGGGTGGAAAATCTAATATGTGCTCATGTGTTTTCAAGGTTGCTCTACAAAATGGCGTCCTCCAAAAGTTTATAGCATGTACCATTAGGCGCTGGTATGTCAAAACATGAAAAATTTAGTTTAAGATGGGGTTTTCCCAGTCAATTGTCTTCAAAACCCAAAAAAACAGATATTGGCGAATGAAAAACTTAACGAAACCTGAATACCTCGCTCGCGGTGTGTGTATAGCATTATAAGGGTATTCATATCCCCTTGATCCGCGCGTGGATTATAAAAAAAAAAAAAAAAATTGGCAAACGTACTTTCTCATTAGCGAACACAGCACAAGGTGACACTCTGGTGGGTCCCTGGACATGAGGAAATACCAGGAAACGAGAACGCTGACGAACTGGCGAGAAACGGCTCGGCAACAAGCCCGGAACAAGCCGAGCATTCGGTGAAAATCCCGCCTTGCAAACTTAAGCTTGAAGCAGGGAATAAAGCTTTAAGGGAGGCTAACAACAGATGGACCTTTCTAAACACTTGTGCACAAGGAAGATATGGCCAAAATTCGTTAAGGCTAGGACCGACAGACTTCTACAGATCGACAGAAGATCGCTAAGCACCCTTATAGGAGTGATCACAGGGCACAATTCGCTGCGGTACCATATGAAAAAGCTTCGTATTACAGAAGAAGACCTTTGTAGGGGGTGTGGCGATGAAGAGGTCCATGAGGATACAACCCACTTCCTTTGCCACTGCCCTAGCATCTGCCATCTAAGAAATAAGTTCCTCGGACGGCACCTTTTCGAGGACATTGAAGAATTATCCGATACACCGGTGGACCAAATAATGAGATTTATCAGATCCACAGGGTGGTTTGTATCACAGACGCAGTAAGTTGATCAGGTTCTACTAATATTATATATGTATAGAACCAACTATTGGGTAGCGTTCTTACGGGTAAGGGACACTCTCTTCCCCCAATGGGTATCACAATGGGTCGTAATTGACCTGAGTGTGGTGAATGGTTCTTCCTTTCGCCTGCCCACTAACCTAACCTAGTTGACAGCTGGTAGGTAATTCACGTTGACAGCTGATAGGTAGTTTATGTTGACAGCCGGTAGAGAGTGCTTTCCGCTTTCAAAATGCGCTAAGAGTTCGTACTCTTAGAAAAGTTTACTATTAAACGTTTCACTCGAGAAAATAACAAAGTCTAGGTAAAAAGAACAACTGCGCACACATACTTTGCATTCCAACTATGAACAACTAAATAAAGATTCTATAAATACACGAAAAAAAGAACAAAACTACTGTACCAAAGAACAAATAACTAATCGGTTTTTTTTTTTTAATAATTGTATTTTATTGGTTTAATTGTATATGTACGTGTGTGTGTTTTACATTTATATATATAAATACTATACATAATCCTTTGAATTTTTTTTATTTACTGAAAATAACTAATCTTACTTCTTCCCCGCCATCGACTTTTTCTTTTCTTTGTATATAAATATTACAATAATCAATATTTAATATGCAATGTAGTATACTAATATTAAAATAATAAAGAAAAAAACAAAAGTGCGACGTTAAACGAACAAACCAACCCGATAAAAACAAAGCACGCAACGCTACTATTGTGTTTTAAGTGATTTTCTTCTGTTTTCTAAACTTTGAAGCAGTCTAAAGCCTGACAAACTGTAGTTATTGAATGAGAACAAATTTTTGTTTTATTTTTAACTAGTAGAACATTTATGGAATAACAAAGAAAAATGAAAATAACTACACCAAGAGTTCGAAGTAAACAATATTTTAAAATACACAACAGGTAGTACTAACTAAATTCACAATAAGTCTACTGGCAAAGTTTTTAGTAAAAAATAAATAAAATTCTGATACACATGATACGACACAGTAGTAGTAGTAGTAGTAGTAGTAGTAATAATAGTTTTGTGTTCTAAATTGTAGAATTTTGTTCGACTGGAATTGGTTAATTTCATCTACTCTCGCAGTGTGACAACTAGCTACGCGTTCTTGTATAGTTGTAGTCTTTCATTAAGTGCTTACCAAGATGCCAATGCAAATCATAAAAATGTTTACTTTTTTGCTTTTGTTTGGTTTTTATTTAATCTTAAACTGGAAGTTGATGTATCTTTAGTTTAAAAGTTTCACACAATGTTTCTTTTTTTTTTTGTTTATTTATTTAATGTTTGACTTTACGTTAAAGTTTTTTTGTTTTGTTTTGGTTTTTGTTTGTTTTTTTTTTTTGTTTAGAAAAAAGATTGTAGAAAAAAAAAACGTCGAGTTCCTTTTAACAACAACTGCCACCAGCTGGGCCACCCTGGCTTCCCGAACCGGGTAGGGATGGATTTGTCGGGGAATGTTGCTGTCCGATTTTGATTCCATTTGCCTGTGGAGCCAGATGTGTGTCAGTGGAGGGAAAGTAAGAAAAAAAAAAAAAAAAGAGAACAAACCTCGTTATTGATATCAAAGACGCCCTCTTGGATTTTCTCGTAGATTTCCTTAGCAGTGTTGATGAATGCCTCCTCAACGTTGGCAGCGGTTCTAGCCGATGTCTCCATAAACACTAGACCGTGTTCGCGGGCAAATGCCTCTCCTTCCTCTTTTTTCACTTCTCGTCGTGAATCCAAGTCACTGTAATGGGAATGTTCAAATAAATAAACCAATGATGGTGAGGGCCAGATGCAAAGCGCAATGTAAGATCGATTGCACTGAAACAAATAGTTGGTGCGACAAGCTATAGAAGGCAAAGGCCTAGCTTCTCGCTACCATTCATGTTGTGTGTGCACAAGTGGAAGGGACCTGCAGTTCTGTTGCCTACAATGACAAGACGCCAAGCCCTGGCTGTCCGCACCTGAATACAAATAAACTTAGATCAAAAGAACTTCATTGTGATACTATAGCATCTTTCATCAATCCAGAACTACTCAGAAGGCTAATTGAACCAACTAGAGCTAGAGGTTTTCACAACTACGTCCAGTTTAAGGATATGTTTACGTAGCGATTGGTATACACAATTCTTATTGCTCCGATTGGACCCTTAGGCTATGGCCACGTCTTACACTTGAGACGCACACGCTTAAACAAGCTTACACTCTTACAAGCATTAGACGTCACCCCAGCCTTAGGGTAGTACCATGTCTGATGAGCTCGTCAACAATGCACATTTCTGAGAGGTCTGTAGCCTGACCTGTTGAATTGTTTTACCATCTCTTTGAGACGTGTAACACGATTCCAGGGAATAAATTGCCGCTTGGTTGGCAGAGCGCTTGGTCTGGAGAACTGGAAACAGCATGCGCGGGATCAAGGAGGATGGAATGTTGCTGTGTCTCAGGCAGAGATCCTATACGGTATGAGACGTGCCAAATGAGAAATGGATGTGGAAGTGACAAGAGAGGAGTCTAAGCTCTAAACACACGCTTGACATTTCTATCTTTTGCGAACGACCCTAAATGCACCATGAGTCCTACAGCAAATGGACGTGGGAAATTGACTCATAACGTGTCTCGATGAAGCCCGGAAGTAAAAATGTTTTAGCGTTTTACCAACTATGTTGCTAAAGTAATGAACTGCATAATTCTGGGAAAAGTTGAAGAGAACCTCTGGAGTCACCGTGTGGTAATGAAAAAACAGGTTTCCGCGCAGTATGCTTCTGCCTCGACCGCATTAGCTCTCCTTTACCAGAATTAACAGCGCTGGCTGGGATTTTATCTGGTGGTAGTTTGATGTAACGCATTTCACGTCTTATTTAGTGGAAAAGTGTCAGAAGACATTAAAGTCTGAGAACGAGTCCGAGAGACGCACTGTTCGGTCCTGTTGGCTCTCGTTAATGTTCTCATTGCAGTACTAGCGGGTTCAGCATGGAAGCGTGATTATGTAGAGGGCCCCTTTGTTGGAGATCCTTCTCAATCAACGAGTTGATGACAGTCTTTTACTTCCTTGGTGGCAGGATATAACTGCCAACTTTTGATCTGGATTGAGACGCTGCGGATTAAAATGCAAAAAAAAACTTTTGTGAAAGACAGGGACAAATGACACGTAGATAAATGTCAGTCGTGCCGATCGTGCAACAAGTAAAAATGAAATAAAACCGAGAGATTAGCTTGCACTTTGTAAATGCGCAACGAATATGTAACCTATTGTCGCTGTTTCCAGTAAATGCGATTCAATCAGCCTTTGTACTGGACAAAACCGCGTGCAAAAAGCCAACTTCTATTTTAATCTCCCAAAACAATGTCATATAAGGCAATGACTAATGCGAAATTCTTTAAAAAAAAAATACCCAACTCTGCTGCGAGGGTAAGTTTAAAGTGCATACATACCTCTTGTTGCCAATCAGCATAATAACCATATTCGAGTTGGAATGCTGCCTGGCATCCTCTAGCCAAGTGGTTAAATGATTAAATGTCTCGCGTCGAGTGATGTCATAGACGAGCAAAGCACCAGCCGCCCCACGATAATACGAGCGTGTAATCGACCTAAAAGCAAAGTAAATCTATTAATAGTTCTCCAAACCCAACGGAGATGAGCATATAATCCCGGTTTCACTTCAAAATGAGCTCCATTGTCGCTCTATACCCCGTCAATGACAACAAGCAACCATTTGACAGCTGATCGATGAGTAAAATCGAGTCATATGCTTATCAAAATCGGTCATCACTGACACAGGGACAAGTCCAGCAGACAAAGCTCCTCACCTAAATGCTTCCTGTCCAGCAGTATCCCAGATCTGTAGCTTGATTTGTTTGCCATCGATTGTTATCATGCGCGCTCCGAACTCCACACCAATCGTCAGATCATGGACGGGCTGGAATCGCTTGTCGGTGAACTGCAACAGCAGGCATGACTTGCCGACACCTGTCGAATGAGAAAATCACCATCAGCGAATGGTGTTCATAAATTTATCGATTTTCATAGCCAGTCGTGCGTCCGCTAATGAGGACCCGAATGTAAATTTCCACAGAGAAAAATAAAATAGGCGTTATCGCTCGCCCCTCAGAAGTGAGTTATGATGATTCAATCATCGCTGCCCCCGGGGGAAGCGTAATACGAGCCAGATAAGGGTTGCACCCTCAAATCAGACTACCAATACCACTTTTTCCCCCAAAGTTGCCTTTCACAACAAAGAGCCGAAGTCTAACAAAAGAAATCGCGTCAATTTGGCGCAGGAAAGGGACAGCAGACCCCAACGAAGCATGACTTCTTCGGATAGTTTTGCGAGCGCTTATGTACATATTTTTTTTGCGTAATTCTCTAATTGCTGTTGTGATTGTGATATGATGCCGTGACAGCTGTTTTGCGTGAATTTTCAGCCACGGCAAGTGCACAAAAGCCACCATACGGGGGTGATATGTAGCAAGACGACCGAAGACGATGGTGGAAAAATCGATTTTTTCCGCCAGGCACACAAGTGACGATGTATGACGACGTCGTGTCGTTTTGTTGGATTCCCATCATCCAATCCAACACCTTGCAGCGCCTCACTCACTACTCACCAGTGTCTCCGATGATGATGTATTTGAACAAATATGCGTAGGACATTTTGATTCTTGAAGTTTTTTGTTTAAATTTAAGATATCACACAACGCAAATGCAAGTTTTGCGTTCGAGAGAAAATCACACGAAAATTACGCACTACAAAAAAATACTGAGTTGCAAATTTCTTTTTCTTTCTTCCGCGAAGGTAAACAGCAGTTCAGACAACGATGAATCTCTTTTTCTTTCTGTTTTTCGAGAGTTGGATGTCTTTTTTCTCGCTTTTATTTTTTCTATCGTCCAATGGGGAGATGGTCATAAAAATTATAGTGGGCGAAATGTCAAATTGGGGATATTTGATGGGTTTGCCATAGAATTCTTGGGAATTTACACAGCGACATCTAGTTTTGAGTGAGAGATTGGTTCGAATTAGTAGTCTTAAAATTCGTTTTATTTTGTAATCAACGTTTAAATGATCACAGAATAGCTTGTTCGTTAGCAGTAGAGATAATTTATGACTTTATCCCTGCTTTGTGGCCAAGTGTTTATTGTAATTTCCCGGCCGCTCAAGTTACAGCGGGTAATGGAGTCTTTAAACAGTGTTTATGTAGTTGTACCAGGCTCCTGATACATCACATCTCAACGTATTCGTAGCGCATGTTATAAAGGGACCGCGGACTTGTTTTTGTGGGTTTTCATTCCAATTTGCAATTGGAATCGCACCATATCATTCGATCCAAGACACAATCCACTACCCTCCACTGCCATCTGTCTTTAAGCTCAACACAGCAGAATAAAATTATAGAAAGATTTGTTTCATCTTTCACGTTAAACAGTTGGTCAACCTTTTATCATTTTCCAAGAAGAGAAAGAACGATCCAGAAATCAGTGTGACAGAGAAAAAACATTCGCAAGTTGTCAAATTTTTTTTCCCTCATACAAACGAATTTTTTGGGACCCAAATCAAAGCGATTTTCCATTTAACCATGAAGATGGCCGACGGCTCGACTATTTTACGAAGAAATAGGCCCGGAACTAAAGCGAAGGTATTATCCATATCCATCTAGACGAAATCTTTCTCGATTTAAGTGTTTGCTGTGATCACATTTGTACCGATAATCGATTTGTGAATGTGAAAAATCGCGACAACAATTTGGGGCTTGGTTTTCGTTTCTTGCCTCCTCAAAACGGGGGGAGAAAAAGACGTCAACCCTTGAGAGAACATATTTTTTCCCCCATTTTCCTTCTTTTTTTTTTTTTTCCTTTAATCCTTTTCCGTGCACCCTCCTCTTTGTGTAGTGATTTTCCCAAGTTGGATGATGGAAGAGTATGCGGTGTTTACTCGCATCTGCAAAGAATTTCTGTGCGACATGTATGCATGACCTGTTCGGTGTGTTTTTTTTTCTTTTCCTACAGGATTTTTGCCGCTGGCCAGATGAACCTCTGGACGAAATGGACAGCACACTGGCTGTGCAACAATACATTCAGCAGTTAATTAAAAGGGACCCATCGAATGTTGATCTGATTCTGACCATGCCGGAGACACAGGACGAAGGAGTCTGGAAGTACGAGCATTTGCGGTAAGTGATGGTGTGCAATTAGAAAGTTAGTCCTTCATCTTGATTGGTCTACCAGTGGAAAGCGTTAATTACCGGATTTCATAATTATTCTTTGGTTGAAACAACTTAATGTGCTCTAGCGGTTCTGTTTAATTCATGGTGTTGGACAATAAGTGATTGGCACTGGTGTGTGACGTACGCGTTAAGAAGAGAGTTCGATGGTTATGCCATGGAAACGAATGATATATTGGTAACACAAAAGTAGGGCAATTAATAATTTATTACCAAGACAATAGCAAACAGCTCTCTCCATAATTTTCTTCGACTTTCATATTCTCAAGTGAAGAGCTATTCGCTTATGTGGTTGAATGGCAGGCATGGGAACAAACAATTGCAACGTTAACCTGACGGTCAACGAATTGAACATGTATTCACTCGATGAAGGGATGGATGTAAACATTTTAGGTACTTAACCGCTCCAATTGGCGATTTCTTGTTTCGCATTTTGGTACGCGATACGCTTTTCAAATGCAAATCAGCTGGCTTCCACACAGCGTCGAATAGTCGGCGAAGAAATTGCCGAAGAAGACCGTTTCTTGTGTTATATTCGTTGCAAGAATTGCAGTCAGCAATTGAAGTGTAACAAATGACTACAACACTGTGGTTGTGCGCAACTGTTCGGTGGCTGTTATAAGAGAGGAAGCTACGTTGCAGTTGTTAACACCTTCAGTGAACACTATTATCCATATGGCATGTCGCTGTACTTTGTGAAGATTTGTACGGTTTCGGATCTGCTTGTCAGGACGCCAAACAGGGTACGCTGTCACTGTCTGTCTATTATTTGTTAATTCTGCTCCTAGATTTTCTAAGGCATGCCAGCGCTATACATTGCCAATAGTAAATACAATGCAGATGCAGTGTTTACAGCCTGCCAGTGCTTATCATCACGATTGTACGACTGTTTTGAACGCCATGGCCAAGAAAATCACTGAAATGGTAAATCGTGAGGGTGTGTATTAGTTTTTTTTTTTCGGAAAGCTGGTGACATGCCTCTAGCTTATATATATGTTTGTCGCAACTCAAGCTGCTATTGATCTTACTTAAGGCATTGTTACAGTCCGGGGTAAACCTGGCCCTCGAGCAACAAACGCCTTCAGTCAGCTCGATCTTTAGCCAGCTGCTTCCTGTTTCTCATGCCAAGTTGACTAACGTCCGCTTCCACTTGTATGCGCCACCTGAGTCTTCCTCTAGGTAGGTAGGTAAAGTGGCGGCTCTCTTGAGCCCAATTAGCGCAAGAGTGCGCCGTTTTGTAACCACGAAACTCGTTTAAACCTTATTGGTGTATGGTTGTTGATTTGGTGGTTTAGGATGGCTATATCCAGCCGGTGGAGTTTAGATACAGGATCAGTTCTCCAGTCCTTTTCTCAGCTATCTTGGCGAGGTCCAAAAGCGCTGTCTGGTTCTCGCCACGGCCGGACACCTGCAGAGGAAGTGAAGTAGAGATTCTTTCTCATTAAGGTCTTTGCGGCTTCTGCAGAAGTTGTTGTGAGGAATACCAAGCTTGACCGCATGGCCTCCTACTGGCCAATGGCCCGTAATAATGGCTACGATTCTGGCAATATCTAGTCTTGATTTGCCAAGTAGCTCTCTTGACTTAGTTTTATTGTAATTGGGCCAGGTCTTTCTTGAGATGACGCAGCTGGACAGGCCATTCCATCTTTGATTTGCAAGCTGGAGGAAGTGTAGATGTACAAAGCCCTTAACAGTGCCCAGCGGAATATCCTTTCTGCAAGTGAACTGTAAAGGGCCGAACCTTACCTGGCCAGCTCGTCGGCACGCTCTTTGCCCTCGAAATTGCTATGACCTGGGATCTAGATGAGTGTAATTGTGGAGTGGGTACTGAGTCTTCCTCTACTGCGGTGTCTCTCCGGGGCGGATTCGGAGATTTTCCGGGCCGGAGCATTGGTGTATATCCGCTCTACACGACCCAGCCACCTCTGTCGTTGGACTTTCACTCTTCTGGCTAAGTCGATGTCGCAGTACAGCTCAAAGGTCTCGGTGATGTCTTGACCGACATCGATGGAGAATGGTCATCCTGCATAAACGAATGAGTTTGGCAGGGAAGCTAAGACTAGATATGGCTCTGTATAGCTCATCTCTATAGATGTTGTCATAAGCGGCCTTAGAATCGATGCAAAGGTGGTGGGTATCGATTTGAAGTTCCTGGGTTTTCTCCAAGATCTGCTGTAGTGTGAATATTTGGTCCATGGTGGACTTTCCTGGCCTGAAGGCGTGCTAATACCGACCGACCAGGTCGGATTCAGGCGTTAAGTTGCTATTGATCGCCAAGATGCATTCAAAAGAGAAACTTAGGATATAAAAGAAAAGCAAATTCTCGCCCACTTCCTGTGCAGCTGTTCAGCTCTATTTAGAACGATACCTAAACCAATTGTTTGATTTCCTTTCTTAAGGATCGGACTAACGACGTCCTGATTCCATTATTTGCGCATATATTCGTCCTACACCATCTTAGAAAGAAGCATGTGAATGCGTATAGCACAAAACGAACCCTTTCTGCTTCTTTCTGCACCTGGGCCGTCACTTTTCGCAAACGTCTTGAGTTCTAGTAAGGATGGATTCACGTTGAATGAAAAATGTAAGCAGACCACTGAGTATTTTGCGTCATTGGCGTTTAAAGGCATGCGAAACTGCATGAATTCACTTATCCGTCTAAATGCCATGCACTGAGTGTGACTATACTACAAGCATCTCTTCTATGTCCTTTTCTTCTTTGACGCGATGAGGTAGAGGTGTTTTCTGGTTCCATTTCACCCGCCGTGTTCGCCAGAGCAGCCTTTACGCATGTAGGTACGCGTTTTCATAAAGACATTTTTTTTTATTTTTAATTTTCAGACAATTCTGTATGGAATTGAACGGCCTGGCTGTGCGTCTACAGACCAATTGCTTTCCGACATCGTGCACACAGATGACGGCAACCGAACAGTGGATATTCCTATGTGCCGCACATAAAACCCCAAAAGAATGTCCTGCCATTGATTACACACGTCACACACTAGATGGTGCTGCTTGTTTATTAAATAGCAATAAATACTTCCCAAGCCGGTAAGTTTCATCGACTCAAGTCATTCGATGTTTTGCTGATTAACTAACAAACATATATTTTTCTCTTAACTTCCAGGGTCTCGATAAAAGAATCATCAGTTACTAAATTAAGTTCGGTTTGTCGTCGAGTGTATAGGATTTTCTCGCACGCGTATTTCCATCATCGGAGGATATTCGATGAGTTCGAAGCCGATACGTTTTTATGCCACCGTTTTACGCATTTCGTTACCAAATACAATCTCATGTCTAAAGAGAACCTCATCGTCCCAATCAATGAGGAAGAGAATTCAACGCCTGGCGAGAGCGAAGCCTAAACAAACAAAAAAACACAACAACACTTCATAAAGAAACGTAAAAACAGCAACATCCCGAATTGATTTTTACAACAAAACAGCACTAAGTTTCTTCTTTTTTTTTTTTAAAAACAAAATATAAATGTTTTCAAGAAAAAAAAAAAACAATAGATAAAGTGAAAAACAATATTGACAAGAAAAAATTATGAGATGACAAATACAAATTTTAAATAAATAAAGAGAAAACAAAAAACAATGAAAGAGAACGGAACTTCCTCTAGATATCTATTCCCCGACGGAAGGACAAAAGTTCTTAGGTGAACATAGCTTAAAGAAACAAAAACTCTGTAACTCATTTCATTATTATAAACCATTAACCCATTGTATTGTATTGTATTATTCTGATTATTATATAAATTAATTATTTAATTAATAATTAGTTGTTAGTTTGCACACACATACATACACACAGAATACACTTTTTTTTTCTGTAACGCGCATTTTTTTAACGCTATTCATTTTGCGATGATTTTGCTGGAAACCAGTTGAAGTTGAGAGCACTAATGTGGTCGAAATACTTGATTGACCACCTATTGGTTGGTGGCGTTGAGCGAGCCTCCACATTTGTGTCTTGTTTTGCGTTGAAAGCCTTCTTTGCGTACACCAACAGCAAAAGGTCATAAAAAATCTCTAAAGCCGTTTCGATAAGGCAAAGTCCCGGCAACCACTTGCCACTTCACTAGGTGGAGCTACAGTTCGAAGTCAACCGGCGCCTTAACCAACAAACGCAACTGGGTTAATTGGGCCCTTAGCTAACGGTCTCCAGTTCGCCACGCTACCTTAGACGTTCCCCTCAATTTCCTAGACCCAAGTGCAATTCGACTAAGAGTGATTTCCCTCGAATCTGTCTCATTTCGCTTCAACTACTCTGACCCCTTTTCAATTGTCCTTCACCAATTTGTTCAAGTATTGCATTCGCTACTTCCATTTTGAGTTAATGGATTCCATGACACTGCCTGGCTGGATGTGACTTACCCAATGCCACATTTCCTCCGTAGAAATACACTTCAGTCATAACACCTGTTACAAGTGACAAAAGTCTGTAGCGTTGGCGTTGACTGATGTGATAACCTTGGTGTTACCTTCTTAAATCTTGTACTCATATAATAATTTGTATTGAACACTTGTAGTTTGGTGTTTTAGCTGATTGCATCCTTGCTCTTTCGATGTGGCTGCACACATCCAGTTTACATCCATTGCCTATTGATACAGTATTTCCAAGATACCGAAAACTCGGCATTTTTTTCAACCCGACGTCCTTACTTTAGGTGGCGCTACAGTTCGGGGTTAACCTGGGCCTCAACCAACAAACCTCTCCAGTTAGCCCGGTCCTTAACTAATTGCCTCCAGTTGCGCACGCTAAGTTGGTTGAGGTCCTCTTCTATTTGTGCGCGCCACCTTAGGCGAGGTCTTCCTTTACTACGTTGTCCCTCCGGGTTAGATTCAAAGACTCTGCGTGCCGGAGCGTTAGTGTCCATTCGCTCTACATGTCCTAGCCATCTTTAACGTCCAGCAATGTATTATTGTGAGTTTTTGGGAAGTTAATAGCGCTGTGAATTTTGGTTTTGATGAATTTGTTTTCAGTCATACCATATTTACCTCTTCTGCCCTTTAACAAAGGGAATGATCTCTTATTCTGTGAGGTAGAACATTTTTCATCGGTGTACTCTGGATCCAAATACGTTCATTTTCACCATCTTCCGGTGCACTTTCATGTCGGACCCGGTTCTAAACCGTTGACTAACGTATGCCACCATAAAGATGTGATATTTATAAGGATATGTTGAGGATATCCGACAGAAATCTAAACCGTCCACTGATCATGATAAAGGTTCAAGGTATATTTCTTGTAGCTGAGAACCAACTGACTCAGTGTGATTGCAACGTGACGCGCTCTTAGCCTGCCACTCATGTTTCCAGACGGCTTTAATGGAAAGAGTAAGAGGGTGGTACGTATCGAATCCGCTTTATTTCACTTGTTTCCCAGAGATCCAGATTTTACCGCATGATTTTGCTCTCCAGTTACAAGAATTCGGCATCGTCTTCTTTCTGATATCCTTTGTCAGGATCAAAGACTGTCTTTACATTCCAAAGCCGTACAATAGCCAAAAGTCATTAATGTGTGATCAGTCGTTACCAAAGGTGAAACCTCAGTTTGATTGCTTCTATACTTACAACAGTTGGCCGTTGTGGCACTGGCTCATGCGAGTGAGCAGTTAGTACTTTGTCGACCACCAGACATAAGAACGTTGAAATAGTAGGACACTCTCATGGCGGATGGGAAACTTATTGTTCGGAACAAAAAGAGGAGGTTCAGGTCGAAGTGGCGAGAAACGTGGTGAACTAAGTTGAAAACTACAGCGCTAAGGTTAGACTTCTATGGAATTGCTCCTGTTTTCTGGGTTTTAAACACATTTTTTTTCCCCTTCCAGTGGTATTTGTTTCGATAGATCTCTAAATACATTTCGTTCGCCTATACGTATCATTTCTTCATCTCGGTTTATCTAGGACCAGAAAAAGGCGACAAGAATACGGTGC
This sequence comes from Matsumyia berberina, assembly GCA_917880715.2. Classification (NCBI taxonomy): domain Eukaryota; kingdom Metazoa; phylum Arthropoda; class Insecta; order Diptera; family Syrphidae; genus Matsumyia; species Matsumyia berberina. Next base: position 124,062,043 of record OU862870.1, read on the forward strand.
GTATTTCGCGATTTGAAGGCACCCTTCAAACTGAAAATACCAGCGAAATTTATATCTTTCTAGCAAAAGCCATGATTTTTCCTTTTGACACAAACAGTTTATATAAATACACAGAAGAACAAGTTTTATGTATTTTGTATATAAAACAAAAGAGACATTAAAGCATTTTTTTTTAAATTAATAAATTAAGTAAGAAACAATACAAACAAACCAAAAAGACTTGCAAACTTATACGAGAATAGCAATTGCGATGGTGTTTGAGAAATTCCAGAACCGTTTTGAGATTGAAGTTGGATTGTGGAGCGGGAGCCCTCTTAACTAAGTTAATGGTGACAATCTTTGTTTTTTTTTTTTAAAGACTTTTGAGCGTCTCTTTTGGTTTAGTTTCACACAAGTGTGTTTGTTTCCACACCAATTCATACGCTAGTCCTGCTTTAGATATTTCGTTTTATTTTTGATTTGCTTGTAGATTTGTAGAAAAATTGTATTACATGGGTTTGGTTCCCTTGTTCTTAGTGCAAAGGGAATGGATCAACTTAAATAAATTAAATTTTAGGGCTCCATTGGTAATATAAAGCAAATTAATTAAAAAGAAAAAAACCAACAAACTGTGTGGATCCTCTGAAAGATATAGTATATAGTGGTTACATGAACAAAATATGAGAATATGAGAAGAATATTGAAAAAAAAAAGGAAACAAAAATCTATTATACACATAATAATTTAAGGCGAAACATTATAATGAACAATAATAATAAAAATTTATGTATGTAATCAATTAAGTGCGTTTTATCAGTTAAGTCAAGTCCATACGATAGGTTAGACAACAACCAACACCGGTCCTAGTGGGTGCTAACTGATAATAATCACTTCAACTGGCTTCTGTGCTTTCGAAAAGGTAGCCAGTCAAAGCCAACAAGCATTTCCAAAGTCATTTTGTACTCCAATGTCCCCCAAAATCTTCGAATCTACACCCGAGGGACGAGGCAGTAGAGAAAGACCGTGACTCAGGTGGCGCTCACAAGTGGAAGGGGACCTTAACCAACTTGGCGTGCGAAACTGGAAACTGGAAGCAGCTGGCTGAAGATCGAGCTGGCTGGACACGTTTGTTGGTTGAGGCCCAGGTCCACCCGGACTGTAGCGTAACCTTAAGTAAGTTCCCAAAAATTGAGGTTATGCATCACCCCGTCTCCATTTCCTTTTGGTTGCAAAACATCTCGTAAAAGTCTCCTCAAAGTTTTATCTTCTCTTTACAGAAGTCTGACAACGGACCAATTGCTACCGAATACAGCTTTCGAACCCTGCAAACAGTCATAGCATAAACGCGCGAATCAGAAGAGGTCCATTGAAAAAAAAAATCTAATGGCGAGCCTGTCGTATACTTCCCACCTTTGCAACAATCAAAAACCCACACCCAACGCTCGAGTTGAATCAATTTAATGACAATGAAAACATTTCTTCAATTCCTCAGCATCCGCTGGACCGATTATGGTCAACATCTAACCAGCTCTAAGTTTCATGCATTAGAAATAAAACGAAAAAAACCGCATGATCGTACGTTGCTTCGTTCTCCAGATATCGAAGGGGAAAAAATGTATCAGCCACGCACACACATACGCACGCATACACTCGCACACACACGCCAAACTCCCAAGCATTATACATGTCTACACATAAGAAACAAAGTAGAGACAATAAATAAAACATTTTATGAACATTTCCAACCACCGTCTTTTATTTATTTTCAAGTTTTGATGTTTGTTTTGAGTTTTTTGCATGTTTCTACATATCAGCGGATAACGGGACATTTAATAAAAATTTCGAGGACGCCATCTTGTAGAGCAACCTTGAAAATACACGAATACACACAAACCATTCCCCTCACAACAACCCATACCCTTTTACAGAGAAAACAAAACAGTTTGGCGCCAACAAAAAGTGGATGGGATACCTGCTGAAATTTCTGGGCGCCTAGTACTTCAGAAAATTTTTTCTATGAAAAAGCTGAAATTTGCTGAACGTGTGGTGGGTGGATGGACATTTCAAATTTCGATATCTTGGCTTCTGGGTCACCTAGGAACCTGAAATAAACGTCAAATGAAAGGGCGGAACGACTAGTTTAAGAAAATAATAACACAGCTTTCATTTTATATGTGTGGGTATTTTTATTTTGCGATAAAAAAGTTTAAGTTTCATTTTATACAAGTAAATAAGAATAAAAGTGTTATGGCAGATGAATGGAAAGATTCTGCAGCGTTTCCGGGGTTGATTTGGAGAACTGCAAGCTGGAACTTGTGATAAAAGTGTGGCCCAAGGTGGTAGATTGATGAGAAGACATATCTGAGTGGTGAGAAGTACGTACGCTGCTGGGGTGGAGTGTGTTGTGTGCTCGCATTTGGAATTCGACCAAAGATTACTGTTCACCTTGCCAATATTGATGATCTGGGGAATAAAGGAGTTATGGGTTAGCAAATGTCTGGCTAAGATGTTGACAAACAACCAACCTACTTGCATGCATTCTTGATCAAAACGGCGCTTGAAACAGATGAGAAATAGTCTCTACAAAGTGGTAAATCTCATCCATCGAAACTGCGTTCAAGTCAGGCATTCTGGGAGACAATAACTTACCTTATCTGTTTTACCTCAGCGATATCAGAACAGCTAAGCTCAATGTTGACAACGAAACTCTGTTTACCCACAATTCGCTGTTCATATGGAAAGGAGCTATATAAAATGGAGTATTCCAACAACAGGAGTGCAACAAGCAGAAAGGTCTTTTGGATGCAATAGTGAAGCAAAAGAAGCAAAGAAGGATTTGAACAGTGTTGATAGGGCTATGGCATGATTCCTTCCCCAAAATTACATACATGTTTCAACTTATAATAAAAAAAAAAACCAATTTATTCACACTGAGTTTCTTCTAGAACCAACTTATAACGGCTAAGATTCCATTTGTTGAGCATTCTGTGGATTCGGTTTTCGTTGCTGTTGCTGGTGTTGCGGCTTATTTGGATTATGTGGCCGATTTTGATTTTTTCTCTGATTCCCATATCGTGGCTTTCCCTGATCATTTCTATTTCTACCAGATCCACTAGCCTGATTGCTGGACTGTTTTTCAGGATGCTCCACCCAGAATTGTGTTTTAGTTCCAGTCTTCTGAAGACTGAAAGTAGTAGAAGAAGAAAGAGATATGTGGTGAAATATAATGAGTGTCCATTATAGTGGAAGCAGGACAAAGCCTCAGAGTGACAGTATTTTATTTACCATACCTACCCAACTGTATTAGCAGCAACCTCGTCGAGCGTGAGCTGGATATGAATGCATGGTATCTGCCGATTAGCAATAATTTCCTCCAGACCCTCCATCTGTGGCATCCAATGTTCCTCGCACCTACACCCAGCCAACGCACAATTTAACTCAATTATGCTATTACAATTACTTATTCCATTCTTACGTCTTATATGTCAACCGGGTAATTTGATGAAGTGGATAACTGCGTTTAAGGATCTCCGCACATGATATCGTCTTAACAATGCCACCGCCATGGCCCGACCACACAAGCGTTCGATGCTCCGCCTTGTCGAGCGCCTTTTTGGCATAGTCAATCACATTTGAGACTTTGGTGCCGCCTTTAACCTAATTATTGAGTTGGATCGTAAGCAATAGAGACATGTGTGTACTGTGTGTGTTACTTACTTGCATCCATAAAAAGTCCTTTGGTAGGTTGTCAAATGGCAGCTGCTCCTTGCTAATCTCCTCTTCGACGTTCTCCCCCTTCCGATAGTGCATCATTTTTCTGGCAATTTTTGACTTAGTAACTGGAATTAAGAGAGAAAATGATGAGCATAACGCTGGCCATCTGTGGATTTATGGATTTTTTTTCTAGTTTGCCCTTTAAAAGGAATTCCTAATCATCCGTTCATTGCGACCGCATTTAAAGTTCAATATTTTCTTATAACGTGACATGAATTCCAGAAAAGGATGACACTCCCCCAACGAGACAAACGAGTCGGAGTAAAAATAGTCTTACTTAGGAATTCCATACAAAACAGAAGGGATCGGAAGCAAGTATTTTTGTATGGAATTCCTAGGCGTACACTTCTTGAGGCAAGAATGGTTCTTCCTACAACCGTTGAGGGTTGGGGCTGGGGATGATGAAGTGGTTTAATTGTTTCTCACTATAGGTAGTCCTCTATTTCCTCTGGTGGTTGGTATGAGTGTTGGGCTAAATAAGAAGTAAGTTGGCAAACACCTCTTGTTGCGAGACGATGTGGGTTTTCATTTAATTACTGAAGAAAGTTGAAGGCGATTTTTTCTGACATGCAATTAATAGAACTGAAGAATTTTCATTAGAATGCCGTGAATGGCACTGCAATGGTCTCTTTTCTTGACAAAAATTTAGTGCGTTACATGTTTTTTTGGAAATTTGTAAGGATTTTGTGCAAATAGCATCTTGTGTCTTAAAATATATGTAGGAAACCGGAAGAACAGAACAGATTCTTAGACTTTGTATATAAGAGGCGTTCCTTTAGCCTTTGGCTTGAACCTTTAGTCTGCGAGAGCTTCTTTGAATATTTTTCGAACTTCATTTCTAACCCTCATCTCCCTTCAAGTTTTAGAATTGTTCTTCTTCACCAGCTCTATTTTCCTAGAGTACATATGTATTTCCGTAGTTCAGGTCTTTGTTGATTTCACTCCTCATAAGCTCTTCTTCCTGTTTTCTGGACCCAGTTTTGGTACATGGACGTCTCGGACAGAACTTCACAATAGAGAGTTATAACTTTGAGATAGTTAAGGACTTTGTCTACCTAAGCTCCGCTTTCAATTCAGACAACGACACCAGCGCTGAGCTTAAACGAAGAATAACTCTTGCCAATCGCTGCTTCTTTGGGTTGAGAAGGGAATTGAGTAGCCTTAATCGTCTCAGTCCTGCTGTACGGCGCAGAGGCATGGACTCTGTCTAAAGCGGATGAGATTGCTCTTGGTTGTTTGGAGATTTCTTCGGGTGATTTTCGGGTCCGTCTGCCTGGAGGAGGAGGAGATACAATGACGAACTGTACGGGGTGTACAGTGACATCGACTTAGCCAGAAGAGTAAAGCTTCAACGACTGAGATGGCTGTGTCATGTAGAGCGGATGATTGGTGTCCATCCGGTTCGGAAAATCTTCGAATCCACATCCGAGGAATAGCGCAGTAGACAAAGACCGCGACTCAGGTTGTGTACGCAAGTGCGAGAGGACCTTAACCAACTTGGTGTGCGAAACTGGAGGCAGTTGGTTAAAGATCGAGCTGACTTCAGATGCTTGTTGGTTGAGACCCAGGTCCACCCCGGACTGTAGCACCACCTTAAGTAGGTAAGTTTTAGTACATGATGATCTTTAGCGTCATGGCATTTCGGACCTGGTCATCGGATTGCGACAAAGGGCGTTCGAATGTGATTAAATCGCTTACCAATTAGCTAGAAGGAGATTCACTCAAATGTACATATGTGCCGAACCCTTCTGCGACTTCCTACACTCCGCGTTTAGAACTACGCTTAACAGACGGGAAAAAACATCAACATCATCATCTGTCCTACTGGAATAATATTCAAGGAACCTGACAAGCAAAAAGGTTTAAAGAATATTCTAAAATACAATAGTGATGACATTTAAAGACTCGCTCGTCCTTTGTCCTGTGTCCTTTCTGGACATTGCAGTCTGAGACACATATAATCAACATTAGGGTGCTCAAGCAATCGAATGCCAGCTCTGCCTAAAGGAAGACGGATATATACTGTGTGAGTGTGTGGCTCTTTGTTACATTAGGAGGCAAGTTTTCCTTAAGGACACCTTGATTGCTTCTTGTTTAACCAGCCCTCGGCATGATCTCCATCATCTCTCCTCGAATTTCCCTAATGCCTGTGCGCTCTAGTTTAAGGGCAGTTATAATCCCTTTAAGTGAATAAATGAACAGCTGGCGCGACAGGTCGGGATAAGCGAAGGCCTAGCTTCTCGCAACCATTCATACTGTGAATGTTACATTTTTCGCGCCAATGGAGGGACCTACAATTTATTGCCGACTCCGAACGGCGAATTGAAAAGCCTTTTCATGACAAATTATACTCTCGCAGGTTTGTCATTCTACGACGAGAGGTGGTGCCGTGAAATATGTTCGATGGACACTGCTACTTGGACCCACGCACTCGCACATCAGTCTGATGCAGCTATGGTCTTCCACTGATTCCCTTTTTTTTAAGAGAAGCGGATTGGATCGAACAGGAAACTTGTTTCGAGATACTTTTTGGCTGTCTCAGATAATTTCTGTGTTCTTTTACTCACTCGTCTCCTTTGCGAGAATAATTTAGCCCTGGATCTAGTAAGAAGCTATATTTGTAGGTCAGCAATCTCGTTCATCCATCACGTCTAAAGGGTGCCTGCTGTCAATCGCGGCAAAGTCGACTTGGCTCAAAGTTGTCTGATAAAGATGCTGACAGTTCTCAAAGCTGTCGTACTGGACTGAAGATGCGGCAGAATTTATCTGATTTTTCCATAGGCGCATGACTACAATTCTGTAAGTAGACCTCGTACTCCCCGATATCTAGCTAATTCTCAAAGATACTGTCAAGACTGTTTGAGTCAAAATTTCTTTCAATCTAAAGCTGAAGTGTAGTTTCAAACAATTTACAAGACAAACGCAAAAGGATCGGCAGACCTTTGTTTAGACAGTTAAAGAAATGACATGATTGCCTATACGTAACTGCCTTTTGTTGTTCACACTGTTGAACGAAAAGTCCATTAGCCCCCATTAAGGACTTGAATAAAATCTAAATCCTGCATTCCAGGACTTTCTTAAAGAAATTCAAGCAACCAGCATGGAAAACTATGTCAATATACAGAAACTTTCTAACCCAATTCCACGTTGTTACAAGATTTCAACCAATTAGGTCAGAGCCAAAGAAAAATGAAAAACTTACCGTCCACAGCAGTAAAACAATTAACCACCACCGTGTTAAGGACGGTCTAAGAAGTCGTAGCACCCACCAGCTATAAATTTAACTTATCTACCCGTTTAATGAAATGAAATTCACACTATGACCGGAAGCAGAGATTTTCCCATCTAAACGCGCCGCGAAATTATTTCAAATTAAATTACATTCTGACTTTGAAGTGTATTGGCAATCAGGACTCAATTAAAATTACAAGGAGCGAAATTGATGATGCCAAACGAAGAGGAAGACATGAATAGCTCTGCTCACTTGAGATTGATTTCAATGGAAGGCAACGATTCGAAATGCATCAACAGAGTCCTGAAATCGACAGAACACTTATATCTGGGTGATGAGCAGCGTCGGCGTTATTCTCACAAATGAAAACAGGAAACGCAAAATACCAGAAAAATATGATCGTTGATTGTGCTGTGATGTCTGCACACTGATATACCGAATGAGGTTATAGGGAAAAAGGACTTCAGACACAAGTGGAACGATTCGCACGTTTGGTGGTTTACCACTCACGTATTTAAGCAGCTTTATGAGGAGACTTCACTATTATGATTATCCTTGAGCAGAAGGAGTTGATTAAGGTTTTCAAAAAAGAGGTTAAACGGTACGGAAGGCCAAAAAGAAGGATACGCTCATACTGGACAGAATCACATTCAACAAGTCACACAGGGTAAAAGTAAGGAATTCAACAGTTCAGTTCCTTTTGCATCTGGGAAATGTGAAGATGTTGTCACTCCCATCACTTGGCTTAGACAATAAGGGTGGCAAAGTTCATCTAAATTCCACAACAGGATGAAATGTTCACTTTGCGGTTTTACTTGGCGGGTAAATGGTTGTACGATGATTTACAGTAGGTTTCGCAAAAAAGATTCTACATTTTATTTTGTCACCACTCTGTGGGGTGTAAGGCCAGGGCCACGCACTGAGCGACTGAGCGATGAGCGATTAAGCGACGATCACCTGAGCGACGCAAAAAAATTAAAAGATATGGAATCGTAGGGCTGTGGCCATGAATCAAATATAAAAGATTACGACATCGCAGGTGCAATTTTTTTTTCGTTCTGCGCATGACGTCACCTGCGCGCAGCGGAATGAATATTGTATAGGAAATGTTTGATTTTATTAGAGCATGTTTGTTTTTTTTGCGCGCATGTGACGTCACTAAACACTGTGCAAAATTCAACACGTGCGCGAGGCGTAATCTGTTTTATTTGATTCATGGCCCTGGCCTAAGGCGTTAATAGTGGCATTGTAATTAAATAACTGCGGCGCTTTTCAGCTATCGCTGATAGAGACATTCAGAAAAGCAAACGTGGATTTTGACCACTTTTTCGTTGCAGTCAAGGCTACGCACCGCTCAAAAAAGGAAATTCATCTTCATAAGCACGACTGGATTGGCTAGTTGCTAGAGCTTATGAAAAGTGCTTAAATAAGAGACTCCGCTGTGTATCCACCATCCACAAAGTTCAATAGACTGTGGAGCAATCACCATGAAAACGTAGGAGACCATGGTTTGATGATGAGTACATGTATTTTGGAAAAAGGTGACAAAAAATGAAGACCAATAAAAGATCTAGCGCAAAACAAGGACAGCTCGGGAAGAGTATCGAGTGAGACGAAAAGAAGGAAAGGGAGTCCAAGAGTCGTAACGACATACGGCAGTTCAACAGAAAGGCTAAGCAGCTGATTTCGAACCCAAAACGTAAACTTTTCGAAATAGTGAAGGAAATCTAGTCACCGATGCACAGAGGACAGAGTGACTAGTCAACGAAGAAGTAATCCAACTGTCCAGCTATCGGGATACACAGACCACATCGACATTATTGTCGCTTTCACTTTACACTTCACCATCATAGAGGCTTTTACGGCACTCGCAGATTCGACGAAGACTTGCTACTTCGGTTAAGCGAAACAAGTGGGTTGATAACTTCTTACTCCGAGGAAGAAATGTATGCTCTACAAAACAATGATCGTACGAGTTCTTTCACAGGGTGCCGTATGCAGAATGATTCGCGGGAAAGCGGAGCAAATATTCAACACCTTTGAGAGAAGAATCCTCTGTCGAATATTTGGATCCGTGTACAAGGGGTGGAAATGGAAGCGAAAACACACCTACGAACTGTCTGAGCTGTAACAGAATGTGGATGTAGTTCAAGAAATAGAAACACGTTGACTACACTGGCTCAGCTACATAAAGGAAATGGACAATAATGGTCCAGCCAAGATGATCTTTAAGTCACAGTACCCAAGTTCGTGACGACAAGGAAGAACGAATAAAGCTATCCCGGATGCTAGAGTGTTTGCCCTGGAGAACTAAAAAGAGTGTGCCAGGGATCAAAGAGGATGAAAGGCTGTTGTGTCTCAGGCAGAGACCCTGCATGTCTCGGAAGCACGTTAAGTAGTAAGTAAATTAGTATTTACCGTCAGTGTACCAGCCAAGATTATGTTCCCAAGATAGGAGTTCTGTCTTCTCCAGCTGTTTCTGCATGCCAAGGTGGTCTCTTTCAAGATACAATCGAGCAAACTAAGCAGGAAAAGTCTGTTAAGCCTGCGTCTAGGTTCCATCTAAATGCGCATCTATACGGGAATGAAACTCAAAATTATATTCAGAAAAAGATGATCCGGAGAAATGTCTCATACTCGTATGTACACATTTCGGCAAAATGTTGTAAGCGCCCTAGCTTTACGCGTTTGTGACATCGTTGTTCCTTGTCCACTAGACTACGCGTTGGTCAAATTTGGTCGAAAGGCCAACGTCCTAAGGTATTTTTGAGTTTCGACGAATTTGGACTACCTTTGGCGTAAATAACCTGTCCTTTAAGGGACAGAAGAAGGGGTTAACTCTTCCAACTGTAGAAAAGATCTTGTTGCGAGGGAATGAAACTTAATTGAGCTTGAGAAGTACGTATATTGAAGGTAGGATGCCTAAGGTCTCAAGTCTGACTTATGCCGAATATTCTTGATTGGCATGTCTTGCTCAATGTTTTTCGTAAACGAGAATGTGTGTCGCAGTATTCTGGAATCGATTCGAACGAGTGAAGCCAGACAACTGTAAGGTTGCTTTAAGCCCAGATTTCCAATAAGGGTTACAAAAATCCTCATCTTCTTTCCAAAGGCAAGTATATCTACATCAACAACAAAAAACTTAAGGCCAATCTAAGTTCTAGCCAATCAGAAGCTTGATGCGTCTTTTATGTCGATTTCGTTTAATGCCGACGCTTTATGCTCCGTACGAGGTTATGGAGCGAAAATAAATCATAACGATGTAAAAAATCTTTGATTCCAAAACACTTCGACTTAATCTATAAAGTTCAGCGAAATGATAAAATAAAAAGCTAAATAATTTTCACTCATAAAGAATGATATCCTGATAAGAAATCTCCAACCATATAATTGATAGGACTCTCCATCTACATGTCTCTTATATTTTGTGCGAATCTATTAAGCGTTCTGGGACAATTTTCTGTGTCCCCTTCTCTTACACACAAACATATACACTACGTATGTATATTTGCCTCTGTGTACAATAAAACAGGAGAAATTAAGATGATGGAATCAAAAATGAACTTGCGCGAATAATTGAGAGGGGATGGATGTCCTGACGATGGCATCTTGGAATTTGCCATTGCAAAAGTTTGCGTCTGAAATAAATACAAGACCCAGGGAACAGGATTCACACACTGTAGCGTGGAAAATCAAATCGAAACCAATTCACGGACTTAAGCAGAGTTCTAGTTCCACGGAGGATCAGTTGCAGCTCGGTGTTCATTGGATACGGTTGTGAATATTCTATAAAATATAAAACGGTTCAATTTTAAATGTAAGTTTTGCCCTAAACGAAATGTGGAAAAAATGTTTTAAAAAAAATTAATTTAATAAACGTGTGATATAGAGAAAGCTTGAAATTCTATAACAGTGAAAGATTTTTGGATAAATCTGAGAAAAGTTCCCAATTGTAAAGGAAAAACCACGTGATTAAGTAGAAATATTCAAAGTTTGTGGATGTTAAATGAAACACTCCGACGGTATATTCAAATTCGGATGAAATTGTAAAGGATGAACAAGTTATTTTTAGAGTTTCATTAATTTAATATTTCAACTAAATAATTGAAGCCATTTGACTTGGTGTGAGACTTTTAACTTTTGCAGCTTTCAGCCGTGATTATTAGTTTTCGGTGTTTTTTCCCAGGCTGTTTTCAATGATGCAAGTTTTGAAATCTTGAACCAAATCTCTGAGAAAGTAGTTCTACGATTTGCTTCCTTAGCAAAATGTTCGTTCCACACGCGCTCAAGGGTTTATGAAAATCCTTTTAATGTTATTTACACAGTGCGAGTAAGCTGTAGTTCGAGATTTGTTCCCTTCTAAAAATTTTCCGAGAAAATACCGGGTTACCAGCACCAGGAACTAAGAATAAAACGCAGAGTGCGTTGAGATGGGTGACCGTATCGGTAGACCGCATTGAACCACCTTTACCCACTGCTAGATCGTTATAGAGGTATTCCCCGAAGGTTTTCCTTCTTAATGTTGCAAGTGCACAGTAGATAGGTTGTAGTGGCCTCCTCCTCTTTGTCTCTAAAGCTTCTTCAGGAATCATTGGAGGGGAACTTCAGTCTGAATGCATGACTGCCTATTAATTAATGTCAGATGAGGACACCTATTGGTGAATCTAAGTTCTCCCGGTTATTGGATAAAAGTCTCTCCGTCTTCTTCAAATCCAGCTTGGCCCAGATTTGTTTTTACAAGTGCTGATATAGTTCCACCTATTGTTTGCCAGTTTCTTGGCATCGGCATCAAGGAGGAATTTGATTTAAGGAGCAAATGGTTCTCCCAGGTTTTCGAAGAGATGCCGTCCTGTGCCTTTTTTTCATCTTATCCTCCCTCGAGTTTCTTGGAACGTCCCTATGTCCTGGAACCTACCACAGGGTTATGTCGCATCTGTCTGCAATCTTGTTAAGATATTTGCGGCATTGCTTCACCATCATTGACCGTAATGTCGCTGTTCCATGGCTTTAATAGCTGTATAGCGCAATAGCGCTACAATTATTATTATTAATTAGTACCACACCCTGTTTTGGATCCGTTTGTGAACATTTCAATCATTCAAAACTCTACCGGACTCCGAAGCGCTATCCTAGTTCTGTATCAGACGTTAAAGTCAATACGCAGTCCATGGCCTGCAAGCTGAATAAAATCAAATAGCTGACGCTACAGCTCGGGATGAGCCAAGGCCTTCGCACGAATGGAAGGGACCTGTAATTAATTGGCGACTCCGAACACCGAGTTGAGAAGCTTTTTCATGACAAATTTTACTCTCGGAGGCATGTCATTCCCCGACGAGAGGTGGTGCCGTGAAAAATCTACGGTGGACACGCCTGGGGTTTGACAGCCAGGAGCCTCAATCGAACACCATCTCTTCCAAATTAGTAGAATAGCGCAGGCTAGCGTTTGCTTCATCATCACTTTCCTCTGTGTTCCTGGTCATAGTTATGTATTTAGAGGGAAAATGAGAACGGTGACGGGCTAGGTAGATGGGGATCATCCCCTGACGGATGTAGTGTACTTTCCATTGGGACTTGTCAGGCAAGAAATTCTTGATCACTTTCTATCAATTGCCAACTCTTAGTGAAATGGTTTACAAAACTGTGTCATATCCAGAAAAAAAAAGAAAATAGGACGCATTGATTGATAGGGTCTATAGAACCTGCACAGAGACAGCAAAGTTGTTGCAATTAGCGCTGACCACTGAGTAATTGGCATACACGCTGGGAAGATATGTAGGTATTCTCCTCAACACCCACTGCCGTAGTTTTAACATTGCACAGGAAGAGAAAACCCTGTCCCATCTGTGATTACCCGACACTACCCAGAGCCAGACACCTCACACTTTGCAAAGCCTTTTTTGAAGACCTTTAAGGAACGTCTGACATAAAATTCTACAACATTATTAACACCACAAGACGGATCTGAAAAAGAACCCCTTTAGACGCATGCATTGACAACCAGGCTATGTGTGTTGTGGCTTATTCTCGAACGACAATCTTTATAGCCACTTCTACTTACCAAACAAATTCCATTCTGTCACTGTCCTACCTGTTTCAAGGGCTCGGAAATATTTTTGTGGATTTAATTAATGTCGAGAAGAAGTCCTAGATCGATGGGAAGTAATAGTCGGCCCCTTGAGTGTGAATGAAAAGTAAAAGAAAAGAACACTTTTCCTAATACATAGTTCATTCTTTACCAACGTCTATCACTAAATCACGGAAAACTTAGAACAGATCCATGCCTTTATTACAGATACGACTAAGGAAGATGCTTCGAAAAAATCAAAGGCGACCGGACACGCCCTAAGGGGAAATCATCTCTACTTGCTTTTTCCAACTGCACGAACTTGTCTTGAATTCAATCTCCAACAGTTCAAAAGCAGAATCAACAAACACCTGCAAACATTTTGGGTTGCTAAAAAGTCTACAAAAAAATTTCCTAATTCAATCCTTTCACATTTTATTCCCAACTAGCTGATACCCGCGACTACAATCGCGCGAAAAACGTCTCATTATTCCCTATATCCTTCCCCAGGTTTCAAGACATTGATGAGTTAGTACAGACTCTCAATTCGTCATATTAATTCTTTAAGGGGTCCCCGTGAACATCATTCCTGGTTTTTTTTCTGGCTCAAGAATGACCAGGGTCTGAGCTCGGTATGGGAGAAACCGTCACTCCTCAGATCCACATTATCCGCTTTCAAACTATGTCCATGAACCTTTATGATGTTCATGGCGTATCAAATCTCAACGAAAAATTGGAGACGTTTGAGCTCAAAGTGGTAGTCTGATGGGAACAGAGAAATGCGGGGGATGAAGACGGTTTTTCTCTGATTGCCTCTGAAAATCCTGGCTTCGATAACGTGGTTCTACAAAGTCCTGCACAGTTTTAGAGGGATTAGATTGGCCAATAACTTTGAAGTTGAGGATGTGACGTAGGTTGGATCGAACTCTACAGGTTAATATACAACATCCTCGAATTTCATTTCCGAGTCCAGAGATTCATACTTTATATTCTCAGATGGCAGCTTCTACAGCAGAAAATTGTTGATGCTGTTGGCTGAGACGTTTTGTTTGAGTGAAAATAGGTCTGAAATAGCTCAGCCATGAACTCCAAACTGATGAGCGTTTAGGTATATTATATTCTGCCAGTCAAACTAATCATATTTCTCATAACATCGCAAGGGTTACTTGGTATATTAATTCTTTCCTCCTCTTTTCATCACCAATATCAAGAAATAAGTTAGAAAGCTCTTTTGCCCTCAAGTTACGTTGAAGATGGACATGAATGTATGTTGACTCTCAAGGACAGGACTTTGATATAAGGCTATCAGATGGATGACTTGAGACAGGCCTTCACTTCATTTGTCGTGTCCCCCGTGGGACAACAGGCTGCTTGATCTGTCTGAAGCCACCAGCGAAAACCACTGTCGAAGAGTCCTATTACCATCCTCAATACCTTTCTATGAGCCATGGTACACTCATCCCACACTATAACTTTGGCTTCCCGAACACCTGATCTAAGTCATTCTCCTTTGAGATGTTGCAAAGTGTAGACTCAGAATGATTTAGGTTGAGCAGCTTTGAGAAGGTAGAGTGATCCGCCATGTCCTATGTGCAATATTTCAGCTTTCCATTGGTTTGGGCTGGGCGTTGATGTATAAGTGTTCGTACTCTAAGGAAATCGAAAAACAGCAGTTATTCTAAGGAAAGTGCCCCTAGAAAGTAGGCGTGGCTTTTCATAATGTAAGGATTATAAGTAGAGTAAATGAATATCTGCACGTTTGCTTAAGTAAGTTTTTTCGAGTTCCTTGTAAAATTACTCAAAAAAATGTGTTTTTTCGAAAAATGGGCGTGGCAGTAGGAGGATTTTGAAAATGTTTAGCCTATGTTCATTCCCTATGCTTAAGCTATCTCCGTACCGAATTTCATCGAAATCGATTGAACGGTTTAGCCGTGAAAACGCAGCAGACAGGTACACTTTCGCATTTATAATATTAATATGGAAATATGGATGAACTCGGTTCCTCCGCAACAGTTCTGCCTCAAATTGTATGGTTTCGACGGTGAGTAGGATGCTCTTCACATAAACCTCAGTAATACCCGCGCTTTCCCCTCCTTTTTCATCGGCACTATAGGAGTAAAACAGATTTGATGCGAATGCTGAAACGGGTGTAAGGAAAGTGGGTAGAATTGTGGATAAGCACACTAGTGTGCTTATAATCGGGAGGTTCTTTCAGCTTCCTTGATAAAAAGCTTGCACATGACCCAGTCCTGTATATTCCTTAACATTGACTGGAGGATCTACCGCCGCATAGTCGCTAAAAATTAGAACTTTCACAACCGCTGCGCTTCAACAGTTGCAACCAATAGAATTTTATGGCATGCAGTTACCCATTAACGCGACCATGAAGCTGCCACACACTTATCAATGCTGTAGATAGACCTACATACTTTCACATCTGTTCACTACATGTTTCTTAGGCTAGGGCCACGCACTGAGCGACTGACCGATTGAGCGATGAGCGATTAGCGATAGAGCGACAAATCTGAGCGACGAGTGACCTTTTACTGAGTCGACTTCGTTGTCGACAAAATTTCCTGTACGTCAAAATTTCCAAGTTTATTTGCTCCATTTTCACTTTATCGCTGAGCGATGAACTACAAAATTAGAACAGAATTGAATTCAGAGCGACGTCGCTCTATCGCTCAGAAAAATCGTGCATCGCTTAGCAACTACGTGGCCACAGCCCTACGATTCCATATGTTTTCATTTTTTTGCGTCGCTCAGGTCCTCGTCGCTCAATCGCTCATAGCTCAGTCGCTCAGTGCGTGGCCCTAGCCTTATGCGTTAACGTTGCGACGTTTATATTGAGCTGTCATACTTTCCTTTTAAGGTAGTATTGGGCTCCAAGTTCGTTACGACCCGAACTTCAAGTAAAATATCACCAGGCACTAGAGTGTAGTTCACAGTAATCCGACATTGAACTGAAGCGTGAACCCCAAATCCTATGCGAGATAAGGATTAGTTGGGATGGTGAATGGTGATTCTAATGAGAAAAAAGGTTTTAAAACCGATTTTACCGATTGCAAGAAAAAACTGTTACGTATACGCCACAGTTTCCATTCTTTCTTGTTCAGCTGTTTATCGATAAGCGTGTGCTGTGGCTTCTCTGTCTTTTTTTGGCGACATATCTCCTGTGCCCGGTTACATTGAATTTATCAGGAAGCTTGCAAATTTGTTCGTTAAAGGGGATTTGGATAACTGTTCAGGGTGTTGTGGGCTCGAAACTATCACATTTTATGAAGTAACACTCAGATTCGTCTTCAACTATTGACGGCTGATAGGCGCAAGGATTCATTAGACTTTCACTACGATCTGCGCTTAATTCTCTTCACGACGAAGGATCTTTATAAAAAAATGATTCATCTCACTGGCTGCCTCGAACATAAGAGACGTGATTCAAAGATTCTCTTGGTTGGAGCTCATGGAGCTTGAGGTTGTATATCGTCGCATATACGTAACGAATTCAGCTTTGAAAGGAACCCAGTACCTGATCTGCTTATCGTACACCACTCAGTGTCGCACAGCAGAACTGACAGGGTCTGTAACCTATTTCGTGTTTGCAATTTTCAGCTGTTTTGTCAAACTGAAGTTGCAGTGATGGGTGTCACTCGTGGGATTTACCCCGACGAAGATGAATTCCTTTACTTCGAAGTTAGTCGTCGGATATGCCTTTGTCAATTCATACTTGGTTGGTGATTTTGACAAGAAATTCATTGATCATTCCCAGGATTATATTTTAGAGTGGAGATTTAAGTCTGGAGTTCATCTGCAGAGTCGGAAGAAACACTTGCATGTGCCGATACGTACTTCGAATCGGCCTTGACACTCACATAACACAGTGCCAAAACTTGAAAAAACACAAATTCCAGATTCAGGACATTAATCAAAGATTAAATTACCTCTCCTTACAGCATGGACAGTCACGAGTTTCAAAAAAGGGGAACAGAAATGGTGCAGTATATCTGCAAATATCTAGACACCCTCAACGATAGGCGGGTTACACCTAGCGTCGAGCCTGGCTATCTTAGACACCTCTTACCAGGTAAGGCAAACAACATCTTCCCATCTTTTTGCAACATTCCGTCTAAACCACTAAACAGGTGAAGCTCCCAATGAACCTGAAGAGTGGGAGAAAATAATGTCCGATGTCGAAGAGAAAATCATGCCCGGTGTGACGCATTGGCAGCATCCACGGTTCCATGCATACTTCCCGTCGGGTAATTCATTTCCATCGATTCTGGGCGATATGCTGAGCGATGGCATTGGCTGTATAGGCTTCTCATGGGCAGCCAGTCCAGCGTGTACAGAACTCGAGACCATTGTTCTCGATTGGCTGGGTAAGTGTTGCTGTTGACCGAGTAGATCTTTACAAAATTAGCCCCGTGAATAACACACCAAGTGGGCTTTGATTTGTTGACTTGTGTTGAGTTGTTTGGAAATTTCAGGTAAAGCAATCGGATTGCCCGATCATTTCTTGGCACTGAAAGAGGGCAGCACAGGAGGTGGTGTGATTCAGGTAAATAAATAGCTCACTGCAGTGTATAAATAGCCGGAAGAAAAAAAATTCCCCACGCTGCTGATTGTCCCGAAATAGACACGAGTTTTTGTTTGCTTTGATTGTTTAAAGCAAATATGAAGGAAGTGCATCCTTGGTTGAGGTATTTTCTATATTTTTTTTCCAGACTTCCGCTTCGGAGTGCATTTTAGTCACGATGCTCGCGGCGCGTGCTCAAGCTTTGAAACGATTGAAGTCTCAACATCCATTCGTTGAGGAAGGTCATCTGCTGTCAAAATTGATGGCATACTGTTCGAAGGAATCACATAGTTGTGTGGAGAAGTCCGCCATGATATGCTTTGTGAAGCTTAGGATTCTGGAACCTGACTCGAATTCAAGTCTGAGAGGGGACACTGTTGGACAGGTATGTGATTAAATGTTAAATCTTTTGTGTTTTGTTTATGCCTTTGAACTCACAAGACATTTGTGGCTCCTTGACGGTTTTTGTTTAGCCCTAGTTTGGACACATGAAAAACTGGCCTCGAGATTTCATTAAAATGGCGATACATGAGTAAATTTGGGAATAAAGAAGAGTAACCGTCTCCCGAGACATCGGAAAAAAGGCATATGGTTGGTGACCACTTTGTGTCATTAGACTTTTTGGCCACCGCGAACATGCCTTTCAGCGAGTGTGAGACGGATAAGGTAGGAGCATAAAATACCTCAAAATCCCTACTAATTCAGGCGAGAACTAATGTAAAACTCTCAAGCTAAAGCTAAAGCTGGGCTTGTGAATCAGCAGGTTTCTAACTTGCCATTTTACCGGCCGAGCTATGGAGATGAGTAATTGAAATCAAAGAACCATTTGCCCGATACCCGATAAACTGCACCAACTTAATACGTTTCAGTATCCCCAGCATCGCGTTCAAGATTTGATCTTCCATTATGTTTGAATGTCTGAAATTTTCCATCAAAAACCTGACCTGCACCTGAAAAGATACACACACGACCTAATTTTTACAATTCAAAAGATCCTGGAGAAACCCCAAGAGACACCAGAGGCACAATCATCCACAAGTCTATGCCACTGATGGTTAGTTAGCAGAAATAGATAGAAGAGCCACCGAAATGCAGTCTTGAAAAGCAATTCAATGGGGTCTTCTATTGTCGCATTATTATTTCATGGTTGGTCATTTGATGGATAGAATTGCTGATGCAAGCTCTATCATTTCGAGTCATTCGCATCCGATAAAATTGGCGACTTTTGTCGTGGATTGGTGATTCAAACAACATCTGGTCAAGTCCTATACGGCTTCTTTCATATCTCGGATGAAGATCAACTCAGGCAGAGAGAATGAACAACAGAAATCCATCGTGAACTTCCTCTGCTCATATCCCGCCTTCGCTCAAATTAGACTTTAGGAGATGTAAAGGATCAGAACTGTTTGGGTAAGAAATCTACGTGGTTTTTAAGGCGTAAGCTTGGGGTTAACATTATCGGTCATAATGGTATCACGATGGTCCTACCTTTGGTGCTCATTTCTAGAGGAGTTGTCCTCTAACTAAATGTGTGTATCAGAGTCGCCCAAGCAACAGCTGCCTTCGAAACGGTTTTCAAAGTTTAAAAAAGAGTTTTTTCAGCATTAAAACCAAGGCGAGACTGTTTCGAACTCATTTCCATGTTGTGTACTTGGTGGGAGTGACCACTGTTGTCACTGGGAAGCTACAAACCTTCGTAAATAGATGTCTATTGAGGATTTTCTGACTGAATAGCAGTTTGTGATGCAGATAAGGAACCAATAGACATCCAAATACGGAGACGGAGAGTATGTCATGCAATGGAACCCACCCATCCATACGGGCACAAGAGTGGGTCGTCCTAGTTCAAGAGGAATTTAGCTCACTGCGAATGAGCTGGAAGAAGCTGAAACGAATTGAAAAACCATCGCCGCAAGATGGCCCGTGGACGTTGTTGACACCCTATCCCTTACGAAGGATTAAGGATTGAGGTGTGAGTAAGCAGTCTGGATTGAAATGCAAAAATCCTTGAGTATTCGCGCGTCATCAGACCAAGATACATAAACCTTTAAAGTCTCACGAAGTCAAGTTAAACTTCTTTTAGTTTGAAAGAGTCACGTTTGAAATGTCATTTACAGACAGAAGTGATATCTGAAGGAGTTAGGTTGGACTCGAAGACAATCAAAACCTCATTTCGACACAGGTGTAGGTCGCTGTACTGTCAGATCCATCATCACTCGTAGCCCATCTGAATACCGAAGTCTTGGCAAGCCATTTGCAAAGAAAGTCAAGTCCCTCTTAAAAATCCCAATTCTTCGACTGCAACAACAGACCATCTTCCTCTTCACAGCGTGTGCCTGACCTTAGTTGCCGAACTTATTAACAACGTAACATTTTCGGTTCATCGAATGGCGATTCATCCATTAACATATCACACTTAGGTCCGGTACCGATTTCGCACATACTCATCTGTCACCCGAAAATAAAATTTAATTAAGTTGTTTACACTTGAAATTGTCAAGACGACAACTCTTTGCTCGTTTCAGGCCATGGAAGAGGATGAACTACAAGGTTTAGTGCCGTTCTTTGTGTCAACCACTCTGGGTACAACGGGTTCATGCTCATTTGATGCCCTCGATGAGATCGGAAGAGCCATTCAAAGGTTCCCATCGGTGTGGATGCACGTAGATGCCGCTTATGCTGGCAACTCATTCATTTGCCCCGAGCTGAAGCCGCTCCTAAAGGTGAGTACATGCTTTCGTTTTGTTTACCTCTGACCGGTGGGTGGTGGTGGAAACCCTCGAAACAGTGTACTCTGTTTGATTAACATGTCTACAGCGACCAACAGTGCTGAGGCTAAAAATAACCACTTGCACATGCCAGTACAGACAACCCGACCTTGTTAAATCGTATCTGTGTTTGTAGGGCATCGAGTTTGCTGACTCATTCAACACGAATCCCAACAAGTGGCTACTGACGAACTTCGACTGTTCAACATTGTGGGTGCGAGATCGTATTCGTCTGACATCAGCTCTGGTGGTGGATCCCCTGTACTTGAAGCACGGCTACTCGGATGCTGCCATCGATTATCGTCACTGGGGAGTTCCACTAAGTCGGCGCTTTCGTTCGCTCAAACTTTGGTATGCGTGTGCTTGAAACTAATGCCTGAGAGCGCCTTTTGTTTGTTCAACTTTTGTTGTTTCTTTCAATTTGGACACTTTGACTGGCTTGCGCGGCGTGGCAGGTTTGTGTTGCGAACGTACGGGATTTCCGGGCTCCAAAAGTACATCCGACATCATATTAATTTGGCGAAGCGGTTTGAACAGCACGTACTTAAAGACAAGCGCTTTGAGATCTGTAACGAAGTCAAGGTACGTATGCAGTAATAATTGTTGAACTGCGACTGAGAGTGTGCTTTGGTGTGAACGGGGCCTTACCATGGCTGAATTTATTTTCCATCATTAGACTGATAATTGGAGAGTAAACGTGATGCGAGCAAGCTATGCGGTAGTGGACGTCACGGTGTTTAATGTCAAAGGTCTTGAGCATACAAGTACTTTGGGTTTGTGGTTATGACAAGCGGTGCGCGGCGCCGCCTTATGTGTGCGCTATTCAAGGGAATCATGAATGTTTGCTTGCGAATGGTTTCTTAAGTGAAATTGGTTGTTTGGCGTAATTGCACAGAGTCATGGTGATGGAGTCTTTTCGCGAATTGGGACTTTTTGTTTGGGTAATGGATTCTTGGAAATTTCGAGATTTTTGGAACAGAAATGGTTTATTTGCGTACCATCACGTAGGCCCGGCATGTTTGTGAATTACCTGAAGGTTTTGTGGCGTTTTTTTTTTTTTTTTGATTCGAGAGTTGGGAATTTTGGAGAGTTTCACTGAAGTTTTTGAAAGGCAGATTACAATTTTGTTTCAAGGGTTTAGCGAAAAGCTATCGCACATGATAGTGCAGCTTTACAGTGATTTTGAAGGAATAACAAGAAATTTAATTAAAACATTGATTGTCCTGCCAGAACTGGCTACTCTTTCGTTGATATCAGTTCTTAAGATAGTCAGTGAAAAAATGTAGGTATGTAGAAAGGGGAAGCTGTTTCCGTCTTCTTGTCAGAAATTCAAGTAGCACTTGCACACCGTTTCAACGTACAAATCAAATTCATCTGGTAGAATTCAGGAAACTGATAATATCCCCAAATTTTATGTCTGAGATCTCTGCTTGCTTATTCCACGAAGCTTGGCTCAGACTCTGCCCTGCGCGCACAATTGTTCCGATTCGTCCACCTAGAGTTGGCCTACAAGACAAGTCGCAGATTTTTAAAAAGTTGAACCGCGTCTAGATAGCACATCTGCTTATTTTTAGAGACATTTCAGGTAACGCCAGACACGATAGTCCTTAGTGTTCTGCAGGAACAATAAAAACTCAGAAACGTGTAATTATACAATTGAACTAGAAGCAATCGGGGAAAAATTAATCGAAGATGGGAGGAAGGTGTTATGTGTAAATCTCAGGGCAGATCTGACTTGGGGTAGATTACAATCGGAAGATAGAAGCGGTCGCAATTGGCGTCCTTAAAAGATACAGTCCTTCAGCAGAGAAGAGCTCTTAAATGTTTTCTTCAGAAATGGCAATCACTAAGAGCACCTATATGACACCTATCTGCCCCTGTCCAATACACGAATGATCTATCTGTAGGCTTCATTCGTCGATGACCTCGAAAAAACTGGGAATATTGATGTCAAAGGTTTCCTCAATAAGAGTTGTTCTGGATTTGTGGAAGATCATGCGATTTCACCATCGACCTCTTTTGGTCTAAATGTGGTCTAGGTCAGGATAGCAACCACAGGTTAGGTTAATGGGTGCCTTGTGACATAGTCACTGCTCACTTAGACCAGCAAAGGGTCCATTGTGCCCATCTTCCAATTTAACTCAGGGAACCTGTAGAGAGAAAAGGGGTTGAATCCCTGCAGCTTCTGGAATAGTCGTTGTGATGTATACCGAGGCGTTCGGCATGAATGCCCCGTAATATTGCCAAAGACTATCCTCGCCTCACGATGACTTAGTTTGACCAGAGATAGAGATCTCTTCTTATTATAACTTGTCCATAAGTTCCTAGCCGTTGCACATGTATCTAGCTGGATCCACCGTGCATTGGCTCGACTTATGGCCTCGTCATCAAAATACCTTTTTAACAAGCTTATTGGAATTCTGGCAAAGGGGAGAGCCTGTGAGGTATGCAGCGGTGCCCCCATTCGTGCCAATACATCAGCCCTTTCGTTACCTGGGATATCCATATGCCCTGGTACCCAACATAGGGTCACCGTATTGGTTCTGGATATCTAATCTAAATGCTCTTTACAGATTTTTACAAGCCTAGTTATCGCGGACTCTAGAGCCTTAACGGCTGCCTGGCTGTCGATATAGAATAGCAACCAAAAATATCCCAGAATCCAGGGAGAAGGAATTTTGTACCTCATACAGTGTTCTACCAGCTTAAAAGGATAAGATGACAGAATCAAGTGCATCTATAGCGACTTGACCATCAATGAGATTGGCGATGTTTGGAGTCTGGAATGAGCCATTTGCATAACAGCAGAGAGTTCCTTAGCCAAAGGAGAGCAAGCAATATTTATTTTAACCTCCACGATCAAGGTGATTTGGTTTAATAATTTTTTTTCTGAGCATGTCCAGGTAACATAAAATAAAATAAATAGCTGGCGCGACAGCTCAGAATGAGCCAAGGCCTAGCTTCTCGCAACCATTCATGTTGTGCGTGTTCTATTGTTTGCACGAATGGAATTGACCTACAATTTATTGCCGACTCCGAACGGCAAAGTGAGAAGCTCTTTCATGACGGCTTATACTCCTGGAGGCTTCTCATTCCCCAACGAGAGGTGGTACCGCGAAAAATGTTCGATGTTCCTGGCTTGGGCATGAACCCACGCCGCTTGCTCAGCCATCCAACCCACTAACCACTGAGTCACGACCACTGGACCATGTCCAGGTAACAGTGCACCATAATTTTCGTTCTTGAGGTTTCTTCGTGGACTGATAGGGTTTTACTTAATTCTTGTGGGATAAATTATTTAGGTATGTTGCGTTGGAGTTCGGGATGAATCTGGATCTCACCGAACAAGGCTTGCGTTTTCCAAGACTCCGTCGGCCTGCTCATTAAGTATTTCTTTGCCTATTTTAGTTTTGCTTAGGTAGGCAGATAGGGTGGCTGCCAATGCAAAGCACAGACACACATTATCGAAGGTAGACCCTTTGTGATACCGCTTGGATCTACATTTATCCGAAAAGTACGACTCAGTCGGCATTTGACAGAACTTTCTTCTTTGGGATAGGGCTGAACAGGTACAGAAGAAGTGGGGGAGTGTTTCTTCCTCCTTTTCGTCCCTGCAGAAGTCATAGCGTAACATCAAGGTTTTGGGCCAATTTCAGGTCCGCGTCTTGGAAAATGCAAATATCCGATGTGTCTCTAACGATAGTTGATTCCGTTTTATTTCCTACTAGCTGATGCCCGCGACTACGTCCGCGTGGAAACACGTCGCATTATACTGTAAACAACATTCCTGGGTTTTCTTTTTGGCTCCGGGATGACCAGACTCTCAGATGAATTGACTGTGAGCGCGCTATGGGAGAAACGGTCACTCTTCAGATCCAGATTATCCGCGTTCAAGCTGTTTCCCCGTAGCTTATTGATGTTCAGGATGTATCAAAACTCAACGAAAAATTGCAGACATTTGAACTCAAAGTGGTAGTCTGATGGTTTCGGAGGAATGCGGGGGATTAAGACAGTTTTTTCCCTGATTGACGTTTGTGAAAATTCTGGCTTCGATTGCATGTTGGAACAAAGTCTTAAACTGCACAGTTTCGGAGGGTTTGGAGTGGGCAACAACTTTAAGGTTGAGGATGTGAGTTCGGTTTTCTGGTAGATAGAAAGTGTGCAATAATTCTACAGCATCCTCGAGTTTTATTTTCGAGTTTCAATAATTACTGTTCGCCAGAACTGATATTCTAAGGAAAACGACAAAAAAAAACAGTTATTTTATGGAAAGTACCCCTAGAAAGTAGGCGTGGCTATACAGGATTATTTAAAGAGTATTTAGTTACCTATGTACACGTTTGCTTAAGTAAGTTTTTGCGAGTTCCTTGTAAAATTACTCAAAATAAAATGTGTTTTTCGTGGCGTAGGCGTGGCAGTGGGAGGATTTTGAAAAAGCCTATGTTCATTCCCTAGGCTTCAGTTATCTCCGTACCAAATTTCATCGAAATCGGTTCAGCGGTTTAGCCGTGAAAACGTAGCAGACAGAGACACTTTCGCATTTATAATATTAGTATGGTCCATACTGTATGGATATGGAAGTATGGATTTTACGGTCGATTTCTGCATTGAAAATCTAGTATCATTGAAATGGAGAACTTGCACAGTCAAGCTTTTCAAAAAATTTAAATTTGTCGAAGTTGAAGCAAATGAGCTCACAACTTATGACAGCTTGTGGCTTATTTGCTTACCTTCTTCAAGACCCCTTCCATGATTTCACTTATCACGGATAGAAACGACACCAAGTCATTCGCATATGAGACCACTTTGACACCTTTCTTCCTGAGTCTCGATAAAATTTTGGTAACAACCCACTGCCCGTAATAGAAGGCCGATAAGACATCAATGCTGTGTTCCCAGTTTGGAATGATCCTCCAAAGAAAGGTTAGACATCCATCTACGAGAAGATGCAGTTTCATTCAATCTTTTGCAAGTGCTTCCCCAGTGCTTTCGTTCTGTCAACACCAAGAGTGTCACCCCAAAACAAAGTCAAATGCAGTAAGACCATCACCAAATGAGTCCCAAAAATTAGTATAAAGAACGCAGTAAAATCGACTATCGACAAATAAACAAAAAAAATATGAAAAATAATTTTGAAGAAAACCCAATTTTTCTTGTTTGTTATTATCTACTCACCCGAACTGTCATTGGTAATTGGCTTAACAAAAACAAAATGTCGTAACAAATTGCGTTCAATCATCAGAGATGTAAATACAAACAAACCTTTGGCGAATTATTTTATTTTTTCTGTTTCGAATAATTGAGGGAATTTCTGATAATTTAAAAGAAATTCCTATAATTGTAGGCTCTTGGAGTGTTAAATCAAATTATGGTAATTTCAAATCACGTTTATTAGATACTCTTTTCTTTGTTGATGCTTGTAGGAGCGGACACTCCCTCATTAAGTCCACTAATTCCCTTAAAACACTGCTAAGTATTCTCGAAGTATGTTTATTTAATTTAAAATCATATTTCGTAGTCGATGAGAGCATGTAAGTGAATAAATCATAGTCGAGTGGACACTAGACGATGGAGAATAATGTTCTAATAATAACTTGCTGTGTACGGAAACATTGTGTGACGAATGAATCGTATAAAGTGGCAATTTATGGTTGAATCTTTTTCGGAATGAGGCAGAATTAAGCAGTTTCTGATCTGAATTAGAAGATTTTCAGTCAACGGGGGGCTTAGGGAAAACTGATTGAGATTAAATGAAGGGGTTTTTAAGGTCTTTATTAACCTTAAGAAATTCCAATTGGTCAGGGCCCTAGTTTGATCAGTAGGATATGGGTGAGAACCGAAAGAGTCATTTTTGGAACTTAATTTGTCTTGACTCTGCATGTTTAAAGTGCGCTATGTAAACACAGCTTTAAGATGACTATTCGACGAGCCAACAGCCATAAAATCGGAGCCCTGGTCGGGGCTTTTAGGGTCAATACTTGATGCCAAACATTGGCTTAAACAGACGTTCTCGTCATATGCTACCCACTGACTTCAAGATGTTCCTCTTCAACAGATTCAAGGAACTGGAAGTGATGGTGATGCCAAATAATTTCTACTTCACCGAGATCGCTCTTGGTGTATCAGTATCATTGAAGAAGCGCTGGGAAATCGTTGAGCGTGCAGAGCAGCTGGCGAATCGTCTGACAAATTTCTGCCGTTTTTATATTTCATACTTGGATACACAAGAGTCTTGCACCAATCCCACAATTCGTCTTCGAAACGTTGGGAAAGATTATACGCTGGTCTAAGAAAATTGAACCAACATATGTTCTATAGTTCCGTCTAGCGATGAGGTTTTCAGCTCAAAATGTGTTATGCAATTCCCGGATTCTACTGTGGAAATGACCAAGCAGTCCGGTTGATACAAATGCTATGGTCTGCTTACACTGCAAGAAGACGATCGCAGGGAACATGTGGTTGTAATGTCATCCATTGACTGCTAAACGACCTCACATACTAAAGTAATCATAAATTGATTCTAACTAACTTTGGGTAAAGCTTACACAATAAGGTGTCGATCTGAAAGGCTTAACGTGATCCCTAGGAAAATAATTATCATTTTCGAGTATCTATGAGTAATACTGGATCAAAGACTCACTTGGAATCCAACACTCTTACGGAGGCGACCACACCTCATCAAGGTATCAAGGTACCGAGTGAGCGAATTACGTACGCGACGTATATACCGTAGATACAACCCTGTACGGGGCCATTTCAACTGATCTACCTCTCAAATATGCATGTTTTGATCTCGATTAGTATTTAAGTCCGATCATCCGAAGAAAGACCAACTGATCGGACGGGATAATCTTTGGCGGTGTTATGGTTAACTTTATACGATTTGATGAGATGAAAACAATGTCTATCTCCTGCCATTTTTTTGGAACATATCATGATATGAAACAGCATGTCTATAGCCACTTGAGCCATTGAATACTAGCTTCTGCTGACTCTCGACTGTGTTCGGGACCTAGTGCTTTATAGGGGGGGCAAATGACTTAATAGCCGACACTATCTTCTGCTCATCAATAATTTTTACATTCAAATCTTGCAAAGAGTCTACACTGTTTCCATAATCCACGGATACTTCTATAAAGATCAAGAATTTAGTGCTCCAGTGTTTCTTCGATAGAATCACCCATGATATCTTAGACCCTTCTAATGAAAGACATCGGTGATGTGGATCTTTCTCAAACGAGAAATCTATTTTGTTGGACTCTATAGCTTGGCAGAGGGTACTCTGAGTTCTTCGTAGATCTAATTTGTTTCTATGATATGTGCTTCTTTAGCGAAGTTTCACATCGATCCAGAGGTGAGCAACATTTCTATCGCCAGATCCACTGACCCAGCATAATCTTTCGAAAACACAGTAGAAGCCTTTGTAAATGACCCGCTCGAAAGGTCCTTCTTTTAACGAAGTTTCACATCGAATTGGAGCTGAGGATGAGTTATCTTATCCTCACATTTCACCAAGGTGGATGATTTCTATCGCCAGCTCCATCTGTGTAGATCGGTGATTGTCTCGACCGGATGGTCGACAATTTCAGTGGAAGTTGGGACCTCAGAAGGACACCGAATCAGCGTATCATTCACTGTCCTATGGAGTTTATTCTGAATTTTTCTTTCGTGGGTTTTGAATTGAACTCGAATCATGCTGCCAGTAGTAATGAGTCGCTAGTCGAAGATTGTCCAAGGATGGCCAGGCATAGCCGCTTTGTTGGAAACTCTCTAGTTAGCAACTTCAATGGTGTCAAATGATTTGATAAGGGTCACGTTTAGCATTCCACTTCTGTTAGGCGTGACAAATGTCGAGTCATCGTCCCGGTTAGTGGTCAGAATGTCGTTGCTTCAATGTCTCACGCAGAGGCAGGTGAACTTCTCAAAAGGATTTTGGATCGGAACTACTTGAACAAGAGAGGTGATGGATGTGCTTAGACTTCCAACCTGGGTTTTTTTTTTTTCAATAACACTCGTCCTGAGGGCTGACATTGCGGCCTAGAAAAATCTATTATGTTAAACTTTTCCCTGGGTCCTTAGTAGCTCCATTGATTCGATCTATATGTGGGTTCCAGGAAAAATCGCTGTCAAGAAAAACCCTCATCATCATCATAATTATCAGGGTCGCGGGTTTAGGGAGCTTAAGTGTACTCTCCACATTTCCCGATCTTCCATCATCGACTCTACCCCATACAAGTAGAAGTCAGATTTCGGACTTGGTCCAGCCATCCCATTCTAGTTCTCCGCAGAGGACGCCTACCCGATGGCACGGATTCCATGGCAGGTCTTGGAAACCGAGTTGAAAACCCTGAGTTACATAATTGGCTTCCTCAGAGAATTGACTTTATTCGCCAAATTATGCAAATAAATCAGAATAAGCTTTTTACTTCGAGTATAAGAGGCAATGCTTGTCTTTTTGGCGTTTACAGGGAGGCGTTCGCTTAGTTTAGTTATCCGGTGTGGATATTTGAGAACAGGTTGCTCCGAACATTTTACATCAAAGCATCCTTCGCAGCAAGCTGTTTAATTTTTCTTTTCAAAATTCGACATAACCTTGTCTTGAAAGTAATAAAAACCTCCATTTGCAGCTCGGCTTAGTATGCTTCCGTTTGGTTGGTTCAGATAAATTGAACGAAAAACTTCTCAGTATTATCAATGAATCGGGTAAAATTCATATGGTGCCGGCATGCGTCAATGACAAATACATAATCAGATTCTGTGCTGTTGCACAGAATGCTACCGATGAAGACATCGACTATGCCTGGGATGTCATAGTCGACTTTGCCACCGAACTTCTAGAGAAGGAACAGCATGACGAGCTCTCTGAGATTCTTAACAAAAAGAAACAAGATACTTTGGCTCAGAAACGATCATTCTTCGTTCGCATGGTCAGTGACCCGAAGATCTACAATCCAGCAATCAACAAGGCAGGAAGTCCCAAACTATCGTTGGAGATGATATCACCGGTTGTTGATGGAACACCAATTATTCAGATACCACCGAATCAGAGGCATGGAACCTGGATTAGTTGGCCATTGGCTTTCTTATTCAATAATAGTACTGACGATAGTGCACGCAGTAATGTGTCATTGAGGTGAGTTCAGTCTTTAAAGTTCTAATTGATGGTAAGAATTGTAATGTGTTTTTATAGATTCCGTCACTTGGACACAAATGTTCGACCATCAGCGTCACGTAGAAACTCAGGCAGTGGTGGTGGATCATCTCCTTCGCCGGACAATGAAACTGCATTGCAGGCATCAGCTAGAAATTCTCCCCGAAAATCACCGATTATGATGCGGAAAAAAGAGATTTCACCAAATCGAAATCAGAAGTAGATCAACCCCCAAACGGAACGCTTGACTTGAAACATGTTTTTCCTTCAAAAACTCTGCAAACAATTTTAAAAAATATCATTGAAACAGAAAAAAACTGACGCTTGACTTAAACTTAAACACAAATTAGCAAATTTTAAATTTTAAAGTTCTCTTTTAAAGTTCCGTGGAAATGAGTTCAATAAATATTTAAAAATTAGGCGAAACCAAAACTGATATGTGTTAGTGTTATCTTTTTCAATCTTAATGCCACTACCCATAGAGGCTAGGAAAGGTGGCAACATATAGAAGTAAAGCAAGAAGCAGTTTTGAGATGGGATTGCCTGAAGATATAGAGGGGTTTAGTGGGTTAAAGTCTGACACATTGGGAGAACTTGGCCACTCCTGATGGTGCAAGAAATATTCCCTCGTCAACACAGGGATTGATCTTTAACGGTCCCGTTCACGCTACTGTTGAGGGAATCATCGTCAAGGTATAGGACAACGCAAATCACTCAGGCCAAGACCACGCCCCGAGCGGCAAGCGGCAGAGCATATGAAATTGTATACTTGCGGCCACGTAGTCGCTAAGCGACATGCGACGTTTCTGAGCGGCAGAGCGGTGACGATCAGCTTTCAATGCTGTTCTATTATTTTAATATATTCCTGAGCGGCAAGAAATCGGCATGGCAAAAATTGGCATGGAAACGACTTTCAAACAAAAGACTACGACGAACAGCATTCGACAACGACATTTTCACAACTAATCGCTCAAGAATTACCGCTCAATAAATGGCCACTTGCCGCTTAAGTTTGCCGCTCTGCTGCTTGCCGCTCTGCTGCTTGCCGCTCGGAGCGTAGCCTTGGCTTTAGGTTTAATTTTAAACAGGCACCTGGATACATATTACAGAAAAAGAATCAAAGAGGCAACGGTCACCCTCTAAACCTCTAGCAGTTTCTTCATAAATATCTGGGCACATTAATCCAGAATAACCCTATGGAAATACTCCACGATAAAAAGATCTATACTCACTGGTATGGTGACACGCTGAAAGCAAAACCTCTACCTCCAATCTAGGAATCATGACAATATTTCAACGGGCAGCCAGCATTCTTCGCAAGATATTCGGTCCAATTTGCGGTGACGGGCTTTGGAGGAGACAATTTAACCACGAATTACTTATAAGAGCTATACAGCCACATTGACTTTGTTAAATTGGACGTTTGAGACGTTTGAGAAAGGACATGTAGAGCAAATGCTAATGCGGAGGGACAACGCAGTAGAGGAAGACCTCCCCTAAGGTGACCCACAAAAGTAGAAGGGGACCTCAACCAAATTGGCGTGCGCAACAGGGGGCAGTTAGGTAAAGACCGGACTAACTAGAGAGGTTTTTTTAGTGCCATTTATGTAAGTAAGTAGTTTCAAGTTTCCAAAATGGACGCTGATACTGGTGCCAGTATCTTCTGTGAAGCTAGAGGTATAAACCAATCCTTCAAAATTCCAGACGGAGACAGCGTTTTTCAAGCTAAGATAACTGCCATTTTACAGGCCGCAAAGTTAATCAAAAATGACAACATTGTCGGAGAAATCAATACTATCTATGTTGACAGCCAGGCGGCTATTAAGTCTCTGCAGTCAGCATCGACAAAATGGAAGCTCTTAAAGGTCTGCAGACAAAATCTCAACGACATATCAACGACCAACAAGATGACCCTATGCTGGGTACTGGGCCACAAAGATATATCAGGTAATGAGAGGGCGGACGAACTTGCCAGCACTAGCATATGCATATACCCTTCTGGTCGCTAAGACACCCATTAGCACTCGGGGAAATAAATAGATGAGGAAACCATGATCTGGGGTAATACGCGATGGTGTCACATGGACACATGTGCAATAGCCAGATCACTATGGTCAGCCTTCGATAAGAAGATTTCCAAAGATCTCGTAAAACTTAGTCGAAGGGAAATACGAATAGGAATCTATGCGGAGCTTATTGGATTACTCTACAATGACTACTGCAGAAGCTGCAGGGACGAATAGGAAATAGAATCCATCCAGCACCTGCTATACGAATGCTGATTTTAGGAAACTCCTGAGATTTCTATCCCTTTCTCGGTGGTTTCGAGATTAGCCAACCCTATCACTTGGTTTGACTCCCATGAGTATACTTTTTATGGGTACAATGGACCCGCTTGAGGTCGAAGTAAGTCTTTAGGACACAAAACCAGGCATTCAACCAAGTAAGTATAGTAAGCATGCATTGGAACCACCAGTGCGGTAAGAACCATTCTTAATCTGCTGCCCTTTAACCTCCAGAACTGACATGGGCGTAGATTCAGGCCTCTTCTCTAAAGATCTAGGACTTACCAGCTCCAAAGACTCCCTGATCACAACAGCGTTTTTCAAGTGAATATTCCGATCTACATTCACAGCCAGGTGGCTATAAAAGCAATTGCTGCTGAACAAATAATGGCGAAGCTTGTTAAGTGTTGTGGCGAAGAGCTGAAAGTTCATGTCACACAGCACAACGTAAAACTCTGCTGAATCTCTGACCAAAACGAATTTCGGAAACGAAATGGCGGATGAACTAGCAAAAGAGAGATCGGTTCTAGACCGGAGGCAAACGGATAGGACTATCGGGCCCCCACTCTGCTACATCAGGACCAGAGCAAACAACAGGTGAACTCTCTAGCCGCCTGCGAAACAGATGGTTGGTACCTAAAAACTAAGCCACGTAGTAAAGAAAACAAAACATGGGTATCACAATGGACCCAAGTGTGATCAAGAGGTTACCTTCATCAATCCACAAATCTAGCCTCATCTAGGAGGCAATCATGATTAGGTCCACTCGAACAAATCTTTTCACTAGCCCACCCTCAACCTAACTTTAAACTTCTTCATCCTATATTTCGTTGAAAAAAAAAAAAAAAGACGCAAATTAGTAAATCATTTCCGAAAATACACGTTTACGATCCGTTTGGGTTACGTGTACAGCGATTGTTAATGTTTTTCCGTTTTCCTTCTTTTTCCCAACCTTACGCATAACATCCCACCGGCCAAAGTAAACATTAAACGCTCACGTCACTGAACCATCAACAAGTTTCGGATGAATAAGCTCAAATATTTGAGGAATCTATCGACGATGGAGAGAGATTCTGCGCTCGACGACGGATACCTGACATTATTTTCGATACACAATTCAAAATTTCTTTCATGCATGTGATCTCGCCAGAGTCGCTAATTATAGCCACTGAAGTTCAGCACCGGTCTCAATTATTCAGTTTCGGGTATTTTTAGGCAAATTTTGAGCGAGTGCTAGACCCTAAATCGTGAATCAGTTCTGTATGGTGGGCGGGGGCGTTAGTCGAAATAATCGAAGCAGGCGAAGAGTTACCGAATGGAAATAATAAAATTGCAGCGCTATAAATTAATCGAGATTGTTTATAATATTTTTTCGGGGTATTTTCAGCGTTTCAGTTCATTAAGGTGAGAGACGTCATTTTTAATTTATAGTTTTCGAGTTGGAATACACGAATAGTGAATGATCAGAATTTATGCAGTGTTTACATGCAGAACAAAGATGTTTTTGATTTTTGATTTGCATTCAAGAATTTCTATAATATTAATAATATCTATAATATCTATAATATTTAAGAGCTGAAATCGATGAAGCACTATGGCACTGAACACATTTTGAAAATTGTGACCCGCAACTACTCATTCTGGTTGAAAACCGTTGATTTGCCGGATATACCGGCTTCAATAGTGATGCGAGCACTATGTCTGATCCACGTAGTTATCTCCTTATTGCCGAAAAAGGTCCTTTGGGTCTATACGGCTATGATAAGACCATTTCTAGCTTATGTGTCGGTTGTTTGGTGGAAGGGGCTTTATATGTGACTACCTACTGCACTAAACTTCAAAGAACGACTTGTCTGGGCTGCACTGGAGCTTTTCTGAGTACGCCCGGCTGTGCTCTAGACGCGCTCCTTGGTCTACTTATATTATGGGCTGTACTATCAAAGCAATCTATCGTCTTAGACGGGGCGGCTTTTGGCACTGGAGTTCTGATGACCTTGCGCAACACTTATCCTACGACCCTTGTTTCATGGATATGCTGTCTGGTGCATTGACATCAGAACTTCGGTTGCTGCGCAAATTTTAAGTCGACTTTCCTTGCCTTCAGGACTACCTTCGGCCAGAATCTGAGCCTGGGCGAGGCTGTAATCGAATCTTCACCGATGGCTCCAA
Source organism: Matsumyia berberina (assembly GCA_917880715.2). Classification (NCBI taxonomy): domain Eukaryota; kingdom Metazoa; phylum Arthropoda; class Insecta; order Diptera; family Syrphidae; genus Matsumyia; species Matsumyia berberina. The sequence continues at coordinate 124,096,041 of OU862870.1, forward strand.
AACCAGTCATGGGTCCGGTGCTGGTTTCTTCGTGGAGGTCGATAACACCAGACTTCGGCAAGCATTCCTCTGTTTTGCAAGCAGAGACCTTTGCTATCCTAATGGCCATGGTGTGGACTATATTGTTAAGAATAGGTAGAAGGATCGGAGGATCTGCGTGTGTAGCGATAACCAGGCTATGCTTAAGGCCTTGCTCAACCCTTTAACCAGTTCCAAAATAGTGCGAGAATGCAAAAACTCTCTGAATTCGGTCGCAAGGCTGAACTCCTTGACTCTTGTCTGGGTCTAAGGTTACACTGGGATCTCTGAAAATGAGAGAAAATGAGTTTGCTAGACAAGGCTCAGAGGTTGTTTTCTCAGGACCTGAACCTACGTTGGGTCTTTCGGCGTCCTCGGTCAAGGTCCCTCTATTGACGATTGGGTTTCCTACAAACATATTTGTATGTGACACAGCACGGAACGACGGTGGGTTATTTTTTCGATGCAGGCAAATTCGTACCCGCAAAAACTCTACAGTTCAGGGTGAACTTGGATCTTAACCAAGAATTCTTTAGATCGAACATACGGTCACATCTACAGTTGCAGTTAAGTCAAATGCCCTACTGAACATCTTATACGGGGTACGTCTACATACTCGGGGCTCAGACCCATAAGGGTTACTTTATCCAGCTCCTCATACTAGAACTAGAAGTACACGCAGGGATTTGGTCATCCAGGTAAGGGGTTGCACCGTCATGGTCACTGCTCGGCCAAAAAAACAAGAAACAAGTTCTGTTGGCGAAACTCGCACAGGAAATAAGGTCAATGATCTTAGCCTCTGCACGCCAAATGTTCGAAGCTTTAACAGTCTGCGGACAGCCGAACAAGACTCTGACAGCTTGATGCAGACCTAGCCGCTATCCAGGAAGTGCGATGGGGTGGGCTGTGCAAAAGAAGGATGAAAAACTGTATCATCTACTCTAGAGATTGCTAAACGGAGGAGAAGCAACATTTATTCGGATGCGGAATCATTGTCCGCGGCAGACTAAGACGACAAGTGAGCGAACGTCTTATGATAATTCGTGTTAAAGCCGAATTCGCACATGTCCTCAAAGCAGACAAGAATGACCACGAGAATCTTTGCCGAATATGTATTGCGATAACAAGACTAATATGTGGGGTCCAGATAGATGTTGGTTCGCTAAATAACGAGAAAGAGCCACTGCAGTTAAACACCTTGCAGCTCGGTGAGTAGGGCCTGCTCCACACCTCCTCGTAGTGCCACTTGGAAACTTATTCGGAAACTGCGAAGTGAAAAGGACGAATGATAAGCCCTCTGCGCTACAAAACGAAAGAATTGTTGGTGGGTCTGTGGCAATTGTCAAAAAATCCTATTGATCCGAAAGACAAGTAAATGCCTCGGCAATGCACTGATATTTGATTGACCACCTGTGACAATTGACTATATAATGAACAACGACTGGATTCAGGCACGTAAGGACTCTCATCGACTTACGGAACGTAGGTCCACTATATTCCAGATTCCTTCAACTCGAGCAGGACATCGAAAATACTGAGCGAACATATGTATCTTTGTCCAGGGCGTTGTGGCTCTATTAAATGTCTTCATTCATCTAAACAATCAATAGCAGCCACTTGATTACTCCGAGTTGCAATTCTCACTTCAACACAAGCTCTGACTGACTAACTGGCTGATTGATTGATTGATTGTAGGTGCGAATAGATTAATGATCTCGTCCCCTTTCTCTAGAGTTGCTTCATTAGCATATCCACGTCTTGCTGTTGACGCATCAAAGCTATGAAAATGTGGTGTGGGTGGAGATAATTTCTTCAAATCAAATCCACTAAGGAAGACCTGACATAACTATCTCATTGGCAGATCCGGCTTTGAATGTCTCTAAGAAGCCATTCGGCAATAAAAGGAAATACCCAAACCAATAAGCTCATCTCTAAGAAAACATTCAAGTGTCTAAAAATAACTTTCAGGTGAGGCCAACAGAATTCGGCAGCACGACCAGAAGAAACATTTCCACGTTCCAGCGGCGGCATTAGGTGTCAATAATGAGGCTGTTTCAATGAGTGTCTGGTACCATCTGATAGTCATGAATCATCTATCCACCGAGTTGCCCAAAAATTATTAGTTCTTCATGCCGGTAGAGATGCGAGTGCGTCAGCAGGAAAGAAAACCATCAGCGCATTGACCGCAAGAAATAGCTAAATTCATTCTAAACGAAGCGAAGCGCCTCGATAATGATTGGAGGTTCCGCGTCTTAAGAGGTTCACCTACTGATAAATTGACTAAGCCAATCTTAACTGAGATTACGTCATGATGTGATGCTTAGTTCGTGGCCAAGGTACAAGTTGGATCAAGGTACGAAATATCGCATCGAATTGGCACATCAAAACAAGAAAAGAAGAAGCAGAGACATCGCTTAGAGTTGTGAAATCCGAACATGACAATGCAATTTGTTAAGCCAAGAGAAAGGTGCTTCTCGTTTCGGAGTTTCTAGTGTCACTGGATGTAATGATTTATTAATTTCGCTGTTTGTTCGAGTTTTTGGGGGAAATCTTTGCAGGCGAAAAAGAGTTTGAAATACCCTCGATAGTTTTATGAGGTCGTGTGATGTAATAGACTAATGAGAACGACATGCAGATGACTAAAATTGATCACAGAGTGATCAGAGATCAAAGATGATCGTGAAATTAAAAATCTCGTACTGACTTGAAAACTATGGAGCTGCCATTTCAAGCCAACACACAAAAGCCCAGAACATCGACGGACTCAAGGATCCCTAAGAGACTGTTTCGCATTCAGAAAGGCATGAACCACTTACAACAAAAATCGAACGCTCGACTTGACCAGCAGAATCAGAAATTGTAGCAATCAGCACGGACTACTGATCAATTGGAACGGCCGCATCTGCAACAGTACCCAAGAAAAGGAAACATTTCTCACATTCTTTGTGACTACCCAGCACTAGCTAGAGCCTGCGCTCTTAAAGACTTATCAGAGATTTCCGATATGAAATTATGAAACACCAGAAACCTTCTTAGCTCCACAGGATGGATCTGAAAATCTCTCCCCACATGCACACATTTACAATCAGTTCATGTGCGTATCAGAGCTAATTGTGTTCTGACAGGGCTATCTAGACAGTCGTCTCTCCCTTCCTACCTACCTAAAAGATCCCTTACATCGTGAGGGGACCACCTTTCGCAGGGAAGAGAAACAACAGATCATCACTGTCCATCACCGTCCAAAACCATTAGTGTTCTGTAAAAAATGTTTTCAGTCAGAAAGTTGTCTAAGAGTCATAGCACATGACCTTCGGAAGGATAGACGGTCGAAACGGCTGAAAACTTGGATTGCAACTTCTACAGCAGCAAGAAGAAGCTGGCCAGAGTCTATATTATATTGTCGCTAGACAATAAAGCGGAGAAAGCAGCAAGTAGGTGCGATAGCAGAACAGTTTACAGACCTAATATGCGATGGAACCACATGGACACATGTGCTGTGACCAGAACACTATGGCTATTCTTCAATTAAAATAACTCTTTTTGGGCTGATCTCAGTTCTGAAGTCACTCACTACAGCAAAGTTTTAATCCTCGAACATGGCATTTACCAATGGTACTAAAATTGCATCCAAGCTTGTGAAGTGCTGTCGCGAAGAGCTGAGGTTTCTTGGCACGCAGTATAATGTAAAACTCTACCGGGTCCCGGTCACATTGGTGTGCCAGGAAACGAGACTGCTGACGAACTGACAAGGAAGGAATCAGCCATAGAACCAAAGCCAGCGGATGGTACAAGTAAACCTCCACCAATAGCCACCTGCGAAATTTCCAGAAGACTATGGCCAGAATATAATAAAGGCAGAACGACAAAGCTCCTACATATATACAGGAAATGCCTGTCATTACTGGTAGGATTAATCACAGACCACTGAGCATATGCTCAGGTATCATGCAAAAAAGATGCTCTTGACCGAGGACGATCTATGAGAGGATGTGGGGACGAGGAGATACATGAGGACAGAACCCACTTTCTCTGTCATTGCCCAAGCCTGTGAAATATTAGAAAAACAACATGGGGCAGATCCCTTCTCGGTAACATCACTGTCGGTTCTGCTCAAGTTTGTAAAGATAGCCAAGTGGTTGTCATCAGGTATATAGAATCACCCAGAAGGAAGTAGCTGATAAAATACGTGGGTAGCATAACAATTCTACATAGACATAAGTGGGATGAAGAGGGTTTCATCATCTTTATCGGCCCGCCTAACCTACCAATGGAGCCCTTCAGTTGCATAAATATGTGCCCCTTTTCGTCTAAGTATAGCTCATCGGTGATGCCCAAACCTAAGATACTATGGCGTATGTGGAACTGATTTTTGGGGTGATTTCAGTTCTCACATCTGATAAACTTGATCGACAGATAAATAAATAAATAAATAATGGATTAGTTAACAGCTCATAGGTGGTCAAACACAATTCTATGCTAAAAAGACCATTTTGATACAGTTTTGAATTGTATGATTGAATAATCAACTGGTGAAATGCGTTGTCCAGAGTTACCTCATTGACAACATTGGCGTTAGAAGCGTCCTACACATTTAATTATACATACAAAGCTCTAGCTGGTTCGATTATTTCTTAAGTGCTTCCTAGTTAAGTGATAGAGACCCTGTGGTATAAAATTGCAACGCTTTTTGTCTACATAAGTGTCTGGGAAACCAGGTGGAGACAGCCACACTAACCTACCAAGGAGAGAGTTTACGTAGTACACGCTGTGTTCATACGACATACAGACTTACATAGATGAATTCTCAGGTTCTATCAGCACGTTTCATTCGTGAATACGTCACGGAGTCGTCAACGACGACAGGAGGATTTCGTTTTCTTTTCTCTTTAGACCCCGAACTGAGGGAACAAACGCAGACACTACGAAGACCAAGAGGTGAGAGTTACCTTCCACTTCCCAGCCAGTCCCCCTGACTAAGCAAAAGACGTTTGAATCTCGTAGCCAAGAAGATTTTTCCTTGTCTCACTGGCAGTCCACTGTCACACTGGTTTGGTCACAAGCACAACCGTCTGGCATCTAATTTGCCGAGTATTGCACTTAACTTTGAATATACAAATCGTGCCTTCTTCGTTCTTAATATTTGACTTTTCCAGCAGCATCCCCGACGTCATCAGTTGAATTTTGTTTGCAAAAACTTTTCGCAAAATCATGCAAAAACGAGAACTTCACAACATGACACCGCAACTTCACTTCACACCGTCAAGGTGAATCAATTCAAAAGTATTTTCTCGAGCCCCCTTCTGTCACTGTCCATCATTTCACAAAAACGCCAGACAGCACCAATTAATTATCACGTCGACAATAATTGACCTTTTAACGGAGATTCACGAGAGTGTCCGTCTTGTCAAACCACAACTTGTACAAACATTACCAAATGAAAATATAATTTACATCATTTCGGCGCCGAAACTGATACGAAGGCACGCGTCATTTGGCCCCCCTGCCAACCGTCCTATTGGTTTGATGAAATTCCGAACTTGTTATTCAGAACGTGATGCTGAGAAAAAAAAAAAACAGAAAAACAAAAAAACCAACACCATGCGGAAGATGTTATCAAATTTGGCACCAGGTTGCCATGCTGCAAAGCTCCCCAACAGACCGATACCAATACTGCGCCACAATGACTCAGAGATCTCCGTGTATCTGGCTGACTAAGTGTGAAGCCGATGATGATCGCAGTTCGACTTGGTGAACATAATCACGTCGCTCCGACAGAAGGGAACTCCCTACCCGATTCGCAAGAAAATCCCATTTGAATCCTTCATTGTGAATAATAATTTCCGCTTGTGGGGGTGGGTTGCCCAGTGCTTTTCCTATAACCAGGAGATTCCCTCACCAGCGTTGGATGACGTCAAGAGCTCACTGTCATACGCGCCAGCTGCTGGTGTGTTCGAAACAGTGCTGATGACGTGCTTGGTACTCGTTTTCCCCTCCGGGCAAAGGTATGAATGCGAGTGAACTGCTCGCTGTTCGTTCTCTAGCGGATTTTCTGACCGATCTCGGTGTCAATTGCTGAGTAAACACACGTTAACTTGTTGCCTAGGCCCACTAAGCCATTGAATAACTTCGATTGATTGACGGTAATTTGGACTTTCGCCTAGACCTGGGGTGGGATATTTTCACGAATGAGATAGCGCCTTTGGAATTTCTGCGATAAGACTGTTTGAATTGGATTCGCATAATCTCTCGGCTAAGCTGTGTAAATAGTTCAGCGACTTGGAAGACAGATTTTGACCCCATGCGTTGGTTTATGTGTTTGCAGTCGGAAATGTGAATCACCGTAGTAAGCTATATTTAGTTTGACTTGTTTAGCATATCGAGAGCTAAGGCTACACACGTGCGGCACGAAAAAGTAGGTTGGTTCGGATGAATGCGTTGGCCAGCATTTTGGGTGAAACGTTTTTAGGAAGTTCAATGAGGTTTAGTTTTTTCGTTTGTGGGGGCAAACTCTTTGGGTTTGTAACCCTGATAATATTTCTTTATCTGCCATGAGATGATCCCGAGCAAATGGGGACTTATGAAAAGTTTAATGAACACTAGTACTTCAAGACTCTGTCAGACGAATGGGGTGAATATATTAATCCGCACTGATCGGCCCACGTACATAGATATGGATTCCTACCAGACAAACCAACTACAGACCAAATTTTGATCCTCAATTTATAGTCTAAACTTCCTATTCATTTACTAGTTTCCAGCTCAGTAATAAAATGGTGAACACCCTTTTTTCTACGCCACACGGTTAGAGACCATGATTTCCAGTTTATGACAAACAAGGGGTGGTCCTACTGTTGAGTGAAGAGGAACTGGCTCTGGCCGCAAATGCAATGCAGAGCAAAAAAGCAAACCCGAACTAACCTTTCATCTAGCGAGCCTATGAATTGTAAAAGGAGTTGTGTGTCATCAATTTTTATCCCCGAGAAGGCTTTGCCATTGTCCCGGTGGATTATTTCCATCGATCTCGTAGCTGCAGAGACAAGGTATATTTCATCTACAAGAAAGCCGTGGAGGGTAAGAAAACGGCAACAGCTAAAGTCAAGAAATACACAAAGTAACGCTGACAAGAATCCTGAAACGTAGAGACGAGGGCAAGATGGATTGCGAGTCAAACCTTTTTGAGTGGATGGAGCAAGGACGTGGAACAGTGAACTTCTCTCTCACTCAGTCAGTTTCTGAATAAGAATAAGGAGAGTGTGTAGGCCAGCTTGCCAGTATCGCCTTTCACCTTAACAACGTTTTTCGGGTGCAGTAAATAACCGGAAGAGAGATGTAGACTTGGATAGTTGAGGACCAACCCCGTACCGAACAATATCACGCCCTTAAATGAGGTTTCCTCAAAACGACCCAAACAAGACGTTCGTCGAGTGCTGTAGAAAGGAAACGACTTTACTTCGGATAAGATCGTGAGATTGATACCCGGACCAAGCAGATTCCTATATCAAAAAAGCAAAAAGGAAGGAGTAGGACCAACAATTCAAAAGCGTCACCGGACCAGTGACTATCCCACCACTGACTGCACCAAGGCGCAGAAATATGCCAATAAAAGTCAGAGAAGCTACAGCCACATATGTATGTAGTTATCGACAGACACCTTAAAACCGTTCGAAAAACGTATTTCAACTAAAGCTTGGATTACAGCAGTCTCAACAGTAGAGAAGGAGGGAAAACTTGTCCTCTTAAACCATTCAACCAACTTTCTCAGTTCTCAGTTCGGTTGTAAAGAGACCTAAGGATGTTGGCAGATGCGTTTTTATACTCAGAATGAGAACTTAGTTCTCTGCCCTAAAAGTCTGCGCGAGCTTTGAGTTATGGCGAGATATTCCCAGAAAATATGCTCGACCGGGATTACGCTTATCGCTTCCGCTGACACCGTTCTAAAGACACACCATACTCCCAGCGATGCGATTCTGCGTACCGAGTTTATCCGTCCCTTGTACGAGTAAGTTTATCGATCCTCCAATGATGCCCATATGGGAGACGCATACATAAGGATCGACTTGTTCACTGTTGACCATTGAGGGACTTTTCCCGTGATTCGTCGGTCTTAGGCTCTTCTTCTGGGGTGTAGTTCCCTCATACTCTCAGCAGGTAGATATCTAAGTATAAGCAAAATGCTTAACGATCTGCTCTGCAGTCAAAGGCTTTGCATGTAAAAGGGAAGGAAATCTAGCGTAATTCAAGGCGTGATAATCGTGGCCACATCAACACATTGACAGCACATCTTGAAAATGCAATAAACCGGTGTGACAATAGAAACGTCTATAGCCTAACCAAGATGCTAACATATGGACGCTGCTTTATACAACACACGATCAAGAGTCCAGACGATTATCTTCATCAGGATCGACTCAGCAGATGATGAAAGCTTTTCGCAACCGAGAAGGCGCTGTCGTCTAGCTTACACATACGCATTGGATCTCATAATAACACAAAGACTGCCACAGCGTTCAGAGCCCTCATGAAAAAGGAAACAAAGCCGTAAGCATTGATGTGATTCCTCCTGAAATGTTTCAAGCGGCTTCAGATCAATCGGACGAGTTGCTGTATCCGCTCATTATGATTGAATGGAAAACTGTACGCTTCTTAGAAGAGTGTAACAAGGAATCAACCTGATAAACAACGAAAACCTCATGGAATATGGGAACTGGCAAGGTAGGTATGTAAGTTAGTTCTAGGCAGGATCAACATTTAGATTCATGTCCCGAAGTCGAACAAACTAGATTTCGTTTAATATCTTAGTATCTTCCTGCGAACCATTTTGAAGCAATGATACTCCGCTTCATTTATTTTTTATCGACTTCGAGAATTCTTTTCCTGGCGTGGATCAAAATTTCGTTTGAATGGCCTTGCGCACCAGGGAAGGAAGGAAAATTTTCCTAACTATTCTAAGGCTGCATATGAAGGTGCTAAGGGCCTTCTATAGAGGATTTTAAAGTCCAAAGTGGAGTATGACAGGACTGCCCCTCTATTCATAGTGATTGTTAGTAATATTGGTTTTTTGCCATTGATAGAGCAGCAAGAACAATAGATGACAGGAGACTGAACCCAACTAAGATCACCATCCTGGTCGATAGTCAAACAGCTATCAAGGCTCTAGATAACGCCAGCACCAAATCGGAAGTGGTGTCTGCCTGTAGTAAAATTCTAAATAAAATAGGCATCACCCACGAGGTCAACATCTGCTGGGTCCCCGGACACAGCGATTTCGAGGCTAACGAGAAAGCAGACGTACTTGCTCGGCAGGGATCAGCTTTGGAAAGAGAGAACCCCCACACATCGATAAACATCCCTATCGGTGTACTGAAAGATAACGTTGAACACAAGATGAGAGAGCTAATCAACACCTCTTGGTCTTCCAGAGGCGACTGCATTATATCCCCCAGCTTATGACAGAGAATAGACCAGAACAAAACAAAACGTCTTCTGGCTATGAACAAAAAAGATATTCGCATCCTAGTAGGAGTACTGACGGGACATTGTGCCATAGGTACCACGGCCAGCAGACTCGGCATCGACTCCCCAGACTACTGCAGGAGCTATCAGGATGCGGAAGAGACAGAAACCATCAAGCACTTACTCTGCGAGTGTCCCAATCTCCAAAACCGCCGACTCCGACACATGGGAAACAGGCTGTTTGGAGAACTGAGTGACCTAACAGAAGTACCGATAACAAGCATACTTCGCTTCATTAAGAGTACAGGGTGGTTTGATAGACCACCCACCTAGTACCCAAGGTTGGAACATGCCCCACAACAAAAACGGGAACACAATGGACCAGTAGTAGTGAACGCTCAATCATTGGACTGGGGACTTCCCCATAACCTAGCCTAACCTAACCTAACCTACTAATATTGGTGCAATTATGATGGAAAATCGATTTCAGTAAGTAAATATCGATAACATCCCAAGTTTCTAAGGAGTCGCTGTAGTGACTTTCACAATAAGTGGGCGTACATATTCTTGAATCATCGTTACTTTGACTTCAAGTCAAAACGTTTATGAGATCGCTTTAACCACAACGAGCTCAAGCATTTGACAGCTTCTTCGGGAACTGCTTTATGTGCTTCATCACTTTGATGCTTTTACGGGTATCTGTAGAGAATCACATGCAATGAATCTCTCACCTCGTTACAATGCTTTCTGCAACAAACTGAGGCATTCATACACATATTTTGTTCCAGCCTCTCATCACCCTTCCATGTCATAGAATGCAGTGCTGCTTGTCTTCTCCTTGCCCAAGATACCGAGTAACGCTAAATTTTGCTACTCGAAGGGTCTGTCCCGACAGTGAATCACACCATTTACCGATCGGCTTACATACTTTCCAACAAGTTACGACTTTTACTTGGTAAAATTCCACAAACAGCTTGAACATAGTTACAGGATGCAATTTGTTAACAAATCACACGACTACCCTTTGAATCATTTATTGTTGACGTCAAAGTTTCGATTACTAACGCATAGTTCTAATTAATCTAATTTATTAGTAACAAGTGAGGAAACGTTTCAAAAGGTTCTAACAGCGTCTAAATAACATCTAAAGAGTATAACTTGATGCGAATTAATCATCCGGCAAATTCAGTTTCTTTGGAACTACGATCCTGTTCTGTTCTTCATGCTTTGCTATAAAAAATTTTCCAAGAGCTGCAAATTCGTATCGGACAGTGTCAATCACGACCTGTGAGGGTGAACACTTTAAATGATTCATGGTCATGACGGATGTAAGCAGATACTTTAGAGCTTATGTCAGGAAAAGCCCAAAAATAATTCCTTTCACCTTACAATTACAACGCGATCATTAGATACACTTAGAGCGTTAAGACTCCGGACATTGACCTTAAATGTATGAGTCAAATGTAGTGAGCATTAGGAAGGTAAGGTAAACGACTGAGTTGCGCATAATTGCTGGTGTGTGGTGGTCATAGAGAGCGACTGGAAAGAAAATTTCAATAGGAGACCTGGGCAGAATAAATGATAATGTCATAGATCGTAAGTAAGTGGAAAAGTTCCCTGTCAGACGGAATGAATAATTCAACTCGACCTCGAGCAAGTAAAGACAGTCATAACTGACAGCGTAGACATCGAGCTGGCAAGGAGTATGCACCAACTCATCCACAAAATATGGCTGGACGAAAACGTGCCGCATTAATGGAGTCTTAACATTGTTTGCATGATCCTAAACTGCGCTAGCTAGAGGTGTTAGTCTCCTTAACATTCCCTACAAGATCATGTCTGCTAGAGTTTGTTCAATACGATACGGTAAGCGATTGTAAGGCGATGAAGTTCTCCATATTTTGTTTCACTTATGTCTGAGTTGAAACGTCGTTATTGACTTTTGTCTGGAGAAAAGGCGAACTAGAGGAAGACAGTGGTTCAGGCGGCAGGCAAGTGTAAACGGACCCTAATCAACTAGGCCAGCTAGCGATTGAGATGACTGAAGAGGCTTATTTGTTGAGGCCTAGGTGCATACCAGATCGTAGCGATCTTAAACTTAGGAATTTAAGAAATATTTACAGGCAGGTAAATTCTTCTGTACCCTTAGGGGAAACCTAGACTTCGACTTGGAATGGACATTTTTCGGTTTCAACAAGGTAAGGTTAGGTTGAAGTGGCTGCCAGCTAAAACCAACACACTTAAATTCATGAAGGGTCCGTTGTGGTACCACAAGGATCTCGGAAAGATCTCCTGCCTACTCATTGAACCAATTGGAGATTCTAATGAAGCGTAGGAGGCTACTAATATTGATGTTTATCAGGTCGCCAAAGTTGGTATAGAAGAAGGCTACTAAGTGGAGATTTCTTTTGCGGGAGAGAACTGGACAGCTCCAAAGAAGATGGAGAATAGTCTGCTTCTCCTCCCCGTCCATACAGCTTCTGCAGAAATCGTTTGCGCAGACGCCAAGCCCTATTGCATGCTTGCCTATTAGACAGCGCCCAGTACGCACACCAATTATAGAGCTAATATGCGATCTATTAAAAGAAATCAAATACTTAGAACCCTGTACCACTTGTCCACCTAAGATTTGCTCTTTCGATGGCATCAAGCTTTAGTTTAAGTGTACCAGTACCGATTGGTATACCTAAGGTACCCTTATCAGGCCCAATAAGTAATGTTGTTCCATATCTGGCAAGTATATCAGCCTTACAGTTCCCTGGAATGTCATTGTGCCCTGCCACCCAACAAAGGTGAATAAACTGCTCCGCAATCTTTATAAGAGACGATCGACAATGTAGGGCTATTAGTAAATTTAAAGCGACTGATTCCAAGGATTTTAATGCCGCTTGATGGATTCAACAGAGTTTGTTTAAATTTCATTCTACAGACAAAGCACTTGATTGATTCCAGCGAAGAAGAAGACCACATTGGAAGTTAAAAGAATTACAAACAAGGCAGAGCAGAAAGGTAGGGTTGGTAGAGTTCAATTGTATTACACGCGGCACTAATCGGATAAGAGCTTATGGGCTAAAAACGATCTCTGTCTACTCATGTAGGGCACTGAAAGCTGTATGACATGCAGTACAGGAACGCACAAACGGCTGCAGTACAATTGCTGAGAAATAAACTAAGCTCCTTCCAGAGAACGTCTGGGTGCCTCTCACCAAAAGAACGATGGACATTTTGGTTGGTAAAAAACGTAAAGACGTGGCTAGACTACAAACAGGGAAAAGTACACTCCTAACTAACTGCTGGTTAGACCTTATGCTTCAGTGGGCACATGATGAATACTTACATATAACCATACGAATATCCGATGAATTTGCTCGAGGTTATTCATGCTGATCATCATCATCATCATCATCATGGCCCGCTTATCCACTATGAGGGTCGCGGGTTTAGGGAGCTTAAGTGGACTCTCCACATTTGCCGATCTTCCGCCATCGACTCTAACTCATCAGGGGCTATCTCCATACGGGTAGAGGTGAGATTTCGGACTTGGTCCAGCCATCTCATCCTAGGCCTACCCAGGGGACGTCTGCCCGATGGCACAAATTCCATGGCACGTCTTGGAAACCGAGTTGGGGACGGAGCGCAACCCCCAAGCTGACAAGAAGAAGACACATGGCCTCGGATATTGCCAAGCCTGCTATGCCAGGGCGCCCTTCGGAGCCAGTTCTAGAGGGTGGCAGCATGCGAGCGTCTGGTGGTCGGCTTATCCCGCTCGACAGCCGGCCGGGTTCAACCCGAAACGGCTACGAGCTTCCCGGCAATGGTCTCGCAAACCATAACGGGGGTCAAAGGGGAGATGCGCTATGCTCCGATGGGGGCATAAGTGGACTTTCGGCTTTTCGACAACGGTTTCATGCTGATTTCGAGCGAAAATTGGCTTGTCTCCAGGGAATGTAGGATGTGAAAAAAACCGGGACAGCAAACGTTTTAAAAGAACTCCATCGAACAGAACGTTGAAAGCAAAGCAGTAACAGAGTCCAACAAAAGTGAACGATAAGGAACAACTAACCAAACATTCGTATGAACTGTAGTAGAGGAAAGACATACACCAATGCCAAGTGGTAAAGAATCCCACATACTTCAGGGTAGGAGACTGCCAGCGTTTTTTGAAAATTTCCAATTTAGGGAAGCAGTGGAGAAGAGATCATTGCAAGTTTCGGACCAAAAATGAATCCTTAGGTAACGCTATGGAGCACTAGTACTGAGCACCTTGACTGGTGGTGTCTTATCAGTGCAGCTGTCTTCATCAACATTATTTGCGAGAAAGATATTGATCTTTTAGCAAGGATGGAATAGGTTTTTGGTCAAATGTTTCCAGGCCCTCGACAAGAGTGCAATGGATCGACAACGAGAGAAAAACTTAGGAAGTGTCTTACTTATGTAGGGAGGCGCTAGAGTCCAGAGTGGACCTAGGTCTCAACCAACAAGCATTTCCACCCAGCTTGATCTTTAGCCGGTTTCCTCCAGTTTCGCTCATCAAGTTGGTTAAGGTCCCCTTCCACTTGCGTGTGGCACCTGAGTCGCGGTTTTCCTCTACTGTACCTCCCCTCGGGTGTGGATTCGAAGATTTTTCAGGTCGGACTACATGACCCAATCACCTCAGTCGCAGGAACTTTACTCTTCTGGCTAAGTCGATGTACCGTCGTTGTATCTTCTCCTCCATTCACCTACAGACAAGACCGAAAATTAACCGAAGAATTTTCTTTTTGAAACAATCAAGAGCAACCTCATCTGTTTTTGGTAAAGTCTTTACCTCTGCTCCTTAGAGCAGGACTGGCCTTATAAAAGGTTGTTAGAGAGAGAACTTTGCCATTGCCTTCTTAACCCAAAGAAACAGTTTGATTTTAGCGCTGGTGTCATTGTTTGAATTGATAGCGGAGCCTAGGTGGACAAAGTCCTGAACTACCTCCTAACAGCCTAAGTACGATAAGCAGTAGAGGGCTGTGAGTATTTTACTGGACCCAAACCTATGCGTTTACATCAGCACTTAGCAGTCCAACGCACTTGCCGCTGAGTCAGGAGGTGTAAGATCCATCTGTAGATCATGGAGTTTTCAAGGCGTACGGCTCACTAGGAAATGATTGAACTTGACAACTGCGCTACATACATTACGAATCAGATTTGTTCCAAACCAATACTTATCCTTTAGAGAAAATCAAATTTTTTTCGAATGCATCTTTAGATTTTCAACATAAACAAACGTGTGAATGAGTCAGAGGAAGGATGGTAAGATTAACACGAATTGAAGTAGAACATGGAGAGAAGCAGCGAAATAAAAACCACAAATCATCATGAGAAGACAAACCCTTTTTTGCCCTCTATACACTTGTTTTGGGTCTTAAAATTGGTGATGACCTCAGAAGACATTCAAGTTGGATGCGGCAACTTGGGCTGAAGTGGGTTTCAATTTGTTTGGCAAATATTTCTCATCAATGTTTCGGTTTCGCAAAAATATTATCCATGATGATTATTCATTTTAGAATACTTCTATGACTTGCAATTTAGTGTGTGGATCTGTCTATACCCTCAAGAGCCCAATAAAGTCTTGTATGGATTTGCAAAAAAACTAGTTTCCCGGCTAATTTTTTTTTCCATCAGAGCGTAACAGAAATCAGCCTGAGTTTGTCATCTATATGATCTAGATCATGAGGGGACTAGGATAATCCCAAGTCCCGTCGATGACCTTTTGTTTTCTTCTTTCATAAAATTGGAGATTGTTCCTGAGATCTCTGAACTCACAAAGAATCACTTATCATCACGACTCAGCGGATTGGCTGGAAGCAAAAAAAGCTGACTCACTAATCAAGATGGAGCACGATAACTGAATTTAGCATTCAAAGATGGCACCGGGCCACTCCGAGCCACTCAAGTTCAAACAAGTTCTAGTAAAGACAGCAAAGAAAACATTAGCATAGCCGGTTGATTGATAATAACAGAACCACTGCTTGACAAATCTAAATTATGTCCACTTCCATCTTGAAAAGTTCATTGAGTTATACAACACAGATCGACACTCGTGAGATGATAAATCACGTTCTGTTCCAGTCGCATGCGAAACGGACATAATTAACTCAACATTGATTAATTTGCACACGTGACTAACAATAGTCGTTGAGATTTATTTAGAAAAAAAAAAGAGAATGGCCAGGTGGTATTTTGCTGCCGGGAATCACCTACTTGAAACTTGGCCATTCCATTAAATTTGTTAATTTTCCACTGCAAATGTGATCAAATTTGTTTTAATGGATTTAAAGTTAATTACAAACAATTAGATTTTCTATAGCTTGTCTTGAACCGAAATTGTTGGCAAATAATTAAGGAATTTCCCACTTTTCGAGTGACCAATGTGTAATCATGGAGAACATTAAGAAAGTAAGTATGGAGTTTGCCAACTGTTTTAACAACTCTCCGGCGAACGATGTGAAATTTTTAAATGCTCGCACTTTGAACCCGGAAATCCTTTCGGCAAATTGATGGTGAAACCCAAAAACCATTTTGGTAAAATATTTCATCAAGTCGAGTTCAAATCGAAAAAAAAAATATATACATAAACGTCTTCGATGAAAGTGACATCTATTTTTGGCATTTATGCAAATCACTGCAGTTATTTAGTCAGCTATTCAGCGAAGTGAATTTGGAATTTTTATTAGAAATTAGGTAATAACACGTGTTCATTGCGAGAAGATGTCTGGAGAAGACGATGTTCCAGCTTTGACAGAGGATTGCCGCCGAATAAAACAAAATCTGGTATCATATGTCTAACGAATAAAATATTCTCTGTGTCGCATAAAATAATGGGCCTGCAACCACCACGCGCAAGTTAAAAGTCCTCAGCATTTGAAATTTGACTCAGAATTACAGGACAATCGGTGAAGAAAGGAGGAAAGCTTCATCTCCGAAGATGGCAGTGTCACCGAAAGTGAATGTATGCAGCAGACTCGAAAAAGGCTTCATTCGGGGGTCAGACGAATAACGCATTTGTTGGTCGCCGTGGCTCAGTATTAAGTTCTTTGAACTGCTGTGCGAGGGGTGCCCCAGCCATGTCCACCAAAAATTTTTCGCGGCACCACCTTTCGCGGAATGACAAACCTCCGAGAGTATAAATTGTCATGACGAAGCTTCTTAATTCGTAGTCTCCAGTCGGCAATAAATTGTAGGTCCCTTCCGCGTACAACATGAATGGTTGTAAGAAGCTAGGCCAGTTACAAATTTTTATTGGTTTATGGGTGCCGTGCCAAAGAAGTGGCTCCACTGTCACTAGCAATCTGTAATCTTTCATCAACAGACGTCCTGGGCGATTTTAAGGCAAAGCTTGGAAGAGAGAACATTTTTACCAGTTATGTCGTAAAGTATAGCCTGCAAGGCACTACCATCGATAATGGATTCAGGCTTATCAACTTTGCAGCGAAAGGGAACGGGAAAGGGTACCAAGCTTGCGGTTGCCAGGTATCGATATTCATAGGGGGACATGGACGTGTTCTGATCAATTAACCGTCAACCAGAATACCCACGAAAGGTACTTCTTCAGTATAATAAATTACTCACGGCTACAATCGCAAAAGATAACCAATGTCTATGCCGATCGAGGTTCTCTTGTATACTAAAAGCATCTAGTATTGAGGACTAATAGCAACACACCAAAAGAGCCATCAGAGATGGCGCTTCTGGTGTGCTAGATTTCTCTCGGCCACCACAACGAAATCCCTGGGTTGACGAAGAAAGCTGGCTGGCACATACAGCGAAACCAAATGCATACAAAGCGATGCTGCATAGAACGGCCAAAGCTACTCGCGAGTTCTACGAGGCGAAGAAAGAGGATGAACAGAGGCTTCTCAAAAGGAAAAATAAAGAGCATTCGATGCGAGCTATCGAGAAAATAGAGACACTCTACAGCTAGAATAAGACTCGGAAGATTTATATGGTAAGACCGCTAAACCTGAAGCAAAGCCTGCAAAGACGAAGAAGGGAACGTAGTAGTAGAGTCGCGAGGGTTTGGAAGGAACACTTCTGCAAACTATTCAACGACAATGACGAATCGAATCCCACTGTCAGGCAGTATGAACAATACAACCATGTGACTTCTTTAACAACATACTAAAACGAATTATACGAAGATCTCAAGCAAACCTCGATGACACTGTCTCCCATACGTATATGCAACTATGTACTTGCGGCAGAACTCAGTAAGCTGTCACCAATCAGCGCTGCCACTTTGCTACGATCGTAGCAAAACTGCTACGCGATTTCCAAAAAAGTCGATTTTGCTACGCTGCTACGCACTCTCCCTAATATCCCAATTTTTGCTACGCTTTTTTGAAACACGAACTTTTAACAAGATTCTTGTGCTTTTTAGACCTCTCACAATCACAATCACAAATTAAAGAAAAATTAAACGAACGTAATCTCTTACTATTCACTTCAACGACTCCAACTTATGTTACTGTTCTACCTAACCCTACACAAGCAGTATATATTTCTTCAGATGTGTTTGAAATGTGACTGGATTTGGACTGGAGTTCCACTGGAATTTCAATGGTTTTGCTTTTGCTACGCAAATTTAGTTTTGCTACGCAAACTTGCTACGGGATTTTTTTTCTTAGTGGCAGCACTGTCACCAATGCGTTTGCGAGTATAGAGACCGAATTGGTTAAAAAAGATATAACGCAGAACGAGAGCAAAACCAAGTATTTGCTATCAACAAGAAACAGACAGCTACGAAGTGGTAGGGGACATTGTCTACCTTTGATTTGTTATAACCTCTGACAACGATTCCTTATCAGAAATCAAGCGGAGAACAACTCTTACCATTCCCGGTTTCTTTGGTCTGGTTGGGCTGAGAACGTAATCGAGTAGTAAGGCCCTAACCCAAACAACTAAGGAGACACTGTATGGCCTAGCTTAGGTTGAAGTGACTCCCAGCTAAAGCCAGCACACTTGGACCAATGAATGGTCCCTTGTGACACCACATGGATCCTAGAACAATTTTCTTTACCTACTCGTTGAGCCAATTGGAGCTTCTGATGGAGATTTTGATGAAGCGTAGGAGGCTTCTAACATCTGTATTGGTCAGATCGCCTAAATCGATGTAGAAGAAGACTCCTAAGTGAAGTTTTCTTCTATGCGAGAGATCAGGGCAGGTACAAAGTAGGTAGGAGATATGTTCCTCGAGACCTTTGATGTCACAAAAGGATTTAAGCAAGTCGACGCGCTATCATGCGACTTCTTCAATATCATTCTTGAAAGAGTTGCGCAAAACTCACGCGCCAACACCAGAGGCACAATCTTTCAAATGTCCGTCCAATTACTCGCATACGCAGATGATATTGACATAATTGGAAGAACGCAGCGTGATCCCACTGGTGCGTTTGTGAGTATTGAGACGGAGCCGCGAATATGGGTTTAGCGGTCAATGAGGGCAAATTCTTCGGGTGATCTTTGGTCCCATCTGCATGGACGGGGAGTGGAGGAGGAGATACAACGACGAACTGTACGGTCTGTACAGCGACATCGACTTAGCCAGAAGAGTGAATATCCAACGACTATGGTGGCTGGGTCATGTAGAGCGGATGGACATTAATGCTTCCGCCCGGAAAATCTTCGAATCTACACCCAAGGGACGGCGCAGTAGAGGAACATCGCGACTTAGGTGGCGCACGCAAGTGGAAGAGGACCTCAACCAACTTGGCGTGCGAAACTGGAGACAGCTGGCTAAAGATCGAGATCCCTGGCGACGCTTGTTGGTTGAGGACCAGGTCCATCCCGGACGGTAACGCCACCTTAAGTAATTAACGACGAAACTACAAGATCTTTATCATCCATTTTCTACTTTATGGCGCTGAAGCATGGACTGCGCCGAAGGTAGATGAAGATATCCTTCGTTGTTTCGAATAAAATTTTTTTTCATAAGTTACGCGATTTGAGGACATTATCGATAAATGCTGTCATCAATAAACTGAACACTGGACGTGTGGGATGGCGAAGCCATGGAGGGCAAATGGACAATGCAGTAAAGGAAGACCTCATGACCTCTGGTGGCTCATAGAAGAAAAAGAGGGAGACCTTAACGAACTTAGAGTGCTTATTTGGAGGCAGTTAGTTAAGGACCGGTTTGAAATGACCGTTGTGATAATAAACAATTAGATATCAATTTGGATTGTAACCATGACTCATTCTGACCCCAATCACAGCCGTTTATGGACAAAATTGCGGGTCTATAGTCAAAATCATAAGAAAATAATGTCGCCAAGAGAATTTTTTTCCGGTTGACGGTTCGTATTAGTTTGTGTTAGTTTTAAAGTCTAAATATTTAATGGCAACACAGAGTGCGCAATCGAAAGTTCAGAAATCGCATTCCTTAGTGTCCCAATCTCAGTTACGTCTGTCTGCGCTATATCGTTTAGAGTTTCCATCGAAAGTTAGATTTCTCGTGAACACAACCGCAGATTGCATGACTCTCCAGGATGTGTGGTAGATAATCTTTCCGACTTTCTCAAGAAGTCTACGGAATTTTTACAGGTAGGTTACTTTTTTGTGTTTCAATATTTGCTAAGCATCTCGATGGTTGTTTTGAGGGCGACGACAGCACGGAAGAGAACTTTTTCTGCGACTGCCAGATAAACTGGGTATCTTTGGGACTTCCGTGGCGTGTGCTCAAAACTTAGCAACTATGTCACTTAAACGATTAATCGTCTTTCCACGTGTTGTGGACCGGCATTTGCCAGATGGTGGAAGCTCTAAATTCCAACGGAAACTAACAACCTACATAAATTGACGCCCATTTCCCTGCTTCACTTACGTTCTAACAATTGATCGCATTTTGTTTAATTTTGTACACTTAATTCCCGTGAAAAAGTGTTTAGATAAAAGAATGACCCCATTCCCATAAAACGACGGCAATTGAACGAAACTACTCATTACAGATGCAAACAAATGTTATTTTCTTTAAAATAAAAATGTATCATCACCAGCCCCCAATCAGCCATAAAAAGCGTATTTTCCTATAAACTTAAGCGAATTATTCTATTTTCTTTTCTAAGAGAAGCAAACAAATAAACTTACGCCCCCTACTTCCAGGTAGTTCTTCAGTCTCTTCTGATTGAGGTTCTACCACTCTAACAAGACCTGCGATACTATTTCTTACAATCAATCTGTGAACCACCACAAAACAAAACGACAAATCTTTCGTCGTTACACATTTCATGATCGCACTTAATAACAAAATAGATGTTTAGATGTACTCGCACACTGTTTTAATGTGTCTGTCAGTGGGCCGGGACTTCGTGATCATGATCTTATCGTCCAGCTGCGGACCCCATGGTCCGGTGGTTTATTAATTCCAATTTAAGTAAGTTTTCTCTCCACCTATACCTCCGTTGATCACGATGCTTTTGCGCGAAACATTAAAAGCTTTTCCTCTTGACCATGTCAAGAAAGAAGAGAACGAGAGAGCTTTTAGATGATCATTTCTCGATGGTGAAAGATTGTTTTAAGGTTTGATATTTAAGCGAATGTATCTGCGAGATATTTTCATTCAAGTCGGTAAGATTGAGCGAGTAAGTGTTGTGTAACTTAACCACGCGATATAAGATACAAAATAAAAAAATTAAAAAAAAAATCTCGTGAATCCCAAAAAGTCTAGTGAATTTAAAGTGAAGATTCTCTTATAACAACTCGAAGTGTGATAGTGAACCCGGTAACAAAAATGAATACAGAAGATTTTAGAAAATACGGGAAACTCATGATCGATTACATCTGCGATTATTCAGATAATATCGAGAAAAGAGATGTTGCACCCACTTTAGATCCTGGATACCTTAAACACTTAATTCCAGGTTAGTGTCCATCACATCCGTTATTGAAAATTTAAACAAAAAAAAAAAAATAACTGAAATGTTTTGAGGAAAAAGGAAAATTGACTTGACGTGTGGAATTTAATTGTTAGCATCAATTAATACAACCGCGTAAATTTTTAGATGTCTTGTTTTTTACTTTGAAGAAATGTGAATGTACCGGATGTACCGAATGCGAAATATGAAAATGAATACCGCTACACAGGATTGTTTTGATCGATGCTTAATTAGTTGGTTTGTGTTAAGTTTTACATATCTCACTTTGAATGTGAAGTTCACTAAGAAATGGCAGTTTGTTTGCATCGCTGACATAAGATCAAGAGCTGCCAGCGATTTTTCGTCTAAATTTTGTTTAAAGCCATGAAAATGTGTTGATAGGTTTAAAAATCAAAAAAAAAATATTGAAGCAGCTCTGTTTCCGTTGTGACTTTTTTCATTCTTGGAGAGTATTCAAACCACCACCGAATAGACTCCTTCGACTGATGTAAAAGGTCCTTAACGGAATATTGTAAGTCGGAGTGGCGATGATTAGGCTGGCGTGCCGTTTTGATACCAAAATTCTTGGAAAACCTAGGGCCGAATTACCGCAATCGATAACGAGTGAGTGAGTGGTATTCGTGATCGAATGATAGCGAAATCCTCAGATTTCGATAACGAGCGTGGTAATTCGGCCCCTGATTGGGTTGAAAAAATGCGAGTGAAGTTATTGTTTGGTTTCCTCTTATTCAGTCTGTGCATTAGAGAAAAAGGATAGCACATCAGAAATATTTTTCTTCGACAGATCGTTTATGCGATTGTGACAAACCTTCGCCTTTACCAATGTGCGAGGCCTGGTTTTTAGCGAGAGGCAGGCAATTACAAAGAAAGTGGTCGATGGGTTCATCCTCCGTGGTCGCCGTGGCTCAGTGGTTAGTGCGTTTAACTGAACATTTTTCACGGCACCACCTCTCGTTGGGGAATGACAAGCCTCCGGGAGTATAATTTGTCATGAAAGAGCTTCTCAACTCGCCGTTCGGAGTCGACAATTAATTTTAGGTCCCTTCCATTCGTGCGGAAAAAGTAACACGCACAACATGAATGGTTGCGAGAAGCTAGGCCTTGGCTCATCTCAAGCTGTCGCGCCAGCTATTTATTTATTTTTGTTTCAACCTCGTTCACATCTTTGTAGCTGCGCCAGTAAGTGTTGAAGCAGAAGCCCAGTCTTGTTGCATGTTTGGCGACCTTTCAGTGACCTGGATAGATTACTACAAACTGAGAGATGTCCCTTCGATTTTTGCTAAGCAGATCTCTGCTTCTAGGTTGGTTGTCATACTGTCCTACAGATACCACAGTTATGAAGTTCGATCCATTTTTGGTTTATAGGAAGTGTAAGAATAGTTAACATGTGACAGGTCCAATTGGGATGTAAACGCGTTCCGTGAGGGAGCTGTGAAGAGTTGAACCTCGCCTGGTCAATTCATTGGTTTCTTCGTCACTTCATATGCACCTATGACCCTGAACCCAGAGAATCGGTTGCCCAGATTTGCAAGTTACCTCTGACCAATTTTTACCAATTTCGAGAAATTGATTACAGAGGCTATGGCCTGAACGGCCTCTTGGCTCTATGCTCCTCTGCATGGGTCATTATTCCTGCCTGTCATTTTTTTCACACTTCTTTGACAGCAGTGTCAGAGACAGAGATGAATTCGATTGATCTTCACTGTCACAGAGATTCAACATTTTGATTTAAGAATAAATGAAATCAGACAGGAAAAGTAGAAGGTCGAGGCACATCAGCTTCAAATGAAGAAATCTGACACCTTCTAACCAAAACTTAATTTCAAAATGACACTTGCCCCACAATCCAGGTTGTGTGCTGTAAATCTCTTCCAGGAACTGTGAATAATCTTCCAAACATCTCACATTTTTCTTTCTGTTTGCCTTTCTTGTTGGAATCGAACAACATTTCCACTGGCGTTAAATCATTTAGCATCAATTAAAAAAAACCACCATAAATGTTTGCCTATAAAATTTTAACAAATCACCAATAAATTTTTCATTAGTCGTTTAGTTAAACCAACAAAAATGTCTTCACCATATCAAACGTGTGTAGTACGGTGGTGCGTCTGGTTTAAATTAACAATTTTTTTTTTCGTATTTTTATTGTTTAGTTTCTTTAAACTAACAAACAAAGCAGTACTAATTTTTTTCTTTGTTTACATTCGTGATACTTCACACGTGAATACCTAATGAAAGTGACCTTAAGGCAAAAAATAGTACATTACACTCGATAGGTAGAGCTGGAAGTCTTTTAGGGTCTAACTAAAGACTGATTTGCTTGAAACGTAAACATAATTTGTTTCCTACCGGTAGAGGAGTGGGAAAAAAGAATTCGCAATGTAAACATAGTCCCACGTGAAAAGTGAGAACGTAAAAATGTACAGAATGCGGTCATTGGAATCACCCACAGATGGGCTTTGGAGGGCCAGAAGATTTACATCCTTTAAATAAATTGATGATTCACGTTCCATGACCACGATCGGTGTAGGGTTTAATGTGCTTTCTGAGTGATCGGTCGCTGGTAAGAATGTAAAATTCGCTTAATGGATATTTAATTGTTCGCAATCATGAATGAAAGGGGTGTTGTGTAGCGATGTGAAAATATTTCGTACTAGCGGATGCAGTTGTCAGGGGATTTACTTGCAAAGTTGGATGCAGATCCATTGTGATACCTAGACGGGATTTTTCACAACAAAAAATACCTACATATGACCTATGGTTCACTCTTGAAAGGAGAGAGGTAATACTGTGCGCCTTATTAGACATAGAAGGAGTATTTGATAGCATTTCACATGAAACTATCTGGCGAGCCCTACAAAAACGGATTCAATAGCAAAGAATCTATGAACTGCTCAGCACAAGATCAGCAGAAATTCAAACAGCTCAAAGGACTATCAAATTCAACTCAGCATGAGAATATCTAAAAGGACAGGTACTGTCTCCTTCAATGTGGAGTCGAATTGTGGACGAACTGCTTGATAAGTTAACTAATCATCACATCATCTATAGAGCTTACATATTATGCTCATGACGTTGAACTGATTGCCAGAAGAAGGTGCAATGCAGCTGCACTTCAGTAGTACATTTCACGAGAAAGAGAAAACTTGAATGATCAGGCTGATGATAGGTTAGGTTAGGTTTGTGTTGGCCGATAAGGGCTGCCTCATCACACTTAGGTCTATGTAAATCCATTGTGATACCCATGATATTCCCTACTGCGGTTTTTTAATTCCTTGGTGTTAACCATCCAGTCCCTCTTGCAAATTTGAGAAGCTCTGATGGGGAGCCATCAGCTAGTTCGTCGATATAATCGAAGAAGAATTTGCCTAGGGTTCTATTTCTTATCTGGCAGAGGCATACTGCCCATAGGCAGTGACAGAGGAAATGAGCTGTGTCTGCATCCCCTGCATATATCGTCATCATTCAGGTGTAATTTCTTTGTATGATTTCTAAGCATGTTGTGGCTAGTAAGTACTCCCACCAGTATTGACAGTGATCTCCTATCTTTTTGGCAGGTTTGTGCCTTGTCATTTTCTGGCCACAACCTTCTTGATACTTCACATGCGGTTAGAGATTTCCACCTGTTATTTGTCTCTATTAGAGTTTTTTGTGCAATTTTCGCCCTTAGGCTGCAGAGTGGCGGTCTGACCGTACAGTCCGCTTGCTCTGGGGCTAGGGTTGAACCCTTTCTTGCCAGTTCGTCAGCTTTTTCATTGCCTGGTACTCCGCTGTGACCAGGGACCCAGCAGAGCTTAACATTGCGCTGCGTGCCAAGAACCTTAAGCTCTTCGCGACAACACCTTACAAGCTTTGATATTATCTGCGTAGGCTGATGATACTGACCCTGTTATAAAAGTTTAGTATCTGAGACTATGTCTGAGCAATAAGCGCAACTGAAAGAAAACACAGAAGTGATAACCAAGAAGGTTACTCAGCTTTCAAAGTTTGCTGGAGTCTTGCAGACTATTGCTGGTGATGTACCCCGGTTATTCCTAGATAAATGTATGAACACTGCCATTGTGAGACCAATGATCACCTATGAAGCAACAGTATGAGCGAAGTGAGTCAGTCACAACGAAGGCGATACAAAATAAGTGCAATGATTGGCATGCCTCTAAGTTAATGGCGGCATGAGAACATGCTCAACCGCAGCATCAAGGTATTTCTGGAACTGATTCCCTCCTGTTCGAGGATCGCGCATACAAAACAATCCTAAGAATGACAAAACAAGGAATAGAAAGGGTATGATGTACATATGATACTTCTCAAAAAACAAGAAACGAATATTTGGACCAAGAACAGAATATTTCGAACCCAAAGGCAAACTTACTATTTTTGAGTAAGTACCAATTGTCAGATGACAATATGCTATTGTTGGACCCGTTTTTCGTTCTCAGATTCCCTAGAGAAACTGGGCTGGAAAGAGTGGTCTGGGCAGAGTACAGTACTCTCAAAATTAATTCTGAAACGAATTTCAGTGCGGGGAGAACACTTATGAGAGAAAAAACTTCTCCAAGTGCAGTCCAACATACAAATAAAAATATGTTTTGCATGAAATATTGTAAGTAGTGATGGAAACACCACCCGTTCGAGAAGAATGTCAACTTGACTCGAAGCTTTTCCAAAATAAAATTAAACATTTCGATCATACTGACTGCTTTGGAGAAATCTACATTTCTAAACAAATTTATTGGAGAATTCTTTCTAAATTCTGCTTTGATAGACACGCTTAGGTTAGGTTAGGTAAATGAGTGGCTTGTTCGAAGTTTAAAATTTTGGTAAAATTAGAACTGAGATCAACCAAAAATCGGTTAAAATGTTCCACATACGCCACAATATTTAAGGTATGAAAAAGGATCAAAGAGGATCTCCGAGTCCGTCCGCCTTCTGAACTACAGCAATGTTTTCCAAGCGGAGGTCTTAGCAGTGGTACTAACCAGACTGCGATGACGGCAATACCACGAAGGGATATCACCTTTTTTATAGACAGCCAGGCAGCAGTAAAAGATATTTCCGCTGTAGAAATAAAATCGAAACTTGTGAGGTGTTGTCGAGAAGAGTTCAAGGTACTTGGAACACAACAGAAAGTGACACTCAGCTGGGTCCCTGGACAGAAGGACATACCAGGAAACGAGAAGGTCGATGAACTCGCGATAAATGCCTCGGCAACAAATTTGCAACAGGTTGGCAGTTCGGTGAACATCCCGCCTTGTACACTGAAGCTAGTAGCGGGGAAAATAGCTTTAAGGGAGGCAAACAGTAGATGGACCTCTCTAGACACTTGTGTAACCACAAAAAAGATATGGCCTTTATTCGATAAAACTGGGACTGACAGAGTTCTGCAGATCGACAAAAGATCCCTATCTTCCCTTATAAGAGTAATTATAGGGCATAACAAGCTGCGTCACTGCTCACGTAGACCAGCAATAGGGTCCATTGTGCCCACTTAGGACTTCAACCTCGGGAACCTGTGAAGAGGAAGAAAGCCGCTGATTTAAAACCACACAGATAAGGATATGAATCTCAGAACCTCCCTCAGCTCGGGGTTATATAAGCCCTTCAGTTCCGTGAAGAGGTAACTGCCAAGAGTCCTCGTTCTTCTACCGGCGAGGGCAGGACATTCACGTAGCAGGTGACAAACAGATTCGATTTCTTCCATATACCGATGTATACCAAGACGCTCTGCATGAGTACCAATGGCGCAGTGCCCAGTAATAATGCCGGAGACGACCCTTGCTTCGCATCGACTAAGTTTGACTAAAGACAGAAATCCCTTCTTATTATAACACGTCCATACGATTCCAGCCGGTTCACATTTATCTAGTTGGATCCAATGAGTATTGGCTTAACTGATGGCCTCATCTTCACAAAACTTTTTAACGAACTTATAGGAAATTTTACAAAGGGGAGAGCCTGTGTGCCATGCAGCGCTGCTACCTTTCGTACAAGTTCGTCAGATCTTTCGTTAACTAGAATATCCATGTGCCCCAGTAACCAACGATAGACACACATAGAATCAATATGTTGTGTTTTCTTTTGCTTGAGTGTTTTTTTTACACCTATGGCAATGTGTAGATACTGATGTGGGTGAATCGGTCTGAGATCCGAGGCCTTGTACAGTTCAAAAGAAATTCCGATTGAGAACTATCGTCAATCTGGGTCCAAATCGTCTCTTCCGTAATCGTATAATTCGTCACGTAAACACGAGCATTCTGGGGCCAAATCGTCTCGTTTTTACGTTACGAGTTATGCGATCACGGACGAGACGATTTGGCCCCTAGTCAAAGTAAATGCCCCATCAAAACTTGCAAAGTCTGGCTAAGAGTCGTAAACCATCCACTATAGTGTTTCCAATCGATTGTCTCGCATTAATTTCACAATCCAACTCAATTGATCAGATCGCACTTATTAATTACTAAAAATAGGCACGCTAATGAGATGTAATTCCTAATACAAAAGTCGCACCTCAACGTCCTCAAGAACTAATGATGGAATCACTCATTAACAGAAAAACAATCGAATTGATTTATGAACTACTACATTGTTGACTGACGCTCCCGTGCCCCAGCTTCAGCCAGAAAGTAATCTAGATACAAATATACACAAATTTTTTTCCATTTCAAATGTTGAAAAATATTTTAACACTTCAAACAGGAATTTTCAAAAAAAAAAAGTCGAAGCCAAACAACAAGTGTTGTGCGCGGCTACAAAACGGCGCAGAGTTAGATTTATCTTTGGAACTTTGCATATCTACCTAGTGGTTGTTTCTTCCTCTTTTTTTTGTGTAAATTAACAAATAAGAAAAAAAAAAAACACGCAAATAAAATTTTAAGTAAGCAAACGAATTTTCGCGCGTGTTAAAAGGCGATCAGGTACTAAAACTACACAAATATCGAGTTTTTAATGCTCAAATGTGTACATTATTGCTGGACCTGGACACTGAAAGTTTGTTTCTTTTGGTTTATTTACAGATGAAGCACCGATAAATGGTGAGAAATTCGAAAATGTTTTGCAAGATGTTGAGGAGAAGGTGATGCCTGGCGTCGTACACTGGAATCATCCGAAATTCTTCGCATATTTCCCTGCGGGGAACTCGTATCCATCGATTTTGGGTGATATGTTGAGCGGTGCTCTTGGATCCATTGGCTTCTCATGGGTAAGTGACGTATGTATGAAAGAAGTTTTTTTAACTGCTTTTAGTCACACACAGAAAAATGTATCTGTTAAAAAGGTGAAGGTGCAATCTACCAATAACTTCTAATACAATTTTCTAATCAATTCCCATTTCTTTTTCATTTCCAGGCATCCTGTCCAGCTTCCACAGAGTTAGAAACCATCGTTTTAGATTGGTACGCCAAAGCACTGGGCTTGCCCAAAGGATTTATCAGCGATTTACCCGGCAGTCGTGGTGGTGGTGCTCTGCAGGGCTCCGCCTCTGAATGCACTCTTGTTTGTATGATTGCAGCACGATCTCGTGCAATTGAGAGTCTTAAGGGAAACACTGAATGTCATGAGAGTGTATTCTTACCCCAGCTCATTGCGTATGCCAGTAAGGAGGCACATTCTTCGATAGAAAAAGCCGCGAAAATGGCATTAGTCAAGCTGAGGATCATTGAAGCCGATGCCCATGGACGACTTAAAGTAGATCTCCTTCGACAGGCAATCCAGAATGACTTGAATGCTGGACTAAAGCCATTCTTTGTTGTGGCCACTGTGGGGACAACTGGCGCTTGTGCATTTGACAATCTCACGGAAATTGGAAAAGTCTGCAAGGAAGTACCGAGTATTTGGTTCCATGTTGACGGAGCATATGCGGGGAATTCGTTTATCCTTCCCGAAATGCGAATGTTCTCAAAGGGATTGGAGTATGCTGATTCATTCAACACAAATCCCAACAAACTGCTGCTGGTGAATTTTGATGCGTCGGCTATGTGGGTCAAGGATGTCATGACGCTGAAGACTGCCCTCAATGTGAACCCACTCTACTTGCAACATGAGCATGACAAGGCCATCGATTATCGTCACTACGGCATTCCACTGAGTCGACGCTTTAGAGCTCTCAAGCTGTGGTTCGTTTTCCGGTCGTATGGCATCTCAGGGCTGCAGTCGTATATTAGAAATCACATGACGCTGGCGAAAAAGTTCGAGATGTTGGTGCGAAAGGACGATCGGTTTGAGGTACGCAACGATGTGTACCTGGGACTAGTCTGCTTTAGATTGAGGTAAAGATCATGACTCCATCCGGCAACCATTCCATTGTGACAGTTTTTTTCCCCCTCCTTTTTAGAGCTGCTGACAACATCAACCAGGAGCTGTTGGCCCAAATCAATCACTCGGGGAAAATGCACATGATTCCATCCATGGTCAGTGGCAAGTATGTCATACGCTTCTGTGTGACTTACGAACATGCTACCGAGAAGCACATAGGTAAAGGACGACTCGCTTTCAATTTAAATTCACCGGCTAATCTAAAGCTTTTTCTTCCAGTCGATGCATGGTCACAGATTAAGACATTCGCAAGCGATGTCCTGCGGGAGGCTCACTTGGAATTGCCCGAGAAGGAACCAGTCCAGCTGCCAAAAAAGAAGCTCACACGCAACAAGTCACTGCGCTTCTCATTCACACGCAGTATCTCACGAGAGATCTACGACAGCCAGGCAGAACACCTTAAGGATGGTTGCACACCCATTCTCGTTGTGGACTACAATGCGATATCGCAGAGTTTCCTCAAGGCCATGGAGAATGCCAGCAAGCTAAAGGAGATCACCGACGTCGACACAGACGAGGCCAGCAACTGATCGATAGAAAAGTGACCTGTATAAGCATCTTATACGTGTATAGTATTATTAATTTATGTACAGCTATGTTTAATTGTAATTTATCAAAGCAAACGAGAGAGACTACCGTATGTTCCTGCACATATCAGTATCAGTATGAATTTATTAATTTATTTTAATGTAGGTATACGTGTGTATGTATTGTTGTTCTCATTTAAGCGCGTGTATCCTTGACATTTTTGTACATACATATGTGCATTCATTTAGCTTGTATTGAGTATTAAAGATGATGAGAATCTTCTTAAAGAAAATAAAGACCCAGTGACGTTAAATTGACTGTAATTGGTTTGTGGTTTACATTTGCATGTCACGGTGGGGGGAATTTCTTCGGTGATTGACAATTGTTTAGAGTGAAAACGTGAAATCGCCGTGCTTAGCACGAGACAATTGAAATTACTTAGCTGACGTTACAAGTTCAGATTGGAATCGATTGATTGATTTGTTTATGCAGTTGAAAGTGGTTTAAACACAGACACACGGCATGACGTTCAGATTCCACATACAGTGTGCAGCTGCGGAGCTGATCGAACCAATCAGTGAAACGAACGTATTATCTCTCGCAGACGAGTTGACGCGACGCGTATATAAAAGGTGACTAGGAATAGCTTGCAGCTCAGGCATCGTGCCAGGCATTCCACAAGTATTTCTGCTTGAAATGTACCCTGAAATGATGTTTTACAACTAGGCTGCGTTCTTAGTGCCTATGTGACTCCAGAAATGTCTTAATTGATTGGCTTTGCTGTATGGAAAGCAGAACTTCTTAACCCTTTCTGTAGCAAATTAATCGACTTCCGTCCCAGCTAGGCTTGCCATCCGTCGTCTTTTCCCCGGTCACTGACTCTCACGAAGCGCGTCTAAGATGATTTTTGAAATGTGTCCTTCCATATCAAAAATACTGCACTGTGCAGCTCAATTAGCCTCAGGGAATCAGGGTATTGGACAGCCAAACCCTTCGGCCACATTAACATCCTGGACCTACTACCAAAAGAATTGGTAACTCCCCAACTTAAGATTCATTTAAAGTTTCAGGAGGTAGGAGCTGAGTTGCATGACTACGACACAGGCATTTACACATATGTTTAAAAAATGGACTGTGAAGTTAGCGCGGGAATTTTCTCGGAAACCCCCAACTTGGCCAGAATTTACTGCCTCCCTGATCATACCCGCATCTTCCAGGCGAAGCTCCTGGCGATCCGGGAAGCTTGCCGATTAAAAACGACTTAACACCCAAGTATAACACACCATAGCGGTGTCAATAGCCAGGCCGCAATCAAAGCCATTATTTCGGCCTCCATATCCTCCAGATTAGTGGAACAACATTGGAATGAACTGGAGTATCTAGACAGTCAGGTCAAAATCGCGCTCCGGGAAAGAACGTGTCAACGAACTTGCCAGGCAAGGCTCAGCCCTTGACAGCTCACTCGCGCTATCACTTCATCTGTGAATTTCCGGCTCTGGACAGAGCCACGCAACAAGCATTGGGCAAATCATTCTTTAAAAGCCTTAAGAAGATCTCGGGTGGGAACTCTAGTCCCAGTAGATCGACCGTAGACCAAATTCGCACACTGATACCAGTCCTAATCGACCTCTTAATCGATTTTAAAGCTACATCTGTATGCCATGCCTCTACATGGCCTTGGCTGAATTCGAAAACACGCGATGCGCCATGCAGTTCGGAAACAACCCATCTAAACTTGATCCAACAAGCACTGGATTGAGTAATGATGTGCCGTACAGAACGTCACTTTGGAAACAATAACGTCGTTCTAGTTAAGAACTTCACTGGCAGAGAACCGGTATTATTTCAACCGATGAGATTGCGGTCTTTACGGATGATTTAAAAAGCATCAACGGAACGGGTTCTGTGATCTACTCACCAGAGGCAGACAGCAAAGTTTCCAGAAAACTCCTGGGTATTTCCAGTACATTCAAAGCAGAGGCTCTGGTTGTGCTCAAAGCTGGTGAATCACTGGGATGAAATCGATATCCGGAAGGGATATCGCCATTTACATTGATAGGCAGGCTGCATTTAAAGCGCTAGAATAAAATATCAGATTTGCACTGGTCTCCTAAGGCATTGTGCGCGCAGAATCAAGTTAGACTTTTTTAGGTATTAGGTCACTATGACATTGAGGGACACGAAAAGGCCAATGAACTGGCCCAGCAACACATGGAAGGGGGGACCGCTATAGATTCTGCTTCCTGTGTAGCTAAACCAGAAATGTTAAGAATAATCACAAGGCAAATGATAAGATACTATGACCTGCGCTAGACCGCAGAAGAACCAGAGATATTCTCAATTTAAGCAGAACACAGCTACAACTAGGCCACTGTCTTCTGAGGAAGCACTCTAAAAGATTGGGGCTCTCAGCTAAAATGATTACAACGACTTATGCGACGCTAAGGACATAAGGCAGATATTATATAAATTCCAGGGAATTGCCACGACACGCATGAAACTTCTCGGCACCTATTTCTTTAGTTATCTATAGGTGCTAGGCTATGAAAGCTTAAGAAACCTGGTAAAATTCTATACGGAAATCAAATGCTTTCAGGAAATGGTTTAGCTTTCGCTAATTTCACGGTTTCAAAGGGATTACGATGGGCCAGTATGGTTCCCAGTGTCGTATGCAAGCGTTGGTGGCATAACCCTATTTTACCTAGCCTAATCAAATTTAAGAATTTCACCTCGGCATTAGCATCAACTCTAGAAATAATGCCTTTATAAAAATCCGACGAACCATATCACTATCAAACCACAGGTACTTGAGATCGCATAATCATTGGGTTCAGCTTTTGATGCTCAGACAGAACGACGCGACGCCCCCGAGGGAAAAATACTCTATAGAAAATTTCACGACGTTTGTAAAGAGGTATGGAGGAGAATACACATATTTATGCATAACCGCAACCCCCATGAACTGAACAAAACTGTTGTAGACCTGAATAGGGATTGATAAGGTGTATAGGTAACCAGACTTAATTAATCCATTATGTGGAAAGGAGAGCGGTTTGCTGTTTTATCGAATGCAAGAAGCGAAGTTAAGGTACCGGAACACTGCCAATATGGGTCTTAAAACTTCCGATTTGTTGCCGTGTGATTGATAATTTATTCATTGAATTAAAGTGCACCTAAAATCTTTTGAGCTAATGATAATATTTAAATCTTTTCCAATTGTTTATAAAAATAAGACTAAAATAAAGATTATGATTTGACGGAAGCCGCACTTCAAATCAGGTCTGCTAAACAATTGCTTATGACCAGTATATTGTTTTTCCTTAATTAAACGAATAGAGGTACTTACATGCGTCTTGCGATGGTCAGATATATTTATTTTTGTAAACACAGTCGAAATTATTATTTTATAGAAAACCTTTTAAAATTTCCCGCACAATTTAAAAAATGTAAACAAAACACATGTCTACCAAAGTGACACCTGACATTTTCATTTGTTTGTGAAATACAAATCTACCACGTTCAGGGTACTAGTAAGTCATTCTAAAGGCACACATACTTTGACCCCAAGTTTAATTATTGTTACCTTCTACAGGTAGACGAAGGGACAATGTTAAGACATAATTCCATCATTAAGCTAATCTTTATTTTCTTCAAGATTACTCTGTAAAATTTGTTTCTGTCAGAAAACACTGAAATTTAGTTTGCTCATTTCTTTCAAAAAAAAACCACTGAACTCTGAGATTAATTGCCACTTCCGATAACATCGACCATTCTCTATCGATACTACAATCAGAAACGTCAATAAACGTAAACAAAATATCCATCCACCGGCGGTACACACGCATATTTCATTTTAATTTTAGTTTTATATTACAAATATAAAGTTTTAAATAATGCCAACTTGGAATCAAATACAAATGCAACTACGTAGCCCCAATAATCCGGTGGTTTTCTTCGATGTATCCGTCGGAACAACGGTAACCTCAACACCAATCAACATTGGAACTTTTAATTCTCACTCTTGCAAATTTCAGGAAATTGGCCGAATGATCTTTGAGTTATTCGCCGACACAGTACCAAAAACAGCTGAAAACTTTCGTCAACTATGCACAGGAGAATATCGGCCCGATGGAGTTCCCATGGGCTATAAAGGAGCCAGTTTCCACCGAGTTATTAAGGACTTTATGATCCAAGGAGGAGATTTTGTTCATGTAAGTAAACCAAGTTATCAAGTGCACTTCGTCAATGATATTAGATCTCTTTTTGCAGGGCGATGGCACTGGTGTAATGAGCATATACAATGGCACTTTTGCCGACGAAAATTTCATCCTCAAACATGACTCTCCAGGCTTGCTATCACTGGCCAATAGCGGAAAAGACACAAACGGCTGCCAATTCTTTATAACGTGTGCAAAGTGTAATTTCTTGGACGGTAAACACGTGGTATTTGGCCGCGTCCTCGATGGACTGTTGATTATGAGAAAAATTGAGAACGTACCCACTGGACCGAACAATAAACCAAAACTCCCCGTCACAATTAGTCAATGTGGACAAATGTAAAGACTCGGAACATTGTACTTTAAAAAATAAAAGTGTCTCTTTCTTATTATAAATAAAGAATGCAAATAGGCAAAGAAACAATGCTGCCTAACATGAAAAAAAAAATCACACTAGAGTACGACTTATGTATATCGGAATGAAATGACTTCTTTTGCTTGGTACTTCCATCAAATTTGCTTATTGAATTTTCCCTGCTCCAGCATTTTCTCTTTTCGCAGCGTTTGACAGTCCTCAATGATGAAACTAAATAGAAAGTAAGTTGAACTCGATAAGGTATTGGCATAAGGTATAAGGAATTCACAACACTTACCTGTAGAATAGAGAGCTGAGTGGAATAGTGGCTAGATGCCAGAGAGAATGTGCGTCAAAGACCCATAGTAGTGGTGGAAAGTCCAGTAGTTCCAGACTCATTGCCATTCCAAATAGGATCAAGAATCGTACTATTTTCCTATAATACGGTCGCTTCCGTCGAACAAAGTAGCACCAAATAAACCACCCCAAAGCACAGACGGCACCTAAACAAACGAATAGGTGTATTATTTGAATTTCAATGCATTTCACTGTGACTTTCGTACCGGTAGTGATGTTTGTGGCCATGTTAAACGAGTAACTAAACTTTCCAACGCTTAGATATGCGAAATAGTTCAAATAGAACGAGAGAAACAGTGCGGTAAGAATTCCACGGATGATTAGCGAACGATTGTGGATCATTCTGAAAAGAGAAGAATACAGAATGAATCTGTGTGTAAATCTAAGAAGAGTTCTCCAAACCAACTACTATTCTAAATTCTCGAATCAAACTCTCGTTTCAATCAATTTTTTCACTTTTGTCTTGAGCACGCCTCAACTAAATGACTCGGGGTAAACAATGTCCTACGCCTTTTTCAGTGTAGCACAGCAGCCACAAGAAAACAAAGAGTACTTGCACCCTAATCCTGACTAGCATTATCTATGCTCATTGCCTCTCATAGCAGCGTTTTCGCTTTGCAAAGACATACCACTAACTTCTCAAAAGAAGTTTGAGCTTCGCCATGTGCACTGGCACTAGTTGACTGAAGTAAATCGTCGTTGCATTGTTCTATCTAGAAAAACTGCATTTCTTAAGGCAGCGCTTTGAACCTATAATCCCGTAAAGAAACTACCATCTCACTGTCAATCCTTACTACCGTCTACAGGTCTTATCACAGTCAAAATCAGAAATTGAATACCATCTAGTAGGCACTTGTTCAACATCAAAGCGTTGCAATACCACTTAAAGTAGCCGATTCACTGCGGGAATACGACTATGCTGCACCCTAGACTGCACTGATAGAGGGCTTAAGACCGAACTTGACCTTGGTAAGGTATGGGAGTGTGAGCGGAATGTTTTTCACAGACCACAGTTGTGCCCTCCGTGTTCACCACCTTTCTTGAGGCTTATTTTCAACGATGCTTCTTTGAAGTGACACTCAATAGAGCACTACTATGCTATACCAGCCCCAAA
Source organism: Matsumyia berberina (assembly GCA_917880715.2). Taxonomy (NCBI): domain Eukaryota; kingdom Metazoa; phylum Arthropoda; class Insecta; order Diptera; family Syrphidae; genus Matsumyia; species Matsumyia berberina. The sequence goes on from OU862870.1 coordinate 124,132,293, forward strand.
AACAGCAGAGAAAGTGAGAAAGGGCACCAACATGGCTAAAATGACCTGAAAGCAAGCGCATCCTCACTTCAATCTGAAGCAGTCGCACTTGCGTTTCAGCAGGGGAGTACTGCTCGTAGATATACAGCTCAACAACACAATGTGTCTAATAAGATCCTGTATTGAGCCATATAGCACCACCGTAACTGTGCCGCTCTCTTGCATTAACCCCACAACATGTTACCCTAGGAACGGACCTGTGTGACTTCATAGAAATCTCAACAATCTTTCTTACTGTCAAATTCTTACGAAAAATGAATAAATACCTAATAATCATGCAGTACAGCATCACCAGCACCATCGAGTAAGCGAAACTGTAATCCAAAAGTTCTGTAATCGGGAAATCTCTCGCATGGAAGATCGTCGACCAGACCCATCCATTAAGACAGACCTGCAATGACAATCAATGTTAGAACGTATAGTTATGTATCGCCCATCTTACCATAGTAAATATGTGCCACAATTTGTAACAGGGACTATCCTTTCGAACCTCTCTCCTAAATTTCCTTAGCAACTTAAGATGTGTTATTAAATTCATAATAGAGAACACGACTGAAGCGGGTTCTTGCAGTCCCATATACCTTATAAAAGGCCACTGCAACAAGAAACAAATCAATACATTCCTTGTCCACAAACATGGAACATTACCTTTCCATAAAATTGTGGAACTTGCCATCCCCGTTCGAGAAATGCATCAACTGTTGTCCACATACAGTGATACTGGCATTCATCAACGCAAATCCAAAGGAACATCTCATCAAATACGGTTTGCTGATAGAATTTAACCGCCTGCTCTTGGATTCCCACACCATCTGAGGAGAAAAATCAGTAGTCGTACACTCAATTTATAAATAAAGATTCTTATTTACCATCGGTACAGTTGTTTCTTTCACAATTTTGTCGACAATTTCTAAAGAATTGTGTACGATCGCCATTGGAGCAGAGGCAGAAATTAATGGAAATTAAAAAGATTGTAGCAAGGAGAACATTTCGAAAGGCAATCATTGCAAACGAGGGAGGGAGGATCACATTATTTAATCAAGAAATTTTGGAACAAAATATTTAGCTGCCTTTAGTCCTAAGGGATGTTTAAAGTATTTTTTGCATTTTTCTTTCATTAATTTGACATTTAAAAATCGATTTGGTAAGTTATCGAAAATGACTGATATAATATAAGTGGGGAGTTACATTGGCATTTGAAGTAACTTATGATTTTCTGTAACTCCTCGGGTTTTACGGAGAAAAATCTACTAAAATCAAACTCTTCACTGGAATAAAATTCAAATTTCTGTTCTTATAGTTCTAATTTTCAGTTTTTTCAGAAAAGCTGTCATATTAACACTGTCGCCATTGTGAATTTACGGAATATAACAACTACCCTTGCCAAATGTAGCATCTCTGTGCAAGAGTCAGCTGTCAAGTTAATGTAAGCTAAAAGTTGGATTTTTGCTGCCTTTGCCAGCAATTTCTTTTTTACTATTATTTATTTCACATAAAACATTTTGTTAATATGTATAAAAAAGTACGATGTATTATACCTATGAAATGTGTCTACACTTCCACATATGAATTCTCGTAAGTTATAATGTGTATCATTGGCTACAAACAAGTAAAACGTTATATAACCCTGAAATAATAATCATAAACAAACAATTGGATTTCACAAATCATTTTAATTCTTATAAGTGTTAAGAGAAAAAGAATTTGTGGAAATAGAAAATGTACCCTTGATATTAAAGGCTTCTCTGCGCATGACAAAGTGACCTCGGTCGTGTGTAGGAAGTATTTATCAGGATGTCATACAACTTCTATACCACATGCTAGTGTTTATCTTTATTGAATTGTTTTTATATCTTTTCAGAACATCGAAGAGCAATAGACTAAGGTCGTATTTTTCTATCACAGACCTAACAAACAGAAATAAACATTATGTAAAGAAGGAATTGCTGGGGTGAGTACTAACAGGTAAAGATGACTAATGTGAGTTGGATAGGGGTCCGATTCGAAAGGCAATTGGCAGTTACAAGAGCAAGTAATGGTATGAGAGCCTGCTCTCATACAAAAAGTCTTGATTGGAATATAATTGGAATAAACGAATTCTACTTGAAAATTTTATTCCTGAACACTGTATCTTGGACAGACCTTCTCAGAGACTGAGAACCTCGCATATTGAATTTAGTAGAAGTTGTGAAGATAAGGTGGCAAATGAGAATTCACTTGCAATGATTCGTACGACCTCATCTTCGTAAGTATGCTTCAACACAAAGGCTTTGCTACCTAAAATAGTTGGTTTTGAGTACAAAAACGACCAACAGTCTGACTATTCTCTTAGTGGAACTTCAAAGAACGGCTGCTGTTGGTATTAGTGTTCCCGAAAGGTGCAACACGAATCTAACTAATTGTCCTTAGCACTTGGGGTATAATACACAGCCATTTGCACAGAGTGCGATGAGCTTCGTCCTCTTTGTTGCTAGCCAACTCCATATGCTGTCGAGGCGATGCATAAAGGGGAGTTTCTCCATCTGCATAGCTATCTCCTACATCTCTGCTATAATTTGCCGAATGTCCAATGTAGAATATAACTGCCTATCTCGCTAGAGCAGTGGTTTTGAAAGAAACGATAGAACCATGAGAGACAGTAAGCCTTTCCACCTTTATCCAATGCATTTCTTGATTCATTTATCCTTCTCCATACATTCACATGTTTGCCACATTTTATCTGTGTATTTTTTTCTTCCCTTTCAGTTACTCCATGGCCGAAATGTACGAGGTGGTGGCCGATGTAAAAAACTATCACAAATTCGTTCCATATGTGAAAAAATCGCACGTACACAGTCAGAGGGGAAACGAATTTCGAGCGGATTTAATTATTGGCTTCCCACCGATCAACGAAAAGTACACATCGCATGTAACGCTTTTAGAGCCAACTCTTGTACAATCGGTGTGTAAGGATGGACGGCTCTTTAACTACCTTCTCAACGAGTGGCGTTTCAGTCCTGGCCTCAAGGATATTCCACAGTCATGTGTACTCGACTTTAAAGTATCATTTGAGTTCAAATCTCTGTTGCATAGTAACATTGCCAATATATTTTTCGATATTATCTGCGATCAAATGGAGAATGCGTTTCAAACGGAAGCTGGTCGAAGATTTGGCTCACCATCGATAAGAAGTCATGTACTCTCATCGAAGCGTTCCTGATACAAATCATAATAAGGAGAAAAACAAGCAAACATTTTTTTTAAAATTTAATTATACACTGTTAACGATGGATGTAAGATGCTCCGCAAGTGAAATTAGCTCACCGGCTATGCTTGAAAACAAAATATATATTTTATATTTTAATATTAGAGATGACGCAGTCGTTATACAACTTTTATTTTGTACATATGCAGCCATGATCGTGATTGTAAATAAATCCTAACCTTACGAAAGTGAATTTGTGTTAATTTTTCTTAGGTGTCTACCTTTAAACTAGAGCATAGGATAGAAAAGTAAGAGGAGGGACTTTTTAAACGGCGCTAAAGTACCAATTAGGAGAGACGAAGGAGATACCGATGATGGGGAAACATAGAGCTATGTATGTAGATCATTCCACATTCGTGTTGTAGGGTAAACTAATGAGCATTCAAAGATTAACGCGTATTACGTGTGAAATACTGAAAGAGCAGATACAACGCGATAAAACAGTGAGAGGCATGAAACATTTCATCGATGTTCAAGCGAGTTTTGGTCTTTGCAATGTTCCTGTCACCAATGAGTATAAGCACACGATTTTAAATTCTATCCAGAATGTGCAAGACGGTTTTGGTGCACCAGACCAGATCTGAGCGTTTTATTCGAGTTTTGGGCGTATGAACGCCTCATAACTTGAGACCAGATCAAAAGGGGTAAAGTATTTTTTGCACCATTTGAGGAAATCTACGTTCCAGAGAAATGACATCCTATTGAGGTCCATTTTTGTCCAGAAGGGAAAACCACAGTGATCACAGAGTGTAAATTATTTGATGTGGATCGATATCTCGACCGTGTAGACTGCTCTATGTGTCTCCAGTCCAGTCTTCAGTCTTCAAAATGAAGGAGGGGTCTATAGTAAGACGAGTATATTCATTTCTCACCAGGTCCTTGACAGACACCCACACAAGATTTGTTTGAGCCACGAAACCATAATTTCCTCGAACTCAGACAACATTATTGGATGGATACCATTGATGCCAGATTTTCCTTCTCCATCAAATTCTCTCATCGTCATCTAGAGTCTCTGCCGGAGACTCCGCAATTCTCCATCCAGACTTGCTGCTGCCCGTTTGTCAGGCGAAGCATTCTGGCATCAGCGATGGCTTAGTCCTTATACCGGAGGTTCGGTCTTCCTGGTCGTCTCGAGCCTGAGGGTGGCGATTTCAAGATTCTCTTGACTGGAGCATTGTTTTCCATGCAATCGATGTGTCCAAGCCAATATAATCGACGAGATGTGGTCTTCTGAACTACATCCACATCTAGCTACAGCTCATAGAGTTCGCGGTTATATCTCCTCCTCCATCCGCCATCCTCACAAATAAAACCGAAAACCCGACGAAGTATTCTTCTTTCGAAGGCACTCGGCCCTATAAAGCAGGACTGGCAAGATTAGAGTCCTTTGGAGCAGCACCTTTGTCTTTCGTGTTAGGAGCTTCGACCCCAGTTCTTTTGGTAAAGCGAGGTAGCAGCGGTTTCCTAGGGTTATTCTTCGACGGATCATTCGTGGAGTTTACGTTTACTCCGAGGTAGGTGAACTCCTTTAATATCTCGATGTTATAGCTGTCGATAGCGATGTTTTGCCCTAGACGGTGAACAGATAGATCTTTGTTCGTCCACAGCATGAATTTGGTTTTGTCCTCGTTCATTGTAAGAACAACTTGCTTCGCTTCAATCGCCGCAAATGTTTCTACGACACAGCGTATCCCAGCAGCTGGATGGTCGTGTGGAAGACAGTGCCTTCCGTATGAGATTGAAAAACTCACAAGAAGAGTGCGTCACCTTGCCACAATCCGGTGCATGTTTGGATTAGATCCGAGAAAGTGTTTTTAGTTAGAGGCCTTTACTATTACCACTGTTACCCGTTTCGTAATTCGTCCATATGAAGCCACCCAAAAGTCCATCGATGAAAAATCTACGTTAAAATAAAACAATTAGTCACAAGTATATATATTATATGTTAATTTATTACTTTATTTAAATATCATATATGTTGTATGTATATATTTATCTATCCAGCAGAGATACAATTTATCTCTTGAGACTGTGGTTCACTTGTGTCTCAATATCAGTTTCTTAGCTTAACTTTGAAAAATTATTTAAATATTTTCAAGGAGAAAAAACACAAAAGAAGTTTTTGTTTTTTTTTAAATAAACTTATTTTGTTAGTTTTTAAGTACAAAGGTGTTTCAGTTTTTGTAGCTGCAAATAAATGAATTTTGTTTATTCATACAGTTGTCGGACAGTCTTGGAAATTACGAATTTATGCTTATTTTTCTGGTTAGATTTGTTTTTCTCTTCTTTTTTTTTTAATAATTTATTACAAAAGTTTTCTTTACTTTTTCTTTTCCAGTAGAAGAAACATTTTATTTTGTTTTAATTGACTGTTTTATATTTTATTTTTCTTACTTTTTAATTTGTTTACGTATATATATATATAAATTTATTATTATTTGCTTTTTTTTTACAAGTTAATTTTGTTAAGTTAAACAGGTTTTATTTTGTTATTAACTTTTATGCAAGGATCATGCCGCTTCTAGATTTTTTTTTGGTCCAAAAATTTATACAATTTTCATGTATGTTTGTGTATTTGTTTTAGGATCCATAATTCATTGAATTATGTTAGTGTTTTTTTTAGGAATCAGGCATTTCATTATTTATATATGTATCCTGTCTTACGAGCAAGAAAAGATGCTCGGAGTTGTTTGAAAAAAATGCAGCGGATTCAAGCTGGAATAGGTAGTGCACAGGGCTAAATTTAAAAAATTCGTTAACCTGGAGGGTTAACCATTTTATCGCACTTACAGTCGACCCAGAGGACCGTACTAGAGTTGTTCACGGCAATTTAAGTATGTACCAGGACCGATAGTCCAAATAATCATCAACGTCGACAGTCAAAAGAGCAATGAACGTACTAGACGATGTAAGTAGCAAATTCAAGGCAGTGTCCAATTGTTGCAGAATCTTAAAGAAAATAGTTGACATGCCACGAATCACTACATACTGGGTAGTGTTGTCATTGTACTGCGATAACAAGGGCAACGAAAAGCAGACAAAACTAACCTGAACCGCAAGGGAAGAGAAATAATAAACTCCTCTTGGTCCATCAGACGTGAATGCATAATATCGAGAGGTTTCTGCCAGAGGAAAGAGAAAAATAGAACCACAGCTACCTTCGGCAATGATAAACAGAGAAACGCGAATCTTAACATGATCACTGGATTAGGTAATAACTCAATCAACTGTCAAGGCCGTAGGTTTGGCAAAATACCTTTCAAAAAATGCAAATATTGCTCTGCAGAGTAATGATTCTACCAAGTGCAGGTCGGTCCACGACCGACCATTTATTATCTGCTCTACCATGCAGAAGAATTCTGAGGTACGTGACGATGGCCAATTCCAAAAGCAAAGTAGTAAAATGGCGAAAGTTGGTATGCATAAGTTCGTATAATGAGAAAAGGGGCAACAAAAGGAAAATAATAAGAGGAAGAAGCATTTCTTTAAGTTATAGCTGCCGAGTTGATCTAAGTCTACAACAGGACACAAGGTTTTCAACGCTCTAGCACAGGCCAGACCACAGAAGAACCAGAGATATTCTCCTTTTAAGCAGAGCATAAAATGAAAGTATCAGATAGTGACGATTTGCCGGTTCTGTGGAGAACAGGAAGAGGCCGCTGAACATATTCTGTGCGTAGGTCCAGGAGCTGCAAGGAAAAGATTACTCCACTTGACGCGGACCTCAGTCAACCCAGCGGAAATTCGGAAATTTGAACCTAAGGCTATAAAAAAAAAAGACAGACAGCTCGAAATGAGCCAAGGCCTAGCTTCTCGCTTCTCATGTTGCGCGTGTATGTATTGTTCGCACGAATGGAAGCGACCTGCAATTTATTGCCGACTCCGAACGGCGGATTGAGAAGCTCTTTCATGAGCACTCCCGGAGGTTTGTCATTCCTCGACGTGAGGTAGTGCCGCGAAAAATATTCGGTGTTCCTGGCTGGGGCTTGAACCCACGCCGCTTGGCCAGCAGTCTAACGCACTAACCACTGAGCCACGGCGACCACCTAAGGCTATACTGAGGTTTTTCAAAAGCCTCAATTTAACCTCTTGTTAAACCATATGAGCCACCACAATAGACCTCATAGGACGCAGTGTGCATTTAGGGCCTCAAATACAGAACAGAAGCAGGGCACAGCTACAATTAGTCAGTGGCATCTCCTCTAGCCACTGTCTTCTGAGAAAGCATGCTAAAAGATTGGGGCTCTCAACTACATATGTTTACAACGACCTTTGCCCCGCTGAGGACATAAGGCAGATAATATGTGAATCACAGGAAATTGCCAAGACATGCATGAAACTTCTCGGCAGCTATTTCTTCAATAATCCGGAGGAGCTAGGCTATGAAAGCTATATAGAAACATGGTACAATTCTGCAGGGAAATCAATTGGCTTAGGTTTTGCCAATTGGTTTCACAGTGATCGCGACCGGCCCACTATGGTCTTATGCTAGCCCTGGCTATATAACACTACTCTTCCTAATCTAACCTACCTAAAGAGTTGATCAAGTATTTTGGATTCTCGCAAGCGAAATTGTTTTTACAACGATTAGCACAGCGAAACTTAATGTAGTAGAAAAGGTATTTTCTCCACTGTTCTTACGTATCACGGTACATCAACCAAATGAATTTAAATGGACACATCGAGCATTAATCCGCATCGAGAGACAGAATAGGCTTAGAGGGTTTTTTATTTCTCATTAACTTTTCATTTTTAATTGTATAAATACTTAAATGGAATGTTTGCATTATAATTTCTTTTCTCGTTTAATCATTATTATTTGTTTTTATTTTATAAAATAAATTAGTAACATTATAAATAGAAGATATGCTTTTTAATTAATATTTTTACTATTCTTACCTTAGTTTCTGTGTAGATTATCTATTTGCTTATTGTATTGGTTATTTCAAATTTATTACTTAACTTCTTTCAGATTTGAATATACATATGTACATATGTACGCATGTAGAAGTATGTAATAAAATTTATTTTTACAATTTCACTTATGTTTTCTCACTTTCAAGGACTAATCTTAGTAAGCTCTCTAGTAATTTACATTTGTATGTATTTTTTTCTACTTTTCATAGTTTATTATCGGTTTAAGGTTAAATATATACAGCGGCCATGAAGTAAAAAAAAAAACAAAAAATAAAAACGCATTAAAGCTAATCAGGACAAAGCGAAGTAAACAGATAATAATTCGCAATAAATTCGTTAACATAACTCTGTTATATAAGAAAGTAACTACACCGTATTAATAAAGCAAAAAGGAAACAAAACAATAAAACTTAACCATAGGAAAATAAATAAAAAAAAAAAAAAAAATATAAAAGAAAATTCAATCTGTTTAGCAAAGGTTAGGTTTTTATGTTATAGTGAAAGAATCAATGTTTGTACTCTAGAACTACTTAAATTCTATGAAGAAACGAAGAGAGACTTGGAAGGAGAAATTCTTGCCACTTGACGACTGCTTTGCCAATGATAAATGGAATTAACTAAAAATTTAAACGGATGTAGAAAAACATATCTAGTTCTGTTCACGAATAAAAATACATTGCTGTATAGAATATACCTAACGCTGCCATCTATCCTCCAATCGGGGGGTTAATCTCCCATTTCAGGCCAAAATCCCCCATTCCCCGGGGGGATGCTAAAATATCCTCCAATTGAAACCAATTACTGTACATTTCGACAACAGACATTTTCGAACGCACTCATCAAACTTGACAACAACAAACTACAGCGAGAGGTTTACATGGGTCGATTTTCGCTGTGGGGCAGAACCTGTAAACCTCTCTTATCATATCATAAACGTGCGACCAATGCGGTGAAGAGTTCAACTTTTTCGATTTTTGAGATATTCAATCGAACACTGAACGAAATATTGAAACATTTTCTTGAATATTTTCTGCTTAGAACACCGAAATCATCAGAACTTAGCGTCTCGGGAACACCCCTCATAAGCGGACAAATTTCTCAAAACCGTCGGTGTCGGCTTATGAGAGAGTACACTGTATTTTATGAAATTTCCCCCATTGATTACACAGGCCTGCAAATAATTGGGTCATGTCAGTTGTTGGCAAACTGAGGGTCATTTCTGAAGTAGATTTTTGCGTAGAATCCGAATCCGGGTTCAGGATTTTGAGATATTTGAGGTTATGTACCCAAAAAATGGCTAATTTTGAGGTTATGTACAGGGTGCGCAAATTTTTCTTGGTCTCTATCTTCAGTTACATCATTTAGCACTACTCTTTAGATCAGAAAAAATTTGCGCACCCTGTACATAACCTCAAAGTTAGCCAAAAACGTAATTTTTTTTGGTACATAACCTCAAATATCTCAAAATCGTGACGTGATGGGACAATTGTGACTACGGATTCAGATTCTACGCAAAAATCTACTTCGGAAATGATCCTCAGCTTTTCAACAACAAAACCATGTTGGCCAATAAAATCCCCCCAATAACTCTAAAATTGAGTGATTTATCCCCCATTCGGCCCGAAAAAAGATGGCAGCGTTTATATACCGCATAAAAGAATGAATTGACTTGGAAAGAAAACACTTTTCTTTCGCGGGGCGGACAAACCCTACTGGAGTACTCAGACTCAGATTGGTTTATTCAAATATCAGATGGAGAACTGCACTCCACTGTTCTGTTTATTTTAATATCGAGGTGGAGACAAGCTTAGGTCATCATCACTCACCATCCGTACTCACATGATCCGAGCAAGGGCAGGACAATCACAAAGTCCTGTCACATGTTCACCTCTACACAGGCGTCACGTAATCCTAATACACTTGGGTATTTGACAAGAGTATTTTCACTCGTAAGAACCCCCATAAGTTGTGTGCATTCTTTTCTACTAAGAGATAGAAAGAATACCGCGGATTATTTACAGATGTCGGAACGCATTTATTTAGCTCGCATTCATCCTGGAGAGTCGTGATTGTAACTGTAACTAAACTGCTAATGAAAGCTCTAGGACGTAAGCAAACCCAAAGTAGGTTCAAATCATAAGAAATCTTTTTCCAAACATTACCAAGCGAGCACATTAAAGATCGAACTTCCTGTTTCCACATTGTGTTCTCAGACCTAAGAAAAATTCAATGAGCAGAGCCTTCCAACCGAATTCAAAAAGGGGTCATGCGCAGCTTAACTGTCGCACTACTCTTCATAGTAACAATAATTATACCTGACTGATCCCTATCCTAGATATTGATTTATTTAATTCTACTTCATTGAAACATAATGGCCGAAACCAAAACCGTTAAAAGAGTTCACCAAAACCCTGAAAAGAGAACTACAATCCATAACACAACGATCGCTGTAGAGAAGCCAGTATCATACCCTTCCCAGTGGTTTGCATCTCACCCTGGCACAAAACCACCGATCATTGTTCCAGCTGATAAGAAGGCCAGAATCGAAGATTTATATCGGACAATTATAATCAACTATCCGGCAGGAAGCCTTGACGTCAAAGTGGTTGTCTCATTCCTATACAGAGTTTTCACAAACTCCACGATGATTTTGGAAACTAACTGGGAATCTTTCGGATTAACGATCGGTAGGAGAGGGGCTGCAATAAATGTCAGTCAACTAGTCCATTTCCAAGAGACAGAGACTCCCACCTCGCTGATAACCGGTCCGGACTCCTAAGATGATGACTTGTTGGTCCAGCCAGTTATCGGATTTTACAACTAAGTAGGTCAGACTACAGAGAAAGATTTATCAAACACATCGGTGGCTTGATAATTGGACCTAACCGGAGTTTACGCACTTTACCAAAGTTGGTTAAATTATAAGCCCTTCAACCAAGTAATGGCCGCAAATGACGTGTACTTGAACGAATTCCCCACTCACAAATTTTCTCAAGAACGGATCGGGACTATTTCTTCAAGGTTTAAAGATTGTACCACTCTAGTGGACACACACTCGACAATCACGAAATTAGGAATTGATATAATCGATCTCTCCGAGTGGATTTGGACAAACAAGCTAGCGAATCAATATGAGCAGGTTGTTAAAGTTGGAGAAGAGGTGGACAATCCACGTTCTTACTTCATGTATTTCATGGAACTGGGGTTGTCTGAAAAATCCCCCTACTCAACCACAGCAAACGGGGATCTCCATTTATTTTACCATACTATCGGCGTAACGATGAACCAGGATCGAAGTAAAAATGCTCGTTACATTATTAACGCTGAGGTTCATAATGTCCTCGCCAACGCTGTCGTCCTGACCTACGTCATGGGGACATTCGCTTCATTTTCGCAACAATACTCATCAGATGGGGTTCCACTAGATCAATATTTCACATCATCTGATATAGAAGAGCTGCCCGAGACCAGCGCTCCATCAGATCCGAGCCCCGGCAGCTGGCTTGGCTACATCAAACAGAATAATGGGAAATCCCTCGCTTTATTCAACAAAAGGCCGTCGCCCAATGGCAACTCCATCCGAACTCAAGACAGGATAGTATCGGACTCTTTTTATACGAGATTGCAAAATCCTACATCTTAGACGAGGAAACTACCACAGTTTAGGCTTTCGTCAAAACCACTTCTTAACACGAGGAAAGTCGACTGGAAATGTACATAGCTGAATCGTAAACAGAACAGTCACAGTCGACAGCTATTACTTCAAGGTAGGTAGGGGACTAACCAACTAAGGTAGTAAGAAGAATAACTCTTGCCAATCGCTGCTCCTTTGGCCTAAGAAGGCAATTGACTAATAAGGTCGAATCCCGAAAAATTAAGGAGACTCCATACAAGATCTTGATCATGCCAGTCCTGGACTCCATCGAAAGCGGATGAAGATATCCTTGGTTTCTTCGAGAGAAAAATTCGTCGTAAGATATTTGGTCCCGTTTTGCGTTGACGGGCTCTGGAAGAGAAGATCCAACCATGAACTTAACGAGTTGTACAATGAAATCGCCCTATTCAATAAGATACGAATCCAACGGCTGAGACGGGGGGGGGGCATGTAAAGCAAATGGACACAAATGTCCATTTCGACTCTGTACCTTGAGGGATGGGGCAGTAGAGGAAGTCCTCCCCTAAGGTGGTTGAGGTCCCCAACTTGGAGTGCCTACGCAACTGGAGACAGTTTAGGACAATGCTAACTGTAGGGGCTGGTTGGTTGAGTCCAGGTTTCATCCCGAACTGTAGCGCCACCTAAGTAAGTAGATAAGAATTATCATGAGAGAAAAAGTGGTTCGTCCAAGAGAAATCTGACCTCAAAGACATATCAAGACAATTGAAAAAAAGCTAGAAAGAACTGAGGTACATCGCCAAGAACCGCACACGAAGGCGGATAGTCGTGATGGATGCGGCAAATTGAATCATATGACGCGCGAGCCAATTTTGGCAGGAGTTTTGATATAGAGCGGCAGCCGCGTGCGCTCGTCGATCCAGTCGACACAAACAGTGTTCGCCGAACAATATTGAAATATCTGTTGGCTCTTTGCCGCGCATTCGAACACTAGAAACATTAAAATAACGTCCCTACTGCGCGCGAGAAAAACATTGAAAAACCCTTGGCACGCACTAAAAACCCACAGCTATTGGATCGACGCGCGGCATGTTCGAGCGCTCCAATGTTCGGGTTGCCGCGCGCTCCAACCAGATATCCATTATGCGCGGCTGCTACGCGCGCCAATGTTCGAGTGTTTGCCGCGCGTAGTCGATACCCAGCTTTAGAATCCCAGTCTAAACGCATTCTACGTCATACACGAACAAGCTGTGGTTCTAAGGTACACATGTATACCACTGACTCTCGAAACATAAGCATTAAAGAAAGAAAGAAGACAAATACATGAAACAAAACTGGAGAGAATCAGTTTCGGCAATCTGAGAGAGGGCTATATAGGGTCACAGTGACACCTAGGTTCGCCTGGTCATTGGAATTTATGTTGTAGTGAACATTGTTGACTCCTATCTATTCCATTCTGTTCTTTTGTTAGAACATTCTTTTCAAAGTACCTTCCATTTATGAAAGTATAGTATCCATAGCCAGTTCAAAGTGAATTACAACCTTCGGTTCTCTTCGTTTCTTAGAATAAAAATTATAAATCTACATAGCTAATGCGATTCTTCGTTAATTAATTAATAGTTGAATGTATATATATGATAATTCTTCTTAAATAAGGTACATAATTCGAAGAGCTGCAAACAAATGTATCAACTGTGTTTAAAACTCAAGAGCTATCCATGCTGTGTTCCATCACAATCGATACGTTTCTTCAAGACTTTCAAGTGCTTTCAAAAAATAAAATAAAATAAATAATTGTACAGCTCGTGTTTACCGAAAATAGAAAGCTACAGCACCAGTAGTAGAATCGTTTAAGTAAAAGAGGTAATACATTTCGTCCACGTTGACACTGAATATAAAACTCGCAATTGTAACTAAACTAAATTGTTTTCTTTTTTTTTTTTAAATAAAATTCGGCGATGCGCACGGTTGGATGTAGTCGGCATATTATGAAGACCACATTGTGCGCCACATACATAAAATAAAAATAATACGAATCGTTTCAAACATAACAACAACACTCAATTGAACAATACCGAACAATATCACTAGTCTGCTAGTCGTGCAATAAAATAACTTTTCACCTCACAAACAATCAACAATTGCTTTCGCAGTTGTTTTTGTTTCGTTTTAGTTGTGTTTTGCTCGTTTACCAAACATATAACCTTTCCATCGTTCAGCTGTTTGAGAGATAATTGGATCTGAATCGATGGTAGCGAGAAGGAGGAGCTGGCTTACGTGCGTTGCATGGTAGGTCCATCGAGCTAGGTTTGGTGCTATACCTGAAAGACAGAAGGTAGTTGGTGGTATGCATACTTGTTTGGCTTTTCACAAGAAAGCTGATGAGCTTTGTAAGAGAAATGCCTCTGAATTGATGTAGTGAAAGGAAATGGAGTAGATATTGATTAAATCCTTCTGAAAGACCACAAAGCTGAGAAAAGTCACATGGAAAAAGCGGAAAAAGTGGACAGAAATGACTGGAGGGCGCAATTTACTTACCTAAGCTCAAATGTCGCAAGTCATAGCTAGTTCCAGAGCCAGTGTCGTATAGCAGCAGCATCTTTTTCAGGGAAAACATTCCCTGATTGAACAGTTTCCCAGCCTCCCTGGCGATGCCTGCCGGAGCTGTACAATTTAAATCGTACAACCCAAACAAGGAGTATATAAATCCATTCAAAACAAACGACGCTGGAGTCGTTGGGTATTCCTCATACCTACCAAAACAATGTACATTAGACAATTAAAAAAAAACCCACAAACGAAACCTGTCTTACCAATAATATTGGCCCATGAACTGTGCCAGCACACCGCCTTCTTTCGATAACACCTTGTAAGGTTTAAGTCCATTCATTGCCGCTTTCAAGTATCGCCTGTCACCGCCAGATTGCCAATAGGCTCTAGCTAATACCGATATCGCATGGCCCTGTCCCATCGCCGACAACCAACCCGGCTTCAATTCCTGGAATCCCAGCAGATTTCGTTTAACTGGATTCGGCCAGCCGCCAGTTCTTCGATCTTGATTGTTCACAAACCATTCGGCTGCATCGTAAAAGTGCGCCAGGTGATCGTACGTCGATAGGGTAATGTTGTCGAAAAATCCAGTGCCCAGGAATGATATCGAAGCAACTTTCAATTCACTTCGGCGAACTTTCGCTTTTTTGTCGGGACTCGCAAGACCCTTTTGCACATCTATGAGGAGATCCCGAGTGAGGCGTCGCCAGCGGTTCACAGATGTGCTGCCGAGCCCGTAATAGATGTTCTCCTCCTGCACACTGACCACCAAATCAGCGATAATATAATACACGTTGTACGTATGTTTTGTTTCACGATTTTGCAGGGTCACCATGAGACTACTGCTGTTTGTCACCAGCAGGAGATCAAGACTCAGCACTAGATCCAGTGCGTGGTCGACATTAATACTGATCGCACTCTCATAATCGGTAGCCGTGTCGAACTGCACAATTGTGGTATTAAACTTCGGGTGCCATATACGTGTGAGATTACTCGTCTTTGGGGTGATCCATTCCATTTGATTGGCATCGGCGTCCTCAAATGTCTGTAAAAAAAAAAAATTTCACATAACCAGAGTGAGGTACAATGCAACATTTTCCACTTACCTTCCGCCGTGGCTCGGGCTCAGTCAAATTTTTGCTATAATGTGACAGTGCAAACTGTGCAATTTGCGTTGGATAGAAGTATCCACGTTTCTCCCATTGTGTACTGATAGGCACTCCCTCAGCAGCGCTGATACACTTCACCCTATCCCGAACCTATTACAAACAATAATTTTCAATTATGCCACTCTGCCATTCCAACCGAACTCACCTCCACATTGTAGTTCTCGAAATACATAAACAGGCCCCTCGAATCGTATTTCCCCTTGGGATAGTTTATTTTCGCATCACTATGTGACCAAATAAATCTAGTCACTTGATTCTCCGTACTAAAATCACCAAATACTTCAAAGTAACTGCGAAGGAATGAAAACGGCACGTAGACCTCATCGTTTTCTCGTTTACAAGGTTTCGTGTACTCTTGATTGATCAGACATTCGATTTGCTGGTAATCACCATTAGCTGTCGCTGACGAAGAACTACTGTCGTATATTCGATGATCCCAGTGTCTGACTAAAATATGTGGCAAGCTAAAGTCTGAGCAGCGCATATACACTGATAGTGTAATCACAAAGACCGCTACAGATAAACAAAGGAAGACCGCCTTCGGATTCAAACGCATAATGAAGAAGAAAAGTGGTTCTCTCTGAAATTAAAGAAAAGGAAAATACTTTAATCACAATCCACCACAATCACCAGGAGGCCTAGAGGTACTGACGATACGAATGGGTTAGAGCGATGCTTGAAAGCTGAAAAAATTACATTTAGCTGCGACGATGTATCTGTGAGGGAGTTGGCGTTGCACTGCCTCTCATGTGGTCACTTGTCGTTGACGATCTACTAAAGAAACTAGAAACCCTGAGCACTAATATGTAGTTACGCAAAATGTTCAAGTGGAAACTATCGAAACCAACACACCGATGACTCCGATTGATTGAAGCCAATTAGTCCTTGCACAACGTAAACGAATACTCGTTCACACTGGGCAATTCGCGACCATTTTTCAACACACAGAACTTTGCCTTTCCCCGAAATAACAGGATTGTTATCTTCTTGAGCTTAATATTTTTACTTTTCTTAAGGTTACACTATAGTCAGAGGTGGACCTGGGCCTTATCCAACAAACGTCTCCAGCCAGCTCGATCTTAAGCCAGCTGGCTCTAGTTTCGCACGTCCAGTTGGTTAAGGTTCCCTTCCACTTGTGTGCACCACCTGAGTCGCGATCTTCCACTACTGCGCCGTTCCTCGGATGTGGATTCGAAGATTTTCCTTGCCAAAGCATTGGTGTCCATGCGCTCTGCATGACCCAGCCACTTCAACCGTTGGACCTTCACTCTTCTGGCTAAGTCGATGTACAGCCCATATAGTTTGTCGTTGTATCTCCTCCTCCGTTCACATTCTATGCGTATGAAGCAGTCAAGAGCGAACTCATCTACTTTTGACAGAATCCATGCATCTGCGCCGCAGAGCAGGACAGGGATGATTAAAGTCTTTTTAGGGTTCACTTTAGTTGTTCTGGTTTGCTACTCAATTGCCTTCTTAGCCAAAAGAAACAGCAATTGGCAAGAGATTCTTCCTTTGATCTCAGCGCTAGAGCCTAGGTAGTCAAAGTCATTAACTACCTACAGTGAGTACAAGCTCTTCTCTCCCTCATTATCCTGCACAATCCACTTGATTTGTGGCCACATCGTCCTCGTCGTTTTGCATTCACGACCTACTGCGACTCTGGCTTGCAAAGCGTGTGGTCGCTCCCGTTTCATTTTTTTCAACGTATGTTCGTCCCGACTGCCTTTTGATTAGCGAGCACTTATAGGTCATAGGTTTGGGACAAGAGAACTTACATATCCTCCCTAGACATTTGTTGACAACACATTTACGATAGATTGTCCATCACCCTCTAGGTTTCGCTGAGTTAGGATGAACTTCAAATCTAGATGAGAAAACTCGCATAAACGTTTTCTCATCTAGATCCGAACGACGGTTTTTCTTTGTCATCATACTGCCTAAGCAGCAGAACGGCTGACAGCCAGGCGGCTATTAAAGCAATTTCTGCTATTGAAAAAAAATCCAAGCTAGTCCCACGTTGTCGCGAAGAGCTTAAGGTTCTTGGCTCGCAGCACAGTGTTACTCTCTGCTGGGTTCCTTGTCAGAGGAACATAACCGGAAATGAGATGTCCGACGAGCTTGCAAGAACAGGATCTACAATGGATCAAAATCGAGCACTGCAATGAATTAAGCCTCCACTCTGCAATCTCGGGGAGCGAGTGGAACGCAGGACTCTCTCGCAGGTGGGAGTCGCTCACTACCTGTGATATATCAAGGAAACTTTGGCCAAAATACGACAAAGCCAGAACCAAAAAGCGTTTGAAGCATGACAGAAAATCACTGTCAATATTGGTAGGTGCATTCAACGACCACAACCTTCTAAGAAACCACACAGTGAAATTTAAACTCAATGATGACAATATATTTAGGGGCTGCGGTGACGAAGAGGTTTAAGAGCATACTCCTCATTTTCTTTGCCACTGCCCAAGCCTATGTCACGTGAGAAACAGAACATTAGGAAGACATTATTACCAGGACGTAGAAGAACTACCTGATATTCCAATAAACGATCTTTCCAGGTTCCTAAAGACATCACCGAGGTAGAAGCCCGGTAAAGCCGGAACCAACTCACATGGGCGTCACAATGGGTCCACAAGGTCGAGTGCTTACTCCCTCATCAACCCAGATACCTAACCACATCTCTTCCACATGTTCGATTACACTTCCACCTTCTGTCTCTAATTGCGTGATGCAGCGAGTTTCAATCTGTAACTCCTTTTAAGGTCAACTGCTGTTGAATGTCGGCAGACAAATATGTACACGTGCCACCAGAACAATGTCATTAGCACAATCAAGATCGTTAAGCTTCGGATTGTATTGCCATTGTATGCCTTTGTTTGTTTCTGCCATCAATCTGTCCAATACTACCAGAAACAGTAGTACACCCCCTTGCCTTACTCCTTTCTTTATGTTGAACGGAGTTCTTTCGAACTTTGTATGGCGCATATCGTTATCAGAATGCCAAGGTTCAGCAGAGTACTTCAGATATCTTCCCTGTCAATCATATTCAAAACTTTTTCAAAATCAACCAACAAGAGGTAGATGGGTGAGTTTCATTCTACAGATTTTCGATGATGGTTCACAGTGTATCGATCTAATCAAGACACTTTAGGAAATTAGATACTAGATGTAGTAAGGTATTGGAATCTGCTCGCACCAGCACTCGAAGATTGTCCTTGATGACGAACAGGTAAGCAAACAAAAAGTTAAAGACCAAAAGCCACAGAAAATTGTATCCACATGGTTGCCTCTAAAGCAACATAAACCCACTGACCACTAGTCTCAAAAGATTCAGCTTCAGTGCATGTTCTCTTATGTTGTTTCCGGTGTTAACCTTGAACTTTTGAAATTTCCGCATGATAAGGAAATTAGTTTTATTCTTCTCGGACCGACTGTGGTGTTTTTTTTTTTTTTTTTTTCTTACTTATGCTTGGGCACACGCAGTGGTTTCTGATAAAACGTCAAAGTGTGTCGAATTTCCATGAGCCATTCCATTTTCTCTTTGCAGTTGGTGAAATCAAATTTCAGAGATTCCGATCTCTGGCTCACTGTGCCGCACAAGGGCAAGTAAGGCGAATTTTTGATTATTATTAAATATCATGATTTCAGCTGATGTCTGCAGCAGTATACAGGGTATCGCATTCGATATCTGTGACCTCAAAAGTATTTTCTCACATCGTTAGGCGCTGGCATTTAGAAGGAAACGCTTAAGGGTTCACTAAAACTGTTGAATTGCTATTTTTTTTCTACGACAGGAAGTCTCAATGTTGGCTGCTGTAAATCCTAGTTCTACCTTAAAGATTTTGACGGACATCACACAAAATTTCGTCCAACAAACCGGAGACCCTTTGTACGATCTCGTCATTTCACCGATTCACAACATCAGTCGAATGGGTGCACACGTTGCTCTGTCTAAGAAGCCCTGTGTGACTTGGGAAGACCCTATGCCATCTGTCTCTAAAACGGTACCCGACGATTCTTTGAATCAGAAGGAACTAACTTATTAATACTCACTAATCAATTTTGCAGTAACTCATCCCTTACAAGCGATTTCCTTAATGAAATACGTGACCAAAATAGGATCTTTCCGGAGCATGACGCTCCAACGAAAAGAACCTATTCAACGCTAAGATTGATTAAAATGTATGGGAGCTACTCGCCACTATGTTCTTATGAACCAAGAGTGGTATATTTCCACAAGGACAGACTCAAGCCATAAGTCTTAGGCTTCCGGCATGTGGACGAACGTCGTATGGCACAGAGCTCACCAACATCACCGTGATTTGCGGTCATGCCCCACAGAAAAGAAGGACGACGCCACCGAAGAATCTTTTTACGAGCTGCAACTTGTGATTCTAAGGCTAACAAATGAAAAGGCTTCGCCTGTAGAGTCAACAGGTTAGATGAAACCAACAGTGTCTCAGCCTAAGTAAGTCAAAGAGTCTCTGGATAGAATCCAAAATCCTTGAAATTTAAGCCACTTGTAGCTGAACGTAGCCATCAATGTTTTTCTTCAAAGAAAAATCCAAAGCTGTCCATCGTCCATCAGCCAGAAACAGTGACGGTACAAGAAATAAACCAAAATCCTTGCGACGAAGAATTTGTCTCTTGACAAGATTATCAGAAACAGAAAGAGGACCAAGCCAACGGATGTTATTCGTTGCTAACGAAGCGAATTACCACAAGTAGGCGAATCAGACAACGTCGAACATCTCCATCAAGGCAGATGCGGTAGTTTCTATGCTAAGTGCAAAGAGGGTGAAAGAAGTTCAACACCCTGCCAGTCTAGCAGTTTGATAGTTCACCTTACTGGCGCTACAGTTCGGGGTCTACCTGGACCTCAACCAAGCAGCGTCTTTGACCAGCTCGATCGTTAAACAGTTGGTTAAGGTTCATCTTGACGATTGGTACCATCACCTCCACGCGGTGCTTGCTTTATAGCTATCTGATAGTAAAAAAACGACTGTACTACTATACATGTGGAACTGAATACTTGAACCTGCGTCAGCACATCTACATACGTGAATTTCAGCACGCAGCAGTTCTCTCGGTTTCAGATCGTAATGAAAGAATGGGGCAAGCTAATGTCTTGGTCTGACTAAGTAAATCGAACTCTTGTAACTTTAGTTTGCAAATGTCCTGCTCTCGCTGTAGACCATAGTCGAGAAATACGCATCCTTTAAAGAAAAGGATAGCAATGAAAAGGAGAGAATATGGTTTCACGGATTCATTATTCTTATAGAGACCGACAAAGAGGTAACTAAAGTTCCATGAATTCTCACTTACTTATGATAGCCCCACAGTTCGACGAGACTTTGGGCATCAACCAAGTCTAAGATTAACTAAATTTGCTTCTTTGTATGCACACCACGTATACCTATTGCCTAGTCATCATTCCTGACTAAACCAGATGAAAATTATCGCAGTGACTAATAATTACAATACAACTAACCATGGGTGACATTATTCAAATGTTACTGATAACAAGCTGGATTTCCCTTGCGTTTCACTTTTCTTCTTATCAAGTCGAGCCCCCGAGAAACAGTGCCGCCCATCTCAAGCCAATCCAAGCGGTTTGATTGAATGAACATACCGCAACTACAGGAAACAAACTTTTCACTCACACTCTCCAGCTAAACAAATGCAAATCAATCATGACAGTATCATCAGAGTAAACACACAGCGTATCCAAGAGCACGGCTAAAGCGCAAATTTTATCACACCAACGTACATTCCACGGCCAACTATGTACACCCTCCAGCTTGGCTAAGTAAATATAAGTTTATTTTTAAAAACAATGCCATACCATCGGTTCGGTTCGGTTCGGTTCGCCTATGATCTCATTACTTTGGCGAAAAAGTATCACGACGAGTGCCGATATTTTTGCTCAACAACAATCAATTACCGCACGATGAATAATGAAGCACAGATGTTCCACCAAAAACATATTCAAATGTGCCAAGTGCGATAGAGGATACGTTCCGGCGATCGTATAAATCAATTATGTGTCCGTACCGTATTTTGTGTAATTTACTAGACAAACAAAGTTAATGTTGTTATTACCGTCGACGACAGACCCCAATTGCTCACTGTTGCCCACAACCCACAAGTCCACAAGTGAACCAGTTGTACGAGCTTTTGCGGCGCACGAGTCCCACCACAACCACCCTCCGGAATCGGAATGGCCCGTCAAAGACAAGTTTTTTTTTTTTACGATAATTTGCGAAAAATTTGCATTTTTTCTTTCTCTAATTGTCGATACAATTTATTGCGCTCGCAACATACGGCCGTCAGTGGACACCGGCTGGTGGCTTAACGAACGAAAAAAAAAACCTTGTCGCACAGTTAAAGTTCAGCGAATGCAAATAGGCAGTGGTCTGCAGCGCGAGTCGGAAAATTCATGGAATTCACAAATTAGGACAGGAGACTATAAAAAGATTCCAAGACGATTCGTCATTCGAAGAACACACAGGTAGAAAGGGACCTGTTTCCCACCTTGTGGTAGTGGAAAAGCCATACCTTACGGCGATCTGTGAATCGGATCCACCCTAAATAAACACTTCCGACAGGGACAACTACTCACCTTGTTATTGCTTGCAGCTGAGAATTTATATTTGTTGGTAATTGGCCGTAATTTCGCCAACACCGAATACTTCGGTTTATTTTTAGTTTTTAAACTGGCAGACATTTGATGCCAGTTCTTTTTTATTAGTTGTTACTTTTTTGCTCTTATGATTTTGCCGTTTTTGTTTTTTTTTTTTTTTCTTATTTGTTTTTGTTTATGAGTTTACATTTCAGTGAAGAAGGTGTAATGTTTGTTTTTCCATTGCGCCTCACAGCAGCATAAGGCAGGGTTTTAAATGGCATTTCTCTTGCACAATCACATTGTTAAATTGTAATTTTTGCGGGTTATCACTTGGTTTACACTTTATGTAGCATATTTGTTGGGAATTTTGTTAATTTTCGATAATATTTTCGAAGGAAAAACACGAATTTACGTGGCGATACGAACTTTTCCGAACATATTTGCTGGTGGTCCAGGTGATTTTGACAATATGGGGATGTGCAGCTATTGCGTAGCTGTCAAAATGTGTGGGCGGGCTTATATCGAAATTGCATGAAATATCGATAAGGTGACAGTGAGATGGGCTGTGTTAAACGAATGGTAAGGTAGTGTTATGGCGATAGGAACAAATTTTTTTTGTGTATTATTTTTTTGGAAATGTTAATTAAAAATAAACATTGATAACAGTCGCCGGTGTGGAAGTAGTGCATTGGAATGCAAGCTCTAGTAATAAAAGTGGTGATTCCTTGTAACTTAATCAGAAGATTAGTGCTTAACCGCCATTTTGAAAAAAACAGGACTCACTAAACCTGGTTGTTGAATTGTGTATTCGTATGATATCGAAGCCATTGATTTGACTATCTCATCATTCAAACTGCGGGTCAAAGTGATTCAATACATGGAGTCACTACCGATACGATCACCTATCTCAATGCAGTCTGCGCTATACTCTTGGTTTTTGGTGCTGGTAAGTCGATATTTTTTTGTGGTATCACAATGGACCAATCTGGTCTAAGCGAGCCCCTGTCTGAACGGGGGCATCCACCTGACCTGACCTAAGTTAACCAGTTGGATAATGTCCCGAACGATTTGGCCTACTTATAAAGAGAACCGGACCATCGAGCTCCTTAGGAAGACTCGCTTAGATATCGCCAAAATCATAGTAATGAGTATGAGCCACTGGACAATTTAAGACCACGCACCTTGTTGGCATACTTTTTAACACATGATATCATAGCTATATAGATCAGAATAAGAGAGAAACCCTCGTTCAATCCCTCTGCAAATGTCCGACTCTAGCTAGATCTGCTTAAAATGTCGCTTATCAGCACCTTTATCGGTGTATTTGCCAGCCAGATGGTAAGACCTTTTTTCGAATATCTTTTGGAGGAGATGCGAGGACAAAGAGCACAAGGAATCAATCATCCACTACCTCTGTATCGGTCCAACCCTATACCAAAGAAGAAGAAAATTTAGTGACATTATCTGGTACCACAAAGGACCTACCTTGGCCTATTATGCTTATGCGTTGCCAGTCAGCTCGATCAATAACCAGCTGCCTCTAAATTTGTTGGTTAAGGCCCTGAATCGCTGTCTTTCTCTAGCGCGCCCTTAATCTGGGGTGGATTCGAAGACTTTCCGGGCTGGAATGCTGATGATGTGTATACCCAATTCGAATTCTATACCTAGGCCCAACCATTTTAGGCATTGTATCTAACCGAGTTAATACAGCCGAGAATACTTTAACCGTGGAAAAGTTTTTTTTAAATTCGAAATTTCAAATAATCAACTTTACTACTTAACCATCATTGCAAGAAAGGACCTTCTCTCAGTTCGAAAGAGAAAGCTTTTTTTCTGTTTTGAATACGTGTATTTTCGGCGCATGCCTCTTTCTTACTTTTTGAAAATATCTATCGAATTGGAGACTACACCTCAATGCTTCCCACACAATTTTCGTAATAGTAAAGGATACATATCAAACTCTACCCAAAAACAGGATTCCAATTCATATGATCATTACAGATCCGATTGCATTTTTATATAAATTGTAATCTAGTCATTTGGATGAAAGGACCTAAGCATTTGTTTGAAAATCTCTTTCCCTTTCAGAATATTTCCACATAGTTTCACTTCAGAGCTTATTTGTTGTGTTATTTACGTTTGAAGAGCGGTTGCGTCAAGCATTTCGTGGATAACCATGGATGGGTGGGTGTAGTTATCTCTTTCGAAAACAAAATTTACGAATTTGCAAAAATATGAACTCGAAAACTGTGTGTGAAATAAAATTCAAACAGAAGAGAAACGTGTTTTCCAATTTCGAAATTCCATTACGAGGATAACGTTGCCAGAAGGTTGGCGATTTGAAAATATTTTAACTTATTGATTGTTTAAGACTGTAATCAAGAACAGCTGCTACGACTGCTCTGGAGACAGTGAAACCACTTCAGGTGTTGAACCATTAAAATTCTCAGGCCAACGCTTATAAGTGCCACTTCACTTGATTGGCTTCATCTTTAATAAGCCTCTATTACGGCACGCTGAGAGCGTCCGATGATGTCAATGTCGTTTACATATCCCCGCAGCTTAAGGGATTGGTGGAACATAGCACCTTCCGTGCTAAGGCCTAGTCTGTGCATTATCTGTTCTTGCACGAGTTTTAAGAAGTCACACGGTGGATATTTGAAAAAGTTCGGATGAGCTGTTTCCGAACTGCAGGGAGCGTAGTATGTTTTTCAGCATTGAGCGACACAGGAGCAGCAGCCTTTAAGTTGTTGAAGAGCTGGGGGGTTTCTAGTTTCTACTTGAAATTTATTGACCTTTTCCGGATATGAACACTTGGACTACGGTCAACCTACCGGACTAGCAGGAATACTCGTAGGCTTCCGTAATTCTTGCAGGATAAAACATACATATGTATGTAGGATCCCTTTTTTTTCGAAAAAGAAGCAGATCTGATAGTCCATTCCTCTTGACAACTTTGCGCGTGGAGTTTTCTAATGCAAGTCCAAATTTAAGTGAAGCAATTGACTGGTGGGCGGCGCAGTTCACTGTGTAGGGTCTTGGACTGCTGTGCGAGCTCATAGCGATATTTACACATTTACACAACATTTTTTGCAGCACTACCGTTCGTCGAAGAATGAGAAGCCTTCGAAAATATAATGAGTTGCAGATCCCTTCCATTCGTGCGAAGCAGTCATGCGAACCAATATGGACGTGTGAGGATGGGCCTTGGCCCACACCAGAATGGCGGGTCTAAGCCGAGCCGAGTCGAGCCGTTTTGCCCCTTAGCAGTTGGCTAACTTACCGACACTGAACAGGACACCCAATTCCTTGATTTTCCACTAAACTGCCCTAACGACGATAGATTTCGAAGAAAACTTTCTGCGAAAAAAAGAACCACCACCCACTCGAAAGTTATCTCTTCAGGACTCTCTTCACTTCTCTTTCTATCCACCTTTTCTTGATACACTTTTCCCAAAAAAAAAAAGCACACACATATCCGTACACCTCCCCTTCGAGGGTGGATACATATGTACATGCATAGGGAAAATGAAAAATCTTCTCTTTCTCTTTCGCTCGGGATGAAAGTTTTCGAACCAACTCCTCTCCACCCTAAAAAAAAAAAAAAGAAAATTACTGTCTCTCGCTGAAAGAGAACAAACCGTACGTGTATTTCGCGAAAAAGTCAATTTTCCATCTTCGCGACATGGAGGGTGTTTTTACCTATCGAAAAATTCAACAAAAATATTGGTGACACAAAAGGCCAATATAGTTCAAAAAATCGGGCACATCCTTTCGCATCGCTGTTTGGCTATGTTGTAATATTTACAACAAGAACTCGCCCCCAAAACAGAAAATATACTTCTTGTACGGAACAGTTTTTTTGTTTTTAACTTTTTTTCCATAATCCTTTCGTTTCGTTTCTTCTTTCGAGTGATAAGTCTAAAAAAGTAGAAAACTTTCAGTGTTTGAAACGATATAACAAAAACCATCCATCTCGACACAATATTTTGGTGCGGTTCTTGGAAGTTCCCATAATTTTTCTGTGCTTCGTTTCCTGTTTTTTTTTTTCGTTTCTATTCTCGCTGGTGTGTCCTGTTTTTTTTTGTGTGTAAATCGTGTGCTTTGTGGAAAAGAAAGTCAAAGAAATTGTGTCCATTTCGTGCGTTCGAAAATGATTTGGTGTGAAAATTTTTAATTTTCGAAAATTATTCAATTTTCAATTTTTTGAAAAAAAAAATTGTCTGGATCACATACATACATACGCGTATATATATATCCGTGTATCCTTTTTGGTCGTTTGCTTTACTTTCCGTTTTAATTTTGACATCCTACTACGACAATCAGAAGAACCGTGCAAAGGGGAAACGGAAAAGAACCGATAAAAAGCGAATGAACAGAATTTCAAATCGAAATTAATGTGGTTGAGTTTAAATTAAAAACAAAAAAATTAAAAAAGGATACGAATAAAAAATTTAAAGAGAGGGCTGATCAGCGCCATAGACGACAGCTAACAGGGAGTGATTCTAACCTTTTTCGGGAGCCAGGCACAAAACGGTAAAAATGCTATATCGGTAGCGAAAATGTGCGTGGAACGTTGAACGGAACGGCGAATGATGGTGCTGTGTGTGAGGGTATAACGATGATGATAATGATAGAGCTGATAATAATAATGATGTTGATGAGAGTGTATGCGTTATTGTCGTCGTCGTCGTCGTTGTCGTTGCCGTCTTCGTCTTTGTATTCGTATTCGTCGTGGTTGTCGTCCTCGTCGTCGTCGTTTTCGTCGCCGTCGTCGTTATTATCCGTTGTAAATGTCGTTGCTGTTTGAATACGAATACCGTGTGTGATTTTAAGGCGAAACCAACTACGGAAAGAGCACAAAAACTAAACAAAAATAATAAAATCCAAAACAGAATTTCCAAAAATTTCTCATGATATAAGCGTTAACAATGCGATGAAAGGCTCTAATTGTATCCTATAATCGTTTTCTTTTCTCCTCCTTTCTCGTGCGCTCTCCCCGTCTCTCTTTTACCCTCATCATCATCTTCTCTGCTTCATTTTCTGCCTACATACAAACAAACAAGAGAAACAGAATAAGAACAAAAAAAAAACATTAGTGTGCGCGCATAGAGCCAAGAACAAGAATAAGAAAGAGAAGACGAAACAGAGAAAAAAAAAAGAAAATCCTTAAAGTATACCCCGCAAATTCTCAAAAAGAAAGTACATTTTCCAATACTTTCGAAGTTCGAAAAAAAGTTTCGAACATAAGGCACGTTGAGAAAATTTTTGTATTTTTTTTTTTCTTCAACTTTTTGAAGTGTGTTGGTGTGCCATTGGTTATGTTTCTTGTTGACCGTGTTGTTGAATGAGACGTGCAACGCAAGGAAGAAGTAACAAACGAAACACGAAGGAAAATTTGTGAAAAAAAAGGGGCGAAACCAAACGCAATAATACAACAGTAATTAGTTACAATTTAAGCACAAGTTAGGATTAAAATACGCACAAAATAATACGAACACGAGTCTGTATATCAAGTAGTATTTCGTTTGGAGACCGTTTCCAAAGCGTTTCGAGACTGTTTCCGGGCTGAAGCGAACAAAAACGCCGATTTAATTAAATCCCTCAGTGTTGTCCTAATATTACATCTTTTTTTTTTGTTATTAATGCCGAAATTTAGATTAGTAGCGGAGCTTTTTGATGAAGGCAGGAGGCAAAGGGCAGAGCCTCCAATCGGGTTCTGTTGAGACATGTCGTAATGGCAAGAGAGGTGAGTTGCAAATTTAGCTTCTTTCAGATTAATCGACAAAATGTGTGTTTAATTTCGGTGTGACAGGTGTCAAAATATTTCCGTTTTGTAGGAGGAAATGTCAAAAAGAAAAGAAAACAATCAAAATTTACATAGGGCGTTAAAAGCTTGTTTGACATTTGACATTTTCAATGTTTGACTATGGGATGTTTTGAAATTTAAATGTCAAATAGAATTTATTCCTAAAAACCCTTTTTTAATGAAATATCATACAACTTGCGCCCAACGTTGGTAGTTATTTGTAGTTTTTTTTTTCTATTTCTTAAATTCTCACGTGGTGGATGGTGCGTCTATGTTGTATGAAGGAAAATGTTTTATTTGTCTTCCTTTTCATTCTGTTGATCATTACCAAGGCGATTTCGACCCACAACCGATGTGTTGACCTATTAATCTGACAGTTGGTTTGACTATGGTTTGACATTATTTTGAAGTGTAGGTTATGAGAATCCCAAAATAGATGATCGTTTTGGTTTGCTGCCTTTGGCTGGATTTTAATGAGATTAAACTTGATATAGTGCTAACAAAGCCTGGGCGTTATATGTACGCGATTCAATTTTTCGTAGGAAAGGCCACAAAAGCAGACACGACTGCATTGATTGTGTGAAAAAGGTCGAAATATGCATAAGATGAATGCTCCAGGGCACTAATTGATTGGTTTTTTCATTGTTATATATATTTTTAGTTGTTTTGAAAAGCTAAGCAGTGCCAAGTCATTGATAGAGAGTTAGTGTCTAAGTAAAGTTTGACCAGGTACAATGGATCTGCCAGATGTAGACATAAAAAAAAAAACCAACCAGTTTGTGTTAAAGCGGATTAACCCAACTTGAGTAATTAGACTCAAAGACTAGTCTGTTTTTACTGGAGGACTCAATTTCTTTTTGGTCTTTTCAAAAATAAAGATGAAAAGCTTGGGTCATCACCACTTACTGCATAGGCGTTGAAGATCCGCCACCTAATCGGAGGAAAGGCAGGAGAATCACAAAGAAATTATCAAAAATAATGGCCCCCTCTTCACAGCCGTCGTAGAGACACACATCAAGGCGCATTCGTTTAGTTTGTCTGCATCCTGAAAAGTCAAGCCATGTTTGATAGTTTCTTGTTATCGCGTCGTGCCCTGTGATCCAAGCTAGGAAAATTTTGCATTTTCGTAAGATATCCCGTCCCATTTGTGGTGACAAGCTTTAGAGAAGAAAATTGACCCACGAATTATAGAATGAATAACGCATCGCCTACTGTAATGCGCCAAATAGAAGGCCCGTCTTTTAGACAACGCTACTACACAATTTCAAGTTCGCCCCTACATACGTACAACTTCCCTCTTGTCCCTAGTCTGAGATCCCGAGCTGGGTCTATCTAGATTCTTTGAAACTCTCTCTATGCGGAACCGATTCATCCCTGATATGTGGTACTTTTCGGTAGCCCTGGCTGTTGACCTACCTTCCATAGGCATATCAAGATCCCTAGTCTCGTGTTCCAAAAGATCCACGATCTTTTCGTGTCCATAAAACAACCCGCGCTAGTGTCACTTAGTGCGTTGTTGCTGTTTTCTTAACCTCACTTCAAAGCAATAATTCCAATCCGGCATCGTTAAATGCTTACGTATATACATAGCTCTTTCTTCTTTCTTGTGAAGGCGAAAATTAGTTTTGCTTGCATTAATGGAGAGGGTTTGCTTTTAACACCAACGCTCAACCATTTGGAGACCACTCCTCATGACATCTACAAGGTTATCTCTTGCCATTAGTGCCACACCCTCAGTATAATTCATCGCATGGATTTTGATTTACTCCAAATTGTTCATAAGAGAGTACACAGTAATATTTCACAAAATTGGTTGATGGATGACCTCCTTGCAGGTATAGACTGCTGACCGTGCATTGTTCTGTTTATAAGCATATTGTCCACCTAGCTTACAGTAACCAGGTTAACCCCTTCGCTTTTCCAGAGCCGACTTCAAACTATCGAAACATACTTTAACGAAGCCACCTTCAATGTTCATGACAAAGGTTATCAGCTCCTCTTCTGCAATACAGTAAGTCATACTCACGCAGGTTTGTCATGGCTTGCAGTCAAGCAGGTGTCTGTTCTCTGCAGTCCAATCGTTTCTCTCAAGTTCAGGGCCTATCTGAGTTGTGGCTTCTAGGAAAGATCACTTTCATTAGATTTTTATTTGTATATACTCCGCAGTCTTCGAGACCGGATTTCTAGAGACTACTTTGTGAAGTCTGTTGAGCGCTGGCATCCTTTGCATATTCGAGTAGATTTTCCTCTACATTTTTCTTCTTCGTCGACGCAGAGTATCTTTCAGGTTTTTCCTTTTTGCCTTATTGTTGTCCAACGCATCAGGCTCTTCCCCTAGTAGTTCTCGGCAGATTAACCCCTCTATCCTTTGTAGCGGTATACACCTCTCTCATTTCAAAACATATGTGTGCTCATAGAGAGATGCCAGTCACCTCAGTGACGAAAGAAGATCAGTTCGAAGTTCCGAATAATCTTATGAGATGTAAGCAGACGTGACCATCATCATCATCTTCCAATGGCCCTATTATCCACTATGAGGGTCGCGGGTTTAGGGAGCTTAAGTGGGCTCTCCACATTAACTCATCAGGGGCTATTCCCATACGGGTAGAGGTGAGATTTCGGACTTGGTCCAGCCATCTCATCCTAGGCCTACCCAGGGGACGTCTGCCCGTTGGCACGAATTCCATGGCACGTCTCTGAAACCGAGTTGGGTTCATGCGTTTGACGTGCCCAAGCCATCGAAGTAAGGACCTCTCAGTTCAAAGAAGTAGCTGCTCGACATTCTGGTGTTCCTTACCCGATCTCGGCGAGTCACCCCAGCAATATAACCATAAACTCAGATGCGGAAGCACGACTGCCTGAACACTATATCTTACTTAAAAACCAAGATCCAACCCTATTATCAGATCGCACGTATTGCAAAGTGGCAACGCTCTAAGGCAGGTCCAAGGTGCCTGCATTGGTGATAGACTAATTTCGTCTTCAACAAAGTTTCTAGTTTCACCGCTAAGAAGAACTATGGCAGGAGGTGGAAACCGAAAGAGCTCTGGAACGCACTTCCAAAACTGAGACAAGTGAAGTACTCTGCAGGATGTTCGATCGAAAATAGTCTAGGAATTGTATTACTTCAAGTAAAATGGGTTAAGAATATGAGAAAGGTTCACTGAAGAAACGCCTTAAGCTTAGAAAGCGACAGCAAGAAACAAGAAACTCCGGACCAGCCGCTAAGAAACTGTTAAATTCTACGACTGGGCTTTTTTTTTCTCTAAAATGTTGTGCATTGGTCCTAAGAGTCCTTTGAGGTTTATCCAAACTCAGTGATGGAGAGAGAGATCGTAGGAAAACCTATATTAGTGGAGATACGCATCCATACTAATATTATAAATGCGAAAGTGTCTCTGTCTGCTACGTTTTCACGGCTAAACCGCTGAACCGATTTCGATGAAATTTGGTACGGAGATAACATAGATAACATAGGCTAAACATTTTCAAAATTATCCCAGTGCCACGCCCATTTTTCTTACTTAAGCAAACCTGTAGGTATTCATTTACTCTACAAATAATCCCGACATTATGTATAGCCCCGCCTACTTTCTAGGGGCACTTTCCTTAAAATAACTGTTTTTTGTTGATTTTCTTAGAATATCAATTCTGGCGAACAGTAATGTGGATCTGAAGAGTGACTGTTACTCCCATAACCCGCTCAGAGTCAATACACTGACAGCCTGGTTATGCCGGAGCCAGAAAGAAAACACAGAAATGTTGTTTACAGAGATGCCTTAAAGAATTAATATGAGGAATTGAAAGTCTATACCTACTCATCAATGGCTTGAAACCCGTGGAAGGATATAGGGTATAATGTGACGTGTTTCCACGCGGACGTAGTAGCGGGTATCAGCTACTTCTCATATAGGAAAAAACATCAACCAGAGGCTTAAGGTGCCAACTCAACTTCTTAAAAGATTCGGTGTTTATTACGAATGTTGTTTATCATATCCGATACTCTCTTCAAACCTCTGAACTTTAATTTAAAAGGAAACTTAAAGGCTTGAGCTCAGAATTAAGTCACAGTAATTCGATCCCAGAGCAACGGGGTATGGTTTTTTCATCGAATGTCCAACATTCAGATGGGACATAAAAATCCCTTTAATTTTCAATTATCCACTTAAGGTCATCTCGGACTTCCAGCTGAAAGCATTCCAATCCAAAGAGAGCACACACATTGACCGAGAACACTTTACCCATGCCTGTGAATAATTAAAATTATTTGAATCGTTTTATACGACAAAAAAAAAACCCGAATTGCAGTCGCAACATCATCTGCGGAATTGATTTGGGAGACCTTCCCTGGAGAGAGCAATATTAACCAGTCAGCAGGAGCCGGGCCCATGTACGGATAGATGCAATCTTCGGAATTAAATGTGATTTCAACAAATTACTATCAAAACTGCATGCATTATGGGATGGATCCACGTCTCCCGCTCTCCACAGTGAGAGTACTCATTATTGTTTCGATATTAATTTGCTGCAAGGACATTCTGTTAAATAAATACATTGTCATGTCTCAGTTTTTTTTTTGTTCCTCTGCTGCATATTTGCTCTACAGAGCATGCAATGAGCTGGTTGAAGGGGGCGACAGGAGGTAGGCCAGGAAAAAGAAATCCTTTCAAGGATAGTTAAACAAAAACAATAGTTGGAAGATGGAAGTAGGAGGAGGGCGGGAGTTTTTTTTCCACATGCCAATGTATTCACATCCGTGCGGCATACTTGGAATATGCGACGCGCTGTGACATAAGACTTGTAAGGCTCTTACCCATGCACACAGACACACCAGCATGCACTCGCGTATGCAAATAAAACAAAAAAAAAATATTTTAGTTTTATTATTTGAAGAGCGGAATGTCAAACTTGAAGGATCTGTGGGGTCTGTTCCTTTCTTTTGTGCGAGTAATCTTTATTTAAAGTCACAGCATCAACTGGTTGAAGAAAGCAAGGATGTTGTTAACGTGTGTAAAAGCATGGAAGAAGGTTACGAGTTAATGTCGTCGTGGCCACAGGAAGGAACTTGGTTTTTCCATAAGATATTTTTAAATTATGATTATACAATTAAGATACTCGACTTGCGGTAAAGTTTATTGTTGAAGGACTAAGACTAAACAGGGACTAGAGCCTAATGTGCGGTGGCGATGGTCGGTATTTAATTCCTAGTATTCCTAGAATGAAACGAAGTAGCTGGAAAATATTTTGCATTTAAAATTTTCTTATTCTTACTGCAGCTGCTGTAAAGGCTCTACAGAGTGAAAGAGGCTTCTGTCGACATAATACAAAAGTTGAGTCCGTAATGCACTAACCTATGCAACAGCCTATAATGTTTTGTAATCCCAAGTGGCCCGATTGTTAATTTTAAAGATTAACTTCCTGGGTTTCCTGTTCGTGCCAAGTGGTTGGGCACATAAGCCTCTACTGTGTCCTGTTTTGTGTGTAAGTGAGTGGCAAATTGTAGGCTTTTGATAGGAAACATAAACAAAGTTTGTCCTGTACAGTACCTATCGAAACCCGACCAGTTCATATTCCCGCCTACTCTCCTCTGTTTCTGTAACCTAAAAAAAAAATTAATAGCTTGCGCGACAGCTCGGGATGAGCCAATGTTCATGTTGTGCGTGTTACACTTTTCGCACGAATGAAAGGGACCTACAATTTATTGCCGACTCCGAACGGCGAATTGAGGAGCTCTTTCATGAGGAGCATTTCCCGACGAGAGGTGGTGTAGCGAAAAATGTTCAGTGGACATGGCTGGGGCTTGAACCCACGCCTGCTCGCTCACCAATAATCTGCGAATAATCTGCAAGCGTAGTAAGCTAAAACGAACCACTATGCTTCTAGCAGCACTTCAACGTGTGTGGTCGCCGTGGCTCAGTGGTTAGTGCGTTGGACTGCTGTGCGAGTTGGGTGAGTTCAAGGCCCAGTCATATCCACCGAACATTTTTTGCGACATCACCTCTCGTCGGGGAACGACAAACCTCCGGGAGTATAATTTATCATGAAAGAGCTTCTCAATTCGCCGTTTGGAGTCGGCAACAAATTGTAGGTCCCTGCCATTCGTCCGAAATGTGTAACGCGCACAGTATTAATGGTTGTGAGAAACTAGGCCTTGGCTCTTCCCGAGCTGTCGCGCCAGCTATTTATTTATTTATCAAGTGAGGCATAATGGAATGCCAATTCGTGTGCAGAAGGCATCGATAATGCGAAACACTCCCTATGCGATTACTCTGCCTTTGCTCACAGGGAGATTGTTGAGTCTGATGTCGTGAGTGCTCCTTATTATTAAACTGACCTTTCTTCGAAAGATGAGGAAACACAGTTAAAAGTTTGTACTTGCTGATGGTACAATGGCCCTGGTTTTGCTTTAGCCTGGTCTAAAAATGGCCACAGAACAAGGATGGTTTATCCTGTACAAGAATGAAAGCTTTTAACAAATCAGACTGACTCATATTGGCAAAATGCACGACATTAGCACGAAGATAGTATCAATATTTTTGAAAAAGTTGCAGAATTAAGAAAGATTAGGATACTTGCTCTGCCATCTGACCCCACGAATGGATTTTTGTGAGCATCCGGATAGTATGCCAGAGCTATTACTTACATATCTATTAAAAATAATAAGGGATTCCGGTTGCTTTTAAATGAATGATTCTAAAGGTAGAACAATATACCTTTTCAGTCCTCCAAGTGAAACTTGTAGTAGTAGTTTCTTCCTAACTTAACCTAACTATCGTATTGTGTTGTATGTACTTCATGTTCTAAGGATTTTCTACTACAGGTCAGCACTTTTATTTGGTAAGCTAACTACTATTTCCCAAGTTCCATCGCTGTTCCTTTTAAACACCTGAAGATACTTTTATTTCGAATGCCACATGCACATGCATTCAAGTCCACTGCTGTGGATTGCAAGTTGCATTGGAAAAAATAAGCTCTTCCCCTAAACAAGTGTGAAAGCTCCATTACCATCCCACAGACTTTTTCGACATCTGAAACTAGAACACAGCTAACAGAATGAACCGATTCGTGAGACTCCCAGTAATTTTACAGCAAGATACGAAAAAAAAAAAAGCAAAAAAAAATTGAAATAAAAAAATAAATATATCTCTGGCACTTTTATCCTAGGTACTTACAAGTGAGTGACTAGCTTTGACCCAAATATTTTTTAGTTGCACTTGCAAGAAGATAGATTACAAGAGAGAGAAAGCGAGAACACCACCACAAGAGAGACAGTGAGGAAAAATTACAAAATGAAAAGTAAAAAAGAAACATAAAACCAAATACGCTAGGAAAATATAAAGAAAAAAAAAACAACAGAAGCGGAATAAAAATCAGGAGTTTGTAATAAGAATCCTACCGCACACTCATATGAGTTATGTATGAGTAAGTTTCACTTATTTAACGTTAACGTTGCAGAAATACCTACAATTGCAGCAGGGAAATGTTTTTGACGTTTTATTAGACAAAAAGGGAAGGAAACCAAAAAGCGAAAACTTGAAATAGTATCTAGCATTTAAATTGTACCTATCCAAATGGGAATGGATGAGTTTTGTTTGAATATCATGTTCCCTGCATTTGGCTCAAAGAAACTATTCACTTTTCAGGGTGAAAGTTGTTAACGCATTGAAGTTTTGTTCAGCATCAAATTTTAACTAGGGAGCTACATTATCAGACTCATAAGAATGAGATTTTCTCGATCACTTTTGTGAAGTTTGATAAAATCTGTCATTGAAGTAAAATATTAAATATAATCACGTCAGAATCCAAATTGATCTTTCAGTATATAGCTAAGTAGGATGGCTGTCACACCTGAGACAGGTAATCCCTTTGTGATACCACTGGGATCTATACGCTGAAAAACGCCACTCCCTTTACTGAAACCAGTTAGAGATCTTAATGAAGCTAAGGATACTTTTGACGTCAGTATGCGATAGTTGCCCCAAGTTATCGAAATGATAGGCTCCTAGATAGACCTTCCTTCGTTGGGATAGTGCAGAAGATATATAGGATCACTTCCTCCTCCTCTTCGTCCCTGCATCTCCTGGAGAAGTCATTTTAGAACAGGACCATCCTTTTGGCATGAAGCCAATGGCTCAATGACCAGTAAGAACACCAATGTCGGTACTCATAAGCAACCTTTTGAGCAAAACCAAATTTTTAGATCGAGTGAGATTTAGCATAGGCCAGATCTCCCTAGTGGTACGGCACGGGCTACCGTTTCCCCATTTTTGTTTTGTCTGTTCTACTTGAAAAGAACTTCATCAGTTCATTTCAATTTTTTTCTGACTCCTAGCTACGGGGAGTCTGCACGAGTAAAGAACCCCTCCTTCAAAAAAAAAAAAAACCGATTTAAAGTAAACTTTTACACACCCTTTTTCGGGACACACATTACACCAAAATAAGGTAACAAAAAAGAAACATCAACGTTTCTCCTCTCAACTCGGTTAAAACTTGCATCCATGTGTTGAAAAGCTGCTCAGTGAATACTGACGCTACTCCTGATGTTGCTCCCAATGTTGCCCCTGATGCTTCTCGAGATGCTACTACTGTTGAATATGCAGGAGCAATTGCATAAAAATCTTGCATCTGTATTGCACCAATGAGAGAAAATTGAGAGAAAGTTCTAAAGGATGTGGCACTCCCAAATATGTGCAATATGCACTAAATGCAGCACGAGATACCATGTGAGAGACCAAGAGCGCCCGAGAGAGAACTTCAAAGAGCATCTCCCAACGAAAATAAAATAAAAACGAAAAGAAAAACCTACTAATGGTTTAAATGTGGGAAAAAACGAGGTCAACCGATACTACTACCCGATTCAGTTCCGATTTTGTCTATCGGTCAGGAGGGCACTGCACTTTGGGATTTTCATTGGAACTGAAAGGAACTCACTCACTTATTTTTATTTTGCTTTTAAAACACCACTAAAAAGGATAATAACTAATCACATATAAAATAGAAATAAAATTCGTAGTATTTAAGTGTTTTTTTGTTTTACAAAAAGTGCACTGTGTGGTCAAAAAGAAAACTATGAAACTCGCCTTCAAAGTTCGAAAGTGTTGTGTGTGCTGGCATACGAAAAAGGATTCTAATTTTGGTTACTAATTTTCACAGGGCAAATCAATGATAATAACTACATAATAGTGTTTTTTTTTTTTTTTGTGATAAAAGAAAGTTTTGTAAAAACAATAAATTTTATATGCACTTTTTATGTATCGCGACGTCGTTCTTAAGCAATACACTCCTTCTTTTTAGTCGTCGTCTTCGTCGAAGTCGGGTGTGCAAGGATATACACCTTTGTTTGCAAGGTTTCTTAACGAAATTTACAAAAAAAAAAAAAAAAAACATGTGTGCTACAGTAACTATAAGAAAATTGTAAAAAATAAATTTATCGAAATTGTGTGTGAAAAGAGAAAAATTCCATATCCTGTGTTAGAGTGTATGTGTCTTGCATCCTTTTTGGAATACAATTTTCCCACACCCGCAGTCTAAAACATACATATACCAACACCCTCGAAAGGAAACGAAGCAAAGAAAAAAGAGAAATAATCACTTCAAAATGTGTATGTTTGTAATATGCATTTCAGTCTGCACTGCAAAACGAAAGGATGCTGCTTGCAAATCATCCTCATCATCAACATCACAGGTCCCTTGTGCTTTTCTACTCTAGAAACGAAACTGAGAAAAAGGAAAAACTTCAGAAAACGAAACAGAAAAAGGATTTTTTCATTCCAACACAACGTTGAGAAATCATCATCATCATCGTCGTTATTATTATCATCATCATCATCAACATTCGTTGTTGTCGTCGTCGTCATCTTGGTCCTTCTGATCCCACTGCATCCTGTACATCGGTTGGAATAATATAAAACTAAACACACACAGAACGACTGCTAGTTGTGCGATGAAAATCCTTTCAGCCATTCGATTCATCGTTATGATATGAAATATTGGAGTAGCAGGATGTACTATGTATAAAATTAATCTTCATGAATATATTTCGTGTCCAACCATCTTCTGTGCACTGCCCTGATTATATCACTCGAATGTAGGCCACAGTTACATACAAATCTATCTATGTGCAGCATTGTGCCTATACAACCTCAATCCAGAGATATATACACACATATAACAACAACAGAAATTGAAGAAAAAATAAATCTAACCTCAAAGCTTAAACTAAAACCTAATACTCTACACTAAACGATATAAAAAAAAAAATAACGCGTAAAAGTTTAAACAAAATAATTCTTTTGTATCTTATTTTACATGGGTTCCCTTTTCTTGGGCCTAAAAAAAAGACATTAAAACTGTGTTCAACGTGCGTGTGGTTTCACCGAAACAGCTGATTTTATAAAATTAAAAACGTAATCTAACTTTCAATAAGGATAACCGAACGTGTTTTTTTATATTTTTTCTAATTTTTTGTACAAAAAACAAACAAACGATAAAACATACGTATAATCTTAAAGAAAAACATCAATGATTGTGATAACGAACATCCTTCTCTGATTTTGTGCAGTTATTTAGAATATTTGTAGAACATAAGTTACACACACACGATGACTATAACAATAGAATTTCACTTTCATTAAATAAATTAAAAATCGAGAAGAGACTATTATCGAACAACACTCGTGTTACTACCGCTGTCAGAGGCATCTGTCCAATTTTACGGTATTTGATTGTGACATTAGGGAATTTTTTCATAGATTTATACAAAAACCAACAAAAAAAATCTCTCGTGTGTCATAAAAAGTGTGTAAAACAATCAAAGTAGTGCAAAATCTGATTAATTTGTGTGTTGTGTTGTGAAGTATTTTGTTCTTCCTCTCTCAATCTTTCACTCGCTCTGTATTCTCTTCTCTCTCTCTCTCTCTTTCTCTCTCTATCTCTCACTCAATTAAAGTGTTGTTTGAAAAATAAATTTCGATTTCATTTCCATATGAGAGCTATATAGACATCTACGTTTTCTATATGAAAAAAGAAAAACAAAAAAAAAACCTATTTAAACTTGGCGACTGATGTGACAATTACTTCTCGGTTTTGAACGATCCTTCTTCATACGTTTTTTTCGTTTTACGAAAAAAAAACCGACTTAACTTTTTTACCAAATAAGAAATCGTTTTTTTGTATATGTAAGTGTTATAACGTAAATTGTAAACTTGTGTTGTGCATTAAATAGAGAATTAAATATAAATAGACCTCAATAAAATAACTATAATCTAATCTTACTGCCAAACTGATACTGCCATCAGAAATAGATCTACTCAAACAAATCACCTTTATTAAATGTTTTTTTAGATAATTAAATAGAAATTAATAAAATAAGAATAAAATAGAAAGAATTTCAAAACGGATCACTGCCAATATAAAAAGTATAAACCTACGAGTTATTTGTGTGATTATGGACAAAGTTTCCCTTAATCATTGAGTCAAAGACTAAATTAGTTAATCAAGAAAAAAATTTAATTTAATAAATTCTCTTTTGAAACCGGTTGGAATATAAAGGCGTTAAAGTGGATTTCAAAAGTGATAGGATGTGGTCCGCTGCTTTGTGCACATTGGGCGTGACAAAACCGATATGCAACTGCCTAAGCTTCCGACAGGCGGCTCAGGGAGCAGTTGCTGCCGCAGCTGCTGTGGTAATGCATATTTTTTTTATCATTTTCAATAAGAAATTTAGAATTTAAAAAAAATTAGAAACATATGTATGTATTCCTATCTTAACTCACATTGAAAATTTTTGAAACTTACCTGTTTGATTTGAATGTTAGATAATAAATAATAAAGTGTTAGTCAATGTGATTCTTGACCTATAGCACCTCCTCCAAATCAATTGCTTTGGGGAATCGGAATGTGTGGATTGGGTTCAACGATAGGATTTGATTTGATTTCATTTACGTACAGAAATCTTTCGAATATTCTAAGATTCCTGACCTTTTTTAAATCAAGCTCTTTCTACTTTCGCCTTGCAAATTGTGAATCTTTGGATAAGTTTACCTTATACATAGTCAAGATGATTGTGATGAGTTTGCTGGGCAAATTTTGGAATAGATAAAATTGCTTCTGTTAGTATTTCATCATGTCTACCGGAGTACTTATTTTACTTACCTTGAATGACACTACATTTCGAGATGAACCAGCACCTCAACCAACAAATCTCTCTGGCTAGTACGATTTATCTGTCCCAATTGCGTATGCCGCGCCGGTTGAAGTCACGCTCTATTTGTACACGCCATCTAAAACACATCTTTGCGTGTTTTCTTATGCTTCTATTGTTCACCATACAGCAGGACGGATTTAACGAGGGTCTTCCATAGCATCTTCTTAGTTTCTCTCGATAGATCTTTGCTTAATTTGTTGTCTAGCACGACGAAGACTGTTACAGCGATTAGCTAGATTCGATGTATAATGAATGTCGAGGTAAATGCTAATGTTCCCAGAATTGATAACACAGCCTAGGAAGACGAACTCCTCCAAGACCTCAAAGCTATAGCTGTACATCGTAACGTGGAAGTCGGTGTCGTTCTGTTTTGCAACGCCGCTTTTTTTAAAGCCAAGTTGTCTATGTTCTTCTGTGTGAATCAAACCAGTGGTATCTCGCAGATAGAGGGGTGAAATCTAGCCCATCAATCGCGACCTTATTTAAGGCTTACTGCCAGCGCTGCCACTGGTCTTCTGCAAAGTGAAAGTTATAGCAAATAATTGGTTTAACCCACTAATTATGGTCGATTGTACCTCTATTTTAGCGACAGCTTCCTAAGTCCTGACGAGGATATTGATATCGTTGCCTTATGCAAGTAGTTGCGCAGACTTTTCAAAGATTGTCCCTCTGATGTTGGCTTGTGAGTTGCCAACAGAAAGTCACATGATTGCTCATCAATTGGCGTGAAAATTCGCAGTCTTTGAAATCATCGAAGCAACGAAACAGATGGCAGAGTGTTCTTTTGGAAAACGCCGGGCAGTAGCAAAGGGTATGAAGGATAGTTTCTCCTCCTCTTCCTTTTTCTTCTCCATTAACCTCCCGGGACCTAATATTCGACGAAGAATTTTTTGTTTCTTGTTAAAGTTCAGTATCAGCTTTGCCTTTATTTACTGTCCAGCGCCCGACGCTTAGTCCTTAGCGTTTCTCCAAAAATTATTTGAAAATAGGCCCAAAGTTTTGCTGTGTAGACCGATCGGATAGTGTCCTGTGGAAATATCAAAAAGATAGTGTGTAATCGGTGTTTTTATTTGTAAAATTTTGTTAATTCAAGACCGATGAGGGCTCATTTAATAGTCTGCCAAAACTAGCAGGCACTACAGCTCGGAATGAGCCAAAGCCTAGCTTCTCCAAATCCGGCCCCTTCTCAAAATGACAAATCAGCAAATCCTTCACGAGTTATAAAATGATCGGTTCACAACGAATCTTAATCTGAATGTGCCTTAGAAACAGCTCAGTTAGATTTGCTAATTTGACACCTGAAATATCACTACTGCATCGATGAATGTCCCGTATCCTAGGTCGTGGGCAAAATAAGCAGCAGAGCCTTACTTTAAAACAAATATGATGGTCCCTATCTGTAATCAAATTTCCACTAGTCTACTCCTTCCCACAACTTTTGGTTATCGGTAGAAATATGAAAAACCCATTACATGACTCCTGGCTCCTCTGAATACCCACACGAGTCTAAAACACATGCTCTGTTCCCATAAGTTCTGTTTTCGGCTTCGGAAGTGAACTCGAGGAATGTAGATTTTGTATTAGCTACACACTTGTTCGTCCAGGCGAAAGCGAAATGCAAACGAAAAAAAGTCCTTCACACAAAATCATACTCACTCTCTGTATGGGTGTGTATGTCAGTTTTGTGTGGATGTGTATGTGTGCTTTCAAAAAGAGAGCTTTCTTATCATCGCACTATCACCATCCGCACATCACATGTGTACACGCGAGAGTGCACGATGATAGTTTAGTAGGTCACTGGGACTCTCATGTCCTTGCTGTTTTCAATTTCGATGTCTGTTTCTGCACAATGCTACTACTGCCACAAGTGCAACCATGCATGCATTTACACACACACAAACACACCAAAATACTATTCTTTGGATGTTTGACTGCCTCAAAAAAAAAGGAGCAAAATCACCCCGCCTTATGAACCCTTATTATGTTTACACGTATCGCAACCGTAATAACGTTGCAAAAGCAGGACACACACTCGGCCACTATCGCAAATAAATCCCGTCATTTTTGTACCACCAAAGTGCTGTTGATAAAGTGATAAAATAACTTGTGCGTTCACTTCATTCCTAAAAAAAAAGAATAAGAAACACAAATATTTATATTCCAATCAACATTTAGATTTATGTCATCTGAAAGTATGAACTTTGAGTGACACCATACTTTAATCGATTCCATTGTTAGTGTCCTTGTTGTTGGGTAAGAAGGAGTGGCTGCATTTGATGCGCTCGCTGCAGAAGATGCACAGGCATACACCATCTTTTGTGTGAGAATTTAAAGCTCTGTTGGAATTATTTCAGAATTTTGATAGAAATATGTCAGAGGACGCGATGATTAATGCAACTGTTGTAATTAATCAAACTTTTCGCGATTATGTAACAGGATGTTTGCATTACTTTTGTTCAGAGTGTCTTTTAGTTTAGCAGTTGATCTGCTCTCGCAGTCCAAAGGGGATACCTATTGCACTAACCCATAGAGTTCTAGAGCAATTTGTTTACTTCAGAAGAGTGCACTCGGCGAGATTTGTGGCGGAGGGGCCTTCTATTAGTGGATACTCAAGATACCGGCGACGATTTAAGGTTGGGGTTCTGCTTAGATTGTCTTAGGTAGGTAGGTAAGGTGGCTGTCCATGCGAGTCACGGACACACGTAGGCCAGGGAAGGTCCTTTGTGATACCACTGGGACCTACCCTAGTTGCAACTGCGGCTAATGAAACCAATTGGAGCTCTTGATAAAGCTGAGGGTACTTTTGATATCAGTATGTAATAATTCGCCCAGATTGTCGAAGTGGCTCCTAAAGAGAAAATGGAGAATCGTTTCCTCCTTCTCTTCGTCCCTGCAGCTCTTGCAAAAGTCATTTGCAAAGAGGCCCATCCTTTTGGCATGAAGGCCAATAGGACAATGATCAGTGAGAACACCAATAACGGTACTAATGAGCGACCTATTGAGCAAGATGAAACTTTTGGATCGAGTGAGGCTTAACAGAGGCCATAACTCTCTGGAAATGCGGCATGTGATGCCGTTTCTCCATCTTTGGTTTGTCTTGCTGATCACATCGTACTCTAAGAGTAATTTACATGTAGCGAGTGGAATACCTAGATTCCTCCGTTCTGGTAGGATCT
The DNA here is from genome assembly GCA_917880715.2 of Matsumyia berberina. Lineage (NCBI taxonomy): Eukaryota > Metazoa > Arthropoda > Insecta > Diptera > Syrphidae > Matsumyia > Matsumyia berberina. Next base: position 124,175,643 of record OU862870.1, read on the forward strand.
CTAGAGTAGCACGACGTTTGGCGAGTTCGCCGGCCTTACAATTTCCTGGAATGTCCCTATGACCGGGTACCCAGCATAGGTGAATGTTAAAATGTTCTGCCATCTCAGTGAGAGACGAGCGACAATCTGAGGTAGCTTTTGATGTTACTGATTCCAAAGATTTTATAGCAGACTGACTATCAGTAAAGGTTGTGATGTCCCTGAAGGATATCACACTATGCCTAAGCCAGGATAAGGCTTCATTGATCGCCATAATTTCCGCCTGAAAAACGCTACAATGGTCGGGGAGACGGAAGGAGATGCTTAAATTGAGCACTTCGGAGAAAACACCACCACCCACTCCGTTCTCGGTTTTGGAACCGTCTGTGTAGAAGTGAACGGAGTGCTCGTCTATGACATCATCATTCTCCCAAACCACTCGGGAGGGGATAGACGTCCGAAAGTTGATATTGAAGTTCAGCTTAGACGGTGTATAGTCGGTGTTTTCCGGGATGAATGTTAAGGGATCCAAGATCGAGGAGTGGCCAATATGGTTATTTGACCATTGAGAGGAGGCCTTCAATCTGAGGGCTGCGCGAAAAAATATCCAAAGGAATCAGATGTAGGAGCACATCAAGTGCCGCGGATGGTGTGGTCCTTAGTGCTCCCCTAATGCATATGCAAGCTGTTCTTTGCACTTTCCCCAAAAGGTCACGGTGTAGGGCTTTTCTAAGGCCATCCACCAGACGTTCACACCATCTAGAAGTATAGGTCTGATAACGGACACGTAGAGCAGTGCGTAGTACGAGGTTGCAGGCCCCATTTTTTACTAATGGCTTCCCTGCAGCAGTACAGCGCCACAGTGGCTTTTTTTTAACGCGTTCAAGAGTGTTGGCTTTACATTTTAGTTTACTGTCAAGAATGAGACCCAGAAATTTAGCTTCTTTAACAAAGCGCAGGCTTGTGCCGTTTGGAGAGGGCGGGTCGATAGGAGGAATTTTGTATTTCCTGGTGAAGAGGACTAATTCGGTCTTCTCGGGATTAACTCCTAGACCACTTTTAGCTGCCCATCTTGAGAGTATTGAGAGTCTTGATTGTCTTGAAACTTCAAGTTTTTTTTTACTATACAGTAGATAAAAAGTATTTGGAACCCTTCTGTACTACACTTTTCGTCAAGATCAGATTGGATTTGTTCACGGGCTTTTATTAATTTATGAACTTAGTATTGCTCGATGATAGTAAGAGAAAAAGGATCGTTAAGCCCCGTTATCCACTATTAGGGTTTAATCAAAAGATGGTGTACTTCTTTCCGATGAGAAGGACATCTTGCGTAGATGGGGCGGCCACTTTTCGGAGCTAATCAATTCCGAACAGGGCACTGAGGATGGCAGACCGATGATTAAAGCGCTGAAAGTCGGCAAATCTGCTTGTATGGATGAAATCCGGCCAAAAATGCTCAAGGCTTTTCGCCGATGACTTAGTCATCCTTACGTCCACCCAGACCAAAACTTCAGCGCGCACTAGATAGGTTCGTCGCCTTCAGTGCTGGGATGAAGGTAAACGTGAAGAAATCAGAGGTCATCGTAATTGAAACACGTGGAGAAGTTTAAATATCTCGGGGTCCTATTCACGAGTGATGGAAGGATTAATACTGAGTTATCCTGTAGGATTGGTCAGGCTGCAGCAATTTTGAGACAGCTTAGTTAATCTGTGATCAAAAGGGCTGAACTTAGCATCGGAGCTAAGCTATCGGTCTTTAATTCAGTGTTTGTTGCGACCCTCACCTATGGTCATGAGGTTTGGCCAATGACCGAAAGAATAAGATCGCGGATTCAAGCTGCAGAAATGAAATTCCTTCGTTGAATTGTTGGGGTAACTCGTCGAGATCGCGTTAGGAACACCGGAATACCCGAGGCATTTAATGTCGAGCAGCTACTTCTTCGAGGGGAAAGGTCCATACTTCGATGGTTTGGGCACGTTCAACGCATGACCCCAACTCAGCTTTCAAGCGTGCCATGGAATGCGTTGCCATCAGGTAGGTAGGATAGCCCTAGGATGAGATGATTGGACCAAGTCCTAAGTCACACCCCTACCCGTATGGGTGCCCCTGATAATTAAGAGTCGATGGCGGAAGATCGGAAGAGAAAATTTATGTATGTAAACAGATGGCAGGTATCGATATGGAATTTTCGGGTCTTACTTACTTACTTAGGTGGCGCTACAGTTCGGGGTGAACCTGGGCCTCAACCAACAAGCTTCTCCAGTTAGCCCGGTCCTTAGCTAACTGCCTCCAGTTGCGCACGCCAAGTTAGTTGAGGTCCCCTTCTACTTGTGCGCGCCACCTTAGGCGAGGTCTTCCTCTACTGCGTTGTCCCTCCGGGTTGGATTCGAAGACTCTGCGTGCCGGAGCGGTGGTGTCCATTCGCTCTACATGCCCCAGCCATCTTAGCCGATGGATACGTATCTTCTTGACCAGGGCGATGTCGCTGTACAGCTCGTATAATTCGTGGTTAAATCTTCTCCTCCAAAGCCCGTCAACGCATACGGGACCGAATATGTTCCGAAGAATTTTTCGCTCGAAGCAACCAAGGATATTTTCATCCGCTTTCGACAGTGTCCATGCTTCAGCGCCATAAAGCAGGACTGGGATGATTGAGGTCTTATACAGAGTCTCCTTAGTTCTTCGGGATAGGGCCTTACTACTCAATTGCCTTCTTAGCCCGAAGAAACAGCGATTGGCAAGAGTTATTCTTCGTTTGATTTCCGACGTGGTGTCATTATCGGAGGTAATAGCAGAGCCAAGGTAGACAAAGTCCCTTACTACCTCGAAGTTATAGCTATCAACTGTGACGTTCTGTCCAATTCGTCGGTGTTGGGTGTCCCTTCTTGTTGACAGCAAATACTTAGTTTTGCCCTCGTTTACCGTTAAACCCATTTTGGCCGCTTCTGTCTCTATACTCGCGAAAGCACCGGTGACAGCTCGCTGCGTTCTGCCTATAATGTCAATGTCGTCAGCGTACGCAATCAGTTGAACAGATTTATGAAAGATTGTGCCTCCGGTGTTGGCTTGAGAGTTTCGCACAATTCGTTCAAGTATGATGTTGAATAAGTCACATGACAGCGCGTCTCCTTGTCTAAAACCTTTTTGGACATCAAAAGCTTCGGTAAGATCGTTACCGATCTTGATGGAGCAGCGAGAGTTCTCCATCGTCATCCTGCACAGACGGACGAGTTTAGCAGGGATGCCAAAACTAGACATGGCTCTATACAGCTCGTCTCTATAAATGCTGTCATAGGCGGCCTTAAAATCGATGAAGAGGTGGTGGGTATCGATTTGGACTTCTTGGGTTTTTTCCAGGATCTGCCGAAGTGTGAAAATTTGGTCAATTGTGGACTTTCCTGGCCTAAAACCGCACTGATAGGGGCCAATCAGGTTGTTAACGAAAGGTTTCAGGCGTTCACACAGTATGGCAGATAAAATCTTGTACGCGATGTTGAGGAGGCTGATACCCCTGTAGTTGGCGCAGTTGAGGGGGTCTCCTTTTTTGTGGATCGGGCAAACGATGCTGAGATTCCATTCATCGGGCATACACTCATCTGACCAAATCCTAGAAATGAGTTGGTGTACGCTCTCTACCAGGTCATTTCCAGCTGCTTTAAATACCTCGGCCGGAAGGCCGTCGGGTCCAGCAGCCTTTTTTCGGGTCTGCTGCCTCACAATTTACTGGAAAACTAAGATTTGATCGATCATGGAGTTTTAAGATCTAAAACTGGATTCATAGTTTCCAGTTGACTTATGATTAAAGGAATTGCAGATAAGATCTTATAGGTAACACTAATCGGGCATATAAAGGTCTTCGTAGGTGTTGCACATAACGCAGGCTCCTTTCTCTTAGACAAATGGTGTCAAATATCCTACGACTCAGCTTAACTTTCAATTTCAAGAGTCAATGCTTCGCTCACTTTCGAGCATTGTGAGTGGATATGACGTCATCTTTATGTGATCAGTTTATTGCCGATATTTTCAAAATACTTGTGTTGAAAGAATTGTTTAAAATCAACGACTTCCTACACCCTCACCCTCAACTGACACCTGTTGGGCTTAGAAAATTAAACATGTGCCAAATACATAAATTAATTCTTTAAAAAAATTTAACTTTAAAATTAAATAAAAAAATTGTTCTTTTAATTTCAGGAGTCTCGCGGCAAGAGACCCCTTAAAATTTGGGATAGTTGGCGAAATGTACGCAAAGGCGTAGTAGTAGGAAGTTTTGAGGAATTAATCGTAAGAGGTAAGTTTCATCTTTGTTATTAAATATGTACGTACTATGTATGCACTCGTCAAGTGTCAAGTGTCAAAACACGGAAGTAACAAGTTAACTCTTGTCGAACACTTGTTATTTCTTTGTGTAAGTAAAGAGTCCTTTTTGACAACCAGGAAGAAGGATTGAATAAAGTCAGCGAATGAATGGTTTCTTGTTATTTTTTTTTTATTTTTTTAATTTTCTGTTCTGCCCTTGAGGAATAGAACAACGAACAGGTTTTTTTTTTTTATTTGTTTTTGTTTATTTAGTCGTGAGAATTTTTGTCAAAGGCGGCAAGTGTGTGAGAATTTGTGCTGTAAGGTCTGAAAGAGAATGTTGCCTTATTCGAAGGAAAGCTAGGAAATGATAAAGACTGTTAGAATCGAAAGGAGATTTAAGTAACACATGGAACTCTGCTAAAACAATATACGAACCGGCATCTCCTCAAATCAATTTTACTAATTCGAAATTTGTTCTCTTAGGTAAGGATAAGCTTGGGGTTCCTGCCTCAGAACCAGTTCGTGTTGTTCTCGAGTGCGATGGAACCCAAATTGAAGATGGTGAATACTTTCGGACGCTGGCCAACAACACCGTATTGCTGTTATTGAGGCAGGGCGAACGCTGGTATCCAACTGGCGTCGATGTTATAAAAGCTGGTGAGTAGTACGTACGGTAGTTGGTGTTTCTTTTGAGATTAATAGTGTGTCCATTGCATGTTGCAGCGATATCAGCTATTCCGAAAATCGTCTGTGAGACGATTCATGCTCTAGAGCTCCACGATGAGACGCCATCTTGGAAAATTATGGATAACAAGGGTCGTGTCACGGTGGTCCTACACTGGGACCAGCGTCAGGGAGGCGGAGGAGGGGGAGGGGGCGGTAGTGGCGGAGGCGGAGGCGGCGGCGGCGGAGCAGGCAGCAGTAGTACCAGCGGTTTGGGTGGCGGCGGACCAAGCGGCAGCAGCAATGGTCTTATGTCATCGGAAAAATATTCACCATCGAAAAAGGGACTTTCGGCACAGAGCTCACTCGATAAATCATCACCGGCACCTCAGCGTTATTCGAGCCCACAAATAACCGTAATCAGTGATGAGGGACCGGCGAGCATCTACCATCCGGGTGGGCGACGCCTCTCAAAGCAGGGTGGTTCCTTCGACAGTGCCGTCGGTGCTGTGCACGTGCACACGCCGGAATGTGCCCATCACGCGCACACGCCCAGCCGTGCCGGCAGTCCTAGTACAACGGAATGTGATTTCCATTGTTGTGCACTGCACGAGGAGGGGCGCAAAATTGCGGTGCATAAAAGCGTTGCAACCTCACCCATACAGGATGGTACCACGAGTCCTCAGCCCCAGTCCCAATCGATATCAATATCGACCGGTGGCGGAGGAGCCGTCGATCCCACAGGCAGTATGCAGCGACGATCATCTGGTGCTAAGGGGCATGTCCGCTTTCTGGATATCGCACCCGAACGGGACAGCTCCGAGAGTGAGACCGAAAACACGGTGATGGAGGACGACAAGACGACAACAGAGAAATTCCTATTGTTAATTGATCAGCTGTCCGTTGATCAGAAACGTCATTTAAGTATTAAGGATATTGGTATAATCTTAGAGCGTTTAAATTCAAAAATCCTAGATGTCGAGCGCTTGGATCGCGAATCAGAGTCAGACGACTGCTACAACTGGACGATAAAGGCCACAATACGTGGCGATGCGTTACGAGAGCTAGGTGTAATTTATAATGGTAATTACTATGCGATCTCAGAGCATCCCGGCTACAAGGAAGAGGTCGAGGAGAACGGTGACGAGCCCGAAGAGGAGGAAGAGGATAGGCTTTAATAAATTGTAAAATAATAAAACAAAACCAAACAAACACTCGTGAAACATTTACGCCAATTGAGGTTATAGTCAGGTTTATTGTTTTTCATTCGTAGTATGATTTCATTTAAGCAGTTGTAGGTGTGAACAAGTGGACAAGTGGTCAGTGTCATCGTGTGATTCTTGTTACGTTTTTCGGTTCCAAAATTTGGTTCCATTTTGTTAGTAATTAAGTTCTTGTAAAAAATAAATTAAAAAACAAAAAAAACTAAACGCGGACAGTTTTTGGGGTCAACGGACAATAGTGCAATATACATACTATATATTATGTACATGCGTATATCTTCTATTCATTTCGTGATTTTAAATTAAAACTTAAGCATGATTAATAGAAAAATTCGAATTCAAAAAAAAATTGTGACTTTACGGCATATGTAAGAATGCCAGTCATCTATGTCTTGAAAGGCAATCGTGAGAAAAGTTTAAAAAAAAAAAAAGCCCTTTGCTGCCATATGTAATCATAGTCTTCGCCTTAAGGTTGATATGTATGTACATTCGAATTGAAAATCACGCAATTTACTTAGTTTTAAACAATTTTTTAGTTCTTATTGAGTAACGTAGTCTGCGTCTATTAAGTGAAAAAAAGTTATTTGTTTTTTTTTTTTTTTAAGAAACACTGCTCAAAAATTTAAATACCAAAATGACTTCCTGTAAGACATGTAATGAATGTGCCAAAATGTTAGGAGAAACTAAATGCCATATAAACCGAGATAGTATTATGTAAAACAACGGTTTTTTGTTTGTTTTAAATTGTATCAAACGTATATGTATATCGGTGCCAAAGGCATTTTTACCACGCCAAAAACTATGTACACAGACACGAGACACAAATATCCTTAGTATACCATGTTAATAATAAAATTAAGTTTAACATATTCTAGGTTATGTACAAGACAAATTTGAAGCTACAGTGACTTGGAGTGTGCAAGCTAAGCTGAGGCTAACATCTCGACCGTAGAAAGTGTCGTAAAACTGAATATTTTTTTAAATTGCGATGCTGTCACCTTTTTAGTTAAATTTAGATTTTTAGTCGATAAAATAAAAAGGATTAAAGATCTGATCCTTACTTACTTACTCACCTGAGACACTGCAATTCTCCATTCTCTTCGATTGTTGGCTTGCTGCTGCCAGTTTGTCAGTCTAAGCATTCTGGCATCTGCGATGGCTTGGTTCTTATACCGGAGATTCGATCTTCCAGGTCTTCTCGAACCTGAGGGTTAAGATTCAAAGATTCTCTTGGCTGGAGCATTGTTTTCCATTCGCTCAGTGTCAATGTAGTCGACGAGATTTGGCGTTCCTAATTCCATCCATATTTTGGTACAGCTCATAGAGTTCGCTCTATCCTCCTCGCAAATAGGACCGAAAGTCCGACGAAGTATTTTTCTCTCGGATGAGCCCAGTATAATCGCAGGACTGGACATTTGTTCTTCGCATCAGGAACTCCAGGTGTTTCGCCTAACCGAAGTATCAGCCGTTTCCTAGGGTTATTATTCACCGGATCTCCTCTAAGATCTTTTACTCGAGATGGGTGAACTCCTTTACTACCTCGAAGTTATAGACTATTTGCCCTACGCCGGGGACAGATAGGTCTTTTTTGTCTATTTAAAGACCTTTTCTTTAATCGCCGCAAATGCTTTTAGGACACGGCTCGCTGAGAGAGTGCGATTATATCAATATCTTCTGGGTTTCCCAGTAGCTTGATGGCCTTGTGGAACACAGCGTCTGTCGTGTTGATGGCAGCCCTACGCACTCTCTGCTCCAGCACGAGATTGAAGAGATCCCAAGACAGCGCATTGCCTTGGTGAAATCCGGTGTGTGTTTTAAATCCGAGGAGTTGTTCCCAAGCTGCACGGTACACCGCGTGTTTTCCAGCGTGACGCGTCGTGTCTGGACCAGTTTTTGTTGGGATCCCGAATTTGACCATCACATTTGTAGAGCTCAAAACGATGGATGCTGCCATATGCGGCTCTAGAGTCGACGAAGAGATAGTATGTGTCGATCTGAAACTCGTTGCTCTTTTCCAAGATTTGCCTTAGTGTGAATATTTGGTCTATAGTCTATTTGCCGGACCGGAAGTCACACTAGTACGTGCCTATTAGTGTGGTGGAAAAGTCTTGATACGTTCACACAGTACGCTGGACAGGATCTTAGATGCAACGTTAAGCCGGGATATGTATAGGAGGCATAGGATCACCCTTTATGTATTTAGAGCATATGGTGGGGCACTTGGTTAACGGAGGGTCTACGTTCCGGAACTGAAACCAGCAGCCAGATGCTAAGGTTTTTTATAAAACCACCGGATGTTGTGCCTGTCGCCCGACTCCTCGATTTCTCTCAGCTGAAAGTTTCGTTTCCCAATTAAAGGATTTATTTGCTGAAGCGACGTTTAAACGGCCACCTAGCTTCCAGCCAATGGATTCTTAATGCTTTAAATTAACGTCTTTTAGAACTGGGCTAGAAAATCTAGCTAAGATTTAGTAACTCCAAGTCACTGTATATTGATAATAGGAGAAAATCTAAAAAACAAACTTAGTTCAACAAATTTCTAATCCTTTTTATCCCTATCAATTAGTAAACTGTTAAATTTAAATTTAATTAAATATCATTTAATAAATTATTTTCACCAAAAAAAAAAAATGTTATCGAATAAAACTGCCAAATAAACTTAAGAGCAAATTAAAAAACATTTAAAAAGCAAAACAAAATGAGAAATCTAAAAAACATAATTAAACAACAAATGTTGTAACACGCGAACATAAATTGTTTTTAATTGAATACCTTAGAAAATTGAAACCTACAAGAAACTGCCACTGAAAATATTAGAATTAACCCAAAACAATGGAAAAATAATTGAATAAACAACCAAATAGTCCAATGGAGCAATTAATTTCACTTTTCTTTTCCTTTTTTTGTCTAAACATCTGTTTTTGAAAATCTGTATTTGATTTTTCTTCTCTTTTGTAATACGCACAACACAAAATTTAATATTTTCAACGAAATATTTGTGAAAAGAAAAATTATATACGCAGCAATAATAGAAATTTATTTTGTATTTAATAAATAAAAAAAAAAGAAGCAAAATCATTACATTTAAAATGAAAACCAAAATTGTGAGAAAAACATTGTTTTTCCTTTTAAAGTAGATACTCCACATCGGAAGGGTACTCTCGCACATTAAATAAGTTAATAAAAATTATAAAAACAAAACAAATATCAAATAAACAATTTTACGAAAGGAAAAAAACAAAAACAAAAATGTTTAAACAAAAATCGTATAAAAAAAAAAAAACCAAAAACAAATAATTTAAAACGCAATTTAAAGAAAAAAGAAAACAAAAATATTGAAATCATGTTAAAAACAAACAAAACAAAATAGTAGTTAAAAGAAAAACGCATAAATTTAATGAAAAAAAAAATTAGAATAATTGGTTTTATGAAAAGAAAAACTTATATATGTATATATATTATAAAATTGAAACAAAATGAGATGAAAACTTTAATAAATTGAAGAAGGAAAAACGAAAAATCATATTTAACACAAGAGTTAAAAAATTAAACGCGAGTTCATAGTGCTATCGATAAAATGTTCGTCGATGTGTACAGTAGTGGTTACGAAAACACGTACGCTAGTGTCTTTAGGGTCAAAATCACCTCAGAATTCAAGGACTCGACAAGGAGCACTGTGAAAGTTAAGCCAAATTTTATCATTTGAATTGTGTGCCATTTAAATTGCTGTCTATAATCTGTACTAAGGTCTTTGGAAAAAACAAAGTTAAAGTTGGCTTGTTAATCCACACTCGTATCCAACACTTCGCATTTTTTGTCATGCTTATGAAACTTTAGGTTAAAATTTCTTTGCTTTAAAACAAAAGGAAGTTCCATGTGGAATCATGTAGTAAAGGAACTTTGAATTGCCTCTGTGTGAAATTTTTACCAGCATTCCTTACCTGATTAAAAACACGAGCTATTTTGTATAACTTGTTGTAAGTACTACCAGTTTAGGTTCAGAAGGGCTTATAGATCCATTGCCATGCCTAGAGAACATACATCTACCTATGACTATGTCCGTGAGTCCCAGTCTCATAGCATGATTCCGAAGGCGACGACTACCACTCGGAAGACCTGATTTCTTAACTAGTGCTTACATAGTTTCAGAATTTCTTTAGTTTTGCAGCCTAGGCCAAAGGAAATCAAATGTCTACGTCTTGCAATTATCAATGATCCGCCTCCTTGTTTACTTGAACTCAAATAAATGCCTTTACGTGATAGGCGTCGCTCAGTGTTTAGTGCGTTGGACTCAGTATGAGTTATTTAAGTGTTCACCAAGTCACATCTTATACGTGCAGGAAAAATGTACCATGGACTGATCTCCACTGTTTTTGCAGAAATTATAACAGCTCGTACCTGATCTTTGAACATGTCTGCGTGTGTTGTAATGTTCTGTGATAGAATAAGTAAGTTGAAAGGCGTTGCCTTTGCTTTGACGGAACATACTTGTGCTTGGTTCCGCTTTAGTCGTCTATCACGCGACTGTCCGTGCTGTAATTTCAGGCTTGGAAGATGCTGGAGTTATTCGAAAGAGCGCACGAATACTGTACTTGTGGCCATTTAAAAAGATGCCAACTCCGATTCTGTTGGCCTTTCCAAAGACAACAACAGAAGCCAAACTCTTCCTAAAATGACGAAGAGTGACCCAGAACTCTTTACAATCTTTCCTCATCCGAAAGAGAGTCAAAATATAGAGTGGATAGGTCAGGTTAGATAAGGTAAGTGGGTGTCTTGCAATTATAGTCGCTACGGACGTAAACAAACAATTTGACCCATTGCCCCAATTAATGCTATCCCGAGAGCCTAGTAAGAGAATCTACTGTGTTAGCAACATCCAGCTACTCAACTGCTTTCTAAGCCCAAAGAATCAGCGATTGGCAAGAGTAGTTATTCTTCGTCCGCGCTGGTGTCGTTGTCTGAATAAAGAGCTATGCTGCGGACCTCAAGAACGAAGACACGTTTTGAGTGTAGGTTAGATTATGTAAAATTCGATGTTTACTGAACTAACCCAGTCAGATTGTTTTTTCTCTAAGTCGATAGAGCAGGGAAGGTTCATAAAAGGCGAAAAACCGTTTTCTCCTCTACAGCTTCTGCAGAAATCATTGTGCGAATTCTCAGTGTATTCTTTCGTCGGTCATTGTCCAGTTCAATTCTAGAACTTATTCTTTTCTACAGATTGAGAGGAGCCTATTTGTCTTTAAAGAGTTTGGTATTGATATTTCTTGTCCTCGAAGTTTGATGAGCCGACAGAAGCCGATAAACCCTTACTATCTTTCGCGGGGCCCTAACTGATACCAAAACATCCACATTTATTTCAATCGCAGAAATGTTCTTAACTACATTGGACTCCCTTAAGTTAAGATCGACAATACAGTCTGGCTCAAGTGCAGTGATTGCAGCTGTTTCTGAGATAATTTATTATTCCTCATAAAACCTATTAAACTAGTAGAACGGTTCACCCTTTCTTAACTGCTACTGTACACGAAAAAATCAACAAATTTAAACAATAAAAACATGAAATAGGAACTCGGTCGAAAAAAAAAATTAAATAAATTCATTAATAAAATAAATAAATTAAAATACAAATTACCATGTAATATTTGTCATAATGCACAAATTATAATTATTCAAACAAAAAAAAAACATGAATAAGAAAAGAAAATAATATTAACATAAACATATACTTAGTACTGTTAAAAGAAAAGAAAACAAAAAATATTACGTAATACATAATAAATCACACAAAAAAGAAAATAAATTAAATTTATAAATTAACAAAAAAAAAAAGGAAACAGCGAATGAGATCGCATTTAATGTAAAAGAAAAACGTATTTAAATAAAACAAAAAAACAAAACATTAAGTCAATATTTTTTTTCCATTTATACATACATACATATATATTATGAATAATTAAATTAGATACAAAAGCATTACAACAAAACGGAAGAGAGGTCGACGAAACGAATTTGTTTTACCACATCAATAAAAAAGAAAATAATTAAATAAATAAATAAAAAAAAAAACTAAAATAAATCGAAACTCTTAATTTGTTAAGTTTTTGAAATAAATCTAGTAATAAATAAATAAATAAAAATATAGGCGAATTAAAACAATTCAAATTATTACCTGTAATACACACACACAATAATACATAGAGAAATTACAAAACAGCATAAATAAATTTATACATATATAAAAATAATAAAAAAAAACATAAGAATCCTACTTCCAAGAACTTCCCTTTGAAAAGTAAAAAACAAAAACCGATATGTTTTCTTCTTTCATTTCGTTCTTTTTTTTACTTTTTCCGTTCTATATATAAAATATATATATATATATATGAACAAAATAAATAGCTAATTATTTTATATTTAGTGAAGAATGAGAAACATCAATTACTTTGGCATACTGCTCATACTATAGCCAACATCAACAATCCAAAAAATTTATGAAAAAATACACAACACAGAATTAAATTTAAACAAAAAAAAAAAAAGATCCAAAGATGCCGTATATAAAAAATAAAAACAATTTAAAGTGAAAGAAAAAACCGACTAATAAATTTAGGAATAGAAATCCTCAAGACATTTTTAATTAAAAGAAAGAAAAGAAAAAAACAAAATAAACAAAAGTAATAAGAAACCGAAACCAATTATATACACAAAAAAAAAAATAAAAACCGATATATTATAATAAAATATATGAAAGAAAATAATGAAATTATAATTAACGGAAAAAGAAAATTACAAGCATTAATTTAATTAGTTAGTAAGTGATATTTGCGTTTTGATTTAATTTTTTTGTTTTGTTTTTTGGTGTATATGCAATCAGTTATTACTACATAACATGATAAGTGGAATGCAGATGGTGAACAAATGGAAATTTTTATTATTAATTATATTATAAACAATTATATTTATTTTGTTATTTCTTCTATTACTGAATAAGTATTAATTTATTTAAAATGAGAAAAAACAGAAATAAACACAAAAAAATTACAAAAAAATGAAAACGAGAAAAATTAAAAAAAAAAAACGAGAAAAAAATACAAAAAAAATTCTTAATTAAAGAGAAGGAAGAAAAGTTATTTATGAAAAATAATGGTGAGTCTTTCATTTGTTAGAGAGCGTTTGCATCCCACAGCAGCACTAGAGATGATTGTGGGACAAGCAGAGAAAATCGCCAAGGGAACCGCATTGAGAACCATCGAAGAAAGTGGCGGCAAAGCATAATGAATTTCATTTAAAGGGCGAAAAAGAAGAAAGAGATCCATTTGTACAGAGATCTGCAATACAGGGACGGACGGCAACAGAAGAATTGCCCAGTGTCGTATACAGTTCTACCTCAACAAGAGCTATATCGGTGTATTATGGCTCAAGTCAGTAAGGACTTGTTTATCTAGCTCCTCCAGGAATCTAACGGCATACGCCCTAACCTGGAGGACAAAATCCTAAAAATGTACTCTTATAACGAGCAATTGATTTAATCTTCCCTTGTAGATCTGAGCTCCGAATATGTTGTAGTAACTCATACAAGCTGACTAAGTATTATAGTTGAACCTATAGTTGAACGCTTTATTCAATCAGAAGAATTCTTCCAGTACCACCCGTATACAAGTGGAAATACCCTACCTCCTCCATCCCTATTTTCGTGGGCTACCTCCTACAACCAAAAAAAGGCTGAAACCAAATCTCAGGTGGATGTACTAGACACCCAGCGTTCACCGGGTAAAAATGAAAATAGCAGTTGGTAGACAGAGGTTGGTTGTTAAAAATCTATGTACGCTCGTTTCCTCTTGAATGAAAATGTCTACCCTTGGAACGCCCTTAAATTGATATAAGTTCTCTTATCTCCAATCTACTACATTTTTAATCTGTTATATTCGCACCACCGAATTTGGCACCATTCTCGCGCATAGAAGTGTCACTTACGACATTCGCCCCAACACTGCAGTATGTTCTTTGAATTGATTGCCATTCGTACTGCCTCTTGTTTGTTTATTTATTGCTCATAACTAAATTTTTAACTATTTATTCGTTTATTACGTAAAAAAGATTATAGGGAACAATAGACACACTGCATACACAATATAAAGAGATAAACTCCGTAAACACTTCTGTGACACTGTGGTCCACATTTTCCATTTTCCGAGCTTATCATGCCTAATAAACCGTGATAATCGTTGGTTGGAATATTGATAATCAACTCGTGCTAATTTGTCGCGAAGTACCATCATTGTTAGCACCCTTGTGCACAACAAGACTTATCGTTTAATAAGTCAAACTACGCCTGTGATAGACAAACATGGAAATGAACGCAAATGAGAACGCCAATCAAATTGACTTCGCCAAGGTGCCAATTGTAGCGTTGCGTCAGCGCGCACGCTCCATTCTTTCGAGATCGCTTAATCCAGGCAAGGTGCTACCATCGGAGGAGGGTTTCCCCCGCGACTGGAGAGGAATTGCTCATTTAGCCGGTCTGCAGAGTCTGTACGGACCCGTCATCGATGCGAAATCGGATCCGATGACCAAAGTTTTAAGTCTGTGGTGCAGTGAGGGCGACAATCAGACGGCAAACTTTGATAATTTAGTGAAATTTCTAGGCGAAATTGATCGTTGGGATGTGGCCGATGATCTTTGTGAGGTTTTGAGTGAGTTTTGCAGTTCTTTATCAGCAGTGCGCTATTATCTTTGTGAAAAATAAACATTTTTTGTGTTTTTCTTTCAGTTGAAGACGCGCAGGCGTATAAATCAAAGAAATATCAGAAACAGTTACTTCTCGCACGACAAGAGAACGTAGACGCGTTGAAAGAGGCTGAGGTAGACATTGCAGATGTTCACAAGCCAGACGCAAATATTCTCACAAAGGATGATGTGGTGCGGGCTCAGCAAGGTCTTCCTCCGCAGCAGTACGACGCCTTTGTGCTGTTCGCTGATGAGGATATTGACTTTGCTGCCGAACTCATCGATCGCATGGAGGAGGACCATCCCAGGTTTGGGTTTAAGGTATGTGCTGCGGTGATAAGACAGCAGTGATTTTTTAAACTGATGGATGCTTCCGCCTTTAGCTATGTTTAAAGGATCGAGATCTCATCGGAGGCATTTCATTCGAACATGAGGCCATACTGCGTCTAATCGCTGAGCGATGCAACCGCCTGATAGTAATAGTTTCAGCTGCATTCCTGAAGAGTCCGGCTAACGCATTCTTTGTAAACTTCGCCCAGGCACTCCAAATAGGTAGGAAACCATTCAAGTTCAGTCTTCTTTGATCACATTAGCATGTTTCTTTTTTCAGAGCAACGTCGTCGTAAGATCGTACCATGCCTCTATGAGAACTGTGTACTACCACCAACTCTGAGCTTCTACTTTCACCTGAAGTACCAGCAGTCTGGCAAACTGTTCAATTTCTGGGAGAAGCTGAGCGATTCTATCCGCAGTACAAATGTCATTGCCAATGGGAACGGAGTGTGTGCTCTCTCTACACCAAGGTAAGAAAAATATCTCCCAGCCATTGAAACACCTTTCACATGTTTCTGCCATTAGCATTCAAATCACAGAGATAACAGATCCAGTACAAACTGCTGCGATTGCTGCCCCACCAATTGCAGCAGCAGAACACGGCTCAACCAGTGCTCCCATCAAGTTGCCACGCAAAAAGGGATCAAAAGTTCCTGCCGCCGAGCCCTTGAAGATCCATTCAAAACCGGAACCAAAAATTCGTAGCGCATTCTCAATGATTCAACTGAATGCCCAGACCACTCCAAACGATTCCATTGCTACTGCTCAGAGTCTGTCCGCGGCCAATTGTGATATGAATCATAGTGAAACGAATCTATCTGAGATATCTACAACGAACTCTAGTCGCAACAAATCCAAGTGGTACAAGAAGCTGCTCTCGTCGAGCAACACGAAAGCAAATTCTTCAGTGACCGGTACGCCCTCAGCAAAGTCCTGTGAGTCCATCACAAAACCGAAGAGCAAACGAAATTGGCTGAAGAAGAGATTAACCAGTAGCACCAGTTAGAAGATATGTCGGCGCTGGATACGAAGACTTTTCTACATTCCACTTTTTGACCAATCTACACCCAAAATGCTTTATCGATGACCATTGTGCTATACATGTATATTTTGAATAAACTTTTTAAAAGATCTTTTTTATATATTAAGCATTTGTAGTACTGGCTTTCGAAGAATCTTCGTCGATTCCTTATTGTTTTTTTTAAACTTAAAAGACACGTCTGTCAAGGAATGGACAGATCTGATGCAGAAGGTGTGGTGTGACTTAACGTAAACGTCTTCATAATCGAATCACCCAATGCACTAGTTAAGCAAGGCCATCTAAGTTTAAGAAGCAGCAAAGATCAATAAGACCTCGTCCAACTTGGTATGCAAACAAGAGTATAAGGAGTGAGGTCAAAACTGCCAAGAAACAGCGCAGTTTTGCGGCAACCCAAAAGGCTTTGTGTTACTGTTGCACTGTGTGTTTCATTTTTCGCACGAATGGAAGGGTCCGACCGACCCCGAACGCCGAATTGTGAAGCTTTTTCATGACAGATTGTACTCCTGGGGGTTTGTCATTCCCCGACGAGAAAAAATGTTTGTTGTACATGGCTGCAGCTTGAGCCCACGGCGTTTGCACAGCAGCCTAACGCACAGCAGCCTAACGCACTAAACCACTGAACCACGGCAAAGCTATTCGCAATAGAACAAATGGAGGGAGAAGTCAATTGTTTTGTGTAATATTATGGAAAACTTAGATCCGAAGCAACAGTTCTTAATAAAAACACGTTATGAGTACGAGGAATAAAAAACGGACAAGGGTGACAAAAGTGATAAAAATGCAGGACGTTTTCAAAAGAAGACGTATTCCAAAAAGTATAAATTTCTCCAGAATTATTAGGCAGTACACCCATCCCTCGATTTACACGGATTCACTTTAACACGGTTTTCAAAGTTGTTTACGTAAATGAGCTGCAACTATTAAAAGTTTACGTCTTTGAATATGTTATGAATATTCTAGAACATCGGCTTAATTTTTTGTCATTCAGTGAAACCGATAGCCATTTTTATATACAATGCTTGTCTCATTTTACACGGCTATTATGAACAACATTTCTCCGAATTTTCGTTCATTCTTTCATTCAATTTACACGGCTTGAAATGAAATTCATATCCTCACTTTTTATATGCAAGCTCTATCTCGTTTTACACGGTTTCAATTTGCATTGTTTTATGTGGGACGTACATTTCTACCGTGTAAGTCGAGGGACAGATGCATTCCGATATGTTTTCAGCCATTTTACGGTCACAAAAAAAATAATCAAATAAATATTTGCGTATTATGTAAATAAAACATTAGAATTCTTATACATATCTTACCTTTCATCCACTTTTCGCAGAATTATTGGGTTGAAATGAAAATACTAATAGCCAACAAGAAAAACCTAAACCACACAACACAAAGGAACAGCAAAACTGATGCACAGATTACCGTTGGTTTGAGCAGTACTGCCAAAATGTTGCATTTTTGAATTCATTGCTCATCATTTTCATTTTTAAATTCATTATGTCTGAGATAAAACTAGATACGGATGGAGCTGAATAATGTCCAGATTGCTCTCAGTCAGACAGAAATTGACATATATTTTAGTTACCATTGGTCATCTTTTTAGTTCTACAGAGCGCACTAGGATTCTTTTCAGTTCATCGGCATCTGCTTTCACTACAATACAAAAATCAGGTGCTCGTCTCTGCAAGATTAAGGCTTTGTGTCCTTCGCTTGTTCTTTTCACCTCTTGATGAAGAAGTCATTACTCTTTTTTTCTCTTTTTAGAGCCTCAAGCGCAGAGAAAATAAAAGATGGTTGTGAATTGTGATGAGGTTACGGTGAATTTTTTTGCAGAGGCATAGAATTTCGATTTACGACAAAACAGAAATGGTAACGTCAGATACCTAAATGATTTTTTAATAGGCGTGTCCGAAGGGTAGGCTAGATTAGGTTAAGGAGGCTGTCGGCGTAGACCATTGTGATACCTGTGGATTAAGGAGAATTTCCCCTTCCTAAATGCGGAACCAGTGGAAGCTTTTGATAAAAGCTTATAAGGTCACCATGATAGTCACAAAAAATGTCATGTAGAGGTAGAGGTAACCCTAGCGCAGGACAGGTACAGAAAACAAGGGGGTAATGATTTCCACTAGAGCAAGGATTGCGGCGTAACTACATGAGGGACGTAGAGGACAACGATGCTCATTGGTTTTAAATGCTTGTGCAGTAATGAAAAACAAAGCCCTAAGTGAATTATACCACATCCCTGGTGTACATTGTAGGCGGATGCGACATACAAAGCCCACCGATGAAACTCCCCCATTATAACAGACACCTTCTGAGCACCTCTCCTACTAAGTTTCGTCAAGAGTGTACATCGAATCTCTCAGCTACACAGCTTTGTTATTTTCACCACACATCTCCCACATCGCAGAAAATTTTGTACCAGCGCGTAGCAAACGAAAAAACACAACACAAAAGGCAGATTGGAAAAGTTCTCTGTATCGGAGAGTGGTCTGCCAATACCTCGGAAATCACAAAAAAGAAGCGCAATCAAATTTTCGCCACAAAACCAACGAAAAACCAGTGAAATTTCACCTCAAAGACATACACTGCCGCGACCAAACAGTGAATTTCTCAAAATTATCTCGGCAAAAAAAAAATGTCCATTCTCGGGGATTAAGTGAAATTTTTTCGCATACTCTGTCCATTTTCTTTTCTCAATTCATTTTCTTTTCTTTTTGTGTGGTGTTTACTCAAAAAAAAAAAGAAAGAAACCCAAGTTTATTTGATGACCTAAAAATGCACTCTGTCTCATTTTGGCCTGCACTTGTTTACATGATAACCCGCAGTGTATGCATCGTCGCAGCGTAGTGTCGACTCTATCGCACAGATAAATTGTTGCTAATTCTCTTTTCGTGTCGTGAAGTGATTCTATTTTGTCTAGAAGCGCCAGAGAAAGGGAGCCAGCTACTCAGTCCTCCAACTACGACGGTCTACATGTTCTTATTGGTGGAATTTGTCTTGACTCGAAGAAAAATTCACCACATTCACCATTGAGCTTACCACACCACCCTCTTGGGCTTCGTTAAAAAAATAAAATCAAAATTTCCATAGTACACCTTATTTTCGTGTTGAGTTTGCCCGTGCTCATCGAGTCAAGAGATTAGTTTTTTCTTCTTATCTTGTCTCGTCTCCCGATCGAATGGAAAAAAAAAATCAAATTCAAAACGATTGTGAAAAAGTGAAGCAAAGTTTGAAAAGTGAAACAGAAAGATGAGTTAAGCGACCACGAAAAAGGAGAAGCCAGGCAAAGCAAGAGAAACTCATAAATGGTGGCAGAAGAGGCACATTACAACAGCAGTGTTGTGTTTACAATTATTTATGACATATGAGAAAGGGACAGCAGGACAGCACCCAGTGTTAGTGTATCTCTCAAACTATTCTCGACTCGAATTTTTCCTGTGTGTTTTGAAAGAACAGGTGAGTGAATGCGCATGTTCCGATGGCAATGTTCACCATTATTTTGATAAATAAAAATATAAATAATAATAAATTGTTGTGCGACTGGGAACGTAAATTGCGTGTGGGAGTGGGATGGAGAGTGAGTGGTGTTGGGATTCTTTTTTTTTTTCTAAAGGGTTGCGGCATAGGGTTTTTTGGGCCCCTTTTCCTCTCGCTTTCTCCTTTCGCTTTGTGAGGTAAATTATCATTTATGTAATTGCCGGCGGGATTTGTTCTGATTGCATCTAGATAAATTTCACGAAAAAAGTGTGTGTATGTTGTGCGGGAAAACTTTTTTAGTGGAAAGAAAAAGCGAAACAAATAGATTGACTTTTATCAATTTTTTCGGATTTTTTTTTCTCAAAGAATGGTCGGTGGTGCTTTGTTTATGTTTTTCCATGTTTGATATGGAATTTCGTGGTTTACAGAACACAAATATATTGTATATTCTTTAGCTTTGAAGTTAAGATCTTGATTGGGCTTAAAATTCTTACAAATCAACTGTGAACATTGCAGCTCGGTGTGCTCAGTCTGATGTAGACTTTAATGGGCTTGTAGTTAGACACTAGTAGCTACTTTGGTGAAAACATAGAACAGCGATTCAACTATGAAATTAAATCTTATCAGAAAATTAAACCTTTTACGAAGCGGGCTTTACTGACGGCATTCCCTTGTTGCAAAACCTCACAATCGACCAGATCGACCAGACTCATTCCAAAGGTAACTACTTACAGTTGACATTTTCTACCAAGATCCATTAAACCCGGAGTGTTCAGATCTGCAAAATTATATGTCAAAGTGGTTTAGTTCTCCAAAGTACATCTTAAGCTCCTAGAACCTAGAAGTACCTGCAATTTCAATGTGTCAAATTCTCTTATACCACTAATTTAAGCAAATAAATTCTATATTGTCACTAGGGTAGTTAATCTGTCCCAAGTCCAACTAACTACCTACACATCAGGCATCTGAAAAAAAATAGACTGTCCTCAACAGATGCGGCATGCATAATCGCTTGTTGGTGCATTCATAGAAACAAGTGCTGCTACGATGACTATTGTATTAAACTTCGCCAATGAATCTGTGGACGAAATGTGTAAGACCTTTCTCGTTCTTAGGACAGGAAACCTCCTTCTGTGGCCTCTCTATAGCTGAATGAAAACCTGCCTTTGGATAGGCCGTCTCTGAAAAAGGCAAATGAACCTTCAAACCCCACGATCCTTCTGTCGTTGAAACGCTGTTAAACCGTCCACATACGAAGTTCCTCAAGTGATCTACAGTATGCACACAATAGGAAACACTTATAGCGAAATCTGATGAAGCAATTTGACTCAAACTAGTCAAGAACAGAGAGAATACCATTGCGCGAAGGTTTAGTCGAATATATTGCCCCTTGAAGAGTTGTAAGGTTATCAAAATTTCAAGGACCCGAAGTAGTCAATGAGCAGAAGATAAAGTGGCTGAGATCCTCCAGGAACTACCACACAGAACAACGCAACGAAGTCCATACTATAGAACTGGTTAATTGGTTTTTGCATTTTAGAGCAGATGTAAATTAATCCAATGACATTTTGTCCTTACAGCCATATTATAAAACTCAAGGTCTCTCTGGCTGTCTATCCGTTGGTGCGCTTATAACTCGAGAACCACAGATCCGATTTAGGCCAGGGCCACGCACTGAGCGACTGAGCGATTGAGCGACGAGCATATGACGCAAAAAAATTAAAACATATGGAATCGTAGGACTGCGGCCACGTTGTTGCTGAGCGTTGAGCGATTTTTTTGAGCGACAGAGCGACGTCGCTCTGAATTCAATTTTGTTCTAATTTTGTAGTTCGTCGCTCAGCGATAAAGTGAAAATGGAGCAAATATTTTGGAAATTTAAATTTCAGCTATCGATAACGACATTTTCACTACTACTCGGTCGAGCGACGTCGCGCAGTAAAAGGCCACTCGTCGCTCAGCGCTCAATCGCTCAGTCGCTCAGTGCGTGGCCCTGGCCTTAGACGGTTTTCGTTTTAGTTTATAGATATGTTCCCTGGCCAGATTTCAGTAAATATTCTGTGGTCTAAGTCGTCTAAATAAAACAAGGCATTCGAGTAGAAGAAATTAACTTTCAAATGGATTCATGTAGTAGAGATTTCACAATCTTTTGTAATTCTATAGGAGCAAAGGCTTTGCACTTTCTTACACTCTCTAAGAAACTCAACCACTGTCGGTAAACTTGGATTGTTTTGTTACATTTTAAAATGTTTTTGGTCGCCTTGCCGCCGAAGTGATTATAGTCTTAGCACTAAGCGTCAATAGACACTAACAGTACTGTTCCCACGAAGAGAATAGTATGGATTTTGTAAAAATAAGGCTTGCAACTCAGTTTTGTCGGTAGAATTTTCAAATCGCCCCACATTATCAAGAAACTTTGTACATATATGAAAAACAGAGGTGTCTTCAATTGCTAAACAACGAGGGGAGTCCTACAGTCTTTGTAGGAATAACATTTGCTTCCAATTTCACAATTTCACAAGTTCCGTAAGCGTAAATTAATAAAACGTTTCTCATTTTTTTTTTCACAGTAAAACAAATGTAGACCATTAATAGGGCCAAACCTCTTAACCAAGCGCGCATTCAAACACGGCAGATCAGTATGGAATCTACTGAAAATAAATCACAAGAAAATCTAGCAGTTATACTGCAATCTGAATTAAATGAAGAAGACGGAAGGATCTCCGAATCTGATGGAATAAAAGTCTGTTTAAGGACAGATAAAATGACAGAACAAGATTCGCAACCAAGTGTGTCACCGAAAGCTATATCTGATAAAAAGAGTGATGTCAAATCAAATGATGACTTGGAGGCAAAGGAATCGGTTTCAAACTGTCGTAATGACTACGAAAAGAATGACGAAATGGAAGAGGAAAAGGATAACAGTAGCTCAACAGATAACCAACCACAGGGTCCAGAAACAATTGACAGTGTCTCTCAAGAGTCATCAATACCGGAAAATATTCTATCCCCCCCGAAGTCAGAGACGCAAACAGATGAAACAAACACCGCAACATCGTCGCCAGCTTCAGATTCGCAATTATCCCCTACAGTTGGTGGAGAGGGCACAATCGGTGGTTTAGTCGTAGGTGCCGCGCCAGCAACGGTCACTTCAGTACAATCTGAAGGTTCATCAGGGGTTTCACCGGCATCAGGTAGTGGCGATCAGTCTCCAAGAGTTGTTCAGCCCATTAACATTATCGCAAACGGAACGATTCCAAAGTCAGGAAAGCCTCTTATGTTGGCGATAAACAAGAAACTGAGCAAACCAAAGTCTAGCAAGCAGAAGAAGTCAAAAGCCATGGTTGCGATGTACGAGAGTGAGGTGAGTTTAATTTTCTAAAATGTGTTTCTAAGTTAGATGTTACGTGTGTCTGTCCTTTAGATTAGTGACAATAAAATTGGCATAAAGCTGTGCATTAAGAAGTCAGAGAGTAATACCACACCCACGAAAACCAAGCCGAACAGGAAGAGATCACGCAAGTCAAAGACACGCGTCGACAGTGATGATTCTGAATACGAAACCAAGCGGCGGCGAGAGAGACCAACAAATAATAATTCTGACAGACCCAAACGCGGTGACCCAGCGGGCTTTAGAGAACCGGTAGAGCAAAGCGTCTGGGGATCAAGATTACCCGAAAATGTGCTCTTTAAGGTAAGAATGAGCTTTCTCCATCAGGACGTTTTTAAAATAATGTTTATATTCTTTCAGATCTTTGACTATGTCGTCGAGAAAGAAGGCGCCGTGCCGCATCTCTTTAAACTGGGACGAGTATGTATGCTCTGGCGACATGTTTCCCTATCAGCGTCACTATGGCGAATGATGGATCTAAGCACATTCATTAAAGAGAAATATCGCACAGAATTGAAACTCAAATGGTTTATAGAAAACAGAGGCAGAGGATGCACCGATTTGAATGTTTGTAAGTAGATGAAGTTTTAATTTTTCTTTAAATAAAAGTACCAAACTCACAAAGTCATGAAGGAGACATAAAGTCGTAGGGCAATAGCGCTCCAACAGAGGCAGAAAGGCGGCCAAGAATCTGCCTCTTGATCGCCGGCATTACCGCATTTTCACAGTTCACAACGTTTTACAGAAGAACGCACGCTATAGTGTTCCTATTTCAATCCGCTGAACATTCTGCAAATGTCGGATAACCTTCATAAGGACGTCCATCTGCCCTTTCGTTTACTCACTGACAGCTGTTAGAGCTTTAGGGCTCATTTCTCTTGTTTTAATCGACCCATTCAATCCTTTCACAAGTTAATCTTTTATTTTTATTTATCGTCTCCCTAGCAAATTGGAAAGTGACGGACATTTCATGCTTCCTCGCCAGGCTAAGTGTGAGCTGTCCCAATTTAGCTGGCATTACACTCAGCGGTTGGAAAGGTTTTACATCGGACCATCTCACATTCTTAGTGGAACATATACCAAAACTCCAGCGCTTAGACTTAAGTTCAATAAATGTAAGAAGTACCTTTTGACGTATAAGCAAGTCTAGACTCCTCCCTTCTTTTGATTATATTAAGGTGGAAATGAATGCAAGCAAAAGTGCTGTGGGTCTGCAATCCTTGTGCAATTCAATACAATCAATCAACGGTCGATTGACCCATTTGTATTTGGCACACAATCGACTGGCTGGCATTCCACAAATCGTAACAATATTGGCAGTAAGTGTAGAATACTTTTCTCATCAGTGTTTGGTGTAAATAACTTTTGTTTTTCATAGGCGCATTGTCCCAATCTGGTGCTTTTGGATCTCTCGAACGTGCACACGGCAGCCACGTCCCATGGAATATTGCATATAGAGAAGCTACAACGTGGTTGTCAGAAATTAAAAGTGCTACGTGTTACCAATTCACATGTAACTCTAAGTCAGGCGACAATCCAAGAAGCGGTAAGATTGAGAATGTTTTCTCTCGACTTTGTTATAACAAATCCCTTTTCAGATGGACTCACCTGGTTTTCCTGATTTGGAGGAACTGTCAGTGGCAGCTCTGACCGACGAATCTCGATTGATTAGTGATGAACATTTGCAGAGGATTTTAAAGTGCAGTTCCAAATTGAAGCTGCTCGATGTCAGGGGCTGTACGCGTTTAACGCATGAAAGTTTAATTCGACTACCAGCCTGGGATATTAAGCATTTGTTTTTGTCTGGATGTTCTGTCACAAGAGACGTTGGGTAAGTGCAGGGGAGAAACAGCGCCCAAAATGTGTTATTTATTTTATGTTTGTTTTCGTAGATCGGGCTTGGAATTGATAGCTTCAAAGTGGGCGCACAGTTTGATCGAAATGGATTTGGCATGGGCAAATGTGCAACAGCCATTGGATAATGCGCTTCGAGCTTTGGCCGAGAAGGGGAATGAGTCGCCATTAAGGTAAGCGGAGTAAAAATTTTCCAACTGAGTAAAATTCATTTTCCCCTTTGCCTTGTTAACCTGCAATTCAAATATTCTAAGCGGTGTTTCAATGTTTCTTATATCATACATTTTTTTATTTCTTTGCTTTTAACAGCCACCTCAACCTGTGTGGATCATCGGTTTCTGAGGATGCAGTCAGAGAAATACTTGCAAATTGTGCCCACATGAACTCAATTAATCTGTCATCATGTCGCGGACTGCCGCGCGGTGTTAAACGTCTTATGCATGGTCCAATCCATATCCAAGAACTTCGCGATGTCTTAAAGGTGCAAATGAAAGTGAAACTCCCTAAAGAGCTGAGTCCACAAGTCGTCAAAGATGACGACGAAGTTGAAAATTGATGCAACGAACCAATTGAGAAGTATCAATTTTAGAACAGGGAGTTGTCGTAGAAATAGTTATAAAAGCGTAGTTTTAATGTTAAACAAAAAAAAAAAACCTACAATTTCACAATTTACACCTCCTTTCACCGCCCACATAAACAAAGTCAGGCACTCACCAATCACCAGTCAAAGACAATTCGCCCCGGCAAGCGTCGATATTTCTGAGGTTTCCCGCTAATATTCACTCATTCACTCCCCCTCCACGAAAACGTCGTTTCTAAAACCCTTTTTCTGTCTACCAGTATATGTAACAATCCAGCAACTGAAATACATACACATGTATTTTACTAATAAAAAAAAATTGTTTAAATCATTTGTTGCTTGCGAAGGTAAGTGTATGATTTATTGTGTATTTGCTAATATTTCTTTTTTTTTTTTTAAATAATTTTTACACACATATTTATGTTTAAGATATTGAAATTGGATATTTGAATTACTATTACCATTATTATTATTCCTTCTTTTGTATTTCGAGTGAATGTTGCAAACAGTTCAACATAAAACAACTAAAGGAAATATATTCAAAAAAAGAAAAATCATTAAATTTAGTCGACACATTTTTTTATAAACAGAAATTCTAGCAACTTAAGTTATCTATAGATATGTAATTGTTTTCTTTTTTAGTTTAAAATATAATATAACACAGCTATATATAAAAAGAGAATGAATTAAGAAACTTATTATCGACAGTTTTGTGATAAGTTGTTGACGTTTATGCAAAACATTGTATTTTTTCTTAAGTTTACTTTAAAAATTAATATAAATACTACATAATATGTATGTATGTACATATGTACTAGTGCGTATGTATTTTAGACTTAAAATGAGTTATTTTGTTATGTTTCTTTTAATCGCCGTACATCGTGGAATGTTCGAAATTAGTAGTTTGAGCGACAATTTAAAATTGAATCACTGCAGCTTAAATATCTGTGATGATGCTACATAAAGTCGGATTATATCTCCGCTGTATTAGTACACACGATCACGATGCTAAGATCCAGATACACTGCGAATTCTGAGGTCTGCGCTACAGTCCGTGATGAACATGGGCCTCAACCAACAAGCGTCTCCAGCCAGCTCGTTGTTTAGCCAGCTACCTCCAGTTTCGTTGGTTAAGGTCCCCTTCCACTAGCGTGCGCTACCTGGGTCCCGGTATTCTTCTACTGCGCGATCCCTCGGGTGTAGATTCGAAGATTTTCCGGGCCGGAGCATTTGGTGTCCATCCGCTCTAGATGGCCCAGCCACCTCAGTCGTTGGGCCTTTTGGCTAAGTCAATGTCGCTGCACAGCCCCTACAGCTCATCATTGTTCATCCTTGTCCATTTACCGTCTATGCAGACGGGTCTATGCTTGCCTAGTGGTTAACTAGAGGCCAAATTGTGGGTTTTCATAAACCTCAATAATGCTTTAGGCTTCAAGTTCAACTAGGCACATCGTGTCTCGCGTTAGATGATCTTTTCTTAGTAGTCTTTTCTTTGCGGTTACTGGACACTCGCAGGGAATATCTTCTGCCGTCTCATTTTCTTCAGTATTCCCATTTAGCGGTGCAAGCAATACCATTAGCCCATCTCCCATTACAGATCTGAGCTCTGAACATATATATAGGTTGTCATTTGCCCTGCTTCACACTAACCACCACAGATAAAAGTGTATCTCACTTATCCTTAAATTTCAAATAAATGACTGCTTCCACAAAAGCACACGGGACGAAGCCTCTGGTGACCATCTGGACTTTATGATACTTTTGACTTATCCGTGAAAAGAACATTCTTCCACGTCTAATTAATATGATCATATGCGTAAGCAAGACAACCTCTTCTTCAGTTCTGGTGCACGAACTGGACAGAATCCCTATACTTTTTCCTCCAACGAACTGGACGAAATGACCTCACTTCTTCTTCCAACCTTCTCTTCGGTTCTTTTGCTCACAATTGTTGTAATAACTTGTGGAAGTACAGCGGGGGTCTTAAAGAAAACAGTGAACAGAGTTGAGTGGGCGAATATATTTTCTCATCTGTCTCAATGACTTCGTGAGCCCGTACTAAAACTGCATCTTTAAGTCGCTAAAAGCTTGGCAAAGCATCATACTTCAAACCTTCCACGAATGTTTCAAAAAACTTAAATAAAAATCTATATCAACTATTTCGCAACAAGGCAAACTAAATTTTTGCATTTATTATTCGATATACAAACACAATATTTTTACAACTTAATCATAATCCATAATTACATAAAAAAAAACCGAACCGAGCCTTATCCTTCCTTCCAGACATCCCAAATTTTGTGTGTATAATAAAAGAGTTCAAAACAAAGCTTGTTATTATGTTTTTTTATTATTTTATTTTTTTCGAAAAAAAAAGCAATTTTATTAAAAAAAATTTAAAATCAAACGAAAAACAATTTTACAGTTTTTCACATATTAATAAAAAGTTGTTAACACAATAAAAAAAAAAAATCTTAAATATTTACATATTAATAAAAAAGAAAAAGAATTCTTTTTGTAAATACTTTTAACGTTGGTCTGGCCTCTACAAAATTTTTACCGAAACATATATAAAAACCAAATTTATATATATTTTTTGTAAAAGAAATTCAAAATGAATCAGAAATTTTTCGACAAATGCATTTTACATTAAAGTAAAATAAAAAACCACAAATCTATCCATGTTCCCCTGACCCTTCTACGAAAATAATCCATAATTCGTTATGGAAACAGAAAAACTATACAGAAAATAACTTAAAATAACAGATTCTCACTACAAGTATGTGTAATCCGTTAAAAAAAATCAAGAGACAAACTTTAACTCAAGTTAAAAGAGAAAGTCAGTCTATCTAACTTTTGTTGTGTAGAGAAGAATATTTTTGTTTTTAAGCCCAAATGGAGAATATTATAAATTTTTAATTGCAATGATTAACAAAACAGAAAATTTGCTATCGGTGTAAATATGTTTTTTTTTTTTATTATGTATAAGTAAAATAAAATTTCTAAAATGAATTTGTTTGTTTCAAGTATGTCGTTAGTAGGACAAAAAAAAGTTACATCAACCAACTTAGTGGCAATTACATAAGTTCTAAATTAATTATAAATACATATATTAACAGATGAAAAAAAAGATAACAGAGAAAAGAAAAACAATTATGTACTTTTAAGAAAACATAAATAAAATATGTAAAACATGTGTAAGTCAAGAAAAACAAAAACAAATGGATTCATTATAAAGAAAAAATAAAATGAATAAAAACATTAATAAATGTTATAAAAAATTGCGTTTTATTTTATTTAGACACGGGACAGGATGAGTTAGAGATTCGACGAGAAGGTCTCTTCATCCTGTACATGGCAACGTTATTTCCGTAGCCGAAAAGAGACATTTATTACACCTTAACGTGTTAATTACCTGTTTCCGTCCATCTCACGCCCAGATGTCTACTTAGCTGATCTGAACCCCTCCAAATTGTATCCCCTTTCAGAATCCGTTGGTGTATTTTAGGAGGCAGTTCTACCGATCAGAAGAGACATTCAACTTCAGTCCCACAATCATAAACCATTGATGGCCATGCCGCCATTAAACCGCTCCGTAGGCTAATGAAAATACCTATTGATAGGCATGATTCCAACCGAACTTCAATGTCCACCGTCACAGATCATCAACAGGCATCCAATTACCCGTAGATATGAATGCATACCAACGTAACTCGGTTCAGGTGTTTTAAGTGCACGAATTCACACAGCCCTCCAATCCCTGATAGGATGATACACACATAGTATTGTTTTGAAAGTACTTTCTGGAGCGACGCATTTAACTCAGAAATAAATATAATTATATTAATTTACTTCCGGATGCCATCTTAACGATTGACAATTGAAAAGATTGACGTTAATGGCGATAATTTACCGTTCGTCTTTTCCTTTGGTTGGGATAAACACCCAGTTACATGAGCAAGTATTGGTTAAGAGTTTAAGATGAGCTATTCCAGAACTGCACAGCATATTGACTGTTTTGAAGCGTTGGGCGACACAATCTCGAAAAGAGTCAATGCCGTACAGGGGTTTAAGATGATGAATGTGATTGTATGCAGGTTTGAAGCGTTACGACTTGAAATTCATTCTGTCTCAGTGTTTTTGGCCTGTGGTCAATTTGCCGTACCGGTAGCCACACAAAAAGGGTTCTGATATTCACACAAAATGTTTAATAAAGTTACACACGTCCTTCAGTTCTCGTTGCAAGGCAACAAGATCAGCCAAATCATCAACCATATTTTCATCGAGCCACATTTGGTTGATCGCTTGATGTTGATGCCAGCAACCTACCAATCACCTACGTATTTAAAAGCTTAGCTGGCAAACCATAAAAACTTCTAAGGACCGCGGCAAAATCTTCCAAATTGGAAGGAAGTACAAATTTGCCCTCAAATTTCCATCAATTCTCCTCAATAAATTGCTTCTTTTCAGCATTTCACACATTTCTAATTCATCTAGTCAACCTTTCCCCCTGTTTCCAATCAAAAAACCATCCAAAAACAGCCAAACCACAATATAAACTCAAAAGATTTGAAATTTCATTTGTGTGTCACAAAACAGACAGAAAAATGCGTTGAGTTCATATATGAACTCACTGCACTTTTTTGCTGTGCACATGTCCGTATTAGATTTTTTTTAAAAATCAGTTTTTCGATGGAAATATTGTTGGAAATTCATTGTAGCATATGCTTATATGTGTTTATGATAAAAATCAATGCAATTATAGCGCGTTTCGTTAGAAAAATGCATAAAATATTTAAAGTTTCGTTCTCGATACTTCTGATAAATGACAAAAGTAGTGATGGAGTGCAATTTACTACCCATTTGACAGCCATTTTTGTCTATTTGTGTGATGTATCCGGAAAGGTGTTTCCGTTGAAGAATTTTAAAAAAATACGTTAACTGAGTTATAGAAGGCGGAGAGAAGAAATTACGTACGAGTATTCGTTCGGATTTTGGTGGCGCAAATAGAGAAAGCGTTCGACAGGGTCAACAGCAATTTTATTTTAATTGGATTTGCAGGAGATTCGACTAACGAGTTGAAGTACATACACACACATGAAGGCAGATAGACGGATTGAAATCAGTGAACCTTGTCAACATCGATCGTAATGAGTAAGATTATTTTACCACTGACACCCAGTCTATGTTAATCCATAGGCACCTTTGTAGTCTCGATAAATAGCTTTGAGGCACACCAGGGAATATTCATAGGGTCTTCTAATAAATGTTCCTATGTTATGATTATTCTTTCACATTGCCAAGATTTGATAGATTTTTGATTGGAATGTGAAAAATACTTATCAAGGCGAATCAAGGGAATTGACGAGGCTGGCCTTCTTTCTTACTTAAAGTTATCAACGTTCCGAGTTGAATTACTGGTTTTTCTATAGTTGATTTGTACATTTTTAAAACTGAACTGACATATTTTCACCTCAATTCTCATGAGTACCGTGTCAAGATTGAATTTATCTGAAATATGTATTTCTTTCAATAGAGAGTTTGCTTGCTTATATAAAAAAAATTAATTTTGCAGTTGTCAAGTGCACGCAATCAGCAACACTGATATGGAACAATTAAGTTGGTGACATAAGGCCTTTGGTGCTGATTTGACATAGCAGATTAGATAGCTAGTGCAAATTAGAGGGTCACCATTCTTAAGGTTCGGGCAAACTCTGCTGGTGTTCTATTCGTCTTAAATGCTCTTTAAAGATAAGTTGCTGCATGCTTCTCCTACAAGGCATGGCGCACATACATATCAACAGAACACGAACTGAGACAGCGAAAATTGTTTAAATTAGCAATGCATACTGGCCAATTGGCACACACTTGAGCAAACGCCCAAGTTTGTCTAAGGATCGTAAACGTAATTGTGTACATAGTCGACGGTTCAACCACGGTTTTCCGTAGGCTAATGAAAATATCTATTGATAGGTATGATACCAACCGAACTCTAATGTCCACCGTCACTGATCATCAACAGACATCCAAACAGTCGGTTCAAGTGTTTTTAGTGCAAGAGTCAACACAGTCCTCCAATTT
This sequence comes from Matsumyia berberina, assembly GCA_917880715.2. Lineage (NCBI taxonomy): Eukaryota > Metazoa > Arthropoda > Insecta > Diptera > Syrphidae > Matsumyia > Matsumyia berberina. Next base: position 124,207,308 of record OU862870.1, read on the forward strand.
CTGGAAGCTCGACGCGCACACAGAATGGTCTCGAATGTACCTTGCGGAGCCACACATTTTACTCAAATATCAATCGCATCAGAATTAGCTGTGCTCCGAATCGGGTTCCCGACAAAACAGGGGTTCCCGACTTCACCCCCATATAATGGATATCCGGATTCTTTTGAAAACACTCCTCAAATTTTACTTTATTTCTGTTTCAATGATCATTTTGAATTAAAAAAAAGAATTTTTGCATTTTATTGAAATTCATTTTAAAACCAAATACATTTAATTAATCTCCTGGAACGAACAACGATCACTGTTCATATTCTCCTTTAGCACATGAGTCTTCTGAGAGCTTCCTAAGCAGTTTTCCAAATATGCAATAGTTTTAATTAGATTCTTGCACCAAGTTACACTCACCTCTGTTCCTCTTCAATCAATTTCAAAGTTTCGCTTAAATTTATAATATCATTGGAACCTTGTAAGCTCCGACTGAGTGTTGCTTGTTCCTGAATTAATCCATTTATTTTTAAACGATTATCAGCAATTTGTTCATCCATTTCTAGGACTTTCTCCAGAACCGCGTTGTATGACTAAACAAATTTAATTTCTTTCAAAACTATCTATAAATCCATTTGAGTTAAAAGCAGTTTACCAATGTCATTAAATTATCAACTTCTTGAAATTTTTGTTTCCAACAAGTGACCCGAGCAACTGCTTCTTGAGAACGATCTTTAGATTGAATTTCTGTTTGCTGTTTTAACTCGAATTGTGTTTGATTTTGAGTTTTCTGTCGTATAAGCATATCTTTGAGCAGAACAACACAACTGATAACTGTTGAATGGTGATTAAGTTCCGCCATTAACTTGATTTTTTTCTGTCGGAGTTGTGCATTTTCTGCTTCTATTGCTTCTATGTCTGCGTCGGGGCAATTGGTTTCACTCTAATAAATATAAATTCTGTAGTCTATAATCAAATAGAAGGAAAATCTGTTGAATTAAATACCATATCTTCTAAAATCAGTTGCAATGCTTGATTTAATTTGCTTCCGGATGCCATCTTGACGATTACCAATTGAAATGATTGACGTAAATGGCGATAATTTAGCGTTTGGCTTTTCCTTTGGTGGAAGTAAACAGCCAGTTACATGAGCAAATATTTATTAAGAGTTAAGATGAGCTATTCCCGAACTGCATAGCACACCGTGGAGTGTTGAGCGACCCAATCTCGAATAGAGTCAATGCCGTACAGGGGTTCAAGATGATGAATGTCATCGTATGCAGGTTTGAAGAGTTACGACTTGCAATTCATTCTGTCTCAGTGTTTTTGGCCTGTGGTCCATTTGTCGTACCGGTAGCCACACAAAAAGCCATGCAAAGAGCCTTGTGATGTTCACATAAAATGTTTGATATAGTTACACACGGCCTTCAGTACTTCTTGCAACAGGATCGCATTTTTGAAAATAGGACATATAGAACTGATAGCTAAATCATCGGTCATATTTTCATCGATCCACATTTTGTTGATCACTCTGTGCATGCACTCTACTAATCACCTCCATATTTAAAGGTTAGCTGCCGAACCATCAAAGCCGACTTCTTAAGCTTCTTAGAGCTGCGCCAAAATCTTCCAAATTGGGAAGAAGTACTGATAAACAAGTTTGCTTTCAAATTTTCCTTAATTCTTCCTTAATTGCTTCTTTTCAGCATTTCACACATTTCTAATTCATCTAGTCAACCTTTCCCCCTATTTTCAATCAAAAAACCATCCAAAAACAGCCAAACCACAATATAAACTCAAAAGATTTGAAATTTCATTTGTGTGTCACAAAACAGACAGAAAAATGCGTTGAGTTCATATATGAACTCACTGCACTTTTTTGCTGTGCACATGTCCGTATTAGATTTTTTTTAAAAATCAGTTTTTCGATGGAAATATTGTTGGAAATTCATTGTAACATATGCTTATATGTGTTTATGATAAAAATCAATGCAATTTTAGCGCGTTTCGTTAGAAAAATGCATAAAATATTTAAAGTTTCGTTCTCGATACTTCTGATAAATGACAAAAGTAGTGATGGAGTGCAATTTACTACCCATTTGACAGCCATTTTTGTCTATTTGTGTGATGTATCCGGAAAGGTGTTTCCGTTGAAGAATTTTAAAAAAATACGTTAACTGAGTTATAGAAGGCGGAGAGAAGAAATTACGTACGAGTATTCGTTCGGATTTTGGTGGCGCAAATAGAGAAAGCGTTCGACAGGGTCAACAGCAATTTTATTTTAATTGGATTTGCAGGAGATTCGACTAACGAGTTGAAGTACATACACACACATGAAGGCAGATAGACGGATTGAAATCAGTGAACCTTGTCAACATCGATCGTAATGAGTAAGATTATTTTACCACTGACACCCAGTCTATGTTAATCCATAGGCACCTTTGTAGTCTCGATAAATAGCTTTGAGGCACACCAGGGAATATTCATAGGGTCTTCTAATAAATGTTCCTATGTTATGATTATTCTTTCACATTGCCAAGATTTGATAGATTTTTGATTGGAATGTGAAAAATACTTATCAAGGCGAATCAAGGGATTTGACGAGGCTGGCCTTCTTTCTTACTTAAAGTTATCAACGTTCCGAGTTGAATTACTGGTTTTTCTATAGTTGATTTGTACATTTTTAAAACTGAACTGACATATTTTCACCTCAATTCTCATGAGTACCGTGTCAAGATTGAATTTATCTGAAATATGTATTTCTTTCAATAGAGAGTTTGCTTGCTTATATAAAAAAAATTAATTTTGCAGTTGTCAAGTGCACGCAATCAGCAACACTGATATGGAACAATTAAGTTGGTGACATAAGGCCTTTGGTGCTGATTTGACATAGCAGATTAGATAGCTAGTGCAAATTAGAGGGTCACCATTCTTAAGGTTCGGGCAAACTCTGCTGGTGTTCTATTCGTCTTAAATGCTCTTTAAAGATAAGTTGCTGCATGCTTCTCCTACAAGGCATGGCGCACATACATATCAACAGAACACGAACTGAGACAGCGAAAATTGTTTAAATTAGCAATGCATACTGGCCAATTGGCACACACTTGAGCAAACGCCCAAGTTTGTCTAAGGATCGTAAACGTAATTGTGTACATAGTCGACGGTTCAACCACGGTTTTCCGTAGGCTAATGAAAATATCTATTGATAGGTATGATACCAACCGAACTCTAATGTCCACCGTCACTGATCATCAACAGACATCCAAACAGTCGGTTCAAGTGTTTTTAGTGCAAGAGTCAACACAGTCCTCCAATTTCTGGAAGGTCGACGCGCACACAGAATGGTCTCGAATGTACCTTGCGGAGCCACACATTTTACTCAAATATCAATCGCATCAGAATTAGCTGTGCTCCGAATCGGGTTCCCGACAAAACAGGGGTTCCCGACTTCACCCCCATATAATGGATATCCGGATTCTTTTGAAAACACTCCTCAAATTTTACTTTATTTCTGTTTCAATGATCATTTTGAATTAAAAAAAAGAATTTTTGCATTTTATTGAAATTCATTTTAAAACCAAATACATTTAATTAATCTCCTGGAACGAACAACGATCACTGTTCATATTCTCCTTTAGCACATGAGTCTTCTGAGAGCTTCCTAAGCAGTTTTCCAAATATGCAATAGTTTTAATTAGATTCTTGCACCAAGTTACACTCACCTCTGTTCCTCTTCAATCAATTTCAAAGTTTCGCTTAAATTTATAATATCATTGGAACCTTGTAAGCTCCGACTGAGTGTTGCTTGTTCCTGAATTAATCCATTTATTTTTAAACGATTATCAGCAATTTGTTCATCCATTTCTAGGACTTTCTCCAGAACCGCGTTGTATGACTAAACAAATTTAATTTCTTTCAAAACTATCTATAAATCCATTTGAGTTAAAAGCAGTTTACCAATGTCATTAAATTATCAACTTCTTGAAATTTTTGTTTCCAACAAGTGACCCGAGCAACTGCTTCTTGAGAACGATCTTTAGATTGAATTTCTGTTTGCTGTTTTAACTCGAATTGTGTTTGATTTTGAGTTTTCTGTCGTATAAGCATATCTTTGAGCAGAACAACACAACTGATAACTGTTGAATGGTGATTAAGTTCCGCCATTAACTTGATTTTTTTCTGTCGGAGTTGTGCATTTTCTGCTTCTATTGCTTCTATGTCTGCGTCGGGGCAATTGGTTTCACTCTAATAAATATAAATTCTGTAGTCTATAATCAAATAGAAGGAAAATCTGTTGAATTAAATACCATATCTTCTAAAATCAGTTGCAATGCTTGATTTAATTTGCTTCCGGATGCCATCTTGACGATTACCAATTGAAATGATTGACGTAAATGGCGATAATTTAGCGTTTGGCTTTTCCTTTGGTGGAAGTAAACAGCCAGTTACATGAGCAAATATTTATTAAGAGTTAAGATGAGCTATTCCCGAACTGCATAGCACACCGTGGAGTGTTGAGCGACCCAATCTCGAATAGAGTCAATGCCGTACAGGGGTTCAAGATGATGAATGTCATCGTATGCAGGTTTGAAGAGTTACGACTTGCAATTCATTCTGTCTCAGGGTTTTTGGCCTGTGGTCCATTTGTCGTACCGGTAGCCACACAAAAAGCCATGCAAAGAGCCTTGTGATGTTCACATAAAATGTTTGATATAGTTACACACGGCCTTCAGTACTTCTTGCAACAGGATCGCATTTTTGAAAATAGGACATATAGAACTGATAGCTAAATCATCGGTCATATTTTCATCGATCCACATTTTGTTGATCACTCTGTGCATGCACTCTACTAATCACCTCCATATTTAAAGGTTAGCTGCCGAACCATCAAAGCCGACTTCTTAAGCTTCTTAGAGCTGCGCCAAAATCTTCCAAATTGGGAAGAAGTACTGATAAACAAGTTTGCTTTCAAATTTTCCTTAATTCTTCCTTAATTGCTTCTTTTCAGCATTTCACACATTTCTAATTCATCTAGTCAACCTTTCCCCCTATTTTCAATCAAAAAACCATCCAAAAACAGCCAAACCACAATATAAACTCAAAAGATTTGAAATTTCATTTGTGTGTCACAAAACAGACAGAAAAATGCGTTGAGTTCATATATGAACTCACTGCACTTTTTTGCTGTGCACATGTCCGTATTAGATTTTTTTTAAAAATCAGTTTTTCGATGGAAATATTGTTGGAAATTCATTGTAACATATGCTTATATGTGTTTATGATAAAAATCAATGCAATTTTAGCGCGTTTCGTTGGAAAAATGCATAAAATATTTAAAGTTTCGTTCTCGATACTTCTGATAAATGACAAAAGTAGTGATGGAGTGCAATTTACTACCCATTTGACAGCCATTTTTGTCTATTTGTGTGATGTATCCGGCAAGGTGTTTCCGTGGAAGAATTTTGAAAAATACGTTAACTGAGTTATAGAAGGCGGAGAGAAGAAATTTCGTACGAGTATTTGTTTACTCTGATTTTAGAGGCGCAAGGAGCGAAAGCGTTCGACAGGGTCAGCAGCGATTTTATTTATTAATTTATTAGCGGGAGATTCGACAAACATATGTAGGATTATAGAATGGTTGGAATCAGTGAACCTTGTCAACATCGGTCGTAGTGAGTTAGACTCCTTAAAGCACTGACATTCTACGTTAATTTATAAGCGTAGAGAATATGGATACGGTCTTCCAATAAATGTTGCTGTGCTTTGATTGTTTTTTCACATTGCTAAAATGGCCTAGATTTCTGATTGGAATGTGAAAAATACTTGTCAAAGCGAACTTAGTCGTTTGTCGAGGCTGACTCTCTTTCTTATTAAAAGCTATCAGCGCAGAACTTTTAGTTAAACTCGCAGAAGTTTTTACTTGATTGTTACGAAAGGAATTTCTAGTTTTTCTTTGGTTCATTTCTACATTTTTGAAAATCAATTGATATGGGCTTACATTTTTTTACACCAATTCTCATGAGTACCGCGTCACTAATTTTTTTGTTATTATACATGGCAAAATCAACCCTATAACGCTTATATAGCGCCCGGGATATTTGTAGATGTTTGCTAGTTCTGCTTTTGAACTGTTGAAGATTGAATTTACCTGAAATATGTATTTTCTTTAATAGAGACTTTGCTTGTTCTATTAAAAAAAAATACGTTTTGGAGTTGTCAAGTGCACGCCATCAGCAACACTGATATGGAACAATTAAGTTGGCGACAAACGGCTTTTGGCGCTCATTTAGTACAGCGGATTATATAGTTAGTGCAAATTAAAGCGTCCTTATTCAGTTTCGGATAAACTCTGCAGAATTTCCATTCGTTGGACATGCTTTTTGCAGATAAGTTGCTTCATGCTCTTTACTAAATTAGTTTTCGTTGGTTTTTAAACATCTCAGCTGTAAAACATCAACTTCCAGATCCGGTTTCAAGATTCGCCAAACAATTCTAAAATGTTATTAATCGGGTATGCTTTCATCTGATCCTATTTTGAAGAACATTTGTAAATGTGCCTTTAACAGCTCTGCAGCTAAGCCATTAGCTCCCGCCTCAAAAACGACCGGTTATCACAAAAAGAAAGTTCCTGTTCTCTGTATTTCCTGCCCACAGTTATAATTATGATCGAAAACTCAAATACTCGTCTTGGATTCTGCGTATACATGTAGAAAGTGCCACTGGCTATGCTCCTGTAATAAGGGGTAAGTAAATTCCCATTCAATCTTTTAATAACTAACTTTATTAAACAAAACGAAAACATATCAGTGAGATAAAAAGTATGCTTTTAAAATACATACATACATATGTTAAATAGTAAAATGATTATGTCAAGTTGTTAACTTGTTGCCAAAATTATGAAAATGTCAAAACACAAAAACACGAACAACAGGAGCTTGTTCGAAAAAAAAGAACAAGAAACTATCATGCTTTATTCAAATTGCACATAGAGTGCCTTCGTAGCACTGGCTATGTAAAATGCACACTCCCGCACTTCCTTCATATAGGCCTCTATGGCTGGCGAATCTACCGTATTAATCGCATTCTGCAAATGCTCACATTCCCGCTGAATTCGAACATTGTAGAGATTAAGCTGTTTTAGGGCTTCACGAATCGCCTCATTGTAGTTGGGCTGAAATGTAATCATGTGACACATGTAATCAGGTCATTGGTAATACGCATTCACTTACAGTTCTGAAAATAGCCGTCAATTCATCGACCGCGACACGAATGCGCTCGGCACACGGTACAAATGCATCCTTCGTCGACGTGTCCAGCATTGCAATGCACAATTCCTTCAGGCGTCGAGTAACCAAATCTGTACGATGTTTTACCTCCTCACCAAAGGGTTTATCGCCAGCCATCTGATACATACTCGTCGTTGTACGACAATCCGGTGGCTTTGTATACGATACTAACCGTCTTTCATACATGCTAGCCGGTCGTTTGGCTGTCGATTGATTGCTACTCGAAGACCCATCCAAAACGGGCTCGTTCTCCGTTTCGGCCCCGTTCAAGTCAATGCGTCTAAATCATAACACAAAGCAAAAACAAACAAAAAAATAATAAACCAAAAACTAAAGGAAAACAAAGAAAATAACATGAAATCAAAAGCTCACAATGGTTCATCGTAAATATTGAAACTTGTTCCGGAGAACTTCGATTTCAATTCGAAATTTTCCGTCGAAAGTTTCTCAACAACCGTCTTCAATTGATTTATTTCGGATTCGTACTGGTTGAGTTTTTTGCGAAGTGTTTCCATTTCTTGCACATCAGCCGGATGTGTACCAAGCATTGACGAATGATGGTTCTAAGAAAACAAAAACAAACAAACATAAAAATGAAATAAAAATAAAAGAAATTAAATAAACTAATAACCAGCTAAAGCACACGAGCTACGACTTTCAACTACAAAATGTTAAACTACACGTTTCACCTTCGTTTTGTTGTATAAGTTATATATTTCAAATAAATGACTCGCTTTGAATAACAATGTTATCTTGGTATCACATCACATACATATATATACGCTTAAAGTTGGGTTTTTTTTTATAAATATATATAAATAGTTCCATTTATAATAAATACGATTGCTACTTGAGTTACAATATTGTTAACGAAAAACATTTAAAAAACAAATAGTTCTAGTGAACACATTTTGAATATAATAAGCAGTTGTGGGTTTGGTTTGCTTTTTCAAAAAAAAAAAAAAACCCTTGTATATTTTATGCTATTAACTAAATCTAAAACTTAATTAGTAAACAAAATTAAATTGATTTAAAGTCATCTAACGAAAAAAAAAAACTTTGTTTAAGCGCTCTATTGACTCGTAACAGACGAATGCTAGGTGACTACATCAGAATACAGAAACGAGGGAAGCGTAAACATGCTGACACTACTCGCAGACGACGGTGAACAGCTGTTACTGGCTCTTATGCTGAATAGACTCAAAGAATCTGATTGCTCTAATCCGTCCAGCGATGACCCTTGACTTTCTGACGCCGTTTGAAGTAGAGAGACTACTCTAGACTTATCAGATAGCGGCTTTGAGATCGATAGTCTCCGCTCGTTTAAAGGCATCTTCACCCTGAATCCAACTACAATATAGTCACTTCCGCATCTTATGTAAATTCCATGACCAACGAAACACTTCTTTCAGTTTTTGTCATTACAGCTGCGACAGTGCGAGTTAAAAGAGATTCTAAGCTTGGCTGCATAAGTTCCTACTGCCCGAACAGATTCTTTCCTTGCCACCACCGAGTAGAATCAAAGTTCTCTTGCAATTAAGCTATCAACGTCATATCCACGACACGTTGTTTCGTTCAATCTTTCGGGGACTTGGGACCCATGCGAGCGATAGGTAGCGATGACTTTCAGGTGTGCAAACTTCGTTTTGCATTGTGCTACCAGCTTTGAGGAGATGGTTGTCGAGAGAAGGATCTTGATGGCGTTGGGAGAATCATGTCACGCTGCGCTTAGTGATTAGGGGTGGACAGGAAATCCCTGTTATTACTGGTAGGACTAATTACAGGCCACAATATGCTCAGGTATCATGCAAAGAAGCTGCACCTGACCGGGGAAGACCATTGCAGAGGATGCGGAGACGAGGAGGTCCATGAGGACACTACTCACTTCCTCTGTCATTGCCCAAGCCTCTGCAAAATTAGGAAAAGAACATTAGGCAGATACCTCTTCGATAATATCGAGGAGTTATCCGATGGTTCACTGTCGGATCTACTCGAGTTCGCAAGGAGAGCCGGTTGGCTGTCATCAGGCATATAAAATCACGCAGTGGGAAGTAGCTGGTAAACACATGGGTATCACAACGGGTCTACATAAACCTAAGTGAGATGAAGAGGATTTTATCATCTTCATCGGCCCGCTAACCAACCTAACCTAGAGATTAGGGGTTCATTAAGCGCACGAGATTGCACATGAGTTGCGAGTACTTCAGCTTAAAATACAGTGGCGGAGCGAACCTACCCCGCATTCCATTTTTGAACCGTCCGTATGAATGGACGTATCGTATTTTTTTGTAACCTCACAATTGTTTTGCTTTTCTTGGAATACACACAACGAAGTCTTTGCTGAGCGCAAAACGTGCTGTAAGATAGTGTAGGGGACATTACTGTCTTCTGTAGAAATGAACCCAGTATGCATGTCAGTGATGAGCGAGGTTTTAAAAAGAAGCAGTTGCCACAACTTGAACTAAAGTGATTATGTAGATTTCTGGTTAAAAAATAGTCTTCGACTTTAAATTCTTTTACCTCAATTGACGACTTCTAAAGCCGACCATCTAAGGTAAACAATTCTCAAAGAAATCACTTTTTTCTTAAGAAACAAACATAAAATTGACGTACATTATTTGATAGTTTAGAAATATTCTACTGAACTTAACAAAAGAACACTATAAGTACATTGAATGTTAGAATATTTAGACTACAAATGCATTTTATGTATAAATAACTAAATAAACAACTATTTGGTTGATTGACTCAAATCCCATTGCTATCCGTGTTACAAACAGGAACACTTTGGTTACTATAATTTAATTTGCAGCAACTTCTCAACTTTTATGTATACGGCTCTTAGCCGAAGCTGTTATTGAATTTTAGAATTTTCTGTCGCATATAATTTACCTGTTGTACAATGGAAGCAACTGGTGCGTAATCCTCGTCTGATGCAACCGGATCATAGATTGGTTCATCATCAGAGAGATTCGGATCTTCACCGAATAGTGTCTGCGGTGGTTGATTTAAACTGTCGAGTGGTCGTAGGTTTGCCATATTCTGACGGCGACGTGCATCTATGAGAACATCAGTCAGTAGTCCAGCAAATTCCAATGGGCTAAAACGAGCGAGTTTTTGACGGCCCTGGGGGTTAAATGAGGTGTAAGAGGATTGATTTGAGTGATGATTTTTGTGTGATTTACCTGATTGCGTGTGGCACTTAGAAATGGATTTGCTGGCAGAAACGGTACTGCAACATTTTCCGGATTCAATGCGGTTGTAGCCCAAACTAAGAAATTGGAATGTTTAAATAAATTTAACCACACAATCCCACCTGATGTCTCTTACTGGCTTCGCTTTCCCTGCGGTCGACTTCGTCGTACAAGTCCATGACAAGCTCCTCAAACATTTTATTTGGCACAAGTTGCAGTCGACCGCGTGCAATTTTTAGTTGCTCACTTATTTCCGAGTTATTTGAGTCGGGTATGACAATATGTTTTCCATTCTAGAGAACAGACATGAGTAAGACACTTTATAAAGAAAAACTATAAACCTACTGCATGATCGGGTCTCTTGCCGCCCAAGAACATTGTTATACGATCTGTTACATCGTACATAGCCTCTACAAGTCGTTCAGCAATTGTATTGTGATTATTAGCCTTTGCCACTTCATACGGAGTACTTCCACTCCCGTTCAATGCATTAAGATCAGCCCCATAGATGATGAGCAGCTCAATCTGAGATGCCTGTCCGAATTTCGCAGCCACATGCAACGGATTTGATTTCTTTTCCTAACGAAAACAAGACATAAGACAGGCTACACACGCATTTTGCAGTCCTTACCTCATGAAAAAAATTCGGATCGGCTCCTTGAACCAGCAAACGTAGTGATGTCTCTAGATTACTCGTCCTGACGCTCGCATGCAACTGTTTACTCAGTTCAGTTTCTAAATTCCCATTAGAACTGTCGTCGTCAAGAAGATTCGGCTTCAATACAAAAGCCAAACTAACATGCTTTGCCTTGATGAAATCCGATTTAGTCGGATGTAGAGGATCTTTCGGTGATGGCTTCCTCCTAGCAGTTGCCTTACCATTTGAATCCAACAAACAATGTTCCCATACACTGTTCGCACCATGTGCATTAAGAGAATTAACAAAATTCAAAACAGATGGACACCAAGTCCCCTGACGAAGAGATTTCACGACCGAAATGTGACGTCCGAGACTGCGGTGCACCGAACAACAATCGGAACAGAGAAGGATTCCACGATTTACGGAGGCCCATGATGGATCTAAATAGAGTATATACTATAAGTACAATAGAAACCACAGATTGAGTCAGAATTAATACCAGACGCTCCACAGTCACCACAAATTTCCGCTTGCAAACGAGATTTGCCACGGGACATTCTGATAAATAAACGGTCTTTGTTTGCAAAACACATTCACTTCATTTTACACAACAATAGAGAAAACAAAAAACACAACAATTACCCGTTGAAAATTAATTAATAAATGCAAAATTAAAATAATAATAAATAGTAAACTATTTATCCGGAGATAGATTTTTCGCTTTTGACAGGAGAGAGCAGTGGAGAGATTTCAATTTATATGGAAATATAAAAGTTGACGTTTGAGTGTTGATGTTTACAGTTGGCAATGTCGTTGAATGTTATCGGTTTGGCTATTGCCAGATGTGTTTAATATTTTCGAACGGATTTGCCCGGTCCTACGACCGATGTGTTCTGTTTAACATTTTAAGGGAAATAGAAAAAATCAATTGCATTCCTGACAAGCCTGGGACTGAATTTCGAGTCACTCGGTTTTAACTTTGGGACTATGTATATCTTCTTCTAAATTGACTTCTTCACAACCGCGGCTCATAAACCAACTAGAAAGGTCAGGGTACGAATGCCTTAAACAATTCTATTTAGAAGTAGACAGTGTAAAAGTGAAATAACTACATTCGTTAACCACAGCAGAGACTATGGAAGGTGCTTAGTTCAAAAAGTCTCCAATATGCTGCAAAAAATTATAGATCAGATTTGACCAAGGTCATAACAAAGTCACACTGGTCTTTTCCTAATTAGCGCGCTAAAGGGGTTGTGACTACACCTAGATCATGAACATTAGCGAAATTAAATGAAAGGCAAAGAAGATACCGATGCACGCTTGTTGTAAATACATGCGGGCTGTAGAGTGATGAGAATGCACAGTGCTATGTATGTGGATAGCTCCACATTCGTGAATCAGTGCTGTCTCTGAGATACGACATTTGTTCCCCGAACTACTCTATCATAGACTCATAGCTTCAGCAGGAGCCGCTCCAAGCAGGTTCTCTGCCATGCCCAGGTTACACAGAGATTTAAACACTGATGAACAGTTCGGTTCTTCTTTTCCTTTCCTTTTCAGCTCTTGAGAAAACCAAATCTTTAAAGTATCTGTTGAACATATTCAGCAATAGCTCGCCGGAAGTTAAATCAATCACTTTTAACGCTTCAAATTCTTCTTAATATTAGAGGTTTGAGCTTTCCTTGAGCTATGGAAGATAGCATATCATTATGTTGTCGGAATTAAATGAGTTAAGCACATTCGGTGCTCTTCCTGCTCTTTACGAAAGGCTGCTGTCGGTTATTGAGTCGATAGTAGGAGAAAGAATAGTCGCTTAGGGATGTACTCAGCAAATACAGGTTTTCACCTACTCGGGAAGAGATTAGACGTGTAGGACAGAATGGATATTAACCAACTAATAACGCAGGATAAGCTGTATGGGACTGGAATCTCAAACAACTAAGCAAATTTAATTTTTTAAAAATAGATCACTTTATTCTATCCTCCAATTCTTTACACATGAAGTCCATAAATTCGAACTAAATGATCATCTCCGCAACTGGCCAGTTGAAGTCCTTCGCTTCTTGGTCTAAACTGCAGTTTCCTTACAGACAAATGATGAGCGTCCCTGTAAAATGTTTTTAAGCATTACTTTCTCCGATTTCAATAGAAAAACATAAACTCACTTCTTATCTATCGTGTGTAGCTTCTCCAGCTTTCCGTTGAACGTATACAAATGGATTATACCAGTTTCCAGGCCGAGGGCGACCACGTATACCCTATCAGTATCACGAAACTTATAAGCAAAGGCAACTGCCGTCACCGATTCACTCTTCAGTTCCAATGTGTCCACTGCATGCCAGTTCTTTAGACTTGTTTCTGTCAAAGTTTCACCCTTTGTCCAAACAATCACCTTTCCATCACGCGAGGATGTTGCAAAATACTTAGAATCATGTGACCAATCACATGACCATATAATACGAGTGTGGATTCCATTTGTTTTGTCCGTTGTTGCGGCTAACTCAAAGGATGACGCTTCAGAAGTTCCCTTGTTTTCGAAGATAGTCCAACGCCTGTCGCGAGATACTGAGAGCAGGTATTTATTATCGGGAGAGAATCGCATTTGGGTAACTGTAAGCTGGTGTGATGGAAGCTTCTGAATTTGCTTCCAGGTGGTTGTACTCCTACGGTTGCAAAGTATAAGTTCTGCATCGTCCTATAAAGACAAACAACTTACCACAAAATAATTTGCGCATGCTCCCCGTTTGTCGCTCTGCATGAAGAAGCCACCAACAGGCCATCAGGGGAAGCGGCTAATGCATAAATTTCAAATCCATGGCCATACAGCTTCTGAATCTCTGGCCAGAGAGTGTTCTGCATCAGAGTTTCCTCTTGTGGTGGTGTGTTCAGCGTCACTGGAACAAAGTAGTTCTCAGGGTATTCGTCTTTAACATGCTTCTGCGCTGATGGCTCTTCTATGGAGTAGACTGCCTTGTTGGACAGACCCAGTGATGGCACGGAAGCACCCTTTGGAAGATCTGAAAACACAGAAATTATAGAACACTTATTGCCGTGGAGTGAACTGTTACTATACTCTGTAGAATGGTATTTCCTTCCTTATCATCGGCGGTGCCCGTTATATTTTGGAAATTTTCCACAAAATTCCCCGTGGCTTGAAATGTGCGGACGATCTTCTCCTCAGCACCACTGGCAAACTTATAACGCGACAAAACCGCAATAGTTTGCATATCATACCCGTGTACCTGTGGACGGGCTAACTCGTGCCATGTCAAATCTGATTCGTGCGAACGAACCCATGGAGCATGTAATCTTGTCGTTTGATCAGCCGAAACAGACAACAAGAAGGCCCCTTCAGGTTCCCATCCGATGTCACGGACCTCTCCAAAGTGTCCGCCTACGATCACATTTGGCGTCCAAATAGAATCGTTCTCCTCCGACTGATTCCATATGTGGAAGGCACCTTGGAAACCATGTCCGAGGATGGACCGGCCATCGCTTGAGAACTTTCCTCCGAAAAATCCCAATGAATTACCCCCAACTCCACCGACGCGAACTTTTTCCATCCAAACGCCATCATCGGTTGGCTGCCAAATTATGATTGACTTGTCTATGGACGCCGAGAGGAGTTGTAGCCCGTTTGCACTACTATGCCAATGCACACCGTATACCCATCCTTCATGTCCATACAAAACCGATTCCAAACTAACAGCAAACCACTTCGATAGTCCAGTCTGGGCCACTTGAAGAATTTTCTCTTCAACACGAATTTCTCCATCGGAAATGTTCAAAATATCGACTTTGTTTTGTTTCACTTGCTCCTCTGTTCGGGGAGAGATCCTCCACAACCGTATAAAGTTATCCTGCGATGAACTGGCCAAGAGGAGATCTCCTTCCTCAGAGAGAACGAAATCCAATCCACGAACCCAGTCTTCATGACCGATTAACTGATGGATTCTCTCCATAGAACTCCCCCTCAAATTTGTCCACAATGAGATACTGTCGTCATCAGCAGAGAAAGCCAAAAGCAAGTGCTCTGAATTGGGAAACGTAGTCAGTCGTACTGAGAAACAGAATCCACTTCGAAGGAGAATAGTCTGATAGCACTCGAATTCCAACGTCTCGCCGTTGAGTAACCACAGTTTGATTGTGGAATCTGTAGAAGCCGTGGCTATGGTGAGTTTCCCATCCACATAGACTCCATCGAGGAAATTCACTCCACTTTCGTGGCCTTTTAAAACGAAACTTCGCACTGCATCAGGCGCTGATATATCCCAGAGAATCGCCAATCCATCATCGGAGCCAGAAAGAAACTCTGTTTCTAAGGCTCCTGGAGCTTTTGATATCCATTTCACTGTGGTAACACGTTTGGTGTGTTGAACGTATGTTTCTGTAATCTTTGCTGATCCTTTTATCTAAAAAATTGGTTCTAATTTTATCCAAATAACATAAAACATGAGTAAACTCACTTTGGGGTTGAATATTCCGATTGAATTGCATGCAGCGAACACTATTAATCCATTGTTACCCCAGTCGGCACTTTCAGGAGTTCGATTGCATGCAACCGATGTGTAAATATTTTCTATTTTCATTTTTAATTAAAGAAAATATTTGGATCCAGCAACTTTGTTTCGAAATCGAACTGATTTTTGTAAACGAAAACTACACGAGGATGATAAAATGTCAAAAACAGATGTTTCAAATGGATTAGGGGTGACACCTTACGTGAAGTAGGAAATTAATTATTGAGAAAATGAAGCATGCTCTTAGGCAGAAACAAAGCAGGGTTATTTCGTTTCTGCTTAAAATGTACAGAGGTCCAAAATTTTGGGCTTGTTCCGTAATGCTCTTTCATTACTTTTTTAAAGAATTAATTGACGTTGAGGCTCCACATTAAGAGTGATAGGACTCCTCCTGTAAAATGGCCTAGTGCTAAACATTTGCACACCCGCTTATAAAATAATGCAACGTGGCAGCCTACAGAGCTCCAAGGAAGAACTTTTCTTTTGCCTTTTGCCGGAACTCAATTCTGAGATCCATCGAAGCATGGATCTTTCCGTTCGAAGAAGCAGCTGCTCGACATTGTGTGCCTCGCGTATTCTGGTGTTCCTTACCCGATCTCGGCGAGTTGCCCCAGCAATACAACGAAGAAATCTCACTTTGCAGTGTGTATCCGTGATCTTATTCCTTCGGTCATTACCCAAACCTCAGGACCATAGGTAAGGGTCGGAACAAACACCGAGTTGCAGACTGATAGCTTAGCTCCGAAGTCAACTTCGGCCCGCCTGATAACGGATTGATCAAGCCGTATCAAAATTGCTCCAGCCTGACCAATCTAACAGGATAATTCAGTATTGCTCCTTCCTTCACTCATGAATAGGACTCCGAGATACTCAAACTTCTCCACCTATTTTAATAGGACTCCAATAACATGCAGAGTGCATTCAACAATCGTTCGGGAAATTACCATTACCTCTGATTTGTTTACTTTAACCAACGGCAACGAACCTTTCTAGTGCGCGCTGAAGTTAAGTCTGGATAAAAGTAAGGATGACCAAGTCATCCACGAAAAGCAGATGACTTATCCTTAAGTCTCCCGATTCGAACCGTTCTTCATCACAGCTGCGCTGTAGCATCCAATTCATATACATAATAAAAAGGAAAGATGATAAAACGCTCCCCTGGCAAAGTCCAACACCCACAGTGAAAGGTGTCGGTTTAACGCCGTTTACCCGAACACAGCTCTTGCAGTTTGTAGAACAAAAGAAAACCGTCAATCCCATACTCCTGCAGTACACTCCAGAGTTTACATTGAGGGACCCGATCCCAGGTCTTCTCAAGTTCCATTCCGAGAAATTTTTATATCTGTAGAGCTCCAGTGAGGAGATCTCTTTAGGGTTTATGCGATAAACCTTTAAGCAGTCACTCCTATGACGGAAAAATGCCAAGCAGTTTTTGTCATGATCTTCAGTTTTGTCTTAACAGTTGCCAAATCTACAGGTTATCAATTCCTTAAGGTGTTTCTGAGCTCAGCTAAACTTGCAGGAATGCTTTTAGTAGCCTAAGACTATTTGTTGTTCAAGCTTATTCCGGTTATAGTTCCCAATTAGGATCCTGAATTGCCTAAGTCTGTGTAATTCTTTCCTTCTTCCTCTTGCTCTTCGTTTTTTTCCACTCCGATGTGATTAGATACCAATTTGTATGGTGACCTTGTTTGTTTCCAGGGAATTGTAAGGCCGACGAACTCGCCAAACGTGGTACTACTCTAGAGATCCTACCACAACGGAGGAATCTAGGTATTCCACTCGCTACATGTAAATTACTCTTAGAGTACGATGCGATCAGCAAGACAAACCAAAGATGGAGAAACGGCACCACATGCCGCATTTCCAGAGAGTTATGGCCTCTGTTAAGCCTCCCTCGATCTAAAAGTCTCATCTTGCTTAATAGGTCGCTCATTAGCACCGTTATTGGTGTCCTCACTGGTCAATGTCCTATTGGCCTTCATGCCAAAAGGATGGGCCTCTTTGCAAATGACTTTTGCAGGAGCTGCAGGGACGAAGAGGAGTAGGAAACGATTCTCCATTTTCTCTGCACTTGTTCTGCCCTGTCCCAAAGAAGGAAGCTCTATCTAGGAGCCTACCACTTCGACAATCTGGGCGAATTATCACATACTGATATCAAAAGTATCCTCAGCTTTATCAAGAGCCCCAAATGGTTTCATTAGCTGGAGTGGCACCTAGGGTAGATCCCAGTGGTTTCACAAAGGGCCTTCCCTGGCCTACGTGTGTCCGTGCTTCGTATGGACAGCCACCTTACCTACCCACCTACCTCGTTCATTTCGTCTATGCTGTTAAGTTTCTGTAAAATTTCCACACTAATTTGAAGGTAGTGGTCCACTAGCTTAGTACTTTGATGGCTACCTGACACAAATACTATGTCATAAAGGGGCACACTTTAACCAGATGGATTCATTATAATAAAACAAAACTTATCAACCCCAAATTAAGGTTCTTGAATATTCTCATGTGTGTATCATGTTTCCCTTTATGACAATGGTCCAATTACTCATCCAATTTCCGATTGAAAAGCTTTCCAGTGCCTCTATAATTAAGAAAAACAACATCCCCATGTAGTCATGTCGACTATAACATCATTAGGCTACACGTTGGTTCCTCTGTTTATCTTGGTTGCACCGATTTCCAGAAACACTGATACCACCCCTCGATATTGCAGTTTATTAAACTTTTAGGTGACGACTAGAGTAATTAAAAAACTCAACTCCTTGTCAATTGATAAGACAACCACTATCAGTGGCAATAACTTCTCGAACCGATGTTAACAGGGAATCGAGACGTATAAAAACACGTCGCATTCGATTGATGAAATCATTCTTAGTTCGTGGTCTTCTTGAAAATGCAACATTTTACCATCGTTGTCGTTCTTTTGGGGTTGTTCGCTTCGGTCGCCCTCGCCGATAAATACGCTCTCAATATTGATATTCAAAAAAATCCACATGTGGATTCCGAAATCGCAGAAGAAGAACCAATCATAGAGGACAAACCATCTCCAGCTGCCAAGAAGCCCATTTTGCCAGCTATTAAGGAAGTTATCAATCGCAAACCCATCGCCGATAATGACATTCAACCGCCCACAATGGAGGAAAAGCCCGACCGCCCCATTCAATTGGAACCCGAACTGGAAGGACCCTTACCAGAGGAATTCATTCTGCCAAAACCCCAAGGAGCTAAGAAGATAGCACTTGCTGAAAAGGGAGCCGTCAAACCTATGCTTATATACTAGTTTAAAACATCTCTCTGATAAATTATAAATACTATATTTGGCTTGGGTTCAAACTTTATACATAAATACTTTTCAGACTAAAGTTTAAATACTAAGTTTCGGGCTGCAGGCTCTTGCATCCTTAATGAATCACGTGTCCATGGGTGGGGTGGTCGAATAGACAACTGCTGTGGATCTGCATGCTATTGTTGTTATTGTTGTTGCTGCTGTTGTTGTTCATCATACTGTTGTTGTTATTAAGTAGATTGTGATTTCGATAGATGTCGTTGGAGTATTTTTCTGGCTGTGTCCACTCAACGGGCGCGTAGTGTGAGGTTAGTTGTCTACCCGCTTGGATGTGTTGAAATGTGAAAGGCCAAGTCTGTAAAAACAAAAACGAAAAAATTGTTAAGTTTGTGTTTTAAAGTTTCAAATGCAAAACGATGTGAGTAATTGGTAGGTTGTTACAAGGACTAAGCTGAAGTGGAGTTTGTTTATTTTCCTTGATAGCCGAGAGGTAGTGCCGCGAAATGAGATTCGAGCTCAATTAGCAATTCAATGCATTAGCCACGGCCACAGCAATGGAGCTTTACCTCCCCATTAAATAATGATACTAGTGCATTTCAATAAATGTATGTCTCAATCGAATAAGACCAATGGCAAACGAAGTGGGTTGTATTCTCGGCTGCTTGATCGAAGGTACCCTTAACCTGACCTCAGATTGGTGCCGGATCAAGGGTCCAACCATCAACCCCATTAAAATTGTCCGGCCTTCTGAGGAGTTTAGATAATATTCAAAACGACCCCATTCTTAAAATCCTAGATACAATGGTTAAGAGATTTCGCTTCTTCAAAGAGTTCGAGGCGGACATAGATGACCGCTCTAGCGCCACCTAAACTAAAAGAAAAGTGAAAGCCGATTGACGATAGCCGATGAACCTAATTGAAGTATCTTTAGTGAATTTAGGGAGTGTAGATCTATGTCAAGTAGTAGATATGGGAATAGTCAGCACTGCCTATGAAATAATCCTTAGAAATCTACACAGACGGTTTCAAAATTAAAGATGGTGTTGGAGGAGGTGTTTTCTC
The DNA here is from genome assembly GCA_917880715.2 of Matsumyia berberina. NCBI lineage: Eukaryota > Metazoa > Arthropoda > Insecta > Diptera > Syrphidae > Matsumyia > Matsumyia berberina. The sequence goes on from OU862870.1 coordinate 124,227,281, forward strand.
CGATGTTTTAAACCTCAAGATCTCTTTTCGCCTTCCAGAGCATTAAAGAGTATTCCAGGCGGTTTTTTACGGCGCAAAAAACAAGCCCTGTCTTGCCTGGGGTGAAATATAGTATCTACTCGGGATACTAGCATTTTCACAGACAGCCATAGAGTCCCTGGAATCAGTCTCCGTAAAATCAAGAATAGTTCTGGATTGCCCCTTGTCTCTCGTAGAGATGGCAGATCAACATACTCCTGTACTGGGTATCAGGACAAAGGAAATTCCAGGGAACTGCAAGACCAATAAGGTCGCCAAGCTTAGTACTACATACAATGCAGATTCTTGCTGAATAAGAGAAACTCGAGAGCCTTCTTGCAAATGATTTCTTCAGAAGCTGCAGGGACGAGAAGGAGGAGATGACGATCCTTCATCTTTTCTGTACCTGTTCTGCGCTCAGAAAAGACGTTATCATCTAAGGACTTTTTTTAACAATCTTGGCGGCCCAGTACGACTAGTCGGAAACCTAGTTCGCTTTATCAATAGCTTCCACTGGTTCCACGATTAGGAAAAGTAATTCCTCCTAAATCCTGAGGTATCACAGTGGACTTACTATTGGTTTAGGTGCGTCGGTTGTGCCGACAGCCTCTCTAACCTAGTAGATTTGTGACTAGATGAGTGCTTCTCCCTCGACTAAGTGCTGCACAGTCCTTAAGAAGATGTATTGGAGTTTCTTCATCCTCATCGAAGAATCTGCATTTCTGATTATCTAGACCAGTGTTGTTTAAAGTTTGGGTCGCGACCCCCAAGGGGGTCGTGAAGCTAATTTAAGGGGGCCGCGAGCTTCAAAATGGAAATAAAAACATAAAGTTCAGAGTGCAGGCACCATTTTGACGTCGAAATATAAACCGTATCGTGTTACTACGGTAACACAACTACAATTACCCGACGTTTTACAAGGCATCCGCCGTTACAAAATGATTTGCGTTGCAAGTTTCGCAAGATGATGTTGTTGCTTCATATGCGGATGATGTTGCCATAGTTTCTGTCTGGTCATGCCTAGACTGTCTGTGCTAACACGCAGGCGGCTTTTGACATGGTCGATAAATGGTGCCCTAGGGGTGGGCTTTCATTCAACCCTCTGAAAACTGAGGTTATTCTCTTTACGAGAAGGAGGGTTGTGACCGATCTGACTCAGCCAGTGCTAAAGAGGGTCACTATCCAGATCTCCGATAAAGCCAAATATCTAGGAGTGATCCTGGATAAAAACTTCTTTGGGGAAAGCATGCCAGGTCGAAAACATCCAAGTCGCTCTCAGTTTTCTGGTAGTGTACTTATATAAGCGTACTTTAAAGAACGGCTGGTCTCGGCTGCACAGGAGCTTTTCCGAGTACGCCTGGCTCTGCTCTCGACGCTCTGCTTGACTTACATACCTCCCCTTGATACTTTTATCGTGGGCTGTACTATCAAAGCAATCCATCATCTTAGACGGGGAGGCTTTTGGTATCATTTAAATCCAGTCATGGGTCTGGTGCTGGTGTCTTCGTGGAAACCGACAACACTAGACTTTACTACTCATTAGGCAAGCAAGCCTCTGTTTTCCAAGCAGATATTTTTGCAATCCTAATGGCCACGGACTATATTAATAAGAGTAACGACAGAAGGATCGGAACATCTTTGTCTGTAGCGATAGCCAGGCTGCGCTTAAGACCTTGCTCAACTCTTTAACAAGTTCCAAGATATTGCGAAAACACAATAGCTCTCTGAATTCGGTCGCAAGGCTGAACTCTTTGACTCTTGCATGGGTCCCAGGTCACACTAGGATCTCTGGAAATGAGATTTCCGATGAGTTTGCTAGACAAGGCTCAGAGGATGTTTTCTCAGGACCTGAACCTGCGTTGGGTTTTCTCGCGTCTCCGGTCAGGGCCTCTATCGGCGATCGGGTTTCCTACAAACAGTGGTACTCTTGCCGTCATTCTTGCATCAGAAGAGACTGTAGATAACTTATTGGCTTCCTCCTTTTTATGGGCTCAAGGTCGTGTCTCTAAAAGGATTGAAAAACACTGATCTAGACCCAGCAGAAGTGGCAACTGCGAACCGATGCTGCGTGAATATGTCAATAATACAGGCTTCTCTGGGTTCCTTTCCTTTCATTTTTGTACAAAACAAAAATCCATAGCCAATTTTCAACTCAAAGTCCACCACTATCTAACCATCATGCCAATTTCGAAATGTAAATGCGAACAGCTGGGTTAAAAACGCTTACAAAAACATTTTACTTTCGATTTTTTTTTTTCTTTTTTGAAAATCGTTGTTTCTTACTTATGGATTTCTCTTGTTCTTTTATGCAGATAGATAATAGGCAATTATCACTTCCACACGTATGATGTACGATGGCATCCGAAAGGATAAGAACCATTTGTTCTCGCGGAACAAACAAGAAAACATACATAAAAAAAAAAAATGTAAAAATCACACTTCAACAGATTTGATGTCTAAACAAAAAGAAGGCAGACATGGACCATACTTTCGCATACTCTAGTGCGGCTGATGATGGTGCTACTGTCCCGGGACTGTGGCCGGGGCCGGGGCTTTTGTTATGTTTACGTTTGGGCCGAGCACCACTCCAAACAGATTCTAAGCAAAATTTAAAAGAAAAAAATAAGTTGGGGGCCAGGCCCTGACAGATGAATCATTGTATAAACAAACCTCTGTGGAAATTGCCTCATTAAAAGACACACACTCGTGTCGAGGATTGATTTCGTTTTTTCTTTTTTTTATTGAAGTCATAAAGTGATTTAAGGAAATTAGAGTAATTAAGGATGTTTGACTGTTTTTTTCATTGCCTTGGTGGTTTTTCGATGATGATGTGTCTGCGGATGATAGGCTATTTCATTTTAAACGATGTGGAACGTATGGTACCATTCTGCACTTGACTTTGATTTATTTTTTGACAATAGAGAGGATGTTGCGGACAGGATGGTTTTAACAGATGTGTATCTTTGAACTGCAATAAGTTCTGCACACATAATACTCGTAAAATTATGCAAAGTTGATCATGTTTTGGTTTTGATATGCGATTTTGAATGCAATATCGATGATATTTTTTAACTGAAAAAGAGTGAGTGACTCATGAGATACTCATGAGAGTTGACGTGAAAACATGCGAGTTCATATCAATTCAGTTTCAAAAAAGAACCTTCCGGCAAAAGCCTCAAGAGGTAGGTGGATTTCTTATGTCGTCTATTCTGATGGAGAGAACAAAATGGCGGACAAAAATGTCCATTTTAACAACGAATTTGTACTAATTACCTTGAGATTTGTAAGGATTTTCAATTTCAACGAAATCCAATCAATTTTGAGGAATTTCAAGCTGGCAGATCCAAAATGACGCCCAAATTGGTAGCAGGTGGACGTTCATGTCCGACGGGTGCACTTACCATTATCCTAAACCTCCTACCCCTTGACCTTGACGTCAGAGAGATGGCAGCCTGTAGTGCGGTCAGATTCAGAGAATCTGGGTGCTGGTCGGCTGCTGTAACATTCTGGCTTCACTGCGTCAGGAGGCGGTAACATCCTCTCTCTTAATCCCCTCATTACGCTCACCAAAGATTTCACCGTGCGTATTCCATCAAGAGCGGAATGGAACAGAGGGGTGTTCAAGAAAGGCTACGACACATCAGATTTCCCGGGCCGCTCGAATGGAATGGAATGCGGCTAGGTTAGGGTATATTTTCCGCAGCCTTAAAAATATCTAAATTATTCAGACTCCCGAACTTTGCCAGTTTTTTCAGGCAGAAATACTCCCAATCTACGAGGCCTGTTGTGCACTCAACAACGACACTACCCCCAAATAAAATTTCGCAATTTTCCCCGACAGCCAGGCAGCCATCAAGGATCAAGGCAATGCAAAATCTCGCTCGCCCGCCTGGGAAGCTTATCTTCCCTAACCCTCGTATGGGTCCTTGGCCACAGAGGAATCGAAGGGAACAAAATGGCTGATGAGCTTGCCCAAGCAAGGGTTGGCCCTTGACAGCTCACTTGTAAGAGAAGTTCTCATCCCATTAAGAGCTGTCAAGGGAAAAATTAATCTAGCCAAACACAAATAGAAAAACCTTGCTAGCTGCGCCATTTCCAGAGAGACTTGGTCAACATAGAACCAAAGGAAAACGAACGACCTCCTTAGAACCCGAACAGACATTTTGCGCGTTATCGCCATCTGTACGGGTCACTGAGCAGTGGGTACCCATGCAGCTAACATAGTAAAATAACCTACTAAGGCGCTTAAGTTCCCACACACGACTGACACTTTAGTGAAAATTCAGTGAAGAATAACCCAAGAAATTCAATAGTACTTCGGTTTAGCAAAATAGCTTGAGTCAAAGCTCTTTACACGAAAGATAAGAACTATAGATCACTGATCCTAGCACCCCTGATAGTGCGAAAAAGACATTAGGAAGAATTGAAGAATTGCCTCCGTCAATGGCCAAAAATACATAACACTGTGTCAATCTAAACTGATCTTCAGACGTCAAGTACAATTGGGAGACCAAAATACAATTCATAAGAATTTCGTAAAAGAAATGTTGACATTGTTATAGATACTTTTCAATAGAATCCCCGCAAACAGAATCTGTTGCGCCACATTGGCGACAATTCAAACTCTCGATGTCCTTAATTTACTCCGTCAAGCTTGTCAAAAGATTTGCTTGTTTTTCTAACGTACGACAAAAAAAGAAAACGATATTCAATACGTTGTCGTCCACGTCTTCCAGCGAGCGGCGATCATATGATGACGAGAATATGCTCATACATCTCGAGCATGTTATTAGTGAGTTGTCACTCATTCGGCGGGGATCCTATCCTACTCTCTACCTCTTCCCGTCAAGCAAAAGTGCTGGCTCTTCAAATCAAACAAACATATCCGATTACCAGGAAATTTTCTTCTTTTATTATTATTTTCCCAACTGAAGGCGCAGCACTAGATTTCTTTGCTCCACAACCAATTCCATGCGCAAAAGAATTTCTCACTCAGATGGGCTCTTTGATGTTGATCCAAAAGTGTAATTGAGAGAAAGTACCAGGATTAGCAGTGGATTATCAAGAGAAAAGTCACGAAGACGCCTCAAGGCCATTTTTTTTCGGCCACAAAGTGCCAGTTTCTAATCCTCTTTCGGTGTTAGAGCAGCAGCGTCATCTATTTTTCGATGCAATTAATTCACAGACATATTTATTGGTTTTTAAAGACCGTTTTCTAGTTTGAGTGCCAGACAGACAATGATGATCCAAAAATAAAAACATTTTCATTCACATTCCCATGGTTGTACTGTACTAATTTCGGGCGTATTCCCAACAAAAATTCTTGACACAATCCACCTGGGACTGAGCAAGGGAGAGACTTTACTGCCGCCACAAGAACTTTGTCTCAAAGACGTCGACGACCTGTAGCGCGACAGAAAATCCTCATGTACGCGATTTTCGACGTGGATGCCAAAATGTACAGATGTCACCGATGTCAATAAGTGTGCAGACATATGCATTTTGAATTTATACATATGTGGAACTAATAGTTTTATGTTGTACTCACCATACTCTGTGGTGTGTGATGAAAGCTGAAGGGTTCAATGTCCATGGCATCGTCGCCACCTTCAAGAAGTGTTTTTAATTGTTTGATGTAGATTGTGGCTAGTCTAAGGGTATCTAGTTTGGAAAGTTTCGTATCTGGTGGAATGTTTGGAAGTTTTGTTTTTAGACGGCCAAAGGCGCTGGACAGGACACGCATGCGGGCTCTTTCACGGGCGTTTGCTGCATTTCGCTGGATCGGTGGATTGCCATTTTTTGAACCTGAAATTAGAAGAATTTTTGATAAGCCGGGACTAGGTTAGGTTAGGTTAGAGAGGCTATCGACATAGCCCACGCACTTAGACCAACAGTAGGTCCATTGTGGTGCCTTGGGATCTAGGAGGAATTCTCTTTCTTAATCGTGGTACCAGTGGGAGCTTTTAATAAAGCGAAATACATCGGTTTCCGACATCTTGTTGTGCTAAATCGCCAAGATTGTCAAAAAAAAAGGCTCCGAGATGGTTGCGTCTTTAGCGAGGGAGCGCGGGGCAGGTACAGAGGAGATGGAGGATCGTCTCTTTCTCTTTCTCGTCCATGCAGCTTCAGGAAAAATCTGCCTATAAGACAGTGTCCTGTGATGATACCTATAGTAGCTCCGAGATGCGGTCTACTTACCGAAATTAATATCTTGGAGCGCTTATGGTCTATTGAGGGCCAGATTTGTCTGCTACTTTGGCAGGTGGTGCCATTGGACCACCTTAGGTTGACATTGTTGATTGCATCTGCCTTCAATTTCAACTTGCATGCAGCTAGTGACACTCCGAGGTTCTCTTTTTCAGAAAGAATCTGTATTGTAGTACCATTCTTGGGGAGTTAATCGGCCTTGAAGTTTCCCGGAATGTCTTTGCATCCTGGTACCCTACAGAGGAGAATGTTGAATTGCTCTGCCATCTCTACGAGAGACGAGCGTCAATCTAGATGTTACAGAAACTGGTTCAAGGGACCTAATGGCGGCCTGGCTGTCTGTGAAAATGCTTATATCCCGAGTAGATATTACATTCCACCTCAGCCAAAACAGGGCCTCTTTTATCGTCATGATCTCCGCCTGGAATATGTATACATTTACGAATCATCGTTAAGCAATGTGTAGGATATCGCTCGCGACTTCACCTGCTGTTTTTCGAGTTCGATAATAGCTCCTATCAGAGCAACTTATTACTCAAATTAAACTGCACACAAACCAAACTGTTAGTGCCATTTACGATTCAATGAAGAGTTCGACAAGACTGCACTCTTTCACCAATTAGATTAAATCTTACTTCTCAACTCAAACATTTCGAATCCAACAAATGCCAAGGGGTGCTGAGAGATAGGCAAACGTCGTGATGTTGGGGATAAACATTGCCAAAACTAAGAACGAACTCATCAGCTAAAAGCTTTTAATATCTTACGAGTCTACTCGCAACAATTTTTAAAGAGAAAGCTAAAGGGGAGCCACCACGATCGCCATAAAACAGAATCGTATGAATACGAATACGAAGTTGAGGTCCTGGTTCAATGCGACCTGTAAGATCGATCATGCTGGTCTAGTGATCAACCTGAAGCCAAATTAAAACTTTTAATAGCGCTTTAGGTTCCGTGTTCTGGACATATCGTGTCTCGTGTTAGATGGATTAGTCTTTGCTTTGGCAAAGCCCAACCAACTGATACAGTTCGTTATTTTTGCTATCTAAACAAGATCATCCAGTGGCATTGAGTTAGTGTTGAAGAAATTCAAATATCTAAGAATTATTCTGATCAGAATGTCTTGCAATCCACAGATAGTCAAATTTAACAAAGAGGGTTACTAAATCTCTATGAACTTGCCATCGAATCTGGGGTGAAAACTGAGGTATCTCAGTATCATGATGATATTGTGGCTGTATACCCTAATCGGATGAGAACAAACAAAACCGCGACATTTAGAAAATTAGAACTATTAGAACGCCAACGTTTAGCTGAAATCTACATGTCAGGTTGCCCGCACACAACCCCAATAGCTGCTTTAAATGTCCAAGAACGTACCGGATCTCCAACAAACACAGAGTTAATCATTGGGATTCCTCAAGATTCCTAAATAAATCAGCGATAATAATGATATATACGAATACAAGCACGCAAACCAAAACCAAATACATATTCGAAAGGATCCGAGATGGACATTGCCATAGGTTCACCCATCTTTTTTGACACACTTGTCCTATTTAAATCTATCAAACCTCCGGACCACAGCCGCGTTTATCAGGCGGATGTCCTAGCAGTGACAATCATTGCCCATAAGACAGGGCTAAAGGCAATACCACGCGATGATACAACCTTTTCTATTCACAGCCAGGGAAAATAAAAGCAATTTCTCCTGAAGTTAAATCGAAACTTATGAAGCACTATCGCGAAGAGCTTAGTTTCCTTGGCACAGAGCATGAGGTCAAACTATGCTGGGGCCCTGGACAGAAGGGCATACCAGAGAATGAGAAAACTGAAGAACTGGCTAAAAATGCAAGCATATCACTCAGTAAAAGTCCCGCAGTTTACGCTTAAACACGAAGCATGGAATAGATCTCTCGCGAAACCTAATAGATGAGCACCTGTAAAACAATGAGAAAGCTTATATACAAGAAGCCAGAACTAACACACTGATATAGAAGGACAGGGAAATCCTTTTCATCCTCTTAGGAGTGATTACAGGACGTTATGAATTGAATGCCAAGAAAAGGTAAAATTAAGTACGGCAAAGGGTGCTGCGACGGAGAAGTCGTCAAGGACCCACTCCAATTTCTCGTCTAATGTCACAGCCTCCGAAGATACTTCTTTCAGGATACCGAAGAACTAAGTAACATACCTTTTTAGAAGATTTGTAGGTTCGTCAAGGCTTGAATTTAGTTCGAAACCCAGAGGCAATAGGAGATTTTTTGGGGATACTTTGCCCTCAACGGCTCAACAGGCATCGTTCGCTTAACAAGCACATCTCTTTACTAATTTAAATCTGAGGCAGAGAGTTCTCTCTACCCTCTCCAACCCATCTATCCAACTTAACTCAAGGGTTTTCAGCTTAACCGCATCGCGAATCTTGCATAAATCCTATCTATTAACACAATATTCTGACGCACTCATTTAACCACCTACCTTACGACTCCATTTTTAAAAGCACTTCATCTAAAGCCTCAGAATTGTTTTCGCAACTTTTTTGGTGTACAAATAGGTATAAACTTCCAAACTTACTACTTGAACTGGCATCCTCATCGTAGTCATCATCGAATACATCAAAAGGACTAGCGGCTCGTTTTATTTTTGGCATTTTTCCACAAACTTTTGCATTTATTTTATAAATCTTACAAAAATCACTTGTGTTTTCAACTTTTTTTTTAACCACAGATCTCACTTGAATCGAAACACTTAACCAAAAATCGTTACACTCCGACGCAAAATATTATTAACGAACGGAACAGGATCACTTATAAGTAGCATCTGATCCATTAGTTTTCTAGTTCAAGAGTTTTTACTTGAGATTTTCAACGCTCTTCAAGACTAGGCGACTATTTTTAGCACACATGGGCGGAGATTTTCCGGATTCTGAATTTTCATTGGCCCTCGTTGACAACAGGCGGTTTTCCAATTGTTTGTCTTCCAACTCGAGCAGGCACGCCTTCCCCTAAGTGGTAAAACTCTTTTCGGTTTAAAAAAAAAACATAAGACGTAAACAATTCCTAATTGTGTGCCTAATCAAATAAATTACCGTGATTCTTTGTTTTGAATGTTTTTATATACGATCGGTGGTGGGTATTTATTTGTTGAGGATCTACGAATCCATTTGCAAATGGGAAAACATAGGAAGCTAGAACGGGTTGTGGGAATGTATCTATTTCTTTCGTGAACAGACAGACAAACAGAGGAAATTCACTTTTGTTTTGAAATCAGCACATGTTGCATAAGGATGCGAGATAAAGAAACTAAATGTGATTACTGGAAGAAAAGTAAAGCAGTTTCGCCTAATACAGCGCAGCCTTCTATGCTCTCTGATTCTAGACTCATCGTCTTCGATTTTGGGCTTGCTGTTTCTAGTTCACCAGACCGAGCGGTCTAGCGTCCGCGATAGCTTGAACCTTAAAACAAAGATTCGATCTTGCTTGTCTTCGCGAACTTGGATGCTGTGATTCAAAGATCCTCTGGAAATTATTATCCATTCGGTCGATTTGGCCAAACAAGTGTATTCAACGTGTTTTGACTTTTCGAATTTCGAATACAGTGCAAGGGGTTCGCGATTGTTTCTTCTCCTCCATTTGCCCGCCTCGCATGCTTATAATAGCACTCCAGTTCAGAATGGACCTAGGGCTCAATCAGCAAGTGCCTTTAGCCAGCTTAAACGTTGCTAGCTGCCTGCAGTTTTGCATGCCAAGTTGGTTGAGATACCTTTTCACTTACATGTGCTACCTCCGGGGTAGGTTTGAACATTCTCAGGGGCAAAGCGCTGGTGCTCATCCACTTTATATGTCCCCGCCATTGTCTGCTTTGCAGCAGTCCAGGGCATTCTCTAATTGTGCGGCTGCACGCGGTCTATTAGAGAACCTAGTATTCCACGTGCATTTCACCAAAACATTGCCTCTGTCTCCAGAGCCGGCAGTCTTGTTGTTCTTTAACTTTTAATAACTGCGAACACAATCGTCAAACTGCGACAATCTCGCAGTTAACGAGAAGCCAGCGTTGAAGCCAGCTGCTAGTTTGCTGATCTTCCTGTAAAACTGCCGCAACTTTTGCATTTTTCTGCACTGCGTTGGTCTCCTTCTTCCTACTCAGGATTTTCTTTACCTCCCTTCTTCTGGCTCGATACTCTCTTTCCGGGCTGCATGGCTTGTTGCTTTCTGCTTTCTTTCAGTTTCTGTAATTTATTCTGACCCCAGGACATGATCATACCACAGGCACTCTTCTGGCTGATATCCTACAGTGTTCTCGGTTACCTCGTTCATGATTTCGCGATACTAAGTCCACAGATCGTTGAGGTTTGTGGATGGTGAAAGCACAGCGAACATTCTCTCACTGAAATGCTCTATGTAGGCTCTGACTCTGCTCCTGTCATGGTAATGATTCGCACGTTGAATTTCTTTTTGTAGGCAGTCAGCAGCTCCATGCTGATAAAACTAAAAACCATTCGAGGGGAAAGACAAGAATGTCGACAAGACTTCAGGCTCCAGATATCCGCCTAACTAAGGGAGGCAAGATCCTTCCAAAATGCACTCCACTCTACTTATCATATATCTTTCCAGGGTTTAGTGGAATATAAGTACACTCAATCTCTGAGCAGTTCTCACATTACACAGTGGCCATGTTCATCGAACAAACCAGTAACTGGTGTAAATTTCCCTGTAACAACCTCAACATTTCATAACTGTCATCAAACACTGCCAACATCTCAATTTGTCTGGCTCCGCGAAGTCTGCAGTGCCAGGCGACAGTCTGTCTACTCTGTTCACGTAGTCCCTTCCCAGAATTATGGATTTGATAAATTGTCTCCATTAAAACCAGCTCGCTGAACTCAAATTGCATAATGGCAACCCGCAGCGCAGGTCATTCAGACATGAGAGTGAAAAGTCGACACCCTTGGACCTATATTCCATCTGTAGCTGCACTCATAATTTATCATATGCGCAACTGAAGTGCTAGTCAGCGAAAAGAGGTTGACCAATGTGTACACGAATCTCGGTAAACATCCACTTCACCCAAACACTCCAATGAAAGTCGAGAGTGAGAGTAGGTTTCCCCGAACATAAAACCATAAAAATTCAATTCTCATTTTTTATTCACATAAAACCGTTTTTTGTTTTTTTTATTCATAAATTCCTAAAATTCGTTTGCCGTCGGGATCGAAAGGACTCCTGAGGTGACAGTCCGCGTCGTACATTTTGCCCATAATGTCAACTTGATACGTTCCCGACTCGATGTACTCAGCATCGATGGGTTGTCCGTCTTTTCGCGTGACATAAGCCTGTCCCAAGGACTTTTCCAGAGTGTATGCATATTCGGCTCGTCGCAGGAAACCAATCGATTCACCATTTCGATAGACACCTTCCAGTCCCCAGATGGGAACTTGCTCTTTCAATGTAAAGTACGCCAATCTCCGGTGAATGCCTTCTTTTCTTTGTTTTTCAATGGCATCCTTGCCTTTGTATTCCCCTTGTCTCCGACAAGTGAATCCCAGATTTGCTTCAATTGGTGTGTCATCTGGACGTAAGTCGAAGCTCCACAGATGGAATCCCTTTTCACTGCTTAAGGAGTACAATGCGCGGTAGCCAGCATTCTTTAAGTCGTTACTCTCGCCAGCCTTCCTAAGTGATTTATAAACTTCAGAGCAATAAACCCTTGAAACGTGCAACTCGTAACCAAGTTCTCCCACGAAACTTATACGCATCACTCGAACATTGTACTCGTTTTTCCTACGGATGCCACGGACTTTTGTCAGCAGTGTACTGTTTGGCGGCAGTTCACTGTCCGACAGGTCACAGTCTATGATTTTTTGAAGGATTTCACGACTTTTCGGTCCTTGAATTGAAATGACCCCCATGTCCGCGGTCACATCGCGGACAGTAGCATTAAGTCTTCTATTGCGGATTTCCGATAGAATTGACCTGTATGTATAGTACGCTGAGGCACCACCTGCGACGATGTAGTATCCTTGTCCATCAAATTTGGGATTATGTACTTCTCCGGTACCGGATTCGAGGCGGGATATTGTGACATCGGCTTCCACCCCTCCACGTTGGTTTAGAGCGCAGGTGTAAATAGTCCTGAAAAAGAGGAAGCAGATATTGGCGATGTACAAAGTTTTGAAAATGTCTTATGAACAGAATGTTGTGGCTGAAGAACGCTGTAAATAACTCTTTCGCCACTAGAGCACTGCGTCTGGAGACGAATTGAAGAGCGAATGTCATTTGTAACTCGAATTATCGAGAACTGAATTCGAATCACAGCATCGGAAAGATGATGAGAAGCGTAGCCCTGCAGTTTAAAAACTCAACCAAGCAAAGTGAGGCAGAAAATGCGGGCGAAGACAAGACTTTAACAAAAACACTTCTATCCCTGCATTTTCAGCCACACAATCAGGAGTAGATTGTGTGAATTCTTGCGGGACTCTCATGGACAAATTTGCTAGCCTGAGCTGGATGGATAAGAAAAGACCGACTGAAATGTCTAATCTTCCTAGCTATAGAAAAGTGAACACTCCGATAGGCTCCTGAACTAAAGCCAGATTGTGCTTCGCAAGAAGTCGGTGTCAGTTGACAGTGTAAAAGCTGAGAGCAACGTTTTTTCTCCGCGACAGTTCGAAGAGTATGTGCATTCAAGAGGACACACGTGTCCACAGGTTTTTAGAAAGCGAGCTCTGTCTACGAACTCCTACTCTTACTTACACACGATGAACGTCGAATTGCTAGTTCCTTAACCTGAGACTTGGTTTCTACTTCTTTGACGACAGCGGAAAAATTCTCGAAATGGAATTAACGATGCAGTCTAAAGCTCTAACTTCTCTAGTCTTTCTATTCTAATGCGCAGGGGAATGGACTTTGTTCGCCCTCGGTTGTTTCGAAAGCAAAGTCCTTCGGGTGAATTTTGGTCTCACCTGCATAGACCGTGAACAGAGGGGAAGTTACAACGATGAACTGCAGCGGCTGCCTAGCGATATGAACCTAGCCAGCAGAATCTAAATAGAACGACTAAGGTGATTGTGGCATGTAGAGCTGATAAACGCTAGCGCTCCGACCCGCAGAATCTTTGAATCTACCCTGAAGGTACAAAGCAGTACAGCTAGAAACGATTGGCTGGAGACGCTGAAGGCTCTCACAATTGTAGTCATCGCCGCAAGACACTCCATTATAAACGAGGACTTAAACAATGACCAGACTTAAAGATTCTCACCACGAAGATGAGACAGACTCGGAATCACAGACAACATTAAATCTCAGAATACCATCAAAAATTGTCACTGGCTTCCCTTCAGAGATTTCTCCAAACAGGAATTTCCACACACCTAACCAAACAAACAACACCCTCTGTAACCAATCACCACAACTAATTGATGACAATTAGCGTTTCACCACCGAAAATTAAAAGATCCTCCAACACACTTTTTTCCGAAATACAATATCCCCACCCGTATACTCACTTTTTCACATCCCGATTAGTATTGGCCGTGAATATCCAATCGGCGGCCTCCTTAGCCTGCGGTCCCTCCAAAAACAATTTACAAAAATAGCTCATGTTGAACACAGCCGCGTTGTTTCGACAAGCAAGTGCCTCTCCTCCAATCTGTCACGGCGTCCACGCAAGCATCAAAATAAACAAAAAAAACATTTCAATTACACGGTATTATGGGATGAAAGTGATTCACTTCCGTCACTTACCACGGCGTGATAGTTGGAGAACTTTCCGTACTTGAGATCTCCGTCGAGGACCCTTTCGTAAGCGGAATTCTCGTTCCGCTTGTGTCCGTAACTGCCATACCAGTCGTAGGCGAGGGTTTTGGCTCGATGATTCGGTAAAAAGAATCCAGGACGCTCCCATCCCTGCTTCTCCTCCATGAAAGCGTTGTAAGACAGCATGTCCTCGTGTAGGGGATCCTTCTGGAAGTTTCTACCGGCCAGCGGTTGGTCATGTTTGAACACCATGCTATAGTTCTTTACGTAACTCTCGTGAGATTTTTCTTTGGTCCACTGGATGTGGCGATTCTGGGCGTCAGTGAAGCGTCTCAAATCAAAACTGAACATTGGCAGATCTGGCTGCCCGTTGATGACCCAGAGAGCTGTTTGCTCTCCACAGCCTCCACCGAACATCATGCCGGCCGAGTTGAAGCCACAGTTGTGGTAGAGACCACTGACGTTTGTGTCTGGTCCCATGAGTGGTTTGTGATCAGGAGTGAATGACTCTGGTCCACACACTGTGCTCTTTACGCCATAATTTGCATACGTGGGACATAGCTTGACTGCACCTTGCATGTGCGCATCGAACACACTCCAATCGAGGTCGTACAGTCCAAAGTGGAAGTCCCTTTCAACGCGATCCAATAGAATGGGATTTGGTTCATAGCCACCCATGCAAATGGCATCACCCTGAATCCGGAAGTATGTGGAGTAATCATGATCACGGATGTTAGGGAGACCCCGCACTCCAGGAATCGACTCGGACACTATGTATGCATGCTTCATTGGCACCAGTGGGAGCATTGATCCATGTCTCTCAATCAATTCCTTGCCCCAAACTCCCGTCGCATTTACCACCACTTTCGTCCTGATTTTCCCAAAAGGTGTCCTAACACCAACAATTTTCTTCCCAATCAAGGAGTAATCGACCAGCAGATCTTCCACTGTACAACCCTCGATCACTCTACCCCCGTTTTTCGTAGCTGCCTTGGTTAGAGCCGCACACAGCATCGCTGGATCCACCACACCATCGCCAGGGGAATAGAGCGCTCCTGTAAAAGCTTTTGGATCCAAAAGTGGGAAAATCTTTTGAGTTTCCTCCGGCGAGAGAATATGATTCTCGATTCCCAATGAGTTTCCAACTGATGACAGCCGTTTGTACTCATCCAAACGAGTCTAAAAAGAAACCAAACCAACCGTGGGAATGAGGAAAAGATTATTAATTAATTACCAGCGGACTTCCGCCTTACATCTGAGTGAGCAATAAATATCCCGCCATTCTGTATCCATCCAGGATCGAGTCCGGTTTCTTCCTCCAAACCCATCAGCATATTCCGAGAATTCGCCAGCAACTGAATATCCACATCGTTCGGTCGAAGTCTCCATACCAGACCGGCCGTATGCCAGGTGGTTCCAGCTGTGAGTTTAGCACGTTCCAGGAGTACAGCGCGTACACCGCGCTTAGCCAAGTGATAGAGAGTATGACAGCCAGCCGAACCACCACCGATAATTACCACATCGGCTGAGGATGGGATTTCCACTTCCTTTGAATTGAAACGGACACTCTGTGACGGAGTGCGACGTGGTAAGATACTTCTACTCAGTTTCCACATTGCTTGGAAGTAAATTTATTTTTTTTTTCTGTGCTAATCCAATGAAGAGCCACCAACAACTGATTCGAATCGAGCGACTTTTTTTGAAAATTCTTTGGTTTAAGCTTAGAACAGTATGTGATAAGGAACTTGACCTATGACCCGATATGTATGCTAAGCACCTTTGCTTGGATTCAAATTCTTGATAGTAGCGAATTATGTTTGGTTTGAGTTATGACGCTTATTTTGAGATTCCCTTTCGGTTTCTTGTAACTACAAGGCTAGGAACAATGGTTTTGTGGGGCCATCTGGAACATCCGGGCGTCATCGCTACATAATCTAATATTTATAGAAATAAAATATAAATATCTCAAGCCCAACAATAACAGTCTTGATAAGAAAAAAACGGCTATATCTCTCTCTCGCTCTCTTGAAGGGTGTGTTAAAATCGAATCTTTGCCGCTGTAGGGTGTCTCTGAACGACAAGTTCTTTTCGCTACAACACATTTTTTCTAAAAGAATATTTTCGTAACGAAAGGTACCTAATCAGTGTCCTTTTTCAATTCAACTTTTTATCCAGTAACAAAGAATTCTGCCAACTGGTTGGTCAAATGGGAATGAACGAGGACGGTCCTCAAATGAGGAACCAACTTCTGGGGACTTTCTGTTCTACAAGAAAGTGATAGGGATCATTGGGGAGGGCACTACGTCCTGAACGATCTGATGTACCACAAAAGCTCATCTTAAGCTGGGAAATATTTGAACTTCCTCATGAAGGTGAGAGTTTCTAAGTGAAGACCTTTTTATTTTAAGCTGCAAGAGAAAGGGAGTGATGACAGAATATTTGCAACCTTGCAGTATATGCTTCACGGAATCATCCTTCTTTAAGCAGAGCCGGTCTCGGTATCACAGGTGTTATGTGCACTCGTCCAACTTCATCCATGGAGGCTATCATTGAGCTCTCAGTTTTACGTATCTTCATTAAGAAGATCGTTACTGGTTGTGCTATAAAGCTGCAAATAATCTTGTGAGACAACTCAATTCCAAAAACGGACATATTCTGCTCTATCATCGACGTTATGACAAGGGAGTGCTGTTTGGGAAAATGTTTCCGGGCTTAGGCAGTCTAAAACACATATTAAGCTCTTTTCCTACAAGATAGGTAGGGAGACGTGGTTGTTTAAACATTCCATATGCTGAAACCTAATTAGCGCGTTAGTGCCGTTTTAAAACAGCGATTCATGCGAGTTGACTGTTAATTGTTATTATAAACCTGAGAAAAGGTGGCGGAGGTCCTAACATGTATTCACAAAACTGATCAAATCAAAAAAATACTTTGCCGCAGAGGAGATTATATACTGTTTCCTTCTCACTCTTATTGTTGAAGCTGCGACAATGTGCGTTGAATGGGATTTTTAGTTTGGACGCATGTGTGAATTGTACCGATTGCCACGATCCTTGCAATGGCTGTGTGGATCTTGTTTTTATGACACAAAGCCTTGATATGACATAATTCCGCAGCCCGCGCCACCTGATGTTAGCCCCTGATAGAAAGTGTGAGAGGATTCTGTCCTTGACGGATCCCATAGGAATGTAAATACACTTCGCGAGTGATCTTTCAAAGGCTGAACTTCGCCTCGATCGTTCTCCTCTATGCTACTATGCTTTGGGACCCAGACTGACATTGAAACGATTCCCTAATGAAGTGAGTTGCTCCTTGCACTGTTTCACAAGCTTAGAGGATGTCTTGTTCGATGCCAGAGCTTTGATGGCAGCCTGGCCATCAACAAGGAGGAACATTTTCCTTCAAGGAAATCCTAAACCTTGATACGAAAAGCATGAGACAGCCGGTGGGCTTGCTTACTGGGCATTATGGCCTGAACTACCGTCTCAACAAAAGAAACTTTTAGGGCAATGCGACACGAGCCGCAAAATGGTCACACGCCGGTATAGAAACTTCGTCGTTGCCACAGTAGCTGCATTATGTCCGCTGGACGAAATATTATGCTGATCATTTTTCGGCGTTTGAAATGGTAAATTTTAAATAAGGCGCTAGCATTTGAAAGCTCATGTGTTCATGCTGATATACCACAGAATCCTTCATGACGTTTTACAGTTCACAGCGCTAGAAGTCGCTTGATAAAATAGTTTGCGCGACCACACTGATTCTTTTTTGGTCGCTGGCTCTTGTTTGTACAGTCCTATGGGTTTTCTGTATATTTAGCCCTTGCGACAAAATGGGAGGGCGAGGAGCTCGTGTGACTTGGCCTTATTCAGATACAAAATGCCATTTCTGTTTGGAAGGAGGGGAAACCTCCGAGCGCATTCTTTGTGAATGTCTGGCACTGCAACCAGTGGTTACTGGTTATATACGAAATTCTGTTCGTTAGCGGAGCTCAAGAACTCGGCTTATAATGACATACTCATCTCTATAAAGAAGGTGGTAGATCTATTAGATCTTTTCAGGTCGCAGTAAGGGCGCCTCCTATTTAAAAAAAAAAAAAGCTGGCAGAACGGAATAAAGATAACGCGTACAAATGTCAACCTTAGGAAGATCAAGCCAATAATCCAACGTCAACTATTATATTTACATTCGAAATGCCACAATAATGGTGTGGTTTGTGGTATCAACTTGTAGGTTATCACATCCCTGCGGGATGTAAAATTGTATGCACAAGAGTTGGTCAACAGTTCACTTCTGACCAAACATCTCGTGCATACATGGATGCATATGTGTGTATGCATGGACTACGGTAAATGTCCACAAAAATGTTCAGAATCATCTCAAAAGTATGCAAATGTAATTTTGCCGCATATCAAGAAAGAAGGTTTGAAATTCAGCCTAAAATACGACTCTGTGCTGTACGTTACAATTCCTGTAGTTTAAACAGCAAGTCTGTACATACATACGAGATGTATGTTTATGTACATCCAAGTGCATACAGTTGCTAGGGAATCCGTTTATTTTCAAATAAATTGATTAAAACCAGAACAAAGTTGACCTTACAGTCTGGTGAAATAAAAGACGATGCACTTATCCACAGATAAGGACAAAATTTCACTATAGTCACCACCTATAACTTCACAGACGTTAAAAAATTGATCTAACTCGTATGCTAAGAGCTTAAAATTGACATAAATCTAAAAAATGACGCCCGAATCTTAGCTAAAGCACTTAGACCGCCAGAGTTGCATTGTGATGCCAGTTGCGAGAGCCGAAGGTGGCCTACTTTTAAAAACAAACATCGTTAAGATCACTAAAGAACTATTCGTCCACAATGACCCTCCTTGTACTAGCGATATGGTATGGTAGGTGCTGAGGGTGAGCGGGCCCTCTTTACGTAGGCCTCAGTCAGGTTTGTTGTTTCACTCTTTTATTCGTTTTAAGATCAGTGTGAACCCAAAGAACGCCTTATGACGCTACACTTCTAGAAAACAAAAAATTGCAATCAACCATTGAATGCAAACCAAAACACGGAGTTATTTTAAAATTCATTTATTCATTAAAAACTCTTGTCCACCATATACATTTATGAAAAACCATTCAGTTTTCTTTTTTGTAACGAAAACAAGAAAATATACATAAAAAAAATATCAAAGATAGCAACTTTAAGGCTACGTAACTAGTTTTACAAATTCTTGTTCTCTTTTTCTTGTTTTTAATTTGTAGATATTTTACATGAACATCTTTGTGTCATATTTCTAAACTATTGGTTTAATATAAATCCTTTCGTTATTTTGCTTGCAAAACTTGTTCGCCAATATAATATATAAAAGCAGCTTTATACACAGGATACACCAAAGTAAAAATGTGTATGTATCCTAGTTTGTATTTTACGTTTTCTTCTTATTTTGAGGTATAAAAAAATGTGCTAAATAAATGTTCTCTTGTTTTTTTTTTTTTTCAATTTAAGTATTGAATACGTTATACATCGCGCAAACAAATAGGAATGGGTTAACATTAAATCTAGAACCTTGCAAGACTTATTTATTGTGAACTCGAAAAGAAAAATTTATAGACCAGGGTAGCGACCAGACCGAGCACCAATGGTAGCAACCATGATTTCATTGAAGCTTCGGCATCTCGGGGATCTTGTGACCATGTTGGCTCGGATTTTTCAGCAACAACTTTACGCTCTGCTTCGACTAGTTCACCGATTTTGAATTTTTTCATCATTTCCCGGGCGTCGCTACTGTGGCCGACATCTTCGAAGTTTTCTGTACCATCCTTGCCGGCTTGTTCGAGAAGGACTTCTTCACCACCAGGGTGCTAAGGGGGGAAAACAAAAGAAAATATGTGAATTTGCAACGTGTGTATATGAAAATTTCAATGATTTTGATGACGATCGAAAAGATTTTTATTTTAAGAAATTAGAAGGCCAGGCAATACACTAGTTTTTGCCTTAGTGGTTGCCGTGGTTCAATAGTTAGTGTGTTGACTGCTGTGCTAGTTGCAGAACTTCGAGGCCCAACAATATCCACTGAACATTTTCTTCAGCATCACCGCGCATCGGGGCGAGGACAAACCTCCAACAATACAATTTATGTTGTTTCGAAAGTCTGCTAAATACCGAACCACATTCTTTCGCGCAAACATCCTCGCAACTGCGACAGAAAGTGTTAAATCCTGTTCCATGTCCGTGCAAGTTGAGACACTTTTTTTTTTATTATTAGTGGGTAACGGTTTGTCCACTCTACCACTGCGGTCTCATATAGAGGCCTATTGTGCTGTTCCATGTGTTTAGAGGAGTTTGTCTGCTCCAGAGGATGTCAGGAAGCTAATCAGCCTCTCTGGGTGGAGCCTGGCAAGCGCAGTTGGTGAAACGAGTTCACTGCCTAGAGTCCGCTTTCTCGCATGAATAAGGGCTGGACATTCATTCACGATGTGAAGAGTGCTTTCATCGCTATCCAAGCACAGTCTGCAAGTAGGGTCTGGTGACACTTTGTGCAATGTGCAGATTTTGCAGAAAAGATCTTTTGATTAACTTTGTTTATACTATGTGGCCCATATTTTTCAAGATGTAACGCTACTGTTTAGAAGCAGGTTCAGATTACTTAGATTTTGAGAAAGAATGTGAAATAATACTTTCTGTGACAGCTCCGAGTGGAGTGAAGACTCTATCCGCAAAAAAAAATCTATGTATCTGTCGTATCCGCCCCTTCGCTTGCCCTTTCGATTGATTTTTCGTTCTCCACTAAACCTTTGTGACACGGTTCCCTTCATCACCTGGGTAAAAGTTAAACAATGAACCAAAATCCCCGAGTTTTGAAGTGTGATAGTTCCCAGATAATTCTTTAATGAAATTAATAACGAAAGACCTCGGTTACATGAAGTGACTTTTATCGCATGAGCTTGTCTTACCTTAACTATGAATTGCAAATTTATATAAGCGGTTCTTTTTATGCAACTCACACAGCACCTGCGTCACAGTACTGATTCTAAAACACAGGAACAACATGTCGCGCGATTCTGTAATTCGCTCATAAAAATGCAATAGGTCAACCCTTTCGTAAGGCTGGTCGCTTGGAATGAGAAATTGTGGGGCTATGCGTGTCAAGCTATCAGCTGTATAATACTGACTCAAGTCACAAGACAAAAATTGCTTCGTTACCGAACTCCGGTAATCTATTTTTTACCAGGGATCGGATTAAGCAGATGAGAAAAATTCTCACAAAATGCAAACGTGACTCCGGTCAGCCATGTTTTTCATATTCGAAAGCTTTTGTTCCCAATTTGGCGTCACTCGATCGTTTCTATCTTTTCAGAGGTGAAAGAGGTGCTCGCAAATGGGTTGGCATTTTTTTTTACGATATCATCATAAAAGTGATTTCCTCTCACAATCACCGGCAATAATAATCTCAAATAAAATCAATGACGTATTTGAACACATCGTCTGTGACGTTTTTCGTAATGATTTGCAACCCTATAGCCCTTACAGTAAATTAATACATTTCATTGAAATAATTCCAAGTATGGCCAGACCACACATGCCGCACGCAACAGGCTTTGCTGCTAGCGGCATGTTTACATTTGAATACCAAAACTAAATTCTCTGCCCTGCTCTGCTGCAATATATTTTTTTCATTTCCACTCAGGCGGACATGCAAATCAATTGATATATGCGGCAAAACACTTTACTTTGGGCCTCGTTCAATTATTTATAAAGAAAGAAAGAGGAAAACAACAATTCACGTTTCTGTCGCGACATTTATATTTACATTAAGAAGATGGTTAGTAGTTCGTTCTGTATCTCACAGAAAAGAGTGAACCAAATCTGTCTCAACAAAAACACTCCCATTAAAATGTATTCCAATTTATTTTTGTACAAAAATCTTTTGTTACTTTGGAGTTTGCTCGGCCAGGCAATGTACAGACACACACCCTCTCTATCAGACAGAGAGAAAAAAAAAAACTATAGATTGCTGCTTTTGCTTATCAGTTCACTGTTTTAGTGATAAAACAGAACAAATAAACCGGAGCAGAGGCACACACGCCGACCCGCGGTTAGACAATAGTAATGACTTGTAAGTGATAGGTTTGACTAGCTATCATAAGCATTACTTGCGATTCCATGAACTTAATCTATAAGGCGAATATGAGAAGCAGCATTCACATCATTCGATTATGAAATCAAACATATAATTTGCTATTTTTTTATCGACGCCCCAGTGGATTGTAGAGCTATTATATGTACTTTACATAGTCAGACAGGTGTTAAAGCCTTGGAATTGCCGGCATTACAATCAAGACTGTTAAAGCTATGCCGCAGATCTTGCAGACAGATGCGACGTAACTCTATGCTGGATTCCAGACCATAGGGACGTTCCAGGCAACTGGAGGGCGAACGAGCTGGCGCAGGACGGCATCTGCCCGATAAATCCAGGCAAACCATCTGCTCCTATCGAATCGATTATATTTCTCCTTGATACTGATTACAGGAAACTGGCAAACAATAGATGGAACAATATCATCACTCTTCTCAAAACAAATCTGAGCCTGGATTTAAAAAAGACAAAGCTACTTTTATCCACCACCCGGAAAAACTTAGCTTCACTAATAGGAGTCCTTATAGGACATTGCATAATAGGCAGAGATGCACTCAGATTAGCGGTCCCCTCCAAGGAGGAAACTACAACCCCTCTACTGAGCACTTCCCCTGCCCTTCCATCATTAAGAAGAAAAACTCTTGGGGATAGCCCCTGATGAGTTAAAATCGATGGCGGAAGATCGGCAAATGTGGAGAGTCCACTTAAGCTCCCTAAACCCACGACCCTCATAGTGGATAAGCGGGACATTGGAAGATGATGATGATGATGATGATGATGAACCCTTGGGGAATACTTCTATGATGATCTTAACGATCTAGCCGATTCCGACATCCAGAAGATCTGCAGGTGAAAGTGGTTCAATAGGGTTACTACCGATACGGTCACCCATCTCAACGCACTCTGCGTTATGCTCTTGTTTTCTGGTGCTGGTAAGCCGATATTTTCTCGTGGACAGATCTGGTCTAAGTGTGTCCCTGTCAGCCCTCGTTCAGCCACCTAACCTAACCTTGTCCTGATATTTCAATTTTGAATAAACATGCATGGAGAAGCAGATCTAACCACAAACCATACGAGCTGTACAAAGGCATCGACCTGACCAAGAAGATGGGTACACAACGAATAAGGTGCCTAGGTCATGTAGAGCGAACGAGTAATAATGTTCTGGCTCCAAGAATATTTATTTACGCAGAAAAGGTCGATCCCATATTCAAAGGTGGAAGGCGGAAGTAGAGGGTGACCTCACATTCGTTAAGAACAGAGCAATGTCCTATGATAAATTGTTATTCTTAAAAAAACAAAAGAGAGTGAATCTGTGTGAGTTGTGCGTAAAAGAGAATTGTCGTGTTCTTCCCCTCAGAGACTATTACTGTGACTCTTCTGTAACGCATCTAACTTATTCTAACAATTTTCTACCGTCACACGGCCCATGTAACTTTCATATTAGTCATCTGTCATCCTGTTTACCATATAAATTATCTCTGTGAAAACAAAAACCATAACATTTCGTAACAATTGAAACGGCTTCAAGGTCTGCCACAGTTCCCAATTTAGTAAATCGCGTGACAATAGTCCCTAGCACGCATTTTGTACACATTTCAACAGGCGATTAGTGCACCTTGCAACGGATAATTATAATATTCCAAGTCATCATCCAATCGGAAAGTAATTACTGTTTAAGTCACACGCATTTATTACATGGAAGACTACTAGAATTTGTTACGTTACATGAAGTCTTCAATGCTTTAGAAGGATGCATACTTTTTTAACCAACTGTTGTTTATAAATGTGCGATAAATCGCAAAGAATTATAAATTGTTCAACTTGATTTCACTGATATCACTATCTAATGATAAGATATACACCTGAAACTCTACACTTTTGGAAAAACAAATTGTGACACAGCATTTTTATGTTATATTATGTATTTCTTATCATTTAAAATGAATTTGAAGTATTTCGCCAACCTAATAATGAATTAATAAATGAATGTCCCCAAATTGCACTTTCAAGGTAATCAAGGCCTAATACTTTGAACAAAATTCAGATATATGGCATCGCATATACGCTAATTGGGTTACTTGAACCACCTATACACGAATGGAATTTCGCTTAAATTGTTTTACTGTAGGAAGCACGTTTGTTATGTATTGTAATAAAAGTGTTGAATCATGTTTGTTCGTTTGACTGCAGGCATATGTTTAAATTCGTCGGCTTGGTTTGATTAGAATATAATTCCAAAGATAACTACTACAGACCGGTTGTATTTTTCACGATAAAAATAAACATTACCACCCGAGGTAGCGTGTCTGAAATCAAGTTCCTAAAGTAAGAAATCATTGTTTTCATGTTTAATCGGAGACCTCCTAAAAATGCGATGACTTAGCATGCTGAGATAACAAAAACAAAAACTGTTTGTCATTCAGTGATGTTATTTGGGAAGTTAATCGGTAGCAGTTTGCCATTTTTTGGTCAAGTCGAAACCTTAGATAGATAAATAGAAAGTGATTCTCATTGTGATGTACTTAGACTATTACCATTTATTCTTTTCCTTTTATTAGCCATTGAAATATGGTATATTACGAGTGCGCCTATACACGGATATGTTTTTATTTCCGCCCCACGTTTCGAAACAATTTTGGTTCATTTGTTTGCTGAAAGCAAAGATACATACGATGACGAACTGGTGATTAGAGTTTACAAGAATTAAAGTTAAGCTCCTTAGTTAGTTTTCATGTCTTAGAGGAAACACAATTTTTGTACGCGCTCGATAGCTGCGTGATCCAGAAACAGGTGACCTCCTTTAGATCAAAAACGTTTGATTAAGAAGAGTCGATAGGAGGTAGAAACGTCTTCAACGAGAACTTCTCAATACATAGTTGCAGTGGCCCAATCCAGGATTTAGAAAAGCTCGCGCGCATTCACTCTTATCTTATGACTTCTCAGTGTCAAATAATGTTTGAAAACCTGACCAAAGTAGAGTCCTGCAACGGAGCTCCATTGACCTAAGTGTGACCAACGTGTACTCTCTACTCCTTGTTCAGCCCTGGTTATCTAATCTTCAGAACTTGATACTGGCAGGAACAGAGTAACACTCCTACGTTCTACAGTTGATTATGTCAAGAGAGAACATAAACATATCACTCGCTTAAGATTAGATTACCGGACCGATGAAGACGATGAGACCCTCTTCATCTCACTTAGGGCTATGTAGGTCACCTACTTCCTACTGCGTGGTTCTATATACCAACTACTTCCTACTGCGTGGTTCTATATACCAACTACTTCCTACTGCGTGGTTCTATATACCAACTACTACCTACTGCGTGGTTCTATATACCAACTACTTCCTACTGCGTGGTTCTATAAACCCGATGATAGCCACCTGGTTGTCCTTACAAACTCTTGCTGCTAGCAACAACCATCTAAAGATTTTTGTTTCTAACAACTGCATTAAACCTATAACTATGCGCTATTACAGCGCGTTAGGAAGGCAGTTATTTTAGTTTGCATATTGTCTCTGACACACAGCATTCTTTTTTTCCTAATACTCCATAACTCATTTGTCACTGATTACACTACCAATGCCTGACTAAAAATCATTATTAAAGCGACCTAATAATCATATACACGATAACTTCCAAGCAGGGTTTAGTAATTTATTTAAAACGCTTTACGCTTTAGCGGGTCTGCAAGGTCAACCAGTTGGCAGCTGTTATTGAATTCACAGATTTTTGAATACATTCAAAAAAGTTCTTTAGGAAGTTGCCTCCGTTACGATTTTTGTCTAGGAGTTTCCTTCTTAGACGTTCTTCATTTAGTTTACCCTCATGTAGCTAAACATACTTTGACATTTGCTTGCTAAATAAAATAACATTGATTTGCGAACTAAACAAAAAAAAATTAAATGCCAACTATTTCGGATGATAGTTATCTGATTAATGCTGTGTTGTCCGTTTCGTTTTGCGGTTGCTAATGAATTCAATGCCTTTGCTCTTTGATAAAAAATTTAAATAAGCCTTCTATAGCGATGTTGGTATCGTAGATATAGTGTTTACCGTGTTGCATGTTAGCAAGTGTTTACACCGGTATTCAAGGGCAGATCAGGTTGACACTTAGTACGTGTTGTTAATCGGGTACAACTCTTTTGAGCACCACCTGTACAATTTCAAGGGACAGAGCCTGAGTTTGCTCTCTTGCATTGCCGAGTCTACACTACTTTAAGTCTGTTAATGTTTCACACGCTGATTATTATTATTATTTTCAGTGTAAAGCATTTGGTTCGTTAGAGGACTGCGATGTCAGAGATTTGTATGTATGTGCAGAATTCTGCTGTAACTTACTTCGGATATCGTTAGGAAGGTCATTAGTTTTGCAGAGTGTATCGCAGCGCAGCGAATCAGTCGGTAAAACAAATGCACTGCCTAGAATTCCTTTTCAAAAATGTATGAACGTGGGATACACCGTGCTAATAAGGCGAGAGGTTTCTCCACTCTCTAGACATATTCGGCGTTTCTCCTTCGAATTCATAAATATTACCGAACCTGACCTGGTAAACCATCTTCGGATGACACGATCATTCACAATTCCATTTCCAAAAATTTCTGTATTGATTCAAAAAGGCATTCTACTCGATCTGAAGCTAATAAAGTATAGCATTTGAATAAAGATGACGAGACAAGGACGCCTGAACATTTTCTAGCAAATACTTGATACTAATCAAGACAACACAGCATTTTTGGACAAGCTAAAATCAGTTGCCCACTAAACACGTCCGGGAATGACTAAGAACTATATTTCACTACGGTATGTCAAGAAACACATCTAAGAATGGTATAGAAAGGCGCTTCCTCATTCAGATGCAATCACTGTACAAAAAGTCACCGAATTGAAGTTCACATTGCTTTTGAATCCACCACTAGACTTCCGGGTGTTTCTGCTCGAATGAAAATGCTAAAAATGTGTTCAGATTGTAAACTTCGTAAAAAAAACACGATCCCAACTTTTTCTTCACGCCTTTGTTTACATTGTAACAGCGCTCTGTTTACATTTATCTGTAGAACTCAAAGTAAACTGAAATATTATACCGAGTGGTGAACTACATTTTGTTGACTTAATTATTAGATTACAACCGCACTCCGTCTGAAATATCATTTACTTGCCAAGTGCATATTTTCGATCAAATTCCAACTTGTTACATTCAACTTGTTGCCATTGCCATCCGTTAATTGGGTCTCGAGTAAGCAATTTACGATAAAAAACTAGTTGAACTCTTTATGACCACAGTCGTGACTAAAGTGACCAATTTGGCCCGAATGATGAAATGTTAGTTCAAAGCCAAGGCATTAGTTTAATCAAAAAATAATTAATTCAACAGAAACGAGTTAAAAAAAAAAAAAAACGCCATGTATTGTGTAATGATGTGTACGAAACCGGGCCGCGCACTAGATCCATATGGAGAAAAAAAAATATGTGTGTAGGTCTCCCAAAAAGGTCATTGTTTTTAAAACAACATATGTATGTACATACATGGATGAAGTTGAACAAAAAATTAAAGCAATAATCCAACTGTCCGCTTGATTTTTGTTTCTAGTTCACTGGTCAATAGCAAAAACATGAACTTCACACTTTGGAAGCAAAAAAGCGCTATCTATCCGAAATCAATTTTGCACATAATTTCCCTGACTTCCATATGAATTTCGATTTCGTTTTGGCGTTGCGTGGGCAAAGTTCAACATTAGGCAAAATAGAAAACTTCGCAAAGTAGCGGCCTTAATGCAAATGACATACATTACATACGTTCATCGGAAAATTCTCGACTCGTATAGTTGGGTCAACTACAGACTAATCAGTAGTCTAGTATTGAAGTGAGAATTAATTGATACACCGAAATACATACATATGTCCGTGGTGGGATTACATATGTGATTAACTCTGTCGGGTGTACTACCTTCACTTAATAAGACGCAATATACTATTAGAAAGATAACACACAGACTACGACGATTATGATGATGATGATGATGACTGACGATGATTTTAAGTGGACTGTAGTTTGATTTGATTTTGCTGTCTCACCTCGTTCAGAAATGCTGTAACATCGTAGATGTTATTGTGGATAATAAGCCAGGTATCTTTGTTAGAATTATGCTTGGCCACATCTGCACGTGAATATAATTTTTCAGACATTTTTGATTTTTTTTTTATGGTTATGAACTATTTAACAATTATTAGTGGAAATTAGCAGGGACCTCCTATTTATGTGTATACTGTAACAAGAATCACGTTGTTATTCAAAGGAAATTTCTTCAAAAACTGAAGTGTTTGAACTATTCACAGTTGATTTTTCTGCTCACCAAAAATAGATAAAGGGACGGTCGGCGGGCATGAGTAGACAAATCGCGTGTCAAAATTGATAATTGTTCGTTCAGTTCGGTTAGTTGACGTCTTTGGAGATGACTGAAATTGGATGGGACTGTTTGATTAGATATTATTATTAAAAGAATTATAAAAGAACATTTATTTTAAAAGAAGGCGTTCGCATGTATCTTTACAAAAACATAAGAGCTTCCTAGAAGTCGCCTGGCCTTGGATAACAATTTCGGATAGCTGGGTTAGGAGAAATCATGTCACGCAATAGGCCAACAAAGAAGGAGTCCGATTCTTTTCCCTAGGTGGGATAAAGTATCGCATAATGAACAAACCAGGGCCTCAACCAACACGTTTCTGTAACCAAACCAAGCCAGGTTGCATTTGAAGCCTATGGCTTGGTGCTTATACGCTCGGCATAACCTATCCACGTGTCTTTTAGGTGGTTGACGAGATATATGTATTATCGGAAGTGTAACTGTAATTTCGGGTAAATTTTGGCCGCCGTGGCTCTGTGGTTAGTGCGTTGGACTGCTGACCGAGTGGCGTGGGTTCAAGCCGGGACTATAATCTGTCATTAAAGAGCTTCTCACTTTGCCGTTCGGAATCGGCAATAAATTGTAGGTTCCTTCCATTCATGCGAAATATGTAACACGCACAGAATGAATGGTTGCGAGAAACTACGCCTTGGCTCATCCCGAGCTGTTGCGCCAGCTATTTATATTATTTTTTTTTAACTGTAATTTCACTGCTGTACTCACGCTTTCTATACCCAAAGAGGATAACATAATAGGATTTGCGGTTCACATCGCCATCGTCGTTATCGCTAAACTGTTGAAAGAAGCGAAACAGATAAGTGATGCGACAAAAAAGATCGTTTCTCAAAGATTTCCGTCAGTCGGAAGATAATAACGTACATCAAAACGTTCTTTAGCAGTCCTCGACACAGGGTTTCTTCCTGAAATTAGTTCTCCAGATCAAGTGCTCTGGCATCAGTAATAATCAATTTCACACAAACAATACTCCCCAACAAAAATTAGTTTTATTGTAAAGTTTAACTTTATAAATTAAAACATTTAATTTTCCTGACCGCACTCATGCTACAGATGCTACTTAACGAAAGAACTTTCCCTTCCCACCTTAACAAAATATTGACATTTCTCGACACACTTAAGTTTGTTTTCAGTTTTGTTTATGTCATATCCACATCTATAAAATTGCATCCTGTCTATACAATAAGAAATTGTATTAATTTAACAAAAAATGTTTGCTTTTAATATACCTCCAGATGATGGAACAGAGGCATATTTCAATCCAGAAGGTGAAATTAAATTCAATCCGCCGATATATGAACAGCGATATGCAACAGTTCTTCAAATTCTGGAACACGCCGATTTCGATTCTCAAATTAAAAAGGTCAAACTTAATTCGAATTCTTACCATAAACGAAGGCTTAAGAATTAAATTTTACTTGCAGGTTGTCGATTTCGGATGTGCTGAAATGCGACTAGTAAATCTGTTAAAAAGAACCAATGGTATTCAGCACATTGTGGAGGTAAGTGCAGTAGATGCATTTCTATTGAATTTGTACAGTCGAATCAAAACACAGGTGTACTTCAATTTATGCTTCTTTGAATAGAAAGTGAAAGTGAATTCAATTATCAATTAATGATGCTACTGCAACAAGTCGTTAGAACCATCTTTCCATTTAGGAGCGAATAATTGAGTGCCGATTTTCATTTCCACCTATGTGTTGTAGAAACATCTGTGTGCTTGCATTTTCATTCGCCTTACATGCCACGCCCATATAAGATAGTGCAGGTAATTAAATCATGGCAACAGACAAGATCATCATGTCGACGCAAGATGGACGGAGATGCAGTTTGGTGTAGAGTGAAAACGCCGAGTGTTGCTCGGCTTTTTATTGTGTTATGTAATTCTTTTGGTTACGAACAACAGGACTATCCGGATTAATTTCTTAAATTAATTCTCATTTAGGCCAAGTATCCGTATGTATATTGGAGATGAATCGGCGATACCAACTAGAACGTTATTGACGAATTAATTTTACGGATGAGCGATTCATTTCAATTCTTCAAATTCATGGGGAGATTGATGGGCTTTTCCAGATTATGCTGCAAAGGTAGTCACGTATCCAAACCTTTGTAGGGAGGTTGTCCTCATCCTCAACTATATAAGTTAGGAAGCCCTAGCGCACAGTTATGCGCTTAGTATGTATCCAAATATTTCAAAACAGATGGCAACAGATGGAGAATCAAGTCAAGAA
Source organism: Matsumyia berberina (assembly GCA_917880715.2). Lineage (NCBI taxonomy): Eukaryota > Metazoa > Arthropoda > Insecta > Diptera > Syrphidae > Matsumyia > Matsumyia berberina. The sequence goes on from OU862870.1 coordinate 124,258,057, forward strand.
TCAAGGAGTTTTGCGAGTAGCACCCGTAAAAGCGGCATTCGCAGTTCTTTGTACTGTGCCTTATTTTTCCGTTTGTTGCCTTCGACTAAACAAGAGCTCCATTCCTGAGTTTGAGTCTAACTAGTATGTATAGCGAGTGCATTATTGCTGACGCCAGCACAATTTTATCCCTACCGCACGCATACATTTGAAGAGAGTGCGTTGCAGGCTTTCTTTATTCTTTTCTGCGTGTATGACATCAGGATATTTTCCATGATCCGACCGCGATAGCTCTACTTCCTCAAGTTGGGTTCGTTAGTAAAGAGAACTAGTTCTAAATTATTAGCTGATAAGTTCCTTTATTCTATAAACAACTAGTGGTTACCATGCGACGCCTGTTTGCCTATTCTTCGTTGTGTCTACGGGTGTCTTACATCCCGGGGCTCCAAATCCTTATTAAGGACCAGAAAGAAGTGCTGGCCGTGTTGTTGTTTTAGTAGTTTATTGGGGCCATTAAACGCTTCGTGAACTTGCAAAATCGGTTGAGGAAGTCTACGGACGCTACGTGACCACAAAGCACATCCGTGCGGCATCGTTTCCAGGCAACACTATCAAATAGAAGTTCACAGTTCTCCGTGGAAAAGATATTAATCGACAGAACGCCTTAAAACTTATTTTCAATACTTTTTCGCTAGTCCATGAACAATCAACCACAATACTTCTATTCGTTGGCTACAGGCTACAGCAGCGTAGGATTCGTCATCTAAATTGCTGAGAGTGCTATGGGGCGATAAAGTCTAAGCTTCTGTCTTCTTCTACCTCGTTTGCCTGGCAATCGGTCCCTTCTTGGCTACTTTGCTATTTTGTCTCGTTAGTAAATATCGCCTTTGAAGGTAGTTGTATAAGTCGTCAATTCACATAATAGCGCTTCGACGCCTAAGGTAAGTAACGCTAACTAGGTAAGTAATCTTAAATTATCCTAAATGTAATTATTTTTCGCATAAATAAATGTAAAAAATTAAAATGAATGAAAAGAATTTCGCAAATCGAATAGGATTTCGAATTTCTCCATTGCGCCACATTTCGAGATATGCATGCCTGAACGCACCCATTCCCATTCTTGTGCCCTTACCTTCAATATAGTGTGTGTATGTGTTTTTCGTAGACAACTGTCATAACCTCGCGGCGGCACGGCATTTATTAAACGTTTTGTGGTATTTTTAGTCGAATTTCTTGCGATTTGTTGCCTGTAAAATAAGTCAAAATGCAGAAGAAAACAATTATCACATAATGAACTTATAAATCTCAGTGCATACCCATAGTTGAATTATTTATTTCGTACATAAAAAACCAATCGCCAACCACCGTCAACAATCATGGAGCAACAATTTAACTTTGAAATCAATTTGGATTTTCTCGATTCGACTGTTTCTACCAGCAAGGAAAACGCGACAACTACTATAGAATATCAAGAGGACCAATTACAGTCAAGGTTCGACATAGAAACACTTGCCAATAGGATTGCCTCGGTTAATGAATTGACGATCCAACTGAAAACAACGACTGATGAGAATGCGAGGCTTCAAAAGCAAATGCAAAATCTAAGCGATTCAGCTATGTCCATTCGGAGCATGTATGAAAGGGAAAAGACAGAAAAAGCAAAGTATGCTGTGCTGTCCAAGGAATTACAGGAGAAGTGTGACCAAGCAGAGTCTGAATTAGCCAACAAAACTCTACACTTTGAGCAATTAACATCGAGATTTGAGCAATCCGCCGGGAAAGAACCAATCTCTTATAACGAGCTAGCATTGAGATATCAAAGATTGGCACTACAGCTGGAGGATGAAAAACTCCTCCAACACAAGGAAAAAATAATTCTTCAGCAGATGCAGGAATATATCGAATCGAAGAAACTAACACCTCTGCCTGCCGCCAAGAAAAAATCCCACCAAAAAAAACAAGTTCATGACTATGGAATGCAGTGCAATCTCAAGGCTGAAACCAAAGAACAGGAAACGCAGTTTATTTCTGCGCCAGCGCAGAAAAAAATGTATTCACAGGGAACCCAATACTCATGGTACACCACAACAAGGGGTACCAATACCCCGCCATTCAAAGGTGCGCAAAAGGAGGTCAGGACCCAGGGAACGCAGTACATATCATCTACTACCACACGAGGAACATGCACATCGGCGTTTATTAAAAAACACAGCATTGGAACGAACTTTCCGGAGGTTGTACCGGTCTCCATCGAAGATATCCTAAAAGAAATGATATGCGACGTGTCACCCCTGAGCCCGATGATTGAGAGTCCTCACGTGGACGAGGAAGAGCCGGAACGCTTAGAAAAAATTGAAACGAAATCTGTTGCAACGAATACTGGTCTGAAGAATGTTCGGAAGCCAATAGACTATGTCCCACCCAATATTAAGCACTCGGACTCGAGACCACCTTCGAGAAATATGTTCGATCGTATCAAGAACGAGTCGCCGTTTATGGGCATGCAACCGATTAATCCCTTCCTTGGCATGGGCATAGGACCACCATCGATGCAGGGCACTGTGGCAGAGCTCTGGAGCATGCTGGGACACACGATATTTGCGCTTTTACAGAATAGCAGTGCTCCAATCAATCCAATGCAAATGAATGTGGTCAATGACCGGATGAGGAATCTAAGCGCAGACTTGAACAGGCGAACGGATCGCCAACGCAACACTAATGAATCATCAAATTCCGAAAAGGAATTTTATGATGAAGAACATCTGAATGATACTAGTGGTAAGTTGACAAAAAGAGCGTGCTCTGAGATACGTAATGGGTTTAATTGTGTTTCAGATTACCTGCCGGCCACCAGAACTGCGGCCACAAGTCCAATTCCACTACGGCAAATGGAAAACAGCCAAAGTTACATGGCTAACGATCCATTTACGGGAATTTACTTAAATCCAGCTTCGTCTGCGTCAGCTTTTGTTCCAGTAAAGCGATCAGAAGATGAGACTAACGTTCAACCCAAACCACCGGTGGAGATTCGAAAGATTTTGCTAAACAAAAATCACCAGGAAGAAGCACCAAGAATGAAGATCAATTCGAACAAATCATCGCGCGTTGATGACATCCTTAAGCTATTTCCAGAGTACTCCCAGTCATTGCAAAAGCGCATGGCTATCAAAAAACTTCTTACGACGTCAAGTTTGGAGAAGAAATCAAAGAGAAAGATGACAATTTGTCCCATCGACGAAGAGGACGGAAAACAGGCGGAACTGAAAGAAATTAATGGAGGTTCACAAGAAGAAGCACAAAAACTGGTTCCAATAAATTGGGAGGAAGAGTTATTTGGCTCCTCAGTGGAGGATTTAAGTGACGATAGTCAGACTGAGAGTCCAACAATGGAGGATGTAAAAACTCCAGAAAATGGCAATGATACCACAATGCAGTTTTGTTCAAAACGTATGTCACCCACTGATGAAGACTCGACTAAGGGAAACAAACAGACGCTAATTGAATCAACGGATGTAAATGGTTTCTTGGGTTTCGAGGACAACAATCCCACTGTTCCCTCAGAGGAGCTCTTTTGTAAACCATTCCTGCCATCAAATCGCCAACCATCTGTATCATCTCAGTCGGTTAATCGAAATAAAAAAAGACTGAGCGAGGAGTTGCAGAACGAAGGAGCAGGAACGCACAAGAAACTTAAGGTCGCTCCCAGCTCTCCGAAGAAGATGACATCGAATATTAGGCGAAAGCGACCAACAAATAGATCACACGTCAAACAGCCAAATAAAATCTACAAAGTGGATGATAGCGACAAGCGTTTTCAACCAAGACCGTCCTCAAACATTTGTTTTGGGACTCAAAGTACGTCCAGTATGACTAGAGCAACACAGGTAGACGAAACAATTCCCAATTCAGTGTCTCAAAAGCTAAATACTTTGAATTTACAGGAACCAAGAGAGGAAAGACTTGAATACCGTGCATCGCAAGATGATGGATCTTTGAATCCACCGGAACCCATGGCGGCCCCAGAAAATGAGACGCCAAAATCGATGTCCGGGGGTCAGAACATGTTCAGCTTAAGTGGAAATCGTTCACCAAACAAGGAAAAGATTGCAGATAATGCACAAAAAGAGAACATATCTGTGACTTCCTTTTCGCAGGACCAAGGAGTATTGAATTCACGTAGAAAAGAGACGTTCCCCAATCCTGTTTCTCGCGAGCAAGTACCGATACAAATTTTCAGCGAACCGATGACATCCAAAGAGAAGAAACCTTTGAGTGACGCACTTCATGATCCGGGACAACTAAATTGCAACAGTTTTCTACCATCCAATGAGCCGGAGTTTTCGAATTCAATATCGCCAGATGAAAGTGTATTCAATTCATACGAACTGTCAGCAACAGCACTGAACGGGTCATCTTCCTTGAAAGAATCTTTGGGTTCTAACCTACTGTTGCAAGAATTATTTGAATCACCCAAACCGTCGCCAATCAAAGCAGTAAAACTCTCGCCGGATGACGTCTCAATGTCCAGTGACAGCTTCTTAGCGACCAGCGTTTCAGACACTGAAGCAGATTTTCTCTCATCACCGAAATCACCCGATAATTCGTTTCCAGACCTTTCTTTGTTCCTAAAGACTCCAGAAAAAGACGCCCAACTGCCCGAGTTCAAAACACCAGACAAAATCACCTTCGCCATTAACAACAAAACCATTTCTAAGTCCACAGAGAATCTGGTTGACGATTTCATCTTCAATGAAAATTGTGGCAAAAATGTACCCACATTTCAAGTGTTTCTTGATAAGATAATGCACGAAGTTGGTCCACCGTCGAGTCCAATATCTGTACTAGGATTAACCGAAAAGTCTGTCAATAATGAATCGGAGAGTTCTTGTGACGAGGACATCTCGAAACAACAAACAGGGCCTGGTACTATGTGTCGTAAAGGCAAGAGGAGGGCGCCAGCAACTGCTGCGATAGCTGTAAAGCGTTCAGCAAGGTTGAAAGCTAAAAACGAAGTAAAACCAGAGACAGTGAGTAGTTGTCCAGTTTTGACTTTTCCCGGCATACAATTGGGAAAGTACACAAAAAAGAGGACTGTGCAGGAAAAACCGCAGAAAATTCTCAAGGAAGTCGAAATGGTTAGTTCCATCGAAGAGAAAAAAGTGGAAGATAAGATTGACATCATTGGCGACATTCGACTGGGATACTTTAAGGATATGATGGAGGAAGATAAGAAAATTGATTCCTCCGCGGATTCGTTAGTAATTGATGAGTCTCCAGATACAACCGGAGAGGAAAATGCAGAGGACTCCCAGGAAAATAAATCTTTCCCATGCCAAAGTGCTTTGGATGCAAAATCGTTTGAAGGAATTTCTTCATTACCTGTGGAATCGAACATCGAAATGGAATTGATGGATCTTAACCGAAAACTGCCTGAAATCGATTCTTATCAAAGTTTTCTGTCTTCGAAGCATGTGGAACGTCAGACAATTGTAAAACAGAGTGGCGAACCATTACTATTTGTGGATCAAAAGCGTGCGAACACCTCTACAACTTGCTGTGAAGATACACCTTCAACGCCTAAGTTATTTGACAGTCCATCAAATTTAGCTTCAGGACAAACTCTACCGTCAATTAATTATTTTCATGAGTGTCCAGCTTCACCATCACCAATGGATCAAGATCTAGAAGAATCACATATCACTCTGGAAGTTTTGGAACCCGCACCAGTGGCGGCAAAGCCTGCAAGTAACTCAATTATATCCCACATTATAGCCAACTACAACCCAAAACACCATAAATTGCTCACACAGCTCCGACAACACGATAAAAAGCTTCTCAGTCAACTCCAGTCGATAATAAATGACTACACAAGTGGTCTTTGCCTTGTGATGGACACCGTTCGCACTGTAGACAATCTCCTTAATCTTAGTAAGTGTGAGAGACTGATTGCCCATGCCTTCATTGGCATCGTAAAAACAGCGCCCCGTCCAGAAACCGAAGTCGAAACACCAATTCCGGAGCTCTACCTAGGTAAAACGCTGCGAAAACTCCTCTCGCTGCTTGAACCACTTCATCGTCGACTGCCAGGTTTGCGAAGGCACCTTCAATCCACCACAGAACAGTGCCTTTTCACATTCACAAAGGAGATCATACCACTCGAAGTTTTAATGAACTTGACTCAGTTTTATTTGGGAACGATTGCCGACCCCACAGCGACCAGCAATCCAGCAAGACTCTTCATTTGCAACTGTCTATACTTCTACAACCAAAAGGCCACCCCAATGATCTATGAAACGCTGTGCGTTTATCCATCGGTGCTTCCGAAACGAGATGACCCGACATACGATCGCTCCGATGCTCTCATCAACACAATTCAGTGTATCTTGATGAGCACATATTATGACATGGAGAAGGTCGATATGAAGACAAGACAAATATTCACTAAACTCCGCAAGTACTATAACTATGAGAGTTACAAGCCACCACGGGAAGAGGTTCTCGACAATTTAATGGCAAAGATTCGTGCGGGACGTTTTAAAAACGTCTCCTATGCCTTTGCGTTGATCTGCAAGCGGATGGAACAACGAAATTCGGAGAAGCTAGTCCTAGGAGCACAACTTTTACCACTAGCCAATGAGTACTATCACACTTTAGGTCAAACCACAGAGAATGATGAGAGGATTGCATGCATTTTGGAATCCATTTCATTTATCATCAAGCCCTTCAACTTGGACGTGGACATATCAACGTACATCAACCTGTTTAGCCGTTTTCTGAATGCATCCGAACGACGAGTTATACAGGAAGCTGCATTGGCAGCCCTATTGCGAACAATACGCTTTGGATATGTTCACTGCTTCAATGCGATTTACAACTTTAAACCAACCTATGAGCTTAGCGATGCTATAAAGGCGATGCTTCGATCGTTTGTATATAAGAAAAACCTTGATTTTCTGAAGAGACTGGAGCATCAGGCACATGTATTGGTGGCGACCTAAATGCAAAACAAAACACTACCCGTCTATTTATTTTATTTCTTTTCTCCTTCCTTGAATTCTTGTAAATATTTGAATGTTTAGGATGTAAGCCTTAGATGTAGCTCGATGTATAGAATGTACAATGTTCCAGATATTTAATAAATATTTTGAAGAAATATTTTAAAAATGGTTTTGTAGAAATAAATTTCGATTTGTTGAAGCTTTTTCTCCCGTTTTTAGCAGCCAAATCCGTCCAAAAAACAGATCTTTTATGTTCAGGCTCCGCCAGGCCAGGCCAGGCTTCGATAAGAAGAATTCCAAAAATCTAGTACAACTTAGTCGAATGAAAATACGAGTCGTCTTCGGTGTCCTTACAGGGCACTGCGGAAAAATAATCCATGCGGAGCGTCTTGGACTGCAGGAACGAAGAGGTAATAGACCATGCAGGACCTGCTATGCGAATGTCCCGCACTGGCCACCAAAAGACTGCGTACTCTTGGCCGTAACTTCTCCATGGGATGGAAGACCTTCATATAGCTGATTTCCAGATTAGCTAACCCTATCCCTTGTTTGACTCTACTTGTATTCTTTTTATGGATACAATGAATCCGCTTGGTCGCCGTGGCTCAGTGTTTAGTGCGTAGGACTGCTGACCGAGCGGCGTGGGTTCAAGCCCCAGCCAGGAAAAATACCAAACATTTTTCACGGCACCACCTCTCGTCGGGGAATGACAAGCCCCCGGGAGTAAAATCCGTCATGAAAAAGGTTTTCAACTCGCCGTTCGGAATCGGCAATAAATTGTAGGTCCCTTCCATTCGTGCGAAAAATATAACACGCACAGCATGAATGGTTGCGAGAAGCTAGGCCTTGGCTTATCCCGAGCTGTCGCGCCAGCTATTTAATCATTTTTTAATGGACCCGCTTGAGGTCTAAGTAAGCCCTTCGGACATCCACACAGAAACCAACCAACCATGTCATATCTTGTTGTTTATTCCCGGCAGACAGATAATGAGTTGAACATCTAACATTGATGAATCTAATATCGACAAAGAAAGCGTCTCCAGAGTTTTCTGCAAGTCACAACATATAAACTTATTTATGTCCTGTTTCTTCTTGTGAACCTTAGGACTTCTTCTATGCCTAATCGTCATCGTGTGCGGTTTATGGCACACGGTGGAGTCTCCTCCACTGTTCTGCGACAGCCAGCTCTTCTAGGTGAGCGGATTCCATTGCATAGCGTAGTTAGCTGCCACATTTTAAAAACGTACGACCAATCCATTGGCTCTTTCGTCTTTGTATGGCTGCGCTTATTGGTTTCTGAGGCATTCTTTCATAAAGATTTTAATTAGAGATACGTTTAGGACAGAAATTCCTTAAGATGTTTTGTAGGCACCTATTAACTAATGTTTGAAGCTTACTTGTGATGGTAGAGGTTACTTTCTAAGCACTGCACCCATACATATAACAAGACGGATTTATCATTGGAACGGAATAGTCGTAACTTGGTGTTTGAACTAATTGCATTGCTTCGGCACACTCCAAATGCAGTCCTCGGTCGCCCAAACACTTTCTCACACCCTAAAATCCCATTCCGACGCGGTGGTAACAGCGCGGTTGCAACATTAAAACACAGGCAGGTGTGAACAAATATGAGAACGGTAATGTAAATAAGCTACTCGCGGTGGACCTGCGCAGATACCGCCGTGTCTGGCCAGAGCCTTACAGATTCACACATTTTCGTCTAGTATATACATACATGTACCACTGCAAACTGATAATTTAAACTTGACTTACACTTGCAGGTTGACATCGACGAGACAACCCTTCATATGTACCAAATTCGAGCAGTTCCCTTAGTATCAGATTACCTCATTCAACGTGAAGCTCCATTGCGCGTTGAAATATTCAAAGGAAGCGTCGATGTTTCTGCGGAGTGTCTACGAAATACTGACGCTGTTCTTGCCATTGAATTGTAGTTCATTCATCTATATGACATCCACAGATTAAATCTGTAACGCTCTTTTTTAGAATTGAACATCTCTATCCGGATGTCCTGGAAAATCTTCCCTTCAACATCTTTGGGTTCATGCAACCAAAATTAGCTATATTTTCGACACCAAATTCAGAGTTTAATGTCATGTTCACTCCACTGGAGAATGGATTTCGACATCACGACCACAAATTCGAATGGTCACGAGAGCAATTCAAAGATTGGTGAGTACCACTTTCAATTGGGTGTCGCAAAATGTATACATGTGTGAAATTATTTACAGGGCTCTTAATATTTGCGAACGTTTCCCCAACTATTGTGTGTCGATATTTGGAGTTGGTAAGGTGCCACCGAACTGTCCTGACCTTGGCCCAGTTTCACAGTTTGCTCTGTTCGTTCGGAAAGATATTCGGAACCAGCCATTGGCTGCAGAACTTGAAGAACTTCCTTCTGAAACGTCTCCCGATAGACAATACGAAGAAGTCTACACCGTTGATTATCCTATGCGCATCGATGATCGCACCCTGGACCAAAAGATTTTCGATGAAGCCAGTTACTACATCAATCAGTTCAGAACCTCTGAGTTGTATCATAATCCAGAGCATCTAATCTATGAGATTCCATTCCAAAGGATTCTGGATAACATTGAGGAGATAACAAACTCGGCTGACGACTTGCGACGGGTGTTACTGGCCAATGGACATATAATTTCAGATGACTTTGTTATTGTTCCGGAAGACGAAGTGCGTAGAATTCGACGTTATTGGGATGACGGCGATTCAAGTTATGATTATGATGTTGATGAGGATGATTATAATTATGACGCTGATAATCCGAATGAAGTACCAAATGGGAATCATTACGAACGCGAGGAAATTGTGATATCGGACGAAGAATGTTGGGATTAACAATACAAAGAATACTTGCATCTCAGTAGTACAAATAGGTTAATTTTTCTAACATCATGTACATGGTGTGTACAATATACAATTGGTTTTTATGTCATGCAATATATACTTTTTCTTTTGAGTGAGTCATTTAATAAAGATGAACCGGGGTACATCCCCGGCAGATGACAAATACTACATGTACCTTTGGCCTCTTACAATACTTCAACACAAACAAATATATGGTCAACTCCAATGGGGGTAATTGACGTGCACAGGGGTAGGGGTTGAGAGCACAGATGACTATCAAAAATATCATCTTGATTCGCCCTTACAATAAACAGTGAGTTGTGTTTATAAGGGTTGTCATGCGGTAAGTATGCATTCCATAAGTTTTTGTCCTTGAAAACCACAGAGCTGTGCGTAAATTAAAATGAAAAGAGGGCAATTTGAGGCAGAATTACTCATTACGCAGCTTAATTACTCTTGTAAAAGGAGGATTTTTAGAACAAGCGTCTGACAAGTCTTGCGGTGTACTCTGAGCAAGGGGTTCAAAATCAATAAAGGACTGAAAGGCAATACAAAAGCCGAAAGAGGTACAGTCCACTTCGTCACATTCATTTGGCTCAGGCTGTTATCAAAGCTATAAAATTAACAACAACATTCTCCTAAGCAGCACCTGTATGGGCTTTAGCTTATCAGTATAAGAGTATTTTGCACTGATTCTAAGCCACTCCTCGCTTCGAATAATCACGTTTCATGTTTTCTGTAGCACAGTGTCCAATTATTAAGCCGTTAAGCCTTCGGATTTGGCTTTTTCCGCGAAATAATAGGGTCGTTGTATTTCCCTAAATCAAGCTACGAGTTACGTCGCAACCACTCTCTGTCACTTTCTCTGCAAATGTACGGCACTAGCAAGAGCCAGACTGCGTGCACTTCTCCGACGACCTAAGCGACATCTTGCGTAAAGGGATTCGAGGTCTAATCCGTTTTCTAAACTTCACAGGCTGGATCTAGGCACTGTCGACTGTCTCATCCCCTTCAACAACACATCATCAACCAGGTTACACGAGTCGTGGTAACAAAAACACAAATCCTTGTGCTAATTGGGATCTGTTGAACCGCCATCTCTACCTACCTTCCTGCGTCCCAACCACTATTTTGTTTTATTGTTCCTCAGCTAAATTTGTAGCGACCTGTTGAAGCTCTCAGCTGTGGCACCTGTCTGTCTGCAAGTCTGGCTGTAAACTAAGATAAAACAAAGTACATGCTGTCTACGAACACCGATATCTCGGCCAGAATGTTACCATGGACAGCTATAACTTTGAGGAACCGAGTTCGTCTACCAAAGCTGTACTATTCTGCTAAGCACATCATCGCGAAGATTTAATAAAAGAAATAACTATTCATCAAAATCCTACCAAGAAAAACCAAGGAGACACCATATAAGACTCATTACCCCCGTCCTGCTGTATGATGCAGACGCATGGACTTTAACAAAAGCGCACTTGGAGTTTTCGAAAGAAAAGTTCTACACACCCATCTGCGTTAACGGCTTAGGGAGAAAAGATTCTACCACGAACTATACAGCGGAACCGACTTTGTCTCCAAGATATGTATACAACCATCAAGGTACCTAGGTCATGTAGCTCGAATGAACAGCAAGGCTCCAATCGAAGAAATGTTCGATACCACCCCGGAAAGACCGCGGCTTCGATGGCGTTTGCGATTGGAAACAGCTGATATCGTGGTATTGTGCTAACTGGAGGGTCTTGTCGGTTGAGACCCTGGTTGATTCTGAACTATGGCGCTATCATAAGTATGTGAGTATCAAATCTTAACAGTTCCCCAGCAGAAAAGGTACACATTCCATTGTAGGCTATTAAGTTCCGTTGCCCGATCATCAAGAAAGGAGACCCTCTGAACTGCGCCAACTACAGAGGCATCAGTCTTCTTAACATCGCTTACAAGATCTTATCTGCCATGTTGTGTGAACGCCTGAAGCCGTTCGTCAACAACCTGATCGGTCCATATCAGTGTGGATTCAGGCCAGGAAAGTCCACCATCGACCAAATATTCACACTGCGGCGGAACCTGGAAAAAACCCAGGAACTTCAAATCGATACCCACCACCTTTTCATCGATTTTAAAGCCGCGTATGACAGCATCTATAGAGACGAGTTATACAGAGCCATGTCTAGTTTTGGCATCCCTGCCAAACTCGAGAATGCACGCTGCTCCATCAAGGTCGGTCAAGACCTCACCGAGACCTTTGATGTCAGAAAAGGATTTAGACAAGGCGACGCGCTGTCATGCGACTTCTTCAACATCGTTCTTGAAAGAGTTGTGCAAAACTCACGCGCCAACACCAGAGGCACAATCTTTCAAAAGTCCGTCCAATTACTCGGATACGCCGATGACATTGACATAATCGGAAGAACGCAGCGTGATGTCACTGGTGCGTTTGTGAATATCGAGACGGAGGCGGCGAAGATGGGTTGAGCGGTCAATGAGGGCAAGACGAAGTATATGCTGTCAACAAGAAAGGACTCCCAACACCGACGTCTCGGACAGAACGTCACTATAGACAGCTATAACTTTGAGGTAGTTAAGGACTTTGTCTACCTAGGCTCCGCTATAAATTCAGACAATGACACCGGCGCTGAGATTAAACGAAGAATAACTCTTGCCAATCGCTGTTTCTTTGGGCTAAGAAGGCAATTGAGTAGCAAAGCCCTCTCTCGAACAACTAAGGTGACCCTTTATAAGTCCTTAATCGTCCCAGTCCTGCTCTACGACGCAGAGGCATGGACTTTGTCTAAAGCGCATGAGGTTGCTCTTGGCTGTTTCGAGAGGAAAATTCTTCGGGTGATTTTTGGTCCCGTCTGCATAGGCGGGGAGTGGAGGAGGCGACAGCGACATCGACTTAGCCAGAAGAGTGAAGGTTCAACGACTTAGGTGGCTGGGTCATGTAGAGCGGATGGATACCAATGCTCCAGCTCGGAAAATCTTCGAATCCACACCCGAGGGTCAGCGCAGTAGAGGAAGACCGCGACTCAGGTGGCGCACGCAAGTGGAAGGGGACCTCAACCAACTTGGCGTGCGAAACTGGAGACAGCTGGCAAAAGATCGAGATCGCTGGCGACGCTTGTTGGTTGAGGCCCAGGACCACGCCGGTCTGTAGCGCCACCTTAAGTAAGTAAGTAAGTAAGTTCCGTTGCGTCATATTTACCGCTGGCGCTATGTGAATAACATCATAAGCGTATTCATAACCCCTAGAAGCCCGAGTGGGTTATAAGATGAAAAATAAAAAATTAAGCACAAAAACACAATAACCTCTAATTACTAAAAGTTATATAAAAAATATTTTAATATTCAGTACAAATATTTACACAACACGCACATACACATCACATAGCTTAAGAGAAAATTCCGTAGTTCTTGGACGGTTTCTGACGATTTCCCCAAGGAAACCATCAGACACCGTTGTTTATTTATCGACCAAACCGCATTTGTAACACTCAAAAAACTGTGTCAATGCAATAGTTACCCATACTCTTGTAATTTTTGTATTTTATCCGATAGTCTTCCTGGCCGCCGATTGCATGTGATGAATTTACAGACAGATTCATAACGTGCATATTAATTTCGTGATTGGTCGTGGCTTGAGCAAACATCTTGCAAGGTACGTTTATTTAAACAATAAAATTAAAACTACTCCTCTTGGGGAGCCGATGTTGGGGTCCTCATGAGCACTTCCAGATCACGATAGCCAAATTGCCTCCGAAGAACAAGTACAAAATATTTTTCGTCTCGTAGGACACTTCGAAACCGAATCCTTCGCCCACCACCACGTGCCAATAGGTTCCGAACCGTTTGTCCATGGTCTCCTTGATAACCCTTGCCGCAGTCTAACCATAGAATAGAACCCCCATGGTTAATGGAGCGAATGGGGAAAATTTTAAAAGGGAACCGCCTTACCTCATAGTTAGATGCATATTTCTCACAAGCAGTAATGGTCAACTCAATGGTCTCGTGTCGCATTTCCTCCACCATGTCCGAGTGCTATTGAAAGCAGGAAGTTAATGTTTTTAGTCACACTGCAGGCAAATTTAAATTCCATGCTTACCTTGACTAGTGGGTAAGCGTGAACAATTTTCTTTTCGCCACCTTCTTCCTGTTTGCCACCCTCGTCGGCCATTTGTTATGCGCGACAGTTCGTCGTAGCCCCAAGACTTACGGAGCACGCGAATGTTTTAAGATATTTTCCAAAATAAAAGAAAAAAACAAAAACAAAAGGGAAACTCGAAGAACAGCAAATGACAAATAAAAAAATTAAATTTTAGGGGAAATAAGAGACAGAGTCCTTGTGTCACGTTACTCGTCGATTTCAAGGATACGAGTCAAACTAAAAACAAACGACGATTTACAACCGCCGAGGGTGCATCATTGGTAGATGGAAACTGGAGGAATACTTAGTCAATCAACAGATATCAGAGCGCATGCGGTAAGTGGCAACACATATTTTTAAAACAAATTTCATGCGGCAGAGAGCAGCACCCTTCCGAAACTACTACTCGGGTCTCTCTGTAAAGCATTTGTTTGGAGTGAATGGTGGTAGTTTGGCCGGGATGAATGATTACTGTGCCTTGAGTTTGTCCCTTCGGTCATTACCATCACTGCTATAAGTAGGCAGGGGTGCAATTGCAACAGTGCGAAATAGTGTAGCGCTTCTAGCCGGAATTTCCACCCCTTTTTGCAAATGAAATTTTCGAAGATGTGTGTATTAAAATTGTGTGTGAATACCCATCCGGGTGGGGGATTCAAGTCATCATATTTACGGGAAGTGATTTACCAAGTTAAACGAGCAGAAAAATGGTTGCCATTTGTTTGAAGATTCTTTGCCGGGATTTTTAGCATTTCTTGGGTCTATAAGTAAAGACTTACTTAGACTAGAACTTTTCAAACAATAGTTTTACATTCCATATAAAGAGTCTTCTTCGAGCATCGTAGTCTGTACAGCTCGTATAATTCATGTCTTTTGTTTTCCATGTATCGTCAATGCAAAAGCAGCGTCACTTGCTCCCGAAATGACCCAAACTTGAATCAACAACGAACATTTGGCTTATGAGAAGCGTTTATCGTGCTTACAGAGCTGTTTTCTAAGATCGTATGAGACTAAGCAAATAGAACTGGGTTCTTTTCGCAGAAAGTATGCAAAGAGCGCTTGTCAACTTTGCGTTTCTGTACACAACCCATCGCTAGAAATAATTGAGTTACAGTCTGACACATTTGCCCAATCACAGTTTGTTTATCCAATGCAATTAGGACTGGCCTGTATCCTCATGCAGCTGATCCAGTGGATAGGTCAGACGGAGTATCTCGTCCTAATGTACTGAGGTTTTCGTCCCTAGAAAAAGCTGGCAGGGTAAAATAAGTTTCTGCCCCTTCCCTACCATCCACCAGCAACCCATTAGTGAAAAATATAATTTCTCACAATCTCCACTGGGGAATCAATCCATTTCCTGTTAGAAGCAATCATTTTAGCAAGACTTCTAGCCAACATGTTGATGTTGTTCGAAATGCGTTATTATTCCAGCACATGCTGTCCGTCCCAATCACCTCTACGTGATAGTTTGCAATGTTTTCGGTCATAGTGTTAATCCAGTATGTTGACCTCAGTTGACCTCAGACTTGTTCTCCTATCATGACGCACCTCATGAAGGCTTCGGTCAAATTATACCCAGACGAAAACAGAAGACCTCATCGCGCTAAGGCATACCCAAAACTCCTTATTACTATATGGCACATCTCTCTAGCCGTGATAGCCGTGGCTCAGTGGTTAGTGCGTTGGACTGCTGACCGAGCGGCGTGGGTTCAAGTCCCAGCTAGGAAAACACCGAACATTTTTCTCGGCACCACCTCTCGTCGAGGAATGACAAGCCCCCGGGAGTATAATCTGTCATGAAAGAGCTTCTCAATACGCCGTTCAGAGTCGGCAAAAAATTGTAGGTCCCTTCTATTCGTGCAGACAATACAACAAGCACAACATGAATAGTTGCGAGAAGCTAGGCCTTGGCTCATTCCGAGTTGTCGCGCCAGCTATTTATTTTATTATTTAACATCTCTCTGGCGGCCTACCTGGAAAAAATGCACCTAAGTACAACAGGCCTTTGCAGAGGCTCCGGTGATGTACATACATATGTAGATGCATCAGAAGGTACAATTCATTTTCTATTTAAGTGTTCAAGCCTCACAGGATCGGAATAGGTGCCTCCAAAAAACATCTTTTCAACTATTTGAGCAACAAAATCGTCATAAATCGTCCTATGGTTAATTTTGGAGTCCAGAGGAGATGTCGTATCGAAATTTAATTTTACTTCTCTGCTTTTGAAGGCATCCCAACTCACAAGAAAAGAACACAATGGATTAAGAAAGACTCGAGTGTGCCATCGCGGTTTTACAACCCCGCTGCCCCTAAAACTGTTTAACAATAAACAAAAATGTAACATCGCCATTAGAAAAACCTCTTTATCGACTCTTATGCCATCCCCATCCGACATGTCTCACTCACTGTCACTGCCACAATCCGTTTCGTTTCATGTGCGCTGTTACGCGCACCTTCTTTTCGCAACATGAAGTCGTGTCGTTGTGTGCCCCGTACGTGCACAAGCGAATGCACGCCTATACCCACTGCCACACCAACACATTCATTATCACACCATTCGTATGTCACATGATATCATGCGGAATAGAACAAGTTACATCAATGTAGACATTTTTGATTCAGAACTCTCGTGAATTGTTGATCTAGAAGGTGCGCCAATGGAGGGAATTTTAATTAAAAAAGTTAAGGAACATGATGTTTTGTACAACACAGAGTCCACTTACTACAGAGATACAAAAGTACGACAACAGACTTGGGAGAAAATCGGAAAAGAATTGAATCTTAAAGGTGAGTCGGAGTAGATTTTCAATAGAGGTGAATAACTATGTACACGTCGAGTAGGAACGATTATTTATTGTTGTGGTTTGGTCGCGTCGCATATTCACTTTCCTTTTTTGTTTCTTATAAATGGAAAATGCATACATGTGTTTTCTGAACTCGGTCCTAATTTATGAGGTTTAAAGAGCCCTGCTAAGCTGACGGCTGAAATTGTTTCATTCAATTTGCCGGTATCCGTATTTCTTATCCTTTATCTTCCTCCGAGTGACTACTAGAATGTGATTCTTGTATTGTCTTATGACGTGAAGAACCTAGAAAACGATTTTTAGTCCTAGCCTGAACAAAACGGTTGATTTGATCACATCTTGAACTTACGGCTCGCAGGGCAAGCATTTAAAGAAGAAGAATCTAGATAAGACTAATGTGATGTGCAAAAAAAAATAGCTGGCGCGAACGGAAGGGACCTACAATTTATAGCCGGCTCCGAACGGCGAATTGAGAAGCTCTTTCATGACAGATTATACTCCCGGCGGCTTGTCATTCCCCGACGAGAGGTGGTGCCGCGAAAAATGTTCGATGTTCCTGGCTGGGACTTGAACCCACGCTGCTCGGTCAGCAGTTCAACGCACTAACCACTGAGCCACGGCCACCACCGTGATGTGTAAACAGAAACAGAGACAGAATGAACTGCAGCCTTCCATATATTTTACTGAAGTTACACAAATAAAGTTCACATTTGCAAGAGCAACCATTTATTTTGTGGACCTTAAGAACCTTAAGTTTTTATTGCCATATGCGAAAGACGAAAGCTTTCTCATGACAAATTATACACTCAGAGGGTAACTATTGCCTGTCGAAAGATGGTTTATTCGACTCAAAACTGTGTCTGCTCGCTCAGCTTTCCAACGCACGTACAATTGAACAATGGCCGCTGTGTACAACCAGTGTATGGCTATAAGCCCTACCTGGCACCTACGGTTTTTTCGCGCAATAAGATCTCTTAAGAAATTTCATAGCGCATTCGGGTATTTCAGAAATTCACAACCCTTGGTTTAAAAAAAACAAAACTTTCCTCTGCAGTATCTCGTGTATCACATGTATCCAGCAATACACCAACTTTCCATAACTAAAATCATTCATGGATACTTTGTCCTTCTCTTCCAGCTATAGAAGCAAAATCAGCATGGGATAAGCTGAGAAGATGTTTCATTAATGCACGGAACAGACGTCGCATTAAAGAGCACGAAACTGGCATAACAATTCACCCTTGGAAATATGAAAAGGACATGGCATTTATTTTGCCATTTGTGGGAAAAAATTGTCGAACACTGGATTACCTCAAATACGATGACTCTACAACATCCGAAAATGGCGATTCCGATTCAGAAGATGTTGGGAGAGGAATCGCGGACAATATCAAAACAGAAGCTCATGGTATTCTGGAAGACAATATGCCTGATACATCTATGTTATACTATGGAAATGAAGAAATGCCAACTCCAATGGTGGACGCTGTGATCGAAAATAAACGAAAGCATCCGCTAGACGAGGATATAGCAGAGAGGATGGATTACAAGGAAAGGTGTATGTTTCAGAAGAACCCTCTTTCGGAAATGGACGAGAGTGATTTGTTTTTTATGAGTATGTCAAAAATGACGAAGACTCTACCTGCACTGGAACGGGCTAAAGTAAAACTTGCAGTCAGCAATGCTGTACTGCAATCAATTATATCCGTACATGGTAATACAAGTCCTTCGTAATAGTCTGCAAATAGTTCGTGTCATGTTTATTAATGTAAATGTATAAAATACGAAATTGAAATTGAAAAAATTAATAAATTAAGGAATAAATCTTGTTAAAGAATAAAAACGCCTTATGAATCTAAAACTTCAAAACACAATAACCTCTTATTAAAAGTTTTACAAAAAATATTTTAATCATCATCGCAAGCAACCGCAATTATACCAGCAAGACGAATAACAATTAACAAAACAACGGCGAGGACTGTCTACGCATCATACGATGGGTAACGGGTATCCCAACGGCGACCTACCACCGTTCGAGAGAGCATATGGGAGAAATGACGCGCATCGTGTGTGCAAGTTGTTTTTCGCTACTTCTTGTTCTTGTTGTTGAGTTCGGTTTTTCCTTCCCACCTAGGTAGGGGAAATATTGCAATCGGTCCGAGCAAAATGTTTTGCACCCATTTCCAAAATGATTAATATGTATATATTTGTGTGTGTGTATGATCAAATTTTTCGCCTTTGATATCGTGAGAACCAAACAACGACGGATCGTACAGTTTTTTTTTTTTTGTCAGCGTGAAACTTAGATCTGATCCGATTTTGAGCATAATTGGTCCAGTGGATGCTGAGGTAATTGAAGAAATATTTTCTATCAAGTTTACGCAACAACTCTTTGTGGAATAATTGCTGAGGTAATTGAAGAAATATATTTTCTTTTCTATTAAATATTTATTAAAAAGAATTAATAATATTAATTCAACTCGACCGGTATGTGTGTGTTTTTATATGGCCGAACAAAATGTTTTGAGATATGAACAGGGCTTCACATAACAATACACTAGGAATCTTTTGCACCCATTTTCGATCAAATTTTCAGCCTTCGGTATCTGGAGAACGAAACAACGTAGGGCCATGCGTTTTTTTTTGTTTTATTTGTCAGCATCAAACATAGAGCTGATTAGATTTTGAGCATAATCGATTTGGCGGATACTGAGGAAATTTAAGAAATGTCTGCTTTTCGAGTTCGCGCAACAACTCTTTGTTGATAGCAGGAGAACGATGTATGTACATATCATAGTTAAATCGTTTCTTCTCTTGATAACCAACAAGGGCGTTCAATGCGTTTGATTACAAATAAATCCATTTGCCTAGAATGCTGAATGCGCCCAATCAATCAAGGCGATCTATCAGTTTTTATATGACAGAAAAATCAATGTAGACAAATGATCCTTAATTGAAATTCTTTCAGAAAAAGCGTATAAAAAGGACGCATTTTCTGTATCAGAATTTATATATGTAGTCTTGAGAAATCAAGAGTGAAATAATAGTAGAGGTACATAAATAGTTGAAATAGTAGAAAGTAGTTAGCTAAGGACCGGGCTAATTGGAGAGGCTTGTTGGTTGAGGCCTAGGTTCACCCCGAACTGTAGCGCCACTTAAGTAAATAGTAGAAAATCAATAAATTGCAAGAAGCCAAATTATAATTTTTGTCTTAGCCTTTAATAATTTCAAAGGGATTCTTCATTTCAGAACCTTGGGAAAAAAAAAACATGGAGGAAGTATTATTAAAACTTGTGGAGCAGAACGATGTCCTCTACAACCCATAGTCCCCGTCGTACAGGGATGCCGAGGTACGACATCAGGCTTGGGAGAAAATCGCAGAAGAGATGATTATAAGAGGTGAGTAGGAGTAGATCTTCAATCGAAGTGTGTGTGTGTGTAATAAAATTTTTCAAACTTAAAAAAAATTAAATAAAATTTCAAACTACAAACTTGAGACTTGGTATATGTACTACCGTGCACCCAGATATCAGTCCCAACCCTATTAGTAATCATCAACACGCCGTAGTTTGTTACTTGGGAACAATTGGCGATCAACTCATGCTGTTAAGTAAAAGTTTATAAAAAAGATTGTAAAACAAACAGCGCTAAATTCTATGTTTTGTATTTGCTGTCATTAAACAATAACATACTGTAATTAACCAATTACATATCCCGTATATTTTCGCTTACACAGTAAGGCGAGGTTATATAAGTCACACACATGACGTGACAATGGCCATTCAGTTTAAATCGTTTTAATCGTTTAAATCGTTCGGTACTTAAAAAGTGAAAAAAACGTGCTTTTTTGACTTCATACGTTTATAGGTAAGTCCTTATTATATTTTGATGTATCTATTTATTATTATTTAATGTAAAATGTCTTAGAAGCTTAAAAAACAGGTTTTGATTCAAATTAGACGAGCCTTCGCGAATTTTAAAATTTGGTAGCTTCTCGACGTTATTATTATTATTATTAGGGGAGGTCTTTGGTCATAACGACATGACATAAATGTCCTATATTTTAAAAGAAATTTTCTGGGCGTTCTTAGATTCTCTTCTGGTTTCGAAAATTTTTTGTTTTTGCGCTTATAATAAATTAAATTAGTTCTCTCAAACGAAAACTCATTTGAAATAAAAAGAAATGTGACAACAAAAGTGTGCGCAAAAAAAACGCCTTTCGAGCCTAACAATTGTCATCACCGCAGATTGGCAGAACTATGAACAATGACATTTGTCTATGGTCAGCTGGTTTTTTTTCTGAGATGTGTGGAATTACAGATTGTAAATAGTTTCCTTTTCTATTTTTAAAAGTACCTCGTGATTGTATTAAAAATTCGCTCGGCATAGAATATAACAAAACAATGGAAGACGCGGAAAATACAGAGGTAAATATACGTAACGAAACTCATATGTTTATTGTTGGCTAATTAGTCTTTTTAGATGATTTGCTTTATTGCTCGAGAGTTCAGCAGAGAGTTTGGAAAGCAGAAACATTTTACAGCACAAAGGCTGAGGTTTACTCTATTTATTTATTTATTACACAGGCCTGCAAATAATTGAGTCATGTCCGTTGATTTCGCTTACACAGTAAGGCGAGGTTATATAAGTCGAACACATGACGTGACAATAGCCATTCAGTTTAAATCGTTTTAATCGTTTAAATCAATAGAAGTGCGTTCGGTATTTAAAAAGTAAAAAAAAACGTGATTTTTCGACTACATACGTTTATAGGTAAATCCTTATTATTCTTTTTTTTTTTTTTTGATGTACCTATTTATTAGAAATTAGAAATGTTTTCTATCGAATTCATACAACAACTCTTTGTGGAACAATTACTGAGGAAATTGAAGAAATGTTTTCTTTCTTATTAAATATTTTATGCAAAAAAAAAGAATTAATAATATTAATTCAACTCGACCGGTATGTGTGTGTTTTATATGTCGCAAAATTGTATCTTCTTGATCCAGCAATAAAACAACTTTCCTTAATTGTAATCATTCATGAATAGTTTATCCTTTTCTTTCAGCTGAAGACGCAAAAGCTGCGTGGGACAAGCTAAGGGGAAATGTTTCTTAGCTGCTCGCAAGAGTCGTCTCCGCAAAGAACTGGAAACTGGGTCAACCTGCCAGCCGTGGAAGTACAACCGGGAGATGGCATTTCTTTGCCCATTTGTAGGATAAAATCGCCACAAAGACGATCATTCAGGGTCAATCGAAGGTGGCGAATTGGAGTCAGAGGACGTTGTGAGTTTGGGAACTAATTCCACTGACGAAGTCCCAAACTCACAAGTAGACAAAACAAAAGTAGACTTACTTCTAGACATGGACGACAACGACCTCTTTTTCATGAGCATGTCGAAAATGACTAAAACTTTGCCTGTGGTGGAACAGGCAAAGGTCAAATTGGCAGTCAGCAATGCTGTATTGCAAGCAATTGTAGCCGTAAATGGTAAAAAAAGTCCTTTGGAATAGTCGTGTCATGTTTTATTAATGTTAATGTATTTTTTTATTTTTTTGGTGCGCAGGTAGATCTGAGAACCCTTAATAGATACTGTTGGACACTATGACGTCACCAGGAACGACACTCACTGAGCAATCGCAAAAATGCCCAAAATAACAACTGTCAAATTCATTTTGTTGTAAATTGCTGTTACCTTTTTTTTTTTGCAAATATTCATCGTTTTAAAATAAATTAAAATATTAATAAAAAATTTTTGCTTATAACGTTGAACAAACCGGTCGTTTTTCTTTCCGTTTTTTGCATGGTTCTTTGTCTTAAGTTGAAAATTGCAGTTTTCTTTTGCCGTTTAGTTCACATTCGAACAGATAGTCTTTGGACCGTGCCATGATTGACGCCCGACTCCATGCTCCTGCATGTCTATGTGCTAAAAAACACCTTCTTGCTCTGTTAATTTAAATGAATGAATGAAAAATGAATTATAGAAAAAAATAAGTAATAAATTATTAAATTACTTGTTAAAGAATAAAAATGCGTTTTAAATCTAAAACTTGTATACATTTTTTCTCGCATTCCCTACATAGCTATACTCTGTCCCGCAAAAATTGTCAGTACAGACCTTCTTAGGCGTGTTTTATTGAACAATCTATAGGTAGCACAGTAAACTCTTCCACACAAAGCAACAACAAAACAAGAAGTGAAGATAAATAAGCCAGTAATCCAAAGTGAAGATAAAAAGTTGAAGTATCTTAAATATAAGATGGCTTTTATTTTGATATAACAGAATTTGTTTCCTGAAAGTTGTTGAATTGGGGCAGACAGCATACATTTTCGTATATGAGACAGCTTATGTCACAACCAACTAGAGTAAAATTAAAGTGAGTATAAAAGTACGTTTTATTGATAACTCATTATTCCGCTGAGTATAATGCTCAATAAAACACGCCTCTTATGGGAGAGCTTTTCTTCAAACACTGGTGCCTGTAGATGTTTTCAAGGGACTCAAGGCGAGAAATTGCCACTGAAATACAAACCAAACCACTGACTTACCCAGGTTTTGTTTTTGTAATTTTCCTTAATGCCTCCATCATCAACCTGCCACACGGTCGATGGCAGAATGATTATGTGTCGCCATCAGCTGTGTGTACTGAAAATATGAACATCGACACATGCATTGGAAAAGCATTTTAGCCACTTGTATACCTTCTCTTGTTCCCACTAAAAATCGTTTAAAAAAGATTTATGGGTTCATGTATATAAAGAGAAAACTAAAAAAAACATTTGTCAGAAGTGGGATTCGAACCCACGCCCTCAGAGAGGACCAGAACGCTCAGTCACCTATTTCGCATAGGTAAGAATTGCTCTTGAGTCTGGCGCCTTAGACCGCTCGGCCATCCTGACGCTTACGAACCGTTAGACAGAATAACAATATGAAGGTGAAGTTGGTTGCGATTTTACTTCAAACTACAACAACATGAAATTTATTTTCATTAAGGCATTTTATTACAAATAACCCACCGATAAACAGTGATTTGTGGAAATTACTACAAGCCAGTAAATGTCTGTTCGATTTCTGCTTAGGAGGTATCTGGTTCTAGTTTGGTTGTTCGGGTTCTTCCAGACTCAGTGTAGAGCTTTCTTGCTATATAGCACACACACACGTGTGAGATTTGTATACAACCAGCATGGTAAATGGGTAAATATATAGAAGTGACTACCTGATAGGTATCAATCGTTGGACCTTCGCTCTTTTGGTTAAGTCGATGCCGTTGTATAGCCCGTACAGTTCCTCCTCCACTCACCTCAACTTTCCTCTCGGAACGGCCAAGAGAAACCAAATCCGCTTTTGAGAGAATCCATGCATCTGCGCCATAGAGCAGGACTGGGACGATTAAGGTCCTAGCAGGGTCACTTGAGTTGTTTGAAAAAAGGCTTTGCTACTCATTTACCTTCAGTTCAATAAACAGCGATTGGCGAGAATTATCCTTCGTTTGATCTCAACGCTAGTGTTGTTGTCTGAATTAATAGCGGAATCGTGGTAGACTAAGCCTTAGCTACATCAAAGTTATATATGAATGTCTACAGTGACGTTCTGTCCGAGACGCCGGTGTTGAGTGCCCTTTTTGTTGACAACATATACATATGTACTTAGTCTTACCGCAATCGAACGCTAAACCCACCTACGTCGCCTCTGTCTCAATACTCACGAACGCATGAACGTTATATTAAAACTCGAAAAAAAAAAAATACATTTATATCCTTTTGATTTTCAACTCTTCAAATGTACTCCTCTCCTGAGTACCAGGAGTATACCATACCATATACTTTAGTCTTCTTGGAAAAGATGCCTTGCAAGAGCTCCTCTACGCTGATCAAGCTTTATCAGGAGCCCTGTTTTAGTGAAATGAGAGCCTAAAGCCGATATCTTCTTGAATACATGGTATATTTTATTAATAATTTACTTTTAAGACATTTTAGTGAATTTGCATGATTACATTTTTGTTACTTCTTTACTCTATTGTATGTATTTAAATTCTTTTAGTAGAAAATTTCGAATATCAAATGTTTAGTGTGTAGGCATCGTTTTCTCTTTGCTCTTTTTTTTTTTTTTTGTCAACTACTATTTTATTTATCTACTTAAACCGATGTAATTGCAATAATTGTAGCCAAACAACAAAATACAACAGAAAAAAAAAAACAAAAAAATTCTTTCTAAACACACGAATCTCTATTAGAACAAAATGAAAAACATCTGCTAAAATTATTTATTGCGATCTGATCACTATATATGTACAATATATATGAATATATAATAGATTTGGTTTTCTTCCTACCTAAGGTTTTATAACATGGATTAATTAAATTAATACAATTTAATAGAAATGCAATAAATACATAAAAAGTACAACATTTATTTCGAATCTTATTACGGTCTGTGCATGCATGCACTCGCCAATGCGCACTCGGTAGAAGAACTTTTACTTTTACGTAATTTTAGATTAAGGTACATTTTACTTTACATTATCATTGTTACAACAGTTTACATAAGCAAATCTAAATGTTAACTTAAATTTCAAACTTTTAAAAGACGTTTACAAACATAAAATATTTGTTGTCCTAACGTTTAAGTTGTCTTCCTTCTTTTTTTGTTAAGACCTAACAATTCATGTGTTACCAAACGCCATAGGAATCCATTTCCTGCTATAGCAAATTATTTAATTGGCCGAGCTGTAAACAAAAAGAAAAACTTGGAAGTAAATAAATGTGTATACATGGGTTCGAAATAGATTTTTGTGATGAGTATTAGGGGATAGACCCAATTAGAATATTGAAAGACATCAATTATTTTTTTTTGCATTTTCTCAAAGTTGAATATTTCAAAAGTATTCTCAGAAAAATCTTCGAATCCACACCCGAGGGACGCCGCAGTAGAGGAAGACCGCGACTCAGGTGGCGCACGCAAGTGAATGGGACCTTAACCAACTTGGCGTGCGAAACTGGAGGCAGCTGGCTAAAGATCGAGCTGGCTGGAGAGGCTTGTTGGCTGAGGCCCAGGTCCACCCCGGACTGTAGCGTCATGTTTAGGAAGTACGTAAGTATTCTCTGAAAATTTCAGACAAATTGGACCGTTATTTATGGAGACATATTACTTTCGTTCTGGCCGTGGCTCAGTGGTTAATGCGTTGGACTGCTGACCGAACGGCGTGGGTTCAAGCCCCAGCCAGGAACCTCTCGTCGGAGAATGACAAGCCTCTGGGAGTATAATCTGTCATGAAAGAGGTTCTCACTTTGCCGTTCGTAGTCGGTAATAAATTGTAGGTGCCCTCCATTTGTGCGAAATATGTAACACGCACAGCATGAATGATTGCGAAAAGCTAGGCCTTGGCTCATCCCGAGCTGTCGTGCCAACTATTTATTTTTATTAATATAACTTTGAACGGAGCAGTCTATAGTGCATAAAAGCAGGCAGCTAACGGCAGCTGTGCGCTCGACTACCTGAGGGACTGTAAAGGTTCACATTTTACCTTACATGTATATACATATATACAGACCTTTGTAATTTTAAAATATTGTAGTATATTTTCGAATAGTATTTACTTTAGAAGCAGTTGGCTGTGAAACGTCAATCGTACGTCCCAACTGGGTCTACCCCCTTAAGGCATACATTAGGTAGATGCAGGTGCAGTGTGACCTTTGTTAGATATATTGTGTTCCCTTGAAGTTCTAGTCTATAAGTCGATGACTCAATTTAGAGCACCAACCGGGGTATCTAACGATCTTCTAGTGCGTGCTGCTTAAAAGATTAGTGGGGATCTGTTGGTCCGCTCTAGCACTCACATAGAAGCCTATTGTTGTGGTCCCCTACAACTGGGCCAGAGCAATAAAACTAATGCAAATATCTTTCCTCTCGCAATCATCACAGACCACTGGTCAATACGATCAAACTTGGCATAACCTCTAATATACATTGTCAAAGTTGTAACAAGGAAAACGGGCACAGTAAACTACATCTTTTTTTTTATGTCACAAAACTTACTAATGATCTTCTTTGATGCTCCTTTTCTAGTGCCACTTGCGTCTGTTGCGGAGTGAATTTTAGTACAGCGGATATAACTTTAACCAAGGTCTCATTGTTGCCATTCATTGTTCCGGTCAGGTACTGAAAAATAAGCAAAATTGTGAAGAGTAATCGTAGATATTTTATTTTAGTGTGCCCACCTGAAACATGATATTCTTTAAGTACTCAAACTCTGTGTTGGCTGTTATTCCTTCGTTATGCTGCATGGATATCTAAAAATTAGAAAGTTCCTAAAGAAATTCAAACACTACTCGTATGTAGGATGACTTTGGGCACATAAGAGACTCGCCTTCGCATTAACTTGATTGCCACCCACAAAGTCATCCTTCATACTTGCGCTGCCCTCACTTTACTCACCAGAGTTTCATCCAATTGCCGAGATAATTTTTCATTTTGTGACTTCAGTCGTTCGTTTGACTGCTCCAAGATTAAGTAGTTCTCGCATTTCTGCTCCAAAAAGAGGTTACGATTTGACACATCCTGAACGTCGTGCATTATAGTCTTTAACTTTGATTCCAGTTCGTCTTTTTCTTGCTGAACACGTTCGGCGTCTGCCGCCGCCGCCACCGGTAATGGGCCGGTACTCTGTCGTTCATACTGTGTCAACTTCTCACTCATGTGTTTCGCATTCGCCAGCAAATCATCAATTTCTTCCGTAAGATTAGCAATCTCCGCTCTGGACTTGTACTGAGTGTCTTCCAATTCCCTCTGCAGTTGTTCGTTGATTTTCCTCAAATTCTCCGACTCCTGTTGGGTTGCTTTGGCTGATTCAGTTGCTGATTCAACCTTCGCTGGCATCACCTTGTCTGCTATTTCTACTTTCAAACTTTCGATCTGGTTGAGCAGCTCGTTTTTCTCTTCCTTAAGGGCGTCGACCTTCTCGATTTCCTTATTCAAATCATCGACTTCTCGATTCAGAGTCTCTAAAGTGCTTCCACTGCGTTCGAGTTCAACTCGCAAACTATCTATCTGCTGCTTGCTTAAAGCTTCCGCACTAGTAAGCTGTTCAATGAGCTTCAATTTCTCTCCGGTCACCTGCTCACAGGACGATTTTACTTCGCGCAATTCCTTTTCAACTTCACCGACTTGGAACTGGCAGGATAGTAGTTCCTTCTGAATGTTGTCGTTCTGTTCTGTGATGAAGTTTGCATGCTCCGTCTGTTGCGTCAGTTCAGCGCGTGTTTTCTCCAGATCTTCAGTTAGTTGTTCAACCTCTTCCTGAGTTTTGAGGATCTCCTTGCACTTTGCGTCCACCTCGGCCGAATGCTTCTCCTGGTTTTCATTAAGTACATACAACTCACATTGCTGCGAGTTGATCTTTTCCTTTAACACTGCAATTTCCTGTGCCACGTTGGCACGGTCTTCACTCTGTTTTCGTATGTCTGCCTGTAGCTGCTGAGTCAGCGTGTTCAAATACTCGTTTTCTAATTGAAGTTGTTCGTAGTTTTGCAGTTTCTTTTCGAGGTCGGTTGCATTTCGGGCGGTCTGCTGAAGATTTTGGTTCTCGCTTCTCGTCTGCTGAAGGCGGGATTCTAGTTCAGCAAGACGTGATTGATTGTTGTTTTCTAGAGTATTGATTTCGGATTGAAGAGTTTCGTTGGACTCTGAGAGTTTTTGGACGTTCTCTTGAGCAGTTTTTAGTTCAGCACTCAAAGTAGAGATCTGCAGCTCACTCGTGGAGAGTTTTTCAGTCAGAACTTGTTGGTGTGTTCCTTCAGCTTCCTTTATCTGATCGGAAGCTTCTTGGAGCTGTTGCTGAAGCTCGGAAACTTTTTCCCTCAACATGGACAGTTCCTCATTAGACTTTTGAAGCTGCACCGATTGTTCGGTAAACTCACCAAGTTTCAGATTGAGTTCTCTTACTTGATCTTCAGCGAGCTTGAGTTTTTCCCGATACGAATTCTCAGACTCGGATAGTTGACTTTTCATATGCTCAACCAACTGCTTGGTCTCCTCTAGAGCCCCGCTTACGGTTGTATCACTTTTCAAACTGTTTAGCTCATCCTTTGCCAGCTTTAGCTCTTCTTCGAGGCGGTCCTTCACCTTACACAAGTTGTTTAATTCACCGCCCAGCTTTTCGTTCCTTGTGCCCTCTCCCTGCACATTGTCGAGAGCATCACTCAAGTCACCACGCAGATTATTTGCAATGTCACTAAGATTGTTGTTCTCCCGCGTCAAGCTGTTAATTTCCTCTTTCAAGACTTTCATTTCATCCTCCTTTGTATCGCGCAACCTTGCATTGTCATCCAACACTTGCGACATCTGCTCGTTCAACTTTTGGTAGTTATTCTCTACTGTTTCCAACTTTTGTTTCAGATGGCTCAGCTCAATTTCAGTTTCGTTGCGTTGTCTTTCGTGCTCCGCAATGAGTTTCTCCAGACGATTGGATTTCTCCTCCAACAGACAATTTTTCTCAGCCAACTGAGAGTTCTCGCTCTCAACATGTTGCAGCTTCTGCTTCACTAGCTTCAGTTTCTCTTGGCTTTCGTTGAGTTGATCCTTCCAGCGCTCAGTGTCGTCGGTTACGCCCTGACTTTGCTTCGTCATATTTTCAATCTTTTGCTCTAGTGAGCGTTTCTCTACCTCTAGATCTGAATGGGATGCACGTACTCCGCGCATCGCTTCCTCCAATGTACCGATTTCCAACAAAATATTTGTCACTTGTGTCTTAAGTTCAGATTTTTCCTGCTCGGCCTTTTCTTCTTGCAACTGATGGTCCTGCTGCATCTGGGAAAGGTTTGCCTCGTAATCGGTTATGCATTGCCTGAGACGGTCAATTTCCTTAGAACTAGCCTCCTGGGCGTCGAGTTGTTTCTTGAGTTTTCCAAGTTTGTTATTCGCCGATTTCAATTCCTTTTCCTTCGTTGCAAGAGACTCTTTAGCTGCTTTCAGTTGCTCATTCAACTCTGACGTAGCCTTGTGCAAGGCTTCCTTCAAGGCCACAATCGTATCAGATTCCGTATTGTCGCTTTGTTCGTTTAGTATCTTCATTTCGGCTTCCAGTTGCTTCACTCGAGTTTCATTTTCTTCTTTCTCTCTGCGTGCTTGGTCGAATTCCTTGGACAGTTCTTCGATTTTTTTCTTTGATTCTTCATGCAATCGATGCACAGTCTCCTTTTCATTCTGAATCTCTTCTAATTCCTTTCGTTTCCCTTCGATCTCCGATTCAAGTTCCTGTACTTTCCGTTGATTTTCTTCGATTGTCTCTCGTAGGCCATTGTTTTCTGTCTTGGTGCGATTCAATTCGTTGTCAATCTCGGCTAAAGCAATCTCCGACTTCTGATACTGTCGAATAATTTCACTGAGCCCCTCATTCTGATGTCGTAAATCTTTCAGGCGTTCCTCGTGCTCCTTCGACAGATTTTGCAGACGTTCCTCAAGGCTTGCCACGAGTTTTTCCTTCGCCAATAGCTGCTGCTTCACCTCGCCCTGCATATGATTGGAGGAAATCACTTTAGCTTCGGCTTCTTGCTTAGCCATTGTAATAGTTTTTAGTTTATCCTTCAAATCAACCAGCTCCGCAACCTGCGCCGATAGCTGACTGTTTTCCTTTACAGTTTGTTGGTACTTTCCCTCAACCTCGGTAAGATTTGTTTTGAATCTCTTCTCCAGGTCGGAGTAGATGGCTTGATTTTTCTGTGCCAACATAAGGGCATTCTCGTCCTCTTGCTTCTTTAGTAAATCAATTGCATCAACGGCTTCTTGAAGCTTTCGGTTTAACTCTTCGATTTGTGTTTGTCGTTCGGTTAGTTGCTTCTCCAAGGTTATGACTTTGTCGTCATTCTCAATGTGGTTGTTTTCTATGTCCAAATTGATTAGATTACTTGCTTCGGTGGTGGTGTTGGTGCTGTTCAGCTGCAAAAGTGGTTCACTCTTGGTGAGAGCGATGATATTTTCAGGATTCTCGCCGAGAAGAGTAAGTTTAGTTTGATACGCTTGCATTTTACACTGCATATCATCCATTTCCATGCGAAGGGCTTCCTCTAAATGTGCTTTTGCTTGCTGTTCCAATGTACATTGCTCTCGGAGTTCACTAATACGACGAATTGCCTTCTCTTGGGTTTCGACCAGGACTGACTGCAGAAGAGATAAAAATGTGTCAATTAAAGGTCAACTTAAGGAGAGCTGTTTAAAAAAAAATAACGGGCGCGCAAGGCGTACCTAACCAAGTCATCATTTTCTTAAGTGGGTTCACGCGTTCGACGACAGGCCGTCACGCAGATGGATGTTGTCGTGAAATTGAAGTGTGAGAAGATGCTGGAGAATTGTGATGACATGCTTAATGATTTTTTTAATTTGTGGACTATACAATGGCACACAAAACATACAGCCAGACAAAACCTGGACCTCATACTCATACGGACTAAAGACACAGATCTCCCCCCATGGAAGACTACTTGAAGCGCTTTTGCTGCAGCACCTGCGCCTCTCCCGCTTTAAATGTCAGCGTGACAACGTTTAGATAAGCTCGTGATGCTTATCGGATTAAACGTTAAATACCAAAACTATGACTAAACGAAAGCACACAACTTTCTTATCAGCAAAACGACTGTCAGTCAGAGCTGTTGATTAAAATTGTGACGGAAATATGTTCCGAAAATGTATAACCACCGAATAGAGAACAATTTTCATTGCTAAAAAGTCAAACAAAATTTATCTACTCACCCTGGCTTTCGTGCTATCCCTCTCCAGATCCTTATATTTCTTCGCCAAATCTGTATATCTCGAGCGGTATTTCTGATATCTATCCAATGCCTTTTTGTATGCATCATACAACTGTTCCTTGTTTATGAGGTCCAGACGAGCTGTTGTGGCAGAATCTTCCACTTCACTTGCCGATACATCCAGATCCGATTGAAGGTGATAGAGCTTTAAAAGATAAACATGAATTAAGTGATTTAAATTCATTTAACAATCCCCACTTACAGCTGGAGACTCATAGGCAGGCAAACGAAACGAAACATCACTTGCAACGGACGAGTTGGAAAGTTTCCTTGTCCTCGGTATGGCACCATTACTTGATTGCGGTGAAATATTTGGTCCCTTTGCTCGACCGGTACCAGCAGGCAGTTTTAATGGCTTATGTGGAGAGTTCTGAGGAGTGTCTAAAAGTCCAATGAGAACACAAAACAAAAATATTTTTTTCAATTCATCAACAAAAACCCGCTTTGATAGCTTACCCTCTTCCGTGATGCTGAAAAAATTTTCATTCCCTGACACCGTTTCAGAACCGGACGGTGTATTAGATGACGACGACACTGCAGCCTATGAATAACAAACAGACAAACAAAAACAAACCAATTAGCCACCAGGATGTAGAAATACTTTCTGTTTATACACTTTCGTACAACTAATCGAATTAGACTGTAAGATTGACCCACTTAGACGGTCAATAGTTATAGATTATAGAACTTATTTTTTTTCACAAGTATTGGCATTTCAATTAATAGCCTCTCGATTGACTCTGATACATTTTATGTGAATATTTCTCACAATTAAAGAGGGAGAAAAAAAGAAAAGAAAGAAGTTATCAACAAAATTCTTTTTCGTGATGGAATTCACCTGTGCAGCATTGGCGAATTGTTGAAATTTTGATGGTGATGCTTTTACTTCTTCAATTAGTTTATTTTTAAGATTTGCAAACATATTTTAAGAAATATTTAAATGGATAGACTTTAAAGAAATAAATTAAAACAAAATTCACATCGATACGTGTAATTTTCACTGAAAATTGACATTTCCCTTTGATATTCTGTAAAAGTACATTTGTCAGATAGCGAAATTCGGAATTAAGGGGGTCATCCAATGAAGTCGATTGTTAGAAAACGTTTGATTTGGGTTTTAAGAAATGTATTTTGTATATATCAATTTGAATGGCTTTCTGCTTAAATAATAAGAAATTTAACAAAATAAGAAATAGAACACATTGTCCCAATCAAAGTTATTTTTAATCCGTCCATTGCAACATGGCCTTCAAATGGTATAGAAAGGGTTTTAGGATATAGACCGAATTTTACGTGGATTTCATTTAGTGTAGGCAAGTACTCATCCCTATTACAGACGGCAGCTTTCAAAGGTCGCTGTTTATCGTCTCTCTCATAGAGACCCCACCTTTTTAGCAGAGTCAGTCCATGGAATAAATTGTAATATAATCATCTACCCTACAGCAGAATTGCACTAACTCCGAAAATACTTTCAAGTTTGGCACCACTTTACAATTGCTGTCAAATGAAAATTTTCCTCGGGCACTTCTCAAATATGTCCGCCACAGCGAAAACTGAAAACGTTTAACTTAAGCGGCTTTTCTAATACTTTTTGAAAAAGCGTAAAATACATAAAAATTATAAGAAAAATTGTGAAAAACCAACATCTGAAAGGTAAACTAGCATTTTTCACTTCAGCAAACACAATATAAACTAAACTATAGAGACCAGAAACTCACCTTGTTTCACAGCCACATTGCTGCTATTGATTTTTGTTTTTCAATTTTTTCATAAAATCTTTTATTTCCAACCCTGCTATCCATAATCGTATTTCTCTTCTTTATTTGGTTATAAGAAAGTCAACTAAACATAATAAGCGAAAAGCTGACGTCAAAAGTTGAACGTTTTCAATATTAACACGGTGCTCTATAGTTTTCTTTTTGTAGAAATTATTGTATAGGTAGAAACTCCTGCGCCGAATAGAAAATATGCCGGCCGTTCTTAAACCCTATTTTTTTTATTTTCAATAGAACTTTAATATAATGGCAATTCCGCCATATATGCTGCCGCCAGCACCATGGGCGGCCCAAATCATGGCCCAACAGCAAGCGATCGCAGCTGCACAAGCGCATCAACAGGCACAAATACACGCTCACCAGATGGCTAACCAAATTCAACAAATCCCACCACCGGGAGCACCTCTACCCCCACCCTCATCGCAAATTGGACACATTCCAACACCAAAACCTGACATCATCACCGAGGAGAAACTCCAGGAAAAAGGTTTTTTTTTTTTTTTAATTTCCAATTGAAAAGAATTACTTGACGTCTTGAATCCCTTTTCAGCTCAAAAATGGTCACAACTGCAGTCGAAAAGATTCGCCGAGAAGCGAAAGTTTGGCTTTGTTGATGCCCAAAAGGAGGATATGCCACCGGAGCATATTCGGAAGATTATTCGCGATCATGGTGACATGACCAGTCGCAAATATCGACACGATAAGCGTGTGTATTTGGGTGCGCTGAAGTACATGCCACATGCTGTGCTGAAGTTGCTGGAGAATATGCCAATGCCTTGGGAACAAATACGCGATGTTCAAGTTTTGTACCACATAACTGGTGCTATAACTTTTGTCAATGAAATTCCCTGGGTTGTGGAACCGGTCTACATTGCACAATGGGGGTAGGTTTATTCAACAATTCTCCCTAAACTCATCTAATGCCGAGCTTTCTTTACAGCACAATGTGGATTATGATGCGTCGTGAGAAACGTGATCGTCGCCATTTCAAACGAATGCGTTTTCCTCCATTTGATGATGAGGAACCTCCTCTGGATTACGCTGATAACGTTCTCGACGTTGAACCCCTTGAAGCAATCCAAATTGATCTTGATACCGATGAGGATGGTAGTGTTTTCAAATGGTTCTATGAACACCGGCCTTTGGTTGGGACGCCGTAAGTTGTTTTTCTTTTGATATGAGAAAACTTCCCTCCAATGTCGTTTGTTTTACTAGTTACGTCAATGGATCAACATATCGTAAGTGGAACCTGACACTCCCACAGTTAGCGACGCTGTATCGTTTAGCAAACCAGCTCTTGACTGATCTTGTGGACGATAACTTCTTTTACCTTTTCGATCCGAAAAGCTTTTTCACTGCAAAGGCTTTGAACATGGCCATTCCGGGTGGCCCCAAGTTTGAACCGTTGATAAAGGACCACAATGTTGGGTAAGCTAAATAAGGAAAAATGATAGAAACTAAATCTTAAGCTTTTGGTAGTGGACTCTTTATCCCTTTCTATAAGAAATTACTGACTTATGTGATAGTGTTTTTCTTCCCATATGCTCAAAGGTCGTTGTGTCCGTGATCTATTGCAGGAAAGCCGTTCAGTTCACTGAAGGGTCATAGTTTAAAGTGTACCGTAAGGAAGAAAGAATCAAAAATAATCATCATATATGTATGTACTTGGACCCTTGAATGACACAAGGCATCAATAAAATGCGTCTTGTGCATCTCGTTTTAGCACTCTTCAGTTAATTCCCAATGAACTCAATTCTTTCCAACTGTTCTGCGCCACGTTTGCTTAGGACGAACCGTTCTGGCTGACTAGGAAAGTATATTTACTGCCACTTCCTTACTTCCTGGGGCTGTTTGTTTGTAATGCGGTTTTCCCTAAAAATCCTGTGTAAAATGCGTTGAGATCGGTTTACAAAGGTCTGCAGGTAAAGTGTGATAGTGCTCACTCAACGTTTGAAGGGAAAAGTCTTGGACAAGGTAACCTCGTGCTACTTATTGTCGTAGTACCAAGTGTTGTAAAGTCAGTTTGTTTTTGTTGCTATATAACTGTCTCCACACGGCAAGAACTTGCCTCATACCTACTCAATGTTTTTTGGGTTAAACTACGCGTACATCAAGAGAGTACGCGTAGTTTAACCCAAAAAGCATAGTTCGACAGCGTTTGACCATAACATACATATGTATCAACTTCTTACAATTCACTAAGTGAAAGTTCTATGATATCCCCGACAAATGGTAAAATATCATCTAAGACTAAACGACAGTCGGTGTGACAAAGGCCAGATGAGACAGATTTTGTCCTTTGTGAAGGATTACCATCTATTACTTTTGCAGATACCTCCTGTCATTATCATATAGCCTGTGTCAGACGTAGACCTGTTTTAAGTGTAAAATGTCCATCCTGTCCTGTCTTGTGCTCAGCCGATCCAGTTCTCTACTGCTACTCCCATTATGTCGTCACTGCACCATCGCGCTGGTGTTATCCCTTTATTCCTCAGTTCTTTCCTTGGCCTCCATTTCAGCAATCACTTTATCCATCTATTATATGTCCTGCATGTCATACATGTCCTGCCCCTCTTCACTTCGCCTTTGCAACGGTTATGGTGGTTATGTCGGAGACTCCAGTTCTTTTTCGGGCCTCTTCGTTTGGCATTCGGTCCCTGTAACTTATTCCCATCATCGCTCTTTGTGCTGTTGGCTTGCTGATGGTTAGGATTAAAGTCTCCGCTCTGTACGTGATAACGGGCAGTGTGCATGGCTATGTCGCCCTTTAGGATGATTTGCTGCCCATCCTAGTCCGACGCAACGCTGGATTTCGCGGGTTTGGTTGTCTCTCGTTATTCTTAATGCCTGGCCGAGGTATGTACCCACACGTTAGTAGTCAAACACTTGCTCGATCTCCATTCCGTCTACTGTCTTCCGCTGGGAACTAGGATGCTCATGAATTTTGTTTGTTTACACCGACATTTTTTAATATTGCTTCTAGTTCGTTTAACATCAGTTCGGCGTCATTCATTGACTTAAGTATTCGCTGTCAATGTTGATGCACTTGTTATCCCACCGTGCCCTGTACCGTATACGTATCCTTAAATCAGGAAATAATTTGTATTTTCCTTTGCAGTGATGAAGACTGGAATGAATTCAACGACATAAACAAAGTTATCATCAGGCAACCGATTCGGACTGAATACAGGATAGCCTTCCCCTATCTGTACAACAATATGCCGCACTTCGTCCATCTATCATGGTAAGTATGACTTTCCAACTCCTTAACTATCCACAAGTACCAAATTCAAAGTACAAACACCGTACTTTGAGTTACACTACCCACGCGTGGTATAGAAATCCAGCCAAATAAGAAAATTTACTACAATCATGCGATCTAAAACGAAACAATTTTGGAAATTTTCATTTTGGTGTGACCAGCGTAAATCGTAGAGATGAAACACCTTTGGGATTGCTGATGGTCACGAACAATCATTTCATTTTCATTTGCATGGTAGAAAACAAGTGTAAATCAGTTTTTGTGTGAATTGTTTACAGGTATCATACTCCTAACGTGGTTTACATCAAAACAGAGGATCCCGACTTGCCAGCGTTTTACTTTGACCCTCTTATCAATCCCATTTCTCACCGACATTCTGTAAAGGTATAGTCCTTGGTCGTCTGATCTAATTTCGCCTGCAATTGAGAGAAAACTTTTGTTTTAGATTCCCGAACCGATGCCAGATGACGATGAAGACTTTAGTCTGCCCGATGATGTGCAACCGTTCTTACAAGACACACCACTATATACAGACAACACAGCCAATGGAATATCTCTACTCTGGGCACCACGTCCGTTTAATTTACGTTCTGGTCGCTCACGTCGTGCAATAGATATTCCATTGGTGAAATCCTGGTACAAAGAGCACTGTCCTCCCGGACATCCTGTCAAAGTTCGTGTCAGTTATCAGAAACTTTTGAAGTATTACGTGTTGAATGCCCTCAAACACAGGAAACCTAAGCCGCAAAAGAAGAGGTAAAAGTTAGTGTTGGCATGAGAAAGGAAAACTTATTGAGATTTTCGTTTGCAGGTACCTCTTCCGTTCGTTTAAGGCAACGAAATTTTTCCAGACAACCACACTGGATTGGGTGGAAGCTGGACTGCAAGTGTGCCGTCAGGGTTACAATATGCTGAATTTACTTATCCATCGAAAGAATTTGAATTACCTTCATTTGGACTACAATTTCAACTTGAAGCCAGTTAAAACTTTGACCACTAAGGAGAGAAAGAAGTCACGTTTCGGAAATGGTAAGTTCTAATTTCATTTGACTTGTCACCGTTCCAGAGATTCCAGGACGAAACCCATCATATTAGAAAAATTTAAAACCGAGTCATTTCCACGAAACCATGCGGTGATGACATTAGGCTTTGGATAGTCCATTACCTGTTCCTGATCATAGGTCGATCCTCCGTCCGTTTACTTGTATGTTCTGTTTACCCTTGGGAGTCCATTTGTCTCTACTACGTCTATACGCCATTGTGTACTGTCTCTACTCCCTCTAGCAGGGGAGTGTTCTGTCAGAACACAACATTCTTATTGATTACCTGCCCCTCTCTCTGTAAAGTTATATCCCTTCTCCTTTGCAGCTTTCCATTTGTGCCGTGAGATTTTACGTTTGACGAAGCTCATCATTGACTCACATGTTCAGTACCGTCTAAACAACGTGGATGCTTTCCAACTGGCCGACGGTCTACAATACATCTTTGCCCATGTGGGACAACTGACCGGAATGTATCGCTACAAATACAAACTGATGAGACAGATACGAATGTGTAAGGATCTGAAACATCTTATCTACTATCGGTTCAACACAGTAAGTTCCAATCGACAGAACAACGCGTAACAGTTTAAAAGATTTTTGTTTGTTTCAGGGACCAGTTGGTAAAGGGCCCGGTTGTGGCTTCTGGGCGCCAGGCTGGCGAGTGTGGCTTTTCTTTATGCGAGGAATCACACCGCTCTTGGAACGATGGTTAGGAAACTTGTTGTCGCGTCAATTTGAGGGTCGTCATTCGAAAGGTGTTGCCAAGACAGTGACCAAGCAACGTGTGGAATCTCACTTTGACTTGGAGTTACGTGCATCAGTTATGCACGACATCGTGGATATGATGCCTGAGGGCATTAAACAAAATAAAGCGCGTACCATACTTCAGCACTTGTCGGAGGCTTGGCGTTGTTGGAAGGCTAACATCCCATGGAAAGTTCCTGGTCTTCCGATTCCCATTGAAAATATGATTCTGCGTTATGTCAAGATGAAGGCCGATTGGTGGACAAATACGGCACATTACAATCGTGAGAGAATTCGTCGTGGTGCCACCGTGGATAAAACCGTGTGCAAAAAGAATTTGGGCAGACTGACTCGTTTGTATTTGAAAGCCGAACAAGAACGCCAGCATAACTATTTGAAGGATGGTCCATACATTTCTCCGGAGGAAGCAGTGGCTATTTATACCACCACAGTGCATTGGTTGGAGTCCCGGCGATTTGCACCAATACCTTTCCCACCACTGTCGTATAAACATGACACAAAGTTGCTTATTCTGGCTTTGGAACGATTGAAGGAAGCTTACAGTGTGAAATCGAGATTGAATCAGAGTCAGCGTGAAGAGTTGGGTTTGATCGAACAGGCTTACGACAACCCCCATGAGGCTTTGTCGCGCATCAAGCGTCATTTGCTAACACAGCGAGCTTTCAAAGAGGTTTGTCACAAAAAAATAAGTGGCTTCTGTGTGAGAATCGGTGTCTGATGAAAGTTTGTAATTTTTCCAACAGGTTGGCATAGAATTCATGGACTTGTACAGTCACCTGATTCCCGTGTATGATGTGGAACCGCTGGAGAAAATCACTGATGCATACCTGGATCAGTATTTGTGGTATGAGGCAGATAAGCGACGCCTGTTTCCACCTTGGATCAAGCCAAGTGACACGGAACCACCTCCGCTCTTGGTCTACAAATGGTGTCAAGGTAAATTTTGAATTCAATAATATTTCAAGCGCGCCGCGGTGTGAAGATTTATTGCGCTGATCATTACTGGTGTGTGATTTGTAGCAAAGTGATTTGCATTTGAAATCCCCTTGTTGCAAACCTCACGCTTGTGGTGACTTGAGCTCAACGTTGGAATTGTCTTATTCTTTGGAATACATTGCTTATAGTTGAAATCTTTGTTATGTGTACGGCATACACTTCTACCAGTTGTGCATGCTGGATAGATAATTGCTCTGTCGCTAGGTCGTTGGTTTGGCCACGTTATTGAAGCGATGTTGTGTGTCATACCGATGACAGTCCGGGCAACTGTTCTCTATACTCGGCCAAAGTGAGACCGATATTTGGTAGACACGTAGACTAAACGTGTTTGAATGGAGTTAGACCAGAAATGTTCTTTCTTGGCGTGGTAAGTGACCTACTTCGTTGTCTATCGGGAGAGATTGGCCATCCATGGTTACTGGTGTGTTCAGTTCGGTTTCGTCACGCACTAAAAGTAATTGGAGCAATACGGGGGGTGTTAGTTAATAAAAAAGACGCCACGATTGAGTACGTCACAGGCTGATGAGAACATTATGCTTGTGAGAGGATCAGGCGTTGGTGCCGCTCCTGTTTTCTAATTGTTGCCCTGTTACCTCAAACCGTCAAAGTATTTCAAATTTTCACATCCTGTTTCTTTCTTTTAGGCATAAACAACCTACAAGACGTGTGGGAGGTTTCCGAAGGCGAATGTAATGTTCTCCTGGAGTCCCGTTTCGAGAAGCTCTACGAGAAGATCGATTTGACACTCCTCAATCGTTTGCTGCGGCTAATTGTTGACCACAACATCGCCGATTACATGACAGCAAAGAACAATGTTGTCATCAATTACAAGGACATGAATCACACAAACAGTTACGGCATCATCCGAGGCCTTCAGTTTGCCTCTTTCATTACCCAGTACTATGGTCTAGTTTTGGACCTGCTTGTACTTGGTCTACATCGCGCCAGTGAAATGGCGGGACCACCACAAATGCCAAATGATTTCCTGACATTCCAGGACACTCCAACTGAAACGGCACATCCAATTCGTTTGTACTGCAGATATGTAGACAGGATTCATCTGTTCTTCAGATTTACGGCTGAAGATGCAAGAGATTTGATCCAGCGATACCTTACCGAGCATCCTGATCCAAACAACGAGAACATTGTGGGCTACAACAATAAGAAGTGTTGGCCTCGAGATGCACGAATGAGGCTTATGAAGCATGATGTCAATCTGTAAGTTATCTGACGCGTTCGGGATGATATAACCCGTTGAGTTGACGCCTTTGTTGTTTCAGGGGACGGGCTGTGTTTTGGGACATTAAAAATCGACTTCCTCGATCAGTGACGACAATAAATTGGGAGAGTACCTTCGTCTCGGTGTATTCAAAGGATAACCCCAATCTGCTGTTCAACATGAGTGGCTTTGAATGCAGGATTTTGCCAAAGGTTCCTTTCTTTCACAGGACTGGTGTAAGAACCGATTTTAGAATGACTTTTTTTTTTCGCCTTTTAGTGTCGGACGCAGCATGAGGAGTTCACTCATCGCGATGGCGTGTGGAATTTGCAGAACGAGGTTACCAAAGAGCGTACCGCGCAGTGTTTCCTACGTGTGGACGACGAGTCGCTTGGTCGATTCCACAATCGAGTGAGGCAGATCCTCATGGCTTCTGGTTCGACTACATTTACCAAGGTGAGTTTTAACTACTCCTGTGCAACATACATGACAACAGTTTTTGTTTTAGATTGTGAACAAGTGGAACACGGCTTTGATCGGTTTGATGACCTATTTCCGTGAAGCGGTGGTCAACACTCAAGAATTGCTGGACCTGCTCGTGAAGTGTGAGAACAAAATTCAGACTCGTATCAAGATCGGTCTGAACTCCAAGATGCCTTCGCGTTTCCCACCTGTGGTGTTTTACACCCCAAAAGAACTGGGTGGTTTGGGTATGTTGAGCATGGGCCACGTGCTCATTCCCCAGTCAGACTTGCGCTGGTCCAAACAGACCGACGTGGGCATAACACATTTCCGATCAGGTATGTCATTGCATCAGTTGAAATGAGAAGTTAGCTATAATTGTTTTGCTGTAGGCATGTCCCACGATGAGGATCAGCTAATTCCCAATTTGTATCGCTACATCCAACCATGGGAGAGTGAATTCATCGACTCACAGCGTGTCTGGGCCGAATATGCTCTCAAGAGGCAAGAAGCGAATGCCCAAAATCGTCGTCTGACGTTGGAAGATCTGGAAGACAGTTGGGATCGTGGTATTCCTCGAATAAATA
Organism: Matsumyia berberina; assembly: GCA_917880715.2. Lineage (NCBI taxonomy): Eukaryota > Metazoa > Arthropoda > Insecta > Diptera > Syrphidae > Matsumyia > Matsumyia berberina. Next base: position 124,299,773 of record OU862870.1, read on the forward strand.
CGCTCTTCCAAAAGGACAGACATACACTGGCCTACGACAAGGGCTGGCGCATTCGTACAGAGTTCAAGCAATATCAAGTTCTCAAGCAGAATCCCTTCTGGTGGACACATCAGCGGCACGATGGTAAATTGTGGAACTTGAACAACTACCGAACGGATATGATTCAAGCTCTGGGTGGTGTGGAAGGCATTCTAGAGCACACGCTCTTCAAGGGCACATACTTCCCCACCTGGGAGGGTCTTTTCTGGGAGAAAGCATCAGGATTCGAAGAGTCCATGAAATACAAAAAACTGACAAACGCTCAGCGATCTGGTTTGAATCAGATTCCAAATCGTCGATTTACCCTCTGGTGGTCGCCGACTATTAACAGAGCGAATGTCTACGTCGGTTTCCAAGTGCAGCTGGATTTGACGGGTATTTTCATGCACGGCAAAATTCCAACACTCAAGATCTCCTTGATCCAGATATTCCGTGCTCATTTGTGGCAGAAGATCCACGAATCGATTGTCATGGATCTTTGCCAGGTGTTCGATCAGGAATTGGATGCGCTTGAGATTGAAACAGTGCAGAAGGAGACCATCCATCCGCGTAAGTCATACAAAATGAACTCGTCGTGTGCTGATATTCTGCTTTTCCCTGCGTACAAGTGGAATGTGTCACGACCGTCTCTATTGGCCGATACGAAGGACACCATGGACAATACAACGACGCAGAAATACTGGTTGGATATTCAGCTAAGATGGGGTGACTATGATTCCCACGACGTGGAGCGATATGCGCGAGCAAAGTTCCTCGATTACACCACCGACAACATGTCCATTTACCCCTCACCGACGGGTGTGCTGATTGCCATCGATTTGGCCTATAACTTGCACTCGGCTTATGGAAACTGGTTCCCAGGATGTAAAACACTCATTCAGCAGGCGATGGCAAAGATAATGAAGGCGAACCCAGCCCTGTACGTATTGAGGGAACGTATCCGAAAGGCTCTGCAACTGTACAGCTCTGAGCCAACAGAACCGTATTTGTCCTCACAGAATTATGGTGAGCTGTTCTCGAATCAAATCATTTGGTTCGTAGACGACACCAATGTCTACCGTGTGACGATCCATAAGACGTTTGAGGGTAATTTGACAACAAAGCCGATAAACGGTGCAATTTTCATTTTCAACCCGCGCACTGGTCAACTTTTCCTAAAGATTATCCACACATCTGTGTGGGCTGGGCAAAAGCGTTTGGGTCAGTTGGCTAAGTGGAAGACTGCCGAAGAAGTAGCTGCCTTGATTCGATCTCTGCCTGTGGAGGAACAACCCAAACAGATCATTGTAACGAGAAAGGGAATGTTGGATCCACTGGAAGTGCATTTGCTCGATTTCCCCAATATTGTGATCAAGGGTTCCGAGTTGCAGTTGCCGTTCCAGGCATGTTTGAAAGTGGAGAAGTTCGGTGACTTGATTTTGAAGGCAACAGAGCCCCAGATGGTTCTGTTCAATCTGTACGATGATTGGTTGAAGACGATTTCATCGTACACAGCGTTCAGTCGTTTGATTTTGATTCTGAGAGCATTGCATGTGAATACCGAGCGAACGAAGATCATCCTGAAGCCTGACAAGACCACAATCACAGAGGCGCATCATATCTGGCCCACACTCACCGATGAGGAGTGGATAAAGGTTGAGGTCCAGCTGAAGGATCTGATTTTAGCCGATTACGGCAAGAAGAACAACGTGAATGTGGCTTCTCTGACGCAATCTGAAATTCGTGACATTATCCTTGGTATGGAGATATCGGCACCCTCAGCCCAGCGTCAACAAATTGCAGAAATTGAGAAACAGACAAAGGAACAGAATCAGCTTACGGCCACGACGACGAGGACCACAAACAAACACGGCGATGAGATAATTACATCCACTACGTCGAATTACGAGACCCAGACGTTCAGCTCGAAGACGGAATGGCGTGTTCGAGCCATATCGGCAACAAATCTCCACCTGCGAACAAACCACATCTACGTGAGTTCGGATGACATCAAGGAAACGGGCTACACCTACATTTTACCGAAGAACATTCTCAAGAAATTCGTTACCATATCAGACCTGCGAGCACAAATTGCAGGATACCTCTACGGCGTATCGCCGCCGGACAATCCGCAAGTCAAAGAAATCCGTTGCATTGTTATGCCACCTCAATGGGGCACACATCAGACAATAAACCTACCGAACGTCCTCCCCACCCATCAGTATCTGAAGGACATGGAACCACTAGGCTGGATCCATACGCAGCCCAATGAGTTGCCTCAACTCTCGCCGCAGGATATCACCACTCATGCCAAGATCATGCAAGACAACACCTCTTGGGATGGAGAAAGGACCATCGTCATCACGTGCTCTTTCACACCGGGCTCATGCTCCCTGACAGCCTACAAACTAACACCCTCCGGCTTCGAATGGGGTTCCAAGAACACAGACAAGGGAAACAACCCGAAAGGCTACCTACCATCGCACTACGAAAGAGTGCAAATGCTGCTATCGAACAAATTCCTCGGCTTCTTCATGGTTCCGGCGCAGGGAAGTTGGAATTACAATTTCATGGGCGTGCGACACGATGCGAATATGAAGTACGAGTTGCAGTTGTCAAATCCAAAAGAGTTTTACCACGAAATCCACAGACCTTCACATTTCCTGCTGTTTGCGAACTTGGAAGACGCCGGAGACGGCACGGGCGCCGACCGGGAAGATATGTTTTCGTAGAGAACAGGACTGTAGATACTGCCAAGTTCATGTACCGAAGTCGTGTTTTCTGTGCATATTATGTTAGCGTATTTTAATTAGGATCAGTTTGTAAGAAAAGTTATTTTTATATTTTAAAACGAAGAAGACATTGAGAGACTTTGCAAATAAAAACGAATAACTATGTACGAAAGACGGTTTGTGGATGCTATTAAGAGATTTTTCTTTTTCAGCGACCATGTAATCAAGATTTAAGTCATTTCTGCCTTCTAAATCTAAATCATAGCAATTATCTTCCAGATGGACGTTTTCGCATTCACAACCGCCGCTTGGGAGTAAATGATGCTGATATTCATCGAAAGCCAGACAGTAGAAGCTTTTTCTGTTACAGACGCAGTCGAAGCCTACACTTTGCTGTCCATTGCTCAGTGAGAAAATTGCCAAGAGAAAAGAAAGAGCAAGGTTATGGACTGGGCTCCCCATCATGGTCGCAGTGCTACCCATACCGTCTGTTTACAATGTACAAGAACTCCCCGTAAAATTCTCCGAGCAATACCCAAGATATGACAGTATTGTACTTCAAGATTTCAATGCTAGAAATGGAAAGGGAGACATCTTCCATAGCACGGAAGGCACGCTACCAAACCACCGCCGGTCTAAGACTAAACACCTTACAATTGATGGAGACACTCATCTAGCGTATTGGATTGGGTGTAAGAGTCGTTTCTTAATTCGAAGCCCGTGTTCGGGTTAAAATGCGTTGATGTGTCACATTTTGCCAACAAGGAATGGAAACTTACGTAGCAAGGTTGACAGAAAACTGGCGACCATGATTGGACTTCCAGCGCCCACACTCGAAAGTCTCACAGTTTACACAGTGAAATGAAAAGACAAACTTTGCATTTTGATTTTTATTTTATTGATAAAATTCACTCTCTTATAAGCGTGGTTGCTGCAGCATTTCAGGAACGTTTTAACTGAGCGCTTCACATCTGGAAATGAAAAAAGTATTTCCATTAGTAAGATAAAAACGTGGTTTTTCAATTTATCACTGTTCAACAAATTTTCAGAGTAAACGGTCTCATCAAGCTAGTCTTTATGACAGGGATAACTGTTACAAAAGTATTCATCATTCGCAGGACAGATTTCTACGGGTTACATCAAACGATTTGGCTTACCTTAGAGACTTCAACTCCGAGCCAAGTATAAGTTTCGTACACAATTCCACGCTGCTGAACCTAGAAACATACAAAGCATTCTATTAGCACACGAGGTTTTGAACCACTTCTAGTCAGTAGTAATTTTAGAGTAAATCAGACAAAAGTAATCAACAAAAAACATTCAGTTATATGCTTGTCTACTTTAGATATCATCAGAACAAATGAAACATGAAAATTCTTCAAGAAAACATACCTTCTTCAGACTGCGAACACGCGGTCGGCGGTATCGCCATTTTTAAGTAGATCTTCACATTTTGCCGCCGTCCTGCAATTGGAAAACAGTCAAATTTTAGTTTTTCGGTAGCGCATTGTACAAGGTAAGTTTGAGGATTTAGTTATTTCAGATATAAAGAACCAATCGTCACAATTTATCCGACTGGGGCGGTATAAATAAGCATCACGGTAACTATGGGGTTAATTAAGAACAAAATCGATGCCACTCACCATTAAAGTTTTCACCAAAATTTCTAGCCGGCTATGGTATTCTTTCAGCTTGCAGTCATCTGTAAAAGAAGGAATACAAAGTTAATATTGAATTGAAAAATTCACATGCTCTTTATGAAAAAGTATGAAAATTATCAGAATTAAGTAACCAATCGACACTATTGTTCAGACTGGGGCGGTATATCCAATCATCATGAAATAAATTCACTTAAGATATTGGAATGAGTATAAACTTACCTCCAATATAATTTTACTTTTTGTTAGCAGGGAGTAGTAATAATTCACAGGCGAAACCATCCTCGATGAAGTTACAATTTAAAGTGAAAGATCGAACGTGGTTGAACGCAGAGGAAGTCGATTTTACTTTTTCATTCGGCGCCATTTATGGCATTTTTAATGCTGCCAAGTTACTGTTATTTAGGTATTATTGAATGGTTATCTGCATTGATTTAAACAACAGAATAAAAATTCGTAAAAATTGTATATAAATTTGGGGGGAAATACTACTTCCTTTGAACTTCGTTTCCTTCTTGTGATGGTACTTCAGTCCAATCTGTTTGCGAAATACGTCAATTAATGCCCCGTTGCAAAACCGATTACCTTCAATTTGTTGTCAGAGGTTGTCAGAGGTTGTCATGTACTGGCTTTACTTTCCTTCTCTTCCTAGCTTTGAGTTAAAATCGCTTAGGAGAATTTTAATATTACAGATTAATTAACAAATCTCTGCCAACATCTCGGGACATTAAAGTTTCTCAAGAAATGTATAAAAAAAATCTGCAGTTAAAGGACTGGACACCCGTTTTAGGTACGCAGGTGAAAATAGGGGGATTTCCCCGCCGTCACCTGAGCAAAAACGAGGGCGAAGGAAATGCAATCGAGCTAAATTCATCGAAGATGTAAACTAGGTGTATTTTAAGCGTCTTCATAACCAAATAACTTATTTTTAAACAGCTGGCAATATAAACCACTGCAATTTATGTCAAATCAAACGCACCATTCAAATGTCAGCTCATGCCAAAGGAAAGCAAAGCACAAAAATAGAAAGCTTTCTTCTTAACACAGCTGGAAAAATTTTCATTTTATACCAGTCTGCTGTTGAATTTTGCATTTAATTAATATTTTATTCGCCGGCTGTACAGTTGGGTGTTATATTTTTCCTATAAAACTTGCGACGAACGGTACTGTCATAGACAAAGAAGATTAATCATCCAAATTTAATCAATAACATTTTCTTTTGTCTCCCTTAGGCTAAGCTAAAGTGTTTCCGAGTGTAAAAAGTCATCAGTCGCAGTATGCTGAAACCACTTGTATTTTTGTCCCTGCTCCTGGCAGTGTCCAATGGGGAATTGCTTCGAGTTAAACTCGAGAAATTCACTTCAGCCCGAAGGCATTTCGCAGAAGTTGGCACTGACATTGAACGTCTTCGATTGAAATTATCACAAAATACCATTGACGGTCCGACGCCAGAACCACTGTCCAACTATCTAGATGCACAGTACTATGGTGCAATATCAATTGGAACTCCGCCCCAAAACTTTAAGGTGGTATTCGATACTGGATCTTCGAACCTGTGGGTGCCTTCGAAGCAGTGCCATTTCACAAACATTGCTTGTTTGATGCACAACAAATACGATGCTAAGAAATCGAATACCTACGTAAAAAACGGCACTGAATTCGCTATCCATTATGGATCAGGGTCATTGTCGGGTTATCTCTCCACTGACACCGTTAACATTGGAGGACTGGCTGTTTCCAGTCAGACATTCGCCGAAGCACTTAGTGAACCAGGTCTAGTGTTCGTAGCAGCTAAATTCGATGGAATTCTTGGTTTGGGCTACAGTTCTATCTCAGTCGATGGGGTCGTGCCTCCGTTCTATAACCTCTACAATCAGGGTCTGATTCCAGCTCCAGTATTCTCGTTCTACTTGAACAGAGATCCCAGCGCACCAGAAGGTGGAGAAATCATCTTCGGCGGCTCTGACCCCAATCACTACAAGGGTGACTTCACCTACTTGCCAGTAAACCGCAAGGCCTACTGGCAAATCCAAATGGACTCTGGATCGATTGGCGATGTTAGTTTCTGCCAAGGTGGTTGTCAGGTCATTGCCGACACCGGCACCAGTCTAATTGGAGGACCAGTTAGTGAGAGTGCAGCTATTAACAAGGCCATCGGAGGCACCGCTCTTCCCGGCGGACAGTACATGGTCAGCTGCGAACTGATTCCTAAGCTGCCAGTGGTCAAGTTTGTGTTGGGTGGAAAAACTTTCGAACTAGAGGGCAAGGACTACATTTTGCGCATCTCACAAATGGGCAAGACCATTTGCTTGTCTGGCTTCATGGGAATCGATATTCCACCACCAAATGGACCGTTGTGGATTCTAGGTGACGTGTTCATCGGCAGATACTACACCGAGTTCGACATGGGCAACAACCGTGTTGGCTTCGCCGATGCTGTCTAGGGAGTTCGCGACCAGTGTGTTTTTTGTCTGTGAATTATTTTTTTTTTTGTTTTTAGTTTCCGAACGAGTAAAGTTGAATAGCACACATGCTGAGAGCAATACAATGAACGTATGTCAGTCGATTTGTCTCATTTTCCAGAATAAAGTTGCACACCAAAAGGGTTTTTTTTCTGTTTGATGTTGCCTAGGGTGGTGTTGGTGTATCTGGTGCGTTCTGTCACCAAGGTTATTGACAATTACCCTGTGTCGGCATTTTTTGTACGAATGTGTTAATTTCAACTTAATTCCGGAGATTGCGGTGAGTGATTCACTGCAGAATGGTTTGTTTTATTCTGTTTTGTTGATTATTTTCGATAGAAATAATGACCTGTGTTTATAAACCCAATCATTTTATATTGATAAGAATGTTTTCATCGGGTAGGTACGTGTTATTCAATGTAGAAGTCTATTTTTGCAATTGAAATGTGATAAGGGAGTAAACTTTCTTAACAACAATGAGGAGCACAAGTGTGTGGATAATTTCGAAGCAACCTTTTTTGCATTTAATATTAATTTATTGATGGATGACGAATTAGGTCGGTGACTCACCGTATAGGTGTTCCTAATTTAATTTTCTTGCAAGTGGAAAAAGGCCAATCGTTACAGGCATTCTAAATCGATGCTATTTTACTGCCGCTAAATTTCGGTATGGACATCAAACTAGCAAGCTGTCCGGTTTATAACCTCCTTTTTATGGCGCTTCGTCAGGTCAGTCACTGGTTATTTAGATCAGCAGTTGGGCCCATATTTGTAAACTACCTACCCCGAAATTCTGTGATGAAAGGCCGCTGATTTAGTTCCTACTAGTTAGGGGTATGTAACCCGGGATCGGGATATCATCTCTCGCCTTAGTCTTACAGAATTCCTTCAGCTCTGTGAACATGTAACTTGGTATCAAGAGTGCTTATTCTTCTGTCGGCAGAACATTCATACAGCGGGTGACAGACAGGTTTAATTTCCGCCCATTGGCTTTTTCTATCTCATTTAGATATTTTCTGCATGTTCTCATAATCTTTGATCTAATTATCGAGGAGTCCAGAGTCTTATGAACAGTAATTGGCCGTCAGACGATAGATATCCTTTTCATGACAAATTTTTACAGCCTAGCCTTGGTTCTGGCTTGGAAAACACTTCACTGCAGTTGCTTCTTCTAAAGGGGCGATTTACTTCTGTGCGCTGAAACCTCTACTACGCCCCCTCGCCCTTCCAGCTTTTACCTAATTGTCGGGACTCCTTCTAAACTGTTCTGCCCCACGTACATTATTTTCAACTCCTTCCATTGCATAATGTAGTTACATAGCAATAGAGCTACCCACTGCCACTTTCGTTGGATGGTCGTGCCTATTGCTTCCTCGCCCGTCCTCTATCAAAAATGTTTATTATGCGAGAAAATCCTAAAGACGTTTGATGAAAAAAGGTACGAGAATATGTTTAACTCAGACCAAGCTTTGAGCAATTAGAAGTTTCCCAATCTAATCTAACGTCGCATCGTTCTGGCATAATCCAAAGCAATTTGAATGTTTTTCGTTTTGTGCTTAGAATTTATCTGAGCGTACAAAAGAGAAGTCTGCTGTTCAACGAACATTCCTCTGTGTAGTGTAGCAATTGCTTGATGTTTTAAAAATTCCTATGGTAATCTGCCCTTGCCCTTCCCCTGGTGGTCGCCGTGGTTAGTTGGACTGCTGGACCGAGCGGAGTATTTTCAAGCCGCAGCCATATCCACCGAACATTTTTCGCGGCACCACCTCTCGTCGGGGAATGACAATCTTCCTGAAATATAATTTGTCATGAAAGAGCTTCTCAATTCGCCGTTCGGAGTCGGCAATCAATTGTAGGTCCCTTCCATTGGTGCGAAAAATTTAACACTCACCACATACCTAAATGGTTGCGAGAAGCTAGGCCTTGGCGCATCCCGAGCTTTAGCGCCAGCTATTTATTTTTTATTTTTAACCTGCAAGTGTATCCTCTTTTTTATTTCTCTTGTCCTTACGTGCCCTTCAACCAAGTCTTCTCTACAGCAATGACTCTATTTCTCACAGGCCCTTGGGCATTATAATTACATAGTTGACGCAGGCATAGAATTTGATACATAAAACATTACATCAAACCCTATTATTTTGTGAACATTAAAAAAGACCTTGGTAGCCTCAAACACGCCTTCAGCTATACTTTTCATTTAGTTTAATTACACGCTTATAGCCCACCAGTTGCGAACACGGTTCAAAATATTTGTTGGGCACAATTTCTGCCAGCGCCTCCTATAAGTGGAGGCGCTGTTTCTGCGCAACAACCGTCAAAATAACTATCTTTTCCCATGACTAATGGTCTAAAATTCATAACAGCAAATGACATTGCATTAATTTCAATTACTCAAACCCAACAGCTAAATCCCTCGTTGAAATGGTATAACTTAGGATGGAAAACCCTCGCTGATTAGATATTCTACTTGTCATCGTCGCCATTGGCTGTGTTAATACAGACCAAACGTTGTTCAATCGAATAAGCCCAAACTGACTCATGCAAATTAGATGATACGAAAATATAATAACTTTATTCAACAATGGGCTCTGTGGCATATAACAGGAATAGGTTTTTCTATATATTTACACAAATAATATGAATAATCTTACACAATAATACGGTAGTTGTAGTTCATCGAATAGGGCGAGGCCAGACTACTTCCTTTTCAAGTTCTGTGCTTGGGAACTTTGTTCGTGTTCGTGTTCTTCATCGGATTCGGTTGATTCTCGGATTGGATGAATTAGCGGGATGGGAGTTGATACTGACGATTTGGGCTTTTTAATGGAGTCGCAAGCTTCGTTGACATACTTATTGAATACATCAGGCTTGTCGGCGTAGACATGATGTCCAGCGCCAGTAACTACCTTTATGTCTACCATACTGTTGGGTCTTTGTGATTTAATTTTCTCTCCCGACGAGCTGTCTATCCAAGAACGGGATCCATAGATAAATGTGATGGGAATATCGTCGCGGACGTCTTTGATTCGTTTAACCATTGGATTCTTGGCCCAACCGAAGCTTTCCATCATGGAGTGAAAGGCACTTTCTCCGCTAGGAGATTGGGCATTGCACTGATGAATGTATTGCGCCAACAGGTTGTGTTCCTCGTCAACGGCGGCAGAGAACTTTCGCATAATGTCAGGTCGTGCTTTCTCTATTACCCATTGTCCTAATGGTCCCGCGGCTCGAAGTGCCCACAGGGGATTTAGTGGAGTTAAGGCAAAAGCTATGGCGCGTACCCAAAGCGGTATCGATCTGGTGGTGTTATTTTCTGAGCTTGGTCGCTCGGGAAATCCCCACGGATCGGCCAGAACTAGATGTTTCACTCTATTGGGATGAGACAACGCATAGCTGGAAGCAATGAAACCACCCATTGAATGACCCAAAAGGATCATTTTTTCGATGTTCATTTCGCGACGCCACTCTTCCACTGATTTCACGAATTGCTTTTCACAGATAAATGCGTCTGTGGAGAACTGTGGTCTTGTGCTCCGGCCAAAGCCAAGGATGTCCATTGCGTAGACAGGGCGCTCTTGAGCCAGCGAGTCCAAATTCATTACCCATAGCGCAATTCCTGCTCCCAAGCCGTGTAACATGACCAGCGGAACTTCTTTTGACTCACCATTCATTTGGATCGTCCATATCTTGTCGGCTTCACCAATCGCTGGGCCAATGTCGACGTAGAACCCACGGTATGGTCTCTTAAGGAACGAGAGTATTTTCTTCTCGACGGCGCGTAACATTTTCGGTGAGCTCTGTGTCCAATTAAACACCCATCTCCAAATCCATGAACTCTTTTCTTTGTCGTTTTCCTATTTTTTTTGTTGAATGGAAGAATTATTTACATAACTTGGAATAGTTTTATTTATAGGAAAAATAAGTTTCTCCGCAGTACAAACCTCTATGTCCATTCGCGTATGACAGCTCTGTTCTGTTGCCAATGTCATCTTTGTATTTCGTCAGAACTATTTTCGATTGAGAGAACTTTTTATCGACACTATTCGTTGGAGTAGCACTTGATAACATAGAACTGACTAGGGATAGAACAAATCGCCGTTGTACTTAGTATTTGCGCACTGCTCGAGGCTAATTATTTGAATGAATTGCTAAAAATTACATCAATCGGCGATGACAACACTAAAAAGCTAGAAACACAAAAGCTGATAAATGTCAAACTATTACTTGACCCCCCTTGGTGTTATCAGTTCGCCGAATGTCAAGTCAACCCGTTATGGTGTTTGTTTATTTGCTAAAATTCGTGCACGTTCAAGGTTTTTTTTTATATATTCTTCTCAACTGTTATACTGATTTGAAATGATATCATTCCATTTCATTTCATTGTTCCAAATAGTTCATCGAATTTGAATTTATACAGATAATTTACAATTTAACTTTTAATTTTAATATGAAGAATGAAACGAGTTAATGTTCTGACATACGAAAGTATTCTTGACAACTTAGTTCGCTTTGTTGAACAAAAATCTAGCAAACGTATAGCAAGTGAATATAGAACAGTTCGTGCTGAACGCCATGTGCTTAGTACACTTAACTTGAGAAGGGGTCTTAACACCTGAGGGAAGTTGTAGGAGGCTAGCTAACACAGCGCGTATTCTGTCTCCTATAAAGTTGTTTTCCTCGGATCCGAAAGAATCGGAAAAAAAATTCTCCAGATAAAGCAACGGGGGTTTCAATTCCTGCTAGGCCAATGAAGACATAAATGAGCTACTTCGACATTTTCGGGGCTCGCGGCAATGGCCCTCCAGAGATTTGCGGTTATAAAAAAAAATGCAGTTCCAGGAATTTATTACTTGAATTTATTTACTTGATTTTTCAAAGAACTTTCTAAAACAATTTTTGACTTCATTTAAATTTGAATAATTCTTTACCAAAAAAATAACTGAATGCCCACCATTTCTACTCTGCTCTTGGTTAACTAAGCAAACTGCTCCGCAGTGCTACCAATATCAAATTAAAACTATAAAAATCGACTTGCTGACTTTTCATTTGTCATTACTGTCATTTCGTTTAACAGATTCGGTTCGATACTACTGGTCGTCCGTCGTCAAATATTTTCCTTTTTATTTTTAATTTCCTCTCCATCAAGTGTAATCAATTTACAAAATTTAATAAAACAACGACAACCCAATTCTATGGCACAAGCAAAATTCATCTAATCATTCGAGCAACAGTACTAAATCGTGTTTAGTTTCGGCGAAAAAAAAAGAGTTCCTCACCCAGAACGAGACGAAGATAGAAAAAAAAAAAAATACACACGTTTCAAATTGAAATTAAAAATAGAATCAACAATCAAATCGGCATCCAATCAAATAAATTCAAGTTTTTAATATTTAAACATTTGTGATAAATCCTTAAAGTTCAATAGCAGTACGCAAATATGACATCAAATCTCCGACAAATTCCATTGACCTGCAGTGGCCACACTCGACCCGTTGTCCACTTGGATTTCAGCGATGTCTGCGACAGTGGATATTTTTTAATATCAGCATGCAAAGGTGAGTAACGCATATTATAATTGTGCCTTTAAATGGATCTCGGTGATGTACGTTACGCACTCTGCTGTTTAAACTTAATTTTTTTTTTCTCGAGAACACAATGGCACATACAAAGGCGACTGATCATTGATGAAAAAAATAAGAAAATAAAAACGAACAAGTGACTACGACGACAGCTACAAACAAGACCTTGACCCACTTAGGAAAAGTGTTCGCAAATGTTTGCGCGATTCGTGCTTGGTCTTTGTACAGCTTTCTCGATAAAGGAGTCTCGTGCACTATGCACTTGAATAAATAAAGACACTCTGGCAAAATCATTGAATTCACTTGGCTATGTTGTTTGAAAAAAAAAGAACGCGATTGTATGCGCTATCAAATGACGACGCCACGCAATCAGGAAAAGGAAGCACCTTGACACTTCGATCGCTCGTAGCAGGAACCTGACAGGAAAGCGATATGAGAAACAATCAACCGAGCTGAATGTAGCGTCGTTGGGAAGCAGTAACCTGTTTGATTTTACTTCATCGCTGGATGTGCGTTGATGTACACTTTTTAGGAAATCGCGCTGCATATTGTTTTGGATCTACATACTTATGTGGACGACAGAAAATTCAGGGTCAAAATGCAATGCGCTTGTGGAAGGTCGCGTGAGAATAATTGGAGGGTCGTGCTGAGCGAAAGAGCGTTATTTAGGGGCTTAGTAATGTTTTGTTTTTTCATCCAACTTTATGTGAAGTTACTAGATAATAGGAAACGGATTTACCATGTTCCTGCTGCTATGCCCAGACGGCCTTTCAAATACTAATAGAAATGAATTTCCAATCAGAATAGGAAGTTCAAACTTAGATTTCTAATTGTACTATCTGTACCCAATTGAACCGCATTAGCCGCGAGCAATACTAGTTTTGATAGAAATTGTTGGACTGAGTGAGCAAATATGCAACGCTTCAGCTCGACCGAAACAGATTCGGTTTAATTTTCCTCTGAAGTTGACGTGCAACCGTTTTGTAAGGTTTTCCGTCATTCTTTTTCTAGTAGGTTGGTGAATCGCGTAATCTTCGGCCATCGGCTAATTTTTACTCTCAATTCAACGAAATAAGATGCCAAGCACAAATCGTTTGGAGAAGTCGCTTAAATCCAGATCGAGTGTCATTCGATTCTTTCCTTCCTTCTCCTACATAAAGAGAAACCACCAACCTGCGGTTTGAATCTTTGCTGCAATTTATATCTCGTTAAACCTACCTATCTGTCTATCTCGTTGTCATAGTTGCTTATGATACTGTGTATTAATCGCTCTACTTAAAAACTTGGTTACACTCTTTGGTTACGTAGATTTGCATTATTTGGTCTAATTAACGCCGTGAGCAATTTAGTTTTGTAGACAGATCCTGTACGTTTGTATTAGAGAACTGGTACGTAAGTTTTAGAGAAGTTTTCTTTTGTGGATTAGCACTTCACAGTCCATAAGGAATTGTGATGGGATCTCTTTGGCATCTCTGCCGTTTCTTTTTCCTTTTATTCCCAATTTCCTGTGGGGTCTAGGCAGTCGTTCCACACCTTTCGATCGAAGTTCCTGAGAAGTTCCTGTTGCTGTGAGTGCTTCCCACAGCCTTCTTCTGCATTTTTCCTCTCTTCGCAGTACCTCCTAAACTCTACGGGGTGGCAGCCCGCAAAATGTCTCTGGTTGACCCTTATCTTGTCAGTTTATTTCCCTCTATTCCTACATGACTTGGCACCCAGAGAGAATGACTTTACTGTTCTGTCCAAGTCTGTACACTCATAGACCGGTGTGAATAAGATTTTATAGGATCTCAGTGCCTTGATGGTAGTCTGGCTGCCTGATAATATCGCGATGTTTTGCTTGCGATACTTTCTATTGAGGTTGAATCGCGCATATCTTTTGATTTCGCATATACCTCCGCTTGAATGATACTGTGTGATGTTCCCAGGGACCCCGAGAACTTAGTTTGAGGCCCGTATACTTCTGTCGGTGTACGATTTGATAGTTTTGTGCTCAAATTGGTATACTTCGTCGTTCCAGACTCTTTTACTGCTCAGTTTTGTGTCAAATTTGTTTTCAATGCAGAATTTCTCGATCATATCGCGTTTAGTTTAGTCTAATAGTGGGACTGTTTTGAAAAGGGAATTTTGTTCTTTGCGTGCGGTACTTCTAGCCTTCCCCGCTCCCTCTTTAACATTTCTTAGGATTGCTTCCCTTGCGACCCTTTTTAACACAGTGTGAAGGCCAAAAGCCCCAGTATCACCTTTATTGCAACTTTCGGACAGTTTTTCAATGCCCCTGTTATACAGATGCGCGCTAGTCTCTTCCCTTTACTTCTTCAAAGTTGTGATCCTTCTTGATTGAAATTATGTCAGAACCGAATTTGGTTACCATAACGCTTTTTTCTTCTATCTGCATTAGCCGAGGGGTTTTGAGGTGGCGCGCTACCTAACTAGAGTTTTTCTCTGAAGGAATTTGCAAGTGGGACTTGGACTGAGGGCATAGGACATACTTATTCGATCACTGCGAACTTGTAAAGATATAAGCCTACCACGTGCTTTTAAAGTTACAATCCAATGGGCATCAGTATGGATCTATTCTGATTCAAGTATGCCGTTGAGGATTCTTCCCGCCGTCAATCCATTATCCTTACCTAATCTACTTCGGGTTCGCGAAAGCTTCCGAACGGTTTTACAAAGTAGAGCAAGCCTATGTTATATGTTGCCGAACGGCAATCTTCAGCATCCAAGCATTTTACTTCACACACTCCCAGTATGTTTATCTAATGCCCCATAAACCTGCGTTCAAGTCGGAGAGATCTGGCGTTTTGAGGACTTTCACGCCACGATTCAAGGAGAATCCTAATGTTCCAGACTGCAAACTTTGTCCGTAGTTGATCGCCAAAGACCGTGAGCAAATGATCAGTCCGTATCGAATTCGATTATCTTTGTTTCAGAGCAATTATTGTTTTTACAGTTGCGGCTCGCTGGCCATGGACCAACCGACATCTATCTTGTTTTGTGGTGCATGAGGCTCGCCTTTCAGTCTTTGTAATTTCCAATGAAATTCCCTGCTGGCGCCACAAGGAGGCGTGTGTAGGACTTACTAAAAGAGCTGCAAGATGTTCGGCTGCAGACGTCATTTCTCGTTATCTAGCGAACCAACATTTACTGCTAAAAAACCGAATACGAATTATCTGCTATTTTACAGAATAATGGACTTTAGTCAAGCTCCTTGGGTGACAGAACATTTGAAACCAATGTAATTTCTTAGTCTATTAGCCTTCCCCCGTCACAAGTATTCATATGCCTTCCTGAGCAGCATTGAAATGTGTTAATTCTCCATCCTTTGTGTTGAATGACAAACCGGTGGTGTCACACACTCGGTTGGAAGGAGAAAATAATCTGTTCAACGTGTTGTTGTCTAAGATACAAGAACCTTGCCTTGATAGTTCCGGATATTGTACGAGTCACGGACGACATGTAAAGCTACAGGCATCTTCTGTCATTCTAAGAATAAATCGATTATTTTGACAGAATGTACTCCCACTAAACGGAAGTTACTTGAAGTCATTGCCAAACTTCCAAATTCAAATAAATAGCCAGCAGGTGCACTCAATTGCTAGAATCAGCCAAATGGTCAAAAATTAATTTCATACTTATTTATTATTCACAACAATTGGCCGAAAGGAACGCGGTAATCCCCAGAGTAGGGTTGGCGGTGGAGGCGCTCATGCAATTTATGGCCGCAAGCGCTCTCGTTTACCTTGGTATTGCCTCATATACAATACATTACACCGCTATAGCAGAGTCTACACACTTAATATCTGCTCTAGCCGCGTCGCTGCTGTAATTGTTGTTTTGCGTTGTATTCATGATTATTTTTTCAATTTCAAGCTCATTGACGATCAAGCGAGTGGGTTTGTATGTAGTAACTCTGTGCGTATGCGCACGCGAGCACTTTACTGTTCGCTAGTTCACGTAGTTGAAGCACAAAGTTCCAGAAGGAACGCATTGCTTTATTATTATCGATAAATCGTGACGCTGCTGCAGACGGATATATAGTGATCTTGAGTGGACAGCGAGAGAATAGAGAGGCACTGTTCCACTAGAAGGAAAGAAAAAAAATCTTTTCAATGCGAGCAAAGCGAGCAACCTGTTTAATGTAACACCCAGTCGATTGCTGCTGCATGCATGCAGATTAAAATTGGAATGCAATTCC
This sequence comes from Matsumyia berberina, assembly GCA_917880715.2. Lineage (NCBI taxonomy): Eukaryota > Metazoa > Arthropoda > Insecta > Diptera > Syrphidae > Matsumyia > Matsumyia berberina. Next base: position 124,316,420 of record OU862870.1, read on the forward strand.
CGTCAGTGGAACACATACACAATGTGTGTTGTGCAGCCTTTTTGTTCGGTTGCTGTGCACAATGCACGGCTTGACTTGTTGTTGCTGTTGCCGCTGCTTGGTTGCCCGATTGTGGCAGGTCGTTGGCATTGGTGCAGTCATTGAGTCAAGGTTCCTTCCGCTAAAATGCAATCATGTGCATAACTCGTTTGTTTTTGCTGTTGTCGTACTGTCTGTCTATTTTGTGGTCGCACCTAGTCTGAGTGCTGATTTTTCTCTCACAACATCTCCCTGGTGGAAGACTTTGCGCACGAGTAGGTGCTGTATTTTCTGTTGCGAGATATCTGTGTTTGAATTTTCTATTTACACTTAATTGCGCTAATTAATAACAGATGCAGATAAAGAGATAGAAATCAATCGCTTCCGCTTGACGCCTTGAGGAAGCATTGTGTCATACACTGAAGGTGTAAATGGATTGATGGATTTTGTTGTTGTCGTCTTGGTGAACTGTGTAGGAGGTGACGCTAAGATATTGTTTTATAATTGATGTGAAGTTACTTGTTTTGCGAGTAGACAGTTGCGTTACTCTGCCAATAGTTTGTGTAAATACCCCTTGTGATTCGGTACCAAGGTCTCGCCTAGAAAGGGACGTTGGATCATTTAATTACTGAAGCTTTTGGCTACTTTCGATGTCGAACTTTTTGTCAGTGTAGTTTGTTTGTTAAAGTTGACCTGCAGGCATAGATTAACAAACAAAGCCAAGAATAATAGCAATCATCTTTGTCATGTCTTAACTTTCTGAGGAATCTCGATCAAGTTCTGGATCCAGTAGTTTTAAAGCAACGTGACTGTACACCTCGTTTTTGACCACAACGCTTCAGAGATAAGACGTCGTTTCGAAGTGTTTCAATGATCTTGAACGCAAACTTGGCGACATTGAATTGTTTATTGGATCTTCTCGCCAATCGATTTATTAATCGTTTAGACATTTCGAAGGTTGTTCATGTTTTGGCAGAAAATCTGGACTTACTATAGTATCGTCTCAAACTCATTGGTCACAATGACACTGTGACCTAAAAGATCTGTTGGAATACGGGTACATTAGCCTAATGGACTTGCCACCCTTCCTCCTGAAGCTGATTTATTCTTCAGGAGCCGAGTTCCTGAACTCTAAGCAAGCGGAATTCTTTATAAAAGACATGCCATTGTGTGCAGTATATGCCGAATATTCACAGATAATGTGCTTTCGTTTCCCCTCCTTCTAGACAGAACCAGTACTCTATATCTGAACAGAGATTTAACAGTATCTCACACCGCAATGGTCTGTAAGAAAGTCCACCACCTTCCTCATACCTTTCTCGTCTAGGTTAAGGCCCTTCTTACAGGAATAAGGCTTGATTAGTTTTCTAGACTGCTGGGGACATTTTAGTAATGAGCTAGACGAAATTGCTGTTCCCATTAGTCAGTGGCCAGATAGGGGACAAAGTATGATCTTGTTCTGTCTTACAGTTGATTGTTAGGCATCGTAGCAGCATTTGACAGGCTAAGATTCCACTCTGTTGTAGGCTTGCCTGTGAAGATTGACCCAACATTTGTTAGGCAGTACACAAGTACTTTTTAGTTACCTTTTTTAAGTATGCCTGCGTAGCGTTTAATTGAATGGTGAGGCTACTGGCATTTCAGAAAAGTTTTCACAGCATTTTCTCCTAGCAATCATTTCAACTCTGTATTGTGTTCTGTGAGAGCGAACCTATTTTTTTTATCAGCGTACTCATGATACTCTTCTTCCTTATTTTCTAATTTCAGATGGCAGTCCGATGCTACGGCAGGGCGATACCGGCGATTGGATTGGGACATTTGAAGGCCATAAGGGAGCCGTTTGGGGTGTAGCTCTTAATAGGAATGCCACTTTGGCTGCATCCGGAGCAGCCGATTTCACCGGAAAAGTATGGAATGCTGTAACAGGCGGCGAAATTCATAGTTTCCAACACAAACACATTGTCAAGACGGTCGCATTCGACCAAACGTCTGAAAACATTGTCACCGGCAGTAATGAGAAACTGATACGAGTATTTAGTTTGCAAAGTCCCACCGCTGACGCCGAATTATATACAGGTCATTCGGGTGCTGTTAAACGGGCTTTATTCTGTCGTGACGACAAGTGCATCATCAGTGCAGCCGAGGACAAGACCGTCCGCCTGTGGGATCGCTTGACGGGCAACGAAATCCAACGTTTAAATTTCCCAAATAATCCGAATAGTTTGGAGATCTCGTCAGATAATCACATTCTAACGGTCACCCACGGATCCAGTATTAGTTTTTGGGAAGTTGATACTCTAAAAAAGCTAAAGGAGATCAAAGTGCCCACCAATGTGGCGTCGGCAAGCTTGCATCCCGACAAGCATGTCTTCGTTTGTGGTGGCGAAGACTTCAAAATGTACAAGTTTGACTATATTACAGGAAATGAAATCGGTAAGCAGTCAATTTTAGCAGACTCTTCATTGACTAATGTGCGTGTCTATCTATTTTTTGCAGAATCATTCAAGGGTCACTTTGGGCCGGTGCATTCGGTGAAATTCAGTCCCGACGGTGAACTGTATGCGAGCGGATCTGAGGATGGTACGCTGAGACTATGGCAGACGACTGTTGGCAAGACATACGGCCTCTGGAAGTGTACAGAGCCAGGCGAATTGAACAATTCGATTAATTCACCGCGTGAAGTTCATGCCAATTAAACAGACCCCTACTCTATCTCTCCCCTCACACCATGCTGATCGTGCAAATGGCCACAAAGAACTTTAATTATTGGATGGAAGTTTATTTCGCAAAAAGAAAAAAAAAGAAGAAAACAAAAAATCATACGTTTATATAAATTTTTTTTGTTTATTTTCTATCATCTCATTTTTTATTTTTTTTTTATATATTTTAATTGTTTTGATGTGTTCTCAAACCAATTAGCTGCCGCTCTCAATTTTCAAATTGTGACTTTATTAAGAATAAACGATACTTAAGGAATTTTGTAAAGGGATATTACGCTTTCTTGGAACTCGAAGCAGTGGTTGTGGAGCATCTTCAATGGAAGCTATAAGTCAATTTAAGATCAAAGCACATTTTCCTTAGCAACCTTGGGATGAAGAAGACACCTGATAGCCTAATGCAAATGTATTGAACATGTGTTTGAATCCATGCTGATTCAGGTGTTTTTCTAGTTCCAATTCATTTGGCGAAGATGTAATTCCATGCCATGATTTGAGTTCACGTTACTGAAGCCGACACAATCGTCCATGCAAGCGCGTATCCCTAAGATACTCTACAGCTGTTACTTAAACAAATCGAAAGAAAAACAAACTACACACTTTCTCTCTTAAATTATTTTTTTTATTTGAGTTCGAAATAAATTAAAGGGTATCTCAAATTAAAGTCGGTCTACCTCACTGCGGGCGTTACAATCCTATCATTTGCCTCGGCTACTTAATTAAATGCATTTTTAAATTGTCGACACTTTGGGCCTTCAAATCTACTTGTGCGTTCCTGTAGCCCAGCCATGAAGGTAGACTGTAGTAAAATTGAGCAAATTACCATCTTTGCTCATTTCCGGTCTACGTTGCAAGTGATCAAACCATCTAGAGAGGTTCAAGTAGTTTTCCTTGTCAACCGGCGAAAGTGATTTCTAAATGCATGCAACAAAAAGGTATTTTTATGCGACATTTTCCAACAAGTTCAAGCTCAAGGTACTCACAATGAGATCATAAATTGCAAAGAATACCGCCAAGTCAGCTAGAGTTAGACAAAAACCGACCAAATAAGATCGAGTAAGGAAATAATTATTGAAATCTCTCAACAGTTGCTGGGCCACATGTTTGTCTTTAGAGCCTGGAGCCACGTACAGAACAGCATATTCAATCCATTGTTGGACGTTGGCTTCGACTTCTGCCGATGAAGTGCTATTCTTGGCAGCTTCGGACTGACTTTCCTTGGCCAATATGGATAGAATGGTAGCGAATCCGGTGACTGTTTGGTTTCTAGTAGTTCTAGTCACAATCTTAAAAAGGAAAAAAAAAATTAGAAAATAATTGCTTGGATAGGTTAGGTTTGCCAATGGCAGTAGTACTTTTTCATTGTTATATGTGATTTTTCCGGGCAAAACGCCAAGGCAAGAGGCAATTTTGGTTACCGCTTCAACGTCGCACATTTTGATAAGACAATGTAATGTACACAGTTGTTATTTGTTTAAATGTTTAAAGAGCCTTTTAAAGAAATATGCAAAACACTACCCTTCATTGACAGTTTTGACAAATTGGAATACGTAGCGTTACGTGAAAGCATGGTCTTCTGATAAAATACAGTACAGGAACGAAATGAGAACAGCGCTTTTCTGTAATCTTTAAATGCATTGTTAGAGGTCCTGGAAGATTAAGCGCAGAATAGAGTTTATAAAATGTAAAGAGACGAAGATCACCCGAAACAGGCTGGTAATATGTGTTAGAGGATAAAATAAGGTATTTGCTGCGTATAGACACAACGCGGACGACATCAGCGTTGAGATCGAACACACAACAATACTAATACTAATATTATTAAGCACAGCAAGACCCCATTGAGAAGAATCAAGGCGAACCAATACAAAACACATGCCTTTCCATTTTGCTTAAGGGGTAAGGGTTGGTTTTTACGGAAAAATGAGAAAATTGATACTTCCCACGAAGCGCATTCAGCGAAACGTTGAAAATCGAAAATCAATATCGATATCTCCCTTATTTTTGAAGCTACGGGGTGGGGTAAGGGTTGCATTTCTTGGAAATCTTCCGAACTACAACTCCGCTGTAGGAAGTTTTGCTCTGCTCCCAACGCTTTAGGAGCTAAGACCTGCCGGGGCCAACCATGCGACAAACCCCCCCTCCCGGCCACCCCCGTCCAAATATCGCGAAACAGACCTGCCCACGTTGTAGATCAGACTTTTTGAGTTCCACTTCGTTCAAGATTTGCGATCGCGACGAGCGTTTTGCCCTAAAACGCAAGGGAAACGCGCAAATCGCTTGCGAAGGGGTCGTGGTTGGTTTCCACAGAAAAACTGAGAAATTGCTGAAATTGATTTTTAGGAAAAGTTGAAAATGGTAAATCCTCGATATCTCCCTTATTTTTGAAGCTACGAGGTGGGGTAAGGGTTGCATTTCTTGGAAATCTTCCGAACTACAACTCCGCTGTAGGAAGTTTTGCTCTGCTCCCAACGCTTTAGGAGCTAAGACCTGTCGGGGCCAACCATGCGACAAACCCCCCCTCCCGGCCACCCCCGTCCAAATATCGCGAAACAGACCTGCCCACGTTGTAGATCAGACTTTTTGAGTTCCACTTCGTTCAAGATTTGCGATCGCGACGAGCGTTTTGCCCTAAAACGCAAGGGAAACGCGCAAATCGCTTGCGAAGGGGTCGTGGTTGGTTTCCACAGAAAAACTGAGAAATTGCTGAAATTGATTTTTAGGAAAAGTTGAAAATGGTAAATCCTCGATATCTCCCTTATTTTTGAAGCTACGGGGTGGAGTAAGGACGGCATTTCTTGGAAATCTTCCGCTCTACAACTCCGCCGTAGAAAGTTTTGCTCTGCACCCAACGCTTTAGGAGCTACGACCTGTCGGGGCCAACCATGCGACAAACCCCCCCTCCCGGCCACCCCCGTCCAAATATCGCGAAACAGACCTGCCCACGTTGTAGATCAGACTTTTTGAGTTCCATTTTGTTCAAGATTTGCGATCGCGACGAGCGTTTTGCCCTAAAACGCAAGGAAAACGCGCAAATCGCTTGCGAAGGGGTCGTGGTTGGTTTCCACAGAAAAACTGAGAAATTGCTGAAATTGATTTTTAGGAAAAGTTGAAAATGGTAAATCCTCGATATCTCCCTTATTTTTGAAGCTACGGGGTGGTGTAAGGGCTGCATTTCTTGGAAATCTTCCGCTCTACAACTCCGCTGTAGGAAGTTTTGCTCTGCACCCAACGCTTTAGGAGCTACGAACTGTCGGGGCCAACCATGCGACAAACCCCTCCTCCCGGCCACCCCGGTCCAAATATCGCGAAACAGACCTGCCCACGTTGTAGATCAGACTTTTTGAGTTCCACTTTGTTCAAGATTTGCGATCGCGACGAGCGTTTTGCCCTAAAACGCAAGGGAAACGCGCAAATCGCTTGCGAAGGGGTCGTGGTTGGTTTCCACAGAAAAACTGAGAAATTGCTGAAATTGATTTTTAGGAAAAGTTGAAAATGGTAAATCCTCGATATCTCCCTTATTTTTGAAGCTACGGGGTGGGGTAAGGGCTGCATTTCTTGGAAATCTTCCGCTCTACAACTCCGCTGTAGGAAGTTTTGCTCTGCACCCAACGCTTTAGGAGCTACGAACTGTCGGGGCCAACCATGCGACAAACCCCTCCTCCCGGCCACCCCGGTCCAAATATCGCGAAACAGACCTGCCCACGTTGTAGATCAGACTTTTTGAGTTCCACTTTGTTCAAGATTTGCGATCGCGACGAGCGTTTTGCCCTAAAACGCAAGGGAAACGCGCAAATCGCTTGCGAAGGGGTCGTGGTTGGTTTCCACAGAAAAACTGAGAAATTGCTGAAATTGATTTTTAGGAAAAGTTGAAAATGGTAAATCCTCGATATCTCCCTTATTTTTGAAGCTACGGGGTGGGGTAAGGGCTGCATTTCTTGGAAATCTTCCGCTCTACAACTCCGCCGTAGGAAGTTTTGCTCTGCGCCCAACGCTTTAGGAGCTACGACCTGTCGGGGCCAACCATGCGACAAACCCCCCCTCCCGGCCACCCCGGTCCAAATATCGCGAAACAGACCTGTCCACGTTGTAGATCAGACTTTTTGAGTTCCATTTTGTTCAAGATTTGCGATCGCGACGAGCGTTTTGCCCTAAAACGCAAGGGAAACGCGCAAATCGCTTGCGAAGGGGTCGTGGTTGGTTTCCACAGAAAAACTGAGAAATTGCTGAAATTGATTTTTAGGAAAAGTTGAAAATGGTAAATCCTCGATATCTCCCTTATTTTTGAAGCTACGGGGTGGGGTAAGGGCTGCATTTCTTGGAAATCTTCCGCTCTACAACTCCGCTGTAGGAAGTTTTGCTCTGCACCCAACGCTTTAGGAGCTACGAACTGTCGGGGCCAACCATGCGACAAACCCCTCCTCCCGGCCACCCCGGTCCAAATATCGCGAAACAGACCTGCCCACGTTGTAGATCAGACTTTTTGAGTTCCACTTTGTTCAAGATTTGCGATCGCGACGAGCGTTTTGCCCTAAAACGCAAGGGAAACGCGCAAATCGCTTGCGAAGGGGTCGTGGTTGGTTTCCACAGAAAAACTGAGAAATTGCTGAAATTGATTTTTAGGAAAAGTTGAAAATGGTAAATCCTCGATATCTCGATATCTCCCTTATTTTTGAAGCTACGGGGTGGGGTAAGGGCTGCATTTCTTGGAAATCTTCCGCTCTACAACTCCGCCGTAGGAAGTTTTGCTCTGCGCCCAACGCTTTAGGAGCTACGACCTGTCGGGGCCAACCATGCGACAAACCCCCCCTCCCGGCCACCCCCGTCCAAATATCGCGAAACAGACCTGCCCACGTTGTAGATCAGACTTTTTGAGTTCCACTTCGTTCAAGATTTGCGATCGCGACGAGCGTTTTGCCCTAAAACGCAAGGGAAACGCGCAAATCGCTTGCGAAGGGGTCGTGGTTGGTTTCCACAGAAAAACTGAGAAATTGCTGAAATTGATTTTTAGGAAAAGTTGAAAATGGTAAATCCTCGATATCTCCCTTATTTTTGAAGCTACGGGGTGGAGTAAGGACGGCATTTCTTGGAAATCTTCCGCTCTACAACTCCGCCGTAGAAAGTTTTGCTCTGCACCCAACGCTTTAGGAGCTACGACCTGTCGGGGCCAACCATGCGACAAACCCCCCCTCCCGGCCACCCCCGTCCAAATATCGCGAAACAGACCTGCCCACGTTGTAGATCAGACTTTTTGAGTTCCACTTTGTTCAAGATTTGCGATCGCGACGAGCGTTTTGCCCTAAAACGCAAGGGAAACGCGCAAATCGCTTGCGAAGGGGTCGGAGTTGGTTTCCACGAAAAATGCAGAAATTGTGGCTTCGCTCAAAGCGGCCTGTGACCTGTGTATTTTACATTTATTGAAATAGTATTAAAAATCATATTTAAATTTCTTAACCACATACTTCTTCACTTGTCTACAAGGATTACACTTCAGCAACAACTTTATGGTTACACTCTCAGAAAGCAAAACTGTTAACAGTACAAACCAACATTTGCGAACGACTCTCTCGATACGGATGCGTATGCAACAGGCCCACATGAGACTGCAGTGGTAAGGCACTCAGTTCCACCTCAATTAACAACTATTACTTATCCCCGAGATCAACAGGGAACCAGCACCAACAGACTACCGACATCAACAGACAAACGAAGCCAACACATATCCTAGCCCAAAAGGGAACCAAGCGAATCCTAAGGCTGTGCTGAGGGAGCACGTTATACGTAACATTGTGAACATACCTGCTCCCCTGCAATCATTAATTTTAAGTTACTTATCAAACAAACTCCACGTCCTTAAGACAGTCAATGTACTCTTAGATCTTAAGTTATTATACAGTCCAATAAAACTCAAAGAAAATACAAAAAGATCATGTTTCCTTTCCTCTGAGTTTCTAGATAACATTTCAGAATTTCAAGGATTACAAGGTGAGTATCATGAAATCTACCACGGAATGCATATATTTCTCCTTGAAAATAAGTTCGTCCAAAACCATCCACAAAATGTGCAAAAATTATGAAAACGTGAAAAAATCACAAAAATCCATGAAAATGTAAAAGATCGACTGAAAATTGGTTGAAAATTTCTGAAAAATACCAGGCCACCAGAAACCCAGAAAAAGCAGTAGGTATCCTCTTTTTCCCGCTTAGCCGTGTGGTATGCAACAAAAAAAAAACGTCTGGAATAAATCATTTCAACCGTGTGGTATGCAATGGCATTTTGAGCCAGTTTTCAAAATTTTTCGTAAAAAAAAAGGGTATACCACACGGCTGCTCGCGAAAAACAAAAAGTACTTGCGGCCGTGTGGTATGCAATAGTATTTTGATGAAAGGTGGTAATTATTTTTCGCCGAAAAATCAGGCATACCACACGGCTGGAAGGATTTATTCAACAACGAAAAATATGTTGCATACCACACGGCTGAGCGGGAAAAAGAGGATACCTACTGCTTTTTCTGGGTTTCTGGTGGCCTGGTATTTTTCAGAAATTTTCAACCAATTTTCAGTCGATCTTTTGGTGTGACGTCACATTTTCATGGATTTTTGTGATTTTTTCACGTTTTCATAATTTTTGCACATTTTGTGGATGGTTTTGGACGAACTTATTTTCAAGGAGAAATATATGCATTCCGTGGTAGATTTCATGATACTCACCTTGTAATCCTTGAAATTCTGAAATGTTATCTAGAAACTCAGAGGAAAGAAAACATGATCTTTTTGTATTTTCTTTGAGTTTTATTGGACTGTATAATAACTTAAGATCTAAGAGTACATTGACTGTCTTAAGGACGTGGAGTTTGTTTGATAAGTAACTTAAAATTAATGATTGCAGGGGAGCAGGTATGTTCACAATGTTACGTATAACGTGCTCCCTCAGCACAGTCTTAGGATTCGCTTGGTTCCCTTTTGGGCTAGGATATGTGTTGGTTTCGTTTGTCTGTTGATGTCGGTAGTCTGTTGGTGCTGGTTCCCTGTTGATCTCGGGGATAAGTAATAGTTGTTAATTGAGGTGGAACTGAGTGCCTTACCACTGCAGTCTCATGTGGGCCTGTTGCATACGCATCCGTATCGAGAGAGTCGTTCGCAAATGTTGGTTTGTACTGTTAACAGTTTTGCTTTCTGAGAGTGTAACCATAAAGTTGTTGCTGAAGTGTAATCCTTGTAGACAAGTGAAGAAGTATGTGGTTAAGAAATTTAAATATGATTTTTAATACTATTTCAATAAATGTAAAATACACAGGTCACAGGCCGCTTTGAGCGAAGCCACAATTTCTGCATTTTTCGTGGAAACCAACTCCGACCCCTTCGCAAGCGATTTGCGCGTTTCCCTTGCGTTTTAGGGCAAAACGCTCGTCGCGATCGCAAATCTTGAACAAAGTGGAACTCAAAAAGTCTGATCTACAACGTGGACAGGTCTGTTTCGCGATATTTGGACCGGGGTGGCCGGGAGGGGGGGTTTGTCGCATGGTTGGCCCCGACAGGTCGTAGCTCCTAAAGCGTTGGGCGCAGAGCAAAACTTCCTACGGCGGAGTTGTAGAGCGGAAGATTTCCAAGAAATGCCGCCCTTACTCCACCCCGTAGCTTCAAAAATAAGGGAGATATCGAGGATTTACCATTTTCAACTTTTCCTAAAAATCAATTTCAGCAATTTCTCAGTTTTTCTGTGGAAACCAACCACGACCCCCTCGCAAGCGATTTGCGCGTTTCCCTTGCGTTTTAGGGCAAAACGCTCGTCGCGATCGCAAATCTTGAACAAAGTGGAACTCAAAAAGTCTAATCTACAACGTGGACAGGTCTGTTTCGCGATATTTGGACGGGGGTGGCCGGGAGGGGGGGTTTGTCGACAGGTCGTAGCTCCTAAAGCGTTGGGTGCAGAGCAAAACTTTCTACGGCGGAGTTGTAGAGCGGAAGATTTCCAAGAAATGCCGTCCTTACTCCACCCCGTAGCTTCAAAAATAAGGGAGATATCGAGGATTTACCATTTTCAACTTTTCCTAAAAATCAATTTCAGCAATTTCTCAGTTTTTCTGTGGAAACCAACCACGACCCCTTCGCAAGCGATTTGCGCGTTTCCCTTGCGTTTTAGGGCAAAACGCTCGTCGCGATCGCAAATCTTGAACGAAGTGGAACTCAAAAAGTCTGATCTACAACGTGGGCAGGTCTGTTTCGCGATATTTGGACGGGGGTGGCCGGGAGGGGGGGTTTGTCGCATGGTTGGCCCCGACAGGTCGTAGCTCCTAAAGCGTTGGGCGCAGTGCAAAACTTCCTACGGCGGAGTTGTAGAGCGGAAGATTTCCAAGAAATGCAGCCCTTACCCCACCCCGTAGCTTCAAAAATAAGGGAGATATCGAAGATTTACCATTTTCAACTTTTCCTAAAAATCAATTTCAGCAATTTCTCAGTTTTTCTGTGGAAACCAACCACGACCCCTTCGCAAGCGATTTGCGCGTTTCCCTTGCGTTTTAGGGCAAAACGCTCGTCGCGATCGCAAATCTTGAACGAAGTGGAACTCAAAAAGTCTGATCTACAACGTGGGCAGGTCTGTTTCGCGATATTTGGACGGGGGTGGCCGGGAGGGGGGGTTTGTCGCATGGTTGGCCCCGACAGGTCGTAGCTCCTAAAGCGTTGGGCGCAGTGCAAAACTTCCTACGGCGGAGTTGTAGAGCGGAAGATTTCCAAGAAATGCAGCCCTTACCCCACCCCGTAGCTTCAAAAATAAGGGAGATATCGAGGATTTACCATTTTCAACTTTTCCTAAAAATCAATTTCAGCAATTTCTCAGTTTTTCTGTGGAAACCAACCACGACCCCTTCGCAAGCGATTTGCGCGTTTCCCTTGCGTTTTAGGGCAAAACGCTCGTCGCGATCGCAAATCTTGAACAAAGTGGAACTCAAAAAGTCTGATCTACAACGTGGGCAGGTCTGTTTCGCGATATTTGGACGGGGGTGGCCGGGAGGGGGGGTTTGTCGCATGGTTGGCCCCGACAGGTCGTAGCTCCTAAAGCGTTGGGTGCAGAGCAAAACTTTCTACGGCGGAGTTGTAGAGCGGAAGATTTCCAAGAAATGCCGTCCTTACTCCACCCCGTAGCTTCAAAAATAAGGGAGATATCGAGGATTTACCATTTTCAACTTTTCCTAAAAATCAATTTCAGCAATTTCTCAGTTTTTCTGTGGAAACCAACCACGACCCCTTCGCAAGCGATTTGCGCGTTTCCCTTGCGTTTTAGGGCAAAACGCTCGTCGCGATCGCAAATCTTGAACGAAGTGGAACTCAAAAAGTCTGATCTACAACGTGGGCAGGTCTGTTTCGCGATATTTGGACGGGGGTGGCCGGGAGGGGGGGTTTGTCGCATGGTTGGCCCCGACAGGTCGTAGCTCCTAAAGCGTTGGGCGCAGTGCAAAACTTCCTACGGCGGAGTTGTAGAGCGGAAGATTTCCAAGAAATGCAGCCCTTACCCCACCCCGTAGCTTCAAAAATAAGGGAGATATCGAGGATTTACCATTTTCAACTTTTCCTAAAAATCAATTTCAGCAATTTCTCAGTTTTTCTGTGGAAACCAACCACGACCCCTTCGCAAGCGATTTGCGCGTTTCCCTTGCGTTTTAGGGCAAAACGCTCGTCGCGATCGCAAATCTTGAACGAAGTGGAACTCAAAAAGTCTGATCTACAACGTGGGCAGGTCTGTTTCGCGATATTTGGACGGGGGTGGCCGGGAGGGGGGGTTTGTCGCATGGTTGGCCCCGACAGGTCGTAGCTCCTAAAGCGTTGGGCGCAGTGCAAAACTTCCTACGGCGGAGTTGTAGAGCGGAAGATTTCCAAGAAATGCAGCCCTTACCCCACCCCGTAGCTTCAAAAATAAGGGAGATATCGAGGATTTACCATTTTCAACTTTTCCTAAAAATCAATTTCAGCAATTTCTCAGTTTTTCTGTGGAAACCAACCACGACCCCTTCGCAAGCGATTTGCGCGTTTCCCTTGCGTTTTAGGGCAAAACGCTCGTCGCGATCGCAAATCTTGAACGAAGTGGAACTCAAAAAGTCTGATCTACAACGTGGGCAGGTCTGTTTCGCGATATTTGGACCGGGGTGGCCGGGAGTGGGGGTTTGTCGCATGGTTGGCCCCGACAGTTCGTAGCTCCTAAAGCGTTGGGTGCAGAGCAAAACTTCCTACAGCGGAGTTGTAGAGCGGAAGATTTCCAAGAAATGCCGCCCTTACCCCACCCCGTAGCTTCAAAAATAAGGAAGATATTTTTCGATTTTCAACTCTTCATCAAATCGGCAACAGGCTACAGACCCCATCGAGCAAAGTAGCAAACAGAAATAAATAAAACACAAGTTAAATAATTTTTTTGTTTATTATTCACATCTAAAGCTGATCTTGTATTTCTTTTGTTTTATTTCTTTTCTCTTTTTTGTTTTAATATTACTTTTTGTTTTCCTTACAATAAATTTTAATAATTTTAATTAATTCTATTTATGATTAATTTCTTTACCGATAGTATTTTCTTTTTATGTTATTTTTCTTTTGTGTATAATTTTTTACTACAAGAATTGTAATTTGTTTTTAATAAAATTATCTGATTTTACTCGAATTTTATTTGTTTTGTTTTCGTATATAAACCATAATTTATTTATAAATTTGAACATCATTTTGTTTTTCGTTTCGGATAATGAAGAAATTATGAGAACACAAGAAGGGACAGATATACATAACAGAATAGATTAACAGCGAGAGAAATAAAACTCCCAAGGAATTTTCGTTTGAGGTTTGATGGAGTGGTCACTTACTAGGTAAACAAAGAGAACTTAGTCAATTTTGGCAGAATTGTAAAAACTTGGAGTAGAAACTAGAAACTGAAATCCATAGTCTCTGTTACATATGTTTTTAAAGGGACGTTGTCTAAAAATACAATTTTATACAAACGCGGCATTGGATTTATTTATTGTTCTGCTTAGTCATAGTATACATCGCTGACTGCTCTCTGCTTGACGTCGTCTCACGCGGCGTTTAGAACGCGACGCAAAAAAACACTCTCTGTTTGACAGCCCATTGACCGAAGCGTAGCCGCTCTGTTCTGTCGTACATCACTTAACTAAACAAGCAAAGTAAAGAACGATCGAAACACGTACGAGTCCTTGAACTCGGAGAAAATGTGAAAAATAAAAACCGAGACAGCACTTAGGTCTTACCATTCATCAGTCAAAACAAAAGGGTGAGCACATGTCTGCATTCGTGTCGCAGTGCAAAGCCGTCCAAATACGACTGTCTGTAATCAACCATTTATGCTTTGCGTGTCATATTTTTGCCCATGAATGACATACAGTCCTTATTGACGACTCTGAACAGCGCGACGAGTAGCTTTTTCGAATTTAAACTCTGCCTAGAGGTGATGCGACAAATAAGGTTTCGCGCACTTTGCTTAGAAGCGAACCTTTGCCAGCTTGCTTATTGCCGAACCATGGAAAGAACCGTAAGTGTTTCTTTTTCAAACTCTCCAACCGCGCAGCTTTGCATTGCTTTAGTTTTGTTTGATTGTTAATGTATCCTTTTTTTAATGTCGACGATATTTTACAAAGAGAGGAGCATACACTCAATTTTATCAACATTATCTTCAATAGTAGTAGTAGTATGTAGTTGTAGACTTTAGTAATGTTCACTTTTTTCTTTTATTCGTAATTATAGTATGTACGCTTTTTATTATTATTATCATAAATATATTTATATACGTGTGTTTATAAATGAGAAAGGAAACAAATAAAAACCTTGATGTGTTTGCATTTATATTATATATATATATGTGTATATATTTTTTAGGAAAAAGTAAATTCCTTATATAAATCTTAAATTGTTTTTTAATATTTCTAAATTTTACTCAATACATATTTTTGTTTTTTTTTATTAATTTTTTTCCTTTTTTACACGTGAGAGAATTTTTGTTTTAGTTTTTATTTTAAACACAAGAATAAACTTAAAAAAAAAAACGATTGTTTTATAGTTATATATGTATATAAAAAAAAAGATAAAATTCATTACAATTATAATTAGCGCAAAGTATTATGCGTAAATCGTGTTTTAGTTTAGCTATTACTTCAAAAACTTATTTAATATTTGATTGAATAACATTCAAATGCCATGCGCGCATTTGTTTATAAAATTATTTTATACTCATACTTATGTGTAGATAACTGCGTTCTTTTTTTTAAATTTAATTACTTGCTTTGTATTTTTGCTTGTGATTTCAATTATTTTATTCATTTTTTATAAAAAAATAATTACATATTTACTTTATACATTATGTTTTGGGGTTTTGTGTTTTTTTTTTTTTTTTTTCAAAAAATTGTTACTCGTCAACTTTTACTTAATATAAACTTACTACGTTTTTTTGTAAATATACAAGATAGTTGATATAATCCTACTAACGATACTAAATTAAATAACGATTTTAGAAAGGATGTTTCTTTTTTTCTTTAACATAGTTATTCTGTCTGTCTGTGTCTGTTAGAATAATTTTTTTAATTTAGTTATTAGCGAATAGACAGGATCTCTTTTCTTACAGTTATTTAATGAAATATTTACAAAGATTTGTAGTCATTTTGTTTGTTTACATGTCTAAAAATATTAGTAGAACTATGTGCTATAGTTAATGGTTTCTCTTTTATTGATTTTGTGTCTGTTTTCTTTTTAATAAAAATGGGAAAACGCTTATTTTTGTTTAATGTGAATTTTAGGTGTATATCTAGTTTAATTCCTAAAACATTTATATATATATATATATTTAAAGAAATGATTTGAATTGTATAAAGCTCTCTCCGAGTTAGAGTTTTTTTTTTGTTTTTGTTTTCTTACAAAATAGTTGTATTAATTAGTATTCATAATTACAGTCACAAGTTAAGATTGAAAACAATTGAATACATTATCATCATCCTTATCCCAGTTGGAGTACCTTATGTTGTTGGTTTTTGCATGTATGGTGTGTGTTTGGTGTTTTTATCGCATGATAAAAACCCTTGATGAAGTTGCGTCGCTGTTAAGGGGTGGCGGCACGTGGTGTTTTTACTTCATGTAGGGGTTTTTATCACTAAGCTGATCTCATTTGGTCGGTCCAGGCGGGAATGGGTTTATCACAGCTACGGCGGCAGCCTGTTGGCTAGCTAAAACGGCTGCTGTAAGATAAAAAGAGGAGGAGAAACTCATTAGAAACTAGAAATTTGAACTAAGATCGAATTTACTGACGATAAGTGCAAGGAATCTACGAACTATCTCAACGTTTGGGGCAAATTTAAAAAGCTGTAATATTTGAAGACTTGACGGTTGAATGTTGTAGAAACAAGGTAAGAACTGACGTCAAACTGACGATCTGTTTTAACTGTGACTACGTTGCAAATAACCAAAAGCCTCCGATAAGGATGATTCTACAGCTGATTACCCTGGTGCTAAATCGTCTCCTCCGTGATCGCATAATTCTTCACGTAAAAACGAGCATTCTGGGGCCAAACTATATCGTTTTTACGTGACGAGTTATGTGATCACGGAAGTGACGTACGAAATTAGGCCGACATTCGGCTCTAGACGAGCAATACACGGATTGTTAGGAGGTCGCGTGCAGACAAACAATAAGGAGATGGTTCAGACTGGTAAAATTCAGATTTTACTGATATTCACGAAGAAGGGTGAAGAGCTGTGACTATGAAGATCGCAACAAAGAGCAGAAGCAGTGCTTAATCGAACGCTGATTGTTTCGTTTGCAACAAGTTTTGAAGAACGTGTTGGGGGCGCCTGCATGACACAACATCTGGAAACGGACTTAGCCCAATTGACTTTACTTAGGTGCGAAACGTCACGGTTTTCTCACCAGTATATATAAGGGAACGGTACGGTCTTCTGATTATCGAAAGGTCAATCAAATTGATAAAATTATAATCGACGTAAGGCAAGCCCACGTCCGAACCTTTCAAGTTGCCAACATCGACTCGGATGTTATCGCAAGAGACCGCTAGAGTCTTCCCCTAACGCGTATCCCGCAATCTTTCAACCGCTCCTACGCCGCCAGCATCAAGTGCCGAAAACCTGTACGAAACTCCTGGCTTGGTGAAGATGACCGGCAAAGACATGGGAACAGTAGCAGCTTTCATGATCACACGATGCTCCGGTGAGAGTAAAAAAAAAAACTAGGATCTCTATAGAACCGGGACAACAGGAATATATAACATTGAAAATAGTTCTATATAAGGGGTATTTCAAAAGTATAAAGATTTCAAAGTCACAGGACACTAAGTTCGAATTCATCATCATCCAATGACATAACAGAAGACTTTATTGACTAATCTACTGTATTTAAACGAAATAAAGAAACATACATCACGGTTTTTGTTGAGCGCGTCACACATTTAACTGAGGCAATTTAAAGCTAAAGCTCACCTCCATAGGGCGCCGGGTACATAGGATAGCCAAGTCCCACGTGCGTGTGATGGTGTGTGTGCACGTGTCTTTGCGGTGGTGGACTTCGACTGTCGGCTGGATTACCACCGCCACTGCCCGGTATTCCGCCAACGGAAACACCACCGGGTCCTTGCTGCTGTTTACCCAGCAGCGGGTCAACCACCATCGATTTGTTGTTATCACCTTTTTGTGGCGGTCCCAGGCCACCACCACCACTCAGGCCTGGAGGCATTGAGTTTGAGGGTGGCTGCAGGTTTAATGGAACCGACGGATTTGCCGATGGAATTCCAAGTACTGAATTGGGTCCTCCCGTGACGGGATTATTGCCAGGCGAGGGTCCCATATTGACTGGACCGCCCGGTCCTCCGGGTGGCAGACCACCTCCACCACCACCGCCGCCCTGTTGCGACACATTCGGACTAGAGACGCTGACTTTGACGTTGCCACTGGTTGGACTCTTGAGCGCACGCTCGCTTAGCTCGTGTATCTTGTGCGTAGTAGTGTAATACTGGCTGGCGGCATGATGCAAGGCATCCAAAGCCTTAGTACCGGGATTTCTTGAGAGATCTTCGGGAGCGTGATAGCGCGCCATCGGCAGGTGGTACGGAGGTGTGTTGTACGGTGTGGCTGACATCAAAACGTTGCGATACATTTGGTGGCTGGCCTCATAGCCAAATGGCCCCGGACTGATGTACGATGGATGTAAGAAGTACTGCGATGTCGGCGGCGGCGGAGGCCCCTGGGTCTCCATTGTTGGCTTTTGGCCTTCTTGCTTAATCTTAACGTCCTTTTCATCCTTGGAAGAATCTTTGATCAGATTTGTCGCCTTCTGTCCCATCGAGCTAGAGGAAGAACTTGACTTGGAACTCTTTTGTGATTGACTGCTTGAATTTTGTTGCTGCTGCTGTTGTTGTTGTTGTTGCTGCTGCTGCTGCTGCTGCTGTTGTTGTTGTTGCTGCTGCTGTTGCGCCTGTTGCTGAGCTTGCATTTGCTGCGATTGTTGGTGGTGCATCTGCTGTTGCTGAGCTGACATTGGCATGTCGTCTGGTTTCATTTGGGAACCTGGTGGCGGTTGGGGCATTCCAGGTTGGGTAGGTTGCATGCCTGGATTATTACGCCGCTGCTCGGAGAAGATGTAATATCTGGAAGGAATTTTGCATGAAATTTGGGACCTACACACATTAAGAAAAAGTTTTTACCTCCTTAGCTCCTCTTCGCGTGAGAGATGCTGCGAATGCTGCTGAGACAGACCGAGCTGGTGGCGCTGGTACATGCTCGGATATCCGAGCGATTGAACTGGAAGGTCCTTCGGGTGCATCGGATGACTATTCGCCTCCTGTTTGATCTCCTTCGACATTGGTTCGCTCTTAATCAGTTTCGACGACATCATCTGGAGGAGATACTCAGTTTACAGGAGTGCCAGACAAAAATTATAGAATCTCTTACCTGCGCCGACAGCTTGGCATTCTCATGGGGACTCTGACTCTCCTTAATACGATCGTCCTTCAGAGTTGGGGGAGGATTCTGCAGAGCATGACCGAGCTTGTTCTCGTCGGATACCATCGACACGGGACCATAGTTTGGTTCGAAGGGGCATCCTGGTGGCGGTAAATAGCTGTGGATACTAAAAAAATTCATCGGTCAGACACATTTGAGCCAATCTAACAATAAAATCCTTACTTGAACGGGTAGAAGTGCGACATTGGCTTCGCCGGTGGGGGATTTGATAGGGAAGCAGGTCCACTGCCTGGGGCACCACTAGACACCGGATTTCCTCCGCCACTGTTCATGCTCATTCCAGAACCGACATTTGGACCAATGTCCTTGTTGTTCTGTTCCTGCTGCTGTTGTTGTTGCTGATGTTGCTGCTGCTGTTGTTGTGGCGAGGGCTTCGTCATCAGATCGAGCGGCGGATCTTTATTCTTACTGTACTCAATCTGTGGCGATTGCGGCATTGGTACAGACGGCTGTCCAGGCGGTCCGTGAGGACCTTTAGCTTGCTGATGCTCTGATGGAACCATATATTGCTGCTGTGAGTAGAACTGATACATTCCGTAACCACTTAGTGGAGGAATTGGCGGTGGTGCACCTTCCTGAGGCTTTTTGATATCAACAACGTGCTTAGGAGCTTGCGATTTATCTGCGGAAAATTGATTGTGGTCACAGAACCCTTGAAATTGCCTTTAAACCTACCTATCATCTCTGTGTCTACAACCGGTGTAGAATCGTCAGATATGTCACTATACGCTGGACTTTGTACATCGTCTCTGGACATGGAGTTGTCGAAGTCGCCTGGTAGCGGCGATTTGCGGTTCTTCTTCTGTTTGCCGAATACCTGCGATTTGCTCAGTGGAATGCCTGAAGGAGGACACAACTCTTGACATCGCTGTGGTAAGTAGAAAACCTTTTCGTTCTTACCTTGTTGAGATGCCTGTTGAGGTCCACCTGGATAGCCAGGTTGGTGAGCCGGTTCTGGTGTGCCTGGTGGTCCCGATTGTGGTGCCATTGCGGCGGTTGGTGTTGGCCTTAGCGGACTCTGTCCTGGCAGGACATTAGGGTTGCCCTGAGCATTATCTGTCTGTGGACCGAATCGGAGGACTCCTGGTTTAACTAAAACGGAAAGAGACATTAAATGAGCGTTGGTTTCAGTCAGAAACCACTTCATCTTACTTGGGCCAGTGTGCATCTGCTGCTGCTGCGGCGACTGCTGCTGTGATTGCCCTACCTCGCCGATCATCTGATTCACCATTGAATGCTGCTGATGCTGTGACAGCGCCTGTCCGGAAATACCAGCCGTAATACTTCCCCCAGGGATGGCGTGCTGCGGTGGCAATTGGGACATAGGAGGCATTCCCGCCAGAGGCTGATTTGATACGCTAATCGACGGCGCTGATGTCTGCGAAGCGTTGAGGATTCCACTACCACTGATGCTCACTGAGACTACCGGTGAGGGAACCGATGGCACGCTTATTATTGGAGGCTGCACCGCCACACTGCCGGAGGATGGTAACGAGACAGGTGCAGCTGCCAACGCGGGAGGTGCTTGCACTTGAGAGGCAGAGGGCGGCGTTGACGGCACGACAGCTGCTGGTGACGGAGGCGCACCACTTGTAGGATGTACCGCACCGTTAGGTGTTGGCGGCGCAATGGTAGGCGTCGCCGGAGCCATTCCACTTGCTTCTGTAGCCGTAACTGCGGTCGGAGTTAACGCTGGCTGAGGAGTACTTGCAGGAGCCGGTGACGGTGTTGTCGGAGGCGCTGAACGCACCGGTGACTCTGGAAGCTGTAGGGAATCCTCGTCCATCGAACCTGATCCATGCGCATGACTCTGGTGGTAGCGCAGGCCGTTGGCATGTTTATACTTCTTGCTGCAGTCTTGTTCCGGGCATTCAAGCAGCACCGGAGAGATCGCGCACGGCGAAGCAGTCTTACATTTCTTCGTAGAGATTTGAACATTTAACCCGGTCACCGGGTTAACGAGACTCTGTGGCTGCGCACCAACCAGCCCAACGCCTAGAGCAGGAATTTGAATTCCACTGGCGTTGGCCAAAATTGGATTTGTTCCATTGCTGCTGGTAATGCTAGAACCACCACTGCCACCACTACCGGATTCGCCATTCACTGGGGATGGACTCTCGTCTTTGGATTTGAGCTTCTCTGGCCGCGGTGGCAGGAAAGCGGTCGGCGAAGTTGATGGTGTATTGGTGGAGTTAGCGTTCGATGACGTCGACGACGATGATGACGACGACGAGGATGCAGTGCTATTTGTCGCCGTGTTAGTGGTTGTTGCAGCACCGGCTGTGGTGACTGTACGACCGCCACGACCTTTTGTACCGCCATTGCGAAGTTTGGAATGAACCTGTGGAGGAAATAAAAACCGCTGGTTAGTTAGGGGGAAGCTTTGCGAGAAGGAGATGTTACTCAAGACTCACAGAGCTTCGGGTCTCGGTGAAGTTGCTGAGATCCGGCGTGAGGGCGGCGCTGCGTCCGCGCTTGCCGCGTCCTTTTGGGGTTCGCGAGTCAAGCTCTTCAGTTGGTGAATCACAGAATCTGTAAAAAGACAAATTGTTTAATTTCCCATGCAGTTACTTTTCACAAATGATTAACTCACCTGGGAGGAGCCCAATCGTGCCTAGTGCAATCCAGCAGTGTGCCGACGTACGTCTTGCCACGCCACGTGACATTAACTACAAGCACTCCGCCTTCGGTCTCGTGCCATACGATGCCTTCGAGTGTTACTGATGTGCCGGGCTCACAGGGTCCCAGGCAATCTGGTTCGGTGATCGTACCCACCGATGTGCCGACACAGATGTCGATCATGTCCTTAGTATCGCATTTGGCACGTTTTGCCGGTGGACTCTTGGTTCCATCATCAGCGGCCGCCGCAGCTGCTGCGGCTGAATTCGCTGACACTGAAATCGTATGGTGAACTGTGGCTGAGATCATCCCAGGCGCTGTCGCTGACGTTGACTTGCCGTTAGCGTTGGGATTGCCAGAGGAGTTGCTGCCACAGTTTCCACTGGAATTAGTTTGTGCAGCTGAATTGCTATAGGATGACGACCCCACCGCCGCAGAGGTGGAGTTCGACAACTGTGAGGTACTTCCACCCATGAGAGCACCCGATGACATTTTTCCTCCGTCCTTCGGCGGTCCGGGGGCATTCGGCGCTCCAGTACTCGAACTTTGCGCATTGCCGGCGCCGCTGTTTGACGATGGTGTGAACACTCCAGGGGGAATATTTGAATTAGAGTTGACCGTTGAGCCAGCATTGCCACTGGATGCCAGGGAGTTGCAGTTGTTGCCACTGTTCGTGCTCATTCTCTGCGTTAGTGGCATTGTGTCCAAGCAATTACTGCCTGTTCGGTTACGAATGCAAGACATATTTGTGCACGGCCCCTGAAGACTACCCATCTCATGTCCACAAGTGCAGGATGATGCTGAGGAACCACCTCCCGCCGATCCTCCTCCCACTGACGCTGAGGATGAATTCACCGATGCGGACAATGTTGACGTCGATGTGGAGTTGGAGGAGCGATCATTCGACGAGTTATTACTGCTACCATGGGAGTTGGAGGAACTGTTAGCATTACTATTGCTGTTACTTCCACCACTATTGCCAGTGCCATGATCGGATTTATCCCGAGAGTGTGGCGTTTTGTCTTTCGTCTTTTCACGACGATGACCACTACTGCCACGTTTGGTGCCCTGCTGAGCAGGTACCAGTTGCACTGCAGGCGGTTGATTGCTCTGATTTTGGGAACCACTGCTTCCACTGCCTCCTCCACTTCCGCCAATACCACCGCTGCTACTGTTTTGATTATTGCTGCCGCCGCTGTGCTTCTTGCCAGACGACGACGAAGAGGAAGACGATGAGGATGACGATGATGACGATGAGGATGACTGCGATGTGGAATTATTGCCTGGCGAGGCGTCTTCCAGACTCGATGAATTGCCGTTCTGTTCGGCCTTGACGATCTCGTGCTTCGCCTCTGAGGTCTTTGTACCGGGTTTTGTTCGTTTGATTTTCATTTTTAATCCTTTGTCCAATGTTGCCTGATGGTCAATTGACATTTTTGTGGCTGATTTTCCAGCCCCTTGTCCACCGCTCGGCTGTGATGACATGCTGTTCGCTTGTGCTTGTTGGGATTGCGATGCAACAATCGATGACGACGTCAATAGCTTATTGCTACCGGTGCCACCAAATGTATTCGCTCCGGCTGACTGATTCACCAGATTCCCTCCTTTCGAGAATCCGGCAAATGTCGAAGTCGCTAGCGAGGACGAGCTACCGCCGCCACTGAGTGACTTACTGTTTAGCTGTGCCACCAGCGATGGTTGCTGCAGCTTCAGACTTTTACTACTACTGTTAGACTTTTTCTCCTTGCCCGACCCACTGATGAGAGTATTCCGTAACTGGGACAGGGTATTGTTGTGTTTTCCAAATTGCGGTGGAAACACCGACGCTGCGGATGACGATGTACCTGACAATGTTGCGTTCGCAGATGATGCAGTTGATAATGAAGAAGAAATTGACGACAACGCACTTGGTGCCTTCGTTGTCGCATTTAAATTACCTGCGCCTGCTGCTGGTATCACCGTTGTTGATGATAAATTGTTTGGTATCACAGAAGCAGTAGTTACTCCACTACCACCACCACCCGAAGAAGAAGAAGAAGTATTACCCGCTGCTGCTGCTGCGGCTGCCGCTGTTGACGAAGACTTTTCAATGTCAGCGTCCAAGTCGATTATTAATTCTGGAATTCCGCAAACGTCCCACTCGTCTTCGTATTCAAAATTTGTATCTTTTGATTCACTGCTCGACGCCGATGAGGATGTACCCGATGATGAGGTCGATGAGGCTGACGATGATGACGTCGAAGACGACGATGAGGATGACGTCGATGACGAGGACGTTGTTGCTGAAGATTGCGAGGACAGCGATGCAATTTGTGCTACTGCCGCCCCCTTTTGTTGTTGTTTTATTGGTGTTGTTGGCGTTATTATATTATTGCTTATTTTACTACCCGCAGTATTTGCTACACTATTCGTTTGTTTTAGATTCGCTGTGCTCACAGCTGATGTTGCAGGATTTTGCAAATTATAGTTCAATTTATTATTATTGTTCAATTGTGTTGAACCACTACCACTCGATTGTTTATTGCTTTCCGTTGCTAAGCTGTTAACGGCCACCTGGAATGAGAAAAAAGTAATGATATGGCATCAGTGAATGCAACTAAAATATAGATAGCTGTAGAAGAAGAAAACAAGGCTTGGTAACTCCCCCTTTTGTGGATTAAAACAGTAGGTTCCTGGCCCATTCTTTCTCTGAAAATCAAATCAAGTCTGTAAGCTTGAGAGGAACAATGAAAATCGCACTTACTTACTGGAGAGCCACCTGAAAATATCGTTATCTTTGAGTTCATACAGGCAAATCACACAGGCCTTTTTGTCCATTAATCATGATCGAAGGCCAGTGGAAACACTGTCAACGTGTCTTTAGAAATCCTGCAACTTATGTGCTGCATTTTATCTGCGAACACGAAACCTCTGGTTTGACTAACAAGGACATTTGGCAATATCGGAGTCATAAAAAGCGGTGCTGTGAAGAAGAACGAAAGCTTACGAGCTCCACGACAAAGACATAAGTTTCTCCGCAAGAGTAAGACAGAGCGTCAAAAGCATTTGACCAGAGATATTAAGAGACTATGCTCTAGAAACAATGCACGGAATGTGTTTGCTAGTCAACGGGCCTCTATTAAGATAGACTCGAAAACCTTGGTCCGAGGCAGAGGAAGAGTCTAAAAGGATAATAGCCAGAAATCCAACACAACGACACGTCGGCGTTGTAAGTGCCCTTAAATCGGAGTACCACCGACGCATGTTATACATTGGAACATTTTCAAAGATCAGCTTTAAGGGAAATGGGTGACTGACAAGCGGTGAGTTGATTCGACTATGAGCGCAATATAAAAGACAGTTCAAACGATTTCTTCATCTTATTTATGCAAGTAATGCTGGATCAACTGCATGAAAATACTTAATTCGTACTTCCCCGGCCAAGAAATGAAAGCGCTTATCAAAAGTGTTTTGCCCATCAAAACACTCGTAAATATTAAAACCTACCCCTCAGGCACATCCGTCGCGATTGTTCAAAAAGTCAAAATGTCCATTTGAGATTTGTCTAAGATTTCATTAACACGTTTTTATCAAAAGCAAATCCAAAAAAACCAAACCATACGCCAAATATACACGCTTCCACATTTTGTTTCACTATTTACCTTGCTATTTTCCATCCAGAATAAACAACACCGTAATAAATAAATTTATCCAACGCATCACATTTAATTCAAAATTTCTTCTAAAACACAGAAATCACA
Source organism: Matsumyia berberina (assembly GCA_917880715.2). Classification (NCBI taxonomy): domain Eukaryota; kingdom Metazoa; phylum Arthropoda; class Insecta; order Diptera; family Syrphidae; genus Matsumyia; species Matsumyia berberina. Next base: position 124,341,528 of record OU862870.1, read on the forward strand.
GCAGAGTTATTCTACCATGGGAAGGGAACCCCCATTGTTTGGAAAATATTTTTTTCTTCCACCATTCGTCGCATGTAGCCGATGCCACTCTGCATTTAATTGTATTGTCCGCCGGCTATGGCCGGTTATCGGTGGAGAATTATCATTCTCAAAATATTCCGACTTATTTCTTTATATTTTTCACAGAGTAAAGAAAAAAAAAACAAATTGAAAATATGAAAACTTAAATAAATACACAATAACATAGGATATCGTTTTGATTACAAAAATTTCTACATGACGTTCGAAAAAAAAAAAGAAAACTATTCACGATGGTAATTTTTTTCAAAATGACGCATTTTTTGACAGATGCGTGTTTTACTTTGGGTTAGTTTTGTTTGTCAGCTGCTTGCACACACCACACCACTCTCTTTCTCTTTCTCTACTGTTTGTTCGCTTCGCTCGTGGTGTTTGATAGTGGTGGTGGTTGAAGGAAAATCCTTAATTTGTTCTACCATTTTGAAAAGGATGCGTTCAAAGAGTAGATATAATTTTAAAAATGAATATTTCTTAAAAGGTAAGAAATTTTTAAAGTTAAAGAAAAAACTGATTGAAGGGATTTTACTATTAAATGAAACTACCTCTTTTATTATCTGTACAATAACCGAAAGCTAGTGTTATTTTACTATTAATATTATAATTTATTATATGTTAATAAAGTTTAATAATAATAATAATAATAATATTATCTGTACAAAGATATGTACATAATATGTAGATGAATTTGTACATATTTCGGAGGGCTTGGGCTACAATTGGTCAGAAAACTATCGGTTGTTTTAAACTTGGCTGGAATCAGTAGAGCAACAAATTAAGTTCCTCCTTAAGTGCTTGACCTTGGTAAGACTTCTGAGCCTTTGTTCCTGCAGTCACATTCCGTTATTACCATGATCGTGCGCTTCTTAACTTTTAATTTTGTCCTTCTGAAAAGATGCTGTTCGTCCTTTCCCTTCTGCTTATAGAGTTCGCGAGGATCTCTGGTCCTTCCATACAGCGTTGCTCTGAATTCCCTCTTTGTCGCTGTATGTACTCTCTGGCATTCTTCATCAACCAGAGAATTCCAGCACATAAGAAATAGAATCTCTGATGCCTCTTTACCACTGGTATTCAATACTTGATGATGGTAGCATAGTATGTACCTCTGGAGATGAAAGAATACTCAATCGAAAAAGACTCTGGCGATCTCTTGCAATTGTAGTCATCCGACTTCAAATATACTCACAGTATAGGGTTGTTCAGGATATTCGCAGTCGTACGCTATCTACAAGGCAGGAAGAGTATTATGCGTGGATCGCAATGTGCTCAACCTGGTTGATTGATCAAGAAACCTCCATATCCATTACTTAGGATCCATATCCCTAGATGCGGGAACCGCGTTTTAACAATGTTTGGTCTCTGCCTCCCTTTTCTTGTTAGCTACCACCAACAATTTTTCAAAGAGGTTAAACCCTTTCTCAGAAAGGGACTTCATAGCGTGGAGATAAGAGTAGTAGAGAGTGGTTGGTTTTTGAAAAGTTGTGGACCTTTGTGTGCTCTTGAATGAACATGTCTATACTTTGAACACATTCTTGTGACCCTACATTACATTAAATGACTTGGCTCTCCAACGCATTGCAATTTCTTTCGGAATTATTTTTGAAAGTCTAATGTTCGAGTTTATACCATTTCATTATTTTATACTATTTTCATTAGTCCTGCGACTGGAATGGATAAAGCAGCAGTCTAAAGTTGGTCTATTCTTATCTGATATTTCATTCCTTTGTGTGTCAATGCGCCACAAGTATTCTAGGGCGTCACTTGAATCTGCAAAGGCCTTCATTTATGGCACAATGGTGACATCTACACTCCTGGTATACAATCTACAAGGCTTTGTTTCTATATCTAGTTTTCTAAGGTGTTCCTGTATGATATTCCACTGTAGTTGGATGCCCACTTTAACAGGTAACGTAGTCAGATAAATTTGTAAAAGTAGGTAGCAACTTCTTGGTAATTTCATTGACCGTGTTAAAAATAATCAATAAAAAGCTAACTCCAGAGCGAGGAATAGCCCTCTCGGGCTTCTCGGAACAATTCATGTTGCGCGTGTTACATTTTGCACGAATGGAAGGGAGCTACGACGAAGTTAGCACTATTAATTGCAACTACAGCTTAACTTTCATTTAAATTTCAACGCCGCATTTTTCTTCTAAGAAAAAACAATTTAGATATTCTCCCTCATCTTTCCCGGTTTTAATAGCAAAAGATTAAAATAGACTCCTCCTAATCCCACCTAGACCTTCTTTCGCATCGCATTTTGTAAGCAGGTACCCAAAGCTGTTCTCATTAAATGATTAACATCAATAAAACATGCAAGCAAGTAAAATTACCCTACATGTGGTATTTACGTTACTTTACAGATAATTAGCATTCCTGCGTAGATACACATTCTCCTTGCGGTTCTGGGAAGACATTAGGTTTTCCGGAAATAACTTGAAAAACTACGTCATCAAATCACGACGAAGTCAGAGAATTCCTCCTCATAAACGAAATCATTTACTTAGCCGCGCTCCGAATAGAGCTGCTTCCGATTCCCCTCGCAGAATCATAAAAATGTAACTCGTTTCCCTTTTGCACAATACCTAAATTTTTTTCCCACTTCTAATACGTCCCGAAAACTAACACTTTATAACGAAGGGGGCCTCGTCTGATTTCGTCCCTATACTTACCGTAAAATGTTATGCGGAAAAAAAGCATTGTCCTCGTTTTCACTCAACTGATTTTAGTCCCGGATTTCGCTTCCCTTGTTTTACACCCCATTTACGATTTTGGCATTAAAACCACTTTATGGAAAAATGAGAGACAGAAAAAAAAACCTTTTGTTGAAAAGTGCTGTCGAAATGTAGGGTTTTCGTTTGGAAACTAAGAGGGGATTCAGGACACACGATACAATGCAGAGGAAAGGGATTCCATGACTGCGAGTAAGGTCGACGACAACAATTGTCACGTTTGGTAATTGAACCGAATATAAGGCAAGGGGTGTGTATATTTTTTGTTTTCATAGCGTAAACCGAAAAACCGGACCGTTGTCCTTTAAACCCTCGAAAAAAGTTGTTTCTGTTGAAAGTACTTAAATAGGGTAATCAAAATTAAAAAAAAAAACACAAGATTTCAGACAATTTATCAATAAGATGACTTGTACCATTTTCTGATTGATTTGGGAAGGTGCCATGTTTCACAGGAAGCTTAGCGGTTGGTTGATGAATTTCAATAGGAGGTGTGTGATTTGTTTTTCCAATAAAACGCTAAATAGTTAAAAAATTTGAAGTTTATTGGCTTAATTATAAAGTTTAAACATGGAAATTGTGTTCGGAATACAATGCCAGGCAAATGCACTTTTTGGCTTCTTTAGCATGAGACTATTGTTTTGTGGAAGTTTCCATCACTTTTTGGCGTAATTGTGGCTCTATTTTTGCGACACCCGCTCGGATTTGATCTTCGACCTTTTTAATCGTTTGTGGATCGTTTAAAAAAACCGTCCGATAAAGTAAGAAATCCAAGGGCGTCAAGTCCTAAAATTTGAAGCGACCACACAGTGTCACCAAAGTCAGAAATGACAGTCTAAGACACTCAAATCGCAAAATCACATATCGCCTATGTAAGTTTAGGCTAAGAGGCTTAAAATGGAGTCAGCGACAATGGCACTAATTGAAATCCAGCTGCTTGAAGCCACTGATCTTAGATAATGTTTTTCTTTAAGCTTTGTCAATCACTTTGAGTTATCTTAAGTAAAACCATCCCCTTAATGATCGTCAGTCTGTTTTTGGGAAGTAATGTTCCACAAAGGACCTAATGGTGGAAAACCAATGCATTCATCGGAACGGCAGAATACCCCTAGTCGCTGTAGATGATTCCAAAACCATCAATGGAGTTTGGCATCGCGTTCTCATCAAGCCTATGTTGTCGGTAAGTAATAGATACAGGATGTATCAGATGGATGTGCTCCTACCCCCAACATATGCTGGTATCCATAGGACTTGGTCCACCCTCAGACATTTGTTTTTAATATTTTCAATGACCTTCTCTCTCGTACTTGCAATCAATTCCATTTCTTTGCGGATGACAGCACACTTGATTCCACGAATTCATGTCGTAGAATTCTTAAGATAGCAAATGTCAGCCCTGGTATTGATGCAATCATCAATTGGGTTTTCAAAAACAGAGTCGAGGTCAATGTCGCCGAAACCTAGTGCTGCCTTCTGTCTCTGAAGTGGAAGCTTTAACTGAATGGAGTTGGCATAAAGGAATCGAAGGGTCTTTTAATGCTAGGTAGCATCTTAGTAGAATTTTCTTTGACGCAGATACATATATACATATAGGCGATTGGTCGGTTTCCTAAAAATATTTAAACGATTTTCACACCCCACATACTTGATTCTTGAATATAGGTAACTCACACGTCTGGATAAGTCATTGTTGATCTTGCTGATGATTTTCAGAGGCAATTTTGCACTCTCATGGGCGATCAATCTTTCTGCAACTAAACCCTCCCTCCTATACGCCGTCTGAATGTTGGATGCTTAGAGTCCCTGTACAGATGGTTCGCACATAAGGTGCAGACACACTTAAAGGACGCAGGGTCATTGTGATATCACAGGATCTGTCACAAATCCAAAACTACACCAAGGAGTAATTGAACCAACTAGATCTATTTATGAAGCGGAAAATATATCGCATTTTTCCAATGTCGCTAAAGTCGTCGAAGATAGATGCTCCCAAATGGAGCGGAAGGCCTTCTTTTGAACAAGGGCTGGGCAGATGCAGAGGAAATGAAGAATAGTATTCCCTTTCTCATCATTCCTGCAGCTCTTACAGAAATCATTAGAGAAGAGTCCTTGCCTTTCGATATGGAGGCCTATAGGACAGCGTCCTGTGAGGATACCGATAAAAGGCTTAATTGCGAACGCTTTATCAGGACCAAACCATTGTATCGATTCTGATCTAATATGGACCAGACCTGTATGGAAATGGTTTTCCTAATTGCGTCGTTTTTGTACAGATACTTTCACGTCAACTGCTCAAACGGAGTTGGTACAAATATAGTTGTATCCTCTCTAACTTATCCTCCTCAACATTTTCTGAAATCTATAAACTGCAAAATGAACCCAATCCTTTCCTCTCCCTCTATCACTGCGTGTTCGGTTTTCACAAACTCTAAAGGATACAGTGTCAAGACTTTTTAGAAGGTTTTTAACAAAGTACCTGGGCTGTCATGAAAACTGTAGGCACTATTACGAGTCCATCGTGATCTTTGGACACGGGAAACCTACAAAAATACGGAAACCCTTAGCTCTTCCCTCAAAACACTTGAGAACTGCAGAATTGAAATATATTTTTTGTTATAACTAAGGAATCCTAGTTTCTGTAGGTTGTTGAAGAAACTCGATTACAGCTCTGACTGTTGCTTTATACAGCGATAAGTAGGATATAAGACTTCAACTGAACTAAGATTTCATTAGCCGTCACATGCTGGCTTTTTATTTTCATTGGTATCTACTGCGTACAGACATGTGACTCATGTAGAAATCGTTTTGATTTATTTTTTTCGCATGCGATAAATCTTCAACACTTTATCAGTCATTGTGACACAACTTTCTGTCATTATCTACTCGAATGTCCGTAATAAACGTCAACTATGGCATATACTGTCAGAACAAAATTCGACCAGATTGTTACACCCATAATCACAGATAACAACAAGATTAAAATTTAATTACACATATCATGGCAAAATGTTTGTAAAAATCTAAATTTAAAAAAAAAGTATTACAATTACTAACCTTATTCGGGTGGTGGCTACTATTCGCCTCACTACGTCTCATTGACTCCATGCAGACGAAAAAGATGGGGCTGCCGCACAATGCGGGCCCACAAAACTCAACACTTCGTCGTCGTTGACTACTAATTGCTCGGTGAAATAATCCAAATGTGTATTATTCTCTTTCAAGCGAAACAACAACAACGACACTAATACAGCGTTGAGCAAAAATGATGATGAATTTCCAAAATTTACGTTCTTCTCGATAAATGACGTTAGAGACTTCAAACTTTTGATGTATTTCAACTGACTCAGGATGCTGTTGTAGTTCGATCCTAACAGATGGCGGGAGACGCAGGGCCCCGGCCCTTGGGCCAAACCGTTCATTTTAAAACTGCAATAAAAAAAAAAAAACCAAACAAATATATATGTTAGTCTCTAGGTTTAATCGAAACTTAAAAAAAAATATTATCTTCTATCAATTATCTATGAAGTGCCATTCCACTTGTGGCTACAATGCGATTAATTTTATTGGTAACGTTCGCTATCTAAACAAGATCATCAAGCCGAGTTAAGTCAGCCAAGCCAAACGGTTAGCCAAGCGAGTCAAGCACTTTGTTTAATTTAATAAATCAATGGAGGGTAATCGAAACGCGATTGACACAAGTAGCACCTCGAGTAATTAATTAAACATACATATTTATTTATTTATATACGTGATATATGCAACGTTTTCCCTTTTGCTTCGCTTTGTTCTCTTTTTTCTCCACCTTATCTCTTAGTTCAACAATAAAATAAAAATAGATTAAGCACTCGACAAATTGTTTGGCTTGTAAAATCAACGCAAATATTGATTGGAGAGACGACTTGTCTTTATTGGGTAATAAAACAAAATTTTAAACGGAAGAGCGTTTAGATAAATTGTTGTTTAATAATTGTTGGACTTTGAAATTTGAAGGAGGGTGTGGCAAGACTGGTAGACAGATTTGTATATCCGACTAGCGTTGTCACTGAAACCGGGGGAAAAACCTTGACAAGGAAAGAGGTACTTTTTCTTGAAACCTAAAATCCCGATACCATTTCTGACGGATTATAATAGAAGCTGTGGGTGTTTAAGAGACTTATGCCTCCATAATTGGCACAGGTGAGGCGGTGTCAATTCTTATGGATCGGGCAAATAGTGCTAAGGCTCCAATTATCGGGCAAAATTTCGTCGGACCACACTTTACAAATGTCATCTCCTGCAGCCTACATCTCACTTCTCAGTGTGTTTGGTGCTTCAGACTGATTGAGGCTTAGATATGGCGACTTTAAACTTGTTCTGGTCTGGTGGTTGTGGTGATTAGTTGGCTTTCAGGTTGAGACTATAAGACTGCCTAACGACGGTTTATTGGATTCCATCGCCGTTTAACAGTCTCAGCCTTAAACAGGTTTTTCTCAAGTGGAGACACCTAGCACATCTGTCGCAGGCATTTCTGATGGCTTGGTGGGGACTTCTCGAAAGCTTAAGGAAACTCCATCGAGTTTTATGGATGGCTGCCGCAGTTCAACGGTGAAATTCTTCAGATTGATGGTTCTGGTTGCGACATTAGAGGATAAATGCAGAGGTACATCTGCTGCAATTATATAAAGATCGATGTTTGCACCTCGGAACGCTCGGAATATTTAGAACACAAGAGGAGAGTTTTCTTTCAATCGGAACGTTATCAATTTAGTTAATGGTTGATGTTTTGTTCCGCGACAAAGTCGATGAGACTGGTTTTCTTCCGGAGGCCGTGTAGTGCAGGTTATGTCTTCCGATGATCCTACCAAAGGTGTCATCCTTTTCGATCTTGGTGTAAATATTTCCATGGACGATTCTGCAGTCATGTTTTGGACATTGCTCGTCGAAAAGCTCGTAGAAACAATCTATGATTGCATCGTTTTTCTACTCTGTGTAGGGGCATAAGCACAAATGACGCTGATCTCAGTTGCGGAAACTGAAGATTTTTTTGCCTAAGTCTGGCTGCTCGTGGTAGCAGTTATAAAAAAATCCTGAATCCCATCCGTTCCAACGCACTTTCTGAAAAGCAGTAGCGTTCGAGGATCTCTGCTAGTTTTTTTTAGCTTCAGGCGGTCTGTTCAGAGTACGAACATTCCACGTAGCAGATTCTTGATTTGTTCTCCTTTATACGTTTGCCGAGGTCGTTATTATTCGATCACTTAATAGTTTCCTATTCATGGTGACGGCGACGCACGGCATAGTTTGGATCTTAAGCCTCTTCTTCGCGGACGATTTTTGCTTAGCCATCTTTTCCTGAGAAGATATGTAGGTCAGGTGATACGATAAAGTCGGCTTGACCAACGGTTTAGTCACTGTGTTTAAACGATATGTTTCCGCCTTCTCAGATTCCCATGTTATCCTTCAGTTTTTGAGAAACCATGGATAAAACTTTAATGGCGGACAATGGAGATTTAACACAACAAACGATCACTCAAATCACAAGAATTTTCTTGCAAATGTTGACATTGACTTCAACTTTAATTTATGAAAAGTGTTGACAAAAAAAAAGAAGAGAAATGTAATATGCATAAAATGTCAAAAAAGTGTCGTTTTCATTTCACATTTTGACGAACCGTCTGCGTTCAGTTCAGCTGTCACGAATCACTTAACCCTATCCAATGCATACGACACCGAACAGATGTTTTCACTTAACGATTTTCCACTTCGAAAATTGACATTTTCAAAATGTGAAATGTGACAGAATTGCAAATTAAAATGTAAAACTTGCCACATGTCCACAAAATATGTTAATTGACAGACACTTTCATACTTTGTGTCAACGCAACACGCATACTCACTCTCCCGATAAACATTTTGTAGGCGCGAATTAAATGTGATTACAAAATCGTTGACAAATTAACAAAACAAATATAACACCGCTATATTTAGCTTATCGAACTAGTTTACCAGTATCGCCTGCGGCGTATTAAAGAATTAATTCTTATTTATTGTTATGACCTTTAATACCTCAAAAGAGACGCCGTGCCGGTGAATGTTTTGAATCCAATTAATTTTCCATTCCATTTATATAAATCGTTTCGCCCGCGTAAAAGTTTCCATTACCATTGTGTTCTGGTACGACAGAGTTTTTTTGTTTTTTTGGGGGGTCGACCGTGCTGTCAAACGCATTAAAATTGATTGACTAGATAATTATGGCAAGTAAAAGTTATTCACCGAGAGTCTGATAAATTGTCTTAATGAGGGGTTTTTTCGATTCCCATTCGATAAGTACCAAATGCAGTATACTGTGTATCTTTTGTAGACTTTTTGTAATGTACACTTGAGGCGTGGTGAATTCAATTAACGTTGTACCTTGCTACACATGCAATTTTAAGTGGCGGCGCCATTATTTCTCGCCGGACATACTACATAAATAAGTCCGTGGCCCAAATCGTGACATAGGGTGGAACACACATTTCTTATCTAAACGTCAACTAGTAGCTAAAATTAATAGTTCACGTCAAACATGTTTTTTTTTGTTATCTTGACGTGGAAATGGTGAATTTAACAAATAAAAAACGGACACGTATTTATCTTCCATTTTTTTTTCCTGTTGTCCTCGCGATCGTCTTGGACAGAAATAAATTAAAAACAAATTATGCCAATCAAACATACTCCAGTCAATTTAATAACTTGATATACGAGAAAAACGATCGTTTAGCGGTGCTAATTCAACAACTCGCTGATTGTGTGCGTCCCTCGTTACTGATTGCGCGAGCCGACGCTATCGATATTATGTAAACACACGTTTTCAGTTACTCATGCTGGTGGGAAACATTAAAATCCAATTCTGTTGCCACAACTCGGTGTCGATTGAGCGATTGAGAAGGTTTTTTATGATCCAGGGAATTTGCGGACAAGAGCTGACACATTTAATTGCAAAAGATGACAGATAAAAGTTAATTGTCACAAAATTGTTATATGCCGGTGTAGACTGCAGATATCTGTAGAATTCGTGGAAAAGCTCACTTTGTGTCAAATAAACACGGCTTTGTAAAGGGGCGACTTTTCAGATAAGCAGTGTCAAAGTCGAGTGATATTTTGATAAGATAAACATCTCGCATGAGTTTGCCAAAATTTAACGATAATGTTTCTGCAATTTTATAACAACAAAAAAGTCTGTGAAGCCTTTATCGGCTCCTATATACACACGATATGCAACGTTATGAGTACCATGTGAACGAATATTTCGAAAGACTGGAGATTTTTTGGGGGATGGTGCGTTAATGCAGTTTTATAACTTCAAATTAAGCCCAGTTCGGCTAAGTTTATTGTTTGTTTAAAAGACATACTCTTGTCGAGGAAAAAACCCACCTACTCTACTCAAGTGACGTGTTTTCAGAAAGCACCACAGCTGTTGAGACAAGAGTTTTACTTTCCAACGAAAGTGAAGATAAGCCCTGAGGAAGGAAAACTAAAGACATTTCGCAGCAGAGTTTAGTAGCAGTTTTCTTGATTCAATCATGTAATTCGTGGTTGAATCTCCTTCTTTAAACTTAGTCAACGTAAAGGGCAAGGGATACCTTAGGATTTAATTTTCACTTGAAATCACCAAGCATATCTTCATCCGCTTACGATAGAAGCCATGCTTCAGCGCCTTAAAGACATGGTGATTTAGGCCTTATACAGTCCTTTTATTTGTTCTAGATAGGGTCTCACTACTCGCTTAAATTGCCTTCTCAGCCAATGAAACAGTAAGAGAGTCGATTTTTGCTTGATTTTTGACGAGATGTCTTTAACACAAGTAAAAGGACAACGAGGGTGGACAAAATAAATTATAACTTCGAACTTTTAGCCGTCCATTGTGACCTTTTATCTGGTTCATCGAAGTTAGGCCTTCTTCCTTGTCAACAGCCAAAACTTTGTTTTGTCTTCATCATCATCAACATTGTCACCACATTCCAATGATCCGCTTATGCCCTATGAGTGTCGTGGGTTTAGGGTGCTTTAGTGAACCCTCCACCTCTTCTGATTTTCCGCTATCGACTCTTAACCATCAGGGGCTATCCCCATATGGGTAGAGGTGAGATTTTGGACTAGGTCTAACCATTCCATCCTGGGTCTAGGTAGGTAGAGGTGGCGGTTCAACTGAACCCAATTAGCACTAGAATGTGCCTTTTTGTTACCACGACTTGTGACCTGGTTGATGATGTGTGTTGTTGAAAATGTGTGAGACAGCCGGGGGTGCCTAGATCCAACCTGTGGAATTTAGGAACCGAATTAGGTCTTGTATCCTTTTGCCCGAGATGTCGCTGAGGTCGTCGAAGAATGGTTGGTTCAGTGCACGCAGTCTGGCTTTTGCAAGTGCCGGACACTTGCAAAGGAAGTGAACGAGAGTTTCCCTCTCATTTTCATTTCCGCAACTGCGGCAGTAGGGGTTGTATGGAATACCCAGTTTGGCCGCATGGTCTCCAATTGGCCAATGCTCCATTATAGCTGCTGTTATTCTGGCGATATCAGGGCGGGTTCTGCTTAGGAGATCCCTAGTTCTTGTCGTGTCGTAGGTCGGCCATATCTTCCTTGATATGGCGCAGTTGGTTAATCTCCTCCATTCGAGATTGGCCTTCTGCAGGAAGTGTGAGTGAATTTGTCCCTTAATCACTCCTAGCGGGATGTGGACCCTTACCGCGGGTGGGCCGGGTAGAGCTGACCCCTGTCTGGCCAGCTCATTCGCACGCTCGTTACGCTGTGCCCCGGGTACCCAGAGCAGTGTGACCCTGAACCATTCGCCTAAGCGGGCAAGCTCGTTCCGGAACTCTAGCACTAGTTTGGAGGATATGGTAGCCGAGTCAATGGTCTTGATAGCGGCCTGGCTATCTATGAGGAAAGCAATGTTTTGTTTGTGTGATTTGTTACGCCCGAGTTTCATATGACAATGGCTCACTTCGCTTCATACTTTTTTGAGGTCTAATGCCGCGGTGAGATCGTTACCGACCTTGATAGAGTCGCGAGCATTCTCCATCGCCACCCTGCACAAACGGATGCTGAAACTACACATGGCTTTGTACAGATTATCTCTACAAATATTGTCATTTGCGTGATTTGGTTGATTGTCGACTTTCCCGGCCTGAATTTGCACTGAGTTTGTTTACGAAACCCTTCCGGTATTCATGAGGAGGCTGACGCCTCGGAAATGGACGCAGTTGAGGGCATTTTTTCGGGATTGGGCAAATGATGCTGAGATTCCATTTACCATGCATGAAAGAGTGGCTAACTGCTCAGCGAAGCAGGAAGGCACATATTCCGAAATTATCAAAATTATGTTCGGTGGGAGTCTACTTCCTATACCAACCAACTATGGGCATATTCCTTAGGCAGACACCAACACATATTCATCGGATCAGACACTCGTGTGACAAAATCGTAGAAATTAGTTGGTACCTGCTCTCTTCCAAGTTATCTCAAGCTGCTTTAAATCACTCGGCTAGTAAGCCTTCAGATCCAACAGCTTTTTTGGATTCTGGCTTGGGTATGATATCCTCACTTTGATTTTATTAGGTGGGCGAAATTTTAGCTATCATTGTCAAGTTGAATGGCCTACAGTCTGCAGCGAAACACCGAAATTTTCTTCTTTATCTCTACAAAGGCATTATTTGTTGTCAATAATTCCCGGTTCAGATATTTGTCGACAAGGTTTTCATTTGGAATTTCTTTTCTTTTTCAATCAATTAGGTATCAAAACATATTGAAAACCACCAAAGTCAAATGATATGTGGTCATCATGCAAAATGTCACCTCGCAACCTATATGTTCCACGCAAAACTTAGCTTTTCTTCTTCAAAGCGTGCTGTAGCTCATGTCATGACGTTTTGCTATAAAAATTCCACGCATGGCTCAAATTCCTACGTAGGTTTTTAACAACTTATTTTCGACAACAACGATCGCCGAGGGTCAAACGTCAAATGCCAACATAAATATTAAAGTAAACGCACCACATCAACCAAAAACTAAGGCTCGACAAGTTCGCCTCCTTAAATTTAATTCAAAACCTACATATGTAATGCCTTGTTTTTATAATAAATCTTCTCAAAATCAAACACACAAATATTTTACACATAGAAATAAAAAAATAAATTTTTTTTTTTGCTGGCGCCATACCAAGTTAATGTCATGCTTATTGAAAAAAGAAACACACACAACAACGAAATCAGCGAATAAAACACAAAAATGTGACAACAAAATCTAAACTCTACTCTACCATGAAAAATTTATGTGATTATAATAAGCGACAACAATAATGGCTGCTACATAATAAAAAAGAAAAAACACAAAACGCTAAAGCCTGAAGCCTCCTTGGCGGATGTGACGTACAAAATGTAGGGCATAAAAGGAAAGAAAATAAAAATTTATCGGTCACAAAGTTTGTATACTGCAAAATAGTGATTTAATCGTTTTTGTCGGTAAACACACACGTACAAGAATAAATAATATATAGGTTTCGTTTCAACAGAGTCTATTGATTGGCAGCGTAATGCCCTCGGGTAGCTATTAATTTAACTGCGGCTGTCATCTTTTTTTTTGTTTTTGCTGTCGATAAATTTACCCACAAGGATGGTTTTGATTGCTTTGTTGATTTAGCAATCACTTTTAATCCTATATAATTGGTGTTGTATCCGTACTAAGTTGATAGCATTAGCACTTGACTATGACTAGTTACCTGAACGATATGAGTGCATTCGATAAGAATAAAACTAATTGAATTGCTTTTACATTTCTCACTCAACTATGACTAGTTGAACGACGTGAACATATTTAACAGTATAGAACTCGTTGTTTTAATTAAATATTTGTTAACAACTGCTCCTGGTCTAATAAAACACGTTCCTTCTTCTAATTTTATTGTGTATTCCGAAAGATTAGAGTTAATTGCAGGCAAACGTTATCAGCGATACCATTTGAGCGTACAGAATCTTATCGAAACAATTCTCAGAACCAGTACGTATTAGATGTTGTGTCGATTGCAGAAATGTTAAAGGCACGTTTAAAAATATCATGACCCTATAAATAATTTCTAAGCTTTCTGATCGTTCCGCAAATTGTTTAATCTTGAGATTTTGATGGGTGATTTTCCGATCGCTAGCAACAATCTCAAGTGATATGTCGATCTACTTAAAAATAAAATCACGGCTTTCTTATTCAGCAAGTTAACTTAGCTTGAAGTCCGATTCCATTTGCTTATTGAATGTGGTTTATGCTTTTGTATTTGACGTAACTAACCTTTGAACCTTTCAACTAAGATGAAGCTTCAAAGGTTCCATTCATCTGTCTTCAATTTCGCTAACGCAAAAATTCAAACTCTGAACATGGCTTTTTCCAATGGATCCTTTCAGTTGCATAAATACACCCTTTCAGTTCCACAAAAATGCGCATCTTTGTGCCTAAGTACGTCTCAAAGGCGATAGCTAAACACAAAATACTATGGCGTATGTGGAACATTCCAAAATACTGTGGCGTTTGTGAAAAATTTTTACCGACTTTTGAGGTTATGTCAGCTCTGACTTCACGCGCTAATGCAAAGCTACAAACTTCGAACATGACTTTATGCAATGAATCCTTTCAGCCGCATAAATACACCCTTTCAGTTCCACAAAAGTGCACATCTTTCCGCCTAAGAACATCTCATCGAGGACAGCTAAGCCCAAAATACTGTGGCGTATGCGGAACATTTTCACCGATTTTTGAGGTGATGTCAGCTCTGACTTTACTCGCTAATGCAAAGCTACAAACTTCATACATGTCCACCCTTTCAGTTCTATAAAAATGCCTACGTACATCCCAAAGGGGATTGCTAAACCCAAAATACTGTGACGTATGTGGAACATTTTTTACTATATTTTCAAGTGATCTCAGTAGTTGAACTACAAATTACACATATTTGTCGGTTGAACTGATTTTTGAAGTACATAATTGTCTGATCAATTGGATCTTCTTTTAAAAATATATTTTCAATTTAAAATTCGATAATGTACTCTTAAAACAATCAAACAAGTGGAGATTTAAGTGCCTTCCGCACATTTTGTCAGTAAATCTAGCCTTCAGATCTGGTAAGTGGATGTAACTGGTTTGAATCCTAATCCATTGAATGCAATTCAAGCTTTGAACACCAACATCTGACATCTAAATGTCAATCAAAATGACACGAAACGCAAATGACTTTAGTTCAATGACACATTTGCAGCACAGGTAACGCTCTCGAATCGTTGTAAAGCAAATAATCGACTTGTTCAAGAACTGGTTTGAAACAAGTCTTTCAAGGATCGGCAGCTAATCAATCAGACATGATTTAACAAGGCAAATGCACATACGAATACGTTTTGGTTTCTTTACATAAAAAGATCAAAATGTATTAAAGTGTCACTTTATCAACAAAATGTCACTTCAATTTGCCTCCTCTTGTATCCGTCGGTCGGTTTATTCTCGTCATCTTCTGATATTTATCGTTGCACTTGTTATTTGCATAAATAATTTATGAGCACGAAGACACCAAAAGATATTAACAATTTCAACACAAGGTGGAGAAATATAAAAAACAGAAGTATATCTCGTTGTGTGTCAAAACGCCATGATGCCGGTTGAAATTATTATCGTTTTACATTAATTTACTTCTTTCAAGATGAATTTTTACTTTTGTTCGTTGTACTTCTGGTTTTTTCGCATTTTTCTGTTCCTCTTGTAGTTTTTTTATGTAAATTTCGCGTGAGAGATAATTTTAATCGTTGCACTACAAACGACAAACGACAGAACAGGATTCACATGGAATGGTGGAGAGATGAATTTTCCCATTTAGATAACAAAGCGTTCAGGTGCAGAGGAATATTAAAATAAATTGACGCCGGCGAAGTGTCGTGAAAGTGATTAAAAGGTAGCACTGTCTGTGGGAGGAGACCGAAACACTTTTGTTGTGCATGCATTTACTAAGAGCATGTCGCCCTGTATAACAATGGGTGTGCGGGAGAGCTCATTGTTGACAGATGAAGCGCTATGTGACGGCTACAATGATTTTTATAGCTTTTGTTTATGGCTGTCAGTAAATCTTTTGTGTGGTGAAAAGAAACACGGTGACAATGAGGATAATTTAGCAATTTTGTGGTTTACACGTTTTTTTCTTTTCCTCCAGCGGTTACGGTCAATAAATGTGAAAATATATGTCAAGTTAAAGCAGAATGATCAAAATGTGTCATGGGATGGCGCTGACATGTTTTTTCTTTTTTAATGATTTATCTGATATTGCATTTTGGGTTGAATGGTGAAAGTGTTTTATCCACTCTGGCTGAACAGTAATTCATTTGTTTGCTGGACGTTGTAGGATGAGAAAAACAGGGTTCAATCTTTAACATTAGCAAATGCTTGACAGATGCACCACCATTTGACAACAGTCTAAGCATGATTGCATTGAAGTGTCAAATCAATAACCAAAATACAATACTAATGAATTAAACTTCGATTAAAATAATAAAAAATGTCGAAAACCTAATCCAAGACAACAGCCTTAACTATCGTGTAGGCTTTTGATAATTTGTATAGAATAACGTACATATCTTTTATAATAAATGCGCATAACATTAACTTCCAATTCAAGGCAACACAGCATGCAAGGCGGTGTAGGTAAGAGCTTATCAGGTTAATTTATTGGTTTTTAACGATTAACTCGTATCGATTGATTTAAATATTTATGATGATGTATTCAAGCGCCATTCGTTGAACAGAAATTTGAACATTTTTAACGGTGTGTTTCGGATTGGAGGGAGGACATTTTGTAAATGGTTATCTTGTGTGTGGGTTTTGTATTTATCTTAAAAAGTGAAAAACTTGTGTTTTGTAACGCTGATAGATGTTAAGAGGAACAATTATGAAATAATTAAGAAAAACGATGGGAATCGGTGTGAATGGTAGTCGAACGAATCAATGTAATCCATTAATCACTAGAAGAGGGTTCTTTAGAAAACAGGAGGAGTTTTTCAACAGTCTTCAGACGAAGCATAGAAACTTAAAATGGCGCCCGACGTTGGGACAAGGGTAAGGTGAAAATAATTTCATGTAAATTTTCGAGATAAATGACTTACGCCGAAACGCAGAAAGTAGTGATAAGACAGAAAGTTAAAAGCTGGCAATTGAGAAAAAAGACAGACTTGGAAAGTTTCTTCCGATTCCTCCGCTACGGTCAATTCGTAAGAGATTGCAAGAGCCACGACCCGTCTAAGCACAACTTCAGATGCAATGAAAAGGGGAGCATAGCAAAGAATTGCTAGTGAGAGACGCAATACATGCTTTACACGCTTCCAGAAATAGCCAGCATTAGCATCTTATATTTCACCTGCAAGAGGTGTCATGCATAGAATTTTTGTCAGTTTACTATAGACGTCCGCCAGAGCTAGAAGAAGCAAGCAAAATAAAATTTTGCGTACAGAGAAAAGAACCCTCGAGATCTTCTAGCTTCAGGAGCTCGAATGCCACAAAAAAAAATAAAAAATAAAAAAATATGGCAAGATTCTATATCTATAATAAGGCTGAAAAGCAGAAAACTAATACAGAAAAATACGCATGCAAAGGGGTGTTGTTAAAAACATTTAGACGTCAGGATGAGGCAAGAAGAGCCCATTGCAGTCTCCGAAGAAGCATACCTTCTGTTCCTTTCACCTTCTCTACAGGACGGCTAATGAAAAGGTGCAAAAGGACGTCTCTCATTTGAAATCTGGCTGAATGAAAGCATGTTGAATGATTGACCTCATTTATAGAAAGCCGCCTGACTAACGTACAAAGGTAACCCTGCATGGGGTGATCAACACTCACAGCAGTACTAAAAACTGTGTTGAGCGTATCAGTGCTGAGTGGTACAGCAAAAATTAAACTTAGGCTGGTTAAGGCAGGGCTTTGGCCATCTAAGACGCTCGGCTATTACCTGGGTACTGACCAACGAGTCAAGTGTCTGGCTGGAGGATCCATTCTAGAATTCCTGACAGAGATAAATGTGTAGCGTCTTCGGCTATACTCCAGATACCAACTATTGAAGTCGCAAATGACTGAAGGATATTCCAAGCCAAGGTCACTTACACCAAGTGGCAGACTCTTGCAAATATAAAGATGACCTGGGAGGTAGTACACATCAACTTTTCGAAGAGGTCACATAACTTCATATCTGGTAGTACACACATACATATGTAGGTGTCTACAGCGACGGTCAGGCAAACGTAAAGGTTCTGCTATCAGAAACAATTAAGTCAACACATGTAAATCTATACAAAGAGCACCCAAATAGGATTTTAGAGTTCAATGCGATGACACTATGCCGAGTACAAGGGCACAATGATAGCTCAGGAAATGATTTCCGTTTGGAAGAGTCCTGCTTGCTCATGCGAACAGGGGGATAAACCATTAAGCCACAAACAGGCTGAATATGCTGTGGATCAGATAACAAGGACTACTGGAAAATGAAAGGACGAAGGAAATAATTGAATCTGTCCATGATCTGTTCTGGACATGGCATGTGTCATTGCCTCACGTAGACAACAAGTTGGGCGCGATGGACGATGATAGTTTTCAGATGCCAGAAAAAAATGATCTGCGTTATCCTGGAAAACAGCAATTTCGGTTTTGTGCTTTCGAATTAAGTCAAATGTGCATCGGAACACGAATCTCGTTTGTCATGCAACGTTGACTAGGCAGGTTATGCCTAGTGATTAGTATCTACCGAGGTGTTTCCAAGTTACCCTGTCGATATGGACGTAATCGCACGATTCCCATAAGCTATGGAAAATTCAAAAGGCAAAGAATCGTGTTTTGAGGTAGTCAATGCTACTGTAAACAGTCACCAATCATCCTCATCAAAATTTGACTTTAGTTTTCCAAAGAAACTGACTTCTATCCTTCTTTCCCGACAGAGTCACACTTCCATAAAATTTTTCACATTCTGGTTCAATTTCCTGTTGACAGTACTTTCCACCAGTCAATTTCATCCGTCAGCACATCGACCATCACCATAACCACACCTAACAAGTTTCATTTTACGACAGCAATCACATACTCGCCGACCACCATCTTAAAAAATCCGACAGAAGGAAAAAGAAGCACAGAGCCAACTATGTACATATTTCATCGCCTCCAGCCAGGTAGCACATAGCAAGACTCACCATTTCAGTTAAAAAATGTTAGGGAACGTGTGTTAATTGATTTGCACGTCAGGTGAAAATTTATTAATGGACACCACTTGCAAGGAGTGACTAGAGAAACGGCGACAGGCCCATTCGGGGGGTAGCAGAAACACCACGCAAATAAAAGGCGTCAAACACAAAAAAGGGGCGACAGCAAATGGCCATTAGTCACTTCTTAATTTGCAACCTACTTGCGGCATCTGCAACAATTGCGGTGAGGGCCCCTCGATATCACGCAATCGGGCGTACCAATTGCGATCATCACAAAGCATAAAACCGTAACGGGATGCGATGTGAGGACAGCGAGAAGGTTTCTACGCTGTACTCGCGCGATATCTACATAATTGAGAATAATTGCCGCGATCTTGCGACAGCACGGAATTTGTGATGGAGAATGTCTGCAAGGGGTGTCAGTCGGGACTAATTGAATGGCAGTTGCTTCTCGAACATAACACATGTTAAAAGGTTGACGCTAAAAATTTACTTCACGGTGATTGACGCCATTTGCCGTTTATTCTTTTTTATGGGAATTTAATTAGAAAAACGTTTAGTAGACGGACGTACGAAGTTTAGCATATTTTACAGCATTTTATCGTTTAATTAGCGGCAGAGGCTGTTGCACAATTAATATGGCTCATGTGTGGCTGCGCAGTTTGTTTTTTTCTTCTCCAAGCTGAAGTGGCAAAAATAGGTTGAGAGTTGTTAAACACTAAAAAAGGCGATAAAATGTGAATGTTGGTTGAGTATTTTGAAGTTTTAGCGTACTTGGAGACATTCCGGTGGCCGGTATTGGAGGAATTTTCAATGCTTTAGCCGCCATATTGGTTGTGTCATTTCAGCGCAGAGAATGCAAGTGGTGTAAGTCAGTTTATTGGCAATTAGGCAATAACGAATTGACGTTTTCAATTTGTTATGTGGTTAAGAAGTAATGGGAGTAAGATCACCTTTCTGACAGGTGACATGAGTTTTTGACACTTTGTCAAAATAACAAGAAAAAGTTGACACATAGCCTAGGTTTTGTCAAATAATTGGTTCAAAGTAAAGTTTAACCATGTCTGAATATTTGAATTGAATTTGTTTGCCATCAATCTTAGTTTTGAGTCCTAGGTTTGTAGTGGCCATAGGTCTATAGTAAGTGTGATGGACACACATTTGAATCTCAGTAATAATTTCTTTACCATTCTTCGCTGCATCAGCATTCTGCGGGCAATGGCAAGCCACCGCGAATATAGTTCCTTAAGAGAAAGCTTCTCAAATTTCAAGCCCTTTCTATTCTTGCAAAAAGTATAACACACACAAGATGAGTGGTTGCAAGAAATTGGGCCTTAGCTCAGGCTCAGACTCTTTTTTACATTCTTTCTCTCCACAAAAGTTCAGGGTGATGTTTTGCCGGTAAACCCGTTCTTTTGTTATCAGTATACCCATTGGAAGCTGAAATCCACTGAAAGATAACTAGATTGTTCCCTGTTGTGAGTTCCAGAACTGGTTTGGATTTGATGACAGGAGACCTAAACGCCTCTCTTGGTTATCCGTAGGGTTTTATAGCGTACTGCAGGTGCGAGTGAGTTTCACACACTGATTGACAGGAAAGCCTATTGCCTGGAGTAACAATAAAAGTTTACCAATGCTGACTGAAAAGAAGTTTGCGTAAGGTGATTCCGGAACCAGATTTTAACTCAATTATGAATCCATCCGTATGCGAAACAAGGTCAAATGTTGATGGTTGAACTTTGTGTTTTTCGCAACTTAATTGGACCTCTATTCGTCTCTCTCACACTCAGAATCTTAGTCCGATTTTTTTTTGTCGTTCATCCCTAATCTCAATTCCTTGTGTCATTGCAAAGTTTTCATGCTCAGTGGATAGAGCGATACAATCCTCGCGTGAGTCTTAGAACTGCTCATATCCCTCACCCTGCCTGTGTCAGGAAATGGTTGAGGTTTGTTTACCTGGTCGCCGTGGGTCGGTGGTTAGTGCGTTAAACTGCTGACCGAGCGGCGTGGGTTCAAGCCCCAGCCAGGAACACTGACAAGCCTCCGGGAGTATAATTTGTCATGAAAGAGCTTCTCAATTCGCCGTTCGGAGTCTGCAATAAATTGCAGGTCCCTTGCATTCATGCGAACATTACAAACACGCACAACATGAATGGTTGCGAGAAGCTAGGCCTTGGCTCATCCCGAGCTGTCGCGCCAGCTTTTATTATTATTATTGTTTATATACACACACTATTTTTACACTAATACAACGCCCTCTTCACCTTTTATATCTTTTGATCAACGTGGCAGTTCCAATTGAGTTTGGCATTCAGGTATAGCGCGAGATATTTAACTCTTTCAGACGCCTTAATCGGACAAAAAAAAAAGTTATCCGTCTCCTCAACATCGCGAACAGGATCTTATCTGTCATATTGTGTAAACGCCTGAAACCTTTTATCAAAATCCTGATTGGCCTCGGTAAGTGCGATTTCAAGCAACGAAAGCCTATAATCGATTAGATTGTCTAACAGACGTTGGAGAAACCCAATGAAGTCCAAATCGATACCCAATATCTTATCGCCTATGACAGTATTTATAGAGACGATGCATGTCTAGTTCGGTCATACCTGCCAAACTCGGAAGTCTTTGCAGGATGATGATGGAGAATAGTTGCTTCATCATCAAGATCGGTAACGATCTTAGCGAGGTCTTTGACGTCAAAAAAGAATCAAGACAAGATGACTGTAAAAGCATTCGCTAATGGACCATCTTCACGCGTCGGAGACCGCCTATTGCACTATTTCCGCTTTGGCGACTTTAAAATGTTTAAATGTCAATCTGACAAGAACTTATACCAGTTTCGCGGCAACAAAATCACAATTTATAATTCCAATTCCGAGAAACAACAGCGATACCACAATTTTAATTAACGTACATATCACAAGCAAAAACCACCACCAACTATTTATATTCAGCCTTTTAATTAATATTTGTTATTTGGGTAATTTGTGGTAATCACTCGAATTAAATGGCTGCATAAATTAATTACCACAGACCGGGAAACGAAAGCAAAAATATGTTATTATCCACATCAGAATCATTGAATTATGTCAACCAGATCATGATTACGCAATTTTTTATAATTAACCTCATACCTGTGGTACACAGCAATTTAAAAATACAAAACGTAATATTATGATTGTTTTTCACGACGGCGACGCCATGAACCTGTCATGTTTTATCGAACGTCAAAGCGACGTCTTTGCGAACACCCCTTGCGACACTAAACTTATTCGATGAACGTTAAAGGCGGAGCTTTTAACACTTTTTTAACTTGACGGAACTTGACAATAATAATTATTAATTTATTTATGTTATATAAAAATAAATATTTTTCACTATATGTGAATGTAGAAATGCCATTCATTATAATAAATTGATGTCAACAGTAAAATAATTGCTGTATAACAACAATTAATATGTTAAACGTTAAATTAAAAACAAATGAAGGTCTCGTTCGAAATAAAAAGTAACAACTTCAACGAATAGAATTAAAAATAATTACTCAAAATAATAAAAAATAATCAATTTAATTTAATAATGAATCGGTAATGATTTTCTGTTGGGATTTTATTATTTCATAGACGTAGAAATTGTGCCAATTTATGATTAATTGTCGGCATAATGTGTTCACATTTATGGTATTTTCTTCAAATTAATTTGTTAAGTCAACAATCATTTGATGTGCTGCGAATATTTTTGATGTCATTATTCACTCGTCGACGTTGGTATGTGAAGAAAATTTGTTTCAAAAATATCTTTCATCACACATCCCAGAATAGGTGCGAACAACAAAAGACGACTATTATCCATTTACAGACTATATTCGGACGGGGGACAGACGAACAGTTTAGCATTCCTAAAGTGTTTTTCTGAGGCAACAGCAGAGACATTATGTGGACAAAAGATGTTCCCTCACATGTTTTCATGTTTTAAACTTATGACAGTGACAGATGATGAGTAATGAAAATTGTTGGCAAAGAATGGATACTCAAAATATTAATATAAACAAGAATATTTTTGTAATTGCTTCGCCTTGTTGTAGACGCTTTTGTGACTTCTACGAAACTACACAATGAAAGAAGGGGGTTCCATAAAAGGGTCAAAGATTTATAGAACAATTTTATCAAGATTTATAATGGCAACGGTTTTTAAGAGAAATACAAACTAGCATACTCCACCCGAATGTGCGCTGATAGCTCCTTTTCCCACCAGCCGTAGAAAATTGGAGCTCGACTGATGGGGACTCCAAGAAAATGATGCTTAACACATGGATCTCGTCAATTTAATAAGTTCATCACCCTTGGAACAACAAGGAAGTACACAAATTCTCACTGGACATTGTTCAACCAATTATGATTTTTTTTTTCTAATCCACGCGCGGACCAAGGGGATATGAATACCCTTATAATGTTATACACATACCGCGAGCGAGGTACAGTGGTTTGAAACTCAGGTTTCGTTAAGTTTTTTTCGTTGGCGTCCAAGGGTGGTGTGCAAGCTAGCTGGGCACATTTGTGGTGTTTTTGTCATTGCTTAATTCATAGGAATTTTTTCGAATCCCCTGATGTCATACTCAGTGTTCGCTCAATCAACTCTTCAAGCCAAGACACTCTACTGCCAGTGTTATGCCTTCGCAGTAGAGTCGCCATCAGCTTTCACAGTTGAACGATTTTTATTTATTTTAAGAAATAAATGTTTTTCTGACATCAGGAGTTGAACCCGGACTTTCAGCGTGACAAGCGATAATGCTAACCACTGCACCATGACCACCGAAATTATGATCTTGGCTAAGAGCCGAACTCTGCTTGAAAGGTCAAGAAACTAACTGCAGACCATATGACTTCCCTGGCATAGTTCGCTACAACAAAATTTTCTTTTTAAAGAACCTGTCCTTATGGCTGACACTGCAACCTAGCAAGATCCATTGTGTCTCCGGATTACTTAGCCTAATAGACCTACTATCTTCCTAATGAAGGTGAGTATGTCATTAGTAGCCGAGTTTCTAAACTCCGCTAATGAACAGAATTCCCTATGAAAGATCCGTGCACGTAGCCACTATAGTATCGGACATTCACAGCGAATGTGGTCATTGGTTTCTTCCTTTTCTAAAAAAGAACCGACACTCTGTATCTGAACAAAGGTTTAGTTTGTTGGGATGATATCTCAGGTCACAAAGGCTGTTGAGGAAGGCCACTTGTTTTCTCATGTTAGAATTTCCTTGTAAGAAAAGAGCTTTATAAGTCTCTTGGATTGCCTAAGCCCGGGAACATTTTCCCAATGGGTTAGGCGAAGTTGGTGTTCCCAGTTGTTTAACAAAACTGTGGCGATAGCCCAATGAATGCCACAGAACGGTACAATCAATAATGCTTCCTCAAGCACTATCCTGAGGTTCCTTTTCGAACTCGATTTTGTTCAACATTTTCCTCGGATGTAGGAGAACTTTGCTTGGCACAAAAGACTTCTTAGGTCATTTTCGGCTATTGTCAGTCAGGTATGAAGCCCCACAGAGCCTGGCGAAGACCAAAGTAGGTGCCTTCCGGTTCAGTCCGAGAAGAAGGCAGTTCTGCAACAATAAGATCCTCCGGGTTTGTTTGCATTTAGCATTTCCTGACGAAAATGCTCGTTCTCAGTTCAATTCTAAACCTACTTTTGAATATACTCTGAAATATACGATTTTTTTCTTCTAAACCTTATGACGTACTTAGATGGTGCTTCATGTCGTGACCAACCCAGACCACAACACTCAAGTCTCTCCAGTTAGACCGGTTCTTAGCCAACTGCCTCCAATTACGCACTGCAAGGTGGTTGACGTCCCTTTCTACTTGCACAGGTCACTTTTAGCTGTGTTGTACCTCTGGGTTACACACGAAGGCTTTGTGTGTCAGAACTCAGAACGTTGGTGTTTATTCGCTCTACGTGTCCTAGCCATGTCAAACGTCCAAGGCGCAGTTTTTTGACAAAATTGATATCGCTGTAATGCTCGTATATGTATGATACGTAAAAGTGGTCGTATCAGGCCAAAATGGTTACCACAGCTCTCGTGATCGGATTGTTGGATGGGTGGGTATGGATGTCGAGAACCGCAACTGTTGGTTTTAAATCCATCTTGTGGATTTAAGGAAGAGTGGCAGGTTAGACATTTTTTTCTCCGACAGCTCGTTGAGATTATCGATGAAAGGTTTGATCAACGCACGATGTCTTGCCGAGCACCTGCAAAGGAAGTGTTTGAGGGCTTCCTTCTCGTTAATGTCTTTGAAGCTACGGCAGTGCGAGTTAAAAGGGATGCAAAGCTTGGAGACCCTTGTTTGTTGAGGCCTAGGTCCTCCTCGGTCTCTAGCGCCGCAGTAATAGAAGCTAACCTCTATGAGTTTCTACTGCCCAGTGGTGCAGACGGCCACAATCCGTGCAATGTCTGTTCGGGTACTGCTAAGGACATCGTTTGTTTTCATTTGATTGTATGTTGGCCAAGTCTGGTAAGATTGTTTCATTTGTGTTTATCTACTCAAATATACGTAGTATGAGTTGATTGTTCTATTGAGAGCTCCTAGTGGGATGAAAACTTCCCTTGCAAGTGAGCAGTCAAAGGCCGATTATCGCCTGCCTAGTTCATTAGCCATCCCGTTCCCATAAATGCCCCTGTAACCTGCTATCCATACGAGGGATAGGGAGGAACGAGTTTCTACGCGTGCAAGCTCGGTTCTGCATTGCGCTACCTGCTTTAAGGAGATTCCTGTCGAGACGAGGTCTTTGATGGCTGCCTTGTCATCGTTTCGCTTAGGGTTTAAGTCTTCAATAATCGGACGACAGGCTCTATGAAATGCGACTATTTCAGCTTCAAAAAAGGACACTGGCATTGTAGAGCCATCATAAGCAAGTCTCAACGTTTCAGGGCTCTAATTGCAGTTATGATTTCTTTACTGGTGGGAATAATGTGTTTCAGGGATTTTCGACATCAAAGAGTATGTTCCAATTTTGAGGGAGGCTTACCAACACCTCAATGTGGTTCAAAAGGAACGCAAAACACCGATTTCATCATCTTAGCTGAGTCTCATCCGAAACTTAAGCAACGTTGACGTAATTACGACATGCTGCATCACGACTTAAGCAGTCGAGAATAACAAGTTTGGTATTATGCCACAAGTAGATGGCGACACAGTGAACAATAATTTCAAAATGTCATTGTTGACAGATAAAGTTATGAAAGACTTGGTAACATTCATGGAAAGAACTAAGCACAAAAACTAAAACATAGAACTGGTACTAGTACATGCGCATAGAAGCATGAAGAAATTTCAAACGTCATAAGTCGAATTTAACCCTGCTGTTGCCTGTCACCTTCGTGCAATCAATCAACAGTATAACGTCACCAAATCAATCAAAAAACAAAAGTATATCTCCAATTGAACTCTGAACAGTGATTCGATAAGAAAAAATTCTCAGCCATCATGCCCTTGATTACATTTCCTAGGAAAGCAAAAAAAAGGCAACGATAAAACAACGCTTCTTATTGTATTTCTATTTCTACCTTCTAATCATCTCTCCGCCTAGAATCACGATTTTTTTAAAAAGTTGAATTTTCGTGAACTTGCTTTTCTGGTGTTGTCAACTTTAGGGAATTCACCTTTCTTTTTCGTCGTCCTATGCTTCCGTTACAGTTTTGACCGAAACAAAAAGAAAGGTTAAAGAACGACTGCAAAACAATAATCAAATCACGTTCATCGCAAAACAGTTTGTATTTCTTTTTGTACCTAGTCACCAGTCACCATCATTGTCACGATGATCAGCCGTTAAAACAAAAAAAAAAACTCAATTGAGAAAAGTTTTCTTTTTTCCAACGACATTTCGGTAAATATTTGCAAATGTCATCCCTCATTGACAGTGACAAGTTCAGAATAAAACCTTCAACAAGTAAAACGCCAATAAATTGTCAAAATAATGTCAAACGCCGAAGGTCATAATTAGAGATAAATGCCACTTTTCGCCACAAAAATAACCACACACATACAAATTAATCCACCAAATGATCCACTTTGGATATTTACAAATGTCATTGTCATGCTGATTGATTATATCCGCATAATTCGTTAATTTATTTAATTAAAACCACAAAAATTCTAAAGAGTTAATAACCTCCGCATACACAAAACAATAATAAAAAAAAAACAGAATCATAAAATTTTATTAAAATGATAAAAAATCAAAAAATAACATCCCTGAGATAATGAAAAGCTATAAGCGGCAAATAATTTAATTAAGACCGCGTTCACATTATAGCAGCACACATACAACAATCTCCTATGGAAATAATTTATTTTATGATTCAAAAAATAATCCACGTTTCATTTAGAGGGGAGAGGTGCTTTTCAGTTTTTTTTTTTCGTAAAAAAAAATTGTTGAAAAATGGTAGCGCGGTAGATTGGCGGGGCCAAAAGGAAGGAAACAGCTAGGAGCCATGTTAATTGGCCGCTCTAATGGAATTATTCGGATCGCATTTGCATTTCAATTGAAAATGTAAACGAGCTGTTGTTGCTCAATGGTAAATAAATTATTATGGTAAATTGCTGCAGTTTACTGCTATTTTGTGCTTAACGATTGTCATTGGGGGAAAATAAAAAGGGAATTTTCGTTATGCATATGCGGCGCTCGTTTGGAGCAACTGATGAATGGGCGTTGTAAATATTTGTTGGACTTCCAATGAACTTTTAGAATAATTAACGTGTGTACAGCAGTGATGATGATGGGAAGAAAATTACATGTAATCAGTGGGTTTTGTGGGTTGTTTAGTTTCATTAACTATTCAAATAGGGCGTAATCGTTGACTGACCGAGTTTTTGTGATTTTTTTCAGACAGTTGAGCGACACATAATTGCTCAAAATGGGCGGCCTGCGTAATGCCACAGATGAAAGAGATTGAGGAGAGTTGCAGTTGAAATAAAATTGGAAGATTGTGTCGAAAAAATTATCCACCAATTACATGCTCTGATATTTTAGTGACATGCATGTGCAATTGTATGTTTTACAATCACTAGCGAAGCATATCTCTGTCAATTTGGGTTAACCTCAAGTGGTTTTGATCCGGTGAACCACAGTGAGACCGCAGTGTCTTAAGATTTCCAAAAACTACTTGCAAAATAAGCTAAAGCACTTTGGACGCGATCTATTTGTTCCGCAGTTGTTTCTTTCAGGGAGAAATGGAAGTGCAATCAAGCGAAAAAAAGATTTTTACACATTTATTCCCACGGACTCTTCGAAGTTCTGGAGTTGTTGGGTTGTGTTTCAGTCGGAGAACTCGTGCAGATACCTGCAAGGCGGAGACATTATGCACGGCTCACTGGCTTGTAGGGGATCCATCAAACCCAACTAGGTAGCCCCTTGAATATAAGTATGTTGCCGAAGTTAGAATTAGAGGAACGAGCACGAAATCCTATCACACTTTCTGTGCGGATGTCCGTCAATGGACAGAGGTAGATTTCGCGCAGTAGACAAACCTTGAAATAACTGTCAGAGAATACAATGAGATTGCGTTTTCAGATTTCCACTGGTTCGATCTGAGAGTCTGTATTGTCTTACACAATATTATACAATACAACCTTAAACCCTAGGTCAGACTAGTGGCCATTAAGCTTGGAATCACCACTGCTACGCACGTAAATGACTTTCAACGTAAGGCTAAAGATGACAATATGAAAAGGCACCTAATTGAGCTGTTTAGCACTTAAGGGAACGCCAGGCGATAGTGTACAAGAAAAATTCTACTGAAACAGTCAAAACAGACAAACCTAAGCTAAGCTCAGATTTGAAGAAGAAAAGTCCTGTATCGACCACATATAGTATTTATAGAGATGAGCTATTTTTTTTATCGCACTCAGACGCTCCTGGTCCATTGTACTACCAAAAAGCAATACCCAATTTTTATCAATTTCACTGAAATTTTCTCGACTTTCAGGGATGGGAACCTTACAGTATCAGCGCCGAAGATTTGCCAAATGATTTTAGCAAACGCAGGACAACCACAAAGGAAATAATCCGGAGTATCGTCGTCCTCTCCACAAGAGTGGGTAACATTGAGACGCCTAGCAAAAACGAAGAGTTCCATTCGAACTCCAATAAGCTGTTTACAGTCTCTTCTACTGAGTGATTGCAATAATGCGTTTTCCTTACAGATGTTCCAGGGTAGTCTGAGTGTATCCTGGATAGCCGTGCCTTGCAGAATTTTATTGGTAGGAAACCCAATCTGGAAGAACCAACGCAGGTTCAGGTCCTGAGAAATCATCCTCTAAACCTTATCTAGGAGATCCCATTTCCAGAAATTCCCGTGTAACCTGGGACAAAGACAAGAGTCAAAGAGTTCAGCCTTGCGACCAAATTCAGAGAGTTCTTGCGTTCTCGAACTATTTTAGAACTTGAGCAAGGCCTTAACACACCCTGGCTATCGCAGATGCTATGACCCCTTTACCTATTCCTTACAATATGGTCATTAGGATAAGTTTCTGCTTGAAAAACAGAGATACTTCCCAAATGAAGTCTAGTGATATCGGTCTCCACACAGGCATCAGCTTCGAATCCATGACTGGCTTTGAAGCTATCCGTACTACAGCCCAGTCCAGGTTCAGACTCTACCCGAAGCCAAGTTCTCGTTTCTTTGCATCGGACGGCATACCCATGGAACCAAGGATGTATAAGTGTCACACAAAGTCATTAAAATTCCAGTGTGGAAGATACCAAAAGCTGCTTCGTCTAAGACGGTAGATTGCTTTAATAGTACAGCCCATGACAAATGTAAGTATCAAGGGAACGTAGATCAAGCAGAGCATCTAGAGCAGCGGCAGATGTACTCGGAAAATTTTCCGTGAAGCCGAGACTAGCTGTTCTCTGAATTTTAGTGCAGAAAGCAGTCATATACTTACGCGAAAGCCCCCACCATTAATCAACCGACGCATATCCTAGCAACAGTCTTATCCTATAGTATGACTATAGTCATACAGATCCAAGTGACACAAAATGGATGGCTAATCATGCTTGAAGGGAAATCTCCCTGTTTAAAAATTATGTACAGATGGGAGATGAAAAGGATTTCGGAAAAAATTGCTTACAACTGTCAAAAGCCGCAATGCATCCCAAAAAATTCTTCATGCGGTGCGGTTCGGTTTATCCGAACTAATATCCCAAAAGGAAATTCCGTCTGATTCGTACAAAATCAAAGAACATTCTGTTCCGATTGGATACCTCGATCCAGTAGATTCAAATTGTTCATCTGGCCTTAGTTCGGGACAAAGATCGTAGGTTTAGGTAGTGATTCTCTTCGACTTTCCCGAACTAGAAATGATCAGAACGGTTTCTGACTCCATGCCTTAAATGCTGGGATTTCAGAGAAGATTTCAAATGGAGCCTGCGAAACCGGCGATTCTCTGCTGAATATCAAAGGACTAGTGTGGTGTACCGATGGCTCTAAGATGGACTTTGGTGTTGGTGTGGGTATCTTTGTGCTGTTTGCCATTTAAGCCTGCCCCATGATAAATTTTGGCTATGGCATTAAGGATGCAACCATCAATATACTTAACGATAGCAAAGTAGCGCTGAAAGCACTTGAATTTCACTACTTTAGGTCTGAAACCGTCGACGACAGTCTCAATGTTCTCTTAGACGTACCTAAGCGTACTTCTGGTTGGTATTGGGACACAGAGCTATTGAAGATTATGAAATCACAGACCATTTAGTTGAACTATGCTAGACATATGGGAAAAATACAACCACTAATCCTACTGGAATAATATTCAAAGAATCAGAAAAACAAAATGGCTCATCCTCTCTATGAACAAAAATTCAAAGACGTCTAAAATACAATAGGGACGACATTCGAAGACTCGCTAGCTTCCTTCCTGGACACTACAGTCTGATATATTATCTACACAAGATGGATATTGCTCAGGTATTGGATATTGAAAGTCGCGTCTGCCTAGAAGAAGACGAAGCAGCAGAACTAAACACCCTGATCCCTGAGAACATCAGAAACGCTTCAACAGGCCTAAAATTGACGCCGTCTAATCGGCCCTTGGCACAATAGATTCCGAGGACTAGCTGAAGATTTGTCCTGAATTCATTCAAACTTCGTGGAAATGTCTTAAAATGCAAAAAAAAAACCCCAGTTAAACCTTTCAATCTGACAGTCAAAATCCCGGTTTTGCTTTTTAGTGAAAACGTACAATTTTGCTTGAGTGCTGACATTTGCTCATTTCCATAATCATATCAAGATAATTGCTCATGCATGCGCGCTGACCAACGATTATTCTAGAACAAAGCGTGAGCACCAACAATTGGAAATTCCATTAACAATTATGTAAATGAAATTATAATTGCCAGAGCTGATTACGAACCTCATCTCGTTACCACGTTAAGCGTATGCAGAGACAGAAAAACCTTTAAAAAACAACATAAACATTATTCTTATTTAATAATTCATGCAAATTGACATCAATTTTGCTTCGTATGTAGGAATACTCGTGCTAAAAAATAAAACAAAAAGAAATAAAAGACAATAACTACCGTGTGTGTCGGTGAGCTTGCCTGCCGGTGTAACCATTTTGAAGTTGTGTACAATTTTCATTTCATTGCAACTGAATGCGCACCGAGAGAAGAGCGCCAGGCCAGAGAAATACCCTACACACACACCCCCCACCCGGATGGATGAACATTGCAATAATGATGATGATGATTCAAAATGAAAAAGACGGGAACGAAGTGAAACCCTTCTAAGAAGTCATCTTCCTCTCGTCGTCGGGGGGTCGTTCCGCCGCTGCCGCCACAGTCAGAAGTGCTGTTGTTAAATTTACGACAATTGAATGCTTCTGTCGGTTGTTTTGTTGGTACCTTCTCCCTGTGTCTCGGGGGGATACCGAGTGCTAGTACCTGGTACCTGTAATGTGCTTACAACCTCGCATTCGTTTTCACATGTTTTAAAAGGTGTACTCCAGTACTCCTTATGGGCATACCTTCAGCGGTAGCCTGCGCTCTATGCACTCTCCTCCAAGTCCACAGTGCTGCTGCTGCAATTCTCATAAAAATAACTCAAAGTGCTGCACGGAAAGGCAGCGAAATACGAACGTGTGTTTGTAATTGCGTAAACATTCTTCTTTTTGTCCGTTTTGCGTCGCGGCTGATTCCGACGACTGTCGACAGATCAGGAACAGAACCGCACACCAATCGAGGGAGTCCTTGCGGGGCTATAAGATATGTAAGTGGATGCAGTTCCCTTGCTGTCCTTATTGGCGGACTATGCAGTTCATTTATTCAGTGTCGGGAAACGTTCCTTTGACTCTTGGTCAGATATTAAATAAAAAATAAAAAAAAAAACGCTTTTATATCTTTTTTGAATTTTCGCATAAAATTTTACAACCGACCGACACGGTGGAGGACTGTGTTTGGTTGCATTGCAGTTAAGAGTTCTCTGTTCGTTCGTTTGGTTGCTTCTTCTGGTTTTGAGGTTATTTTTTCCCCCAAGTGGACATGCCATTTGCAATTTCGAATTACTTAAGTGGAGGCGAATGTTTTATTCGTTTTTATTTTCTGATGCAGATAGTCCAGTCCTCTTTGCATTGCGTATGGTAATACGAGGTATGGTGGGCAAAATGAATTTATTCTTGTCCACCTGTCACATTAGCAGAATTGGTGGAGATTTATGTCGTTGCAGGGTTTTCAGCAGTTGTTTGAATATATTACTGATATTTGTTTCGAGATTTTGGATTAGTCGATCGTCGTGGTCGTGGTTTTCGAATTTTTGATTAAACCAGACGATGAACGATCATGAATTTGAAAAGAAAACTTTTATAGTTTCTAGAGTTATCTACGAAGTTCTACGTCACCGGTACGTGTTCTCTTTGATTGACTTGAAGCTATTTTTAACATTCTATTAGGAACCTAGAGTTTTAGTTCTATTCACTACCCTAACGTGGAGTTTCGACTAAATTTCCAAGCTGAGGGAGTGATATTTTTAAGGGAAACTAAAGCACACGAAGGAAAATTGTGCTTAGATTTGACAACTGCTTACTCATGGCCATTTTCATGATTTCTTTTGAAGATGTTTGGTGCAGTTTGTGTCCGTGATTAGATGCACTATTGTTGACATTCCTAGTTCGCCTAGGGTCAATATTGTTGATACGCAAAAGGACCTAATCTGAACAGAAGAAAACCAAAACTCAATGACCTGTCAGATGATCTCTGTACTTCAATTTGAACTGTCATTTCACTGTCAACTGTGATACACTGACAGCCTGACTGAATGTATGATGGAAACTAGAAACCATTTGATATTCTATGGCGAAAAGAGGAATAGGTTAGGTTAGGTAAGATACATAGGTTTCCCCAAAGGGGCTCACATAGGCTCAAGAATTCTTTCTGAGAAAAAATACTACCCGTAGAACCCCATTTTGGGTTGTTGCTGAAGGATAGGATCTTACGAAAGGGTGTTTGGCTTAGGTCACTATTGTCGTTTAAGTGATTTTGACCGAGAAGTCTTCTTCTGCTGCGAGAAAGTGCCGGACAATTCTGAAGCTTCTACGAACGTCTTTGACGATAGCCCCTAGTTCGTGGGGTGCTGTCCTATTAGGGAATGATCTGTAATAACACCAGTGATGGTGCAAATATGTGTTCTGTTGAGAGTAATCAGCTCCCTTGACTTTTGGTCATCTATTTCAGGCCAGATAAGACTGGTGGAATGACACGTAAGACCCTTTTTCCACGTGGAGTTAATTTCTCTAGTGGTTCATTGTATTGTTTGGTATACCCATACCTCTGATGTCAGAGGAGATTTCTAGAGTAGTCCCAAATTCGGCACGTTCGTCAGCTTTGCAGTTACCAGGTATGCCATTATGTCCAGGCGCCCAGCAAAGATGAATATTAAATTGTTCTATCATTTCGTTAAGAGATAATAGGCAATCGAGGACTGTTCGGGAGTTGTTAGTGACAGTTGATGAAGATTTTAAAGCGGCTTGGCTATCGGTAAAGAGGGATAGGTTTTTAAAGTTACAGCGTAGGAGGAGTACACAATCTGTGAACGCAAAGAAGCCGATTCATAGCCTCATTGCGGTAGAAAACGAAATACTACAGATTATGATGACCTGTCTTTGGTAACGCACGGGTGGATGCGCCTACTGTTCGTGGACGTCTTTTGGAAGTGGGTCGCAGTTCTTTACAGACGGTGTGAGGGATCAAAATAAATGTAGTGGAAGGGTGATTCTTCTTTGATGAGAGCCACGTCAAGTAGGTTTCGTGCGAAGAAAAATAGAACGAAGTCTAAAACCCTATCAGAGAAGGACGAATCTCGACCAGAAATTCACTCTTCCAACAGGATCTTGCTCTATACTATAGGTTAGATTAGCGGGTTAATTAAAGCGAAACAGTTTATATTAATGACACTGAAGTCTCTGTAGATAAATTGTGCCACTTTTAG
Source organism: Matsumyia berberina (assembly GCA_917880715.2). Taxonomy (NCBI): domain Eukaryota; kingdom Metazoa; phylum Arthropoda; class Insecta; order Diptera; family Syrphidae; genus Matsumyia; species Matsumyia berberina. The sequence continues at coordinate 124,376,033 of OU862870.1, forward strand.
GGGTTTTCCACACCTCTCGTGAGGCTTTGATAGCCGCCTAGCTATCAATGTAGAACATAATATCCTCCCGTGATATTACCTTCGTCGAAGGTAATTTGGCAGTGCTTGCCATCGTTAGATCTACTAAGAATTAGTACAATTGATTTAAGAGCTTTTATGCTACTCATCTCTGAAGTTTTTTGTCATAAGATGAAATTTTAAAAAAATAAGAAAATGTGCAGGGTATGTGGTAATACAACTTGTGATTTAGTTAATTTTGAATACGAATATTTAATTTATGTCTAATGAAAACAATGCAGACTTACGTTGATGAGAACGGTCTGGGTTCAGGACTCACTTTGTTGAAATAAAATTCAAACGATTGTTACCTTACAAAACTGAACGAGACTCACCTGAAAATAGAAAAATAAAAATAAAATTGTAGCACATAGCATTCGAAAGGATATGTATTAGCAATGAACAAAACTGGTGGTTATAGTGAGAACACTGACTTATATGTTTGCTACAATATAACCCACACTGATTTATAGATAAAATACCGAGCGGACAGTCCGCACCTAAGATGCAGACACACTTAGACCAAGTAAGTTTATCATATCACAGCATCTGCTAGTAGTTCGAAGCTACACCAAGGCCTAACTGAAACAACCAGAGCTATTTATGAAGCAGAGGATACTTCTGATGAAAATTTTTCCAATGTCGCTGAAATCATCGACGAAAGCTGTTCCCTAGAAGTAGCAGGTCTTCTTTTTGACCGGGCTGTACAGATACAGAGGAAGGGAAAAATAGTCTCACCTCATTTTCATCCCTGCAGCTTTTTCAAGAACCTTCTTCTAATCAGATTTTGATTGAAAAAAGGAGAAGATTGACAGTCGTACTTAATTACCCAACAAATAAAATTCCAATAAACATACACGGCCAGTTCTAATAGGCTCCAGGCTTCAGTGTATCCCAAATCAGGGTCTAAATTCCGCAAGCGTGAGTTTTTTGTCTGTATACACATCCAAAAAAAATTCACAGTCACGGCCTGTGTACACAAATGCTACTGTACGCGATTCCGCAACACTCTCTGAGTTGTTGGATGTGCTGAGTGAATTCGTTTTGTCAGCCCAGTGAGCTGAATTGAGTTGGTGGAGGTTTTTATTTTTTCTGTGCGGATGCGATTCGCTTTACTACTCGCCTGCCTTGTGTCTTGCGATGTTTGAAAACGCGCGGGTGAAAAAACAGAGTGAATACACCACATCTGTCATAAATGCTCACCCTCACGCTTGCGGATTTGAAACGAGTCTGTGTACTTTTTTTGGGTCCACAGTAAAACTCACGCTTGCGGAATTGAGCCCCAGGGGTTAACCTATATTTAAAACTGCTAAAACAGTCAGGAATTACCGCACAGTACTAAAAGCAGTTGGCGCCATCGTCTCTAAAACTTCAAGGGCTATCCCCATTCGAGTAGAGTCGAGATTTCGGACTTGGTCCAACCATATGGTCTTGGGCCTACCCAGGGGCTGCCTACCTGATTTCTCGGATTCCATGGCACGTCTTGGAAATCGAGAACGCATGTCCGTTTAATGTGCCCAAACCATCGAAGTACGGATCTATCCGTTTGAAGAAGTAGGTGCTCGACATTGAGTTCCTCGCGTATTCTGGCGTTCTTAATCCGATCTTGGCGAGTTACTCCAGCAATACAACGAAGAAATCTCATTTCGGCAGCTTGTATCCGCGACCTTACTCTTTCAGACATTTCCCAAAATTTCATGACCATACATAGGTGAGGGCCGGAACAATTTCACTTTCCGAAGAGAAAGCGCGCCTCTCTACGCGAATTTCAGGAGTTGTCAGACGCCGATTCTTCTTAGACATCCTTCCGAGCCTTCTATCCCCGATGTCTTTGTTAATTTTGGTCTCCCTTACGTTTTCCGGCCTAAAAAACTACCAATTTCTGAAAATCGCTTTCAGCTTTCTTTTGTTAATACATCTTAGGCTCTTGGCTCTAGTGTGTCAGCAGTGGAGATCACTCTTAGAAGAAGAAAAGCCCTGTCGAGTAATAATCGTTGTAGGCATTCCACGCTTGATCGACCCTCTTGATCCGTTTTCAAATTGACTTTCTATTTAAGCCCGTCAGCCTCATTTTGTTTCAATGTTTGTTTAAAACTCAAAATACCTTCAAGTCGTTCATTAATTATCTTATAACAAGGTTGTTAGACAAGAATCGTGCATCCTCCCATCGGGCTGTCTAAAATTCAATATCGAAAGGCATATCCGAAAGAATAACACAGCGAAATGAATTCCAATTGTTCCCTAATCCCAGCTAAAGGAGTTTTTCCCTCTCAATAGATTGTCTGTACAAAGTCCCCCGACTGATTACACTCCATTCCATTACATCTTATCCCGCTCGTAATTCCAAAGAACCAACACAAGAACTAATCGAAAATCCAGTGTCAACGACGAAGACGAAACAACACAGCACACAGTCGCATAGAGAAGTAAGAGTATAAGTACGAGTACCACCAGCAACAGCAGCAGGAGCTCACTCTTCCCTCCCCTCGGTGTATTGGTTTAATTAAAATTGATTTTCCATTTGTGAATTTTTCCTTTCTGGTTTTCCCCTTCCTCCGGGTTTCTTTATCCGTAGCACCGTAATAATCCCACTTGATATTCTTTTTAATGCGCCCCCAAAATAAAAGTAAAAACAGAATCGGGAATCGAGGAAAAAAGCAAATATACGTGATTTCTTAGATCTCATATCTATCTGAAGTACCACCATCTGTGTGGAAGCGAAGGCAGGTTCAGAGGGAGGATTCAAAAGCAGGAGGAGCAGTATGAGCATATTGTGTGCACAGGAAAACAGAGGGAAAAAATAAACGAAGAAAACGAAGAAAACCCAAGAGATACTCAATTGAATATTGAATGCTGAATAGGAACGACCACGACCACGACGACGATAGCATTACACAAAAATCAATTGCAGTGTTTTCATTTTGGAAGCACTTTCCTCTCTCCTGGCCCCGACGAAGACGGTTTCTTATACAGACATGCAGGCAGGCACAACAACCAACAAAAAAAAAAAAGATGGAATGAAAGACTTGCGATGGCGGCGGATACGTTTTTTTCTTTGTTGCCCAAGTGGGTATTATCTTCATTGAACTGAAACCACCTTTAACAACAACACTCTTGTGCTGCAATGAGTACACCGAAGCAATGGACGACCAACGACGCATTATCAATAACTACCAGTGTACCTACATATACCTACTACTCGACGAGAGATTTCCAACAATGGAAGCACAGCAGCAGCAATTGCAGCACAAACATCCAAGAGTTGGAGTTAAAGCAATGTGCTGTCTTGATTCACCCCAGTGAACCCCCCTTCAAATCGAAATTGACGGACCAAGACGGACCCCGACTACAACGATGATGATGCTGATGACTGACGATACAGCAAAAATAGTCTTTATATGGAATATTATTAGGACCCAAGAGGCAATTAATCACTAGTCATCTTCAGTGACCATCTCTTGGTGGTTTCTGTTTTTTGGTTTTGATTGTTGTGGAGTTGGTAGCTGCAGCGTGGGGTACAGTGTGCAGCACAAGAAAGGGGAGACATTTCATTTGGATTGGAGAGAATTCCCATCTGTCGAATGGATTTTCCAAAAACACAGTCTTCTAAGGCTGTACACACAGTGAAGCGTTAAAGCTCTGCGATGCGAGAAGCGTGCGCTAAAACTGTTCACTTGTATTATTATGTATGTGCGCACAGTAAAGCGATAGGGATTCATGTGAAAAGTTTTATCGCAAGGCTTTTCGCTTCTCGCATCGCATCGCTTTATCGCATCACTGTGCGCGTAGCCTAAGACAGCTGTGGTTAGGATGCTGACAAGTTCGAGTATTGGTAAAACCCAACCAAACATTGCATCAACATTTTTGTAGGCAATGGCAAATCTCCAACCAAGAGCTTCTAAATCGGCCTTTTGGAATCGGAAATAAAAATTGTAGATCCCTTTCATTCTTGACTTCCAACGACCTGTCGCGCTTTTTTTTTATTACTAAGAAGTTGTAGCGTCGTCTTGTCCTTTTCGGTTCGAATATGTTAAGAAATGTCAAGGACTTCTCGCAAAGTTTCTTAAAATGAAGGCTAAGCCTGCAAGACGTGTTAGGAGATCTCATGGACACAATGCAGCCTGCTCTACGTGAGCAGTGCCGAATGTCACTAGGCACCCTATCACCTAACCTAGGAGACCTCATTGGTTCCTTCAATTGACAGTTTATCAAGGTGACTGAACCATTTGTTTTACAAGTAAAGAGAAGAAACAACAAAATGTCAAATTAATCCACAATCTGTCAAAGTATCTACCTGCCGGAAGTTCTTTATTGTCCACCGATCGGGGCCACATCACCATCACTTCCCCATTCCCTGTTTTTTTTTTCATCATTTGAACCATTCAAGATCTCAAGTAAGTTAAGAAATTCTTATGCAAAATAAATTCTAGAATGTTGACATTTGTGACAGATGTTATTAGTCAAATCGCATTAGCTCTTGATTAGTATTCAGATTCTAGTCAGTGATTGTTGATATTACTGGTAATGTGCATAACACGAAGGTGAACAATGATCAGAGATGGTCTCAAGAGTTCGTGAAGAAAAGGAAATTGTTGCGTTGATGACAGTTGAAGAGGAGTTCTTGACGGATTTATACTACTGGTGCAAAACAAACGCGTTCAATATTCTTATCTGACACTATTATGTCAGTGACGGAAAACCTTTCCCTTATCACCGAAGCTTCAGAATTGAAAGGACTCTAAACGTTGCTTGGCCTTTATAAGTACAGTTTTAGGCCAGAATAGTCTACAATCAATCAAATTTTCAAGGTTTGGCAGATCCTAGAGAAATCCTAAGATGCAGGCTATACCTCTCTATAGTGTTATCAAAAATGTCCTCCTCCTTTCCCTGTTAAAATCATAGCTGGTGCACTGCTCGTTAGTTTTGTCCAAGAGCTCATGAAATCTGTCTTCGCTGTCGTCGTTTGCGCATGTGCGAATATCAGACTAGTGAGGCACTCGTTCGGGTGCAGTTAACTCAAGATTTCTGCATTAAAGTTCATCCACGGTCATCCCTAAGCAGATCGACTTGACTAAAACCTCAGACTCTTTCAGATCCAAGGAGAAGTAGGTAGTCCTCTCTTGCTCTCGTTAGCTACCACCAACAAGCTTTCAAAGAGGCTGACCCCCGGCTTAGGTTGAGGTACTATTTGTTCACCGCGTGGAGGTAAGAATAGGAGTTGGTTTGTCAATCTCCAGCCACTGTGGTTATAAGCCCGCCAGACTGACTACAGAGAAAGTTTCTCACACTCAGCCCTGGAAAAGACCAACGAATATCATGTCGAAATTCACCATATTTTCATGGACTTCAAAGGCTTCCGTGGCTGTGTGGTTAGGGAGTTGAACTCCTTTGCGAGTTGAGTAGATTTGAGGAAAAGCACCTCGCAACCTCTGGTCGCGAAATGACAAGCCTTCTCATAAAGAAGCTTCTCAATTCGCCATTCGGAGTCGACAACAAATTGTAGGTCCCTTCCGTTCGTGCGAAGAATGTACAACGCAGAGTATGAATGATTGCGAAAATCTAATCCTGGGCTCTGCTCAGTCTGACACGCCAGCTTTGTATCTACATCGGCGATAGCTGAATTTGGCGTACCTACAGTCAAAACTGGAAGCTAAAAAACGATGCTTCACTCAGAAGGAAAACTGCTCATCTGAACTTTTGGAAATTTGCAAAGGATTCCGACAAGAAGAAGCGCTATCATGTCTGTGTTGGGATAGTGCGCAAAGTATTTGAGAGCCCGGAAGGCACTATCGTTTGCAAAAGTCCAGCGACTTGGACATGTAAGCGGTATTGACATTATCAGACGCTTACAGCTTCACTTCGTTCGAAAAATGCAACATTTGAATCTTTCAACGCGTGTAGGAATATTTCTGGTATCGTAGATCTACTGTCGAGAGAAAATGGACCCTTAAATGATCGAGTCCTTCCTCAAGGCACTTCTGAGGAGTTTATTCAAATTTTAAGATTATTCGCTTGGGAGTTATGATAATTTGACGCCAACAAGTAACCACTGAGGCATTTGTGAACAATATACTGTCACCACTTTTGCTGACTACACTGTCACACTATGGTTCATGCGCACAAAACACCAATAAACACGAAAACAACAAAAAACCTGAACGCAAGAACCCTCCTGATTGACCATAACACATTGAATGCTGTACCGATGCGTTATGTTCACCAATCGAAAGGTGTCCGGTCCCAGAGAGTGTGCAGTGTACAACGTGCACCATAGCACCAGCAGCAGCCTCATCAACACCATTGCCATAAAAATGCATCACGAGATGGTGCTGATAGCCAAAAGCGAGTCCCGAGATACCGGCATATACACATTCGGCAGTAATTCACAACATGTACGTGTTAGTTTGACACTAAAAATGGAGAGCATGAAAGTATCTGGAACTAAACGATAAAAGATACACGCTACATGGTGCACAATTGACCATACACCGTATGTCTACACCACATATGCTGCTGATCCGTTGGCATGACCGGCGCACCAAACAGCAGCGCGCCACTACGAGTAGTTCCATTCCATAGACTTGTTGTTTTTAACCATATCATGGTACTACACATCGCGAGCCTTATAAGATCGGACACTGTTCGACGGAGGTTTTTCTTCTTTTTCTTTGCTTAATCCGATTACATGACTCGATTATATCAAATTTATAGATTGTTTATGGCCAATGTGATGATGATGAATCAATGCCTGCGAATTGGGTCCGAATCCCAAATTGGAATCGATAATTTTTTATCTGCCACAAGCGAGCAGATTATACTCGTACATGCCACCACTCTGGTGTGGAGATTTTTCATTTTTTTTTCCATGCCGACATGGCTTGAGAATTCTTTGCTTTTTCAGAAAAAAGAATTCCCGACCGTCCAGTCCAGTGGTAGTAAATGGATTTAAACAAACTTCCAGTTGTTTCATTTTATTGTTATGGGATTTTTATTTAATTTTTTCGTTTAGTAAAATCAATAACTTCGCTAATAGATACAATCCAAGGGTAATAAAACTCGTTCTGTTCTCGGTCCGGGTACGACCGAAGAAGACTCCATTTAGGCAGATTTATTTCGAATTCAATGGCGTGGAATTCTTTGCCCCTGCCATGCCCGTCTGTCCGTCGCTCGCATATTTATACACAGACGTGTGTTTATAGGAGGAAAGGAATATTTATGACTTTATTTTCATCTGGTTTAATTGCTACCATATTTGAGAGCAGTAGGCGAGCCCAATAAATCTTAATAATTGGCATTGAAGGCCTACTCGGGGTATATTTCACTTTGTACGGCGATGGCGTATTGAAGCAGAAGTGGATGTGAGCGCTCACGGATGGCTGATTACAAGCCGAGGTGATAAATTTTGTATTTATCTGTTGATTGGGTTTTAGTGTGCCGATGAATTAAGTAAATTAGATTGCTTGACATGGAGAAGGGGAGAGTTTTGTTTTTTATTATTATACAGCTGGTTACTGGTTGTGTTTAGCCGCTCTGACACCGACCGCACGCAACTTAGATTGAGATCGATGAAATTGAGTAGAGAGCGAGGTTGCTGCGCAGCACTGAACACACGATTTCACTACCAGTTCAGCGGATCTACAAATCGTTTTAACTTTAGTAAAAAAAAGCACAAGAAACCTTCTTCGTTTGCAACAGCAAAAAGTGGTAAGATAGAGCCACAGACGTGTGTTCCATTCCCACTTAGGTGTTACTTTTGTGGTGGCCCGCAATGACCAAAGCACACAACACAACTAAACTGAGCAGTGCCCAACGAACGCCCTGACTGCCAGAGTCAAAAAATCTGAATGCTTGACTGTCAGAACACGCGGCCACAACAAATTTCTAACTCGAACAAAATTGACTACGTGCTTCACTCCAAACTTTGGAAAGGCTTTCAGGGTACGCCTTTAAACCAAAATGGAGTGGGAAAGCGAAGGGGTAATGCTAGTCTCTCGCCTCTCAATTTTTACAAACGGATCAAAAGCGGCGTGTGGGGTCGGCGCGGGTATTCACTCTGAAGCCTTGAAGATATCAAAGTCGCTCAGACCACGAATTTCGTCAGCATTTTACAGGGGGAAACGCCAGTGATTTTCGATGCAAAAATCACCCACAGCCAAGCAGCCATCAAAGCCTCTGCTACAATATGCTTCAAATTGGTCCTGTCACTCTAACCTTAGTCCCACGACCTAGAAGGTGGTATCGATGCGGCCAGGCGAGTTTCAACTTCTTAACAGATCTCATGCGGAACGTATTAACCTTCCAATTGGGTCTGTTAAGACGAAACTGTTCTTCCAATTTCTAACCAAAGCTCGTTTAAACTAGATAGTTGCGACATCTTTAGAAAGATATCGTCTGCATACAATCAAACTACAACCAGAGAGTTCTTTAGCAAAAATCGAAGGGACGTCTCTCTGTTTGTAGCAATCTACACGAATCACTGGACGATCGGAAATCGTGCAGCAAGACCCGGCCTTCCTTTCGACACTTACTGCAGTAACTGCAAGCATGTGAATGCGACAGCTTTCGCCGAAACAAGCCATCATACGCGGGCAAGTAGTCAAATTCTGTTCTTCCTCGACCAAACAATAGCCCCGCTTACATTTTTCATCAGGTTACCGAGACTCGTGGTATCAAACACTAGTCAGGGTTTTGGAGAAAAGACGTGATCGGGGAGACCCCTTAGGCACCAGGGGCATAGTTCACATCCCTGAAATGGGTAACTGTCATCGGTTTAACTGATGCCTCATTCTAGGGGTATTTTTATAATGAAACTGGTCCTCTAGGTTGGACCGTCGCGTTTAATGTCCGGTAACGTAAAGAAAGCTCAAGTTGCGTACAACCACAAGCCTCGGATGAAGATGATTCAACTGTTGATTGCCCTACAATTCTGCATCTTTCAATCCGCGGGCAGCCTGAGACAGCTTTAATGCAGATTTACCCGTCTTATCCAGGAAGTGCGTTGGGATGGGCCGGGCAAGAGGATGATGAACAACTGTGACATCTACTATGGAGATTGTCACAAAAAGTTGACTCGGATGTAGAATTATCGTATGCGGCCGACGCTTCCAACACCTGAGCGAACGTCGTTGTGGTTGGACTGCTATACGAGCTGTGTCATTTCGAGCCCCGACAGTATCCATCGAATATTTTTCGTGACACCATCTCTCGTCGGGAAAAATTACCGACCTCCGAGAGTTTAAATTGTCGCGAAGAAGGTTCTCAATTTGCTGTTCGGAGCCGGCAATATATGATACAAAGTGTATGTGTTACACAACAAGAATGGTTGTGGACCTACCCTTGGTCGCACCAGAAGGGTTAGCATTGGCTGCCGCTATGTGGTGCTGCGAAAATTTTTTGTCTGGTTTAGCTGTGCTTGAGCTTAGTTCAGCTTGCTGAGTAGTCCAACGCAATAACCACTGGAAACTACGGCTCTGTTCTGCACTGCTGAGCTTTTTTGGGTGCGTCTTCTCTCACCTTCTTCTGTTGAGCGTCTCATCATACATTACATTACAGGGTCTTCACGGACGGATCTAGGACCGCAGGCAACTCTGCGGCTGGCATATACTGCGACAACCCACCGATGGAACTGGCGATTTACCTACAACCCTTCGTCACAGTCTTCCCAGCAGACGTTCTCGCCATTTTAAGGAGAGATGACGTCCTCCTGGATCACCACTCCCAAAGAGGGAAAATATAAATCTGCTCGGATAGCCAAGCAGCACTTAAAGTCATCACAAATCCAACATTCAGATCTCATCTGGACAGGGAATGCAAAAAAAAAACTCAACCTGCTCGCCATTCACAACGAAGTCGCTTTGTCTGGGTACTGGGTCACAAAGGTGCCACAGGGTATGAGAATGCTTATGAATTGGCAAGGGAGGAGGCGCACTGACAACAATCAAGACAAGGAGGGCAAACATCTCGACGCGCAAAGTAGCAAGCAGGGAGCAATTAAGGCTATTGGTGGGACTAACCACATGCCACATCATCGTCAATAGACACATGCATAGCCCGGGCCTCGCCAACGCAGAGATCTGCAGAAATTGCGAGGAAGAAGAGGATGATCTCGAATACTTCCTAAGCAATTGCCGAGCCCTAGCGAGAACGCGACAGAAGACGTTAGAGTCCATGTGGATAAGGGACCTGAAGTATCTTAAGGACAAAGGAATCGACGACATCCTGGCCATCACAGGAAATTTCGACAGATCACAACTCCATAATTGCCCCCACTTCCTCTAGATCCCTCTCGTCCTATTCGTCCGAAACGTTCTCTATCTTTACAGTATCGGAATTTAAAAGAGGAGAGTACAACAGGCTTGACTTAGGCTTAAAAGAAGAGCCTTCCTATCAAACCATTCAGGGTTGTTTGTTGGCGGCTGATAGAACTAAATTGTTTATTGGCATTTGTGGTTGATGAATGCACTGTGAAAATTTCGTCAATAAGGTTCTCTCTGCAGACTCTGGGCAATTCAAGCTTAGAGGTTGGGTGTACAAAATTTGACATTTGACAGAAGTTTGCGCTTGCTTGTGTCGAATTACGTCATCTGTGACAATTCTGCACTATGTAAAAATCTGCTCAAATTTAAGAATCAATTCTTTTAGGACTTCGCTTCCGTCATTATGGGTAACAAATTTCAAATGTCAGCAAAAGCCTTAAGGCAACCATCGCAATCATATGACACTTGAGTGCATGCATGTCAACATAAATAACCGGCCAAGTAGCACGCATCCCATCGCAATGCCTTCCTTTCGTTAATTTATTCAAATTGAATACTCACATAGCTTATCCTGTCACATTAACCAAGAATTTTTTATGATTATTCCAATAAAAGCCGTAAATCTATTAACCCATTATCGCAAGTGTCATCTTCCTTGACATTTCAAAAAGCTGAATTTTAATCCAACTGACAGCTAGATAAGCATCTCGCTAATAAAATTTAACTTACAACAGTAGCAATCGCATTACTCAATTGCCAACGCTTATTAGCATTTAAGTGAATGTGGTCAGAGACCGAACTAAAGAATCCAATCTAAGCCTCTCTCTAAATTATTCACTAAATCACGAGTTAGAATTCTTTAAGATCCGCCTCAGGCTATAGTCAACTTCCGCAGAGAATGCAATTTTTTATTCAAATTTAACTGAATATGGGGATTTTTTTCTCCATCATAACATTTGTCTTTGTTTGGTGAGATTTTTCTTATATTCCAATTCTCATGAGTTAAGATGTCAGAAGGTGTTATTGACTCTTGCAGCACCGAATATAATTTGTATTTGATTAGATTGACGGTGTGAAATAGCTCTTTTCAAGTGTCATGTACGAGTAGCCGTAAAACTTAGCGTCAAGCTAATTTGATTTTGATGTCAATGTTGACAGAAGTGGTTGTCACCTAGTGGTTCCATTAGGTTTGAATGACGTTTATTGAAATCAATTTGATGCGAAAGTTTGTTCCAAGACGAAATTATCGATTTGGTCGAATTTGAAATTGACAGGCCTTCTTTGGACTCCATGCGGACAGTGGTACAATCAGTGCAAATTTCTGTACAGGATTTGACAGCCTTAAGGTGGTGGATCGCATGTCGATTCTGCGCCTTAGTATTTGCGTCAAACTATTAATCAGACGGTGACATTGACAGTCGGTGACGTTAGGAAAATATTCAGTAAATTGCAACGAATTGTGTTTTGATGGAACGTTTAAGATGCATTTTCACAGATTCGCTTCGTTGCAACGGTTAAAATCGAAGATAAACGCCAAATGTCACCTGTCAAAAAAAGCCTATTTCTCTCCACTGTACTCTACATCCGTTTTGAAAGCCATTGGAGAGCATCTTAAATTTAGTTCTGTTCGAACAGGAAACCAAACATTTTTATAGTTTCACTCCGACAATCAATTATGATCAGAAAATGTTAATTCCCGATCCACTGTGTCGTTGTGGTTGACTTTAACTGCGCGAATATAATTTTGCACGATGTGCAGAGTTTTTTTCTTGGCTTTTTCTTGCTCGGGTCGGGGGTTTTTTGGTTTTATGGGGGCGGCGTGTGTGTCCGACGCACTATAAGGCAAGTCTCTGCCATCGGTCGTCGTCGTTGTCGACAAAATATACAAGATCTTGCGACTTAATAGGCAGAAACGTGGTGTGAATGAAGCTATTAATTACGATTCTTCATCTCGACTGTGTATGCGCCATTAAAGTGTTGCTGACTTTTTGCAAATTCAATTTTTTTTTCTGCACCAACCACGATTGCTGACGACGACGACGGTGGCGGCCCGTAGTAATTGATTTTGATTTGTTTCGTTTGGTTTATGATTTGTGGCGGTGTGTGGTGAGTTTATTATTTTTTTTTTTTGCATTGACCGGAGCCCGGTCGGTTGGGAGCGGACTATTGGATTTTGTAATTTAATAGTATTACCAGCTTCTAGCGTTACGAATGCATGTGATTTTAGATTTGTTTTATGTGGTTTTACGTTATGACCCAGGTAGTTAATTTTAATTTTAATGCCGGCAGTTGTAACGAGCAAACGACCAGAGTATTAACTTTTAGATGTGGTGTGGTCTTTCGATGTTTTTGCATTGACATAAGAGAAAATGAAAGGAAACATAAATTTGACGGTTTTTCTTATTACGGGAGTTAAGTAGTATTAGGTGGTGGTGTTGCTTTCAATTATACATGTCGTTACAAATCGACGATCGACCAAAGACTGAGGTTGAAAGAGACATTCATTTGACATGAGGTTTAGCTTTGGAATAGTTGAACTTGTTTAACTCTTTTGTTGGTTGGAGACTCATTTTGATTCATTTCCGCTTTGACAGGGACGTAGATGGTAAGGAAATTGGCAATGAACCTTCTAAACGGGGCTTACAACTTTAATTTCTGTTTTCCGCCAATCGAACAAAAAGAAGTAGAACTCAAGAGAAATTTAGGAACAGGTTTAGAAATATTAAAACACGTCACTGGTGCCCTGATCGTCCCTTATAAGTGCGGTTTCAGACCAATAATTCGTGTCAATTGCTGCCGTATTACGCACCTTAATCATCCTCATCCTGATTCCACTATATGTCACCGCTATAGCATGAAATCTTTGAATCTACCCTGAAAGGACGGAACAGTTGGGGAAGACCGAGACATATGTAGGTAACGCGTCCAAGTAGAAAGAAAACTCAGTCAACGTGCGAAACTAGAGGCATCCAGCTAACGATCGAGAGCTGGCTGGAGACGCCTCCTGTTAGTTGAGGCCCAGATCCATCCCAGACTGTAGCGCCAACATAAGTAAGTCAGTAGAAATGGATTCCATCGAAGGTATAAGGATAAAGCTAGTCTATGCCGTTTCAAGCGAAAAATTCATTAAAAAGTATTACGGCCTCGTTTGTGTTGACGGGTTCAGGAAGAGCAAATTCAACGAGGTATACACCAACCTTGATCTAGTCAAAAACACGTGCATTAGACATATGAAAGATAGTAGCCAACATAATTTACAATCACATCAAGGTCAGTTTCCGCTCTGAGCCTTCCTGCGTAGACCACTTCAACGGAGTCTAACACATTACCAAAAATCATGCACTATAGAAGCAATAGGCAGACTAGAAGTCTAGGACTCACAAGGAGAAACAACACACATTCAAGGCCTTGACAAAGCCGACTCTGTTTTCGTACTAACACATAGAATAAAGGACCTACACCAAATAATAACTGGTGTGGTAAGAGAGAGGCTAATCTGGTGGAGTTAACTCATCACACCGACAAAATAAAATGTTTCAGTCTGAATAAACCCTTAACTTCACAAGTTTGCATGGCTGATCAAGAAGTCGAACGAATAAAAGACTTTCGTTGCCCTTATGTCGGTCGACGAAGTCTTTAGTTTTCCAAATCAAAAGACTTAAGGACGAGCCGGCAACGTCCCAGGTGATTTGCAGTCAAATCGCGAAAGCAAGGGGTTTTTTTTTGTCCGCTGTCAAAGACCTGGTGGTTCAATCAGTTTCAGCACCAAGCTCCGACTGTTAAACATGGAGTCGGTACTATTACAAGCCTGGAAACTGACCGTCCATATCACAAAAAAGGAGCAAATTTTTGCCAATCACTTTCTAAGAAATATGTACATGTACTCTGAGTATTCTGGCCACATCGTATCTCATGGATGAGAGAAAGGGTCTGGAATGTTTAGACCCGATTATATTATACAAAAACAAAAGAGGTGATGGATAGGCTACATGGTACGGAAAGGCGACGATTCCAAAGCTAGTTAAGCTATGAAATGGAGCCAACTTATCCAAGATGGAAGTAGAGCGGATCGTCCAAGAAAACCTTGGCGCCAGGCAATTGGGGAAAAGCTCGAGAGAATTGGGGCACATCACTCGGAACAGAACATGATGAAACGTAAACGTAGTGGATGCCTTAAAACTCTTAAGGGGACGCAGGAGTTAGTAGGTAGGATGGCTGTTCACGCAGAGCACTGGCCCACGTAGGCCAAGGTAGGTCCTTTGCGATACTACTTGGACCTACTTGGAACTTGTCAATTGCCATAGCATAGATTCATAGAAGAATAACTCTTGCCAATCGCTGTTTCCTTGGGCTAAGAAGGCAATTGAGTAGCAAAGCCCTCTCTCGAACGACTAAAGTGGCTCTGTATCTTAATCATCCCAGTTCTGCTGAACGGTACAGAGGCGTGGACTTTGTTGAAAGCGGATGAGGTTGCAGTTGGCTTTTTCGGGAGGAAAATTCTTCGGGTGGTTTTCGGTCCCGTCTGCATAGACTGTGAGTGGAAGAGCAGATACAACGACAAATTGTACGGGGTGTGCAGCGACATCGGCTTAGCCAGAAACGTGAAGATCCAACGACTGAGGTGGTTGGCTGATGTAGAGCGGATGGACACCAATGTTCCGGCCCGGAAAATCTTCGAATCCACATCTGAGTAACGGGGGAAATGTTTAGGGACGCAAGTAGTTCGAAAAAGATCAACCAAGCCGACCTTTTACTACACGAAGAATATCTGAAGACTTGCGGGCTTCGTCTCTCAGGCTATTGCTGCTTGAAATATAAGTATTTTCTCAAGAAATTAGTGAAACTGTATGGCGAGTCTGTTTAGGAAACTGATGATCATATTCTCAGTTAATTTCCGGCCCTCATTTGGAACAGACGGTTCTCTATCCCAATGTCATAAGAACAGCACCCCACGGCAAATAAGGTCGCAGATCGCGGTGGCAAAGTTTAAATAAAACTCTCGTGCTCTAAATTTAATAATTTCGGACGGACGCTTACGTCAATTAATCGTTACATATAGATCACTGCAGCGACTTTAAAGTCTACCGCCGTTCGTTCAATTCAAAGCCCATTAATTAAAAACTTAAACAAGTGACAATTAAAGTGTACTTACTAATTTATTAAACCATTCCCCAGCACTAACCTGCAAAGAGATAAAAGCAAGCAAAACGAATTAGTATTAATTAAGAAAACAAGCATTTTACAATCAAAATAATCGCAATTATTCATTTCTCATGATCAAATCAGGAAAAACATTTGCAATCTCTGAATACATCAACAGCGATAGCTACAGCACCTCCCTTATCGACTACAGTGCCTATGCCGATCGATTAAATGAATTATTCATATGATAAACTTTTACAACTCGCATAAATATCGCCTTGGGAATTGTCGGTGCCGCCTTACTATATGTATCATGTCTTGCAGAGTTAAAAAGTAGAAAAATAAAAATAAAAGAAACAATAGAACATGGAGTCCGAGACTTCATAGAGATATCTAACAAATCAAATTCAATTAAGACAAGATTGAGTTTAATTGGACGCGTGAGCGTGCTCGTGCACACACCCAAATGTCAGTTGTCTACACGTCTGCTACCAGTTGTATCGGCACGACCCATTATTCTCAACCTGACAGTTCAAAAATGTATCTTTTCGAAACAGAACTCTGCGAAATCAATTTTTCCCAAATCCAATTTCGAAGCGTGAAAATGAAAACTACACCCATGGACACGGGACAGCCATGTGTTTACCTCTCGTTAAACGATCGTCCATCGTCGAAAAGCCGACAAAAAACTTGACTCGAAATTCGGAAAATTGAAATTCAATTCACCCACGGTAGCCGGCTGACAAAACGCGTAGCTACACTGGTTATACCACACCGCAACACCAAGTGTGTGCCGTGCACGCTATAAATTTATCTACGATTAAAGTTTTATAATGACTTTGTTAGGCGATGTGTGTCCGCGAACACAGCGTGTACCCGGCTATGGAGTGTATTAGCGACAATAAGTGGAGGGTTCGTTTTTTTTTTTTCTTTTTTACCTTTTTCGTGTTGTCTTTGTGTTTTTTTGAAGTAATTTACGATATGGATAATTGCCGGCGGCAATAAAATAGCCGAGGGTAGTAATTTAATACGCCTTCGAGTCAATGGTTTTCGACGATCATGATTGAGATTATAAGTGAGTGGATGAGGGAAATGCTGCGGGTGTGTGTTTGTGTGTATGGCGAGAGCTGGTTTAACGTCGAGTGGTGACAGACTGATGACTTTGAAAATTGATTTTGTCTTTGCTTTTGTTATTTTCGAGTTTCGAGTCCGAAAATAGATATTTTATTGGGTTTGGAAGTTGAACTGTGTTTACAATGCGTGTCCAGGTGCGTGCTCATAGGGTAAAGTCGTAGGACGATGCCTATAAATAAGCGCTACAGGAATACTCACTACCTTCAGGTAGGCGTCCGCAGGGTAAGAGTGCTTAAACTACGGCTGAGGGTCCTTTGAGTGGGAAAACTTGCTGTTGTGCTTCATTGGTCTCCCGAATCGTTTGGGTTATCAAATCCGACTAAAGTATAATCCACTGAGGGACAGTGTACGCTTATGAATGCATTGCTAAAAAAAGACCTTAGTCACTAGTATGTGGACTCCAGGTACATACCTTGGTGACTTAAGGTTAAAATTCAGCCTTTTCCTGAGACAGTGCTCCTTTTTTTGGTGATTCGTGGATCAGAAATGTTTTATTTAAGCCTTTAAGCGGCCCATGCCTTTTAAATCGCAGCAATATCTGGTGTCGCTGATGCCCAACCTATTCAAAATGTTTATGAGCCTTCAACGGGCACTATCTTCAGCGGTGCTAACGAGTACACTTCGGCCTCGACATCTTGGTCTATGTACTATTGAGCAACCAAACCAACCTATAGTTGTAGAGAGCATTATCCTACGACCCTGCTTCGCACTTTTTTCACATATCATTCCATTCGTGACAAAAAAATATCACGCACAACATGAATGGTTGCGAGGAACTAGGCCTTGGGTCATCCCGAGCTGTCGCGCCAGCTATTTATTTATTTTTAGAACCGGAAAAGAGCAAGTATTGTCAACCACTGCTGATTCCGACACAGGGCAGATATACATTTTTTGACATTTATTGTGTCAGGTCAGAGCAATTTAGGTGTTCTTCCATTTGGAACAAGATGGGCCAGGTCCAAATCCAACAAAGCCGGTTTCATTAGGAGAGAAGGCTTTCAAGAAAAGCATCCGTAGCGGTGAAGGCAGAGAACCGAAAGCAAAGCAAATGAGATCAGAGAACCAAACTCCACCTACGCTGGTTGTTAAGAAGGTCAGGGCAGGTCCCACATCAAACGTTCCTATGCCAAGTGACTAGTGCTCTCATGAACAAATTTCTGATAGCAAAGCAGATAATCCTTTTCCAAGAGACGGGAACAGATATCTCGATTGAGCTGTGGCCACAGTTTTCGGGCTCCCAACACCAATCGGGATGGGTAGGATAGAAAAACGAACTAAACGACCGCGATGGCGAAAGAAAAGTTCTTTCCCAAAACTACCTATTGTCTGTAAAATCTTTCCGCAATGCATTAAGCTATAGAGCAAGAAGATTCTGGCTACCATTGCGGTTCAGAATGCTAAAGTAGAGAGACTATAACTCATAAACTGTTGATCAAAAGGTGAAATTGCACTTCTTCGCCGTGTTTTAGATATCGATGCCTCCATGCAGAGGCTTCTTGCTCTGAAGTTTAAAACCGTCTAGGCCTACCACTTTGACCAGGTCAAGCTAATCCTTAAGAGCACCGATAAGGTTTCAGTTTTTGGTCGTAACCGTTCTTCTACAGATAAGATCGACACAAGCCATCCTTACAAGATGTGTGCCGTTGTCTGGCAGCGGAAGTGACCATGCAATTCCCAGTGCTTCTGGAGAAAGAACATAGCCGGGTATATGGATTGCCCCGACAAAGACGTCACAGATCTCCGTCAAGAATGGTCTTCAAAGAAATATTGATGAGTGATGGCTCACACGAAGGGCACGTCCGCAACCCTTAGCTAGCGGCTTGTCGAAGAGAACATATCCCATATTTTCATTCAGGAACCATCGGGTATAAGCAGACACATCAAAGGCGTACGGAACAGGGCATCTAAGCCAATCTACACATGTAAGGAGCAAGTGCCAAGAGGGGAGTTAAACCTGAACTTTCTCCTAATTCCAGATCCTAGTCAAGCCATATCCTGCACCGCTACTATGCTATCAGCCTCAGGGGCTTTGGTGGACTTACATTTAGATTTGGGTATTATGTACAGTATCGTTCGTGATATCGAAGTGGTGCTTCTAAATCCTCAGCTAGGATTCTACTGAGATGCTCCCTTGCTTGTCTTTGTAGGTTTCGGTTGTGCTTTGAGGCCTTGTCATGGTATTTTTTGTTTTTTTTTTCATTCCTGCAATAGTATCTCTCCATACTTCCTCAGAAGAGAACTCAGATCTCTAATCCATTCTTTGTGGACACTCTTTGATTAGCCCTTTACTTCCTCTGTTGTCACGATAAAAGAGAACGTCTTTGGCCCACCTTTCTGTTTTTTCAAGGGACGCTGAACCACATTTTTCCCTTTTGGAGAAGATTCCACATTCACGTGGATATTGGGTTCGACATCGTGTGATCCTTGAAATAATTCACTAGCTGTAGAGCTTTATTGTCTGATGACAACGAACATTGCGAACAGAAAAGCCATCTAAATGTCAATTTCTTCACCTTTAAGTGTCAAAACGACGAATCTGACGTAAACAAGGACAAGAGGTATACATAGGTGGAGGTACGGAAGGAGGAGCAAAAATTCAGAAACAACGCGTTTAAATAAATATTTTAAATGAGTCCAAGCAACGCTGCAAAGTAAAGTGAATTCCAAACTTGAATTTCGACATAAGGCCGATGATTTAATTCAGTCGACAAAGAAAGGCACGGACTTCTGAAAGGAAATTTGGAGCCTCATTTAAAAACTCTACAAACTACGTACCTCTCAATCAGTGAATGGATAAACGTCATTAAAATTGTAGATCTAGTACATTTTCATCTACCATGCATTCAATTTGACAGCAACTCAATTAACGATACATTTGAGACTCAACTTTTTAGCATATTCTCTCTTATATTAAGCTGATTAGCATAAATCGAGTTGCTGACAAATAGCATTACGACGAACACATCGTTCTCTGGCAAACATAAAGCCCCTCAAACCACAATGTAAAAATAATGACACATCCATCCAAAATGGAAGGACATGGCAAAAGGGGAAACTTTAGCTGTTGGAAAACATATGCATGCATGTGTATTCTTTTGCAACTTGTGTGTGCAAATTGAACATCTTCAGCACCGACAATAACGACGACGATAGGATAGGTAGGAAGAACCCCAACCCGGCGATGATAAAGACGATAAAAGAAGATGAAACTTGTTTTCATTGTGCAGCTCTCGTCACAATAGCAATCACTTTCCGTTGTGCACATACTATAAAGGATGTGAGAGGTTATAAAAGCCTCAGCCCACCAGATAGCACAACGGTCTCGCACGATGGCGGCGCGCGGGTAGCTCTAGAGGTCGTGAAAGATGATGTCGACCGTCCTCGTTTACCTCTCTGTCCCTCTGTCTTCCTACAGCATAACTAAACAGATGCAAAAAAAAAAAGGGAAAAAACAACAAAAAGTATCATCACAGTTTATGCGCATGCATTTGCATGATGTACTTTAGCGAAGAAGATTTCCCATCGTCTTCCGTTTTACGTTGCTTTTCTTGTAAAATTGTTGATTCTTTTGTTGTAAATCCAGAGAGCGCGGTGCTGTTTCCTTTCTCCACCGTTGTTTTCTTTTTTTCCTTTTTATAAACATTTTCATAACGAAAATACGAAAAGCCATCGAAAGCAATTTGTTATGTGTTGCAGCAATGTTCGCTGTAAAGACGATGTAGGCAGAGCTTAAGCTATTCATAAGTACCAGTGTTACATGGCGTGGAAGAAGAAATATGGCGCTCATTGGAGTGGTACATTCATTACATTAAACTTTTGCAGTGAATAAATTCTTTATTTGCTTGGGCGATACGCTGGAAAGGGATGGGAGGGAGTTCTGAAATTTTGTGGCTTATGGGATTTTAATTGTGCAAGCTCCATGGACATTAGAGACGAGAGGTGGCGAAAATTTAACCTTTCCACTCATTGGTACTTAAATACTCATTTGCTTGAGAGGAGTTTCCTTTCTTTTGAAGTGATAAATTGTTGGAAGAGGTTGATACGATGATGAGTGTTAAAGGCCTTGAAGAGGTTTCGATGATTGATTTTTCAATTCTCACAAGAAAAGCACAGAGGTAACAGTTTAGGAATAGATTCGATTGGGTTAGAGGTGATAGCTTTACAGCCTAATGGACTTAAAGGGAAGAGAGCTCAATTCGGCATGTGAATGTGAAAACCTGGACGTTAGTTTTCGCAGATTAGATTGTCTGTCTCTACAGGCACAATTTTCTTATTTGAAATAATCCGAATGGCGCAGTTTCGGATTTTGCCATGATCTCCATTTAGCTCATTACTAGAAAAAACAACCGCACTCATCATTAATCGTCATATGCCAGTTTTTGCACAAAATTCCCCCAAATGTCATTTAATCTTTTCCCAACCATCTGTCACACACTTGCCGGTTTTTTTTTTTACAACCAATAAACACCATCCTCTTGCAAGTCACATGCTGATTGAATATGTCAAAAGATTTGTCAAAAAGAAGCGAACGTCTAAAAATAGCATCTCAACAAAACAGGATGCTGCCAAATTCGTCGCAATTACATATGACGTCCATTCAAAAATGTCAATTTAAAGATAAATCAAGTGAAACAACAATAACCACAAATCAAATTTATTTTCCCCTGTCAGCGTGTTGGAATTGATAAATTATTTACCCAGATAAAGTGTGGCGTTGGTTGTCAAATAAAACCACTATTGACAGATTGATATTCGGTTGCGCTTCCAATTCCCAATGATTTTCTTTTTTTTTTTTTCGTTTTTAGTTTAAAATTTTAATTAACATTCATTGTCGAATGTCAATCATATGCATATGTGTTTCGCAATGTTTTCTCACTTATTTGCTGTTGGATTTTAATTTTGTTTTATTTATTTTACGTTGCTAGTGAAACAATAAAATAATTTTTAATTGATATATCGGCGTTAATGCGCAGTGGTTAATAATTTTAATTGCTGAATATTCGATTAAGGTCGAGGTGAAAACGACACGAGAACAAATAAAAAATAAAAACACTCAATCATATGTTTCAATCAACTCACGTAGCATAACAGGCAGCCAACAGCAGCATTGAATAAACAAATAAAAAAATAAATAAATAAAAAATAAAAACTCCCTATTAAGCAGCCATAAATATTGAAGCTAATAATCAATTTATTATTCATGACTACCTGAGCATGCCCATGCCGGCGTAGTGTCATAAAAACTACACAATAAACTACTAATAGCAAGAAATTATGCAACTTAAACAATGACAAACATTACAGAAAGAGTTTGAATGCAAATGAAGTGGGTTGTATGACACCCTATCTGTCTTTGGCTTGGAAGCGACCAGCGACGTCACTATTTTAGTAGTTTCTGTAGGCCGAAGACCTTCAAGATTGTTAGGGGTTTTGACACTTGACATAACATCATGTTACATAATCGAAGAATCCTAGGTCACGTCTGACACTTTGGTTTTCAAGTTTCCAAACTTTTAAGGATTATGAATGACAAAATTTTACACTAATTCCTCATAAACTGTCAAAGTGAACCAGTGTTACAAGCTACGGGCTTATGGGACAAAATATGAATCAGAAAATGAAACTAAAAAAACCGACAAATAAATAGAAAAATAAAATAAATTCATACACTGTTGATTGGACTTACTAAACAATTAGATGACGTGTTCATAAAATTCGTTATCAGTTAACAAGTGATTGGAGGATTTATTACCGCTTAGGGATAGTGTTATCAGGGGGATTAAATTGAAAAAAAAAAAACTATGAACATTTCAAAATTGCATTTGACATTTGCTCAAATGCCATTTGGCTTCGTTAAAGGTTAACATTATTTTTTGTGAGCAGATGAAAAAAAGAAAAAACTAATGACAAGAATTGATAACACTGTCAACTTTGTCAACTGTCTGGTGTCAGCATATTTTTTATCTTCTGTGAATTGACAGCAATGTCAAAGGACTTTTGAAGTTTAAGTAATAGTTTTGTAGTTATTTTCAGTTGATGTCTTGACTTTCTGTGTATTTGGGGGGGCCACGGACTAGACTTCATAGCACACCTTCTAATTACATTCTTTGGTAATTTTAAAGACTTGACAGTGGTTTTATTGTGAAACAGGGCGAGAACAACCGTAATAGCGAATATTAATTGTTTAACGCCTCGAGACAAACTGAAATCTCGTCATTTGGAGCACGATCGAGTAGGGTATTGAGGATTGTTTTAGAATAAAAAGTAGACCTGGGTCTCAATAGACGGCGAATCATAATTTTTCAGGCAGAACATGTTGTTATCAATCAGTGGACATGCTTAAGTGTGTTATGTGGCAAAACCATCATTGGGTTCTCTGATAGCTAATCCACGCTAAAGGCTCTGAATTTAGTTATATTAAAATCGAAACTGGATCTGGAGACAATTAAAACCTAGAATTAGCTAAGAAGAGACTTGATTCTTTTGCACAAAAGACTGGAGTAACTCTTATAGCCTTCAAAAGATTCAGTCAGATTTGAATAGCCCCATGTCTTATCATTGTCGGACCAAAAACGCTTTATGGCTATGGCGACAATACGACAATAAATGCTGAATCTGCGGAACCAAGACGAAGAATCAGCAGAGCACATTTTGTGTCACTGTGGCTGTCTAACCAAAATGTGTCATCGTCGCATATATAGACACTAGCTCACTCATAGACGTCGGATTTATCACAAACTGCGGCCACTGAGACCTTAGTTTCGAGTAACTACACCTCATCGTCAAAACTATATTTATAATTCCTTGAGCGCAAGTGGATTGTAAAAAAAAGGGAACTCTGTTTCTAAGGGAAATCAAAATAGGCCATAGGATAAAGTAACGAGCTCCAACCTCAACAATTTATCTACAATCTACACTTGATCTCTGCAAGCAAAGGTAACATGGGCAATGAAAAGGCGGCCTTACTGACCAAAATCGATTCATCAATCTCCTTCATTGTTCCCACATCGTTTTCTGGAGCAAGCTCCTCAAAATCCTTGCGGGGGAAAAGATCTTGGTGAGATCTCATGGCATCCGGACGGAAACTTAAGGAAATACATGTCGCAAATACTTTCCACCTGCTCTATCTCCCAACCAAAATCTAAATGAATCTGACTAGGAACCACTTCTAAACCCTATCCGGTGCCTTGAGTGGTCACTGCCCAAAGGCACCTCCACAGACTAATTTGTCACTGTAAACAGTGGTCGCCGTAGCTCAGTGGTAAGTGCGTCGGACTCAAGAAAACTTAAGACAGTGAACTTGCTTTCCCGACTGCACTTGGTTGGTTGGTTGGTTTTGTGGGTGTCCTAGAGACTTACTTAGACATCAAGCAGGTCCATAAAAAGTATACTCATGGGAGTCAAACCAAGTGATAGGGTTGACTAATCTGGAAACCTCCCAGAAAGGGATAGAAATCTCAGGAGTGTCCTAAAATCAGAAATATGAAGGTCCTCTAGCCCATGGAAGAAGTTACTACCAAGAGTACGCATTCTTCTGGTGGCTAGTGCGGGACATTTGCATGGTAGGTGCTCGATGGATTCTATTTCCTCTTCGTCCCTGCAGCTTCTGCAGTAGTCATTGTAGGGTAATCCAAGACGCTCCGCAAGGACACCGGAGACGATTCGCATTTCCTTTCAACTAAGTTGTACGAGATTTTTGGAATTCTTCTTATCGGAGGTTGGCCATAGTGATCTGGCTATTCCACATGTGTCCATGTGACATCATCACGTATTAGCCCAGATCATGGTCTCCTAATCTATTTCACCGTAAAGAGTGTTAATGGGTGTCTTTGCGACCGGAAGGGTATACGCCTATGCCAGTTCTGCACCCCTCCTGGCAAGTTAGTCCGCCCTCTCATTACCTGATATATCTTTGTGGTCCGGTACCTACCATAGACTCACCTATGTTTGTCTGCAGACCTTAACGACCTTCGATTTTTTTGATGTTGACTGCAGAGACTTAATAGCCGCCTGGCTGTCAACATTGATAGTAACAGTTTCTCTGACAATGTTGTCATTTTTGAATATAATAGCTTTGCGGCCTGTAGAATGACAGTCATCTCGGCTTGAAAAACGCTGCATCCGTTTCCAATTTTGAAGGATTGGGTTTAGCCCTCTGGATTCACAACTGTGTTATGTTCTGTGAAGTCAAATTTCTCTAGAACTTTGTGGGTTGGCACAATTGGTTTCTTCAACAGACCGCCTGCTCGAGCCGATTAACTGCTTCCCAATAATAATAAAAATATTAGCCAATGTTGAGCTGACTGGAGAGGCTTGTAGGCTGAAACCAAAGTTCGTGGCAAACTGTAGTGTCATTGGTAAGTAAATTTGACGCGGCGGTGTTGCAAAACCCCTTGGATCGAGGAGGAGATCCTAAAATAACTGAGACAATGCGATTTGAAGGATCTTTTAATGTTCGCCTTAGAGACGCATAGTCTGGTGTGCGAAACGGAAGATAGTTGACTGAAAAGAGTTTGTCCTCGATTGTAGCGCCACCTAAGTAACGAAGAGAAGAAGTAAATGACAAGCCACACAAGAACCGGCTGTATTTCAATTCATTTAAATTTTACGTGCCGAAACACATTGTATCCATTAATTTCGCCCACCATGCACATCTTTTATTTTTTTATTTCCCCGTCATAATTGCCTATTCCACGAAATCTAATTTAAAAGCCATTCACAGCCTACAACAGCGCCGATGTTAGAAAATTTAAACTGCGCTACCTTCGACGACGCTTCGGCGTTTTATCTCGAGCCATAAACAAACGCCCTCCCGTCTGCCCGCAATAATTCGCGTAACACGCTATCCTCCATCACTAATTTTACAGTAGCTTTCAAATAATCATATTTACGAATCTCAAGTGGGGAAATATCTATAACTTATTTCAAATTTATTCCGACAACTTGTCGCTTGTTAACTTTGCTATTAATACACAAGCGCGCCGTCAAGTGAACAAGTCAAAGAAAGGGAGGAGGAAAAAACGTGGAAAAGAATCCCAACGATGAGACATAATGACTCCCAACCTCATTCCCACTCGGTATCTCGGGTTTTGTATCTTTTTTTTTCCCTCATCTCGGCTGGGAGAAGGAAATTTTTTTTTTGTTCTTATTCTCGCTAAGTGGTTTCATATAAATACCTGGAAGATACGAATCACAACACTCGCTTGGTAGCATAAAATCATCATCATCATCATCATCGTATGATTCTGTTTCATGTTCATTTTCTGTTTTTTTTTTGTGAGCTCTGAGGTCTCTGTATCTCTATACCTCTGTGCCTTCTGTCGTAGAATTTATTTTGCTGACTAAACCAGATTTTCTCCCCCCTTTCAAAAGGCGAACATCGATCCGTTTTTCGTTTCTTTTTTTCTGTATAGAATGTGTGTGCAAGCATTCCGAAGCATTCCACAGCGGGAACATCATTCTCTGGCTGAATTTTAGTTTTATTTTTTTTTTATTATGCGCGCTCCCTTTTTGCTTCATCACATGTATGACAAAAAAAAAAAGGAATGAAAAAATATCTGCGGTCGATTCGGTTGTCGTTTCGCAAAAATGAAATGAAAAATACTCGAACGGGAGGAGGAATAGCAAAAAAAAAAATTGACGATAACGAAACCACAGACTTGTCTGATTTGCGCTTTAATGTGATTATATTCATTACAAAAGAAAACCACATAATAAACAAAAAGGAAAAAAAAAACCAAAATGAATTCACCACATTGCGAGAGAATTGGAAGCAACGCGCGGAAGAAAGGAAGAACGACGATTTTAATAACACACAACTCGCCGACAACGACAGCGACGACGACGACTGTTTTTTTGTGCTGAAATGCGATTTTTTTTTTTCGGCATTCGCCGTATCTGTATCTACAATGAGAATTTCATGGTGAGATAGATTATGACTGCCGCCACTGTGGCACATAATACTGAGAGTATCTGTGGAAAATTGTTTCACCACCGCTGAATGCTGATGAAATGAGAAATAGCACCACCGCCATTCGAGACTATGTAGCGTTGCAGGCGTGCGGCGGCGATAAGGAGTGACCTAATGAAAGAACGTTTCTATTTCTGTGTCTGCAAAACGTACATAATTTTTCGCTACATGGATTCCTATGGGATTTTGAATGTGAATATGACTTCCGCGAACTGCTCGAAATATATGATGCAATTGTTGCCTTCCGTGATGGAAGACGGAAGGAAACACTTTTGGCGATTGCGCGTTGTAGTGTTGGAACCAGATAAGCTTTAAGTTATGGGAATGTTTGCTTATGAAGAATTTTTGTCACTAATCTGGGAACCGATAAAATTGGGATCTAGACCTGACATATTCCACTGGAGTATGAATGTAGCTATCCGTGGCTCACTGGTTAGTGCGTTGAACTGCTGTGTGAGCTGCGTGTGTTCATGCCCCAGCCATGTCCATAGAACATTTTTTCCCGGTACCACCTCTCGATGGGCAATGACAAGCCTACGGGAGTATAATTCGTCATGAAAGAGCTCCCAATTCGGAGTCGGCAATAAATTGTAGGTCCCTTCCATTCATGAGGCTAGATCTTGGTTCATCCCGAGCTGTCGCGCCAGCTATTTATCTTTTTAGGTCACTTCCAACCTCTGGTCGCATTAAAATCTTACACCTGAGGAGAAAAAAAAAAAAAAAAAAAAAAAAAAGAAGTAGAAAAATGGAGAAGATGACTATCAGAAAAGGTAAGCAGTGTATCGACTTGAAGGCAGCTAGGCTGTGCTAGATGAAGGTCTCCAAAACGCTGAAATAAATGCCGTGCTCTCAAGAATAATGACGAATACGGGAGGGCCAGGATCTAGCAGAAAGCTATTCCTCTTAAAAGTTGTTAGTGTTAGGCCTCGAAGAAGTAGCATTTATCTAAAAAAGATGGTTTGCTAAACAACTAGAGCAGGCATTTCATTTCTGACACTTTTCAGCTCAGTTAGTTGGCCTTTCTGGGAATGTGTTTTGGAAATTGTGGAAAGGAAGAGGACTATTGGCGAGCTTTTTGCACCACAAGAACAGATAAGCGAGCCGCAACAGTTAAAACATTGACTGCTCTGACATCCGGACACAAGCCTCGGATACAGACCGATCATTTGTCGTAGACGACTTTTGGCTACCAAATTCGAATAGCGATTATCTAACGTAAGAACCCTCCAATATTCGCAAGATGAAGGTTCTCAAAACGCCAGATCACCTTTAATCGAGCAAGCGTTTAGACGTCACAAAATGGATGTTCTGAGGCTAAGTGAAGTAAGATGGGACGGGTGGAGAAGAACCCTGGCAAATAAAATGTACCATTTGGTCCTAATTTGAAAAACCAGGCGAAAGCCTGGTGATTGTGAGAAAATGGACTTTGGCCTCCTATGCGTTGCCGCAGACGGGCTGAACTCATCGATGTAGACTTGGAACATGTCAAACGAAAGAACATCAGTGATCGAGTGTGAATCTTGCACCCCAAATTGTTGGTGTTGTAAAGAAGGCACGCTCCTGTTTTATACAAGATCTCAGCCAATTTAGTGCGCGCTGATGAGACAAGTATTTTGTTGGGCCCTGTTTTTTGACCGCAAACCAACTGCCTAGCAAAATGTATAAGTCTCAGCAGTTTGATTGCCTCAATGTTTCGCAAGACATTTAGTCCTGAAAAGAAGTTACTGCCAAGAGTGCTAGGCGATGCATTCGGCTTCGTTCCAACAGCTTCTACAGAATTCATCGTAAGGAAGACTTGGGTTGTGTTGCATCGTTGTATGTGATAGTCAGGATCCCGGCAGTGAGTCGAATTTTCTTGCTAAGATTGGCTGATCTCTTTTTATTGTAGACTGGTCATCTCGATCTAGTAGCTATAGCAGCGTTCATAACCGTTTTTAACGAATTCTTTGTCTTTATCTCTGAATCAGAGCCTGTGAAGAATTATTGTATCATCCGTTTCTAGGCAGTTTATACACTTTTTCGTTTTCGGAGATTCTTCTCTGTTCCCAGCAGAGAGTTATCTTGTTGACTGTTGTTATCTTGTTCGTTTTCGTTACGCAGTTCTTTTCGCGGCCTGTTCTCAGGAGCTGTCCTGAACGTCCCGAAATCTTTCCTTGTAGAATGCTTAAGAGAAGGGTCTTTAGGACTTGACTTGGAAAAGAAAGTATCAATTGTGATACTACCACCTTAACTCTAGGCCCAACAAAACCCTTCGTGAAAGAGGTCCCATACCGCATCGCTCCAGTTTCATGTTCAAAATCTATAAAGTTGCATCAAATGAGCAACTGATGTGTACAGTCCACAGCATCTTACCGCATTTCAAATTAAAAGACCATTCAAACCGAAGAAATTGTTTGAGTGGCAGATGCAGTTCCTATGCGTTTTCCTTTGCTGCCCCCATTTCACTGCCTGCACTGCAAGAAGCATACACAGCTGGGAGAATTTTATATTCAATTTAAAGAAACCATCACCATAATTATTTCTACCTTATAAAAAATATCAAAACTACCTTGTACCTCATTAGCGTTCATAAAAAATAACCACAAACGCCAAGCAGCCACCTTCATTGTGAAAAAAAAAAAAAAAATCTTGAAACCACTTCTCAATGTTTCAACTCTCTCAAGCTGGATCCGCTTAACTACGTAATTTCATCCGAAGATGCATGTCTGAAGCGAGCACTAAATAATAAACTCAACGAATGCTCTCGACTTGAAAAATGAAACACGACGAGAAAGGACAAAGAATCTACGAGCTCACGATGCCATCCAAAACGAATCCATCTTCAGCTGAAAACCTTCGCGCGTCGCGCACAAAACGAAACCACAAAATGAAAATACATAGTTCCTCGGGAGCGGGACGGGACGCAAAGCAATCTTGCCACAGAGGAACCCTCGGCATCTAAACATTTTCACTGTGGTTTTGGCTTTGATGTTGCCTTTGATTAAGTTTCCGGTTATTAAGCATTTAGAGCGAGTCTGGGTAGAGGAGCCACACAAACAGAAACAGGAGCAGCAGGAGCAGGAGCAAACATTCATCTAGTCAATGTGCAAGCATATGCCTGGCACATCCATAGAAATGTGGTCGTCATCGTTGCCTTTTGATTCCTCACGAGAATTTTATCGTAAATAAATTCTAAGCAGAGAGAGAGACACACATCAGCATCTGCAAATGCAATGGTAGGACGAGTCCTCCCGAATGAAGAGGCAACTTGAAGTGATTCCGATTCTCGTGCAACCGTACCAACGTGACGCGTGTAGAGCTATGGCACTGGCCGACGAAGAAAAAAAAAGTTTTCCCTGCGAACAACGAAAGAAGTTGCCCATGACGAGGGAGAAATACATCAAGTGCCTGCACTCTGGCAGACATTTTAAGCACGAAGTACAAGTTTCAATGTCTTCCCAACTATCACCATCGCTGCCACCATCACCTTGGCCACAGCAGGCTCCAGGAGGACACAGTAATGCAATATTTAAGTAGAAAAGTCCAACTCGAGAAGAGTAATATCAGACTGTGCTGTGTGTTGTTGGTGATGTGCACTGCTGCATATAGCTTAAGTGGAAGTCATTCTCGGGCGTCCTTCTCCTCCTCGCTCCGGCACCCTTGTAGCTTTACGAGCATTGATGAAGATACGGTGGACTCTGCTATTCATTAATTATGCAGATTGGACAGGCAACAGCAGCAGAAGCAGCACTCAGTCTACTCCACTCGAATCCCATTTCACTCTCCTTGGTGCCCGGCTGTGTAGGTTGGTGGTTGGTATTTGGATTGATGCTTAACACGAAGTTGAACTGAGGATGGCTTCTCTTCGGTGGATCTCTGCTACAAGGAAGGTGTCGCGTCATGCAGTTATATATGTATGGTTGAGCTATTCGTTGCGGCTTTTCTTTTTTCGTTTTTCTGCTTTTTTTTTCGCTCAAACACACCGAGTGTCCATTTGGATTATGGTGCCTCTTTCCATGGAGGAGTGTGAGAGGATAAACATCGTTGTCGAGTGTTGGGAGGGTCTTTGAATGAGATTTTCTCAACACAAGAGCCAGTGGAAGATGTTTACATTAATTATTTTGTTATGAGTTGTTGGGACGATGTACACTCTCGGACGAATGTACTTTTAGCAAAATTAAAAATTAAGTGGAGTTTGCGTTGGGCGCCATTCTTTATTTTTTGATTTGTAATTGTTTGTCCATGGTGTTGTTACAAATGCGTGGAGGTAATCAATGGTGGTAGTTAAAGCCTTGTAAGACATGTGACAACATTGTTACCCAGAAGTGATATACATAAGCGAGTCCTTAAAGGTGGATCAGTCACACAAAAGAAGGAATCTAATGGAATGTGAGCAAATCAGCCGCCTAAAAATGGTTTTAGAGAGCCAACATAGGGGAATCACTATTTTGACGAACGAAGACACGTTTAAGACCACGTTCAAGTGGTCATTTTGCAATGAATTCTACTGGCATCTGATAGGATTCGACTAGGCGTTAAAAATGTAAACGAACGTTCGGGGAATAAAATTGAAGACACACTTTTCTTGTCAAAATCTAACGTCAACGTGCCTGACCTATATGAACAGCATCACATCTCGGGAGCCAAAGACAAGCTTTTTAGAAAAGGCGCTAGGTTCAAACAAAGAAGTCCTTCATGAATATTATACGACAGACAATACAGCATCGTTTTGACCCATGAGCATCGAGGCGGGCATTTCCAACTGTCTATTAGCAAGGACAACAAAAGGAGGCGGTATGACCTCCAAATGCCATACAAGAAAGAGGTGAACGATGACACAAAAGTCAGTAAGTCGATGGCAATCCAAATCCAAGTGTGCAGAAAGGATTTAAGTTGAACTCCTCCACCTCACCTTCGGCCTTCATTTCATCCGAAAATCCTCACAAATCCTCAAAACCTCACACTTAAAACTCAACAAACTGCAGATTGTGCAAATATCTCTGCGATAAACTTGTGTTCACTTGAAATCTCAACCCAATCGATGCTGTCAAACGCACTGAGTGGCAATGCAAGTAAATAATTCTCGAATCCAGTACAACATGAGGACGACAACGATGATGATGATGATACTCCTTGCATCCTCAGTGCCATAGTCTGTTGGTGACGCTGTACTAAGTTCCAAGTAGTTAAGACTTTAATTAATTATTCAACGAAACTGGTAAGCATCCTGAAAGTTCTGCACAAATATACTTTGATCTACAAATTCTAATCCAATAACTCTTGCCAGCTTACGATTCTCCCGCCAGTGCATCGACTACAAGGCCCGGCTCCCCTCCTCGTCCCTTGCTGATGAAATTAATTACACAGGTAGACATATTTAACATGCCAGATAATAGGAGTGAACGAACCCCCAGTCCCTAGTCGACCCCGAACGCTTACCTAACGTACGATACACTCCGCCCCCCTTTGCGACAAGGACTTGTCGGAGGAACCTACAAAAACCATCCATCTACCACCGCCTCTGCGCCCATGTGTAATGTGTTTATGTATGCATTTGGCAGGAGACGAGGTAAACTCAATTACATCATCCTTCGGTATAGAGTTGTGGTGTAGCTATGTACCGTGTGAGCTTTATGTGCATGACATCGAAAACAGCACACACACACAGGCACCGATCCATTAGGTGTAGAGAATTTCATCAAAAGCAATTTTCCATCATCTATCATCGGGAATGGGACTTGCATGACTGTATCCTTGGGTGTATGTGGCAGCATGACAAATTATACATTAACATTCCTAAATGTATTCCTTCAGAGCAGAAGACAGGATATCCAAGCAAAAGCCAAGTCCTGTACTGTAGTTTGTTTGTACTCATTTGAATGTGGAACGTAGCTTTGCTTAATAATGACGCGCCCTCTTTTTGGCAAATGGCTCATGGTTGACTCAGGGACTACTCTGTCATACTTGTGACGAGAGGATGGTTTGCCAACTTCTTGAAATGAGAAACACACTCATAGACGGTAACTAGAGCATTAAAAATTCACACAAGCGACGGTGAAGTGAAAGGATCCGAATTGAGTGCATATTGTGTTTGCCAAAAACGAAAATCTCTCCGAAATGTTTGTGCACAAATTGGACGACAGCATTTTAGGGGACAATAAGCAGAAGGGTATTGAGATCCAGATTGCATTTGATGTGACTGTACACGGGTGGGTTTTGAATGGTTTTCGAGGAAATGAGTGCGGAACACAATGTAGCACCCATTGGGGGCGATCGTATGATCAGCGTTGGTATGATTAGCAAATATAAAATGGGTCCAGCTTCCGGCTGTTGTATCTGAATGACGTTTCACTGACTTTGACAGGGAAGAGTTTCGAAACACAGTGAAAAACTGAGCAAAGGACACTTTAAACAGCGTTGTGCTGATTAGTAAAAGGAGTCTGCACTAGAGTTGTGGACAGAGTTGTATCATGTGGCTTAAAGAAAGAAGAATGACAAGTCGTGCGCCGTCTTTCATATCTGAAGAAAACCGGATTGAACTGAGGCAAACAAATTTAAAAGCGATTGATCTTGTTGATTCTGTTGATCCCCTACAAACGTAAAGGGTTAGGAATTTTTTTTACGTTGTAGTTGTTGTTCCACTTCTCTTAAGGAGCTTTCTGAGCTTTGATCAAACGCTGTTTTCCACTTGTGTTCCAGAGACAGTAGAAAGGGCAGAAGCAGCATAAGATTCTTCACATTGAGTCTAATCTTGGTTCCTATCCAATGCTAAACGTATGAAGTGCTGAGCTTATTGCAGGTAAATTCTTACGTTGACAGACCTTATGACCTGAGGTTAAAGTCGATGATGTAGATGTAGAAAAGGAATCAACTCACGTCCAAGTCTCCGCAGGATCATAATGGCGTTTTTTGGAAAACATTCTTTTAATGGGTTGGGCGAATCAATATTAAATCCCACATCTGAATCAACCCAACAAGCAAGAGAGGAGCACAATGGATTCAAGTCAAGCGGCATGGTTTTACTGTCACCCCTACAAGCTACAACCTAACCTAGCCTACGTCAACAGTCAGGTTTTTCGGCTTGGCGTCTTTCATTTCATCAAACAGAATAGTTTCTTAAGCCAGGTTTACATATGACGATGAAGATTGAACTGCGACTAGAGTTAACTCAAAGTTGGAAGGAACTTCAGCGCCGCTCTAGATTCCATGAATGTCGCATATGGAGAATTCTTTTTCTTGTTGCCGTAGGTCTTGTATGTTTTCTCATGCACATAGTCGAGAGGGATCACTCTTGCCATTGCCAGCCCCATTTTCTTGAGATGATACCTAACCACCCTGTGTAACTTTGCGTAGCCAATCACGACTGTTGAAGCTTCCTTTGTTGAACTCAAGTAGAGTTTTAGCTTCGACTCAAAATGGTTTTTTGCTTGCTTTGGTCCAGTATCCGACAAGTGATAGTCTAGCAAGTCAACGACGCACAAGACAAACACCATTTCCCTTAAGCTAGATGAGAAGCTTAAATGCACCACCATCATGACAGAACTGTACAAAGTTGGGGGCTTTGATTTTTCTGCTTTTTAACGAATAAAAGGGACCTACAATTTGTTATTGACTTCAAACGGCGAATTGAGAAGCTTCTTTAACATAAAATATATTCGTGGAGGTTTGTTATTGCCCGCTGAGAGGTGGTGCGGCGAAAATTGTTGGGTTGGCCAAACGAGGCCAAATCTTAGGTGGACAGGTAAGGTGGCAACGTAATCTAGTGACTAAACAGGTTTGACCAAAGCTGTATCTGAAACGCTCTGAGAATTTGTTTTTTCTCAGAAGACTGATTATCACCGCGCTACTGTAGGAGGTGCCATCTCTGGCCACTACCCAATAGGCAAGCATGCAACAAGGCTTAGTGTTTACTCAAATGATATCTGTAGAAGCTTTATGGACAAAGAAGAAAAGCAAACCATAACCTACCTTTTATGTACTTGTCCAGCTCTCTCCCATAGAAGAAAACTTCACTTAGGTGCTTTATTTTACAACTATCTAGGTTATTTGAACAATATAGACGTTAGGAGCCGAAATTGGTTCATTAAAAGCCCCAATTGGTTCAACGATTAGGTTAAGGAGTTTCTCAAGATCATGTGGTATCAAAACGAACCTGTCATAGGTCTAAGTGTGTTGGTTTTAGCTGGCAGCCACCTCAACCTACCCTAATCTTGCGGGGCTTAAAGCTGCGCGGCTCACATCCAACCCGTTAATTACTGAGCCACGCCGACCACAATCTACCTCCGCACCAAAATTGTAGGCGAACGGACATTGGAATTGGAATTGAATGGCAGGAAAGATCTGAAAGGTCGAGGTGCTCTCTGTCCTCAGTTGGTATAGATATGAAGCCTTGTTCGTCTTTCGTAAAAAACCGAGTAAGCGTTTCAATTAATAGTAAGCGAAGATCTGTCTGCTGATACGAGAACAATCCAAGAGGATGTGTTTAGCAATATCGTCCTCTTCTCCATAAGCGTCGCAGATCAATGTGTAGCTTAAGTCAAACGCGATGTGTAATAAAGACGTAGTGGCCAGTCAGTAAGTTGTGTGCCGTATTTTTTGCTAAGAGACAGCAAGAGTACCGTGGATTTCTTACAGACGTCTGCGAGCATCCGTCAATTTTCTTTAGATCTTGAGAAACCCCTCCTCGAAGCCTTGTCTAGAAATCTCATCAGAGATCTCCTTCTCTCCTGATTTTGAAGGTTGCGGCGATAACAAAGTGCATATTCTCTGGAATAACCCAGGACTCTGTCGACTAAGGGAAGGCACTTTTTCAGGATATGGGAAAATGCTTTGACAGGTCCGTGGATGATTTGAATAGTTTCTTAAACGCTTCAGGGCGGCCTCGTAAGCCCGTAGGGATTTTAAACGTGATGAGCATCATTCCTCGTTCCCACCATTTACTCACTTAACCAACCAACTGAATGGTTGGGCAATTAGCCTGACAACTCAAAATTAATTACACTGTCGCAAGAAGAGTGCAAAAATTGAAAGTACGACAGCTAATGTCAAATAAAATCGTGGCTGTGTCTCCCCCTTCGGTGAGATTTTGAAAAGTTTTCCCTCAAAACAACAGATTTCATAGCAAAAGGCGTGTGCTTGACAAACTGCAACATTGTACACAAAATTCACTTATTTTACGTCAAACTTTTCAGAATTTATCGTTAAATATGCCAACGCCAACACGGTTTTATACCGTTCTGCCTCCCTCAACTCGAGTCGTTTCTATCGTTCATTCAAAAAATTCTCTCGCCACAGCAATGTTTCTAATTAGATTATTTTCTCTTTCAATTTTAATCACAATTCCTCGGCAATTATTTAAATTTACACTTCCTCCTGTATCTCTGGGGGAGACTGTGTGGCTGTGTGTATCGGTTGGCGCCAATTGGCAGTTGCACATATTGCATATCGATTCCTCAGTCCACCCAACACACACCACATGAACTGTAAGCATTTCACGCAGTTGTTTTGTTCATAATTGATAGATAATTTGTCGGAATTAGTACGGATTTTGTGGTCAGTACCTTAATTTAGATATTACACATGAAAAGCTCACACACATTCCCCCCGCGTTAGATTTGGTTATTTTCGACGGAAAATTTCATTTTATTTCTGTGGTTTCGCAGTGGATGTTCGCTTTATGAACCCCAAATGAACTCAATGTGGGCGATTTAATGTCAGGAGATTATCTAAACCTGAACACAGCCCACGAAATTGCCATATAAACAAATTTTCTCGCGCAGAATGCTCGCATGCGAGTGTTCTAAGCGAACAGATCTATTAAATGCTCGTATCCAAAACCACTTATCCCACGTAATAAATTCTTGACAATAAAAATTGCGATACAATCGCCGTTTGTGTATAAAGAAATAAATTCGCAGACATTTGTTTGAGGTACCTATGTGGTGATAAAAGAAAAGAGAGCGCCTTTAGCCATCGTCACCGGTTTTCAAGAGACGGATTTTTTGTTAGTGCCACCAAGGAGGCCTCTGTAATCGCTTGCGAACTCAACCGGAAACGAGCGAGCGAATTTAATTTAAAAAAATGTCCACCACCCCAAATCTCGTTCGTCGTTGTTTGGCCATAAAACAATTGTGAATGGGTGGAAAGGATACACTAAAACAGGATATAAACGGGTGTACGAACAACACAATAATACAATATGGAGCTCCCAATACCATATGTCCTGGTGGTGTACATTATGTGTCCTACATTCCACCGAATACACAAGAATTGCTTGGCATACAAGAGGATTCTGTGGAAAGCTGAAAAGCTCTCTGCCTGTCGGAGTTGGCTTTGGCTTCCCTGTGTTAGAGAGAGGAAAAAGGACGAATAATGCTTTTTTTTTTGTTGTTATTCCGGCTTGCAAATGGAGCGAAGCAAACATAAAAAGTTAATTCAAATTGGTTTTTGTCACGTAAATTGTTATCCTCTCTTCTTCGTAACCGGTAAAGGACTACAAAATCAACGCCATAACACACAGTCAACGCAGCCAACACATACTTTCATCTCTAGCACGCAAGGACTGAGTACAATAGTCGGTAGACTTGTATGTACATAGCTCTGTGTAGGAATAATTTTTGAAATATTTTGTATCTCCTCGCTGCCTGTGGCGTGGTTATTCGCACGTAATCATATCAAATGCGAACACAATTGATGGAAATCGTATTAACGTCAGCAATAGGATTTATTCAAGGATAATTTGTTTTGTGATTAACCGCCGACAGTGGGAATATTTCTCTCGGGTCAGGGATTTGTTGTTTGTTTACACGACGATTTTTGATGTGGCAATACAACTGGAGGGGGATTTGTTATTGTTTAATGAAATTTAATTTGTGTTTATCGATGTCGAATGGGTGTTTTGTACAGCGGGGAATTGGATTTATTGATACGCCACACGTTCGTTCTAAAATTTGTTTTTAATGGGGGAGAGACGATGGGGAGTTTAGGAGAATTTAATGTTTTAGCCACGTGAATTCTACTATCATGGGATGCCAACATGCATGGAAATCTGTCAAGACATGCAACCCGATTGTATGATTGCTTCACGTAGAAGTATTTTCATGTATTGGCATATGCTGTGTTTAATGGAGACCAAAATGTCAGTTGTTATGACAGATCTGTCAGCCGAAAATTTTCTGTCAAATCTGTCGAAAAAATCTATAAGGAACTTAGACATTCGTAATTCAGAAAATTTAGGAAGTGAAGTTTATTTTTAACTGATAATCTGGTGAAATATTTATGAATTCAAGTGACCGTCTTCCAGTAAAAGTCCAGTTGAGACCAAAATGTCGACTGGTTCGACAAACGTGGTGGACACAATCCTTAAATGTGATTATCAACAGAAGATCTTAATAGAAATTTGTCAGTTTTAACCTAAATTGTCCTCTAACCAACAGATAGACAGAACAGTAAACATAGTGACCAAAGCCCTTTGGATTGTTCAGTGAATCTGTGACAAACCTGAGGTGTAAGACCCAAAAGGATGTCCTGGGAATATACCCTAACAATCAGGCTGACTATCTCCTATGCTAGTATGATCTGGTGGACGAATACCAGCGAATCCAACGTCTAGCCGGAACTGGCACGTGAAACTGCCTACAAACTAGCCCTACGACTGAATTGGTTGTCGTATTGGGCCTAACCTCAATCACAATCTTAACACAAATGTAAGCTAGACAAAGCATCCACCCACGCTTCCATTCAAATGATTTTAATTCAAAATCCAACAAGGAGGTCACCCATCTCTGCTTGAAACTCTGAAGCAGGACCCAGAATTTAGACAAACTTTTCAAATAATATTGCTTCAATAAGTCCCGACCATCAACACTTGACCTTGCCTGGTACCTACACGGACGGATACAGAAATTGGATTTGTAAGTTTGGGAGAATCTTCTCGTGCAAACTACCCAGTCAATGGGTGATGTGAATGAAAACTCGGGCAGAGTGTTCCCTTAAATTTTTGGGTAAATCACTTAATTTGAGTAGAAGAAAAATTAGTTTCGTCGAAGTTTTAGAAAATATTTACCTCAGAGGTTTTGCCCAAAGTGTTCCCTCAGTTTTTATGCACACCACTCAATATTGCTATCAATCAATGTTTGAGGCAAAATCGCACCTCCAAACTACCAAGATGTTTGAAAAGCACTCGTGTCGCGTCTTATTAAATCCAAACTAGTTCTGAAGACTAACGCAGTACTCAGTGAACTAGTCATCCCTCAGCCTCTAGTCATCGTTTACTGGATTTAAGCTCACAATGGATTCTCTGGTAACGAAAGAATTAACTCGCTGGTCCTGAGCACTTATGTACGTGGCATCAGCGAAATCTGCTTTAAACTCCAAATAGAAAGTTTATGTTTGCCTCAGTCCACTAAGCCTGGTAGAACACACCATAATAAGCATGCTGAGGGCCGGTGTTCCATACATAATCACAAAAAAAAAATTAAACTTCCTTGTGAATCTCGATAGAAACTTTGCTTTCTTACTGATGGTTCTGCCCTCTTACACCTCAGAAAGCAAAATTTTCGGCCACGACATTGTCGCTTCAAGTAACCCCGCGGCCATCTTTCCAAAGAAGATACTCGATTTCTTGGCTGCCTCTGGAGAAAAGAAACTAATTTAGACTCTTTAAAGGACGACACAATAGGGTTTGAAAGAGACCTCAGAGTCAAAGCTAAGCAAAGCCCACCTGCTTCCAATCTTATCAACAGGACTCTATACAATTCTACCTGTCAAATCTTGGATAGACCTGTCAAAACGTAAAAAAAATCACCCAATGGCATTTGAGAGAAGATTTCATGTTGAGCCTGGGAAAATGGCAACCTTCTGCTCAATATCAAAGGGTGGTGTAAAATTTGTTGAAAGGTATTTTCGATCCGACAAACTGTCAGTTGAGTGATAATTTGGCTAACACTTCACATAAATTCCAAGTTCCATGAATTGATTTCAGCTACTCAGAGAAGGGCTTTTCTAGTGTACGACAACGTAAGAGAGATTCGGTAGAATATCAAGACTTCGATCCTCGAAAACCCTTCTGGCTCAGTCTGCGAAGAAAGCAATTCTTGAGTATAGTCTTACTCCGGACTTTGGACGACGGATTGTGACCAATTTCTCAGGACAAAAAGGATCCTTGAGCTTGTCATTGACTGGCAAGAAGAGGTAGCCGCAGCTGGGTTTCAAATCTAAAAATTTAAACCAGAGGGAAGAGCAAATGAAGAATCGCTATTGACAATCGCTGTCAGTAGAAAATTGAATAACGAGACGCTGTTAAAGAAAGCCTGTGTACATAGCTAGCGCGATGGCCCGAGAGGCAAGACCTAGTTTCTTGCAACCATTCACGTTGTGCCTGTTATAGTTTACGCCCAAAAAGACCACATAAGTTGGTAAACGAGTTTGTTTGATTCTACTGCGTGAAAGACAGTGCGAGAGTCCGGTAGGAAAAAACACTGTGATTTATATGCATAGAGTTCCCCCAGCAAAATTTCTCTTAACCATCGGTGAAGGTCGCTGTTTCTAAATTTTTCATTACCTCACAGACATTTTATTCCACTCTGTTCGGGAAAACATCTGAAATCATTCGCAAAGTTTGGAGAGACTTGGTTAGAAACGCAACCAGTTCTCAGGGCAAGATATTCCTGTGACCGCATGGCTCAGCAGTACGGCGCCCGCTTGGAAATTTTGGTGCTCATCACCAATCATGTATACTCTTCACCATAAAAATGTCTTCCTAATTCTCAGAAAAACATTTGGGATGTGTCAACTCGTACTACGAATACATCAAAACAGTTCCCTCATCCAAAATTTCAATTGCGAATTCCTACCCTCCCACCAATCGATGTGTGTGCTTACGAACCATTTCCCAATAAATCGAATAAATTTCAATTAAAATCAAAATATTACTCCAAATATTTGCATTAATTCGAAAATTTTAATTTATCATCGCCATTGTCATCATCGTCAGACAGTAGGAAGCCACCGCCATCCGCGCCCTCTATTGCTTCCGCTGTGCGACAGCAGCAGCACCAGTGTTCCATGCATAAATATAATTAAATATTTACCTCTGCATGCATGTGACGATGATGATGACGACCCCCGCCATTACCTCCAACAGTGGAACTTTCAATCAAGGTTCTATATGCCCGTATATGCATATGTATGGCTGGCCAAAATGCAAATTTACACGCATCCCAGGCGTTGTAAAATATTCAACGATGACTAGGGGGATTTTGAAAATTCCTCTGTAAGTAGACACACCCATGGATTCACTCGATTTATCAATTTATTCATTGTTTGTCATTTTTGGAAATATTTCAGCAAATAGAACACAAAAGGCAAATAGAGTGCGAAAGGTTGAACACAAGTCAAATAATGACAGTTTGCCATAGGCTCTGTTTGATTTGTGTATTTTTAATGAAAATGGAGTATGTAGTTGGTGGGGAACGGCTGTCAATATGCAGGTGACAATCAAAGATATTTGACAGGATGAGGAATGACACTTGCGCTTGTGGAACTGTGAATTGTATTATTTTAGTCATCAAATGCCGAAAACTACTGACGTAATGAAGAATATTTAAGAAATGTCAACTTTTTGGACCTAATAAAACACAAGCGCGTCGAATTCTGCTTCCCACAAGAACATTGTGGTCAAAGATATTGAGAGATTGCACTACAGGAACTACCCAGCAACAAGTTTTACCAAACACACCTTCGTGGCTTGGAAGCTTTATGCACTTTTAACTAAAATTCACTTCGAAGAGACAACTTCGAAAGTAACGCCAAGTTTCAATTAATGACACAAGATACATGTTCTGTCTGCCCGCCCTCAGGGCTTCCAAACTTAAATCAAACTGAACCAGAAGAGGAAAGCATTGAATAATTAATTTTCCTTCGGAAATTGCTTGTCAAACTTACGTATTCCGAACACGTAACGCCCCGAAAACAAAATGTATAATTCTATGCATACACGTGCACCGCGCGTCAACGTAAAGGATCACCGGGTAATAAAAAAATATAAAAAGAAAAAAGCGTCCTTCGAATGTTTCCTGTTTGTTTTTATAGGACTTTTCATTTTCAATTTGTTTTTTTTTTTCCTTTTCTTCTGCTCAACACTTTGTGCTTTTCATTTTTTGTATTTCATTTCACATACTCGTCGTTTATTTTTGTTCTGTTTTGTACAGAATACAAAAGCTAAATGAGGGTAAAGGGAAAAAGATTCATATTTGCATTTTGCCCTCTAGGAGGCACGTTCCTACTGTAGGATTGATAGAATTTCACGAAACTGAATAATAATGACGACAAAGAGAGGAAAAAAAAATAAGTAAAAGAATATACAAGGACACCCAACAGAAAATTGAATAAAACAAAAAAAAAAAAAGGAAGGAAAAATGGAAGTCCTTTGCATGAAGTGATGGTACGGCTTTGGAACACATCTTTCCTTCGGTCGATACTGTTTTGTCAAAGTTGGGAGTTCAACGAAGCAGATACTTTTTTGTTTCTATTATTCATGGAGGAGGATGCATGTACTATGTGTGTATGCGCATTGTATTT
The DNA here is from genome assembly GCA_917880715.2 of Matsumyia berberina. Classification (NCBI taxonomy): domain Eukaryota; kingdom Metazoa; phylum Arthropoda; class Insecta; order Diptera; family Syrphidae; genus Matsumyia; species Matsumyia berberina. The sequence goes on from OU862870.1 coordinate 124,418,150, forward strand.
CTTAGTTGTGTAGAAAAAAAACTAACAAATCCTTTATATGATTTAGCTTTGACATTAGTTTGTTAGTGATGCGATGGAATGGATGTATAAACGTATCTAAGGAGTATTCTGTTCTCGTTAACGTATCTATGGAGACAAAAATGATAATATGGTAATTCTTTACGATAAAAAGGTCGAAAGACGTTGTGTACGTTGTGTAACTTGTAAAGAATTTATAAGATGTTGATGGAGTTGAAACAAGGACGAGGGAAAACGAAATCTGTTGTGATCGTTCTCTTTGTATGGAGATGAAGGACTAGGACTTATTTTTTTAATTTACATATTTTGTTTTGTCGAAGGAAGGAATTAAATAAGCCCAAACATATGTATGAACGACCTTCGAAAATGGTTTAAGCTATGCTAATTTAATAAACATACGAAATGAGTTCCTAATGGATCCCTGTTGGGCGCCATTTTACCGTCATAATCTGTACATTGTACATTGTTTTGCTTGATTATGTTAAAAGGTTCAGTCATTAGGTTAGATTGGCTTTGAACTTTTTTTTAACCTCTAAACCTATTTCATGCGTATTAAGGGGACATTTTGGAAGACAAGTGTTCTCAGTTGGGCGCCACGCCCTTCTGTCAAAATCAAACTTTGGTGAATGCCAAGACAGAAAGATATCGAAAGCAAAGAGGCAGGTGACGCGTTTGTCGGAAAAATTACAGCTTCCTACCGCGACTAGAAACGAATTCCTAATCGCAAGCACAGGTTATAGGCTTCATTTTTAGCAGTCATAACCAGAGGCATCTTCAATTTAAAACCGATAGTCTCTGTTGGGGGTCAAAGCTTCAATAAATTTGATGCCAGTAGAATGCGTAGTTTATGAATGTCAGAGAAAACACTACAACCTGCACCTGAGCAATTTAAAGGGCCTTCCGAACTTTGACAGTTAATAGCGGCCATATTATTGAAGCTACATCTGCCAAATTGGCTGTCATTTATTCAGTCTGTTTTGCCAAATCACCATGGACGGATATAGCGTTCAACAACACGTGCAAATAATAAAATTGTTTTATCAAAATGGGTGTTCTGTTCGAGCAACGTTCCGCGCGCTTCGCCCATTTTATGGTCGCCATAATCGTCCTTCCGAGAGGACTGTTCGCAGTGTGGTGGATAAATTTAAGTTAACTGGTTCAGCAAACGATCAACCAACACCCGTACGTCGACGAAACGCAAGATCTGCCGAAAACATCGCCGCTGTCCGTGAGAGTGGGCAGAAGAATCCGAGGCAGTCGATTTTGCGTCGCTCACAAGAACTCGGCCTTTCGCAGACCACAACTTGGCGAATTTTGCGTCGTGACTTGGGCCTTCTTCAGACCCAGGAGCTGAAGGTAAACGACCATAGACAACGACATGTGTTCGCTGAATGGGCTCTGGAGCAGTTGGAAACTGACCCTAAATCATCTTCAGCGATGAGGTCGCTTACTGGATGAATGGGTAGGTCAACAAACAAAATTGTCGAGTTTGGGACGATACCAATCCAGATGAGATCCAGGGGCGTCCAATACATCCCGAAAAAGTCACTGTTTGGTGTCGATTTTGGGCTGGCGGCGTCATCAGTCCATATTTCTTTGAGAACGACGTTGGCCAGGCCGTCACCGTCAACGGCGAGCGCTATACATAGGTCTGAGATTACCAATTTCTTTTGGCCTGAATTAGACGAAATGGACACCAACGACATGTGATTTCAACAGGATGGCGCTACGTGCCACACAGCTCACGCCATATTGGAAATTCTGCACGAGCGATTCGAGGGCATGTGAACTGGCCACCGAGATCGTGCGATTTGACCCCGTTAGACTTTTTCTTGTAGGGTTTTCTGAAATCGCAGGTCTAGGCGAATAAGCCACAAACCACAGCGGCGCTCAAAGCCAACATCACCCATGCCATCGGTCAAATTCAGCCTGAGACAGGAAGCGCTTAATGAAAGACCCTTTATAACCGAGTTGGACGCTGTGTACGGGGAGTTTTACTCCATTATTTGCCGACGTGCTATTGAGATCCCCGCTGATGATATCGAAAAAGTTCATCAAATGATATTGGGTGACCCTCGACTACAGTCGAAAAAACAATATTCATCACAGTTTACATGAAAAATGAGGCCTGAAAGAGCTTTTTGCGTGTTAGCTACCACGCTTGCTCGCTTAGGGCCAAAAACGCCTTCGCGGGAACAGTTCCTACATCATTTGTATCAATATGTCGATGTAACCACCCTCCTATTCGTTACACCTTACCGATTCGACAGTCAAAAATATTATCAAATCAAGAACTGTGGTAAAAACCAATTTAGAATCTGATAGACATCGAAATAAGTCAGATTGCGGAGACCAAAAGACAAAATCGCATAAAAGTTACTTGAAACCCTCAGGGAATATCAAGAGCGTCCATTTTGATGTCGAAGTAAAAAAGTGGAAATTAGTAGTCCTAGCTAAAGCAGTGCCCAGAGATAGAACATGGTCGCAGTCAAAATATCTAGACACAGTCATAGAAAGACGAAAGGGATTTGTTGTCACCCTATGACTCGCGAGGTCTTAAAGAAGAAGAAATCACGCTTCCATGTGAAAGAATCAGAGAATCTAAGACAATTTGAAGAAATTTCTTCATTTTATAGGTAATCAAAGTCATACCCTAAAGATTTACACTTCAACATGCCAACAAAAATGTTGTTAAAGCCACAATTTCTATGCCCAAAGACGTAATCAAAGTTACAAAAGTGATCCCAATTTGAATCGCCCGTCTTGTCAAAATATCACGCTAAACTCTACCTCATTCTCGTTAAATTTAAAAATTAAATTTATGACGTTCCTCACAATTTAGCACCTTCTGGTCGAATTCTATTTAATGAACTAACACACTTCACACGAGTAAATTTGCTAAATCGCTCACTAAGACCTAATAAACCATTAAAATCCAAAAAAAAACACAAAATAAATCCAAACAAAAAAAAGACCGCAATAAAATTAATTTTAATTAGCTATCAAACGACAGATATTAACTATTCCACTCGCCAACGCATTGCATTAATCATTTTAAAAAGCGTCCCCCAGCGCTGAATTTGTAATTCCACATTGCCCCGCCTAACTGAAAAATTAAAACAAAATAAACTCTCAAACTGAATATTTAAAAGTGTTTCGATAGTCATAAAAGCGTAAAATATAAAATAAAACATCTGCGGAAATATTTTCATTCGAAAATGAATCCACGAAAAATATTTTGTATTTTCTGCGTCCAAAAAATGAAATATAAATACAAGCACACGGTAGATAAATTCAAAAGCGAAAATAAAAAAATGTGTAAACAAATTAAAAATGATGATTTATTTATTATTTCACCTCTTTGTTTGTTTCATTGCATTTTACAAGTTTTAACGATTTCATTCGTATTAATGGAACGAAAAAAAAAATGAAATACCATCCTGCAACTCTGGCCCCAATGACTTTTCCCACTGTCTCTCTAGAGGCGAGGCGGGCCGCCGCGTGGGGGGCTTTTAAAATTCAATTTAAAAATATCCCCCTCTCGCCAGTTCTCAGTCAGTCAGAGGAGGAATAAAAATTTTTTTTCTGAAAACCAAACAAACTAAGAGAAACTGTTGGTGTGCGCAACCGGCGACGGACCAGAGGAATGAGGATGAAAAAAAAATTCTCTAAAAATAAATTTTCATATTTCTTTCCCATCGTCCATCGTGCCGTACCGCGCCGCCCCACTATCCATCTATCCCCACCCTGAATGAAGATTAATAACATCAAAGTGTTTGCCCCAATTAAAATTAAATTCATTGTAGCGAACGAACGAACGGCGAACGAGAGGGTGATGATAGAGTAGTAGCCTCCATCAGTCAAGGATATATAGCAACGCTATACATTTTCTTTTTTACGTTGTTAATTAAAATGAAAATAAAAAAAAAATGATAAACTTTTGATTGATTTTTCCCACCCCTGGGATTTGTGGAAAATACAGAAAAAGACTAAGGGGCGCAGAGGACTCAACGTTTATTTAACCTAATTGCAATGAAATTATCACTCGCAGAAGGATATTTCGGCGGACGGTCCAGGATTACCGAATGAAACTACGGAATTAGATTGTAATTAAAAGTTTGTCTCTTCTCCGAGCGAGCCAATTGGTTTTTGTGTGGATTTTGACTTTGATTTTCGTTGGAAAATAATTTTCCGGTTTGTTGGCCACACACAGGGAGAGGAAGGAGAGGTACATAAATTTTAATTTAGATTTCGGGAAATTCCGAAACACGCTTTTGATTAACAAATAAATTCGTTTCATTGGATTGGTGCGGTTGCAAATATTTATACACAAATTGTCTTACCCACGGGAGTTGATAAAATGTGTGCGGCTTACCTGAAAGTAAAGGAAAGGAAAATAAATTAGAATTTTGTTGTATAACAAATTTTAATAAAAATCAAGGGCACGTCTGTGTTGTCATTTAAATCCGAACTACGGCTGCTAACAAAACCACCAACCACATTGCGTTGCAGTTACAAGTGCTGGGAGAATCACACCTATAGAGAACTATTCTCAATCTGCTTCCATTCGCCCTGTTTGTGGCAGAATTGTCCTGAGATTCAGTCAAAAAATGGGTGGAAGTCAAGCACGCCCAGATCCTAAAAAAGTAGTAGGCAACAATCACAGTGCTCTACCTGAATTTCTAAAGTCCATTTTCTTGCTCTTTTCCAAGCAGAGAGGAGTAGGTATGACATGATGCCAAGCAGGTAAACCAAGGCCGTGTCTACTGACGGATTCAAGATGGACATTGGCGTAGGCGTAGTCATTTTTCCAACAAGCTTAGCCTACTTAAATTAGTCAGGGTCTCGGAGTATAGGGTTTTTCAGGCGGAGATCATAGCGGTGACAATTGCAACTGCGATGAGGCCAATACCAAGCGACGATATTGACTTCCGCATCGACAGTCATGGGGAAGTAAAAACAATTTTTGCTATAAAAGTAAATTTGAAGCTTGTAAAGCGCAGTCGCGGGGATCTTTGTGTTCTTGGCATACGGCATTACGTTAAGATAGATTCGATCCCTGGACATGAGAGCATACCAGGGTATGAGAAAACTGATAAAGTGACAAGAAATGGATCTGCCCTAGATCTAGAGCAAGCTGATCAATCAGTAAAAGTCCCGTCGTGTAAATTTAAACACGAAGCAAGGAATAGGTACAGCAGACGGAGCTCCTTGAGCATCTGTAAAACAACGAGAAAGCTACCGGCATAGCACGAGAAGATCCAAAACTAAAACACTGACATAGAAGGACAGGGAAATCTTTTTCACCATTGGAGGAATAACGACAACACCCCGAAACGTTTGCTGTTTGTTGATTCTGCTTTTGAACTGCTGGGCACCAAATAAAAAAGTCAAGGTTGAGTGAGGATGAGGCACCAAATGAAAAAGTCAAGGCTGAGTAAGGATGAGCTTTGCAGAGTCTTCGGAGACGGGAAAGTCGATGAGAACATCACCCACTTTCTTTGCCGTTGTACAGGCCCCTGCCATCTCAGATGTGAACTCCACTGAAGACACTTCTTGCTGGATATCAAAGGCTCAGAAGACTAGAGCTGTCGCTCTAGCTATTCATTTATTTATTTTTAAGTTCAGGTTCCAAGTGACTCTAAACCCAAGGGCAGTGGAAGAATTCTTAAGTTGCCCCGCGAGCAAGGTATACTTTCCCCTCAAGTGGGCATCACAATGGTCTTTAGGCATAACATCACAATTTTTACTTATAGCCAGACTGCTATATAATCTCTGGAATCAGTAGCATGAACATTAAAAGCTACAAGAAATGTTAACTAACTTGTGGCCAATGAAACTATATACAGAACTATTTCCTGCAGGTACAGAATCCGGTCAAATTGGGATTCCCAATAAGTGGTAGAAAAAAAGACAATATTTCTGGTGCACTAGGTAGCAGACCTTTTAAGAGAAGTTTATTGTTTGAGGCCATAAAACCTGTGCATTTTGGAGTTTTTATGCAAGAACATTTGTACACATTTAATTTGGTCACATATTAATATTTTGTAGCGCCTCCTTTATTTTTTATGACGTCATTAATCCGCTTTGGCATTGAATCCACTAAGTTATGAAGATGTTCGGCTGTGATTTCTTCGTACCAAACTTTTTCAATGACTTCATTGAGCATTTTGACAGAGGTAGGCATTTTGCTGTTTATTTTCAATGCCATGATATGCCATAGATTTTCAATCGGGTTTAAGTCCGGCGAATTACCCGGCCAGTCAAGTGTGGAAATTCCTTTTTCGATCACAAATTCTTTAATCTGTGAGAAATACAAGTTAAATTAATTCTTTTTTATTCAGTATAATTGAAGAGGGATTACAATAGCAATAATTAAAGAAAGTAGCTTACCATTTTGGACCGATGGCACGGAGCTGAGTCGTCTTGAAAAATTGTATCACTGGCCTCCGAAAAATGCATTTCCATTGATGGTATTAAATGATCGTTCAGAATATTTTTGTATACTTCTGAGTTTACAGTTCCTTTTATGAAGGCCAAATCTCCAATTCCATAGTACGAAAAACATCCCCAGATCATTTGACCGGCTGGATGCTTCACCGTTCTCTGAAGGCAGTTTTTGCTTAAGCGCTCTCCAGTTCTTCGCCGCACGTATTGAATTCCATCTGATCCGTATATGCTGAATTTGCTTTCATCAGAGAATATGACTTTTCTCCAATCAGTTTCTGTCCAATTTTGGTATTTTTTTGCCCACGTTAACCGAGATTTCACCATTTTGGGTGTCAACATGGGTTTTTTAGCGGGGCGACGAGCCATTAAACCGAATTCTCTTAGCCTTCGACGCACTGTATGAACACCAATTTCACTTCCATTAGACTCCATAAACTCTGTCCTTATTTGTTCCGCTGTGGAAAATCGGTTCCTCAGTGATAGCCGGTGTAAAACTCGATCATCCGCCGTAGAAGTCTTGCGAATACCTCCTCTCCCCTTTTTCCGTTCAGCTGTTCCCGTTTGGTTTTTTTTTTAGTAACCTGCTCACTGTCGACTTGTTGCATCCAACCTCTTTACTAATATCGGTTATGGTCAACTTTGCCACTTCAAAAAGCGCAATTATTCGACTTTTTTGGTCTTCAGTCAATTGCTTATAACTTGGCATTTTTTAAAAACTGTCAATTTTAGCACCACCACTTATCACTTCAAACACTGAAATAGCTTTAAACGACTTGTTATGCACTTGTATACCTAAAAAGAACTAAAGTCATTAAGAAAAACCCGTTACCTAAAAATAATTAAGGATTTTCCTTCGAAAAATGGGTGTTGCACTTTCCATGCTCGCTACTGTACCTCAGTTTGTTGCTCGTCTCTCATTGAGGTGGCAGAACATTTTAACATTCATCTATGTTGGACTTTCCAGGGAATTGTAAGACCGATTAACTCGCCAAATGTGGTACCACTCTAGAGATCTTAACAGAATGGACGAATCTGGGTATTCCACTCGCTACATGTAAATTACTCTTAGAATACGACATGATCAGCAAGACAAACCAAAGATGGAGGAACGGCACCACATGCCGTACCTCCAGGGAGATCTGGCGTATGCGAAACCTCACTCGATCTAAAAGTCTCACCTTGCTTAAAAGGCGGCTCATCAGCACCGTTATCAGTGTTTTCACTCGCCACTGTCCCATTGGCCTTCATGCCAGAAGGATGGGCCTCATTGCAAACGACTTTTGCAGGAGCTGCAGGGACGAAGAGGAGGAAGAAACGATCCTCCATTTTCTCTGCACTTTTCCTGCCCCATACCAAAGAAGGAACCAACCTCTATCTAGGAGCCTACTACTTCGACAATTTGGGCGAATTATCGCATACTGATATCAAAAGTATCCTCAGCTTTATTAAGAGCTCCAAATGGTTTCAAGAGTTGGAGGGGCACCTTAGGTATAGATCCCAGTGGCATTACAAAGGGCCTTCGTTGGCCTATGTGTCAGTGCCTCGCATGGACAGCCAGCTCACCAAAATACCTACCTAATGTGGACTGTAAAGTATCCTTGATAAGACGCCTGATCTTGGAACTAATCTCGTGGTAACGTGCGTTTAAACAGAAGCCTTTTGACTTCTCACCAAAATAAGTCGCTTTGCCTTGGTCGCTGAGGTGGGATGTTAAGGGCATAGAATAACATGTAGGAAATGACAGCATTATTTGAACTGCAAGGGCCTGATCTTCGATGCTATCGATACTTGTCTGAAATTTCTTTTAACTCAGACCAACTCAGTTGGCCAATTTTTCGAGTAAAGCGTGTATAGCTTCTCGCCCTTGCATTTGAAGCACCACCTCATATTCAAAGCACTCTTGGTATAATTTCCGCCATTTTAAGGCCACTTTTCACCCGAAAATACATTTCGAACTCAACTCAACTTCCCTCACGTTCTCACTTTGAAAATTTTACTCAAATTTTACTCCACAAAAAAAAAAAAGTAAACCTCTCAGATATGTTAATTACTACCGAACGCAAAAAAAATGTTATAAAATATTAATTTGGAAGCCTGGCCGGGCAATAAAACCGAAGAGAAACAATGAAAGCAGCAGAATAACCATAAATTTCCTACACGTGCCGGCACGCCGTGCCCATAAATTCGGTGGCCTTTTTCTGGTGCAAAAAAAAGCACGAAAACTTCTCATTATGGTGATGGCATTTATGGTGAAATTTCCCACCGCCATTGTTGTGCTCAAACTGCCCTGCCGGCTCGCGGAATTCATCAAATTCATCGTTGGCATTATCAAAACGAATTATCTTTTCTTTCGTTGGGTTAATTATTCATCGACACACTTCGCTTGAGAAATGGTTCGAAAGACAGAAAAAAAAAACCGATTTCTTTCGAATGCCTGACGAGTTAATTTTAGTTTTTTGCCTATGGTTTGCTATTTTTAATTTAAAATTAGAAAGAATCATCTTATTTGTATTCAATCTTTGCTGGCAATGACCCAAGAGGCAGTGGCTTACCCCATGGCATCCTAGTTCTCTGCGAATGATCGATGCTGAGGCGACTCGAAATGAATCGAAGGGGTATTTGCTTTGTTCAAATAATCAAAATAGTGATTTGCTCTTTTGTTCAAGTCTGATAGATACACAAATACGGGTCTCCCAATGGATACAGATACATCAATTAAGCACTTTGTCTGATGACAAGTTGAAAAAAATGGGGGAGGGGAAACAAATGCTGATGATTCGATTTGTAGATATTTTGTCTGGCATCACACATGTGCCTTCAGTTGTTGGCTCTATTATAGAAAAAATGTGCGGGGGCAACAGCGCGTTAGTGGCGATGGTGTGTTGGGGATTTTTTCGGATTTAATTTAAATCTTCCCATGATTGATGGGGGTTTTACTTGTGGTGTAGTTTAACGACAATTTGATACGATTGGAGATAAATTCCTTTTGTACTTTCGACAAAAAAGCGACTATTACTCGAAGCAGCAGAGATATTTGCACAAATGGTTTCCTAATTAAGCAGATGTGAGAAGAATATTTGCGGTTCCTGTTGCCAAGGATTTATAAGTGGTTTCATACTTTCGAAGGCGAGAGAAAGACTTTACTTTCAGTTAAAGCCATTCTTTGCCAGATACCAGGAAATGTAATATTTCTTCGTTCAGAATCGGCAATGAAAACTTGTATTTGTTCGAAAAATCTGACACGTACAACATGGATGATTGGGAGGATGCTGGACCTTCGCAAAGACGGTACTCAGTCTAAGGCCAATGAACAAACAAATTCCTTTGGTCACTACTCCATTTCGATCCAATGACCTGTCGCGGAACAGCAAAGAAATACCGACAGCATCGTCCATCCTTACCATTGAACCTAGGGTTAGAGAAGAGATGCTTAACATTTTTTTAGTAGTCGTAGTTATAAAAACTGGATAGAGGGCGAAAAAGTATCAGAGAACCTTATCCTGTCGGACCACAGGATAATAGCGTAGACACCATTGGAGAAGCTTCTTTCGAGAGAAGTCCGCTTAATAGCAACAGTGAGGCTTACAAGACCACGCTGGATTGACATTTACGGAATATGAAAGAGAAGAAGAGGCAAACCATCACTTTAAGCTGAAACACAAAACAGAGGAGTTCAACAGGACTACATCAGAGGCTTGTGAAACTAGCTGGCCTTTGTCTGACATTAAAACTCACTGAGTGCGGAGATCACGATGGAAACCGGTGAGAATAACCCAGAAGTGCTTACTGGATACGGCAAGGAGTTAAAAAAAAAGTGTTAACTTCAATGCACTAGGGTTGCACTAGCCTCTTTCAAGGGCCGAAAGCTCAGTGAGACATGGGGATGTGGAACAAAGACTTCACCTCCTACTTAAAACTTCCTTCCCGGTCAGTTAAACATCCAAGCCTTTCGAAAAATAAATAGGAAGGACTGGGTCTGGGCAGTAGAACTAAGCATATGCACAGAGCAATGAGTGAAATTTTGTTTCTTCTTCAGAACAATGCTCTATCTCGAGATCAGGGCAGTACGATACACCCTCCTACAGACAATATCCAACATCTCATAGTTGAACTATGCACTAAACACTTTCCAGGACTTAGAACCGCCAGGAGTATAGGGAATATACTCCGCATTATGGCGAAGAAGCCAGCACAAAGCCATTTTGCACCTCTTTGAAACACTTGGGAACAACCTGTCAATACCGGGAATTTGGTTAAGAGCTGAACTAATTTTCACACCAAGGGGTACAACAACTTACCCACTCAGCCTGACATCAACAATATTTGAGAAAAAAAAATGAAAAGGTTGCAGACAATCACTTGAGAACGACTGTGCTTAAGGGAATTCCCGTCCACCACAGACAAAACACGTATCAAATTGTGAAAGACTCACCTGTGCTTTGCTAGATATCGAAGGAGCCTTCGAAAATATTTTGAATGAAGCAACCAGGAAAGCCCTTTAAATGAAGAGTGAACTGCACACCATCCAATTGGATGTGCGAGACATCCAATCCAGAACTGCTTTCTTCCCTGACTGAGCCAAAAGGCATCTACTCTGGTATTTGTAGCTCAAATTAGGCTCTCTGGGGTCTCAAATCTAACTGGCGATTGCCGGTGTCAAGCAAAGTTCTTCAACCACTGAAGAAAATTTTGAACGAAATCGGATCTTCGAAGCTAAGTTGTCGGTCTTTAATTCAGTGTTTGTTCCGACTCCCACCTATGCTCATGAGGTTTGAGTAAAGATCAAAAGAATAAGATCGCGGATACAAGCTACCGAAATGAGATTTCTTCGTTGTATTGCTGGGGTGACTCGCCTAAATCGGGTTAGCAACACCAGAGTACGCGAGGCACTCAATGTCGAGCAGCTACTTCTTCGAACGGAGAGGTTCATACTTCGATGATTTGGACACGTCAAACGCATGTTCCCAACTCGGTTTCCAAGACGTGCCATGGAATCCGTGCCATTTCACCTCTACCCGTACGGGGATAGCCCCTGATGAGTAAGAGTTGATGGCGGAAGATCGGCAAATGTGGAAGGTTCACTTAAGCTCCCTAAACCCGCGACCCTCATAGTGGTTAAGCGGGCTATTGGAAGACGATGATGATGATGATGATCGAGGTCTTGGAGGAAACTCAGGGTCGTGCTTGCGAAAGTTGATTGGTTTCGGAGGTGAATTCCCTGCCGACGTCAATCACACAAAATATGCTCTGCAGTTTATTCATATTCCAAGCTGAGTAGGCACATGTCTGACAGACTAATGCTTAAATTTACTTCTTAAATTGACAAAGTTTCGATGTTGAGTTCCTTTTGGAGAGCGAGACACTCAGAGCCAGTTGCAAGCTGTAAATTTTGTAAGATAACTAACAAAACCGAGGACCTGATGGCATTCATACGTGTATGCAACATGTTTCTTACGACGACCTCAGTGGACTTCCACAAGCCAATGTGAGAAATCTCAAGAATCTCCCGCGTAAAGCTGCGTGGTTTTACTGCTTCGCCGAACCCACAACCTTGCCTATCCTCTAAGAAGCTCTAGTCCCTCCGAGAAAATATGTATCTGCAGAGGCCACAGCGAATTCTTTACTGGATTTGTCACCCATATCCTGTCGAAGGATCACATCACAACCATCGAACCTTATGATTACCTTCAACTCGAAAATTTCATTCAAGGTGCAGGGTGACGTCAGAACTGTGAGGGGGTGCATTACGAAACATCTGGAAATGAAAGGGCAAGGGATGACGTAACGCAAATTTAAAGGAGATGCTCGACAATGAAACAGAGACGTCAACGCCAAGACATTCGTAAAGTGAGCAAACTTCTCAACCATTCACCGTCACTCATGCATCCTTAAAAAGAAATTGTGAGAACACCTCCAGTGAATTGCCAAACCTATAGTGACTTCTCAAGACCTCATGTCTGGGTAATCAAATAAAATTTGTTAAATTTACATGACAATGCGAAATGACATTTCTGCATTTCTCTCGCATGCGTGTGTGTATGTCTGCGCTGCAATGCATGCATCATCGCCGCACGTAAACATGAAGAAATCATGTTTACTCAACGTTTACCAATTGAATTTTCCCCACTGGATAGTGGATACACTGTTGACTCCATGAATACCCAGAGCATTACAATCAGATTACTCGTACCTCCCGTGTCGTCCGCATGCAAATCTCCGATGCAAAGCTCTCAAGATGAAAACTTATTACGGCACTTTTGCAGATCCAATAGAAATATCACTTCAATTTTTCCCCCAGGCCTGGCTTGACTGCTTCTCAAGCGAATGTGTAAGCTACCAACCCTCACAGTTGATTCTATTGAAATTGAAACGTGCCACCATGGTGTGGACTTCATACGAACAGAAGCTGTTTACAGAGGGACCACAGTGCGGCAGTGTTGCAGCAACAACCAGTCAGCATCGGTTGATAAGTGATGCAATGAAAAATTGTATTGTGATAACATTGGTTATGTGGTTTTGCTACTTGAGTTGGGGAATATTGTCTTTACTACTGTTTTGGCCGACAGATTGAGCCGCACACGCACAAGCGGCCTGTTTACATCAGACATCAGCGTTGGAGGATATTTATCAATTAATACGCTTCGTTGGCTGCAGTAGCTGCAGTTGAAAGCATTAATTGCAGGAGATTAGACATTTAGACAAACGGACAAATAGACAAATAAGGCGGAATGCGATTGGAAGTGTGCCTTGGCTAATGCAGGTGGTAATTGGATTGTTGCGAGACGGGTTTTACGGAACAAGTCGAGATTTTTTGAATTTTATTGCCTGGCACCCAGTGATCGTTGATTAGGGGGTTCAATTGCGTCCAAAGTGTGCAAGTATCTGGAAAGAGAGAATGTTTCGAACAGGCACCTAATCAGTTTCAGTAAATCTCTGATCACACAAATTAACTCAGTGGCATGCCAGTAGTTTCATGCGCTCAGATCGATAAATTGAAGTGCTTACATGCATTTTCAAGACTTTTTGACTGTGAGACTCAGATTTTGAATAACCAGCGATAGCAAGAGTCGATTCATGATGGAAGCAGAATTTCAAACGACGGGTCTTGCGGTTCAAGAATAGGTAACGTGTTGCTGAAGCTGATGAAAGCGAAAGGACCAACGGGACTACTGCACAGATAACATTTTGATGACAAGATTGTTTCTTGTTTGGTAAGGAAACACTTCACTGAAGCATCAACGCGAAAATGGTTCATTGCTCTACCAAGAAGTGGGATCCAGCTTTACCCATTTTACTGAAATTTTCTCGACTTTCAGAGAAAACTAAGAAGGCTAAGACCACATCAGCACAGAAGATTTACCACCTTAATCGAAGTATCGTCGCTTTCTCGAAAAACTTCACAGACATTGGGATGCTTAGCAGAACCGACGTGCCCCATTAGACCATTAATAAATTTCTTACAGACGTTCATGACCATTCGTTTAGTGAACCTGCATCCTGGCGAGCCGTGCCACACTCAATTGTGTTTGATAGAATCATTAATAATCAATGAAGGCCCTGAACGAGGACGCAGATGAACAGAGAAAGGTCCTGAGAAATCATCCTCTGACCTGTCTAGCAATCTCATCGCAAATCTCACTTCCAGAGATCTCAGTGTGACCTGCGACCTAGACAGAAACCAAAAAGTTCATCCTTGCGAGCAAATTCAGAAAGTTCTTACATTCTCGAACTATTTTGGAACTTGAGCAAGGCCTTAGCTCAGCCTATATGTCACAGATACTTCGATCTGTACACACATTCTTTACAATACAATCCGTGGCCATTAGAATAAGTCTCTGCTTGGAAAACAGAGGCCTACTTGCCTCACGAGGAGTGAAATCTATTGTTATCGGTCTCCAAGAAGACAACAAATCGAACCCATGACTGGTTTTGGACTTTTGACGGGTGGATACCGGACAAGAATGTGACGCGTCACTACACTACAGTGTTACGTCGCAACGGAGTTCTCTTTTTATGACGAAAAGGTGACCCTTTAGAAGAAACTACGCGCTGCCTTAAATAAAACACTAAATGGATACATCGTTTATGGGGAACTTGGGTCGACAATCATAACGAAGAGCTTAGAAAGCACAGACTAGGCAACGGCTATAAGAACGGCGAACGATCTGAAGATTTGTGCAACGCCAATCGCCTTTGATGGGTTGCACCCTTTCTGACCGCAAAGTTTGCCACAACATCAGCCGGAACAAGGAAACCTCCAATCAAATTGACCATTTTGGCATGAGCCGTCTTCTGGAATAGACGATGTGGGATTGGCAAGTGATCACCACCTCTTATAATCTAAGACTGCTCCGTTTTATTGTTGAACCAGTGCTATAATTTGGATGCAGCACTTGGAAAGTGACCTCTACTATTACGAGAAAGCTGCAAACGTGACTTCAACGTACATCTTTAATAGAGATCAGGTCAGATATAAAAAAAAAAAACATAGCCATCCACGACGAAAATGGCAGTTAATGGGTCGTACATTTGGAAAAGGTGACAGTTCCATCGCTAGCAACCCTATCCAATGAAATTTGCTTATCCGAGATAAACGAATAGACAGTCGACCGAGAAATAACTGACAGAACAGTCGAGGAGGAGTCTCAGCAACTGTGAAAGATCTGGAAACAGCTAAGACATATTCGCAAAGACCATTACATGACAGCATGTAGCCGTGGCAGAGGCCCTACGACCTGAAATTTATACTCTATCCGATCACCCGCACAAGTGACCAGCTTACAACTTGCAGACTAGCAAGCCTGTTGGGATAAATGATCAAGAAAAAATCGTCTAATAAACACCGAATCAGCAAAAACCGACTCCGTGAGACAGTAGCTGAACACAGATTACCAGTGCACCTGGGTTAAGACCGAATGTCCCCCATGCAAACTCAACCGAAACAAAACTCCATGCACGAGTGGTTCCCAAAAATTCGATGGCGCCATTCCAACTAAATTTCACGTCCAACCTCCCATTGTCCCCGTTCTCATCGTTGACATTGTGCCTTTCTGTCATAATTGGATCGTCATTTAAAAAAACGACCATCTACACGCTCACTGAACAAATTCGATTCCGGCAATTTGTCGACACCCTTCAATGGAAATGTGTTGTAACAAAAATCCACAAAAAAAAAGAATTGAACAACAAAACTAATAAAAACAATTTCAGCTTCTCAATTACCCATTCTACACTTGTTTCGTTCTCCCCATCACACCCATAAATTATTCAAAACCAGAAGGCGAGCATAGAACGAGAAAAAAAACAACAAAAAACCGAACCAACCATCCTTCAACTAATTGAACAACTTAAATGAAAATGTTAAAAACAAAATTCATGCATTTACCCATGTAGAGCAGCATAGAACACTACACTACACCCCACCCCCCGGGAGCAGTTGTAACGCAACAATAAACGAGTGTTGGGTGTTGTTACCCCTACGACAAAACTCTGCAGTTGCATCAGCCCCAAATGAAAATAAAAACCAAAGTGCAGGCAAAACAAAACACACCGAGCACAGTGGTGCTCCGGCTACAACAAAACGGGACCGAAAAACACTCTCTAAATACTAAAATTAGCATATTTTACATGCTCCGTTGAGCGGTGCGCTGTACAGGGTGCAATTGCCTCCGTTGTGCATTCACCAACTCACACTGCCGCGGAGGCCGAGGCACCCATTGTCTGAGCCTGATACTGTTGTTGTTACAACAATCACAGAAACCTACGAGTATCTGTGTGGTGGGTTGGTGGGATTTTTACGGGCAACTCGATGAAAAAAATAAATTTGCGATACTTTTTTATTTTCTTTGTGAATTAAGGCCAATTTGCATTGTGATGTACTACTGTTGGGGTGCTGTGCTCGCACACAATTGCTAATGCGATTTAGGCACTTTGTCGTCGTCGTCGTTGTGGATGGCGACGGCGGCATTGTAGATACTTTTGCACACACATCCATTAAAACGTGCATCGCCTGCGATTGAAATACCATTGTCTGGGGCAGATGCGAAGACAGATAGACCGACAGCTGTGCGATTACTTCATTTGCTCTGTTCGCGTTGATTGATTAGGTGGGCTATGCTGTTTTGATTGCGAAAATTCCTGGGATTCCTTTTCACGGTGAATTGGCGGTAAATTGAGAGGGTGATCACCTCAAAATTTCGCCAGATGAATTGAATTGCAATCTGAGCTGTGAAGGGATCACAAATTTGAGAAAAGAAAACTCAGGTGCACCGAATCCATTTTTCAAGAAGAAACGTCACTTTAAGGATGACAGACAGATATGTCAAATGATGGAAAGCCGGAGCTAAAATAAGCAGAATGCTAACCACAAACTCTATTCAGCAAGAACCGATTGGGTGGGTTTGAGCATAAGGACTAAGAAAATAGACCAATCCAATCGAATTCTAGTTGCTGCTGAGTCATTTCATTCAGTTTTTGAATTGTGTGTCAAATGCACGAAAAAATGAAGGCCCTATAACACTACCGAAATACCAAAGAAGATAGCACTGGTGGTGGGGTTTATGATCCTATTTTCCAAAGTGCGACAGTATTTCAAGCAGAAATCCACGCTATTGAACTGTGTGCAAGAAAATACCTGCGGAGAAGAACCCAAGGAACCTGCACCTACATATTTTCAGACAGCCAAGCCCTTAATCATATACGGTAAGGTCCAAGCTTGTCTGGGACTGTCTCAACATCCTCGGAAGTCTTCTATCGGTCAATAAGGTTTCTGTAGCCTGGACCCCAGGACATGAAGGCATCGAGGGTAACGAATGGATTGACTGCCTGGCGAGAAGAGGCGCTTGCGGCCTACTCGTTGGTCCCGTACCCTGTTTTGGGGTACCACCCAAAAGTGGCTACTCCAAGATAACACAATTGAAGATCAACAAACACGCTGACTACTGGGCCAACCTCCAGACAGGCGAAAAAATTCAACAATCTCAACCTATACAAGGCCAAGACTTTACTTGACCTCACTAAACCGAGTTAAGAACCTTAACCGGCTATCTAAGGGACATTGTTCACTCAAATACCATCTGCATAAAATAAAATTATCAGATACCGATATTTGTCAGCTCTGTGGAGAACAGAAAGAGACCGCTGAAATGATTACTCCATTTGACGCGGGCCTCGGTCAGCCCAGTGGATATTCGGAAAATCGAACCTAAGGCTCTGGATAAACCATACGAGCCACCACAATAGACCTCATAGGTCGCAGTATTTATTTAGGGCTTCTAATTCAGAATAAATTGCTTCTGAATTCTAAGAGGTCCCTTGGGTTGTTGGGAGTTAAGTTTGCTATTTGAATTCATATCTCGTGGGGTATGCAGTCGAACCCTTATTTTACTAAGGTATGCGCCCCTTGGGGAGTCTACGCTGCTCCATCAAGGTCTTTCAAGACCTCACCGAGACCTTTGATGTCAAAAAAGCGACTTCTTCAACATCGTTCTTGAAAAAATAGTGCAAAACTCACGCGCCAACACCAGAGGCACAATCTTTCAAAAGTCCTTCCAATTACTCGAATACGCTGATGATATTAACGTAATCGGAAGAATGGAGCGTGACGTCACTAGCACGTTCGTGAGTATCGAGAAGGAAGCGGCAAAGATGGCTTTTTGCGATCAATGAGGGCAAAACGAAGAATATGCTGTCAACAAGAAAGAACACCCAACCGACGTGTCGAACAGAACGTCACAATAGAATGTTATAACCACTACCTAGGCTCCGCTATAAAATCAGACAACGACACCAGCGCTGATATCAAATGAAGAATAACTCTTGCCAATCGCTGTTTCTTCTGGCTAAGAAGGCGTAACAAAGCCCTCTCTCGAAGAACTAAAGGTATCCTTTACCAGACCTTAATCGTGCCAGTCCTGCTCTACGACGGCGCAGAGGCATAGACTCAAAAGTGATGAGGTTGCTCTTGACTGTTTCGAGAGGAAACTTCTTCGGGTGAATTTCGGTCTTCTTGCTCCATTCCTGCATTAACGGTGAATGGAGGAGAAGATACAATGACAAACTGTTCGGAATATACATACATCGACATCTACTTAGCCAGAAGAGTAAAGCTCTTCGACTGAGATGGCTGGGTCATGTAAAGCCGAGGGACGGCGCAGTAGATGAAGCGACTCAAGTGGCGCATGCAAGTGAAAGGGGACCTTAATCATCTTGGCGTACGAAACTGGAGGCAGAAAGCTAAAGATCGAGCTGGCTGGAGACGCTTGTTGGTTAAAGCTCAGGTCGACCCCGCACTGTAGCGCTGTACCTTAAGTACTTGCACTTTGGTTAGACACCTTATCTTAACAGGCCAAAACCTTGAGTAACTCGTGTAAAGCAGAGCCCTGCCTGGTCAGTTCATAGCTTTACGTCACTGTGCCCGGGAAACCAAAAGCATTGTAGCCCTAAACCAATCGCCCAGGCAAGCTCTTTCCAGTACTTTTGCAGCAGTTTGGAGGATATGACAGCCGAGTCAAAAGCTTTGATGACGGCTTGGTTATCTACAAGAATAACAATTACTCGTCCATATCTGTTTGTGGGCTGTGTCACGCCCAAGTTGCGTGCAAATCTCTCGGATTGTCAATAATTCCGCCTGGAAGACGCTGGCGCTGACCAGCAGCCTGTATGATCTTAACATTGCAGGTTATGTTCGATCAATCGGTGAAGATAACCGTGTCGAAGTCTTCCACCCATTTTTTTTAATCTACTCTGCTGTGCTGGGAAATCTCACGTTTAGTTCGGGAATAATGTCGACGGTTGGAGACGCAACTATGCCGATTGGTAGCGACTCTAGAATATTGCCAGCGATTAGGTTCCTTGAGTTTAACTGGGTTGCACATTATGATATTTTTTACATGCAAGTCGAGAAGCAAAAGATGTAAAAGCACAGTAAGAGAACATCCATCGGAGCCGACTTGTTGTCCTTTGGACCCTTCTGCTTAACCCTTTTTCTGAGATATTGTTGATTTCCAAATTAAGCTTCGGTATAAAGTAGAATTATGGATACGTCATATGAATTGTTTTTCTCTCAAGTCGGTCAAAGCAATTAAAACTAATCAGCGTGTGACTAAGGTTCGTTTAAACTGGTCGAAGGCCTTTATTTGTCTAGCAAAACAGACTCACAAACTGATCCAAGTTAAAACAGCGCAAAAGAATATTTTTTCCTCTACGCAGTGTTACAGTGTACACTTCTTCTTTTAATTTATTTAAAAAAAAAAAAAAGATTCCACATCAGCTTTATATGCGCATTAAAAAAACAGTTAAAGTTGTTAATTAAATTTAATTACCGCGAACATTTAACAGAGTATCTGATTAATTTTAAAAAGACATTTAAATGCACATTCACGTTTTTTTTTTTTTAATTTCCCCATTTCGTAACCACATACGCGTCTGTGTTTTGTGTGAAAATTTCACGAAAATATACTCTCGTACAGCGCAAATTGACATTAACTGTGATTTTTTATTAAATTAGGACGTATAAATCGAATAAATTTTCGTTCAAAAGTAAAATTTAACCACAACGACTTGTAGGTTAATGATAAATTAATTAGAATTGTCTGTTTAAGTAGAACGCTGTTTTAATTATTATTCAAAACATTTTTGCAATCGATGGAGAACAACGGGTGGCCATTGTTGTCACTTTACGTTCGTACTATAATGGCGGGGATTCTACCGATTTCAATTTTTGTTTGTTTGTTTGTTTATTTGGATCACAAAACTTTTCTCTTCGATTTGCCCGAACACGGTTTCCGACTTTATGCCCAAATCAATTTGTTTTGAAAGAAGATCAGAATCACTGCTGTACTGACGGTCCATTGCTTAACCCTACAGGCAAGGAGTAATATAGGTTAGGTTAGGTAGAAGAGTTGGAGAGGGGAGAGAAACTCTCTGCGCCACGCTCAGGTCAGTAGAGACCTATTGGGATGCCCATTTTTAGGGGCAAGAGACCCCTTGTTCACCCTCTCCTAATGAACCTCCAGATGTCCCTGATAGGTACGTCCCTTAGTTTTTCGGTATTCTGGAAAAAAGTGTCTTCCAAAGGATTTATGTCTGAGGTGGACTTTGGCGTCGACGTCAGCTTCGCTACGTCTCGAACCCACTTGGAAAATGTCTCAATCTTTTCCAAGTTGAACTTTAAGTCATCGGAACATGTGCTTACAAAAAGCTCACTAAAGTCGGAACTCCATCCACATATTCACGGACAACTATGAGGCTTCTTAAGCACTCAATACATGCATTGAATGCATCTCAAGAATTAGCTCGAAGCCGATTCTTTGCAAATTACTGATTCTCGTTTTCCGCCTTCGTAAAGAGCGATTTTAAATTATTAGTACAACACTTAGGCTTAGATCAGTGTTTAGTGCAAGCTGCGTAGGTTCGAGACCCATCTCCGTTGGTTCGACAAAAATGTAACACATAACCTTGACCGACTTCGGGTAGTCATGCTGGCTTTTTATTTTAGTCATGCGCAGGAGGACGTTTTAGAAGGGCCTCCTCAGTGATCGTAATTGGACTGGACCAGATGCCTCTTCTAATGCAGATGCACGCGTTCACATTCAGTCCAAAAAGGGCAGCTTCAGCAATGTCATTGTAAATTGTATTCACGAATCAGGAGTACGAAATGCAGCTTTACCTCGTTGATGACAACGATTTACACCCTCTTTTCAGCACTTGGACCGCTCGTGGTTTGATTGCCTGGTGGTAACTATCCGGTCGGCCTTCCGCATGGCGATCCAGTAGATAACTCGTCGATATGATCAAAAAAGCAATTGACTAGGGTTCTGTTTGTGGTTTGCAGGAGGCTTGAGGAAACTGGTTGCGTCTTCGTGGACTTCTCTGTCAAAACATCCCCTTCCCAAATGTATGACAGTTTCTTCGCTATCCCTTACAATATTGACACGAATTTTCGACCTTTTTGTGGCTTACTAGAGGTGATCGTGCGACAGATCTTTAATCCCTTTCCTTTCTCTTACGTTAGAACTCTAAATTTAAGTCTAAATCACAGAATTTGAGACAAGAGAGAGCTTGAGGCAGGCCTACCCTCTCTTTTAATCGCCGATTGTGTCATTTCTTCATTCAGCAGTTGTGGTTGAAACTATTAACGATTGCATTAAATACACCGCTGCATGTCGAGTCTCCAGTGTTTTTCGTCTGTCTTAAGACACAAACCGTCACTCAATAATCCCCTCTTTCTATTGGGTCGAGCAGATTCCCAAGGAGATTCAGAAAAATTTACGTTTCTTAGGGCCAAATGATTCCACCATACCTTCTGACTTTTCGCTTTGCTTCTTTTGAAGACTTTTGATCGACTGCACAGGTTCTACTTATGGTTCAAACGTCGTCGACTAAAGCCCCCGAATTTTCTTCGGTAAAACCAGGTTCCCACAGACCTGTCACACAAACAACGTCGATTTAGTAAGCCTTTCAACAACTAATGTGACCCTTCGTTGCAGCCAGGACAGTAGTTACTGTTTCATTTCATCCGCAAAAGTATAACGTCACCTTTGACATTTATCGTTTTGTCATTTGTGTTGTGAAACTGACACTGACACTGACACCAAGTTGTCACATTGTGTATCGAGTGAAAGCGTGTTCTCAATTTGATTAGACATTTTTTTTTTTCTACATAGAATTCATTCACCGTAATTACCCTCAATGATATTCCACTTAAGTGACGAAACGCTCCATGGAATTGTCGACATTGCGCAGTGTTCCCGCTGCTGTGCTTAGATTAAACTGTCAATCATTAGTTAGGCAAAACAAATCAATTTTTCCGTGTTTTTGCCGCCCCGCACACGACAGCGTGGATAGATTAATAATAATTAGCCATTTCCGGTTCATGGTATAATTTCCTAATTAATTTTTCCTAACCACACACACAGGAGTGAAAATAAGGAGACGGAAAAATGGATGAAAGAAAGGAAAAACCAGATCAACAGCAGTTAAAAGCAGGCACTCAGGTGTCATTTTGTTCCACTCGCTCATTTAAGCCATTTATCGTGGCACATTCCGGGGTTCGATATCATGCGAGGATTGCATGTTCCATGGTCAACAACCATCGGACATGCTATTTCCCATGTTGGCCCTCCCGTTGGCGTCTCTCTCCGTTTTTTTTTTTTTCTTTTTTTCTGTTCTCTCCACGTTTGGGGTGATAAAAGTGTAATTTCACTTGTACACATCATTGTGTTGTTGTTTATGGCCGTGGTGGTGGTGGTGCCTTTGTGTTCACCTGAAATTTTCCACTTTGGGAAATTATACACATTACAGAGCGACGGGGACCCATAATTACCCTCGTGTAGCCTTTGGGTGTCCTTCGCTCACACTTTTGTGTGTGTACAACGCCCCCTCCGCTGGCATATAAAGGGAATTAAATATCCTCCGCGCCCTATTGCTGTGAACTCTCTGGGTTTCTTAATCATTTGCCAGTCTGATGCACCTCCGCTTGGGCTCTTGTATTCCCTATGTTCAGCCATCATCATCATCATTAACATAACGTATAGCCTTCGTATGCGTAATGGCGATGCCTTCTTTTTTTCGGACCAGAAGAGGGTTGGGGAGTGTCCATAAATTAAATATTTTTTATTTTTTTTTACTCTGTTCACTTTGTTGCCTCGCTGTATCATGTGGATATGGTGGAACAAGAAAATGACCATCGAAACATTGGTTACCGAAGGCGAGATACAGCAGAACGACGACCGGAACCTGGTCGAAATGCAAAATGGTATGTTGGCTTCCTTTGGGGAACATTGTCGCGCTGTTGTCGTCCTTTTTGCAGGTCGCGTGGTGAGCAGCCATAAATCGCTTCGGTGGCGTTCAGTCTGAAACACACAGAATGTGCTGTGTTTCGAGAAGTTTTCGTTTTGTTTTTTTTCAGTGGCGAACGAGCTGAAAGGATGTGTGTATCTGCGATGGAATTCCATTTCAGTTGAAAATTGCCTTACGTGTTTGGTTGACAGTTTTTTTTTATTATTATCGTAAAAACAATTAAGTGCTTGAGGTCTTGGTTGACATGTTGTAGGGAAATAGAAGTTCTTTACCTGTCAGACGCAGTAAGCGTTGGTAGACGTAATTACTGAATTGTCCGCTTGTTTGGTCAGAGGTTTGGGAATTTTAAGTTTATGAGCTTTCGTAGCAGTTGTGACTTGGGAGGGACAGAAGATATAGAGGGGAAAACATAGCAATTCTGTCAGACAGTCAAACAACCATCAAGCCACTTGACTCGTGGATAATCACCTCCAAATTAGTGTGGGAATATCTACAGAAAATAAAGAGCCTAAGCGAAAAGTACACGGGCACTGGGTACTGGGTACACGGTCATAGGGAATTGTAAGACCGATGAATTCAGCAAACGTGGAGGAATCTGTGTATTCCACTCGCTATATGTAAATTACTCTTAGAGTACGACGCGATCAGCGAGACAAATCAAAAACAGCTAAACCTGACTCAATTTAAAAGTCTGATTTTGTTTAAAAGTTCGCTCATCAGCACTGCTATCAGGGATTGCAGAGACGAGGAAGTGAATGAGGACACAACCCACTTCCTCTGCCACTCCCCAGGTCTTTGCCACCTCAGACATGAATCCTTTGGAAGGCACTTTTCCAGGATACCGAAGAACTAAGGGACGTACCCATCAGGGACATCTGGAGGTTGATTAAGGCTTCAAAATGGTTCGGAAGCCTGCGGCAATAATAGAATGCTTTGGTAAGGTTACCCCACCCTCTGACAGAGTGTGGCGCAAAGAGCTTCTTTCCCCATGGCAACGCATCCACCTAACCTAACCTAGGCCTACGTGCGCCTGTGCCTCGCATGGATATGCACTCCTGCCTGCCTACAACTGGCCACATCGGGAGTGCAAGGAAATCAAGAGATAGATGAACTACCAGAAAAAGAGGCAAATATTCCGCCTTCTGGGACCAAACGCGAGGACAAAAGGAGGACGAAGACCTGAAAGCAAGAATCAGGAACGACCTTTGCAGACAAGATTCTCTTTGTGAGCTATAATCAGAAAAGATCCAGAACACACAAAAGCCTGAGCGAAAATAGGCCAAGAATACGAACATGATTCCTTACAGGAAGATCTAAGCTTAAGAAACTCCTTAAGGAATTGGGTCTAGAAGAAGACGAATCTGTAGCGACTGAGTTGACGGAGTAACTATAGACCGAGCACTGTGCTACTGCCTTTTACGAAAAGAAGATTGATCAATCTCAGACCTATGATTGTCAAAGGCACCACTGTAGGCTATTCCAAGGAGGAGAAGTACCTCCTCGTTGTCTTAGACAGACACTTAAATTGGAACGCTTGATGTGTGCGTTCGCGGTTGATCGTGCCACTAGAGCCTTGTGGGCTACTCGGCGTCTCTACGGCAGAACTTGAGGTCTTAGTCCCAAAATGAAACATTGGTTGTACATTTCAATAGTTAGAGCCATAAAAATATACGCCGCCATAGTTTGGTGGCCAAAAATACTTGAACGAACGACGGCAATGAAGGCTTGAGAAGCTACAAAGAATTGCCTGTCTCGGTATTATAGGTGCTTATAGGTGCACCTGGCTTACTTCAGCTATAGAGGTCATCGGGCTCACACCCCTACATATCTTCACTAGAAAAACGCTGCTCGTTGTGCTATAAAGCTGCAGCTAGAACACAATTATAAATCAGGTAATCTTGTGGGTCATCTGAAAATACTTCACTCGATTCCAAGTACGGACATGTTCATCATCCCCGACGTTATGGCCAGGGAGTACAGTTTCGGAAGGCTGTTTGAGGCAGAAATATTAGACCGTGTCGACTGGTCTAATGGCGAACCCGCATCAGACACAGGATGTCGGTAAACCATACGACGGTTCAAAAATGGCTTCCAGAGTGGGTGGTGGCGTCTTTAAACCGAACACTAAAGTCGCGGTAATGATGGAGATGTGTTCCAGGCTGAAATCTATGCTATTTGGATCTGGGCCAGGATAAAACTCAAGAAAGGTATTAGGGTCGCAAAATACATATTTGTTCAGATAGTCAGGCAGCGTTTAAAGCATTGTCAGTCAAGTGCTGCTACGATACCCTACAATCACTTGCCAGACACAACAAGGTCAAGCTTAGTTGGGTGCCCGGCCACCAGGGCATTGTAGACAATGAAACTGCGGATGAGCTGGCTAGGACCGGTTTGGCTTCCGCGCTCTTGGGATCGGAACCCTTCCGTGGCGTTAATTGGTCTATCGCCACAGCTCTGTTAAACAACTGGGAACACCAAATTCGCCTAGCCCATTGGGAAAATGTCGCCGGGTTTAGGCAATCCAAGAGACTTATGAAGCCCTTTTCCTACAAGGAAATTCTAAACCTTGACAGGAACATGACGAAGCTAGTGGCCTTTCTTTCCGGCCATTGTGGCCTAAGATATTATCTCAAAAAATTAGAACTTTGTTGAGATATAGAGTGTCGGTTCTGTTTGAAAGAGGAAGAAACCTCTGAGCAAGTTCTCTGTGAATGTCCGGCACTATACTGGCGACATAAACGGAGAATGAATTTCATAGAGAATTCTGCGGAGTTTAGAAACTCGGCTACTAACGACACCTTCATTGGGAAGATATTAGACCTATAGGGGTAAGTAGACCGGGGACACAATAGATCTTGCTAGGTCGAAGGGTCAGCCATAAGGGCAGGTTCTTAAAAAAAATAAAAATCGAGTACGAATCGGCTGACCCTAGTGGGAGGTACAATCTATTTCCAGCCGCAGCTCGCGTTACCCCGTTTTTCAATAAATTTTTCATCCAGAAGCTCAGTTTTGTGATTGTGTAGTCGTCTGTGGGTGTGGCTAAATATTTTGGTATCGTGCTTAAACATTGTCATGGCCATATGTTCAGATTTTCCAAGTCTTGCTCCAGTTATGGTTGGATATGGGATCTATAGGTGGCAGATGCAGTTCAGTATTTCCGCCGGACATGATCGAATGGTTCCTGATGTTATAACATAGACCACTCTTTGCAGGCTTTCGGCCGGGATCTTCCTTCATCTGAGGATTCGATTTATGTAGTTTCTAGCCCAAAAAAATGTTAATAATTGGACCGAATGTATTAACATTTGAGTTGGTACATCAGAAGCAAACAAATTTCAACAGATTTATGAATAAAATGGCCAACCGCAGGGTTGAATACTGACATTAATTCTTTACATTTTCTTTCCACTTTTCTTTGACATTGATGTCCTTGGTGGTCTTTAAAACTTAAAATGTTCATGTTCATCGATAATCGGACAACGGTGTCTACATCCTGTTTACTCTATAATTGCGGACCATTTTGTAAATAATGAAATAAACGCAAATTCCTTTGCCAACTGGGTAGACTCCTTTCACAGAAAGGAAAAAGGAAAATTAATTGAGATTTCTCTCCTCTGCTATTTGCTTGAAACATTTTCCTCATTATTCCTTTAGTTCAGTTGAGCGTTTATTTCTTTTTCTCTCCTCTTTTCTTTGTCGTTGTTCTTTTTTCAATGGAGTTTCCTCCTCTTTTTGTTCATTCTTTGCTCTTTTAATTGCAATTCAGTTGAGTTCCACAGGACATTTTTTCTGCAATTATAATAAATTCACCTGCTGCCCCCCGGGGGAGGAGGACAGCGGTAGTTGTTGCTTCTATGAGATTTGTTCAAACGAAGCTTCGGGGTGGGGTGTGTACCCTCCAGGAGGTTGAAGCTATTTCGATGTAAAAGATGTTAATTTCTTTTATCTCATTTTATTTTTTCTTGTTCATTCGGTTCTTCTCTTCCTTTGTCGGATAATAACACTGAAATTATCCTGGAAAGAAACAGAAGGAAAAAAGAACAGCGCCATCTGCTATGTTCCTTTTTTTCGTCGAGAAAACTTTGCCATGCTAATGAATTCCTTTGCCGGTTCTGCTGATCCCCCCCTGCGACACATTCTCCGGTTTTATAAAACGTAATTTCCACTTGTGCATGTACATATACCCAGGATACAGTGAGTCCTTGGTAGCATTATAATTTTGTCATTAACTGACACACACTCGTAAAAAGATAGTCTTAGGCGCCGCGGCATTCTTACGTCTTTGGCCATAATCCAATTTTATGAAGATTACATACTTAAGCATGTTTATGTGAAGAGGATCCTGGCGTATGGATGTGTGTACATACCTACCTACACTTATGTGCTGTAAAATGAGACCACCGCCATTGAACTAATGACGATGTTGGCGCAAACATTAAACTGAATGATTGTGATGGAATTAAAGAAACAAGGGAAAGAAACGAACATAAGTTATTTGGTTCAGAGGACGTCAGTTTGCTGGGGTTCAAAAGGACAAAAGAAACGATTCTTTTTTTCCAAGGAATCTATAAACACCGACCTCCTTAAATTAATTGTGACGAGGGTTCAGTTGTTGTTGTTATTTTCTCTCTGTTCATAGTTTCATGCAATCACTTAAGCATATCCTTGTTGCTTTGCCTCCCTTGTTCAGTGAAAGGACCTTAATTTTCAGTAGCGACAAAGTAGAAAGAAAACAAAACGAAAAGGGGTTGACTCTGAAATGAAATTCATTGCTTTAACGAAAATCCTTTTTACGACGTTGGATTTGTTGTTTTTTTTTTTTCTTTCTTTTCCCCCCATTTTGCATAAGGATATGCATAGTCGTACAAAAAGGACACTCTGCCACATAAGGTATACATTTTTTTTAAGCGTCCTCTCTTGGTTGTGTGCTTGTGCGTGTTAACTTGTTTCCATTTTTTTCTTCTTTCGGTGGTTGTGAACACTTTTTTTTTTTCTGTTCGTCCTTGGGGGTGGAAGCTTCCCTTTATGTCACGTAGGACTTTGCTCTGTTCTTCATTTGCCATTTGTTATTCTTTTTTTTTCGGTCGTTTTTGGGTGGGGTGGGGGAAACAATGATGAATTTTAATTAGGGGTTTTGTGAGGTGGTTTCACACCCCTGTTCACTGTGTGTGTTCGTGGGTTGTATAAGGACATTATGTGGTGTCCTCCTGCTGTTTGGCTCCGGTGTTGTTGATTTTTTTATTTCAATTTCATGTTTGGCTGTGGTGGCTGGGCAAAACTATATCCTCTTAAATGAAAATGACAAATTCTCCATTTAATGATCTTTTAAGTGTGTGAGTGTGACTTATTCCATATTTAGTTCGTTGCGGTATTAGGTCAGCGAGACAGAGATAGAGAGAGAGAGAGAGTCGTTAAATTCGTTTTATTTTCAAAAGTTTTCCTTGTTTTATAGTTCAACTCGGAGGTTTATGGTTGGATTAAGTGAATGTTTGCGGGCGGGTGGTGGACTATAACGATGATATTTTAATTTGGTCGGGGAGAGATACACGATTTGGTTTTTTCTTTTTTTATTGTTTTTCGTTCGGTTTTTGAGTGCTTTAATGGCGTTCGGACGGAAGTTTATTGTGTATTGTGTGACTGATGGGGAAAATATTTATCGTAATGAATACGATTTTTTTATTGAGGTTAAACTTGGTGGCAGTTTAAATGCAATTATTCTAGTTTGGATGATTATTATGAGCGATTTGAGGTTAATTTTAATAATTTTATGATCAGCTAGAGGGAACTTCCTGTCTGGAGGGAAGCAATTATTCGAGAAAACCTTTGGGAGTCCAAAAACAGCGAAGAGTGGTGGAATTATGGTGACTTTAGGTTTGAAAATGACAAATTTAAATAGTTTTGCAGGGAAGTATAGGATTTTTAAATAGGCACATAACAATTTTGTTTTTTAATACAAAAGCACCCTCACACTTCTTTTATGATCTGTCAATGGCAAAATGTCAGTCAAGGTTTACATTTTTATCATGGTGAAGATCACCGAAATTCTGGGGCTGTAGTCTCAACTTTAAGAGCGCTTACTCCCATTTTCGGTCGTAAAAATCGTCCCATCACACAGCCTGAGTGTGATGTAGTGGATAAATTCGAGTCAACATATTCACTATTGAATGTTCCTGTGCCAGTGAGACAACGAAGTACCGCAGCCGTAAGTACTTCAGTTCAAAATGAGCCAAATCAGCGGAATTCACGCCATTCACAGGAATTGGGAGTCTTTCAGTGCATATTGTGGCGAATTTTGTGTAAAGATCTTGGCCTACACCCTTACAAGATCAAATTAACTCAAAGAACTGAAGCTTCTTGATCATTTGAAGCGTCAAAACTTCTCTGATTGTGCTATGCAAAAGTTTGAAGAAAATTCTGAATTTCATTGTTGTGTCCTTATTGAAAAACCCTATATTACAAAAAAAGATTAAAGTAACGAGTCGTTGTACCTGATTTTTGCATGAATTTGGAGAAAGGAAAATAGGGTACATGTCGGCATAACCCGACCCTTAATCTTTCGCAAAGATGAGTCCATTATGATGACCAGCGTCTAAGGACCTTTTCCGTCTTATAATCAAAAATTTGGAGGAATCCACACACAACTAAATTAGTTCAGTCGTCTTAAAATTATCAACAAACACAAATTCGAATTTGGAAGTAAGGTGTTGAATTGGTGAGAATAATAAGGTTACATGTATTGTCTCCTAGATGGCGGCCACTACGTGACAATGCTTATAACCTGGCCGAGGGTATTTCAACCGAGAAAATCTGTTGTTGTAGTTTGTGCTTCATTGGAAACGGGGGGAATAAACCTAAGTTAGAAATTTCTTATCCAAGACGCAACAGAGAACGTAGGCTGGCTTATAGTCAAGAAGCTTATATGCAAATTAGCAGACTCCTTCGGTTTAATTTGAAAAAAACCTGACAAAAGTATGAACAATACTCAGGAAACGCTTAAGTTCATGAACCTCGCTGCTAAAGACGTCGTTGGTTTATTCAATAACAAGAACTTTGTCATATAGGCTGCTGATTACGACCGTCTTCGTCTGTAGAAAGGATTTAAAGTTTGAGGAAAGTAAGGAGAACGGGGTTCACAGATCACGTTCTGTATGCCCAATGAATAATTTTTCAATGAACCGCTTAAGCACTACGAGGGTCGCGGGCTAAGGGTGATCCGCATATCCCGATCTTCCGCCATAGGATTTTTCGGAAATTAAAATACCTAAGAGAGCACAGCACAGTGGTCGCCGTGGGTCGATTGTTAGTGTGTTGGACTGCTGACCGAGCGGCGTGGGTTCAAGCCCCACCCAGGAACACCGAACATTTTCGCGGCATGAAAAAGCTTCTCACTTCGCCGTTCGGAGTCGGCAATAAACTGTAGGTCCCCTCCATTTGTGCGAAATATGTAACACGCACAACATAAATGGTTGCGAGAAGCTAGGCCTTGGCTCATACCGAGCTGTCGCGCCAGCTATATTATTATTATTATAAGAGAGCACAGCCTGTGCAGAACATGTCTTAGATTAGCGCCCCTGTTGCGGTCGCAGAAATGCTTGAAGCTCTTCTTCCGCTCATATTCCGAGCAAGTACAAGATGGTATTAGTCCTATGTGCCCGATGTAGAGATCGACCATCAGGCTTTGTTCCATCATGCCAAGATCAAACGTCCACATTGCGTGGCAGTAGCAAGGATGCAAGGCCACTTTGCAAACCTTTCCAAGAGATCTCGTGGCATTTTGCATATGAGCCGTGTAAATGTTTCCGTTTTCTGTCCTCTCTCTTGCCAGTTTATCCACAGCTTCCTTCCCAGGTGTGTAAGTTACAGTGATCCGGTACCGAAAGCAGTTTGACTTCGACAAAGTTTGCTAGGGTTTTCAGTTTTTACTTCCTAAAGACATTCTCAACTTATGAAAGGAGATGGTTAGTCTGTTATTGCCATTGGCGTAGAAAGGAAAGACTGTCCGAGAGAGAAATGACGATTTTCATTAAGTGGAAAAGAGAAGGGTTGATTGCACCAAAAACTCATTCCCAACATAACTTTCGGCGTGGGCATGAATGCTCTTTTGTCATTGCGTCCCGTTTTTGTCAGAAATCTTCATTTGGTGCCTGTGCGTCGATCAGTGCGCAACTCCAGTGGCTACCTGCGTGCAGAAAATGAGGAGAATATTTCCTCTGTACGAATCTTCTGCTTCGACGACATGTTGTGTTTTAAATTTCAGCATTCCCTTTTGTCAAATTGCTTTCATTCCAATGAAGCCTTGTTTTGTGTGTAGCCACGGCATTCACGGGAACCACTTTCATTCCTGCACCCAATGTGGACAGGTACTTAATCTGATTGTGATCTTTTAAGTTGCAGTGTCCAGTCAAATGGGTAGGGTCTCTTTGGTATACACAGCCTATGTACATGTCTCCATTTTATCCTGAAATTAAGATCGAGGTTCAGTCAATTCCCTCAAGAGTCATTCGCTTTCATGAGTGCAGTGACTGTTTTGGGTATTAGATAATGGTATCAAGTCCCGCTGATTCTTTAAAAGACCTTTCACATCTACGACGTGATTTCCTGAAACAGAGGTTTATAAAAAACCACTTCAACAGTGTCAGAACTAGCCAGCAAAACAAAGTCTTTCTAATGTACAACCATTTAGAAAACACCCCCAAACCAAGGGAACTTGATAGTCAAGTGCAAACAGGGAAAAATCAAATGCATCCTGTATCCTTGCTAAGCAAAAACCACCAACGACAGCCATTCTGCATTTGATTC
Organism: Matsumyia berberina; assembly: GCA_917880715.2. NCBI lineage: Eukaryota > Metazoa > Arthropoda > Insecta > Diptera > Syrphidae > Matsumyia > Matsumyia berberina. The sequence continues at coordinate 124,450,217 of OU862870.1, forward strand.
AATAACAGCAAACTTCAACTAACCAACAAAACCCAATCGAAAAAGGAAAACCTCTTCTCTGTATCCAGCCGGGTAGAAAGTCACGTTCTGGAAACTTATAACACAGCGAACTTTATTTCACCCTCATCTCCAACTCGAGGATTGCCCCCCTTTTTTCACTCTGCATAGGGTTTGAGTGTGTGTGTGTTCGTTTTCAGGATGTGATTGTGTGTTTCACTCTAAAAGTCTTGTTTAACTTTCCTTTTATTTCATTTAGAACCGTACGACCGAAACAGCAAGCTAACTCACTAAAGAAGGGTGAAACTAAAATTTAACACCCCAAACAGGACACAATCTAGAAACGTGACATGTACTAGCTAAAATGTTACAATTTCACACACACACAGACACAGAGTAAGAAAACAGAGTAGAGAATCCTGACACAGAGAGAGAAAGGGAGATAGAAGTTCAACGGAAAGGAAAGAAAGAAATACTTTGAAAAAAACACTGAAAAGATGTTACATAAAAAGCAAATCTCGCTCCTTGACGCCATTTTTCTTTTCCAAATGAAAAGAAAGGACGAAAAAAAAAAGAAAAAAAAAAAACTAAAAGGACGACGAGAAATTTTAATGTATTCTCTTCTTCCAACAGCTATTCTGTGGGGTATTTTGCCGCTTCACTGTCGCTTTTCTTTTCTTTCATTTTTCCTGAATTCTTCCTTGTATTTTGCACACACATCACCCTGTGGTGACCCAGCAGGGATGGTGTTGCTGGATGGCAGCGAATCTTTTTTTTTGTTTAGGAAACTTTATGCTGCGCATCTGTGAGTATGCACACACAATGAAGGGCGAGAGAGAGGAGGTAAAATAAACTTCCCGACGACGACGGTTGAAAGGACTTAAGTGAAGCGAAATGGGGGAGAAAGCAGAAAAAGAATGTTTCTTCTTCTTCTTTTTTTCCTCTTTCATTTTCTTTTGTAGCTTTTTCCCTTTTCTTTTCATTTTTTTTTTGTTCTCCACTGTTCAAATATAAATCCGGATGACACACACAGGACACACACACAACACAAAGAAGGAGAGAGACAGGATTTTGTAGAATTTGTGGGCAAAAAAAAGGGTGTTTCTGACAGAGTGATGTGGAGGTGGAGGAGGAGGAGGAGTGAGGACGATTTCGTGCTCGACGACGACGGTGGATTTAAGCTAACATACTATGGATTTAGTTTTGCCAGGATTCCGGTTTTAATAGGAGGGATGCTATCCATCGTTGTTGTTGCTGCCGAGATGAATGTGCAGACCAAGAGGGAACCCTAGATTTATTACACAGATGGTATAAATGCTTAATGTAGGTATATTTACAGCGAAAAGTGTCTTTAGAGATAAATGTCAGTGGAAGCTCAGTGAGCGAGCGAGCAGAGTGTGCCGGCCGGGGGTGGTTTGCGGGTGGCATGGAACTTTTGAGCGTTTCTTTAGAAATAAGGGACGGATGTTGCTGCTGTTGCTGTTGTATGTGCGTGTGGAATTCAAGGGTGTAAAACAAAGGAGATATTTATTTAGATTTTATGCTGGAACAATGGCAGTGACAGATTTTCCTTCATTTTAATTAACTTGGCTTTTGTTTAGGGCGAGGAGGGCGGGGGGATTAGTTTTCTTCCCTCCGAATGGGAGGGACACCAGCCACACCGATTTGATGATATATTTCATGAAATTGAATGTTTACCGAGGGAGGGGGAGGGGGGAGAATATTCGTCCGTCCAATTATGGTTGTCAAATCTCTGTGGTTAATCAAAGTTGCGGTTGAATAATTCGGTGTAACTTGGGTTAGGTTCGTAAATCGTTTGACAAATGATGGGAGATTATAAGCAATTACCCCTGTCAAACACTGGTTAGCTGAAGGACACGTCAAAGGTTATTGGAAATTCTCGATAAGTGTCAGCATCTTGCAGGCGTGTGTTTCACATAAATTAGACGGATGGGGTTCACCAAAGTTGAGCTTAAAAGATCGATTGGCTTCAAAAAGACAAAGTGCGTTTGAATATTTGAAGCCATGTTGGTTGACTGCCATCTTGGTTTAATGGCCACATCACGTAATAGTCATTCAAAGTCCATGAATAGAACCCCTAGCTTGAGCAGTCATAAAAACAATATGGAAGCAGCTTATACGTAGTCCAATCCACAGATTAGATATAAGGACCAACAAACAACAACCCCACTCACATTTTTGAACCAAATAAGGCTCCTAAGAGCCATAGCAGCAAAACAGCGTCATAATGAGCTTATTGGGCCTTGAGATCGCAAGCCTGATCATCGCCACTCCCACCTACCTTTGGCAAACCACACTCTTTAGTGTGTCTTGCAGTGACATAGGAAATTTTCCAGGACAAGTTTCTAATCTTGGTAGTTTCTGCAGCGTGCGGTGTTAGTTATCCCAAATCAACGTGGGAGCTTATTGAGACCGTACTAGAGCGATTCTTTATCCGCAGATTCACTGGAGTTATCAGAGGACACTGCTCTGCCGGAGTCATGCTTCGCAAATGGAGAATTGAATTCAACGATTTATGCAGAAGCTGTTGAGACAAGGAAGAAGTAGAATCCATCCAACATCTGCTGAGTAACTGGCCCGCCCTGCAGAACGACGTATAGGCGCATTAGGATCAACGTTTCTTGAACGCGTAGCAGAGATAATAGACTTACAGTTGACGGACCTACTTAGATTCATAAAGAGCACTAACTAGTCCACAGACAGCCAACAATAGGTTAGTGCCCTTGGGCTGTCCCGGTAATTACGAAAGGGTACTCACAATGGATGGTGTGAATAAAAACAGAGGGAACACTCTGAGCAAACCTTCTTCAGGCAAGTGTTTCTGAAGCTTGAAGAAACTAATTTTTATTAAACTCAAATTGAGTGTTTTATTTAAAAAGTGGAGGGAACACTCCGCCTCAGTTCTTATTCACACCACCCAATGTACTTTCAGGTGTCCGAGTGAACGTGATGAGGCCTATCCATCCCCACATCCTTTGTAACCTAATCCAACCTTATTGAGATTTGTGCCCTGTAAGAAGTTCCCGCTAAATTTGAATTCTTGTCAACTTTTCCTCAAATGGCTTAAATCCCCTTCAAAAGTCCCAAATACATAAATAGCTGGGTCGACAGCCCGTGATGAGTCAAGGCCTAGCTTCTCGCAGCATACATATTAAGAGAAATCATATACTGAGAGCGTTTCAGACCCAGCTTTGGCCAAATCTGCTTTGTCGCTAGACAAATTGTACCACTTGTCCACCTAAGATTTGTTCTTTTGATAGCATCTAGCTTTAGTTTAAGTTTGCAAGTAGCGATCGGTATATCTAAGCTGCCCTTATCAGGCCCAAAAGGTAATGTTGTTCCATATCTTGCGAGTTCATCAGCCTTACAGTTCCCTGGATGTCACTGTGCTCTGGCACCCTACAAAGGTGAATCTAAATATTAAACTGGTCCGCCATCTCTATAAGAGACGATCGACAATTTAGGGCTAATGGTGAATTTGAAGCGACTGATTCCAAGGACCAAGGCCGCTTGGCTGTTCGAAAAGAGGAAAGCGGATATCCGTGGCTGATATCACGTTTTTCTTCAGCCAAGAAAAGACTTCACTGATCGCCATGATTTTCGCCTGGAACACGCTACAATGATTTGAAAGACGGAACACTAAGCTGAGGTTAATCCTGTCGGAGAAAACACCACCACACCACCGTTGCTAATTTTTAAACCGTCGCCTCGGTGTAAAAGTAAATCGACGTGTCTTCTGAGAGTACATCGTCCCAGAATGACCTGGGAGGAATGGTTACCTCGAAGTACGTGTCAAAACTTAACTTAGCTTGGGTGTGGTGTAGTCTATGTTTCTGTGAGAAATTTTGACATTTTTGCAAAAAGGAGGCAAAATCTTTACTAGACCACTATGAGGTTGCTTTGAGGCGGATGTCTACACTAGCTACCATTGGTTTGCCGAAAATGTCGAGGAGTGATAGACGAAACAAAATGTTTAGTGCTGCAGAGGGAGTCTTGCGAAGAGCTCCGATGATACATATGCAAGCTGTTCGTTGGACTTTGCTTAATTTATCGCTGTTTATGGCTGTATCCAAGGCGGTCCACCACACAATCACACCTTTGTTGGACTTTAGCTTAGACATTGTTATCCTTACTTCGTTTTGACCAGGAAGACAAGCAGATGGTTGGCTATCATCGTCTAGGTTAAATGGTTCATTCAGTCTGACAGCGGGACACTGGACTTAGTGGGCGATTTACAGTCTGCAGAAGCATTCAAGAATTGAGTGTGAGTCTATTATCCGTCTGCTGGTTTCCAGACGGGCGTTTTTTAGGCAAAATAAGCTTTTTATTGATATAAGACCACAAAAAGACTGATTTTGTACCAAATTTGTCTAAAGACAGGCTTAAAACTAAAGTAAGTTCACTAATCTCTGAAAAACCATCCTGAGCATTGCCATCAATTAGCAGAAAGCATCGGGATTAAGTCGTTAGGAAGCAATGGGAAGTGGATCTCATTGGAAGTTACAAAAGTCGTAGGTGGATGAAGGAACAACAACGTTAGAGGCAAAAGGAAGTCTTTATTTTATAATGAAGTCAAGTTTAACGCTCATGAATCCTGTGAAGCGTATCTAACAACCTGCACACGCACCTTTAAAACCTCTCCGCACCTACTTTGATGAATCGTTTTATAATTGATTCGAGTTTGGAAGTAATGAAATCAGCGTGTGCATGCCATGTAAAAAATCTGTCTGTCACTTCCCGAAATTCACTTCCTTTGGTTCTGCTCCAAACACTCTCCTCTGCCATTTTTCCCTCTTGACCTGCACTTTCAACACCTCTCCACATGTGCTTCTGTTATTTTATTGATAAATTCAAAAATGTAATAAAAATCCATCTGCGCAACAACGAGGCAATAAAACGGAAGCGGAAAACTATTCCCGATTCATGCATAAGCAATCGTCTGCCATTAGAAAATGAATTTTTCATTGAACTTGCACGACTACATCACAAAAAAATTCCTCCAAACACGCTACTAACTCATCAAATTCACGGCACGTTAGGATTGTATTTCTTTGAATGCATTTCACATGATAAATAAAAAAATAAAAAAAAAAGGTGCGAACTGTCAAACACTTCGGCAGACTATACACTCGGAGCTCTCGTGTCTCATCTGGTTTCTGTCCGATGTTGGCAAGTTGATACGCGGTGTGCTGCCAACAAAACATCCGATTAGCTCTGATTACCTTGATTCGATTAGTTCGCCTCAAGCAGATTGTCTATGCATATGTCGGTTCGATATTTATAGCCACCATCTGTGGCGGCGATTTGGAGATGTGTGAATAAATTACTTTTATCATCCGTCAATCGGTTGGTTTGGTTTGGTTCGAGATTCTTTATTTGCAAACAAGATTGTGACATTTCTGAAGAAATGGGGTGAAGCTGTCACGCAGGGGAAGACGAGGCGAGATACGTTTTTTTTATAAAAGGGTGTGTGGAATTGGAGTCTTTTTTTTCTTCGGAATTAATGTCGGATTCCGCTGATGGTTTTGAGAATTTTTTTTTTTTTAATTTTACGAGTCCCACACCCATATGCACCACATTTTTTTCTTGTCAATTTGGAGACAAACAAAATGGATTTAAAAATACGAGAGAGAGAAAAAAAAAACCCGCCTTGGGTATTTGAAACTTTTTTGATGGCCGTCCGATGGACGTCGTCGTGGTTGGCTTTGTGGGCGCTTTTCCTTTGCGGTTGAGGGGACTCCATTTGACAAATTACGGCTGTTTAACGATACAAATATGCTTTATTAATGACTGTGGCTGTTATGGCTGACTGGTTGGCGGATCTTTTTTTCTTGGAAGTGATTTTCTGCGGTTTGAAAACGGATTAGGTTTTGCCATTCAATTAGATTTGAATATATTTTGAGAGGATTTTTTTTTTGAAGACATTTTTTGTGGTTCCTTTTAAATTTTATGTTCGTGGATTTACAAACCAGATGACAAGATGAGTGTGAACATTTTTAGTCGAAAGTTTAGAGTAATTTATTTTGATTGACTTGTGGTGGAATCCAGATAAATTTGTATAAATTAGTTTTTAAAAATAGTTTGAGTATTTTTAAGCTGAAAATTGGGAAATAAATCAAAGGTACTAGACAATTCAGACAATAGCGTAATTTTCAGGGAGTTGTCCTGGGAATGTGCAGCCTACTGACAGATTTTTGCAGTCCTTATCGTTGATGCTGTTATTTAATTTATATGAAGAAGAGTGTCATTAGCATTCCTTCCGGTAGTTTCCATAAAAACAAAATAATTCCAGACTCTACTAGTGTTTTCCAGGCGGAGCTTCTCAAGATTGGGGAAGCCTGCCGCTTCTATCCTGCCTGTTCCTCTCAAAACATCTTAGTAAAATATCACTATCTTCTGGTATAGCCAAATCGCTATCAGAGCCATTGATGCGGTTACCATATCCTCAAAACTGATAGAGCAATGCCGGCTTGTAATTAATCAACTAGGTAGCCACTCTATAATTAAACTCATCTGGATCCCAGGTCATAACAATCACGAGGGCAATAAGCGTGCCGACGAGCAGGCCAGAAGAGGATCAAAGGATCCGCTGGACACTGTTAAGGGCTACATATGTACATCTTCACTTCCTCCAGTTTTCCAATCATAGGTGGAAATGGCTGTCCAGCTGCGTCATTTCAAGAAAGACAAGGACACAAGGACTTCAAGGACACTTATAAGAAACAATCTCTACTTCACATCATCTGCAGGTACCCGGCCCTTGCGAGGACCAAACAGCAAACATTAGGCAAACCCTTCTACGTGGACCACGGCGAGATAGCAAAAAAAAGAATTGGAGAACTGATCCTGTATCTGAACTCCACTGGCTGGACAACACAACCATTTAACACTCACATCTAAGTATGTAGGTTTGAACGAGTTTCGTGGAAACAAAACGGCGCACCCTAGCGCTAATTGGACGAGTGGACAATAGAATGTTAAAAAATGTCTTCTTCGATAGTTCGTTGAAGTTGTCGAGGAAGAGTTTCCCCAACGCCCGAAGTTTTGCTTTGACAATTGCCGGGTATTTGTAAAGTATGCTTTCTAGCGTTTCCTTCTCAAGTCTTTGGAGCTACAGCAGTACGGGTTAGAAGGGACTCCGAGCTTGTCTGCAGGGATATCTACTGTCCAGTCACCCGTACAGATAGCGATTATGCCCGCGAGTCTGTTCAGGTTCTTTTGAGAGGATCGTTTGTTTTCATTTGATTGTATGTTGGCCAAGTCTATCTAGATATGGCGCAGCTAGTAAACTTGTTCCATTTGTGTTTGGCTACTCAAAGATAGTATAGATTGATTCTTCTCTTGGTAGCTCCTAGTGGGATAGGAACTTCTGTAGCCAGTAAGGTCTCAAGGGCCGACCATTGTTTGGATCACTCATCAGACATTTCGTTCCCTTCGATACCCCTGTGGGACTTATATGAGGGATAAAGGGAATAGGCTTTCCAGGCGGGCGAGCTCAGTTCTGTGTTGTGTTACCAGCTTTGATGAGGTGGTTGTGAACACAAGGGGTTCAATGGCTGCCTGGCTATCGGAGAAAATTGCGAAATTTCGTTCGGAGGTGGTGTCTTCGTTGAGCAGATGTATATAGATGGGAGAAATACAGCAAAACATGCGACGAAACTCACGCAATTCAATCAACCCGTTGGTCACTAAAGCGGAAGAAACGATAGCAGACCGCGTCTACAGAATCACTAAAGAGGTTTTAAGAGATTCGGCTGAAAAGCACCCTAAGAAAGACAATCTTCTGCAGCGCAAAAACTGGAAACGTAAAAAACTGAAAAACACTAGCTCGATGCTAAACAAGCATGATTCCGCTGTGGATCTTTCTGTATCGACTTCATCTACACCTTGCGGATCATCATTGAGAAATCGCGCTGTGCAGCAATTTAAAAGTGACTTCTTCTATCACCTTCCGGCTTCATTGGTTGAGGCCAGAGAGTCACAAACTTCTGTATGCATGAAACACTTCCGGTCATCGATGTAGAACACAAGATCTTTGTTGCATTCTCGCTAAGGCTGCGCAATGATATAGAAAGTATTTTTCTTGCTCTACTGTTCGAATAAATTTAAATTTTTCTGCCATGAGACTAGACTTTGCTTCTTTGGCAGAGATTTCAGCTGGAAGCCGAAGGACTGCAAATAAATCGCAAGTTCTACTAGTAGGTATGCGTTTCTGGAACGATCCATGTAAACATACACTTATCCCGCCATAGTTTCTTGTTTCATTTGTTCATGCCCAGGAATTTGGTTAGTTCCAATTTTTTTATGATCCCTGAATCGCGCAAATCTTGAGGTCAACTTTCGGTGGTTTTTCTTCAAAGAAAGCAAGATTGGAAAGAGAGATGCGTTCATCGTTTTGTATAAAAATTTCGTTTATCATATTACGTTTCTTCGACTTTTGTAAGTTTTGCTATGCCACACACAAGCTACGGAGTGAAACCCACTGATAGATAGCCTATAACCGCTGCAAAAAACTAAGCTCTAGGTAGAAGAACGCTAGATGAAACTTGGTTCAATGGTTCTCAAGTTATAAGCGAAGATATTGACCAACATTTCACCATTTTCGAGAAAAAATATGATTTTTTTGGAAGAAAATGGTGAGAAGCACAGAAAACAACAGCAAACAATACAAATCTTCTAAGAATTCTTCGCTAAGATGGACCAAGGCCAAGTCGGACGGAAAATGTCAGACAACTTTCTAAATTTTTTTCTACCATATGGAATTTGATTGGATCAAACGATTTGAATCTCGTCATCCTAACTAACTTCCGTCATTTTACGGCCTAAGTACTATGAAGTTTAACTACTTGTAAAGCAGGTACCTATGCATAAAGACAATATCAGACCCCAATAACAAAGCTTTCCTAGCCTCGAAAATTATCTTGTCAATCAATTAAGAACCCCGTCAAGGAGATACGATAAAACTGAATAGGCTCTCAAATTGAATTCGAAAAAAAAACGAAAAAAAAAAGCAAATCAAACACAGCCAAGAACAAAAGAGAAAAAAAAATCACACCAAGGCTTGTCACAACAGAAACGACAAGACCCCTCTTATTGAAAAAAAAAAAATAATAAAACCATCAATCTCATACGTTCATTCCACCGACCAAGCAAACACGAGAAAAAGAACCAAAATGACCACTCGACCCATCGCAACCCCCCGTTGTTGAGGCTGTCAACCACTTATCTCCTAAAGTAGCCGAACGAAGAGCGACCAATTCTAACAAATACCGACACTCGCTGGCACTCGGGCAGTCAATAAATTTTCATGTGCGCACTGGTATGTGTGGTTGCTTCCCAGCAACAGCATGTGACCCAAGTGGCAGTTAAACGAACAACAACCAAATAACACACTCGACATGAGTCGAGCATCATAAAGCAGATATCTAGATGTTGAACTCGTATCTTGTGGCTTTTGAGCCCGCATCTACCCTCAGAGTAGATTGGAAGCACTTGATGAGCATTATATCGCGTCTGTTTTGTTTTTTTTCTTTTCTTCCTTTTATTGTTTACTGCGTTCGTGTAATTCCATTCGAGAGAGATTGCTCACTCTCTCTCTCGCTAAAACATTGGAGAACGAATAATTAGATACTATTAAAATCTCACACTAAATGTTGGAACAGTCTACCGCGCAGCGCAACGACAGCAAGCAGCGAAACATAGAAACACCAGCGACAACTAATTGGCTATCTATCATTGTCATCTTTGTGTGTCGCGCACGAGGAGTACTTAAGATACTACACATGCAGAATGTCAGATAGATATCTTAATGTTACTTCGAGGGGAGGAACAGTACGATACGACAGATAGATAGATAGAAAGATACATGATAATGATGATGATGTGAAGTGGCGATGTGTATCTTTGTGATGCATGCGCGCGATGAGGAGACGCTCTAAGTTAGCTTCGGCTTTTTGAAAAGACAGAGACGGTCTAGCTAGATAGAGGTGGAAGCCTGTTAGTTGAAGTGCAAGCTTTTTTTTTCGGGGGAAAAATTGCCAGGCATGTTTTGATTTATTGCTTTTAAGAGACATTAGCCGCAGTGATAGTTGTTTTTCGTATTTGTAAAATGTTATGATTACCATTTAGAGCCTGAGACGCATGACGAAAAAAGGCCGACAGGTATTAAGACAAGGCTTTTTGGCTGACAGCCTGTCAAGTTAAATTATAGAGTTTTTTTTTTTAGAAGCCGGGGGGTTATGAATAGTCATGACTCTGTTTCTGCTTTTGGCTGCAACCGTCTGAATTAGGAGACACAAGGTGTTAATCTTTTAACAGATTTAGACAACGAGAGTAGTCAAGGCGACAGGCAGTGATCAACGTTGAAATTGCATGTAATCTGTTCACTGAAGAGTGTTTGTAAACGACAATCGACGGCGATTAAGCGCGGCCATTACATTTGATTTAATAATTAGAGGTGGTTGGGACATTAAAAGCTGACTTTATGGATGTCTGACTGTGGATGCTTGTAGTTTGGATCTTTTGGCATTTGCAGAAATAAGCACGATTTTCTTCTGTTCTCCCGTATGGATAAGTGCTCTTTCCAAGCCGTTTCTCTCATGACCCATGTGTTAGCTATCAGAAGGACTTTATGCAGAAAGTAGTCCCAAAGTGCATACAATACAATCACCTCTTCAAAGAAGAAATTACTTCGAGTTACAGCTGATTGTAGTCGAACTACGAGGACACTAATGCCCGCAGTATCCTTTGCTTTATAAAAGGCTTAAGTTGGTTCAAACCCTTCTACCCTTAGAGTAGCCCCCCGGCATCACAACGAACCTACGTACATCGGTCTAAGTGTGCTTCTATCTTGGACAGTCTTTGACAGATTTGTCATTTTTTATAACCCACTCGCGCTTTAAGGGGTTATAAGTACTACTCAGGTAGTACTAGGTTCCAATGGCGTCCGAGGAAGGTGTCCAGACTAGCTGGGGACATTTGTGATGTGTGTCCCTGCTATAATTCACGGCAAAGCATTGCCGAAGAAGCGATCAGAGGAAAGAAGAAAGTCTTCAAGGTGTGGATACACTTGGGGGATTCAGATTCTCGCAACTGGTACATGGAGGCGCAAAGAACTTGCAAGCTGGCTGTTGGTGTGGATGCAATCCGGCCAGAAATGCTCAACGCTTTGGGTATAGAGACAGGGGAATGGATATCTCGTGTCATTAAAGTGGCCTGGGAATGCGGTGAAACACCCAGCGACTGGCAAACTAGGAGGATTGTTCCTCTTTTTAAGAAAGGGGATAAGAGAGATTGCTGCAATTATAGGGGTATATCTCTTTTTAATCTCCCGGATAAAGTCTTTGCAAAGATTTTGGAAGCCCGTTCCAGAGCTGTGGTCGAGTCCAGGTGAGACGATGAGCAGTGCGGCTTTCGTCCAGGTAGAAGCACAACCGACCAGCTATTCACTCTCAAAATGGTACTTGAGAAGGTCTGGGAGTATGGCAAACCTATCAATAGTTTTGTGGAAAGTATATGATCGGGTCCCTCGAGATAAACTCTGAAATGTATTGCAGGAGTATGGGATTGACGACGATCTTCTGAGGGCCACTCAGTCTCTATACACTAACTGTAAGAGCTGTACACGTGTCGAGCTTCTGCGAGCGAAAAGATCCATACTTCGATGGTTCGGGCACGTTCAACGCATGACCCCAACTCGGCTTGAAAGACGTGCCATGGAATCCTCGCCATTGGGTAGGGTTAGGATGCGATGATTGGACCAAGTCCGAAAATTTCACTTCTACCCGTATGGGGATAGCTTCTGATGGTTTAGAGTCGATGACGGAAGATCGGGATATATAGAGAGTCCACTTAAGCACCCTAACCCCGCGACCCTCACAGTGGATAAACGGGTTTTTGATAATGATGGTGATGATTATTCACGGATTTCGTTTTTTTTTCTCCTGAATCTACTGCCAGTGTTATGTCTTTGCAGTAGAGTCGACATCGCCATTATCATTGACTTTCTAAAACTGAATACGGATCTGACGAATTATTGCAAAGGACTACGACAAGTTGTGCTTTGAAGAGGATAAAACGATTGAAACTGGAAGGTGCATTTCATTTGACGCACGGAGCTGATAAATAATTAGTTTTGAGTGGAGAAGAATAATTCTTGACTGGTGTACAAGTGGCTCTCAATTTCAAGTTCCTATTATCGGACAAAATGACTTCAAATTTTTCGAAAATGTAGATGTGGGTGTCCATTTTCCTTCTGCTCAGCAAACCAGTTCATTTAAGACAGAAGTTTCCATACTTGTTGGGAAATGGTGAACAGGCTTTACTGTCATTATTTGGACTTTTCAAGCTCACATCTTGTTGGTTCCGACAGATATTAGACGTTCACACAAATTTTGAACAAACTTATTCCTCTGTAGTTGGTACACGTTGGGAGTTTCACAACCACGCGCTACCTGTCCCAGGTTGTAAAACTTTTTCAAAAAAAAAAAAAAAAAAATCCCAGCTCCCGAAAAAAGAAGACTCCAAAATTAAGACTCGTTTCTCGCATCGTTTTTTTCACAATTTTTTTATGGTTTTATTCAATTTTTTCTCTGTTGTAACGCAATCCATCATAAAATCTTTTAACGTGCCTCTCTCAACGCTTGGAAATAAACTGCACGTTTCCTTGACTCACATTCCCAGCGTCAAACAAAGCCATTACAAGAATTACTAAATACAATAATGTCCTATATCATAAGCCATCGTAAAAAAAAAGAAGAGAATCTCAACAAAGTTGCTGCTTGAGAACGAAAGAAAAGGAAAAAAACCGCCCGAGAAAGATACTTTACGACAATGATTTATGACGCCATCAAATATGAGCCACAACCGTTAACGTGTACAATAATTTTTCTTCTTTTTTCGCTTTTTGTTGTTGTTGTGCGATCGTAAAAACGCGTACGAAATTTTTAATTTTCGCCCACGGCACTCTGGAGAAAAACGAACGTAATCGTAAAAGTAATCGTTTTCCTTTCGAGTTGTCCTCATAATTCGTGACACGATTGCAAATTACAAGCGCGCCGGCGAAGCGCGGTGGGTTTTGATGGTCGCGGTTGGGGAAGCTTAGTTATGCTCTTTATTGATTCTGTTGGCGGTTTAAATGGCCGGGTGGGCTGTGCTCTGCTCTGCTCTGCCACTGAAGTAGGTTCTGACAGAAAGTGGAAACATTAACACCATTCATTGGGGTTTTGAGTACTAGGGGCGATGTATTGTCATCGATTTCTGTCAAGTTTTTGAGAGTTTGTATGACTTGAGCGGTTCCTGTCGAAGAGGGAAATGATTTTCTCAGAAGTTGACAGTATGGATACGAAGAATTCATCGACATGCAAAGTACTCATTGGAGTCTTTTGTGATGATGCAGACCGTGTATGACTTTTTCTTTTGAATAGATGCTTTGACGTCCTCAAAAGAAAGTTAATTTCTCATTTACACTTTCTGGGAACATAGCGCATCGGTATAGCATTGAAAGGGTTATGGGCAATCGGAAGAGTTCTCGCTCATTCCTCTCTTACAGGAAATCAAAGTATAATGGAATTGAATCGAAGTCACACTCTGATGAACGTCTCCCTAAATGATTATGAACGCTTCCTAAATTTTTCTGTCAATTTAGAAGGGGATGAAGCCGAATCTTGGGTCTTAATGGCGACTTGACTGTTACTGAAGATAGTGGTGGTTTATCAAGGGCCAATGTTAAACAGAACGGTTAAGATACCCAGGAAGACGTGGCGCTTTTAGAACCGGATCAAAACATTTGACCTCTGAAACAGGACTTCCAAGAGATATTGTCGAGTTTGTGGCAATCTATAGGGATCCACTCGTTGCTTTTATAATGCAGACTCCACATAGATCTACAGGAATAAGACTCGAGGGCTTCAAACTACTCTCAACGGCTCACTCGAACTCCGACATTCAGTAACAGAGAATTGCAATGGCTTGCAAGGAATATACAAGGGCAACCTTATTATACCTGAGGTAGCAACCAAAGATTCAGGATTCCTATGTTTCTAAGTGGGGTCCCACAGGGCTACACACTATCACCAATTTTGTTAGAAATTTTGGAAACACTGTAAAGATTGACGGTTAAAATGGACGAGGTATCAGGAGGCTTAGAGAAACTACCTCTGGGATAATTATTGCTAGGATGACGAGGTATCAGGAGGTTTGCAGAATCACTTTTCTATGTACTTGAGGTCGCTGCAAGATCTTTAATGCCACTGAGTCCGGTTTTGATTGGAGACTTAGTTTTCTGCCCATGATTTTGGAATTTTCATTCCAGTGCGTCTTACTCGACACCAACCAACAGCTTTGCTGGCTTTGATTGGACACTCGGTCTAAAATCGATTTCTTCTTAGACCCTAGGCAGGTTAAGGGCTGTCTGCATCCTATACGCTATAGCCTTCACTCCAATTTTTAGGGATCCACTATGCTCCCCTGACATAGAATGTTCAGTGTGAAAAGAAAAATACAAAGATCGAAGAGTTTGGTGGTCGTTCGGCCTTCCTGAACCATCCCGAGTTCGAAATAAATTTTAAAATGGTTTTTGCGGTCTCTTCCTAGATAGGTTGCCTAGGTCATCAAAACAGTATTCACCGTGGACCGTCTTTCGGGTTCTGTATAGACTGTGGCATGTGGAAAGGAAGTGAAGTGTCCGCAGCCTTTGCATGAACCGCTTAACACATTCTTGTAAAATAGGTTGCCAATAGGGTTTAGCCTGTGATAATGTAGATAAGTGTGATCTTTTCTGCGTAAGACTTTGCCTTGTTTTCATCCTATTGTTGTGGAAAGGCACGCAGTTTGATGATCTAGTGCTATGCTGGATTTTACAAAGGGCAATACTGAGTTATCGACCACTGGCAGGTCCTTGCTAGTTCATTCGTTGTTCTCTACCCGTGGATTCCGGTGTGTCCCGGGACCCACTAGAGTTTTACATTTTGCTTCACGGAGAGTGCTTTGAGCTCATCAAAGCAACAATTCATAAGCTTTGACTCTACTACTCTGGATGGAATGGCAGCTTGACCGTCTATTTAAATGTCAATGACTTTCTAGAAGAAAGTTTCATGGATATTTTTTTGGTAATTCCTAGGACCTCCACTTGGAACACACTGAAGTGGTTCGAAAGTCTTATGCCGAAGCCCACTTTTCGTCAACCTTTGACCCATCTGTGAAATTCTGAATTTTATTTAGGTCGATGGCCTTTCCGTCAGCCCAATTATATGTTTTGATGCTGAAGGCAGAAGTCGGGAGTTGCTGTGAGATAATCCGTGTTAATTTCACCCCTCTTTACAATCTTGCACTAGTCTATATCGCCCGCTTTCTAGAACTTGGATTGTGTTAACCACAGGAAACTCTCCGTGGCTATTTCCTTGAAATAGACATCTATTAGAATCAGTGGGAGTATACTGCAGATTAAGTGGTTCTGAGGGCGACAGTGTTGTCTATCCACGCTAGTCATTGGATCTTGTGAAGGTTCTTAAGGTTTGTCCAGTGGATAATTTGTTCTTTAAACTTGGATATCAGCAAGAATTTTTCTGACGGGTCTTGTCCACCTCTTGCTCAATTCTCAAGATTGTTATGTTCAGTCAACTGTAGCAAAATCCAAGTGCCACAACCACTCAGTAATAAGCACTTCACCCTGTAAAACCCAACGAACCGTTCAGTTTTCAAAATTCAATTCGTTTACTTAATCCATTCACGTCTGCAACATGAATAGCAATTTCCAAACACCCAAACCCAGCTACATGCATATTTCAAATTTCCCAAAAATCCTAGTTCGTAAATATTGAATGTAATCGCTTCGTGCTACGCAAACAACAACCCGCTTACCTCTGAAAACCTATAAAATAATTTGAATTCCAATTATTCGCTTACAATTCCCAATATACGCTCAGCCATTGTTTACAGAAAAAAAAGAAA
The DNA here is from genome assembly GCA_917880715.2 of Matsumyia berberina. Lineage (NCBI taxonomy): Eukaryota > Metazoa > Arthropoda > Insecta > Diptera > Syrphidae > Matsumyia > Matsumyia berberina. The sequence goes on from OU862870.1 coordinate 124,466,183, forward strand.
AACAGGAAGCCAGGCAGCGCGGCACAGCGATTGCATGCCATAGACAACCAATAACACACACCAAAGCGGAAACTATGCAAATATTTGCACATGACTCCGGCAGAGCCACCCCCGAAAAATTCATAAATAAACGGCGGCGTCGGCAATGGCGGCGGCGGCGCTACTATCGAATGGAAGGCCAATTTTCAATTCCATAACAAGACCAGAAACAATTTTCCAAGTGGGCAATAAATTTCGTTTAATGACTTCTCTCCAACCCCTCGCGATGGAAGCATTCACTGTGGGGTGAACTACCCGAACTGGGCGCAGTAGCATTATGCAACAAACGGATGGATGGTGTATCTTTACAGACAACGAGCGTCTGAATAGTCCTAGATATTTGCAGATACTCATATGCCATGTGGCAGGATGCCAACGCCATCGCGCCTCACTCCCTAATGAGACGAAAATCATAAACATTTCGCCTTTAAATATGAAGTATCTACAGTCGCTTTATGACCCAGAACACACAACAGTAAGGGTGAGGTATTCGATAATAACCGGGTACTGAAAGTGGGTGGCTCCTGGCAACCCAAGTAGCGCTCTACAGCAGTCATTACCGCCCGACTGACATAGGGGGTTATCATCGTGTGAATGGGATGACCCCGTTTCGGAGGCATTCAATTTAATTGAATAATTCATCTGCACATGCAACGGTCGGCTTCACAGCGAAAACAATGATTTATGTATACGTCGTTAGGGTTTGTTGGTAACAACTGACAGGTGTCAAACATTCCACGTTCGGTGGGCTATTAAAACCTCATTTTGCACTTGTGCACCGCAAATGATATTGAACTGACGTCTTAAGTGTCATCGATTGTGGTTTTTTTAATTAAAGTGTCATTAGGCCATTGTCAGCGGAGGAAGGGGGGGGCAAGAAACGAAGAACACTCTTACACTCTCGCGTGTCAATTGGTGCGGAAAATAAAAATGATTTACTCGTGCGATTTAACGCGTATATTTCAATTTGCAATATAAACATTTACTTTGTAGCACACGGTGTGTTTTTTTTTTTTCCTCCATTTTCATGAGCACACTTGAGAAGAGGAGGTTAAGTAAGAGATTACTTTTGCAGACAAGGATGGATAATGTTTGTGTGATTTTTTGTTGCAAATTAAATATTTGGCACTTGGGTCGAGTCGAGAGGTTTATGACTATTTACCGACGTTATTCGAGTACATTTCCGGTTTGCAAATTGTATTTTATTTTCGAAATTAAATTTTCAAGAATTTACTCACTTGTTTTACGATAGTAAATTGCGTTCTTACCTGGAAATAGAAGAAAATATTCAACAATTAGAGACTGAAAATAATTTTGACATTAAAAAAAATGATTGATGATGAGCAAAGATTTTAAACCTAAACTTGACAAGTCAAATGTCACATTTAAAAAGTTGAAAAAAAAAAAGAAGACCAAACGTCAAATAAAAGTCATTCAAAGATGTATGATTTTTGATGTTTAATGAACCTGAAAACCGCTGTAACCGATGGATGTCAAATGTGACATTGAATTAAAACTGTGTTCGGTAGATTGCTTACAAGAAATTTGAATCGATGAGTGTTTATGTTCGTTTGTTGGTAACATGGTCGCATGGTTCCTCTTTGTGTTTTTTGAGGGACAAAATTCAATAAGGTGTCGAAAATTACAGCAGACATTTCGTGTGTCTGTTAGTTTGCAGCAAAAAAGTGCTAATTTTTGAACCCTGAATAGTCTTGACATCTATTGGATTTTTTAACATGCATCCCGGAAAACACCGACTACACACCGTCAGGTGTGTTGAACTTCCACCTCAACTTACGGACATCAATCCCCTCCAGAGTGGAGTTGTTGAATGATGACGTCAGAGACGAGCGCTCCGTTTACTTCTATACTCTAAAACCGAAAACGGAGTGGGAGATTGTGTCTTCTCGCCGAAGTGCTCAAATTGAGCATCGCCTTCTTTGTCCCTGACCATTGTAGCGTTTTTCAGACGGACATTTTAGCGATCAACGAAGCCTTAGCCGGGTACCCGGTCATAGGAACATTCCAGGGAATTGAAAGGCCGATGAACTCACCAAACTTGGTACCACTCTAGAGATCCTACTAGAAGATCAATTCGCCTAAGAAAAACGTGGAGCAGGACATTCCAAAAGAATTCAAGGTAATTAGGGAATCGCTGGAGATAGTTAACCAGGGGCCGAATTACCGCAATCTATAACGAGTGAGTCAGTGGAACTCGTGATCGAATTACCGATTAACTTCATTGAGAGCGGTAATGCCAGATCCTCACATTTCGATGACGTGTTACTCGTTAACGAGTGTAGTAATTCAGGCCCAGGAACTGAATGGAACACGTAAGTGTATTGGATGTCTAAAACCCATAAGGAAGCACAAGGTGTGCACTGTAAGTTCAACAGAGTCAAAAGGGGATTCATCTGCACGAGAGTTTTCCCTGATAAGTTAACCTATGATGGGTTAAAGTGTCACGTTCTGCACAGAGAAAGGCTGTCTGGGGAAATCGCGATCCAAATTGGGTTTCGAAAATGGTGCATTCTGTCGCTAATGAATGTTTTTATTGGCGGTGGAATACTTTGTCGATGGGTAATGTTGGAATTCGGTTGACTCTTTCATATCTGCTACGCTGATAATGGAGGAATAAGGACCCCCACCAAATGTTAATGTTATCGGCCTAGGAATGAGTATCAGCTCACATCAGCATTGCTGAACGACCTGAGTTGACGGGTGCCCCCTTCTAAGATTCTAGTCGATGTAATACTCGAGGCAGAGTGCCGCATCAGTTCAAGTCTGCATTGCAGGATGACCGATGTAATTACAGAGCTGACGGGTGCCCTGCTACTAAGCCTATAGCCGATGTTATACTCGAGGTAGAGCACCGTCTCCAGTCCAACTGCTTTGATGTAACGAGATATCCTGCGTGGATCCTACGAAGGGAAATCATTCTGTAATAAGATATAGGCTCTTAGGTGGTTTCATCTTTTGGCGCTTCTTCAAGATACCTGCGGAATTTGCAGTGCGCATTCGATTCTATATTCAGTTTCCTTACGTCCTTAGGATTCTTGAGCCTACAGTGACTCATTAATATGTCTGTCATGATGCGAAGCCGGGTTTTGTTCAGGCTTAGGCGAATTTTGCTACTGCTCTGGTTGTATTTTCCCTGAAGTTCCTTGGTCTGCTTCAACTTAGAGATTAAATTTCAACACCTGGCAGATTTGTGTTTTTTGTTTCCTGTGCGGTTCTAATCCACAGATTGCTTCTGGTCCTGAAAAGGAGGTCAGAAAAGTGTCAGCTGCCTCGTTTCTCTCAAGTCCTACTTATCCCGGTGCTCAACAGAGGGTTTGGTTTTGCCCAGTTTATTAATTTCGGTAAGGCATTCCCCCATTTTGATCTGATCTCGTGCGAGTTCAGTGCATTAATTGCAGATTGGCCGTCAGACAGGATAGCGATGTCTTTCCCGCGGTAGCTCGTGGAATATACTGGGGAATATTCTCAGAAATTCCGAGTATTTAACACGTCTGCCGCGGTTTCTGTTTGCGTTTTAGATTCGTGCGTATACCATTTGATTGTACGTTGAATAGGTTGGTATTTGAAGGATTCATTGGGTCATTCTTCCTTTTTATTTAGCTTTGTGCTTAAATTCCTCTCTTAGTCCTATGATCATCTTTAGTGCAGCCGTGTAACTTTTTGTTATTGGTATACAGGTTAAACTTTGCACCTTACCTAAGGGAGGGATGGTCCAAGCTGGATCTTAAACGCTCTAAGGATTTGATTGCCCTCAATAGATTGCATATCAGCGCTACTATAGGTGTCAGCACTGGGGTCTTTTCAATTTATTTCTGGAGAAGCTGCATGGACGAGGAGGAGGAGGAAACTATCATCAACCTTCTTTTCACACGCCTAGGTCTCTCCCATAGAAAGAAAATTCACCTAGGTGCCTTCTTCAACAATGATCTAGGCGATCTAATCAACACAGATATTAGAAGTCTCCTACTCTTCATAAGAAGCTCTAAGTGATTTAACGAGTAAGTAAAGGAGAATTCTCCACGATCCACGTGGTATCACAACGAACCTATCATTGGTCTACGTGTGTTGGCTTTGGCTGGCAGCCACTTCAACCTAACCTAACCTACTTAAGGAGATGGTGGATTCAAAGGACACCTGAATCAGAAAAGTGAAACCCACGCTTGGAATGTTGTCCGAAATAAGGCGGAGAACTGCAAGCACGAATTTTTTTTTCATATCCGTACTTTGTGCGTACATTCCTCAGCAAAAATTCACTCATGTTCCCATTAACGCCCACACGGGATTAATATCTTCAGCCCACGTCCTCACAACACATTCAATCTTCATAATCCACCACTCATCCAAATTTGTGTTCTTTCCCGTCTCATCAATTAAATAAATTGTGTCTTTTGCTCTGCACCTTTCTTGAGACTAAATAACACAGTATCTGATGAAATGTCACATCGATTATTGCCCCGACTTAATTCAAGTAGCGGCAAACATATATCTCATTTCGGTATATCGCATATCTCTTCAATAAAACAGGGGAAAAAAAAAGATACAAAGATACCCACCACCATTAACCAAACCCTGCCCCGTCACACAGATAATACCAACAAAATTTATTTGTCCATTAATTTTTGTTTAAATTATTCACATTAATTTAAAATGCAAATACTTTTCATTCAATTAACACGTCTCGGGGGCATCATTAGTAGTGGTGCTGGTGGTGGTGGTATTCTCGTTCGCCTCTTAAAATAAAAAAAAAAAGATACACACGCACACAAAGCTGTTTGACATTCCCGACATTGTTTTCCTATGCTAATTGGATTTGTTTAATAGTTTTCATATACTATATGTTTTTTTTTTAAATTAACAAATCATTTGATTCTTGTTCCCCGTTGGAGTTTTTATTTTTTATTTTATTTTGTTTCTCTTGAGTTTAAATGCGGTTTTAAATTTTTTTTTGTTTCCTCTCAACATACACGATTAATTCGGATTGAAATTCAAATATTTTAACGCAAAAGTGGCAAATAAAAAACGGTGATAAAATTTTATTTTATTTGTTTTTTATACCGGCCGGGGGGGGGGGGGGGGTGGGGGGGGGGGGGGGGGGGGGGGGGGGGGGGTCGACCTGTGGGATAATCAGCGGGTGGGATCAAACGCATATTGATTGTCAGTGTTATGCCAGTAAATTATGAGATTTATTTCATTTAATTTTAAATCGGATGAAGTAATTTTATGCGGAGAAAAGAGGATTAAAATGCCAATTTATTGTGTTTTATGATAATTACAAGACGAGAAGGTGATTTACTGTGAATTATCGAGGGGCGTTTTCAGTGGCAAATTGGGTGATTTTAACGATTTGCTTGGGGTTATTAAGTACATTTTTCAGCACTGTGATACTCGGAGAGAAGTGCAATATGCGAAGTAACAATTAAGTAAGTTGCCCCCTTTGCTCGATCTCGAAGGGTGGGATGTCAGGATGTCACGTCATTGGTTTCAATGTCAACAACTAAGTTCGATGCAAACACGTCAGTAAATGTTATGTTGCGGAACACTTTTTCGATTATAAAAGGAGGAATCTAGTAAGTTCAACAAGGATACGATGAAAATACGATGAAAATGAGAACCCTAGTCCTAGGTACGTTCCAAAACGACGTCTTTAAGAAAGGCATCATTTTGGACAACGCCGATTTTTTCTTTTTTGGTGGGCCAAGGAGTACTTTTTCTTCTAGTACTACAAAGTCTCAAATTCTGTTGTAGATTTTTCAATACAAGCTGCCGAAATGAGATTTCTTCGTTGTATTGCTGGGGTGACTCGGCGAGATCGGGTAAGGAACACCAGAGTACGTAAGGCACTCAATGCTGAGCAGCTACTTCTTCGAACGGAGAGATCCATACTTCGATGGCTTTGGCACGTCAAACTTGGTTTCCAAGATGTGCCATTGAATTCGTGCCATCGGGTAGGCATCCCCTGGGCAGGCCTAGGATGAGATGTCTGAACCAAGTACGAAATCTGACCTCTACCTGTATGGGGATTGCCCCTAATGAGTTAGAGTCGGTGGCGGAAGATCGGCAAATGTGGAGAGTCCACTTAAGCTATCTAAACCCGCGACCCTCATAGTGGATAAGTGGGCCATTGGAAGATGATGATGATGATGATTCTACAAAAGATTTACAGGAATCTCTGCGGTCTTTGTGTCCATGTGATGTGGCGGTGCCCATTCCGTCGCTCTTCCAGGCCTTCTTGAGGCTTAAACAGAGTATATAGCGCCATATATGTAAGCACATCCTGGAATTCTAAACTATATAAACTTTGATGGTATAGCTAATAGGGTCAATGTAGAAGTAAAAGGCTGTGAATGGCAGTGAAAAAGAAAAGGGATAATAATCCCATTTGTTTCTAAACGCAGAACTATGACAAAATTTTTGGGAGCCAATGCTAGACTTACATAAGCTGAAGTTTTTCCCCAAATAACTCACTTATGATAGTGAACTGGCCTTCAAGCAACAACCGTTTTTAGCCAGACTTAAGCTAGCTGCCGCCAATCTCGCGCAGCCAGTTGGTTGAGATCTCTTTCAACTCGTGTGCTTCAGAGTTTGTGGTTAACCTTCTCGGTGTTAACCCCATACTGCTGCACACAATGTGCAGAGTCACTTAGACCCAGAAATGAAGCTTTCCTTTCTTTAATTATCGAGCCTGGTTTGATCGCTGAGATCTTTGTTGAAGTACCCCTAGGGAATTTTATTTTTCAGTCTTGAAGGGGCATGACAAGTATATAGAAGGTGGGTTATTGTTTCTGCCTGTTCATCGTCTACAGATTGTGCAGCAATCGTTGGGGAGGATCCATTCTTATAACATGTCTAACTGTCAAGCAATGCCCCCCTGATGGATGTTACTAGCAGCTGAGGAACTGTCTACTTATAGACTGCTGCTTTTCGGAAGCAGGTTAGGTTTGTGTTATTCTGTCATTCTACTGACTTCAGTGTTAAGGCGAAAGTTTAATAATTCTATAAGAGCAGACAGTTCCTCCATATTTCCAGACCTCCCCCTATCATAGGTAGCTCGTTCGCTCTGCAGTTGTTCAAACCGTCCCTCTGTCTAGGAACCCCGCAAACCCCTTAGTGATAGATTCGAAGATTTGTTGGGTCAGAACTCTGGTGTCCATCCATATTCATATTTTGACTCTTTTGGTTCGGTCGCTGTACAGTCCATACTGTTGGTCGTATGCATCTTCTCTTCTACCCACTTCGACTAAAACTCAATAAATGAATATTTCTCTCAAAACAATCAAGTATTTTTCTTCAACGTCTTTCCTTTCACTATCGTACTTCAACGTGTTCTATGTCCACCGGAAAGAAAAAACGATCCTTATGGTGAAAGAATTACCCAAATTGACTTAGAAATTTTCGAGATTGGCCTAAACAAACAAACCAAGTTCTCGTCTTAGAGCTGTCGTCTGTCCAATTAAAGTATATTTGCGATACAGTGGATTCAAGATCTGCTTCTGAAGCTCCGTCTATGAAGTCTAACATTAAGACTCTTATCGCTGATCATAATCTAGATCGGACAGTCAAAGTATTGGGACCTAACTTAGGCATTCATTTGCTGTAAGCCTTTGAGCTGCGCCACGTCGTCGGCTTCAATAGGTCAAAAGGTGTTGTTAAGAAGTGGTGCAATGCGACGAACTAAATGTTGGTTTAGAAGACTTAAATTCACACAAAGCTGTGATCGTTATATCTTGGACCAGCAGGAGGGTTGTGCTGATTTTCAGTTATCAATTTGTTGGTCGTCATGGTTCAGTGATTAGTGCGTTCGAATACTTATCAATACATGTTCGAATCTCAGCAAAAACCTGTTTTTCGCAGATGTACGACAAGCCTCAGAAACTAAGTAAAACTCATTGGTCCCTTCCGTTTGTGCAAGAAATGCCGTACGCACTACATAAATGGTTGCAACAAGCTAGGCCTTGGCCTTCTACAAGTTGTCCCGCTTAGGATCCACTTTCCAAAACCAGATGATCAAATTCTACCTAAACTACTACTGTGTGGAAAAACTAAGCCACACAGTCCGACATCGCATCACAACGTCGTTCATCAAAAGACATTCCAATTCCATTCGACAACGTCTTGCCCTACTTAGCCTATAAACTCCACAAGATATCCACTCCTTCAAACGCCACCGGGAAAAGAATAAATGACACGTGAATCACACAACCGCTAACGGTTCGATTGCTGTGGTAGCCTACTCCGTAATCATTAACCAATCAACAATTCCATCTTTATCCTCCATTTTGTTGCAACTAATTGCCCGTAAAAAACTCCGGATAGTGTTCTTTATTCTCGGTTAAGCCCGACACAACCAGTCCGAGGATAAATCTGAACTCATTTAAATGCCATAAACCGTGAACACACCCTGAAGGAATCGTCTCCTTGTCCCGTCGGTGATTTGTGTGGCACACAAAACCCGTTCTCAATCCAAGCCGAGCCGACCGAAGTAGAGCCATCTACATGCGCACGTCTGCTAGTCATTTGCAACTCAATAAAATGAATTTGCATTTGCAAACGAGCAACAACAACGGAACCAGTCATCTACTAAATTCCACTCATTACACCGCGCGGTCATAGCCGCACTTACACGACACGGCGCGTTGGCTGCGAGACATGTTGTGAGTTATTTTGCGCGAGTTTAATTAAAAAAAAATTGGAATGCCTACGCGCTTCAGATAGCACAAGAGATACGCGGGCACTAATGCGAAGTTGCGTGCAACCAATATTAATGCATTGAGATACATCACGCACCGAAATTACAGTATGTGCCAGCAGGAGGGCTGTGCGCGATTCCTAATGCCAACGCACAGTGGACGCACAAAACCAGGCCAACATAGGCATTGACCATCGCAAGTTGTGAGCTGACAAGAGGGAGAGATGACGGCCAGCAGATCGCACACTCCCGCTTGCTGACGGATGCATTTGCATTTGCATTTCGACTGCGTGCGCTCCTCTCTAATGTATTTCTGTCTCGACAGACCTCTGTGACGGACATGACAGACCAGCAACAGCCTAGCTGTAGATCCACTGCAAACCGCATTAATTGAATGTGTGTGCCAATCTTTATCGCGTACTCGCCCCCCGGGTTGTACGTGAGCGAGGCGAATTGAGGCGAACCAATCCCCCAGGATATGTCAAACCGCCGCCACTGTTGTCGGTACGTATGCAGACACCGTTCGCTACTATTATTATGGTGATTGGCTTGATTCGGGGGCACTTTGACAAATTATCGATCGGAGCGTCGGACGGACTGACTGACGACGGACGTCTGGCTTGCGTATTCGACGCACCTACGTATCTATTCATGTTCGCTTTGGTCTGACGATTGCACAAATTAATCGAATGCATTGTTGTAGACTGCTGCTGCTGCAGCGGGTCGCTCTCTATCCACTGGTTTACGACTTGTGCAATGCTGTTATGGCATGTCGACATGGCGCACTGTCACTGAAAAGGGACTTTTCCTAGTTTTTCTTTTTGTTTTGTGTCTGTTTCTCGTTCCAATGTTCATTTTGTTTGGCGGTTTGTTGGTCCGTTGACTGTCGCCGCTGGTATTTCTGCAAAATTGTCGAATGGCCAACTCCTCCTCTACACACAAAGAGCGACAATTTGCATGAAATGCAATGTTCTGCCAACAACTGTGCTCTCGGCCTGTGATTCAATGCGGACCAAGGGCTTTGTGCATTTGCTCGAAAGGAAAGGGTTTTTCAATAGCCCACTGGATTATTTTTGCACGTGTGCATGGTTGGGTATGGTCAGGCTGTGGCACCCCCTATGGAGATTTGTTAGGAAATGGGATTTTTGCTCTACGGAAGGATGCCTAAGAGATGGATCTAGCGCTTGACTAGGAGAACTTTCACAATTTGCTTAACCCGGGGAGCACAACAAATGGCAAGGACTAGCAATGTGCACTTCATCCCTAACCAAAGCCGAGGCTTTACTGTGTTTCTTTCCATAATTGATGAGAATATTTCCTGATGATGTCGATGTCACAGCGTCAGAACGAACAACTGGAAACCTCAGTCAATCCAAGCAGTTCCCATAAGCAGACATTTTCAGCAGAATGTGTCAGATTTCTCCAAGTTGGCAGAGCACAAAATGCATTCTGTTCATCTAAGGTCTTAATTTATGACGCCGCCTTTCTTCTCGAACAGATGATGCTGTACATTGCGTCTTGTTGGTGAATTCCCTTGAATCCACCGACGAAAATGAGATTCAACACAAGAGCTTCGGTTTTGAATCGAAGTAGCTAGTACCGACCTTCACAAGTGGATTTGACAGCGTTCTGAGCAACAAATCGCCAGCTAGAACAGACTGCGAACTACGGTGGACACGTTTCTAGAATTTTTTTATGGCGGAACTTTCAAAGCTGCCTATGTACATCGATTCCACCACTAGTGCGAAATTACTTCACCACTAGTGGGAAATTATTCTACCACTGCAATTTCCCACTGCCAGTGGGAAATTACTCCACATTCGAAAAGTGGAGTAATTTCCCACTTGTGGTGGAGTAAATTCGCTTATCGAGAAATCCAGAACCTTAACTGCTATATGTTTGTCCGACGATATTACTTTCCCGAACAAATTAAGCCGTCTGCACTGAGCCCAAATCAACATAGGCGTCTGTTAGTGGATTGGGCGGATTATCAAATCGCGGATAATCAACTCTAGGATGAGAGACGTAAACAGCAGAAGGAAAGTTCGTTGTTGGCCACTTTAGGGTGACGATCTCTCTTATGGTGGAAGAGGGGAAAGTGACTTCAACGCGATGGTCTACGAAAGTTGATGGCAGCGTTAGTGTCTTGGCTTAAATTTTCCTAAAACGGGACGTTCCAAGGGTCGATTCGATAGACCTGCAAAAATTCCTTCATGAGTTATTTTTCGCGAAACGAATTTTTCTTTTTAGGAGTCTTACGCTCTCTTTGTAGGTGGACAACTTGATGAGCCTATCTTTCGCAAGGTTCTCACTTACTCGTGAGCCACGAATGAACTCAATAACTCGGGTTTCATCAGAGCGGGCGAGTCCTTGCTCTCTAGCTATTATGGGATGGAACCACGAACATTTTGTTTGGAAGATCAAACAAAATTTTTCGACGTACAGACGTTGAAGACAGTGTATTCTAGTCATCTCTTAGCAGGAAAGACTGGTGATAACTCATTGGCGTTGCAATGGACCACAAAAGTTTTTCCAAACATGTTGAGCCCAAGTGACACCACCGTCTGCGGTGTCAGTTGAGAGTGATGGCACTTTCCATGTGTCTCTGCTGGAGTCAAGTTGCCTATGTTTGGGATAAATGTGATGAGTGCTGATAACTTAAGCCCCTTATCGATGAAGCTTCGCGTTTCGTCTTATCCGAGTGACATATATTTGGCTAAGTAAGTTAAAACAGCCCACCAAGAACAGCTGAATGCCGGCAACTCGTGGGGTATAAGCAACTCCTCCACACTTGTGCTTAGAAATTTGCACGTTAAGGACGATTTTGTCAGTATAGACTTTGACTGGCGATGCCTTGATTGCCCATTACTATCTCCGTCTTAACTTACACGTTCTGTTCAAATTTGGGAGGTTCCTGGAGGAACCGGAAAATTCAGCTAACAATAATATGTTTCAAAACCAAATAGTTTCCAAGAAAGATTCTAGATCTGATAGTGTCTCTCAAATGTCTATGAAAGAATTGCTAAATAGGATCCCATCTCATCCCCCGCTCGACGTCGAACACTAAAGACGAACAAAGAATCGAAAAAATAACCAATCGCACTCTTTGGTTTCTTCTGCTTCTGCATTTAATGATTTTTGCTAAGAGAAAGAGACTCCAACTCAAAGCGAATTGCAATCAGCCTCAATTAACAACCAAAGGTCAGCGTAGAACAAAAAGAATCACAACCACCACCAGTTACAACACTGAATTTCCAATTTCTACAAGAGCTACTCGTACTTATTGACGAATCACGCGATCCATCCAACTATCCGACCAGTTCTTTCAGTTCCAAAAGTAATTACCTAATTTCCCATGGGTTCATCACGTGAAACCCAACTCCCATTCCCAGTAATCATCCATTCGCTTGAGATTTGTATCCCCTCCCCCCTTTCACCCTCACCATGGTGTAAATTTCCAATCCATTCCCAGCCCAAGGAGCCCAGCAGCAGTCAACTTTTCCAGCTTCATCTTTCGCCTTTTCCATCTCCACTAACCATCAGTCATTTGGAAGACAACTCTGTGGGGATCCTCCTCACGGAACCACTTCTAAAGTGCACTCCACACGACTCGAGTAGCTGACCTCGGTGATTGGCTTTTAATGACCGGAAATAGAAATTGTTGGAACTCACGTCGACACACAATACCAAGAGGCCCACTTGCTATAACGCGTGATTATCACAGACAATCAGCGTTCTCATGCGAATTAAACAGAAACAACTGTCTGCACACATTTGGGGGCCACTGTGTGTGTGGTATGCCCCTTGCTGTCGCGCGTCAGTCGCGTTGGCGTCTGACGTTTCAAGAAATAAAAAAAAAAACACACGAAATCTGTCAGAAAAAAAAAAGAAAAATAAATTTAAACACAATCGCTGTGTCAACACCCACATAATGAGTCGGGAGTCGGCGACCCATGCCCCAAACAAGCAAACTTCCCTCTGTCGTTCTGTCACTCCTGTCACATTGTCAGTTGCGACTCTTGTGACAACTTGTGAACGAGTAATATGCCAAAACGAATCGGTTTTCTTTCCTTTTTGTCCATTGTTTACCCCCGAGCAGTGGGCGGACTGAAACCGGTAGGAAAAGGTGTTGCCAGAGGGTTGAACTACAAAACTACTCCAAAGCACCGTCTCCATTGTTACGAAGTGTCATTAAGGTTGACTCTTTCCCATTTCATTCATTTTGTTGGTGGATTCGCCACCCCACTGCCGTGTAGATTGTAAAAATCGATTTTGCTACACCTTAACCGTCGCGTTTGCTTCTATTTTTTTAGTTTTAAAAACTTTTTAATTCGCTTTTTTCTTCATTCGCTGTGGTCTGAACAATTTATTTAGAATGAAGCAATTAGTTGACAGTTTGGAAACTATAACACGTGTTGTTTGGAAATGTTAATGACTTTGCGAGCAGCGAGAGGTTTTTCTAGAGACTTGTAGTCGTATTTTTTTGACAGGCGACACATTTTATTCGCAAGATTGTGGGATTTTTTTTCCTGTTTGATTAATCGATTTGTGTTATTGGGAGCGTGAACAATTTAAATAGCATTGGCCTTTGGTAAGTAGGAGGGATTGAGTTGGATTAGATTTTGAAGGTGCTTCTTGTTTTCTAGGTCAAATTATTTTTGGTGTTTGAGAGACAGTTAAAGGAGTAGGTGTTTAGATTTATTTTCTTTTGTTCTTTTACAACTTTAGAACAGAAGCTTGACATTTTGTGTAGTTTTCTGTAAACGTCAGATAATTTTTTAGAGACGGTTCTTCCATAATTGATTTTAAAAGGAAGCCAGCGGTTGCCACTAAAAATGACGGAAAAGGCTTTGAGGCAAGGTTTAGAGATGGGCGATCAGTTGTCGATTTCTATCAGAATATGCTTGAGGAATCTGCTAAATACTTCATGCCTTTCATAGACGACAGTAAGCGTCGATTCGTCTTTAGACACTGTAGGAGTGTGTTTGACACGTTCAAGTTGTATCAGAAACTTTCGAGGAAGCCAACTGGAAAAAATCATAAAGATAATGCCCGAGTGTAGGTATTGCAATACAGAGCTGATCAGGGATGAAAGGGAAGCTTTCGGTTGATCTTTCTGCACAGAAAAATGGAAATGGCAGTGCGGAAGAATCAAACCCTCTTTGACATGGTTTTTTGCTGCATAATTTTGGGCCAAAGTTGTCGTTGATTGTCATTTTCAGTGCCGATGTTCAATAAGCAGTTTGAGTGGTGAAATCCTTTCGTGTCGTTTAAACCCATGACGTAAAATTCTTGAAAAAGGCACAAAAGGTTCAACAGGATACGTGTGAAAATTATCAGAAACAGTTGTTATTTCAACACTTGATGGAGTTTCTGAAAATTAGATGGCTGCCCCCGCTCAGACAGGGAGATACTTAGACCAGATTGGGCCATTGTGACACTACAATGAAGAACCGGCTTATCTAAAGTCAAATCGAGGAAAACTCCTAGAAGACTTAGGCCTCTGCAACGCAATGAGCGGCAAGCGGCAAAGCGGCAGAGCGGCAGAAAATTTGCTCAGAAATGACGCTTACCGCTCAGCGACTGGGTGGCCACAATCATACGATTTCATACGTTTTATTTTGTCGCTCTACCACTTTGCCGCTGGCCGCTTACTGCGTGGCAGGGGCCTTAGGCTGTTCCTTACTGGAAGCAGAGGACTACCGAAGAAGCTGTTTCGCATAACGCGTTCAACCGCAGAACAGTAAAAGAAAGAGGAGGCTTGCGTAGATGAAAGCGAATCTGACCCTGGAGTGTTGGTATTTATTATTATTTGCCAGGGTGCGTTGCACAGCGACAAGATTCGAGATCCCTTTGCATTCACATTTTCCCAGTATTATATTCGAGTCTCGCAGTCTGACTTAAAATCGGTGTGAAGTGGATGAACCACCCCGGAGCAGGCTCTCCTGTCCAAGGTTGGCATATCCTTGTCTAGTAAAAGTGGTTCTTGTCCGAATATTTCGTTCAATGTCTGTCAGGGCTAACTGAAGAGGATTGTTGATTGAAGCCCACATCCACCCTAATCGCCACCTAAGTGAGCTTCCCTGGACTCAATGCAGAATCTGCAAACCAGCGAAGCAGCTGGAGTAGCCGACGCCTAAAGATGCCTTGAAAACCGAGTTGAAAGACGAATCATGAATCTTATCAAGAGTTTTGAGCATGACCCTGATGGAAAGGAAGAGAAGCTCAATAACCGACTGGTCGTCCAGCATACAGTCAAAACTATAGGGTCTGTCACCATCAAACGTTTGCTCCTGTGGCTATACAGGACGTTTCGTCATTTATTGGCTCTGTTCAGTTGGGACTTAAGGTTTGGTAGTTGGACGTTCTGAAGGCCTATATGTATGTATGGAGCATTGGACACAGTAATAGTTAAGATATTTGCTATAATGTTGGCTGAGATGTTGACGTGAATCAGTTGCTAATCCGAAATTGAAGTCCTGATGGGACGCTGTAGCAGAAATACTGACAAAAACACACAGGAAAGGTTATTGGATGGACATGGATTTGAGGATTTTCAACCAACCATCCCCCAGGGTGACCTTCAAAAACCATTCTCCACGATAACCTCCCACTGGAGTGTCCTTTAGCTTAGTGTACTCGCTTTAGTATATCCCTTTCGGATGAACGACAAATTACCACCAACGCCCTCTGTCATTACTACTCTCAAGCACCCACCACCGCGTACATTACATTCACTAGTGTCAAGTCACGCATTTCGAATTTATTTCTTCTTCGAGTTAAAACATTTTAGTGACTTACCAGCTCCACCGAGAAAGGAGCGAGATATTTTATTTCATAGTCTACCCCTGTCAATTAGTGTACTCGCTTTAGTATATCCCTTTCGGATGAACGACAAATTACCACCAACGCCCTCTGTCATTACTACTCTCAAGCACCCACCACCGCGTACATTACATTCACTAGTGTCAAGTCACGCATTTCGAATTTATTTCTTCTTCGAGTTAAAACATTTTAGTGACTTACCAGCTCCACCGAGAAAGGAGCGAGATATTTTATTTCATAGTCTACCCCTGTCAATTGAATAAATTTACGTCTACCGCCATTAACCTTGCGTTGGAATTTAATGCTGATACTTTCCGTTTTACGTTCCACGACAATTAACGTCGGCACTCAAGTTTAAAGGAACAACGCACCCAGACCCCGAGTTATCTCTGATTTACTCGATTCCCCTCGCTATCCTTGTTCACAAATGTGATCAGCCGTCACCTTATGTGTGTGCGCGCACTCGCGCAATTTTTAATGAGCAAATTGTTAAATGTAATGAAATATTTACAACGCCATCAAAAAATAAAATCCGAGACAATATTTCCACCATAAAACACAGAAGATGTCTTATAGGAGAAAAGAAAGGAAAAAAGGACTCCAAATTGGTCATCACTACCCTTAGGAGGTTGGGTTGGATTTATGGCGCACAACACAGAACCCTTCTAGTGAACCACCACCCATGACTTTGTTGTTGTTTTTTTTTTTTTTGCCAACAGCTTCGAGGGAAAACAAAAATGTTTACGATTTCGTGAGGGTCTTCCCCTCGGTCCACCCCTGGAAATCAAGAAGGGAATTACCGTATTGAGTTACGACGTTTCCATCTCCTAAATTAGTCATTCCATCACAACCCTTCGAGCGTAAAATTCTGTTCAAAGAATAGAAGAACCATTCCCTCCCAGGGCGGGTTTCCGTCTTCTTTTTTTTTTTCAGTTTATCCCTTCATCGTTGCCCTTTCCACAACAGAACCAAAGCCAGAGTCAGAACCAACAAGCGCCGCTGGCTTTTTAAAGGGTGCTGCTCACCAAAACCTGCCTTTCATTCTTTTTTTTTTTTTTCTGTTTTGTTTCATTTTTTATTGCACACTCTTCTGTCAGTGTTGAGGAAAAAGGGAGATGACAAGGGGTGGCGGTGTAGGATGAAGCGCGTTAGTGCGTGCTAAAAACATCGTAAACAGTCGAAGGCTGCAGGCAGGCCGCAACACAGTTTCCCTGAGATGCGAGGAAGGAAAATGGAAATTGATGATGCCCAACCGCCTCGTCGTCATTTTATGGCGCACATCGCAGAGTCTGTCGAGGAAAACTGAAATCCTTTTGATTAAAGATTTTTATTATCGCCACATAGAGAGAGAGAGGGCCTGGTTCAGCCATAATGACCGAATGACGAACTCAAGGGGTCCTCCTCCCAAACGGAGCCAACCATAGTTCGGTACGGTTCGGCAGTCAGGCAGTGTAACGATGCAGAAATAATGCCGCAGTCCCCTGTGTCGGTGTAATAAGCACACCATATGTCCGGCTAATGTCCCTTTCTCGGTTTAGTTTCCTCCGAGACCGCCTTGGTTTGTGCCGGTCTCTCGTTGAACAATTCTATTGCCCTCGGGGTAATACCACGATGGTGACTGGTTTTACGTTTCCCTCGACCGTGTGCATTATTGTTTCCAATTTGTGTGCCTCGTGTCCATTGTCTGGAAGGGAGAAACGGCAGCGCACAGCCATAACACGGTTCGTGTCCACTTTTGGGTTTCAATTCACTTCACGTTCATTTTATTTTTTAAGCCGGCAGCCAACCACCACCAGACGACCACCGACGACAACGTTGACTGTCATGTCGTCATGCTATGGCTTTCATTTTCGGGGGGTAATTTAGACATTTTTTTTTGTTTTTTTCTGCCCTCGTTGCTCGTGCTGCTATCCCTTTTTTGTGGGCGAAAATTGATCTCTAGCACACGATGACAATGAAGCCGGGTCTGTCAGTGCAGCTGTTAAATGTCACCCAGATGGACTGTGTATGTGCGCGACTGGAGACCCTATAAATGGTGGAATCGAATCGGCGAATGGTGGTGAATTGGAAACTAATATCGCGTTGCGGCGGCGATAGACCTTTGTGGTTTTATTTTATTACGACGACAACGCCGCCACCAACGAACAAACATGAAAACGCAAACGATAAGCACTAAATTTTAATGGTTGCACGGATGGAGCGCATGTGGGCGTGTCCGGGCATAAAGAAGTGTATATTCCGAATGACGTGACACAGGAGAGGTGAGTTCTGTTTCTTTTTGAAAAGCGTATACCGTAGGCCAGTGGAGTGTGCTGTTATGTGTCACTGGACTGGACTTTAATTGTTTATTCATTTCGTGTAATTTGGTGTAATATGCAAAAGAGTAATTTAATCGACACACGCATTAAATTGACAAATTAACATTGTAATTTCGCGTTTCGAGGACAAAATCAATTTGTTGTGTTATGACAAATTGAATTGAGTGGTGTGAGAGTGAAGCCATGTGTCATTTTGGCACAAGGTGAGGGTGAGAGATGGCAATCACTAAGTGGAACCTTCAGAAAGGTTGACACAGATACAAAAAGTGACACAAGGGGGTCTCTGTAGCTTTAGTTTTTCATATAAAATTTGATGTGCGGGAAGGAATGACGTAAAATTTAAGCTACTACCTGGGACAATCATTAAACCCCGCACATTAACGATATTTATACCGCGAGGTATCAGAGGGGTGGAGATGAAAGCTAAGATACAATCAACCCAAGATAAGATTCAAGGATCTTCATCGTTAGCACAGGCATCCCATTTATCAGTTTATTCCTAGGGGTGTGTTGATGGACCATTTCTTCCCTCTTACTCGTGGGAGCAAAACATGTTTTCACAGAAACAGACAACAGAAAAAACAATCGCGCACCTCTTCCTTCATAAAAACCGATCCTCAAACTAAACAAACTACGAGCGACGGAAAACTGGACCCTTTTTCGACTCCATACTTGAAAATTTCGAATGAGGACAGCCGAGGAACGATTACATTCACATAGAAAAGCTACGTTTCAATATCAGCGACAACTGTCCCAAAGTTAGTTGGTTCTTGTCAAGAATGCCAACAGCCTCTGCTAATTCATAGGAGGGGCAAAATGTATGTAGGAGCGAGGGCAAATGGATGGATACACCCGGTGCGGGTTCCAATTCAATTTAACTCCAAAAAAAACGCTAAATAATGACAATAACGACGGTCTATCGACGCCAACTGAGAAAGTTCCAAATCGATTTGCTCGGAGTAAGGAAATACAGAATATCTGGAAATCAACGAGGTGAACTCGAACGTCTAAAGCATCTCGAACAATTGGTCGTTATGTGACCAGAAGACGGCAACAACCGGATTGAGGAAATGCAGTCCTGTCCAGGCCAGACGACAATAGAACGACAATTGGCTGTGTGTTCTAAGCAGACGTCTTAGCTTTGCAACGAAGTCAAGCAAAGCTCTCTAGGGATTTTTATAGCAGCCCGGCTATCGTTAAAAATTGTAATATCCTTGAAGGATATCACATTGTGCCTAAATCAGGGGCCGAATTATCACACTCGTTAACGTTTAACTCGTCATCGAAATGTGAGGATTTGGCATTACCGCTCCTAATGAACTTTATGGATCATTCGAACACGAGTTCCACTCACTTACTCGTTATCGATTGCGATAATTCGGCCCCAGAATAAGGCTTCGTTGACCGCCTTGATTTTCGCATGAAAAACACTACAGTGCAGTGGTCAGATAGACGGAGGGAGGTGGTCAGGTTAAGCATATCGGAGAAAACACCACCTCCTGCTCTGTTATGGGTTTTGGAACTGTCGGTATAGAGATGAACAGAATGGTCGCCTCTGCCGTTACCACTCTCCCACCCATGTTGGGAAGGAATGGAAGTCGGGAAGTTGAGGTTGAAATTCAACTTGGACGGTGTGCAGTCGGTGTTTTTTCGGAATGAAAGTTAGGGGATCTAAGATCGAGGAGTGGCCTATATGACCATTGGGAGGAGACTTTTAGACTGATGGCTAGCAGCTGATTGTTTTGCCAAAAAGTAGGAGCACGTCGAGTGCTGCGAGTGGGGTGGTTTTTAGTGTTCCTAATGCATATGGATGCTGATCTCTGCACTTTCCCTAATAGATTTTGGTGTAAGGCTCTGGACACGGACACGTGGTATAAGGTTGCAGTGCGCACTTCTTACCAAGTGGGACATTTTTGCAGCAGTATAGCGCTGCAGTGGTTTTTTTTTAACGCGTTCAATAGCATTGGCTTAAAAAAAAACACAACTTAGATTCCTAGAAACTGCGACGATGTCTTCTCTGAGTGTCCGAAAGGATCAGCAGGACTAGAACGACGGCCAAAGCCATCAATGGCCATCCTGAGACTCAATTTGAATTTTCCCTTCTTTTCAGGCATCCCAACACTTCGAAAGAGGACCGTAATGGATCGGAGGAGATCTGAGTGATACAAGTGTTTAAATTTCGAGTTCTTGAGCAGTTCTGCCAAACACGTTGTTCGCAAATGATAACCAAGTTCTCATTATTGATTTGAATGAATTTTCAACACTCATTCCATCAGAATAACCAACTCTCTCTCCTAGCAGTGCCGACATTTCTGACACAAAGTGTCCTGACATCTATCAAGGCAGGTATACAAAATTTCCCTTGAAGGTTCATGACACTCTCGACCTAGCAGCTTCGTCCTCGAGTCTAAAGACTTTTTTTAGGATTCCCCAAAATTTCCAAGAATTTATTTTGACATTTTACTTACGAGCAGGTGGAGATTTTCAATTGACATACCTGAAACAAACAAAAAAGAAAGTTATTACACAAGTCAATACGAAACAAGGTTCAAAGAATAAAACAATTCCCAAACCAAGACCCAGAATTTCCCCCATTATGCCACCGCCACGATGGCCTCACACTAATCGATTCTCAGACAATTCGATACAACACCCAAGGCCTTCCTACCTCTTTCGCTTCCCTGCAATCATCACAACGGAATATCTATTCATTAACCCTATCCATCGCACTAATGCGTGCATTTTCACTGCCCTCTAATGCGATAACAATAACTCAACTTCCACACCAAGAAATATGGTCCTTTCCGCTCCGCACGAACGATATATCCACACATGACACATTCATTTCACAAAGAACCATTCCTAATGACTCTGGGAGGGTCAGCAGTAGTCCCATTCTATGTTCTCGAGCCATTATCCATCAATACAATTATTTTCCGTTATTATTTATGAAAGAACCGAACCGGTCCGGAAAGAAGGAAGCGGAACGTACACCGTGTGTGTAGTGTGTACACCTCTAATTTGTCCCCGTCTATCGGGTGTTGCCTCTGCCTCTGTTTCTGACAGTCATCCGGCTAACGCTTCACTTAACGAAGTATGAAATTTCCGATGTGCCATTGTTACGGAACCGGATAAAGGAATCGAAGACATTTCATTCGAAAACTGCAATTATTCCTCGGCCATTATTTATTTTCTCATGGCGGCCATCGTCTCGTCTCTCTGTCGAAGACAGGCACTTTAATCTTTTATCATTCGATTGCAGTAGTTTTTCTCTTCTTTTCACAAAATGAAATATTTTCCTTTTTTTTCCTTTTGCTGTATTTACCGGTTCGAAGGACTTGAAGTGCTCAAAAGGATCCCTTCATTGAGAAAAAAAAAAAAAAAAAAAAGGAACACAGCAGAAACATCTGCTGTACAATTTATTCTTTTGTTCGTCAGAATCAGTAGTCATGAAGATACTGCTGCCTCTACTCGTCGCGTCTGGAATCCTCTTCTGTTTAGTAGATTGGTTTGCCCAGATAAAGTATTCATAAAAGTTGATGGTAATGTTGCTTGGGTAGCAGGTTCTGCTTCTCTGATTGTTCGGCGCAGATTAGGGGAAAAAAAAAAAAAGAAATTTGAAAATATACGAGTGCGGAGGCACAATAAAGTTTATTTTTATGTGTTTTTAGTGGAAAGAAGGTAATTGGAACGCGGGGCTATGTTCCAAAAGATGATTTCTTTTATTTTTTTTTCGCCAATTAAGTTATCGGAAGGAAGAAAGTTACACAATTCGAGATGATGGCGGATAAGAATACATCACTTCAGGTGAAAAAAAAGGAAGAATTTGTGGAAAGTAAACCCTAAAAGATGGGCGTGCCTATAGCAAGGGGAATGTTTAACTAATTTTTGAGGCTTAAGGCACACTTCTGTCGAAAGAAGGTCCAATGTGATGGCAACTGGACAGATAAACGTGAATTGTCATTTAAGATTTACCCTGTTGCACCAATGGAAACAGTAAGGAGACTTTTTTCCAGAAGAAAAAGATCGGAACATAAAGAGTGATTCAGTAAGAAGTGTGGGATTGCCATCTACGACGTATTCGTTGCAAAGAGCTTCATTTCTTGCTTTCTTCACTGTTGTAATGTAGAAAGTTGGCAAATCAATTTATGTCAACGAATGGGATGGATTGATTAAGACAACATGCGGTTCCACCTAGATGGTGAAAATGCTACAAAGCACAGGACACTACCACTCCGCTCTAGATTTCCTGTAGTTTTTCCTTGTTTTGGTGCCATTATGTGGCCTAAAGTAAGCGACTGGACCAGGTTATATTTACAGTAGTACTCGCATCTCAGAAGTGGGTACTGGCATCGTTTTATCTCAACATTCACTACAATTTTCCAATGACCCGCTTATCCCCTCTGAGGACAGCGGATTTGGGGGTGCTTAAGTGGTCGCCTCCGAGAGTACAAATTGTCATGAAAAAGCTTCTCAATTCACCGTTTTATTCGGAGTCGCCAATAAATTGTAGGTCGCGAGAGTTGCGAGAAACTAGGCCTTGGCTAACCTCAAACTTTAAATGGGTAAGAACCTAACCTTTCTTGATATGAAGGTTTAGGTTGTGATATATTGTACCCAGTGGGCCACTTTTGGTAAGCAAAACTGGCGCTGTGGGATGAACCAAACGTAATGATACTGTGCCCAAATTTATTTATTTTAAGTGGACCCTCCACATTTTCCGATCTTCCGTCATCAACCCTAAGTCATCAGAGTTTAGCCCTATAGAGGTAAAGGTGAAATTTCGGACTTCTTGGAAGCCGAATTAGGGGCATGCGTTTGACGTGCCCAAACCATCGAAGTATGGACCTTTCCGCTCGAAGAAGTTGCTGCTCGACATTGAGTGCCTCGCGTATTCTGGTGTTCCCAACTCGATCTCGACGATTTACTCTAGCAATACAACAAAGAAATCTCATTTCGGCACCTTGTATCCGGGATCCTGTTCTTTCGGCCATTATCCAAATCTCATGACTATAGGTGAGGGTTGGAAGAAACATTGAGTTTCTCAACTACGAATAAAAAGTTGGTGCGATAGCCTGTGGTGGGCGCGCGTCCAACGCTTTTACCACAGCGTCTATTGGAAAGATACAAGCCGCAGAAAATAATAGAGACCTTCGAGAAAAACACACGAGAAATGTCCTTAATACGTACGATGCCGAAGGACGATCTTACCTTAACTACAAGAGAAGATGACAATTTGGGATTGCAAGTATGTAAGACACCCTGAAGCGAACTCAAGCTCAAGTCTATTGATCGACAAACCCACAATCAACCAAATCAATTGCATACGAGTCAACCTACTTATCGTCCTTCTTCTATTCGAATGCCAACATTGACTGGGGCATTACTTGAACTAAGCTTAGGCAAGAGTCTGAATCTCAGCCGACTGAAGATACGCATTTCTTCTTCGAGCATTAAGTGTCAAAGTGCTGACATAACATCCATGAATCTATAAAATAGAGTTCTACAAACTTTAAAGGAATGCCGAATACAGAATCCGGTACTTTTCTTGGTTTAGCATCAGACTGCAACAGCTGGTTTACAAGAAAACAAGGAAATGCATGTCCTTGCGGAAGAATGGTTTTTCAGGGAATCCATTTCCGTTGATAACTCAAGAAAAAAACTGTAGGATCTCCACGAGGTTCGAAAATTTAAGACGAAAACCACTCGTCACGTCACTGATACTCGAAAAGTCTACTCCACATGACATGAATAAGTGAAAGTCAAATGCCACACTGCCCTCGAATTGCTACGCCATCTTTGTAGAAAAGTCCGCAATCGACAATATTTTCACACTTTGACAAGTCAAAAAACAGAAGACAAGAAGACAAGACAAGACAAAAAACAGAAGTCCTGTGGATTTGGACCCAAGCACCTGTTCATGACGAATTGCTAAATGGCTGTACCGTGAAAACAAGGACTAGAGGTGGTTGTGGTGGATTCAAATCGCCCATTTTACGACGAGCTGTACAGAGGTACGTTTGCATATCTTGTTTTGGCATAATTGTCAAACGACGGACGGACAGACGGACGAGTTTGACTTGTAAGATGACTGTGGTGCATGCTCGCTGCTCCATAAGGATTGGTGAAAACTTCACTGAAAACTTTGATGTAAAAAAGGATTTAGTTAAAGTGAAGTTTTCCTTATTTTCCTACGGCCTGTGTACCCCTATGAGTCCTAGGGGATCTTACTTGTATTCCAGGTATCAGGTACGGTTTCTAGCGATATATTACTCTTCTCTGACTCCTCTTCGTTTTTCTTGTGATACGCTCTCCTTTCATTTTGGCTTAGCATGGCTTGAATATCTATGCATCATACTTGAATGAATTATGCGAATCTTCCAACCAACACCAGAAGCAAAATCTCCTAATGTCATCGGCTGAGCTCACCGACCTGTCACCGGTGACGGTCAAAATAATTTATCTGTCAACGAGAGTATTTGCTGCCAACAAGAGGGAACACCCAACAACGACGAATCGGGGAGAGTTTCGGTGGACAATTATAACTCAGAGATAGTAAGGAACTTTGTCTACCTAGGCTGACCTATCACTTCGTATGACGAACAATCCTTGCCAATCGCGATTTCTTTGGGCTTAGAAGGCAATTGAAGTCCCTATCTCTTTTCAGTCCTACTATACGCTACTGAAGCCTAGACTCTATCGAAGTTGGCAGACGAAGAGATCCAAGAAATTCTTCGTAAAACATCGAGTCTCGCTTGCGTGGACAGGCTTTAGAAGGCCGATTTAACGACAAAGATATACAGCGACATCAACTTAGTCAAAAGGAACTGCGCATTGGACGTTTGAGATGTGAAACAAATAGTCAACACTGTGTCATCATTGCTGCTGCACTCGCATGCCTCGTGGATACAGCCTACGAGGCCCCTCGAATTATTTGAACTCCAACAAACCACGTATTGCCACTTGTACTGTAAACAATCATAAATACTGTGCCGCTACTTACAACACCGAAGGCTACAACTCTATTTTGATTATTCACTTCAAATGCCTTCTTCACCTCTTATCAGTTCAAGAGCAGGGTCAACAAGTATCCACACAAATTCCATAGAACAAATAATCTCAAGTTAGATACTTTGGAAAAGATAATTTTTGTTTAATTACACAGAGTTTTCCGTAGGTCCATGCCATAACAGTACAAGTTGGTAATAAAAAAAAAAAAAAAATTCGGCCATTCTGCTTGAATAATTTCAACTTCGTCAAACACCCCAACACACAAAATATGGTCTGTATGCATGAGGCAAGATAACCACAGATACATTACCTCATTCAAAATTACCACCAAATTCCCTCTTAAGCTTGAAAAGGAAAAAAAAAATTGTAGCACGGTCGGTCCTCTTGGCTCTTACGTGTGTATACCTCTCAATTACGCTCATTGTTGGAATTTTATTATGACTGTCAAGCATTTTTTTTTCCTCGTCTTTCTCTCTGTTCTCTCCTCGGCTTTTGGATTTTCTTTTCCTTTTCTTTGTGGTTTCACAGTTTTTTTTTACTTTTATGTGGTCGCGTACAACACACGACGACGAGTATTATAACAAATTTTCAAGTGGCTCGACAAAAGTCGACTTCAGCTATAAATTACGTGCAAATAGACGTTCAGTAGATTTTTAACACTACTCCCTGTGGCGATTTTGTCTTCCACCACCAGCAAAGGTTATAATAGATACTCATGCGGATAGGGAGCGATACGAGCTGGCACAAGGCAACTAACTCGGTGTAGATACGAGTTATCGATGAGAAATGATATTGAAGTTAAAATTGGAGTACGGGTATCTTGGCGGGTTGGTAATGGTCCTGCGTCTTTATTTCTAAGTGGATCGAGGTATGACTGAAAATCCTTCAAAATATTAGAAGTAAGTTTCCAACAAAAGAGGAGGAGATACCTGCCAAGGAAGGGAATATCGAAGCGACTTTTGTTTTTTTCTTCAACGAGAACCTTCACTCGACGAAAGGTTTTGCTATATCGTCCCCCGGTCTTGTTAGAGCATCAACTTAACAAAACAGGACGTCGGTCCGTCGGTCGTCGTGGAAGATACGCTGCTGCTGCTGCTGTTGCACACACACAGGAACCATGAAGAATGGAGTCGAAGAAGCGAGTTTTACTGCTGCTTCGCCAACAATTCTTTAACCTCGCGTGTTTCCTTTTGCTATATCCACAGAGATAGGGAGTCCTGCTGCCTGTTTTATGAGAGATACTAACGCACACACTAATCCAATGAAGGGGTACGTGATCATGTTACAAAAGTTCACACTCTTTAAGTTATTACTTTTTAATATGGCGGCAGGAGGCAACGGGACAGGAACTGCTCGCAATGAGCGAATTCAGCAGAATATTTTGCATCGTGTCGCGGTTTCTTTTGTTTCGTTTGGATGGTTTTTCGTTTTTAATTCAATGTTCTCGCTGCTCATTCTTTATTCATTTTTTTTTTTGCTCTCTAGAGTTTCTTTTTGGTTTTTATTATTCGCCTCGAGGTTCGTTTTCTTTTTCTCTGGCGTTCTTAACCTGATCTTTGGTCGGAGAATTTTGTTTCGTTTTTTTTTCTGTTTTTGTGGGTAACGAACGATGAGTTCTCTTCCTTTCGATTTATTTTAATGTTTTCGTTGTTTTTTTTTTTGTTTAAATGATGAAAACAATTTTATTGATGTAAATTTTTTTTTTGGTTGGGATGCTAAATATTTTATCATCAGATGACATTTGAAGGTTCTGCCAATGTGAAAGGATTGACTATTCGGAAATAAGTGACAGGAGAGTTTT
Organism: Matsumyia berberina; assembly: GCA_917880715.2. Classification (NCBI taxonomy): domain Eukaryota; kingdom Metazoa; phylum Arthropoda; class Insecta; order Diptera; family Syrphidae; genus Matsumyia; species Matsumyia berberina. Next base: position 124,492,884 of record OU862870.1, read on the forward strand.
GTTTAACCAATTAAACACGTTTATTTGTCAGATATTTATTGCACGGGAGTTTAAAACAGCATCACAGAGAGTTATTAACGCAACGAACAGTTCCACTTTGTACAAAGCATTCATGGTCATATTTGTTTGTTCTGGCTGAATACATCCGTCTTCTTATTCTTTAGCGGTGTTCATTCTAAAATGTCGAAACAGTATTTCACTATGTTGTCAGTGTTGAGTATTTTTTGACGGTAATAGGAAACTGGACCGAACAATGCGGACTTGTGCTTAATCCGAAGAAGACGCACGTTGGTTCTGTTTACTGATAAAACAATTTTACCAGCGTTTGAAGGAACTTTACTCAAAATTACTGACTTCACTGAATACTTAGTCGCGATAGACAAAACATGAGAAATACCAAAGGAAGTAATGTATGAGTTTTACAATTGCTGCAGATATTTGTTGAAACCTAGGTTCATAGTCCTTAAATTATCGTTTGACTCTACTGTTGGGTGGGAGCAGTGTGGGAAGACACACCAACCAGACATATTAAATCTCCTTCCCTTGGACCGTACACGAATCTACTGCTTATGGTGCTCTACGTATAAGTCAAACTGACAGCTGGATAGCTTGTCTGACAGGACAGGAAGGCGTACATCGATTCTATCATTCTGGCTTTTCGAATCTCGTACCCAGGACTGAGTGATTTATCCGGTGGACTGCCAAGGGAGCTGATGGCGTCACCAGCGTTACAGTGCTCGTCTAAGTGGGTTACTTTACTGTCTATGATTTCAGTTCCTGCAGTAGGATGTTGCTGGGATTTTGTTGCGGACAGTTGTGATGGCAGTCTATCAACATTGGTTTAATCGGCTAGTCCCTACAGATGCAGCGCCTTCAAACGCGCATATTCACTACCACAAGACAGAGGAATAGGTGTCCGTTGAAAACTATGGAGTCCGACAAGGCTGGCTGGTAGGCCCTATACTTTTCACTGAAACTGAAATTTCTTAGTCCTATCTCCTTTGCCACCTTGTCAGAGTTAAGCCATCTACCACACATATGCACCACCATCATGTGATTTCAAGAACAAAATCGTAGCTCACTCCAGCTCCTTCCTAACTGCCGAGATTCCTTCTCGACTGCTCTCTTGTCGCCTTGAGTTATTGTGTTAAGCTTTATAATTCATGTATTCAAGCCATCATGGGGTTGGATCACATCTCACTCCATCGAAGAGACGATGTATAAAATATTTCCTGATCGCCAGGTGGTCTATCTGTCTAATACCACGCCGTCTAAGTGATAAATTCCCGTCAAAAACCCCTCCTCGTTGATAGCACCTCAATCCAATTGCATCTTAATTGCATACATTTAAACCTAATTGACAATCCACTGTGTGATTATAGCACACACATTAACATCACAGCCTCATAGCCCAACACTAACCGACAATTGAACTCTGCTTCCATATTTTTTGCGCGGCACCGCACTCCTCCTTAACCAAATATTGACTCTGGGGTAGTGCATACAAAAGAGAAAAGTATCTCCGCCGAACGCTCTTTGACTCCTCCCCCCCGGCCAGAAGAAGTGTATCTTTTTTTCTTTATTTATTTATACTTTGTGTTTATCTTCTCTACGCTGCCTTTGGGATATGGGAATTCTTTGAAGTAGGCGCTTCTTACTACAACAGACCGAGGGACGAGAAGAGCCACCACCAAGCACAGACGACTAAAGTGAAAAAAGATTTTTCCTTCTGCTCGCCATTAAAGCAAACATTTACAGTGGGCATTTTTATTCCATGCGGATTCGATGATGGAGATGCGCCTCCAAAGTTGTGTTGTGCCCATGCTCAAGTGTATCTCGTCTCTCGCTGGGAGGTAGTGTACTGCTGGATGTGTTGGATGAATGAAACTCGATAAAATTCTTGGAATTTCATTTCTGACGAGAGAATAAATTTGTTAATGTGCGTCGAGATTTTGGTTGGATTTTTTTCTTTTTTCTGATTGTTTCGTATAATTAACACACAACAACGCGATTTGGGAATTTTTTTGTTCGAATTTTAAATTTAAAATTATTTTGTTATTCGAAATTGTATTGAAAATGACATAATTAAGCGTGTTCCGCGCGACAAATGGAATGTTTTCTTTTAAAGTCAAAAAATGATTGAGACGTATTGCCCACGTCAAGAAGTTCGTTATGAATGTTGAACGGGCATTTTGGAAAAAAAGAGCTCGGGGCGGGAATTCATTAATTTTTAATTTTTTAAATTAAATGGTTGTTGACCATATTTATTTCAGGTTTTCACGGTTTTTTTTAATAATTTTTAATTGCTTTTACATATATTGTGTATATTTTATAGTGTGAAAAGAATTAATTTGAAAAAAAAAACAACAGAAATAATAGATGAAGGGGCTTTGATATTATTTATTCACAGTCGTAGTTAAAGCAAGAATTAATGAAATTCAAATTCGGGTAAATGGTATTTTGTGTTTATTTAATTTTAAATTTATCATCATGTTTTGACAAATTAGTCAGTTGAGAGTATGCGATGAAAGGGAGGTTAGTTAACATGATTGTTAAAAAAAATAAATGTATGTAAGCAGCCATTAGGTAACATCTGGAAAGAAATCTTGATAATGAAGAAGCTGGTTTCTGGGCAGGGTCCTCTTTTATTAACCACATCAACACGACACAAATAATCATTGATCATTGCGTCGACATTTCTTTCAAAAGAGTGGGCAGAGTTGTTCGTGATTTAGACACCAAATCACAAGTAAATTTGTGGCTACTATCGAGGCGAGTTTTGAGGGTGAGTAATGCCTGAAACACAATACTGCGTTAGTGCTACTGTTGAATGACATTCAATGTTCAACCAAAGGAATTCAATGGCACCAGCCACAATTTTGCGTCGTGCTACCGTTTTACGTTTGAGAGCCAAAGAGAGTAAAGTGACATACGTAATAATACGTAACGACGCGACGGGCTCTCTCAGAGAAAAAGTTCAACTGGGTTAAACCTTTGTGTGCGTTCTGACACTTCCCATCGAAGATTTTTGTTTTTGTTTCATAAAATTTGTGTGAAATTTTGTGCAGACATTTCATTTCAACAAATCTGTGAAGCACTTCCAACGTGACAGGGAAACGGTAGCACCAACGCAGTATTGTGCTTCAGGCATAAGAAAGTCTGTCGACTTATGCAATAGAATTCATTAACCGAAGACGGAAAAATGAGTCATCACGGTAAAGTAAATTTCATGGATTTCAACAGGGATGATTAGTAGACCCTATACTGTTTAAAGAAATACCAAGAGATCCTCTTTTTTGTCTTGGGCCTTAACTTGACTATTTTTTTTGAAATTAATTTTGTCAAAAGTAACCACGGCAGTTAAGAGGAGGCGTTTTAAAAGACGAAACAAATTCGAAAAGTCATTAGACAAGAAAGAGAGAGGCCCGAAGTTAAAAGATCTTTCGTGTCACCCAGCCGGATTTAAGGGGATAAATTCTCTTAATAAAATTGAGGGTCTATCTGATGGAAATTTTGAGGATTTCCAAGGGATTAATCTCCTTACTGCGCATAAACCCATGCATTCACATAGGATTTGTTCCGCAGTTTGGTCGTCTTTCAAGCAAAGACAACATTTATTCCTCTGCACTATTTGGTGTAGGACATAACGAAGCTGGCAGTGTCTCCTTAGAGAGTCCACCAGAATGGCGATCCAATAAGAGATTCTCGAGCATAGTACGCGTGATAAATGCCATGTCCATGGGACATTTCTGTTCAGCATTCACAAGCCTTTCATCAAGAATAGACTTATGTCTGAACAACGTTTACAAATTGCGGAAATTTATTGATAAAATCAGTGCTCAGTGAAAAAAGCTTTTCGTGCACTTTGACCATTTTATGAGACTCATAATCTTGTCCCTTGTTTTGACTCCCATGAGTATACTTTTTATGGGTACAATGGACCCGCTTGAGGTCTAAGTAAGTCTTTAGGGCACCCACTAAACCAACCAATCAACCAAACACTTCGACCGAGAAGTCGCCTTCGACAACCTGCAGACGGAAACCCTCATCTTCTCTCTGGAAAAATGGGCTATGCACACTGTTTTGACGAACTAACTATGGACAGTGCTCAACAGAAAAATCATAAACTTCAGCGGACGGAAGGGTCTAATAAAAAGATGTCGATACGATTGTATACTCTAAGGTCACAGTATCACCCCTGCGATTGCTTTCAATGTGAAATGGGTAACGTTTGGATCACATCAGGCACTAAAGAGATCGTTTAGGGTATATGTAGAAAGATAGAAGTACCAATGTGCTGACAGAAGTGAATTATTTTAAAGAACATTTCGAGCATCTCCATAATGGACATCAGATTTGTAGAGGGACAAATCCGCGATGCTCTAGATTAGAGACCTCTCTGTGAAAATTAATTCTTTAAGCCACGCGTTCACTAGCCTTTCGTTCCTGTTGTCCCCTGATTGCGTATTAGAAAGCATGATGATGTCATGGATTTCCCCAAGAAAGCAGTTCACTACGTGCCTTACGGCATTCGTTCATAAGCGGAATATGGATTTAAACATCCTAAGACTTGTGACTGCTTCTGATTCTAGAGTTAACCCCAACATTAACCTCAAGTCCATAATAACCTCATTCAATTTACTGTACAAAGCACCCAAGTATAAGCACTTAGATTTGTCCTCCTTTCAAGCCAAACATATCAATCCATTCTAAGCCAACCGACCGACGTACAGAGCGAGGTGAGACGACAGAGAGAACAATTTGCCAATGCATGCATTCTTATCTCGTACCTGAAGCAAATGAAATCCACAACCATTATGTATATCCACTACGACGAGCCATTGTTTTCCAACACTCGAATACCAGTTTCCTGCCAGACTATCTCTCCCAGCCCCTGTGTCTGTGCTGTTAATGCAATTTAACTTCAGCTAAGTCCATTCACTCTATCGCCTTGCATAGTCGTTTGGCCTCACAGCTAACCCCGTTTACACCTCAAGTTCTGAGTCGGTTCTAAGAGAGGTAATCCTCCTCACCCGGCCAACCGAAGAGTGTCGAATTATCGCTTTGAATATGTTATGCTATCGCACTGCAATAGATACACACAGTCACACACCGAGTGCAGATACTTCTCTTTGAGTGCATACTCGGTCGTTTTAGCATAAAAGCAAAGAACTGACGGACAATTGCATTGCACCGGGGAGGGGGTTTCAAATTTCTCCCGGATTTATTTCTCACACTGACACAAACACACACACACAAAGGAAGGTGTTTCGAGTTTCAAACCGCCGCCGGCACTTCACTCTCCGTGCCCATGCTTAGGAATTCCCTTTGTTGTGTTATGCTGTGTCGATGTGATTTGTGTGTGCGGTGTAGCCCCTTCCCTATGTCGGGCTGTTGTTGCCTAATGGCATTCTAATGCCAAGCTAATAGTGACATGAAAATTATCAGGTACGTGAATGGCTCGTATCTAGATACAGTCTTCTCCCTAATCGCCTTACACTTCACTGCGCGGCGCGTTGATTTTTTCATCTTTTTCCTTTCGCATTCAATTAGTGGTAGATACTCACCTATGTATCTACCTACATACGTATCTATTCTCTCTCTCTTTCGTCGCTCGGTTGTTTATTGATTTTTTTGTTCGTCGCCTTTTACACCTTTCAAAGTCGTTGGGAATGTGTTTAGGAAATCAAGAAGGAGGAAGAATAATTCTGTTGAGTAATCGCTTTTGGAAATTATAACCGGCTTTTGGGGTAAATACCACGCAGTTAACACAACGAACATCGGGGTGGAGGCGAAAGAAGGCAGCTACAGAGCTGAAATAAGCAGTTTAAGGTGTTAAAATAACTCTAAGACATGTCGAACTATGAGCTATTGATTTGAGATTATATCATCGGGACTTTGGATGAAAGCGGCATGGCTTGTGTCAACAAAAGGAGGGAAAACCATCAAGCAAATGCGAACACCGGTAAGCCGATTTATTGGATGCGATAGGAAATGTTTGACTAGGCGGCTTACGGATTTTATTGATTTTCCCACAAAGAGCCAGGGGTAAAGCTTGATGGGGTTTTGACAAATAAGTTAGACGCGTAAGCAGATGATTTGTTCTAATTGTTTGTCACAAGTCAATAACAACCTGAGATTGGCAACAAGTGTGGATTACCGAATAGTTGACATGGCGTCTGGGTCAGCTATAAGGTTGTAAAAGGGACTCAGAACTATTGCAACAACTCATTCAGTATCTAACCCGCTTTGAAGAAGCTTTTTGAGATACAGCTTGTTCTGGACTCATTTCGCTGTACAGTTGTGGCAGAAAAACCCTTATCGGGGGTTGAAATTGGACACACTGAACATGCGACTATCGTCATCAAACTTCTGAAACTAGAAAAGTTGACGGATTGACTCTCCGCAGCTCTAAGTGAAATATTTTGAGCTCCTAAAACGTGTTTACGATAGAAACATCCTATGCCGAAGGTAGATACGACAGCATTGCAGCTTGATAGTTCTAATAAAGTGAAAGCTTCCAAGTGTCAGTCTGAGCCATTTCTTCACATTCGGGAGCTAGAATCGGAAAGTTGAAAAATTGAAGGGCAACGCTTGGTCTCATTAATGGAATTACTAGCGTCATTGATGTGACTCACAAAGGTTAGCCAAAGAGGTTGCAAAGAGGCGGTTAAAACCTTTGACATTAGTAAATTGGCTTTTCTGTCGGTTAAAGGCTTCATACAATGAACAGTGGTGAAGACTTCCCACGCACTAATACGCATCTTGTGACAGAACAAGCAATGGTAGGCTACCATGTTTGGAACCGATTATACTGTGTGACATTGTGACTGTAGAGCCTTCAAAGCTACTTCTTCCTCAAGTGTGAAAAATGAAAGAAGCTCCGTTTGGCCATAAGGTTGGCAACGTTGGAGTAAAAAGAACCGAAATGTCATAGCACCTCCAATTATCAAAATTTCATTGTGACTTTATTCAAAGTCCTCGCGGTCCTATGGACAAGTCTACGCTATTAAGCAAATCTTTCTGAAATGACGAAGTAATTTGACATTTATCTGTGCTGGCTACCGGGTCATTTCGTTTATCTCTTAGACTGACAAAGGTCGACAAAGAGATTGATACTTCGCTTCACCATTTCAGCCAAAAAGGTAAAACTTGGATATGCTTCTTGCTAGAGCAAAAGCATTTGATGTATACTGACGTCTTGGAGAAATGACTCTACAATCTATAGAATGAACAACCACACGAATAAGTGGTACACAGACGGATAAAGAACTGAGGTGGGAACTGTTGCTGGAGCATTTGGATCAAGAAAGCACCCTTAGTCCATAGTCAAGCACACTAGCATCTTTTAAGCCGAAATCCATGCTATAAACAGTAGGTTAGGTTAGGTAAGAGAGGCTTAGACGACATCCATTGTGATGCTTCTGGATCTAGGAGGGATTCTCTTTTCTAATCGTGGAATCAGTGGTGTTTTTCCTAATCGTGGGACCAGTGGAGGCGAACTTTGTTCACAACATCTTGTCGCCAAGATTGTCAAAAAATAATGGACCGAAAAAATGGCATCTTTTACGAGAGAGCGCAGGACACGATGGAAATCATTTGCAGGAAATCCCATATCTGCCTATGAGGCAGTGTTCCGTGATGATACCTATAGTAGCTCCGGCCTCCGAAATGTCGTCTACTTAGCGAAATTAATCTCTTGGAGCGCTTTTGGTCTATTGAAGGCCAGATTTGACTGCTAGTTTGGCAGATCGTGCCGTTCAACCTTCGAAAATGAAATGAATAGTGCCACTCCGAGATTCTGTTTTTCAGGAAGAATCTGTATTGTAGTTCCATTCTTGGCGAGTTCATCGGTCTGGAGTATGTTGAATTGCTCTGCCATCTCTACGAGGGCAATTTAAAATTTATTTCTGACGTTACAGAGACTAATATCCCGAGTAGATATTACATTCCACGTCAGACCTATTGGGCTTCTTTTACCGCCAACATCTCCATCTAAAAGACACTACAATGCCCTGGAAGGCGACAGAAGATTATGAGCTTTAAACCATCGGAGAAAATACTTCCTTCCATAACATCTTTGGGTCTAGAATCATCTTTGTAGATCTCCAAGGATTCTTTTGTAGGTAGTTTTGGCTTCTGCTATACCAGTTACTGCGGTATATGAGTATGTAGCAATAACATCGGGCAGTTAAGCAGCAGTTACACCACTTGAGACTCGTGCCACTAAGCACAGACTTTTTTGGGCGATGGCTACATAATCTCAATAAACTGGGCAGGGACAAAAGAGTTATCCCATCTAATGGATACCTGAACATGCATGAATTGAGGGAAAAGAAGCAGCGGACAGTCTAGCCAGGCAGGAAGTAGCTGGACCCTTCTTTGGCTTGGAATCCTTCTGCGAAATAGTTGATCAGGGGAGAACAGGATTAAATCAGCGAGACTGAAGCACGTCCTGAAGTTTTATGGACCATATACCCGCAAAGAAATGAAATATTTTGGTAATTTTCAAACATGGGACAAGGGCATTCACGCTTCTCAGAGAAACTGAGGAGGTGCTCTATGTTGGAATATTTTATCCAAGGTTAAGTAAGAGGGCTTGACTCTTAAGTATAAATCTTAAAGGAATTCTAGCACGAGGAGAACTCTGAAGAGAGAACAAACCTCTCCAAGACACTAACCACGAGATCACAGTGCATAATGGGTACCACATTGATGAGAATAATGCCTCTGAAAACGTGAAAACTACTCCTCAAATCTGTATGAAAACAGATTCTTCCATGGGTGGAAGAATGCTAAGTCTTCCAGAACCGTCAGAACCGCTCAAATGTGTTCATTTTGCTAAACTGATTCTCACGAAACACTCCTTTACTCTCAAGCTACTTTAAGAAGATAAACGAAGACAGGGAAAATAACAACATCCCATTCGTTTGTACTCATTTCGACCTGTCGAATAGAATAAGACTCCATAGAGGATTCCTCAAGAGCCACGTCCTAGCGAAGATTGACATCAGGAGCTTTCTCTAACTTATCAAAAGCTCAGTCAACAGAGCACGCAAACCCTTCATGTCAATCTCCTTAATAAATCAAAAGTTCCAAGGAAGTTTCCAATGCCTATTTCCATTTAACAATTCAACTACCATTCTCTATTCTATCCCCCATCACAACTAGTCCCAAAGTAAACACTTTTAAAAGTGTAAAAAACAAACAATCAAAATAAAAATCCCACTAACCACAAAATTCCCCGTAGCAATTAAAATAGCGTAAAATGTTTGTCAAAATGTCAATTACATCACTTAATTACCGCTCCTAGCGATTGTCGCGGTCGCCCCCTTTTCAAATTCGACCCCGATCAGCCTCTCGTGCGGTGTCAAAGCCCACGGTAATATCCAACGCCGGCTTAATGTATGCGCGCATCAGGTTTAATGTGAAAAAGCCCCGCTCTCCCCTTCATACACAACAGAGACCAAACTAACGATAAAAAAAAAAAGAAACCAAACGTCAGGAATCTCGTTAATTATTGCTTAAGAGCTCCATGCCCCAATGGCTCCCGGAGTGAGAAACCTCCAACAATCGTCACACAACGCCAACAACAACCACAACTACAACGTACATTGCTATGATTCCACACAAAATCGGCATCGCCAGAGCAAAGAGATACAACGATACCAAGACGAGATACACTACACACATCATGGCAGAGAGATGGAATGGAAGGCATCGCCATGCTATGCCAAACCGTAGCCATCCTCCTTTTTTTTTTGATGGCCTGGCACCGGTACAGAGAAGTATCTCTGCGATGCATGGATGAATGTTGATACTCTGCGGGCTACGGTCGCGGCGCTGTTAAGTGCCACTGCTGCTACTAAGCAGGTAGATACCGAGTAGTAGACAGATAGATATTTTCCCTTAATTTCCACACGGAGTGAGTGGGTAGAAGCGGCGACAACGGGACAACAGCACACAACTCTGTCGGATGGTGCTGCGCTGCGCTGAGTAATTAAATCTCTTTCGGTTACTTTAGGTTCGCTTCTGTTGAATAAATACTTTATCAATGTTTGTTTGTAGATTCCATTTTTTTTTTCGTTGATGGTGTCTTTTTGTTTGTCCAGTCGAATGAACGGACACCCCTCTGGCTTAATCCGACTTACCGGGCAAGCAATGAAGCGTCAAACAACACAATTCACCGATAAATGTATCTTTTTCTGTCACAGATTGCCGGTAATGATATTTTGTTTGTTTGTTTACAATTAACTACAAGGGACGGGTGCATAATTAAAGAAATAATGATGTCGACGTTGAGGTGATTGTCAGTTCACGCTTTGGTGACTTTAAGTTGCTTGCGTGAGTGATTATTGCAGTGACACCACTGTGATGAGAAGCCGCAATAATATTTTTTGCTGATGTGATTTTTCTTTTGTGTCAACAAATGACACTCGGACTTGTTCATTTATAGACACTTAACGAGTGAATTATCGAAAGCAGATATTGTAGCTATTTTTGCTGTCTAGTATCTCGTTGGCCTACAACACTCCAGATACACATTTACACGGCATGCACAGGTTATTATTGCTGGTGTGCAATGAGTTATCATTTTGCGCGGTGTAAATATTTACACGACTTTGTTGCAATCGATAAACCAAACGCAATGTGGTCTTGCCATTTATGGGGGCGCCTTCAAAAGAAGCTCTTGCAATTATTTGAACAATTTATTTGTTCGATTATGACGAAGTGTAGATGGACGGTTAGCAGATGTGTGAAGAATACGTTGTTGCAGTCAGAGTGTAGAGAGGGCATTTTTAAGTGAATTTTTCGGGGGGAGGAGTGTGAAGGGGTGTGACGTGTGAATGAAGGTGCGATTTTATAGTCTTTTGAATTATAGGGAACGAGCTCAACAGTGTATGTAGATCGACTTTTCAAATTAACCTCAAACTGTACACAAGTTCGTTGCTACTTGTTGCCCTAAGACGTTTATTAACGCTCAAGCTCAACACCTGAAAAACTTTTCGTAAAATTGAAACCCAGATGTAAGGCCCTGCCAAACAGAAAGAGTTTTAATGACACGTTGTATTGTGCTGTGCCCGTCAAACAGAGAGCGGTAAATGCAGAGTTTTTTATGTCGCATTAGACAACGTCATACAGAGAACAGTCAGCACTGTAGACAATTCCAGTAGAAATTCTTTCTCTGACAAGACAAAACTATAAACGAATTCAACGCCGCAGAAGGATGTCTTCCAAGTATGAAGTCCATGATGTTTCAAGCAGAGATATATGCGATCGAAAGATGCGCACAAATCAGCGTCCAAATCACGAGCAAAACATCGCGATACTATCAGACAACTAGGCTGCCATCAAGGCGCTGAGTTCCTATGAAATCAGAGTCTACGAGTGTCTGGAAAATATAAACAGACTTGGCCGGAACAATAAAGGGAAATGAGGCAAGGAAAGGGTCAGAAACACCATTCGTTGGACCAGAGCCATTCTGCGGGCTGGAACCGCATCGAATCCAAAAGGAACTGAGAACAGAGGAAGAGGTTAAAAGAAGGAGGCTATGGAAAACACTCTCAGGACTAAGGCTAGCAAAGGAACTCCTTGTTAACTATGACCGAAGGAGGAGCAAGGCCTGCCTATGTACCAACGAAAAAACAGCTTCACATTCTAACGGACCATTGCAGACTCAGGGAGCATCTCAAGAAAATAGGAATAGAAGCAAACGAAAACTGCAGATTCTACAGGGATGCCGAGGAGACCCCGTCACACCTCTTTATGGACTTTGGAGCATTGATCCATAAAAGAAGAGCACACCTGGAAGCGAACACTTTCTCTGACACGGATCTCCCACCGTTGGACCCAATCCAGATACTCCGATTTCTCAGAGTGATTGGATTGGAGGAGGTTCTTTAGGTCGAGACTTATCGGCCAATATGATCTATACAATAAGTAGATCTATACAGGTCGCAGTGCATACACACCTGAACTTTTTTAACATCTTACATCTAAGTATGAAGTCATTTGGATCCTTAATCGTCATTGTATAAAGTCTTGATAAGACCTGAGACTTTTATCGTCCTCATAGAACACAAGAATTTCTTCAATTCGTCAAACAAGTTTGAAATAAGCTTCTGATGGCAGTAATAGTTTTCATTATCATCATCAATTTCCGGCCCGCTTACCTACCACAAGGTCGAGAGTTAAGGGTGCTTAAGTGAACCCTCCATAACTCTCGATCTTCTGCCATCGATTCTAAGTCATCGGGATATATTTCCATATGGGTAAGGCGTGAGATTTCGTACTAGACCCCGTTCTGGGCCGACCCAGAGAGCGACTACCTGATGGCATGGACTCCATGGCTCGTCTTAGAAGCCGAATTGAGGGCCGAATTGGGGCTTCCAAGTTTTCAAGAAATTCAAAATATTCTCATTTCATAATCCAACCATCGCTCTATCATCATTTATCACTACTGGACTTCTCCTCATCATCATATACGAATGACCCGCTTACCCACTATAAGGATCGCCGGGTCTCCCGATCTTCCTCCATCGACTTTAATTCATTCGGAGGACGGATAATACGGGTAGAGATGTGAGATATTTTAAACTTTGTCCAGCCCTCTCATCCTGGCCTAACCTATCGGACACCTGCCTGATGGACCTCTTATCATCAAAAAAAGCTCTTTAAATGGCGAACATTTTAGCGTCTAGACATGCTCGAAGTGGTGCCATTGGACGTGTAAAGCGGTGGTTCTTCTTCTACCCAAAATCCAGATTGAAAAACGAGGTGTAAGACCGTCTATTTGAATTACCGTCACTCTGACACCTCCAAATTAATTTACCGAGACCTTTGCACTAACTTACTTGGTTCGGGATGAATCTGGGTAAATTCTGTAAAAGCTGAGCTTGCGGTGCAAGAAGTTCTAACTTCTCTGCGAAGAGTGGTTAGGCGATTCGGTCTCTTTCTAGTTCAGTCTGTCCGTACTACACATGAATCCGGATCAGCTGTACGCCGAGCGTCTGGCTCAGCTAAAAGAGACTGAATTTGTAAATCCACCATCTAGAAGGACGGCGCAGTAGAGAAAGGGCGTCAAGGACAAACGGCAAATTGATGGTTTATACTCTCATAGTTTGGTCATTGAGAGGTGGTGCCGCTAAGTCTTTCTTGCTTGATTTAGCTGAGATTCGAACCTGAACTAGCTCGCTTGCCAGTCCAACGCATCAACCACTGAGTTTCTAAGTTAGTTCAACACTCGCCACTCCAAATTGCGTACAATTCCCTCTGACAAGTTATTTCTCCTTTTCGAACGAAAGAAGCTTACAAATTGCACAAGTCTCACATAATCTCAGCTAAAGACTCATTACAACGTTCCCTCTGTTTTTTTGTTTGAAATGCACTAACCCTATCATGAAGCCAAATGGTTGTAGAAACTATTTTTGAAAGCGTAAGAGCAATGTCTTGCTCTAATTACCGCCAACCAGCTTCGCAAAACAACATACTTGGACCACACATAGAAGGCAAATTACAACAAAAAAAAAAAAAAAAGGAAAGAAAACCGCGTTAATTGCCAACAATTACGGGTGTAATGTAACATTAAGAAGAATTTCACCTGCAGCCACACACCACGCACACCGCACACACCGAATCGCATAAAACAAACGATGTGTGTGCCTATCCATAACACCTGCACATGTGGCGTCATAATTAATTCAGTGCTACCAATCAACAGAGTACGCGTATCTGTATTACATTCACATCTGCTCGCCATATATTCGTACAGTGTGTATCTAGATACTTGCATCATTAAACTCAAATACGCACGATACTTGCCGCTGCCAGCTAATTTCATTCATTTCACGTGTTGACGCACATTAACCCAACAATTGCAGGAAGTACTCCATACACACAAACACCCAACGTATGTATCTAGATACAATATTTTAATGCGATTCAACTCTCTGCCCAAGTTGTGTTATGTTACGATATCATGAACACACAAACCACTTACCAGTTAGCATTCTGCCATGAAATTCCATTTAAAACGCTTAACTCTTAAGAGTTTTTCCGCTTCATAAATCAAATGAATGGCGGGCGCGCACAAACCTCGAGGGGGCAGACGAACCACAACGAAAAGAACGAAGAAAAGCAAAAGATGGAAAAAAGAAAAATGGAAATATGTATATGTACGAGTTCGTAACGTGTAATTTTATAAGAAGCACACAAGTACAATCGGGGGGAGGCGGCAGGCAGGCAATGGACTCGGAATAAAAGAAACCATTTCACGTCAATATTTACCTTTTCATTTGAATTACACGATTCTTTGTCAAGAAGCCACACCACACACAACAAATATAACAACAATCAAGAAAGAATAAATAAATAATTTGTAACTTGATCGCACGAATTTGTCAAGAGAAGTGTGAATATTTCTTTTTTTTTTTTGTATTTATTCCTGTTCTCGCGTAGGAAATTGTTTAAATATTTACGATCGCGGTTTGCGTGCCGACAATTGTTCTGTTTCAGATGACGGGTAATGTTGGATGGCAAGTAAAAAACGTAGAAAACTAGTCGAAGTAGAGTTTTCAATTTGACAACTACTGAGTTGTGAGCCACTGGGCTTAAATTGCCATTGTGAACGAAGTGTAAGTGTTGTCAAGGCTTTCAATTGAAAATCGAAGGTGGCAACACCTTTTTGTAGGTTTGTTTGACACCGAAATTGCTCAGAATTCCGGGAAGAAAATCAAAAAATAATTCAGTGATTTGAGATGTGGCACGCTATCAGACTCTAACAATTTCTTCTCAAAACATCCATCCATCCATCTCATCGATGCTCACATCAGAGGTAAATGTGACAGCAGCAGGAGTTTGTTTCAGTTTTTTCCTAGATATAGATGGCGCCTTCAATAACTAAGCGATTACACTCTAGAAAATCTGAAAGATGATCCCAGGTATAACTCCATATGTAACCTAACTGGTTATGCAAAATACTTGTCAGAAAGAACATTAGCTTTACACTGGGGCAGAGTTCAATGACGAAATCGGTCACCACAGGCACACCTTGGGGTGGAGTCATCTCTTCGTTGCTATTGATTTTGATTATCAATCAAGAAACTGTTTAATGGGCAAAGATTGCGTGCCTGCTGGGAGAAATGAAAGAGCACCTGCTGAACATTTATCACTAGTTTCTCGATTTGATTAGTGTTAACGATGTATTTGAACTCCATGCAACATCTCACTTAATGTCTCAGAACTCCAGAGAATATATTTTTTGGAACAGATACAAGGCACATGTCGTGTGAGTATACCACATGAATCGCAGTATGTACCTCCTATTGGTCCAATTTTTGTGTTGCTTAGATGAAGAGCGACTGTCTTTGCGTGCCTCCAATTAGTGTGGATATTCTAGAAGGATACCTATGTGTTCGACTGGTCTAATGGAGAAGCCGTATCAGACCCAGGATGTTTGGTCTGGTTTACCGACGGATCAAAAATGCCTTCCGGAGTGGGTGCTGGCGTCTTTGAACCCAACACTAAAGTCTCGGTAACAATGGGGATGTGCCCCAGTGTGTTCCAGGCTGAAATCCATGCTAAACCTTGATAAAGGTATTAGGTGTGCAAAAATACATATCTATTCAGGCAATACAATCCCTTGCCAGACACAAGATCAAGCTTGGTTGGGTGTCCGGCCACCAGCGCATTATACGCAATGAAATTGCGGATGAGCTGCATAGCGCCCGTTCGGCTTCCGCGCTCTTGGGACCTTTCTGTGGCGTTATTTGGGCTACCGACACAGCTTTGTTAAACAACTAGAAACACCAACTTCGCCTAGTCCATTGGGAAAATGTCCCCGGCTTCCTTACCGGCCATTGTGGCCTAAAATATCATCTCCACAAACTAAACCTTTGTTCATATACAGAGTGTCGGCTCTGTTTGGAAGAGGAGGAAACCTCTGTGCACGTCCTCTGTGAATGTTCGGCACTGTACCGGCTACTGGACGGAACTTTCATAGAGAATTTTGTTCGTTTGCGGAGTTTAGACACTCGGCTACTAATGACATACTCACCTTCATTAGGAAGGCAGTAGATCTATTAGGCTAAGTAGACCGGAGACACAATAGATCTTGCTGGGTCGCAGTGTCAGCCATAAGAACAGGTTCTTTTTTGTTTTTAAATCCATTTTGCTTGCTCCAAGAACAAGACCATTTGGTAACTACATTCCTATTAGCGGTGCAAAATATGTTCGCTAGTAAAATTGCCAATGCGTAACTCTTTGTCCGGTCTCTTTCTCTATTTAGTCGCGATTAGAATGTACAAAAGTAGACGAAATGATTGAAGCCTAGTACTTAACATACAGCTAAAACAACAATAAGCACAAGATATCATTCTTCAACGTGCCCTTGCTTGGAGTTATCCCTATAACATTGCAGGATCACAATTTTCGACAGATCTGAACGGTGAAAACCAGATGAAATGCACAGCTTGTTTCCTACCCGAGCATAGCACAAAGACATGCCTCTATTTTGCCTGCACATCGTCACAAGACCTTCCTCCAAGATGTTTAGCATATCACAACGCCTGAACTGAGATAAAGGTCGTTTATCCAAAGTAGGTAGTCTTATATACACTTCCTAAGGATCTAAGGCTAACACGTTTCACCTCCTTTCTATTAAAAACACTGGAGAGAATCATCGGCCATCGTTTGAAGGATATGGTAGATTGCAATCGGCTGTCAAAGCCACAGTACCCCTTCAAAGGAACAAATCTGGCATACTAGATACTGGTCTAGATCTAGTGGCCGCTTTGAAAATTGAAACCCAGGTTAAAAATGGCCGAGAAAGCCTAACAGATACGTCCAGAATTTCCCACAGTCTGCGCTCCAAAACTGTGCCACACTTGCTGTCAAGGTACTCGTGAAAAAAGCATCAGACATGCCAAAATTCCAATTTAGTTTCCTTACTATACCGTCACAGCCGCACCTCAAGCCAACGCATAGTCGGGAATTAACCCATTATCTTGGTCAAATATTTTGATTTACTGTATCGACAGCGATGAGGATGATTTCAAACAAGAACCAGATGATGCAGCTACTCCTCCCTGAAGACCTTCAAGCGCACATGCAATACAATTAAATTAGCATAAATAAATCTTGGCTCTTTGAATATGTAAACAGGTGATTCTGGGGAATAGCAAATCCCCAAAATTATTCAAAACAATTTGGTGCAGCTCTTATGGTGGTGAGATGAATATTGGGGCGTTGAACTATGTTATATAGTTTTCCTTATACTCAAATGCAACCATTTTGGATTGTACGACATAGGATTCTAAGATGGACCAACTTTTCGTTGAAATAGCAACTAAAGGGCGATTCAATAAGAAGTGTGTGATTTGATTTTTCAATAAAATGTCAAGTAATTAAAAAATTTAAAGTTCATTGTGTTCATTAGAATAATCTCACGGCTTCTTTGGCATGATACCATCAATTACTTAAGGTTTTCCAACACTTATAGGCATAATTGCGCTTCTATTTCTGTTCTATACCTGCTCCTACGTTGTCTTTGAATTCTTTAATTATTTCTGACGTAAACACCTTGAGGAAAAAATCAAACGACGTCAAATCACAAAGTCTAAGCCTCACATCTAAAGAGCAATAATCTGATAGTGTTGCACCGCCTTGATGTAATTTCGATTAAAAATTCCACACAAGTTGCTAACGGCCCTTAGAGGGTCAGAACCTAAATTGCTGCCTTCCATTATTCACGGTTCCGGGCACGCTGTGTTCAGTTGGTGAGACCAAGCCTTTATGCGTCCGCGATCACTTGATCCTTGCACCGTTCGGTCTTCCTTTCCTTTGCGGGCCAGCTGAATAGGATTCGAAAACTCCCTTTGCTTGAGCATTACCGTCAAAGAAGCCGAGCCAGTGTCCATATCCACATCTATGTACAACTCGTAGAGCTCGCGGTTAAATCTTCTCCTGCATTCGCCCTCCCCGCCGAAAAGAGAAATACCCTAAAAGCCTAAATGACGGCATGTAGAGATTGGGCGATGATATCAATATCGTCTGCATATTTCAACAGCTATCAAGGGAGAATCGGCGGCGGGGGTCTACTGCCGAACTCCACCGTTCAATCTTGCTATCCTTCCGGAACAGTTCATAACTGCGTTTCAGGCAGAGATTTTCGCGATACTCAGGGGCACCGTATTTACATCTGCTTAGTCAGTCTTAGCTGCCTTAAAGACAAACCCAAGAACCAACTCCAAGTTGGTAAGGGAATGCAAGGAAAAACACAATACCCTGGCAACCTTTGCCCAGTTCAACCTGCTCTGGGTACCGGGTCACTGCAACATATCTGGGAAGGAAGCTGCGAATGAACTAAAGAAGGCAAGAAACGGGAACACCACCACAACAAAAATTGTGGATGTGGCCCTAAAGGTTCTAGTGGCTCGTTTGATAAAAGCCACGAGACTTCCTGGAAAGTCTTGCAAACCGGGCAAATCAATGATAGAGCGCCCCTGATGTCATCTAGCAAACGGAACGCCTTATTTTGGCAGGAGGCAACTAAGACTTGTACACTGGGGACATCACCCTGAATAAATATGCCCACAAACCGGGACTGGTGCGATCAAGAACTTGCCCGGGATGTGAGGAGGAGGAGAAGAGCCTCAAACACTTCCTCTACGATTGCACCTCCACAGGGGCGCTAAGACACAAAAACCTGGGATGACATGTTCTGCCCGGGCTAAACTCTCTTAGCCTCGCGTACACTATAAAGAAAAAGTCTTAGAGTTAGAATAAAATCTCGCCAGACAAGTGTAGACACCATGTAGAACGAGAGTGTAGAGCTCTACAGCGACTCTATGCTAGAGTTTTTGGCGAAGACTTTTCTGTAGTGTAAACGTCTGTCGGTTGAGCGCTCTACGTCTCTACATCGTCTGGCCTAGGTGACGAGGTTCTTCCGAAACTCCTAAACCAACCAATCAACCAATACTCCAACAGCTGGACGAATTTGAAGAAGATTGGGTATCTCTTGTTAATGCCTGCCCGCGCAAGATGGAAGAAATCTAACGACGGCGCATCTTCTCACCGAAATCCAGTGCATGTTTGGAATAATTCGGAGGTTTAGTAAAAATTTGCACTATTTTAAGAAGGAAACTCTAAATGGCTCCATAATAAATTTTCCAGCTTTTTAGATTACAACTAATGCAACGTAAAATGCAAGTCACACACCTCTTACTGAATCACCCCTCATATCTACTAGAACAATTCTATTACAAAACAAAGTTCCCACCTTGAAAAAAACCCACTTTGCAGTTTGACAGTAACAATTACTCGTTTATCATCTCCATTATATCGACACTTGATTATAGCATTGCTAACAAATTATCGCTTAATCGATCTGACGTGGAAGTTCACCTCTTTTGTTGCGTGAAACTTTTAATTGATTTCTCGAGGTTACGCCATTATCCCCCCTCTGTTGTCAGCAATTATTGGCAACGACAAAATGCCAACATTTTTCATCGAATTTAAACCCTGCCTATGGCGATTGAATATTTTTTTTCCCAACAGAAACCTCCTCTGATTCATTGAGCTCAACTCGAATCGTTGGGCATTCATAAAAGACAATGCAAACACACATTCAAAATGGGAAATTAGTTATCCAAGAGATAGTTTTCGATTTGTTTCCCACAAAAAAAAAGTGGTGACACACGAGGTGTATGCCCCTCATCTCACCTCAAAAAAATATGGTAATTTATACAGACACCTAATTTTCGACACGAAGCGATATGGATACGGTTTTGCATTTGTAACCGCTATTATGTGTAATAATGTAAAATGTTATTTGCTTTGGCTGCCTGATAAAATGGTGGCACCTTCGTGGGTGGCAATTCAAACGAAAAGCAGGGACGTGAGAAAAATTTCCAATGGATCATTTTTTTCAATTTATTTACATTTAGAGTGGAAAAAATACTGAACTTTGTCATTGTGTTTTGCTAAGATGCCCTGTTGGATAGGAGGAAGCTGTTAACAGCTCGATTAACATCCAAATAACTAACATACCACTGTGGACTGTCGAGAGAGCGATTTGCTTTCCTCAAATTTTAATATTAAGTAGTAAAAATTCCCCGACAGTTTTATATCCTCCAACCTAAAGGTAAATTCTTCCAGTAAAGTCATAAATAACAAGAAACTCTAACATCAAATAGAATAGTACATGTATTTATGTTATTTTTGTCGATTTCTTTGTGTCATAAATTTCCATTTAAGCCACAAATCTGATGACATCCTCAGCGACGTCATTTTCACTGTACACAAACCAAAAATAACTTCTTTTTTTTTTTTTTTTTTTATGTCATACTTACTTTCAGATTTTTTTTTATGTTGCCCTGCCTTCAAAAAATAAAAGAAAAAAACTTTTATTAGCTTTTTGGGGGGTTTACTCTAATGTGACATAAACGTGATGTTTATATTCGATAAAGGCTGCATCATAAATCAGTAAAAATAAAATGAAAATAAAAAAACCGAACAAAAAACACTCAAAATATGAGTGTTATAGTGAAAATAAAATAAAATTATCTGAAGTGGCACACACGAAACACGATACATTAGGGACAGGTTTGTTTAGGTTTTGAAAATAAAATGGAAATATTTGATACGATACTCACAATAGATGCCCAGGAAGCTAACAGAAGACATCTCTGATTGCCCTGATAGCCTCTAATGCGTCGCAGATATCCTAAGAATGATTGTAGTATCGAAAAACCCTAAAAATATGCAATCATGATCGCATAACCCCACTCATAATCCCTTGGCGAAGGATGGACAAGACTTAACTGTTGACGACAATAGTACATGTTTGAACCCTCTATAAACGACGTGTAGCCGAACAACTTGAGGAGGCCGAAGTCCGTGAAGCAAATCTTTGCCACATCCAAGAAGTGAAATCGGACGGGGCGGGCAAAATGAACACGGAAACTGTGATATTTATTACGGTGACCGGTACAGAAAGCAAACACAGCTGTCATTTGGGTTTGTTATCTTCAGTTTTAGAAATGCAAGTGAATGGCTAATCACAATCTGCTCCAAGAAAATTTTTTTTACTATAAGCCTTGTATGCCCCACAGAGGAGAATGGGGGTAGCGCAAAAGATTCCTTCTAGGAACTTCTTGACGAGGCCTACCAGCAATGTCATAACATGACATATTAAGATCCTTTGTAATTTCAACGCTTAGATAGGACTAAGGGACAAAAATCGAGCACTGCAATGGATTAAGGCCCCACTCTGTCATCTCAGAGAGCGAGTAGAATGTAGGACCATAATGAGAGCCAACAGGAGGTGGAAGTCACTTATCACTTGTAACAAAGCCAGAACAAAGAAGCTTTTGAAAAATGACAGGAGACGCTGTCAATGTTGGTGGGTGCACTCAGCGGACACAAACTTCTAGGAAACCACACAATGATAACAATACAGTCAAAATCGCTTACAACGACATCGGTTATAACGACGAATCGGTTTTTTTTTATCCTAATCTGATATCGGTTATAGCGACCTTTCGCTTATAACGACAAAATTCATCGGTCCCTTGAAGGTTATTATAACCGATTTTGACTGTATATGTAGGGGCTACGGTAAATAAGAGGTTCAAGAGGATACTCCTCACTTTCTGTGCCACTGCCCAAGCCTACATATGTCACTTGAGAAGTAGAACATTAGCAAGACACTACTATCAGGACGTACAAGAACTATCTAATGCTTCAATAAACGATCTTTTCAGGTTTCTGAGGACATCACGATGGCTGGAGACCCAAATCAACAACGAGCTGAAAGGTAGAAGTCCGGTAGGAACCGGAATCAACCCACATGGGCATCCACAAGGACCTAAGTGTGATGAGGTCGAGTGCTTTCTCCCTCATCAACCCAGATACCTAACCTAACCTAGGACATTAGGGTAACTCTGGCAGCACATTAGGAGAGCACAGCCTTCGCAACTTGACATCGGAAAATGGTCTTAGGCTAATCGACTTTGCGATCGGGCGAAACATCACTGTATCGCTTTTCCTGGGCCCTGATATTGTGGGTAGGCCCACTGTGAAATTAAGCCTATCAGGCAGGTGTTCACACTAAGCCTCTCTTGTTATATCTGTAGGAAGCACACATTGTCCACCACAAAGGAGACCTGATGGGCTCCCGATCAACGAATTTTCATTCAAATTGATCATATGGCGATCGACGCAAGGCTTTCTACTAATATTTTCAATTTCCGGTCGTTGCGAGGAGCAATCATCGAGTCGGATCACTGCCTAGTTATAGCCAGTGTTCGAATGCGGTTTTCACCGACAATATGAGGAAATTTAACGTCGAACGGCTACGATCGTAACCGACTGCCAGAATCGAGTATCCCTCAATCTTTAGAGTGATCAAGACCAGTGGCAACGCTGCCAGAAAGCGATCAGTGATGCATACCCTGCAACGAATCTCCTTTTTAAAAGTAAATTCATGCAGTAAAACAGGATGGCTATACGGCTGCACTAGGACGGACGACAGGACCTACTTGCGAGCTCTATGAGCAAAGGAGAATAGAAGGACTACAGTTTTGTAGGTACTTGAGAGGTGTTGCAGTAAAAACAATGGTTAAACGAGCATTCCAACGAACAGAAGCTTGCGAGGATAGAAAGAGAAATATCGTAGTAGATTCATAGTTGATGGTGAGTTTTTGGAAAGATAATTTCTCAGGACTTTTTTATGGCGAAGACGATCAAGATGCTGCTTTCAGGCTGAACGTAACATTCACATTAGTTGGCAACAGTCAAGACATTAAAAAAAATAAATAAATAGCTGGCACGACAGCCCGGGATAAGCCAAGGCCTAGTTGCTCGCAACCATTCATGTTGTGCGTGTCACATTTTTCACACGAACGGAAGGGACATACAATTTATTGTCGACTCCGAACTCTTTCATGGAAAACTATACTCCCGGAGGATTGTCATTCCCCGACGGGAGGTGGTGCTACGAAAAATGTTCAATGGATATGGCTGGGTCTTGAACCCACGCCGCTCGCACAGCAGTCCAACGTATTAACCACTGAGCCACGGCGATCAGTATCCATCTGAAAATTTCTAAAATTCAAACTCCAAAACTCCATCATAACCACTTCAACTCCGTTTTGCTTGACAAAGGCTAGTTTTCCTGCTAAATAACTTGAATTAGTGACGCGTGACCATTAGCGAATCTGAATCTCCATCTCAACTGCGCCAATAAACAAATTAGCAAGAGACAACATGACACCGTATATTCACCACCGCCATCATCATCATCATTGTCGATGGCCAACTTCAATCAACATCCATTAGCACCATTTAAGAGAACGCGTCAAACGCGAGTGGTGTGCAGAAAAGCACACAACCGGCGTGTCGCGCCGTACTCAAAAACCACTAACACAGATATTTGATTAATTAATGTCAAATTACTGGCAGCTTTATTTATTTTTCCTCTTTTTTTTCCCCCTCTCCTATTTTTCACTTTGATTAGCTACTGTATTCAACCGCACCAGCCATTATAGTCCATCTATCGTTAAGTTTGCCCAAGGCGTACTTGCCTCCATCTCTCGGCTGCTAGAGAGCTCGCCACGGCACCCCGCCCGGTCGTGTCGTTCGCCATCATTCCATTCAACGACCGGTGAAAATGTGGAATAAAATTTCCATAAATGCGGCGCGGTAATTAATTTGCACTTTTGATTGAATGGAATGCGTTTAGAGTGCGGCAAGGCAGATACACACATGCATCGTGGGCACTTGCTGCAGAGTTCATTGGATATGAGATACTAGATACATTTGCATTTTGCGATTTTGTTCGAAAAGTAATCATGACAGCCAGTCAACCTCATTATGTGGTGAAAAAAAAAAAGTGCAGAACCCCCAACCATCCCCGCTGTCAACTACCAGAGAGATGCAGATACAAATTTAAATCAAAACGTTGTGCGTGCAAACTGGCTTTCAAAAGTATCTGCAACGCTTGACAAGCTGAGGAGAGCGACAGCGGAGCATAAATGATCACTCATCGTGGCACTTGATTTGCTGGATACTCGTAACTCATAGTCACACTCGTACGAGTTAAGATACATTTCTTAATTTTTTTTTTCAGCTCTTAACTCAGTCAATCATGCGGCAATTGATTGATTTTTGCGTTCATTTTTTTCTTCTGCTGTGCAGAAAACTTTGAGGCGTTTCACTTCCACCTTCCTTGGGATACATTTCATCTGGTTTGACTGGTTGTGTTTTGGATTCTTTTCTACACCGCACATCCACTCGAAGATGCTGGGGTTAGTAGTATGCCTCCTCTTCTTGTGTGTAATGAAATCCTTTCTAGAGTTTTGTATCCAAAAGGTGTGGCATGAGTGAATGCATAATAATACAAACGGACACACACCATACAAGGCGGGGAGAGGAGCACACGAGTTATAATGAATTAATGAAAGCAGCACAGTAAAACGATACCGAGGACGGAGCAGATTTATCAATTTATTTTATTTTTCATGTGTTTTCCTTTCAGCCTTATCGTATCTAAAGTGATTTACGAGCGAGTTTCACTGGGTGCGGTTGGGTATTTATTATACGCAAAAAAAAAAAAAGAATACAGAGGAAATGTTTAACGATCCTAGTATGTTCGGAGTTCTATTGTGTTCGATGGGTGAGGAGGTTGGACGCGGTGGTGATGGTGGTGGCGGTGTCCGAACACTAGCAAGAGGCGTTCTTTTTATTTTCATTTTTATTACGCTGCTGAGTAGATAATTTAATTGGTTTGCGGAATTTATTGGTAATTTTAGTGTAAATTTTCTGAAATTTGCAAAGAATTGCTGACAAATTATGATGGATGGTTGAGGGGAAAAAACATACGTCTTAGTTGTGGAAAGTCTACAAGCTTTCTATGACAAGCTGCACGGTTTTTATGACCGTTTGTGACTTGACGGTTACTTTTCTTGTTTGCTACTCGCCTTGTTTGACAGCGACAATTATGACAGCGCTTACGTTTGAACAAATGTAATTCAAGCTTCACTCCGTGGTATATAGCAGAGAACGTCAAAAACGAATTTTTCACAAGAGTCCGCTGGAATGATTAAAATTTCTGGCCTTCGATTTGAGGTCAAACCAAGTGATTGAAGTCAAATAAATGCAATCGAATTGAGTTCATTGAAGTCATTTCAAAGTTTTTTAGGATTTTTAAAGAATTTTGAGCAAAAATTTGATGGAATATGTTGGGACTTCACCGGCACCATTGAACTGAATTCGACGAATTACGTTGGAAGGCGTGATTGATACATTTTCTTCTCTACGACTAGAGCAACACAAAATTGTTGTCATACTTTCAGGTGATAAGACAACTAGGCTGTGCTAACTCTAGCGCAGGAGAGGTAAAATTGACTATATAGTCGATTTCTGCCAACTCTAGTGACGTTGAGACTTGGGAATACTCATGGTCAGGTAGATATTGAGAGGAAACTGTAGCCTTTTCAATTCGAAGGAGTATTCTCGTTGTATAAGTTTCGTTTGCCCTTGAGCACAAATTGTAAGTTCTTGCAGCCTGGAATCATTGCAGAGTTTTTGTGTAAGCACCCATTTGAGAATCTCATGAGCTGAGAGAATTCAAAGGCATATCATATGATATCATCAACTCGAAATGTATGTATCCCTTCTACTAGGTACATTCATTTAAACTCCATTGATGACCATTCGACCGAACCGCAACGTTCGGTGGATATTTCTGGGGCCTCGAACCTCCGAAGTTCGCACAGCAGTCCAACGCATTAACCACTAAGCCACGGCGACCAAGACTCAAGTAAAATATCATTAATGAAAGTTGCCGGTCGTCCTTAGCGGTCCGAATCAGACACAGACACTTTATGGTATCGTTTTATGAAATCAGCGATGTTAAAGTATGTCTGCTTCCCTCGAACCCGGGATACTCTTCACTTCGAATTTTAAGCAGAAATCTGAGAATTGGCCAGTGAAAGAATCATTCTTCATAAAGACTCTCCACACAATGAAATTTAAACTCATCGATGACAACGATATGTAGGGGCTGCGGTAACGAAAAGGTTCAAGAGGATACTTCTCACTTCCTCTGCCACTGTCCAAGCCTATGTCACTTGAGAAGTAGAACATTAGGAAGACACTACTACAAGGCCATACAAGAACTATCTGACGTTCTACTAAACGACCTTTCTAGGTTTCTGAGGACATCACGATGACTGGAGACCCAAGTCAGCAACGAGCGGTAAAGTAGAAGCCCGGTGGTAGGAATCGGGATCAACCCCCATGGGCATCACAATTTGTCCACAAGGACCTAAGTAACCCAAATACCTAACCTAACCTATGCAGACCCTCATTCTCTTGTGAAATTGGGTTTCCGCAAGCTTCCTTATCACCTCAAAAAGATGGCTCTAAGAAGGTCTTAACTTCGTCAGCTCGTGTTATGGCTGGCAAGCAGGTTGAGTTTGTTTTAAAGTTCCATTGACCTCAAGAGGCTTTGAATACCCTTCTGATGAAACTCAGCTGATATAAGATTTCAATGGGTTTCAAGGCTGCCATCCACACTAGTTGAGATCCAGATATTGTATTTTTGATAAATTTAAGCGCAGTTGCTGCAAGAGAACCTTGGCAATGGTAGACAAGTGATGTCAAACGAGTTGCAGTAGTTTTGTCGAAAGAAGTCCATTTCACACGTGACATCAACATCTCTTAGCCTATCGAAAGGATGATACCCATTTTCAAGACTTAAGTTCCCAAAATATTGAAAGGCATAGATACTACAATGTGATGAAACTCTAGAGTGGACGACCTATCTCCATCAGAGATACTGGGACTTCTGCGATAGTCCCAAACCTATAAAAAGAAGGAAGTCGCAACGAAAACTAAGTTTACAATTTGCCTTCATGCGACAGTATTCTAGATGTCAGATTGTGGTGAAGCAAAACATAGAAAATTGGGTGTATTTGATGAACGCTCCTTCTGCAACTAGGCCACAAAAAACGACCCTTTCGATCTTTTAAAGCCTGATAGCCCCTCCGAATTCAAATTCCAGAGATAAGACATAAAAATGTCATGGTGATGTGGACTAGTCGCCCCCAATTGCTGATCCGGTAGCCAATCGGAAGGCATAGAACCCATATCAACTAAACTGACTTCATTTATCCACAAGGTTGAGGAAGATAACTGATGCAATCTGGCAACTTACACGATTCGGCAACATTATCAAATCTTCTACACTTAAAGCATAGCACCCAAGGACAGCTGTTCATCATTTGTTGCATGTATACACACATTTTACTGAAGACGTACCAACGAGGATGTTTGTGGACGTATGTATGTCGAGCCTGCGGAGGAAAATCATGAGGATTCAACCCACTGTCCAAAGCAAAGCTCCACCTCCAATGAAGGATTAAAGGTTCACAAAAGGTTCAAAATGGTTTGTACAACAACAACAATAAGGTCAGGCCTATAAATTCACTTATTTTTTCTGCATGTGTTAGGATAGGTTACTATGGTAACTAGGGTAACTCATTGTTGAATTGCATTCAATAATTCAATGCAAACGTCACAAAAAACAGCCAAAATCTTCCTAAAGATTTCCACGATCAGTTGTCAAAAGATCTGCCGCCACTAAGAAACACAAGTGGCAAAACACCTCGCAAAAGTTCATTGTACACAACATTAGCGAGTGTGTCAATAAGTGTTTGCTCACTTGTTCAAATAGTTTACCCCTCCCCCACCGGTCGTGACTCATCGATGAAAATTAACCCCAAAACACTG
Source organism: Matsumyia berberina (assembly GCA_917880715.2). Classification (NCBI taxonomy): domain Eukaryota; kingdom Metazoa; phylum Arthropoda; class Insecta; order Diptera; family Syrphidae; genus Matsumyia; species Matsumyia berberina. Next base: position 124,520,676 of record OU862870.1, read on the forward strand.
CGCAACACCCCATTAAGTATGAAAAGCACACACATCTAATGTTCGTCATAAGCCTCAAATAGAGTCACCTTCTGACGCACACCGCACATATTCCCCATTAGCCAAAGCCACATTTTGCTTGAGAAGCCATTACACCCATTAAGTAGCTGTTGTCCCACCCAACCACCCACCCGCACCCTCGCCCCTTTGGCAAACACAATGAAAATCGAAATTTTAAAACATTGTCATCAGTTTTTATGGGATCCAAACGACGCGTCTCGCTCCCGCTATTTCCATATCATCACCATAATCATTTACGATACGATGATAAGCTTTCAACAACTCTCCCAAAGTACTCAATTATTATTGCCCCCCTCCGCCACGCCCATCCATGGCGAAATTTAATTTCGTTTCTCGTTTCTTCCTCTCTCTCTCTATTGTTTGTATCTAGATAAATCCTCTTTGCCAAAGAATAGAATCCAAATTGAACAAGGCAATAACATAAATCGCTAAAGAGATGACCATAAAAAAAAAAATTTCAAAAAACAACAACAGCCCGACGTATGTCGATGGGAATTCCATCTTCATCTTCTCCTCTGTCTTTGTTGTTGGGTTTCGCAGGTATGTACTTAGATAATGTATACAAAACCGCAAGTTAAAAAGCGGAAACAATTCCATTGCAGAGTTCATGTCTGTCATGTGAACTCCAACTGTGCAAAAATAGGCGAAAAAAAAAATGAGAAAAATTTGTATCTCCACCCTCCTGTGGGGGCATGCTCCTACAGAGGACTGGCGGACTGAAAAAAAAAATCGCGCGCTATCAAGCACAGAACACCAGAGAGATATCTGTCTCGGGAAACGACAACGGAATAATGGCGAACAATTTGGATTCGGATGGGGCAGGAGGAATAATTGCCATTGCCACCGCTGTGAAAGCAAATGCCGCCCGACAAACAGTTTGTCTGTGTGTTTTGAGTATCCAAACCACTGGAACCAGAACCACTCTTCTATCCCAGACACACACATACACAAACCGGCTGTGTGTGACAGATGTATCTGTACATCGATGCTGTGTATCTGCGATAGGATTTACTTTCATGTGGTGGTTTATCCCTCTCATGGGAGAGATGAGCAATGTGTATCTGCACTCCAAGTTGTGGGGCGCGCGGGTGGGGTGAATTTCAATTGAAATAATCGTAATGCGCGCTGAAATTGAAAATGTGGCGAATTATCTGCATGGTTCGGTTGATTGTTCCGGAATTCGTCCAACCACATGGCTGAGGATAGGAATGATGACTCCATGCCTTGCCTGGCAGTTAAAGTGCCACAGTAATGACGGCAAATAGTAATTAATTGAAGTGTAATTGTATTTCGGCGAGAGATACACTGATGATTTAACAGATACTTTGCATTTTGTGCAAAAATATTCGAAATTCCTGAAAGACCCACCCACCCACTTGAATGGACAGGTTGATTTTTGTTGGATGCACATACCAAGTTATCTGTAATCGACAGTAAACATGTGATTTGCCAGATCGATAGCAAAAGCTTTGTTTGCTTATTGATTGGCTTCATGTTGAACGAGCACGACAGATACTGTGAGTTCCCCCGTTGCCTCTGCTCTGCCCGGTGGGTGGTGGGAATTAATTGAATTTGATTTTGGGTGTAATTACGGGTATCGAAGGCAGTTCGTGTTTGTGGTTGATTATTTGTTTCCCCAGGTAGAAGGGGTTAATTGGAATAAAATTGGATTTTTTTTTTTCTAAAGTGCTGTGGTTTGGATTTTTATTTTGTTATGAAATAAGCATGGAATGTATTTTTGGGGTCACCAGTCAGATATGGGGATAGGGTTTCTTAATTATTTAAATTTAGATAAAAGAGTTCTGAGTTAAGTACTATGGAAAACGGTCAGAGGAACCGAGAAACAACCACGTGGATGGACAAGTGCCTCTTTATTGACCTGATTTGGGTTGGTCTCTTGTTCTAATTCCATCGGGGGGAGGGGGCACTTTTAAATCAATGGGTCGTATAAGTTTTGTTTGCTTGAAGTTCACAAAGCATTTTAGACCTGCGTCTCTCCGGAGAAAAGTAATCGACACTTTCCAAAGATTTAGTCGAGCTTCTAGATTTCTACACAGTGTATTGCTCCTATGATTGCCGAGGAGATTTTGAACTATTGCCGCGGGTCAAAAATACTTTGGACAGGGATTACAGTGTAATCTCTCATAAGCGGACACCGACGGTTCCGAGAAAATTGTCCGCTTATGAGAGGTGTCCGTAAGAAGAGAATACACTGTAATCCACTCATTCACGGTGACCTGGAAGATCGACTGTACCATGGGGTTCAATTTTATCCAAATGGCATTCCAACCTTCTCATGAACGTGAGTTATCCTTGGGAGAGGCGTGTCGTTCATTCTTTTGGACGGCCTGAGTTTCGAAATATTTTTCCAGTAGGCTCGGTGCGGTCTGTGCTCTTACAGTATTTGTTAATGAAAGTTGTGGTAGTTGTCCAACTGAGTCCACAAAGGGAGCCTGAAGCTGTCATTTCCCTCACTACTTCTTCGTCTGGGCATTGACCTCAGTTTGACTCTGTCGAAGCTGCACTGTACCACCTTTGAATCTATAAGAAGTTGAATGGGTTAAGCGCTGTCTGACTGTCTGGGAGGATAGAGATGATCGGATCTTCGGTACCGTCCAAGTTGGTCTCAATGGCATACATTTCAGCCTGAAAATACCGACAGCTACCCAGAGATATCGAGGCTTTGATACTGAGCCCATTGATGCCAGCATGGGAAAAGATGACCAATGTTTGGTACCGAACCTTATGAGTACCCTTGTGACGAAGTGGCTTGTGACTGGTGTAATATTAGGTTTCAGTGGATTCCCAGGTTTGTGCCCAGACTAAACGACGACAATTCTGGAGTTGTTGCCACTGCTTACAATTTGCAGGATTTTTTTTCCAGCCTCTTGATGCCGTCATCATTTTTATCAGTTCGATCACTCCACTGCCGGTGTTAATGTTTTTTGTCATCAGGAGGTAAACCCGGAACCTCAAGCATGACCAAGCGATGATGCTTACCATTCCACCATGGTGATCTCGTTGCTGCACCTTGACTTTATCAGTGTGAATAACATGATTCGGACGGGGTGATCAGACGCTGTTCACGAAAATAAACGAAAAGTGCAGTATGACAATTGCATCCGCCCTACTAGAAGCAAACTATCGCGGCCCTTTCTGTGACCCTGCGGTAGAAAGCTACATACACCATTTGTCCGCTTACTTCACGCAATTTGTGAATCAGAAAAAATGTGATGGGCACCAATTTGGTATGTCTTGTTCCACAGTGAATGGCTGGTTGGTGTACGGATTTGTTTATTCGCCTTGCCGCTGGTCGTAGGCGAGCTCGTCTAAGAAAATTTTAAGGTCGGTGTCCTCTGCCATTTTCTGTGTAATAACCTTCCCTTCAACCCAATCTTTTTGTGAGGGAATTTTCATTTAAAAGTTCACGTTAAAGTTCATCGCCACCCGCCAGTATCCATCTGACATTGGTCCAATATCCACGATTGTTATCGAACACAAATTAGTATCGGCAATCTAGGCCAATTGATCCAAATACAATTCAATGAACTTTCCTTTCCCCAAAAAAAAAAATATTACAAATATCCCCTTTTCCGAACAAAAAAAAAAAACGATTCCCAACCTAACAGGTATTGTATCTCAATACAATCAAATCTATTACCGCCCCTCCCTCTCTCGAAAGAACCAATCTATGAGGATCCATAGACAAATAACTCAAAACAAAAAGCCAATTCAGGCAATCAATCGCCTCAAGCACTGAATGACGTACTATCTACTAACGCGAGATAAATCGGAAAGGAAAATGAATAAAAAAAAAATCAAATAAAAAACACAAAAACCAATTCTTTTTCTTTCTCTCTATATAGGTATGTGCGCGCAAAGCAAAATTGCCCCAAAAAAACATCCAAGAACTCTGTATATGTGAACTGACCGATTATACCCACAGAGTTGAACAAAAAAAAAAAAGCGAAAAAAAAGGAAGCAAAGCACACAAAATCAAATCGAAAAGAAAGACAGGAAAATGGGAAAAAAAAAAAATAATAATAAACCCCAATACATTCACCCAATTGACAGCTCTCAAGAGAGTATACCGTCATCATACTAAATTCACATAGATACAAACATAGCAGTAGATATAGATACACACAAGCCATATGCTGATTGCGCTCAAGTAGAAAAGTTAAAAGGTAGAAAAAAAAAATGATGAAGAAAAGCAGCAGCAGAAGAAATACAACTTCATTGAGTTGAGGATGGAAAATTCGTAATAAAAGCAAAAAAAGAAAAAAATAAATAAACATGAGAATATTACACGAAGAATCACAGTGCGGATACAAGATACAACACGCAGCATCTAAAGAAGAAAAAAAAAATAGATTCTACTTGTTTGTTAATTTTTTTCTTCGCTCTTAATGGAGTATGGGATCCATGGAGGATAAGAGCAGAGAGAAAAAATCTCCCTTACGGTCTGCTGTACACCGCAGAATTTGTATTCACTGTAGGTATACTCTACACACATCCAACGCCACAATGATTACTTGCCTCTCCGTGTACGTCTCCCTAATTATACGAATGTGGGGGAAAATACTGTGTATGTGTGAGGATTTGTAACAGGTTTGTATGTTGTATAGGTGTCCTTTAAGGACTGCCGAGGATCAAAAGGGTATCTACTATTCGCAAATTAGGCGGTGAAAAGGTTGTTCTATGCAAATCCAATAAGAAATCATTAGAGAGTCACATCTAATCGATACAACTTACCTTTTTGAATACGATAATTAATTGCAATTTATAATCCACATACGAGAAATGTTAATCCTTTTCGCTGGTCTTTTCATAGAAACATCCAAGGGGTTGGCGATGGTTAGTTTGTCATTTGTTCTCCAAAATATAAGACAAAAAAAAAAGTAAAACAACCTCTGTATCTCTATGTATCTCTGGTTAGCCCATAAAGTTTTCCTAAGTAATCCATAGCTTAAGTTAAAATTAAGTAAGAACTCCTTGGAGCATGAGAGAGGGGGAGGCGAATGGGAGCTCTGGCTCTGGGCGCGCTACGAAGAGTTTAACGCGAAGGATTGCAAAGGGTGTGCGGAATATAAAACCCTTTCTCCGTATCTTGTGTGTTTTTTGTGTTGGTAAAGACCGAGAGAGACGGAGAGAGCTTCTTTTTTTGTTGTTGTTGTCTTACTCGAGTGTGAATATATATATTTATTTTTTTCACGAACAAGGGGAAGAAAGAGAACGACTCGACGACGAGTATGGCAAAAGGCGAACGACGAACATACAAACGAACGAACGACAACGACGACGACGACTCCTCGCTCCGATTTGATGATGATGATGATGATGATTTTCGATTTATTTTTGTTGTTGTTTTTTCGGGTACTATTGTGTATTATTATTCCGAAACCGAATCCATACCCCAGTGGGTCTGGTGGGTAATTGGTAGTGCGCAGCCACTGGCTGGCATATTACTTCACTTCACGTTTCTCCTGCTTGTTGTTGTTGTATACGAGAGATGTAAAAGACGAACAAGAAGAAAAAAAAAAGGCGGCGGATGAAACACTGAACAAGAGAGGACACTGTAGAGAAAAAAAAAAAAAAAAACACGGAACACACCGCGAGCTGCGACAAGGAGAATTTTTTTTCTTTTTTTTCACACGATGAAATATTTATTTTTCTACTTAAAGATACGAATTTTGTTGAACACTATTCATGGCTACGCATATTACACACTATTTCTTGTATTTTCTTAGGCCTGGGGGAGATGTACACTTCCGTGCACTATAGATATACTTTTTTTCGCTTCACATCTCCGCCTAGGGATACTCCTTTTGCACGCACTTCTTACGTCGTCACTTTTTCTTCGACGACCGACTCTTCATTTAATTGTACAAAATATTTAAAAAAAATTTTCTTTCACTTTGATGGAACTAACTTTTCACAAAACACAACTTTAACTTTTTTTTTGTATCTGCTGGAGATACTATCCCAAAACAATTTGTATAATCCAAGTGGAAAAAATGAATTTCAACCTTTTGTTAGAGCTGTGCCGTGTAACGGGAATGGGTAAGGAAAAAAAAATAGGGAAGAAAAAAATAGTTTTCGCTTTTTCTCTCCCTATTGGGGGTTTTTGAGCTGCTGGTGCTTTGCTTTGCGATTGAAAAATGCTGTTTTGCTCGTTTGTAGATTTATTTTTGTTTCTGTTTTTCTTGTTTTCTGTTTATTTTTGTGGCGAATTTCCTTTTTCGGGGAATAAATAGATTTTTTTTTCTGCTTTTTTGTTGGTCGTTCGAACCGTCGAACCGGGGAACGAACGTCAAAGTACAGCGCGTACAGCGAACGAGCGAAGTTCTCCCGTGTCTATACACAAAGCGACGCGGAATTTCTATGAAGCGAACAATTTTTAGATATTTCTCTCGCACTCACTCGACAGACGACTGTATTCACTTACAGTGTGAGAGGATGCTTGCACACTCTCGAAATTCACTCACACTCCGTTGTTTGTGTCACAGTGTTTGTGATTAATAATGGCGGAATTGTGCACAGTTTGAGAATGACTGTTGGCGGTTCTTTCGAGTTGATGTGTTTGTGAGCAGGTTATTGGCGGCCATGATGAATTTAGAGAGGATGCCATCTCTTTCTTTCGGCGCACTGCCATTCTGGTGCTGTTTCGGTTTTGATGTTTATTTTACGCAGAGAGGGAGAGGAACTTGCACATGTGCACCCCAAACTGTTTTGAAAGCATGGAATTTAATTTTAAATCAATTTTCCTTTATAATTTACTTTGCTTGCATTTCTTTTCATGAGATTTTTATACACAAATCACAAGATTTTCGTCACTTCTTGACAAGTAGCGCTTTGAGTAGCTTAAACCCAGTTTTAGGAATTACAATTTAGTCGGCGTGCCCCCACCCTGCTTTACACTGAGCATGCTTATCGTTTTTTTTTATCTACCGGCTTTTGTTGACAAATATTCGCTTGCAGAGGAATAGAATGTAATGCAGGAGAATTCTTTGGAAAAGGGAGGAAAAGAAAGCTCAATTAAGGATGTAAACCTATAAATAGATGGGAAAATGCTATTTGGAAGATATTTTCATTCAAGGAGATCCATTTACGATGAGTTATGTAATTTAAATTGTAATTTGTGTTTTCTTTTTTGCTTTCTATTTACGGAGGAGTGTAAGGTGGCACTTATGAATGATGAGGATATTGGGTGGTTGAGTAAAAATAGAAAATTATATCATGAACACAAGGACTATGTGGGTGTGATGCAGATTAGATTTACGGACTTCAGGGTAAACCACATGGGGTTTGATTTTCTACCTCTTGATCTGTTTAATAAGCTGTCAAACTCGCGACAATAGGTACTGCAAGCTATCAAAGCTCAACAATGAAGTTAAAAGGAGCAGTATTCTATGGAGTTAGCTTGAAGTAATACTTTAGAAAGGAAATACACTTCAGACTTCTCTTTGTAGTTCACAGGTTTTATTACATATTGTAGGCAGATTGAACAGCCATCCTTGGCCGTCATGTTTCGTCAAGTTGTTGAAATCCAATTCGGGTTATATTGCACCATTTCTTGACCTGACTTTTTGACTTAGATGGATGAGTTTTGATGGACACCATTACACCACCTAACGACAGCTCGGAGGGAGGTCTAGCTTCTCTCAACCATCCGAACGGCGGATTGAGAAGTTTTTCATGACAAATTATACTCCTGGAGGTTTTTCATTTCCCGACGAGAGATGGTGTCGCGAAATTGTTCGGTGGATATTCTTGGGGCTTGAACCCACGCAACTCGCACACCAGTCCAACGCACTTACAACTGAGCCACGGTGACAACCATATTATATAATGAGGAAGTCCTTCAAATGTGGCCAAGGAATCTGGTTGCTCTTCTATAGCTTTGTTCAATGAGGATGTTCTGAACACAAAACTACAAGAATTTGTGTTCAATGAGAGAATTTTGTGTCCGAAATTGTTCTACTTTGTGTTCAATGAGGTTGTTCGGAACAGTTTAGAACAGGAAATCTTGCACCTACTCTTGAGATAGAACAGAATTTGTTTCGCCTAATGTCCAGGACTACTGTTTTCAACTTCGATTACCTAAATGTCTTGAGTTTATAGAGGCTTTTCCAAAGAGGCATCTGTTGTAATCTCAGGTGATTCTTTGTCGCCTCTATAGAGATCTTCATCAGTCTCAATTTTTTCAAGACAAGCTCACAGCTGGCAAATATTGTCTGCCTGCATAGAGTTTTCTGCTTTGTTTAGTGCTTAAGTATGCAAGCTGAGAGATTGACCATATAGTAGGCCTGTTCTGGGCCCAGTCTTAAACCTATCCTTGCTAATTTATCAGTCTAGTAATTCGCCGGCAGCACCATATGTCGAGGTACCAAACAGAGACCTTGATATTTTATTCTGAGTCCAAAGAATCCTAGGCTCTTCTTGACAGTGCTTAACAAGCTTCATGTATTTTACCAGACGCATATCACTGTCATGGCTTTCTGGCCGTCGATATTTGGCAAGATTTCTGCGTGATATTGCTCTCATTGCAGTTTCACAGGTGACTTTTGTCACTGTTAAGATCTCTGTTTCTGAATCTGATATGGATAGGATTAGTGAATCAACGAAGACACCCGCACTCACTATTTTGATTGGACTACCTAACACTGGCACTAGAAATCGGATTAACATAGTTAGAAAGTCGATACAGGACTGCAGCCTTTCGCCATGGGAAGTAACTATGTCTCTCCGTTGCTGTGGGCCGTGAAATAAAACAGTCCAACTGGCTGCATGAGAGTTGGTCATGGAAATTAGTGAAACACTTGGGCATGACACTACTTCACAGCAGAGTAAGTAACAGCAAAGGACGATGTCCAATATAACGCACTATTTAGGGTCGTAGTTAACCAAATGCAAAAAGAACGTTTTGTCTTTCAACCTCTAGGAATCGTTAGACCGCCTTGAGTTTGGAGGTGTCTGGGGAAATTGAAAAAGATGAGGAAAAGGGAGATGGGTTTTGTTTCGAAAGGCAGGGAAGTCGTTGTTTGCTAGCCAGTAACCACTTCCTTAGACAGTTTTCCACTAACTTGTTCTAAGAAGTGTTTTATTGTGTTGAAGGTGGATAGCAACTGTCTGTCAGTCAATACTGTATCCATGTCCGAGGGTTTTTTTTTTGTCAGCTCATCTGATTTTTCATATACATACTAAAAATTATTCATCGCATTTGGATGGAAATCTCATATTAGACTGTTCCTGATCTAGACTAGACAGCCTAAAGTATGCGATATACTTCCTGCATTTACCAGCATTTTGTAGACTCTTTGAGCCCAAAGTCTTCGACACTCTGCTGGGTTATGAAAAACCTTCTTCTAGACGTCATATTTAAATAGGTCGATTGGATAGATATGAGTTAATAAAAGCATAACGGAAGACAACAACATCAGGTCTATAAAAATGTTCACAAAATGGACGATTCTATTCTTCAAGATGCTGTGTTTACGTATATAACAAAGTTCACATCGATCAAATGAGAACAAGGCTTCTGTAGAATATCAAAAGACTTGATTGAAAGAATTTTTAGCTGTTAACTTGAACTCGGCATGTCTCAATCTGACTGATCTTCGGGCGAAGGCGGAATGCAAGACTGGCGATATGATCAGAGGTTTCAGTTATATCCTATCCACTGATAACCTTGCGATGGTCTGCGGGCTTTGTACAAGAATTTGCATTGCTCACTTGAAACCTGGTAGACGAAATTCTCCGAACTAGCAGAAAAGCATCAGAAAATATTGCCAATTTAGGCTTTGTACTTTCAGTGTGTCTTCGATGTCAGGTCACGTTCTTTTCTACAAGCGTTCAATAGACACCTAAAAGTCTTCGATTTAGCCTCTCAAGACACCGTGAAACAAAACCATTTAATAACCAGCCATTAACCACTGCATCACTTCTCCTATCTTCCTGCTCACACACCACGTTTAGCCTAATGATGACCAGTTAGGCAGTGATAAAATAAAATTTAATATCCATTGCCACAATCGATGGCTTCCTGTAGCATGACATCACTCACTCGTAAATAGCTCTCATTTCCAATGACATTTTATTCGAATTTTAATGGGAATTTAGGACTTTATGATGACATTATCGGCGACAGCTCACACCACCATTTAAACGTCCCTACAATCAATTAAAACCGAAATCCCATTTCACTTCCCGTCAAAGTACTTTATAGCCTCTGCAATCCGGACGCCCTCCGAAATGGTTAACGCAGATACCCAACACTGCTAACAAGTCCACTAGCTCAGCATATTTTTCCTTACCATTTGCCCCAACTATAGCGTCAATCACCATTTGGTTATATTATTGCCAACTACACCCCATCATGTCGACCTTCTCCATTCAGGACAATCCGGTTTTATTGGATTCTACATCCCACAATTTGTGCCACCCTTCCATTGTGATTCACAGAGCGTTTCTATCCTTTTTGAAAGCGACACCCCTACCCTCTCAGGAATCATCAACGTGGCAAAAACGTAAGCCAACATAGAGATAAAATCCAAAACTACGATCCGAGAGGAGTCCTCTCAGTCAGCCCCAAAAACATTTTGAGGTTAACAAATTTCCATTTAAAATGCCAACACTCAAAGGTCAAGTCAATAACGTTCATTAAATTTATAACCTCCCAGCAATAACCGAATGCCCACACATAGTCCTTCACAGGATGGGCTTCTCACACAAACACACACAAGCACACATTTATCCATGTCACAATCACGAAAAACGAACTTTAAACTAAATCCCATTGAAGGTGGGAGAGCCAAAAAAGGATCCATCCATCCCAGAGATCGAGTAAATAAAAAAAAATTAAAAAAAACCAGAATAACGACGACAAAGGGAATCGTAGGAAATCTTCTGGCATTTATGTTTCGTTTTTTTCCCCTCTTCGTCCTTTTTCGCTATTTTTTTTTTTCCTTGAAAATTCAATTCAATTTCTAATAACAATGCCGGCGCGCATATTTCTTCACTCAATTTCATTTCTATTAGCTCAATAGATGCAGAGATACATCCATAGACACAGAGCCGGAAGGAGACGTGGGTGGGCGTGTGTGTGTGTGTGTGTGGATGTGTTGTCACTCATAAATAGCAATCGAGATGAAATGATATTATTCCGGACGAGAAACGAAATAAGGACATCATAAAATTTGCTTCTTTCTCAAACTGTAGATTGAATGTTATTACGACGTGCGACGGGGAATGGGGCCGAGCGATGGATATTGTGTAAGCCCTCTGGGGTGGGAGTGGGAGATGGAAACATTTCTTCTGATTTGATTTTCCTTCCCGCATTCTTTGTGTTGGCTTTTCGTAGTTCGTCGTACCACCTCGACATTTCGCATATGTCCTTTGGTTTACACATTCCTTTATCCGTCATTCGCCCCCCAATGAACTTTCCTCTGCTCCCGTGAGCGCAAATACTTGATGTCATATTTTTGACATAAAAAAGAAACACATACACACACCCATGCACTCATCCACCAGAGGGGGGAGTGTAAGCAGAAATTGATGTTCTCTTGTAGAATCCTAAATCGAGGGAACCCTATATTTTGACATTATTCCTCCCCATCCTCGGCCTCCTCACACTTTGTTTCTTCTTTTTTTGTGCGGATTTCCTTCGATTTTTTTTTCTCCTTATCCTTGTGTCACAGAGGACGAGGATGAGAAGTGGGTTTAGGTATTTTTATAAATTGTCATATCGAACGGTAGAGACGACGACGACGACGACGAGAATCACGAAGGAGACTAGGTTTCAGCTCAACCTGCAATCTGTCAGAATATGACGCAATGTTGGGAATACATGTATCATTGGGATGCTTGGCTGTGGAAGACACTTATCGAATATGAGAGGACGAATATGAGTATTGGCTGGGTGTTACTCAAGCACGTGCCCAATAATACCCGGGCAGGAGGACGGAAGGATAACTTATGTCATGTGAAAGCAAATGTGTTTAGATACCCAGTGAATGCGGAAGAAAAAGTAATGAAAACTTTTTTCGATTGATGTCTCTTTTTTTTTCGAGGATAAAGCAGGAAGTTAACCGATGATTGAATAAAAGTTTGAATTGGCTTGAATTGCTCTGCAGGAACTGGTTGTGGTAGCAGATTTGATCCCAAGACAGGGAGGGAGGGAAAGTAGTTTGATGACTTGGAGTGTTATCCGTCCATGACATGTGTCAAGTTCGCTTATTGTGAACCAATTCTGTCACAATTTACTAGCCACTTCTCTAGTGTTCGTTATGCGTTCCAAAAAAATTGACTTTCCATTCGAATTTCCACTAAAAACCGATGCAAGTCAGCACCTCACTCACTAACTCAGACTCACTCCACTCGCTTGTTTTGATTTCCGATCGATACACTTCATTATCGAGGCAGTCAGGCAAGTCCCCTCTCTAGACAACAATAATTCAATCGCAATTAACCACAAATTAGGGCTTCGTATACATCAAAGCTATGCAACCACAAATCACTTATAAGGTTGCATATCCACTTTTCGATGATTACATGTCTGTGTCCTGCACTTGAGATGTCGTTTCAACAATTAATTGCCCACTCCCTTTCATTTGCATCCGTAGTTGTCGTCCGTTAGCCCCTAACGACTCCCAAATGGAAGTACACAAAAAAAAAAAATCCAAGTTAACGCCTTTAATAGGTTTCCGTTCATGTAAGCCAAGCCATTGCACAACTTAATGCATTCAAATGGGGGAATATCGACGGGGAATGGTGAATCAAACGACCACTCCACCTAGTTTGCCATTAATTGCTATTGGCCTCGATGTTCACCAATGCCAAAGGAGCGACAAAAACAACTATGACGACGACACTGATGACGAGGACGAGGACAAAGACGAGGACGACGAGGAGGATAACAAACGTGCATGCACCGCACATTTGACAAAACGATTTACGGAGCAAATAGCTACGTAATTATCGTCCCGCAAAGGGGACACAGAATATTCTTCCAAGAGAAGATCGAATCGATTCGAAAAGTTTCACAGCAGCAGCCAAAGACGCTGGGTAACACATGGATGCGAATAAATCTCGAAGCCTCGTCCTCTGCAACGCGACACACACACACACACACACACACGACCCCATACGAACACATCCACTTAAGACTGAACCATAACCTTTTCCAGTGGGGAGCACTCTCGGTCGGTCGGTATGTCTATACTTCCGATTTTATCTGTTCCTTCGAGTTGCTCCAGAGTTAAATATCTATCAAGTGCACAAGGCAGATAAGTTTTCCCCGGAGTGGGTGGGGGGAGGACGAGGAAAGAAATGGAATTCAATTTGGCAAACATACGTTTGTGGGGGAGGATTTTACTTTTATGGCGCACTCTGCGGATGCTGTTGTTATCGGAAGGACTCAATCACTGTGCGAAGCGTTCTCCATTCGCCGCCGCCGTCTGTGTCCCTCATGAATGTTTTAGTCCCGTGTCGATGCAGTACAGATGTACTCACATTCCGATAATTCCCTGGGTGATTGCGATACTTGAATGGAATGTGCTATGTCGTCTTACTTTGGCCAGGAGGAGCACATACACAGTTGAGGAAAGTTGAGGCAAATAAAATTAAGGAGCTGTTTGGACTTGGCTGGGTGATCCTATTACGTGTGTGTTCCGTTTTCAGTGACATGTGTTACGTGAATTAGGAATAAATACTTGGATCTGATTGGTTCCCACCTTTTTAGCTTGAATTGGTGTAAAAGAAGCTCTGGTTTTAGAACGATCAAGATGGAGATATTCTTAGATATGACCAAACACGCGATATATACTACGGCGATTGCTACCGACAACAAACAGCAGCGCTTATTTGGATGTGGATTTGTTATTGGAAGTAGACCAAGGCAAGAAATCTTAAGCTTCAGGTACGTGAGGGAACGCCCCACGACAATCCGCATCAAGGATAAATTAGCCTGATATGCGCGCATGCCCCCACAAAGGAGAAAGACAACGACACCAAAGACAGATTCAACGAGCTCTTGGACAAGACATACGAGCAGTGCCCTAGCTATGACATTAAGATTGTCCTAGGCGATTTTAACGCAAAGTTAGGAAGAGAGGGCATCTTTGGTAGTACTGTCGGAAAGCACAGCCTACACGACACCACCTCCGATAACGGATTTAGGCTGGTAGACTTTGCTGTGGAGCGTAACGTTTTCGTAGCTAGTACGCGGTTCCCACATCTCGATATCCACAAAGGAACATTGAGATCTCCTGATCAATCAACCGTCAACCAGATTGACCACATTGCGATCGACGCAAGGCACTCCTCCAGTATTATGGATGTCCGAATGTTCCGAGGGGCTAACATTGACTCGGACCACTACCTTGTTGTAGCCAAGGTACGACTGCGGATATCTCGAACACCGCCAAGACAAGGAAATACTGTGAGGAAGTTTGAAGTCGGACGGCTGCAATCGCAAGAGATCACCAGATCCTTTTCCGATCGAGTCTCTCTCAATCTCTCAAGAGGTCCTATGCCGCCAGTACTAAGTATTGAAGACCAGTGGCAACATTTCCAAAATTCCATCAGAGATGCCGCCTCCGATGTGCTGGGTTTCACTTGGCCACCACAACGAAACCTCTGGTTTGACAACAAGTTCCGGCAAGCACATGCAGCGAAACAAGAGGCATATAAAGCGGCGCTGCATAGAAAGACCAGCGCTGCTCGCGAGCTCTACGGGCAGAAGAGGAGAGACGAACACAAGCTTTTCAGGAGAAAAAAGAAAGAGCATGAGAAGCGCGCGATCGAGGAAATAGAGAGATGCTACTGCAGGAATCTGGTTCGGAAGTTTTACCAAAAAGAACCTGTCAAGGTTACAGAGCCCGAACTGAGGCCTGCAAGGATGAACAAGGGAACATCGTAGTAGAATCGCAGTCGATGCTGAGGATATGGAAGAACTACTTCTGCAGACTGTTTAACGGCGACGACGAATCAAATCCCGCTGTCAGGCAGAATGAACCATTCAACCTGGGCGATGACCCACCCGACCTAGACGAAGTGAAGATAGCCATATCGAAGCTTACGTCCAACAAAGCCGCTGGAGCTGACGGCCTAGATGACGAGCTATTCAAAGCGATGACTTTGTAAGGAGCGGAGGAAACCATGCCCCATGAATGGAACCTCAGGATTGTTTGTCCGATTCTGAAGGAGACTCTCTGAACTGGGGCAACAGCAGGAGCGTCAATCTTCTTAACATCGCCTACAATATCTTACCTGCCGTGTTGTTTGAACACCTGAAGCCGTTTATCAACAACCTGATGGGTCCATACCAGTGTGGCTTTAGGCCAGGAAAGTCTACCATCGACCAACACACTGCGACAAATCCTGGAGAAAACTCAGGAACCTCAAATCGATACCCACAACCTTTTCATCGATTTTATGATCGCCTATGACTTGATGGTTCATATAGATGTGGCTCAAGGCTCAAAAAGTGTCCCAACAACCAAATATTCACACTATGACAGAACCTGAAGAAAGCCTAGGGATTCCTAATTGATACCCACAACCTTTTTGTCGATTTCAAGGCCCCTTATGGGATATATACAGAGCTATGTCTAATTTTGACTGATCACTGCCAAACTGCTCCGAAGCTACAGGATGGCAATGAATGGCCGCTTCTCGATTAAGGTTGGTAAAGATCACATCTTTGATCCCAAAAACGATTTGGAGAAGACAACAAGCTGCCAAGCGTGTTCTTCAACGTGGATCTTGAAAGAACTGCGCAGAGGTCTCACGCTGACACCAAATCCACAATTTTTTAAAAGACATTGCAGTACCTTGCACGCCCCGATAAAAAATAAATAAATAGCTACCGCAACAGCTCGGAATGAGCCAAGGTCTAGCTTCTCGCAACCATTCATGTTGTGCGTGTTGTATTGTTCGCACGAATGGAAGAGACCTACAATTTATTGTCGACTCTGAAGGGCGAATTGAGAAGCTTCTTCATGACAGATTATACTCCCAGAGGCTTGTCATTCCCCGACGAGGCGTGGTGCTGCAAAAAATGTTAGGTGGACATGACTGGGGCTTGAACCCACGCCTCTCGGGCAGCAGTCCAACGCACTAACCACCGAGTCCAGCAAACAGATGCGCCGATAATGTTGGCGTAATCGGAAGAATACAGCGTGATGCCAGTCCTGCCTTCGTGAGTATTTACCAGGCTTACAAAGCTATCGATCAGTTTAAGGTCAGTGTTTTCGCGTTCCACCTCACAAGAACATTGAAAGGAACGAGAAAACTCACCAATTAGTCAGGTGGCGTTAAACTCTTGACGATTCACTTGCAAAAAGACTCAGACTACTCCACCTCAGGTTGTTGTAACTTCATCATATCTTAAAGCAATTGTCCCACCTCTAGGGTAGTCAGGACCAGTGAACTTGGAACGTGGTTCTCTTAAGAAGCCATAAGTGGACTTACCGCAGCTTAGTCTCGTTAAATTTTATTTACAACTCCGCACCTCCGGCAACCTTCAGGAGAATACCCTTAGGACAGCTGGATAATTATTTACAATGAGGTCTACGTGAACACAGTCTCTTGGATGCTTCACATCAATCAGCCTTGAGGACAGCGGTTCAGTAAATTAATTCAATACAAGATCGATGAAGAAACATTCAAAACAGGTGAGAAAACAGACCTGCGGCAACTCCATGTGTTTCAGGGACTATCTTACGAACAAACTCGCTCCCCATACATGTTTGTGTGTGTGTGGGTTAGTGTTATGCAAAAACAAAAACCGACAGTGCCAACTAAATTCTAGTTAATCCGCACCCCGAACTATTGCATGTTTACTCTCACCGCAAGTCAGACGAACATAGAGCTCATGTCATGCAATGTACACACGTCCTTTACGCAAGCTAACCCGAGATGCTGCGATGAAATGATAAATGAGCACGTTCAAGTCGGTTAATTGCAGCTCTTCCATTGCACACGATGACACCATGCTGCTGAAAACTGCAAAAGTGTTTCATTTCAGTTCAACTCCGGCGCAACCTGATTGGTAATGTGAACCGACTGTCGATTGCACTGTGCAATTAACTTGTCCAACATCTTCATCAGATTAATTTCACATTTCGTGTTGAGTTTCAACAAAAAAACAAAAACGCAACTCTCACTCAGTGATGAGCGTGCACTAAGCGCGGCGCATTGAAATTAAGCCAAGGATTATGCGAGAGCATGGGTAACAATGATTGCATGGGTCAGCGCAGAGACGTCACCCTTGGTGGGGCCATCGACGGGCATCGCATTGCAAATTGCTTCTTAATGCGTGTAATTCGATGTCCACGAGATTAAGTTCACACAATCGATATATGCATGCATGCGAATGGGGTGCGTAACACGAGAGCTTTTGTGCGGCGATTACAAGCGGCTTTGCCTTTTCGATGTGCACTCACCTGGGGGGCTAAGCCTGCAGTTATTCAATTTATCGTCTTGTCAGCAAGTTTGGGGTTGTTATTGTTTTTGGCGGATGTGATTCAAATCGGATTTGTTACAATTGGATCTAGCCGATACCCTAAAGCCTGGCTGATATAACAGACGGGGTTAAGCAAGTTAATTTCAATTAAGTTTATCCAATTATGTTTGGAATTGTTTGAAGCGGGCTATGATGCCGTTGGAGGTGGATTATTCTACTCCGAGTATCGTAAGGAAATCTATGACTTCCTGAGCGTGGATCTGGGGAGAGGTACCTAGATCTGAATCTCTGATCGAGCTGGGCCTAGAGGAACGGATAGTCTCCATGCTTAGAACAAGAATCATTCAGGCAACGCTGGATAACAGTCACTTAACCAAATTCGCCCACAGAGGAACGCCACAGGATGCCGTGTTTCTCCTCTACTCTGGCTAATGGTTATAAACAAAATTCTCGTAGGACTAGACAGAGAAAGGGTCCAGGTGGTCGCGTATGCGGACGACTTTGTGATACTATTGTCAGGGATGTTTCCCTCTGTGATAAGTGAAATCAGGGAGGCAGCTTTAGACAAAGTAAACACCTGAGGCACAGAGTGTGGCCTTGGTGTAAACCCCAGCAAAACTGAATTGATGCTATTCACCAACAAAACCAAAATACCTTCCCCGTCTTAATTGTCTACCACTCACACTATCCTCCAGCGCTAGGTATTTGGGTATCATGCTTGGTCCAAAGCTTAACTGGAAGCAAAACATTGAACACAGAGTAAAGAAGGCATGTGTAGCCTTCTATGCCTGCAGTGAAACCTTTGGAAAGAAGAGACTTCAATCAAAGAAAACCTTGTGGATGTATTAGCTGTAGTGCGTCCGATTCTCACCTATGGGTCGCTAGTATGGTGGCCTGCGCTGAGCAAGGACTACAACCTTACAACACTTAAAAGTCTCCAAAGAACAGCAAGTATAGGCACCACGGGAGGTCGGCCCCAATGGATGCCCTTGCTGTGCTCCTGCATATTTTGCCTCTAGACTTACACACAAAAAAACACCGCACTATGCAGCACAGTCAGCCTCGGGGCTTAGGTATAAAATACAACCCCCACTGCGGCAGCTGCGGAAATGAAAATGAGAGGGAAACTCTCGTCCACTTCCTCTGCAAATGTTCGGCACTTGCAGGCGCCAGACTGCGTGCACTGAACCAACCATTCTTCGACGACCTCAGCGACATCTCGGGTAAAAGGATACAAGATCTAATTCGATTTCTAAATTCCACAGGTTGGATCTAGGCACTCCCGGCTGTCGCACGCATTTTCAATAACACACATCGTCAACCAGGTCATACGAGTCGTGGTAAAAAAAGGCACATCATAGTGCTAATTGGGTTGAGTCGAATCGCCACCTCTACCTACTTACAAATTTTTCTACGGATACTGTGTCATTACAGATGGAATCTAAATTGTTTATTTTGAGACTGACTAGTCCTAGTTTAGCAAGACTTCGTTGGATTTAGGCAGTCGTAGCATATTCCTTCCAGTGGATGGTTCTAAATCTGTTGAGGAGCAGGTGAACTGGACAGAAATGGTTCGGGCATGAATATAGTGACGGCTGAGCGACTGGTCCTGTCTACTTTTAACACAGCTAACCCTTTTTTAGACCCTGGCATTGAAAAATCCCAAAAAGACCCTTCTATCTCTCGGATAAAGCTGAAGTTAAACGCTTTTCGTATAACAGAAGGGCACTGTGCCATAAGAAACATGGTTAAAAGATTAGACATCGTTACAATTGGCTTCTGAAAGTGCTGTAGAGTGGAAGGAGAAACAGAAAACATCCCGTATGCCACAACCCAGCTTTTTAAGAAACGCGATTACTTTAACTAAAGAACTCGCTCTACGGCGCGTCGTCCTGTCTTAATACTTTTCAAACGCCTCGATAACGTCTTTACCGAATTTGATAACGTATGTGCATTCTTCATCATCGTCCTGTTCAATCGGACGAGTTTAGGTGTGATGCTAAAACCAGATACTGTTCTGCATAGATTTTCTCTATAGATACCGTCACAGGCCGCGTTAAAGTCGGTCAAAGGTGGTGGGTATCGATTTGGAATTCCTGAGTTTTCGCCAAAATCTGTCACAGTGGGAATATTGGGTCTGTAATGAACTCAATTCAGATAACGACAACAGGGCTGAGATCAAACGAAGAATAACTCGTACCAATCACTACTTCTTTAGACTGAGAAGGCAATTGAGTAGCAAAACTCATTCTTGAACGACTAAAGTGACCCTTTATAAGACCTTAATCGTCTCAGTCCTACTCTACGACGCAGAGGCATGGACTCTGTCAAAACCGGATGAGGTTGCTCTCGGCTGTTTCGAGAGGAAAATTCTCCGGGAGATTTTCGGTCTCGTCTGCATAGAAGGTGAGTGGAGGAGGAGATAAAACGATGAACTGTACGGACTGTACAGCGACATCGATTTAGCCCAAAGAGTGGAACTCTAACGACTGAGGTGGCTGAAAATCTTCTTCGAATCCACATCCGATAGATGGCACAGTAGAGGAAGACCGTAACTCAGGTGGAGCATGCAAGTGGAAGGGGGTCTTAACCAACTTGGCGTGCAAAACTAGAGGCAGCTGGCTAAAGATCGAGCTGGCTGGAGACGTTTGTTGGTTGAGGCCCAACTTCACCACCCAGACTGTAGCCCCACCTTAAGTAAGTAAGTAATGGACTCTCCTGATCTAAAATCGTTCGAAAGGTTTCAGGCGTTCACACAATATGACAGATAAAACTTTGTCCGCGATGGTAGGTAAATTGATGCCGCGATCAAGAGGCAAGAGGATCGGACAAATAATGCTGAGACCTAAATTGTCCGACCAGCAAATTCGTGAACGTTCCTTTCCAAATCCCTTCTCGTCACATTAAATAGCATGGCAGCTAGGCCGTCAGCTGGGATATCTCTCGTGGACCCATGTTTAGATATGACTATCTTGACTTCATCCCGGTCGGTTGGGTGAAATTTTGGTTTTAAATCACCTAAGTTGACTGGTTTATTCTGCCTGACAGGGAAATTTGAGTCTTTGGACTTCCATAACAGATACAGTCAAAATCGGCTTTAACGACCTTCAAGAAACCGATGAATTTGGTCGTTATAAGCGTCGCTATAACCGATATCAGGGTTAGTTAATGGAGCTCAGCCGCGACCTAAAAATGTGGTCGGTATAACCGATGTCATTATAAGCGATTTGGACTGTAGTTGCTTATGGTGGATTCGGTAGAGCCAATTACGAAAGTAAACCTTCCCGTCAGGAATCGTCTGTTACATGTATTTATGTA
The DNA here is from genome assembly GCA_917880715.2 of Matsumyia berberina. Lineage (NCBI taxonomy): Eukaryota > Metazoa > Arthropoda > Insecta > Diptera > Syrphidae > Matsumyia > Matsumyia berberina. The sequence continues at coordinate 124,541,521 of OU862870.1, forward strand.
TTTCGTATCAACACCTAATAAGTTGCCTCACATGCTTCAGACATCCATGACCGACATGACTATAAATCTCACGCTTGAAATAATTCAAAGGAATTGCTTTCGAACTCTGTTCTCTTCTAGCCAGACACCATAAGACATTCAGACTCTTAAACAAATTGCACACCCCAGGTACTTAAACTGCTAGTAATCCGAATCCGAATTTCACAAATTTCCCCCAAGGCATGATGGCGCAACAAAAAACGTTCTAGAATTACAATTTCCGCCCAACTTCCTTCGTCATTTGTAAAACTAATCCGATTATAAGCTCCCTCCCCACGAGCCCGGGGATACAGAACGCCCCCCGTCAAGAGATTATCCCATCTCTTACTGGAGGTATGAAACTCCTCCATCATCTGCCCTTTCAACTTCTTCTTTTCTCCTTCGTCTGATTGATTGTATTCCGCCTAAAAGAGTAATACGTCTTCATAGAGACGATTTACAAAGCTTTAATGAATTACCGGATCAAATTCACTTGCACGATTATGAAACACTTTCCGCTTCAATAACTCGTTACGCCAACGGGGCGCTCTCAAAAGGAAAAAAGAAAGAAATTACCCCGAGCAGATGAAGATGACGAAGGCAAAAGAGAGACAAGGCATAAGAAAGAAAATAATAATAAAGGAAACGACGACGAAACACTTCATCTCGTATTTATGGCGCACAATTCACACCATGTTCCTCCCTGCACAAAGTCATAATGCGCCATCTTCATCGTGAGCCAACAACAACGAGCACACCATGATGGTGGTGCTTTTGCCATCACGAGCAACTCTCCGTGTCTCTATCCATCCAGCCATCCAGTCGATATGTTTCATGCCCGCCAACATCCCCGTCTTACAAGCCAAAAGACTTTATAACCGACGACCGACACGGTTTCCCTTTGTTGTGCCTGGTGCGCCAGTGTAACCTTTAAGGCAAATCACAGCCTCTGCTTCTGCACTGGCCATAAAGGAGAGATACAGAGATACCAAAGTACAAAAGAAAAAAAAATGAGTCGAATGGCGGAACCTACCAATTAACCGGTAATTTGCTTCATTAATTATCGGCGAAGACGACCGACGTGACGTTCACAGACGAGGACAGAGTTTTTCTCGACCACTGAATCCGGTTTTGTTTTTTGTCGTTTCATTGGATTCATGGGATTCATTGGTCCCTTGATGAGATTTCCCAGAGGCATGTTATCATTGAAATCCTGTCCGCAAAACAGGATGAATATTGATTTTTTGCTTATGTGTGTTCGGTCTTGACTGCCGCCACCCACTGGGAAGGGATAAGCCCATGTGTTCTGCCTCGGTATCGGTCCAATGTCGACGACAATCAGGGCACTCATTCCCTCTCTCTGTGTGTGTTTGTGGAGATTAGCAATCGATTTCGAGAATCTATCAAATTGAATTGCAATTAAGTGCAGATGCCACAGATGTGAGATGATGACGTTGAATGATTGATATTCCACATCTGAATGCAAGCAGAAAGGATTGATGATTGGGTCATTCGTAGGCCATTGAGAGGCTTTTAGACTAAGCTGGGTACATTTGCGTGTGTGTGGAATTACTAATTCCCCTGTACGCAGTATGTAGTTGCCTCCGGGGGCCATCGGATGCAAATCTTGTTGAGGGATAAGCAATGCACTTACATTAAGTGAATGCAAAGCGTAAAAGGAATTGAAAGGCGTTGCGAGGATTTTTAGTAACTCTTGCTGCAGGCAGGGGGATAATGATATGGTGTCGGGATTTTTTTTAATTTTTAGTTCGCAAATTAATGGAATTTGTAGATTGGTGGAGATAATTTGCGTTAGGAGTTTGGTCTGTCTATGCTTTACTAACGCATTCATTGGTGTAATCACATAATACAAGGTGTCGCAGTAAGAGATGACGCAGTTCTTGACGCAGAGGGGGAAGGGGGAGTTTTGTAAACCAGTTACGCGGTACCGCCGGGCCAAGCGGCGTGAGTTCAAGCCCCAGCCTTATCGACCGAACATTTTTCGCGGCATCACCTCTCGTCGGGGAATGACAAGCCTCCGGGAGTAAATCTGTCATGAAAGAGCTTCTCAATTCGCCGTTCGCAGTCGACAATAAATTGTAGACCTCTTCCATTCGTGAGAATCTAGGCCTTGACTTATCCCGAGCTGTCGCGCCAGCAATTCATTTTTTTTTTTAAATAGGTGGTACCTTAGTAAGACTTAGAACTCGGCTAAGCCTAGATAAATTTGTCGAAGTCTTTTCAAACTATTTTTAGATTCAAAAAGAATTTTCTGAGGTTCGACGAGCAACAAAAGACCTTCTCACAATGTCAATGAGTACAATAGACCCGCCAGAAGGCTGAACCAACCAAATATCTTAGAATCCTGCATTCTAAGCTAAAGTTACAGTTTTTCCTAACAGCTTAGGATTGGATGCGGGAGGGATATTCTTACCTTTGGCACCGGGGGAGGTATTTTTTTATTTTATTCTGCAATTGGGGTACCTCCACCTTCCCTCGAGGAGTCTTGAAGTTAACTATCGCTCTCTTCTTAGACATTCATAAGCCTACTCGAAGGAATTGACTGGAAATGGAGGACTGAAGTCACAACGAGACGAAAAAGTGAAGCAGACATTGTGTGTAGAAAAAGTCATGAAGCTGTCGTTGATGGCAATCCAACAAAAGATTAGGACTCTCAAACTCGAACATATGAGCTGTTTTTGCCTTCGTGGTACTGAACGTTTTTGGACTAAGAAGGCAATTGAGTTGCAAAGCCCTCTCTCGAACAACTCAAGTGACCCTTTAAAAGACCTTAATCGTCCCAGTTCTACGCTTTTGTCAAAAGCGGATGAGGCTGCTCTTGGCTGTTTCGAGAGGAAAATTCTACATAGTCTGTGAGTGAAGGAGGAGATACAACGACGAACTGTATGCTGTACAGCAACATAAACTTAGTCAGAAGAGTGGAGGTTCGACGACTGAGGTGGCTGGGTCTTGTAGAGTGGAGTGACACCAATGCTCCAGCCCGGAAAATCATCGAATCTATATCCGAGGGACGGCACAGAAGAGGAGGACTGCGACTCAGGTGGCGCACGCAAGTGAAAGTAGACCTTAACCAACTTAGCGTGCGAAACTGGAGGCAGCTGGCTAAAGATCGAGCTGGCTGGAGACGCTTGTTGGTTGAGACCCAGGTCCACCCCGGACTGTAGCACTACTTTAAGTGAGTAAGTAAGGTCCTAAACGTTTTAGTACGGTATGGCATGTGAGGTTGACTGGGATGAATTTCGAGCGAATTTCTATAATTTGTCAAAACTAGAAGAATAAATCAGATTTGGAACGTATGTTGGAAGGGATCTAGGAAAAGTGGAAACAATTCTGGAGTTGACAGTCGACACTAGCGTGTGTGTGCGGCGAATCTTCCTGTCTCCTTAGTGAAAGCAAGTATGTCATCGATTCTTTTATCAATGAGATCATTCAGGTTTGGTATCCATTTACACCCCAGGTCTTGTGTCCCATTCTTGTTATGGCTCGTCGTCTTTTTCTCGCAGTTCCTACAAATCTCTGTGTCGGTACATCTCAGTCTATGCAGGTGTTGGTTGAAGTAAATGTTTTAATTATTCTCAGTGTATACAGAAGTATGGTCCATTTCGTGTACTCCCTTCTTTGTCAGTTCATCGGCTTTTTCATTCCCCGTGAGCCCTTCGTGGCCCGGTCGAGTTTGTAACCCTCCCTAATACAACTAAGTTATAATTTCCAGTTTCGAAAAGCTGGAGTCTTTCTAAAGACTTTGAGGTGAAATGATTGGTTGGTTGTGGAAAGTGAGATAGGTCTTTACCTAGGCCACGGTTGGGCCTTTTGTAATTCCCTTCAAATGACTGTTGGAATAAGTTTTGTATTGACAAGGGGGTGCGATGGGCGCTGGGGAAACTATGGGGCGAATTTTGCTGCTGTGTGAGGTCGGGATAATTCTCCTATCCTTGCCTTTTTGGCAAATTCCAGGTGTCGTCGATCACTTTGCTGTCTAGTTGCTTTAGACATACATAGACCCCAGTATTCGTTAGCGTAGTCTTGCGGTGGCTGGACGGTGAGAGGTCCTTCTCGTCCCTCAAGGTGAAAAAACACAAGTTCACTCAGACAAATAACAGCAATGAATTTAGACGATAAAAGTGAGTGACTTGGAGGCAGAACCCAGAGACCATTAATACGGCCTTCATTCCTGAACAAACCGATAGGCCTTATAAACTGTCTAGTTCATTCTGTGCTATAAGTCTGACATCTCCTTTGAACTGCAGTCAATATGTGTATGTCAAAGAAAATCCATTGAAGGGCTCTCCACTATTTTGTCAAAAAGCTTGAGGCAGCTCATCGGTCTAAGGAAATCGTGTTCTACACATTTCTGGACATTGACGGGTCCTAAGAAAACATGCGTAGAAAAATTAAATATACGACTAGCAGATGGATAAGGGCCATGCTGAAAACTCTCACAATCCCCTCATTTACAAATGATAGTCTCAGGATTACAAAAAATCATTTTTTCAATCCAGGCGTTCAAATCTTAGTCACATGTGCAGCATTGTTTAAGTATCTTTTCAATGAAATCACAGAAGCAATCTTTTGTTCTATCGTCCTTCTGGTCTATAAGAGCTTGGGGCTGATGTTGCTGTGATGAAAATTAACTTTAATGCGGCATCATGCTTTCACATATGTCACACTCACGCCTGAGAACTTGGATTATTAACGGATATCCGCTTATCGTTTAGCTTAATGCTTTTGTTGTGATCATCAACAAAGGATTTAGCCTCGTGGAACCATAGCATGAGCTGTATTGAGTCCTTTTCGTAGAAACTCCTTTGTTTAGGGGTAGATGAACCCAACCACTTAAACGTTACAATGTGATTTTACCCTCAAACTATGACGGGAACGTAGGTTATTCTTGAAGTGTAAACGAAAAATTAGTCCACCAATTTTGAAGGCAGAAGGGTACTGTGAAACAAGGTCAAGTAAGATGATGTGGTACTATTTCACCGTTGTTGTCGTGTCGCTAGTTTTATTTGCCCCTATTTACTCGACCCCAAGGGTAAAGGTACACAACCAAAGTGTCAAATCAATTCTTTCACCAAGTTAAAGGTACGTAATCTCGGGGCAATTAATTCAGTGCAGCATATAATCCTTTTAGTATTTAACTCACTTCTTCCGTTTAATTCAAGCACATTTATCAGTCGCTTCCACTTTTCGACTTAACAGTCGTCCTTTCACTCTAGTTCGGGTTTTTTTTCTCCTCGACATCATCCTCTGGCACTGGTAACATCGATTCCATGTCCTTTTTTTTTGCTGAATTGCTACCAACTTCAACGTCGACAACGACTCCTGACGACGATGGAGATGGAAATGATGATGATGATGATGATGATGATGAAATGCTCTTTCGTTTTGATCGATTTTTGCCGCCCCATTTCAGCAGGGCAGGGGCTATGATTTATTTTCCTCTTTTTCCTTTCACCGTCAGTGGAAAGTGGAATTATTCAGTGGATGCTGGAGCTAAAGTCAAAACGGTATTTTCATAGCATATACGACGTAGTACATCAACCATAAGAGAGAGCACAGTTGAGTTTTCTCCCCTTTTTCGTGTGGGACCCTCGTCCTTTTGTTCCTTCATATGGCTAATATTCTTCTGAAATCTCGTTAAATATAAATTCGTCGCCCCTTCCACATATAAAAGGTAACAGGACGAAAAAAGAAGAGGAATACAGACTCGTAAAGGACACGAAAAACAATTTATTGAATTTTTTACAATTTTTTTTGTTATTTTATTTTTTTTATTTTAAAATATTTACATCGATGAATTTATTCCGAAGGGTGGTCGACGCTTGTTGTTGTCCTGTTTGGGTGTGGATTTTTTTTTTCATTTTGTTTTGCATTCTTTTCCTCTTCATTGAATGGTGAGAAAGTCTGTGGCAAAATTTTGTATCAATTTTCCATTTTGATGGCAGAAAATTCGTTCGTAAATCCATCACTTTGACAGCAGTTTTTGTTTATTTTTTGGTTTGATTGTGTTTGTTGTTTATTATCTGAAGGACTCCGGGCAGAGGCTTGCCATCAATTGATGAAAAGAGAAATGTATCTGAATGAATCATCATTGGGACGATACCGTTGTGTGTTGAAAACATCAATTTAATTGAAATTGAAATTGAGTGAAGAGTGGTGGAGTGGGCAGTGGGCAGACAATAGCAATTAAATTGCACGAATACGCAATTTGCGAGCATCCTGTTGGAAAATGTTAGGATTTTTTACGCGGATATTTTTTGAATCGACAAACAAAGCAAACAGATTTTGAGGTGAAAAATTGTGAAATATGAGTGTGGAGAATTACTTAAACCGTTTATCGGTATTTATGGGAATGGATTTCAAGCACAATAGAGTGTGAACGAGTCATTTAGTTGACATCAATTTTGATCACAGACGTGCTGTTAAATGGCTCCTGGTAACGACAACAGAGCTTCATATCTCTAATCCAGTTGATGGTTGAATGAACGTTCAGAGGGACAAACATTTATTCAGACCAGCCAAAATACGGTTGCGGACATATCAAACATCACAAAGGCATGGGAATGCTGTGAAGAACGACTAAAATCACCAGAGATCACCGCAACCTTTTCCGATCGAATATCCCTTAATTTCTCAAAATTTCCTTTCCCACCAACATCAAATATTGAAGCCTGATATGCTTTTCTCGACCACCACGATGTAATCCCGTGAAAAATCAATACTAGCCTACTTGAAGGAGTACAGAGGCTATCGTGCATCTGCATAACGGGTGCCGTAAGAACAATCCCTACGGCTGAACTAGAGGTAATGCTTCGCCTGCTTCCTGTCGATATCTTCGGGAAGCTAATTGCGGTTAAAGCGCCACTTAGGCAGAGGGAATTCTCTCAACTCGTCAGTACGACAACAGGTCATTCGAGTATCCGGATTGACAACAATACTATCCCTAGTAAAACGAACTATTTTGCCCTTCATATTGTCTTTAACAACAGATACAGAACTCAGATTCCTAGCAGAAGTGCTTGGGAGTCCGATACAGTTCTGAGCGGCTTCGCAATAGAAATACACACAGTGTTTCAAGCGGAAACTACGGCAGTCCGCGAAGCTGCGGCTTGGCTTTCGATTAACTCGATAGATTGTAGCGCTATTGTACTAAACATAGACAGTTAGGCAGCTATTAAAGCCTTGGAATCGCCGACATTACGATCAAGGCAGGTACAGCAATGCCGCAGATCTCTTAACGAGATTGCAGACAGATGCGACATAACCCCGTGTTGGGTCTCAGGACATACATAGGGATGTTTCAGGCAACTGTAGGGCGAACGAGCTGGCAAAACAAGATGTAGGACGGCATCTCCCCGATAACCTAGGAGAACTTTCTGTCCCTATAGAACCGATCAAATTCCTCCTTGACACGGATGCCAGAAGATTGACAAACAATAGGTGGAACAATATCAGTACTTATCTCTTGTCAAAACAAATCTGGCCTAAGCTGGATTTAAAAAAGACGCAGAGACTTTTATCCATTCACCGGACATTGCTTGATTGACTGGGGGTCCCCTTTAATGATTTTTGTAGAAGCTGTAGAGATGAAGAGGAGGAGGAAACTACAACGCACGTACTTGTCCTGCCCTTGCAATACTAAGAAGGAAAACTCTCGGGGAATACTTCTATGATGATCTAAACGATCTAGCCAAACTCGATATCCAAAAGATTTATGTCGGTACGGTATGTAAACATTGAATAACTTTGACATTTATCAAGCGATTGACTTGAGTAGACATGTTTTTGAAACGTCAATTCAGTACAATTTTAACCATGAATCGCTTAACACCGAAACAACGCGCCGAAATAGTGACGCTGTACATTGAAAACAGTCGTTCAGTTGTGTTAACTCAACGTGCATATCGTCGAAAATATCGCGGCCAACAAGCAGCGTCTGACAACATTATTTGTCGTTTGTTGTCGAATTTTGTTGAGCACGGGACAGTAGGAGATCGTCGACATGCTGTTCATCAACGCCCAAAACGTACCAATGAACTGGTTGAAGCGATGAGACAGAGTGCTGACGAGAGTCTGCATGTGTCGTATCATCACCGCGCTCAGCATTTTGGCGTCAGTTTGAAGGATGATTTGCATTTGTTTTCATATAAAGTGCAATTGAATCAAAAAATATTGCCGACAGTCCACGTCGCTTGGGATACAGCCAAACAGTCGTTCGAATGGTTGACACTGAGCCTGATTTTTGGAAGCAAATTTGATGACCGACAAGGTCCATTTCACACTCTCTAGCGCCGTTAACAAGCAAAATTGCCGCATTTGAGAAACGGAGAATCCATATGAGATCCATGAAACACCATTGCATGACCAAAAAGTGACTGTTTGGGACAGCGTTTGCGCTAAAACCATCATTGGGCCATTTTCCTTCAGAGAAGGCGAAACCGTCGATAGGAATTGATATCGGTGGATGGTGGCTCATTATGTCCGGGTCAAAGTTCAATACACAGAGTTACTACCAATTCGTTCACTTATCTCAGCGTACTCGACGTTATACTCTTGGTATCTGGTGCTGGTAATCCGGTATCTATCGTGGTATCACAGTGGACCAATCTGGTCTATGTGTTTCCTTGCTTAGATTAGCTTAGACTTTGGGGGAAGTATCTAGTCTAATGAGTGAGCGTCCACGGGGGCCTATTGGTCCACTGTGTTCACTTTTGTGTTGTGGTCCGTGTTCCCATCTTGGGTTCTGCATAGATGGGTGCTTTATCACGAAACCACTGTTAGGTTACCCAGTTCTCCAGAAAGTTTGTTTCCCATGTGTCGGAGTCGGTGGTTTTGGAGATTGGGACACTCACAGAGTAAGTGCTTGACGGTCTCTGTCTCTGTCTCTTCCGCATCTTGACAGTTCCTGCAGTAGTCCTGCAGCGAGTACCTTTTTTATTCATAGTTAGGAGACATTTTGTTTTTTTCTGGTCTATTATCTGTTATTAGCTGCGGGATATAATGCAGTCGAGGTGTTGTTTAGCATTCTCATCTTGTGATCGACGTTACCTTTCAATACACCTAAAGGGTTTTTTTTTCGATATGTGCATGTGTTCACTTACTAAAGCTGATCCCTACTGAGCCAGTTCGTCTGCTCTTTCGTTGCCCTCGATGTCGCTATGTCCGGGGATGTTGACCTCGTGGATGACGCCTATTTTGTTTAGGATTTCACGACAGGTAGCCACCGCTTTCGGTTTGGTGCTAATATTATCTAGGGCCTTCATAGCTGCTTGACTGTCGACGAGGATGGTGATCCTAGTTGGACTCAGTGTCCTATCATCTATCGTTCTTGCTGCTCTATCAATTGCAAGACACTGCAGTCATCCAGGGAGTCTGTGCGAATCGTTTATATTAAGCGAACAACTGTACACCCCTGCTCCATCAATGCAGATTTGTATAGCTTGTTCTCCCGTTAGGGTGTTGGCTACCCAATCTTGTCTGCTGGGTATAAGGGTGGAAAAGTTTTTGTCGAAGGCAAAATATGGTGCGATATAGTCCGTCTTCCTTTCGAGATCACCATCTCCGTATAGTTGATCGTATATCGACCCGTGACCGTAGGAGCTGTGCTTCCATTAGCCGGAATCTCTTAGCCTGAGTGCTGCTTTTGCCGCTGTGCTCTTTACGTAGTGGTCTAGTGGAGGTAAATTCTAAACCTATTTGGAGTGTTGATCTCATAGCTCCTGTTACTCCTAGGCATGCTAGTCTGTGTACCTGCTTGAACGGGGACAACCACCTAACCTAATCCCTTGTTTAACGACGAGTGCTGGTAAGCAAATGTAGTAAAACTAGAGATATACAAAGCGGCATTGGATGCCTGAAGGTACGAGCACTAGCTTCTCAGAACGAATGAGAAAGGGCACGAGAAGCTCGATCGTTTGTAGATTTTCTTGGTTCTTTACCTTGTGGAACTTCACACTATAACTACTGCCTTCCAGTCACTTCACTTGTTTACACTTTGCATTGGAACGTCTTCTTTTCGTTTCAGTGGCTAGTAATTTTTGCTTAATCTTTGAAATTTGATACGAGTTCGAAAAAAAAAATCGATTCCCTAAAATGGGAATTTTCTTTAGAAATTTTAAACCGTCAGCGCCTTTTGTTAAATTAGACTGCGACTCCCCTCATTGCCCTTTCTTGACCAACAACCGTTCACCTCAGACCATCTTGAAGAATTTTTAATATATGCAATCGCGTAGCAGGAATCCTATCTCCGGTAACAAACAGAACCGGAACTTGATCCTTGTCAAGCATCATTTACCTAAGCAATTTTTCAAACAACAAAAAAATAAAATGGAACCAACTAATGTTACCGGAAATTGCCGTCCGCTTGTTTGAATACAGAAAAAAAAATGAATAGAAGAAAACACCACCCTCTGAACACACAATCTTCAATTGAAATAAGAATAAAACCAATAAAACAGGACCGTGTTGCAGAGTGTGTAGACTGTAGACCGACCTACCATCCAATTACCCCGTTCAGTGCAAATGTAAAAGAAACTCGCAATTTCAACCCGAAAAAACACCCCCATTGCCGGCTGCCTAAAGCAAACGTACAAAAGGATTCATTGAATTTTTGGCAATTTAATCCCTTCTCTTGTTGACTTTCAATCCCCACAGAACCTCCGCCGTTACCAACGAAGCAAATCACCCGTTCCTTCTTTTCTTCTTTCAATCACATTCTTCTTCACCCCAAGAAGTAAACTCTCGTCGGAGTTGTAGCATGTTGTGCCAGACATTTTCGCCACTTGCTTGTTTCCACTGAAATTCTGTTGGTTCTTCTCTGAATTTCTATGTCATTTCGTTCGTGTACCGTTTTGAAAGCATTCCACTTTGAATCGCAAGGATTGAGTGCCAACAACAAGGACTGCGAAATGGTTTCTTTTTTTTGTAGCTTTCTTGCTTCGATAAAGTTTATATTGATGGAAAGGACTAGATGGACATTTTGTAGCTGTCGTCGCTTTCGTAGGAGGGTAAGCAAAGGGCTCAGAGAGGGAGAGACAATAAAAGGAGGAAAAAAAAAATTGGCAGTTGAATTGAATCCTCGGAAAAGATTTTTGCTTAATTTGATGGAGAAATCAACTCAACCGGGGAGGACCATGAACACTTTTGACGCAAATGAATTCCCTTGTGCAGAACAGGGGTGAACGAACTTCTGGCTTTTAAACAGTGCTCTAGGCATGGAGTAAATAGATATGTAGTTACACACACATATGTCTCTATGTCAACTATGTGACACAGAACATACTTTCGTGCTTTGGATTGATGCAGTGATTGGTGGCGAATTGTTAGAGACGAGTGGGCAACTTGTGAACAAGGATTTCGTCCGTTTTAAGGATGCTTGCTGGTTGATATAACGATGCATCAGCCCATGAACGAGTACATCGATGAATTGTGATGATGATGTCAGTTCCGAATTCAATTTCTCGAAAAAATCAGGTTCGATATTCCGCTCAAGGCTTAAGCCATTGACTGCCTTGCAAGAACTTCTTTTCCCAAGGGAGACAAGGGACTAACGAAGGATTATGGGAAGTTTCCCCTATTCACTTTAACTGAAAGAAGTCATTCTTTCCTGAGATTGCCACAACATCTTTTTTCTACCCGATTGCTTATCTATGTCAAAGCTAAGAAATGTGACAACCGCCCTTTTCACGATTATTCAAGTAAGTAAGTAAGTTGCCTTAGAAGACAAAGTACTTTACTTCACATTTTGTCTAGAGCTTTAAGCATATGAAACTCGGAGGGACAACATAGTAGAGGAGGGCCTCGCCGATAATCGGGTATTTGCAAAGGAAGTGGTCAAGAGTTTCTGCCTCGTTCACATCTTTTCCGCTGCGACAGTAAGTGCTGACATTGATTCTCAGTCCTACTGCATGGTTGCCGACCGTCCAGTGACGGTATAAGTCGATAGATGTCCTATCGTTTTCTGTAGGCCATTTCGTGGTAGAGATGACATATATAGTCCCGCCCCTCTTTAAAAATAAACAGCTGGCGAGACAGCTCGTGTTGTGCGTGTTATATTTTTCGCACGAATGGAAGGGGCCTACAATTGATTGCCGACTTCGAACTGCGAATTGAGAAGCTCTTTCATGACAGATTATACTCCCGGAGGCTTGTCATTCCCCGACGAGAGATGGTGCCGCCAACAATGTTCGGTGGGCATGGCTGGGGGTTAAATCCACGCCGCTCGCTCAGCAGTCCAACGCACTAACCACTGAGCTACGGCGACCACCCCTCTTTGGTTAACCATTTTATGAGGCGAAGAGGAGAATACATATTTTACCCTTGACATATTCAAGGGGAAAGTGAACTCGTTCCGCGAGAGAGCTGTCAAGCGTTGAACCTTGCCTGGCCAATTCATTGGCGCATTTCGTTACCACCAAGAGAAAAAGTCCCTTACTCCTTCGAAGTTAAAGATCTCCACTGTGATGTTCGATACAATTCGTTGATGTTGATGTGATATAGCAGAGAGCATTCTTTATCGTTATCCTGCACAGGCTGACGAATTTGTCAAGGATGCCAAATCAAGACATGGGTCTGCATAGTTCGTCTCCGTAAATGCTGTCATAGACTGTGGATATCGATTTGGAATTCCTGTATTTTTTTCCCAGGATCTGAACGTTTGGTCGATTGTAGACTGCCTTGACCTGAAACCGTATAGGCGATAGGTTGACGAAAGGTTTCAAGTACACCATGCTGAGAACACTTTATATTTGGGCCTCCTTTTGTGAATTCTTCAAAAGATGCTGATCAAATCTTGGAAATGAACTGATGTATGCTCTCTGCAAAGTCATCTTCAGCCGATTTAAATAACTCGGCCGGTAAGCCGTCAGGTCCAGCAGTTATGTTGTTGTTAGTCCTACCGTCTATTTTAAATGGTAGTTTTTTAAACTCCCAGCACTGACTGAGACTCGTGATGACTGTAACGCGCAGGTGGCTTTAGACATGATCGATGAATGGTGCACTAGGAGTGGGCTTTCGGTCAACCCTCTGAAAACTAAGGTTGTCCCCTTTATAAGAAGGAGAGTTGTTACCGGTCAGCCAGTACTAAAAGGCGTCACTATCCAATTCTTTGATGAAACCGAATATCTAGAAGTGATCCTAGATAATAAACTTCTTTGGGCAAAGCATGTCAAGTCGAAAACATTCAATGTGCCTTCAATTTTCTGCCAGTGTAAGGGTGCTTTTGGCAAGACATGGAGCTTATCACTGAAAAAGGTCCTTTGGATCTATACGGCTATGATAAGACCGTTTTTAGCTTTTGCATCGGTTTTTTGGTGGAAGGAACTTTCGCCTAAGTATGTGACTGGCTACTGCACTAAACTTCAATGAACGGCTTGTCTCGGCTGCACGGGAGCTTTTCCGAGTACGCCTGGCTCTGCTCTAGACGCTCTGCTTGATCTACCTCCCCTTGATATTTATATCATGGGCTGTACTATCAAAGCAATCTATCGTCTTAGACGAGGCGGCTTTTGGTATGATCCGCAATGGTGTTTTGATGAACTTGCGCGACACTTAACCTACGACCCTTGTTCCATGGATATGTCGTCTGATGTAATGACACCAGAACTTTGGTGAAAGTCGACTTTATTTGTCTTCAGGACTAACTTCGGCCAGAGTCTGAGTCTGGACAGGTCTGTAGTCCAATCTTCACGGATGGCTCCGAAACCAGTTATGGGTCCGGTGCTGCTGTCTTCGTGAAGGTCAATAACACTAGACTTCACTACTCGTTGGGCAAGTATGCCTTTTTCAAGCAGAGACCTTTGCTATCCTAATGGCCACAAACTATATTGTTAAGAATACGCCGGAGGAGGAACCAGTTCCAAAATAGCATAGTGAGAGAATGCAAGAACTCTCTGAATTCAGCAAGGCTGAACTCTTTGACTCTTGTCTGGTTCCTAGGTCACACTGCGATTTCTGGAAGTGAGATCTCCGATGAGTTTGCTAGTCAAGCCTCAGAGGATGTTTTCTCAGGACCTGAACCTGCGCTGGGTCTTCCCGCCTCCGCGTCAGTAAAACTGTGACTCTATTAGGTGGTTTCTTTCTTCATCTCCACGGATTTTTGTACATGATTCGTGATCTTAACGCTGGCTAGATCCTGCGTGTAAGTCCCAAATTGGATGAAGTACAGTTCAGTTGAAACAACCAAACAGAAGAAGAAAACACACATGACTTGTCTTGACTACAGAAGAAATTCTGAAATCCAAGTGGCAAGCTTAAACTTCCCCATGATACCAGTAACAGAAACACTTCCCAATGAAAATCCATTGCCCCCGCCCCTCCACATTGTTTTGCAAATCCATTCGTAACCACACATCTGCGTGTGTCGAAGGAATTCTTTTCAAAACGAAAACCCACAAAAGCTCACAACAATACACCAACAAAGCCGCGATCAAAACGAAATAGGCCCTTGAGTTGCAATTGTTTTGTGTCACCTACAAAACCACACGCACACAGCGAAACCACTTGAATTAAAACCATGCAGCAATTATTTTTATGGAATTTATTGCCCGTACTTAACCACAATACGGTCGTTCACAAGGATATCGATTAAATGGCCGAAACACACTCCATTCCATGGATAGTGCGCTTGACTCCTTCCACGCGTCAGCCACCCGAACGAAGCCAACGTAACACACAAAACATTCCCTCTTGGTAATGGATTTTTGGGGGGTAAATTAATCAGCATTACCCTCGCTTTAGGACGATTAATTAAGTCGGGCAACTCCGAAAAAGGACATCTCGTAAAAATTATGTTCGCTCCTTGCGCACACACACAGAGAACGAAGGACTTCCCTTTGTTCGGAGGGGGAGGGAAGGAGGCTTTCATTAAAAGTATTTTCACGTCTTCGAGATTGTCTCGGTGTATCCTCGGCGGTAAAATGTAACACAAAAGGACGCAAGGAGATGATCTAATATCCATCTCTTGATTAATCTTGCTTAGTCGTCAATTTATGGGTTGTTAAGGTTTTTTTTTTTGTTTTCCTCCTTTTTTTGCTTTCCTTTGGATTTTTTACATCACATTAAGCAGGTTGACACAGAGGCAGGGGGTTGTCAGAAGAAGGACACCCAACAAAACATAGAAAAAGACCGCCAGACAAAGATAATCGAACTTCAAACCGAAGGATAATAATGAAATTCATGAAACGAATATAAAGACGTCGAAAAGGGGGCCTGTACTCTAGTGGGCCTCACCACAAACAACCCCTAGTGCCGGTGGGGGTTACTGCATGTATCTGTACAAAGCGCGGTGAAAACAACAACGTTCGCAAAGTCGTTTGTTGTATCCTTCGTTTTCTATCTGATGGTTATGTAGTCCTTTTGCACGAGGGACCTCAATCGGTTTATTTATGGCTTTCTGGTGACACAGCACTGGCGATGGCGGTATTATGCAATTGCTTTTGAAGTTAACCCCTCGGTGTGTGTTGACCGCGGGCCTGTATGGCTGTAGATGACTGTGTGTGGTTACAGTATATTGCATGGGGACATGATTAAATTGATAAGTCCTCGGAGGGAGATAATCTCGAGGATTTGTTCGACAATATTTTTCGTTCTGTTTTGCTAGTTCCCGAGGACTGGATGTATTGGCAAAAGGATTTTGTCGATAACGCGCTGATGCAAGTTACACAGGATATGTGAAGTGGGGTGGGGGGCGTGAGTGTTGTTAGGGGGCGTATTAGAAAGATCATGTGGTAAGTTAACAAATTGATGGTGCGGCGCGGTTAATGGATGGATTAGGGGGAGATTGTTGCTTGGAGGTGGAGACTTACACTTGATTTGGCATTTGTGTCCTTTGGTGTTAATTTATGCGAGGCAAAGGACAAGTGGGCGTTTTTGTAGTCAGAATACGATAATTGCAAGTGATTGTGACAGTTGTTACTGTTTAAATGGAGAGTTGGGCTTTTGGTCAAAGACCTTTTTTACGCACATATGTTTTTACAAGAAATTTGGTGTTTCAACTTTGTCGTTTAAAGGCCACCATTTTTCATTTTAGTGTCAGTCCAGAAAATTGTGATTTGTTCCGAAGGAGGACAAGGTAATTTAACAGTTTGAACTTAGGTTGGGTCAGGATCTTTCGACCACGACAGAATTTCACAAGTAAAACATAAACCTCGGTCCCCGATTTTGATCTGGAACCGATCTCGAGGTACAACATGTTCCACATTCGGATCTGGTTTTTATAGCAAAGAAGACGCTCTCGAAACCTGCGCAACCACAGAGCATGACCGACACCAGAGCCATGAGTGGAAACAGAGACTCTGCAACTAAGGCAGGTTCTAGGGTGGGCAGTCGTCAAGCAAAGGAATAGGCAAAGATGCGCAGAGTTTCATGCCGCCAAAGAAGTTTCTTCTTATAAGCAGCTAAAAGGGACGGAAGATGATTAAAGTTTAGAGAAGGAATTTGCAGCCAAAAGGGACAAACCATTGGAGGATGCAAATTCCAATTACATTTTCTTCAAAAGAGAATTTAACTTACGGCCCATGAAGTCATTTTTGCTGGTTTATCAAAGCAACCATTGAGGCATCCCGTCAAAGGACCATTTTAGCCAAGGTATCAAAGTCGGCAAGTACGTTCAAGAGAAACGGTAGTAAGGACTTGCATAAGAAGGTGGTACGTCGGATGGAAGTCTCCGGAGATGGTCTATTAATTCTAGAAACTGGGGGAAGATTACATGCCAATGAAACCGGAAGGATAATTGACGAATAGAAGAGTGCAATGGGCAATAAAATCCTTTGCTGAACACCAGGTATAAATAACATTCGACCAGCGATGCTGCAAGAGTGAGGAGGAACTTTTAATCCGTGGCTTTTTTGTGAATGAAAGACTTTGGTTCTGCTTTTGGATTATGTTTCTTTGATGTCCTAAATTTTTTTCTATTAAGTCGAGAAAATCATATCGTCTAAGTGGCCACCGCCAGAATTGATGACCATTCGGGCTCGATTTATGGCATTTTCCATAGCTCTTGCCAGAACTTCCAGCGATAGGTTCTCGCATTTTTGACGGATATTCTGTTTAAAGGCTTCAAGAGTCTGAGGCTTGTTGACATAAACTCGTGATTTCAAAAAACCCAACAAAAAGAAGTCTAGACCAAGAATTCTCAGATAGTTCCCGAGCTAAAGACTGAATTTAAACTCGTAAGTGGTGAGATAAAGCTTCAAAAATGTATGCCAAAATTCCTTAAAAAAAATTGAACAAAAATTTGCTGTTCTGCAAGAGGAGCCGTAGAAGGAAATTATCCAGGCCGCCAGTTCTGTTTTTTTTTTTTCTTAAAAATCAGTCCAATAGGGAAAAAAATCTCTCACTAGCTGGAATCCACATCTTTAAACACATTCCACAACAAAAAATATGCAAATTGCTTAGTTTCAATCAACTCAATTCCCACCGCTAACCAAGAGTCCTTTCACACCGCCGCCGCCTGATTGATTTAATACCACTTTCCAAGTTATTCCACCCCAAAAATCGACCGCAAAAATGCTTTCATTAAGCTTTAATCTGTATCAATGAAAAACCGATTTGAAGGATACCACAACTCACTCAAATCCCCATCAAACAAATTCCTGAAAATCCCATTGCCAATCAAAAAAACCCCCCACCCCATCCGAGGAGTGAGTAAAATAATTGACTTCCTTTCAATTCCCGATGCGAGTCCCGTCGCCCCCATAATAACTCAAATCATCAAAAGCAAATTTCCCTTTCGAAGGATAATCAGAAAATCACAATTTCGCACTTTCCACTATTCCGCATAAAATGAATATTTTCACCGAGCAGAGGAAAGAGGAAAAGAGAGAGAGAAAAGAAAAAGAAGACGAAAAAAACCAACTCAATTCGCACTTTACCCTCGCTCGCAGCAATTGTGTCCTGAATTTACAATTCAAATGCGACAACCAGGGACACACACACACACATACACATGTGTATGACTATGTAGTACACACGCCCCTGCATGGCAGGAATGAATAAAAATCCACACACCAAATCCATTTGTCGGCCCTGCAATCATTTCAACTTGATCCATCCCAACCCAGCGAGTACCCTGCACACACCGGCCCGACAGATTCCCCCTTGACAATTGATGAATCCTGGAAACTATATTAGCATTTGTGTTCAGCAGTCCCCTCTGCCCTTGCCTACTATAACAATATCCGATGATCCTTATGCCACATATCCACATCCTGCCTCTCCAGTGTCAGTGCGCCAGCGACAAAGGGGGAGGAATCTGAAATTTTTGCATTTGTATGCCGAAACTGTAGCTGGCTCTCTAGTCAATATCCGTTAGGGGATTATCTCCCTGTTTTCGGTGACTATCCTTCCTTCGTTTTGGGTTTATGTGTATTTTATTTAACCACCCTTGTGTGTCCTCCACCTGTTCCTTGTCCTCCGAAACACTCACCGCTGGCCCGTCGAACCGTCCCGTAAACAGAGAGGCCAAATGCTTGTAGCTTGTGTGTGATCCTTTTTATATTTTGAATGAGGGCATGTTCACCGAACAGCGCGATGAATAAGGATTCCGGTTTGCTCTTTGGGTTTTTTTTTCGTTCGACGGTTCGTCCTTTCTTTGTCGTTTTTGGATTAAATTTCGTTTTTCATTCTTTTTTGTTGGGGGGGGGGGGGAGTTTGCTTGTTCGACGACATGGAACGTCGATGATTTTCATGTTCATAACGATGATTGACACAGCTGCCCTTTTACAAGGAGAAAGGGGCGCCCGGCCGCTGTAGCGGGTGCAGTCCGCATGAATTGTTGCAAAAAAAAAAAAACAAGGACTTGCGGCACCGTACTACCATGTGAATATTTGTATTCAATTGGACAATGGAGGTATAATGAAATTTTTGGGGTCAGAAAAAAACCCACACATGTCCTGTTATCCCATCAAAACGGAAGGATAATTCAATTTATTTTTTTTTCGGTTCGGGATGGTTATAATAATCAGGGGACTACAACGTCTGGAACATATGCAAAAACCGTCGCAATTAAATAAAATTTTCACGAAAAGGACCTTTTTGCCGATGGACAATCATCATCGGTTGATTCCATCTTCGTGGACGATATACCCTGCACGCTGTTCGCTGTATACTGTGCTGTGCGCCCTCTTTCATTCGTTTTTATTGTCAATTATGTTTCGTCCTTGCGTTTTCTTTATGACAGGGACTAAGTGTGCTTGGGCTTGTGCTTGACCTCTCTTAGGTTAATTTATGTCCTCTTTTGCTGTATCCAGGGTTATGTTGTGACTCTGGATGGATGATTAAATTTAATTTAGATCATCCCTAGATTGTTTGCCAGTGGCTTGGTGGGGGGACAAATGAGGTCAATTTAAAATGTCCTCACAGAGGGGAGGGCGGAGGGTGGAAGGATGGGATGGTCTCTTAATTTGTATGGGTAATTAAATTGGCTAGGATAACTCAGTTTGACGATGGAGTGTGGGTTAAATGGTTTTCAAATTGTTTGCAAGGAGATTGTCGCCAGTGTGGGGGGGGGGGGGGGGGGCGGTGCTTTGGCATTGGTTGGCAATCTTTTATTCAAAAGGGACTTCAAAGTATGTATTTCTGTGCATATGTATGCTGCGAAATGCCTGGGGTGGAAGTTGCAAGTCTTTGACTGGCCTAAGGGTGGAGTTTCATTGATTATGCTTTGAAATTTTAATTGCGTTAACCGTGATTAAGCGCGACCCTTGTCAGCGCAAAGTTTTCTTAAGAAGGAGAGACTTTGTTCGCTTTAATCTTTTAAAGGCCTTCGAATTCCGCCGCTCGTCACCAGATTGTTGGCTAATTAGTACTAATGAGCCGACATGTCCATCACTTCTATTTGCCACTGGATGTATGTTTGTGGATTTTCATTAAAAAAAATTTGCAAAGACAATCTTTTGAAAGAGTCAATGAGTTTAGAAACCTTTTCGATTAAAAGGGTTATACAATGTCTATCCACATCTAAGCTGCAATTAAGTCTTCGCAGAATGTCAAGGATGCAGACGTTGATGTAAAGAAAATTAAAGGAGATCTTTAAGTCTTTCTGGTCAGATCGCAACGCGGTTTCCTTCAGTGCGCAATCGATATAAGAATACAAAAATTCTTTACTAGTTCTTGGCGTCAAAAAGGCTGCTTAAAAACCACAAACTAAGAACTTGATGTACAAAGTTTGTGTCTTTTCCGGGGATTATCCAAGGAAGCATTGCGTTATCATATAAATTTACGTCCATGAAGGTGGCTTTTTGCATTTTTCCCGACTTTTGTAAAAGTCGAATCGGCACTTCAATGCAAGCACCCATCACATCAACATTGAACATCTGCCACCTGATGCAGGAAGGGGCATGACAATCGCAATGGAAGTATCCTTGCCTTTACTATAAGCATTGCCGACGTTTCACTTAAGCTTTAGCAAAAGTGTAATGGCCCGTCAAAATGCCAATAAGGTCTCTGCAATCTTTTCTCCTGAGAGACAACAAGAATGCCGAGAATGTCTTACAGATGCGTGGGAGGACTCGGTTGGTCTGCTTTTAGAATAGAGAGCCAAGCGCCACACCCCACACCCCACACAATAATGTTCATATAAAACCCGCCTATCTTAACCTATGTCGCAGAAAGATTCAAAGCAGGCTCAGGTCTTGAGAAATCCTAATCTGTGCCTTGTCTAGATCTCATTCTGCCTGATCTCAGTTTGATTTAAGACCCAAACAAATGTTGAAACTTGCGACAAAATCGAAAGAATTTTGGCATTCTCGAACTATGTTGGAAGTGGTGACGGGTTAAACAAAGGTCTTAGGCATAACTTGGCTACCGCTACAGTTGATACTTATACCCTCCCACCTGTTCGCTGTAATATATGCAGTTCATGGGCATTAGAATAGGGAAGGTGTCTGCTCAGAAGACGGATAAATATTTGCCAAACAAATAGTGAAGTCTTATGTTGTGGTTTTCCACGAAAACACAAACACAAGATCCTTGAAATTGGAATACAATCCATTCCTCATTCAGACTCTGGCCGAAGCCAGTCCTTAAAGCAAGGAAAGTCGGTTCTGAATTTGCATATCCACTGAAAATTAAATGTCAGTACATCAGAGATCTATCATCTAAGACAGTAGATTGATTTAATACTGCTGTTCATGATATACATACATGTTGGATCCACAGCCCAACCATTATGGCAACACCATGGCATCGCTGTAAATTTGGCAGCACCAACGCACGCATGTCAAACGCATATAAAGGAGCACGCAGTTATGCTCTCCCTCTTTTCATTTTTGGTTTCGAACAGCATCATCATTGTCGCACATCCTCACAATTGCCGTCAGCATTATCCTCGTCGCCATCCTCACCGTCGCCGTCATCATCATCGTCGCTATTGACCCAATGTACGATAATATTCAATTCCAATTTAAATCTTCAGTGTAAGATAAAATAAAACTATTGAATAAACAGTTTGTCTCACATACATATTTATGTCAGTGTTAAGGGAAGGTAGATTCAGCACCCCAGCTAGAGCAAAGTTAGGCGAAAAGCTTCTGTACAGTCGAGACAGTTCTTTCTTTAGAAATTAGGCCCAAGAGGCAGTCACGTTCTTGCGAAAAAGTCCCTTCCGTCATCCTAAACAGTGTCTCATCGCATCAGTATTGATTCAAAGTAACTTTTCCAGTGTCAAGCTCAATATCCTACCAAAAACCCGCTTATACTACCAGTGCTTTTCGTCTCGTCTCGACTCGACTCAACTCGACATGTTTAAATCAAAAAATTTTCTATCCAGCATTACTCCTAAATGTTTGGCTTCATTTGAAAACCGGATAGTAAAATCTTTCAGTTAAACCGGTCATTATCCTTCTTCTCGAAAAAGGAAGAACCACAGTTTTGACGGGATCGACCCATTTATTGATCATACCTAGAGCAATTTGCGCGTTAGCACAGAGTTTCTCTATGTAGGGCCCACCAAAGAGTACAACAACGGCATCCGCGTATACCTGAGTATGAAAGTTAGAACAGTTAAATACGTTCAGCAAAGAATCAACCGTCATTTACAATAGCAGGGAAACAAAACACCTTGTGGACAGCCCTTATTACCGGCATTCATCGTCAAACCAGGGATTATGTGGTAGCGGTTGAATGGAATGTGATAGGGCGCTTGAAGTATAAGCATTCATATTTTGCCCCAAACAAGGCAGTGATTCGAGTCGATGTTGGCAGGTCGGAAGGTTTAGACATCCAATCGCAAGGCGATCAAGATGATTTTACGTTTCATGATCTGAAGACCGCTTTGTTAAGTTAAGTCACCTCATTCACGACAAATTATGCTCTCGGTTTGTATATCCTTAGCAAGAGCTGGTGCCACAAAAAATAGTGCTGAGATAGCCAGACCCCCATTAAGTCTCTTGAATCCGTCTCTGTAACATCAAAAATTGTTCTAGATTGCCACTCGTAGAGTTGGCAGACCAATTTAATATACTCCTCTACTGGGTACGCTTAGACGTCCTAGGGAACTGCAAGGCCGGTGAACTTGCCAAGACTGACAATACAATACAGATTCTTCCTGAAAAATACAACCTCGGAGTGCCACGGAGTGCTACATGCAAACTGAAATTAAAGGCAGACGCAATCATCAAAGCAAATCTAAGGTCAAATGGCACCATGTGCCAAAATAGCAGTCAAATCTCGCCTTCAATAGATCATAAGTGCTCCAAGAGATGAATTTTGCTAAGCATATGGCATCTCGGAGCTACTATAAGTGTTATCAAAGGACACTGTTTCATAGGCAGACATGCCATTCGCCTGTAAAAGATTTCAAAAGCTGCAGAAGTTGAAGGGACCTGTCCGGCGCTCTCTAGCAAAAGACGGACCTATCTCGGTGCCTTCTTGTATACCAATCTTGACGCCCTCTCACAACTAAAGGGTTTTGCAATAGGGATGCTACAAAAGTAGAGCGACAGGGACAGCAAACGACGCCATATTTTTCTTGCGGTTTTTTGACATTTCTCTTCAGTAAGGTTTGCCATTTCATGATGGAAAGATGTACGAGCCAACAACGAGTCGAAATTATTAAAATTTACTACCGAAATTCGGAGTCAGTGGCCTCAACGTTAAGAGCGCTACGTCCAATTTATGGTCGTCATAATCGTCCTAGCAGATCAACAATTGAGCGTCTAGTGGAAAAATTTGCTTCCACAGGCACAGTACAAAATGTTTCCGTGCCATTGAGACAAAGAAGTGCCCGTAGTGTCGAGAATATTGCTGCCGCTGAGGCTTCAGTTGCAGAAAGCCCAAATGTGTCTCTCACACGTCGTTCTCAAGCGTTGGGCATCTCTGTGACGTCGTTGTGGCGAATTTTGCGAAAAGATCTTGGCCTACATCCTTACAAGATTAAATTGACGCAAGAACTGAAGCCGCTTGACCACCAGAAGCGTCGTATGTTCGTGAATTGGGCTGAGCAACAACTTGAAAATGATTCGGATTTTCATCGAAAAATCATCTTCAGCGATGAGGCTCATTTCTGGCTGGATGGCTTCGTCAATAAACAAAATATGCGGTATTGGTCAGGCAGCAATCCACACGTACTCCATGAGTCATCATTGCATCCGAAAAAATTACGGTTTGGTGTGGTTTATGGGCCGGCGGCGTCATTGGGCCGTACTTCTTCCGTGATGATCAAGCCCGGCACGTTACTGTGAATGGGGATCGCTACCGTTCAATGATAACCGAATATTTTTGGCCCCAATTGGATGATATGGACTTGGAGGACATGTGGTTCCAACAGGACGGCGCCACAAGCCACACAGCGAATGTCACAATTAATTTATTGGAAACCAAGTTTGGAGAACGTGTTATCTCACGAAATGGTCCAGTCTCTTGGCCGCCTCGGTCGTGCGATTTGACGCCGTTAGACTATTTCCTGTGGGGCTACGTCAAGTCTATGGTCTATGCCAACAAGCCAGCGACGATTGACGAACTTCGTACGAATATCGAACGTGAAATTGCAGCAGTATCGGCCGATTTGTGCTTGAAAACCGTCGAAAATTGGGTTCAGCAACTGGACTTCTGCAAGCGTGCCCGTGGTGGCCATGCAAAAGAAATCGAGTTCCATACATAATGGCATCGAACGTACTTTCACAGGAATAAAGAATTTCATTGATTTCAATGAATATATGCTTCCACTGATTCCACGATTAGGAAGGAGAATTCATCCTAGATCCTGAGGCATTAGAATGGACCTACTACTGGTCTAAGTGCGTTCGCTATGACTCGACAGCCTCTCTAGCCCAACCTTACCAAGTGTTCGGCCGCAAATGCTATGCACTAACCACTACGCGACCACTACTTTAACGCCAGTGGTTTGCAAAATCGACGAACATAAAGTGAATGGCAATCAATACTCGACAACTTGCTTACTGATGATCTGAGGGGTGTTGATACAGTCACTCTAGAAGGAGGCAGAATGCTTCTTCTGCATCGAGCTGCATCAGTTATTTGATCCAAAATCGTGTTAAGGATCTCGAAAATGACAATGATTGCGGCCTCCCAAACTCACTCTACCAATGAATGCAGATGCTGCTTCAAAGTACTTGACTTCTGTGTCGAAACGTAGTAAATGATTGAATTGACTTGCTCTGTTCATATTCTGTTTTGATTCCATCGAATTTTGGTAGCCAGTTTGTCGAACCTTTGGACTGTATTCTTCTTCCCCATCTCATCGCCTTTCACTTTTTTAACGCTCGTCAGGGTAAAATTACACAAAAATTCTTGATGTTCATCGGATAGTTATTGATCAGATTGTTGTCTTGTGTTCAAGTGGCACCAAGCCAGCCTTCTTATCTCTCGATATGCAAACGAAATCCGATATCTGGATGCGAAAGGACGCAAAAATACCCAAATTCCCGTGTAATAGATACTCTAAATCTACGCCCTTGTCAAGAGGCTCTCAAATATCCAATAACACCGATAATCCCTTTGTCGAAAAAAAAAAGAAAATTTCGCTCTCGTTTCGTCCGATCGAATTTGTATCAAATTCCTTCCCTCCCCCCGCTCTCTCCCTCTCGTTCTTTCTTTAGCCAAAAAGCAGGGCCCCTGTTAAACGCTTTACCGGATACGGCATGTGGGAGGACGGATATGTCTATTGCACTCGTAAAACTTCCGCTTTTATGGGGTACATAAAATGTTTTGTCGTCCTCGGTCCTCGGTCTCCGACCCACCCTCTGCGTCTGTTTATCTGTCAGTCCGCTGCGTCCGCTTCCACCCGATTCCTAATGTGTGATGTGGCATTTTGCACGCTTTATTTATTGTTATTGATTTTTAGTTTTCTGTTATATTTTTTTTTTTTTTGCTTCTCCGTTGCCTTCCTCCATTTTTTGCCGCTTTGGCACGCCGTAATGGGGTGAATATGTTCATGTTAATTTTGTTTTTTCACCCCCGGAGCGTCAGGGAGCAGAGTGGGCTGGTGGTGGTTGGCTGGCTGCTTGATGATTGTGTGCATGTCAATGGATTCGTTTATGTAAGACGGTTTTTATGGATTTAATATATCAAGTTGTTATCGCAGTATCTAGCGGAGGGATGATTCCGGGGCGCACCGAGCGAGGGTGGATAATAAAAATTCCATCAATTTGTTGATTTTGACATGCGATGTGTTGTTTGCTCGGTGCTCGAGGGTGGGCGCACGAGTAATAGCCCATTCAAATGATGATGAAACAAATTACAAAAAATTAGTTATTTGAGGCGGCTTTGAAGCTGAAATTGATTCTAGGCAAACATGCAACCAGGTGTTTTTTGTATTTTGCACCTGGATGGTCGACAGGCAGGCAGTCGAAGTATATTGATTGGAATTTTCATGTTTTCCTGTTCCACGCGAGAGGGTTTTATTGGAAAAAAAATGTTTGAAGGGTGCTTGGATCAATTGATTTTGATGGTCGAATTGTGGAAATTTAAACTCAAAATGTGGCGATTATAGGGAATTTTTTCAATAATTTATGGCTTAGATAGGTTCCTGGAACTGGGGAGGGGGAATTTAAAGCTTTGGTGGTTGATGATAGGCTACCTAGGGCAGTAATTGGGCAGATAGCTTCTGAGTATCCCATGTATAACGTAAAATGGACTATTAGTGCAATAACCAAGTTCGTAGTCAAGTACTTCATGCACGAGGGAGGCCATGATGCAGTGGTCAGCATCATCGCTTGTCACGCTGAATTTCCGAGTTCAACTCCTGATGTCGGAAAACATTTATTTCTTAAAAATAAATAAAAATCGATCACGACCACGAAAAGCTGATGTCGACTCTACTGCGAAGGCCAAACACTGGCAGTAGGGTGTCATGGCTTGAAAAGTTGATTGAGCTGACCATGATAATGACATCAGAAGATTCGAAAAAATTCCTGTGAATTATAGCAATGACAAACACTACAAATGTCCCTATATAGCCTGGACACCACCCTCGGATGCAATTGAAACCTGATACTTTCTAAGTTTCGAACCACTTCACCTCGCTCGCGCTGTATAAATAACATCATAAGGGTATTCATAACCCCTTGAAGCGCGTGTGGATTATAAAAAAAAACATATGTAGATATGTATGCATATATTTGACATATAAATATCAGAGCGATGCTCTACGCAAGGTGCGAAGAAACTCAAAACGCCAGATTCTCACAACCTCAGTAAGAATTCATACGATGTAGGCTGGAACTTTTGGAGCTAAGAGAAGTGGGGTAGTTGGGAGCGGGAGAAAACCAATCCAACGGAATGCTTATTTCATCCAGAAATCGATAAAAATCTAAAGTGGGACTGTACCCTTCACCAACAGCACGAAGAAGCATTATTTCCTGGCATTGACAGGATTTCGACGACCAGATTCCGGAATAAAGTAAGACGAGTCACTATTAAACAATGTTACTCCCAAAAGGAGCTCTCTGTTACTCCCAAAGTGCCACTCTGTTGGGTCCCTGGACATGAGGGAAACGAGAATACTGACAAACTGGTGAGAAACGGCTCGGCAGCAAGCCCGGAACAAGCCGAAACTTCGGTAAACATCCCGCCTTGCACACTTAAGCTCGAAGTTGGGAAAAGAGCCTTAAGGGAGGCTAATAACAGATGGACCTCTCTAAACACTTGTGCAACCACAAGGAAGATATGGCCTATGTTCGATAGAGCTAGAACCGATAGACTTTCTGCAGATCGACAGAAGATCCCTATCTTTCCTTATAGGAGTGATCACAGGGTATAATACGCTGCGGTACCATATGAAAAACCTTTGAATTTCAGAAGAAGACCTTTGTAGGGGGTGTGGCGATGAGGAGTTCCACGAGGATATAACTCACTTCTTTTGCTATTGTCCTAGTCTCTACCGTATAAGAAACAAGTTCCTCGGACGACACTTTTTCGAGGACATTGAAGAACCAAATAATGAGATTCATCTAATCCACAGGGTGGTTAATATCAGAGACGCAGCAAATTGGTCATGTCCAACTGATATCCATTAGATCAGACCTGTCAACTTGTAAGTACCCAGTACCTTATATTGTACTTGTACCTTAAAAAAAAGAAGTGCAATGTACTTGGTACTTGAAAATCACCAAGTACAACTACTTTTTCAAGTACTTTCTTCTAAGTATTGCAGTACCCAGTACTCAAGTACCAAGTACATTGTACTTCTTTTTTTTAAAGTACAAGTACAATATAAGGTACTGGGTACTTACTCAGTACTGCAGTATAAATGAACTTCAGTACTTCACAACTTTGCTTTAGATATATGTATGTATGCAACTGCAACTATTCTCTCCCTTCCCCCAAAGGGTATCACAATACATAGGTCTGAATTGACTTAAGTGTGACGATATGATTTCTTTCTTTCGCCTGTCCACTTATCTAACCTAACCTAGCCGCCTTTTAGGAAGGGGACTCTTAGACGTCCGGAATGGATGAGGAACCAATATGGAAATGACATGAGATCACCACCTTGTGATAGCATTTCGTGCAACTGCTTACTAAAAAAAATAAGGGATTAAAAGGAATGGAAACAGTCAGGGGCTAAATGATCACTATCTGACGCTGAAAGAATTCGAAGTCGATCACCCCTCAATGATCCCTCCATCTACTGATCGGATTCGGTTACTAAGTCTTTCTAATCAAACTGCCTTCTAATAGCTTTAGAAAGAATCCCTTCAATTTGTAAGCCTTTCAAGTTCCCAACCAAAGAGAAAGTCAGGAAACCTGTAAAATTGATCAAACAAACCCTAGTTACAACCCTCCTTAAGCTTCATCCCCCTATCGTATTTGTAACAAATTTATCTAATCGAAACCGTTGTGTAACTTAATTGTTTCAATTCTCTCCAACACGTGCAGAGATCTCAATCAGGTTATTCAGGTTGATCCCCTTTAAATTATTCGACATACGAAAACCTTCCAGTCACCCTCGTGATGTAACGACACCCTTTTCGGTTGAGTTTAATCACAAATGTCATTATTTCGCACATAATTCCGTCATTATGCAAAACAATCAGACGTAATTATCCATCCCTCCAGCACGACTGACCGCACTTTCCAAAAAAAAATGCTTAAAATCCCCATCTCTCTGTGTGCGCACTTCATCCTGGTTATTATAATTACATACTCCCAAGGGATGCCAAAGTCAGACAAATTCACCCGACCACACACCGACCGACCGGACAAACAACATTCAACATTCAGCGGGTATTCAGCTAAAAATAAAAGCAACCCCTCATTTGATTAAGTATTCAGAGTGCTCACAATCCTGTGCAGACAGCACTGACATTGCACTGGGGCACCGTTGTGTTCAATGTTCAATATTTCGCTGCGTTACTACAGGTCGTGCTGTATGCGACCGCCCCACGGCTACCATTCAATATTAGTAAGGAATGCAAATGAGTTAACCAAAACGAGATTATAGTCATGTCAACTGTTTTCAGGTCTGGTGGTGATGGTGAAGGATCGACCTCCGACTGTGGGTGGGTGAACGGCACGGCGCCATGTTATGCCATGTTGAAATCATTAAAGGACATGCACATTGCATGTCGTACGTAGTCATATGTACTCATACTTCTATATCCTTGAGTGAATGTTGTCCTGTTGGAGGTGCGGTATTTACATTCTGAATCGTTTTTACTCTTTTCGAGTCGATGGAATTTTATTAAATTTCCACAGTTTGCATTTAATTTTATGGTGCTGATAATTTTAACACAAAGGAAATAAAAATTAAATGGAGAATGGAGAATGAAAAAGGACAAATTGCGATTTTTAGCGACAGGAGTTGATGGGATAAATATTTTACGTAAAACTGACAGTGGCAGCAGTCCACAGATTGAAGAGAAATTTTGAAATTGTTTTAGTTGAGGGATCGTTTCTGATTATACAGAGTACGAGGGACTAAGTGTTATCAATTTTGTTCTACACAAAACTCCGAACCAGAGCATGACAGTGGTCACATTTTTGCATTACCATCAGGTGATTGCAAGTTTTACTTGTCATTGTAAGTATTGTATAGGCTTAGTTGGGATAGACAAGCCCTATATGAGCAGGAATGAACGCCTGCGCAAAAAGGTCGTCTGCAAAAGGTTTTTCCAAATGTTATCGGTCTAGGCGAGGAAATAGACAATAGGCAATGAAAAAACAGATTAACTAGCCATCCGCATCAATCTTCATGATGCCAAAACCATTCTGTGGTTTACCATTCGGCAATGCAAAGTGGTCTATTATACTGAAGGTAACAGACAAGCCAAAGTGTTCATGCCAAACACCTCCCATATCAGAACGAAACAACTTCTAGGACTAACCAGGAGTCAAGTTTGAATGGTCACAGGTTTCCTAACGGGACACTGTTGAGTCAAAAAACACCTGATGACTATGGGAATAGTACAAGACAACACATGTGCAACGAAGACGAAAAATCAGCAGAACACATTTTGCATCACTGTAACAGTTTAATCAGAACACGTCATCGTCATTTAGGCAAGTCCCACCTCGAAATGGAGGATATATCTGCCAGCTCACCCAAAGACCCCTCTGCATTCATCTCGAAATTAGGCATCATGAGCGAGGTCTATTTTGAGGAAATAATAATAGGCCCAGCAGCAGTGATAAGGTGACACGGTCCCACCTCTAAAATCTACAATATAGGCCAGGACATTAAATAATCTGCTTCCTTTAGACCTTTATATTCAGGGCTCTACAGCAAAGAGTAAGACAATTGAACACGCATGGAAACTGAACAAGTATTTGAGCCCCTTTTCTCAAGCATTAAAACAGAGCAGCTTGATCAGCATCCCGTGGCAGTAACGTTTTTCAGGTGGAGGTTACCAGCAGTGACAACAGTCGCCCAAATAACCTCAATCCCAATACTATTAATATTGAGAGCCAGGCGACTATAAAATCGATATCTGATACACAAATGACATCGGAGCTTGTGCAATGCTGCCGCCAAGAGCTGGATGTTTTGGACACGAAACACAATGTCAAACTCTGCTGGGTCCCTGGAAGGAAAAGCTGACAAACTGTCAATGAAGGCATCTGTGTGCGAAACATTGTGAAAGCTCTGGTCAAATAACGGCAGAGCGAGGATTAACCCTGTCTTTTTGGGTAGGCATTCACTATACAGTGACGAGGAAGCTCATAAGGACACAACCTATTTTCGATGTCAGTGCCTTGACATTTGTTATACAAAAATCAAAATCCCTAGCAAATATTTCTTTGACAACATTGAAGAGATGAAACATAAATCGCCGTCAAAAATAAAAAGGATTTCCAAGGAACGCCGGATGGAGTTAGAAGCAAGGAACAAATTCAGACGAAGGAGGTATGTGTATACCTCCATATAAGCAAGTGAGATGGAAAGGATCTGATATACTCTTCATCAACCCACAAACTTTATCCAGGCAAGGACATTTTTCCCGTGAACGTGAACTAACGTACCGGGCAAATCTAACGATAATGCCGAACAAAGAGTTACTTGCCGAAAGGAGGGCTAAGCTTTCGTCCTGCTTGAGTCACTTTTATTATTAAAGGCTAACTCTCACCATTTTCAATCAAGCAGGACTCCAACATTGAACATCTAGTACAAACATGACGCGATCGCAGACGATAGAAGGCTTGCTCTAGATAAGTGGAAGCAGCATGCCTAGGATCGAAGAGGATGGAAGGCTACAGCACATTGAAAAATGTAAGAAAGGACCCTGAGATAGAGAGGCCTTTGTGCCACAACAAAAAAAAAAGAACCTTCCGGCAAGCGCCGCAAGAGATAGGTGGATTTCTTATGTCATCTATTCTGATGGTAGAAACAAAATGGCGGACAAAAATTTCCACTTTAAAAACGAATTTGTACTAATTACCTCAAGATTTATAAGGATTTTCAATTTAAACGAAATCCGATCAATTTTGAAGAATTTCAAGATGGCGGATCCAAGATGGCGCCCAAATTGGTAGCAGGCGGATTCTGTTCACTGTTATCTACTATAGTACTAAAAAATCAAAACCGGAAGTTGGGATTTATTTGAGTTGTAAATTGTACCGTTTGAGACATAAAAAGGGGCGTAACCCGCCCCCCTCTGGACCGATTATGCCCATCTACGAACTTAGCCGAGGTATTCGGCATACGAACGTGTATACCAAATTTTATTCAAATCGGTTCATAATTGCGGCCTCAATCGTGTCCACAAGAATCCGTTATATTGCATATATATATATATATATAAAATTTTTAACGGAGTATGAGGTATTTTTTGAAAGTCGCGTCATGAGGACCTCTGCAATAGGTGGTATTTCTATGAAATCCACCTAAAACCCAACGCCTAGCAGACAGAAAATAACCAAATCAGCACCGTTGAAAGAAATCAATATTTAGGCTGCCTGTGCCTAGGGCAAAAGTTTCTTGCCAGGCTGCCCTTGCCGCTGGTTTACTGGTTGCAGCTCCAATCTAAATTGACATACAAATGCAAAGCCTCTGCCATTCAAACAGCTTTGAACCAAAATACTTTCAATAAGATCACTTGTCCCTGCTTGAACATTGAAGCACGATCCTAGATCCTATCAGTAGCATAGAGCTAGACGACATGCCACCCAAATACAATAGTGCATTTGTTTCGCACGCTGGGGTCCAACTATTGAAATCGCTCCACTATAGAATGCTTTGGTTAAACCTCTTATACCTCTCTTCCGATCGTTTCGTTCGGCGATGCCTGACAAAAAGAGGCGAACAACTATGTAGATGGGACCTGATTACCGTGACACTACTGTATCCCCTCAACAGAACTGTGGACGGATCTTAAGAAGTACAGTGCAGAGAAGTTTCATAGAAGTGTTTGTTGTTCCTTCTCATTCATGCAACTGCGACAGAAGTCATTGGCCGGAATTCTAATTGGAAACGCCCTGTTAGCACATGGAGTAGAATTCCAATATGTGTTCTGTTCAACTTTTTGTCTTGCGTCGACTTAGTTGAGTTCAAGGTCCAACTCTGGCCCTATTCTGAGTACCGGGACACATGGATATCATCGGAAACAAACAAGCAGATACTTTAATTTCTTTCTACATTCTCTCTTCAACATTTCGTCTCCAAGACAACTTTGAGTCTAAAATTGTTCCGAAGTAATTTGCCTCCATCGAGAGATTTATTGTGGTTCCTTCAAGCTGTGGTAAGGGAAAGTTCGGCATTTTGCTCTTACTGGTGAATAAAACCAGCAGAGAGGTTTGCCCATTCCAGCAGCTCTTCCAGTGGTTACTTTGTCATGACTCAAGTCTCTTATCATCATTCTAATACCAACCTCTGTTAAACCACATCTTGGCAACCACCGAAGTCCTCCCCTACACACATATCCGCCCGAACTCGACTTCACCATTCCCCTAATTAAGCAGTAGCCCATTAAAATGTTCCTTTCTTTATAGCCATCACCCATTTGGGGATGACATTAATGTGCCTCTGTTGGGACAGAAGTGCTCATCCCATGAGAAGGTTCATAATTTAAGTGGTGACCCTAAATGCCATTAAAATGTATTTGAATAACCCTACAGGATAAATTATTGCATCTTCAAAGGGGTCCACACTACAGGGTACACAAAAACAACACTCAGACACAATGGCGCCCAAGTATCTGGTCCACTTGTATCACAACAACGTTCACAAAACCACCCCATCCCTCGCAGTGTGTAAATAATGACATCCAATTCAAATTAAATTATAATTGCATAAGCAAATGATGAGAACAAATTTCACAGAACTCCATTCCATTTCCATTCCAAACATTCAAGTTAATTTGTTGTAGAATTGTGCGCCTCCCCTCAGACAATTGTGGTTTGTTTCTAGATTTACTGAGAGGATTGCAATTCAACCCCAGTCCCGGGTCCTAGTTACTCCGGAATGTTTTGTCAGTTCGCACACACAAAACCAAGGGATGACAGCCGACACAACAATGGCCAAAGGAATTAATGTGAATTTATTATTTTCATAATATTTCAAGTACAGTTACTAAAGCAAACAATGCACAGCAGAGCACACCCACACGCACTCAGGTGTGTATAATGCTGTATGGAAGTTGTGTGGCCCCCGAGGGCGATGTGCAGAAAACAACATTTAAATGCTCACCTTTTACAAAGTCCACTTTATTGCGCACAAAGATAAACGGAACCTGTGTTCGTCGTGCTGGCAAGCACACACACGGTGGGGTGTTTTTACGGGGGTGGGGGTGAAATGGAACAGAATGTATACAGTAGCAAAGAAAAAAAAGAGGTAAAATTGTTTTATCCACATCCTGTAAAATTCCCTTAGGGAGAAAAGATAAAAAAAAAACGTGTTTCACTTGCACAATGCATGTTTGTCGCATTCTTTTTCATATAATCTCATTTAGTGTTCACAGCAAATAGTCCTTGCGACTGGTGGATCCTTCGGATGCCACACGAAGAGGGTGAGACCGAAAAGAGTGAGCAAAAAAGAAAGTTGCCTTGTGCTGTGTCATTGTCGGGCATTAGGGTTGCCATGGCAACTAAATAAAAATAATTTCTGACGTGTGATTGCAGCGGGGCAGTGCTGTCTGGTGTCAGACTTCTAGTACGTCTTCGAATCGTCGAATAGCCTTTAACTATGTTCAAAATGATTTCTAATACCTGAAGGCCTCAGCTTCCATATCACCAGTTAATAAGCGATTTTCCAGTAGAAAACTTCGACCCTTGGTGTTATAGAGAAGCAACAGTACATTGTTGTTGATAGACGAATCGAAAATTAAATTTCACTTAAAATTTACATAACAGCAGTCTCAGCAGCAAGTATGGAGTAGGCCCATCCATCCAAAACCGAGTTTGTGCTTTTCACTAGAAGAAGATCGATTCCACACTTCAAGAATTCATGTATGGACGGAATCGATCCGACACTTGGAAGGATAGCAAAATACCTCGGCGTAATCTTAGACTCAAAACTGAGCTGGAAAGCCAATGCCGAGAACCGCATTAAAAAGGCTCACATTGCCTTTTACGCAAGTAAAAGGATGTTCGATAACGCATGGAACTTTAACCCGAAAGTGCTACACTGGCTGCACACTGCTGTGGTACGACCCATCCAAACATACGGCTCGACTGTCTTACAAGTGTAACCAAGATTCAAAGAGCAGGCGGCATAGGGATAACAGGATCGGTAAGACCAACACCTACAGTGGCAATGCTGAACCTACTTCAGGTGGACATCCACTGTCGTGGGAGGGCGGCAAAAACGGCACTCAGACTAAGGAAAACAGGTCTCCGGACAAATATCGCCTATGGTCACGCCTCCTTTCTAACCCGATGGAATACCACGAAGGAGAACATAGACACCGACTATATCATTCCAATCTCAGACTTCGAAAGGGGACTTGATATAAAAATACCAAGAAGAGAGGACTGGGATGATGGCACAGTATGCACTGAAGAAGAGCTAGCCTTCTACACCGACGGATCCAAAATGGACGCTGGTACTGATGCCGGTATCTTCTGTGAATCTAGAGAGATAAACCAATCCTTTAAAATTCGGGACGGATGCAGCGTTTTTCAAGCCGAGATAACTGCCATTTTACAGGCTGCGAAGCTAATGAAAAATGACAACATTGTCAGAGCAAACATTACTATCTATGTTGACAGCCAGGAGGCTATTAAGTGTCTGCAGTCAGCATCGACAAAATCGAAACTCGTAAAGGTCTGCAGACAAAACCTCAACGATATATCAACGACCAACAAGGTGACCCTATGCTGGGTACCGGGCCACAGTGATATATCAGGTAATGAGAGGGCGGATGAACTTGCTATGGGGGGTGCAGAACTAGATCCTGCATATACCCTTCTATCCCTCTCTGGGTGGTTTCCGGATTAGCTAACCCTATCCCTTGGTGTGACTCTCATGAGTATACTTTTTATGGGTCTAAGTAAGTTTTTAAGACATCCACTAAACCAACCAACCTACCATGGAGTAGACATCAAGCCCTAAGTAACACAAGTCAAGCATACAACAAACAGATGTGACAGTAAAACCATCTGCAACATCTTCTCCTAGCTAACAGGTGGAGGTAGCTCCAAATACTCATGGTTAAGGTTCAGGACGGTTCCGTTCTTATCGGAAGTAAAGATCATCTCAGGAGATGTAGATAGCATTTCACAAAAGTTCGAAACCGTGATCTTGTCAAACTAGAATGAATCCGTCGATGGAATAAGTTCCGAATCTCCCAGCAGAACAGAAATCGCAACAGTAGTCAGAACCCTAAGGAAAAGCAAAGCGATGGGTATTCGTGGTATCCCCGCAGAGCTCTTCCAGGCAGCAAATTAGCCGGGAAAGATACTATGTCCAATATCGTGGTCACCGTGGCTCAGTGGTTAGTGCATTGGGATCCTGCCATTTGTGCAAAAAAATATATCACGCACAACATGAATGGATGCGAGAAGCTAGGACATGGCTCACCTCAAGCTGGTGCGTCAGCTAGTTTTTTCTTAGGATTGCATTTGAAACTCTGGTCTTCCCACAACGGTGTAACCGTGGATTTGTCAATAAGCTCCTAACGAAGGGAAAGTTGATGGAATTTGATAAAGTATTTGTGCTTTATTGGTTAGAGAGGAGAGGGAGAACAGTCTGCTCCACTCTCAGTTCTGTATAGATCCATTGTAATGCCCCTTGGGAGGAAACTATCCCATGCTTGTCAAGTAATCCGAAAAGCACTCTCATATTGGAACTCGGATTTGGAACTCTGCTTTAATGAACCTACAGATGTTCCTGATGGGCACTTCACCTAATTTTTTGGAGTCTTGGAAGAAGTTGCCATGTGAAAATGCCTTGTTCGACTTTTCAAACTTTGCAGTAGCGAATGAAGTCAGGACTAACATGATTTCAAAAATCAGTTAAAATGTTCCACATACGCCACAGTATTTTGGGTTTAAATATCCCCGATGAGATGTCCTTAGGCGATAAGATGCGCATTTTTATGCAACTGAAAGAATCCATTGGAAAAAGTCATGTCCTGATTTTGAACCATTGCATTAGCGAGTAAAGTCAGCACTGACATCACCTCAAAAATCGGTTGAAATGTTCCACATACGCCACAGTATCTTGCGTTTTGCAATTTTTCATTAGATGTATCTAGACGAGAAGGGGCGCATTTTCGGTTCTGAAAAATATCAGAAAACCTTTTGATTTATATCTCGAAATCGAAGAAGTTAGGTTCTGCTTAGGATTTTTCTACTTGTCGGTCACATAAACGTCGTCGTGTGGATCACTATAGAGCCACGCGTTGAGCAAAAGTTACATACTTTCAACAGCTTGAATGAAGATTTTATTCGATTTTATTTATTCTTCTTACGAAGCATTCTTAGTACCGTATTCTACACAGTGGAAGGTTATAACAAGACCTTAAACTCCGAAGCAGATCTCAAGGTTTTACCAACCGATGAGAAAAATCCTTCCTTGACAGTGCTTACATTTTTGTTACAAAGTAAATTTTATTGACCGCAACAACGTGGCAACCCCTCAACACTACAACTTCACTAAAACTGTATAAATATTTACTCAATCATGTATACATACCTACATACAGTACACAGTGAGTTGGCAAACCTTTCCAATTTAGTTGGCTGCTTGCAACACCAAATAAAAAATACAAAAAGGAAAACAGGAAAAAAAAAAAAAAAACGAGCGCCAACAGAAAAAGGACAAATAAAATGTTTCTCCGTGGAGAGAGCGGCGGATCCTTATAGCTTCAACTCTGTAAGGGTAATACCCTTGCAACATCAATGTACAACAACAACACAATCTAACGTCACGTTCACCGCTGTGCGCGCTTCTGGTCGCTTGTGACGTTATAATTGCTGCTCTTGCCTGCTTTGTTCTCCCCCTCCCACGGGGGACAATTCAGGACATCGCACGTAGTGTATATAGTGGAATTCTATAAAACACAAACACAACTGTACACTGGTAGGCAAAATTTTTGTTTTTATTTTAACGTGCATTCCTGTTGGTCTCTGGTGAACTCGGTGGAGGATACTTGTGCAAGGATGCGACGCGATACACACTGCAAAGTGAAAGTTGGATGATGAGTTAAAAAAAAACTGAATTATTTTCCAAACAAAGGAAGCACCACTGTCTGTCTCTGTACGGTGATTTCATGTGGGTGTGTGGATGGGGGCATTTGTCTGCCTAGCTATTTGCTTTTGCAATTTGATTTAAAACAAAAAAATACACAGCGGCGAATAGGGGTGGAAAAGAGGATCCACCACCGCCACTGCATTCCCCTTGAATTTAAAATTTATGTCCGATTTATTCAGATCGTTTGCACACTCGTTTTTTTTCCTCGCACAAGTATACGAGTACAGGACATACAGTACACAGACACACACACACGGAATGCACAAAAGGACAACGACGAAAGTTTCGACCAAAGTTTTATGGAATGGCATTTCGCTGTATGCAAGGTGAGAAGGAGCACAGAGTGACTTACACCTTGTTGAACGCGGTGTGTCTCTGCAAATGGATTTAAATTAAAATGTTGAATAAAGGTGACAAGGAGCACGGCAAACTGTCCCTGGGTACTTGACTGAGTGCAAATTAAATACACAAAAGTCATTTGATTTGCTGACGGAAACGTTGATTTTTTAATGAACTCTCGACAGACAAAGTGGAGAAGTTTTATTTGCTTGTGCCTGGCTTTTCGCTGTTCCTGCTGTTTGTCTTTCGGACGTAGACATTTTCGTTCCGCTGCAGTTGAATTGGCCATTTATGGAGGAGTTTCCTCAATTTTTTTTATTGATTGTTTTCGAAGACATCAGGGTGTGTAAATATTGATAGAAGAAGTTAAACAGGACTCTGTTTGAAGAGGACCGTCTATTTGGATATGAAAATGTTTATTAAAAAGTGTATAAATTAAACTATTTAAAGCTAGATTTACTTAAAAAAATATTTTTATTTACTTCTTTACGAACTACTTCTTACGAACTACTTATGATTACTAAATGACAAAATATTTCATATCTTAAAACTAAGTGCATATCCCATACTGCCAGACGACAGGTCAGCATACCTGTTGGTGGCTCAAGTATCCGCTCGTTGTCGATGCCTCGTGTGTCCGGTTGAATATGATTCGCTGCATTCCATCACGTACGGAGTTGATGTTGTTGCTCGTGGGAACTGTATCATGCATTGTTTGCATGATGAAATGTTTCTGGCGTTAACTCCTCCACCCTTAGAATCTTACGTCCTCGTGAGATGTTGTTGACGTCACTAGGTGAGGGATGTCTTCAAGTCCTATGGTTATTGATGATGATGATGGCATGTTGGTATTAGACTGTTCGTTTTTAGTCATGCCTTTATTTCTTATCAATTTGTATGCGAAGGTTGCGATGGCTAAGACTGTAACCACTAGTATGATGTTCACGGTTAAGTTGATCTCGTGTTTCGTTTCAAGCAGCTTGATTTCCTTCGTTCGATTAACATAAAGATCCTTGATCATCTCGAGAGACAATACTTCTTCTATCTTGTCAGGTTTATATGACGGTTGGAGTATCGCTGGTAAAGGTTGATGACTTGTGACTTCTTTTGACATGATCGTTCTTCCTTTAACTTGAATGGTAGTGTTGAAGTGTTTTATGATGAACGTACCCTTGAGCATGACAGTATCGTTGTTGATGAATATTGGGCCATTAAACTGATTTAGTAGTAGGATTCCTGGAGCTATTTCATCTACATCTGGGATGTGCTCATTGTTGATGATGGGACATGTTGCTTTCTGACTCTTTATCAGCATTGGGATGCACGATGAATTTCTTAAACTTACAATGTTATTTTCGTTACAAATAGAAAGACTATTATATGTTTTACATTTGTTTGTAATGCCATGAATGTCTGTATCGCATTCCAGTATTGAATCGTATTTAATTTTATTGATTATTTTATTTACTTTAACAGGTTTTATTAATGACAAATTACATAGTTCTTTAGTAGTTGTTGGAATGCTTAAAATATAAATTAAGTTATTATCATTTGAAGCGATTTTTATCTCGGCAAATTCTAATGCTTCATCTACATTCACATAGGGAATATTTTCAACTTTCATAATTGTTTCTGTTATATTTATTTCGGTGTTAGATAATATAAAAGAGTTTATTACATTTACTTTTGCCCAATGAATGGCATAAACTACATTAACTATTTCCTCCTTAATTATATCTAATTTATATTTAATTTTTGTAATTAATTCACTATTATTAAGTTCATTTTCTTTGAATGTTTTCATAATCTTATTTGTAATGTTCGTTAATTCATTGATCTTTTCTAATGACATTTTATTAATTATTACTTGATTATTATTATTTCTTAATACATTATTCATTTTATTAGTAATTATTTCATAGTCGTGGTGGTCCGGGCTACCCGCAATCCACTTCCACGCTGAACCTAAAAAATCTAATGATCTCTTACTCTTACTTCTATTATTTATCTTAAGTCTATTTAGGTAAGTTCGTATACGGGATATTTCAAAGGAAAGGACAGGAGTTAGGATATGGTTGATAGTAATGGATGTCTTTAACGTAGCTTCCAAGTTGTTAAGTGTTGTTTCGTAAGCTTCGATGTCGATCAAGTGTATTATCTTGAATGATCCGTTCTGCAATTTCGCGCGACCTGTATTGATCTTTATTAGCTGTGAATTCGAGTAGTCCAGAATTTGTGCCTCGCCATTGCAGAGTGGTAATAATGTTCTATTGAAAAAGTTAATTTTTTATAAGATTTTTATGAATGATTCTTCCTGACTGGGTAATAACTGTTGTATTTCTATCTTGTGCAACTGTCTCCTTTTTATATCTAGAATCGAGCTTATTTCCTATTCTTTTGTTAGTTTTTACGTAAATGGTTTCGCCAATAGAATATGTTTTAAGTGGACTCTTTCTTGCATTATGGTATTTTAAATCTGCTTCTTGTTTATCGCGTAGTTTATTCATGTTTTCTTGTCTTTCTTGTCTAAGTTGTTCTGGATTGGTTAGTAGCTCTCTACCGAAAAATGTGTCTATGGGTTTTTTGCCTGTAGTGGTGTGAATGGATCGGTTGTATTCATAGATTGATCGATCTAGTAATTCTGAAAAGGTGGTATGAACATTATCTGTCTTAAGGCAGCGGATTAGTTCTGAAAGTGTGGAGTGGAATCTCTCCACTTGACCGTTGACGGAACTTGTGTAGGGGGGTGCTTTGAAAACTTTAATATTGAACATATTCTCTAACATGAATGTTATAGAATTAGAGGCTAGGGATTTTTCATTATCCATGACAATTGTTTGGGGTACTCCAAAAGCCAGTATAAGTTCTCTTAGAGGTTGCTTTATGTCCTCTGAAGCTCTTGATCTTAGGATTTTGACCAGGGCATATTTAGAGAACTTGTCAATTGCAGTAAGGATAATTTTTTTGTTAGTGAAGTAGATATCTATATGAATAATCTGTCCGGGATATTCGGGGATAGGTGTAGGTTGTAATTCATGCTTGTTCGGGTGTCTGTCATATTTATGCTCTTTACAGATTTTGCATTGTTTTGTGACTTTCTCTATTTTGGCTCTCAACCGTGGAAAATAAAACTTTTGCAATAATTGCATTTTATTTTCGCGGGAGTTGCGATGTGCACGATTATGTTCCTTGATAATTTCGGTTTCCTGCTGTGTTTCGTCGATTAAGTCTATGACTTGGTTTCTTGCGAAACGTAATCGGTATTGGCTAAAATGTGTCGGGTAAATTTCTTGAAGTTTGCCTAAAATTCTTTCATCAGTTTTGATACCATTAATAACGGATGGATTAAGGTATCGTTTAAGAATGTCAGTTAAAATTTGATCAGTGAACTCAGTTTCAACTATTACATGACGGTGATAGGTAGGGAAAATAATTTTAAATTCATAGGATGGCGTTGTTCCAAGGGAAAGGATAATCTGGTTTTTAAATACGTTGATCGGCTCATTTGCTATAGGTATTAGATATTGACCGGAACTCTCATCGCTATGTTGGGTTGCTGTTAAACTATTTACTTCAATGGTTCTGGGTGGCCTTGACAAAGCATCTGCGACGACATTCGATCTACCAGGCTTATATCTTAACTCGTAATTATATTCCTCGAGTATAGCCTTCCATCTTTTTAATTTGTTGTTGGAATTTTTATTGCTCAATGCATATGTCAGCGGTTGATGATCAGTAAATATTTTCAGAATCGTAGGACCGTAAAGGTAATTTCGCAAAGTTTTTAGAGCCCATACTATAGCCAACATTTCTTTTTCGTTTGTGGCATAGTTCTCTTCGGCTTTCGATAGAGTTCGAGAGATGAAGGTTATCGGCTTATTTTCTTGAGCGAGTACCGCACCAATAGCATAGTCCGAAGCGTCTGTAGTCAAATGGAATTCTTTACTAAAATCTGGAAAAGTTAGAACAACGTCTTCTGAAGTAAGTGAATTTTTAATTTTGTCAAAAGTATCCATGGCCTCATTATCCAAATGTATGAATTTTTTGTTTGACATTTGTCTAGACGTACGCCCATCCTCCCCTCTTAAAAGGGCTGTAAGGGGTTTTGCCAGCTTCGCGTAATCTTTAATAAATCTGCGGTAAAATCCCGACAGACCAAGAAATGATCGCAGATCTTTTAAAGTTCGTGGATATGGAAACTTGGTAATCGCTTCCACTTTGATTGGGTTGGCTTTTATACCATCCGAAGATACGATGAATCCGAGGAATTCAATTTCTGGCCTTAAAAATTCGCATTTATCCAATTGCACCCTAAGGTTGGCTTCTTGAAGAGTCTCGAAAATAGATGCCAAATTTTGAAAGTGCTGTTCAACGTTCTCACTGAACACAATTATGTCATCAATATAGACATAACATATCTTACCGATGTGTTCTCGCAAGATGTCGTCTAGAGCTCTCTGAAAAATAGATGGTGCATTTTTCAGACCAAAGGGAAGTCTTACGAATTCGTACTTTCCATTGTTTACCGAGAATGAAGTTTTCTCGATGTCGTCCTCGTGTAGAGGTATTTGGTGAAAGCCACTTTTTAAATCAATAACTGAGAAATATTTGTTCTTCCCTAGTTGCGCTAGTACTTCATTAGTTTCAGGAATCGGATAACGGTCTGGTATTGTTATCGAATTGAGTTTTCGGTAGTCAATAACCATACGGTATTTCTTTTCACCAGAGGCGTCCGTTTTTTTTGGTATAATCCATACCGGAGAATTGTACGGTGACCGTGAAGGTCGAATGATTCCATCATTTAGTAGCTGATTGATTTGCTTATCAATCTCTCCTTTAAGCGCCATAGGATACGGATAATGCTTCGAGTAAACGGGATCTTCCGTCGTCGTGCGAATTCTACCTTTGACTTTCGTAGTGAAAGTTAATTTTTCATTTGGTGTTCCAAAAAGCTTGGCGTAATTCAAGGTTAAGCGATTAAGTTGTTGTCGTTGTTCTTGCGACAAGTGCTGCGTTCTGAGATTAACATTATGGATTGATTCTGATACTTGTTGTTTCAGTTTAATTTTAATGTTTTTGTTTACAGTCATATAGCTTTCCTTAGCATGGATGACAGCTGACAGTTCTTTAAGGGTGTCATTGCCAAGAATTGCATGAAAAGATCGTAGTGAGGGTAAAAGGAAGAATTTAATATTTGTGCCTGGTTCAAAAAGATTTATTATAGTATGATGAGTAATTTCTATAGCACCACAGACTGAATTTGCATTAAATATTTTTTGATTTGGGATGGGGTTTCGAACTAAATCTGGTTGTATGTAATTTTTATTCGACCCTGTGTCTACTAGGAATTTTAGGATTTTATTTTCTCTCGTCCTACATTCAAAATAAGGTAGTGACGAGTTCGTCAGTCTAAAAAATGAACGTCGACAAAATCAGAAAATGTTTCTGTCGGTTCTCCGCTTCCTTGTTGAACTACGTACTGATTAAGATCTT
Source organism: Matsumyia berberina (assembly GCA_917880715.2). Taxonomy (NCBI): domain Eukaryota; kingdom Metazoa; phylum Arthropoda; class Insecta; order Diptera; family Syrphidae; genus Matsumyia; species Matsumyia berberina. The sequence continues at coordinate 124,584,977 of OU862870.1, forward strand.
GGTCATCTTCTTTCTGATTATTCATAGCCGAAATCATAGCATTATAGTTACTAACTTCTTGAGATTCTATGGATGTGTTATTATTGTGGGGGTCAACTTCTGAAGATTGCAAGTGGAAATTTCTTTGCATCTTGTTGGGATTTGGATATTCTCGTGAAGGAACCATAGGTCGTTTTGGAGCTGGTGGGAAATTTTTCATCACCGGCCGATTCATATAATTTACATTGTGTGTACGGATGGTTGTAGCATCCATTGGTTCAGGCCTTTGAACAGATTGTGGCAAAAAGTTACTAGTTGGTTGAGGATTCCTTCGGAATTGATGTGGATTTATTTGAGAATTCGATGGTTGGGTAAATTGATTTGGGGGGTATGTAGGTCGTTGGTTAAAATGTTGACGCGGTGGGGGACGCGGTGGAAAATGTGATGATTGGGGTACATATGCAAGTTGTGGATAGAAAGGTTGCTGTTCTCGGGTTCTCCGTGAAGGAATTGGAGGAGGAGGTGGTGGCCTCCTAATTTGGCTGATATTATGGTGAGCATAGTTGGCTCTAAATTGCTGATTTTCGAGTTTTAAACAGAGATTAAGAGCTGTAGGAAGGTCTTGCGGTTCCCTTATACCTAAGAGTCTGGGCAAGTCACCTCTTAGACCTCTTATAAAGGTATCTAAGGCCTTGGCTCTGTATGACGATGTAAGGTGGTATAAAGCATCAGGTGGTAAGTCCATACTCGAAATTTTGTTTAGTATCAATGACAAATGATTGTATACCGACTGATAATAATGCTCCAAGCCATTGTTGCCTTGAATAAGAGTCGTCATCTGGTACTCCAATGTTCCCAGATCACGCTTATCCGCATAGTGAAGCGTTAAGCATTTCGAAATACATTCCCAATTTAATGGGGTGTTATATGACTCTAAAACGGCATCCGCATTACCCACAATCTTATTGCGGATTATGTTAAGGATACCAAAATATTTTGGTGTTCCTCTAAATTGGTTATAGATGCTTAAAACCCTTTCAACGCTCTTGCGCCATGAACTAAATTCGCCGGGAGTTCCGGAGAACTCTCTTAAACATCTCACGACGTCTGGTACCTTGTCCAGGTCGCTTAAGTTCGTGCGCAGATGTTCATGAATAGTTTCATCGGTTCCCCTATGAAACTGATTATCAGGATTTACTATAGATTGAACGAGGTTTCTGCACTCAGTCATGCAGAAGCGACTTACAATGCTTGCGATTAGCGATTCTAGTTCTGGAGTTGCGTTAATCCTCGCATTTGGATTCGAAATCGATGAATTTTGATTAGAAACTGATGGAGTCGGATTTTCGATGTTCAACATCGGTGGACGCAAAATTGGATCGGTCATAGTTGCAGGACGTTTAGACATAAGAACTCAAATAGATACGTTAAAGGTTTTCGAAAGGAACGGGAAGGATATTTTTAATTGGTTTACAACTACGGTTAATATGATTATTCTTTATGACTTCTAAATGTTTCGTTTTCGTACTGATTAATAATTATGTCTTAGGGCTATCACTTTATACTATTACGCTTAGTACACTATTACACTATATATCGATCTCAATGTGAAGAAATATAAATCTTAAATTTAGCTTACATTAGGATAAACCAACGCTGGTGAAGGGGCTGCATTCCTTTTTACTCGTAGTTACTTGGGGGCCTTTCTCCACACTCCCTCGTTGGCGGCAGAATCTACAGATGCTGCTTCTTCTTTGTCCGGAACCCAGGTTTTTCACCACGCACACGCTGGCGAGCTTTTATAAAGGTCGTCTTACGGTAATGATGTTCAAGGTACGCGCACTGCACTCGCGGCGAGCTTAATTGAGGTCGACTTATGCGTTTACGACAGAGCACTTTACGCGACGCGATTACACTTTGATGCGATGATTTTCCTGGGCCCCACGTTGGGCGCCAATTAAACTATTTAAAGCTAGATTTACTTAAAAAAATATTTTTATTTACTTCTTTACGAACTACTTCTTACGAACTACTTATGATTACTAAATGACAAAATATTTCATATCTTAAAACTAAGTGCATATCCCATACTGCCAGACGACAGGTCAGCATACCTGTTGGTGGCTCAAGTATCCGCTCGTTGTCGATGCCTCGTGTGTCCGGTTGAATATGATTCGCTGCATTCCATCACGTACGGAGTTGATGTTGTTGCTCGTGGGAACTGTATCATGCATTGTTTGCATGATGAAATGTTTCTGGCGTTAACTTATACTTCGGGGGACTGAAGAGGTCTTTGTTATTTTATTTGGAAGGAGGTAGCAAATGGATTTCCATCGATTTTTTGAAAGATTTTGAGGTTTGAAGAACTTTGCTATTCTTATTCGAAGGAGGTGGTAACACCCTTGATCAGTCAAAGGTTTACCTACACTAACAATGGAAATAGGGATTTGAAACTCAGAAAGCTTTCAGCTCAGCGATTCCCAAACTCGTCAGAGAGCGAAAAAAAAACATGAATAAATAACTGGGGCGACGGCATGAAGGGTCTAAGGCCTAGTTTCTCGCAACCAGGAGCCAAATAATCTCATCCTTGATCGCATAACTCGTCACGTAAAAGCGAGACAATTTGGCCCCAGAACGCTCGTCTTTACGTGACGAGTTATACGATCACGGAAGAGACAATTTGGCACCCGGTTGTGTTATATTTTTCGGTTATATTTTTCGCACGAATGAGAAGGATTAACATATTGTTGACTCTACAAAAAACGAAGCAATAAACTTGGATAGCCACATCTACAATAACACATAAACTTTAGAGGCTGAGTAACCGGTTCCCTGTCACTCTTGTTTGGAAGGGCGATTAGCCGGCCAGGTTCAGCTCAACTCGTGATTTTTTGCCTAATAAACTGTCAAGATTGGCTTAATATGTATGGACAAATCTATCAGCTCTCTAGGACGGTATGGTCCACAAATGATTGAACTAGAGCCACAGACCTCCGTAGAGAAATTCGAAAGACATCTCCCGGCTTGCAGCAATCTACTGGACTGCCTGTAACAATGTAGCAAGATTTGTATATCCCCTTCAACATTCACTGCGACAGCTTCAAAAAAGTGAGCGCGGAAGATAAGCTTGACCACTTTCTCTGAAAATGACTAACTCTGGCCTGAACCAGATATCGTATTCTAAGAAGACCTTGATTCAACAACCTCAACTACCTTTCGGGGGAAAAAATGTCTGATATATTGAAGTTGCTGTAGCCCAGGCATGACTGTGAATATCCCGAACACTGCCAAGACAAGGATATACTGGGAGGAAGTTTGACGTCGAACGACTGCAATGGCAAGAGATCACCAGATCCGTTTCCAATCGAGTCTATCTCAATTTCTCAAGAGGTTTTATGCCGCCAGCATCAAGTATTGAAGGCCAGTGGCAACAAGTCATTAGAGATGCCGCCTCTGAGGTGCTAGGTTTCACTCGGCCACCGCAATGAAACCCCTGGATTGACGACGAGTGTTAGCAAGCATATGCAGCGAAACAAGAGGCGTACAAAGCGGGCGCTGTATAGAAAGAACAGACCTACTCGCGGGCTCTAGGTGCCAAAGAAGAGAGTTGAACACCGGCATCCCAGAAGTAAAAAAAAGGAACATGGGAAGCGCGATATCGAAGAAATAGAGGGATGCTACTGCAGGAATGAGGTTTGGAAGATTTACCAAAGGGTAAAAAGAAGCTGTCAAGGCTACAGAGCCCGAACCGAAGCCTCCAAGGATGAACCAACAACATCGGAACATCATGGTAGAATCACAGTCGATTCTGAGGATACGGAAGAACTATTTCTGCAGACTGCTTAATGGCGGCGATGAACTAAATCCCGCTGTCAGGCAGAATGAACCATTCAACCTGGACGATGAAAACCAACAATATCTTCCACACTATCAGGACGAAGTGAAGATAGCCATATCTAAGCTTAAGTCCAACAAAACTGCTGGAGCTGACGGCCTAGCTGACGAGCTGTTCACAGTGGTAGGCGATGACTTGAAGATGGAAACCATGCCCGATGAATGGAACCTCAGCATTGTTTGCCCGATCCTCAAGAAAGGAGACCCTCTGAACTGCGCCAACTACAGAGGCATCAGTCTTCTTAACATCGCTTACAAAATCTTATCTGCCGTGTTGTGTGAGCGCCTGAAGCCGTTCGTCAACAACTTGATCGGCCCACATCAGTGTGGCTTCAGGTCAGGAAAGTCCACCATCGACCAAATATTCACACTGCGGCAGAGTTCGGAAAAAAGCCAAAACAATTCAAATCGACACCCACCACCTTTTCATCGATTTTAAGACCGCGTATGACAGCATCTATAGAGACGAGCTATACAGAGCCTTGTCTAGTTTCGGTATTCCTGCCAAACTCGTCCGTTTGTGCAGGATGACGATGGAAAATGCACGCTGCTCCATCAAGGTCGATCAAGACCTCACCGAGACCTTTGATGTCAAAAAAGGATTTAGACAAGGCGACGCGCTCTAACGCGACTTCTTCAACATCGTTTTTGAAAGAGTTGTGCAAAACTCACGCGCCAACACCAGACACACAATCTTTCAAAAGTCCGTTCAACTATTTGCATACACCGACGATATTGATATAATCGGAAGAACGTAGCTTGATATCGCTGGCGCGTTCGACTGTATTGAGACGGAGGCGGCGAATATATGTTTACCGGTCAATGAAGGCAAGACGAAGTATATACTGTCAACAAGAAAGGACACCCAACACCGACGTCTCGGACAGTTAACGACTTTGTCTACTTAGGCTCCGCTATCAATTCAGATAACGACACCAGCGCTAAGACCAAACGAAGAATAATTCTGACCTTCGGTTCCATCTGTATAGACGGTGAATGAAGAAGGAGATACAATGACGAACTGTACTGACTGTACAGAAAAGAGTGAAGCTCCAACGACTGAGGTGGCTGGGTCATTTAGAGCGGATGGACACCAATCCACACCCAAGGGACGGCATAGTAGAGAAAGACCGCGACTCAGATAGCGCACGCAAGTAGACGGGGGCCTAAATCAACTTTGTGTGCGAAGCTGGATGCAGCGGGCTTTAGATCGAGCTGGCTGGAGACGCTTGTTGGTTGAGGCCCAGGTCTACCCCGGGCTGTAGCGCCACCTTAAATCACCTATTTAAGAGCATTCTACTCCGGTGTACCATTTCATTCATAGTGGTCGCCGTTGTTAGTGTGCTGGACTTCTAAAGGACTTCATACAGGCTCGAATCCCAGTGAAATCAAGGAAACATTTCTCCAGTACCATTTATTGGTAGAGAAGCCTTCGAGAGTATAATTTGTCCATGAAAATTGCCTTTCAATCCTGCATTCGGAGTCGGCATAATCCGACCCCATCCTCATCCTTATCCTCATCCTCCTTTGTACATTTTTAATGAAATTTTAACGCTCCTCAAACTCCTCAGGATTCATTCAACTATTCAGGATTTCAACTTGTTCCTTTCCTACATTCCAACTCACACAATCTGGCTGCTTGAGCTCAAATTAAAATTCCTCAAGGTGTCCCCGAAATAATACACATTCCACATCATGAATGAAGTTTTGAAACTGCCAATTTCTGAAAAGAGGATCTAAATTATTCATTTACCGAGTCCTTTGTCGCCTTTAAAAAGAAGCCCCAAAGTCTATTGTCTTTTCATCCATTTCGAGGAGCACCTTCCACCCGAAACTGATACCATAAACTTGGTTTGCTTCCATTGTTTCTTGCCGTGCGGAAAACTTACATCAATATTCCACACTCTATAAAGAGAAACTTCAAATTGCTTCCACAAGTCCATAGAAGAGTCTCTGTCAAACAAGAAGTGAAATAAAAACGAAGAAAATGTCGTCAGGATAAAATATTTCAAACTCCATTGATCCTTTGGCATTCCTTAAAGTTTTGCCTGGTAAATCACCCTCAAATAGACAAGAATCACATCTTATGTTCGTCCATCCGCATGAGAGAAGGGGGAAATATCCTTGCAAACAGGATGAAGCCAAATCCCGTATCCTTTTTGAAAAGTAGAACGACATTTATCCCCTTTTTCTCGTCGTCCTCTTTGGTTGCGTAACGAAACAATGGCTATTATTCGGATAAACCTTAAAATTCCCAGAAAATTGATTTATTGATGCCATCGAATCAATTACTTCCTTGAATGCAAAATAACTTTTCTTAAGAAGTCCTTTTATTTCGGTTTCTTCCTTTCTTTTCACTGGTGGATGTAAGAGTATGTGTGTGTTTTGACGCTTGCTTGGGTGTAGTCTCACCCAAAAATTGACTTTTATCTTCACATTGCCACTTGTACACTGACATCATCGATTCTCGACTAGGACGAGAGTACATACCTATACCCACCTAAAAGTATCTACTCTCTCCATCCACCATGAACCACTTACGTTCCATTTTGTACGGATAATGAATTTATACGTAGCTTCCGAGAATTTATTTTGCCTCCCCCTAAGGCGAAGCTATGCAGGGATGGGAGAGTCTGAAAAAACTTGATGCGGAAAACTTTTCCAAGTGGCAGGTCCTTACAGGACGAAGAGGAAGATGAAAAAAAGAAAACAAGTATTTTCCACAAAATGTTCCCTCTTACAACAGATTTTAATGGAGATACTTGAGTTTTATTAAAATTCAAAACTGAAAAGGATATCTAGCACCGTCCCTTCGCCCACGCAGTTAGTCGTCGTCATCGTCGGTTTTCTGGTTTTCTTTTGTTTTCTTTTCCCTTCCTGTAGTCGCGTTGCGTCGGTGTGTGTGTATGTTTTGATCCCCTTTCGCGTTGTCCTTCGTGTTCTACGTTCTTTTGATTTATTTCAAAAAGATTTGCAATTTGAGTGAGAGAGGAGTGAAAAGTTTTTACTGAATTAATGTCTACTCGGCGGCAGCCACCAGAGGCGGATGAAATGAATATGTCCAGGGCCAGAGGAGTTCATGACAAATCACATCGGATGGATAAATTGAGGATTCACCTCTTATCCTAATTGAAAGTTCGTCACGGTGTGTGCCGAGAGCACAAGGTGATTTTCCGTCTCTCATCGTTGGGGTGATGAAATGATGGCAAATTGTTGTTCAACAGTGCCGCCATTGTGTGTGTGCCTGTGGCCTGTGTATCCTGACAGTCACTTGCTATAGATTGGTTTTAGTACTCTGATAGGCTGCAAACGGACAGTTTGGATTGGAGTTATCGGGTGAGATGAAAGAAAAATGATTCCTAGTTTTTGGTGACTGAATGGACCATACTCGTAAATATGCCGCGCCTCCAGAGAGATATGGCCTATGCTAAGTCTCACTCGACCTAAAAGTCCCATCTTGCTCACCAGTCACTGTCCTATTGGCCTTCATATCAAAAAGGATGGGCCTCTTCGCAAATGACTTTTGCAGGAGCTGCAGGGACGAAGAGGAGGAGGAACAATTCTCCATTTCGACAAGCCTATCATTTCGACAATTTAGGCGAATTATCACATACTGATGTCAAAAGTATCCTCAGCTTTATCAAGAGCTCCAAATGGTTTCATTAGCTTGAGTGGCACCTAGGGTATAGATCCCATTGTTATCACAAAGGGCCTTTCCTTGGCCTACGTGTGTCTGTGCCTCGCATGGACAGCCACCTTACCTACCTACCTAAGTAAGTAAGATTCACATCTTTACCTTTTAGGCAACAAGGAAATGGTTTAAGTAGAACATTGCACCTCGGAACGAAACGGAGAAGTGTCTTCCGTTGATCGTGATCAAATTTGTTGGCGATAGATTGATCAATTGACTTCCAAGTCGCCTTGGAAATTTTATGCTGCACACTACCTTGTTTTGACCCACGGCGATGTCAACTCTTTAACGTTATTAATACTCGTCAAGTCTATGACCCTACCACACCTGGTCAAACTTAAAAGGACTCTTTACACTGAACGTCCGCTTCCCGAGCATTAATGAAAAGTTAGTACTCAGCCCCCAGGAGTTCACACAGTCACCAAATGCTAACTCTAACCAAACACCAATTCAAACAATTATCTGTGTTATCGACTCCCTAAGCCCTTGAGCTTCACCTATTATTTTCATGACGGGCACCCACAATGATTAACAAATCAAACACCACACCAATGGCCAATGGTATCAGTGAAATGAAAATTAATAAAATTTCATTTTCAATTAAATCGATTCTGCCGGCGCAACTAATAATCGCACGAACAATTGTATTTCACAGATAAATTGCCCATCAGCATGGCACCCATGAAAGGGAGGCGGACAACCAATTGATTTGTACGATCTGAAACATGTGTCGGCTTCACACTGATCCCACCACCCACAACCCACCCGAGGTAATGGCGAATAATGGAATTTCCTACGTCCAACAAAGAGTCAGTCCACCAGTACGGACAAAGGCTACGACCAGAATAGAGCAATTTGCATTGTGGCCATGTTAATGGAGGCAAAAACCTAATTACCAAAACCGACACACATACACGATGCATCTGCCGGCGGAGTGCGGGCCAGGCCAAAATTCCAAGGTACACTCAAGTCACGACCAAAGGCAAAGCCTTCTCAAACATGACCATGTCCAGAGCCAATGCATACCAACAATACCTGGTCCGGGTATAGTGCAGCATATGGAGAAAATGTGAAAACAATTCCCTCTCGGTAACGAGGAGAGACACACACACCGAATGTGTGGTTCTATGGGCATAGGCACTGCAAGGGACCATTGTTCTGCCACCACAGACATTGTAGGAATTTGAATAGACAAAGATTCCCATCTTCGAGGAGATTAAACCACTGAACACTGAAGGGTACTACTACAACAGTTCCTCTTCCTCTTCCTCGTCATCCTCCCCTATCGTGAGGCAATATATCTCAGCGAAGGGCATAAATCTGTATGAGGAGCGGTGTGGTCCTTGCCGCAATAATATCACCAGCGAGTACGAGTACACGAGTATGTTTGGGTCAAAATTCTTTTGCATATTATTATAAAATGAGAGCCATGGTGTGGAGGCAGCCAATCCGAAAAGAGGACATCCACCGGAGAGCTGGACGAATACAGTGGCGAATGTACGAACGAGGACGAGGATGAGGACTATGTGCTGCTGCTGCTGCTGCTTCTGCTGTTTCTGATGGTGAATGGTGATGAGCACATTAAGGGAATGGCAGCCATGCTTAGGCACGTAGCGTAGATACAATGAAAGCATCGAAAAGGCATAAAAAAAACACTGAAACTCCTGAAAAGAGGACTCTCCTCTTCCAGTGATGAGTTTTGTGCATTTTTTATGCTGCTGCTGCTTCTATTTTTACTTTTCTTTTTCGTTTTTTTTTTTTTTTTGTTTCCATTCTTGTCGGTCGGTCGCATTGCTTCGAGGCGTTCGCATACTTCACCTTTGTTATTGTGAATTTATGCACTGGCAGCAGTGAGAGCTCTGCTGAACATGTTCACTTGACTGGTTACATTCGGGAGGGTCGGCGGGCTGCGGACTGTGGGATGTAAACGCGAAGGACCCTTACAATAAAAGTCTGCGAAGAGTCAAAGTCAATTTTTTACGTGCATAATGGCACGGAAGGAATTGTAATTCCATAGATTCGAGTGGAGTTGCCCTTTTCCTTGTTTTATTTTTTCGTGTCTCTTGTTACGTGTCCTTTTGTCTTACTTTTGTTGTGGTGTGGATCTTGTTTTTGCAAGTTTTTTTTTAATGTTTAAGGAGATCCTTTACATGGTAATGGTTGTGCAAAAGTGTCGACTAACTGTGGTGCTGACAACGGGTGTGCAGTTACTGTGAATTAGTTCATAAGTTTTGAGCTAAATGGAGCTGAATGCTTCTTTAAATAGACTAAGCTGTGGAAGATGAGTTTGAATTACTTAAATGAACTCATGGTGCTCAAGCTACAATGACTTGGAACGAACTTGATGTAGTGCAAAGTTGGGAAACATGCCTAGTGGGCCTTTGAATGTAAGGGACATTTGGTTTTTATCGCCGAATCTGGACTGAGAAGGTTTTCATGACAAATTATACAGTCGGTGTCTTCTCACAGCTGGGCCATGCACATACTTTTTGGACAGTGTGGTGTGAAGAATTTCCGTTTGAGAAATCGTCATCCATCATCCATCCTCGTCAAGAAATCTCATTTCGGCAGCTTATATCCGCGATCTTATTCTTTTGGTCATTACCCCAACCTCATGACCATAAGTGAGGGTCCTAGCTTCGATGGCGAGTTCAGCCCTCCTGATAACAGATTGATTAAGCTGTCTCAAAATTGCTTCAGCCTGACTCAGATAACTCAGTATTGCTCCTAACATCACTCGTGAATAAGACTCCGAGATACTTAAACTTCTCCGTCTGTTTCAACGGGACTCCACTAATGTGCAGAGTGCATTAAACAAGCTCGTAGGAAATTACCATAACCTCTGATTTCTTCACGTTTACCTTCATCCCAGCTTCAACACAGACGGTGACGAACCTATCTACTGCGCGCTGAAGTTCGGTTTGGTTGGTGACTTATGATGACTTTTCCTTAAGTCTCCCAATTCGAACCGTTCTTCGCCACGGCTGCGCTGTAACAACCAATCCATATACGCTATGAAAAGGAGAGGTGACAGAACGCACCCCTGGCGAATTCCAACGCCCACGGTGAAAGGTGTCGATCTAACGCCGTTCACCCGCACACAGCTCTTACAGTTTGTGTTTAGAGATTGAATGGCCTTCAGAAGAGAACCGTCAATCCCATACTCCTGCAATAAACCCCAGAGTTTACCTCGAGGGACCCGTTTATAAGGTTTCTACAAATCCACAAAACAACTGTAGATAGGTTGGACATACTCTTAGGGCTTCTCAAGTACCATTCTGAGAGTGAATGGCTGGTCGGCTTTGCTTCTATCTGTGCACTGCTCATCGCCCAACCTGGACTCGACCACAGCTCTGGAACGCGCTTCCAACACATTTGCAAAGACTTTTCCATATAATTGGAGCAATCCCTCTTATCCCCTTTCTTAAAAAAAGAGGAACAATCACCCCACTTTGTCAATCGCTAGGTATTTCATCAGATCGTTAAGCAAGTGTTGTCCCAAGGTGGCTTTCATAGCCCCAGTCTAGGGTGGGATACATGAGAAAGAAGTGTCTAGGGAGACCAAAGAAGTAGTGGACGGCAAGATCTTTGAAAAGACATCTGCCAACTTCAACCAATTTGCACTCTACTTCCAATTCATAAGTTGATAGCTCAGCATCAGGAGCTTCCGGAAGGTCATTAACACCAGATAGCTGCTGGTCTTGAAAGACACAGAGCACAGGAAGCTTATTTTCTTAAAAACGAATTTTTGTTGGATTGCGTATAAGCGCGGTGTATTTAAGAGGAGTGTAACAGAATTGGAGCCGCATTGAAGGACAGCAAGGAAGCTGATATTGATACCACTGAATTAAGGACGCCTTTACAGAGGAGAAAGGCGATGCCACCAAATGCTGTTTATACGAGGTCCTCAAAAAAAATCTAGGAGCAATGTCTAAGACATGATCGCTCTTGGAGACTTCAATGCCAATATCAAAGAGGAGGAGAACAAAGCTTGCATGGCACGACCTCCGGAAACGGATCAAGGCCCATTGACTTTGCAGCGGAGCCAACCATCTACAAGGCATTTTGAAATTTACCTGAACAAACAACCGATTCATGGAAAATTCTCCTCCTCTAACGTTCTAAGGCCCAACCGTTGACTCGGGCCACAACCTTGTTGCAGCAAAGGTACGGATGCGAATATAATATCGCAACTACTCGGAAATTTAGTCTTGAAAATCTGCAACCGAAGTGGATTGGAGAGCCCTTGCCTATCGAGTTTTCCTACAGCTCTAGAGAAGTCCCACAGCAGCAGCTGCAAGTGCAGAAGACCAGTGGTAGCACTGCTAGCTAGCCATTAGGAACGTCGGCTGATGTGTTAGGTTCCAACTGAATGCGCACGAGCTTACGCAAACGCTCAAGACTTCAAGAGATGCCTTGAGGATGCACCAATTTATCTGTAAGATTTACCACTTGAAAATGTCGCATACAAAATTCTAACTGGTGAAGTGTTTGAAACCATACCTCGACGAACTGATGGTCTGAAAAATCGACGATTGACCAAAATTTGGTCGCCGTGGCTCAGTGCTTAGTGCGTTAGACTGCTGTGTGAGCTTTGTGGTTTACGCGGCACTACCTCTCGTCTGTGAATGACAAGCCTCCGAGAGTATAATTTGTCATGAAAAAGCTTCTCAATTTGCCGTTCGGAGTCGGCAATAAATTGTAGGTCCCTTCCATTCGTGCAAACAATACAACACGTACAACATAAATGGTTGCGAGAAGCTAGGCCTTGGCTCATTCCGAGCTGTCGCGCCAGCTATTTATTTATTGTTTAAGGCCTTAAATAAAGATGAGCTTTATCTCCATCTCTTGACGAAATATACAAACAGACAAACCTTTGTCTTTCAAATGACTTCATGTTTTCAATTCTTTCTTACACAACACAAAAGGACACATTAAATTAGTCCACCTGTCACTCAGACGGTATCAACAACAAGTAAATTGAAGAGACACATTTCACTTAAACCCGAACTCGAGCTCATTTAGCTTCGTCGTATCTCGGCGATCCAACAGGCCGCCATAAATCATTTTAATTAAAAAGAAAAATTACGAAACCCGAAGCCCAGAATCTGTCTCGCGATGCCCATTCCAGCTTTCACCATCGTCTCAACCTCAACCTCGCTGTCCAGAGATAATCCCAAACGAATGGTGGCCGGCGGCACGAGGCATCACGATGGAATCCATTAAACCACTTAACCCTTGTGAAGGCGCAGTGTGGTACAATCAGTGACGTCCAATTAGCGTTAGCGCTCTTAGCCCTTGACCCCGCATGCATATTATTTCCCTGCGGTCCGTGCTGCCTATCGGAATAAACAAAATTGAAAGTATTACACATTTCAATTGTCTTATCACTTTCGGTGATGCAACCTCGTACAAGTTCATGCGACTACTAGATATCCTCCTGCCTGCAGTCCAACTTAGTTCGATTTCTATCGCGGCCGAGAGATGACACTTAGAGCGGGGTATTGCTTACAATTTGTAGTAGCACTGATTTTCCTGTCGAGTTGCATTATCCCTATCGATGGCGCAGATTGGGTAAGTAAACTGGAGCAGAGACGGATCCGTGTGCAGGCTGATATGGATCTTCTCATCAAGTACTTTTGTTCCTACGACCAAAGTGACGTGAACTGCCAGAGGAGAGTGCCACAGTTGAGGGAGGAACTGCGCCAGATCGACGAACAGTTGTTGAGTTATAGAAATGAGGAGAGGACAAGTCATGTCCAAGACCCCCATCAGCCGCCACAACATGGATCCGATCGCAGTCTGATTGCTCTTATTCGAAGAAGGAGCTACGTACAAGCAGAGCAGGAGTTGCTGAATAACCTTCCCGATGTCAATTCTGTGGTGCAGGATGTCTACGATAATCGCATCGAGAATTTCAACCTCCTGGTGGACTTTGCCAGCGCTGTGCGAGATGGAGAACTCAAGTTCCTGATGTACAAGTACATTCTTGAGGAAATCATTCGCCGTGGACACGACGAACCACTAAAAGTCGTCCGCCTCATCCGTGGTCTCCAAGACGAAGTGGTGCTGAGAAGTTCCATCGACGATGATACTCTCACCAAAGCCACTAACATGGTCGACAGCCTGAAACTACTCTTCGAGAGCGCAGTTGCGAAACTCTGGGTCGACAGCCAAATTAACCACTTCTTTGGGCGGGACATCAATGTCGCGAAACTGGCCGATGAAATAACAACCCTGGACTCTGCTCTCTTTACCCGAATCATTTCGAAGGTTGTGGCTGCTGTGTATCCACTTATCGACACCGATCGCTTGATGAGAAACATGGAGAAATTCCATTTGGTTCCGCAACTGATCGATGGCTACAACGCCATCTACAATGAAATGGCACGCAACAACGATATCAATGGAAAGCGATGCATCCTCAAACTTGGATACTACTTCCGAGAACTATTGAACCGTTCCAACTCGACAAGGATACAACTGACTCCGGAGAAAAAGGCCCAACTACAGACTTTAGAGCAGAGATTGCCCACTTCCGTTCGAAGTCTAGTTTTCAGCGACAGGGTGTGCCTGAAAAATAAGTACGTTCACGATTACTTGCACATTGCGCACGGTCATCCACGGTTGAGAAGGTATGCGATCATGGCCCCAGGAACACAGCTCAGATGGGTGCCGAAACGCATTGACTACAGTATATTCTTTGAGTTCCCCTACGGAGGCTTTTTGTTTGCCGATGACGAGGACTTTGACGGACGTAATCGACTAGTGGCGGCATCTCAGGACTCCGAAGACATGGTTGTGGGCAGTGAGTGGAAAATCGAACCGCAGGGTGATGACTGCTTGATAAGGAACGTGGCCTATGACGAATTGCTTTATGTTAGCGATGAGTTCGATGAAGAACATCGTTCGAACAGGGTGTTCACGACAGGAAGTCATCAGGCTTCTGTGACTGGTGATGATCGTTTCAAGTGGACCATTGAGGAGTGTTAACGAGGCTCAGGGGCCTTTGGTTAGAAGGAGACGTTTGTAGTTGAATTTAGTAGTAAATAAAGTTTAAGTGCATCAAGATGGGAGTGTGGTTTAATTGGAAGGTGATGTTGGAATATAGAGGTATTTGAAAAAAATTAGTGGTTTCTCTCTGTCGGCTCTAACCACCAATTCACTTTGTTTGTTTATGAATTCAACGCCTCAGACCGCTGGGAATAATTCATCCATTCAGTGAAGTTCCTTGACTTTAGTGTGAAGAAATTGCTTCAGGAATCAAGGAAGGACGGTTCAATGGATTTTTTTTAAGGAATTTGCAGTGGCAAGTGATCTCGTATGTGTATACCACGTTCCACATCCATTTAGTACTCGAATCGTTGTTTCCCTTAGACGTATCTTAATCGAAGGTGTAAAGCTGACTACCCTTGGCCATAAGCGTACAATAGAAGCCAGCGTTATTGTCCTAGAGTATGGAGCTTTTCTGCAGCTCTAGAGGAAGCTTTCAAGTGGACCTCTTACAGAAAAGGCGTTTAGCTCCTAAAGAAACAAAATAAGTTTGCGAAGCGGAACTTTTGGAGTGGCTTCTGCGATTCTATAGAGTCAAACAAGGAAGCCTCTTATCTGAGAAAGGTCTCTTTTAAATCCCCGTCACCATAATCTTCGACTAGAGCATTCAAATGAAGGAAATCTCGACATTACGCCGAGGACTCTCTTCCTACTCTGGGCAGAGGAATCCGGGGTCTATTTCTTCACAGTGCCAACTCATGGATGCGCAGAAAATTGTGAACCGGGTTTGAATAAAATTCAACCGGTGATGTCACAGGAGTCAGTGAAAGTTGATGGCAACACCTCGATTATTGCAACAATGCCAGGCTGATCTGGCCTGTCCTGGATCTGAAAAGATCAAAAGCGGCCAACTTTCAAAACTAATCAACCTCCTCACGGGGCACTGCACCATGGGCAGGCATGCTCAACGCCTGAGGATAGCATACAACTATTTCTGCAGGAGCTGCAGGGACGAGGAGAAGGAGAAGGAGTCCACTACACACTTCCTCTGCACGTGTCCCACACTGGCCCATATCAGGAAAGCCATCCTAGGCCAATACTTCCCTAACGATCTAAATGATCTGAACTCCGCCAGCACGGCCAATCTTAACGGTTACGTTAGGAAATCTAAATTGTATCAGGAGTAAGCAGGGTACCCCAGTACTTAGTAGCATCACAATGGACCTACTTTCTGGTTTAAATGCACCTCCTTTCAGAGGGTCACTTCTAACTAACTAACTAAGGTTGGAAGAGGCGCATCTATGTATAACTTTGCTCCACTCTTTTCGATTGAAATTTTAGAAGAGCTTCCAGGGCTGCAATTGGACAGAAGCGCAGGACATCTTGCAGGAGCAGCAAATTCATTGAAGCTTTTGTAGCATCCTGACGATGATTGGGCCAATAGCCAGACAAACAGACACAATGAGGATTCATTCACTTTTAACGTCTTTCTGTGGACTGCAAACTTGCAACTTGCAGGAACATCTGACACAATCTTCTCCCTCTCTCATTGATTGAAGCCCTTAGGACGTAAAGTAAATCCTGAGGATCATTTGACTTTATCCTATGTGGCAGATTCGCAGATCGTAGGACTTGCAGTAACCCCGACAGCAGAATGTCATCTATCAAATTGACAGACAAAGGCCAAAGGACTCAAATGGATTTTCTTACTAAAACTGATGAAATGTCAATGAAGGAAAAGGATCATTGCGATTGGTGATTGACCAAGTTTATTGTCACTACCTTTGTTACGACTTCAAATGAACACGAACAATTTTCAAATGACGCAAGAGACATTTATTACATTCGTATTTTCTAAAACTTGTTGGAAACACTCTAACAATAAACTTAAACTTGTTATTGAAGAAGCATTAAGTTGGAAAACTCTTTCCATTGCCTCGTTTCCACTTGTAGTGCCTCGCATACCTATAGTACCCTCTTTCGTAATGAGAATTTCTAAAAAGCAAAGAGTCGTTGGGAAAAGCATTTTTTTTTCCATCACATAATCCATTCGTGCGAATTCAACGAAATGCACCACAAAAACAGGCGAAGGAAGAACCCCTTGATAGCAGTTAGCTATAAGGGAGAAGGACGATGACGATGACGCCAACACGGTGAGAACATTTTCAATTACTCGTTGTGGGCGCTTACCTGGTGGTGCTTTTCGTGGCACAGATGAAGCCTTTTGCTGGACCACGAGAGTTTGGACGGCTTTTATGTTTATTGGATTTCTTCTTCCTTCCGACTTCTTTTTTTTTTTTATGAAATTTTCCACTGTAGGTACCTACTCTTCTCATTCCTCATCCATTGTGCTACTTTTGCGAAGAGTGCGGAATCCCAGTGGATGCAGTGCTTTGAATTAAACTACGTATATCCTTTTGGCTGTAGTCCTGGCCGACTGAATGAACAGTGGAGGAGAATTCTCTTGGTTCTTTTTTTTCTGTGTATATCACTGGAGCGGAATTCGTTTGGGGATTATTATGAAACACTTGGGAATACTCATCTATATCTGTTCGCTGTCCGCTTTTGGCAGCCAGTGACTTAATTAAAATAAAATATTGTACAAGGAGCGTCGGCGGCGTTGTGGAATTTGAAGTCGTTTTTGTCGAGAGGAATGAAAACTGACAATTACCGGATATCGTTTGTTCAAATTGAGTTGTTTTTCATAGTTTTGTCAGAGAAATGTTTAAATGAATACCAGAGAGGTATAGGATGGAAGTAATGAAATAATGGACAAACTGTCTCTAAGAAACAAACGCAGAAAATAGGGACCGCAAATCCGATGAAACTTCTGTCTAGACTAATAACTTTGGAAGGGATACAAAGGACTGGACAAAATTATACAAGTAATGTGAAGCAGGAGACACTTGTTTTAGAATTATGCATCATCGAACGTCTTACTATGGTAGAAGCTAAAATAAGAGCAACCGTTCCACTATAAATTCAGACAACGACACCAGCGCTGAGATCAAATGAAGAATAACTCTGGCCAATCGCTGTTTCTTTTGCCTGAGAAGCCAATTGAGTAGCAAAGCCCTCACTCGAACGACTAAAGTGACCCTGTATAAGACTTTAATCGCCCCAGTTCTGCTTTATGACCCAGAGGCATGGACTCTGTCAAAAACGGATGAGATAGCTCTTGGCTGTTCCGAGAGGAAAATTCTTCGGGTGATTTTCAGTGAATGGAGGGGGAGATACAGCGACGAACTGTAGCCAGAAGAGTGAAACTCCAACGTAATATTTGAATCCACACCCGATGGATGGCACAGTAGAGGAAGACCGCGACTCAGGTGGAGCACGTAAGTTGAAGGGAACCGAAACCAACTTGGCGTGCGAAGCTCGAAACAGCTGGCTAAAGATCGCGCTGACTGGAGACGCTTGTTGGTTGAGGCCAAGGTTCACTCCGAACTGTAGCGCCACCTTAAGTATGAAAGGAAGTTCCCAAAAAAAAGGCCTAAATTTTTCAAATTGGTGTGCTCTTTACCCGCTTTGCATCGGTGCAGGGAAATAACTTCACGGGAATTTGGTCCACTTGGGAATTTACTCCACCACAAGTGGGAAATTACTCCACTTTTTGAATGTGAAGTAATTTCCCACTGGCAGTGGGAAATTGCACCACTTACTTGTGGGAAATTGCTCCACATTCGAAAAGTGGAGTAATTTCCCACTTATGGTGGAGTAAATTCCCAGGTGAAGCAAATTCCCAGGTGGAGCAAATTCCCGTGGAGTTATTTACCTGCACCTTTGCATCAACACCATCTTAGACTAAGGGATTTGTATGTTCATTGGTTTTCAGCCTGATGAGGTCGGATCAACGACAGAGCAAGTATTTTGCAGTCTGTATATCCTCTTTATCTTGAGTTCTACGATTCATAACTTTGAGCAGACGAAAAAATCGTTCCCTTTTGTGCCGCCCGAACTGTGTTACTATGAAAACCTCAAATAAAACACGGATATTTGTTGTCCTCGTCCGTACACTTCAATCAAGTACTGCGCCATTTGTTTACAATTTAACGGTTCACAATGTATCACAAAGTCCAAAACTCAATAACTATTAAATTTTCATAAAGTGTTTACGAGAATTCGAAAAAGGATACACTTCCTGCATAGCAAAGGCTTTGAATCGCCGCCCCTCGCCTGAAGCCATTAAAATATTTCCTCCGCACCGTTGAAACAATAGATATCACCTTCGTTTAAACTCAAAATAACTTAAGGCTTTAATTACAACCATAAGACGAGAAGTGAATTTTATTACGAGCCTCTCCGCCTCCCCGCACACTATTCATGACGACGACATTAACCCTCAAAAAAACAAAAGCACTCATACCCACACACACCACATTCCAGCCCCGGCTCCACACTCATCCAAAAATCCCGGCATACCATCAAATATGCATAACAAAAGCAGTCCTTGCCTGTAAGTTTGCGACTTAATTAAATGTAATTTCTATGTCGTTGGGTGGCTGCGCGCGGGACGAAATTTCAGGGGCACAGGAAGGATACACAACGAGTTAAATGCCACCCATCGTTGCTTTCTTCTCACCCTTGACAGGCATCAAGAGAGCATGCAAACCACCCCCATTCACCCACCACCGTTAATAGAAACTCTCATAAAGAACACAAAAACGAACGAAAAAAATAAACGATGAAAATGAAAAGAGGAAAAAAGAAAAAAAAAAATTTTACCCCATTTTTCGTTCGCACACACACACACAGAGGAGGATAATAATTTCAACATCAACGCCACGCAGCGTAAAACGAAAAAGCACAACACCGAACACAACACGAAAGTAATTACCAAGCAGAATAAGCACCACTCTAGCAACAAATAATTATAAAATAATGAATCCTTCGTCCTGGGCCCCTTCCCTCCGCTGTGCAGTTGCGACGATGATGAGAGGGCAAAGGACTATCAGGCAAAAACAATACACATGCACGGCACAGGGCGATAGACTACGACGAAACGGATACTCTGGCTCATTCCACTAGGGCACGCGTTTAAATTACACTTCGTACGGGGAGTTGTTCATAAAAATATTTAGAACTTTAGGCGGCGCCAAGGCTGTCGTCAGCAACATCGTCCTCATCGTCGTCGTCGTCGTAGTCGTCATCTTCTCATTTCGTAGTCCTTTATTAATTATTCAAAATAAAGTACTTACAGCATCCTGCCGCTTAAGACATACATTTTATGCGACACAGAGGAGCAGCAATGTGGTTGGATTTTCTCGAAATTCAGCATTTAAAGACGAAGAAACTCCCTTGCCGTTCCTCATTCCTCGTTTCCAATCCTTAAGGTTTTAGTCTCATTTATAATTTTAATCAACGTAAAAGCTCTTCTAATAAGAATTTGAATCAAAAAGGACAAAGGCATCGGCAACAACAACAAATCCAAACAAAGATGGGGGGAGGGGGCAGGGATGGGTAAACCAAGTTAGTCCCCTAAGGGAAGAATATTTTGTGTTCTAATAAATTGTGGTGTTGATTCCATCTTTTTTTTTTTTGTGTTTTTTTTCCCATATCTTTCTTCGTCCTGAATGAGGAATTTTTGCTCCTCCTTTCGTATACCTACGACCAACGCAAGAGGCAAAAGGAAATTACCACAATTGTTTTGGAGTTTTGTGTTCTCGAGTCTTAGCTGGGATGCTTAAAAATTAATTAAAGAACATTTTGAATGAGATAATGGGATCAGGGAGGAGAATCAATACTTGTACCGAGGGAGATTAACAAGTTTCAAGAGAAGTCTCCTTTTTTGTTGTTGTGCTGACGGAAGGAACTGTGTGCAAAGCATCGGAATGAATCGGTATATAATCAGGATGAGGGTTCAGTTTTTTTAATTGCAGAAATATTTTTTCATAATAATCGAGGGGATGAAAATAATTTGAACCTACTTTAGGAGGAAGGGGATGTAGACGACGTAATTCGCGGCTAGGGTGAGGAGACCCTCAAGAAAAATAAGCATTTTTCGGTTGGTTGAAGGGTCATTTGTGACACTTTACTTGTCGTGAAACTTCACGCCAAAAAGGGTAAGAAAAAAATAGCAGCTCAAGTTGGAAGGAAAGGATTGTGAATTGTATGAGAATAAGGACGAGGGGTGATTGTTAAGGGTTTTCTATGGGGAACTATTGAAATGATTTTAAGATTGTGTGGGTTATGAGGGTTATGTCATGCAACTGTCACCTTCGTACAGGTTTTTAAAAAAAGAAAATTGCCGCAATTTTTGGTAGTTTCGTTTTCGCTTGCATATCGCACGAAACGGCCAGATATTGGATAAATATCCTGGGACAAATATCTTGACTCTGACTACATGATTCCGTAGCTGGATTTCGTTTAAACTTTTTCCTGCAGAGAACAATGGGAAAACAAAGAAATTCTTTATAAAACAAAGTTAATCTATACGGATGGCTCCAAGATGGACATGGGCATGGGTGCAGGTGTCATTTCTGAGGAGTTTGGATTCAGCAGCTCAATAAGACTCCCTGACAATAGTAGTGTTTGAAGACAAAGGTTCTAGCTGCTCAATTGGCTCACAGTATCTAGGGTGGATATCACGATCTTCATAGACAGCCAGCTTGTAAACGACTTTCGCGAAGAATTGGCACGCAGCATAAAGTAAAACTCTGCTGAGTCTTCGTCCAAAGTAGGGATCACCCCTACAACCAGAGCTAGCGGACGCTACAATTAAACCGCCACTTCGTCATCTGAAGGAAACAATAAAGCTAATATCCTTAACTGAGGCGAAATTTCCAGAAGGCTATGGCCAGAATATAATATAAAAAGCCTGTCATCACTGGTAGGATTAATTACAGGCCACAATATTCTCAGGTACCATGCAAAAAAGATGCACCTGACCGAAGACGATCTAGGGATGCGGAAACGAAAAAGTATGTACATGAGGACAGAACCCACTTTCTTTATCATTGTCCAAGCCTGTGGAATATTAGAAATAAAATCTCTGAGCATGTTGACGTTGAGGTGTTCCAATGTCAAGTCGCGTCGCTCGCAGCGAAGAAAAAAAAAATAAAAGTAAGCCTTTCCCGCTGGCTATCCGATGGTTCACTGACGGATGTGCTCAAGTTTGTAAGGTCAATCAGGTGGTTGTCGTCGAGCAGATAGAACCACGCAGTAGAAAATAGCTGGGAAAATAAATGGTTACCACAACGAGTTTACATAGACCTAAGTGAGATGAAGAGGGTCTCATCATCTTCATCGGCCCGCTAACCTAACCTAACCTAGGAGAAAGGCGTCCAAGCCTCAGTTGGCAATAACAGCAGGAACGACAAAAGACGATTTTGAAGTCTGGTCCTAGAGGAGCCCTGGTATCACCGCCCCAAGGATTTTAAAAATTTAGTACATTGAAGGTGCAAAAATTTGCAAAAAATCAGTTAGAAGAAACAGTTCCACCGCGGCTCCGTATGAGGAGGAGACCAATATGAATATTGCCTATGCAGTCCTCGAGAACCAGATGAAAGGCTGTTAGAATACAGAAACGTTCCCTTGAAAATTTGCTCACAAATTTTATATTTTAACCACGATTACAAGCCAAAGCGATTGAGAATGTACATAGATATGTATAAGAGCCGATCCAGACCCCAATTGCTGTATCGAATCGCATTTTAAATGAGTACCTCTCCACTGAAAGAATACAAAAACCCCTAAAGAATGCAAAAAATTGGTTCAAGCCAATGATTCTATGGAACCGTCAAACTAAACTCCTCTCTGGCTTAGAATCATACTTTGAACATTCACTCCTTCCCTCAGAAAAGCGAAAATGAACCCCAAGAAACATAAAAAGGAACTGCTTCAACCCATCTTCACTGCGAAAGCCCATAAATCCATAAAAAAAGAAGCTGAGCGCTTTCAACAATAAATTCGTTAAAAATTTAAGAAATAAAAAACCAAAAAAAAAATATTTTAAGCAATCGTGCACTAACCTTGAATCTTGAGCATTGCTGACTACCATTTCTGATTTCATTAAAACTTCTTTTTCTTCTTCAAAGTTAATGTTCAAAGTTAATAATTGTTTTAGTACGGCACTCCCGAACGCGAACCGAGGGTATATGCCAGCGGTTGAAGGCATTTTTAGGGGCACGAGTGGGGTAAGGGCATCGGCGATGGGTCACACTTTGGAGCACACTTTATCGATGATTATCCGCAAGGGTGATCAAATAGGCAAGGACAAGGGAAATTACACATTATACACAGGAGGTACACATTATTCACACTTTACATGGGGAATGCATATTGAAAATATTGCACTTATTACACCCGCGAGGGATCAAAACATTACACTTTTTTTTCAAAACAAACTGGTAAACACACAGTTTGGCGCACCGATTCATATTGCATATTGCAAATTGCATAGAAAAGAAATAAAAAAAAAAAAGATGTAAACAAACACTCACATTTTACACTTCTCTATTTAATAGGAATGACAGACAGAGAGAGATCAGAAGGATCAAAAATTCACACAGATTCCACCACCCACCGTACGCACTTGACACAAAACAAAATATTAACTCACTTTGCTCTCTTGATATTTTCAATGCTAATTACAAAAACAACAAAATTTCCACCGAGAAATATTGAAATGAAAAATTTGCAAACAAACATGAGAGGAAAAGAGTTAACTTTACACCAAAACTTCTACACAGAGGCAGGCATCAGCTGGGAGCGAGGCACACGCGAGGGACAGACAAGCACCACACACACGCGAGGGACAGGCAAGCACAACACACTCGCGAGAGAGAACGAACGCACCGAACCCGCACTGGAGCACTACCGGGCACTTCACTTCACTTCACTATCACTTACTTTTTAACACTCGCGACAAAAGACCGAAGAAAACTGCGCGAGCATCTCAACCGCGGCTCCTTTTATACTCTTCGGAGGGGGTGGTGAAAATTACACCTGTCACACGCAGATTTTTGGCAATAGAGTTCAATGATCTATTGTTCTGTCACTGCTGCACCTTTGGAAGGGTTTTTGGAAAGTTCATTGGAAGTTGGAAGTGCATTTAGTCAAAGTCAATCGAAATGAAAGTTTCAGTGATTCCAAATTGAGAAATGGGTTGATTGTAGGGTTTTTATCGATTCGATTTAAGGGTTCGATTTACTAAGCACGCATTAACGAATATTTACAGTTTCTGGTTACTTTTTATTTAACAAAACAGTAGGTGCTTAGTTTTTAAGCTTCACAATGTTTTGGACAGAATGTGAAATGCAGAGTTCGCCTTGCCAAGGAGTACTAACATAAAGTTCTCTGCCTTTTCCGCTGATGATTTTGGTTTTGGCAGTATTAAGAATCCCCTCCTGTTTGCTTCCCTCTTATTTGATAAAGGTCCATGGTTCTTCGTGATAGTAGGGATCCATCCATCGAAAACCTCAATTTTTTTCCAAAAAAACAGCGCGAAGCACATCGCTTGTCACCAATAAAAACATAATTTGCAACTGCAGCCTTGTCGAACCCCACTTAAGATCTCGAAATCCTCTCTGCAGAAAGTGACGCTTTGATAACAGCTTTGAATTTATCTGCAATACGCCTCCTGCACAAGGGAAAAGAAATAAATTTTCAGTTGACCCCGCTGTTGACACGCAAAGTTACCGATTAGCTCACCAGACAAGCATCTGATTATTTATTAGTCTCGAAAAGTCACATTGAGTTGGAGCTCGAAAACAAGTTCAGCAAGCCCTCAAACCAAAGAGAAGTCAAGAAAATCTCGCACTAAGCAAGCGGAACTCTAAGCGCCAAATGCACTTCCTCCTTGAACATTCCTGATTCAAACATCTTATCAACAAGCTAGAGATTCATAAGCCTTTCAGATGGAAGATTTGCGTCTCCAGTCATGGTCAATCAAGCATTCTGCGGCTACATAAGTCCTAACATAGCTGGGCACAATAGATCTTCGAGGTCCAAACCCATTTCTATTCTCGGTCCGAATGGAAAGGAGCCCAACAGAACAAAATTCTTGTAACCCCAGGAAAATGCTTTTCAGCTCGATATCTATCCCCTTTTGTCATGATGACCCTTTTTTATAAGGATCATGTTATGTTAGGTTAAACGGCTGTCCCCGTTTGGCAAGGACATACTAAGACCAAGTCTCAGTCCATTATGATACCACGTGAAGCACCGGATTACCAATATTGGGGTCTACACCTTACTGCCCCACATTGTGTGCGGAACCATTTAGATTGAGGGACGAAATGCTTTATACATACTCTCTTTGTACTCTCCTGGAGTTGATAGGGCAGAGAAGGTGCATAGAAGGGGGGTTATTGTTTCTTCCTCCTCCTCGCCTCTACAGTTTTGCGGAAATATTTAGAAGGGACACCAATTCTAATAGCGTGTCTACCTATTAATCAATGTCCCGTGAGAGCTCCTACTATTAATCTTTGTTTATTAATAGACAGAGGTCTGCTCGTTCTTTTAAAGTCCAGCTTAGCCCAAATTTGCCTCGATGAACGGTTATTTTCCGTAATAATCTACCTGCTGTTGGAGAGTCAACACGAAACTTAATCGATTCCGAAGGAGCACATGGTTCTTCCAGTGCTTCCTTCCTTTGCAAGCTCATCGGCTCTTCAGTTGGAGGAAAAATCCCTGTTTTCTAAAGCACAACACAGGGCATCGTCTTACCTGTCAGTGTCCTCATTTAAACACCTGCGCCATTGCTTTACCAACGTGGATCGTATTGTCGGTGAAAACTCAACTCTTTCATAGGCGCAAGACCGTACCACTTGACCACAACCGTCTACAAGTATCTACTACTTAGTGCCAATAACTAGTATCCAGTACTCTTTATCGTTTAGCTGTCCTCCTATCCACATAAAAAAAGCAAGTTTCCACCAAAAGTTTCATCCGCCCCAACAATTATCCTTAAAAAGTTCGAATCGCTGAGCAATTTAACCTCATTCATTCGCTCATTATGCGAGAATACATTCCATTCCCCAACTCCCTCACAATCTCAGACAAAATATCTCCAGACTGCCGTCAATTACAATGCCATGGATTATAACCTCAGTCAACCTCGAACAATCGGCCTCACCCTCCTGTGGCCCATGTCATCCCATTATAATGCCGAAAATTCAAATTCACTACTTCAATCTTGTGAATGGCCTTCAAGTACACGTCTGTCAAATAATAGGACAATACATGTTCCACTCAATTCAAAATTATTTCGACATAACAACAGGAGATGCTACTCCCAAGGACATTATACAAAATTACATTCACACAAGTGCTAAATAGGTTTGTGTATATCGCTCCTTACCATAGCGAGGGCAAGCAAAAGATCTCTTCACCGGGAATCCAAGGACCTGCTGTACGGTAACGGCATTGAAGGAGTTGCACAAGTATGTACAGCATAAAGTGAAGAAAACGAAGAAGGAGGTTATGAAAGAAAAAAAAAACATTTATCCTTTTATTCCGGATGAGAGAATCGCGATGTTACTGCTGGAACAAACTTCGCCCGTGCGATGCGAGAGTCCGTGCTTAAGTTAACAGTTGCTTTCAACATTA
Organism: Matsumyia berberina; assembly: GCA_917880715.2. Taxonomy (NCBI): domain Eukaryota; kingdom Metazoa; phylum Arthropoda; class Insecta; order Diptera; family Syrphidae; genus Matsumyia; species Matsumyia berberina. Next base: position 124,611,084 of record OU862870.1, read on the forward strand.
TTGCGCCATATATCACGAATGTACACACAATGTCGACAAGGATATACTATTCACCGCCCCCATGTGAAGTAACTTCACCCCTTGCTGTAGAGGAAATGCGCTGATTTTGATGGCGGCGCAGCGGCAAGGGGCAAATCCTGCTGCAGGATACGTTTCCCAACCAAAAAGGGGGAAAACATTAAAATTCGCCTCTAGTCAGCTGAATGTTGCAAGACAAATTTATTACGTCGCGGAGTAGAGAATATTTTGCTGCTGTTGTCATCCTTCCTTGTGGATTTGATGTGGATATGTCCTTATTTTGAAAACCACGCGAATATTACGGAAGTAGTAATACTCGTACATATTTGCATAAGCGTTATGTGTGGGAGTGCAAATCCTATTCTCATGCAGATGAAAGTACATGTGCTGAAGAGTTTGTATCATTCATGCTCTCCGAGGTGTGCAATGGAGAGTGGCTTCATTTTTGTTTTTAAATTGAATTTGTTTTAAAGGTTTTCAAGGATATTCTCATCATAAGTGACATATTGCATTTGGAATGTAAGGACTTCTACAGTTGGCAGTTGGTATGTAAGGCAATTTAAATGGGATCCTATAGGGCAGCGACGTATGACTTTTAGTCCCAACTGTAGAGCAGTCAGGTAAAAGTTTGTTCGTTAAATAGTTTAAATGGCCGCAAGCTACTTATGGAATAAATGGAAAATTAACGAGCATCCCCCAATGCGAAGGGAATATTCAGGCTTGTCTCTGACGGAAAGTTTATCAGTTCGTGTGTAAGAAAGTAAAACAAAGTATGGAAGATCAAAAGCCCGTATTCGTATCTTCTTAAGATGACGCTCTGGGTAGGAAAGACCTTGTCGAAAGAATTTCTTCTCCAATTTCATTTACTTGACTGAAAATTGGTGTTTCTTATATCATTGGCCTGGTTTAAGTGAATAACTGAAGAAGTTCCTATACCTTTAGTCCTAGATGTCATAGGCCTGGCAAAAGATGGAGGAATTGATGACATGCTACAGTGATTTGAAATAAGCTTCCATCGAAATTAAGTTCGCCATGAAGAGTAAGCTAAAGACATTTAGTAAATGAACAAAACCTTGACCAAACAGAGTTGTTAAAATGTAAAAGCCATCACCACTTTTGAAGGTATTCCACTAACGACGACAACTTCAATAAATTTTCCGATCAGCATTTGCTGCCAAAAATTAGGCCACGATTCTATCTCGGAGATGGAAAAGGAAAAAATTTCGCAAAAAAAAATACATCCCACTTAGCTATCACAAAGAATTATATATATGTACATATGCACGTATTCCTGGATGGTCCGAACAGTTGTTAGGGGAGTTTACAGATTCTGGTAGCCCTGATTCCGCTGACAGTTCACTTTTGACGAGAGCTGCAATCGGAAGTGAATGTTAACTTTACACGTTCGAGTCGATAATCCAGAGTCCGCTTCGTTAACTCGGACGCAGTAACTTTCCATTAGTTCCCCCAAACGCTTTAAGGCCAAGGCGCAACCGTAAATCGTGCAGTAGACCTCCCTCGCGTGCCAGTCTCCACAACACATACAAAATCAATTAAACGTGAACTTAAACGCAATACGCCTTCGTCATCCCCATTTTTACATAGTTTTTCAGCCTATAAAGCTGACAATGCTTTAAGATCAATGCAAAATCAAAAAGCAGCGACACCCATGTTTAGTGGACCAAATCTGATCATCTGCATGAGGATCAGGTGAGAGCACGACAAGTTCTAATCGCACTGGATTATAAAGCTGTGATCAGGCGATTGAATCAGATCATAAATTCAGTCAGTGGAGAGCGTCCAGAAACTCAATAAAGGTTCAGCACAGAAAACAAATAGGCAGGGGTCAGCCTTGGAGTTTTTCAGTTTGGTTACGGATAAGATTTATAAATGGGCCACGAGTGAAGATTCAAAAATGTGGGAAAACGAGGCAAAATGCGGCTCATCAACAAGAGAGAAGTTCTAAAACTCTAAGGAATCTTCATGGGTCTAAGTGTGTTGGCTTTAGCTGGCAGCCACTTCAACCTAACATAACCTAAGGAAGGTGAGGAACTCTCAAATGAATTACAGCACTATCCACTGGGCATGAAAACTTTAGAGATCACTTAAAGAAAATAGGGCTGGTGGAAGACGACAACTGCAGATTTTGCCTTGAGGATGTAAATACTTACTTATACTTAGGTGGCGCATCAATTCGTCGTAAACCTGGGCCTCAAGCTTCTCCAGTTAGCACGGTTTTTAGCTAACCACCTCTAGTTGAGCACTCCAAGTTGGTTGAGGTTCCCTTTCATTTGTGCGCCCCACTCTAGGTCAGGTCTTCCTCTACTGCGTTGTCCCTCTGGGTTAGACTCAAAGACTCTGCCGAAGGAATTGTGTCCATTCACTATACATGTCCCTTCGCCGATGGATTCGTATCTTCTTGACTAGGGCGATGTCGCTGTACAAATCGTAAAGTTCATCCTTGAATCTTGTCCTCCAGATCGAATATCTTATGAAGAATTTCTATCTCGAAGCAACCAAGGACATCTTCATCAGCTTTCGAAAGAGTCCATGCTTCAGCGCCATAAAGCAATACTGTGTTGATCAAAGTCTTATATAGATCCTCCTTAGTTTTTCGGGATATGGAGGATGTGGAAAAGGGGCTCATAGACTCATATCCAGCTTTAACTAGCAGAATATGCGGGATTTTGAGTTGTCCTTGAATGGAAAATTTCAATCAACCATGACAATGAGCCACATCGACTACCCTGTTAACTGCAACGATGGATTTCCAGCAGGGAAAATTATAAAATCATTAAGTTTTGCTGTAGAGATTTGTAGGGCGCCCGTTTTACCAATATCTGCTAGCCTTTTGAGCTTTAGGAAAGCGACTAAGATTGACGACTATGCTTACAGTCTACCACTAGACTATATTGCCACACCATTCTCTCCTCACAAATGGTCCTTTTTTCATTTTGACTTAAGAATTGGATTGAAAATTTCCGATTAGAAACCCGTCATCTTATCTCACTTAATCGTTAAACAATCACAATCACACTCACACACCCGTGTTTGAGTTCATCTTGGGCCAAGTGCTGAGCATGGAATACTTGTACACACCTAAAATAATCCCGCTCATTACCTTAATTACCAGTCAGCGTGGATAAAGTGATTCTTTACAACCAACTTCCCCGTTTCAACCCTTAAAGCATCCTTCCACCACCCCATACAGAGCCACCCCAGCATTTAGTCCCAAAGCACCTTACCTTTCCAAAAATAAACCCTTAAACGATTTTCCTTGTCCTTTTCACAAGGAAACTTTGATATTGATCTAAATGCCACACCCACTCACAATAGAATAACATATTCACACAAACACACACACCCACACATACATACACACAGAGCAATAGAAAGTCCTTGGGAAGTAGATTTGAACTGGGTGCACATACAAACCCATCAGCACATCCGTTAGGTTAAAAATACACAAAGGGAGCCGTAACAGCACTGACAGGAGCCAAAAGCGCCCAGCAGAACAGATAAAAGGAAAAATACAAAAAAGGAAAACGATAGAATTTTGAATTTAAGTAAAAGACACGGCAGCGCGGGACCACGTCCTGTGTGCCGATAAGGATGGTTTTCACTTTGCCAGAGAGGCAGAGGCCTTACTAGTTCCATCACCGCGGAGCAATGGAAGCGGAAAAGTACACAAAATGAAAGAAAAATGAAATTTTCTTTTTTTTTTCATCTGCAAAAATACACTTCGAAGGTAAAGAAAATCAAAGGAAAAATCTACTTCTCCTTTACTTGGTCTTCGTCCTTTTTTTTTCCTGTGTTGGGTGCTGGGAGGGGAAAGAGTTTGAGGGTTAAAAGTTTTCAAATCGTTTAAGGGAGGGAATTACATCGCAGATCGTAATGTTAGTACTTACATACGAAAATGTAAAGTCCTTCCTTCTTACCATTTGGGATTGAATGGGGAGGAAAGGGAAAAGAATAAACCAGAGTAGAGAGATTAAAAGCAAAAAGGACGTGCTTGGGACGAGGATATGGGAGAAGAAATCTGTTTATAGAAGCTTAAATGGAAGAAGTTTTGCCTTTTCCCCCTTTTTTTTTATTTTATTTTCCTTCTGGTCATGAGATGCTCCTCTGGACTAAGGGCAACGATGAAGAAGCAAATAATATCCTTTGGCGATTCGTAGTAATGCTGAGTTTGGATTTTCCAGTCTACTTACCCAAGAGTAATGTATGCAGAGAAGACGAAGCCGGCACGGTAAGTGGACGGGCGGAGCTGATTAAGTAAAATAAAAATGTAATTTTTTTGCGTTTTCTTTGTGGGGGTTCCTTCCTGGTTTGAAGGATACTGCCTTTGTTGACGGTGACTTCTATTTGGAATATTTTCCACTTTCATTTGAATTATTTGCGGAAGAAGACGGGCGGACGTGGGTGCATTGGGAATTCGCAGAAAATTCAAAGTAATTTGAAAGTCAATCAAAGGCGGGATTATTAAGCTTAGTTAATCGCACTTGAATGAGTTTCGTAATATCCTTTTGAATTTCATAGCAATTTACTTATCAAAAGATTTAATCCAGGGAGGATTATGTTTTTGCTCAAGATGTGATAAAGTCCTGAATAAGGTTAACCTTCATCGAGCTATTGCAATCGTTAGAGAAGACAATCAAACATTTTGAAGAGATATAAGCTGTCAGTCTTTATATGGAGCGTAGGGATAAACGAAATCGTCGATAGTCCCCGATAGGATTATGTCCGAAGCGTATTATGCCTTCACTTGATGAGCATAGAGCAAAGTCTGCCAGGAAGTCACTGGGTAGATGGCTGCTGAAAACTTGACTTTAAGTTTGGTATCCGTTTCTTAGTGGTCGCCGTGGCTCAGTGGTTAGTGCCTCCGGGAGTATAATCTGTCATGAAAGAGCTTCTCAATTCGCCGTTCGGAGTCGCCAATAAATTGTAGATCCTTTCCATTTGTGCAAACAATACAACACGCACAACATGAATGGTCGCGAGAAGCTAGGCCTTGGCTCATTCCGAGCTGTCGCGCCAGCTATTTATTTTTAATTTATCCGTTTCTTGTTTTTGGGGCTTTGAAAATATCTGTAAAAGCAACGTGTGGTGCTGCCTCACTTTAAGAACAAGTTTTTCATCATCTCAGTCCTGCTTTTTGCCACAGAGGAAAAAATCCCTCCATAGATGTTAGCTCCCTTGTGCATAGATCGCTTTGGAGCAGAAGATACAACAACGAACTGCATGGGCTGTTTAGCGGTATCAACCTATTAAGAGGAATCCAACTTAAATGGCAAAGATGCTGAGCAGATGCACACCAGCGATCAGGTATGAGGCCCAGAGGAGGCCCACTCCAAAATGTAGCGCTGTCATAAGTAAAGAAAAAAACGTGTACTATACGTGCAAACCTATACTGAACGCCAAGACACTACTCAGATATTACCAGGTTCCAATTGCGTCCAAGGGTGGTGTCCAGGCTAGCTGGGCACATTTGTGGTGTTTGTCATTGCTATAATTCACGGGAATTTTTTCGAATCTCCTGATGTCATTATCATGGTCAGCTCAATCAATTCTTCAAGCCATGACACCCTATTACCAGCTTTATGCCTTCGCAGTAGAGTCGACATCAGCTTTTCGTAGTTGATCGATTTTTATTTATTTTTGAGAAATAAATGTTTTTCCGACATCAGGAGTTGAACTCCGACATTCAGCGTGACAAGCGATGATGCTAACCACTGCACCATGGCCATAATTCGAAAGCTGAGCTCAATGAACCAGTCTTTGAGTCTGAGTGCTCTCGTAGTCCCGACAAAAAAAGAGGAAAAAGCGTGATGGACTAGAAAAAGAAAGAGTAACAATGACAACCCATTTGAACGATCAGAATACTTCAATAATTAACGAGGAAATAAAATTTAAGAACAGAAATAAGCCTCTAGGGCAAAGGACCTCCAGGAGACTTTGAATGGAAAATGTCTTAAGTCAATGAGATTTGGGGTGTGATCGAGCCACTTTAAGACCTTAATCCGATTTTGCTAGAAGCTTAAGCAAAATGAGTACCAACAAGCTTCCCCAAAGAACAATCCAGACTTATCGCACAGCTCGAGGAATCAGATTTAGAAAGGCAGATTCAGTACAGATTCTTGAATGAAGTAAAAGAAACTCCGGATTTAAAGATGACGGAGGGACTTTTACCCACAAACCGGAAAAAACCTATGTCTACTAATAGAGGTCCTCACCGGACACTGCTTGATAGGCAGACATGCACTTAGACTGGGGCCCCTCCAATGATTTCTTTAGAAGCTGTAGAGAAGATGAGGAAGAGGAAACTACAACCTACCTACAGTGCACATGTCTTGCTCTTGCGACGCTAAAAACCCTCGGGGATTACTTCTACGATGATCTTAACGATCCAGCCGAACTTGACATCCAGAAGATAAGAAACTTCATCTCTGGGACGAAATGGTTCAACTATTAGGGTTAATACCGGTACGGTTGCCCATTTCAATGTACTTTGTGTTACATACTCTGGTTACCGGTTGGTAAGCCGGTTCTTAAGGCGGTGTGTCCCTCTCTGAGCGGGGGCAGTCACTTAACCTAACCTAAATCCGGGTGATATTGTACGGAAGTGCGACGCACTGGTTAGCAATAGAATTAATCTTCCCGTGCGTTTCGTCAGAAAATAGACGAGGACTATCAGTTGCTGTTGTCACTTTGATCGAAGGTTTAATTCTGCAAGATTCAGCACTAGTTGGTGTATAGAGTCTTTCAAAACCATTTCCTGCCATTTGAGAGGAGGCTTTGCGAGCAATGCGTGGGGTAAAAGTCGGCCTTCTGCGATAAAGGTAGACGAAATACCTTCTTTCTTAGTTACAAATTCAAAAGATGTTCTTCCTTGGAATGGTCGTCTAAATTCAGATAACACCACCGACAAAGGATACATAAACATAAAAGTATGAAGCGACGATCCTGTATAAGTCGATCTGCTTTATAAATTTCAGTCAAAAGGATCAAATCCACAAAGCAAAAAAAAAAAATATAGACATCAACACTTTATACCTAAGTCCCCAAGGCATGGCCTTAACGAGAAAAAAAAACCAACAAAGTCCTGGCAGTGTGGCATAAAAAGAATAACGTGACTGGTTTCAACTTTGTACTTAACTACAACTTTACAATCGTGACTTTCCCTACCGCCCAGGATTCACCTCCAAAAGTGTCCTCATCTCTAGGCACGACAAGGTTGTTTCGTGAACAGCATACGTATGTTTGCAGCTCCTGCAATTAGCATTCTATTTGACACCAGTAGTTCTCGTCTAGTTGGCAAAGGACTACTGCTTTAAGTTTTTGTCCTCCTCGATTTTAAATGAACAGACACATACACATGCACACCATTAAATAATAGACTTGAGCATACGAGAGTGGCACACGCTTTGTTACGCAAATCCTGAATAGATTCCTATCACTGATGTTTTATGTAAACGAATCCTTAATTATGCTGTTCACGTGTGCACATTTCATCCAGAAATTCTCAAATGTGGAATCTAATGGGGTGGCTCTGGCTGGTGGTGTATACGAGTGCGTGTATGTGTACACAGTGCGGAATGTTATTGCTCTCCTGACGTATTTTGCCTCAAGATTTACGTTATGTCCCCCATTTTAGATGTTCAAGGGGATGAAAGATGATTTAGGATTCATCGTTGTGCGGTTATATTCCCTTGAGTGGTTTAGTTCGCTTGAATTCTCTATGTGAGTTTGTGATGCATTTGCGGCAAGGGATTGGGATTTACTTGAGGCCCTTGCTTTGTTATGCATATGTTCGGTTGGTTATTGGCGTTTATTTTTTTTGTTTTTAATTCCCTTCTCCCTATCGCTGTTGATCTTAATGGTATTGGATTAGTTATGGCTGCATAGTGGATGGGGGAACATGAAACAGGGGGAAGTTGTTGTTTCGAACCGTAGAAAATGTGAATATTAACACCCACTTGTAGTTCGTAATAGTTCATTACAAGGCTGAACTTAATTAGTTTGACGAGCTCTTGAATTTGAGCTATGTGATAAACATTATGAGTTTCTGAACCAAAATTGTTGCAAAGTGGCAAGGGGATTTGAAAAAGTTGCTGCAAGCGCTAGACGTGTTAGAGAAGAACACCCCGAGTAAGTTCTCAAGGTCGACTGGTTTAGTTTTATGCGTCGTTTTGTTCAATTGAAGGGCCTCGAAAGAGTTTGAAAGTCTGAAATGGCATCCGATAAAGCTATTGTTTTTAATTGTAATCTGCAATGTACATATACAAATGGGGGAAAGCTGTGGCTTACGATGGACTATGTCAACTTACCTTTAATATCTTGGCTACGCTCATAATGTCTGTTTCCGACATTGAGCCAGTACTTATGTTGAGGTGTAGTGCTTGACAACTCGCTGCTGCAGTAAGCTGCAAACCTTTGGCAATAGACGTCTATGAAGGACTTTCTGGTTGAGATACATCTCAAACGGACAGGCAAACAAGAACAAATAAACGTGACAGTACGGCGAAATTGGCAGTTAATCAGACATACCATACAGGGCGAGAAAAAAAATCCACAATCGAGTGTCATCGGATTCAAAACTTTCAAGCATTGTCGCACAATGCTTTAGGCCAAGGGTGTCCAACCTTTTTGTTTCTCTGGGCCATATTGGAAGAAGACATGGTGTTTTGGGGCACAAGTATATTACCATAGCTGACGAGCGTTCTGTTCCCATTTCTGTTGTTTGTTACTTGGCACCTGTAGCACAAAAGCGCACACAACATTCCTCAGTAAAATGGACATGCTTCAGTAACCTTAAATATTTTCGGGCCGCATTGATACCTGCCTTGGGCAGCATGCGGCCCGCAGGCTGCGGGTTGGATGGCTTTGTTTTAAGCACTATGTACGCAGGAACCGCATTACACTGTTTTGGGTGCCTGCACAGAGGGAAATGAATTTGCAGACGAATTGGCAAGTATCGGCGTAGCTCTGTCACAACGGGACGATGTGGATATTGCTCCAAGCTTGCACAACTTAAAATAGATGTCATAACCAAGCAGGGAACAGGGTATCCTAAGGAAAATTAGGAATTTCTCAAACTAGACACATCACGGTTTGGTGCTGCAACAGACATTCCGTCCAATCATTGTCTTGTGACTCTGAAAAGAATCGATCACACCCTTCTGACGGCATCCCTTCCTGCTGACTATGCCACTGAGCCAGTTTTGAATTTTTATTGCCCTGTATTTTAAGATGTATGTCGGTTCAGCTTAATATGTGAGTTCATCCTCCCCTAACCGTTGACACAATCAATCTGATAGTGATCATTCGCAATGCACACAATTTGATGATTATCGATTATCTCTACTGAAAAACACAGATTTTAAGGAATAAACTGACTGTTTATTCATATATCTTTATATATGTAATGTTGAATATACTTAACAACTAAAAATTGTGTAACGGCTTACAAAAATATATCAGAGTCTGATTATGTGTTTCCAAAAGGCTTGTACAGGTCTTCTTTTGATTCTTACCTTAATTTTATTTCACAAATGTAAAAAAATAAATCTGATTTTGATATTTTTCTTTTCAAAAATTTAAACTTGTTTGCACACGATGCGTTAGTGGCATCTGTGGCTGTGTAATATTGTAATAGTTGTGTTTTAACAACAAGAAAAATGAAATACATACAATATTATGCAACTTGTACACAATTTTTTCTTTTTTTCTTTAGAATTAATTTGTTTCTTTAATGTCTGCTTGTACTTTGTAATTTTAACATCAGGTTGTGGGATTTTCATTTTCTTTTCTTTTTTTTTTTTTTTGTTTAGATACATTTGAAATATTATTCACGGAATTTATTGATGTTTCAAATAAACTTTTTATAACAAAAGTTTTGAAAAGAAAAAGGAAGAAGAAAACTAACATAAAATGATTAAATGAGTTTTAAGTTGATTGCAGAACCAACGCTTTTTTATTATTTTTACAAAGTTTTTGTGCATTTTGTGAAGTGGGTTTAGTTTGGCGCGGCTATTTTTGTTTGTTTAAATAAAAGAAAAATGCATATTAGATGGTGGGGGCGCTTAATATCTACTTAATTCAAATGTAAAAAGAAGCAGTAGTAGTAGTACAGAGAGAGAGAGAGAGAGAGAGAGCACTAAACTAACAGAATTACAATATTTCGAAATTGGCAAAGCAATTACGTCGGAGTAGGGGTCACACCTCACGATGACATTGGATTTCGGTGCAATTTCATTCTTTTATTTTGATGTGCACTAGTCCGTAAAAATCAAAAATTTTAAATTCTCGAACGTGAAGTTGGAAATATCCGTTTACTAATGGTTTACCTATTTAATGCAAGCGGATTTAATATCATGCTGGATCCAGCGGCTTCATTGGCATTCATCGGTGGATAGCCGGACGTGCTGGATGTGGTTGTTGAGGAGACGCCTGAGAATGAAAATGGAGGGAAGTGATATTTAATAACAGCACTGAATCGATGTAAGTGTAATGACATACCCGTGTTTTCATCAGTAGCTTGTACTGGACTTGATGGCGGTGATGGAGAGTCCAGTGATATAATTGATGAATCTGTAATTGATAAATGAGAAAAGGTTTATAATTAAACATGGTGTGTATTACTTGATTCCATTTAGAGCAATCATTATTAAAGGGAGAAACTTTTACATATAGTTTGCTTCAGATATTAAAATGCTTCTACAATGCCATCAACAAAGAGAACATTTTAGAAAAAGTGAGTGAGTTTTTCATACATTTATGACCTTTTGTTGCCTTACCAAAGTATAACGTTCTAGTCACATCTCATAGCCTCAAGAAACAAAAAAAAAAACTCAATCTGTTCAAGTTGGATTCCGATTTATTTTCTATGTACAGTCTTAGCCAGTGCGATGCAAGAAAATGAATCTTTGGCCAGAAGAAGATACCCTCTAGCATATATATAGAAAGATTGAGCAAGTAACTCTTCAGTATGCTGACCGGCATAGCAACATTCTAGTCGCAAACGCCAACGATCATGGGATCAAGCGACTGATTATATCATCAATACTGCGATTTATAGGAGCTTTGCGGGTAAAATAGGGCACATTGAACACTTCCTAAGCCATTGTCCAACCTTAGCGATAATCCTATACACAATCCTGATGTCTATGTTGATATCAGACCTAAAGATATCGGGGACTCCTTAGATTTTCTCAAGAAAACTAGAAGATTCTCTCAATTATGCGCACACAAGTGTCAACCTTATATTTGTACCTACTTGTCTTAAATTAGCCCTAACACACAACCCAAAATCATTGATCTCGAAAGTAAAGAAGATTCAAACGCCACCGGTCAAGAGGTGGATAGTTAAGCAAAAATCGGATAAGTCGTTCTGCATCTACCTAACTTCTACAAGTATTAAAGCCATACAACAACAACGGGTAACAACAACCCGACCAGCAGATTCGAGAATATAAAAAAGACGGAAGCAATTGCGGATAGATTAGATCAGAAAACTAAAAGTAGCATCTCCGAGATCAAAGGGGAAGGAGTAAGTAGGATCATAATACTCGTATGATTACGAAAAGCGAAATTTTTAACGTGCTTCCTAGATAAAGATCAGAGTAAGATTTCAATTGATTGTTGGGTTTTTCGCTAGCATGCCGAAATTTCAAAAATCTGCCCTAGATTTACTGGTTCTCAAGAGGAAAGTCGGGGCCACGTTTTTACCAAGTGCCTTACTGCATTGCACATAGGTGACACCACTACTTGCATTTTCCTCTTGTAACTGTAACGACGTTTCGTGCAGAGCATTTCCTAAGCAACTGTATGGCATACGTTCGCGATAGCTACAGTCTATTACATCTCTGTTGCCGACTAAATGTGATGTGTGCTGAAAAAGTAGAAAATTATTGTACAGCGGACCAATACTAATCCCAGTATTGCTTTTCGATTAAAAAGAAGTCATTGTCCAATTCGTCTTTCTTTATTAGTTGATCTAGTACAGTCGAGTATTGAAGTGGTCGCCGTGGCTCAGTGGTTAGTACGTCCAACGAGCATTTGTCGCGGCACCACCTCTCGTCGGGGAATGACAACCTTCCGGGAGTATAATATGTCATGAAAGAGCTTCTCAATTCGCCGGTCGGAATCGGCAATAAATTGTAGGTTTCTTCCATCATCATCATTTTCCAATGACCCTTTTATACACTATGAGGGTTGTGGGTTAAGGGAGCTTAAGTCTCCACATTTCCCGATCTTCCGCCATCGATTCTAAACCATCAGGGGCTATCCCCATACGTGTAGAGGTAAGATTTCAGACTTGGTCCAGCTATCTCAACCTGGGCCTACGTAGGGGACGTCTACCTGATGGAACGGATTCCAAGGCACGTCTTGGAAACCGAGTTGAGGACATGCGTTTAGCGTGTCCAAACCATCGAATTACGTACCTCTCCGTACGAAGAAGTAGCTACTCGACATTGAGTGCCTAGCGTATTCTGTTGTTCCTAGCCCGCAGACTGCGTTGTGATAACGTAATTCGTGCACTTATGCGAAACAGAATTGGCTCTAACCAAGTCGACACAAAGCAAAAATACTTTAGGTTAGGTTAGGTGGCTGTCCCCGCTCACGCAGGAACACACTTAGGCCAACTACTTTACTTTACTTAAAAACAGCGGAGCACATATCGGCACACTAATCGCTGTATTAACAGGTCATTGTGCAGTTGGTAGACAAGCCAGCAGCCTACAAGTTCCGGCCAATGAATTCTTTCAAAGTTGCATAGACGAGGAAGAGGAGGACACGGGTTTCTGCCTGTTATTTAACTGCCTTCCTTAAGAAAACCAATTTTAGGAGGATACTTCTTAGAAGGACTTTAAGTTGTTTCCGAAACGGATAACGTATGGAAACTAATCCAAAGATCAATATGTCGGTAATGATCGGATCCTAATATACTCGTACTAGCACAATGGACCTTTAAGTGAATCGACAGACTTTGATGGACAGCCATCTAACATAAGACTCGGCTTTAAGTCGACTTCTTAACTTCGTGTGGTTGTCGTGGTTCAAATGTGAAATGCGTTGAACTGTTGAGAACATGTTCACAATCCGCAGTTTACATAGTGTGAAGGCAAAATCGCCATCTGTTAGAACTAGACCCGTGCCGCACTAAGAGAAACGAAATGTTAACACCCGAGCTTCTAGAACCTTCTTTAAGACTCATGTCTTGCAATTTTGCAATTGCGATTACACATGCAATAAACGCCTTGCTTCTAAAATAAGACTAAGTACAGACGAACGTATATTCGGGGACCGAATTACCACACTCGTTAACGAGTAACTCGTCATCGAAATGTGAGGATTTGGGATTACCGCTTCCAATGAAGTTTATGGATCATTCGATCACGAGTCCCACTCACTCACGAGGTTATCGATTGCAGTAATTCGACCACAGGCTCGAATTTCAGGAACAACCAACAGTTTTTTTTCTCGACTCCGCAGGCAATAACAGTCCTCTGAGTATAAATGATCATAAGAAACTGTTCAATCTGGCTTATGACAACTTAATTAAAGGTATGTACGCACTAGGCCTTGGTACTCAATCTGTTGGTTGTCCCCCCACGAAAATGTGATTCGAATCAATGCAGGGAATCTCCCGTTTTTAATTGCTTATTCAATTTTCAGTGTCTATTTCATATCAACTCGCCCAATAAGCCTTTCAACAACAACGAACAAAACAAAAATTAAATATAACTTAAAAACAAATTAAAATAAAACTGTAAGAAACCATTTCAATAGTGTTGTACCAGGATATTCATCATTCGGAATAAAACAACGTGTTCTTTTTTCAAGTATGTACTTTTTTTTTTAAATATATTCTTTTATTCAATACTTTTTAAAACAAAACTATTTACACAAACATAGACGTACATATATTTATATGCATACTTATTCAATTTAAACATAATAATTACTTAAGTATAAATATTTAATCCTTGTCAAGGTAGCAGTACAATTTTTTTTTAAGTTTTTGATCTTACACAAAATAAATTCATGAATTTGAATATTCTTTTTTCTTTTTAGCTACAGAAATGATTTCTTTACAGTTTATACCTATAAATCAAATTAAAAATAAATCAATTTTCCAAATTACAAACTAGAAGAGAAAAAAAATGTCCTAACACATAAAAAATACCCCTCAGCCGAGGTTACTATCGTTTTTTTCTTTCTTTTTTTTTTTGTTTTTTTGCTGTAAGAGTTTTGTTTGCTTATTTTGACTATGTATTTACAATTTAAAAAATCTATTTCGAGGAACAATACGGTTTAATAAATAATTTAAAAACAAACAAATAAGCATTGTTTTTCGTATAGTCTTTAAAATTTAATGAAATTTTATGGGCGTAAAACAAACTAAAAATGAGGAATGATGATGAGTTGGAATAGAGAATAAAAATATTTTTTCCATTCCTCCTCTAAAAAAAAAAAAAACACGAATAACTTATTGTTTAACTTAATGAAATTTTTTTTTCTTACTTTGTCTTTTTTTAAAACTAAATAATGATCTAGAAAGGGAGAGAAAGACTAACAGGGGGGGAAGAAACGCATAAATGTATCTAGTTATTACTAGCTGAATCATGCTCCATGAATTGTACACCCTCATCACATTCTTCCACCTTATTAACATCCTCTATAGTTGATAAGTTTAATTTTTGTTTATTCAGCCAAAGAAATGGATAAGAGAAAATGTGTCATTTATTTTGTATGTAATTCATTCTTAAATGTACACAACACTCCATCCATGCAACAAAATTTAAAAAGATATAAATATATTTCATAAGCATTCTCACAAAAACAAAAGAAAATATCAATTTTGTATAAGGAAATAAATTAAAAAAAAATTAATTTAAAGTGAATGATTCGATTCTATGAGAAAGAAGTGGTAGACGATACAATTTCGTTATTAGAACTACTGTTAAGAATTCGGCGCGATCTAAGCACCCGATTGTTGGTTTCGATTTCCTTAACAAAGTTCTCAAGGGCACCAAGTTGATTTTTTATGTCGTTAAGATTAACTTTGACGCCTCGTAGACTCACTGTGAGAAAGGGGAAGGAGGGAGTTATAATCAAAAAAAAAAAAAAAAAGATTTTGAGACGACGTTACACACGGCGAACTAGGGACACACACAAAACCTTTTGCATATTCACAGGAACAAACCAATCAACGAAGACATTACACAATTGGAAGGCGCACAAGGGAGATAGATATGTCAAAGATGCGACCAGAAACAACTTGAGTGTCTATAACACTGCGAAAACGCAGTTTACATTTTTTCCAAAAAGAATGCATCTACTTCATCTGAACTGCAAATGGACAATCAAGTGATTTAAGTCAAGGGAAGCATGCATCTCAACAGTCAAAAAGTACTTCACACTCCACAGCAGTTACTTCTTCTCCACCAAAACACAAGTTAGACCGGGACTCGAGTGTCTACTGTTCGCATAACTGAAGTTCGGTAATAAAACACTCAACATAATTCAGGAAACAATAATAGATGGACCCTTCACTTACGTCAAAACTACAAACATTAAATCACCGAAGGACTAGTAGCAGACTTATGTGTTTCTTCGGCAGAACCCAACAAGCATCTGTTTATAAAAAGCTGAAGTGCTGCCAAAAATCGTCAAAATTCAAACAGTTTCCTTTGTTTTTTTTTATTAAATTCGAACAGGCATGATGCCAGTTTCCAATGTGAATTAAGCAGAACCAGCTAACCGCTCAAGAATAGCGATTCAAGTCGCTTAATGTGACGAATTGTTGGTTAATCGTTTAAAGTTGCTACGTAGTTTCATCATATGTATCGATTGGCAGAGTCCATGGACATCAATTTTCCTTCTTTTACGTCAATGTACTCATTTCATTTCACTCATTTCAAGTTGCTCTGTGGCACTACCACGACCCGTGACAATGGCGCCCAACGTAGGACTGATGATGATTTGCCACTCAAAACTGAAATGGAGAGCAGTGTTGAATTTGCGAACGCTTTAAAGTGACGACACGTAGATTCTTTGAATCAAACCCGAAGGGAAAACGCAGTAGACGAAGATCTCTAAGGTGCCGCGCACAAGGAGAAGGGGACCTCAGCCAACTTGGCGCGCGCAACTGGAAGCAGTGAGCTAAGGACCGGGCTAACTGGAGAGGCTTGTTGGTTGAGGCCCAGGTTCACCCCGAACTGTAGCATCACCTAAGTAAGAGTCGCCATAACTCAGTGGTACATTGCTGAGCGATTTGGCACAGGTTTTACCCCAGCAAAATCCACAAAAATCATTTTTCGCGGCCCCACTTTTTGGACGGGGGCGACGACTAGCCTTCGAGAATGCGAGCCCATCCGCATCTTCAGAAAACATAAGACGGAAATTCTTACAATAAACGAATTATAGAACACTTCTGCATTGATAAATCAAGCAAATACTTAGCTGTCCCAGAGGGTAAGACCAAAACTCAAAAGGAAAGGTGGTGATGGCATTTGAACTGCAAAAAAAAAGACTTCAACTGCATCTAAGACATGGCAACACAGGCATACCACCTGCAAAAGTGCATATGCAGACGAAAAGAGAACTTATTGCTCAAAACGCTGCACCCGAACAGATATATGAAAACTTAGAAAGAAAGGACGCAGACCAAATCTGCAAAATTGCAGTGCTTATCGTCGAGCGCCAACAGACATCCTCTGTACGAAGGGCTGACGTCTATGGGCAATATAGTAAGTACAAGATGGTTGAGAACGCCTGTAACAAGAAGCAAACATTTCACAAAAAAGAAACAAAGTGAAAATCGAAGTGCGGATAAAGAAACCAACAAATACTTAGAGAAGACTAGGAAAACCAACAGCAACGTGGAGAAATAGAGACCTTCTGACATGGATATGCAAAGCCATCAACTTAAAAGACGTTTTAACAGAACTCAGCCTAGGTCGTGAGGTACATTCTGATGCGCATTTTCGTGCAATCTGCAGTTCCTTCACTGGGAGTTGAAGGCCATGGTGTGCTCTAAAAACCTTTAACACTGGTATCGACTGGAAATAATCAACACACCCATGGATAGTATCAAAAATATACCAATATTGGAAATTTATTCAGAAAAATCAACATTGATATTCATTTGATGCTTGCGAATTTAGATCAATCCTTCTCCTTGCACCACGCAATCTTCTTGAGGGGTTTCTTTTGGCTTTTCTCCTCACCGAGATCACATCGTTGTTTTCCTCGTCCATACTCTCAATCAAAGCAGCATATTCATCCAAATCGAATACCTCGGTAAGTGACATAACTGGCATACCAGGAGGCTCTTCACCAGTTACGATCGTATGCAATCCCTGCTTCACCATTTCGCTAAATCCGGTAACCTCAGTCATGAATATAAATACACTCATTGCCAAGCAGAATCGAGCGCAATAGTAACCTTCATTACGTATCCAATTTGCCAAAGGTGATGCATTATTTGCGAGAAATTCCTTATTGCCCACCAAAATGTATCGTCCCATAAAATTGCAGAGGTAATTCAATAGTCTCAACACCGGTATCCAGAGCTGTCGGAGCAGAAAGTCTGTGGCATAAAGCGATACACACAGCTCAATCAGAAAAGTGAAAAATCTTCGAGGTTTTTTCAGACAAGTTGGCCACCAATAGGTTCGTAATCTTGATAAAATGCACAGCGTCGAGAAGACGAATACCGATGAAGCTGCATTTGGTCGGAGGCCCGGTAGTTTTGAGTACTTCAAGTCGATCACGCTGATTCGATTTAAATGCAAGTACATTCCAATGGCAATGATAAGAAAGGTTTCTGCGAAAATTCCATAGTTTGCCATCTTTTATAAAAAAAATATATTCCGGAAAATTTTCAGGATTACGTGCCGAAAAATTGAGAAAGTTTGATTGAAAATTTAGCGTTGACTCCGACTTGACACATGCTAGCTTGTGAATAGAAAAAATCAATTAAACTTTCATACAGTGGATGTGAACAATTTAGAAGGACTTTCCCTTGGGATAACCAAATTGGATGACCTTAGTTATGAGATTATAACGCGCAAACTAGGAAGTTAATTAACATTGATGTCAGTAGCCTTCTACGCTTCATAAGAAGCTCCAATTGGTTTCAATGAGTAGGCAGGAGATCTTTTCGAGATCCTGGTGGTATCACAACAGACCCCTCATGGGTCTAAGTGTTTTGGCTTTAGCTGGCAGCCACATCAACCTAACCTAACCTTAACTAGGAAGTACAGAAAGGAAGTGTGAATGCCAAGAGGTTCAAAATGGATTGTTTTGAACTGAGATGTTTGTCGAGATGAAGCGCTTGTTTTTCAGGGTAATAGGGGTGTGGACTGGCGGGCAGAAAAGCATTTGGGGTAGTCGTTGACAGTGTTTTCCAGTTCATAGAGTCGGTCAGCGCAAAGAAGCTATCGAAGTTATTGGCATTTTTCTTTTTTTTAATGGTTTCCTTTAGCCTGACTGAGGTATCAAACTTTTTGCTCTTAAGAAGAGCTCTCGAGAGGATTATTAAGTTATTTGTCGGCTAGGAAATTGGAAGTTTTATTGTTTATTGTTTATGGCGAGCGGGCCATTGGAAAATGATGATGATGATCATAATATAGGTATGAGCCAATGAGATGGTTTTGCATTCTGCGCAGAAAAAGACAGAAAAGGTTGCAGTATTCCAGCAGAAGGGCTTTGGCGATCCTACGCAAAAAGGATGGAATGTTTTCCACATACCTTTTTAGGACATTGGAAAATGACGATGATTATTGGTACGTGATAAGTTTGCTGGCAATCTATCGCCGATTTCTTTATCAAGTGAAACAGAGTATACACCATACAGAGAAGAAATGCTTTGTTGGTTGGTACATCAGCAACTACGAGTATAAAAGGCATTAGGCCGCAGTTATGTAGCAATCGAGTAAAGCAAGCGCTAACAAAAAAAAATTTAGAAGGACGGTGGAAGATGCAAGGAGTCATTCGGTGGTAATGGAAAAAACGTTTTGCCCCATGTTGTGCTAATCGAACAGCTTACAAGCTCAAGCTAGCACGAGTTTACGCTACCAATTGCAAGCGCGAGCTCGCGTTCGTATTACTGGCTTGCTACATAACCGAACCTTAAATAGCCTCGTTAAAAACGATGACATTAATGTTCTCATTTCCAAACAACAGAGGAAAATAACGTTTTCAACAACTCATATCTGTGGTGGTGGTCTTTTTGTGAAACTAAGAATCCGCGACAACCCTAGAAAAACATTTAAATGAGTTCCCTTATGTAAGGGTCAAAAATGGCACATAAAATGTGGAAAGGCGGTGTCAATGACTGAAAAATTAAAAAAGAAGATAAAGATTATGAAAGAAATCTCCCATGGCCAAGTAAAAGTAGAAAAATGGATCGTGAATGATTTTTTCTGGCCACACTGGCCACACAAATTGAACAATTTCTCACAAAACAGAGACCAAACCCCATTCTAACGATTGGAGTGCATTTTATTCCATTTCCATCCCAGAAAGAATACTTCCTCTCTACACAGAACACCGAGCATTTGATAGATCACTAACAAAAATTAAACTACTTCCTCATTGTGAAAATAAAACTAAAAAACTAAAACTACATTTAATATTGAAACATAAATGGAAATATGTAGGTAGATTTAAATAAAGAGTAAGAAATAAGAGTAGAACACTTAATACGCGTGTTTATAGGACGTACCGCCTTTGGTTATGTGACTGGATTGTACCGATGCCGATCTTTGTCCATTACTCGTGGACACCGCAGATGAGGTGGTCGCATTCTTTCCCGGTACTGCTGCTGTCTTTCTTTTGGCCAATGGCAGATCATCATCTGAATCACTAAGCGTTAGATCCACCTGTAAATAAATTACAATGATATTATATGCGAAGCGAAGAACATACTGTGGGCTTACCGTTTCACTGTTAGTTGTTGATGTTGGCTCATTGGAAATGATTGGTGGTGGTGGGGCCTTTGTTTGTGGTTTAACATCATCTGTAATTAACTCTGAAATGAGACAACAACGATATTAGGAATGTGCTCAAAGTTATTGCTCGACAATTGGAAGCAAAGATACGAAGTGGTGCCTTATAGAAAAGTTTATTGGAATAAACAAGTTAAAAATTGGTTTATAAAAGAGAGCAGATGTAAATGAGAAATGTTTTAAGCCGATTGAGTATTCAAGCAAAACTTTTGCCACTCCTAGGGCAAAAGTTTGTACAAACTTCTTGTGAGGATCAAGCTATACCATTTGGAGTAAGCTATATCACTAGAGTTCATAGTATTAATCAGCACAACTGGACAGTCTTGGTATGATGAAGGTTGATTTACACAGCCTTCATATTAATCAGATTCTTGTGAAAGCGGAAGCTTTGAACGAAAACCTCTAATTCTACTTGCCCTTCAGCTTGTTCAGACCTGTCTCTATTCGGTTGACCGCGGGGTTAACTTCTGGTAGATCTGGAAAAAGTGCCAAGCATTGACAATCTGGTAACAAACTTGCACGGATTTCGATTTAGAACATAAGCGGATAGTGTGAGGGATTGGTATCGAAACGGAAAACATCTTTAAACAAATCTACTAGGTTACTCAGTTACATAGACGTAACATCTTTGCGTGGTCTCATTCAGCTGTGAAAGAGCCTTTCATGACAATTCAAGGAACTGGGAAAGTGGTCGTAAAGTCAACGACGACAAAACTAAATACGTGCTGTTGACAGACAAAGACAAACAGTTCATCGCATAGTGTCGACTATTCCGCCAAAGATGTCCCCTTCTTTCCTATTTGTGGCATTATCCCATTCACGGGGATTCGGCCCTCCTTCTAAAACCTCCCAGAAATTCCATCCATTCATCCAATTGTTCACTTTACATGTCTGTTTTCATCGTGCTGCTAATGAACTGTCCGTCTTAATGGCTTTCTTATGACTTTTGGATAACTTGTCTCATCTCACGTTTACATAATTTGAATTGGTGTTCTTCCTTGAATGCCGCAAAATTCGTTGAAGCTGGAAATTGGAGATCAATCACTAGACTTTCTTGGGTACGATCGGACAGGTGCTAGTGCCACCTTTGGCCCATTTAAGGGTTTTGTGCCATAAACTTCTTCGAAGCCCCTTTTCAATATCCCACTATCGCAAATAATTCAAATAAAATCGTTTTGGACTAGAAATTGCCTAAGACACACGAAAATAAAAGTTATTTGGCGAGGAAACTATTATTAACAATATTATAAACAACTAAAATTTCTGTTGTTCTAGTGAAATTCATCACTCATTCGGATTATGCTTTCAACACCCGAAAGTATGCCTCAGTAGTGAAAAAGCGATGTGATGTAGAAAGTGCCTAAATGTATTCAACGATTATAAGACTAAAACGAAAAATCAACGATATAATTCCCATTTTGCTTCCAAAATGTGCTCTGACTGCTAGTAAAAGCTCTATTTTGCTTCTTTCAACGACCGTGTCGAAAATGGTCTCTATTGGCCAGTGACAATAGAATTCAGTATAATGGGCGGCATTCTCTGTTTGACGAGCCCTTCATCGCAGTAGAATCACGGGGAAGTTTTTTATGAAATTTTGCAGTACCTACATCATAGGAATAACAGCGAATGAGAAAAACAAATTTATTTTATTCAATTTGAACTGTTTATTTAAAATGCCCATAGACATGAACTACAGCTTTGATTAGAGCTTCAAATGGATCCAAACGCTGCTTTTTTATTTCTCTCCTCCATTGATATTCTACAAGCCAATCAGCGAAATCGCGAGAATATTTATCGTTGTTGAACGCTGTTTTTACAACACGCCACTGAGTTTCTATGGGCTGCGTATCTGTGCCGTCGGGTGCCGCAGAAGGATTATCGGGATCGCTGTTATGTATCTTTTTATGCACAAAACCATTTTGATCTAGACAGTCGTACACCTTCCAATCATCGGTGTATATGATGGTTTCCGGTTTGATATGTTTTTGAATAATTGGCAGTAGCAATTCTGCGCTTCGTATTGTGTCATCTGGGCACACTTCCAGTCGAATATCTTCGGAGTCAGCCTCGAACATGCCCAGAACCCAGTGATCATCCACCCGATTGCCTTTCTTGTGCTTTCGTGGGCCGAAATTTCTTGCATCTATCTGGACAACTTTTCCCGAACCGCCTATTTGACCTGCTGACTGGTGTGTATCCAAAAAATATGCGACAACCGTCTCCCGATAGTAGTTATACAGTTTGGAAATAGTTTTCAAACACAAACATGTCGTTTCCGACGTAAAATCGTCGGTTATTGTCTTTTCGTACGACCATTGCCAAGCATAGCTGTACATTAAATAGAAATTTCTAGCCAACGGCATTTTTCTGTAGCTCTCAAAAAAGGTTCCAGTTCTCCGATTGTACTGGCTTCTATACTGACATGAAGATTTTAAACATCTAAAGAGCCCTAGGCTATTGGGATTGTGGAAATACAATTTCATTGGACTTCTGTGGACACGACACATTCTAGTTTTCGGCACCAAACCGCGTCTCTCTGCAAACGCAATAGCTTTCTTATCATCACCTGTGGTATACATTTTTATTTATTTAAATTGAATAGCTCACAATAAATAGAAATGAACCGTACCTAATTCTTCCATAAAAAGAAGAAAACTCCAACAGGCTTTTATCTCATTTGAACACCATCGCCGCTTCAGTTTTGAACTTTGCGAAGTACTCGGTTGCACGGCATTTGAGGTTAACGATTTAGCTTCGTCGGAATTTATAAAAGATTACAATGGAGTGTGCGAAATGCAAATTAACGTACCCAACATTGCCCAAAACAATTCGAATTTTTCAGTTTGTAAACATTTCTTACTAATTTAGCTCTAAATGTAGGAGAACAACTTTTTCCTTTTTTTTTTCTCCTACCTTCAGAAGTAGTTTCCTCGCCAAAACATAGTCGTACACAGCCTTTTGTTTCGAGTTTCTTAGGCAGTTTAACGTCAAGTTCGATTATTTGTGATAGTAGCATGTTGGAAAGTACAGTCTTTCCTCAACAGAAGTTGGGTCCGGCGAATAGCTCCCTGCTTTTGATTGTCGACATTGTTCATCGAACCAGGAATTTCGTTGTGGTAGCAGAGATAAACGTAGTACCTAGCAACAGCAGAGACCTTTTGGCCAATGAAGGCACTGGTTTCCAGTTGTTGATGGTGACGTTATGGAAACTTAAGAGAGATTAGGAGACCCTCGACAGAAATAAGGAACACTCGATTGGAACAAATGACCATCGTTCGGAATAAGGGATACTCCATCGGAACAAGGGACACATAAAGTTGAGGTACCTCTTTAAGGAGTCTTTTCCTCTACGAAGCACAAATTAAATTAGGGCTTTTACTATCGTCTTTGCGTTTGGAACATAGCCCCAAAAAATTCTTTTCATCTGCTGCACAGCATTATTGGAGACAGAGGTAGTTGACAATGTAATGATCGCTTGTAATGCGGCATTTGATCATTTTACTATGCATGGAAACATTTATTTCCTTTCACTCTTATGTGACATGCTCCTAGGAGATTTAAATCTTCAAAGAACACCTGTAGGCATTTTGCGACGCTGTCCCAGAGACCAGGCCTCAATCTATTTAAACTAAACAACTTGACCTGAAGCCTGAAAGGAGTAAATTTCAGTCTGAGTGGAGGAGTATCAATCGAGATGCTCAACCGATGAGAGTACGATTACCATGCTCGGGCCCAGGTAAGATCTTATGTGCTACGCATACTGCAGAAGGGCGAAAAGCATCTAAACAAGCACCGCGTAGAGTGAAAGATACAAACAAATGCTTTTTTGTGAGAGCGTGCATACTGAGGCTTACAGCAGCGCCACAACATTGATCATTGCTGATGTAGTTGACCAAAGCGACGCGTTTCAGTAAGCTTGTTTTCTCCGCCTTATTAGTGTAAAAGCTCATCGTCATAAATATCATTTTCCAAAGGCCTGCTTATCCACTGAGGGTCGCGGGTTCAGGGAGCTTAAGTGGACTCTTCACATTTCCCGATCTTCCACCATCGACTCTAAATCATCAGGGGCTATCCGCATACGGGTAGAGGTGAGATTTGGGACTTGGCCCAGCCATCTCATCCTGGGCCTACCCAGCAGACGCCTACCTGATGGCACGGATTCCATGGCAAATCTCTTACAGAAGTTGTGCGGAAAAAATGAACAAGGCTTTGCATTTTGATTTAAAATGTTCGGTGGGATCGGGAAAATTCTCACCCACAAGCTGTGGGTTACAGTCTCCTCATTATGTGCTCCCTACAGTATGTGCTTATCCTAACGATCGAACTATAGTGACCATTGTTTGCAAAGCGAAAATGTGTGGTTCTCATCAACAGATGTACATTAACTTGTACCGTTCTGAAGTGCTGATAAGAGTTGCAAGACTCGAAATACTGTTTCATAAGCCTTTGCGAAAATTTCAAATGTTTAACATGCACCGCACAATGTATGACGTCAAACTTATAATGACCCTATTATGATTACTTCCCTTATCTGCATACGTCGCTTTTTCAGACCTCTTCTTGAAAAAAGTAAGCATCCTTCAACATTATTGCCTCCTTATGCAGTTAAACACCTTCGATCGAGTTTCCTGTCTAATTTAGGGGTTGCATTTTCAACTGCGAAACCTTTTTCATTCATAAAATTCACATCCACTTCGTGCAAAAGTTTTCGTATGTACGAAAAACGGGCTTACCTCTTCCTTCCTTGTCCTGGGGAGCATAATGGTCCAATGAACGTTTAGTGAGGACATTGATGCTGACACCCATTATAACAAAGCCCCCGGTCGATGATATTCTTCGTCGGTCGGAATTTTTGGATGACCCTCTTACTTCATAGGGGGTTTTATTTGGAACATTTACGTAACTTAAGCTAGGAGGAGAATTATCTGATGTAGTTACAGAGATTTTTAATAGAATCTAGTGAACACTTTGAACAGGGCCAGCCCAGCAATGTGTTACTGGTTCTCAAAGCGCATAAGCATATCGAGGAGCAGTGAAGAATTATGTACCACATTTGCTGGTTTACTGTAGAAGACGTATTGGTTCAATCAGTGTAAATCAATGTAAATAAAATAACTTAGATCACAGCAACAATGTCAAAGCACAGCAGATTGTAATTGCTTCAAAGGATTTCTGTAGAGACTGCGGCGAACTAGATGGCATACAAAAAAAACTTTCCGTGGAGAATGCTTTAACCCTTGGCGAACTTTGCCAACCAAACTAGAACCCATTTTAACTCAAAAGGATTCAGAAAAGCTTCCAAACAACCAAAACTATCCGCCGAATTTTTTAAGTGTTTTTTGGCACATCTTGGTACTAAATAATCGCAACAATTCTTTAATGCACTCACCAATATCATCCGAAATAAGTTCAACTTTTTCGACGGGCTTGGATGGCGTATCAACCAATTGTGTCTCATTTCTTAGGTTATGTGTACTCCACGAGCCATCCTTGTGTAATTGAATTTCTGTATCTTCCGATCCCAGCAATGAGGAGGCCAGAACCTCTTGGAAATACCTAAACGAATTGGGAATTTCTCAGAAATTGTCAAAGAAAAAAACATCGACAAACTTACCCATCGATAACCAAATTGTCATAAATCGCCGGTTTATCACAAACAGGACAATTCCACGTTGGCTTACGTTCATTCATCTGTAGATAGAGATTCGCATCGAAACACTGTAAATGTGAACACGTCGATGCTCGACATGGTATGGACATTTTCATTTTGCCCAACGGACAATTCAACGAGACCTTAAGCATTGTGGTTGCAATCTCACAGTCTGCATCTTCGGTTAGCTTCTCTTTAACTGAAAATAAACCATCGCTCGTTAGATAACAAAAGTGGCGGAAACTTGTCAAAACATACTTAAGCCCCTTGTATAGTCAGCCGGTTTAACACCTTTAGTCTTCATACGATGCAACAGCTGTGATGATGTGAGTTTCTTAACCAAATACGCTGCAATGCAGTAGCCTCGTGTAAAATCGGGACACCATTGTACAATGATGGTGTTTGTCACGGTGGGTGATAGTTTAACATTTGATGTGACATTGACCGGACGCGGTGGTCTCTTTGGCTCAACGTTTGGCCTGTTTGTTGGAATGGGATTCTAAACACACAAACGCGCTTGTCAAGCTTTCAATTCTTATTTTATTTTTCCTATGTTTACTTACAGGTAGTGGGCACAGCTTGTTATTTACTTTAACAATAACATTCGATGGAAAACAGTCCTCTTGTTCACATGAAGTCTCCAAAAGACAAAATCTTAGCTGTACTTGGATGGAATGTTCCACTTTGGAACCGTTACGTATGTCACGATTCGTTGCAATCTCTGTGGCCTGCTGTGGCGTCAGTGTGAAATAGAAAGGAACCTCTTGGATCCGTTGATTGGTGCGCGGTAACAGTGAAGAGGGCTTTATTAATGTCGCAAGTACATCATAGAATGCCAGCTTTTTAAGACGTACATCTGGATGTATTGGCATTGATGCTCCAATTGTGTGTTGAAATGGCACACCCATATTGCCGGCTACACCGCCGCCACCTACATTGCCCACACCGACCAGAGCAGAACGTACATCCGCCGACGATTGCACCGGGGGCATCTGCATGTGCGAAAACATTCTCTTAGGTTCTGGTGGTCCGTATTGAACGTTTCTCTCTGGATAGTATTCAGAACTGTGTGAGAAAAGAATGAATATAGGTTATACTTGTTGGATTTGTCAAAATGGAGAATATTTTTAGCAGAAAATCTGTGGTTGGAGACTTGGATAGGATTACTTCTATTCGTACGAAACGTATTTCATGCACAATCCGGGACTGTAGTAAACGACATGAATGAGATCATGTTGATCAGATACATGATGTTAAAAACGAGTAAGCTTCGTCCACCTAAGAAGTCAGCCGCGCAATTTACTGAGTGTTTAACAGAAGGATGTTAAGTTGCCTATCTTCTTAAACAAGGGACGACCTAGATGATGTTCAACTAAAAATTAGCTTGGTAAACAACATTTTTAATGCTTAGAACTTGTCTCTACTCTCTAGTGCATGTTAAAATTTATTGAAATTGGACGTGTCATCACAGTGAAGTGAGAAATGAATTTATACATATTAAAAGCATTTAACTCACATAGATGATCTGTAGATTTCACGTAGTTTCGACGAAATCAGCTCAAAATTTGTCTTCAGTAAATCAAGGACACGATGTTGAAGTTCGTGCTTCCTTCCGGCAATAGATATATTCAAAAACTGTAGAATTTTATGTAGGTCAACTACTCGAAGAGTCTGGATCATATCCTGGTACTCCTGAAAGAGAAGAATTGAAACAAAAATTTAGATGGTAGTTGGCGATTTAAAGATGAAAGATTTTATGTTACAGGTATTCAATCTGTTAAGTCATGTCATTGATGCACATCGGTTCTCAAAACCTAGTGCCGAGAGAATAAAAGTCAACTAATGATTTAAAGGCCCGGCGATCGAGGATTTTTAAATGCTTTGCCTAGCTAATTGGAAGGAGCGGCACCGTGACAGCGTTAACAAAAATCACAAAGAATAACAGTCAAGGTTGCTCCAAAAAAAAATGTTTAATAACCACCGCTTGCGTAAGCTATTGAACTGATTTTTCATGCCAATTGCCGAAGTAGCCCTTCATACATTGGCGGAAAGTGCAAACAAACTAAATATCTGCTGCTGGTCAATCTTGCCTTCAGAATTGACAAAGAACCTGGCAACTGCGCAAGTCAAATCATTTCTTGGTAGATCTTCGTGTTTTTAACATTTGCTCACTTCCACATGGTCTGCAAGTGCTTAATAGGCCCTACAACACTTTTTTCGATGCCTTTTGCCGACACATCTGTTATTAGGACGCAATTGATTCATTTAAACACTGCGATCTCTAGTAAATTGTTTACTTCAGACGCTGGAAGGAAGTTTATCAGCTTGTCAGGGTGTAACGCACCGACTTCAGTCGGTAAACAAATTCACTGACCACAGTGTGTGACAATATGGTTGGAGGTTTGTTAACAAAGTCTGCCTGTGGAGTGCGGTGATAAATGAACAGCCGAGAGGCTTTTTCAAAAGATAGTGTCCACTTAAGCCACAAGCTAAACTTTTGAGGTTCCTCCTGCTTGAAATCACAAGATACCTTAGGGTTGTTATGAGATAGAGTGGACAAAAAAATTTGCTAATTTCTGTCCTTTTCGCATTGGATTGGATTTCTAAAAGTCAGTTGGTTGTTCCACAAAATTCTGCAGAACTGTACTGATCCTGAGCATCGTTTCGTTACCAAAGTGATTCTTGTGGGGATAAATCGAGGGGAACAGATCTATGCTTTAAATTCGTCAACCGAAATTCAAGTCGAGATGCGTTTTCGTCGGGTACTGTTCATGATGTTGTCTGATAAAGTCTACTTGCCCCAAAGATCTCAATACTACCTCTTTAGGAGCGTTGGTTGCAGTTGCTCAGGGGCATTAGACTGTCCGGTGAGCTAATAGATTGTAGCAGAATCAATCAAACATTTTTTGACACATCTCGGAAATCAAAGACAAACCTCCGAGGCCATGATTTGCCATTGAAAAGTTCCTTAAACCACCGCTCAGAGTCAGCAAAACACATAAATTGTTGCGAGAAGCTTGGTCTTGGACATCTATGGGCTCTCGGGTTAGAATTAAGATTCTTCCAATAAATTTATTTCAACAGATTCAACAACCAACAACCTTTAAATGATTATCCATCTATTTTGCACGTACGAAACATAAATCGACTTTGAACGATCTACATACATATCCATATGTATGTACTTATAAGTATGTGCATGCGCAAGAACAACAAAAGAAGCTGGAGAGAGGTATTTAAACGTGCAATCCACTTAATCTCAGCGAAAGCGTTCTGGTTAAATTCTGCCTGTACATCTCAACTTAAATGCCAAATTTCTTACAAACCTATGCAATATAGTGGCCCATCTTTGCGTTCTTTGTTATGCAACAAAAAACTGTCATGGAAATCTCCAGCAGGCGTAAGCAACAGAGTCCCCAGCACCACCCTAAGCTTGTTATTCGAAAAACAAAGAGAATCCTCAATTCACTACAATTGCTCAACCAACCCTTTCAATAATATTTGCTCGTCATAACTGCTCCTATAAAACCTACACGAATATCTCATCCCAATGAACGAAGGAAAATCGAACTTAGCCCAGTGAAAGTTTAAGAAATCCCCTCGCAGCCCCAGTGCTGTTGTCAATTCATACTCAAAAACCGAAGACAGGTGGCGATAAAAAAATGTTTAACGCCTTCCACTTAGAATTTCCCAGACGGTTAATCGCCAATATTTAACGCCGGTCAAGGACATAATTCAAATAAATCTTGGAAACCACTTTGGCCTATGAAAAATTGTAAAACTCCACAACAAAAGAGGAAGAAAAGAAAAAAAAAGTCAATTCTTCCAACACCCGTCCTCGAAACATTTTCAATTTCTCGCAATTTACCTCAATTGGTGCGGCAGGATATTTCCATGCAAAACGAAGTTAATTTTATCCAAATTTAATCTCTGACGAGATTTGTAATATTATTTTGGCGACAGACCCACAATTACACAAAATTTAAGAAAATAAATCTCCCGTCTGCCGCAAAGTTAAAACAAATTTTTTTTTTTAGAAGAACATGGCGGATGGTTTGGGGAATGGCCAACGAGGGAAATTCTAACCGCAATACCTGACCCACGACCAGAAAATAATGGGAAATATCGCGCACACCAGTTTTGTTGGTAATTTGATGAATTAAACTTTTGTTTGTTTCGAACACATGCGAATGCATTGGGAAGAGAATTTCCACACGTACACAAATCAACCCTCGAATGCAGTCGCATCCTTATCACAAATAATAATAAATTAGCCGCGCAACGAGCAATTGACCACAGAAAAAAAAAACCCAAAACGGCGCAGCTGAGCTTGACAAATGGATGACAATTGATTTGGTGTGGGGGGAATGCCGCTCGATATGTTCGAGTTCGACAAATGTGTTGCGAAAGCAATAAACTGATTAAATGCGAAAACGGGCGCTTACCTTTAACTTTGCAGGATCTAGTCCAGGCACCTGACCGTGTAATTGAGCGCTGGAGTTTGCTGGATGAGAAATGTGACTGACAGATGGATCCATTTGGTTTTGGACAGACGCAGCAGAACTGGCGGTACGAGATGATGCAGGGCCTCGATTAGCCGTAGCATTTTCCGCCTGAGTCTGTGAACGGGTTTTTCGCATTTATAAAGATTCAATTACTCGCAACAGGTACTGGACTTGGACGCGTAACACTTTAATTTTCACTCGAACAACAGATAGGCGCAAGCACGAAAATCAAAATTTTAGTTTACTATTCATTTAGGACGATGAAAAGGAGTCCCATTCTCGAGGCAGTTGAGTTCTTTAGCTGAAGTCCTCTGGGAATTAGTACTCAACAAAATCCAAACAGCAGTTGTACCAATATGACGACGGAGAATGTGATTAATTTTTTTATATTAGAATTCACCAGTATTTCGATGGGATTTTTCTAAGGGATAGATGACATTTGGTAAATGTTTCAAGCGATTGGTTTTTGGTGGAGTTTACATTCTCGACAATTTATAATCGCAGCAATTAGTTCATTTTAACTTGTAAGAACCTGCAAATAAGTGCTATGCCGTATAGAGCCAGAAGACTCAATCTGAGAGACCTCCTGAGGTGTCTACCTATCCAACTTACTTAACAAGGTTGAGCTACCTCTTGAGTGTCTCCAGTAACGAACTGTATGTTTGTTTAGATCCACTTGTACGCGCAACCATAGTCGAGCTCTTCATCTGGTGCACCGTCTCTCCGAGCTAGATTCCAAGACTCCGTCGGCTGGCGTTGATGTTGGCTCTCTCTTTGATTTTTGGACTTGAGGGGGTTCAACAGATCCTAGGATTCCTCGTCATCTCTCCTCCTCTATTCAGGTTTGGCCCGAGAAGAAAGCAATTCTATTAGCCGGAACTGATACAATCGTTAATAATAAAAGTCAGGACGCCAATTACACTTATATCCACATTGTTCACATTTAATTTTACAAAATCGTATTTTGCTTTTCGTTTGTTTCGCAAGTCTGCATATAAAATTAATAACCGCTTAACTTTAGGAAAAATAATCAAATTAAACGTTTAAAGTTATAGATTCGCTTTTAGTCTGCACCACACAAAGTCCAAGAACAGTTCTGTGTTCATTCGAATGATGCACCTCTGTACATTTATGTATATATATCTAGAAAAAGTCCATGTCGCCACAGTGTACGTCGAGGAAGTCATCGTCGTAGCTAAGCAGTTCAGCGTCTGGGGGTACATCCTTTGATGTACTCGGCTTTTCAGGACTTGGATCGCCGCCAACGTGATTGATGGCATGCGACTTGTATTCGGGACTATGCTCCTGACCCACAGGTGACGGTGGCGGATTCGATACTAGAAATCACAAAAAAAGAAAATTTCAAGTCATTTGCTCAATTCATGGAGTGCAGACTTACATGTTGATTTAAGCTCAGCCTTTAATTCAGAACCTAGGAAGAGCTCCTTTCGCGAAGCCAGTGCCGGGAGATTTTTTTCTTTAGCACTCAGTCGTTTCTTTAGTTCTTCCACCTTACGATGACGCTTCATTGCTTGATGTTCTCTTTGGACCTTGTTAGCAGTTTGACGCTCATCGAAGAAAATGAGTTTTTTTTCATCGGCAGTGATGCGATCGTGGTTCTTTAGAAGGTAAAGAAATACACCACCCGGGGTTCGACGTCGTCTGCCATTCTGCAATGAAAGGGTTCAGTTCCCATTTTAGGGGAATACAACGTATTTGACTTACCAGAATCATCATACCACCATCGCTCTCGATGCGCTGTGTCTTCTTGAACACCTGTACAGCAATGTCTGGACCAACAACTTCAATGACTCGCACTAAAAAGAAATGAAGTCACACCACATCCAATGTAAACTTGCTTCCAACTAACTTAACAATTCATCCTTATCCTCGTACAATTTGTTTGCCATTTCTCGTGCAATCTCATGCGGTGGCTTACCCATGACAGGTTCTTCTAAATCACGAATATGTCGAGGCTCACTAGAAGCATGGTCTGAACTGCTCTCCGATGGCCGATGTTCTCTTTGGCCAAGGCGACTCTTTATTCCGCCGGCACGTGATCGCTTTGCTTGCTGGTGGAAATCATTTTCCGAGTGTTCATCACTTGACGTAGATAATCGGCGCTTTAGTGAATTCTCCCCATTCAGTCGGTACTTAAGTGTGTAGTCGTAGCTCTCGACGCTTCGATCACAGCGAACATCATGTGTGACATCGATGCCTCGCATATTCTCTGTGAGTGCATCCTCTTGAAGGCTAGACGCCCAGATGTCGTATTTCTTAAAACGTGATTTTCTGTCTTGCAGATCATTGTCGGTCTTTACACGCAGCAGAACAGTACGTTTTGTCTTAGTCTTTCGAGTTTTGTCTGAATCTTCGGGATTTTTGCCCAGTTTAAGACAATCATCTGAGTCAGAGGTTGACGAAGTGCTTGCACCAAATTCCGAGGCACTGTCATCGATGGCTTCTTCCATTTTAGTGGGTTCATCCACATCGGCCACTGGAGGAGTAATTTCGATTGCATTTATCGTGGTTCCTGGTCGTGCTAATGGAGTGTAGCCATCGTCACTGTCCGACAGCTGTTTTTACAAGATTGTCAGTTTATTAATAGATGCTGGTAATTTATATTTACGATTGTACTCACTTCTCCATCCTCTAAATCGTCATCAAACGGTTTTATATTTTCCTGATCCATCATTTTGGGTGAAACCTTAAACAAAAAATACTGATGGCTTGCGAAATTTGACACTTTGACGCTTTCGGAAAAAAAAGAAACGTCAGGTTGTTGTTGTCTGGTAGATTTTTTTGTTTTTGTTTTTTAATAGCGGGTTATTTTTCCAGGGCACAAAAGAACAGGTTTCTTAAGAGGAGATCACATTTCGCGAAAGACTAGAATTCAAATGAAAACCTGTTGAAAATATGGAAAGATAATTTTGACTCGGAGCGGAAGGAAACAATTTGTATGTTGTACGTGATTTCTGAATAAATTGAAACCTTGACATTGTTTAGTTGTAGTGGAGGTACAAATGTGACCATCCGAAACAGGCAATGGGAGTAAATTTAACATTGAATAGAACTGCCCTTATGGCTGATACTGGGACCTTAAGGTTGAATGGTTACAAACTTAACCGATCACAAGAACCTTTGGCAATCGCTTTTCCCTAGAGCTCTGGAGAAGCCCTTCAACAGCAATAAGAAACAAAGGAAAGCGCTAGCAAGCCGTCAGGATCGACGCGGCTAACATGCTAGGTTTCACCCTTCCTTCTACAAGCAGCAGTTGGTTTGATGCTGAATGTGCACAGGCATATGCAGATAAAGTTGCTGCCTACAAAGCAGGTCTGAAAGAAAGACTGAGAGGAGCTCCTCAACTCTACAGCGGAAAAGAAGATTCATACTCAGAAGAAACAAGAAAAAAAGAGCACGAGCAACATGAGAGGGGAATTTTGTCCGATGATTGGAGCATAAGAACCATCTATGGAATTAATTGGTTTAGTAATCTTATCTGTGGTTTCTTTTAGACAAAGCATAGGCAAAAATAATCATAAACGGAACCAAAATTGGTGTATAAAGATTCGAACTACAGAACACTATCGACTAAGCAGTATATGGATGAATCTTAAACTTCAGGTTGAAAGAACAGTAAATAGTTAGATCAAAATACTGGCTTAAAGCAACAAGGTTAATAGGGTGCCAGACCAGAAGAGGTTCGTTGTGTTATCAAAGGATCTACTCTGAGGCCTGATTTGTCCAATGCGAATTTATTTTGCAATCTACGCAAAAAGATTTTCCTTAATTCTTGCCAATAAAGCATTCTTTTCCGCATTTATGCTTTTCACTCGTTTTTAACTCATTGAATCCACCTTTCCTTCGATTTCAATAAGTTTAAAACCTAAAAACTATCCAAAAACAGCCAATAAATCTAACGTAAACTTCACAAGATTTAAATTTCCCTTTTGTGTGACACAAAACAGACCAAAAAATGCGTTGAGTTCATATATGAACTCACTGCACTTTTTGGCTGTGCACATGTTCGTAATAGATTTTTTTTTAAAATCAGTTTTTCGGTGGATATATTGTTGGAAATTCATTGTAACACATGCTCATATGTGTTTATGGTTTAAATAAATGTAATTAGAGAGATATTTCATCAAAAAAGTGCATAAAATATTCAAAGTTCCGTTTTTGATACTCCTGGCTGATGACAAAAGTAGTGATGGATTCCATTTTACTACGCATTTGACAGCCATTGCTGTCTATTGGTCTGATGTATCCGGAGAAGTGTTTCCGCTGAAGAAAATTGAAAGAGGCGTTAACTACGTACGAGTATTTGTTCGGATTTTGGTGGCACAAAGATCGAAAGCGTTTGACAGGGTCAACATCGACTTTATTTGAA
Source organism: Matsumyia berberina (assembly GCA_917880715.2). Classification (NCBI taxonomy): domain Eukaryota; kingdom Metazoa; phylum Arthropoda; class Insecta; order Diptera; family Syrphidae; genus Matsumyia; species Matsumyia berberina. Next base: position 124,645,665 of record OU862870.1, read on the forward strand.
TTGGATTTGTAGGAGATTCGACAAATGAGTTGAGGTACATACATATGAAGGTAGATAGACGGATGATTTCTGTGTACCTTGTCAGCATCGGTCGCAATGAGTAAAATTGTTCTAGCCCTGACAGCCAGTCTCTATGAATAGCTTTGAGGCACACCAGAAAATATTCATACGGTCTTCCAATAAATGTTGCTGTGCTCTGATTGTTCTCTCACATTGCCAAGGTGAGCTAGATTTCTGAATGGAATGTGAAAAATACTTATCAAGGCGAACCAAGGAGTATGTCAAGGCTGACTTTCTTTCTTACTTAAAGCTATCAGTGCTGCACTTTTGGTTAAAGTCGCAGAAGTTTTTACTCGATTGCTCCGAAACGAATATTTGATTTTTACATTTTTGAAACTGAATTGAAATGAGCTTACATATTTTCATCTCAATTCCTATGAGTACCGCGTCACTTACATCCTTGATTTTACTTGGAAAAAGCAAACCTAAAACGCCTATGATTTTCTTCTTTTGAACTGTTGAAGATTAAATTTATCTGAAATACGTATTTCTCTTAATAGAAGGTTTGTTTGTTCTATAAAAAAATACATTTTGAATTTGTCAAGTGCACGCCATCAGCAACACTGATATAAATCAATTAAGTTGGTGACAAAAGGCTTTTGGTGCTGATTTGACAGATTAGATAGTTAGTGCAGATTAGAGGGTCTCCATTCCTAAAATTCGGCAAACTCTGCTGATGTTCTATTCATCGGACGTGATTTTTGCTGATAAATTGCTGCAGGTTTCACCGGAAAGGCATGGCATCAGCATCATCTGTGTTCCCCAGCCCTATTTACCGGATATCCGGATAAATTAAAAAACACTCCTCAAATTTTTACTTTATTTTTGTTTCAATGCATATTTTGAATTATAAGAAAGAATTTTTGCATTTTATTGAAATTCATTTTAAAACCCAAATACGTTTAATTAATCTCCTGAAACGAAATACCATCAACGTTCATATTCTCCTCTGTCACATGTGTCTTCTGTGAGCTTTCTAAGTTGTTTTCTAAATATGAAATAGTTTCAATTCGATTCCAGCAACAAGTTACACTCACCTTTGTTCCTTTTCAATCAATTTCAAAGTTTCGCTTAAATTTATAATATCATTGGAACCCTGTAAGTTCCGACTGAGTGTTGCTTGTTCCTTAATTAATTCATTTATCTTTAAACGATTATCAGCAATCAACTCATCCATTTCTAGGACTTTCTCCAGAACCTCTTTATATGGCTAAAAAAATTTAATTTCTTTTAAAATTATCCAAAAATCCATTTGAGTTAAGAACAGTTTACCAAAGTCATTAAATTGTCAACTTCTTGAAGTTTCTGTTTCCAGCAATCGACTCGACCAACTGCTTCTTGAGAACGATCTTTGAATTGAATTTCTGCTTGTTGTTTTAACTCGAATCGTGTTTGATTATGATTTTTCTGTCGTGTAAGCATATCGTTGAGCAGAACAACGCAACTGGTAACTGTTGTATTGTGATTAAGTTCCGCCATTAACCTGATTTTTTTCTGTTGGAGTTGTGCATTTTCTGCTTCTGTTGCTTCTATGTCTGCGTCCGGGCAATTGGTTTCACTCTAATGAATATAAATTCTGTAGTCTATAATCAAAGGAAAATCTGTTGAAATAAATACCAAATCTTCTAAAATCAATTGTAATGCTTGATTTAATTTGCTTCCGGATGCCATATTGACTGTTAACAAATGAAATGTTTGACGTTCAATGGCGGTTATTAAGCGTTCGGCTTTTCCTTTGGTGGGGGTAAACAGCCAGTTACATGAGCAAAGATTTTGTACGTGAATATCTGCATTAGATTTTAAGATGAGCTACTCCCGAACTGCACAGCACATCGCCTAGTATTGGGCGACATAATCCCGAATAGAACCAATGCCGTACAGGGATTAAATATGATGAATGCCATTGTATGCAGCTTTGGAATAAATGAAGAGATAGTTAGTTGCGACTTCAACGAGTGTGTGTGGTCTGTGGTCAATCTACCGGACCGGAAGCCACATAAAAAGCCTTGTGATATTCACACAAAATGTTTTATAGAGTTACACATGTTCTTTAATATTTTTTGAAAGGCACAGGATCGCATTTTTGAAGATAAGACATAAAGTACTGATTGCCAAATCATCGTTCATATTTTCATGGACCCATATTTGGTTGATCACTTGATGTTGATGCTTACAACCTACCAATCACCTCCGTATTTAAAGCTTAGCTGGCAAACCATCAAAGTCGGCTTCTTAGGCTTCTTAAGGCAGTGCCAAAATCTTCCAAATTGGAAGAAAGTACTAGTAAACATATTTGCTCTCAAATTTCCCTCAATTCCCCTTAATAAATTGCTTCTTTTCAGCATTTCTGCATTTCACGCATTTCTAGTTAATCTAGTCAACCTTTCCCCTTGTTTCCATTCGAAAAACCATCCAAAATCACTCAAATCACAGCAAAAACTGCATAAGATTTAAAATTTCATTTGTGTGTCACGAAACCGACAGAAAAATGCGTTGAGTTCATATATGAACTCACTGCACTTTTTGGCTGTGCACATGTTCGTATTAGATTTTTTTCAAAAATCAGTTTTTCGATGGAAATATCGTTAGAAACTCATTGCAATACTTGTATTTATGTGTTAATGGTTAAAACAAATGCAATTACGGTGATATTTCATCAGAAAAGTGCATAAAATATTAAAAGTTTAGTTTTCGATACTCCTACTGTGTATCCAAAGTAGTGATTCATTGGCAATAAGCGAATCTACTACTTCTACTACCGATTGGACAGCCATTGCTGTCACATTTGCTTGATATGTCCGGTAAAGTGTTTCCGCTTAAGAATTTTAAAAAATACGTTTATGTAGACGGAAGCGAATAGGAGGAATTACGTATTTGCACATGTCTGTATCTGATAACTTCATCTTATGCTTTGACTACCACACTAAGTTCGTTTACCTCTGCGCTCGTCACCTCAAACATTGATATCAGTCCTGCAAATAGTACTGGTCACATATTAGAACATCTGGTCACTAGTCATAAAATAAGTTTATTACCGGAAGGAAATTTAAACGAGATAACTGCAAGTCGAGATGATGACAGCAAGTCGAATAGTATCTATGGAATATTTAACAGCTCTTCACGCTACGTTGAAAAGAATAGCACACGTCTGACGTCAGTAAAAATCATCATGCTAATTAAACTCGATGAATCCAATAAATCAGAGGAGTAGACGCGCAGAATAAATTTCAACAAGGAACTAGCCATGGTTTTGCACAATGAAACCTGAGTCATGGGTAAAATCTTAAAATTCCTAGAACGTCATATTAGAGCAATGCGGTTTTAATTAAACTGGAAAGCATGCGCCTTATCAATCGAAGCGCACAATCTGCTGGTGGGCCACTCTACGCGCGACCATTTATTTTCCGACTTTTGCAGGGTCAGTCGGGTCAAGGAATAGTGATAAAGCATTCGATTATGTTGGCTTAAGTATAACTAGATTTAAGATTAGAGTAATTGTTTTACATTTTCAATCGTCATAGTAATTCTTGAAAGGTTTCGCTGTTGTTTGTTTAAAAATAAAAGAAAAGAAAATTCTATTACGTTTTGATTTTGTCTTCTCGTAGCAAGGTCATATTTTTCTTGATATGAGGCAGTTGGATAGCATCCGTTGGAGGTTGGTCTATTGCAGAAAATGTGAATAAAACTGGAATTGGGCCGTTCCTAGTGGGAAGTAGCTCCTTGTCGTAAGTGAGCCGTATATAGCTGAGCCTTGCCTGGCCATAGCCTCCTAGAATAACTGTTCTTGATATGAACAGTCTTTTTAACCTAACCTTACCATAAGCATGATATTTTATGCTTGTTTTGATGTTAAGGATGTTTATAAGTGAATTGATATCATTCGTGCCCCTCAATTGATTCATAGACCGACGTAATGGCTTTAATCTCTAAGTTGGTACCAGTTAAAGAGGCAAAGAATAAAATGCGATTTAATGTGGGTTCAGTGTGACCTTTTGTGTTTTTCGCTGGTGTCTTAGACGGTGAGATTCTCAAACTGTGGCACCTCTGTCATTCTAAGTGGAACATCTACTAAAAATAGGAATGATTAGATTCACGTTGTGTCGAATAAAGTAATTTAGATTTACAGATAGGAAAAATTGCAAGCCATATCTCGATTAACGTCAGCTCCCACTTGATTTCGGGTGTTCACAGATTTGTTATATTTTAATCGTTAAAGGTGGGATTCGGTGATTTTTTCCAATGTATTTTACTTGGATATTTCCTATTGTGTTGTTTAAACGCTTATATGGGGATATCCGGGTGATATTGCCTTACGTCCGGTCATGCTTTGAGACTATCTCTACTAAAGATGGATTTGGACATCATAGATGAATCGTGTCCTGGGAGTGCGCTTTCGACCAATCCTCTGAAAACCGCGATTGTTCTCTTTACGAGAAGGAAGATTGTGATCGGTGTGAGGCTTATCACTGAAAATTGTCTCTTGGATTTATTTATATGATATGATAAGATTGTTGCTAGTTTATCTCTTTACGAGAAGGAAGATTGTTATCGGCGTAAGACTTATTAATCGAAATCGTCCCTTGGATCTACACGGCTATGATAAGATCGTTGCTAGTTTATGTGTCGGTTGTTTAATGGAGGAGCCTTTCGCGTTACTAGTTTCTGCAGTAAACTTCAGAGACGGGCATGTCTCGGTTGGACGGGAGCTTCTCTGCTTGATTTCCCTCCTATTAAAGTAATCTCTTGTCTTGGACGGGGGTTCTTTTGGTTTCGTCCGCGCTCTACTTTCCTGACTTTGCCCAACACTTATCCCAACACTGCCTTCTGATGCAATGGACCTTGAACCTTGGCTGCTTTGCAAATTTAAAGTCGACTTCGGCAAGAGCGTGTGTCTAGACTGAAATTTAAATTGTCGCTTTTTGGAGATCTAAAACCGCACTGGCAATTCTCCAATTCTCCACTAGTTCGCTGATACATACTTTTAGATGATTTAACATCTCACCGCAAAGGAATTTGTAAGAAGATGCCTCTGTAGTAGGCGCAGACTAACATCGGCTTTTCTTATAGATCGAACAAATTGTGCATGCTTTTGTCAGATCATATCCTACAGGGGCGACGACGAAGATTACTAGTTTATTATTTAACGTGTCTATTGGTACGTGATTACGTGTTTATTGGTTGAGAACAGAGTCCACTTCGGTCTGTAGCTCCGTCATGAGTAAAAAATTCTTGTTCACCACTCTGGGCAAATAAAAAACGATAACTGTCTGCTGATATCTAATTATTGACATTTTTATCAGTTCAACATGTCACCTAGTACAAGGCCATTTTCCGGTGACATGATTGTTGGGTAATTATCCAAAATAAACTTATCTAATAAGAAGTGATTAATAACTTAATGATATGTATCAAGTGCATGAGCTGTGACGAACGTGCAGTTTTTGAAACGAGACCCCACATTCCACCAGTATGTATGTAGGTCAAGTTATAAAAGCGCACACCATCGTTAGAAAGTATTTCTTTCTATCACTTAACATGTATAAAACAATTAATTTCCAACCTGTCAAAGTTAATACATTCAACTTAATTCTTATCGACGATTTCCTTATAACGATGCAATAAGAAAACTTTCCTTTGTTACCAAGCATTATCAGCGCTGATAACATAACAAGTCACGTTCCTTTTTATTAGTTTACCCAATCTGATAAATCTGTGGAAGCAATAAAAACACTTTTTTTTTTGACAAAACATCACAAACACGTTTATTTCATAGAAAAAATGTCCATCAGCTGACGTACATAAGTATCTGCCAAAGCTCATGGAGCAAAAATAAATACACATGACAAGCTATCAGTTACAAGTTACAAAAACATTTTTGTGTTGTAAAATAAAAATAAATAAATAAAGAATCGATGTTCGCTAATGTTATTCAAAAACTTTAAGCACTTAAGAAGAACTCTGTGGGGGCGGACGTGTGGAGGTACAAAGAGTAAGGTGGACATCGGGATTAAATATATTTTAAGTAAATGATACCTCTCTGTGGAATGCATACGATGAGATTGCCTCGCCTCTTTTGAGCTCTCAAAACCGTTGAGTGTAAAGTTAGTCTGTCTTTGGGGTCAAATTATTGAGCTTTGGCTGCAGGAATTCCTCCACAATAGCTTCTACCATACGATCCATACGCCGGTTTAACTCCTCCCAGTCCTTCTCCTCTGGTTTGGCGCACATCTCGGCGTAGTACTTAATCTTTGGTTCTGTTCCACTAGTTCGTAGCGTGACAACCAGCCCGTTTCCGAAGGTGAATGTGATCATCTCTGAGCTAGAGCTCACTGGCAGTTTGGCTTTGCCATCGGGCTCGGACGTATCGACTCCATTGGTCAGGTCGCGAACGTTTTTAATTTCAAACTCTCCATCGAGGATAGACTTCGGGTAGGTGGCAGGCAGTTCATTGTCGAAGCTGCGAATTCTGGCAAATATCCGCTTGATGGTAGGAGGATCATGGCAGAAGAGGTAGGAACACTTTGTGCTGTGGTAGCCGTACTGCTCGTAGATTTGCTTTAACTTCTCCTTCAAAGTGAGACCTTCGGTGGCTTTGATGTAGCAAGCCATTGTGGCGAGATGGGCAGCGGCACTGACTCCGTCTTTGTCCAAAACAGTTGTGGAGACCATGAATCCAATGGCTTCTTCGAAGGCAAACAGCACTTGGTTGCCGGCTTCCATGAGTTCTATGGCACGATTGCCCATCCACTTGAATCCAGTGAGGGTTTCCTCGAACTTGTAGCCGTCTATTTTGCCCATGGAGCGGAGAATCTTTGAACTGACTGTACTGGCAATTGTGTAGCATTTCGAGAGATCCAAGTCAGGGTCTAGGGCTTGCTTATTCTGCACTGCCCACCAACCAAAGATCGCTCCCAATTCGTTTCCATTGAACACCTTCCAGAGGCCAGTTTCGGGATCTTTCTCCGCGCAAGCCAAGCGATCAGCGTCTGGATCGTTGGCTAAGATCACTGTGACTCCCTCAGCGTCGGCTTTTTCAATAGAGAGCACCAAGCTGGATTTACCTTCCTCCGGATTCGGGAATTTGACAGTCGGGAACTCTGGATCTGGATCACGTTGCTCAGCCACTGCAAGAACTGGCTGCAATTTAACAGCCTCAAAGGCCCGTTCAATGAATGGAAAGCCGACTCCATGCATCGCGGTGTAGACAAATCGAAGGTCGCTCTCCTGGTTCGTCTTTAGGAACTTCTCAGCGACGTTGCCAAGCAACGCATCGTAGTACAATGGCATTATTTCATCGTAGGGGTCCGCGAGAAGTTCATTGTTCTCCAGTATGGACGTGTCCCATGATGACTCCAGTGGAGTCAAATTCTCGTCGATGCATTTCTGAATTCCCTTGTCGTGGGGAGGGATAATTTGTGGTCCATTCGCCCAGTAGACCTTGTAGCCATTGTCCTCCTTGGGATTATGCGATGCAGTGACCACTACGCCAGCCAGGCACTTCAATTGCAGTACAGTGAATGGCACAAAGGGTGTAGCTACCATCTTACTGAACAGCCAGACCTTGATTCCTTTGTTTATCAAAACACACGCAGAAAGTTCTGCAAATCGTTTACTATTGTAGCGTCCATCATAGCCAAAGACAACGCCCCGCTTATGATCTTCTGGATTCGGAAACTCTTTCAGAATATACTCACACAATCCCTGCGCTGTCTGGATGATGACCAAATCATTCATCGCGTTGAAACCGCCACGCATAGGGCCACGCAGTCCAGCTGTTCCGAATGTCAGCCGATTGTTGAAACGATCTAAAAGCTCTGCCCAGCTCTCGTCTTTCAACAATGTAAAGATTTCTTGGTGAGTTTTTTCATTCTTATCCCACTCCAGCCAGAGATTTATGTTTTTCTCCAGTCGTACCCATCTACCGTCTTCATTAGTCATTGCGGGTGCTCTAAGAAAAAAGAAAAATCAGTAGTTGGTCTCTCTTCTAATTGTGATAAAATACGAGAAAAATCGATAGACGAGAGTGGAATTTACTATTGTTTATGGGGGTGAGTTCTTGGAGGTCAACTATAGAAAAACAATGACGCATGCAAAGATTGAATTTCATTCGATTGTACTCACAATTGTGCTGTGACTTTTGTCTGATTGAATAAATTAAATTGTCTGCTTCCTCAAGAAGTGATATGTTTCGGTAATTTTGAAGGAATTTTGTGCTTTTAATGCGGCTTAACTTTTCGAAAGATGAGCTTACTTTTCTCACAACACCGACACGGGAAACATCTGAAACAATTCTGAAGCCGACTGTTTCAGCTGGGGATCGGCAGCTGTCATTTTTGCGCACATCAATAAGCGGGAAAAGGAGGCAATAGTTCTAAAATGCCAAAATAACGAAAGAGATAAGGAAAGGAATATATGTTCAAACAATACACCCCCATTTAATCAGCATTTCCACACACACTAACTTATTGTTTGCGAATTTTTCTGTAGTAAATACATGCCTTGACATTTGATCGGGGTTGAATTTCCAAACAAATGAAGTGAAATTGTACTAGACTTTGAAAACATTTCGCAGCCAGTGTTAACGTGGTGCATACATAATTGTTTTATGGGAAACGGAAGTTGGCCTTCACCGCGAAGAGTGCCAACATTCTACCTGAAGCTTGCAAGAAGGAAATCTTTGTACTTCACCCATCAACAGCTGAATAAGGGTGAAGCAATCTAAACAACCGTGTCTATATATGTACAATCAAATGTGGACGAGGTGACTTTTCCTTAACTTTTGCTTGAAAACGCTGGCTGTTATACTTATTGTAACATTTAACACATGCTGAAACAGCTGAGCGGCGACAACTGCATTCAGGTTTTTGTCAGCAAACCTCGAAATCATTCGAATCGACCGGGAAGTTTACCACAAACCGCATCTTCTTTGACTAACCCTCGTTCACAGTTGAACAAACCAAATGCACTTGCAATAAAGTACTAGATTAATACAAATGCAATGGATTTACTGAAATGTCAAAACACAAATCATTTACATATGTTTTTCTGACGGTGTTTGTTATTGAATTTTACTGCTGCGATATAAACAGATTTTATTTTTTATTTAATCCATGGACCGCAATAAACTTGGTGGCTCCAGAGGGCCAAAGCCCAAAATAGGAGCGCCTCATGGTAGTGAACTATTTGCGTTGGGATCGAAATCCTCAACCAGTCGTGATGATAAAAGCAAGGTTATGTCATCAGTCAAGGGAGTCTCGGATCGCAAGCGTGAACCTTCCACGTCCCTGGGCAACGTTGCAAAGAAGCCGAAGTTGAGCGGAAGTGTAGGTAACGTACCACGACTATCAGGAGAAGGTAGCAGCAGTTCCAGTTCAGTGTTGGAACCATGGGAGCAGCTAGCTATCGAATGTGAACCGGTTGACTTGGTAGAAACAGTGTACACGGCAATAGATCAACAAGATTCCGACACTGTTGTGAGTGTTGTCTGTGGGGCTATAAAACTATTATCGTCGCAAAGAACAAAAAATGACAGTGTCCTCACCTTGTCGCTGCTGTATTTGGCTAAACTACGCCCATCGTTGTTCTGCAATGATATCGTCACTTCGGCGCTCGTTTCAATCCTGCGCCGGGATAGCCAGCAGGCTTTTAAGAGTCGCTCGCATCCTCTAGCGCATATTGTCGCATGCAATCTGTTGGCAAGGGGATATCACGACAAACGCCATTGGCCAGAGATGTTCCTCAGGACGTACATAGACGATGCAGCAAATGAAAGAGTGTGGGCTGACAATGAGTACTGCGCTCCGTTTGTTGATAATATCAGTTCGGCGTTCAAAACTCGTGTGCCACCGAAAAATATGCTTCAACCCGAACCGACTGGTCTATCACAACGCGATGCGACGATTTCTATTGACGATGATTCGAACGACAATTCGTTGCACGGTGATTCGCTAAAGGCGAGTGATTTAAAATTGGACTGTGCTGTGCAGAATCGATATGGATCGAGTGCTCATATCGTGGAGAAATACGTGACGGATGCCATTAAGGAGCAGTTGAACAAGCGACAGCAGCAGGATTGCTATACGAGGAACTTTTTAAAATTTCTGTGCACTACAGCGGGATTCGGTGAGGTGCGTTCGTTGTGTATAACTCGTCTGGAATTGTGGATTCACAATGGAAAGTTGATGAAACCAGCACAGGAATTGTTGATCTATATTTGCTTCAACATAACCGCACACACGGTGAAGGATCATGAGGTTCTGGCAACGTTGGTGAAGATGAGGTTGAAGACGAAGCCTCTGATTAACATTTACATGCTATGCTTGAAGGAAATGATTCAACTACAGCCAGACATACTGCCGGTGAGCTTGAAGTATGTTGTCCAAAATGAACTGTCCAATGCGAGGAATCCAAACAATATGGGAATGTTGGGTAAGTGGTTAATCACCTTGACGGTAAAATAACTCCCCATTCATCACTGTTTCTCTTTTAGCTGCTATGTTCCAGACGAAACCCGAGCAATCAGCGCGTCACTTGGCAGAAATTTACAAGGAATTTCTATTGCAACGCGAGGACTGTCTACGAACATTGCGCGTATTTCTACGAGAACTTGTACGAACGCTTCGCTACGACATTAACATTGTTGAATTCTGTAAAGCATTCCTCACCAGTCGCCAAGATCTAACACCCATCATCCAGCAATCAGAGTACAAAGATCGTATCTTTCACTCCATGGTCGATCTAACATGTCTGTGTATGCTGCTAACCGTTTCGCCCCAGGTGCGCGAGGCGAATGTGTCCCTTCGCAACGGACGAGACATGAAGTGCAGCCCAGTACTTCTCAATTTCTATGCACAAATGTCACAGATTCAGTTGGATGCCCTCTCATGGATGTATGAGTCGGTTCCAGTGATTTTTAAACTCCAAGGTCTGGACTATAGCCAGGCGTTGCATAAGATTCTACTTCTAGAAAGCCCCGAACAGTATTCCAAGTGCGATCAGTGGCCCACCGAGCCAGAAAGGGTAACCCTTCTGCGATTAGTTTCGGAGACTCCGATCCATGAGGATTCGCTTTTGAGGATCATCCTCATTGGCATTACGAAGGAGATACCATTCACCATTCCCGACACAATCGAAGTCATTGTGTTGGCTATCAAGCGGGCTTCAGCGCTGCGAAGTATGGACTGTCCGGCCGTGGAGGCGAATAAGTTTGACATCATTGACTTCCTCTTCAGCATGGCGGAGTATCATCATCCGGAGAAAATCAAACTCCCGGAGAACTATGAACCCCCGAAGTTGGCCATTACGGTGTTGTATTGGAAGGCGTGGATCATTATGTTGATGATCTCAGCGCATAACCCTTCGACATTTGGGGCGTTCTGCTGGGAGCATTATCCAACGATGAAAATGCTGATGGAGATGTGTATCACGAATCAGTTAAATGAAACACCTGTGGCCAAGGAAGAATTGCAGGTAAGTCGCATATATGATGCCTCGTACAAGACTTCAATGTTTTCTTTTAGTTAATGACCCTGGAACGTGACGAGATCATAGAATTTGAGTCACATCTGGCCGCCCAAACGTCACAGGCCATCATCACTGAAGAAAATGCGATTCTTATCTCTCAGGTGATGTTAATGGATCCGATGGGGCCGGCGAGAAGAGTTCCCCCAGCAGTTTTGGAGCAGTTGAGACATTTGAATAAGTCTCTCAAGTTGGGACACTTACTTTGTCGTAGCAGGAAACCAGATCTTCTGTTGGACATCATTCAAAGACAAGGAACCACCCAGGCAATGCCATGGCTCTCCGATTTGGTTCAGAACAGTGATGGTGACTTCAATCATCTACCAGTTCAGTGCTTGTGTGAGTTTCTGCTCTCTAATGCCGCCACGATCAATGAAGAGAACAGTCGCGATGCAGAACTATTGAATTATTTGAGAAACCTAGTGAAGGACGCCAATTCGGAGAAGCATACTGTATGTGAGGTTCTGGATTACATCTTTCGCAGGCTGGCTTCCACTGTAAAGCAGTCAAGAGTGTCTGCTTTGAGTGGAATCAAAATGATCCTGAAGGTGTTCAACACCACTGATGAGGAGGAGGATTGGTTGCTCTGTTATCTACCGCAGGTTCCGCACTTTATTCACGCACGGGCTTCGATTATCCCACAGCTGAGAGCCGCGTGTCAGATTGAGAACAACCCAGAGCTGCTGATGGTTTACATTCAGTTCATTGCTGCACACACGTTGCATGACCCGGTGACTGATATGTTGGACCATGTTATGGACATGGCTCAGTTGATCGTTGAAAGAAGCACCATGTTTCAACACATTATCCCAATTCAACCGGATTCACCCCTTGCCGGGAAGGTGTCAGAAGCTCTGGATGAGTGTCGCCTGCAGACGCTGAACTGCATCTTTGTCATGTTCAATAACTACATTATCAAATTGAGAGAGCACCGGGAGCCGTACGAGTGGACTGAGTATCCAGATCTACTGATGGTTCACTTCGACGATGGAGCACAGCTGCCACTTCATTTGAACATCATTCACGCATTTGTCATCCTTCTCACGCACTCATCAATCACTTTGCCTGACTCGATTCCCATTCTTGACTACTGGTTCCCTCCAGCACGCCCTGTTCCACAGGCCTACCTGCCAGAAACAAACGAAGCGGTTCAGTTGTTGCCGGATTGGCTGAAATTGAAGATGATTCGTAGTCCAGTGGAGCGGCTAGTGGAAGCCGCCATGTATGACTTGACTCCCGATCAAATCGTGTTGTTTGTGCAGAACTTTGGAACTCCCATCAGTTCCATGTCAAAGCTGTTGGCGCTGCTAGATCGCGCTGTGATCGAGCAATTTGACGCAGTAAAGAATGCCATTCTAAACAAGGCCTACCTAGCTCAGTTGATAGAGATTCAACAAGCCCGGGGTGCCAAGAATGGCCACATCACAGTTCAAGCACTGGAATTGCATTCCCATTCACAGACTGTCCCAGATCCACCCAAGACTCAGGTAAATACGATGGAGTCAGTGAATTTGGATCAATTCCAAGCAATCGTACCGACACCAGAGAAGCCGGCCACATCCAGCATGTCGAAGAGTTCCAAGGAAGTTGAGGAAATCGTCGAGATGGTTTTGAGGGCTCCGAATCTTACAAAATTGAACACCTATCGCTTTAGGAAACTTATCCATCAGCTATTGGAGCGCGACGGAGCCACCCCTAAAGCCAGAAAGGACATGCAGATTCACGCCTCAAACAAGGCACTGGTTCATTTGATGCGCCTGGTAGAAAGTCCTCGAGGGCCTTGCTTCTTTCAGAATATTTTCCAGAAATCCCATGCCTGTACTTTCTTTAGGGCCTTACTGACGTATATCCCCGAGAAACCAGAGGATTACAATTTTATGCTGCACGTCATGGACAAGATCATTCACAATTTGGGCCTTCAGCCTAATTTGAACAATGCCACACTGTTGCAGATCCTCCAAGGCAAGAAGCAGTCTTTCACGAGGCAAATCCAAGTCGCTACTAAGCAGAAGTACACGGAAAAGAAAGATTTTCTTCTGGTGCTCGGTAAGGCAGGAGTCACAGATCTTGAGACTGAGGGAAGGAAGTTCGTCAACGATATGATTGACTGCAAGAAGACCGCGCATTTGGTCGATGGAATTATCAGTACTCTCCAAAGCCTGCCACAGTCTAATGATCTGACAACGATTGGATATGACCGAAGTGGAATCCTTGTCGACTGGCTGGCAGAAGTCGACGCTGAATTGATTACTGCTGACAAAGAGCTTCAGATTGAAGTGATGTTCTCGAGGAATCGTGATGATTTCCGGTTCTATTTGCTGTCACTGCTGTGTCATCAGGCGAGCTGGACAACACTGTACAAGACAGTCAGCTATCTTCTCCTACAATATCGAGAGAACTTTGACTGTAACTCGGTGTTGAACTTCATTGAAGCGCTGATTAATAATCCCAAGTTGTGGCAGGGTCGTGACAAAGCCGTTTCGAAGCATGACCAGGCGGAGGTTATTCTGGAATTGGACACCCAGGAAGTGAAGGTGTTTACCGAATATATGCTTCAGGAGGGCTTGAAAGAGATGGAAGTGAATGGGCCAGATGCTTACGCAGAGAAACTGAGCTTAAGGATGAATCTCTTGTTGAAGGTGATAGAGGAGCAGCGCTACAATCATCTCCAGACGCTTATTGAGTTCGTGGTAGAGTATCCCTGCTCGGAGACTCTGAAGTTGAAGTTCATTCAGCAAATGTATCTCATGAATCCACCGATAAAGTTCCTCCAAGACGATGACCGGCAGGATGTTTACAATTCTAACTTACAGGGTCTGAAAGGATGCAAAGCTGACAAGGTAACGAACTACCTAATCACGTGTCTAGGCAATTTGCAGTCAAAGAAGGACTACGAAGCTCTGGCGACTGACACTGAATTGCTCGTGAGAAAGCTGGCAGCCTCACATCCCGCGCTGTTTCTACGTCAGCTTGGTGTTCTTTCTTCTCTCCTGCACGGTAAGGCTCACATGGGATTGAGGGTTTTGCGTGACGAACATCATATTCAGCGATTTATTCAAGTGATCCGGATTCTGGAGCTCCTCCAACCAACGTTGTTCGACGACGCCTACAAATTGGGTCTCCAAACAGCTCTGGATTGCTATTTTACATTCTTCAAACATCACAGTCGCGCAAAGGAAGCATATCACATCCTTGTCAAGTTAGTGGAACTCCTGCAAGCCTACATCAACACGAATCCTTCGAGTGCTTTGGCCTTCATTGAACAATACACTGGTATTCTTCAGGAGTTGGCCGCAAAAAATAATCATTTAGCTCACCTCCATCAACTAGTACAGGGCCTCTCACTCCTTAAGCACAAAACTTCCGGCAGTGAACTCAAAGAAGACGAAGTAAAGCAGGAATTTGATTTGGAAGAGCCAGACGTTAAGCCACAAGTACCCACCATTGAAGTGGAAGAACCGTCAACATCGTCTGTTGTTACAACCCAGTCGACACAGTTGGACATCGACTCTCGCGGAGCGGCTTCCTTCGCTCTATCTGGTTCACAGAGTAGACATCTGCAGATCTCACCACATTTCATGACCCTCATAAACACGGTGCGAAATTCCAGTGCCGAAGAGACTATTCTAGGTCCTCTGCAGGAGATTGAAAGTCTAACATCGAAAAGGTACTCCTTCCTCGGTGAACTCTTTGACCGACTGCTGGAGCTGATTTTCTCCCATAGTGCACAGATTCGCTCGAATGCGTACATTCTCCTGATTCGCCACCTAAAGCATCATCCTGGTAAGCCTGATGTAAATCGCTGTGCTGTGAATGCCTATATTCAATGTTTGAGAGATGACAACTCGACTGTGGCTGGTTCGGCTGTGGATAATCTTGTCGAGATGACTGTCTTATTGCAGGAGTATGCCAAGGCGATTTTAAGAGTTGCCTTTTCGTTGGGAATCACCTCGCGTTTGAATACATGCACGCAGATAAAGAAAGCCGTTCAGACTCTTAAGTTGCAGCACGGGTGTTAGGGAGGAGGGCGACACAAGGGGGATTTTTAATTTTTTATTTTAACCTGTAACTGTAACCTGTAACTGTATTGCATATTATCCAAGGATAATAGAAATAAAGATAAACCGCGTTGAGACTTACAACTCAAGATGAATGTTTTGCTGAACTTAGCTGGCGCTTAGTTCCGACCTTACAGGAACCTTGATGCTAGAAGAACGCGTAGCGAGGTATGTGATTGGCGCCGGTAAACGGAGATGTTTATGGTCAAAGTCAGTCCTTTTGTATGCAGGAAGTTCTCAATATAAAGATTTTCCTTGGACGTAGTGTCCTATAAGGACCTCCGCCCCCTGGAATACGGAGACTTTTGCTTGAAAGGCTATGACATTCGGTTCCAGATGGCAAGCCATTTGAATGAACGAGTAACTTTTGTAACGCCTCCCTTCATCCTTTTCTAGATCAGTCTCTTGTATATGTTATCACAAGGTTTGCACTGAAACAGTCTTCTCATCATTTACCTACAACAGAAAACCGTCTTCACCAACAAGGATTTCCAGAAATAGCAATATATAGACCCTTAACTTCAAGAAGCATAGAGCTACTCAGTAGTAGCAAGGATTCGACTGCAACAGTCACTCTTCCTACTGCTGACACTCCACTACTAGTCTGAATACAGTCAAGGCTTAATTCCATCAATCACCTTCTCTGTACAGCGGCAAGGCAACCGTAGATCTTAAATCCTCTTTGTACTAGCATCATTGGAGAGCCCCCCCCCGCAAGGGTTAGATTTAATTGTGTCATCCTACTCACCCCTCTTACAGGTATCTCTACTGTCAAGGTCTCTCAATTCCTATTTCCACGGAAACTATAATGTCTTCACAGTAAGTACTGTACTCTGGTCCATTATAGTCGTATCACAATGGAAAAACCTCTGATCTAAATGTGTCATTGTCCCGGCCAGGGCCGCCATCTTTCCCATCGCAATCCCTGTGAAACCAATTGGCAAAACCTAGCCATTTCCTGAAAGCCTATGCAGGTAAAGTTTTGCTTGCATTTCTATGTGAACTTATACTGACAATGAACTTAGGATACACTTGAGCTTGAGAGAAGCAGTAGCCCATTGCAAATAGCCCATTATAAAAATTTCAGCTAAACGAATAGCTCGTTTTAGCTTGCGCTCACCTCTATACGGCTTACTTCCGGCAAGGAGCGGTTAAGGGATAAATCGACTCACACTTCCTGCAGAATACCAACCACAAATGGAGGGGATTAACCAACTGTGGCATATCAAGGCGGCTCAACTAGGTATCCCATACAACCCTCACTGTTGCAGCTGCGGAAACAAAAATGAGAAGGAAACCCTCTACCATTTCCTCTGCAATTGTCCGGCACTAGCAAGAGCCAGACTGCGTGTACTTAATCAACCATTCTTCGACGACCTCATCGACATTTCGGGTAAAGGGATATGAGATCTAATCCATTTTCAAAACTACAGGTTGGAAGCACTCCCGGGTGTCCCATCTATCTTCAACAAAACACATCACCAACCAGGTCACATGAGTCGTGGCACATCCTAGTCCTAATTGGATTCAGTTAAACCGCCACTTCTACTTACCTACTTACCATAGTTCGTTTCAGCTTTTTAACTTGAGTGGCCTCGTTCGTATTGTCATGTATGTAGTCTACAGTTCCTAAAATATAGATGCGGCGAGGCTTTCGATGGCTCTCGATCGAAAAACCTTCCTTGACACATAATCTCCGTACCTTAGAAACTGCTTATGGCACTGCTTCTGTAATGGAGCTTATAAGTGTCTTCAACTGTATCTATCTCTTGGTTCTTAGAGCTGTCTATAATGATAGACTTATTAAGGGGTGCGAAGCTGCACCTTCGGGGCATCCTATAGTTCTAAGCCTCGAGATTTCACCATCGCCGATGTTGGTGTGCATTTACAACAAAAGGGAAATGGGACTTTAAAAGATTGAGATTCTTGTCCGGCGAGGTGTTAAGACAACTCCAGACAAGATTTGAATCAAGGCTCTGATCACTGCTTGGCAGTTAGAGAAAACTAAAGAAAATGCTGCTCGTCATTAAATCTCCTCTATCAAAACTGCCAAGGGCATCTCTATTCACTCTGTCTTGTTTTAAAACAGCTTTCAACATAGGAACTCTTTGCTTGTCAATGAGGCAGAGCCAGTGATTGGTATCCACACTCTTCGAACATATCCGAAATAATATTTTGAAAAGTTGATGCTTCTATAGGGCATCAGCAACCTTCTCTCTCTCTCTCAGCTGCAATATGAGCTTCGACTGACCTTTATCTTGACAACAAGGCATTCATAAAATGCATAAGTTTGTTATGAAAACAAACCTAACTAACGCTCAAGGCCTCAAGGTTAAATAAAACACAATTAAACCTAGCTCAAGTCATTTGATATCTCATAATTGCCCATCTTATTGCAGGGAAATTACTCACTTTGCCTCATCGTGCTGGCACTTAATGTCCGCATTACGAGCCCGTAACTCTTATTGTTGTTCTCTAATTTCAATTTGGATCACGTCGCCGGCTGCTCTAGGTAGGAAGGGGAACTTTATTCGGGAAGCACAAACCACACAACACACATGGAGCCATCAATTTGGAGCTTCAACCTAGATAATGAACTTCAGGAAAACATTAAGAATGTCAGTCTAATCGCCATTTATACTTCCTTATGCCGGTCCACATGCGGAATAATTTCAAGAAAAGGTCGGGGCTTGGGACACAGGATTACCAAATTGCATGCATTTTGCTCGGTTTGCCGCAACAGTTGATCTCATCTTGCTTTGTATGCACAGGGGGGCGTCTGGCGTGTACAATTACAGTGGTCAGTCAGTTGGACGTCGCGGTGGGCTGACCAGGGCGGATGAGTGATTGGAGCATTGCACGGCCAGCATGCAATTAAATTGATGCTCTGTAGCTGCTGTAGCAGTTGTTGTTCACGTTCGTGAATAGTGCAACCTTGACAATGTGAGTTGATATTCACTTGCACTTGGACGATGCGATGGTTGTCATTTAAGTCGATTGTTGTTTTGTTGTGTTGACTTATGTACTTGACATAGTGGTGTCAAATTAATAGCCACAGCAAAGCTGACAATAATTTGTTGTCCGATGGTGCGTGATGTGCGAAACCTTTGAACTAAAGTTGTAGTCCTTGCAGTGGTATCACACCGCAAACCTTGAAGAGGGCTTAAACATTTAGAACGATGACATGTATACATGGATTCTCAGATAAATCCTGTTTTATTCTTCTTTACGCATAAGGTGAAGGTGGAGGCAGTAAATAATCGCAACGGAAGATATTTACGTTGGATAGCATGAGTGATTCGTGTTTTTCCAGTTTTCTCTGAGAGAGAAACTTCTTGTCAAAATTAGTACGAGTCAAACGAAACAAACACTAATCGACCGATCAATCCTGAAGGTTTATTCTAGGTACATCACTCTTAAGACATTTTATGGTACCAAAAATGCCTTCAATCGTCGCAGATCTACTATGCATCTGGAATTAATAACCACGAAATATGCAATCAAATGCTTGGGAGTGAAGTTGGACACAAGTCCCACATATTGACAGCAGATCAAAATTGCGCCCGAAAAGCTCTGCAAGGATCAAGAAGATGAAGGCAACCACGCATTTTATCATTTCTATGATTTTCGGGCTGATGAGCTCAACCAAGAAACATACAGAAAACACATGGCAGCGGATCGGTGAAGAGGTGCGGCCTTGGTGACGAATTCCTATCAACAGTGCAAGTTGCAAAACCCAGCCGGTCTTATTATCGCGGGAGAAATCCATACTGATATATAAATACACGAGAGAAAACTAGAAAGTGGGAAGGAAGAGGTAGTAGCGAAAGTCAAGGAGATCCGTATTAAACTCTGGTTAGGACGTTGAAGCAGAGAAACAAGGGTTAGATGGACTGGAGGTATAGAGCAGTGAATCCCTACATCATACAATTCCTAAGGGGACACAGGGGCTTCGATGATTATTTACACAGGATGGAAGAAATAGTAAGTCTGGCACAACAGTATGGCGACTTGATTCAAGACTACCTCAAACACTAGACTAGAAACGGAGGTAGATGAAATCGCACCGGACAATATAATCACAGTAATGCGCTAAAGACTGAGATCGCTGGCGACACTTGCTGGTTGAGGCCCAGGTCCACTCCGGACTGTAACGCCACCTTAAGTAAGTAAGTAATGCGCATGAAGGAGAAATATTGGAACCGATTATGCTTCTCCGCCGAGAAAGTGCTTAAGGCGAAGAAGAGAGTACAGGACATAGAAGACATGTCAAGGCCATAGAAGATTTGCGGACCGTAGATGCTCGGAAAGTAACACCACCCTGAAGTAATGCAAGAAGCTGTATGAAGTTGCCCTCGACCATATACAGAGTGTCGGTTCAGTTTGGAAGGGGAGAAAACCTCTGAGCACCTCTCTGTGAATGCTCGGCACTGTACTGGCTGCAAAGATGAATCTTCCATAGGGATTCTGTTCGTTAGCGGAGTTTAGGAACTCGGCTACTAATTATACCGACGATACCCATGGGTCGCAGTGTCAGCCATAAGGGCAGGTTTCTTAAAAAAAGGAAACCGGTCAGAGTCTGAGATACCAGGGGATTTTAGACAATTGCAAGAAGCCTTTCCTCTTCATTTGGTTTTCATTAAATCGTAGATTCTATAGAAGTTTCTGTCCAGGGCACTACTCGTATATTTAGTTTATTACAACTCTGATTTTGTAGGCCATTGATCCAAGTCAAAGTTGTCGCCTACATTGTTCAAAGGGGAAAACCTTCAAAGAACAAGCGAACCTCCCTCTAACAGCTTCTCTCGGAATACATACAGACACTTTTTTCAAGTGAGGTGAATGGGGCTGACCCTTCCCTGGCTAATTTTTAAGTACGCTGGTATTCTTTTTTTAGTGTGAGTCTGAATCCAGATGAAACTCCCTGGAGAATGAGACAGCCGAGTTGAATGCTTTGATTGCAGCTGGAATATTTTCAAAGAAAGTAACCCTTGGTTTAAAGGCTGTATTGTGCTTGAGTTGTATGCAGCTTTTCGAATTGCCAGGACAATGGGAAAGTGAAGTTTTACAATTCAGTGTTGGTTAAGTCATGTTATATTCGTTGGTGACTAATTTTTTTTTTTTAGAAATTGGGAACAACTTGGAACAGCTTTTTTACAATTTTAGTTTGACACGCCCGAGGAAGTTGGTTGGCAATAGTTGGTAGCCATTTTCTTAATCGAAGTTCTTTTGTGTCTGGCTAGATTCAGTCATACTAGGCTCCTTGAAATAGATAAGGAATTCTATTCACCAAGGGGCAGGAAAATCAATAGCAGTAGACAGTAGAAGTCCAGTAGTTCGATGATTTGATTAGGGATTCAATGAAAAGTTATCATAGAAAACCGCAGCTGTCTTAGTTAAGCAAATTTATTGGGTTCAAAGCTTCGAACTCGGTGGACGAAATAGATGGTCTAGCGTTAGCTGATCTAACCAATCAAGTGCTGAAGGATAAGAAAGTGAAGTGAAGTGAACTCCTTTTGGAGAAAAATACTTCGTCGGATGTAAGGTCTCGTCAAAGCGAATGGAGGCAATGATTTAACCAAAAACTCTGCGGGTTGTATCAAAATGTTGGTTTAGTCCAAAAAGGAAAGACACGTTCGCTTTATTCGTTCGACAAGAATATCTTTTAACCTCAATTCCAAGGGGCGAGACGAAAAGAATACCGAGTCTTCGCTGCCAAGTGACAGCGGATGCCAGGAGGCTTGGTCTAAGTAACTGGAAGGCAGCCCAGATCGAAGAGGGCTGGAGTGTTTTAGGCAAAGACCCTCCACGGGTAGGAGACCCTCTAAGTTAGTGCAAGCAAGTCGTTTACAATAGAGTTCACGACTTGCTTAACAACATCATTTCTGTCACAATATCTCAAAATTCATGTCAATTAAAGTCCTCTAACTCGTGACGTTTGATTGATCTTAAATTTTTCCATAATCATTTGAATATTCAGTGAAATACAATACTTTTTTTTACTGCATTAACAAATTTTATGACACCACTAACGAGAGTGTGGTTTTCGGTTTCCTTGGTTGACATTTTGATAGTTTCTAGGTTAAGCTACAGGCCACAAGCGGCAATAAACCACAATCGGGTTAGAGCTCCCGCTGCGTTCGAGCTAAACCACCCGGATGACCTTGACTCTTTAAAGCACCCAGCTACTTCGGTTTTTAGCTCATTTGGCATCAAGCGCTTAACGAATTCCAGCGAAATCCGCACGGTTTGACTTAATTACACCGTGCTGCCATCTTGGGACGACAAATAAACGTACATTAATATTCATCCGGCCGAACCGATATATTTCTATTTTGGCGCAGTAATTTATGCGAATTCGTTTGTTTGTCGGATTAAGTCGGAGTTATACGGCGCTGCTACTACTGTTTAATTGCTCGTTAGGCTCTTAGGAGACTATCGTGTGTGGTAGGTAAGGTTTGCTGTCAACGAAAAAAAAACTTTTTCATTTTGTCTGTGACTCATGAGCGTTTATTTGTCACCGTTAATGCGCGGATTATACATTTAAATTTTTGTGTTCCTCTTGATTTCTTTGGCCGGGTTATACAACTCGACGATATGGCGGAGGCGAATAAATTGAATGCATGTCCCATGTGTTATGGCAGGGCGCGCTGTGGTGTAATCGATGATGTCGTTTGACGTTTTACATTGATTGGCGCCAACGCTTTTGTGGAAAATCTCTTCCGCGGTATTACTGTGCCATGGATGCAGATGACAGTAGACAGAATCATATTTCTTCTCGGGTAAACACCGAAGAAAGTGGGAGTGTGCGTGTTATGCACGGGTGATTTAAATTTCAGATGCAAATTGACGTTTGTTATTTTGAAATCGCGGAGAGAGAAATTAAGAAATTCGATTGCACATTCGGTGAAATGCAGATGTAAACTTAATTGTCAGTATAAAGTTAAAAGTTAAAAATCAAAAGCGAAAGGAGGTAATTAACGTTTTTGGTTATGGAGGAGATTTATTTGATTTGGATGCGATAAGTTCGACGTGATCTGGTAGAAAAGTGAACCAACGTCAGGCGTTGTAATCGTGTAGCATACAAATCGTGTAACCCGAGTTATGTTCTCAGGAGGAAGAGGGCTAAGTAAACCACGATTATAAGGAACAGATTAGGAAAGTGGGGACAGGGCAAGAATCGATTCGATAACCATGACATTGCAGGTCTCTTCTCAGAAAGTAGAAAATCGTGCCATCTAACGTCTCTTCTGAGGAAGTAGAGGCCTTAGCAAAGAGCACATACGAAGGGCCGGTTTAAGGTTCACATTACCTCGTAAGTCGGCGTCGCTTATTGAAACAGAAAGTGAAGCTTTTAGCGATGAAAACAACACAAACCTCGGATGAACGGACCGTTGACGATCAGAGAAAATGTATAAAGGACAACGGTTTAGGCATCTTAACAGACTGCATGCAGCTAATGCATAAGCAGTGATTCTCAAACATTACACAGCGGATATAATCGGGAGTACATACATAGAGGAAGATGATGCCACCAAAGACTTAATTTGCGAGTTCCTCGTAAGAATGGATTGCATGAACTCTAAGATCTCAATTCAACTCGACTACACTAACGACGTATGCCTGCTATCACAGAGGATTATGGACCTCCACCAATTGACAGCGGGTGTTGAGTAAAAAGAAAACGCCGTGGGGTTGAAGATGAACGCAGTCAAACTTAAATCAGCAGCTTCGGAAAGAAGAAATTAACTCATCAACCTAAGAAAGCATCGCTGGACAACTGGTAAAGAAAGTTCACAGCTTTTAATATCTTGGAAATGTTGCCTTTATCGATGGGGGGCACAACAAGGTCTTGGTAGTCTTTTTTCTCTAAAATATGGTGAAGCAGTAGAGTGAGCCCAAACACCAAGCTACGACTGTGCTGCTATATGGATGTAGGTCTTGAAAAGTGGTCTGAGATGAAACGTCTTAAACATCTCTTTACCAGAGAACGGATCAGGAACTTATAGGCACAACCATCCAAAACCCAA
Organism: Matsumyia berberina; assembly: GCA_917880715.2. Lineage (NCBI taxonomy): Eukaryota > Metazoa > Arthropoda > Insecta > Diptera > Syrphidae > Matsumyia > Matsumyia berberina. The sequence continues at coordinate 124,669,333 of OU862870.1, forward strand.
AGTGGTAGTAGATCGTTCAAAAATTTCGAAAAGGTGACAACTCCACTGCTATGGAATTAAATACGCTACCTTAAGATGGCAGGAGACTGACTTGATCTAGAAACTCATGGTGCGGTGCAGTTGAGGAGAAGCCTCAGCAACCGGGGAAGAGTTGAAGAAATCTGAAACATATTGCCAGTAACCATATACGATGGCCCGTAGGTGTGATAGAAGCTGCATTATCTACAAGGAGAAACAGGACGTTTTGTGTTGAAAACTCTGACTCAGCTTTGTTGTCAAACTCCGGCCTTGTATTTAAAAAGAGTATCCTAGAGACTTTTGCGACAATGCACCCAAGAAACTGAGAGTGAAAATGGAAAAAGGAAGGACTATTTCAACCAAAATGAAAGAACACGGAATCGAGTTATGAGGTCATAGTATAACATGATCAGAGAGGAGTTGTCCTTAGGAGGCAGTACAGAGCTGAGTTTGAACACGTGGTAGTTTGCTAAATAATTGCTAAATATTTGCACTTTCTCAGAGTTCCGTACTAGCCTTCCGAGATTTTTCCTCTGCAATTCACTTATAAGGATCGCGAGCAAATATGTCAACAAACTTATCGTGATGAAAGTGCAAATTTGTCACACAAACAATTCGCAATTTCAAGGTTCGATATCGAAAGAAATTATAAATAAACTGCATTAGGTAATTTGCTTATTTTTTATTTGCCAAGCAATCTGTGATTTTCAGTCAACAAACTGCAAATTAGCTTATTAAACAAATCATGTCCGAAATATCACACTTGACTTCCCTCAGTGCATTGCAACTCGTAGTACAAATATTACGTTATGGTGTGCATACATAGGTATTAGTAGGTAACACCGAATATTTTACTACGTTGTTCCGTTCCCTGGCAGCGCGGTCGTAGAATCTCAACTCTTGACTTCCGTGGAAACGAACATTCTGCCATGACTTGGTTGCTTAAATTTCCGTGATATTAATGCCAAGGTACAGAGTTAGTGTTAACATCTATGGTTCATTTCACATACACGCAAAGGCAGCTTGTTATGGGAAGCAAAAGAGTGATCTAAGTGACTAAAGTGACTAAGCCGAATTGAAGCGATGATAAGTCGAAACTATGTTTGCATAACTAATGTAAATCGATGAGATTGCAGTTGAAAGAGAGGCATGGTTAACAAAGTATTTATTAGATTAGACTAGACATTTAAAAAGATGATTACTCTACCTGTTGACTGATTTAGAATTAACGAATAACTTTTGCATCTCATTGACTTGTGAAGACCTTTTGTAGCTTGTAAACATTATAATTTACTACATAAGAATTCAAGGGATGACAGAAATCTAGAGTGATTAAGAACTGATTGAGATGAACTACTGAAAGGCCAAGGCGATTGGTGATGAATTTCAACTACTGGCACAGCTTTAGATATCCAAAGTATGTATTTGTCATATTTCAAGTGATCCATTTTAGAAACTTTAAAACTAATATTACCCATAGTAGATGCATCCAAACGATAGATTTATCTCAATCAAATCAAATAAATTTAACTTTCTCCATATCCAGATGGCCCTATTGAGAAATCTCTTATCATGAAGCAGTTTATCAATGTATGATATTTCTGAATATAGAACAGTGCCACAAGACCAAGATCAGACTACGTCACTGGATCAAAAAATGCTGTTAAGCAGTGCAATCAATTCTGAACTCGGAAACTATAAACAGACGTTGGAGCAATTCCTAGTCATAGCGAAAGTGGTCAGGTAGACCAACAAACACAGCTCTTACAAAACAGAGCTAGTGATATTCACGAAGACGGCAAATATTCCAAAGGTCCATTTCCGGACATTAAATGGTATCTAGCTCAGATTTTCTAAGCACGCTACTTAGTTCTTAGCTGGATAGTAAGCAAACTAGAAAACGATCTCTAAGCAACCATGAAAGCACTCAAATCATCAAAAATAAAGTCTAATCTCTGTGAAGGCGATGTCAACCACATAGAGGTTCTGAGCAGAGTGATACATTAATTAACCGTGCAGAGAAGAATCTAGCCAAGAAAGACAATAAGCAAGGGCATCGACTGCAAAAGGTGAACCCCATGCGTTGCTGATGAGAATCACTTAATTTTGATTCATGCAATAACGCGAGACAGACTTGGGCTTAACTAGATTGACAAAAGTCTACAGTGGAATGAGCACCTAGTGGACAATCCGCCAGATTGAAAATTCTGATCCGAGAAGAAAAAGAAACATAATACATCATCATAATTTCAGGCGGCCAGCTTATCCATTATGAACGTCACGAGTTTAGAGTGCTTGAATGGATCCTCCTTACCTTACAATCTTCCGTCATCGACTCTAAATCATCGTGAGATATCCCTATATAGATAGAGGAGAGATTTAGGACTTGGTTTATTCATTTTATTCTGGGCCTACCCAGGGAACGCCTTCCTGATTGCACGTATTCTTTAAGATGACATATTTTCAGTATACATATGTACTTCATAAATGAATAATAACATATGGAAATTAATCCAAAAATTGAAATTATTTCCTAAGTAGTGGCGGCTCCTGTGTACCTCATTTGGTTTCAGTTGATCCTCCGACCTCCGTTGAGGAACTAAGTGATGTGGCCCAATCTTACTCAGAACCAGGGACTTGGTAACGCCACATAAGACAGCCACAACGTGAAAATTGTTAGAGATCTCGCCTGGTTGGGTTCTGCTTTCAACTCTAAAGATGACATTACAACGGAGGACTCAAGCTAAGAGTCACTCATTCTAATCGCTGTTTCTGTGGGTTGGGGTATGTTAGGTTAGGTTGAGCATGTTACTTCGATCCGTCTCACACAGCTCTTAATGGATTGTGTTCTTCGTCGGGGTATTGTTTTGGGTACTTGTTGAAAGAAGAAAGACGTAATTTTTAGTCCAAAAACCGGGATATTTAGAAAAAGTCGTTAAATGTTAAACACGCAACCAAGGAACATATGAAAACACACACATACTTACCCTCGTACTTGGCTTTTTTCAATGGATCCTTTCAGTTGCATAAGAATGCGCCCCTTTTCGTCTAAATATAGCTCGTTTTGTATCACTTAACCTGAAATACTGTGGCGTATGTGGAACATTTTAATCGATTTTTGTTGTACTACACATCACATATTTGTCGGCTGAACTTAGCCTAGAATTACATAATTGTCTGAATAATTGGACCTTCTTTTTTCAATTGACACGCGTAACTGCCTCGCCAAAATCGGGACGTCTGGCAAGCCGAATTATCAAATCTAAGCTTAATCTAGGCAGTTATACAGCATTCCGTAAACTGCCAAAGAACAGCCTAGTTATCCTTTACTCAATTCTAGTGCACATCAAATTTACCGCTAACGAAAGAGCTGACTGATAGTCTAAAGACGGCCCTCTGGCACCCTTTATTTGCACTGAACTCTTAGTCGAAATTGGAAAAATCTTTTCCAAATGTTAAGTGAAAAACTTTTGCTTGTTTAGGTTTGATAGAGCCTGGCAGAATAAGTCAAGACAAGTATTCCTTTAAATGAGTGCGTCAGAAATCAATTTTCGTTATGAGCCACTATAGTAGTAACCCAGGAATCTTAACTGCTATAATTCACTAGTCGAACGAATTTGTCATTAAATCCACTCTGTAGATTGTACCTCGAAATTAAAGAAACTTCTCTTGATATTCTAAGATAATATTTTGTCTTTTTTCATTTCAGAGACCGAATTTTCGACAACGATTTTGTTCTATTAAACGTCCCCGCGGTCATCTATTTACTTGAATTCCTGAATTTAAAGGAGCTCCTCTAGATTCGTTAAGGAATCAAACTTGCTATCCGGAATATTTTTAGAAGATTTCAAACTGTTTCGTTGGCACGCACTATAACTACCCTTAAGCTAGACGACAGGCACTAGGGAAATTTGACAAGAAACAAAGGAGATGCCGAAGCACATTTTGACACTTAACGCTCTCTTTGAGTGAGACAAAACGTCATATTTATGTTATTTTGACAGCATTGCTTCATTGAACTTTGGTTTGTACTCATTTATCATCCCGTTTGTTGGTAATGAGGTCATTAGGCGAATAAGTTGATTAGCATTTCAGAGACTTTACAACACAACATATACCAGGAGAAAAGCATAGAGTTGTAAGATTCAGCAATAAACTAGATCCACTTTATGCAAACAAAACCAAAACTGTGACTAAGCCACATCAAGCCCACATGATAAATTCATCTTTCAAAGTCATAAAATCCAAGCTAATTGTTAAGACTTAACGACTTAAATTAAGAGCCAATGTTTTCATGATTAAGAAACAGCTAAAACCTTTTCAAGCCCACCTTTCTGAGCTCTTATTCTACAATGATAATTCACTAAATTTACAACTGTTTAACGCGAAGTGCGGTGTAAATATCGCCATTCGCAAATCAATTAGATGAGATTGCGAAACTGATTAAATTTGCATCGCCTTCGTCTGTGCATCACATACTCAAGCTCTAATCACCATAGACCTCTAACCCGTAATCATCGTAGAGACAACGTCAATGGGCGTTGATAATTAAAGTGCAAATGACTGGGATATTATCACAACAGATACTCAGATAGAATGACTAATAAACGCTTTCAACCTATGATCCGGAGATACATAGCTCGAGCACCTAATAAGGGCTACAATAAAGCGCGATGTCATCCCGTGGTGATTTGAGAAAAACTGTTGTTAGACCAGTGGTTAGCATCTATTAAGGGATTTCGTTGGATTTTCAGAATTACCACCGAAAAACACATGAGCAATATTTGGCCATTGAATTTGTGAGTTCTTACCTTGCTCCAAATCCACGAAATGTTGTTTGGCCGGAGAGTTCGTATTCGTAATTTGTTTACTATGAACGCCGGGCGAGATTGAAGCGAGGTACAGTGGATCATGTTGTGCTAAAATGTGGCCAAAAAAATGGATGTGACATTTCAATTAGTTGGGAAACTGTGTCAAGTCCAAGTCCATGGGGTGAAATTTTATTTAAAATCAAAAAAGAGAAATCCACAGAGGTCTATCGGCCTTCGACTAAGCGAATTCACTTCAAGGTTGATTTACCTCAAATGAGCCTAATTCGCTGTCACGACACGATAACATCAAATGTTGACATGAAGATTTGAAACTTCAATTTCAAATTTATAAGGAAGGACGCCATTTACAACGTCCAGATGCGAGAGAACCATTTCAAGCTCTAGCACCGTAGTTTCTTCTAGAATTATATTCTACCCTCCCTTACAGGGTCTTTCAGAAAATCAAGTATTTCCACTGATTGGCTGGCAGCGAGGTTCTCTTGTAATACAACTGCGGAAGTCCCCGAAATAAGGCGGAGTAATTTCTAAGAATGTGAAGAGAGATTTTTCATCACACTAATGACATATGCAGTCTACAAAGTGAATCTAGTGAAAGATTCATTAGGTGAAGGGAAACTTTGAAACTTTTTCTATCATAATTCACAAAAAAACTGATTGGGGCTTACCTCTCCTATTGTGTTCTCCCTCAATCTAGATGAGCATAGATCATGACTTCTCAAATATGCTTTGCTGATCCCCCAAAGGGTAGGGTCTGATTGGTACCAACTAGGCGATGACCAGTGTTGTAACTTAGAGCCGATGATGAAAGTACTAAAATAATGAACCACCTTTTGATAGGGCGTCAGCTCTCCGTTCACAGCAAATTCTCTATGGAATCCAGAGCAGGATGACTTGATTGTTCCTCACTAGTTCAGGGACTATGAGTTTTCAGAATAAACTTAAATTTTATCACAGTCGAGTCAAATCTAGAGAAGATGGGTCAAATCGCTGCCTGTGAAGATGAAAATTATTTTCCTCAGAAGTTAGAGGTGCGATTAAGTATCACTTACTGAATAATGCCCTTGAAGGTGATTCCAGTCTTATTGAGGATCCGTTCTTTTACCAGACAAGGTTGAATGTTGATATTTGGAGTTGATGTTTCTCCCAGTTCAGTTTGGTTTGGTTAAGCCCTCATATGTATACAAATTTGGCGAGGGCCAGTCATAAGTGCGCTTGTTGTGGTCCTCAAGCAGTCTGATACGCATGTTCTGGCATTTGTTCCATAATTTTGCATCCTCGTGTCATCGCTTGCATTTGGTTAAATCACTCAACTTATGGCTTTTCATCTAAAAACATGCCCCGCCTTTTTCAAGCCAAAGTTGGATATTGGTACATTGTGTGAGTCGCTGTCTCCATGTCCTCAAGGCATAGTTTGTAGTTGTCATCTTTCGTCCGCCCTATTTTGCTTAGATGATCTCTGAAGTTTTCATTGAAAGCTTCCACTCAACTTTTAGAGTTCTTCGGGTAATACTTAGAATTTTTTTCTCGATTCCCGATTCAGCCGCCAGACACCGTTTGCCAATGCCATTTTGGCTTGTCTGCATTCTGTATCCCTTTCCCACTTCTTGAGTGCTCGTTGCCGTCTTCATTTCTTCAAATTTGATGTTGGAAACTTTATCAAATTATTTGAACACTCACGAAAACGAACGTTGTGACAATGACAGCTTATAAGAACTCATTTTCTGTCAGCTAAGAGTCTTTTTGGTAAGACCCTGAATTGTGAATAGCGTCTTCCGTAGTCGTAGTCAATTCTCGACGATCACAACTACATTCCTTCTGAGTCCTTAGATCTTCAGTACAGAAGATCGGCTGTTTTTAACTAAAATTTAAAGATTGTCTTGGGTGAGACAGTCTCTTCTTTGAATTTAAAGAGTTCAGTGATTTGCAAAGTCAAAAGTGGCAAGGAAATTTTATTTCTTTGCATGAATGGGTCCACTGTGCTGCGCCACGAATTCGATTTAAAATGCAAATACCACTAAGCCAACGGTGAACATAAAAATTATTTATTTATTTATCTTCAAGTGAATTAAACCAGAAAACCAGAGCACCTAGTGATAAAATATCACTCATCCAAGGAGACATACATAGTTGACATAGAGTCGGTAGGTAGTTTGCTTCTGTGTACCATTTCTTATGTGTCTGTCTGTTCAGATTGAGTTTCATTACGTTGCAGTTGCAGATACACATTTCCAGTTTCTAATCTCGTGTTATAAATTGAAATTGACGCTAAAAATTATGTCTTACGAGGGGTAAACTTCATTTCAACTTGTGGAAATTATTTATCGATTTAAATTGAATTGGAAATTTGGGTTAAAATTTGTATTGGTTTTGGTTTTTAGTTTCATTTGGGGGGTAAAGCATTCGTAGCAGGTGTTCACGCGGTAAGGACTTAGTGAACCGGAAAAAGGATAAGTTATTGGTGACAGATTTAGTGAATTTATTATAACACTCAGAGATATTTTTTCCTGGAAGTGTACGATCTCGATTGTCGTAGACTTTGTGGAAAAAATCTCATGTCGACATTGAAAGTTGTCAATTAGACAGATTTTTCGACATCTGGTTCATTGGTCATGAGTAGTTGCAAATCTTTCCTGTCTTTGAGTACTTTGAAGTGTTCTTGGTCTCGTTGATAGAATCCGTCTACCGTCCTAAACTGTGCCTTGACATTGAGGATGCTTTCGATAATATGTTTTGAATTGAACCGACCTATAATTTATTGCCGAGTCCAAACGGCGAATAAGGAGGCTTTTTTTATAACAAATTGTACTCTTGGAGGTTTGTCATTCCTCGAAGAATTTGCGATAGATATAGCTGGGGTTTGAACCCATGCACAGCAGTCCAACGCACTAGCCACCGAGCCACGGCGACCACAGATGAAGTATGAACTTATAAACTTAAGCAATCTTAGCTAAAAAGCTATCGATTACGCTTACGATTTCCTGATCATAGTGAGTGGCAAGCACAAAGGCAATGTGTGAGTTTTCTAACGTAGAGGAGAGGTTTCTCAATCAGCTCTGGTAAAAGCATCGTCGTACAGTTTAAAGAAAAGAAATTGAACTGAGATCAAAGTAAACTAGAAGTCGTAACACAAAAAGGACTGCCAGTGCTGTTTGAGTATACTGTCGCCTGCATTGAACTGCGGATCGGGCTCTGTAATTTGGCATGATTTTAGGGCTGGCCACCAAACCACTTGACTGTAAAAGAGGATAGCCTGTCCAATTGACTACTGCAGGTTTGTGTCCAAAACTTTACCCAAAGATTGTATTACATGCGTGGTAAGCAATAGTCGTCGTTCTTGCTTTTTCAATAGAATTTTTCTTGTATCTCGGATATCAAAAAATATTTTGCTTTCTCCTAGATATGGAGTGGTGTACTGTTTTTTGTATTTAAATCGGGGTGTGTATATTTTCCTTGTCAATAGGAATGCGTCCGTTTAGACTTAGATTTTTATTCTGCATTTGGCATATTTACGATTGAATCAATTTACATGAGCTGGGCAACAATTTTTCTGTGGTCAGTGCAACAACGTTCTCCCAAAATGTTTACACCTAGTTTAACTAAAATATAATTTGGTTTTAGTCTCCTTCTGTACTACTATTATCTGTATAGACGAGAGTATGAGCTTGGCAACCTTCTAGTATTTACCACATTTTTCTCGTTGTGAGCATTAAATAAACCAGGGGCCAATTCCGCCAGCGTGAGTTTTCTATGTACCCAAAAAAAAGGTGTAAACAGATTTTAAATGAGCCTGTGTGACTAAAGTCAAAAGCCTGTCTAAAAGCATCGACTTCCAGGTAGTTGATAGCCCCGTAATACTCACGAAAACTGCAAGCGCAAAGATCAATCAGTTTCAAAGGACTTGCAGCAGAGGAAGTAGACTCTTTTTGCCCTGAAGCGAGGTAATTTGTTTGGAAGATGAAAAGAGCTAAGGCTCGCATGGTATGCTATAGTTAGCAAAATTAGACAGTTTGTAACTTGCGTGAGGCAAGCGTTTAGATGATATTATCTACTATTATGTTGGTTTCGTGAGGTAACACATTTGTCTAAGGAATTTTTGCTGATCTCTCACAGTTGAGTAATTGGCGATCGTGTGAAAGTGCAAAGTTACACTTGGTCCGTTTATGAAATTTTTGATTTCTACATATTTTAATTTGAGATACATAGTACTGAATCCCTCTATTCCCAAAAGGTTAATTCAGAATATAAAACTAAATTGAAATGAAGCCTAAAGCTAGGGCTGATAAATCCAAATTTATCAGACGACTTGGCTGTAGAAAGAATCATACATATTCCATAGCGATCCATGAGATATATGTAACGAGTATAACCAACTTAGTATTCGCACTTTCTAACCGCAGTTCCCTTTTTTTCCCCAAAAGCACTTCAAAGAGATTAAGAAAACGAAAGTTAAATTTTTATTTTCTTTAAACATTTATGCGCAAAAAAAAAACTCCAAAAACAAAAAAAAAACACCTTCCATGCAACAACGAGAAGACGAGATTGATGGCTTGTGTCAACTTTTTGTATTTGCGGTCAATGTTTGTGGTCGACAAATGATGTTTGCGGCGTGGCAGGTGGTGAAGCCCCGATTGATGGATTAATTTTTGAGTGAAAATTGTTATCCAAGAAGGTGAGATGGATAAGGATTACCAAAACAAAAAAAAAACAAAAAAAAAAAAAAACTTTCGAGACGTCATATGTAACCTTCTGCACGCGAAATGAAATTTTCGCTCAAAGACCTCCAAAATGTTTATCTTTTGTGTGCATAATTACCATGTTCACATGGGGAGGAATATAACCGCTTACATTGTTAGAACGGAAATTTTTATTACATAGAATTACAAAATTTTTATTGGTATTCAACTACCCATTGCGACTATTCGCATTATGTTGTGTGTAACGATAATTGTTGCCCATTGTCTGGCATTAAGGCTTCCCTTGCGTGCTCTACGTGAACAATTCGTTTGTTCAACTCTTTTGTTTACGAATCGAAGTATGAGTAGCAACAAATGACATTTGTTTGATTTGAATATGTACTCGCCATTGTTTTTTGTTTTTCCTAAGAAAGATTGCGGAATATTTATTTCTGTGGAACTCATTTGTTAATGGAAATTTTATGCGATGCAAGTCAGATGGAAAATAGCAAATAAGTGCAAAAGTAAACGTGGGGAGGTAAATAAACATTTCCATCGTCGTGTGTTAAGTTCATCACGAATTGAACAGATTTTGTGGGGTTCCCCGCAGAATGTTACTGTCTGGAGAGGAAAAATAACAAATACGGAAGTTAACGATAAATGAATGCTCTTTACTTTTTATTGATGCGTGGCTTGGTTTTCATCAACGAACAGAGGTAGGAGTATGGTTATTTACATCCAACATCGTTGTGTAGGCATTTAAAGGAAGATAAGTCTCGTCGAAGAGAAAGCAGCATGTCAACAAAATGAAGTTCGTATTCGGATGATTTTCTGGATATCATAAGACTCACGTAGACCTCTAGTAGGACTACCTCGGAGTACTAATCCTGTATCTAAACTCCACCGGCTGGATATAGCTATCCTAAACCACCAAGTCAACAACTACATACCAACAAGGTTTAAACGAGTTTTCGTGGTTACAAAACGGCACACTTTAGCGCTTATTGGGCCATAAAGGGGAGCCCTTTATTTACCTACCTACCTACCTAGGTCTACCTAGTCTACTTGTCAGATCTGTTTAATTACATCTATCCGAATGATGGGACTCGTTGTCAAAAAGGATTACCAAGTTGTGGTAAATTGTCACCAAAGCGGGTCAATGGCAACGCTGCCATGATTTTTAGAGGGCATGAACCTTTGATGTCGTACATGGTTCCTTTCATGGTGATTGAACATAAATTCGGTCTTAGTCAAATCGTACAAATGATTCTCTTGCAACGAATGGTAGAGGAAATAATATTGTGGTAAACCTTACAAAGGGCCAAGGTTTTACAGTTCTTGATGTTTCTAAGCAGAAATGGCTACATACAGGCAATACATTCAGTAATTTTGGTTCTACTCCTTCGGTAAACCCTTAGCAGTATTAGGCTTACAAAATTCCAAGATATGCGACTTCTGTGGAATGGATAGATGACACTGTGACAGTTCTAATATTTTGTGTAGCTGAAGGTAAGGTGGTTGCCTATGCAAAGCACAGACACACATTGGCCAAGGTAGGATCTTTTGAAACCTCATGGATATTATTCGGAAGTGTAACTCACTTTTCTGGAACCAGTTGGAGCTCTTGATGAAGCGTGGGACACTTTTAGTGACAGAATTTAACAAGTTGTCTAAATTATCGTAGGGATAGGCTTTCTTTTTTGGGGCAGAACTGGATGATTTGCTTCTCCTCTTCTCGTCTATAGAAGGAAAGGCTTATCCTGGGGCTCAGCTGAGAAAAGGCTCATCCTTGTGGCATAGAAGCCCGCAAGAAAACCGATTACGTTCATGATTGAATGAGGTTTAGCATCGGCCGAAAATCCCTCTGGAGGTACATGATGTGGTTCTATTCCCCCATCTTTGGTTTGTTTTGCTGATCGTATTATACTTACCCTATACGTGAGTATAGAGCACTGTCAAGCTAGTGTATCATTGGCTGGCTTCAATTTCCCCTTTTTGCTTGCCACCCTCTTTCTGTAAGCTTTCTTACTTTACTTCACATTTTGCATATTCCGAAAGCGTGTGTCTTCTGTTTGGCAGGTACCTGGGTATTGATCAATAGAAGCGTTCTTCATGTTTTAGCAAGGACAGGCCCACTCCTCATGTATAGGCAAGTTGAAGGAATGTATCTAGTCTTTGTTGGATGAGAGAAATTTCGGTTGATTTGACGTTAAGATCACAATAATTAGTTCAGTTGTTGCAGGTTGACGAAGAGACTTCCAGGAACTCACATAAAGCGTTAAGAACGACGTCAAATGTGTGGTTATGCAGGGACCACCTTTAACTAAGAACCTTTTCGTCATTCTGCAGCTTCATAAGCTTGGTTCTAAAATTATCTCCTACTCAGAGAAATTAAAAAAAAAAACTCTTCAACATCTGCTTATAAATAATCCGACTTTGTGTGACCTGAAGGAAGAATTTTTAAATAAATCAAAACAAAATAGAAAATCCCCACGTGAGTTATGTAAAAAAGACAACTGACCGTTAAATTGTTTTTATTTTCTCGTTGAAAACTAGAAAAACTCGTTTAAATTTATTATATAGATCACAAAGCATCGTTAATGCATCTGATCAATAATCAAATGCTAATCGATAGAGGAACAACAACTAGTTTCGAGTTCATAAACTAGGATTTCCAGGAACAAGTTCTAAGTGGTCAGTGTTTTACGCTTGCGTAATATGTATGTTAGTGTGTTTTTTGAATAACAAATAGCATGTGAGTGCTTGGAATAGGTCATGTTTCCGGTCTGAGGTTCAAAAATGCTTTTTAAAGAACTTAAACGTGTAGCATTTGGGTTGGAATTTTGTGCATAGAATAAGAGTGTTTTACTCACTTCTAAGAACCTTAAACTGGTTTGAGAAAGTTGCTATCTTATGCAAAATGCTGAACGAAATGAGAGTGACATTGAACTTGTAGAATATTGCATAAATTTTATTCTAATCAATTATTTTGAATGCCAATTTCATTGAGTTTAATTCAGATGCTACAAGGCGAAGTGATTACACTTGTGGAGGTTTTAATAATTGAGTAGGTAGATGAATTTTTTTTTGTAATTAATGTGATGGATGCAGCTGTTATTAGCTGGAAGGAATAACATTTTCAATTAAATTTATTGTTTGGACTTAGAAATGGGATAGGAGACTGCTTGCAACATAGTAAGGTCTAGAGAAGGTCGTAAGGTTTAGCAACAATTCATAGATCGATCAGTGCCAGGGCTGTGTTCCCTTATGCTTTCTGTAGTCAAATGGGCTCTCTCCGAGCAGTCTGTAGAGCGAATGAATTGAATTACATTGATTTTTCTTCGGTACTAGCTTGCGATTGTTCTATACTGGATAACTGAAGATTGAAGACTCTTGGTAGCTTCTTCCTTGAACCTGCGTTCGTCTGTGATCAATGTTGATAGGAAGACAGACCTCGACAAAGTAAACGCTGTATGCCACAGAATAGTACAGGAATATCTAGAGTTCTATAAGATTTCTTGATAGGATTTTGGTATCTAATTGCCTTCTTGACCTATAGAGAGAGCGGTTGGCAAGAGTGATTCTCTTGATTATCCTTATGATGCCATTTTCCTTGTCTACCTCGAAGTAATGGCCATGTTCCTTACTTTGGTGGCGCTAAAGCTCAGAGATAACCTGGTCCTCAACAAACAAGTTTTCAGTTTTCTGTTTTATATTGGCTGAGATCTCCTTTCACTCGCGTGCACCAACTAAAGTGAGGTTTTCTTCTACTGTATTGTCCCTCTAGGTTAGATTCGAAGATTCTGCATGCCGGATCGTGAGTGTTCACTTGCTGCATTTGATTGGTGGCATTCTTCGTTAAACTAGGGGTTTCGGTCGGGGTAAATTCACACACAGTTGCCACATTTCTGAGAGTATGTTGGCAATGATGGGACAGGTTCTTGGCACTTAATGGCTGTGGCATAGAGATTGTTAAGAGATTTTGGGATACGCGTAAAGCGGAAACTCTTACAGTCAAGCCTCCACAATGTCTCGATGAGAAAACGTTGATAGAGACTAATTATATCAACCAGCCGTTTGACAGGGGATGTAATGGCAGAATTCCTGATAGAGATGACTGTCACAGAAAAGAAGCACAGAGGCACCAACAAAAAGGAACTGACCTTCTACACCGACGATTTTAAGATGCACATTAGTACGAGAGCAGGGATCTACTACAAAGCTCTAGGAATAAACTACTCCTTTAGAATTAACGGCGACGACTGCTGCGTCTTCCAAGACGAAATTATAGCCATCATCGAGGCTTTGAAAACCATCCGTCAGATGGATATTAACGAAAGGACAATTACTGTCAACTTCGGCAGCCAGAATTATTATCCACGATTAGACCGAGGCTTGCAGGAATTTGGCAAAAGTATGTAGATGAGATATCGAAAGCTAATACAATGACCCTATGTTCGGTGCCAGAGTACATGGATTTCCCCGATAACGAAAGGGCTGAAAGGGAGCAGCGTTGGATGATTCACGGTCTCTTCTTTGAGAAGATTCCAATAAGCTCGTTAAAAAGGTTTATAAAAACATCTCTCTCTCTAGTTAAACTAAAGCAACGGAAAACACGGGTAGTGTCTGGCGTCATTACTGGGCAATGGGCGATTGATACTCATGCGAAACGCCTCGATATACATCCCAACGACTAGGGCATATTTTGCAGGAACGAGAAAGAAATTAAATCTGTCCATCACCAGCTATGTGTGTGTCCTGCCCTCACCGGCAGAAAAATGAAGATTCTTGGCAGTCACTTCTTCAGAGATCTGGAGGACTTGCGTAACATTGAATTGAAAGACCTTCTGAGATGGCTTTGAGTCCGCAGTTCTCTTTCTCTTTCTATATTCTCGGGGTAAAATTGTTGAAATGGGCACAATGAATCCTATTTCGGATTCAAGTGAGCAGTGACAAATTGCCACAAGGCACCCATTTACATAACCGAACCATTCGTACCTTGGCTCCAACCAAGATGTAATCGGAGTTGATGTTGGGAATACTGAGGTATACTCTGCGTTAATAGTAATGTGATCAATTAGATTGACTTTTTCATTATAATTAGTCCGTCATGTCATCTTGTTAATTTGAAATTAGGAAACCATGACTTTTTCGACAGAGCCCGTAGCATCGTCATCCTACACAAGGAAATCAGCTTCGCAGGGGTACCTTAAAACCAATGAACAGGTGGTGGGTGTCAGTGTGATATCCCTTGGCTCAGTGGTTAGTGCGTTGGACTGCTGACCGAGCGGCATGGGTTAAAGCCTCAGCCATATCCACCGAAAAATTTTCGCGCACCACCACTTATCGGGAAATGACAAGCTTTTTGGGAATATAATCTGTCATGAAAGAGCTTCTCAATTCGCCATTCGGAGTCGGCAATAAGTTGTATGTCCCTTCCATTCATGCGAAAAATGTAACACGAATGGTTGCGAGAAGCTAGGCCTTGGCTCATCCTGAGCTGTTGTGCCAGCTATTTATCTTTTTTTTATTATAAAATTCCCAAATTCGTCGACTTATTGTTTAGGTTTCGGAGACTCTTAGTTCTGTAATTGATTCAAGAAGGGCGGACAATCTTAAGGTCAACTTGATTTGATGTTTACTTTAATCTTCCTCTTTAGTCACTGTCGACTTGTTTAAATCTACAAATGTCACCGCGGTCTTGCTCTTTTGACATCTAGAAATTGTCTAAATTGTGCGCATAACCAATGACACATTAATGACACATAAATCTTACAAATCTTCAAAAGTAGTCTACAAATATAAAAAAAAAAGAAAATCTCCCCTTATGTAATTTTTTAACTTCCTACCATCCCCTTTTTTTAAAGATAGTCAGAGCAGAGGGGTTAATGTGAACATCGTCCTAAAAAGTCGTAAACTCTCAACATTCAGCAGTCGTTAGCAGAGACATTTTTATGTGCATAAAATAATCGCCTCAAGTAATTTATGTCAGCGCTAGATTAACTTGTTAAGAAATGTTAGCCATGGATATCAGCTTGTCTGATGGTCCAAATGACGCATTATACACGGAACTGTTTCAGTTTGTAGTTTGAATTATGACCCGAGGGCAAAGCTGTAACATGGCAACTGTTAACTGTTTGCATGATCAACAAGGAATCATATCCATCAAAATAAAACCTAATGAGCGCAAAAATATAATATTATACAATTACAATATACCACCCAGTGTCTAATTGCCACATAAACAATTCTCTATTGAGAATAACAAATTAAAAAACAAAAAACGAAAATTTCTTCGAATCCGATTTCACCCTTATGGGCATCATTAGTTGTGGACAATATAAATTGCACATTACCGCTTCGATAACCATGTCAATTGACACAACAACAACAAGTCGAATCCTTCGCGCAGTAATTAAGTGTAATCACCAGAAATCTTCATAATGACTGTCTGCGATTCATTTGTTGTATGGAAAATATACGCCTCTTAGCCGAAATAAAATTCAATTTCTTCCCCGAAAAGATGTACATATGTGTGTTTGCCTGTATCTTACTTAACTGCTTGTTGATTTTACGTGATACTGAACTACATTCGCGTGAATTAATTCACGAAAAACTCTAGGGACACACACTTGGGACGGGGTGCTATGGAACCATGCTGTGATTAAAACTACATTGTTATTAAGACCCAAAGATTCAAAGTCTAAAATCCGATGATAGCCATAATATGCTGCAAGCAATCCTCCATACAATCCTCCCCTCCCATACACACATCGAATCGAATGTAAAGAGAGTGAGAGTGATGATGACGATAATCAATGGAAATGTACGCGAGCAGAGAGAAAAAAAAAACGACACACAATACACACAATCGAACACACTTTTAGCTTTATGCTAAAGACCTAAAGCCATACGGGCCAACCATACAGCGGTAGACAGAGACGCACGCGTTAAAATGGGCTTTCCAACTGCAGCCAGCCCAGCTACTATTGGAAGAGTTTTCACTATAAAAGCCCACAGCCGGCAACGTCTTAACAACAGTCAGTTCATCGATATTCGAGAGTTCACTGTGCACAGAGTACAGTAGTTTTTCCTTAAATTAGTTCCCCTTTTCGTTCCAAAAAAAAGCGAATTTTGTGTTTTTGGTGAGTTTTTCCACTCGTTATCCTCGTTAAATAGCAAGAAAATCAAGTTAAGTTCGCTGCCCAACTCTTTTGTTTGTTTTTTTTTTCTGCCGTTCTGCCAAAGGAAATCGAATTCGAAGTGATTTTTGTACGAAAAAAAAGTGAAATTAGGTGATGTGTGGATTACGATAAAGAAAAAAAAGGAAAACAAAGTTGAGAGATACATTTTGCAGTCAGTGACAACGTCCAACGACGATCAAACTAAAAGGAGACAAAAAAAAAAGCTAAAAAAAAAATTAAACTTGTCGTTGCCAAGACACTATCATTTGCGCTTGATTGCGCATTGATTACATGGTTGTACTCGTATTCATTTGCAATTTGTTATTTATCATGCTATTTATCGATTGCAACGTTTTCCTTTAAAGTACATATTTGCAAAAGAAAATGGCGGTTGTTTTAAGTTTCATTTAAGTGGACGGTGGACGATGTGCTAGAAGATATTTTCATCGCAATCCGTTGCGAAATATTGTGGTTTTTGTGGTTAGATAATGAAAAAGCAGAACAGTAGTCGATGAAACGTGCTAAATAGCATTCAAAATGGATGAATTTGAAAATAAGCTTGTTAAAACCTTTAAATTTGGCACAGATGTGCAATATGTTTGTAGCATGTCATTCGCCCCTCCCGTCAGCGATTTGGCAATAAGACGGAATGCTACAAGGCTACCCATGGGTATTTGTTATTTTCTTGATTCGAAAATGCAAAAATTCTAACATCTCTTGAAGATGCCCATCGAAGTTAAGCAAATTCGTGCACTTTTACATCCTGTATGGATTTTTTCATCGCACTCAAAGTCAAGAAGGATTTGCCGTGAACATTTCTCGATTAGATGTCATTTGCTGATCGAAGAATGCTTCGGTAATCTCTTTCCAGTGCAAGATGAAGTACGATAGTGCACCCTGCCTAGAACCCGTAGTTATAGCAAAAGTCTCCATGAGGTCTTTCCAGACCCTACGGCAACAGCGAGTGTTCTTCATTCTTTCAATCTAGAAGACCCAATCCATACGTCTCTTAGGACGAAGAGACAGATAAACCGAACTTTATAGGCTTGGGCTCCGAATGTTTCAACTATTGGACCGTACTGGAATTATAGACAACATCGTTGATTTGATCTCGAAAATTCTTCCGCTGCCATTCGGGTTAAAGGAAGAGTACTCTGTTGGAAAAATTCCTTGTTTCTTCCTCCTTGTCTGAAAAAGCAGAAAACTACATTTTTCTCTTCAAGTCAAAATGCTATTTCTTCTGATATCTCAAGCTTTTCGGACAGATGAGAGGTTCACATTTTATGCACAGTCTTGGTGTAGCCAGAAGACATTTTTATCGTTTGTCGCTGCTTCCATTCAGCTACCTTCTCAGGCGTTATTTAGTCCACCACGTCTTCACTTTTCCTCTACCTATGGTGACTTCTCAAGTTTATTCGTGATGTATTTACCGATCAAGACTTTCATCCTTCCTCTACCTATGGCGGATAATTGTTCAGGCCACAGAAACTCAAAAGTTGATCCCGGTTTTGAAAAGCTTTTTCGGGTTTAAATTCGTCTACAACCTGGGTCTCATCTAACCCAAGCTAGTGCACAGTCATTCTGAATTTCCACAGTTTAAGATTTTTTTTCAACATCAGGTGGAGCGCCAGGTTTTGTTTTTTTAGAAACGAATTCGATGAGGGGCTCTTTCTTAACAAAAACTGGTCTTTCAGTCATGAGTTTATTCTACGAGTGCCACAACTGAGTTCATTGGCCGAATTTCCTACACTACGCGCAAGTTTCGAAGAGTCCATCGGGGTTCTAGTAATTTCCTGATGAGTTTCCTCACTTTAAGGGAAAAAAGTCGTGCCTATCCTTCTTTTTGAAGGTAACTGAAGGACTGTGTCTTTAGGTTCCTCATCTTTATTTTTACTTCCACTGCCTTCATAGCAAAGCGACGATTGCCAGCAAAAGACTCACACTTGGCATGGTTTGTATATCGATCTGAGCACGTTCCAATCTTCTTATTTGAAAAGTGATGCTACCCACAATTTTGACCACCATGGTCCAGCTGCGGATTTGCTACAACTGAAGCTCCATGAGTCCATCAAAATCTCACGAAACAGCTCCAAATTTCCTACAAACATCTAAAAACAAGCCATAGTCTGAACCTTGTCTTTCTCTCTCTCTCTCATTCCAGATCAACATGAAGGTGTTTATTGTAGCATTGTTGGCAGTGACCATCGCCATAGTAGCGGCCGAGGAGAAGTACACCACTAAATACGATAACATCGACATCGATGAGATCTTGAAATCCGATCGCCTCTTCAACAACTACTACAAATGCCTGATGGAGAACGGCAAATGCACCCCAGACGGTCGTGAGCTGAAGCGTGTCCTGCCCGACGCCCTGCAAACCGAATGCTCCAAGTGCAGCGAGAAACAACGTTCCGGTACCGAACGTGTACTCAAGTACATCATTGAAAATAAGCCCGACGAATGGAAGGCCCTCCAAGCCAAATATGACCCAGAGGGTATCTACTTCAAGAAGTACGAGGCCGAGGCCAAGAAACTTGGTCTTAAGGATTAAGTTTGTACAAGTTCTTCGATCTTGTGTGTGATATTTAGTAAAAAAAAAAAAAAACAATCTCTAATACTCCCTCTATCTCCCTCATCCATTCGAATAATTAGGCTTAGTAGAGTGCATTATGCAATGCGATGACAAGAGACAAACAAATTCGACAAAATCCTAAGAAAAAAACATCATTGTCTGCTCTCTTAGTAAAGTTAGTTTGTAAAATTAAAGAAAAGAAAATTAAAAACATGAATTTAGAGGCAACCTAAATTGAGTAACAAAATAAAAGAAAAAAAAAAAAAATAATAAAAGTCATTTTATACATTTGTATATAAAAAAATCAAACAAGAGACGTGTTTTTTGTTGTTTAATCCTCAAGACGATGATGATGGTGATGGTGACCATTGCACAACAGATGCTTGCCATAAACTTTCACTCGAAAATCCTTAAATGGTCGTCACAGAGCGGCATAAGACACACTGGGCGCTGACTGTTGTGTTTCTTTTTTCTGTTATTTCCCCTTGGAGTGTCAACAACGATAGCCACATTGTTGACAGTCAGCCACGGCTTGAGAGTGCAAATTTAATTTACACCTGGTTACGTTTCCGCTTGTGGTAATTATTATTGGCACACACTGGCTCTTGGCATGGGCTGTTGGATGATGCTTTTGGCACTCGGTTTGTGTAAGTTTCCGTGTGTGTATGTGACATTGAAGCGCTGTTAGGAATTATGCAAGCCTGTTACAGATGGTTTGACACATTTATGCTGGCGATAAGACAGACAATGACCATGGACTTGGTTTCTATCGATTGGGTTGCTAATTAAATGAGAGATGGCTGGTGGGCTTGTTTGTTTTGTTTTGACCGCATGTGTTGAGGAATAGAAGGTGTGGACTAAGGCTTTTATTGGATGGATCAACAGCAAAATATTGGCAACTATGTGCTATTCGTTGAACATCGAAGTGAGTTTCCGAATCATGGCAAGTGCTAATTTTGCCACAGGAAATCTATTAGGATTCCAACTGTTTAAAGAAAGCTGCAGCCGGCTGAAGGGTAGTAAAAATGCAAATCAGTTACAGAAAGGAAATACTCAGGGAAGCCCGAAACAGTGTGACAGATAGGGGAACTCCTTCCAGACATAAGTGGTGAGAGTGAAATGAAGCAACTTGCGCAGTGTTAGCCCCTATACCCGGCTAAGGAGGGTGTCTGGGATTAAGTCGCTCGCTGGAAATACGTAAAACAGGCAAAAATCGGCGAATTAGTAGTTTGGCTTTTTATCACCGTTGAGAGTTGCCTGCTGGGTTGTCTATTCGACGTGGGAAACCTTCTCTTCAAGAAGCGAGAGAAAAGAAGGGACGGATTGGAATAATCCTTGACGTCTTTTGACTACTGACAACGTCACGAATTGGGTCATGTAATGTGCGAATGCATGACCGACAAAACTAGCGAAAAGCAGCATAGAGATGAACTATATCTCGAAGTAGTGGGCCTAAGCTTAGTCAGATGGAGAAACGGAGAATTTGGACGACATAAAGCAGTAATCTCTGAGCTACGTGAACCCATTACGGTGTCAACCAAGTCAAATGGAACGACATTCAAAGCGTATATGATACTTTAACGCGAAAGTTGGATCAAACAATACTAACCACCAATCGATTATGGGTTATGAAGGGGTCGACAGTGTCTTGAAAAGTAAAGGAAACCGACTAATAGACTTTTTTTTCCATAAACAAGCTACGCTTATACATATGTGTCTCTAAAGAAGGTCAAAATGTTGGTATTATGCAACGTTGTCAACTCGGCCTGGAAATATCTCGAATCTACTTTCCAGTCCATTTTTAAATCTTCGTAACGTGTTGTAACGAAGAAAACGAGGCACATCCTCAAAAACAAAACAGACGGGCACATATTCTTGGTAAATACCTTAAGACCCATAAATGGTCTTAGACCTTAGTATGTATATACAAGTTTCCACTCTTTACTGTAACTCTAGCTGGAGGCGAGGACGTCTGTCTATCATCCTTTGTGCGGCTTGAAAATCCGCTGTTTACATTCATTGCACTTTGCCCTGATTTTAGCATGTACAGACGTAGAGGTATACGAGATGCAAAACAGCTGTTAGTGCGCCCATCAGAAACTCAAAAGATTATAACGTTTAAATTCCAAAGTTCAAATCAAAATTTGACTGCCTAAATGTATACACCGCTGTTTTTTTTTGAGTGAAACTTCTATAGCGAGGGTAGAGAACCAAACAAATTCTGTGACGTAATTCAAAGTCAAACGCTAAGGAGTGGGACAAACACTTACTGCCTCATCTGCAAAGATGTGAAAGGGAACCCTCTACTTCTTCCTTTGTAAGTGCCCTGTTATCGCCAAAACTAAGCATCGTACTTCTGGGTCCCAAAGGTCGTGGTATTAAAGCAAGCCTGATCACGTTCACTCTTCTTTTGTGAATTTTTCGTTAAGGTGGACAATCGGATACTGTTGCTTTTTGGAGCATCTACCATGGTAAACGTAGAATAGATCTGACTTTTTCTTGGATGTGGTGGCTAGGAAACCGTCCTCTCTCACTAAAGTCCGTCAAGGAATGGCTAGGCATTCCAAGGTCAAGCATCATCTTATTCGCTTCAGAACGCTTATGAATTTCCCCGTTTTAGTGCTCTTACGGATCTACTCATCTGCATCTCATCGATGAAGGTATGAAATTTTCGACAGATCTCGGTGCGCGTCAATGTGTGTCGATGTGAAGTTGCAAGGATGTCCAAATACTAAACTGTTTCTCACACGACCATGGAGACTCTGCACAAGGCCCTAATCATCCCATAATCATCCCGGTCCTGCTATATCACGCAGGAGCATGGACTCTGACAAAAGCGAATCAAAATTCCATCCTTTGCTTTGAGAGCAAGATTTTTTGGGTAATATTTCGTCCAGTATGTTTCAATGGAGTGTGGAAGAGAAGATTCAATGATGAACTTTACGGGTTATATACAGTGAAGGCGACCTGGTCAAGATGGGGTTGAGATGACTGTGACACGTAGAGCGCATATACATCTGCGCGACCCTGACAAAGTTGGAGTGCACAATTGGAAAGGGGTCTCCGTCATATCGACCGAGGTGGCTGGAGAGGCATTAAGGTAGAGGACTTTGAGCGTTATCTATAAAAAAAGAAGGAAGATATCGCCTTCTTTCAGGGATGTTAAAGGCATATCTTTGCTTCTACTTAGCTTAAAGGACAGACTAAATGTTTTAATTATGGATCAAAAATTTTGACTTTACACCACAATTTTGACAATGATGTGACCTTTCTTTGAGATCTTCACCAACAGTCTGAAGCATCACAGCCTACGTGCTTGCTTACACGACAAACAACGTCTCATATTCCATTGCCCCAATTAGTAATCCAAGTCTTCAAGTAACCTTTACGCTGTATAACTCTGCAGACCATTAAAAGAGTAATGGAATTTACCTTTATGCTAATCCGACATTTGAGTCAAATTTTGAATAAAAATCACTTCAATCCACGCGGTCGCCAAGACTGGTTTCTGTTACATTTGCATTCGGTTCACCATTCGGGTGTAAGACAACCAGAAATGCACACACAGATTGGAATGGAGTATCTAGCTCTACCGCTTGACCATGTGATCGAACACAAATCTACGAAAACCTGCTCCAATTTCGTGGAAGTAGAATGCGACAGTGCATTAGAAAGGTATCGGCCTCCAATAGCCGTGATCGTCTAGTGGTTAGGACCCTACGTTGTGGCCGTAGTAACCCAGGTTCGAATCCTGGTCACGGCAGGCAGTGTTCCTTAAGGTGGCTGAATTTTTTTTAACTTTTCAATTTGACAACTAAATCTATTCGCCATGCAGTCACATCGGTTTATAGGCTCTCAAGAGACGATGTTTGTCACGATATCATGCCGATAAGTGGTCACAGCACTTAACTACCTAATCGTCCTATTACAGAAATTTATTTCAATTTTCCATAATTCATGAACAGAACAAATAATTTCTCGAAAATTGTTGCAATTTCTTGGACGGAAATCCACCCCAGTAGCGTGTATATAAGCACAGTTCCGTTTGAGTTTGTAAAGTTTTCAAAATGTTCGGCGGCTCATTGTGTTTCGTGTTGGTTCTGGTGGTTTCACCAGGGTTGGCTTATCCTTCGACAAGTGCCCCGGTGACTGGAGAAGCCTACGATACAAAATTCGATAACATTGATATCGATGAGATCCTGCAAAGTGATAGACTTCTGAAGAACTATGTCCGTTGCTTGGAGAGAGAAGGACCTTGTACTCCGGATGGTAAAATGCTTCAAGGTGGGTTTGGAGTTTGGTTCTTGACCAACGAACCATGAAGTGAAGGCTTCGTACAATTTTTGATTTGTTAAGAAACCATTTCGCCTCTTGGATATTTCAGAGATACTACCCGACGCCGTGTCCAACGATTGCGCCAAGTGCTCGGAGAAGCAAAAGATCGGATCGGAAAAGGTGACGCATTTTTTAATCGACAACAAACCAATGGATTGGGAACAATTAGAGAAACTTTACGATCCGCAAGGTGGCTATCGGAAAGCCTACTTGGAGCAAAAGGCGGTGACAACCAAGGCGGAAGAATCAGGGGAATAACATTGACGGTGAGTTTGATTTGACATCGGACGGGTTATGTGTCTTAATTTTGATTATATTTGCAGGAGAGTCTGGCTTAGAGTGCAGTCCTAGTAAGCCTATCTAAACAAAATTGTTAGTTTATTGTTACAATAGCAATTTGTTCATAGTGGAGTGAATAAATGTTAGAGCATTGCAATCTGTTTAATTAGTTTGATGACGGTGCACCTTCTTGAGTTCGAAGTTTATTTGAGCCAAAGCGCTGGTACTGACTTATTTTACGTTAATTAGAGCGGAGGCCAATAGTTAATTCTTCTCATTCCCATGACGATGTCAAATTCAAGACGAACACCTACAATAAGCACGGAGTGTAATTTGAAATTTTCGACCGAGCTATGTTAGGGTTCCTTCGACATATATAGACGGTGATTGGACTAAGAGATATAATACAGTGACGAACTATACGACCTGTACAGTGACATCGACTGAAGTGGCTGGGTCATGTAGAGCGGAGGGACACCACTCCTCCGGCCCGCAAAATCTTCGAATCCACCCCTGAGGGACGCTGCAGTAGAGGAAGACCGCGACTTAGGTGGCGCACGTGAGTGGAAGGACACATTAACCAACTTAACCTAAGAAATTGAAGGCAGCTGGCTAAAGATCGAGCTGGCTGAAGACGCTTGTTGGTTGAGACTAAGGTCCACCCGGGACTGTAGTGCCACCTTAAGTAAGTAAGTTAGTATGTCAGGGAATTGTTTACAAAATATTGGAGGAGATTTGATAACGACCGAAGGAAAATCCTGAGAAGTAGGTTATGAAGTCAAAAGCCTCAAGGCATGAAACTAGAAAAAAAAGATGAAGCAATTAATTGCCTGGAGGCTTTCACTACTAACTTGAATGAAATCTGACTACGATAGATGATAATATATCGCTCCAGTATATCACGCAGAGATTGTACACACTCAAGAAGCGCCGTGTGTTTACATAGAATTGTATTGGATTTTGTTGGATGTCTTGTCACTCTGGAATACAATCGGTGAACTTGTGGTTCAATTGGAAAGGAATGATGGAAGAAATCCAAAAATAGACAAAAGATCAAACCTCATGTTCGTGTACACCTTTGTCAATCACACTGCCACCCTGCTGATAGATCACTGTCAAGTCTTTAGCTAACTTTTCGTACTCGTATGTTCTACAAAAGATTGAAAAATTTACGCGGCGCTTCGGAAGCATTCAATATTGTGTCTGGCAGGGTTACAGTCCTGAAGACTGTCTTACGGCAATTGAAGGCTTTAGCAAAAATAATTGACATTGACTGAATTTAGAAATTTGAGTTCGAGGGACAAACAAGTGGGGTAGGTGTTACAAGATTCAGTTGAGAGAAATTTGGACTTTTTATAGAAAAATGTCGATGACAAGTTTATTAATTGAAAGGCCATTCATTTAAACGGTGTGGGAATTGGAGAAACTAAATCATACACAGAAAGCTCTGAGATGTGGAATTCGGCGCCACTCCACTTCACGGCACGCTTCACCGAGCTTCGTCACGCATGAGAACATAGACATGAATAGGCACGAATAGGTACGCATCGTCACGCCTTGGAAAGGCGTAATAAACTTGCTGGGGTGAGTAGATCCTGAGGCTTGCTGAAGAGTGTAAATCTATAAGCGTGGTGGAACGAACGAACAACTCAAGTGACTCTTTACAAGTCTCACTCCAAGGAGCAGAAGCGTTGACCTTGTTTAAAGTGGATGAGGTTGCATTTAGTTGTTTTGAGAAAAAAGTTCTTAGTAGGTGATCTTTGATCATGCCGGTATAGACGAAGAATCTTCGAATCTACTTTGTAGGAATGCTGTATGAGAGGAAGACCGCGAATCAGGTGGCGGTGGAAAGGTAGGTAGGCGGAAAGGAAGCTCAACCGAATTGTTAATGATCGAGGAGGACGTAAGCGGTTGTTGATTGAGGACTAAGTCCATTCCAGATTGTAGCGGCAAAGTAAGTTAGATATTAGAAGCCTGTGGAGTTCTGTCCACATTTTCCTCTTAACCTCTCATAAGTGAGTACCAAGTACGGGCATGCCAAGAATTGCTATTCGATTAAAGTCTTGAAGAAAATAGGTGCGTATGTTTGGAGTTTATCCCTAGATGAACTAAAAAACATGGGACAATCCTCTAGGGCAATAAAATGCTTTCAAAAAGGGGCTTAGATTTGACCAATTTTGGTTCCACAAGGATCGCGAAGGGTCCGCTATGGTGCTTAGTGTCTTATTCAAGCTCTGGCTGCACAATCCTTCTCTACCTAACCTAACCTTGGTGTTTTTTCATAAATTTTCAGACACTTCGAGTGCATTCAAATCCAGTGATCTTGTTCAGCTTAAAGGTTGTTTTAATAGTGTTTTAAGGGTGATTAGTCCACAAAGTCATTGCCGACGACTTCGGGATCAATTTTGAACACTTCAATTAGTTACAACCTTATTACTTGCGTAGGAATCCTCAAGCCTTTCTATTTGGATGTTAAAAGGTTTAAGAGGATTATCTTCAACATTTTTCTCACCTCCATCTAAAAATGTTTTTGAAAGTTGCTCAGTCCTTGAATTGTAGCTTCTAAAGCAAACTCGGCTTGTAGTCTGCTATTTTGATAAATGCCCCTTAACTTCATCCATCAATTTCTTACAAATTTATTTGGAACGCCTGTAACTCTACAACATTTTCAGTTTCAAGAAGTTATTCAATTCATCAACCAGTCAAAGCTCTTTCTCAGAGCTCAGCGAAAAGCACATCCAAACTTATTTGCATTTTATAAGCCTCTTCTGGTGTAGATACTCGTGATGACTTGGATTTAATTCACTTTTGCGAGCTTCAAGAGGGTATAAGTGGGAATAGGAAGGCTGAAATCGAAAGTGTTTAAGTGAAAGTGGAAGAAAAATGTACCCGACTGCGTTTGCGCATCCCAAACGACAACATCCGTGATATAAGAGCCAATCCAATGATCATATCAAGATAAATGTTCCCATCTACCCGTCGGATGCAAATTAAAATTCATTAAGACTCGACAGATGACAGTTTCACATAGCTCACCCGGCGCGACGTTAAGCGGAGTTCCAGGCAAGACCTTGAATTAAATCAATGTACCTGTCCACTTGAAAAAAAATACCAAATCCGCTTGCAGTTCTATCTTGAATAGATCCTTTGAACGGTGTCATAAATTTTCAAATTGCATTCCTCGAGAGGTGGCAAAAGTGTTCTCCAGAGAGACAACGGTGCGGTGCACTGAGACCCTCATAAAAATTCATAAACTGGTCTTTTGAATATTCGCTTCAGTTTATTGACGCAGTGGACTGGTTTTCTTCGAACACTATTTGGCACCATATACACGTCGAGTGAAGGAGAAAACGGGTTGCTCATGTGTGTACGCTGATGACCGTGAGCCAGAGACTGGAAAAGTGGTTCTTATGCGCCCGAGAACAATTAACATTTTTATGGTTAAATATTTAAATTTGCGTTTTTTTTTTATGGTTACAACTTTGGATTGAGGTGTCTTGTATGCCTCATCTTTGGAGAGCGGTAATTGCTCATCGAAGTGGTGTTAGAAGTGATGAGATCCGTTAATTAGTGACACCCTGGGTGTAGTAATGGACAGTTTAACATTGGCCAACTTAGAGGATTGAATTGGCATAATTAGGCTCAAATGGTGATTCGGTGTTAACTCCGCCTCGCCTAGGTGAGCAAATAATGTGAAGAGCTTAGTCGCAACATGTGTCTATATATACGTTTTGCTGCCATGATTTTCCTAATTTTTGCGAAAATGGAAATTATTTTGGTCAAGGTCGACGATGATGCGCGATCGGTCTTTTTTTTGGAGCATGAGTGGGTAGGTCCTATTTTTGAAAGGAATATACTCGTAAAAAGTTTGCAATTTAGATAGCGGTGCTGTAGTGGGTAGAAGCGAGTAGCGAGTATTGCATTTTTAATCACTTTCGATTTTGAGGGTATACATCAAGGTTTATGTGGCATAAAGCGTGATGGCAGCGTGAAACTATTTCAACATTTTGATGCCTGCAAGACGTGACCACAACTTCACTGTACATCATAAAGTTTTTTGATGAATCGAGTTGTCTTTGCCACGTTTGACAAAGCAGTAGTCGCTGCCCTAAGCAGCACATAAATATGAAGATTTAATCGACTCCGGTGTGAAGACATTGGTACATCCTTTAACTCTTGCGAGCTTCATGTCACTGTAGAGATGTAGGTCTATCGACTTTGCAATAGAATGAATCATATACATACCATTACCCGCATAGGAACTGAGCGATAAAACGATCGATTATCAAAAAACTATCAGTGTTGCATCAAAATTTTCGAATTCACACCCGAGGGACGGCGCAGTAAAGGAAGACCGCGATTCAGGTGGCCGCTCTGTCGTTCTTCAGCTTGCGTGAAGCGTGGCCTTGGCCTTAAGTGGAAGGGGATTTCAACAAACTCGACGTGCGAAACTAGAGGTAGCTGGCTAAAGATCGAGCTGGCAGGAGACGATTATTGGTTGAGGACGAGGTCCACCTCGGACTGTAGTGTTACCTTAAGAAAGTAAGTAAGCATCAGTGTTGCACGATCAGCACCCTCTAGATATGTTTTATTGAACTGTGAATCCAACTTGGGCTTCGAGGGTTTACATTGTCACTTAGGTTGAAGCCAACAAAATATAATATGCGAGATATGTGCTTTGCGAATATTCTGCCACAGCCAATAGAAGACTGTGAAATCTTTGTACCTAGTGCGTTATTTAATGAGCTTATACACCTACATATGTGCGTTAGTTTGAACGGAGAGATGTTCTAAGATTTATATCCGTGTCAGGGGGATTTTAACTCCGGAAATATATTTACACCTTGAAAGGGTCACAATGAATTTAACTACTTATGGGGCTTAGGGTATCCATTTGCCTAATATGATGAAAATGTAAGAAGCATTCTGTAAAAGTTATCTTGAAAGACATCATAGTTTAGGTTACGTAGATGGGTTGGCGAGGGGAGAGAGAACCCTCTATGAAATACTAAGGATACTATAGACCTATTGCATTTGGGAAAAGTACTCTATCCTTTAGGTTGGTGATTCACCTTGAGGCTTTGATGAACCTACAGATGTCTTTGATGAGTATGTCGCATACTTCTTTGACAAGGAATTTATGTCTTAGATTGCAGAGGTCTGGATTGTTGCATAGTGTCTCGTGTCCGCAGTCCTTGAACACAACATCTTCACTTCTACGGGGATAAATGTCCATCCGTTCTACATGACCCAGCTACCTCAGTGAGAAAAAACAAGAACTGCAATGTCCTCAAAGCAATAGAACATTCTGCTATTTTGTTTAAAAAAATTAAAGGCTCTACCTCGTCGACCACTTGTCTGCATTTTGCAACGCCACCTATTTAATCGTGCCGAACCGACATTTCAATAATTCAGTCAACAACACAATGAGCAACTTCACGCCGCGGGCAAATTCATGTCAAAGCTCTCATTTCTGTGGTGAGTTTCATTTGGTTCGTTCCTGTCACAAATTGCTTGAAAATTAAATTTAATATTTCCCAAGAGTGACTGTGTTTTTTCGCGGAAATTTAGTTTTATTTTGAAAAGTGAATTGTGTGTAACATTTTGAATGTGGTTCGACATGTGTGCGTATAAAATTACGAGGATACGGGGAGTTGGAAAATCTTGAAATTTCTCGTCGCGAATAGTAGATTTGTTAGCGCTGTCAAAAATTCAACACTATATGGCGGGCGATTCAAATTTTGAATTTGTGTGGTGGAATTCAATGTTGAATTTGTTGGTTGGCTATATAATGGTTTTAGTTGTTTCGCATGTAAAACGTGACAAGGATAATTTCTTTCGGTAAGTTTTTGTTAGTAGTTTAGAGTTTTGTAAACGATTCTTGAATGGATTGTCTGTTATCAAAACAAGAATTGATGTTCTAAACTTCATTTCGATATTAATTACCATGACATTGGTCAGCTCTACTGGGAATGTGCATTCCATTTTCTCTATATTTCTTATCAGACGTGGCTAGGAATGCCTATTTGCCAAGGTGCTTCTGCATCTATTGTAAATGACTTCAAGTCCAAGGTATCTTATTTTATTCTTTGCTGATGGGATGAATGTGGTCAAAGGTTATAAAGTTGCGACGAACTCAGCTCCCAAAACCTACAGCCCGGGTTGAGCCTGGGTCTTAATTAACAAGCGTCTCCAGCCAACTTGACCTTTAGCCAGCTGACTCCAGTTGGTTAAGGTCCCCTTGTACTTGGGTGTGCCACCTGAGTCGCAGTCTTCCTCTACTGCGCCGTCCCTCGGGTGTGGATTGGAAGATTTTCCGGGCCGGAGCATTGGTGTCTATCCGTTCTATATGACCCAGTCACCTCAGTCTTTGCAACTTCACTTTCCTGGGTAAGTCGATGTCGTTACGGCCCGTACAGTTCATCGTCGACGGGATCGAAAATCACCGGAAGAATTTTCCTCGCGAAACAGCCACGAGCAACCTCATCCGCTTTTGACAGAGTCCATGCCTTTGCGCCATAATGCAAAACTAGGATAATTAAGGTTTTATACAGGGTCATCTTAGTGGTAAACGGCACGACACGATAGTTGTACACGGCACGACATGGCACGGCATGTCCTTGGGTATAGCAAGGCGATAGATTTTTCACAATCTTAAAATCCAATCCGCCTTCGCATTCGAAGTCGAATGATAATCAAAGGATGCGCTTCTATCAAATGTATTCTTGACACAATTCTACATACTTCCGGGTTCGTTAGTCTCTCAGACAACTTTTCTATTCCAAGAACCCCTTTCTCGTAAACATAATTTAATCAATTGGTGTTCACTTATGACTCTACGCTATAGGCCTTAAGTTGTCAAAACAAATCGACAGTAAATGTTGACCGAGCTCAACTTTGACTTTCAAACGATTGATTAGGTCGATGCAATGTCGACGACTTGAGTTCAACGAACGGTGTTGTCTCCGAAATGAAATATTAATAAAGTCAAACTTAATATTCATGAGGTTGACATTGAGGAATCCAGTAGATTTCCAACACTTGACTTGTATTCGGTGGAATCAGAAGAATACAGAATAAGGGAAAGGTTATGTTATTTATTTGAAAAATCCCATTCCCTGCTCTCGCGTACAGGCCTTCTGAGCAATACCTACCATCTTGTGTCCATCTCTTCTGAGCAATATCTACCTTCTGAGCCTTCTGAACAATACCCACCATCGTGTGTCCATCTCTAAACAAGTATTGAGCAAATCCTCAAATCGTCTCACTTTAGAGGTCGATGACTTCAAAAACAAACCAAGTGATCATCTATCAGATTATCGGAAACATAATCCTTCAACTTCATTTATAGGAAATTGAAACGCAACCTCGGCTTATGGAAATATATCAACATTATGTATGTATGCCTATTGTCATTCTCCAATCCCCTATTGCGGCTTCATAACTCGCTGATGAGGAATTCTTTAGTTAGCCCGTTAGTCAATTTGAATAAACGAAAGTCAAGTTGTTCTAATCATCACTAAATCATCTTGGCGCCAAATCGTTATTTGTTTGATTTTTTTCTAGTCGCCTTTTTGATTTATCTTTGCCTATCTGGTTTTGTTTATATTTTACCGAATTAATTATATAGTTTTGCTGTCAGCAAAATATTACACCAATTAATAGCTGCTAAAAATTTGCTAAACATTAATTCATAATATTCTGAAAGGATTATGAAATTGATTTGATTCATTAGTTGAGCTGAGAGGCGGCTTTTTGCGTCGTTGATTTTATCATCTTTACAGGGTGTGACTTTGCATTAGGTTGCATGGCAGATTCATTTTATTATATAAATCTTCTCTTGCAGTATGCGACAATGAGTAATGGATAAAGTGAAGCATTTGTCTAGCCCCTGGACATTGATGAGATTTCTTGGCGATAAGCTAGAGTTTCACAAGTGTGCATTAAGAATTGTAAATTTAGCACCCATGTTCATTTATCATGCTGAAGTTTTGCAACAAAACAATGTTTTTTCTTTACCAAGAAAACTACGTTTTAAGTTCTACATGCATTAACATTTTTGTCACGATTTCTCAGCTGCTTTTGGTGGTCTAAATAGAGACATAAATCAATCGACAAGCATAGAAGTCTAGTACGTGTTTTTACTCCTAGTAAAATGCGAACTTTGTTGCAGCATGAAAGGTGGGAGTGAATGGATTTAATAACATATTTCGTACACTGAACTGCCATGACATACTGCAGATTAATGCAAGCTTTGAAAAAATTGCTAAACACATGTATGCTTCAGCTGAGTTCTAATCATGGTTTTCGTTGTATAGAGACAAGAAGACAGATCAAGCGGAACGTTGCGTTGCATGCAAAGTGAACAATGACAATATTTCAGATTGCAACTCAGTGGCTATACCAGAACAAATGAGTTAAGCTTGAGTTGGAACTCTGAGAGCAAGCGATTGAGTGAAAGTTGGCTTTAGAAAACTAATTTACATATTTAAAAACTAACTTATCGATGCACCGTCAAATATTTGGGAACAATGCAAAGAGAACGCCAATTTCAAGTCACAATCTAGGCTTTCTTTCACAGTCGACATTAGCGACATTTGTCGTGAATTTGAAGACTCATTAGGGTTTTATTCGTGAATAGACTAGATCAGCTTCTGCGCTCCTCTCACTGTAACGTCGCCGTGATTCAATGATGAGTGCGTTGGACTGTTTGCAAGATGCGTGGGTTCAAGTCCCAGCCATAGCCACCAAACTACCTCTCATCGACGAATATTAAACCCCTTACTTACTTACCTAAGGTGGGGCTACAGTCCCGGATAGACCTGGGCTTCAACCAACAAGCGTCTTCAGCCAGCCCGTTCTTTACCCAGCTGCCTCCAGTCTCGCACGCCAAGTTGGTTAAGTACAACTTGCACTTGCGTGCGCCGTCTCTCGGGTGTGGATTCGAAGATTTTACGGCCTGGATCAATGGTGTCCATCCGCTATACACGACCCAGCCACCTCAGTTGGACCTTCACTCTTCTGGTTTAGTCGATGTCGCTACAGCCCGTACAGTTCGTCGTTGTATCTTCTCCTTCATTAACCGTCCATGGAGACGGGACAGAAAATCACCCGAAAAATTTTACTCTCGAAACAGCCAAGAGCAACCTCATCCATTTTTGACGGAGTGAATGATTGGGAGAAGTTAGGCCTTGATTCACTTCGAGCTGTCATGCCAGCTTATTATTTATTTATTAGAAGAGCTAATCCTTAGAGGACTCTGATCAAAAGTCACCAAATGATCGTCAAATATTAAAAGTTCCCACTGGTTCCACGATTTGGAAAGAGAATTCCTTCTAGGTCCTGAGGCATCACAATGGACCTACTATTGGTCAAAGTGTGTCGGCTATGTCGACAGCCTCTGTATGCTAACCTAACCTATCATTAAATATGAAAACTGAATCGTTGGTAAAGCGATCAAGGCCGTTTCGAGACTTGTTATCACATCTAAAAAGAAGACTAAGGTGTTACACTGAAAATTGTAGGCCTGTCTGTATGCTCTTGTTGTCAGACGTTATATCTGAATCCTGCTTCGTGCGTCCTTAACTCAATGTTGCAAAAGCCGTCAAAAAAGCAATTGTCGACAATCTGACCCCAAACAGGGTTCGGGACCAACGAGTGGGCGGCAAGCGCCTCTTCTCGCCAGGCAGTCAGCCCGTTCGTTACTTTCGAAGCATTCATGTCATACGGTAATCTTATTTAACGATGCAATGCTTTCGAGAAGGTTGAGACAATCCCAGGCAAGCTTGGAGCCTACCGTATAAGATTGAAAGGCTAAAAGTGCTGCTTGGCTTTTTGAAAAGGGGGTTCTTCTCCGCAGGCATTGTCTTGCACACAATTCAATAGCATTCATTTTGGCTTGAAATACTGTAGCCAGCTTTTCAAGCGCCTGCCGTTGCCGTTTTCCAATTTTGAACCATCTGTATACCAGTTTTGGGAATTTGGTATTGTAGTAGGGCTTTCATTTCTCCATTCGCAGCGTCCACGCCTGCATATCCATTTTTAGCACAATACGCTCTAGTACAGCATCGCTTAAGATAATTGTTACCTCGCCGATCGTTAATTAACTTTTAATAATACCTGCCAGCTAAATAATAACTGTAAACTCGGCTTAAAATGTCTTGAAATGGTGCGTGGTTGATGCAGTGCAAAAGGCAGTAAAAAAAAGATATTGTGCGTCACCATAGGAGTACCAAAGTTCAATGACTAACTACTTTAACCATATAATCTTTTACAAACCACAGAGAATGGTGTGAAGCAGTGGTTGAATAGAGTTCAATCTTTAGTCCTCTATTTCTGGACTATGTATTGTATTTAAACCGCAAGATTCGAAAAAAGTTGGATTTGTGGATGAATTAGCTATAGTTGCTATGAAATTGGGACACTTACTGACGTGCAATCGATTGGACTTTTATCGTCTCAAACGCATGATGTCTTCATTCGAGGACTCATCTCAATGTTTTGCATATGAATTGACGTACTTGACTGTTTTTTTTAAACTTGATCGACATAACTCACTGAACGGCGCCACAAGGTAGTGCCAGTTAACTTGTTCTAATTTGTACCGCAACGCACTAACTATAGAGACACTCCGGCCACTAGTGTCTGTTAACTATCTTTTTCATAAGAGGTAGCCCAAGGCTCATTCTACTCCTCTTCCACCTGCTCATGTCTTGAAGTCTCTAATGCGTACATTCATCAACACCTAAAATGACTACTGCGTTTCTCCTCCTATTTTTCATGCGAAGACTAGTCCATGTCTGCCGCTAGAATACGCAATGACTTCCTGTTCCACAAAAGTTCCTTAAACAGAAAAATCGTTAAAAAGTAAAGCACCGATACTCAATATGGCAAAAATTATATCGCATTTGTTCTCCAAATGCAAATGACACTTACATAAGTGTCTGGCAGACGTCGCAATCGGGCTGGTATCCATTAAAATTGCCAGTAAATTCCGGAGTTGATCAATAAAAGTCAGACAGAAACGCTTTTTTTATTTAATAACCGTGTCCATAAATTTAGGTTCAATAACATGTTCTATCAACAGAGGCGCTTATTTATTAAAGTAATAACCTGTGCAACTAGAATCAGTAGAAACAAATACTTGACTTGATTGTTTTGAACAATTTGTAACCACAACTTTTTTTTTTGGTCCAAAATAGAGGCGTCAGTCGTTAATTTAATCCCAGAATCAATACATGTTTGGCAGCTGATAACTCTTAACTCGTGCAAATCTGGTTTTTGGGAGTCAAACTGGGCTTTAATCGTTAAATTAATTGTTTGTTAAATATAAGCTTTAGTGCAGACATTTTTCAACTTTGAATAGATTGATAGCTGATGTCATTAATTAAACTCGCTAGGAATTCCCAATTTTACCTTTCAGTTGACATTGTTCTGGCTGCGACTTTGAGGAAACAAATTAACAGGATTTAACTGCAGACGATCAGGACTTAACGACTTAATTTTACTTGTGAACACGCCACCAATAATGACAACTAAGTCTCACTTAATTGCTACTTATAATTATCACGCTCATGAATCAATTGACACCTTAAAATTATCCTCGAATTGATGGACTTAAACGAGAATAAAATATCAACTGTCACGCTTGACAATCAAAAATGAATCTTCTTGAGGAATTGCCATAATTATTTTTTGTATTGTTCGAAAATAATTGGACAGTGTACGAGTAAAGCTTGTCATTATGGGAATTAAACAATCCGGATTTGTATTTCGTCTTCAGATTGTTCATTGGTCGGTAAAGTCAGCGCCGAAAACCATTCAGGACCTTTCGTTGGAGTGATAAATGAGATCCTATCTGACACTAGTGCTACAAGAAAAATGTGTGTTATGGTTTTGCGGTGGTCAAAAATCGCCAGTCTTTTGACCAGTAATTTTTTTTTATGCGATAAGTTAGGTTATGCTTGTGGGTAGATAAAGATGTTAATTAACCTCTTCATCATACTTAGGTCTGTGTAGACCCATTGCCAAACCCATTTCCTCGAAAGCGGACAAGTGCAAGCAAGAAACTTCAGTTACACAGCTTCA
Organism: Matsumyia berberina; assembly: GCA_917880715.2. Classification (NCBI taxonomy): domain Eukaryota; kingdom Metazoa; phylum Arthropoda; class Insecta; order Diptera; family Syrphidae; genus Matsumyia; species Matsumyia berberina. The sequence goes on from OU862870.1 coordinate 124,705,313, forward strand.
TTACTTCACAGCTAGTGTGTCAAACTCATCAAATTCGATTCAATTGACTACTTCTTATTCATTTCATGATGAAAGCAACGCTTATGTATATTTTGACCACATTCTGCGTCTTGTTAATGACTTCACCCGTTTACTGCCTATCCTAGCTTAGTTGAAAGGCATCTATAGTAAAAGGTGGAACCCAAAAACCACCGTCATCTCAGACATGTACACAGCTATTGTTGGGCCTATCCGAACATATGGATGCTTAGTATGGTGGCCGACTTTTTGAATGACCTCAAATCTAAAATTCCTCGCCAAAGTTCAATGCTTCGTTGACGCGTAACACTGTATAATGGTGACCCGTCGTACTCTTGTGCGGAATCTTCTGTCAAAATTCTGCCTCCTTGCGGTTGCTAGTGAATCAGTGAAAGCAACAGTCCCACTCCAGATTTCAGTGGAATGGTTTACCAGAGTAGTACTGTGTTACATGTTGGGTATTGAAACTCTCCAGCATCTAACAACCTCATTTCCCTTACCACCAAATCATCCAACTTACATTGCACGAATTCTCGCCCAAGTTGTATATGGTCGAGGAGTATCCTAACTCGGATGCCAAAAGTCGTCCAAGTGTGATCAATGGTCGCGTTCGTCGATCTAGGCAAAGTGCTTCATATGCCTCCAATCGATTTCTATTGGTTGAGAGTGACAGAAGACGAAACACTTTTTTTGAGGTCGGGGAGGGGACCGCAGCCAATAGAAATCGATTGGAGGCATATGAAGCACTTTGCATAGATTGACGAACGCGACAAATCCTTTGTCGAAGTGTAAATTCGGTTTGACAGTCCCTTCTTTCACTTTAGAAAGAGGATTTTCTGCAGCGAAGTTGTCCTGTTTCTTCAGAAAAGATTTTCGCCTTTCTGGTGTAATGAATGATGCCTCTGAAATATGGAAACTACTCTAGACTCTACTATATACTTATCTCTATCAATTAAACCTTCCTAGCCTTCAGACAACGACACCTTGTTTAGTGGTCGTTAAAGCAGGACTGGGATGATTAAAGTCACTTTAATTGTTCGAGAGAGGGCTTTGCTACTGAATTGCTTTCACAGCCCAAAGAAGCAGTGATTGGCAAGAGTTATTCTTCGTTTGATTAAGAGCTGGTGTCGTAGTCTGAATTGTAGACAAAGTCCTTAACCTACCTCAAAAACTCGCCCTAGGAAGTGAGAAAAAACAAGGACTGCAATGTCCTCAAGGCACTAGAACATTCTGGTATTTTGTTGAAAAAAATAAAAGGCTCTACCTCATCGACCACTTGTCTACAATGACTAAACCTTGCCAGCTGTCTCAATCCACTTAGGCTTTAGGTCCGGATGGAATTCGTTTTCTTGTTCTGAAGGGGCTAATCAACAACTTTTCCAAGCGCCTATCAATTAAGAACCGCTGCGATCCGGGGTGGACCTGGACTTCAACCAACAAGCTAGTATACTTGTCTTAACGCCCAGATAATTAAAAGGTCATTCGACTTAAAAAAAAAACAATCAAAGTCGAATACAGGCAAAATTGCTGCATATTGGCCAAAAAGGAACATGAAATAGTTCATGTACTTTCCGTTTGAAACTTATTACATTTGAAACTTATTACCATCTTGTAACGCCACCTATTTTATAGCGCCGAACCGACTTTTCAATAATTCAGCCAGCAACACAATGAGCAACTTCACGCTGCGGGCAAATGACCATCAAAGCTCTCATTTCTGTGGTGACTTTCATTTAGTTCGTTCCTGTCACGAATTGCTTGAAAATTAAATTTACTATTTCGAGAGAATTATTGTTTTTTTTCGCGGAAATTTAGTTTTATTTTGAAAAGTGAATTGTGTGTAACATTTTGAATGCGGTTCGACATGTGTGCGTATAAAATTACGAGGATACGGGGAGTTGGAAAATTTTGAAATTCCTCGTCGCGAATTGTGGATTTTTTTAGCGCTGTCAAATATTCAACACTGTAGGGCGGGCGATTCAAATTTTGAAATTGTGTGGTGAAATGCAATATTGCATCTGGTGGTTGGGTATATAATGAGTTTCGACATTGTTTCGCGTGTAAATTGTGACGAGAATGATGGCTCTGGGTAAGTTTTTGTTAATAGTTAAGAGTTTTTGAATGGATTGTCTGTTAACAAAACAAACATTGATGTTCTAAACTTAATTTCGATATTAATTACCATGACATTGGTCAGCTCTACTGCGAATGTGCATTCCATTTTCTCTATATTTCTTGTCAGACGTGCCTAGGAATGCCTATTTGCCAAAGTGCTTCGGCATCTAAATGAATTCAAGTCCAAGGCATTTTATTTTATTCTTTGCTATGTATCCTCACGCTTCACTGATGGGATGAATGTGGTCAAAGGTTACAAACTTGCGACGAACTCAGCTCCCAAAACTACTGTCTATATTTCTTACCTACTTACTTAAGGTGGCCCTAAAGTCCGGGGTGGGTCTGGGTCTCAACCAACAAGCGTCTCCAGCCATCTCTTTCTTTAGCCAGCTGACTCCAGTTTCGAACGCCAAATTGGTTCAGGTCCCCTTTCATTTGCGTTCGCCGCCTAAGTCGCGGTCTTCCTCTACTACGTCGTCGTTCTGGTGTGGATTCGAAGATTTTCCGGTCCGGACCATTGGTGGCCATCCGCTCTACATGACCCACTCACCTCAGTCGTTGGAGGGTCACTTTTCTGGCTAAGTCGATGGCGCTGTACAACTCGTAGAGTTCGTCATTGCATCTCCTCCTCAATTCACCGTCTATGCAGACGGAACCGAAAATCACCCGAAGAATTTTCATCTCGAAACAACCAAGAGCCGTTCTACAGGGTAGAGGCATGGACTCTGTCAAAAGCGGATGAGATTGCTCGTGGCTGTTTCGAGAGGAAAATTCTTTGGGTGATCCCGTCGACGATGAACTGTACGGGCTGTAACGACATCGAGACAGAAGAGTAAAGGTGCAACGACTGAGGCGACTGGGTCGTGTAGAGCAGATGGACACTAATGCTAAAGCCCGGAAAATCTTCGAATTCACACCCGAGGGATGGCGAGTAGAGGCGCATGCAAATGAAAGGGGACTTTAACCAACTTGGCGTGCGAATCTGGAGTCAGCTGGCTAAAGATCGAGCTGGCTGGAGACGCTTGTTGGTTGAGACCAAGGCCACCCTAAGTAAGTAAGTAAGAGGCTCTAGTATTCGGCGCATAAACGATGTGAGTTAGATTGCTTTCGAAGGCCACACATTAACCCTTGCGTTGGAACTGTTTAGAGTTTTTACCGTATAACACTTTAACACGATTGCGGCTCTTCATTACTTCCAGCACCAAGTTCATCTTAATGGGATGAGTTATACTGTTATAGAATATCATGCAAAAGCAATTAAAAATTCTTCAGAGGTATGGCAATTGCATAATTTCATGGCACTCAGGAAATGTGGACCGTTTCCTATCGACGTCTTTAAAGCTAGGTCACGTTGAATATTGGGAATTAATTCTCATATCATTTCGCCTAATACGGATTCCCCAAATGGATTTTTATAGACTGACCACAATCTTCTATTCAGGCCTTCAATTAACGACGTTATGCTCCATCCACTTGGTGACAAATTGATGACAGCGCGAATTTGTGTTCTTTTGTCCCACTTATGGAATCTCAACCGAATGACATTGACAATGAACACACCCACATCAGATATTCTACCGATGATTGTGTATAAATGGAAGATCCATCTCAATCACGTAAGTTTCGTTATTGTAAAATTAATGATAATGTTTAAGTGAAAAATTAACACACTAACAGACCCCGATGCGTTGCCCGGAAACGTGCATGTTGTGCTAAACAGATGGTTGCTTCTGATTAGAGAGGAATTTTAGTTTATAGTCGAAGAATGTCGTACACACTTTTCTTGGCAAATTGGAGAAACGTGATGTAAATGAAAAATGTCCTTTACAAAGACTAAACACACTGTCATGTGGTCCTTGAGGAAATTTTCCTTTGTCGACTGAGAACATACGAACCTGTTGATAGATTGTTCTGGTTCTTGTGCTTGAATCTTCACTCTAAACTTCAATGTGCCAGATGAACAATATCCTTTCTTGATGATTTCTTAAAAAATTTCTTTCACGTGCAAATGAGTTTAGACTTTTCCGCATGACCTCCTTTTTTTTTGTACAGGTACCCTGTCGTGCATTCCTCTATAAATTAATTTTATGTGTAACCCCATTGTGGTTTTGGCAAAGAAAGTAAAGCTACTTGAAAAGAGGTTAATGTTTGTTACTTGTAATTGTGCTAAACCGCGTTCCTTTCTTTTGTTTAATAGTCTTAGGGCTGCAATGGCAAACCAATAATTAATAGCAAACTGCTATTGAGTGTTGGTGCCTGCATTGTAGTTGTTAACTTTTAATTCAATCTCTTCACGTGTTTATTTACAGTTAAAAGAAAATTTAAAGTTTAAGTTCAATCTGGAATGTTTCTCATGAGTTTTGCATCAGCGATTTGGCACATGCATGACGTTTCCATAACAGAAACTGCAAAGCTGCACGTAACTTCGCAGATAGGAGAGCTAAGTGGAAATTTAATCGTGAAGGACCTCATTAACCACAACTCAAAATATGAATAGAGTATCTATGGCACTAGATCAGATTAAGTTATATTGAATACTGGAGAGCTTTTCACAACTATTGCACTGCGGTTTATCCCATAATCCTATTGTGCGACTACTCGCTGAGTGAAGAGAAGTTTCTTTACTCCAAAGGTAGTCAGGAAGTCAAGTATCTTTTATCCAAAAGGATAAAGATGAAGAAAATTGGCATTCTGAAAAAAAAGACGGCTAAGCATTCGGTTAGAATTAGAACATGAAGAGACGTTTGTTCTATCTCAAGGCATAGTAAAGAAAGATTCATTCGGCGAGGTATTTTTTTCCAAAGGCAGTGGCATCTAGTTAGAAAGGACTCTAAGAGTTTTCGCAGCATAGTTTACAAGGAAATTAGATTGCTTAATGGATGGTATTGAGAATAGTAGCTTGAAGCATTTTTGTCCTGCTGCGTTCTGAAAGACTTGACTGAATTACAATAAGCTGAAAACGAACTGAGAAGGTTCACTGAAAAGTTCAGACAAGGTGATTCTCCGAATGAATTTCGCCTTCAGTTCTTGTCTCCATTTTAGATCCTCTCACATGACAGACAGAGTCTAATACCGATGGTTTCGGTTTTTGTTTTCTTCAGACTTTACTACTATCGATGGTTTGGTATCTTGTCGTATATGATCAAATAATGTTTCCTAGATCACCATTCTGATTCTGCTGAGGCCTTTTTTTTTTTTACTTACGCTCTTCATTAGATTCCTATTTATTTTGTAAGTACAGAGCGATCAAGTTTTGAATGCCAAGCTACTTGATCAGATTTAGTTGAATTCAAATGGCGGCTAGTGGAATTTACTGCTTTGCAGTTGGCATTAATGAGTTCAGCCGACTTTAATAACGATTTTCATGTCTTGGGGGAATTTCTAGATTTCCTTCTCTAGTCTAATTGGTGAAGCTCCGGTATCCCTCTAGATTGTCTTCCATGTGAGTGATTAGTTTATCTCAATTTTCGGGACTACAACTTTAGTCATTGTTTTAGCCTTGTTTTAGTTCTTTCCGGGTCCTATCTGTTAGGAATAATGACTTGAAAGTTGTTAATGGTAAAAAACATAACCAGGGCGTAAACGCAATGGTAAAAAGTTCTGTGAAACTTGTAGCATACCTTACCCATCCAGTAACCACAGCCAGCGGTAAGTTGGCTTTCACCTAAGGCTACACTAGTTGTTGTAGAAACACGAAAAGACCAAATTTTAAAAAGACAGAACTCCACGTCCACATCTTGTGTTGTATTGGTCGTTCTTGTGGGACAAAATTGATCAGAACACCAATCGTGCTTCCATTTTCGTAAGAGAACATACATAAGTCTGAATAAGAACAGTCAGGCGTTGCTTAAACCCTCATCATCAATCTTAAAGAAGCATGCGAGTATTCCTCGCAGTTCAGAGACGATCATTGATTCATTCATTTTCAAATGACCCGCTTATCCACTATGAGGGTTGCGGGATTGGAGTGCTTAAGTGGACTTTTCAGATCCTGCGGTTTTCCGCCATCGAGTCTAAAACATAAGGGGCTATCCCCATTATTATTATTATTAGTGGGGAGCACTGCGGTCTCATATAGAGGCCTATTGTGCTTTCCCATGAGTTCAGAGCAGTTTGTCTACTCCAGAGGATGCCAGGAAGCTAATTAGCCTCTCTGTGTGGATCGCGGCAAGCGCCGTTGGTGAAACGAGTTCACTGCCTAGGGTCCGCTTTCTTGCATTAATAAGGGCGGGACATTCTGTGACGATGTGAAGAGAGCTTTCATCGCTCTCCAAGCACAGTCTGCAGGGGTCCGGTGACAGGCCAAGCTTGTGTAGATGTGGTTTTAGTACATTTCTGTCCTACACTTTCCATACAAATTGTGTTGGAAGTGAGCAGGGATTGCTCCTTCTTGAATTGAAAAAATTGATTTATTTACTCCACAGGCTGGTTCAGGACCAGTGAGGGGGTGGTCGCACCTATCTTGGCCAGAGAATGCGCTGTTTCATTGCCGGCGTGTCGTTTGTGACCAGACATCCAGTGTAGTATGACCAAGTTGTTTTTTTCCCAGTTCTAGAAGCAATTTGACTGTTTTTAGGACTAGTTTCGATTTTATCGTGGCTGAATTCAGTGCTTTCAGGGAGTTTGACTATCAGAGAAGATAAGCGTGTGCACTGATTTTTGGATATTATTTCTGCCTGGAAGATCGATGAGTATGCGCTTAGGCTGACCGATAGGTTAGTGCTAGACGATTCTCCGAATATTCCAACCCCAGATCCACTGTCCATTTTAGAGCCATCTTTATATCATACTTGGTCATGCTCTGAGGGACGGGATTTGAATCTTTGAATCTTTGAATCCCAGTCTTCACTACGGGGGATGACTACTGAGTAGTTTCGTTTGAGGCAGTACCTAGGAAGAAAATCATCCAACGGCATGCTGAACTCTTTGCTTTGGAGCAGGAAGGAAACCATGTTAAGGTGACCATCAGGGAGATGTTCGGAGCTGATGTTGTTTAGATGGAAGAGCCTGTGCAGGCTGAGTTTTGCCTGGTTTTGGACATGGACTCGAACAATGGCGTTAGGCGAGGGGGTGGAGTGGAGCGCAGGCAGCCGGTCATGCAGACTTCAGCTAAGCGCTGAACCCGTTCCAATTTATTGGCTGTGTCGGCCTCATTTGTCCATCAGACTATTTCCGTATCTCCCAGAGTGGGACTGACGACCAAGGTATAGATTACCTCCTTATCCATACGGATAGAGGTGAGATTTCGCACTTGGTTCAACCATCTCATCCTGGGCCTGCTCAGGGGACTCCTCTCTAATGGCACGGATTTCATGGCAAGTCTTGGAAGCCGAGTTGTATGTTCTTTCTGTTCGAAAAAGTAGCTGCTCGACATTGAATTCAGAGACATTTCAGTAGTAAGTAAAAGTATATGTGGATGGAGATGTTTCTCATCATTTTACCTAAGGACTGTGTATAAACTAAGATGTTATTACATGTAGAACACCATGTAGAATATCTTGGTTAATTCATCTTCACTGCTTCACTGGATTGCGAACTTGTTTAGCATGCAAATCGATTTAAACAGATAACTGAAAATAAAAGTCACCTGAAATATGAATTATTGGTTCTCGGCTTCAGCTGAAACTCAACTAAATTCCGTCTGACGAAATTGCGTGTAATTTTCACTCAGTCGATATTTACACTTTATTTGATTTCTTTTTTTTATTGAAACGGATAAATCACAACGAAAGTAACTACGAAGTTCGACTTGTATTTTTTTTCAAAAACAAAACAAGGCCAACAATTTGATTGCAAATCACGATTTGGTTTTGTCACTACAAATCGATCTCGATCGAAGGTCAGAAGAACTCCAAAGTGCCCAAAATACATAAATTGTCATGATACATAAGATAGAAAACATTTATTTCAATGGGATTAAAACTAATTAGTGTTAAATGCTATTTCCTCATGAAATTAAGTTAAATCGCTCGTCAAAACCAGAGTGCAGTGGTCTTCTTACTAATTGGTCTTCTTCAGAACCAGAAGAACTTCTTTTAACGTCTTCCTAAGGAGCCACCATTGGCGCTTTAATTGTATCTTTCGTGCATATCACTTCCTCGTAATCAGTTTTATTAGTTTCGCATTTTTATTTTGTTGCTAAACCGAATACAGGAGTACACTATGGTTAACCGATTTAGGAAGAGATTGTTCATGAGCAACATGAGCCAACTGCGGACATTTTTAATTAATTACTATTTTAAGTTGCGTTGAACTTAAAACAAACCTTGTTGGCCTTCATTTTTATTTTTACCAATTGCGCATACAATTGTATCTTCTAACGAATGTTCTTTGTTTTCTGCACATCATTTTTGGAAAAAAATTATTCTTCCTCTTATGGATGGACCTGCTATGTAATTAAATTAGTCTCACGTTGTTGTACATAACAGGATGTACTTTATATCAACAACTTTATGAGACTATTAAAGCAAACGTTTATGTTTAACTGGTAATTAGGCGAGTAAAAGGCATGATTACATTTTCTTCGTTTATACCTCTTTGACCTCTTCCAAGTCAAGATAGAAACCAGAAACTAATCATTCTTCTCGGTTGGTTGTCGCTTGACATTTCGCCAAAATCACAAGACCCCTACCTGACATTTGCAAAATTTATGTCAAACTTGATCGAAAATCACCTGACTCATGTCACCTCCCACCAAACAATCAACCGGCTGTCACTGCCAAAACCAATTTGTATTGTTAAGTCGCCTACGCAATGGTAGAAATTTCACTTCACTTCAAAATACATAAAAACTGTAAAGACGTCTTGATGAATATCAATTGTTATAGTTATGCAATTTAGTTTAAAAAATATGCACAGATACACATGTAAACAGTAACAACAATTTCCCCCAACCATTCGATGACAGTTGAAATAAATGACTTCTGTGTCGTAGCAAAAGAGGTGTGTGCCCAACACAAGTGATCGTAACCGATGCCTACTCAACGCGAAGCATAAATAATTTATTTTGCAAAAAAACATTTTTAAAAAGAATTTCATTTATTTGTGCCATTTCGAGTGCTATTGTCGTGGAACCTGTGTGGGTAAATGGGTGACTTTTAGAGAGCGGTTAGGTGACTGCCACACGTAGGCCAGGATACCACTTGAATCTATACCCTGAAAACACCACTCACTTTATCGAAACCAAGCTCTTGATGAATATGAGGGTACTTTTGACGTCAGTAATTGATAGTTTGCCCAAGTCGTCGAAGTGATAGGCTCCTAGATAGAGCTTCCTTCGTGTGATAGGGCAGGAAGTGCGGAGGAAATGGGGGATCGTTTCTTCCTCCTCTCCGTTCCTACAGCTCCTGCAGAACTCTTTTGAGAAGAGACCCATCTTTGTGGCATATGGCTAATGGTTAGTAAGAACACCAATGATGGTGCTAATGAGCGACGTTTTGAGCAAGACTCAATTTTTAGATCGAGTGAGATTTGGCATAGGCCAATCTTCCTGGAGGTATGTGACGTGGTACCATTTTTCTAGCTTTGGTTCATCTTACTAGCAAGTGGATTCTTTCATTCCGGCAGGATATTCAGAGTAATACCATGTACTGGCGAGTTCATCGGCCTTACAGGTTCCTGGAATGTCCTTATGACCGGCTACCCGGCATATGTGAATGTTAAAATGTTTTTCCATCCCCATGAGAAATGAGCGACAATCTGAAGCAGCTTTTGATGTACATGTTATCGATTCCTTGAAGGATATGACATTATGCCTAAGTCAGGATAAGGCTTCGTAGATCGCCATAATTTCTGCCTGAAAAACGCTATAGTGGTCAGGTAGACGGAAGAGAATGTTCAGGTTAACCATTCTGAACGGAGTGATCATGGTTGATATGGTATGAACCATTTCATTTCAGAGATGATGTTTCTTATCTTCTGGATGTCGAGTTCAGCTAGATCGTTAATATCATCGTAACCACCCACTGTCTTGGATCCGTCTGTGAATATTTCTAGCGTGAAATCGCTGTACTAGACTCCCAAGAGCTTCTGCTAGGAATTTGAGTGTTGTATCTGATGTTGAAGTTAATATGGGGGACAACGTAGTCCGTTTTACTAGGAGTAGTATGGTTGCCCTTGAGCATCCGAGCTGTGCTGATAAGCTGGGAGAATTCCCTGAGCCTTCATGCTGCTCCGACTGCCACTAGCTTCCCAAAGATATCAACAGAAAACAGATGAAGCATTACCCGGCAGTGAGGGTTGTTCTCAAGGCACCCGTTATGTTTTTCAAGCAGGCTACTGTTGATTTTCTTGTCCAATGCTGTCCACCAGACCAATACTCCGTACATAAGGATCGGCCTCACCACCATCGTATATATCCCTTTTAGGTTGCAGGCCCCATTTCGCGCCCAGAGCAGGAGTATAAGCCAATTGAGGCTGAATATTCAGCCCCTAGCTGAGAGTGTCTTTAAAAGGCAGAAATGTGAAGCATTCTCAGATTTTCCTAAGTCAACCTCTGTCTACAAAATCCACACGGTGAGCGCCGATTACTTAGTACCCAACCTGAGATTTAGCTTCAATTGTATTGGAAGGTTGTTGGGCGTAGCCAATGAGAGAGGCGAGGAGCTGTTTTTGTTCGTCAAACTTTCTTCAGATGGCCTCTGATAGCACGATGGATTTATAATTCATTCAGCACGAGATATGAAAACATTGCTTACACCACACTCATGAATTTGAATGGTTCCGGGCATTCAGCTGTTGATTCTTTCCACTCCGTGCGAAAGGAAAGATCAGTCAGTCCGTGTACCTTGGCAGTCGTGTATTGGCTTAGGATTGGTGCTTTTAATGTCATCCGAATCCGGATTTCCGAACTGATCAGTAGAGATCAGCTGAGATCCGCATGGAACCAGTGCTAAATTTTTCTTAAGCTATAGCCTCGGTAAATATAAATGGATAAGGCTTTCGCAGAGCCCCGAAATGTTTGTAGGTTTCTATTGATTTTGAATCATACAACCGAAAGGGGATGATTGTACGACGTCTCCTTCGTCTTCTATTGATAGGGCCATCCTAACTATGATAGTTGTCTCCTAAGGCCCTACCAACCCCGCTTGGTGAGTGTTATTTCAAGACCTTCTTTGTGGAATGTATCTTTAATGTATGTACATAGAAATCATTGTGTAACATTTGCATAATTGCCTAGCAATGATGACCCAAAAATAGAGGCCTTGTATGCATTGGATGATTTGCTTGCACGGTTGACATACGGGTATTCCGTTTGAATGAAAGGTTTTCAAAGTTTGCAAGGTTTTCAATTTGTCATCTCAAAACGAGACTGTTATTCAATCAGCTGATTGGATTACCTTCAGTAGCTGTTTGAGCTTGTAATGGAATTCGGAAAGATTCGGCAAGATAATACTCGTATCTTGTAATCAAACACTACGGCTGTCACTTTTCGAGTTATAAGAACGAAAAAATACCGGAAAAAATATCGACACCACTGAATGAATGAAGTGAGTATTCAGTTTCGTATTTTTCGGGCGAACTTGACGTTATGTTAAAGGGTGATGGGCTGACCTTCTCGTCAAACAAACGAGTATTATTAAAGAATTTAAAAACTTGATCTTGATTCAAATGGAACAATGTAATTCACACCAAAATATGTGGGGAAGTAAGTGTAAGTTTATCGTCGTTCTTTGTTGGTTGAACAAAGGAAGTCCGGAGATTGTATCTGAAGGTACGTACTCGTAAATCACATTTCTAGAGTAGATCCACATACTGAGTACAGAGATTTTTGGTAGAATTGCTGATGAGTAATCACCATTTTGGTTTTAATTGTGTAAACGATGTACTTACCCCAAGTTCACGGTAATTAAAACGATAACATTCCTTTAAGACTTCGTCATCGATGTACATATGTATGCACGACTCCATATGGGATTTCTTTCGCACAATTTTCAGGGCTACCATCAACTTGTAATTAAAATAAAGATGTTTTTCTTACATTGATGTCCATCACAAAGTCGTGACTCTCTACAAGATCCACTTGTCAAGATTGATATCTAACAAATCATCAATCCTCTATGACTTGAAATTTCCATTCGAATGAGCTCCGACACGTGATCGTAAAGTGGCTGAAACATCTGCATCCATATCGGCAACCACTTTACTATTTCAAATGTCTCGGAACAACATTTACCCTTTGATACCGGCTTGCGAGCTTCAACAGTGTATCCAGCGTATCTCGATACTCTCGAACGAATCTTGGAGTCAAAACAAAATTCGAATAAAAACAGAGAGAAATCCACAGTGAAATACGATCCACAATTCATTCAGCTATGACTGTGACTACGACTACCGCAGGTAGGTACCATGGAACGCGCTAAGTTCAACATCTCGGAACGACTATTCCACTGATGGTCACTTCCATTCCATTCATTCACCATCTCTACAAGTATTACCACAATAAAGAGTTCTTCCAACTGTGACGGGGTTTCAGTGTGATTTCACCATCGGTGGCGGTAAAGTAGTAAACGATCGTCTTTCTGTGGAGTAGCTTGTGCATTTCGATTCTCCCTCTGTCGAACGAGTTCAAAATTTGTTTTTCTCGTTTTTCTATCTGCAACTCTGTGGAAAGTGTTGGAAGAAGTGCAAAAAAAAAAAAAGAAAAATTTATTCGTTGTGATTTTCTGTTTCGAAAAGAAAATAAATTTTTTTACGAGTGAAATCGATCATTGATCGTGCTAAAGAAATAGATAAACACGGTTGGGATAGATAGATACTCATGTCATGAACCTTTAACCGATTTCACGGATTAAATGTTGATCGACGAATAAATACGAAACCAAGTTATTGCATTCGATTGTTGCTTGTTGAAGGAAGAAAGTACTGCTGTCACCCAACTGAATACCCGTAAGTACTATAAAAGTTTTACCGTATCTGCGCTGCCTTCTAAGGTGCAGCTACGTACTCGTAATGGGGGATTGATTTATTTGCTTTTTCTTGATTGGACTGCGGCTTAACAATGAGTAGACAACACGATCGGATTTATTGGTAATGGAGTGTGCCAAGTGTTCAGAGTAGTTTATCAATTTACGATTTCTTTGTGGGCCGTTCTGTAGCTCTGTTGTATGCAGAAGACGTAGGTGGTACATTAAAATCGTCCATTGTGAGTCAGGGTATTTCATTTTTGCCTGTGGGTCGAAGAAAGGCGGTTTAAAAAGTTGCAAGGTTCGAAAGTTGTGCAGCAAAATTGTTTAAAATTTGCTCTGAAAGATTTTGGTAAACTGGTGAGGAGTTTCCAAAAAAGGTCCTTTTTTCCACAAAATATTCTTTCAAAGACTTTTGTGTTGCAATGTTCGACAGATCGCTGAGTTTTGCCGATGACAGTTTCACAGACTTTTGGAAAATTGTGCATTTGCACTTGATTAGAGAGTTTTGCACGGTGAAGCTAAAGAAGGCACGTGATAGCGCTTCGCCCTTTCTTAAACTTTTTTTGGAACTGAAGATCTCGATAAGAATTTTATATCTTCATCTTGGCAAAACAAGACCTGGTGTCTGTAAATGCTGTCAGAGGAAGCTCTAAAATAGACCGATGGGTATCGATGTGAACTTGGGCTTTCTCTAGGATCTACCGAAGTGTCGATTTTTCCAGGATCTCCAGGATTTACCGAAGTGTTGATTTTTCTAGCTTTGCAAACATGTATTCCCTTCTAATTTTAAATGCAGAGAGTCTATGCACCGATCTTTTCGTTCCAGTATTCGCAGAGCTACGTAGACTCTTGTTCTTATTATAAAAAATTGGAACATGAAGCAATTTCATCGTTGCCATAATTGTATAAATCCTATTGCACACTTCCTTGAATCGTTATAATTCTTCTTTATGGTCAATCTTGCTGGTTTACCAAGACCTAGGTCAGGTTAGGATCTGATCAATATAGGTAGATTGATAGGGAGTTCCAAGTGGCTTATCGAAAGGAGAATTTTCCAAATTTCATGAAAGCCAGCAAACTTGGACCAATGGTAGATCCGTTGTGATACAACATGGAACTTGGAAAATTGTCCTTTACCAACGCGTTAAGCCACTTGAAGCTTCTGATGAAGCGTAAGATACTTCTTATATCTACATATATTGATCAGATTGTCTTGATCGTTGTAGGGAGGGCCCTAAGACAGATTTGCTTCTATAAGACGTTCAGAGAAGGTGGGAGTTTCCTCCTCTTCCTCATTCATGGAACTTCTACAGACAGTTTTTGAGAAGACGCCAAGACTTGTTATTTGCTTGCTAATTGGACAGAGTTGAGTGATGATACCCATTTTTTAGGTGGATTTCATAGAAATACCACCTATTGCAGAGGTCCTCATGACGCGACTTTCAAAAATTTTGAATGCCATTCGTCTTCGCTATCATAGTAAACACTAACCTCATACTCCGTTAAAAATTTTATATATATATGCAATATAACGGATTCTTGTGGACACGATTGAGGCCGCAATTATGAACCGATTTGAATAAAATTTGGTATACACGTTCGTATGCCGAATACCTCGGCTAAGTTCGTAGATGGGCATAATCGGTCCAGAGGGGGGCGGGTTACGCCCCTTTTTATGTCTCAAACCGTACAATTTACAACTCAAATAAATCCCAACTTCCGGTTTTGATTTTTTTGTAATATAGTAGATTACAGTGAACAGAATCCGCCTGCTACCAATTTGGGCGCCATCTTGGATCCGCCATCTTGAAATTCTTCAAAATTGATTGGATTTCGTTGAAATTGAAAATCCTTACAAATCTCGAGGTACTTAGTACAAATTCGTTTTTAAAGTGGAAATTTTTGTCCGCCATTTTGTTCCCACCATCAGAATAGGTGACATAAGAAATCCACCTACCTCTTGCGGCGCTTGCCGGAAGGTTCTTTTTTTTATTTGTCGGGAGCCGTTTGTCCACTCTAGCACTGCTGTCTCATATAGAGGCCTAATGTACTGCCCCATGTGTTTAGTGCAGTTTGCCCGCTCCAGAGGATGTCAGGAAGCAAATCAGCCTCTCTGGGGGGAGCGTGGCAAACGTGGGACATTCTGTGACGATGTGAAGAGAGCTTTCATCGCTCTCCAGGCATAGTCTGGAGGCAGAGTCCGGTGACAGGCCAAGCTTGTTTAGATGCCGTTTTAGTCGGCAGTGGCCACATAGGATGATGGTTAGAATTCTAAGGTGGTGGTTGGATTTAACATAAACTTGGATTTCTTTTGCGATACATTGGGAAAGTAGTGTTTGGTTCTGTCCTACACTTTCCATCCAAATTGTGTTGGATTTGAGCAGAGATTGCTCCCTCATGAAGTTTCTAAAAATGGATTTGTTTACTCCATAGGCTGGTTCAGGACCAGTGAGGGGGGTGGTTGCATCTATCTTGGTCAGTGAATCCGCTGTTTCATTGCCGGTGTGACACCTATAGAAGTGCTGATATCCAGTCCCTTGAGAGAAATCTAATCTTAAGACCGCCTGTTTTGTCGCTAGATATATTGTATCATCTGTCCACCTAAGATTTGAGTTCACATGCGGCGATAGGTACCTTTTTCTGGCAGAATGGGCATTGTTGTCTCATACCTGGCAGATTTATCAGCTGTACAGTTCCCTGGAATGTCCCTATGCCGCAGCACACAACAGAGGCAATCTGTAGCTGCTAGTGAATTTGTAGAGAATGATTCCAAAAACTTGATTGATGCTTGGCTATCCGAGAAGATATGCATATTTAAGGTAGCTATCACATTTTTCTTTAGCCAAGGTCACCATTATTTCTGCCTAGAACACGCTAAAATGATTTGGGAGACGGAAGGACAGGCTAAGATTAAGTCTATACTCAAAATACACCTCCACCTACCCATTCGTTGGCTTTTGGTCGGTCAGTATAGAAGTGAACCGACATGTGTTCTAAGAATGCTTCATTCTAGGATGGAAGGGATGGTAACTTCAAAGTTTTTTATCAAAATTCAGTTTGGGACCTAGATCTATCTGTCCGTTCAAGAAGTGTCTTTAAAAATTAGCTGACGCGACAGCTCGAGATGAGCCAAGGCCTAGCTTCTCGCAACCATTCATGTTGTGCATGTTTTATTTTTCACACGAATGGAAGGAACCTACAATTTATTGCCGACTCCGAATGGCGAATCGAAAACCTTTTTCATGACAAATTGTACTCTCAGAGGCCTGACGATAGATGGTGCTGTGAAAAATGTTCGATGGACACGGCTCGGGCTTGAACCCACGCAGCTTCCTCAGCAGTCCAACGCACTAACCTCTGAGCCACGGCCACCATCAGGTGTCTCTTTAGCGCCACTTATTACAGAAAAACTGTTTTTCCAAGCCGGCATTTTCCTAGGGCTATAATGAGATTCACCGAATCGTATCTGAAACGACCTCCAAATATTCTCGTAAAAAAATATTTATCGGGAGACGGCTTCATCGGAAAAGCACCAGTGCGTAGCTAAAAACGTGTTAATAAATTGTTTTTATTAATTTTGCGAAGTAGGCACATGAGTGTGTTTGTTTAAATGAATACGATGCAAAGTCTCAACTATGTCAACTGTAATGCGATGCCTGGACATGTATTAACAGCCTCTCTCAATGTTTTTGACTAAACTAGATTTGTTATAGACGCATTTCTATTGCCTCACCCAAGATCATTTGCAATGGCTTACGTGCTACAGGAATCATCAATCATTTTGGCGTTAATTTGGAAATATTTCTCCGACTAATTGGTGTTAATTAATTTAACGAAACTAATAGTTAATAAAAATGTTTAAATCTTTCATCGAAAGTGACATATAAGTCGAAAATTATTTGGAAATGATTTCGAGAAGTCATGTTTGTTTACCTTTCAACAGTTTTGTCTGGTGGTGATGACTTTTTTATCACGTACTTTCAAAATAGTTTGATTGAATCACTTTTGAAAATTATTAGATCTAATCAATCGACGGTGCATTCTTCATCTGATATCTTGAGTCTTGACTAGAGTTCTGAAATTTTTTCTATTCACTCAAACACATTGAGTGAACTTAACTTGTTAAAACTAAACGCAGCACAGTTTAATACTTTTGTATCCATGCAGCATCGCTACGTTTCGTCTAATTATCAAACTTCCAAGACAACAAAGGGCAGTTTCGTTGGGCGCCATCAAGATATTCAGTCATCGAGACAGACAGACATAGAGATAATCTAGAAAATGTAATTTATTACAATCAGTCTGTCAGTCCGTAGTTAAACAAATTATATCCACTTAGCTCTCACGTGCACGAAAACTTTCACTTTTTTTCGTAAAATACGGGTGACATTTCGGTTGAACGTGTTATTAACCCATTGCGTGACAAGTGATTTTGTTTTCACTGTTCAAAGATGGGCGAACTATCTGGGGTAAAGCAGTTCTATATTAAGATGTTTTGTGTCACGGAAGTTAGTGAAAACAATAATTGTTGGTTGGCAATTCTCTTATTTTAGTTGATGGCGAGGACTGTCACATGCCTTGACATGACAGAAAAAAGTGGGTGGTAGATGGACATAGTTTTCATCATAAGTGTATGCAAACCAAAGCCTAAATAACAAAATATGTTGCGCAACATTTCATACTTCTAAGACTCGTTCGTTTTTGCAACCGTTTCGAACGCGCCTGCTGTCAGACATTGAAACCGAAACTCCTTCCACCTGAAATGTGTGACAGCTAACAATGTTTTTATTTTCAATCAACACGATCGGGAAAAAAAATATCAATTTACTTGAAAATGCGGTCACCAACTTACCAATTGATTATGCAAATCCTCACCGGTGCTTATGGCCTCTTTCAGGCACCAATCCCGGCGTAACGCACAAAAAACACCTCCAAACTCCATCGAGACTCTCAACAATTCGGCTTCAGCCATTCAATTTGAAATCAAAGACTCAGAGAGACTCAAGCTCTTTGACCTTGTACGGATGATGGTGATGATGAAAATGGAAAACATATCGCAACGCCCGCAGTGACTTTCCTAAACCATAGATTGTCAAAACATGGTCCACAGTCCACATGGTCCACAGTGGATTTCGAGATTTGAGAGAAATTAAACAAACAAACGTTTGTATGGAGGTGTTCGATTTTGTTACAGGGAACCGGGTCATTTGTCAATCTTTGGCCGGTGTTGTGTGTTGACAGTAATTCGGTGGGAGTGCGCGATATGATGGATGGTAATGAGTATCCATATTGTGTGTCAAAGTGACAGTAGATGCAAGTGTGATTTGCGACCGCTCCACACGGGAAGATTTAAAGGTACAGTGGGTGCATTTTTGAATTACATAATTCTGGTAATTTTTTCTACTAACGTTGCCATATGTGCGTGTGTGTAATATTTAAATTAATTTCAAGCTATTCCGTGACTTAATGAGTGAACATATTAACAATTCACTTGGTTTTGTCTTGAATGCATTTTTTTTCTTCTTCTTGCCGGAGCCAACGAATTGCGTGTGTTAAGTGAGGTACTTTACCAAGTGTTTTACCACAACAGATGTTGCGACAGGTGATGCTGAGTTGACTGAAAAAAAATATTACTCCATGTTGTGTGCTGAGAAAATACTTTGATTCGAAAATGTGTCTCCAGATCATGTTTATCAATTTTGGACACTTGTGGATCAATTTATTTTTCCCACACCTTATACTGAGTTTCTTTCAACTTTTTCTGCTGTGAAGGCCACTGCGTACCCATTGGGGGTAAGGTACGAGTAAGTGGAATGATTTCAAAAAATCTCTTGAATATGGGTGACTGACACCCAAAAATCGAAAGACGTCACAAAATGAGTCAGTAAAAAATTAAGTAGAACCTGACTGTCTGATGGTATTTCCGCTAGACACTCGTAACGTAGTCAAGTGGCGATTTACATATGCGTGACAAGAATGTGACGAAACATTATTGAGGTGTGGATTGAAGGAATTCATGCAACAAAATGAAGTGACGAACAAATATTTGACGGTGTGTATGTATTGAGTGCTTGAGGACAGAATTCGAAGAATAGATGTCAGGTTCCACTGCAATAAGCAGTCATGGCATGATAATTCAGAGAAAAATGCTGGTTCCTTCCTAAGCCATTTTATTCACTTCAAAGACTATTACTACAAGCAGTGCTTTATCTGCTCCACCATCGACCAAATATTCACACTGCGGCAGATCTTGGAGAAATCTCAGGAACTTCTAATCGATACTCACCACATTTTCATCGATTTTCAGACAGCGTTTGACAGCGTCTGGTTTTGGCATCCCTGTCAAACTCGTCCGTTTATGCAGGATTACGATGGAGAATGCACGGTGCTCAAGACCTCACCAAGACCTCTGATGTCAAAATACGATTAAGACAAGGCGACGTCCTGTCATGCGACTTCTTCAACATGTTTCTTGAAAGAGCTGACGGTTTCAAGGAACTAAAGGCAATAATCTCCGAAAGCTCAGTATCAAAATATCCGACCATTCCATTTCCAAATACCATCGAAGAGCTTAGCCCACATTGAAAGAGTGGAACCAATCTATCCATCACTTTGGTGAAAGTAAGATTGTCAAAGCATTTGACAGAGTTTGTCATGAAGCTCTTTTGTCGAAAATGCGTGCATATAGCATCGATGTATCTCTTCTTCAATAGATTAGAAACTACCTTTCGAATCTTTCAATTCAAGTTGTTTTGGGTGGTTTCAAGTCTGCAATTCACCATATAAATTCTGGTGTTGTCCAAGGCTCTGTTTTGTCTCCGACTATCTTTCTCATTTTTATAAATGATCTCTTGTCTGCAACTTCTAGTCCAATCCATTGCTTTGCTGATGAAGGTATCCTCAGCTTCTCATATTCGTTCCCTAACTCACGTCCTTCCCCTTCGGACGTAGAAGAGGAACGGCAACGTATGTATGTTAAACTCATTAAATTCCGACCTTGACAGCATAATAAAATGGGGTTCAACCAATAGATTGGAATTTAATGCGTCCAAAACTCACTGCTGTCTTCTGTCACCCTAACCTCCAACCATTGTCCATGAATGGTACCTTCATCGCCGAAACCGAAAGAATTTCCATTCTCGATATGTGTGTCCGTGAGAACCTTCGTTGGAACGACCACATATTCGCGATCGCCAAAAATACTGCAAAATGTCTAGGTTTCCTTAAACGGTGCAAAAAATATTATACCCCTTCTGATCTGGCTTCTATTTATAAGGCGTTCATTCGTCCAAACCTGGAGTATATCGCTCATATCTGGTCTGGTGCACCCAAAACCGTCTTGCACATTCTGGATAGAATCCAAAATCGCGCGTTGAAACTTACTGGTGACAGGGACATTGCGACGTCAATAGACTCGCTTGAAAATCGACGAAATGTATCCTGTCTCTCACTATTTTATCGTTTTATCCACAAACAGTCCTCTATTCTTCACTCCGCAATTCGCGTCACGCTTCGAATGCTCATCAGTTTACCCTTAAGCTTACCTTTCGACGTACAGTCAAATATAGAGATTCTTTCATAAGCCGTACATCACGTACTCATCGCTACAACCCGTAAGCATTTAAGACCAACTTGCATCGGTATATCCTTCGTCTCACCTCTAATTTCCTCAATGTCCGTGCTCTCGTTTCAGGGTAGTCATAATCCCTTTAGTGAGTGCTTATTATAAAAAAAATTGAAAGAGTACGTCTTTCATGACTGCAGTACTTGCGGGGTGATATCCAAAGCACATTTTAGTTTTGCAGGAATGACAACTGCCGCGATTCACGCGTTTATGGATGTCTTTGTATTTGTTGTATGGGCGTCGTTTGGGCTCCTTGGAAAGTGACAAAAAAAAATCAATGTTGTCTTTGATTCAAATTTCTGTTCATATATAAATGTTGCCTCCCATAGTCCTCATCATACCACCGAGTCATATGTGGTGGTGACAAAAAATCAAACGTCATTCCGGATATGACGAGACTAGACCCTGATTTCCAATCTATTTTTGACAGTTGCGCGCTGTTCCTGAAAGGAAACAAATAAACATCGTTCGATTGACTTCATTACACCTAAGTTTACTTGGTATTCTTTGCTGTCTTCAAAATTATAAATGAGACAATTTTTTCAGCTCTGATTAGTATTCAAGGTACGTAGAGGTATCGTCTGCACGATAGACGTCATTGAACGGCTTTCCATAATCCCAATATGAAAGGTGTCCACTTTCTTTTAACATTTAAGCTGGAAAAGCCAAAAGATGTTTCATGAGAATGAAGGTTAAGCTTAGATGACTTTGAAAATACACTCAAAACACCTTTTATAGACGATGGACGTCATGCTGAGACTGCGTTCCCTATTCGATTAGACGTATTAAACTATTACTGATGAAAGCAATATATTGTTGTAAACTATTGTAGTCAATGAAAAAAATTCAAAAATGATTAGCCATGGTATTGCCGTCTACCAGGTTGACGACTGAATTGATTAATGGTGAAAGCAATATCTACATACATATTCGTAGGTATATTACTAAAGGTTGTCCAAATGATTCCACGTTGATGCAGAACAGTCTTAGCTAGTGATTCTTTGGTCCATCGATCCAATACAGATATTCTTTCAGCTGCCTTCGTAGAATTCGATGTCATGGTGTAGGTTCTGGCTAACCCTGTTAAGAAACGAAGCTGTGAACTATGTACTATATATGCGGATTTCGACAATGCCTGCTTGAGCGGTTGTTCAACAACAAGCTCAAGAACTCTGTTTGAAAATAGCTAGCAAGACAGTCCGGTTTGGCGAAGGCCTGGCTTCTTACAAACATTCTTGTTGTTCGATTGACATTTTTCACTAAATAGAAACGGCCTACGATTTATTGCAGATTTTGAACATCAAATTAAAAAGCTTCTTCAACACAAATTATATTCTCGGAGTTTGTCATTCCCCGATGAGTATCGGTGCCGCGAAAAGTGTTTGGTGGGGCTCAAACCTTGACAAATCGCACAGCAGTTCAACAAACTACCTACTAAGCTACAGCGACCGACTTAACTTGTTTTGGTTTCAGACAGTCAGAGGTTATTTTCGACAGCATCACTGCTTGCTTCAGCCCCCACTTTTCGATGCCACTCTTTTGCACATGAAAACTGCATTGTAGGTTTTCTGAATTCTTTTCTTTGCACCTACGTTCCAATTCAATTTTCTATCAAGATATTTACTATAATCCGACAAGTATAGTTCCAACTGGCTAAGCTTGTGGAAGCTTGTCGAAGTTAAATGGAGGTGTCTCGTATTCATTGGTGAAGGGAGCTTACTTCATAGCAGAGATAAACTGTCCCCGAGAAGTTTTTCTGGGGACTGATATTTTCTTGGCCTTTTACGGCAAAATTGATGGCTGTACTCTACTCTCTAAGATACAAGAGCAAACTTTAAACTAAGCCATGGCTTAATCTTTTCCATTATATCGTGTTGAGGGATTTCTATTGATGTGTCCTAAACAGAATAATACTGTTTCAGATGTGAGTATCAACGATGGGTGTAAGGTCTTTTGTCGGATAACTTAAAGTCTATTTTGGCTGCGTTATCCCAAATCCTGAAACTGTTTTGGAAAAAAAAATAAATAAATAGCTAGCGCGACAGCTCGGGATGAGCCAAGGCCAGCTTCTCGCAACCATTCATGTTGTGCGTGTTACATTTTGCGCACGAATGGAAGGGACCTACAATTTATTGCCGACTCCGAACGGCGAATTGAGAAGCTCTTTCATGATTATGCTCCCGGAGGCTTTTCATTCCCCGGCGAGAGGTGGCGCCGCGAAAAATGTTCGGTGGATATGGCTAGGGCTTGCATCTACCCCGCTTGGTTAGCAGTTCAACGCACTAACCACTGAACCACGGCGACCACTACTATTCTGGAATTTTAGGAGTATTCCAATTCTTTCACAGAATGGCTGGATTGTGAAATTTTAATTTGAGATATACATGTCTCACAACTTTTGTCTCGGCAAGAAATGGATCGGCGGTAGTAGGGATTGTGTTTAAATCCAATGCAATTTGAAATGTTATAGGCTTGCTTCCTCTTTCTCATCTAAAACCAAATGGTAACCCCTCACACACTTAATTGAGACTTGAAATTATTTCAGCTTGCCTCCAGGCTCTTTGGAAATCGTCTCCTCTACTTGCGGTTGGCTTAGCGTGTGTTCAGTCTTTCTCTGTGTTCCACTGCACATGAAATGGCGTAAACCAGCATGCAATGGTGTCCGCAATAGTGTAACCAAAGTCTCACATGCTCTCAGATACTTCTGTGGTGTCAACACGGATTTATCTTGAGGAGATACAGTCTCTTTAGAAAAATACTAAAGGTCTCACTTACCACGGTCTTACAATCTGCAAATAGTAATCCCACCCTCGCCGTGATTAATAATCCCCTCGAGCGACTCCTCAAGAGTTTAGAAACTCTTATCGCTAATTGTGTACAAAAATATTGTTCCTACAAAGGTCACTCTGGTGAAGGCCTTCTATGAACACCTGTGAACTTTTTATTTGCAAGTCTTCATCTTCTAAAGCCAAACCGCAGAAATCAAGCAAACGCACAGCTAATCCAGCCTGTGGTCTTGTGAAACCGCGGTGGGCTACTGTCTTTACACGAAAAGCCTTTTTGCATACCTCAACGATCAAAGTGGGTCTAACAAACTGACACTTGACACCGCTGCAGCATGCTCGATCATCTGCATCTGTGCCAGGAGAAATAGGCACAACCAAATGTCAACGGCATTAATTAAGAAATTTAATATCTTCAGCAGGTGGCACACAGACTCTTTACCTCAAGGCCATCACGTGATTTTCTCCAACTGTATTCTGAATTTAAGTCAATGACGCCCGCGTCATTCAAAGCGCACCGGAGAAATGATCGTGACTGGTCTACTGCACGTCAGACCAGATCGGTAAAGGTATATATTAAGATTGATCTGGATGGCCCGTGGCTTGCTCTGATAGGCGGCAAAATGTATCCAAGCTATTTGAATGGTTTCACAATGGCCGAGTGCGGTTTGGTGATTGGTGAATGACCTTTTGGTAATGGAATCGTCTGGGTAGCCAGATGGTTGGAAACCCAATTAATTGTGTATCGGAACGTGTTGTGCGACTCGCGGTGGATTGAATTTGAAGGCAACGCAGTCTTTGTGGGCTGAATGTTTACCATAAATTGTTGTCGTTGCGAAAGTGTCCAATTAGGCGTGTGTATCTGATGATCAATGTCAACTTTTTTATTGGAAAATATTTCAACGTGTGTTTTATGGTTGAAGACATTGTCAGGTGGATTGGGTCGTGCTTGTCCGTAGTAGATTTTGTATCGAATTGAAAAACTTGAAATTTTTCTTCGAATTTGCATACACACACAAAAAGTGACTCGCTACTGAGTTGTGATCAAAATGGTAATCTGTGGGCGACGAGACTTGTTATACAATGGAGATGAATTGGTACTTCCTTATTCCCGTGTTAGATAATCGTACTTCCAAAGAGGAGCTCTAGTTCAAAGTGAAACAAAAACGTCAGAGAAAGCGGTTAATTGATATTTCGTGTTCGAATTTTTCAAGAAAAATTATATATGTAGGCATTGGAGGTAAAAGACGTTGACTTTCTAAAGTGTAGAGCGACTAGCTAATTATTTTTATGTGCGATCATAAAATGTCAATAAAGGCAGCAAAACCTTTGAAGGTTGACTAAATATTTGCTCCACCATTTCGCGTAAAATCCGCAGTGTAAGTCCAATGACGATGTGAAACTGGTAATCTTTGCGGCGTATTATCAAAACTGGAAATGTAGGCCTGTACTTCCAATTTTTGGGATATACTCGTACGTACATACATATGTGTATGAAATAGAGATGACGTTTAAGTAGCCCTTGAATTTCGTGCGTTGGAGTTTGATTTGTTTGTTTGTTTTTAGTTAACTCAGACACTTCTGTTTGGATTTTCGTCAAAGATTTCTTCTCTTTCTGTGAAACAAGTGTTGCGCATTTTGTTTCATTACGAGCTGCATAGTACAGACAGGTCTAAATCCATTAAAAAGCGAAAAGTTCTTAATCATTAATTTAAATTCTGCAACTAGAAGAACGTTGTTAAGTTAATTGATTCGCTGGATTGCCAAGAGTCCTAGTATCCGATAGATACCAAGATGGAATCATGAGGTTATCATTAGCAGTCTTAAACTGCGCAGAAAATCCTTATTTTAAAGGTGGCGCTACAGTCCGGAGTGAACCTGAGTCTCAAACTATAAGCGGCTCCAGCCAGCTCGATTTTTAGCTGGCTGCTAGCACTTTCCCTTCCACTTGCTTGAGCCACCTGAGTCGCGATTTTCTTCTACTGCACCGTCTCTCGACCCTCACACTTTTGGCTAATCCGATGTCGTTGTACAGACCGTTTTTGTATCTTCTCCTCCATTCACCGTCTATGCAGACGGATTCGAAAATCACCTGAAGACCATCTAATCACCAGCCAAAAGCAACCTCAACCGCTTTTGACAGAATCCATGCCCCTACGCCGTAGAATAGGACTGGGACGATTAAGGTCTTATAAAGGGTCACTTTAATCCTTCGAGAGAGGGCTTTGCTACTCAATTGCCTTCTCAGCCCAAAGAAGCAGCGATTGGCAAGAGTTACTCTTCGTTTAATCTCAGCGCTGGTGTCGTTGTCTGAATTAATAGCGGAGCCTAGGTTGACAAAGTCCTTGACTACTTCAAAGTTATATCTGTCGACAGTGACGTTCTGCCCGAGAGGTTTGTGTTGAGTGTCCTTTCTTGTTGACAGCATATACTTGGCCAATCTCACAATACTCGCGAACTCGCCAGTGACATCACGCCGATTCTTCCCTTGGCGTATGTGGACTTTATGAAAGATTGTAGCTTTGGTGTCAGCACGTGAGTTTTGCATAACTATTTCAAAAACATCGAATGACGCCTCGTCGCCTTGCCGCATTCCTTGTTTGAAATCAAAGGTCTCGGTGAAATCTCTATCGACCTTAATGAAGTAGGATGTATTCTCCATCATCATCCAGCACAAAACGACAGGGGTGCCAAAATTAGACATTGCTCTCCATAGCTCGTCTCTATAGACGCTGTCATACGCGGCCTTAAAATCGATGAAAAAGTGGTGCGTATCAATTTGAAGTTCCTGGATTCTCCTCAAGATCTGACGCAGTGTGAATATTTGGTTGATGGAGGATTTTCCTGGCCTAAAGCCACACTGATATGGACCGATCAGGTTGTTGACGAACGGCTTCACACCTCTCGAACCAACTCTTCTACCTACCTTCCCACACTTTTTGTTTTATCTCGAGATCAAAAACTCTCCCACCTTGTAGATGTCGCGATGATAGGTTACCTGAGGGTCGATCAATAAATGGTAGGATAAGATGAATTTGAACCTGAAGTTCATTCGTATTTCCAGGACCTGCTTTGGTGACACAATTTTGTAGGGATATACCTCTTCTTTATGAAGAGCTTATAGAGAATTGATTTCATCGTGTCGCGCGGCTTCTTAGAAATTTCGTTAGATTTGGTATTCGGTTTCTTCAGTTTCAAGACCTAGTCGATGTATTATGCAATTTGTTCAGCGTCATTCTCGACATGAAGCTCCCTGCTACGTGTGGCATATTTCATTTAAAGTGAAACTATTTTCAATTTGTATTGTCCACCCACAGGCGCCTGCTATAATGTGCAATCTGATGAAAAATTAACCGCAAATACATAAATATTCAAAATTTTACCTGCGCATCGATATTTTCAACTGCGTGACTTCAAAACAAGGAAGTTCTTCGAAATCATATTCAAAACTGTCAATTCTACATATTTATGTACATATATTCTAGCATCTCCAGTTTACTATACGAATCCGCGGTACAATAAGAATAAAATTCTTTAATTTTTGTTTGCCAACAAAACCACCAAAGCAGGTTCCACATTATCAGTCAACCGTTTGCATTTATGCAAACTATCTCGTAAAAAACCACAACTTGAAACGCAAATAAATGGCCGCCGTTATTGTTGACATTTTCCTTTTGTTATTGTTAAGTGAACCAAATACCAGAGAAAAATGTCAGAAAGAAACTCTTCACATTTCTCTTTTAGCGCTGACAAGCAATATCAACAACTTTTACTCGTTTAGTATTCCAACACTGGACTGGAGTTGAGTCACCTCTTGTGTAAATATTTTCGGCTCCGACAAGCTTCCGGAATTTTCGACAGTTTAACATACCTTTTGGCAATGTTGCGTGCATTGATGCAATAGTTTAGCATATAACACCTGAAGTGTACTTAGACAGACCTCCGTTTGGTCAAAGAGTCACTTGTATTTGTTTAGTAATTACCAGCAAATTTTTTTCAAGCAAAACCACTCCACAGTTGAAGTATGCAAATATAGCCGCAATCACACCTGGAAAGAAGGAAACGTCAACAATGACAGGTGGGGTTCGTTTTATGCGCAAAAATTGCGTTAAATTATCCCAAGGTCATTGAGAACTAGTTTGAAGTCATGTGCAGGAAGTTTGCCATTTTTGTGGTGACTGACACATGAAGAGGAATAAAGGACTTTTGTGAAGAGTGAATTGAAAGGTATTTCTGAGGAGCATACGTACTTGCTTTGAAGATTTCATCATCATGAAGATTTCAATGGTCATTGACATTGCCCTCTAAGCAGAGGTTAAATCGAGAAATGATTAATTAACTTGAGTAGCCGTCAGTGTTTGATTGACATTAAGTGGCGGAATGAAGGGAATGTCTGACCGATGACTGCGGAATTTTTTACCGAACTTAATTTATTCAGAAAATATATCAGAGGGTAACTCTGGTGTGATCCTCAAGATTGTCTATCAGATCAAGTGGGTAACTCGTTCAAGTTACACCATCTAAACATATCTAGAACGTATATTGTTATAAGAGTATCTTCATGCTCAACGTCACTCAATTGACAAATGCAAATGTATTTAATAGGCTGGCATAAAAAATTATAAAAACAAAACATTTACTATATTTTACTATAATTTAAGAACCAGTTCCTAGTGATGACCAAAAATTATTCAAGTGGCAAAGTGATGACCCTGTTGTGTTAGAATATAATTTGTCTAATTTTTTTGCGTTTTTGAACTGAAATAAAATATTGGCAGCTGTCAAAATCAGCTGAATTATACTATTTGTTTAGGGGTGGTCAAGGAAGTCTGTGAAGTTAAAGTGTCGGATTAATTTATTTAGAATAATAGACGGATGGAAGGAAAATCTTAAACGACACAAATCAAACGATACATGTTTAGCCCATTTGAAAAAATTTCATAAAAATATTTATACTCATCTGTTTGATATTTTTTCCCACTGAATTTGCTTAATTCTGGTTTTTCCCAAACTGACATTTAATTATTCTTTTGAAAATTCTCAAATCAGGGGCCCTTTTGCGGCCATGTCTTGTTTCTAAGTATTGGAACCAAGATTTTATCGCTTAGTGAACACGGTTTGCCTCTATTCTTATATCGCCGATAATTTCTTGACTAAAATTTATTCGACCCACGACGATGACAGCATCCTTCCACTTGCCAATTAATGCGAGCTAATTTGGTTCGTGGACGCCATGGTCGCCGTGGGTCGGTGGTCCAACGCACGTTGGATTGCTGACCGAGCGGCGTGGGTTCAAGCTCCAGCCATGCCCACTGAACATTTTTCGCGGCATCACCTCTCGTTGGGGAATGACAAGCCGCCGGGAGTAAAATATGTCATGAAAGAGCTTCTCACTTCGCCGTTCGGAGTCGGCAATAAACTGTAGGTTCCTTCCATTTGTGCGAAATATGTAACGTGCACAACATAAATGCTTGCGAGAAGCTAGGCCTTAGCTCATCCCGAGCTGTCGCGCCAGATATTTTTTCTTTTAATTCGGTTCGTGAAAATGCACCAACTCATCTGTAGAATATGGTTGGAGGAGAGCATGCCCGATGAATGGAACCTCAGACCGATGCTCAAGAAAGGTGACTCTCTAAACTGCCCCAACTACAGAGGAATCAGTCTTCTTAACATCGCTTGCAAAATCTTATCTGCCGTGGTGTGAACGCCTGAAGCCGTTCGCCATCAACCTGATCGATCCACATCAGTATGGCTTTAGGGCTGGAAAGTCCACTATCGGCCCAATATTCACACTCCGGTAGATCTTGAAGAAAGCCCAGGAACTTCAAATCGAGAGCTATGTCTTGTTTTGGCATCTCTGCCAAATTAGCTCTTTTGCGCAGGATGATGATGTTTATTGCATGCTGTCCCATTACGGTCGGTCAAGATCTCACCGAGACTTTTGACTTATTCAACATCGTTCTTGAAAGATAAGTGCAAATCTCACTCGCCGACACCAGAGGTACATCAGCATCATCATCATTTTCAATGACTCACTTATCCACTATGAGGGTCGCGGGGTTAGGGTGCTTAAGTGGACTCTCCATATCCACCGATCTTCCGCCATTGACTCTAAATCATCATGGGCTATCCCCATACGGATGGGACCGAAAATTATCCGAAGAATTTTCCTCTCGAAAAAGCTCTACGGCGCAGAGGCATGGACTCTGTCGAAAGCGGATGAGTTCGCTTCTGGCTTTTTCGAGAGGAAAATTCTTCGGGTAATTTTCGGTCCCATCTCCACAGACGGCGGAGAGGAAAAGACTTAGCGACTCAGGTGGCGCACGTAAATGGAAGGGGACCTTAACCAACTTGGCGTGCAAAACTAGAGGCAGCTGGCTAAAGATCGAGCTGGCTGGAGACGCTTGCTGGTTAAGGCCCAGGTCCACCCCGGACTGTAGCGCTACCTTAAGTAAGTTATTCGGTTCGTAAACGAAGACACTAGGGAAAAGAAAACTTTAACGCCAAGGAAACGCAGTTCATCTACGGTATGAATTGCCAAGTCAAGCAATCCATGCAGGCACCTTCTACGATTTACCAAAAGCCAGCTATTGACACATGTATTTTCCGCAGAATATGCGACATTCATGAAGTCAAACTTTCCCGAGTTCTCGGACCTAAGCTTAGTAGAATGACAATGATACGTGATAAAAATTTCATTAAAATCGATTGAGTTGTGTAGCAGACATATGAGCCATACATTCAGTTTTGTATATGTACATAGATTTTACTCATGAAAATTTGGCCTATTGCTTCTGCTGAAGGTGATTTTTTCCCAGAAGTGTTTATATCGAAACTTATTCTACGTAGAAATCATAGAGTTAATGGATTCCAAAAAAAACGAACAAATAAATGCTTCCTAATGGCTGTAAATCTCTTTTTGATTCTTCCAAGAATCAACCCACGTGTGGGGCTTTATAATTGCAGAACAATTGCTAAAGCAGATTTCAACCTCAAGACGATTATTGCCTAGCCTCGTCTAATAGATTCCCAATTTTCTTTTGTTAAGAACACAAATCGCGTTTTATAATTATGGGAAAGAAAACTTGTATTGTCTGCGAACTTCTTGATAAAATCTGCCTCGTGGAAGAGATTCATAGGGTTAAGTTCTAACGTCTAACCATACAGTATATTTTTAAGCAATGATCAAATAGTGTTTCGTTAGATGGTCACTGAATGAGTTGATCTTGTGGCATAGCGTCCAATAAGATAGGTCGTGGCTTTGATTGGAAATTTATTGTTGCATTGAAAAAGAAGCAGAACTCGTAGATGAACTACTTCCACGAAGAACATGTATGGAGAAATATTGTTTCATTTTTAACCCTCTGACCAGTAAGGCTGCCCCGAGCCAAACCACTGAACCAATCGACTAAGAGAGGTTAGGTTACGTTAGGTAGGGTGTCTAATGGTTGGCCTCATCACGTTCACTCGAAAACCTGCAGGTCTATTGTCTGTACTCTATTAATTTTGTGGGAAAGCAACCTAAACACCTATCCTATATCTAAGTGGGCCCGTGAACTGTAAGTCTGTTTACTCTGCTATGCTTGCAAAGAATCTTGATCCTAATTCGCGTAGACGTCGTTTTTGCAGGGCCGGGCAGTGGCACAGCAGATGTTGGATTGATTGTACCTCTTCCTCATCTCCGCAACACTTGCGGAGTATGACTCCGATAGTGCAGTGTCCTGTGATAACTCCAGTGAGTGCGTGGATAGAGGATCTGTCTCGTACCAGAAGGCATCTTACTCTGGCTTTATTTATTTTGGCCATAACGTCCGAGAGGTGGCGCAATGCTCTCTGGCCAACCAGGAGGAATTAGCTTATTTCTCTATTATCCCATGCCATCCATATCGGTGGCATTACAGATATGTCTGCTTTGCTAATGTTCATAGACGAATCCCAATCTTGCCAATTTATCAGCCTTTTCGTTCCCTTCTATGTCCTTATGTCCGGAAAAAGTTTGACTGTATGGTGCCTTATGGTGATCAGCTAGTCTCGACATTTCTTGACTGTCTTTGATTTGACTGTATTGGATTTTATCGATTTTAAAGCTGCTTGACTGTCAATGAAGATGGTAATATCCGATGGGTAAAGGTGACAATCTCTTATGCAGCCTGCTGTTCCTGTTTCCACTTTTAAGCCGTCGTGATTTCATGGTCTTTGTTTACATTGTTTGACTCCCAGTCTTCTCGGTTTGGGAATAGAAAAGGAAGATCAGTGTTAAATTCTTTATAGAGGGTCAGATAGTCCGATGTGGCTGTGAGGCTTTCGGAGTTATATTTTTCGCCCATTAACCTGATTACGTCCAGTACCCTCGCGTGTCCGTATGTGGTCTGCTTCCGCAGGTTGGATTCCCTCAATCTGAGTGCACCTTTCGCAGCAGCGCCTTTTATGAACAGGTCCAGGGGGTGAATAGAACGATCATATCCAAATCTGCTGGCTTATCAATCAAGGGATAAAAGATTAAATTTCGCAGACCCAAATAAATAAGGCTGAACACACAATGAACGATAAAGTGGGGCGATGCGAGAAGCGAGAAGCGTGCGCTAAAACTGTTTACGTGTGTTCTTATGTACGTACGCACTGTGAAGCGATAAGAATTCATGTGAAAAGTTTTATCGCATGCCTCTCGCTTCTCGCATCGCATCGCTTTATCGCATCACTGTGCGCGTAGCCTAAGAAACAAAAATTCAGAAAAATTTTGTTTTCATTATTTAATTTGTGGGTTAGAGGGAGCACAGAAATGCTTTTAAGGATCATACAACACGAATGTGAAACTTTCTTCTCCATCTCACTTAGTCATCACAATCCTTTACGTAGTTATAAGCCCTTGACCTACACAAAAAAAAAACCTTTCTAGGAGGGTTCATGCCCCAGCCATGTACACCGAACACTTTTCCCGGCGCCACCTCTCATCGGGGAATGACAATCCTCCAAGAGTACAATTTGTCTTGAAAATGCTTCTCAATTCACCATTCGGAATTGGAAATAAATTGTAGGTCCCTTCCATTTGTGCGACAAACGCACAACATGAATGGATGCCTTGACTCATCCCAAGCTGCCGCGCTAGCTATTTATTTAATTATCTCAAGCATTCATGAAAACCCTTCTTATGTCAATGAATAAAAGAAGAACAACTTGGGTCAGTACGGTAAAAGTTAGTATGTCAACCCAAGACAGTAAAACCTGATGTTTAAGACTCCTCTACCGGCAAATTGTGTTTTCGCATGTTAAACTATTTGCCTATCTTAACGATGCGAGGAGAATGTTAAGTTGTTAGCTTTGTTATACAAGTGATAAAACTACAGTTGAATAATCTTTTTCCACAATTCACAAGATTCTTTCATTGTAAAATCAATAAAACGATTCTGCTTCAAGGGAATCGCCAACAAGTCTATAAAATCACACTGACATCTGTCATAAAATGTGACGTTTAGCTACTGGGATCTATTTGGTTTTGTTTTTGTTACCCACTAATCTTTCAAGTTCACTAGGAGTGGCACAAAATTGGATATTTGTAAAATTTGTCACATTTTACAACTTAAGCCATAACAAGTCGTATTAAATTGTGACCACACATAATCTAAGTCAAGGGCTTGACATTAAGTACGATGTAAGAATGTGAACAAAATATTTACTTGGTCTTTTAAAAAACAAAAAGTAAATACGAAGTTCTTGGAAGTACGTATAGACCTTGAAAATCCTCAGCTTTTAGCCCTTAAATAAGAGCTGCTGTAACTAGTTGAGAAAAAAAAAACAAATTTCATGCCTATTCATTAAACACACATCTTAGGATGGAAGATCATGTTTTTTAGATAAATTTATTCATGCCAACTACATTCCAGCTCTCTGGGGAAGTACGCAGAAACATGCCAACCGGCGACAGCTTATCTAACCTGAAGCTAGAATTTCAATCAAAAACCGCCTTAATTGGAAGAAAGGGTTCATGTCACTTATACTCCTAAGAATGTATGACAAATTTCGATCGAAGATCTCCGTGACGTTTGAAGTATTTCATCGGTTACACCTTGCCCGGCACGTAAAAACTAAAAAAAAAAAATCATAATTTATCTCAACCATGACGAAACTTCTTATTAGAAACGACCTTGCTGTAGGCGTGTTATTTAATTTTCGATGAAATAAAATTCGCTTCCTCAACCAATACAAACGAACGGTTCGGGGGATTCTCCAGATTCTCTAGAATCTCTCCATAAAGAATGGAAATTAAAATCTGAATAAATCACCATCGTCTGCGGCGGAGCATAGGTATAGATTTGTATTCCGGCGTCTAAGAGACCGGTCCATAGATTTTCGTATCTCTTGTTGAATTGTATGCAAATTTTGTGTGTACACTCTTGCCAATTAGTGGTATGGATTTTGCTGTCAAACTATTGTCAACTTGTGTGAACTCTGCCCTCATTAAGGGCCGACAAGGGTGCTCTTTCTTTGTAAGCAAAAGTGGCATCACTTCTATTGTTAGGCTTCTTAGGAACCAGTTCGGAGCTCGGCAATCGATCATGATCAGTTTAGGCTTAAATTATGATGTAAAGTCATTTCAATTAGCTGCTGATTGCTTTATGATTATAATTGACAGACAAGCCATAGCTCGCATGGCTGTTTTCATGTGAATGTAACCTTTTAGCAATAAATTTATTCATCGTGAAGCAATTAGAAATGCTAAACTGTCGCTAAGACAAGTCTTCCAAACAGCAGAGTTGGAAAGACAATGAGGATCCACTAGCTTCACGCGACACTTCTTTAAAATGGCACATGTGCTTATCCCATTTTCTTTGGTTGAGTGACATTCTTAGGGCCATTATGCATGCATTTCAGAGGTCAGCCCTGATATGGTTGTTGGTGATGTCTACGTCGATGTCAAGGTGAAATTATGCTACAAACTAACCTTGTCTGCTCTAATTGGATTGGAAATGACTCGTTGGTGAGACCATGTGGTGACTGTTTTTGTGGACTTATGAAATGCATAACTGAGCATGGTGGCTTAACAATTGTTTCAGGGCTTGAGTGAGCGAAGCCCTTTCCATGATCAGGGTTAAATATTTCGTGGCCAATGATTCCGTGGCAATGACAGAAATTGTTCCGGATCTTAATTAGCCGGCATTTATTTAAACTCACACATCCGAATTATTTTTAATGAGAGGTTTAATTGATAAGTCGTAGGGTCTTTGGAAGTTTTTATTTTTAAGCGATTTATGAGTTTCGTTTGTTGTGTTTGAACAACTGAAAAGAGAATCAATCAATGCATTTATACGGTTACGCCAGTTAACTAAAGCAATGCCACGTGAGCTTTTATAGGCTGAATTGGGTTAAATAGAAGACTGATTAACGATGAGGATTGCCTTGTGGTCTTGTCGTTTTCAATAAATTTATATACAAAAGCTGTTTTTGGTGAGAGTATTCGTCCATCATAGTACGTCCATTTTGGACTTTTTCTCTAATACAGGTTGGATGCTAGCGAACCGCTGAGAAGACAGTGGGAGTCGCACAGCACCCAACGAGAGGATGGAAAGGGAATTCGAGGATCACTGGTCAAACCTCCCGACGTGCAAAGTGGCTAGATCGATCGTGGGTAAACCTAGCAACCTGCTCACCAGGAAGGCATTAAGTTCCAGCAGAGAAAAATTGAGGCTGATGGTGGGACTCATCAGAGGACACATTAACCTCAACAAACACATGCATAGAATGGGCCTCGCAGACACAAAATCATGTAGAAACTGCGGAGAAGAAGAAGAAGACCACTGCCTAGCCCTAGCGAGAATGCGACAAAAACACTGGAATTCATGCGGGTACCGAACCTGAGACATCTCAAGGACAAAGGAATCGGCGGCATCCTGGCCTTCACCAAAGAAACAGGAAGATTCGCCAGATCACACGTACACTAGTGTCAACTCCATAATTGTTTCCACCTTTGCTAGATCCCTCCCAACATACGTCCCAAGCCAAACCTATCCCCGTAGTTTCGAAGATTAAAGGAGGGGAACACAACGGGCCCGACAGAGGCATAAGTGAAGAGCCTTTCACTCACCCTCATAAACCATATCATACCCAGCCCGTAGACTATGATGACGTATGATGATCTATACGATCTACCCAAACTCGACCTCCGAAAGATATGGAACTTTGTGTCCGGGTCCAAGTGGATCAGTACATACAGTTACTACCGATACGGCCACTCATCTCAGTGCACTCGACGTTATATTCTTGGTCTATGGTGCTGGTAACCCGGTATCTACCGTGGTATCAAAATGGCCTAATCTGGTCTAAGTGTGTCTCTGCTTGAACGGGGGCACCCGTCTGACTTAATCTAACCTAAGCCCGAAGACTCTTGCTTCGATTTGTGCTTCTTTAAGAAGCTTGTGGTTCTAGTGCTATATACCTACATATGTGTGTCACATAAACAAGACCAACAATGTAGTTGAAGAAGTTCTCATCGTTTGATTTTGTTGTTTTTTTTTCGGGTTTGGAAAGCCCTGACTGAGGATATGGGAAGCCCCAACATGGGTTCAGGTCCTGAGAAAACATCCTCTGAGCCTTGTCTAGCGAATTCCAGAGATCCCAGTCTGACCTGGGACAAGAGTCTAGAAGTTCAGCCTTGCGACCAAATTCAGGGAGTTCTTGCATTTTCTTGCTATTCTGGAACTAGTTAAAGGGTTGAACAAGGCCTTAAGCGCAGCCTCGCTATTTAGTAATAGCAGTGCAAGGGTAAAGCAAGTTGATTGTAGTTTTTCTTCTTCTTCAGTGACTTGGCTGCATCAGAGGAAGGTTTGCTTACTTTTGTACCTAGAATATAGCTTTCAGTTATATCTCGTGTGATCTAAGAAATCATATCTGTCCTCTGAAGCAACGACTGATTAGATTTCTCCTGATCCACTTCTTGTAATAGTCCCAATTTTGCCATTTGTTAAGGTCGTCATAGCGGATGAGTTCTTACGCGAGCGATGGATATAGAAGGAACATTCTACATTTTGTAAATCCACCAACCAGGTTCCACCAACCAGGTTCTTTGCTATTAATTAAAGTTTGAGACTAAATCGAACCCCCAATACCTCGGAAGAAAACTATATTCATCTTGTCAGACAGTCAAGCCAATTTAAAACCGCTTGACTCTATTGTTTTAAACCCAAGTTAATTCTCGAATCAGCACTTAGTAAACTGCCAATGAACACAGTGGATACACTGAGCTGACCCACTAGCACACTCCGCACTCACAAGGTGATCTAACACCCGTCATTGGCCCTGAAATCGTCTATGGGGTCAGAAAAACCAGCTTAAACTACCAAATGAGAGGCCGGTGCTTATTTTAGTTGAATGAAGCTGCTGTTCCTAGGAAGCAAAATTTTTTTGTTGAGAACATTTGAAGAATCCTAAATGGTACTCATTAAATTCACTCTGTATACTGTGCATCACAAGTGAAGATAGGTCTAAATTGTCCAATCTTCTTTCACCAAATTGCCAAAAGAGTCTGAAAATCGCAGTGTAATAATTTTCAGACAGATGGGCCAACAAAATCTAAAAGGAACCGTAGGGCAGGGTTAAAAAAGGTCTTCCACATCCAATAATTGCTAAGGTTAGGTTAGCGGCTCGATGAAGACGGTGGAACCCGCTGTATTTTAAAAGCTACTTCCTACTGCGTGGTTTTATCAACTTGATGACAGCCACCCGCCTGTCCTTCCAAACTTGGGTAGATGCGACTGTGAACCATAGGAAAGCCCCTCGATGTTATCGAAAAGGTGTCTGTTCAGTGTTCTTTTTCTTGGCTTATGGTGCTGAATATCCCTGAATGTAATTTTACCATTGCACTATCCAAGCCGAAGATAGAAAAAATATTTTTTGGGTATAGCTGTAAAAAACTGCCATTAGTGGAACATTGATTGGCTGGGGAGTGAACCTACATACACACGGCATGGCAGTAACAACTATGGCACTTGTTGGCACCAGAAAAGCATGGTGTATTTGTACCAAAGTGAGGTAAAGATTACATTGTTCAGTGATCACGTGAGATTCAAAAGTAAACAGAAGCTTTGCCTTTCCATTGCGAAGGCAAAGAATCGTCAAACTAAATTGGTAGCTGGCTGTTTTGCAGTGATATGACTAAAGTATCTATTTGATGAAGGTGTTTAGGAAGTTGTTAGGTGTTTCATTCCCTATTTCTTTCCAAAAAGAGATTGCATGGGAATGCCCCAAACATTTTTGACCTTTAGTTTCACTGATTTATTTCGGCCAAAACTCAAGGGTCACTATTTTTACATTTACTAGGGCCTACAACGACGAAAAATATAAATTAACTTTTCTGCATATTTCCAATGCATTATGTAAATCTCTTTTAATTTCAGAGAATTGGTTTTTTCATACGCATTTTACTTTGTTTTTTACGATAATCCACTACCAGTTGTGTTGGGAGTAAAACTTTATAGTAAACCTGTATAAACATAAAGTGTATAAACTGACCATCACCCATTTTTATAATCAAAAATGTAAAATAAAAGCAATAAACGTTTCTGTGTTTTTTTTTTCTTCGTTATCACTTAATATGCATGTAATTAGTATATTTTTTAAAACAAGCTTTAGTTGTTAGTTAGTATTACCCGTTCTTTTAACTAAGTCAGTGCCACTTGGTTGGAATGAAGAAGTTCACAATGAGCCGGTGGTGGTTTAGTTTGTTTCATTTCTAGAACCTTGATTTGTTTCGCATGGTTTTTGATTTGCTTTCATAAATATTTTAATGAAACTTCATTTTAAAAATGATGTATGCAATGCTTTTGGTTTAATAAAACAGGAATGACTTTAATTAGCAGTCTTTCATTTGCTTATATGGAGGATACGTTTGAGTTGTATGACGTTGTGTTTTCTTTTTTATAACATAAGCAAATTACTATGGTTTTTTTGTTTTCAAAAATACTTCCTACTCAAGCTAATCACTGATATTTCAAATATTAATTTTAATCAAAACGTGCATCATGGACATGAATATTTTATTCGGGGAAGAAATTTTGCATACTCTGTACTACGTAGCTATCGAATGTGAAAAGATTAAGCTAATTAATATTATGTAATTTTGGAGTTTTCTAAAAATCTAAAACATGATCTACACCTCTGATAGTGGTAGGTAGAGGTTTCTACTATAAAAATCTTTCTCTTAAAACCTTTGAACAAATCCAACGAATAACCACCCATTTAGGGAAACCCTTTGGCAGTTATTTTGTGGCTTATAATCTCTGGTAGTCACAGAAGTGTAAGGAACATTTTTCTATATGAATTATGAATCACAGAAAACATCTTAGTAGTTTCTGACATCTTGATCATGTTTCATCGTAATGTAAGAAAGCTTTACAACGCTGCTAAGAGGACAAAAAAAAAAGACAAACAAAAGAAAAGCAAAGACATCACATTGCCCTAACCGCTTAGTTTTTCCTGTGTTGTCTCTCAAAAAACCTCCTCCGCTGCCAAGCAGCCAACTTAGTTTCCGAGGCACAGAAAATTGGTTGATGTGTTTTAGCAATTCTTCTGAATGGCCGCCAACTCTGATAGCTTCCCAGGGGAGCCTTAAATATGGCGGTGATTTTGTCAGTACCTTGCATGGACCAAATCTGCCTTCCAAACTCTACAGGTTGGATTTAGGCACTCCTAGCACTCTTACATATCATCAACCAGCTCACGTGAGTCGTGGTAACAAAAAGGCACATCTTAGTGCTAATTGGGTTCTGTTGAATTGCCCCTTTTACCTACCTGTATGCATCAAACCATCGGTTAATCGACGGATGACTGAGACATTAGCTCCATATGCTCTATCGACAAGAAAGGCGATCCCATGTCTTCCATTAACTTTCGAGGTGTCTTTCTGCTGAATGTCACATATACGATCCAA
Organism: Matsumyia berberina; assembly: GCA_917880715.2. NCBI lineage: Eukaryota > Metazoa > Arthropoda > Insecta > Diptera > Syrphidae > Matsumyia > Matsumyia berberina. The sequence continues at coordinate 124,744,679 of OU862870.1, forward strand.
CCAACGAATTGGGTGAAAGCCTGAAGCTGTTCTGCGTGTGATTTCCATTCCAGCAGATCGCCAATAGACCAAATTGTCAAACTAAAGTAAATCGTGGAAAAGAACAAAAATGCCAAGTCGAGACTCATCACCTTTTCATTGACTTCAAAGTCGCATTCGTTATCTTAAGCTATACATGGCGATGGCCCGATTCACAATCCTGAGGAAACTGGTCCAATGCAGTCTTTCAATACACGAAAATATGCCGTGCAATGAGCTCTTCTCAATTTTTTCAAACATGTTATGGTTTTCGGTAAGGAGATGCGGAATCATGTCCATACGCACTTTCTGTTAATTTGGAACGTAGGATCTCCATCATTCCATCGTCGGCTGCTCCCAGGGTGGTGTCATAAGGGCTTCTGCTGTAGTTAAAAAATAGGGGAAACAAATTGCCCTTAAAGTAAATAAGGAAAAACTTAAGTATGTACACGTCGTCAACGGAAACTTCAAGTAGTTAAGAAGTTTCTCTACCTCAGAGTCAACATCAACTTTGTATAACTCCTTAGTGTAGATGCGACGATGTCTTATCTTGGGTTTAAAACTTTCATAGAAATGCATGCTTTGCAAAACAGTGATCCTGCGAGTTCTGTTGTATAGTGCAAAGTGCTGGACGATAAGCAGGAAAGCAGAGCTGGTATAAAGCACTTTAGAGAGAAAAATCTTTCGTTGAATATTTGGTCCCGTATGCGAGGAGTTTTGGGCGCCGTGGTTCAGTGATTAGTGCGTTGGACTGCTGACCGAGAGGCGTGGGTTCAAGCCCCAGCCAGGAAAACACCAAACATTTTTCGCGGAACCACCTCTCGTCGGGAGTATAATTTGTCATGAAAGAGCTTCTCACCTCGCCGTTCGGAGTCGGCAATAAATTGTAGGTCCCTTCCATTCATGCGAAAAATGTAACACGCACAGCATGAATGGTTGCCTTGGTTCATCCCGAGCTGTCGCGCCAGCTATTTATTTTTATTTATTTTTTTTGTATGCGAGCAGTGCTGATGAAGGAGAATATGCCACCGCGGTCGCTATGAATAGTATCAAGGCATGAATGTAGGTCATATCGTCGGAACACGTTGAATGGCTCGGGAAACTTAAGGATGAATGTAGGTCGTAACATTAGGACATGTCGAATGACTCAGCCACCTCGAGCAAATGGACAATAACCCTCCAACCAGAGGAACTTCCAATCACAGGTTTGAGACGACAAGGTAAACCGAACCTCCGTGTTAAGGACCAAGCTATCATGGATGCCACAGCGCTGGTTCTGGAAAACTGAGCAGCAGCATGTTTGTCATCGAAAAGGATTTGGACGTGTGTTGTTCTAATTAAAGTTCCGTACCAGTGCTTATGCTTATATTTTCTGGACCTGTCTGTATAAATTGTCTGCAAAAATTCACATTTAATAGTTTAAGTTCGGTTTGTTAGTAACAAATTGGTTGCCCTTAACTATTTCAATTAACAAGTTGTCACATCAGTGTTCCCATCTATAACCACAATCAAAAGAAATTTTGTTTTTTTTGTTTACCAATCGACACCGAATTGTCACAAGCGTCAGCTACCATATTAGACGCCTTCTTAATCGGATAATCCGCTTAAAGTTCAAGGAATTATGAAATCAACATACAAACGTCAAAAATACGAGTTTGAATAATTTATGTCCGGCCATTAATATTTTATTATCAATTTTTGACGAAAAAAAAATAAAAGATGCGTCATAAAAAAAAAGAAGAATACCTTCACCATCTGCAGGTCTTAAGCTGCATCCACACATTGTTGTAACACTGATTTTTTAATAAGAAATCTTTATACGTTTTGTCCCATTAATCTCTGAAAACTATGTTAAGTGTAAAAGAAAAAAAAATGATTTAATCATCTTAATGATTTGTTATAGGGACAGTGTGTCACAATGTTGGACAGGAAATTGCATCGGCTTTTGTGAGTTAATGAAAATTCAAGTGACATGTTCTTGACCATACGCGTTTTCTTCTTCCCTGGAACCAACGATTATTTACACTCTCCTGCGAAGGCGAGACGAATCCAGTGCTCTGTCGTGGCCTCATGAACTCCAAATTGTCATCAGTTGGACGAGCCCAGATTGAGGGACCTTCAACAGGGATTTTTCCTTTGTGTCGACAAATATTTTCCACAATTTATGTACTTTGTGTCGCCTAAATTAAAACAAACAATCGGGGCACGTCGTCATGCTGTCGAAAGCGATTAATCGCGGTAATCTCTGATTGATGGTGTTAATTTGGTTGGCAATCATTTATTTTTTTCCAAAATGAAAATACAAAATGCTCGCCCTCGAAGGCTGGGGATTGCAATATTTACGCGCGAACAATTGTTTACGCCGGCTATTTGCAGAAACCAAAAATGTAAAGTGATTTATTTTTTTCGTCCGAGTTTTCATTTATTATTTATTTTCTTCGTCAAAAATTGTTTGATAAGTTTTATTTTTTTTTTTACTTTGCGGGACAGACAAGGTTGTCGGTGCTGCACAAATAGATTTTGTGCAATGGCGTAATTTGTTTCTTAATATTTCTTTCGGGTTTTGGTTTCGGTTTCGGTTTTGGTTTTTGGTTTGCTGCACGAGGTCAAAACCCTTTTGTTTTGTTTTTTGTCAAAAGAAATCGGTTGGTCTTTGGGTGGCTTTGAAATAGAAATAGATCGTAGGTTGATAAAATCAACAAATGCAATGTTGTTGGCCTATATGCGTACGTATGAGAGCAGATCAAGTGGGGGCCCTTTCGTCACGAGCAGGGACTTGAAGTCTAAAGAGAAGCCCTTGACTTTGCAGACAGAAATGAATCAGTGTGTTATGTAAAGATGACAATAGACTGTTTTGACCTGAGTTTTGAGTCAAAGGTGCTAAATGGTTGTATAGTCAGCAAGGCAATGAAGGGTGTCTACCTCTAGAGAAAGAAGTAATATTGGTACGTTAAGTGGAAATATGTTTGACATACTGCACTGACTACTCTGAAGTAGTTCTTTTCAAATATTGTAAAGACTTATCGTCAAACTGAGGAAAACTACAGACCAGAGTGCAGTGCTTGTGTATATACAATGAGCCTCTTGTAACTGTGATGCCAGAGAAAATTGAGCACAAGCCTCGGATTCATAGACGCGTTTGTCTCACGGGTACCAGATGCCAAATATTTATACCCACATTGTTGGCAGCTCTTTTTACGTTTGAAGTCATTAAGGCAAGTAAGCAGGCCTGGTCAAAAATTCCTCTACTTGTTTTCAAAAATGCGGTGGAAAATGGTGCCGTCTTGTCGAACCCCATTTAAGGCCTCAAGTTCAAATAAACTTCATGTTGCCACTGCAAACAGTTTTTGCAAATTTGATGAGGTAAAAGGATCCTTTCGACTTACAAGCCAAGGCCTAGCTTCTCGCAACCATTCATGTTGTGCGTATTACATTTTTTGTACGAATGGAAGGGACCTATAATTTATTGCCTACTCCGAACGGCGAATTGAGAAGCTTTTTCATGACAGATTATGCTTCCCGATGCTTGTCATTCCCCGAGTAGGGAGGATTTCCAATCCGCCCGTTTGCTCAGCGGGCAAATGTCAAACGCTCATTCCATAGCTATCTACACCGATGGATCCAAAATGGACACTGGTGTGGGGGCAGGTATCTTTTTCAAAACTCTGAGCATCTCCAAGTCCACCCGCCTTCCGCACCACAGCAGTGTTTTCCAAGCGGAAGTCCTAGCAGTGACTCTACCCGCCCGTGAGACTGCAATGTGGGCAATCCCACAAGATGCTCGATCGTTCTGCTAACGAAATAAAATCGAAGCTTGTGAGATGCTGTCGAGAAGAGCTCAAAGTTCTTGGAACACAGCACAAGGTGACACTCTGTTTGGACATGAGGGAATACCAGGAAACAAGAATGCTGACGAAGTGGTGAGAAATGGCTCGGTAACAAGCCCGGAACAAGCCAAGACTTCGGTGAACATTCCGCCTTGCATACTTAAGCTCGAAGCAGGGAATAGAGCCTTAATGGAGGCTTACAACAGATTGACCTCTCTAAACACCTTTGCAACCATAAGGTAGATATGGCCAAAATTCTTTAAGGTTAGGACCGACAGACCTCTGCAGATCGACAAAAGATCCCTATGTACCCTTATAGGAGTGATCCCAGCGCATAATATTGCATACTACTTCCTTTCGCCTGCCCACTAACCCAACCTAACCTACGCGGCATTTACGTCTCTTTGGTTAAAATATAGAGATTGGTTAAAAGCCCTGAAGGACGAATTAAGGTCGCTTCACTCGGCTTTCTCTTACTGCACCCATTGTTCTTCTAGGGTGCTTCTGTCTAACTGAATGATTGTGGGAAAACGACAATTTGACACCGGACAAGGTCGCCTTTGTTCTGTAGTGGCTTTGTTAGTTTCTGAAAGTGATTGCTCAGCAAACGTATGCGTCAGGACTGATTTATGACTTTGACGCTTAATTTTTTTTTTTTAAATTTAAATAACATAGTAATTCACAGTTAATGCCATTACTCCCTCGACACACCTCTCAAGGAAGGATAATTACCTCAAACTATGTGTTGGATAAAAACATTCATTACTCCCTAGCTCGTGCCTGTCTAATTTTTATAGCTTAACTTTAAAAATAACATTACAATGACAACTTATTTCTATATGGCTTCAATCCATCAGCATGCATTTAACGTTCATAATCAGCCTCAGCCGGCACTAAAAAAAAAAGATAATCACAAGGCTGTTGCGGTGAATACCACTTCAATGCCCCACGCCATGGCTCACCATTTACAATTAATCACCCTCATCAATATGCAAGATGCAACCGATACTTTTCTAGTCTCTTAATTGCATCTGATGCTAGGATTTCCCCAACCTTGCTGTTCGTCTTTTGCTAATTCAAATGCAATTTACGCATTCGAAGTCTACAGATCCCCTGAACTGCATTTCCGTGAAATGAAGTGATGCCTGGCCAAACAAAGAAACCGTGTCAAGTTTTACTTTTGAATTCACGTCACGGTACAGTTTTGCTCGAGTCGTTTTGGCCGATTATCCTCGCTAGATGGATAATTATCCTCTGACAGGCCTCAAAGTCGCTGCGCGTGACTTCATCTCATTTTATTTGCTTACAGTGCGAAAAATAGTAAAACTTGTAGATTAACCTAAAGTCGTCGTTGTGTATACCTTGAACTTGACAGAGTTTTTTTTTGCTTTTTTCCAACCACTTATTGAGTCATGTTGCAGCAACATTTTGGCATTGACATTGAAACAATTAAAATGTTACGTATACGCACGAGTGTTTTAAAAATTTAATTTTTTGTTTTTCAGGTTAAATGCTGTTTAACAAATGAGCCGGACAACATACAGGATCAGCGATTAATTTTTTTTATGCGAAAAACATCCTTCTTCAGTTGACACGGTTGACACAATGCAGGCGATAACATTTGCGTGTAGCATACTATTTGTGATATTGGACTTTGCCCACGGACAGAATCAAGACGACAATGGTAGCAGTTTGTACACAAGAAGGTAAGCAAAAAACCTACCATTTGCCTATACGATTTAATTGATTTTAATTGGTGATATCTCGATGGAGTATCTAGTTCAAGAGCTTGTTGTCAATGACTTGTGGGATACTTTTAGGTCGCATGCACTTATTTGCATGTGTCTACCATCAGTCCTTCCTATGACTATGACATAGACTTACGCTTGAACTTAATGCGTTGAACCTCAAAAAATCTACACAAATGCATATCAAATCAATTGGATACGATGCGGGGTAAACAATTGAATAATTATCGATGTTTTCTATATAAAGAAGCAAAAACATGATCATTGAATTATGGTGTTTTTTGAATATTTTGGCAAGTTCCGAAAACAGAAAAACAACTTCAACGAGTTGGATGCATAATTCATGGCAGCACCGACAGCATTAATGCATTGTACAGTAGGAACTACTCAGATGGCGTCAATTTTTCAATGACACTGTGGCTTACGTTTAAATATTCAACAGATTTAGATGTTTAAATGGATTTAACACAATAAATAAAATGTTTTCATTTAAAATTGACATCGTAAAGTTTGCTGTCGAACCGGTTGACAATAATGTTAAGGGAAGTTGAAGCGCTTTAATTGGAAGAAGCTATCATAGTGACAGTAGATGGAGTTGAGGCCAATTTATGACAACGACCTGCATCTAGGTTACAGTCTAGGTCAATAGAGTTCTTTGAACGAATTGAATGTTGAGGCTATCGATTTTATACTTTACACGTAGGGTTTGGTTTTAAGGCGAAACCTACTTCGTGCAGAGGAAGTATACAATATATGTACTCATATTCTTCCTCGTCTCTGTAGCTCCTGCAGAAATCGTTACATACATTATTTAGTCTGCTTAGGATGCAGGGCACTTAGTAAGTCCCGAAATTTGGTCTCTTTGGCGTTAGTAAGTCCCGAAATTTGGTCTCTTTTTAGTCGTATTAATGCTTTCGATCTCTTAGTATTAAGGGCAGGTCAGATCAGCCGAGTTGGGGTCTTGCGTTGAACAAATCATCGAATTATGGACCTTTCCCAGGCCAGTTTAATGAAACGAGAGAGCCATTCCACTCCCTCTTTACCAAAAGCCTTGAGCATTCGGCCGGATTTCATCCATACCAGCAGATTTACCGACTTAATCGTCAAAGTCACCTCCTCTACGGTGGGACTATTCCCCGTCCTACTCAAAACTATGGGTCTGCCATCCTCAGTGCTCTGTTCGTGATATCATTTAGAGACTTGCGACAGTCCTTCACTGTCCTAGAGTTATTCGTGTTCGATACAAGAAAACTGATCGCAGACTGACTGTCGATGTAGATCGCAATACAGTATCTGTGCGTGATATTGGGTTACCCTTCAGCGAAGAGGAGACTGAAGGAGTGGTTGATGTCAAGAACTTCTGGAAAGAAACTGCCACCGACTTCTTCGGTGGTTTTAGAGCCGTCAGACAGTTAAACTTATTAAAGAGGATTTTGCGCTGATTCCAGGGGCTTTTGTCCGGTACTGTGTGCTTAAAGCCCATGTTAAAGTCGTTTTCAGTGGACAGCATGTCAGTTGGTTTAAGAACGCTGCTTCTGGTATGCGCCACATTTCTAACACCATTGTTGAGTTTCTCTCAGCCTTAGGGTTGGTGGCCTGCTGCCTGGCATAAATATCTATTGGCAGTAAATGAAGCTTGGTTTGAAGCGCAGTTGTTGGAAAAGTTCTCAGCGTACCTGTAGTGTCGTCCACACGCTGGACTTTCTTGAGTGTGGAACTTTTGTTAGACGGGTGACAAATAGCTAACATGCTGAACGGGATTAATTTCTCCATTTCGCTATTTAATACGACAACGAGGCTGATTTCGAACAGTTTAGGAGAGGAATTAATAGGGAAATACATTGTTCATCACATCATTATTTCGAAGTGCTTTTCGTACGCTAGGCGATAGATTGAGATTCACGTAGGCAGATTTTTCGAAAGGCCTATGCGTACGCCTGCTTCAAATTTCTAAGAAACCCATGTACGCTTTTGATACTTCATACTTATCAACATCTTTAATGCGTGGGGAGATATGTTAAAAACCTAGCGGAAGGTCATTGTAAGATTTGCATTGAAGTTAGGGCACAAAAAACATATTGACTCATAAGCGTTAGCTGTTTTTCTCCGCCAAACTAATTGAGAAAATATCATATCGACATGTGGGGCCCTTCGCATTAATCGTTTGTAAACGAATTATTTTAACAATCTACGCAAATTACAAAGAAATTGCGATGCGTTGCTGCCTGACTTTGTGACTTTGACAATGCAGACAAAATGTGTGCTAGGAGGAAGAAAAACCAAAGTCAAACTGGGCTAGGCAGTGACCAACTCAGTGTCACAGCTGCGAAAAGCTGCATCGTAAGTAATAAACTGCTATGAACATTTTTTGTCTAATGATATGCAAAAGATATCGCAAACCTTTTACTCAGTTACTTAAGGTGGCGCAGTTCAGGGTAGACCTGGGTCTCAATCAACAAGCGTCCCCAGCCAGCTCAATCTCTAGCCAGCTGCATTCAGTTTCGCACGCCAAGTTGTTTGAGCTCCCCTTCCGCTTGCGTGCGCCACCTTAGTCGTGATGAGGGTTGCCTCATCAGACCTTAGTCCATGTAGACCCGTTGTGATACCCATGATATTCCCTACTCCGGTTCTAATTTCTTGGTGCCAACCATCCAGTCGGTCTAGCAAATTTGAGACGTTTTGATGGCGAGCTAGTTCGTCGATATGATCAAAGAAGAATTTGCCTAGGGTCCTATTTCTTATCTGGCAGAGATGTGGACAGTGACAGAGAAAATGAGCTGTGTCCTCATAGACATCCTTGTCACCGCATCCCCTGCATATATCGTCGTCATTCAGGCGCAATTTCTTTATATGATATTTTAGCATGTAGTGGGTAGTTAGTACTCCCACTAGCATTGACAGTAATCTCCGGTCTTTTTGTAAAATCTGGCAGATTTTTACCCTGCCATATTCTCGCCACAACCTTCTTGATACTTCACAGGTGGTTAGAGATTTCCACCTGTTATTTGCTTCTATTGTGGTCGCCGTGGGTCGGTGGTTAGTGCGTTGGACTGCTGACCGAGCGGCGTGGGTTCAAGCCCCAGCCAGGAACACTGAACATTTTTCGCGGTACCACCTCTTGTCGGGGAATGACAAGCCTCCGGGAGTATAATCTGTCATGAAAGAGCTTCTCAATACGCCGTTCGAAGTCGGCAATAAATTGTAGGTCCCTTCAATTCGTGCTAAATATGTAACACGCACAACATGAATGGTTGCGAGAAGCTAGGCCTTGGCTCATCCCGAGCTGTACCCGTTTCTTTGCTATCCTGACAGCTCCTGCAGTAGTCTGGGGAGTTGATGCCGAATCTGGTGGCCAATGGCACAATGTCTCGTCAGTACACCTATTAGGATGCGAGTATTTTTTTTATTCAAAGTCAGGATACATTTTGTCTTGCTCTGGGCTATTCTATGCCATAAGCTACGGGATATAATGTAGTTGTCTCTGGGGGACCAAGAGGTGTTATTTAGTTCTCTCATCTTGTGTTCGACGTTACCTTTCAATACACTGATAGGGATGTTTATCGATGCGCGGAGGTGCTTTAATTTAAGGGGATCCTTGCCGAGCCAGTTCGTCTGCTTTTCAAAGGAAGCAACATAGCAGAGTTCATTGTGCTCAATTTGTCTAAAAATCTAGAGAACCTAAAATTTTGTCGACCGTTAGCCAAACCACCTAGATGAACTTATTAATCTCAGAAGTTTGCTAAGCTCAATGTTTCCCAGGTCCTCTAGTCCTTAAATAACAATTGCCAAGGGCTTTGTTTCTTTGTTCCTTTTGAGGACTAGTGGCGAATACATAGATTCGATTGTTTTCTTTCTAAAGCTCTCTAGAGGGCATTGAGATTGGTGCATGAAAGTGGGTCTCAACGTTAATTCCTAAAACGCACTATAGTCGCATTCACTAGAGAAAAAAATTCGAGCCAAACTCAGAAATTCGACATTCTACGGTGAATCATTAGCATTTTCAAAATAAGGTAACTTCCTCTCCACGAAACTCTTCTGCACTCTGACTAGGCCTAGTCTACTGTTAAGGACGTGGCTAAGTAAAAGTAGTAGATGTAGTACAGCTTATTTACATATACATCCGTAGTTTCTAGGTGGTTTTTGTTTTCCCTACAGGTAGGAGACATCCACATATTGCTCATTGAATCTATTGTCATCTTTGAACCTCTGTCTTAAACCTCGAATAATTTCAAACTCTTTTGTCTTAGGTCTTATGCAGTATCTGACATTAACGAAAGCATAAACGTCCTTCAACGAATGCACGCCACCTTCATCGTGTTCCTTGATTTGTTGACGAAAGTTTTCTCATTCATTCCACCATCGGCCTCTAAAGTTTCCCTAGAAGCGGAAGCACTCGGTTGACTATCATTGTTTCAATAGAGTTTCAATGGCTATAAGGAAGTGATTGACGTCCTACATATTTGGAATAAAGCCTTAACTAAATCACTTATTTGAAAGTGCCTTTATGTGTTTCTCCCCCACTGCATGTGCGTTGAAGGTAAAGCGATACTCATCAAATTTTTGGTCAGACACATTCTCCTCACATTTGTTCACACTACAGGATCCAGTCAAATTGAAAACTAAAACCATGACTTTCGATTTCAATTCGTTTAAGGCTACGCTTTTGAAAGTATGGCACACGTACTAGTTGAACTTGCAACTTGATCTCCGAACAAGATAGTACCGCATGAATGCTCTTTATGACCAAATAACATCATCAAGACAGCCCACATCGACTAGTCGATCATTGTTTTGATTTTATTTTCCTCTTCTCCATCGTCTCGTTCTTCTTTTTTGCACTTTGCGGTCGCGGCTTGACCGTTTTTTATATCTCTTGGTCGACCTTGGCCGACTGGCGAAACAACCATTACAACACCAAGCCCATATACCGATCATCGATTGGAAACAAGAGTCATCTTGGTCAGTGATGGAGAAAAATGCTAATTATGGGCGATGGGAATTTAACAAACAAATTACTTTTTTTTTCCCATAAAAAATGACGCTTTGACTTTCGATTTCCATTTACAGATACGAACATTTGGACATAGATACAATTTTGGCAAGTCCGAGGCTGGTGACAAACTATGTCGAGTGTTTGCTCAACAAGAAGCCATGTGCGCCCGAAGGCAAGGCTCTAAAGAGTGAGTATGATAATGAAAAAAAAAAAAAAAAAACTATTATGCGGACTTATTACTTTATTATTTTTTTGAAAAGTAGAAGCACTGGTCGAAGACCTTAGCATAAAGACTTCCGGTGGCTTCTGTGTTATTTGGTATCAATTAACTATGTTAGTTTCTTGTTTCGATTCATTATTCATATTTAGATGTATAGTTTAACGGTTCATTAACTTTTCCGTTTCGGCTAAAAAACGCGATGTATCATAGCAGTGTTTCGATAATTGCTTATCATTGGGGCGTTTAATTTATGTAAAGTAGCATGGAACTGAAAGATAAGCCGTGAAAATTGTGGGAAGCAATAGTTTTGAAGGTTTTGTGTCGCGTTCTACTGTTCTACACTCAATCTCGTGATATATTATCGGAAGAAGCGTCATAAAGGTCAAGTGTGTAATGTAAATCGCCGAATTGGAAGCTTTTATTCTGACTCAACACAACTTACTAGAATCTTCCATAAGACTAGGGTCCATCAAGAGAGGAATTTTCAGATTTTGAAGAATTTTCTTATAAAATATACAAGGTCCGTAGGACCCTCAAACCCCTAAAAGTGTTAGCAACCAAATCTTAGCTATCTGGCTTACTTGCGATGGTGCTACAGTTCGTGGTGAACCAGAGCCTCAACCTACATGTTTCTCTAACCAACACGATCCTAAGCTTATTGACTTGAGTTGTGTACGACAAATTTGTTGAAGTCACCCTCCACTTGCGTACGTCATTGGAAATGTACTCGCCATTCTGCGTTCTGCTTCTGAAGTGAAATCGAAGATTCTTCAACTTGGAGCATTGGTTTTCGTCTGCTTTTCATGACCTAGACATCTTAATCATTCACACGAGTCTTTTTGACCAGATCGGTGACGCTCTACAGCTGGTTAAATCTACTACTTCATGACAAGTCAGCGCAAGTAGGACCATTAATCAAACACAAACATTTTGTTGCGAACTTTCATCCAATAGTGTCAAAGTCCATGTTTTTGAAGCTTACTGCAGGATGAGGATACTGAGGGTCTTGTTTAGCATCTCCTCAGTTATTCTCGGTAGGGTCTTGTTAAATAGTTGTCTCTTGAACCCATCGTAACAGCGATTGTCCAGTGTAATTCTATGCCGGACCTTCGTGCTAACATCGTTGGCAGATTTGATGTCAGAGCCCAGGTCCGTGAAAACCTTCGCTTAAAATTATAGTTGAAACGTTCGGGCTGAGACATCGATGTTGTGTTTTGCTCTGTTTTTATTTTCCAATTTTACAAAGAGACCAATTTTAGCAACTTCTGATTCGATAATAGCGACGGTGCTAGTTCGCTTCGATCTACAGATGATGTGTTGACCCAGGAATTTCGCTCTACATTGTCGAACAAACTGCATGACAATGTGTGGCTCATTCTTAAACCTTTAGTGGTATTGAAGGTCTTGGTGGTGTCCTTTCCGTCCTCGAAGACTATCGAGTGTGGTAAATCGTTATCCTACACGGTTAGGTTAGGTTAGTGGGCAGGCGAAAGAAAGAACCATATCGCAAAATTCAGGTCAGTTCATTGTGATATCCGTCTGGGGAAAAAGTTTCCCCTACTACCTACTTACTGTGACTGTGATACAAATCACCCTGTGGATTTGATGAATCTCATTATTTGGTCCACCGGTGTATAGGATAATTCTTCAATGTCCTAGAAAAAGTGCCATCCGAGGAACTTATTTCTTAGATGGCAGAGACTAGGACAATGGCAAAGGAAGTGGGTTGTATCCTCGTGGGCCTCCTCATCGCCACATCCCCTACTATAATTCGAAGGATTTTCATAGTGATCTACATAGAGATCTTCTGTCGATCTGCAGAAGTCTGTCGGTCCTAGCCTTAACGAATTTTGGCTATATCTTCCTTGTGGCTGCACAGGTGTTCAGACAGGTCCATCTTTTATTAGCCTCCCTTAAGGCTCTATTCCCTGCTTCGAGCTTAAGAGTGCAAGGCAGGATGTTCACCGAAGTTTCGGCTTGTTCCGGGCTTGTTGTCGAGCCGTTTCTCACCAGTTCGTCAGCATTCTCGTTTCCTGGTATTTTCTCATGTCCAGGGACCCAACAGAGTGTCAACTTTTGCTGTGTTCCAAGAATCTTAAGCTCTTCTCGACAGCACCTCACAAGCTACCGAAATACTTACTAAAACCAGATATTGCGTAGAAAAGTTGATCTCTATTCACACTGTCATATGCGACCTGGGACTTGATAAATAGGTGGTGGATATCAATCTGGAACTCTTGACTTTTCTCCAATATTTGACGTGGGTCAGCTGTCGGTTTTCAAGCCTTAAACCGGACTCATAATTCTCCATTAATTTGTCGACCTATGGTTTAAGGCGCTTCAGCATTCGACTCGATAAGATTTTGTATATGGTATTCGGAAGACTTATACCTCTATAATTGGCAGAGGTAAGGCGATCTTCTTTTTTATGAATCTGGCATATGATGCTAGGAGCTTAGGTTGCAATCATCAGAACTCTTGTGTTTTTTATTGACTTTGGAGGCTCCAGTTTAAGTAGCGATACCCTCGGTAGCTCTCTTAACCCTTGTCTAGAAATGCTGGATATTTTTTCCGCTGTAACATCCCTACGTCTCCTCGATTTCACATTACTCGTGCTCGCTTGACTTTTGTTTTAGTACATATTTTCGACTCTCCTTTTTTGTTCATAGAGCTGATGAACGCCTTTTGTCCTCTTCTGCAGTTTTGCTTTATAGGCAGCCTCTTTGTCTGTGTATGTCTGTGCGCATTCAGCATCAAATCGGCGATTTCTCAAAGGTGAAGGGGTGAAAACTAGCCCATCAGTGGCAGCAGACCTGATGGCTCGTTGGCAGTTCTGGCATTGTGCGGCAAAGGGTGTTGCAGTCAGTTGCGATTGCAATATTTTGGCATTCATGGATACTCTCATCTGTACCTTTTGCTGCATCGAGCTAATGGTCAGAGTCAATGTTTTCGCAGGAGTTCAGTTGGGTAGGAACTTGTTTGATTACGTGGTAGATATGCCATATATGGCTGCGGCTGAACCCACGGCCCTCGATCAACAGTCCAATGCACTAACCACTGAGCCACGGCGATCACCTAGGATATAATCAAGACAACAAATGTCATAGGTATTTATTTTTCCCAGCATCCGGTCCATTCCTCGCACTTCCTGCAAAGCGACTCTATCCGCTTCGAACAATTTTCAGGATCTCTCCAAGATCACAAGCTGGCTGCTGTCTGCTTAGAATGCGAACATTCCCTGGCTCGTATTAATCACATCACTAGATTTTTTTTGCCTGCCGCGTGATTTGCATCTTTAGTCGGTCTAAGGTGGTTTCCGCTAAGTCCCCTTCTACCTGAGAATCTAGTCCAAGTGACACAATTCGTGGTATCAGAGAAATGCCATCTCATTTGTAGTCGAGTCTAGCCTCAGGCCTTGGTAACTGCCGTTGAATTGACAGTGTTCGAATCGCTTGGTTTGAATTATCTTAGATTCTGAACTTGCCTATCGAACTTCCATGCAAGTAGTTGGTATTCTAAGCGCATTCAATGAGGTTCTTTCGCCTCTTATCCTTATCGACAGACCTTCCGGCTTATCAGTAGACATTCTAGGGAACGTTAGTATATACAAAGACTTCTCGCTTTAAAGATTCTAGTTATAGTTTCTCAAGGCATTGGGTACCCTCTTATCGCAAAACTTTTACTATCATTGAAACACTTCCCGTATAGTGCAGATATCATACATAAACAGACGCCAAGGAAAGGAAATATAATTACTTGTCACCACAGCAATCGAAATCGCCTTCAGGAACTCAAGATATAATCAAATCATAAAAAATATACCACAGCTGTTAAAAACTACCGCAGAATCTTAGGAAACATTAAATATTTAATTTTTTTTCCCCCAGTCAAACCGCAAGAGGTATTAAAAATAAAATTCCCAACCTAGTTGCGGTTTATGAATATGACTATTCAATTAGTTCGAGCAAATCACGACTAGGTCTGAGAAAATAAATTTTCAATCACACACTCGTGGTTGGTGAGATTACTTCCGTCGACAGATTGCAAAATGTTTCGAAAATGTTATTTCATTGTTGGAATTCGTTGTGATTCTCACAAGTCAAGTGTTTAATTTGGTTTAACTGAGTGCGCGCTGTTTCGTCAATTCAAGACAAATTACACGGGGGCTATAAAATGATAAAGTCTGGGCTGAGCCATTGATTTCACATGGGTAAACAATTTTAACACTGTTCTGTGAACGATTCGGAAGAGTATTCAAAACCTCGGAGAAGACGCAAAATCACAACTAGAGTGACGTAGAAATAGGTGCCTGGAACTTGGAGTGGAATAAATTCTTTTAATTGTCGGAGTAGAAAATAAGTGGCGGATTTTCTTAAATCGTTGATATGCCTCAGTGTAAGGCCGTCATTTTGAGGGGCGGCTTAAAATTTTAAGTGGAGAAAGCTATTCATATGAGGGATAGAAAGAACATAAGTATCCTGAAGGGTTGAATAGTTTTTCTTAAAGAATAGAGTAAAAAAGGCGAAACAGGTATGTTGGTGGAACAGCTTGAATGTGTATCACTGGAGCTCTTCGCACGACTCCCTCTGCAGCACTGGACATTATATTTCATTTATCACCCCTCGACATTTTCGGTAGACAAATTGCAGCTAGTGCAGCCATACGCCTCAAAGCAACCTCACAGTGGTCTAGTGAAGATCTTGGCCGCGCCTTCATTTGAAAGATGTAAAAATTTCTCCCAGAAATATAGACTGTATCCCACCCAAGCTAAGTTTTGAGAAGAACTTCGAGGTAACCATCTCTCCCAGGTCATTCTAGGACGATGTATTCTCAGATTCTCAGTCGGTTCACTTTTACACCGACACGAGGGTTCAAAAACTAGCAACGATGTGGTTGTGCTTTCTCCGACAGGCTTAACCTCAGCCTAGCGTTCTGTCTTCCAAATCATTGTAGCATGTTTTTAGGCGGAAATCATGGCGATCAGAGAAGTCCTATCTTGGCCAAAGAAAAACGTGATATCAGCCACGGATATCCGCATCTTTTCGAACAGTCAACCGGCATGAAATCCTTGGAATCAGTCGCTTTAAATTCAATAGTAGTCCTAGACTGCCGATCGTCTCTTATAGAAATGGCGGAGCAGTTTAATATTCACCTTTGTTGGGTGCCAGGGCACAGTGACATTCCAGTGAACTGCAAGGCTGATGAACTCGCCAGATATGGAACAACATTACCAATTGGGCCTGATAAGTGCACGTTAGGTATACCAATCGCTTCTTGTAAACTTAAATATATCTAGCGGATCTGAAACGCTCTAAGTATTTGATTTCTCCTAATAGATCGCATATATGTAAGCATATAGGTGTCGTTACTGTCTGATAGGCAAGCCTACAACAGGGCTTGGCGTCTACGCAAACGACTTCTGAAGAAGCTGTATGGATAAGGAGGAGGAGGAGACTATTCTCCATCTTCACTTTTACACCTGTCCAGCTCTCTCCCGCAAAAGAGAACTCCATCTAGGAGCCTTCTTCTGATAAACATTGATGTTAGTAGCCCCCTATGCTTCATAAGAAGCTCCAAATGGTTTCAATGAGTAGGCAGGGGATCTTTCCAAAATCCTTGTGTTATCACAACGGACCCCTCATTGGTCTAAGTGTGTTGGCTTTAGCTGCCAGCCACTTCAACCTAACCTAACCTATGGTGGAGACACCAAATTGCAGCTTCGATAATTGTTCTATTTTTTTCAGTATAAAATAAAATGATCTTCTCATAACAATGCAGGCATCTCAACAATTTTTATCAGCCAATTTATCAAGAGTTTTCGACTAGCTTCAGGCTCAAATCCACCCCTGATCAACTTAACATGTCATAACAAATCATTAAGAGTCTTTCCATCAACAAGAAAATTAAGATTTTATGACTTCTCCAGCATCACATGTAGTCAATGATTAATGTTTACCTACAAACCCGGCTGGAGATGATACATTTTATTTTATACTGCCTACTGTGTCGATGGGAGTTATTTATACGAGGTGTACTAAAATTATAAAACAGACAGAGAGACCATTTGTCTGAGGAGTTATGTCAGTCGCATTAGTAACAAAATTGAGTGGCGTAAGTAGCATCTGTTGGTCTTTGGAACACTTTGAGTAAGACGTTGTCTGGGCGGTTAGAGTTTCGTACACCTTGTCGAAGCTTGTCTATGTTTTCAATTATCGAAGAACTTCATTGCAGGAGTTTAAGCTTAATATTCTCGAATTTGTAGTTTTATCTGTCCCTGATGGGAAGTAGAAATAGGTCAACAGAAAGCTTCCAATCTCAGTAATCATTAATGGCCCCAACATAAGCCGGGTATTCGCTAGTAATGTAATAAAAAACGAGAAATGACTGGGAAGTCTAGAGTGCAACAAGCTGATTGCGTCATATGCTGTTAGGCAGGCTGCATCATGTTGTTACATTTAAATGAAACGATAAAAAGTTGCTAAGCATGTCACGACAATGTTTACAAGTAATAGCAGTTGCAATTAAAAGACCAGTACGGCACATCTCCTGCTGCCTAAGTTCTGATTCATGGTAGATTCGTAGTTGTTTCTTGAATCTGTCTCGGATCTACAGCACGCAAATGTGTTTTTCACTGTGTCTGTGAATCAACGTGTAGCTTCAAAGTTCGCTTATGAGCACTATAATAGGTGGCATTGTGCCCATTTTTTAATTTTACTCCAAGAACCTTCCCATTAAAGAGAGTGGGAGCCGCTGAAGAAGTAACTACCGTTTAGGCAGGGACACACTTAGACCAGATTGGCCCATTGTAATACCATAGCGAAGAAAACCGGCATACCGGCACCAGGGATCCAGAATATGTAGCATAAGTACATCAAAGGTGGGCAACCGTAACGGTGTAAACCATATGATTTGAACCATTTCGTCCCAGAGTTGAAGTTTCTTATCATCTGGATGTCAAGTTCAGCTGGATCGTTAAGATCATCGTAGAAGAATTACCCGAAAGATTTTCTTCTTAGCGTCGCAAGAGCAGGACATGTAGACAGTAGGTGGGTTGTAGTTTTCTCTTCCTCCTTGTCTCTCAGTATCTATAGAAATCATTGGAGGGGACCCCCAGTCTAACTGCATGCCTGCCTATCGAGCAATGGTAAGGACCCCTATCAGTGAACCTAGATTTTTCCGGTTTGTGGATAAAAGTCTCTCCGTCTTCTTTAAATCCAGGTTAGGCCAAATTTTTTTTGACAGAAGACAAGTGCTAATGTTGTTCCACCGATGGCTTGCCAGTTTCTTGGCATCTGTGTCAAGGAGGAATTTTATCGATTCGATATGCGCAGAGTGTTCCCCCAGGTTTTCGGGGATGTGCTGTTCTGCACCCTCATTTGCCAGATCGTCCGCTCTGCAGTTGCCTGGAACGTTCCTGTGTTCTGGGACCCAGCATTGGGTTACGTCGCACCTATCTGCAATCTCGTTGAGAGATCTGCGGCATTGTTTTATCAACCTTGGTCGTATTGTCGGCGATTCCAAGGCTGTAATAGTTGCCTGACTATCTATGTATAGTACTATAGCGCTACAATCTATCGCATTGATTGGAAGCCAAACCGCAGCTTCGCAGACTACCGTAATTTCCGCTTGAAACACAGTACAGTGATCCGGCAGTCGCGTGGTAATGGCTCAGCTAGATGCATTGGAGAAGACTCGAGCCCCGTACCACCCGCTGTCTTGGATCCGTCTGTAAATATTTCTAGCGCGGAATCGTTCAAAACTGTACCAGATTCCCAAGAGCTTCTGCTAGGAATCCGAGTCTTGTACCTGAAGTTGAAGTCAATATAGGGGTTGGTAGGGGACAACGTAGTCCGTTTTACTTGGAATGGTATGGTTGCCCTTAAGAATCCTAGAGTGGCCCATTGCTGTGCTGATCGTTTCATAAACTATCGCGAAATTAGGTGAAAAAATTGATTGGATCCTTCTAGCCATTAAAGGCGAAGGATATCCTGTTGTGCGTTGTCAGGATATAAGATATTCTGATGTCTTTGGTTGCCGGGAAGTATATGGGGTCTTCGACAATCTGGAAGGGATTACAGCTGATGGCGAAGGCTTCTTATCTGATAAGTTCCCTTAAAACATCGTTACAATGTCGAACTCGGGAAATTGAAGTCACTGCGTATGCGTACGCATATGCTTTCAACTGTGTCGCTCAAATGTTAAAATATTTTGCTCCATTGGTCATTATCTTGAGAGCGATAGGGACATATTAGATGGAAAGCATTCGGCAGAAAATTTCTTCTACCCTGCTTGTCATATCCTCTTATTCCTACTTGACCATATTCCATGTATTCCGCTTGTAAAACTATCGTGCTTTGTGTATCCCTTTCATGCTTCTTTTGAGTTCTTGTTCAGAAATCTGTTATTGTATTGCTAGTTTGCGATTATTTGGTATCGACTAAGAGATTTGAAATAGTTGAATAGTAGAAAAAGTTCCGATTTCATCGAAGTTTTAAAATGACTGCGTGTGAGACTGACTGCATGAGTGATAGGGATGACTGATGCATTAAAAAATTTTCCATCATCTAGGAATCCTGCCCGAAGCGCTGCGCACAAAATGCAGTCGTTGCTGGCCGAGTCAAAAGGAAGGAGCTCTGAAAGTCATCACATCTCTGTACTACAACTATCCACAGTACTACAAGGCTTTGCGGGAAAAGTGGGACCCTACTGGAGAATACAATCGTCGCTTTGAAGAATACCTACGGGATCAAAAATTCAATTCTATCGGTGGCAATAGCGATTCAGAACCAGGTGCGTTCACTTCAAACTTTTAAAATTCAAAATTTCTTTTTCATTTTACACGAAATTCCTATTTTCAGGGGAACAAGCACAGGTAAATCCACAAATTGTAACAAGAATTCAAAATGAAACACAATCACCTTCGACAACTCGAACTCCATCCACTATCTCAAATCAACCTTTAACGCCATTAAGACTTTTCTCTCTAAATAATCGGTCCAATGATGGGCCGGTGCTGCTTCGTCCTTTATCGCGCCTATTAGGAAATTTTAATTTTCCACTATTCACTCAACAGCGTAATGGGTGATTTTGTTTATTTTTTTTCAACTACTCATCTGCTAAATTGTTGTATATATAAATAATTGTTATATAGTTTTTTTTTTAAATTAAGCTTATAGATTAATACATGATTTGATTTTATTTTATTTTTAATTTTTTCCATGGATTATGGTTATTAATTTTAGTTTTTTTCCTTTGGTTGTACATACAATATATCTTTTTTTTTTATTATTTTTTCTTAAGCTAAACATTTATTTTTTTTTTCTTTTAAATAAAACATTTTAGTAGTAATTCGGATTTTTTTTTTATTTGGAAAACTCCCACGGGAAGATGAAGTTTAATTGGCTAAATGGTTGCATGTTTATATATTTTGCTCAGATTGTTGTTTTAGATTTGTAGAAAAAGTCCTGCTGTACATAAGAACGGCTTAACGAATTTAGACAGCTTGGCCACCATCACTTGATAAACAAGTTCCCCTTGCACTCCCATTTGATTCACATAATTTCCAAATTTATCTCCTGGTTTCTAATTCATCCAAAATCAAAATTTTTAACAATAAAATCCCCGAATTGGCAAAGCACTAAGTAAAATTTATATGAAAACCCGAAAAAACAAAAAAGGGCTCATCAGTCAGCATAAATATTACGCAGCGTCCTACACGACAAGATGATGTTGTTCCAAGTGTGCCAAGTAGTGATCTACCAGAGATTGGAAATCGCTTTGGAGCCGATACCGGCAGCGGATATGACTATGAATCTCCAGTAAGTTTTCGTAAACAATCTCATGTGATAGTAACTGAATTTATGATTTTTTTTAGAAACCCACAACCTTGCCAAGTGTGCAGCGACCACCAGCTGCTCAACAGCCCCAGAAGCCAAAACAGCCTGAACAACCACAGCAGGCAGCGCTTATTCCCAACCCAACAAGGAGACCAGTAATATTTTTGTCATCAAATCATTTCATTTTCACAAAATTTCTAAAAACCTTTCATTCCTAGTCCAACGGTATAAATCCAGTGGGATCTGGTAGTTCAGCTCTCCCAGCATCGGCAGTGCCGCCAAATTTAGGATCCAACTCTGTAAATATTCCAACACACACATGGACCCAGAATAACTTGCCAACACCAGGCTTAAGTACGACGACCACCTACTATTTGAAGACACAAAATCCCGTGTTAAATATAATCAATCGTATTACGATGAAGTTTGCCAACACAGCAGAGTTTATAGCAGGAATGCTTAGGGGAGCAGTGCCACAGCCAAAGGTATGATATTCATGAGCTAAGCCTGTGGCTTTGTAATTCTTTGTAAACTAATCTTCCGTCATGACTTTTTCTCTTCAAAAAGAACAAATTTGGTTATAGTGTAAATCTTTTATATATTTTTTTTGGTAAATATCTTTAAAAATTTAAATCTAATTTATTATTTCATTGTACATACAAAGTGTTACTAACGTTACGTATAAAATGTACATATACATTCGAATATTTTGTTTTGAGTTATTGGATTTAAGGAGAATCACACAATTTTCAAGGCTGAAAACGTCAAACGTGGATCTTTTCAGTTGCATAAATATGCGCCTCTTTAAGTATCTCTGATTGGACATCGCTAAACCTGAAGTACTATGGCGTATGTGGAACATTCTGACTAATTTTTAAGATGATATCAGCTCTGACTTCTCTCGCTAATGCAAACTTTCAAACTCCGATCATGGCTTTTTGCAATGCATCCTTTCACTTTCATAAAAATGCGCATCTCTTTGTCGAAATACTTCTTCTAGAGTATAGTTAAACCCAAAATACTGCGGCGAATGTGAAACATTTTAACCGATTTTTGAGGTGATTTCAGTTCTGACTTCACTCGCTTCCGCAAAATTTAAAACGTCCAACATGGCATTTCCCTATGGATCCTTTCAGTTGTAAAATAATACGTTGCTGATACCTTACACTTTACATTGTCTTATCGCGATTATGTCTACAGATTGTCACATAAGGTAATTGACAGTGCAGAAAGGAAAATGTCGCTCCCATAGCGAACACTGAGATGCGGCTGCGATGTTGAAGCTCATTGTATCTAAATGACTTCGCCTTCGGGTAGGGGTAAGAACATACCCGAGGTAGGCATGCCTGTCGTAGGAGGCAACTAAAATTCCCGTCTTTGACTGTGACGTTAAAACTGTCAAACTAAATGGCAGATACCACGAATAAGGCTATTCCCATCAATGGATTTGTTTTGTTAAGTAACTGCCAAGAACAAAGTTTTGCTTCTGCGACTGCTATTGAGTTAATCCTTCGCAATAGCGTGTTGCACTGGGGGAGTACTCGTACTCCGTGAAAATAAGCCTCTTTAGGCACGTGTTCACGTAAAGCCATTCTTGGTATATCTGTACCTATGTAAAGGACTACTTAGTATTTCGGAATAACACAAGGGCCACCTAGGCCCCCATAGTGGTGGGATTCTGAGGTGCGGCCACTATTAGTGACGAAGAAAATAACTTTAATCCGCCATAACCACCGGTAAACATTGAAAATGTCTCAATACAGGTCTCAAGCGTTCCAAGAAGCATAAAAGGAAATCGAGATTGGTGGTTCCAAAGATGTTATCACATTACTTAAAGATTTCAGAGAGAGTTCTCAACTTAAAATTAGGAGACATCGCCATTGTGGCTTTGTAAGATAGAAAATCAACAAATGGCACGCTTGCCACTCTGACATAACAAGGATAGAGGTGGTCCTTCTTTTCATAGATCCAGGAAAGGCCTTTGATCGCGTGTTTTAATTTAGTACATACATAAGTCTAGGATACTGCTATGAACATAGTGCTGAATGGACTAGTATTCAGTTTCTCCGAGCCTGATTAACCCGCAGCGTACATTATTTTCAAAGTGCAGATCGAGAGGTAGGACGTGGTCTATTATTATTAGTGATTCCGTCTGGTATTTGAGCTGCTCTCATAGCCACAATAAAACACCCGTCAAGTCCTATCCTCAGATTTTAATATTCCAAGTGTTTTCAATTAAGTTTCTGAGACTTCTTGACTCATCCATCAAAATGATACTCTTCTATGTAGTCATAAGTTGTTTAGTTTATGTGGGTGTGCGAATAAGGTATTCACTAGCAGATCCTGTGAACGAACTGGACAAAATGCTCCCAGTTTTCCTTCCTGCAACCATCGCCAGGCTTTTTTCACTCATGTTTATGGTCCTTACGTCTGAAAGTGGAGCAGCCTTTATGGTTTCTTCAATGTGTGCCAAATGAATGGAGTATAATAGCTAATATCTCCTAGAGTTCGGGATGTACATGCATAATATGACTGTGTACATTCCTAGAGTAATGCTTCCTTATATCCATACTAATATTGTAAATGCGAAAGTTTCTCTGTCTGTTACGTTTTCACGGCTAAACCGCTGAACCGATTTCTATGAAATTTGGTAAGGAGATAACTGAAGCCTAGGGAATGAACATAGGCTAAACATTTTCAAAATTATCCCATTGCCACGTCCATTTTTCGAAAAACGCATTTTTTTCAGTAATTTTACAAGGAACTCGAAAAAACTTGCTTAAGCAAACGTGTAGATATTCATTTACACTACAAATAATCCTAACATTATGTATAGCCCCGCCTATTTTCTAGGGGCACTTTCCTTAAAATAACTGTTTTTTGTCGATTTTCTTAGAATATCAATTATGGCGAACAATTGTTGGAACTCGGAAGTTGAACTCGAGGATGCTGTAGATTTATTAACCTGTACAGTCATTCCACACTTTCTATCCGACCTCACATCCTCAACCTGAAAGTTTTTGCCCAATCTAAACTCTCCGAAACTGTGCAGGTGAAGACCTTGTACCAACACGCAATCGAAGCCAGGATTTTCACAAATGTCAATCAGGGAAAAACTGTCTTCATCCCCCGCCTCCCCCGGGATCAGACTACCACTTTGATTTCAAACGTCTAGAATTTTTCGTTGATTTTTGATACGCCATGAACATCAATAACCTACAGGGAAAGAGCTTGAACGCCGACAATGTGGATCTGAAGAGTGACTGTTTCTCTCATAGCGCGCTCAGAGTCAATACACCTGACAGCCTGGTTATGCCGGAGCCAGAAAAAAAACCCAGGAATGTTGTTTATAGGGACGCCTTAAAGAATTAATATGATGAATTGAAAGTCTATACCTACTTATCAATGGCTTGAAACCCGGGGAAGGATATAGGGTATAATGTGACGCGTTTCCACGCGGACGTAGTCGCGGGTATCAGCTAGTGTATATTATAAAACGCAACGTTTCTCTGTCTATCTATCCGTTAGTGCGCTAATAACTCGAAAACCGCTGATCCGATTAACATGCTTTTGTTTCTGGTTTATTGATGTATTGATGATGTATTTTGAAATTCGAGTAGCAGAAAGGGGGCGAGCGAAGCCGGGTGGGGCAACAAGTGTGGGTTAAGAGCTCCTATTTTTTTCTGTTGCAGCCATTAAAGGCTGAGCTTTGGATTGGGAACAGTGCTGATATATTTAACATTTTAGGAAAAATGTTGTCTATACGATGCTTGGCAATGCTTTACAGGTTTCAACGACGACTCTAAGAGCATTTTTATGATTAAAATTCCTTTCCAACTGTATTTGTATCGTACTTGGTTAACATGTTTGTAGTTGGTTAGTATGTAAGTAGTTTGAAGAAAATCAGGATTCGTTTACTAATTATTTTTAAGTAGATTTTGTAGAATAATGTTCACTTGTTCGTTTTAAATAAAATTTTGTTTGTACACTTGAATTACTCTAAAGGATTAGAAGGAAATAATTAATTTAATATTTGTAGTGGTTTTCGAATGCAGAATTGCGGTGTAAATACTTACATTTTGAAACACGTATCACAGGGTAGCGCAACCTTAAATCTCCATTAAAGTGATTTCTAGTCGAAATCAATACTCGCGTGCCTATGTTACATATTTGCTGAGTACTGTAAAGGGTGATCAAATAAAAGTTCGTTAGTTAGACCTGTTAATTTGCTTTATGACAATTTATATTTGAAAATAATCTCATATAAATGTTGTCCGCAACTAGCCCTCAGAGTCCAATTTTCGAGCACTCTCCCGAGCATATTGGCCGTTATGTTCGCATGTTATGTTCGCTTCCAAATATAATTCAGCGAAGTCAGATCTCATGATCTTAAAGGCCCTTTCACGGGCCCATTTTTTGATCAAGAAAACGGATCAATTTGGAGCTGTTTCAAGGCCCAATAATCAAATTCACGACGTAAACGAAGATCAGGCGGATTCAATTGTTGAACGAGCTGGATTTTGTATGCCTTTACACCAAGATTTTTTTTTTCAAAATTCGCCACAATGTGCCATAGGAGAGACCCAAAGCTTGAGAACGGCTACACCTCAGCTACACCCTCAATATTCAAACCAGAACGGCTTCTACGCACTCTAGTCGGTGAATAAATGTCCAATAATGTAAAATTCTACCGAAGTTTAGGGATTGTTTAGCAAATAATGCGTCGAGTTGGACGATTATGAGCACGATTAAATGGTCGAAGTGCACGAAAAACCTTTTTCACTGACATACGAATGAATACTGAACAGAAATATCACATGGACATGACATTTATCACGCGTGCTATCCCCGAGAATTACTATTAACAAAAGTACCTCGTATCGCTGGCTACATATCAAAAATGATCCACAAAACACAGCATCTCAGAAGGCACACCCCGTGGCTGGATATGTATGTCACCACCATCTCTTGTCTTGCTCACTCACTCGATGTATACCAGCTTAAGTAGTCGATTTAAGATTCTTCACAAATGTTAGCATACACCCTAGCATATCGGGTTATTTGACTTTAAAATTAAAATAAAACCAAGGACTAGAATTTCGACATCAAATGTGTTCTGTGAGTTATATCAGTATGATGAATAGACCTTTCCAAAATTATTTAAGGACCTTCTAGACAAGATGGTCACCACTGTACGGCCGTTCTCTGAACTCTCTGAGTTTTTTATTTACATGCATTGTGGATAAACCTACAGGTTTATCTACCTACACCTCCCCCTTGCAAATAAGTTGAAGCGAGTCTTTTAAGCCCAGATATAAAGCTTGGTCGTAAATTGAAGGTCTGCCTGTGCATGGTTACGGGGTGCTCAAAATAATTCAATGGAGATGAGGTTGTATTGCCAGAGGTGTTTGAATAAATAAAACATTTTTGTAGGAGAATCTCGAAACTCTTCGGTGTTGTTAGTAAATTTTTTCATAATAAAATGTTCTCCAAAAAAAACGAAATTCGTATAACTATAAGACATATTTCATTGCTTTAAACATTTTTAAGTAACAGTAAGTAAATTTGAATATTTCAGACAGAAGAAAATTTCTAATGTTTTCAAAATTTTGCTTCAAAACTTCCTTCTTCCTTCTTCCAATTTTCCATAATTTTTTTTTAATATTTCTTAAATAATATTTAAAACAAAATTCTGCTCCCACTACTAAAAAGCCTTGCTTTCCTTAAACACACAAATTTGTATAGAAAACATTTTCCAAAATGTAAATTAGCTTTCTCAACACAGAACCTACAAACATATATATATGCTCAACTAGCTTTCCTTCAAACGTAAGGTTTGTAATGGTGTACATACTTGTACAGTATATTGTTTAGTACATTGTTACACACAATATTATCAACAAAACAAAACAACAAAATACCTTTAATTACAGGCAAAGAAACGCAAAGAAGATCCATATCGTACATTTTGCGATCGATTGAGAAAAAATCTTTCGACGTATAAAAATACTCGAACAGGGAACAGCCACCACCATCGTCGTCAATAAGATCACACAAAAGTACACTAAACTATGTTTGTCTTTTTGTCAATAACACGCACGTAAAACAAAAACGAACAATTTACACCACACAACAAACTCATCAAACAATTTTCCATAAAAAAAAAATTATATTTTTCATATTTATTTATTCAATTTTTTTTTGTTGTATTAATTGGGTTTTTTAAAAGTAAATCTCTTTCTTTCACAGCGAAAATAAAGTCATCAACCGTTTTAGGTTTGTTGATAGGCTTTTTTCTATATTTTTGTTATGACAGTAAGATTAAGTTTAGTGTTAAGTTTGAAACAGAACAAATTTTCCAAAAAAAATTATTGAAAAGTGTTTTGATTCGTGTTGTAAATGTTTTTTTTTATACGCAAAAGTTTAGTGCAATTTGGGTGATATTGAAATTTTTTTTTTAATTATAAACTTTTGTTTACAGATTTTTTGTTTGTATCTCAATATATTTCTTATAATGACCTGTAAAATATTTTGCAAATTCGTTTATTTTATTTTATTGTTAGGATAAGTTATGAAATATGTGTATTTTATATATTGAATAAAAAATGCAGTTTTTTGTACGATGTGTGTTTTTTTTACTTATACGAGTAGAAATAGATGAGATGAGAAAGAACGCTGTGCTCCACACTCAAGTGAGTATATATTAATTGCGATGCACATTGAAGAGAAATATGCCTTTCTTGCGGAGCAATCACTAAAGAACTCTCCTTGCCCCCTTGGGTTTCGAACCACGTTGAAGCTTTGATTAGCCTACAGATGTCTTGAACATGAACGTCGCTTGATATTCAGGAAGAAGTGTTTTCTAATGCATTTATATCTGAGATGTTAAAGGCCTGATCAGTGGGAGTGAATATGAATTGTGCACTCATTGACCATCCTCATTCAGCCTTAGATTTTTGTTATATGGCATCGCGTAGTATTATGTCCTGTAATCTCTCGTACGAGTACGAGCTTGTTAGTTCATTAGCTTTTTTATGCCTTGGTATGCCCTCATAATCCAAGAACAATAAGCTCTTCGAGACAGCAATTCTAAAGCTCTGATTCTACAATACTTCTTTAGCAGAAATCGCTTTTATTGTCGCCTGGCTGTCAATGAAGAAGCTGATATAATCGCCTGGTATTGTCTTCATCGTAGCCTCACGGGTAGCAGATGTCACTGCTAGGACCGTTTTCTAGAAAACACTGCTATGGTTCAGAAGTCCTCTGATTCAAATAGACTTAGCCTGTCAGAAAAGGTGCCTGCACTTACATCAATGCCAATCGTGGTTCGATCAGTATAGATAGCTGTGATTTCCATGACATTTACTCATTCCTCTTGGTTGAAAGACAAAAGACGAATAGTCTCTTAAAACCTAGGTAAGATAGTTAGTGATTGCTACATTACCCCCACACTTATCTAGGATCTGGCTATGCCCAGTCGTGGCCAACGTCCATAATTTGTTTGGCTTATTTTAAGGGTACGTCTGGGTGCAGAGTTCTGAATAAACAGGTCTAATGGGAACATGTCATGTTTGAAAATAGTCTCTAGTCTGGCTATAACTGCGGTGCTGATGTTACTTAGAATTGCCCTGCCTACCAGTCTCTTTATACATATATGTGATGACCTTGAGTGTGGTAGGCATAGTTTTGCAACCTCTTGTGACTGGACGGGTTGCGAAGAAATGTGACAAAACAACATCGATTAGAGTCCATCGTCACCTCAGCTGCACTTCGACAGGCACGTTAGTGACTTGCATGATTATTTTGTCAGAAAGCCGTTGAAAGCTTTGAATGGACACAGAAGATTGCATTTATTGCAATACTCTACTTCAAAGTCAAAATTTTTGATGCCTTATTGCTTTGGCTCAAATATCTGGTTGGTAGCAATTTCTATTGCTCTACGGCGATATCAGCTCACTTACTTACTTAAGGTCCGGGGTGGACCTGGGCTTAAGCCAACAAGCCAATGTACTTGTCTTACCGCCTAGATAATTGAACAGCAGGTCGACTTAAAAAACAAAACAATTAAAGTGGACTACAGGAAAAATTGCTGCATATTGGCCATCAAGGAAAATAGTTCATGTACTTTCCGTTTAAGACCGATTACATTTGAAACTTATTTCCATTATGCAGCGCCACCTACTGTATAGTGCCGAACTGACTTTTCAACAATTCAGTCAGCAACACAATGAGCAACTTCACGCCGCGACCAAATTCATGTCAAAGCTCTCATTTCTGTGGTGAGTTTCATTTGGTTCGTTCCTGTCACAAATTGCTTGAAAATTAAATTTAATATTTCGAAAGAATCACTGTTTTTTTCGCGGAAATTTAGTTTTATTTTGAAAAGTGAATTGTGTGTAACATTTTGAATGCTGTTCGACATGTGTGCGTATAAAATTACGAGGATACGGGGAGTTGGAAAATCTTGAAATTCCTCGTCGCGAATAGTGGATTTGTTAGCGCTGTCAAAAATTCAACACTATAGGGCGGGCGATTCAAATTTTGGAAATTTTGTGGTGGAGTTCAATATTGAATCTGGTGTTCGGGAATATAATGGGTTTCGATACTGGTGTCAGTTGTTCCGCGTGTAAATCGTCGCAAGGATAATGGCATTGGGTAAGTTTTTATTAGTAGTTTAGGGTTTTGTAAATGATTCTTGAATGGATTGTCTGTTAACAGAACAGGAATTGATGTTCTGAACTTTATTTCGATATTAATTCTCTATATTTCTTATTTGCCGAAGTGCTTCTGCATATAAATGACTTCTGGTCCAAGGCATCTTACTTTATTCTTTGCTGTATATCCCCACTCTTTGCTGATGGGATGAATGTGGTCAAAGGTTACAAAGTTGCGACGAACTCAGCTCCCAAAGCCTACAGTCCGGGGTGGGCCTGGATCTCAACTATCAAGCGTCTCCAACCAGACCTATTTTAAGCCAGCTGACCCCAGTTTCGCTCGCCAAGTTGGTTAAGGTCCCCTTCGATTTGCGTGCGCCACCTGAGTCACAGTCTTCCTCTACTGCGCCTGGTGTGTGGATTCAAAAATGTTTGGTCCAGAGTATTGTTGTCCCTCCGCTCCACATGACCCAGCCTCCTCTGTCGTTGGATCTGGACTCTTCTGGCTAAGCCGATGTCGCTGTATCTCCTCCACTCACCGTCTAGACAGGCGGAACCTAAAAACACTTCGAGAAAGCCAAGAGCTACCTCATTCACTTTTGACAGAGTTCATGCATCTGCGCCGTATTGGCAAGAGTTATTCTTCGTTTGATCTCAGCGCTAGTGGTGTCAGCTGAACAAACATTTAACGATAAATTCCTCATAATACCTTACAAGCGGTGTTTCCGGCGCCCTTGACTCTGGTCTTTGGCTGGTTATTTCTATATACAAGGGTACATTCACCCTTTAACTGTATACAAGTTTAATTCATCCCGAAGTGTAGCGCCACCTACGGATGTAAATAGTGGTTAGCTGATCAGACTGTTGGGCGTGCTCAAATAAGTTCGAACTCAGCAATATCAACCAAATAGTTTTCACGGCACCTCCTTCGGCAGGCAAAGACAAACCTTTTGAGAGTAGATTTCTGCCATGAAAAAGCTTTTCAATTCCCCACTCAAGCAAAATACTCAGAACGCACAACATGACTGACTGCGAGGTCTTGGACCACCTTGTACTGTCGCGCCAGCCATTTATTTTTTGCATTTTGTTTAGGGTGAAGTTAACAATCAGTTTAAATTGAGGTATATGTGATATAAAAAAATAATGGAATCAATTGGATGGTCTGAAGTCTGTACAAAACCCTTATAAATCTTTCTAGCTTTGAGATGGCACAAGCAAAATTTCTTAAGTTTGTAAAATTGACGAAATTGCCTATGCACCGATGCGTGGTTAAAGTGAAATTGTACAAATTCTATAAATCGTTATAAAACTATGAAATGTGTACAAGATAAACTTAGTAAATACCCACAACATTTCTTCTCTAAGTTGCATACCGTCTATAAATCCCCAAAAGATGACACCACTTACCGATTGAAATAATGTGGTTGAAATACGAACTAAGCTGGCGTCGTCGGCAAGGTAGATTCCATCGAATTATATATTCCTTCTGTTGATTTGACTTATTTCTTTCACATGCGTGCCTTGTTCATGTAATGGCACGTTCCTGCCTTTTTTTTTTGATCTTTCACATGTCGTTCTAAACCTGCGCATGGCAATCGAACATTATTTTAGCTTCTCGTTACACATGGACACCCATGAAAATGCACAAACATCCCTCTGTAGGGTCTCTTTTGGTTTAAGAGTTTCGAATCGAGTAGGTTTTGCAAAATTAGGTGTCAACTGTTACCAAACGAATGCTAAGGGCTATCTGATCAATACAAGTCACTTTTAGATTCATAGTTCCATAAAATGTTGAGAAAAATTAAAGGGTTGCTCGTTCGTTGCTGAAACCCTTCCGAAGACATCCAGAATGAATTATGGAGGCATTCATCCCTCCTTACACTGCAAAGTAATTTTAGTTTGTTCGTGCGCGAGTGTTGGTCTAAGGAAGGTTGTGTCGCGGCCAAATGAGGCCCAGACACAGTAATCGCAAGAGTGCTTGTTCAAAGTCCTGTTTCTCTATTGGTTGATGACGATGACAGCAATAGAATGCAAAAGACTCTTACTTTTGTCAATCATGATTCCGAAGAGCCTAACTCCTTACTAGATCTGCAATTTCTGGTAGATCCCTAGGACATTATCTAAAAAAAAAATCTGGTTCCCTGTAGACAAACTTAAGTTTGTTCAATCTGATTTCACACAAGTCTCGCAGTGAATAACTTAACTCCTCTGAAAGATCAAGGACAACCATACACATAATGCACATCATGTGTACTCACATCATCCCATAACTTAAAACGAACACCACTGTCCGTCGATTCAAGTTGATTGCTGTGCAATAATTTGCAGCTATTAGCACAAGGAGTAGCCAACCTAATTAATCGTTTAGTGAGTACAGCCGACGACCAACGACAGAACGACGACGTGCCTAGCTGATTAATGAGGGCAATAAATCGTCAGTAACTATGATACGAGTACTAACCGCGTCCGCATTGTGTGGAGCCACCACTTTCCCAGATTCCAGTCCATTACGTGGATAATTAAAGGGTGAATCCAATTGTCTGTTGAAATGCTGAATCGAACTCAATACCTAGATAAATCACCACGGACTTGTCCTTGACTTCGCCATGAATAATTTAGAGGTGGCTGAATGGATCCAGGATGACTCATTGGATTCTCATGTGATTCTCTTGGAGAGAGTCGCCCCCTGGTCGCATATAACATTTTTAAAACAGCAACGGCTTCACATAAATTTAGAATTAATGTGTTCTTAAGTGGACCAGTTCGTGTAGCGGCCATCTAAGCCGTCAGAGCAATTAGTCTGGTTCTTTAATAGATGAGTCATTAGCTTAATTCATGGACGTACCACATGTGCAGCGATAACTATCCGGTATTAGGCAAGAACAGACAAAAATACAAAAAACTTTATGCTAAAAAGGAACCAGTTCTGTGGATTAACTTTTGCTCGTGGTAATGAAGCAATTAAAACACGGGAAACTGCTATACAAGCTCATCATTAGGTAACAACGCCAACAAAGAACAAGAAAGGAATACCCCGGGCTAACAATAGACAGGTAATCCGTCGTTATTATCTGAAAGACTTACGATCTAAAAAAAATATGAAATGCAATCAGTCAGATCGGAGAAGAGTTTACATTGTCAGGCGAGTCAAGTCAGCAAATTGATTGCTTGTTACCTAGGCCTCAAGGCCATCACGAAAATATAGATATTTGCATTCATTGCCAACGCCAACAGAGGCTATTCGCAACCTGCTCCCATCAGGCCTGTTTATAAAAGAATCTGCGGTCAGACGTGTCCTGAGAATCAGCCAAACGGATGGATCGTCAAGGACGGTCAGATCCTAAATAAATATCTGTGCAACGTAGCAAGATATTTATTGCCCTTGTAAGATAAGGATAAATGGAGCAATACCAAGCACGCAAACCAAAGCCATCAGTTAGACCCTCGGACTATTTTTGGCAGCGTTTTTCAGGCGGAGGACTTAGCAGTGACAATTACTGACAGTGAAACTGCGCTGAATCATATCATCACGCGGTGATATCACTTTTTCCATCGACAGCCAGGTAGTGCTAAAATCGGGTTTAGCTGTAGAAGAAAAATCGAAGCATGAGAAGTACAATCGCGAAGAGCTTAGTGCTCTTGCCACACAGCATGAGGAAAAAATATGCCGGGTTCTTTTGACACGAATGTATCTCTGGCATCGGGAATGAGAACGCTGATGAATTGGCAAGGAAATGATCTGGGTTAGCCCAAGAGGAAGCTTATTAGCAGGTAAAAGTGTGGCCTGTAAACTTAAGCATGAAGCAGGGAACAGATCTCTAGCGGAAGCGAACGCAAAATGAAGCTCCTTGGACTCCTGTGAAATAACGAGAAAACTATGACCAAAGTATCATGCGGATAAAATCATTTCCATCCTTCCAGTTCATAATACTCTCCGCTTTCACACGAAAAAGATACGGCCAGGTGAGGATGTTAATGAGGGCACAGCACATTTCCTCTGTCTGTCTAAAACCACTGCCGTTTTAGACAAACATCCTTTGGAAGACACTTCTTTCAGGACACCGTGGGACTAAGGACATCTGTAGGTTCATTAAGGCTTCACGGTGGTTTGAAACCCTTGTGCAATAGGAGACTGCTTAAGGGATTGTCCCTCGAGCAAGACCCCAAAAAAGACATCACAAAGGGTCTCTACTGACCTGAGTGTGATGCAGAGGATTCTCTCTCCCCTCATCAACTTATCTACCTACGCAAACCTACTGAGGCATAAGGAATTAGCTCTGTCGAATTGTTAACTTTTGATTTATATTTACCACATCTGCCGATTCTTCCAAGGACAGCCTTTGTCTTACATTCTCTCATCACTCAGTTGAGGTTCTACCGCATTAGGCCTATTTATACGAATCACATTTCACGAAAGTTGGGTTTTACTTTACGCCTGTCCATAGAGGATCTATGCCTGAGATAGAGCACCATTGCAACTTTCATGACCTCGAGCAAGTTGTGTCCAATTCCTTTGGTTAAACTTCCTAAAAAGGCGATAACTTGACCTCTAGAAGAGAGGTACGGACTTCTTTGCCACAGGGATTTGGTTTCAAATGCTTGTCTGGTTGGACCATTGTTCGTCTAACGTACATTTTTCTTCTCCTTACTTCTTCTGGTTTGATATTCTTTCCGCGTTGATCCTGATTTGCGCTGCAACGTTTGTTGGAGTGCATTTTCTGTCACTTTTTTCCGGCGTGACATCCTATAGCCTTTTCTAGTGAAGTGGCTGGTACCCTATGACGGTCTCGATTGCATTTGTAGTGATGACCCGATACTGGTTCCACAGATTGTTAGCGTTTGATGGTGTATTGTGCGCGGAATGGAGAATTGGCTGACGGGTTATAGGTCCACGAAATTTTCTCTGTAGTAAGTGAACTCCGAGAAACTAAAACTAAAAACTAAAACGTCTAAAATAACTTAGCCAAGGCAGAACTTGTCCTCTCACATATTTAAGTCTTAGCACACCTGTTGTGGAGCCGTCGCATGGGATGTGCTCAAGGCTCTTTGCCTTCTCCTTCCATTAAGGAAAATTGCTAGATGTCACAAGTTTCAGTTCCTGATGACGAGCGAAGGGTGGAAAATGATCACAAGCATAATGCATCCACAGAGTTTAGAGAGCTTTGGCAGCTGAAAAAGAGACGATGATATGTCAAACCTGCTCCTGCGAAGGAATGCCTTGACTGGCGGTGCTGCGAAGGACCAACAGGACAGTTTAAAGGGAGAAGGTATTTTTTTTTTAGCACGTAGACATAGATGTTAAAAGCTGGGGTGTATGTATGCACTGCGACATGTAGAGATCTATTGTGCTTCCCCAAACTGTTATCGGCCGGTAAGTCTCGACCTATAGCACCAATCCTCCAATCCATTTTCTCTGAGTACTTCGGAGTATCTGGATTGCGTCCAACGATGGGAGATCCGTTTCAGAGAAAGTGTACGCTCCCAGGTGTGTTCTTCTTATGTGGATCAATGCTCCACAGTCCATAAGGAGGTGTGACTGGGTCTGCTCGGCATCGCTGCAGAATCTGCAGTTTCCGTTCGCTTCCATTCCCATTTTCCTGAGATCCTCCCTGAGTCTGTGATGGTCCGCCAGGAAGCCAGTTAGAATGCGAAGCTGGTTCTTGTTGGTGCCTAGCCTTCGTCCTCCTTCGGTCGTAGTTCCCGAGGAGTTGCTTTGCCGGCCTTAGTCCTGGAAGTGCTTCCCGTAGTCTTTTTCTACTGCACTTTTCGTTTCTTCGCAGTTCCTCTTGGTTTCGAGGCGATCCCAGCCCGCAGGATGGTTCGGGTCCAACGAATGGTGTTTCTGATCCTTTCCTTATCGGGAAGTTTTGCTCGTGATATCTTCTATTGAGGTTGATTTCTGCACATCTTTCGATCACATGTACATATGTACACATTGACATGCAGGAACATGGAATCTGACAAAACTCGTGGGTAAGGTCACAAAGTATCCATAAAGGATTTTCACACTTATCTGCGCATAAAAAAAAGACCCTCTCAGTCCAAGTCAGTTCAGTGTGCAGATCGATTATCAGTCTTAATCGCTTTTACCAAGATTAGGCGTCCTCCTTGCTAGGCAAAGGTGAATCTGGCCGCTTTGAATGTTTGCAACCCTTTCCATGACATTTCATGGCGTTTTGCAAACGATCTGCTTCCTTACTCAAAACAGGTTAACCTGGAAAGAAGTTGCCAGGATGTTGAATTGTATTCTTGCATTCCCTCACCAGTTTTGAGTTTGTTCTCGGACTTGTGAGT
Organism: Matsumyia berberina; assembly: GCA_917880715.2. NCBI lineage: Eukaryota > Metazoa > Arthropoda > Insecta > Diptera > Syrphidae > Matsumyia > Matsumyia berberina. Next base: position 124,780,269 of record OU862870.1, read on the forward strand.
GCCATTAAGGCTGCGCCATAGAGTATAGCAAGATTTCTGCCTGAAATACGGTCTGGAATTCTTAATGATTGAGATTTAGTTGCGGGGGCAGTTTCTTCCATTTTTTGTATTCTGCGCATCTCGTACTTCCAGCAATTTGCTCTGCATCCTGGCCTTTGTCAGTGTAAGGCAAACAATTCGGTTTTGCTTAGCAGTCCTTTGATTTATGATCATTTTTCCCACATCCAATAAGCACTCATTAGCCCTGCCTGTCTGTCTTCCTGTACATTGAACTTCATCCCAAAATCTTGAAGATTCTTGCTTTGAACTCTAAGTGCACTCTCCAACTTCCTTCTTTTGATTTCTCAGAAAATTTGCGAAAGGCTTACAATGCAAGAGAGAGGGTCGATGGCTGATCATAACTGAATTATTCCTTCAAAGTCATGCTGATTCCTGAAGTGACTGCCACTTCTGTGAATCCCAATGAATATCTTACAAAGCATTCTCCTCTCATACAGACGTTCCTTCGATTTGAACTCATTGTCGCTGTCAATCAAAACTTTTCATGATAAATTATTACACAGGCTTATCCATCAACAACAACAGGGAAACAACAAACAAATAACTCACAACAATTGTACAATAAAAATGTTTATTTCCAAATGTCAACCGACAACCCCATGTAGGCAGGCACACATGTATCTTCCATGAGTTGTTTCAATTTTTTATTTCCTCCCCAGGGTCTAGATTTCATCAGGAGTTCTCGCTTACAATTTGATTTTTCTCCAACTCCCCACAGAGGTTCCCCACCCTCTGGCGTAACGTTAACAACGTCATAAATCTTAACCCCACTCCAAGGAGGTGGGGGTTCAAAAGTGAAAACTCTTGTTTTGTCCTACACGCGCACTGAAAGAAGCATTAAAGTGCGTAGGTAACAGAAGTCATAACTTACACTTAAGAATGGAAACGCGCTCAAGTCCTTTCCCAGAGCATCCATCTCTCGTGCTTTGAAACTATGACTCCCCTGCCAGAGCGCCGAGATTAATTGTTCAATTTAAACTTTTCTGACGAACAATTAAAAATTGTTGCCAACTAACACAGCACAGATACTAAAGTATTTATCGCCTCTTTGCTCCGATGGAAGTGAGTCACCGTCATAAAACCAGAAATCAACTTCAAGTTGACCAAAAACCGGCGAAGGAACTAGAAAAGAAGTTGCGAGAGAAGAAGGCCCGAGAAACTTGTAGACAACCTGTCCAACAGTCGAGTGGGATTAACAATTAATGTCACCGGACAGCGTCTGCACCAGAAAACCTAAATTGATTTGTTTACCTCTCCGACGAGGTGGGCCTCCAAGGCTGGTTTGCTTGGGACGAACCGAACAACTACGAACCGAGCTAACAGCAGATAAACAACATTCGAGTACTGGCATGGATTTCCCATTGGCTAATCGGAGGTGGTCTGCTACCATTCGGACAATAACAACTGTTTACTGACGTCGAAAACAAGAGAGTGGCTTCGGGGCTCTGGCACCATCACCGGGGCAGCCGGTTGAGGTTCAGAGCGTTGTTGGTCTCTGGGGTTTCGCAATGGTCTGTACATAGATGATGGATTGCGTAAAGCATGCGTTTCACAGTATTTCTGGGAAAAAATGAAGCGACTTCTCGGAGCCACTTCGAGCTCGGGATCAGAAAGGCTGTAAACCGAGAGAGGGAGAGTGTGTTGTGCAAGTGAACGGATGTAACGCGAAGGGGATACGTTAGCTTTTGGCAATCTCCCCAAATGTATGTGAACACATACGCGGTTTATGAGTTTATTGGGCGCTAAAAGGTTAATGGGATCAACAAGACTGAATCTACTGACGTAATCCAGTGGCGGTTATGATTGCTTCGTATAACTTGGCATGAGTTCCTTCTTTTCACAATAGGTCTTCTGGATAACCTACAGAAACGCCGATTGGTTTACGACTTTTTCTTATTGTTGCCATGGGTGTCGGTGGATAGGTTGGATGCTCCCCAATCATTTTTAATCCATTTTGCCGACAATGAGGGGATTTTTTGTTTCTCCTTGTTTTCCATGACTTCAGAGCTTAAAATTTGCCTGAAACCACTTCATTTGATTTCTCCACTCGTCCCATCCATTCCTGCGTTCAAGTACCATAAGTAGATGATGCACGTTGGTACATAAGTGGATTACCACTCCTAACGCTATGAATGTTTTTGTCGAACTTGGATTTAGTCCTTGAAAGCTGGACTGGTTTAGTTGGCATGGAAATGCACTTGATGTCATTGAAGGAAAGGACATTTTTTTCTTCTAATCCTGAAAACGATTTACTTGGTATGACAAAGTCGTACAGGGATTGCAGTCAAAGAGGAGAAGAGATGCTAGGATTGTTTTTAGTCCAACGGAAGTTCAATTTATTTGGTTCTTTTCATTTTTTTCTCATGCTCTGCCGCATGCCTTTGAAGAGCGCTTCGACTTAGAAGGAACGTGGAAGCGTTCTGTGAATTGATTTAATGCCTTCATACGTATGTCACAGGCACTCGTTTTTTTACATTCGATGGTTACGGATGGCTTTAGAGTACATAAATAACCAGAAGCAGATCTATCACTGTCGAACTTCAAACTCGTTCGCAGATAGTAAACGAACATTCACACCACTCTTCCTTCATATCTCGTAGACCTCGATGCAATCATACAGCTTCAGTTCCAAAAAAAATAGTCCCACTTTCATTGAGCATGTATCGACCAGCCATTGACTCCCTGGGGTGATGGTCATACAATACTACATTCAGGCTGCCGTTAAAGCCCTGAATGCATAAGCAATCACTTCAACAATCTGCACTAATACCATTAAGTCACACTTTATTGGATACCATGCCACGTAGTTATTTCAGGCAATGAAAAAGCCTACAAATCGGAAAAGACGGGGGCAAAAATCTCACTCATAGCTCAACTCTTCTGTGGGTTGGGAAGGTACACCATTTTGACGGGGATATGGAATGGGGAGAAAACTAGAAAGACCATTGAATGGAGAGACCTTTCTAAGCTGAGGTAGTTCAATATACTTCTAGGAAACTACCACCGAAACAGGTCTAAGACGTCCATCGAATCTACCAAGAACAGGCTAAGAATATTAACAGGACGCCTTAAAGGATACTGTAAGACTTAGAGGTCTGTAGATTCTGCAATGAGGCTGACGAAACAGTAATCTGGGCACACATGTCCTTTTTGGAGCTGAATATGGGGTTGATATCAAGAGTCTCACAGAAGATATCCGTTTCTTGTTCCTATCTTCATTTTGGATGCATCGGTGTAGAGGGTCAGCTCTTTTCTTCTTCTGACTATACCATGCGCCCATGGTCTCTATGAAGAATTCTAGTATACATACTATCCCCTGTCGAAAGGTAGACTAGTGAACAAGCATTCCACTGGGATTCCAGAGACTCCCCACCCGCATAGAATGGATATATGGCCGAGGGTCGTAGATGACTACAGTCCTGTTTTACTGAGTTCAAGTGCAGTAGAGGTCTAACGGCATTACTCGTATATTTAGCATGCCTTCTAGCCCTGATGTGGATTTCGGCCTTCTGGATTTTATTATCCCCATGCAGGCTAATAATTGTACTTCCACCAAACAATTGGTGAACATATGCACCAAATAAGCCTAATGACGGCTTAAGCTCCAAGGTTTTCCCGAAAACATGAGTAGAAAGCAACATGATCTTTTTCAAGCGATGGTCACCTCCATTTGTAATTGTAACCAATGATTACCGAGGATATTTTGATTTTTTTTTACACTTTTAGCTCAATTTCAGTTCTCATTCTTTGCTCAGTGCTGTGCTGTGAGAAGTTATGATACAAGTAAGACGGTTAGCGTAGGCAGTCACGTTGAAACTATCACCATCTACGGCCCATATGATTTGCAAGAGGACTCCAACCTTTAAGTCATTTGTCTTTATGTCTTCTAAGGTTGAGTAGGTAAATGTCAAACTAAACATAAAACTATTGGGTCTAGGTCCTCATGGGTCACAACCTACTTGCGGCCCATCTAAGGAGAATGCGACTAAGCACGACCGACTTCTGCAGAGGATTTTGCGATAAAGAGGCGGGGAGGACACGACGCGACTTCCCAAGCCTCAGCAAAACCTCAGCAAAAAGACGACTAGGTTGTTACTTCTTTAGCAACTCAGCCTAACTCTTCACCATGCCACCGATGGCCATCCTTAAATTCATACTGGATTCGGGGTGTTCTAGGGAGGCGAATAATAATTAATAACTAACCTATTCTCGCTTCCTAGCAGCTATATGCATGAAGGATCCTACTACGGGGAACAGGAAGTTCCGAGATCCGATCCAGCCTCTCTTATCTTACCTTACCTAATAGTCGGTATCCTATTAAACACACTACTGTATGTAGGTGTTCTGCTATTGTGCGACTCATCATGCACTGCGCAATTTATTGACCACTTCATCCACAGGCGTCCTCCGCTGACTAAAACAAGAGCAAACCTGCCCCTTTCTATAGAGGAAGTTACCGAGAGTACATTCTTTACCTTGCAGCGGCTTTTTAAACGTAGAAGCGATCCTATTAAGGGCTGATTCTACTGATCTGCGGAATAACGTACGCATTATGTGATCTCAATAAGTACTTAGCCTCGATGACCTGAAGTAAACATCTTTAAGGCGTTTTAGAATTTTTCACCGGAAGGCTGGCAGACTAGTCAGATGGAATTTCTTAGAGGTGGTGTGGTTAAGTTTTCCTATTTTATGAATAAAGATGATCCAAGCTTCTCTCCATTTAAAATTAAAATAAAAAGAAAGCAACTCAGTTAAAATACATTTAGGTTCACCTAGCTGGTGCTACTACTAAGACTTTGCTATAGATTATGAAAATAAAGGGTGGTTACATTTTAAGGGCCGATGTTGATTTTGAATAAAACGCAAATTATTTAGGAAATTATTGTCATTTCTTTTTATTATGATAATATTGGTATGGTTCAATTATGTATGGAACAAAATATCGGACAAATGGCCGCCGCGACCTCGGCGGCACACCTCCATCCGATGGTCCAAATTTTCGATGAAGCATAATTGAGGTTCTATGCCGTTAATGTGCCGAATTATCTCATCCTTTAGCTCTTGAATTGTTGCTGGCTTATCGACGTACACCTTTTCTTTCAAATAACCCCAAAGAAAAAAATCCAACGGTGTCAAATCACATGATCTTGGCGGCCAATTGACATCGCCACCACGTGAGATAACACGGCCATTGAATTTTGCGCGCAAAAGAGCCATTGTTTCGTTAGCTGTGTGGCAAGTGGCACCGTCCTGTTGAAACCACATATCGTCCACGTTCATATCTTGCAATTCGGCCCATAAAAATTTCGTTATCATTTCACGATAGCGAACACCATTCACAGTAACTGCCTCACCGGCCTCATTTTGGAAAAAATACGGCCCGATGATGCCGCCAGCCCATAAACCGCACCAAACAGTCACTCTTTGTGGGTGCAAATCACAATCACTCTTGGATTATCATTTGCCCAAATGCGGCAATTCTGCTTATTGACGAATCCACTGAGGTGAAAATGTGCCTCATCACTGAAGATGATTTTCTTCGAAAATTGATCATCCACTGTTGCCATTTCTTGCCACCATTCTGACCATTGACGACGCTTGAAATGGTCAAGAGGCTTTAGTTCTTGAGTCAATTGCACCTTGTAAGCGTGTAAATGCAAGTCTTTATGCATAATGTTCGTCAACGACGAGCGTGAGAGGTGCAATTGTTGGGCACGACGACGAGTTGAGGTGGACGGCTCTTCAGCCACACTATCGCGAACAGCAGCAATATTTTCTGCAGTACGAGCTGTACGAGCATGCACTGGTGTTTTCACATCTCCTACAGACCCGGTTTGCTCAAATTTTTGCACGATTTTTCCGATTGTACGCACATTTGGACGATTAAATTGACCGAAAAAATCACGAAGTGCACGATATGCATTTTGATTTGAACGCCCATTTTCATAATAAGCCTGAATAACTTTAACGCGTTGCTCGATTGTGTATCTTTCCATGGTTCAAATTGAGTAAGTCTGAAATTGAGAAATGACAAATGAAATGCAGAAAAAAACTTGACGTTTAGGTGTGATTCACATTCAACATCGGCCCTTAAAATTTAACCACCCTTTAGAACTGAAGGATTGCATTCGCCAATAGTTGTTTTTTTGGGCGAAGAAAACGAATGGAATACTGGCAACAAAATAGTCTTGGACGGAAACCAGAAAACATAAACGTTTTCTAAGCCAAACGAAGAGGCTCTAGGTTGCCTTGAATGCAAAGAGATTTTCGGTTGGTTTCAAATTGACAGAGTACGGAGGAGAATATTTAACAATGAATTTTATGGAATACCCAGGGAAATCGACTTGCGTTAATGTATCCCTTGTAGTGATCCAAAGAGCTTTCGAATCTACTTTGGTGAAGAGTGAGGTAAAGAAGGACCTGGCTTTAAGTGGTACTCACAGAAGAAAAGCAATTTCATTTGCCCCGATCGGTAGCACCATTTAAGCCGGTAAGCGCAGAGTCAATGTCTATACATTTTACTTATTGTTCAGCGACAACTCATTATTGGAATTTCATTTCTTCAGTTCGAACTTGATCTAGGCGTCACCAACATCGACAACTTTAAGTCCCCTGCCAACTGTTTGGGTAAGACAAAGAGTCTGCACCTGGATACCATCATACAGAGGTTCACTTTTGCGGCGTTTCACTATTGCCAAAAACATATCCCAAGCGAGTCTTCCAATACTGAATGTTTCTACAAAAGTCAATGAGAAACTGTTTCGATCGATTAGAATTGGGGTCGTCATAGTTATCAGAGTGAATTCTTACCTATAGGAACATCGGAGATCGATTAAAATTATTATCTTTGGAGCGTTAGGAACACCAGAATACGCGAGGCACTCAATGTCAAGCAGCTACTTCTTCGTACGGAGAGGTCCATACTTCGATGGTTTGGACGTGTCAAACGCATGTCCTCAACTCGGTCAATCCGTCAGGTAGGCGTCCCCTGGGTAGGCCCAGAATGAGATGGCTGGACCAAGTCCGAAATCTCACCACTAGCCAGCCATATGCTAAAAAAAGGTCTCAACCGGGAAGTAAAAGACGTCAACCCGAGCTGAGAAGTATCTGCGTTCCATTTAGTTTAAGGGGATTAAAATTGGAGTAAAAACAAAACAATTTTAACATAATCCCCCACAAAGTTCAGCTTACTAAATTTTCCTCAACCACAAACTGAATTCATTACAAAACAGTTTCCTAGAATCAATCCCCGATTATGCAAATTCCTGTCCTATGAAGTTCATCCACCTAGTGAAACTGTCACCAATTCAACCAGATTCGATAATCGATACTTCCACGTAATCCACCACACCATCTGAAATCGCAAGCGAATCGCAGGAACATCCCAAAACGAGATTTAAGAGAATCCACTTGTCTATTCGAAAACAAGTTGAAGAGTAGTGTACGTAGTTAGTAGACCACCCCGACAGCCACAAAACTAAACCACTCTTCGCCTCCATCAGCTCGTCGGAAGAAAGACAAACCAGCAGCTGTTCGTCAGCCAGCAACAATAACAACTTACACGAGCCAGCGGCGATGAGGCACTCTCGCCTCGTAGCGTCGTAGTGAGAGTATATAAAGCGTCAGGGTGCTAAGTGGCGCGCTTCATTGTCAGACCAGCTACCGAACCAGCAGCGGTGGATCTATAGGTAGTGCTTGTGGATTATTTCCCAAAAAATTACGTGACCAGAATTGTCAATTGGATTGGAACCCTACCCGCCGTCTTAGCCGCATTTAAGTAAGTTTTTCGCATTTTTTTTCCTCTGTTTGTGGTTTGGTTTCCTCCGTTTGTGGGCCAGTGTCGGGAGAAGTGTGTTTTGTGTATCTTGTGTGGTGCCGCAGTGTTGATGTGTCGGCTTGTGTGGCCAGAATTCGAGGTCCAAGAACAAGTGTAAAATGTTGGTCAATTTGTCAATTTGTTTGTGGCCGATGGTTGAGTTTCTACCGGGTTTTCCATAACCTGATTTGCAAATCAGGGCTGGGACAACAGTGAACAGTTCATTGAACCAGTTGGTGTGGGTTTGTGTTTTTTTTGTTTTCGTTGGAATAGACCCACAGACCGCAGGCTTGTGATCGGAATAAATTTGGTCAAGTGGAGTGCAGCCTAGTGAGCTAAATTTCGATTGAACGTTTCGGTTTTATGTAACAAGTGTGGAGCTGGTCCCATCTCAAGGTTAAGATTGCCTAACCACCCGCTTTGGCATCGTATGTCATCGAAATGGATGGCTTGGGGATTTCTTCCACAAATGGAATGCTTGAGTAATTAAGCAAACAATAGCCCCAAGAGGTTGGCATCCTATTAGTATTCGTTGTGCATATTGATGAGCAGTGTGTGGAGTTTTGTTGCTTTGCTTAGGTTTTTTGTGTAAGTCGAAGTGTAGTGGACTGAAGTGCTCGTTCCAGTTGATTGATTAGAAAAATTTGGCAAAATTTGGTTTCTGGAATATTTAGTAATGGGATTTCTGCTCGTATAAACGAAAGAAGTGACGGAGGAATTGGATTGTATTTTTGGGTTTGAAAATGATTTGTTTAGGCGAAATTCAAAAACATTGTCTAACGTTCTGACATTTATTTCATAGTCTTTTCTTTATGTCCTCGGTGCTTTGTTGGTGATTGATAATTTTTTTTTTTTTGTCGGTTACGTATCACTATTTGCTTTAGGTAATTGAGTGATATTCGACAGCCAGAAAATGCTGGGTTCAATTAGAAAATGTCCAACTTGTTCTCGTGCTCTTCGATCTTCAATTCAAAATTCAGAATATCCTTTAAAAACACACAAGCTTGGGATTGCTGGAAGTCTAAGGTCCAAAGTGATAAAAACATCGTGTTCCTCATGCAATTCTCGTGGTAAACAAACAGTTTGTATCCCGCAGACTTTGAGCTATGTTTCTATGTTTTGCACACACAGCACAAAATAGTTTCTGAGTGGATTATGTTGAGGGGCATCTTAAAAGCAACAACGGCTGCTTAGACAGTCAATTCCATGATCATTCCTCTTTTTTTCAAAGAGCAAGATAGCTAGATACATACTCGTAGATAGATGTGGTTGTGATCAGGATGACATATTTGAGGCCCAATTAGGCATTGATACCACGATTCATGGGATCTTGATTTGCTTGAAAACAAAGAGTTGAGTGACAGCATATCAAAAATATTTTCCCTCTACAGATTGCTAGATTGTTAAAGAAAGGCCTGGCGTTTGCGAGAGCCTAGCATTTGCAAAGGAAGTGGTCGAGGGTTTCTGCCCCTTTCACATGTTTACAGCTGCGACTGCCAGGGTAGAAGGGGATGCCCAATCTTTCTGTATTGTTGCCGACCATCTAGTGTCCATCTAGTGACCCTTGCATATTGATACAAGTCGAGAGGTGTCCCTTTGACTTTTTGCTTAAGAGGCCTCAGGCTCTAGTTTGGTTCTATGCAGACTATTTCGTTAAAGAGATGACGCACGTACCTAGTCCGACCCATCTTTTGCTTTGTTATTCTTAGGAAGTGTAAGCGTAGTTTGCTCTTGATAGATCCAAGTGGAAAGTAAGCTCATTTCTTGAGAAAGATGTTGAAGAGTTAAACCTCACCTGCCGAATTCATCGTCCACCTCCTTATCATCTATGCCTCTATGTTACAGAAAATAGTTTGCAAGCTAATGAGATGGGCTTTTCCAGTGCATTTCGTATCATCTGTGTCTATGCTGTAAAGCACTTGTTTATAGACACCCAGTAGCACAACTGTCAGCTCACCTCCATTATTTCCCACTTTTTGTGCCAAAGAGATCGTATCGGGTCTGGTCTCCTTCAGATAGTATCTGTTACCCAAAACTCCTTCGGCCTTCACTGACTGATGTGACCTGTGCTGTAGTAAGCCCTATTCTCTCAAAACTAAGAGAGTACTGCCTTGTGCCTTCCTCTCTATTTGTCATGAAATTCCCTAAGGGAGATAGCGTTTCCGCAAAACCGTACACATTTCATAAGTTTGGTATATGTTCCTCTGTTTCTTATGGTTTTTAATGAAATAGAATCTGGTAAGGGAGTATTAAGGAAAATTAGCAGCACTCTTCACCGCGTGTCTCAGATCCTTTTATGACATTGTAGGACTCACAATGTATTGATGCGCCACTATCATCATCGATTTAGAGTTCCCGAATTTTCTTTAAGGCTGTTGAAAGGCGAGACCAGGACTTCCTAATCAAGATGTTCAACAACCGATCTAAGGCATTTCTTTCAAGACAGAGCAACATCGTTGTACATATCTGCCGCAGGTCTGAGAATTTTCTTATGCCGAGTTTTCGTCCCAATTTGACTTGGTTTATGTTTCGTAGAAAATCATGTCTCTAAGCACCCCAAGCGTTTAATGCTTAACCGAAGCAAAAGCAACCAAGAGTTTTTCAAGACTCTATTCCTTGACATATCATGACAGGATTCTAAAACCGCTGGTTCGGATTCGACAATAAAATTGAAAACTTCTTCTACTCCACGCGGATAATGTAACACATACTCAATGTGTTTACTTACAAAAAGTTGTCTAAGTCTTGGAGCTTTATTCCTCGCTGAAGGATAGCACTGCTATTGGGCATGAGTTTGGGCGTTGTTAATCTCATTTTGTCTTGCTGAGGTAGATGCAACCTGTTGCTGTTCAATAGTTATTTCTTTTGAAACAGAGACACAATCACCACCACCATCTGACAAAATTACTGTTCACAAATTCTTGAGCTCAAGTAATGCGCGTCCATTTCATCCACGTGATCTTCATTTTGAGCTGCGTGATTTTTGCCATATTGTGTTCACGTTTGCGCGATAGCATTTCGAGCATCATTCCTGCGGCTGTTATTTTTTTTTATTTCTGATCCATGATTTCACTGCTTAAGGACGTCCCAAGCTTTACAGGCTGCCAAAAAATACTTTCAGGAGAACGGCTTAAGCTCCTGCGTGCTTGGTTGATACGGTCTTACACAGAATGGGTCGTTCAGACTTTTGTCTTCAATACAACAGTCGTGGCTAATGTTTCTATTATACATCGTCAACTCACAAAATATTGCATTTTATTTTGGAAATATTTTCGTTTGTACCAAATTCCGCAGGGTTGCATTGTCCGACCACTTCTAATTGGAAAAACTAATGAACCTTTGAACGCGTTCAAAGAAAGACACTCCAAAGCCTCAATTTCATTATGAGTTAATTAGTTCAAAATTTAATTGGAATTAAATTTTAAACGAATTCCAACTTAATTTTCATCAAGGACACCAGGAAAACCTTCTCTTCTTCCTGTCATCATTTTTTATGAAACGAATTTTGTTTGTGTCGTGCTGAAGGTAAAACGAAATTATTCTGAAACCTACAGTCACATTCCAGACCACATATCCTATCATCACGATACAAGAGAGAGAAGATAAATATTTTCCGAAAAAAAAAAAAAACATGTAAAAATCCCCTTCGTCGCCTAGAAACAATATTTTCCTGTTTCTGCCTTTGCAGGAATATTTTGTTGAACTTCCACAGGAAGTTAAATTTGCAACCGACTCAACTTTGCCGGGGGTGAGGGACAACCACCTTAAAGTGCATATTTGCTTATGTAGTCCTGTGAGTTTAATACCCCATAGCTCCGGCAAAAAAAACACCTCAAACTTGATTGCTTTGGCAAATAAATTACAAAAATTCCTTGGAAGGGTAAATATTTGACTTCGAGTACGGATGTGGAATTCTCAATGAGACGATTGATGTAATGCATCCCAAATGGGTCTGCAAACAGCAATTACTCATTTGTTGACTCGAATTCAATGCAGGTGACGCATCTGCGACGTGCTTAATGGGTCAGCTCACCTATTCCATTCCCGAGCTATTGCATAATGGCCAACAACGAACACAAAAAAGAGGTAATTTCCAGAACAAGTTTCTGGAACTTGTTCACAGCTGCTGCGCTCGTTTACCTGAATTACTTTCGGTTTTTTTTTTTATGTTTGATTTAATTTTCTGTTTTTTTTTAATGACTTTTCTCATTTCGCTTCCTGGCTCATCCGGTTGAGGTGTGTGTGTACAGTGTGTTGGTGTGGACACCGGGCAGTGAAAGTTTTTCCGGGCGAGTTCTAGTGAAAAAGAAAACAATAAAGCGCCGGTGATCAGGAACAGGCGAATCGGGCTATCAAAGTGTGCACCATTTTCTGCTGACAAATTGGTTGTATAAACTAAAAGTTGGAAACATTTTTTCGTGAAACTGAGTATCGATTGGAGCGATGGTGCAACAGCGCGCTTTTTGACTTTATGCACACTGCAAGTGAGTTTTTTGATTGACGATGGGTTCGAAAGATATATTGGCAGGTTATAGTGCAATTTGCTTCGGAAAATTGAAAAACTTTTGAAATTGATTGTGTATCGCAAACGTGAAGTGTGAGTGGTGATTTAATTTTTTATGAGTTGAGTGGGTGCTTGTTATGCCAGGAAACAGAACAGGCAACATTGTGTTTTGTAGAAGAAAAAAGAAACAACCACACAGCTAGTCGTGTGATATTGTAAAATCATGAAACCGAAAAATCGGGTAAATTCAAGAACTCCACCTTTGTCGAGTGTTTCACACAATTTTCCTATGCGACTTTGATTGCATTGCTTACTCATGCTCGCATGCATCTGTTTGTTAGATGCAGTCATTCAGCAGGATGACCACAATATACACATTTCCACATCTATTAGCAAAACTTTTGCTGTTTCCTTCTACCAAAAGTGGTTACTGTATGTGCTGCTTGCAAATGCGAATACCTTTCCATCGTCGAGAAATGCAATATCCTCCCCTGTTGGACCATCAATGGCAAAATTGAAATTTTTTATTAAGATACGAACTATGGACAGTTGGACTTTTATTAAGTAAGAGAGATTTGCCATTTGTGTTTTGGAGACAAAGCATTGTATGAGCGTTTTATTAAGGCGCTTTCTAGACTTTATTGAGTCATGGGTATACCCTGCCTTTAACCTCTTATATGTATTCAGCGTTTTGAACGAGTATTGTTGCTCTTAAGGGCTTAAATAGGTAGGTTAGGTTAGGTTTCGAAGGGTGTGTGACGGATAGGCCTCATCATTTTCCCTCGGAGACCTGAAGGTCCATCTTTTTATTATTGTGAAAATAGCAGTATGGTTTCCGGGACAACCCAAGGACCTATCCGATTGCTGGTGGCTTTGTGAACCAGTTACTACTCTTTAAGAATCTGAGTAGGTCCGTTAACTGTAAGTCTATTACCTCTGCTATGCTTGCAAAGAGCCTTGGTCCTAATGCGCGTAGACGTCGTTCTTGCAGGGCACAGCAGATGTTTGATTGATTCTACCTCTTCTTCATCTCTGCAGCTTCTGCATAGATCGTTGGACTCGATTTTCCACTTGCCGAGCATGACTCCGATGGCACAGTGCAATGTGATAACTTCAGTGAGCATGTAAATAGAGGATCTGTCCAGTGCCAGAAGGCACCTTGTTCTAGTTTTATTTAGTTTCGGCCATAGCGTCCGAGAGGTGGCGCAATCCTCTTTGGCTAATCAGAAGGAATTAGCTTCTTTCTCTATAATGTAGTATATTATCCCATGCAATCTCCCTATTAGTGGCATTACAGATGTGTCGGCTTCGGTTAAGTTTATAGCCGACACCTGTTCTTATGTCCGGAAAACCAGCAGAGTTTGACAGTATGGTGTTTTATGGTGATCAGCGTTTATCGACATTTCTTGACTGCCTTTGATTTGAGTGTATTGGATCTTTTGCCTAGAGTGCGCTGCTTGACTCTCGCTAGGGCTGGACATTTAAATAGGAAATTATGCAGAAATTCTTTTTCGCTGTTATCTTTGCAACTACGGCAGAAAGTGTTGTGGGTGATGATACCTAGCATGGCTGCGTGGCCAGTGACAGTGCTAACGGCCACGATTTTTGCAACAATTGGTCTTGATCTGCTAAGTTGCTCGTTTGTTTTTTGTTTGTTGTAATCGGGACAAATTCTTCCAGATATGGCGCAGTTGTTGAGCCTATTCTACTCTTGGTTGGCCGTCTTTAGAAAGTGGTGTTAAATATTGCCTTGAACGGCAACAACTTCCGCTAGTAAGTCGTTAAGGGCTGATCCCCGTCTGGCCAGGTCATTGGCTCTTTCGTTGACGTCAATTTTACTATGACCTGGGACCCAGGCGAGAGTGACCCTGCACTGGACCCCCAGTTAGGTAAGGTTAGGTGTGTAGGTTGATGAGGCTTGCCTCATCTCACTAAGGTCCATGTAGACCCATTATGATACCCATAATATTTCCTACTGCAGTTTTAATTCCTTGGTGCCAACCATCCGGTCGACCTTGCAAATTTGAGAAATGATGATGGCAAACAATCAGCTAGTTCGTCGATATGATCGAAGAAGAATTTGCCTAGGGTTCTATTTCTTATTTGACAGAGGTATGTGTACTAACAAAGGAAATGGGCTGTGTTCTCATGGACCTCCTCGTCACCGCACCCCTGCATAAATCGGCAGGTTTTTGCCCTGTCATATCTTGATACTTTACAGGTTGTTAGAGACATCCACCTGTTAGTAGCTTCAATTAAGGTTTTTGTACAATTTTCGCCCTTAAATTGCAGAGTGTCAGTCTGACCGTACAGTCCGCTTGCTCTCGGGCTAGGGTTGAACCCATTCTTTCCAGTTCGTCAGCTTTTTTCTCACTACGACCAGGGACCCAGCAGAGCTTTACATCGTGCTGGGTATCAAGAACCTTAAGCTCTTCACAAGCTTCGATGATATTTGCGTGCTGGGTATCAAGAACCTTAAGCTCTTTACAAGCTTCGATGATATTTGCGTAGTAGCTATTGCTTTTATAGCAGCCTGGCCGTCAATTTAAATCGTAATATCTTCCCGTGATATTGTAAGCATTGGGACTTCAAGTTGGTTTTGAGAATGTAGTGGTTTCAATAGTTTTTAAATTCGTTGAAGAGGATTCGTTATTTTTTTTTCTTTTCCTGAGTGAATGGGCTGAATCTTCTCTTGAGACTGATAGGAAGTGTGCGGAGATACGACTCCTATCGGCTTCCAGATGAATGATGAGTAGACATCTGCACACTTATCGTCGATGAATAAGCTCTGTCCATCTTGCTGTCCACATTTGTTCTCAGAAACATTTTCAAACCTTGAAAAACGTTCTCGGAAACATTTCGAATGTAATCCGGCTCGTAAGGTGTCATTTTTTTCTCAAAACAAATAACTTTCCCATAGTGGTTCCCAATGTTTATTTATCTAATAGTTAACATGTTTCTGCTAAATATTGACCTTTCCATGTGTGGATATGGAAACGTCATTCTCGAGCTGTTTGTTGTTGCTTGTCCATGACTTGGCTTCTCTTCTTTCATGGTCAAGGCTAATTATTCAACCAGAGGCACAGTGTCTACCTACTAACACAATGTATTCCCAATCTTCCAAAGTTTGGATTTTTATTTCTTCAAAGTTCATTATACTTTCAGTGATTTTTTTGTCATACATACGATCCACGTATTTTGATTCATATTCCCCAAAAGTTAGTAAGATTAACACTTTAACACTTCTGGTAATTTTTCCTAAAAGAATATTTTAAAAAACTACGTGTGATCTAACCACAAAAGCTATCAAATACAAATTTCCTCTGTCGTCGTTAAGTATTTATGTTGGTTGGTATAAAATTTCGCAACGACCATAACGACACTGATCGACACTGGTTGGGTTTATTGTTAAGATCACATTTACCCACTCAAAATGTTTGTCCAAGCGAAGGTGCATTGAATTTAATTTAAAGTCGCGGTTCGGTGCTCGAGCATCTCGGAGACACCTTGAGTCTTTATCTCATGGTGGAGTATGAGCAACGTCAATGTTTATGATTAATTATTTGTGCTTATTGAAATTTAAGGTTAAGTCCACTACTTCCTGAATGATAAACAATTATGAATATGAGCATAAGATTTATGTGATTTTCAAGATCACTAAAATGCTGTAAGACGGCCTTGCTGGTGTTGTCGAACGTTTTGAAGTGGGAAATCTTTTTGAAATGTTGATGCACAAGTAATTTATTGTACTTTCAAGACCGAAGGGCCAAGATTATATCTGTCTTTTCAAAGTACTTACATCATTAACAATACTTGATGGCTCATACACTCGGAAGTGATCTATGTCAAGTTCAGGTACATCAGTGCAGGCGCACGTAAGTAGTCCTATGGTAGATTCATTGTCATACGATTGGAACTCGGATTTCTGCTAACAATTGTCAGAATTGGATGGCACTTTTACTATCATCGACCTTATTTTAGAGGTTAATGAGGTCCTCAACTAACAAGCTTCTCCAGCCAGAATGATCCTTCTCAGTCCCTTAGGGTCAGAGTCTAAAATTCTTCGGCATTGGTATTCATTTGCTTCTAACACATTTTCGTATCAGAACACATTGGCCTATTTCACGCTATGTTCACCCGTAAGATAGGAGATATCTAAGTCTGCAGCAGAGCCTTCTACAAGTGGAGAAAAGTACATTTGAATATGAATTGTTCTGTGTCTTAAGAAGATGTGGAGAAGTTGCCTCGGAAGTGGTTATAGAATGAGGATTGTGAGGGTCTCCCTAGTTCTTGTCGATAAGTCGTTGCTAAGCCCATGGTAACCACATTTACAAACTTTTTCAACAATCACTTGAGGGCAATTACAACAATCCCAGCTGAGGCATAAGCAAATAGAGATTCTCAGCATTCAAAACCAACCAACCAAGCCCATAGTAGCAACGATTGTCAAGTGTAATTCCACCTTGATTCTCTCCGCTGATGTTGTTGGTAGAATTGATAGTATAGGGAAACGAATTCCTTCAAAACGGAACAAAATTGTAGTTGTCCATCGTAACATTTTAGCTGATACATCGATGTTGGGTTTCAGTGCTCGTAGAGAGCATGTACTTTGTTTTATTTTTTCCAACCAGACCGTGGAGACGCATGACCTTCGCTCGGTTCATTCTACCGATGATGACAATCTCATCTATTTAACGAAGTATATGGACTGGTTTGTGAAAGATTCCCAAGGCGTTAAATCGCACAATCTAGTCGGCCTATTCTGAACCCCAGGAACGGTCTCTTGCAATAATGCCTTTGTTTCACTTTGCACCGCATTTTGCATTAAGATCGTGGCCTACATTCCTGTAAGGTCCAATTGACACAAGAATTAAAGCCAGCAGACCAGGCACAACGCCGTACTTTCGCAAAAAAAAGATGACACCTCTTGTTGGATGACAATGAAGGCAGCAAGTCCAGTTTGACAATCCTTATTCATCGTTGACCTTAAGTAGGTTTTAAGGCTTCGCAAGGTAGAAAACGACGAAAGTTGCAGAAGTTATAAGCACAGCACATAACTTAGGAGGGACGTCGTGTGAAGAAGAGCTTTCCAGCTGATGTTGAAAGCAGAACGCGCTTGAAATTTTAACTTTTCGTACTTTCTTAAAAAGTGTTTAAGGCTGGTCTAGAAAGCTGCTCATAACAATTAGCTTTTGCAGTGCTTTAATCATGTGCTCGAGGGGCAACAGACAGCCCAAGCACGACGATCTTGAGGTCCGAAGTTCGAATGGTGGGGGTTTGAACCCTCAAACCTCCCCCCCCCCCCTTTAAACGCCCCTGGGTTTAAGCATTACAGCAGAATTCGCTATGAGAACTTCGATCACGGACCTAGTCTTACAGATGGATTAGTGCATTTATTCTATCAAGTCATCTCCTGCAGCCTTGGACGCAACAAGCTTATGGTCCTAGTCGATGTTTGCTTATCGGAATGTTCAAACACTGAAAGGTCAATGTTACCGATTTAGTTTGCGATATTTTAATCTTTCTCTTTCTATCTTCTAATTCTAAGTCTTTACTCCTGTTTGGCAACCTGGTTACATAACGATAAAAGGCCTAGTCATAAATAAGATTCGAAACCCAAACTAATGGCTCGGACATCCAACATTTCCAGATTATTCCACTATCCCCACACACGGGTTTAATCCATTAAACTTGTTCAACATGCCGTCTGTGCCATAAGAGGAATATTTAAATTCGAAAGGGGTTTACCGTTTGGCCTTGCGAATTATATTCTAATTAGATAAATGGTCTCTCAGCAAAAAATTCACTCCGAAACGAATTATTTAAGACAATGTTCGACAAACATTTCTCTTCTGCGAACTGAAAATAATAAATTTTTAAATTTAATGTTTTTCTCTTGCACTAAACGTTTTTTATTTAATTTTTTTTTTTACAGGAACTTTTGAAATTCAAGATGAAACTCACTCTGGGTATCTGTGTCCTGGCGTGTGCGTTAGCAATTTCCACTGCTGCCAGTCAATATACGAACAAATTCGATGCCGTCGATGTGGACGGAGTGTTGGGCAATAACCGTATCCTCACAAATTACATAAAATGTTTGATGGAAAAAGGACCCTGCACAGCCGAGGGACGTGAATTGAAAAGTAAGTGAATGTGCTGTGCTTCCTGCCTGCATCCAGGTATGGAGGAATCTGAAATTTATAGTCGTTCCGTACCCATGGGATAGGAGCGTGTGTCCCTTATCAAGCTTGTCGTCCGTCAGTTGGGACTGTATGGCGTATACGTACCATTTTTTTTTTTTACGTTACCTGTCATTTGCATATCCTCTTGGATGGGTTAATTTTCGGGCTATTTTAGGGCGAGACATACGTTTTGCAAAGTGTGCTAAAATTTTGTTTTTTTCCTCTGCCATGGACAATGTATTCATAAAAAAATGGACGCTTCGTGTTAAAGGGGAAAAAAATGATGGAGGGCATAAATGAAATTCGATTATTGATGCATAGTTTGCTAATGGATATTAATGAGGTTAAAAATGCAATAAAATTAAATCTATGGGAATGTGTTAACCGAGATGGATTATGGTATTTATTTTTGAAAACGGTTTTTGTATTCAGTTTTATTATTTTAAACGGATTATAACGAGTGATGAATGACCGCGTGGTGAATTGGTTTTTTTGCAATATTAATGGCTAAGGGGTTTAGTTCACACCATTTAGCGTAAATTGATTATAAAAGGTTGTTCCATAATCGATGGGGTTGGGTTCTGATTTTGAGGTCATTACGCAGTGAATATTTAAAGTGCTTTTAAAAAAGGAGACGAAGGCAACCACAGGCAGTTCTAGGAGTTTTTGAATCAATCGAACCTTGAAAAGTATATGAATCTCAGTGGTTTTCTAAACTTTCTATTACTTATTTCAGTCAGGTCTCCCATTAGGTGCTGTCAAACGAAACATCAACCTATGATACTTTTCAGAAGCCACAAATGGAACGTAGCTAGCAAGGCTACGCCATATCCAGAAAGACTTGGCCAACATACAACCATAAGAAAACCAGAGACCTCCTTAGAAGAACCCGAAAAGACATTGCTCGCATTGTCGCCATCTGTACGGGTCCCAGTAGGTACCCATGCGGCGAAGTTTGCCATTATTTTTAATCCCTATTGCTGCAGCTGCAGAGACGCTAGTGAGAGGGAAATTCTAGAACACTTCCTTTGCAAGTACCCGGCACTTGTCATAGCAAGATTCAACGCGCTCGGGAAACCCTTTCCCGACAACCTCGATGAACTTTCAGAGTAGAAAATCCCTAACATTCTACTCTACTTTTACTCCGCACGTTGGATTTAAGACCAACAGCCATGGTCTGTCGGCACCCATCCACACTAACCTAACGAACCGGTCACGAGAACTGTGGTAACAAATCGATGCACTTCAGCACTATTTGAGTACCGGGCGTTTTCTGCCACCAATCAGTGAAGTCATTGAAGAAGTGACTGCCAACTAACTAGTCCTCTATTTCGTGATTCTGTTTTCCCAGTTGTCGTTGTAGACTGTCCTGAAAAATCTGTACAAGCTGCACAATGTCCAGTGAAAATGCCCGGGACGATTCTTTAACTCAGTTTAAATAGAGTCGCCGTAGTCGCCTTGGCTCAGTGGTTAGTGCGTCGGACTGCTGTGCGAGTAGTTTGGGTTCAAGCCACAGCCATATCCACCGAAAATTGTTCGCGGCACCACCTCTCGTCGGGGAATGAGAAACCTTCGGGAGTATAATCTATCATGAAAGAGCTTCTCAATTCGCCGTTCGGAGTCGGCAATAAATTGTAGGTCTCTTCCATTCGTGCGAAAAATGTAACACGCACAACATGAATGGTTGCGAGAAGCTAGGTCTTGGCTTATCCTGAGCTATCACGCCAGCTATTAATTTATTCTTTAACTTGATAAGAAGATATTTTCTGTAGGAACACTGCTCAAAGTGGAATCGTAATTGTGTTGGATTTACATGGCTTTACGTCTGTCAAGGCAGTGGCATAAGAGATATTCTGCGGACTACATTTTTTCTTCTCAGTCAAAGACATGCTGTACATAAGTAACTTGCTGAGCATAAGTAACTTCTCGCAACCATTTATGTTGTACGTGTTACATTTTTTTCTTCTTCAGCACAGATAATACTCATAGAAGTTTTCTTTTCTGTGATTTCTTTGAAAAATGTTTGGTTGACGATACCTAGTTTAGAAGGGAAACACACTAACCACTTTTTTTGACCGCCTGGAAGGGCAAAAAAAATCCTCTATGGACACTCTGCACTCCGCACTACAAGTTTTGCTCTATTTCATGCTTCTTAACGAAGGTTTACGCGCTAAAATCGCCAACTTTTCCATGCCCTTCTTGTCCTCTGCAGTATTGTTGTCCAGATATTCCTTGACAGGGGCAAATAGCCATTAGAGTTCACTGCATATTCTTCCAGACAAAGTTGCTGCAACATGCTTTTACTGACTTAATTTGGATTAACAACCTTTCAAGCTTCGTTCTTTGTCAGCATGAATGTTATCAGTCCTCTCGGTATCACAAATGTTCCGCATTCTTGGTTTTTCTTTCACAGAGCATTGGTTCATCCCCTACCTTGTATTTGCAGAAGTATTTCTAAAAGCATCCATGCCCCGCCAGACAATGAATTTACCTCTCCAGGTTTTTTTCTTATCCATTCCTCTATGTTGGGGATCAATGCATGTGTCCATCTTTCTTTGGCTGTAGTGTTCCACTAGTGCGGATATTCTGCTGGCCTTGCTGCTTGCCTTCTATGTCACGGACTTTTTTTGCGGCGAATGCTTGTATTTTTAAGGCGCAGTACATTCTTAACGATGTGTGCCTTTATGGAACACATAACGATCTAGTTACTCGCCGTTGCTCATAGATTTTCGATTCAGTACCACTGCCCTCCAATGTTTGTCAATCTGGGCTATGCTGCTACTACCCGAGAGGCTTTATCCCCCATTTATGTATATAAGGTGGTCTTAGAGATTGCACCTATGGTCCAGAAAAATGCCCAAGTATTTGATGTGTGGGCTTGACTCGATGATACGCTTAATGACCTATATTTTGTTCATATACCTTTCTTGCAGGTGTTAGTTGATTCTCCTTTTAACCCTTTCGACGCGGAATACAATCAGTTAATTTACATCAACAATTTTGTGTTGGTCTGCCCTAACGACTAACCCTTGGCACATTTCTAACAAACTAATTCCAAGATTGTCCGTAGGGGGGCTGGGGACTAAAAATTGTTAAAATACGGCGTGGGATATAATTCACCCATTTTAGATGCAAATTTTCGAACACTGAGTGGGACATATGTGTCCCAACAGGTGCGAAAGGTTTAAACGACTGGAGATCTACTATTTGGTAAGACATTCTACTCTGGTTCTGCTTTGCACTTGCGTCTTGTGCTCTTTCAGTCTTGGCCCAACACTTATAGCAATCTCTGATCATCTGACTGGAGTTTTCGAACTCTTGCTGCATTGTTTTTGTCACAACGAGCACTGTAACGTCATCAGCATAGCCAATGGTGCCCACTATGCTCGACCTTAGGTTTCTCAGTCTGCCTTCATACATTACATTCTACGGTTGAGATATTCCTTCCTTAGTTTTGTATATCTTGGGGTGCTCTTCCGTGTCGTATTGATGGTTTCTATCCTTGGACTAGCTGGGTGTTATTCTCAGTAGGTAGTTCGGTACCTTTAGGCTACTGAACGCTCTAATCACTAGGATGGTATCGATATTTTTTATTTCTCCCTTATAAAGGGTTTTTAATTAAGCGCTTCCTATCTTTAAATTTAAATAAAACAAAGTGTGTGTGAGATATCATCGACATTTTTTATTCGTTTGAAAGGTCTATCGATGCCATAATGTATGGAATATAACATCGTTCAAATGTTCGCCGCGGCTTCTCTGGGTGGCGTGCATCCGAAATGTCCAATTTTCCATGACTCTGGCGCATAAATCAGGCTGAATTTGACTGATGGCATGAGTTATGTTGACTTTGAGGGCCGCTGTGGTTTGTGGCTTATTCGCATAGACCTGCGACTTCAGAAAGAAAAAGTCTAACGGGGTCAAATCGCACGATCTCGGTGGCCACTTCAGCTCCTAGGTCAGTTGAATTTTGTATGGGTGCAGGCCCAAGTCACGACGCAAAATCTGTCAAGTTGTGGTTTGCGAAAGGCCGAGTTCTTGTGAGCGACGCGAAATCGACTGCCTCGCATTCTCCTGCACACTCTCTGGACAGCGGCTATGTTCTGGGAAGATCTTGCGTTTCGTTGACGTACGGGTGTTGGTTGATCGTTTACTGAACCAGTGGACTCAAATTCATCCACCACACTGCGAATAGTCCTCTCGGAAGGATGACGACCGTAAAATGGGCGAGGCGCGCAGAACGTTGTCCGAACAGAACACCCATTTTGATAAAACAATTTTATTATTTGCACGTGTTGTTGAACACTATATCCGTCCATGGTGATTTGGCAAAACAGACTGAATATATGACAGCCAATTTGACAGATGTAGCTTCAATAATATGGCCGCTATCAACTGTGAAAGTTCGGAAGTCCCTATTGGAAGACCCTTTAGTAATCTTTCGCTTCTTAATTAAAGTAAACTATTGATGAGAGCAACCTGACTCATCGGCCTTTAGTCTTGAGCGTATAGTTTTTTTTCGAGCACCACCACCTGTATGACGACACGTATTATTTGTTGCCTTTGAACTGAGTACCAGCTTTTGCTCTTTCCTCTGCAGTAGCATTTCCTCTGTCTGGCATAGATATGATGAGTCTGTAGACGTTCCTTTTGTCCCATCTGTTTAGTGCGTCCTCGACTTGTGATGCCGTGATACAAGGCTGGGTTAAATACCAAAAAGCTTTAGATAAAGAAGGTCCTTGTCAAAAGCATTAACCACTGCCAATAAATTTATTTTGAGACTTTTAAGGTCTTTGAGAGAGAAAAAAAATTAATTTCACAGCTTTGTGTCGAATGTCGAAGTCATTAACTGTGCAAATTGAATCACCGGGATATTGGTAGAATGACGATCCTTTTTATTATTAAATTCAACTCATTCATACAAAATGACATTCGAGATTTTAATCATTTATCCCTGCTGTGCACATATCGCTTGTCAATAACGAACCGGAAAACGTAACGCTGCCCGACAATTAAACAAATAATTCCAATTTACAAAAAGTCGGTTTTTATTTTTTTTTGTATTTCGAAAGCAAATTTCAATATTGATTTAACCAAGGCTATGGTTGTCCTTTGAATTAATTTCACATTTACCCACAACCCATGGTTTGCTTAAACGTGTAAACAAATATTAAATGAACCCGAGGGGAGGTCATCCTCAAAGAGACCCTCTCCATTTACATTTCAATGAGAGTCCTTTGTTAAGGTAAATCGAACGTAAGTGAGAGTTGTGCTGTTTGTTTGTTGTGCTCTCCGCATGAGGGGGAGTGGAGGGATTGTTGTCATTATCCTTTATTTCGCGTAGCTGGAGTGTTTGTCCTTAATTTGCATTTTTTTTTTTCATTTTAATAGAACTTCTGCCTGACGCATTGGCCAGTGACTGTTCCAAGTGTACTGAAATCCAAAGGAAGAACTCGGGAAAAGTAATTAATTTCTTGCGTGCCAATCGGGCTAGTGATTGGAAGATTTTGCTGGAGAAGTACGATCCAAAGGGTGTCTACAGGGCAAAGCATGGTTTGTAAGGAGCTGAGGTTAAAAAAAAAAACGTTTTTTTGTACACGGTAATTTTATATGAAAATAAAGGAAAGGACTTTTTTTGTAATTAAACTTTGAAAGGATGTGGTTTTATGCGAAAGGAATTGCAGGGACGTCGTGCGAATAATCAAGTTTAGAGCTCAGACAACCAGGACTGAATATTGATAGCTGCTCCTCCATCTTACAAGTACCAATTGCCCATTTTTTCTTCGCACAGTTCCTCTGTCATTCCATGGCAAGGAAGCGACCAGCTACTCCATGCACTATTCGTTCTAAAGAAAAAATTTCCACGGAATCTTATCCCTCTCATCCTTTACGCAGTGTCAACATTCTCATTTAACACTGGTAAAACTCATCCTGGGGAAATGTAATCCCAGTTCCCATTAACAAATTATCCTGCGAACGTAGAGAAACTTAGTCCTAAAGTTTCCATCCTTCATGCCAGGACAGAAAAAAAAAAGAACGTCGTTTAAAATAATCTCAGCAAAGGTTCATCGGTTTTCCCAAAGTAGTAGCAACCCGTATCATTCCCCCCGCAATCCTCGATGACACTCTGCGTGTTCCATGCAAAATTTATGTGTGTGTGTGCTGCGATTTATCCTTGCTCGGATATACTCACCGAAAAAAAAAAGAAATTCAACATTCGATTCACTCATGAACTTTAGAATGTCATCCGTTAAAGCGAGCGACGAGCGACGAGCGACGAAATGTGCTGAGGGACTTTGAAACATTTTCCTTTTGTTTTCTTCACAGATGATTACCTCGAGGAATTTCCAGAAAGTTATCCTTTCGCTGAGGCGGGAGGCGGGCACCCAGCCCCCAGTGTGCTTCAGCATTCTTTGTTTTCCTTGTCGATGTTGGTTGAATGACTCGCACATCGCCCCCGTTCGCTGTAATGTGCCCCGGGAGGGATTCTATTTTCCTTTGTTTAAACGTGGATATTCTGAGGAAGATACTTTAATTTAGATTTACTCGCTCAGATAGTGCGCAGCGGATTAGCAAAAAGGATACTTTTTCAGGGTCTCCCCTCGTTAAGCTGC
Organism: Matsumyia berberina; assembly: GCA_917880715.2. Taxonomy (NCBI): domain Eukaryota; kingdom Metazoa; phylum Arthropoda; class Insecta; order Diptera; family Syrphidae; genus Matsumyia; species Matsumyia berberina. The sequence continues at coordinate 124,805,442 of OU862870.1, forward strand.
TAACACTCTCCTTTACCGTCTGAGATTTGATTAATTTAATTAAAATCAATTAACGGTGCGCGCAATCACTCAGCCACCGACTCGTTGCCGTGTGCTCAAATTAACTTCAACTCGGATCAAATAAACTGGCTGCTCCACATCTACACACAGGTAAATCCCGTGGGTATGAGCTCACCTGGGAATCGATTTGGGGGGCAGCACTCCAGCTCGTGGAAGTGATTACTGCCTTCATTATGGTGGCTCGTAAATTTCGCCTGGCAAATCCCAAAAAGGTCAGACAGCAAAATTAGAAAAGGTTTCTCTCGTTAAATCCTCGGATTAGGATGGTTTCCCCAGGGGAGGGGTTGTGGCACGGCGGCGGGGGCGCCCACAAAGGATTACCCCGCATGGGTGTGGGTGGGAAGAGTTTGCTGATATCTGTAATTAGACTATGGCACAAGGTGCGGATGGGGTGTTGTTTCAGCCCCAGGGGGGAAGATAATAAAAATCAAATGGCAACAGATTGCACATTACATTTGGCGTTTGACGATGGCCGTGCCAAGTTCGCTGCAAGCGTTCAAATTAGCGCGTTGGCATTTGAAATTAGGGGCAGATTAAGGAGATCCCTGCAAGGGAATTTAATTCCTTTGGAGGGTTTACTTTTCAAATTAAAAAGGAATTAAAAAAAAAGTAAAGGGTTTCTCGTCCAGGATTGCTCTGGCAAATGAGTTTTCAAAAACCTAATCGACTTTCACGGATGAAAGGAAGTTTTGGTATGGAAACAGTCCCACAGATGGTACTGTCGTCCGGCACATTGCGATAGAGAGTGTGGCTGAAATAGTTATTTTCAAAACTTTTGTCTGGTGGCGGACTGGAGTGACATCAGCAAAAAGTTTTTTTTTTGTGGATTATGACAATAAGTTCTGGAAATCCACGTTCGCTGAGTCGCCACATATGGGTTGATGTGTCATGTACCGGTGTCGGGTGAATGGTGTATTTCATTGCTGTTGTCAGTGAGAAGGGGATTATACAAGGGAGTATCGGTGAAAAAATAAATGGCAGCCGTGGCGCAGTGGTTAGTGCAACACCGCCTTCCAGTACGCAATGACAGGAAAATGTTTTTTGAAATACTCGTAACCTACGAGGTCTGTCGTGCGCTCAACAACGAAACCACTCCCAGACGAAATGTCGCAGCCATCATGGGTCTTGTCTCCACAACCACCTCATCAAAGCTTGTAGCACAATTTAGAACAGAGCTCGCCCGCCTGGGAAGCTTATCTTCCCTAACCCTCATATGGGTCCCTTGCCACAGTGGCACTGAATGGAATGAAATGGCTGATGAGCTTGCCAGACAGGGGACGACCCTTGACAGCTCACTCGCAACGGAACTTCTCATCCCATTAGGAGCTGTCAGGGGAAAATCAACCTACACTACTTCTCAGAAGTCAAACACAAATGGAACCTCCTAAAAATAACAGACATTGGGTGCGTTATCGCCGGATGTGCGAGTCTCTGGGCAGTGGGTACCCATGCGGCCAAGCTTGGCATTTCTTTGAATCCCTACTGCCGTAGCTGCAAAGACACGAATGAGAAGAAAACCCTAGAACACTTCCTCTGCAAGTGCCCTCCACTTGCCACAGTAAGACTCAATGGGTTAGGAAAACCCTTTCCCGACAACCTTGGCGAACTTTCAGAGAAGAAAATCTCTAACATTCTACTCTACCTTAACTCAAGAGGTTGGATTTAAGACCAAGAGCCATGATCTATCAACACTCATCCACACTCATCTAACAAACCTGTCACGGAAACTGTGGTAGCAAAACGGTGCATTTCACCACTATTTTAGTATGGGGTGCTCTCTGTCTGATACAACCACTAAAACCAATCAACTAACGCAATGACAAACGGCTTACAGCATAATTCGTCACGAATGAGCTTCTGGATTCGACGTTCCTTTCCAACTGTTGGAGAAATGTAACTTGCACATAAGGAAAGGTTGCAAGGAGCTAGGTGTTGGCCCACACAACTGAACTTGACAAGTTTAGTTTGGTTATGACTACGAAGGCAAAGTGGTGTAACCAACGTGTGATGGGAACCATCTCTCTCAAAGATCAAAAACATTCAGCACCTTTCTGCCTATGGTATGCTAGGATGAGCTGGGGAGGATGCTCTTCACTTAGGTCTCAGGTGGGCCTTAGCCAGAATAAGCCAGATACGCGACGTTCGCTGGGAAGGATCTAGGGAGATTGGGAAAAAATTAAAGGGTTGTTCCTTCGGCGAAGGTCAGGATGTCACAGATTTTTTTTTCTTTGAAATGTCACCGAATACAGAAAATATTTGGAAAGCTGTGAAAAAATGTCTTACATCCGAAGCAAAGAGTATGTTTGGAAAGTAACAAAGAGGCCAGGCGTATCTGCAGATATCTGAAGACAAATCGAAGAGCGGAAAAAATCTAAAGCTAGATGCGAGCTTAAGTCGCAGTATCGCCAAAATATGAGAGTGGTCTAGAGTAACATGTGCTGCGATAGAAAAAAATACATAAACGCTCAAGTAGAAGAATCTTGAAAAACTGTTTACAGAACTATCAAAGGGCTGATAGGTTGTCTCAGTCAAGGTAAAGAGGTTAGACGATTCTTTGCTGGTTTTAGAAAAGGATAAGCTAAAAAAGTTCCCGCCGATTTGATTCACAGAAGGGATGGAAACTTGCACCAGAACCAGATGCTCGATGCACACAATTTTCGTATACATTCCATAGTGCCCAGTGAGGATGAGATTGTTGTACTCAAAATACATAAAGCAGAACTTGATGACACTAGAGCCGTGCCCTACAAAGTCGCTCCAGCAACATCTTTCCTTCCCTGGTTAGCGAAAAAAGAGAACAATCATTAAGTTCCCAAAGAAAGGCAATCAAACAGAGTATGGGAATGGCCCATTGGTGAGATAATTGCTAGGATAATTCCCGAAAGCATTTAGGAGCACCTTGAAAGCATTTTAGACCAGTTACTTTCCGTTCTGGGTCCTCGTGCATTACTACCTAAGAACTCATTATGAGTTACATAATATCCGTATTTGCATCAGCGGAGCACTAAGAACCACCCCATCCGCGGCACTCGACGTGCTCCTACATCTGATTCCCTTGGATATTTTTGGCAAGCAGTCAGCGACTAGCGCAGGCCTCAGACTGAAGGCCTCCTCTCAATGGTCAAACAACCATATTGGCTACCCCTCGATCTTGGATTCCTTATCATTCACCCCGGAAAACACCGACTATATACCGTCTAAGTTGAACTTCAACCTCAACTTTCAGACGTCAATCCCCTCCCGAGTGCAGTGGGAGAATGATGATGCCATAGATGAGCACTCCGTTCACTTTTACACCGACGGTTCCAAAACGGAAGAAGAATTACAGGGACGAAGAGGAAGAAATGATTCTCCACTTACCCTGCCCTATCCCAAATTAAGACGCTCTATTTAGGAGCCTATCACTTCGACAATTTGGGCGAATTATCACAAATTGATATCAAAAGTATTCTCAGCTTTATCAAGAGCTCCAAAAGATTTCATTAGCTGGAGTGGCACCTAGAGTATAGATCCCAGTGGTATCACAAAGGACCTTCCTCGGCCTACGTGTGTTTGTACCTCGGATGGACAGCCACCTTACCTACCTAATGTCCAGATTATAGATCTTCGTTACTCTTGCTTTTCTACTACGAGAAGGCTTTCAATGATTCTAAAAGGAAGTGTACATAGTAAGCCTTACGCAGAAGAGGCAATATGGCTAAATTTAGCACAGCGATCTGTAGACTGTCAGTGATAGTCAGTCTGGGGAACTTAATATTTAAGGCACGACTCGACAAGTCTGCAGACTATTCCTTCATTTTTTCTAGTGGTTCTCAGCAATGATGTGCTGAGAAATGCTTTGGACTTCCACCAAAAATCCACTAAACTGGTGGCACGGGCTATAAAACTCTCAGCCTAACTAACAACTTATCTTCACAACAAAGCATTCTTGGACCACTAATTGTCTTGGCCGAGTTTTTTGATTGATTCTGGAGTCAGTACATAAAAAGGCGTCTTATGTAAATTGGAGACTTGTAAGGGTTTTAACCAAGGCAGGCCTTATAGATTTTGATCTCTCATTATTTTGGTCCTCCTGAACGTTCAAAGTCGGTTCAAAGGAACATATCTTGAAGTCTCTATGTTTTACAAAGTCTATAATCTGGATTGGAAAGTTTCGAAGAGAGAAGGAGCATCTTTGACAATATTCGTTAGCCAATCTCCTTGGTCACTGGCCCTCAAGTTCAGCATTAAAATAAGCATCATCCACGTACTTTAAAGATTTACTTGGTCACCTTTTCTTGACTCATTTGGCAATTTTTATTTTCATAGCTCGTTAAACATTCCCACAGACTGTGTTCACCCATATTTTTGCAAAACCTTCTCTGTCCACCACGATGTATATGGGAACCGCGCGCCGTAGCGGTTAGTTTGTGCCCAGCCGGTGAAACTAATTTAGAAACCTAATTGAAATGCAATTTTATCTCGTTTTACTCCAGGCAAGAGGAAGCAAATTCCATTAGTTCAGCAAATTGCTTAAGCCAAGTGATTAAACAGAACTGTAACGAATTTCTACCCTCGAAAAACTTGTGCCATTAGGTCGCGCCATGCCGGAAGTCAATGGCGGTGCCGTTGGAGTTTGTAGACCATCGCCTCTATCCGTCCGTCAGTACAAACACGGCTCTCCGGCCTTTCATTTAATTAAAACTAAACAATTTATGCGAACCACGCAGGACGCTATCAGCGGCAAGTTGTGGGAAGTGTATTATCCTGTTGATTCCGGGTAATTCTGTTGTAACGCAACGTTGCACCCTCTTCATCATGCGCGTAATTCTTATTAACCGCTAATCTGTGAGTATACTCCTGACGATACAACGTTTTAATTTATTCATATTTGTGTACAGGAAGCTAAGGCTGTATGGTGATTTAGACGCATCAAATTATAGACATCATCATTAAAGTTTGCCTGTGTGCTTTGACTGACCACATGACACTAATACAGAGTAATGCAATTTATTTAATTTACCATCATGAACATCGTGTCAATTTTAATTAATTTTTCTCCGTATCCTTCCTCTAGTCATAGAATAGACTCGTAATCTGAAAAGTAAATCCTTTGCCGCTTGAACAACTGTAACAGGTGCCACAATCTTACGCTGAATGAAGCCCGCCACAGAATGACAAGCGTTTAGACAATTTAATCGAATCAAAGTTGTACCATGCAAATGACAAGGACTTAGTAGTAGGGAAACCGTGTCGGTGGGAATTCCCCAAGGAATTCGCGTCGTCCCTACCGTGTGTTCTTTGTAGAATCCAATGGACTCGGTGTTTTATTTTTCTGCTTCCTTCCGTCGATGGCAAAAAAAACCGCTTTCCGTAGAAATCGCGCATTTTTTTTTCCTTCCTCTCCCAAGGATAATGCTGGTGAGAGTTGATTTTTTTATTTTACTCCCACGCCACCCGAGGGGATAAATGCAAAAATTGCCTTCTGCTGTCGGGACTTATTTAGATGGCTTGCCACTCGCCGGGGTTTCATAAAATTTAATTGCAAACGTAAAGAGGATTTTATGTAGACGACAATTTAAGGATATTTTGATTTAGTCAATTTTGAAAAGGCGAATTATGAGTTCTCTGGGGAGCGTATTGAAAAGCGCATAAGACGACAGTAGATGAGAGTGATGAGTTGGGTGGTTTGACATATGGTTACATCGATAGGGAGAAGGCTGTTGTTCTGTTTTGGGCTTCCTCATTGTTGGTGATGGTTGCATATTAAAGCGTCTTTCAATCACACTCTCATCCAATTTCCTCTCTGTCTTAGATTAGCAAAATAATTAAGGCTCAGTTTTTCACAGGCTCTAGGTTAGGTTAGGTTATGGGAGAAGTACCCAGTCTAATGGGGCCAACTGGTTCATTGTGTTGTGATCCATGTTCCAACCTTGGGTTCAAGATGGGTGGTCTGCCACGAAACCACCCTGTACTCCTTATAAAGTGGAGTATGTCCGTTATTGGTGCTTCTGGTAGGTTACCTAGTTCTCTAAACAGCCTGTTTCCTAAGTGTCGGAGTCGGCGGTTTTGGATATAGGGACTATCACAGAGTCACTGTTTGATGGTCCCCATCTCTTCCGCATGCCGAGTCCACTGGCTATGGTGCACAATGTCCCGTCAGTACACCTATTAGAACACATGCTCTAACTTTGAAACAAAACCTTTTGGGATGGTGTTGGTTCCCACAAATAGCAGTTCCCTACCCTATACGTTGTTTGGTTAGTTCCATGACTACACTCGCTGGCAGAACTCTGCTTGCTTACGTGTTCCACAAGGACTATTTTACCAACTTTAAACACTTAAATATTCAGTCTTTTCAGGGGAATATTTCATCCAATTTTTGGGCTGCCACTACAGTGAATCAAATGCTAATTTAGAATTTAATTGAATCATATTTTGAACCAACACTTTCTTATTGTGAAAGGATTTTTCCTTTCTTTTCCTTAATTCCATTATTCAAATGAGGAAATGAAATCAAGTTGGAAATGCTGGACCATACCGAAGGAAATGAGTGAATTCCTATCGAATTTGAAAGTCACCCCCACTCTGTTCGTCCTACATTCCCCATGCAGCAGAGAGTGCCATATTTTAAGTCACTACAAATAAAAGGAGGAATGGTAACAAGAGATGTTTGAATCCTTCTGTCACAGCAATTTGAACTCATTCGTAAGCATATAACGTTTTAAGGGACTATGACAACATATTTGTATGTCTGTGATGGTAGTGTGCGTGCATGTTAGGGTGACAATATACATATGTACATATTTCATAAAACTGTTTCAGGATATGTGTTATGATTATGATGAAACTAATATGATAATGCTATTGGATCCCCATCACTGTGGCTTGGAAGTACCTTTACATTCTGTAGTTTAATTACAAGGTTGTACGTGACAAAGGAGGAACAGGAGAATATAAGCATAAGCTTGGTAAAATTGTACAGGATATGGTAGATGAGGCTAAGGAAATTTATACTCAGGGATTGGACTTATCGAGATTTATTCTACATACTATACAATCAATAAGAGATTTTCCTTAAAATCAAAGGATCAATCAGGTAAGCCCAGAATCAGATATACCAAGTCGGAAACCTAACCTCTACCCGTATGAGTACAGCCCCTGGTGATTGAGAGTCTATGGAGGAACATCGAGAGATGTGGAGGGTCCGCTTTAGCCCCCTCATAGTGAAGAAGCGAGTATTGGAACATGATGATATTGATGATCAAAGAATCCTGTTCTCCCTTCAGGATTAATTGCTGAAGTCAAACTGCAGATTGAGAAGATTCTAATGAAAAATTATATTTGTGGAGGTTTTGCAGTATTATTTTCGTCACATGCAACCAGTCTATAGTCCTTGTAGCCTTCGTCCTTTGAAACGAGCATTTGTCTACAGGGGAAACTTTTGTATAGGAACATGAGACAGCGTATAATTTTGTATCACAGAATGGTCCAGTGCTTGTGGCTTAAGTGCCAACTTTTGTGACTATTGTCTGTGACCGTCCCGCGTCTGGCACTTTGCCATCAGAAGATTGCATACCCTTGGTAGTAGCTTCTTCCATAGGCTGGAACTACATATCGCTAATTTTCGGAAACTCTTGAGACCCTACCCCTTGGTTTGACTCCCCCGCGTATACTTTTTATGGGTACATTGGACACGCTTGAGGTCTAAGTAAGTCTTTAGGGCAAAACAAAACAAAACAAAACCAACCAATCAACCATTACCGTCACCACCAGATTTTCTGTCATCACTTTACGAAGTTTGACAACATGGTGCTTTTCATCTTTTTTGAGGTGATTGGTGGTTACTTCTCAGATCGGGTGTTCTGAACATAAAAACCCTCTTCGCTTCCTTATTTGTGGAAGGTCAGTTTTAAAGTCGACTCCTTCACACTCTATGACATTGTGCTCACTCTGATGTACTTCACAGGCTGTCAGTGTCCATCAGGAGAGAACTATGCGCGAGGGAATCCTTGTTGATTTTGTCTCGGGCTATTTCCCTGAAGCATTTCATTGCGAGGTGGTCTGCAGCCTTAGATGCTTGGCTTGTTTGCGTTGGCAGGATTCCGCAATGCACCGCGTTGTATTTTTAGTTGACGCAGTTTCTTTATTATTCTTGCCACAGTTTCTGTAACTACCGTGTCCATCAGTCAGTATCCATCACCAGTGTCGCTCATCTCTTCACTAAGGCGAATTTAATATGACATGTTCCGCGTCTTTGATTATTTTTGTGCATTTTGGGGAATAATATTCAAATGGTAGACGCATGCATTCAAGAAGTCCAACCTCTATTTATCAAGTACATCTTGACGTGGTGAACATATGAGCAATGTCCTAAGTAAGACATTTAGATCTCGTTGTTGGCTGCAATCTCAGCAGGATCTTGATGGCCTTTCACAAGTCAACGCAAGAAACACAGTCTTCCAAAAGTTCTTCGCCGGTGCGCCGGTACCTCTGTAAGAGACAAGAGCGTCGAAATGAGGGCAAAACCAAGAATTTCCTGTCAATAGGAAGGAACACCCAATATGGACGAATCGTACAAAACATCACGGTTGACAGTAATACCCTCAAGGTAGTAGATAATTCTTCTGACAACGACATCTCATCAGGAGTCAAGCGAAGAATAACTTTCGTTAACCGTTGTTTTTTTGGACTGAGAAGGCAGTAATACCCAATCTCAAAAAACTGAACTGAAACTAGCTAAGGAGCAGGCTTTCTAGAAACACTTGTTTCTGAGGCCCAGTAGTGCTACCTAAATATGTAAATGCAATGAAGCTGCTGTCATGCCCAAACTTGAAAAGGTAGTCCTTATAAAATTATAGGAATTTATAGGAATTTATTACCCCGGGTACTACTGGGAGTTGTCGGTTTCCTTATTGTAGTCGTTGTTATACTGGCGAAGTTTTTCACTTACATTCGTTTTGCTAGAAGGTAGATTGGAACTATGCCACCCAATACAAATGCAATATCGTAGGCTGTTGCCTGAAAGGCACTATTATGCAGATTTCGAAGCGTTGATGCTGCCTTTGTTTTCTCTATGAAGTTCTTAAGCTCCAAGAGAACAACTCATGTTTGGGACACAAAGTCCATTATAGACTAGATTTAACTTTGCTATGTTTTTTCCTATATTTTCGGTCACCGAAGTTAGGCATTATCCTTGCCAGTACGATGGTTGCCTAGTCCCCTGCATTATTTTTAACGATCAGCCTTGCATATATAAGAAGGCCTAGGTACCTCATTTACTTACAAACCGTGTAGTAATCACTGATAGTTCCTGATATAGTCTCCATGACTTTTGTATCACTGATGAGAATTACTTCTGTGTTTTCTTTGACAAGTTGCAGACCTATAGAAGATAGTGAGTTTCGAATCATTCTGTTGGTTGGGAACCTGGAAGTTAGGTATCATCATAAAAGTTATGTTATATGCAAACTTAATTATGTCTTCGTATATTGCGTTCCACGGTTGTGGATGTTAGCTGTCCCAGATAATTTCAGTGTGGATTTTCCCCAGGTGTTTCACAAGTCCTTCGTCGGTTGTTTAATTCAGCAAAACTCTGCTAATTTCCATTATTTTTACTGCACAGTCTATAGTGACGTTTTCCATCTGAGGTAATAACTTTCTCCGGACCAGAAAGTTCCTACAACGATCGACTAATTCATGTGCTTCAGTTTAACGACCTCTACTAAGCGACAACTTATAGCTGACATTACATGTAATAACATCTTTTGTCCCAATCTGTGGATCTCTTGGATTTCCAAAACCTATTATCATCCACTGGCTATCCTTTGTTAAATAATTACAAAATTCATAGGAAACACCCTCACCAGAGTTGTAAATACAAGCTTCAAGTTTAACTACTAGTTGTAAAACGAAATTCTATCGGCCTCACCACCACCAGATGGATCTAAAATTGAAAGCTTTAATTTTACGGTCTTCCGTTTCCCCGACCAGAGCGCCATCGGAGCGAATAAAAAGATTTATGGAAGGCAAACACTCTACCCGTGAGTTTCAAGTATCCCTTCTACAGCCTCCCCGAGGAAACAAGTAATAAAAAAAAAAAAAAAAATTCCCTGAGCCCGACGATGAGTAGATATTCCATAAAAATTCAGTGTTCTCTTGTTATCCACATTGTTGCCCCCGACAGCGATGATGATGGTTAAGTAAACATCCATCCGCATTAGCCATGAAATAAATTGCACAGTTAATAGAATGTTCGCGCGTGCTTCGAAAGTATCTAAGATATCGTCAACGGCGGCGGGTTCGGTGTCCCACTGAACGGTGGTTTGGGGGTGTGTTGTCCGATGAAGTTTTGTCTTAAGTTAGAGAAACTCAATGGAAATTCTATTAATTTTTAGCTCCTGAGACATGGATTGACTGGCATCCAAAGAAAGTTTGAAATTCTTTCGCGATTTTCAAGATTTTCCGAATTTTTTGAATTTTCTGGATTTTTAAATTCCAAGATTTTCATATGATTTCAGGTTATGTACATATTTCTGAATTTTATTACAACCCCGTTGCCAAGGGAAGAGACGACAAACTGATGGAGTGCGGCTTCCCCAGCTGCTTTAGTCTGCGATAAAATTTAATGGGAAGATAAATATTTACGCCGTTTTGTTTTCGTATCTCGGGAAGTTGAACAGGAAGCACAGCACGCTGTTTGCATAAACTTTTCCCAGTTGTCAAAGTGGAATGTAGGAATATTTCGCGAAGCCAACAAAATCCTTCCGACATTGCCTTGTAAAGTGAACACTCCACTGACACATACTCGCAGCCACAAGGGACCGAATTGTCAAAGGATGCAGGAATCTATAGATTTTTTTCTGTCTCTCGAGAGGAAATTTACATTTTTCGGACGTGTCACTGCAAATTGAAGTAACTTCTGGATTCAGTTGAAAAAGGGTTACAGCTGTCTGCCACGGAGTGGAAACCCATTGACCGGAATGCAATCCATTAAAAGTAATTTTTTCCAAAGGACACACTCTCATGCATTGTGTGGGTTTATCTTTTCTTTGCATGCATCTGTGAATGCAGACCCGGTCAGTGTATTCGCTCCATGTATTCATGTTTAAGTTACATTGTCATGCGGGGTGAATCAAGTTTTTGCGAACAGGAAAATTCAATTTGCTTCGAGTGGAGCACGAGATGAACAAAGAAAAAGCCACGATGTATCTAGTGCACCAATCCAACTCACAGCGATGTGATTTCGAGGGCGAGAAAAACAAGACGTGGTAACGAAGTTTATCGCTGACGGGTTGAGGAGTGGTTCGTTAGTTTTTTGATGAACAGCTCAACGTAATTGGTTCTGTGGAGTGAAATGCAGAAATGATAATGGAATGGAGAGACAACTGCACAGGCAACGATAGAACGCTTCCCAGTTCGATGATGATTCGGGGAAGATGATTATCGTGGAAGAAAAACACATAATTGACATAAAATCAAAAAATGAGCAGCGAACTTTGCAATGGAGAATCTAATTTCAAAATGAGCTCATCGGGGTTGAGTTCAATTTGCATATGTTAAACCATCGCTTCTGTCTGCAAGGACATTGCAGTCGGGTCGTTTCCGTCGAATGATATTAAAATCCTCCGCAAAATGCAGCATAAAATATGCAAGAGGAGTTTGAAAGTCCTTTTGTTCTCTCTCTGCCTTTTGAAAAGAGGAAACACTGTGCACCTTTTTTTAATTATAAAACGAGTTAAATGAACAAGAGAGAAGACCGTTCGAACTGCGCCGACTGTCACTCTTCCCATCATTACCTCCAAATTTCATGTGCTGATCGTTTCATATCAGTGCGACTTTAGGGCAGGAAAGCCCACCACTGACCGAAATACTCTTACCACAGCCGTTCTAGGAGAGAGCTCAGCCGACGTACTGTCACACGATTTCGTTAACATCATTCTTGAAAGAATTGTGCAGAGCTCTCATCCCTCATGCTGGTGATAACGCCGTCGCATCAGTGAGTATTGAAAGGGAATGGGGCAAAATGGGTTCAACAGTCAACAAGGGCAGTCAACAAAAAAGAAAATCCAACACCGACGTCTCCCAGAACATCAACTTCAAAAGTTGTCTATCGAACTCATATGGACACGCAAAATTATTGAGCAACTATCTGGCCACGGATGTCGACTTCAGTTCTGGATTTCTGATGAGCCTAAGTCCATCTAAATCGATGAGTTAAAAATTGACATAGGCATAGAAGCCGGTCTCTTCTCTGAGGAGCTAGCTCAGTAAGACTCCTTGATCGAAGCAGTGTTTTCCAGGCTGAGGTGTTAGGAGTGGAAAAAGCCATTCAATCAGCGTCAATGCTCACAATACCACGGGAGGATATCACGATCTACAGTCGCAGTCAGGCAACTATAAAGCTGCTACGCATATTACTTTGAAGTGCTGTCTCGAAGAGCTGAAGGTTCTTGGAACTCTGCTGGGTTCTTGGTCGGTATACTAGGAAACGGAACTGCTGATGAACTGGAAAAAGTTTCAACCCTGAACAGAGAGCAAGCGGACGATACAATTAAACCTTAACTTCTTCTATGGGAAAAAAGTAAGGGTAAAACCAACAAAGAATAACCCTCCGTGTAACTTCAAGGTGTCTATGGCCTGCAAATAACAAAGCAAGAAGCGAAAAGCTCGTACATAAGGATAGGCAGTCCCTTTTGATGTTGGCAGCGATAGTTACTGGCAACAATATGTCAGAGAGAAGCTCGACCATTAATGCAGAGGGTGGGCATAAGGACACAACCCACTGTCCACTGTCTGTCGCTGGCCAAACATTTGTTCATTTTTTCGGTGACATCGAAGAGCTATTCGACGGATCATTATTCGATTCGCTCAAGTTCGCAAGGACAACCGGATGGCTAGTATCAGAAAATGTGGAACCATGCAGGTGGAACGTAGTTGTTAATAAATGGGTGTCACAATTGGTCTATGTAGAGAGATAAGGAGGATCCGCATCGCCTTCATCTAACCTAATCTAGGGACTTGAAGGCTCCACTTCAAATTCGGACAATGACACCAGTGATGGCGCGTAGCTCTTGTCAATCGCTGTTTCTTCGGGGTAAGAAGGCAACTGAGTAGACAATCCATCTCTCTACATAAAACCCTGATCATCCCAGTTATTTTCCTAAAGTAATTTGTATGTATAACTTCACCCGTTCGCCCTCAGCTAGTACTGACGAGGACAGCGCTTTCCCATTTCCATATTCAGAGTGCAGATGACAACCCATTCATATTCAGCGAAAGCCTTTCGCTTCTCTTTGCAGTCGCCAGCTACGCATTTCATTGCAAACCAACGTAATTCCCTTTCATCCGCTTTTCCTTTCAAAACTCCACTAAATTTCTACATTTCCCCGTTCGCAATTCATCATCAATTCAAAGTGGCAGTCTAACCTCTTCCATTTGGTCAAGAAATGCAATTTTCACTTGTCAACGGCACACACACACATGTGGGAACACAGTATCCATCCGCTGCAGCATTCATCTCCAGCATTTGATGGTGAAATTCCCTTTCCACATTGATTGTCCTCCAAACTCTCCACTGGTGCTTGCATAAATTCCCCGAACGTGAACAAACATGTGCTGAATTCTAGTTCACATCCATTTCGTTGGCAAGGATCACATTCATCTCATGCTCGGAATGGAGAAAATTTCTCCCGAATGACCAAATGCCAGATTGTTGACGAATCTATTCGTCCGGAATGGACCCCAACCGGAATTCCAACGAACCAAAAGTAACTCAAGTGAATACCATTCAGTACAGTTGGAGATTTTTCGAAATCAAATGTCATCTTCGATTCGAATTTTACGGATGATTTCATCATCACATCCGAACTGGATGAGAGTCAATAAAACCGCAACCCAGGCGGTTGACCGAGCAACACGAGAGGCGATATCATTTTCGTCATATAACCAGCAATGAGTGTTATCACACAGGCGCAGATACTCTATCTCTGTATGATAGATACTTTCACTTGTCTATGACATAATGAAGCGAATGCGGTTAGGATTTCTGACCTCTCTGCTGGTAATAACAAGTCGACAAATTGAAAATATTGTGCGGTGGGCCTTGTATCTAAGAGATACAGATATCTGTTGCAGGTATTATGTGCTGCCCACATTAGTCTGAGGTAATTGGTTTTTTATATCATTGCTGGTGGTTTGCTTATTAAATTTCGAAATCAAATTCATGAAAAGGAAAAACAAGATCTTGCACGTGGATGATGAAAGTCCTTGAAGGTACTAAAATACAGGGCCATGTGTGTGTAATCAATGAGGAAAAACAATATGTGTCCTTGGAATGAAGAGATGATAAGAGAAGGACACAGAGTGTAGGCAGCAGTCAAGGGAAGATGAAGTGTTTGAAGTGAGTGTACCTTGGGAGAAGAGATAAGCATAACTTGTGTATAAAATGAGCTTAAGATTAACGTGAGATGTTTTTGCGTTTATTTTTAAACTGTTGCTTCGGCAAGGATCTTTCGTCTAAAAATAGTAGAGTATACACAGTGCTGGACAACAAAAAATATATCGGGATGCCATCTAAGATTTCGAACTAAGGTGCAGGACTAACGTCCATCATAAAAGCATATATGGCTTTCAGCTTGAAAAAAGGAAATTTGTGATCATCAGCGGCACATGCACATAATCCTATTTCGCCTTTGGATTGGAACAAACTAACAATGATATGTTTACAAGCCTAGCTGTTCATTAAGATTTCTGGCAGAAATAATTTGACAGGATAATCAAAGTGCAGCTAGAATGTAAAGTTCAATCGCTTGCTGTAAAAATGATCAAAGAAAGTTCGCCAGACATCATCGTTATTGACGATCAACTTGGTAAAAGTCAGTTCCATATTGGCAAACTGAATGAGGTATTTATAGCTGTTAATGCGACACTATGCCTGATCTCAGTGTCCAATCAAATTCCAGCCAACCAGCGAACAGATGTGATAAATTAAAAGTGACATCTCTCTACTGTTCTTCTTTTTGTAAGGATTTTGATAAATAAAACATAAAGTAGAATATAATCTTCGTCTGGAAAGTGTTATGCTCTAGGAATGACAGATTGGCTTTAGTATTTGTACGAGACACTGTAATGACCATGCGAAGAGACTCAAAATGGCCCAGCTTATCATTTAGTCTTTGAATGTCCTGCTCTAGTTAAAAGTAAGTTCATCGACGATCCAGAGGACGTGAAAAATTTCGATCTGAAATCGGACTCTTTCGATACGTGCCTATAAATTTGTGAGGAGTAACTTGTGTTGTCTGATTACTTACAGCATGATAGGTATATGGGCTGTACACTGCACTCGTTAGACCGATAAATTATATGGTGGAAGACTCTTGAGACGGAATTGGCATTTTTCAAGCCTGACCAAGGTTATTCTGGCATTCAACTATCACTGAAGAAAACTACATGAGAGTGCGTCGCCTGCCTAAAAGTTCTAAATAAAAAAAAAAGTAGCTTGCGCGACAGTTTGGGATGAGCCAATGCCTAGCTTTTCGCAACCATTCATGTTGTGCGTGTTACCTTTTTCGCACGAATGGAAGAGACTTACAACATTACCGATTTCGAACGGCAAATTGAGAATCTCTTTCATAACAAATTATACCACCGGAGGCTTGTCATTCCCCGACGGGAGGTGGAGCCAAAGAATTCTAATTGTATTCAATTTTCAGACCTCCACGGAGTTACAAGGGCTCTCCGTCATAATGGTGCTATTGGGTCATCTCTATTAACACTATCATATGTGACCTCGAAAGCGACAAATAGATGGTGGATGCCAATGTGTATAAGCAGGCTTTCGTCGGACCATATTGTAAAGATGAGTTAGTTAATGTATCAGGCCAAGTCATCTCTTGCAGGCTTGAAAAATTCGACGTCTTAGCCATCTGTGCCGGCGGTCTTGAATGGTTTAAGCCTAGCTATGGCTCCTTTAATTTCAATCCGGTTGTAGTGATTGCTTGTCATCCAGGTTAAGACTATAATACTGCTGACAGCAGGAACAATTTATTACACCAACAACAAATATGTATCATCTGAAAAATCGGTTAAAATGTTCCACATACGCCACCGAATTTTTTTATTCAGCGATCTCCGAAAGAGGATTCCAATAGGGACGGGTAGAGGTTAAAATTGAATAAAAGAAGTTGTGTGTGAGATATCAACGAATTTTTTATTTTATTTGATAGGCCTATCAATGACGTTATGTGTGGAATATGACATCGTTCAAATGGCCGCCGCGGCTTCACTGGGTGGGGCCCATCCGAGAGGTCCAATTTTCGATGACTCTGGCGCATAGATCAAGTTGAATTTGAGTGATGGGACGGGTTTGCATAGACCTGCGGATTAAGGAAACCTAACAAGAAAATGTCTAACGGAGTCAAATCGCAAGATCTCGGTGGCCAGTTCACTTCGCCTCTGCGTGAGATAACCATGCCCTCAAACCGCTCGTGCAGTATGTCCATTGTTGGATCAGCTGTGTGGCACGTAGTGCTATCCTGTTGGAACTACATGTCGTTCACATGCATATCATCCAATTTAGGCTAAATGAAGTTGGTGATTATCGATCGGTAGCGCCTTTCTTTGATGGTGATGGCAATGCTATCGTCGTTTTCGAAAAAGTACGAACCAATGATGCCGCCGGCTCACAATCCATACCCAACAGTGACTTTCTGCGGATGCATTGCTACTTGGTGGACCTCGTGTGGATTGGCATCCTTTCAAATCCGGCAATTCTGCTTGTTGACGCTGAAGACGATTTTTTTTTGTTGAAATCGAGGTCCGCTTCAAACTGCTCCAGAACCCAGTCACCGAACACACGCTCAACGCTATTACTTGCCATGATGATTAGTCTTTAGGGTCTGAAAAATAAAAACCGGGAAAACTAATAACAGATATAACAACATGGCCACCATGAACTGTCAAAATCTACCCGTCACTATTGGAAAACCCTATGTTTGGGCAAAAAGTGGCGCATTTGTATGCAACTCCACTGCAAATGCGTTTTACTCTCAGTAGAGTGGTCATAGCTTGAAGAATTGATTAACCTGACAATGATGACAGCAGAAGCTTGAACAAAAAAACCATAAAAAATTGCTTCCAGTTAGTCTGAACACCAACCTCGGAGGCCATTGAATCCCAAGACCACCAAATTTAGAACCACTACAATGGCGCTGTGAGAATGATAATACATGCATAACCTCTTGAGCGTAAGGGGATTAAAAATAAATAAATCAGCGGTTTCAGGTATGGCTGCAGACCTAAAGGCTCGCTGGCAGTGCTACCACTTTTCTTCTATGCTTGCTTGAACTTCTTATGAAGTCTAGGGAAACTCGATCGGCGATTGATTGCGATTGCAGCCTTTGGACTTGTGGTTTTAGTCTTGACATCACTGGATACTTCCATCCGGAACTATTCTGCAACAGTGTTGTAGTCTGAGTCGATGTTTGCACCTCGCACCTCTTCAAACGATCGTATCATACAGGCTGTCTTTCAAAGGTATTACCAAAAATGCTCTCATTTCCAATTTTAACGTCATAATTGATGGAGCTAATGGCCTACATAAGCCAATGACGCATGTCATAGGGCAACTAACAACCTACCCACCTACTCACTTACTTTCCTTCCAGTAAAATGATTTAATTTTGGTTGCGAGTTCTTATATACTCAGAGTGTACAACGTGTCTTACCCAAGTCACCGTCGACATACCTTCTCAACTAATTTTGTAAGACATTAGGGTATAAGTCTCCTACAATTTTAAAGATTGACGTCTGTAGATCATATAACGTTGTCACATGGCAAATTTGTATACATCATGGTTTTTTGCCCAACCCATAGATAAAGGACAACAAAGAAGATTCATCATTCTATCCTGCCCAGATGCCTAAGCCGCCATCATCACAGCAGTCTGTAGCTTCTTAACAGCTTACCTCACCTCAAACGTTGACAACACTTCCAAATTTCATTCTCTTTTATTCATTCACCATAATCCCCACACAGTCCTTATCAGGATTTGCAATTGCGGGTCGACTGTTCAAGACTTAATTAAATAATTCTCCGCCGCAGGGCTCTGATGTATTTTTAGCTATCTTTCATCTTTATTTCCTTTCAGATCCTTTGTCATGTCGCAGCACTCATCGTGGTCTCCCTCTCCAAATTTTAAAAATTAACAAAAAGACCTCCCACCATAAAATAGACTTTAGCCCGCAGGTTTCCGCAAAAAACACATCATTACCATAATTTATCAACGTCCACAAATTGACAGCATTAAGGGAAGGTACTCGGCAGGCTCGTCACTTCGATCATCTGGCCTCGTAGATGCGGTGATTACATCAACGCAACGTCAGTGACATCATTTATTTTAATAAGCTCCAATAACATCTCATTTATCTTTTCGCAGCCATGGTGGGCCACCATGTCCCACATCCTGTCCACCGACGTCTGGTGTATTATCCTGCGGTAGCACGGCGCTACAACATTTCGCCTAAATAATTCTATTAAATCGAAAGCTGCGAGTAAAAACAAACGCAAGGATACACAATTTTTCCGTATGGCGGATGCTTGGATACCTCGGATACATTTGCGGGTAACATAGACAAGGCAGACAAGGACGAGAACAACGCACGGTGGAAACGAAACGAGCCCTTCTACGTGTCGTATTACCCAACAGAGCCAATTTATCAACGTTATTCCTTTGGCATCCGGCAGCGCGCCGGGTGCTGCCTTGTCGGTGGCTGGTTGGCACAAGCACAAGCATTGGTGTAGCGCGGCAGACCTGAGGTGGAGCATCCCTAAATCAAGGCGACTTCCACGGCGATGGAAGGAGTGCTGTTTGGGAGTAATAAAATAACAGCCGGCGGGAGAGGTGCCATGGCGTGCCACACCGCCCTTCCGGGGGCAATAATATTTAGTGATGACAATAAATTTAAACAGTTCGAGGGTATAAATAATCGTGGAGTGAATGTATCAGTTGAGCACTTAGTGCATGGGACGTCGTTAAAGTCAGGGTGTAAAGCTGGGTGGTGAAAATTGCTCGCGAAAGGAGTTTGAAAACTAGTAAATGCGCCTACGTCAGCAGTTAATTACGTGAGATAAGAGCGAGAGCGGGTACACATTTCTTAATGTTATCTTTGGATGTGCGGAAGTGCTATTCAATGGGAATGGGAATGGTTAGATATTCAAAGGCTCGACAGAGGTGGGTAGAGGGCCTACAAAATGTTCTCTGAATTTTAGGTTGGATAATTAATGAGAGTCAGTCTACCGAGGACACCTCAAGCGCCCTTAGCAGCACCAAAATTGGAGGCTCTAAGCCATTCTTTCGTGAAGGCTGAAGCAGTTGTTTACTGCGGAGATGTATGTCATGAGAAATTTGTTCGGAGTGATGAATTCGCCACTGAAAATCGATATTCGTCACATGGTAGCATGGGTATATAAGGGGATGCAGTCCATAAAATGAATGCTATGAGGTCATGCGTAAGAGGAAGAAACTCTCATGTTTGATGGGTTTTTTTTAATTGACTTTTAGTTGAAACGGATCTCTTCATCCGGAACGCCACCAAGTTCCTTTTGAAAACAGCAACGTAGTGAATATTTGGTCGAGGATCATCCATTGCTGTATTAGGTGTTTGACTGTCACTAAAGTGTGAGATGCATGCCTGTCATGGTATTGTGAAGTTTAAAAGCAATAATTGTGGGACTTCTTGTCAGACTCCAGGGTTCGATTATACTTTCCGTAGTTGTGGCAGGTAGTATATGTCATAAAAATAAATAAAATAAATAGCTGGCGCGACAGCTCGGAATGAGCCAAGACCTAGCTTCTCGGAACCATTCATGTATTGCGTGTTACATTTTTCGCACGAATGGAAGAGACCTACAATTTTATTCCCGACTCCGATCGGCGAATTGAGAAGCTCTTTCATGACAGATTATACTTCCGGAGGCTTGTCATTCCCCGACGAGAGGTGATGCCGCGAAAAATGTTCAGTGGACATGGCTGTGGCTTGAACCCACACCACTCGCTCAGCAGTCCAACGCACTAACCACTGACCCACGGCGACCACATAGGCATAGGTCATACATTTTGGTAAAAATTGGTCACCAATCAAGACATCGATAGAGTCATTGTCATACAAGCTTTAGGAATACTTTCACCAAAGTCAACTGGGGCAGTACCTGCGACTGTCTTGTTTCTCTTTGTTTTTATGGAAAAAAAATCCTTGATCCATCTGACTGATTATGATCAGGATTCCGACAGGTTCCAGCCCTTATACTTGTGAAATGATAGTTCTTGAGTAAAAAAACAGGGGCTTCGGGACAACGATGCAAAGTAGTTGACGATGATGCAACGTACGTGCATCGGACTTCACAGATCACTCTATCCAGAAAAAAAAAGAAGGATAACAGAGCAAATTACACCTAAAGGGTGTGACTCTGACTCTATTGTGGACTACACCACATATCAATAGATACTCCAGTATAAGAAAATCTGTTTCAAACTGATTACGCAACATCGTGTAAGGAGGACTGCGATCGGCCTACACATCTGTATAAAGTTCCGTGACCTGAAATTCTGCCGTAAGCCTCAAATAATTCACTGGAAGTAAATGGCCATACTTGGACCTGGCTTTATGGACTTAGTTGCCTATTGCTGGACAAAAAATACTTCACTGCTTTTTTGGAACGAATACAGATGTTAGCTTTGCAACTTGCACTGCTGCAATTTGCATCAATTCTTTACCTTCTCCTGACGACATCTTTAAGAAATTGTTGACTGTAAGAGTATCATCATCATCTTCCAATGACCCGCTTATCCACTATAAGGGCCGTTTAGGGTTTAGGAAGCTTAAGTGGACTCTCCAATTTCCCGATCTTCCGCCATCGACTCTAAATCATCAGGGGCTATCCCCATACGAGTGGAGGTGGGACTTGGTTCGGCCATCTCATCCTGGACCTACCCAGAGGACGCCTACCTGATGATGGCACGGATTCCATGGCACGTCTTGGAAACTGAGTTGGGGACATGCGTTTGACGTGCCGAAACCATCGAAGTATGAACCTCTCCGTTCGAAGAAGTAGCTGCTCGACATTGAAAGCCTCGCGTACTCTGGTGTTTCTAACTCGATCTCAGCGAGTCACCCCAGAAATACAACAAAGAAATCTCATTTCGGCAGCTTGTATCCACGATCTAAGAGTAAGAATATCACTGAGACTAATCACATCAACTGACTAGCGCAGGAACTGGTCATTCACGAAGTCAATGTTCACAAGGCTGTCTGATCACTGCAACCGTGGCAATCTAAGAAGCGGCAACCTGTCCTTCAATGCAGATATTAAAAAGCCTCGCTGTGGTACTCTATTCAGGTAGTTAGACATCGACATCGTGGGCGCCGTGGCTCAGTGCTTAGTGCGTTGGACTGCTGACCGAGCGGCGTGGGTTCAAGCCCCAGCCAGGAAAACACCAAACATTTTCGCTGCACCAACTCTCTTCGGGGAATGACAAGCCTCCGGGTGTGGGCAATAAACTGTAGGTCCCTTCCATTTGTGCGAAATATGTAACACGCACAACATAAATGGTTGCGAGAAGCTAGGCCTTGGCTCATCTCAAGCTGTCGCGCCAGCTATATGTATATAGTCAGACATCGAAAAAGGTCTTTGAGTCGCCAATGATAAAATTCATATTGATTTAGCAATGCCGTGGTTCTCTTAATGAGCTCATAGACCGTTGTGCCCTTTACTGAGTCCATCAACATGAGCTATCAAAAGCATTATACTTCGTATAGCCTCTTTCGTGGATATCAACAAAATATAAGGCGTTAATTGATCTATTACCAATTTCAACGTCACCTTCTGTCCATGCCGGCTAAGCATAAAAAAAAATAAATAGTTGGCACGACAGCTTGAGCTGAGCCAAGGCCTAGCTTTTCGCAACCAAACATGTTGTGTATGTTGTATTGTTCGCTGGGACTTGAAAGCACGTCGCTCGGTCGGCAATCCAACGCATTAACCACTGAGCCGCGGCGAACACCGGCTTAGCATGTCTTGATTAAAAGTCTGACTTGATATAACCTCGTCAGAGATGATATGAACCTTAGTGCTGAGATCTCTACTGAAGAGGTTAATAAACTTGTGCATTCAAGACCCCACATTCTGAGACAAGCTCTAAGGCACAGATGGTGTCGAAGAAGGATATCTCAACATCCCTTAAATTAATTTTTCTTGTTCTTGAGGCACAAGACTTCTAAAATCCGTAAGTTTGGTGGCTTTGCCTTAAAGACCGTGCCTTCATCTCCCTTTCTCATAGCGGCTGTCTTTGCCTTATCCTTCGCTAGCTCGCTAGTAGATTCCAGCTGCAGTGGCTGACTTTTCTTAGCCTAATTGTAAAGGTGTAACCCCAGCTTGGCTTTTAATCTAGTAATGTCTGCATCTTTAAGTAAAAAAAAAAAGTGTTTGATCAGACTTTGGGTAAACAGAAAAGACATTTAAGCCTGGATTCCTGCTCTTCATACCACAAGAACTGTGTTACTGTTTCTCATCGAAGATTTTACTGGGTTCTTTACACAAAAATTTATACGACACTTTATTATCCCCAATTATGTCTTCAAAGAAAGCTCCAAGTGAAATATTTTCTCTTTAAAAATCTTGGTGACAAACCTCTACCACCTCTTAGAGGTTCAAAGGGGTCCAAACCAAAACATCACAATGAACCTAATCTTTCATTCATTTTTATATCCAGAACACAACGAATTGTGTTTATCTTAAAGACCCGCATTGCCTTTTGGCATTGTGTACCCAAGTTTAGTCCAAAAAACATTCGACCCATCATCCGACATATCTAACCAATCTCTCAAAATCAATATTCGAAGATTAGCCTACAAATATCACTGCGCACTACTGCCGCAGGCATGTTTACCGCTCTTTAAAATTCAAGTCTCGACTCTTAACATCACAATTAAGGTACAAAAAAAATATCTCTGGACGCCACAACGAGGTTAGACACGAACACACGATACACGAACTTACCCACAGGCTTTTTATTTGCAAAGTTCATACAGAACCCACCAACTCTCACTCCATGGTTTTTCTCCAGCCGAACTTAGGGTAAATGCACAGCACTCCTCGTAAACTTACCGGCCGGTGGTGAAATTTTCCATCACTTCTTACCACCCCCACTCGAGAACTGTTCCATTTAATTATACCCGACCTTTCGTTCCAATTCGCGCGCGCCATGAATGTTTTATAGAACGTGATACCTTTTATCCGGTCCCACGGAACCATCTACCATCTCATCCACCCAGTCGATGGCAATTTGTGCGGTTCCGATTGTTTCACCCTTGACGTGTAGAGACTTAAGCGATTCCTTTGTGCGTCCACCCATTCCTTGGCGACGGTCTTAACGTTGTGTTGTGCATATGGGATATCCCGAGCGAGACCCTCTCCTTCTTGCACAGATTAATGTCATGAAAAATGTAAACCGGAACCACTTCAGATGCCCGTGCATAGAACATAGAAACTAATTTACTGGGTGGGTGACCACAAAGGACCTGACCTAGAAGTCTACTCAGAAAAGGATTCTCTTGAAGAAGGACAAAAATGGAATTTCTATCCCAATGACTAAATGTCTTATCGATTAAATCCTCGTCAGAATCAACCACATCAATTACAGTGGCAAGTCTATTCCACATCCTGCCATGTCACGCAAAAGGGATGACATGAAAAATGATGGTCCTTCTCGGAATTGTCCCCAGTCCAACTCTATTAGTTGCCTATAAAAAAGTTGAAATTAATGCTTCGTTCTCGATATCCTTATTTTTTCTTTGCTAGAGATGTGAAACATCACGTTTTACAGTGGTCCAGCGTGCAGTAAAATGGGTGACGAAAATCAAGAACTAATTCAATGGGTGAGGAGAGTACTTGGATAATTGCTAGTGTTGGATGTTTCAAGGTTGGATATGCAGGGAATAAAGAACGCTCAAGAGCCGATGAAAAATGTTACGTATACGCCACAGGTCAATCGTTGATTTTTGTTAGAACTGAGTGTCCGAGTCACAGTCACAGTCAATGATAGAGAAGTTCCCTTGCCTTGTTGGCAATACTATCACTTCCTCTGCATTCGGTAAGAAAATGTTACGTATACGCCACAGGTCAATCTTTGATTTTTGTTAGTACTGAGTATCCGAGTCACAGTCGCAGTCAATGACAGAGAATACGACCAAGCATTTTCAAATATTTTCGACACAACATGCTCAAACCTAGGAGCCTATCACTTCGACCATTTGGGCGAATTATCGCATACTGATGTCGAAAGTATTCTTAGCTTTATAAAGAGCTCCAAATGTTTTGATTAGTTGGAGTGGCACCTAGGGTGTAGATCCCAGTGCCATCACAAAGGGCCTTCCGTGTCCCACGTGTACTTATACCTTGCATGGACAGCCTCCTTACCTACCTACCTATCCATGCTCAAACCCGCCCTCTTGGGAAATATTTTCCACACCATCACAAAATTGATCCCAAAAAAATGAAACACTTTGACCACTGTTTGTCGGCTTTACTACTTCTCAGGAACGGATACGGGATATTATGGCAAAAATTTTCTATATCCCCGCCTCATCTCGTCTTTATCATCCATCTGACATGGAGGAGAATTGTGATTTCGCAGCCTTTTCGCTGCTCTAATTGACTTGTAGAGTGAGGCAGGCAAACGTACCTCCATCGACTTACGAGATCTCCTCCAGAGGAGTTGTCATATCCTGCTGCTAATGGTGTCTTATTTTCATGCGATGAATTTATGATTAGAAACACTCACAAGAGTGTGGAGTTAGAGAGAGCGATTACCTTGTCATATTCCACTCATCGCCAAAGGATGTGATGACTGCACGCGGTTGATACATTAAAGTTAAAGTTGAACTGCGTATTTGACTGTGTGTGTGTGTTAATTCCTCTTGCGGTGGTTACTTTGTTATGTCTTGTGGTGGGTCTTCTGCAAGCGAATATATGTTACGAAGGCTTTAGTGGATAATTAGTGAAAGCACTTTGTGCGGTATTAGGGCCCAAACAGCAGTAAAATGAAAAAGCAAATGAGGCGGGACCACAACTTGTGGTGCGTGGAAACTAAGCGAGACTTAGTGAAGAATAAATTCAATTACAATGTTATTTCCGCTCCATTAAGAAGAGGTTTGCGTAAGTTAAGTTAAACGCTGTTGTGGTTAGGCTGCAGGCTTATGAATATCATTTGGGAGGGTGCTTTCGCAAAGGGAGGGTACGTTTTAAATGACTTTATTCTTATCCCTGGGTTCAGTACCGAAACGGGAAAGCCATGAAATGTTTTGATGAAATTATGGACTGCAAGGGGTTGGTGTCGTGGTTAGTTCTGGGCTGTTGGAGGAGAGATAGGTTAAGGTATCTTAGTTAGCTACTTTTAATGTTGAGGAAAAATTATATGGCTGGCATCCTCGTACTTTGGAAAAGGGAATAAAATACTGAAGGAAGCGAACGAAATTTCCAAAAGGTACTTTTGCTTTTTAATGGTTTCAGCGATGATAGTGGAATTCATAGAGATAGTGGTTGAGTCTTTAGGTTGCTCTTTAATGACTTATTTTCATTCCACCGCTGTTGAGTAGGATCTTATATTTACAAACTTGGAATGTTCTCAGTTCAGTTTTTCACTCAATCTGTTGCTGATATTGTGAAGGCAAAGATTTGCAAAGTTAAGTCCCGCCTATAGTTGTCCTACAAATCAATGTATACTTATCAGGCTTAGAGCCGAATCTTAAATATCCTGTCACTGTGTCTAAATGGGTTGGACGCCTGCTTCTTTCTTCTTCTATTCTAGTGCCGATGTTCTGAGCATTGCCAAAGAAAGGAAACAAGTCGATGGAAATCGGGTTATTGGGTGATGTAGTCAGTCGAATGTCTTTCGAAGTTATAGTTCTGTGCTTTACTTAAATTCACACACATAAACACAATACAAATTTGTGGTTGAGAGAGAAAAGTGAAATAAGCCTTGAATTTTTCGGCTTTGCTCCCTTAGGCTGCGGTTATGTAGCAAGCGAGTAATACAAGCTCGAGATCGCGCTTCCAATGTGTAAGGCGATCTCGCGCTTGCTTGAACTTGTAAGCTGTTTGATTAGAATTGAGCTAGTTACAGCTTCAATTCTTGTTTGGTTCCAGTAAAGTACGCAACGTGTCGCTATTTTTTATTTTAGAATGAAAAAAAAGTCGTATCTGTCCTATAAACGACTTGTGGTGTTAATTAGGTGAATATCACCACTTCCACAAAACCCTTAAGGAATAAGAAACATTTTTTTTCCAGTATCACTGCATGACTCCTTGCCCCTTCTACCGTCATTCCAATTTCGCACAGTCCACCTTCGGTTGGTATACATTTTGAAATTGAACTCACTACAGAAAGTTTAAATGCACGAGCTAATGAAAGCCATTTGTCATTTGTTAGTTTTTTTCTGTAGAACGTATGTGGAACATAAGTAAAATGAAACCCAAGGCGTTTCGCTCCCGTAATCGCCATGACGCAAAAAACTGCCAAAAAGAGGATATTTGCAAAGATTCCCATAAACTCTTGTCATCTAATCACCCACTTACGCGTTCTTTCATACCCCAATTTTATTGAAAGAAAAGAAAGCCTGTCATCCCCAACCAAAACAACAATAAGCTCAACAATCCCAGCGTTAATTAACCCGAAAAACCCTCAAATCAAAAACCATCCAATCCATTTCTCACATTTCAAATCCCTGAAACTTTCATTTCGATTGATTTTTACTAAACGCACTTCGAACTTCCAATGAACTTTCCCAAAAGCCTTCCAAGTGTGACAGAACAATAGATCATTGAACTCTTCTACCGAAAATCTGCGTGCGACAGAGTGTGATTTTCACCACCCCCTCCGAAGAGTATAAAAGGAGCCGCGGTTGAGATGCTCGCGCAGTTTTGTTCGGTCTTTTGTCGCGAGTGTTAAAAAGTAAGTGATAGTGAAGTGAAGTGAAGTGCCCGGTAGTGCTCCAGTGCGGTTCGGTGCGTTCGTTTTCCCTCGCGAGTGTGCTGTGCTTGTCTGTCCCTCGCGTGTGCCTCTCTCTCAGCTGATGCCTGGCTCTGTGTAGAAGTTTTGGCGTAAAGTTTTCTCTCGTGTTTGTTTGCAAATTTTTCATTTTAATATTTCTCAGTGGAAATTTCGTTGTTTTTGTAATTAGCATTGAAAATATCAAGAGAGCAAAGTGATTTAATATTTTGTTTTGTGTCAAGTGCGTACGGTGGGTGGTGGAATCTGTGAGAATTTTTGATCCTTCTGATCTCTCTCTGTCTGTCATTCCTATTAAATAGAGAAGTGTAAAATGCGACTGTTTGTTTACAAATTTTTTTTTTTATATCTTTTCTATGCAATTTTGTAAGCAAATTGAGTCGGTGTGCCAAACTGTGTGTTTTGATCCTTCGCGGGTGTAAAACGCGGAATATTTTTAATTATTTGTTCATGTATTCCCCATGCCTCCTGTGCATAATGTGTAATTGTCCCCAGTCCTTGGCTATTTTGTCACCCTTGCGGTTGATCGTCGAAAAAGTGTGAAAAGGATTCAGTATTTCTTTAATCTATTCCCCCTGTCCATCCTCTTACCCCATGCGCGCCCCCAAAAATGCCTTTAACCGCTCGCATATGCCCTCGATTCGCGTTCGGGAGTGCCGTACGAAAACAATTGATATTGACGTTGAATTGAAGAGAAAGAGGTTTTAAAGATATGTATCAGAAACTGCAGCCAACAGCATTCAAGACTCAAGGTAAGTGCACGATTTTTTTAAAATTTCTTTTAACTTATGTATTTAATTTGGGGTTGAAGGAGCTCTTTTATATATTTCTTAGGATTCTCTTTCGTCTTATTAATGATTCTAAACCAAGGGGGAGTTAAGTTTGACGGGTCCAAAGAGCCATTGGCTTAAAGACCCTTTTTTGCATCCTTTAGAGGTTTTTGTCTTTTTCTTTCAGTGAAGAATTACTCATTTAATAGGGATGGGGTGACTCTTATAAATATGTACATTCTTTGAATTGTTACTTCATGCAGAAATCACTTTGGTGCTGTAATCGTTGTTAGAATGTGAAGTTTATCAGCAAATTTTCAAATGAACGCTGCCGTATTCTAACAGCCTTCTGCACTCTAGTGCTCTTTTAAGTCTTTCCGGATAAATTTTTGCTAAGGTATTGAAAGCCCGTTCCAGAGGTGTGGTCGAGTCCAGGTTGGGCGACAAACACTATGGCTTTCGGCCAGGTAGAAGCACAACCGAACAGCTTTTCACTCTCAGAATGGTACTTGAGAAGGCTTGGGAGTATGCTAATCCACAGTTGTTTTGTGGTTTTGGTGAAACCATATGATCGGGTCCTTCGAGGTAAACTCTGGAGTGTATTGCAGAAGTATGGGATTGACGGTTTTCATCTCAGGCCCATTCGATCTCTATACACAAACTGTAAGAGCTGTGTTCGGGCGTTGGACTTCGCCATGCGTTCTATCACCTCTCCTTTTCATAGTGTATATGGATTGGACGTAACAGCGCAGCCGTGGCGAGGAATGATTCGAAGTGGGAGACTTAATGGCAAGTCATCTGTTTTTCGCTGGTGACTTGGTCATCCTTAAGTCTATCCAGATCGAACTTCAGTGCGCACTATATAGGTTCGTCGCCATCTGTGTTGAAGCTGAAATGAAGGTAAACGTGAACAAACCAGAGGCTATGGTAATTTCCCGAATCCCTGTTCAATGCACTCTGCGTGTTATTGGAGTCCCCTCGAAACAGGTGGAGAAGTTTAATTGTATCGAGTGATGGAAGGAGCAATACTGAGTAGTTTTGTAGGATTAGGCAGGCTGGAGCAATTTTAAGACAGCTTAGTCAATCTGCTGTTAGGAGGGCCGAACTTTTCTTTAAAGCTAAGCTATCGGTCAGTGTTCAGTGTTTATTCCGACCCTCACCTATGGTCATGAGGTTTGGGTTATGATCGAAATAATAAGATCGCAGATACAAGCTGCTGAAATGAGATTTCTTCGTTGTATTGCTGAGGTTAGTCGTCGAGATCGAGTTAGGAACGTATTCTGGTGAGGCAATCAATGTCGAGCAGCTACTTCTTCGACCGGAAAGGTCCATACTTCGATGGATTGGGCACGTTCAACGCATGCCACCAACTCGCCTTCCAAGACTTACCATGGAATCCATGCCATCAGGGAAGGGTCCCCTGGGTAGGCCCAGGATGAGATGGTTGGACCAGGTCCGATATATCACCTCCATCCATCCATCCATCTTTCAGATGACGAAGTGGAGGTTTTATTGTACCTCCGCTAGCTCCGATTTCGGCTGCAAACTGATAGCTTGCTAGTGGACTTTTTCAAAAGCCAAGTTGATATCTGAGAAGGGTTTATAAACCAAGTAGAGGTGGACGAATGTACGCTTAATTACTCGATTATCAGCTCAATAAGCTCCTTTTTCAAGAAAGGTGATCTAGTGGCTTTCAAGAAGTACCGATGCATGTTCGTGCAAATTGTGTGGCAGGCTTTTCTGCAGTGCACCAATCGGCTTAATACTAGTATGACTGCCGGAAGGGTAGATGAATCAGAGATCAAGTTTTTGGAACTAAAACAAATTATGAAAAAGATCAATGAATTTCAAGTCGAAATCCACCATCTATTCACCGACTTTAAGGCTGCGAATAAAAGCATTCATCACCTTTAGACTTTCGCAGCGATGATTGAATTGGAAATTCCGTCAAAACTGAACCAATTGTATCGCCCAGTAGAGACCACCGGCAAACAACTCAACGGAACTTTTCATAACACGTTCCGGGATTCAGCAAAGAGATTTCAATACACTTTTTTTAATCTCATGCTGGAAATGATAGTTGACAGCTTACAGAAAGCACCGGGTTTCGCAAATCTGTCTAGTTGCTGAAATGCGAAATGCTCCCAGGTTACCTCTTAGAAACTTTCACTGCAGTTGAAAGTGAGTGAAGCATATTTCCCCAGAACTCATCGTCAACGTTTATGTTTATATTTATGTACACGATCCTATTCAATGCCTGCAGTGTAGTGTCATGACCACATATATCCAATGTCCTTACCTGAAAACTCCCCTAACCAAAAGCTCACATTACTCCCTAAACAGTTGGTGCACTTCCGGGACAACTTCTTCCTTCCTGGAAACTCACTACGAATCCATATCGTATTCACAACTTTGAACCTTATTTCCCCTCATATCCCATTTTCTGTTAAAAGTTCCTCCATCCCCGCCCTACAATGAAAAAGGACTCTTCAAACGCAACGTATCCACGAAATAACAGAAAAACAAAAAAGTAATCTTGTGTAGCTGAGTATACCCTCAATAAAAGTTTACCTTATATGTGCCGCCACTTATCCTCCATGTCCTCCACGTTTTATTGCATTTTTTAGTTTAGTGTCCTTCATTAGGGAAATAAAATATATTTTTTTTTCCTCAATTTTATTTGTGAAGCTCACACACACGCTAGTGCACACTGTTGCGACCGAGACGACAACGCACCATCCCTCGGAAATGGTTTCCTTTTGCATTTTCATTTCCTGTCAATTACACTCAGGGAAAATAAATTGCAAGGAAGATGGAGATTCAGTGGAAGCGGATGAAGAAAAAAAACGACGAGATTTTCCAACGTTTTCCATAAACCAGGACGCTCCTCCGGGTTGCTCCTTGCTGGGGAGTGATAATATGTAAAATATACGAGCACCGCCAGACCCTGTTGAATATGCAATAAATGAGGTGGAAAACAAGATATGAGCCAGGGAGTATTTTTCATTTTACTACGGCTCCTTAAGGAGCGCATTACTTAAGGAGATCTCGGGAGTCGGGATAAACTATCGCACACGCGAGTGCCTGGGTTCAGTGTGGAGGGAAGTTAAAAGTAAAATTTTGTCACCACATTACCATTCCTTTGGCGAACGAAATTACGTGCCGACAACAGTTTGTTTTTGCTTCACACCTCCCACTCCAGGTTGCCATTTCCTCTATTTCGTTTGATCCCTGTGATTATTATTCAGCGTTTAGTCAACATGCCGCAAGGACAAGTGACTCTTCTCGTCATGGGTTTTGTTTTATTGAATTGGCCCGTCGGGGGTTGTTTCACCTGGCAAATGGATGATTTATGGGGTGAAGCCTGGCAAATACCAACGACGACGCCACTGTTCCATTGGCTGGGCAGATCCTTGAAAGTGCCTCTCAGCGTAGCGCGATTGCGGCGACACCAAAGAGCGAGAGCGAGACATTTTTGTTTTTTACTTTGTTTGCATCTTTTATTTGTTTTTATTCGTTTTTCCGGTTTATAACTCGGAAAAAATATTAAATAAATAAACGAGCGTGAAGCCAACTAAGGGAGAGTGTTCGACTCCTTTGCCAGCTTAAATGATGCGGAAAACAACGGCGAGGAGGGTCGAACATTTATTTGCTCCATTTTGTCGTTTTTGTGGTGATAAATCAAATCTTTTGCCTGACTTGATGGAAATGTATGATTATTCCGGCCACGAAAAGCCACAAGAATAATAGGGCGGCAATAAATTGTGTTTGGGTAGAATTTTAACAAGAACGAAGAATCTCAGCGAAGGAGGTGATTCAAGGATATTGACCTCGAAGGGTCCTGGGATTTCTGAAAATTAGCAAAAAACTTTATGACCTAGATCTTCAATGGTTGGTCCGGGAAACCATCGCAATCCTTCTTTAACGACAACAGGCACGTGGAGGGAAGTATCCTATGCTCACAGCACGAAATAGCTCGTATCCTGGAAGCGGATATTGACTGGCAGGTCAGAAGGTAATTAAAGAAAAAATGATGCTGATGCAGTGGTATGAAATGTGATATCGATATCGTCATATCGACGGAGGACTTTAATGCCAAGGTAAGCAACGACAACACCGCCCATGAACATGTCTCGAGAAACTGAAATAACAACAACGAGTGGTATCTAGACATTTGTAACGTCACTCATTTATTTAAGGTGGCGCTGTATTCTGGGGTCGACCTGGACCTCAACCAACAAGCGTCTCCAGCCAGTTCAATCTTTAGCCAGCTGTCTACAGTTTCACGCGCCAAGTTGGTTGAGGTCCCCTTCCACTTGCGTGCGCCACCTAAGTCCCGGTCTTCCTCTACTGCGCTGTCCCTCGGGTGTGGATTCGAAGATTTTCCGGGTCAGAGCATTGGTGTCCATTCGCTCTTCATGACCCATGCAACTCAGTTGTTGGAGCTTCACTCTTCGGGCTAAGTCGATGTCGTTGTACGGCCCATACAGTTCGTCATTGTATCTCCTCCTCCATTCACCATCTATGCAAAAGGACCGCAAATAACCCGAAGAATTTTCCTCTCGAAAACGCCACCAGCGTCAGTCATATGGTTTGCATTGCAGTCATATGTTTGCATGAATGGAAGGGACCTACAGTTTATTGCCGACTCCGAACGGCGAAGTGAGAAGATCTTTCATGACAGATTATACTCCCAGAGGCTTGTCATTCCCCGACGAGAGGTGGTGCCGCGAAAAATGTTCGTTGTTCCTGGCTGGGGCTTGAACCCACGCCGCTCGGTCAGCAGTCCAACGCACTAACCACCGACCCACGGCGACCACCTAGTGGTTGGCAATCAAAAATCCTCTTGGCGGAAGTGTTATTATACATTCGCTTGTTGTGTCCGAGACTATGTAGCCGAGGTGTCTTGACTTTTTGGACTACATCCACATCTCGATGCAGCTTACACAGTTTGTAGTTACATCCTCTCTCATCCTACTCTCAAAGGATTCCAGTATCCATTTTGTGACTTCGTTTTCAGCGCTTGACAAAGTTCAGTGTTAGTATGCTGCAAAAATGCATCAAACTGTCACCCAATGCGTATGATAGATTTTCGATGCGCAGGACATTCCTCATTCGTTTTTATAAGCCAAAGGATCGCCTCGTTTGGAGATAAAGAGCAGTTGTTTGATATAGCTTCAACGCCCCATATTTGGGTAAAGACTTTGTTCAAGCACAATACCAAGACTTAAGCTCCGTATTTGAAAAGGTTTCACTGTCAAGCCGACGGTTTTGTTGTTTTTAGCTTCTTCATAGCTGCGCAAATCTCTTCGAAGTTGAGAGGAGATACTGCTTTCTCGTAGATCAAATTTGGGCTTGAGTTCTCTTCTGTCACGACACCCTCAATCAAAAATCAAAAAAGTCTATTCCTCAAAATTATTTCAAAAAATCTCAACACGAAGTTGTCAGAATATGTAGACAAGAAGTCAGATGAGTATGATGAATAATGTGAAACTCGTTATATCCAGTTTAGATTTTTTGGTAAGAAATACAAAGAAAAGGAGCGGAGCTGTACATTAAACTGAAAAAAATCGTGATCCAGATTTCATGTTCAGGGATCTCATGGCTCTCACTTGTGGTCATAAATTCAGTCCAAAACGCGAGTACTTTAAAATGCGTTGAATGCAAGTGATGATAACTTGTTGCATGATCCTAGCCAAGTAGGATCATTGCCCTAACAACAATAAACAAACTATTGTAATATCTTAATAGCCTGTAAAGCAAATTTGCAAAAGGGACAATTGCAGACTATGTGGGAACCAAAGATGTGCTAAAAATGAGCTGCGTTACAGCGTGTTTATGCTTTTTTATGATGTTTATAGTTGGAAAGTTTTTTAGCAAGATAAGAATAAGCTTGGACAGGAGAATGCGAAAGAGATTTATTGCAGCGCCAATCTTTCTTTCATAACCCCACTTTGGATTTCTAATTCCTCTAACAGCCTCTGTTCAGAACGTGACACCTTGACCCATTATAAATTGCCTTAACAATAGACATTGATTTATCAGGGATAACTCTTCTGCGTAACGCACCCAAAATAAATTCTCTGTACGCACCAGGCGCAAATTTCCTCAAAAAGATGGAGATTTCTTAAAAAAATATTTTGAAATATCAAATAGCTGCACTATAAAACTAAAAACACATGTTCCCACAATAAAATTCTAATAAAAGAGCAGTCGATTAAAAACATCCAATATTTTATGTCAATTATAATAATTACATGTGATATATATTTCATGCGTGACTTAATGCAACGGGCGTATCGATCTGCAGATAATTCACCAATTGGTGTGAACCAACGGAATCGATATACTTATTAACTACTGGAGAAAACTATAAAAGCCGAGAAAGGATCAGCTTTATTGGATTTTATTGCTAGAAGTCCCTACGCAAGGATGGCCTACCATCGGCTTAGTCAAAAATTATTTCACAACGAGATGTTCAGTTTCCTAGTCAAATCATTGCAAGTCGCTGGCTACATCATGGACGAGAATCAAAGTTTTGAATTGTGGCATTTTTGTCGTTGCGCGTGTTTCACTCTAACAGTGATCACTGCTAGTGCCTTGGGTTTAAGCATGCTTTGCAACACATGAGGACACTGTCGTTGTTGGAAAAAGTGTTTCCATATGGCGAGGTTCATCATGACTTCTTCCTGAGCTTCATTTTTCCTTCTTGTGCGATTTTTACTGGAGTAATGTAAGTTCCACTGTGGCCCGTATTTATCTCTGGCTTGATGACCTACGTGAACTTAAAGTGGAAAATTATGCACAAACGGATGTCGGAAATGGATGTACGTATACAAGTGGCGTGGACATCTAAAAACAACACAAATTTATGAAAGACTAAGATAATCCTTGGTCTGGAGAAGTGGAAACAGCGTACTCAGAATAGAAAAGGATTGAAGACTGGAAAAGCAAAGACTCTTTACGAGGGGAGACCCCGTTGAATGTCAATCTCGGAGTTTTAGGACACTCTTCAAATAAAACATACATGTGGGTTAGACAAGGTTAAAAAGTGTTTCTATAGTGGACTTATCTTGAGACAAAAGGCCAGTTGTGATAGGTTATGGCAGAAAATTCTACCCGTAGGACCATTTAATGAAATGAGGAAATGAGATTACGCATGGGGTTAGGCTTAGGTCACTGTTTTTATTGAGGTGATAGTGATCCAGAAGATTCCTCCTGTTGTAAGATAGCGCTTGATAGTGGCAAGGGAAGTTGTTGCTCTATTAGGCAGATAATAAAATGATCCCACCCTGTAAAACATAAATATTCGTCGCAACATCTGGTCCTTGAAATCAAACCCCAAATTTGCGAGCAGCAAAACATTACCATAGTTCTCTCTCCAACATCATCTCTGTGAGGAGATGAGGAGGGAATGGTGAAAACGATCAGCAAATAATAGTATCGAACAATAGAATTGCTCTTAAGGCATTTAAGTATCATTTTCCCGAACATACAAGATCAATTTTATTAAGCCGAAATCCTGGAACACACAACACGAACACACGAAGCTTACAAAATAATTAAAGAAACTAATCATCATTGTTGAAAACCCAGGAACTTCAAATCGATACCCACCACATTTTCATCGATTTTAAGGCCGCGTATGACAGCATCTATAGATATGAGCTATACAGAGCCATGTCTAGTTTTGACATCCCTGTCAAACTCGTCCGTTTATGCATCATGACGGTGAAGAATCCGCGCTGCTCCATCAAGGTCGATCAAGACCTCACCGAGACCTTTGATGTCAAAAAAGGTTTTAGACAAGGCGACGCGCTGTCATGCGACTTCTTCAACATCGTTCTTGAAAGAGTTGTGCAAAACTCACGCGCCAACACCAGAGGCACAATCTTTCAAAAGTCCGTTCAATTAGTCGCTTACACCGACGATGTTCACATAATCGGAAGAACGCTGCGTGAGTATTGAAACGGAGGCGGCGAAAATCGGTTAAGCGGTCAATGAGGGTTCTTACCCAAGTATATGCTGTCAACAAGAAAGGACACTCAACACCAGCGTCTCGGACAGAACGTCACTATAGACAGTTATATCTTTGAGGTAGTTAAGGACTTTGTCTACCTAGGCTCCACTATAAATTCAGACAATGACACCAATGCTGAGATGAAACGAAGAATAACTATTGCCAATCGCTGTTTCTTTGGGCTAAGAAGGCAATTGAGTAGCAAAGCCCTCTCTCAAACAACTAAAGTGACCCTGTATAAGACCTTAATAGTCCCAGTCCTGCTCTGTGGCGCAGAGGCACGGACTCTGTCAAATGCGGATGAGGTTGCTCTTGGCTGAGCGTTGTACTCCAGCTATAGGCGAATGAACGCCTTATAAATTGAGCCCAGATCAAAAGGGGTAAAGTACTTTTTGGACCGTTTAAGGAAACCTACACATTTTGCAGCATTTTTGGCGATTTCGAATATTTGGTCGTTCCAACGAAGGTTGTCACTGACACACATACCGAGACTGGAAAACCTTTCCGTTTCGGCGATGCAAGTACCATTCTTGGACAATGGTTGGAGGTTAGGGTTTCGCTTAAGTGACAGAAGACAGCATTGCGGTTTGGACGCATTAAATTCGACTCTATTGATTAAACCCCATTTGATTATGCTGTCAAGTTCGGACTTTAATGAGCTAAACATTTGATGCCGTTCCTCTTCTAAGTCCGCAGAGCAGGGACGAGAGTAAGGGAAGGAATATGAGAAGCTGAGGGTACTGTCATCAGCGAAGGATTGGATTGGATTAAAAGTTGCAGACAAGAGATCATTTATAAAAATGATAAAGAAAGTCGGAAACAAAACAGAGCCTTGGGCAACGCCAGCATTTATATGGTGAATTGACAAGCTCTATCAAATACTTTTGAAATATCGACCGCAACAATCTTACTTTATCCAAAATGGTGGATAGATTGGTTCCACTTCTCGGTAAGATATGCCATCAAATCACCAGTTGCTACGAAAACCAATGCCGGCCATTGAGGAGTTTTCGACGCTATGCAATGGCATCTTCATTGGACAAAATCTCCAAAAAATTAAATCCAACTAGCTATTGTCAATGTCTTTGGAAAAAGTTCATCTACCTGGGAAAAGAGTGGGTCGACCGAGAAATACATGGTGCAGAACAGTTGAGGAGGAGTGTCGGCAATTGGGGAAGAGTTGGAGAGAGTTGAGTTGTCAGAAACCGTGGTAGAGGCCCTAGGACCCACAAGGGAAAACAGGATATAAGTAAGTAAGAAAGTTTACGATCTTCTCAATCTAAGCGACTACATGAAACATGTAAGAGCGCTCTGATGGTAAAAAAAATTATTATTGTAGCCTTTCGTAAAAACAACGTACCATTCTACATATAAATCGACCGATGAAATGACCGATTTTCTACATATAAAAGGCGACTTACTTTGTTTGTTGCCCAATTTTTGCTATAATTTATTTCCGTAACATGAACAAATAGTAATAAATATGTAAAATGTGTTAAAAATGGTTTTCAAGATGAACTTCTTAAAAGGTGCAAGTAGGTATATGCTGCCCGAATTATCTGCAAGTATAGGGTGCGATAAGCCAATCAACCTTGAATGCAAATTGAGGACTTACATCAATGAATGTGGATATTTTAAGTGTTATGAAAAATACTTTTATTTCCACTGGGTCCTCTGTGATAGCCATAATCTGGAGCACCATTTTCTTTACCTCCAGGGAATAGGTGTACCAATCGGATGAGTAGATGGCAAAACTCATTAACAAGCTCTGCAAGATACATAGTCATAAAGTCATGAATATGCATATGTACATATTTTTGCTGAAGATTTCTAAAACTACGTTTACTTACATTATCACTCACTAAAGTACCATTCCAGTGGTAAAGCCAGAGTGCTGTAGCTATGACGATAAGATATAAGCACATGTATGCTAGGTCTAACTTAGTGGTGTTCTGTAAAATAATTAACAAAATAAATGTGAATTGTAATTGATTATGTCGTCAGAACTCACTCCAGTAGCCAAAGCGTAGAGTGCAAAACATATTGAAATCGAATAAACTATGAAGTCAGCAAATACTGGAATGCGAATCAACTCCTGCACTTGGCTCATGAACCTGTCGAAAATAAAATTAATCAAATTAAATCCAAGGTAACTGAAAGAGTTCACTTGGTCGTAGCTGCTTCCAAGTCTGTGTTCCAAGCGAAATTAACCCACCAACGAATGCGGACTTGTTGATTTACACAGAATTTACACAATCTTGTCCGGAGATAATTTGCTTGACGACCGTCACCAACAAGAGATGAATAAACTATGGATTCATTTGGCTCCAGAATAACTTTTGACACCTAAAATGTAATCAAATTTGTGTTGTTTTTAGATGTCCACGACACTTGTATACGTACATCCATTTCCGACATCCGTTTGTGCATAATTTTCCACTTTAAGTTCACGTAAGTCATCAGGCCAGAGATAAATATGGGCCACAGTGGAACCAGCAATATTCCAGTAAAGATCGCACAAGAAGGGAAAATGAAGCTCAGGAAGAAGTCATGATGAACCTCGCCATATGGAAACACTTTTTCAAACAACGACAATGTCCTCGTGTCAGTTTCAGCCTGAAAAGATCTTCATTCGATAAATGTTCAAATCACACTTCAACGGGGCACGAACAGGCACACTGAAGACTGCTTCCCCTTTAAATACAATTTTATAAAACACTTCCAAATATAAAATGCTCACAGCTACTATCATGGGAATGGAAATAAACATCCGAATGAGGTACATAAATCTGCAGTATTCTTTGAACATTTTCTCCTCACGTTTGTCCGCTTTGAGAAGAAGCTTTTCCATATCTTCTTGCAGAAAGGCCAACAAGACAGCAAGTCCTTGAAAAAAATGAATGCAGTTTATTTATTATTTGAAAATAGAAGAAAATCGTCATACTTCGCCGTCGACAAAATACATTCGTGTATGCAATGGATGTGGTCAGGTAAACACAAGACGTTGAAATACTCAGTGGAGTAATACCTGTTTTAATTGTTTTTGTAAACTGGGAAAGAAATATTGAAAGTACTCTAGTTAAAAGCGTTGGAAGGCATGCTTACACCCAAGGCACTAGCAGTGATCACTGTTAGAGTGAAAAACGCGCAACGACAAAAATGCCACAATTCAAAACTTTGATTCTCGTCCATGATGTAGCCAGCGACTTGCAATGATTTGACTAGGAAACTGAACATCTCGTTGTGAAATAATTTTTGACTAAGCCGGTGGTAGGCCATCTTTTCGTGGGCATTTAAAATACAACAAAGCTGATCCTTTCCCGGTTTTTAGAGTTTTTTTTAATTAATCAGTTCAGTAGTTAGTCGATTTTGATGAAGCACAAGTGTTGGCGAATTATCTGCAGATCGATACACTCCTTGCATCAGGTCATGCACGAAATATGTACATATATGTATATGTATTGATATATGAAGTTTATATAAAATATTGCACACCTAAGGTTGACACATTTGTAGTCGACTGCCAATTTCTCTGCAATTCTTAATTATTTTCTTTTTACAAAATTTTAGTGTTGCGAACATGTGTTCCTAGGAAGGAAAGAAAAATCAGGAATGCTGTTTATAGAAATGTCTTGAAGAATTAATACGGGAAATCGAAAGTTTATACTCACCCAGGAAGCACATGGGGAATAATGCGACGTCTTTCTACGCGGGTATCAGCTAGTATGACCATAAATCAAAACAAACACTAAAATCAATAGCAATCAAATCATTTGGTGAAACCCTTAATAATAATTATTACAACTGTTACAAAGTATATAATTGTTATGGCATTACTGTCAGCAGCCACATAATTCCGTGCTAAATAATTAAGATTTCAGTTTGAAATAAACTCGTAATAGGCTTTCGAAAATCCAATCCATGGTCCTTAAGGTTGCAGAATATTTCCATAACTACTGATACTGCAAATTAAAGGAAATTTCCACATGAAAGCATCTCATTGACTCCCTAGAAGTCACTTAATAGCCTTCACAGACACCAATTCCCCCCACATGACACATGCTCCCGAAAATTCAATCCGTAAACTCAACAAATGACTCACTTAACGTACGTTAATGAAGCGTATTTACGAATTTCCAAATAGACACTTGCTTTGACGCCAGATGGAGGAGAGAGCATCAAAAGTTGTCGCCGTTCACTTTTTATTTCCTCGAAACCCGATAAAGCGTGAATACTTTGATCCCCGATGCCATGAAGTGTGTCGCTCGCAAAAAAAAAAAGGAAAAACCAAATCCAAACTCATGACGTGTGTCAAACTGACAGAGGAAATGTTAAAGCCAAAGGAAATCCATCAAATTACCTCCACCCACGTGTCTCTCAAGAGGACTATTAAAAGTTGATAGTCCATGCCTCCGATAGGAT
Source organism: Matsumyia berberina (assembly GCA_917880715.2). Lineage (NCBI taxonomy): Eukaryota > Metazoa > Arthropoda > Insecta > Diptera > Syrphidae > Matsumyia > Matsumyia berberina. The sequence continues at coordinate 124,845,758 of OU862870.1, forward strand.
ACACCTTCCCGTCCATCATTCCTGTGAACCGACAGCATACCTCCTCCTGTCGTACAATTCATAAATCTCAAATGATGTCACCATCAATCCACGACTTCTGATTCGAATATAAAAAATCAATAAAAAGGCAAATTTTAGAGGCTAGATTTGATCCTTCGCAAGGATGCAGACGCACATGGGTGGGTGTATGTGCTAGCTAGGTATATCTTGCTCATTTTGCGTGGCTTTTACGGTTTCATATGCCATAATGAGGATATTCATAAAAATCATCATTCGCATTTAAGGAGCTTTGAGCCTACTTGTGTGTTAGGTGTGTGTGTGTGTGGCTGTGTGGGAGGTGTGGGGGATTTTTAACGACAACCATGGGGAAATCGCAATAAATTTCATATTCCGACAGTGATTCGACGTTGGGCCTTTTCGAGTCAATAAAAGAAAACGCTTTCTTCGGAACGCAATAACAATACGATTGTCGAGAATCGCTTCATATTGGAAAATGAAAAATGGGGGAAAGAAATGGCAGGAATGTTGGTGAAATGATTGAGTGAATTGGTGGAAGGATATTTTCATTATTTTGTGGGTTTCGGGGGGGCTTGTGGTCGGGTCAACATGTTTACATGCGGTTAGGTGGGCATTTTAAACACAGACACACCAACCACTTGATGACTTGCCTTCGTAATGAAGCCGTAGTATATTTTGAATTGCGGAAGTTGTAAGCATCCTTTCAAGTTTAGGTTGGCTGTAGTTATAAGTCATACGTAGCAAAGATTTACTTTCTGATCAATCCTAAATGTTAAATGATAATTATACGTTCCAAGGCTATGCTCGCCCATCATATGTCTTATAGCTTTGTTGACTCTACCCACCTTAGCATTGAAAAGCCCTTCAAAGATACGACGCTTCTTTCAGTGTTGAATTGTGGGTGGCACTTTGAAGAATTTGCCTTTCCCAGTCTTTCCTATTCGTGTCCTTAATCTGGCCATCAATATCCGTTCTGTGTGAATTGGGTGTCATAACCAAGCTTACACTCTACTCGCGTGCACTTTCTACAACTTTTCCCGAGTATAGTAAGTACGCATAGGTGACTGGAACTCACTCGCACCGATCCACCTCATCTCGCTTAGTCCCAAGATGAGAAGTTTGTATCGCGTGAATGAAATAATTTTATTAAAATCAGAGTCTTGAAGGCCATCTTTGCTAGATTCAAGGAGGATTCGCACATTCTGAAATCCAGTCTCTGTCAGTCTATGTCAATTTCATCAAAAATAACCTTATTTCGGTAACTTCAGCACGGATACCTCCCGCTCCTTCAATTTTAGCTTACACGCATAAGAGCCTACCCGCATACCCCTGACTGGACAAAAGGGATCAAACACTTAGGTATGATTAATGAATTTGATTGTTTCGAGCGGTTCGATCCAATCCCGATGAATCCTGATACATTTAGAATACCAGGTTCAGATGGCTGGAGATGACTTGATGGAAACATGGGCCGGCCATTAAGCCTTAGCAATTCGTTGAGTCTACCTGCATCCTGACGAACCGTGCCACACACAATTGTGTTTGTTGGAAACTCAATCGTCAATGGAGCCTCTGACCGGAGGACACGAGTAGACGCAGGTTTCGGTCCTGAGAAAACATCCTCTGAGCCTTGTCTAGCAATCTCATCGGAAATCATTTCCAGACTTCCCAGTGTGACCTGGGGCCCAGACACTTGCATACAAAATCCTATCTCATGCTGAAGCGCTTGAAACTCTGTATCGATGGTTTGGGATGGTATGGAAGTATTTTTGTGGTTTTATCCCTAAAAAGTCGACGATCGACCCAAACTTTACTTAACACCAAATCCTGGAGAAAATCATTCCCAGTCCCAGAGCGATAATCTGAATCCATTTCAAGGCTACGAGTTATAGTGCGAATCAAAGCAAAGCAAATTTCTATCATCTCCAACGTCGGGAATGTTGCTTTCAGTTACCTTGACTTTCCGGTATCCGCGAAGGCTACATTCTTGAAATAGGGCGCCAGTCTTCCTCACAATTTGGAACTTACGTTCTGCATTTTAGAGTGAATAAGGACCTCAACCTGGTCACTGCTGCTCAATGGTTAGTGCGTTGGACTGCTGCGCGAACGGCTTGGGTTCAAGTCCCAGTCATGTCCACCGGACATTTTTTCGCGGCACTACCTCTCGTCGAGAAATGAAAGCCTCCGGGAGTACAATCTGCTTCTCAATTCGCCGTTCGGACACGGGAATAAATTGAAGCTCCCTTCCATTCATGCGAACAATACAAACACGCACAACATGAAAGGTTGCGAGAAGCTAGCCCTTGTCTCATCCCGAGCGCCAGGTATTTTTTTTTTTAAGGATCTCAACTAAAAAGCCTCTTCCGACAACAGGATTCTTAGACAACTGTCTCCAGTTGCGTACGCCGACTTGGCTGAGATCGCGCTCTGCTTTGGTACGCTATTGAAAATGATGTCGTGCTCTTCTGCATAATTCCTCAGCGCCGAAATCAATGCTGAAGCATTGGTGTTCATCATGAGCTTGCCTCATTAATAACAGCTATCTTTTTGACCAGATCAATGTTGTCTTCTCCTTGAACCTTGAACGCAGGTAAGACCATATTTCTCTTGAAATGCTATTGTATGTGTTTTGCATCATACAGCAGGACAGGCTTCTTTGGTCCTTCTCATCAAAGCATTGTTTAATTGGTATTTCCTAGGCCCATAGTAACAGCAACTGGCAAATGATTTTCTATGTTGAGTCTCTGTTTTGATGTCATTCACAGAACGTATAGCAAAGCTCAGGTTGTATAAGGTTTATGGGTTGACAAAGACGATATCAGATCTTCTTCATCTCTTTTAGGTCTATGAAGACCCATCATGGACACCACACGTGATTATTAGTGGGGAGCCGCTTTAGCACTGCTGTCTCAGTATTGTCTGTTCCACAGGCTGTCAAGAAGATAATCAGCTTCTTAGGGTGGAGCTTGATAAGTGCGCTTGGTAAGACTAGTTCACAGCCTAGGGTCCGCTTTCTCACATGAATGAGGGCAGGGCATTCTGTGATGATGTCATTGCTCTCCAAGCATAGTCTGCTGGTAGGGTTCGGTGATAGGCCAAGCTTATGTTTTAGTCGGCAGTGGCCACTTGTGGGAGGATGTACTTCCCTAGTGTCGATCAATTCGTTGATTCTAACCACCCTGGTCTTCCTTAGATTAGGCTAGGTAGATGGGTTGGCGTGGGGAAACAAGTCCCCAGAGCCATACTCAGGACAGTAGAGACCTATTGTGATGCCCATTTATTGGGGCGGGGAAAGGTACCCCTTGCTCGTGGAGCAGTACCCAAAGCATTCTCCTATTGCCCCAGGCCTTCGAACCATTTTGAAGCCTTAATGAACCTCCAAATGTCCCTGATGAGTACGTCCCTTAGTTCTTTGGTATTCTCGAAAAAGTGCCTTCCAAAGAATCTATGTCTGAGGTGGCAGAGACCTAATCAGTGGCAGAGGAAGTGGCTTGTGTCCTCGTTGATTTTCTCATCTCCACAACCCCTACAAAGGTCGACTACACTTAGCCTTAGCATTTTTATGTGATAACGCAGGGTATTATGACCTGTAATTACTCCTACAAGGATGTAGAGGGTTTTCCTGTCCTTCTGCATCAGTGTATCAATTTTGGCATCATTATACCTGGGGCATAGTTTTCTAGTTATCTTACGGGAGTCCACAGAGCTCCATCTTTCATTCGCTTCTGCTAGAGCTGCTCCATGTTTGAGTTTACATGGGAGGATTTTCACTGACTGATCAGCCTGCTCCAGGTCCAGTTTAGTAGATCCTTTCCCTGCCAATTCATCAGCCTTCTCATTTCCTGGTATGCCCTCATGTCTTCCTTACTAATCTTATTATTTTTGAAAGTGACTTATCAGACAGTTCTTCGATGTATTTCAAGAAGTATTAGCTTAGGATTAATTTTGTATATGACAGAGGTTCGAGCAGTGATAAAGAGAACGGGTTTGTGCCCTCACGAACTAGGCTCCGCATCCTCTGAACAGATCATCGTCTTTTAGGTGCAATATTTTTGCTTAGTATCTTAACTTAGTATGGCCAGTTTTCACTTTCTTTCTGCAAAGCACTGTTCGTTTTTTCATTCTCATGTTTCTCAGGGGGTTGCAGATTACCACTTAGGGCTTGATTGCATTAGGAATATTGTTACTTAAAGATCCTTTTTCGTAAGAAGCTCCAATTGGTTTAATGACTATTCAGGAGATCTTTTCGAGATTCATGTGGTATCCCAACCGATCCCTTACGGGTCTAAATCTGTTGGCTTCTGCTTGCAGCCATTTCAACCTAACCTAAGTTCAGAAAGTCCGGCTTCAGCTTGTTCTCATTCAATATTCGATCCCTTCATTTCCAGTTCCTCTGCTTTTAGGAGTGTTTAACGTTGTGTTGCGTATCAAGGAAACTCGGATCTTCATACCAATGGCTTCCAATCAATTCCACAACAAAGTGTTGAAAGCGATGTTTAGAAAGCTATTTCCTTTAAAATTGGTGAGGCTGAATGGACGTAATACATTAAACCGCTGATACATTCTATGTAGAGCTAGATCGCTCTGAAATAGTAGTCAATTTGCATGAAAGGCAACACTAACCCAATAAAAACTCAAATCGATTCAAAACGAACTACGGTCGATTTCGCTAAATATATCTACGCGTGCCTATTGAATTCCAATCAAGTTTCGCGAAAAATCCAAATTAAATGAAAACAACCGACACCACCCAAAACTGCTGGATTCAAACAACAAAAAAAATTGCAAACAAAAACCTTTCAAGGAATCAATCGAAAATCCATCAAAAGCGAAATATTTCCTGATTACGCTGACGTAGAATTTGCGGAAACAAAAATCCCCTTTATTGGAATTCCAACGAAAATGGCGTTTGAAATGGTCTTTGCCGACTCGCCGAAATCGAAACGGAGTCTTTCCACCTACACCACATGCGAAAAAAACTCACCCCATTAGCGTACTCATAGATAATGGAGTCAGTGCGAATCATCGGTCCAACTAATCTTCATTTAAATAGCCTCCATTGGGGTAAGCCCTTAAGTTCACTAAAATTTATTGCCCTCATTGGAAAGGCAACGCCAGCAAGCCATTAAGGACACCCCAGCGACACACAACAAACCATTACAACCGAAAAAAGCATCTTGTAATCCTCGAACCGAAACGAAACGATCCCGTTCGTAGCGGGCGGAAGTGTTTAGATATTCAAATGGGACAATAAAATGCAAACTCTGATTGATTGATAACATTCGTTTCGAAATGAACAACTAGTCTCTAGCAAATGGCTCCGAAAGTGAAACCAGTCCAGAAACTGTCGTGTGGGCGATATGAAGGAAACCATCAATCCTGTGACGGAGGATGAACCTTTTTTCTGAAGGAGACCCCCTGTTCCACTACAATCCATCTGAGCATATGATGGGGAGATTACATCATGCCATAAGAGGAGGATTTTAATTAATTATCCTTGCAAAGGCCAGCGTAATTCCGGCATTGCAGAGCGAGAGGGAAATAGGAACTTTAATTAAGTTTTTTCCTTAGCTGGATGGGACTTTTTTGCGTGTCTCAGGTTGGGACCTTTTTTTTTAAGTGGATGGTCAGTCAAAGGCAATGGAATGTTTTTTTTATGGAGAAAGTTTACGCGTTTTATGATCAAAGGAAAAGTTATTTTGTTTCGGAATTGTCCAGCGTAAAGGAAATTAAACTGAGATTATGTGAAAATTGTATTAAGCAGATTGTTGCTGCTACTTTGTACGCAAGGAGGACTTGTTGATGCCGCCGAGAATGAAAGCATTGCTTTCTGTCAGGTATTTGTTTTGAGGGAGTTATGCAAATATGCGGTACTTTAAGTATTTACTCTAATGCCTTGGGTTGGAGGAAATCCTGCTCAACGAAAGGAGTTACGTTCCCTGCAAAGTCAGGCATTCCACAAGGTAGATATTTGGAGGAACAACTTTTCAATATTCGGGAAAATGTACGCTTATACTTAGGGCTTTTGGATCCTCTCTTGTTCGTATATAAGTGGTTGGAGCTTTTGGTAGAATTTGTGGTAAATTGAGTGTCACTGCAGACCCAACGAAAGCTGAGGGCGGATTCATTTAACCCAACTTGAGCTGGATATTAGAGATTGGTTGGTTAGTTTTGTGTGTGTTCTAAAGAACTACTTACACCTTAAGCGGGTTCATAGTACCCATAAAAAGTATACTCATAGGAGTCAAACCAGTTGATAGGGTTGGCTTAACTGGAAACCACCCAGAAAGGGATGGAAATTTTAGGAGTTTCCTAAAATCATAAATATGAAGGTCGCCCAGCCCATGGGAGAAGCTACTACGAAGAGTATGCAGTCTTTTGGTGGCCAGTGCGGGACATTCGCATAGCAGGTGCTGGATGGATTCTATTTCCTCTTCGTCCCAGCAGTTTCTGCAATAGTCGTTGTAAGGCAATCCAAGCCGCTTCGCATGAATACTTATTCCGCAGTGTCTTGTGAGGACACCGGAGACGTTTCGTATTTCCCTTCGACTAAGCTGTACGAGATTTTTGGAATTCTTCTTATCAAAGGCTGGCCAAAGTGATCTGGCTATTGCACTGCCCTGATCATGGTTTCCTCATATATTTCCCCGTAAAGAGTGCTAATGGGTGTCTTCGTGATCGGAAGGGTAGTTCTGCACCTCTCCTGGCGAGTTCGTCCGTCCGTTGATTACCTGATATATCTTTGTGGCCTGGTACCCAGCATAGGGTACTTTGTTGGTCGTTGATATATCGTTGTGATTTTGTCTGCAGACCTTTACGAGGTTCGATTTTGTCAATGCTGACTGCAGGCACTTAATTTCTGCCTGGCTGTCAAAATAGGTAGTAATGGTTTCTCTGATAATGTTGTCGTTTTTGATTAGCTTCGCGGCCTGTAAAATGACAGTTATCTCAGCTTGAAAGACGCTGCATATCTCGAATTTTGAAGAATTGGTTTACCCTTCTGGATTCACAGAAGATACCGGCACCAGTACCACCGTCCATTTTTGGATCCGTCAGTGTAGAAGGCCAACTCTTCTTCAGTACATACTATACCATCATTCCAGTCCTCTCTTCGTGGTATTTTGATATCAAATCTCCTATCGAAGTCTAAGGTTGGAATGATTTAGTCTGTGTCTGTGTTTTCTTTCGTGGTAGTTCATCGGGTTAGAACGGAGTCGTGGCCATACGTGCCACAGGTCGTACCACAGCACTGTACAGCCAATGTACCCCTTTCGCTTTTAAGCCCCATCTGTTACCGAATATTATTTTACATGCGTAGAAGGCAATGTAAGCTTTTTTAACGCTGTTCTCGATATTGGCTTTCCAGCTCAATTCTTCTTAAGTGTCAGATCGATTCTGTCCCTACATGGATTCTTGAAAGGTGGAATCGATCTTCTTCTAGTAAAGACCACAATCTCGGTTTTGGATGGGTTAACTCCCGACCTTGCTTTTTGGCCCAGCCGCTCACCAATGTCAGAGCGGGACTGCGCCTTTCGCTTAGACCTTGAAACACTGGTTGATATAAGACAGAGAATTGACAACGAATGACAAATTCAAGATCAAACAAATTTTGGCTTTATCAGTGCCATTCATTTTAAGATTCGAAGTCCTTGACAAAGGGGTCTATTATTTCATTCTTCCCATATCAGTAGAAACCATTACATCCATTGTTGCCTTCCAAAATAAGTTGTTGTACAAAACTGAAGGCAGTTACCTGACGATCGGCTTGACTGCAGAAGATTTTTGCTTGAGGCCCAGGTTCATTCCAGACTGAAAGGCGATCTAAGTGCGGTTGGCCTCAATACTTGAAATACATGATCTTCTTGACGGCGGATATGATCATGCCACTCACGTTTATCTACCAAGCTCTTATTTACTTAAACAAGCGTCTCCAGCCAGCTCGATCTTTGGCTAGCTGCCTCCAGTTTTGCACGCCAAGTTGGTTAAGGTCCCCTTCCGCTTGCGTGCACCACCTGAGTCGCAGTCTTCCTCTACTGCGCCATCCCTCGGGTGTGGATTCGAAGATTTTCCGGGCCGGAGCGTTGGTGTTCATCTCCTCTACATGACCCACCCATCTCAGTCGCTGGACCTACACTTTTTGGCTAAGTCGATGTCGCTGTAAAACCCCTACAGTTCGTCGCTGTATCTTCTCCTGCATTCACCGTCTATGCAGACGGGACTGAAGATCACCCGAAGAATTTTTTTCTCGAAACAGCTACCACACTCGTTAGCCGAATAAATCGCTCAACTATGACAATGACCTGACAGACACGATAAAGTTGTCGGTTGGTTTGTTCTGCACCTGGAGTGTTAGGTCTCTTTGTAGAACGCGTTTGTCCGAATAGTAAGCGGACGCCCTAGGGTGCAGCTAAGCAGATAAAGCCGTTATGTAAATGCACAAGGGTGGGTTGAGCATAAGAAGGAAAAAAAAGCGATATTTACCAAAAAATAGAGTTCAAACGATTAATACAAATCCCAAACCAACAAACTCCTACTCTCACCTTCAAGAGGTGATAAATGCCTGGTATCTCAATATGAGGGTGGATCTCAACTTCTTTGTCAAGTTTTTGATGGTAGCAAATGAGAAAGAAGTATGAGGGGAGGAGTGCTTCCACTTAGGCTCTTCTTGAATCCGGAATGATTCTGAAATCGACATCGGCGTCAGGTTCAGTTAGATCGAACGCCCCCCGATTTGGGGTCTTGCCGTCGCATTAACTGCCCAAACAAAAATTAATGCTATATACTGACCATAAGCCTCCCATAAGGATGGTGGTACTGGCACAAGAATTAAGAAGAAAATTCTCCTGTTGTGCACCTGAATAGTTTTGACCCTTAGCGAGCAATAGCAGAAGCTTTAGACGGTTACAATACAATACAATCCGCCTTCCAGAAAGAACGATGGGATGGGCTCGGCAAAGGGACCATTAAAGACTGTGACATCTATTATAGTGATCCCTACAGAAAAGAGCAGCCTCATTTATTTGAAGAGCGAATTTTTCATACGTTGCATTCCCAGGCAAAAAAAAGTTTGAAGCTGATTTGCCAACATCGTCATCAAGACATGTTTCTACGAGAGGCTCGACAAAATTTATGAACGATGTCCCTAATATGACGCCAAGACCGTGTTGAGCGATCTTAGCGCATCAAATTTCGGAGATCAGTGGCAACCTTGCCAACATGCTATCAGAAACGCGGTAACTAATGGGCTGGATGTCAACCGATAGAAGAATGCCAGCAAAGCATATGAAGTGGCGCTGCAAAGCAGGAAATAGGCTGAACAAGGAAAAAGGCCATCAACACCAGAGGCACAATCTTTTATTAGTCTGTCCAACTACTTGTGCTCTCAGAATTCAGGGGGCTATAAGCTAGCTGTCCTCGGTGCGTTCGCCAGTATCAAATCGGACAAAGTGTTGTGGTAAAGGACATTGTTTACCTTCGCTGTTTCTGACAACAACATCTCATCATATAATCTGCTACAGAGCAGATACATAGACTCCTCCTGGTTAACCAGAGAGAATTGCGCCACCTCTCGGACGCTATGGTAGAAATTAAATAAAACTAGAAAAAGGTGCCTTCTGGCACTGGACAGATCGGCTACCTGCTTGCTCACTGGAGTTAACACAGGACACTGCGCCATCGGAGTCATGCTCCGCAAGTGGAGAATCGAGTCCAATGATTTATGCAGAAGCTGCGTAGATGAAGAAGACATCTGCTGTGCCATTGCTCCGCGGTTCTTTCCAAGCCTAGCAGACGGACGGACCTACTCAGATTCTTAACTGGTTAAGAAAACAACCAACAATAGCATAGGTCCTTAGGTTGTCCCGGGAACCATATTGCTGTTTCCACAACATTAATAGGGTACTCACAATGGACCTTCAGGTCTCCGAGTGAAAGCGATGAGGCCTATCCATCACACACCCTTCGAAACCTTACTTAACCTAACCTAGATGACGTTACAAAAGATAGCTTATACGAAGGAAAGCCTTGGTAGCACTGTCAAAAGGTAACGCCTTACCAACTCTCATTGCTAAGTTCTTATTACATCATTGCAACTCAAAATCTACGCCTCACGGCTTTGTTTGAAAATCGTCGAAAACCGACTAATCAGTCAGTGCAGTCCACATGGGTTTCACACTTTAACCCAATCTGAATCCACAGAATAACTACAGTATTCTTGTTATAGAATCACCAAATTCGTCAACGTTGCTCACAGTATGGTATCAGCTTTCACTCGAAATGTCAAATTCAAATTTCACGCCTGGAGTAATTCATTTGCACTGCACAGCGAGCTTGTGAACCAGTAGCAACGTTACTGTACCAGAACCTGATAAATACAATCAAACAGCGTGCCATCGAAGCGAGAAAAGTCAAACACACACGGTGTTGACAATTCGACTCCATAATGACTGCGTTCGTGACGAACGAACGAATGCATTTGTCATTCCCTGGAACGAGGTCCTGTTGTGTTTGTTCAAATTGTATGAGCCACGATTTTCCTCATGAGAATTTCGAAGTAAATATCAAAGTCAATGGAAAGTGGATACGTGACGGAAACGAGGTGTTCCAACATGAAGGGGTTGCTGTGTAGTGAGGGATTCTGTTTCTGAACCCCTATTGACACATAATTCATTCAGGCCATCTATCACCGAGCCCATTGCCAGGCGTCCAATTGAATTGTCATCATTTCCCAAGTAGCGAAACACAAACAATCCCCATGAATGGCCGCAAAAGTAATTACCATAAATTTGCTCCAACTTCCAGGATTTATAACCCTTCAACCGCATACAAAACCAAAGCACACGATAAATGTACGAGCAGATAAAAAAAAAAAACAAAAAAGGGCTTTCCTCCCACTCCCGTCGCAAACAATAGCCGGCGGACAAGTAAAAAATTCCAATAAATATCCTGCGAAAATATTGCCGCAATAAAATCTTAATAAAACCAAAAACAACACTTGCACAACAGGATCAGCAGTAGCCCAGCAATTCTCGGAAAGACATCTGCTTTACTCCCAGTCTTTGATTCAAAACCCAGTCCCACTTCATGGACAGATTCCAGTTCAATTGAATCTAGAGTTAGACGCACACAGCATATGCCATACGTCCTGGAATACCAGCACCATGTGGAACGGACAAGAGGCTACGCCTGGGTGAGGAAATAAAATCCTGAATTTTATTTATGAATTCAACGATGACAATCCGCAGGATGAGTTATTTTCTTTATTCGTGGTGGCTTGTCAGATATTTCAGGACACATGTGTGTGTGTGTGTGTGTTTGGTGCACGTGCAGCGCGAGAGTAAGGACAGCAGATGGATTATTTATTAATCGTATGGTAAGGATATTCGCCTTGGCACGGTATTAATGTGACAGATGGGCGAATGGAATTTAATAGCACACTCGCAATTTATAGTGATGAAGTTGTCTGTGAAGGTATCTGGGGCTGGGCCTGAGGATTCGTTCAAAGTGCATGACTTTCACGTTCGGCAGAGCACAGCAATCGAAGAGAAGAGTCGATATATACATACATACAGGATATATGTGTGTCTTTCAGAGCATGAAGACACGTGATCGACTTTAATGGAATAATAAAAGGACCCTTCATGTCGTAGCCAGCAGAAAGGGAAGAGTGAACCTCATAGTAGGGTCAAAGGCTCGTGCCTTCAAGGACTCTTGACACTCTTTTGCTAGAAAGGAAAAATTTCACTACATGACAACGTAAGAGTATTTTGTTTGGGTAGACATTGCGATAGGGATATCAAACCAAGCTGTCATCCTGCCCCCTCATGTTCAGTATGACCTGTGAGTTCTTAGAGTATAGCAAATGCAAAGTTTCGTCCTTGAAAGGAATGCAGTAAGAATGCGTTGGTGAGTTTTGAGTTGTTGATATTTCAATGGTTTGCACTCAGTTTTCACCAAAAACGTCAGCAGCTATACTAGAGGCACGTGTCAGGTCACTAGAAAGAAACTGCATTTAAGACGTCAGCTAGTGTTGGTGGCAATCGATCAGGAATGTCGACATGTATCCAGGGAACACCCGACGATAGTTCTACCTTTGCATGTTGGTGAAAGATTTGACGAAGAAAATGTACTCCGTGGTGTTAAGGGGTTTCTTGATGAAATTGAGTTTGGTATTCGTCAGTAGATGATTGATGATTGACTGCAAATGTTGATTGGAAAACTAATACAACTGAAATGGTTCAACACACTTTTACTCAGCAGTTTTATCCATCCTCAATGGATCCTCGAGAAAAATTGGTTTAACCTGTAACCATCTCTTAGTCAATCTGTAAATTATTGGAACTGACCATGCAAATAGTCACGACAATGACTGCCATCATAATTCTTTCCTGAATGGTCATGAATTACGTTCCAGGATATATGTATATTCCCTTGAAATTATTGAGAAACTCTAACAATTCCAAGAATCCTGTGTAATCCTTTCGACAATAATTCACAAAATTTCTCAAAAGACATGTGCATACTTGTGAGTTCCTATTTTCCACAACGTATCATCCCATTCATGTCGAAAAAAAAAATGAATCACAAGTAGAACGAACGTATTCAGCTCTTTACTTTCATTCGATTTCGCTCCACACACTCGCAATCACAAAAGAAACCGAAAAGGAGGAAATCGAAGGCGAATAAAAGTAATCATTTCGATTGAAATCCTTCTTTTGAATTTCGTTGAAGATGCGTTCTCAGCGATAAGATGATTGATGTTCAAGTACTTCTTTGACTGGCAGGCACACATGCTAAGAAAACTTGGAATAACGATTCATTTAAGGACTAGTAGTTTGTTACATCCATACATATGTAGGTATATCTACATTTGTATGAAGGGGATGTCTCGTTAAAATGGAGAAAGAGAAGATGGAGGGCACTGCAAGCTCTAGAGCAGACAGTAATTTGGTCGGCGAAATATAATTAATCACATTAATGGAATATTTCAAGGATACATCAACAGTCTTACCAGGACATGATTTACGTGGGAAAAAAGGTTTTTCTTTGTGTGAGTGATGTTGTATGACAGCAGTCATTATATCGTTAAATATTGAAGATTTGACGTAGTGAAGAATTTGTTGGGATTCTTCATTAGGCGTTTGTGGTAGTGTTGTGATAGTAAACTAAGGGGACTAGATTTTAAAGATATAAGGGATGTCATTGGGAGTATTCACTTGGTCTAGCTTACTAAGTGATCGAAAGCGTAAAATGGATTAATCAGGCAGAAACTTTTAAACACTTCATCCTAGGCAGACAGGCTCACCAGCCGATCAAAATCTCTACATTCTTCTGCAGGAGCTGGAGAGATAAGGAAGAAGAGGAGTCTGTAGTTTTCTTCTTCTGCACGTTGTCAAAATTATCCGGCCCGATTATCCGGCAGAATAGATTTTAACGATCTGAACATTGTCAGCTGCTCGTAGAAAAATCTAAATGATTTCAGGAGTAACTTTTGAGCACAACAGACCTAGCTTTAGTCTAAGAAGAAATGAACAAATGGATCAAAGAAGTGCGATGAAATCCTCTATTTGAGACAGACTAAGAACTTCTGAGGAAATGAAACCAGAAGGGGATCAAAACTTGCATTAATAGTAGGCTCAAGGAGCACCTTAGGAACATAATTACAGAACAAGATAAGATAGACACTGCACACTCTGCAGGCATCTTAAAGCAAGTTAGATAGGAGGAAAAGTATAACTTTAACTACAGGCCAAGAACGGGTGCGCAATAGATCTACTTGCTCCCTGTGCTAATTCATCGGTCAACTTTACACCCACAAGGTTTTTCAATAAGGACATAACAGTGTAATTTAGGATTTTCTTCAAACTTTTGCAGAGCCCAAGTTTCGGCACTTCAAATGTTCAAGAAGCTTCACTTCTTGAGTTAATTTGATCTTGTAAGAGTATAGGCCAAGTTCTTTAGGCAAAATTCGCCACAATGTAGACTGAGAGATTCCCAATTCCTCATTTTGAACTGAAGCACTTATGGCTTCGATATTTTCGGTTCCTCGTTGTCTCACTGGCAGAGGAACATTCAATAGGGAATATGTTGACTCAAATTTATCCACCATAGCACGTACAGTCTGTCGTTAGAGTAAGCGCTCTTAAAGTTGCGACCATCGACTCAGAATTTATTTTAAATAATTTCCAAAACGTTGCTCATTCGTGAACCTCATCATGATAAAAATGTAAACCTTGACTGCTGTTTCGACATCAACAGACCATAAAAGAAGTTTAAGGGTGCGTTTGTATTAAAGTTCAAAATTGTTATGTCCCTATTTGACAGACCTGTCTAAGTGCACTTTATTCTAGAGGATGGCTCCAAACTTACTATCTTATTGTAACTAAGGCTAATGTCTGTTCTTACGATGCCGGCAGCGACTCTCTGTTTTGAAGCCGTTTGTAAAGTTCGAGGTGGAGTTATTCAAAATAACTACGCGCTGACGTAAGGCAGTCCTACCTGCTTGTAGTTTAAGTTTCACTGGGTAGCACTTGGGTTGAGATTGGAAGGCTTCGAAAAAGTATTAGAATTCTGGCATTCTCCACGATTTTTCCATTGATGAGAATTTCGCAGCTTAAGAGCCACGTTAGTAGCTTGCTCCATGTTAAAAATATCTATAAGTGAAGCGTAGTTTGGTTTGCAGCGATTGAGAAAGTTCTAAAAACACCAGTAGCCCCAGGGCTGTTCACTCGATGGGCTTTCTTGCGAATTTTTAAGGCCGTGTTTTTTCTTGTCCACCCATCAGAAGGAATCCATCTTAAGACCGCAGTTTACAGCCAGTGTACGATTTTCGCCTATAAGCCTCATCTTGGGCCTACAGTTTTATTGCCAAGGTAAAGTGCCTCAGAATATTGCCACGGTCGGCAATATTCTTCCTTTACAGAGCTGTCTGTCTAGAAGTAGCACTAATCAAGCAGCTATGTACATATTCAATTTATTTTTTAATGAAATAAAAGCTCAGAAAAGTCTTTTTATCTTGCGTAAATTTAAAGTGTTTAGTGGACGATTCCAGATCCTCTGCAGCGTCAGAATGACCTGGTAGGTCTACTCTGTAAGCTCACCTAAGTAAAAGCCTTTCCAGCTATTCCATCAAAGAAAGTGAAGTTCAACGTGAACCCAATGTGTGCCTTTGCTTTCCTTAATCCTTTGCGACAGTTTAACTTGCGAAGACGGTGGGTGTATTGGTTAGACCACAACAGAAGTTGACAAGTTCTATCATGGTTGTCCCTATCATTTTTCGATGATTGCAAAAAGTTGCAAAAATAAAGATTTATCTTCGACTCATCCATCCATCCATCCAGCAGAGACCAGACTAAGCTTATTTCTCTTCATCTTAAGCAACTACGAGCGAACATTTTGTCAAGAAGATCATCGATCGTCGCCTTGGCTCAATAGTTAGTGCGTTGGGCTGCTTACCGAACGGCGTGGGATTAAGCCCTAGCCAAGAACATCAAACATTTTTGGCGACACCACCTCTCGTCGGGGAATGACAAGTCTCCGGGGGTATAATCTGTTATGAAAGCGGTTCTCAATTCACCGTTCGGAGTCGGCAATAAATTGTAGGTCCCTTCCATTTGTACGAAATATGTAACATTCACAACATGAATGATTGCGAGAAGCTAGGCCTCATCCCGAGCTGTCGCGCCAGCCATTTTTTTTTTTGTTTTTGTTTATCCGTCGCTGATTACAATTTGGGAGCTCGATAAAAAGTGTAGCATGATTTGAGACCAAGAGCTCTGGATCAATATAATGATTCTTCACTGGATTGCGACCCATAGAGGAGCACAGAACTTGACTCGTTGAGACCGAAGCCTTTTGTCAGCGAACTGCAATATGAGGTCATAGGAAAGGCCTCAGTATCTTTATAGTAAATTCAGTGAAATTTGGCTAAATCCATCAGGATAAGAAGGCCATAAGCGGCTTTTCTCTACACTAATCAGAAAATAAAATCTTTCGCCAGAATTCCGAGAGCCCTCCAACCCTACATCCAATCCGATATTAACTAGATGGGTCTGTTCCCTATCTAAGCAGATGATGATCTAGTTAAATTTCTGCTCAAAAAGTGGCCTAGATATCTGCAATAATTAAAAATTTGGCATTCCGTTAGCATCATCATCATCATTTTCCAATGACCCACTTATTCACTGTGAGGGTCGTGGGGTTAGGGTGGTTAAGTGGATTCTGCACATCCCCCGATTTTCCGCCATCAACTCTAAATCATCAGAGGCTATCCTCAAACAGGTAGAGGTGAGATTTCGGATTCGGTCTAACCATCTCATCATCAGGGGACTCTACTTGATGGCTTCGTAAGGATTGATAGCACAGTAAGCCGCAGTGCTGATCAGACCAACTGCGTCCCACTAATAACAAAACGTGGTGACTCAACTGGGTCATCGTCCTTGTAGTCACGATGAAGCAGTCCTTGACAATAGTGGTAGAGTTTAAAAAAATCCACGAGCACCATGAATTCCTTGTTTTAATCATATTCCATGTTTTCTCTCATAAATATTCCTCTCCTTGACGTCCTGCATGGAGACTCTCCTTTCGATTTGTAAAATGCCCATTTCAGGTCAACACATAACAAAACATTTCCGCTTCATTTCAAAGGATTCCCTCACAAACCAAACAAATCCTTCAACATGATTTATTGTGATCCCCAACTCACCCAATTAAACAACCGCCGCCCCCCCTGCTATCGAAATACACATTAATCAGTAAAGTCCTTTATTCACTCCCAACAAAGCAGCAAGTCCATTATTCTAAGAAACTATTGTAGTTTCTATTAACCACCCGATTGAGCATACAACTACAAATTCGGTAAATGTCTTTCTTTTGTCTTTGTCACTCTGATAATCGCCGTCATCCGCTTGCAAAACACATTACCCAGGCGACTGACAAACTTGGCAGAACACAAAAACCATTCCAATTCACACGGTATCCGGCATCCGATATCCTTGCTGCCGAACAGGAATTTCACTAACTACCCAACAAGAAACACATGCCGCTCTGACAGTCGGACTGGCTCACTCACTTATCTACGACATCCTCGGGTAATTGTAATTTTGCGTTCCAATTGTGGGTTTAAAGCCTTGCGAAGCCAGTTCCGGCATTCCCACAGAGGGACAAAATGTTAACGATGTTTTCGGCTGTGTCTGTCTCTCTGTATCTTAATTGATCTCCATTGACTGTTGAAATTAAATTTCCAAACATGCGGTGTCTAAATTTCGAATTTCACAATTTGCAGGCGCATTATCGTCTCCACTATCGTCCCACCAACAGAAAGGACAACAAGACCGAAGCAAGCATCAAGCAAATCTATTCACTGACACCTACCCTGAGTTGGTTTCTCTATTTCGGTTTGTGGTTGTGGCTGTTTCTGAGTACGGAGATGTCCTTGCAAACAATAGCAAAGTCTTGAGCCAAGGCAACTCCATGGATTATCGTAATTAAAATCGAATCAACCTCACTCAGTCTGGGTATCTGTTGGTCTATCTCATGGTCGGTTGGTTCCCTAAGAGCGGCCAGCCCCCACTTTCTTTTTACGAGTCTTGAAAAACTTCTGTACTTGGCTTAGTGGAAAACTTTAAAATAATTTTTTCCAACGAAATCCTTGAATGAAACATCTGTCGTTTTGGTCGTTGAGACCACAAGCGTCATAAAACTGTAAATGTCCTTTTTCAGTCTTTTTCACTTTGCACCAGTTTGTGTTGTCTTGCTGTGTGCTGCTGGTGGTAACGAGAACAGAACTATGATATCGGAAGATAGGAGTGTACCTGACAGTGATGTTCAACAGGTCATCGAGGATGTGCGGAGGGCAACCATCAACCAGCACTATAAAAGTAAACTGTTGCCAGGCTTTCTTTTGGGGGAAGAGCGACGGTTTAGAAGTGACCACGAGCTTGGGATTCGTTTAGTTTTGGTCTTCCATCGAAGTGTGGTTGAAGTTGTAAAAAGTGAGTCAAGAGTGGCACAGTAAAAAGAAAAGAGGTCATCATCCCTTTATGATTGTTAAGGACGGGCATGTGTTTCAGAAAGGGAATTCCTTTGAATCGACTTAAACTCGTAAGACTTGTGTAGCTACTTGGTTGAGGTTGGATGAAAAACTTGTGTAAAATTAAGTTATTCCCATTTTTTGTAGGACATACAGGAATTTTGTGTTGGATAGAGGAGAGCATAAGGAGGATCGTAAAATGTCCTTTCGTTTATATTTTTAAGGGGCCTTAAGTGAACTTTGAGGAAAGAAATTATTTTACCTTATAGTGGGATCGAGATGATGATGGTTCTGCACAGCATTTCCTTAGGAACTCTCGAGGGTAATACGCTATGGAATTGGCTCTTAAGCTGAAAGTAGTAGGGATTATGTAGAATTATTCTTCCTTTGATGGATACATCTATGTTGCAAGTTGAATTCAGTTCAGGGACACCAATTTTTCGGTTTTATCAAGGCATACAAAATGTAATATGCAAAACATGAATGACGGTAGGAAGTTGCCCAGCTTTTTTTTTTAACGAATGATTTAAACATTTCGTAAAATGTTATGCAATCAGAAGGCTTGGTTATGTCGCTACTGTGAGCAATCTATCGTCTTAGATGGGGAGGCTCTTGGTATTATCCGCACTGGAGTTCAAATGACCTTGCGCGACACTTATTATACGACCCTAACTCCATGGATTCTATGGATATGCCAGAACTTCGGCTGCTGTGCAAATGTATAGTCGACTTTCCCTGCCTTCAGGACTGGCTTCGGTCAGAGTCTGAGCCTAGATGCAGCTGTGGTCGATGATTCCAAAACCAGTCATGGGCCCTGTACTGATGTCTTCGTTGAGGTCGACAACACCAGACTTTACCACTTGTATGCCTCTGTTTTCCAAGCAGAAACTTTTGCATAATGGCCACGGAAGCTCTGTCTACTCGATTAGGAAGGGTTGTGTCTGGACCAGACTTGGCGGCGCCAACGTCCATACAACGCCTGCATACATTCAACGTTCAGTTATGTGAGGAGAAAACACGACTGAAGGACCTTATCCGCAGTTTCTGAAAATCGTCCTTGCGACTAATCGACCCGGTTATCAGTTGTCTCCCACAGAAGAATAGGATTGTTTTGCTTGCAGCAGCGAGCGCACATGTATACGGGGATTTTACAGAACAGCAGCACTTGGCTCATATCCTCTGTATCCGATCGCTTAGATTTACATTTTCGCAGAAGCAAATATGAAGTACTGGTGGAAGGAATCGGTGGATTTTCCCACACGCGTATGAAAGGCAGCGCTGTGCTCACAATTTCGTCAACGTATTCTGAGTTTACATTGAAGATTAATGCTTTGGTTATTCCCTCGATTACGACAAGCGGTGCACGTCGACGTGAATCAGTGGACACATTTGATTGACCTTCAGTTGGCCGATGCGCATGGACCCCCCTGGGTCCATTGATGTGCTCATCGGAGCTGATGCTTGGGGTCTCATCATGCAAGGCGAGGTGTGGAATAGGTTGAAAGTTCGGATCATCTTCGTCTGTAGCGATAGCCGCCAGGCTGCATGTAAGGCCTTGCTTACCCTTTAACCAGTTCCAACATAGTGAGAGAATGCAAGAACTCTCTGAATTCGGTCGAAGGGTCGAATTCCTTGACTCTTGTCTCGGTCCCAGATCACACGATGGTCTCTGAGGTTGAGATCTCCAATAAAATTGCTAGACAAGGCTCAGAGGATGTTTTCTCAGTATCTGCACCTGCGTTGGGTCTTCCCGCGTTCTCAGTCAGGGTCTCTACTGACGATTGGGTTTTCTACGAACACAATTGTGTATTGCACTGCTCTCCAAGATGCAGGCAGACTTAAGAATGCTTCCAAACGTCTGTAAGAAATCAGCGGCATTCTTGCTGCAACTCATCAGAAGAGACTGATCCTCTTCATCTCATTTAGGTCCATGTTGACCCGTTGTGGTACTGTTAGTCTTAAGTGACACCACTGTTTATGACGCCTGTAGAGAGGGCGACGATACTTCGGACCATTTCCCATGTCATTGTCCTGCCTTTGCTCGGATGAGGTGACAGATTTTTGCTGCTGATGTGATGAGTGCTGATACTGTAAGTTCCTCACCATTGTAGTGCCTTCTCGGCTTTCCCCGAAAGTCGAGGAAATTCCAGTAAAATGGGTATATACTGGCTCCCGCTTTCTTGTTATACAATGAAACAGTTGCGTCTGAATGCTCCAGTACACTCGTTACTGACATGTTCTTGTCTAAAAGGTCCTTGGATTCTGTTCTACCATCTTAATTGAATTAAAATTCACCCCTCGTACTAAAAACCTATAAGGTTTTACGGAAAAAGAATTATCGATTCATCATTCACACATCTACTGATTAACTACAGACTACTCTTGAGCGGCGCCCGCCTCTAAATCAATTCTAAGAAAGCTTTTCACATCCTATACCACACATGTGTAATTTTCAATCGATTATTGAATAATTACATTTAAGTGAAACCTAATTTCTATTTTCCATGAATTAGCACATCCTAATTATAGTAGAGGATTATTTGCGGTCTATTGGTGATTACAATTATCTCAAACACAGCCCGCAGAGGACTATAATAGCATTTTGTTAAATAGGCTTTTGTCGATAATTATCCAATTGTGGTTGCCCACATTGGCTTTGTAATAATGACCTGTAACATATTAAATTAATTATTAATTCGTTTCAACATTTGTTAAATGTAAAGAGTTTATTGCGTTTTTAATTATATTAGACATCAGTTAGGATAAAAAAATTCGAAAGCGACCTGTTCTTAGTGTGCTCAAGCCAAATGAAGGAGTCTTGCTGCAGACGCAGGAGACGACGACTATTCCAATGTGGGTTCAAACACCATACCAAAAGGGAGAGTTCACCCTGAGGCTAATGTTTTACTACACAATGCCAGCAAACTATGCGGGAATCAAGTATCGCCTGGTGCGGCATGAATTGAAGTTTAGTGTGCACGAGTCTGATTACAAGCGATTTGGGTCTGGATGTGGGGTTCAAGAACCTGAATCAGGTACATAATCTTCTAATGACGGAGTTGTACATCAACTCTGCGGACATGTATTGCTCGCAGTATAAGCTGAGTGCCCGGAATCTTTACTTTATGAATTAAATCACACCGGGACAATTAGGAGATAAATGCTTGAAATCCTCTAAATCAGCAAGCCTTCAATGTCGTATGCTGCGTTCTCAAACTTCCGAAGCGGGCACAACATCCGAGTACATTACGAAGCGTCTGTTTATTGTTCCCATAATGCAAATGGAAGTGAAGGATAGCCACATTCCATCGTTCGACAAACGAAATTCCTAAACGCCTTCAATACCAGCATCAACACCAAAGAGTTCAATGCAATCCTCTCGACTCACGACCCTCACATGAGTGTGTCCATTACATGGAATGCCGTTGCCGTGGTGGTGGACTGCAACTCCTCTCAACATTTCGCAAACGGTCAACATTTCGTTCAGCTGAGAAATCTCTACAAACAGGTATCTTACCCCGAGACAGCCGATTACCCCATCAAGACTTACCTTGTTGGCACATCAGCATATCGAAAAATCCACGAGTTCGAGGAAATGCCCTGCGAAAATGCCAATAATGACGGCGATGATTATTGGGAGTTCAACAACAACTTTGTCGGCAAGAGATGCCTGCTGCAGGATGAGACCTTCATCGCGACTGCCACTTCAAAATAATTAGAACTCGGCTTCCTCACGATTGATACAAAATTTTATTGAAACAATAAAATAAGACAATAAGTCGAGTTCACTGGCACTGAGCGCATCTGCTGTATAACCATAAAGGATCCTTAAGGCAATGAAATTAAAATTGTCTGCCCTCCTTTCTGTACAATTACTAAAGTCCAGTGGACAGATGTAAATCAAAAAATTATTTAAGAACTCAACTGGACCTCTTAGATACATAGAACTGATGGGCAACTGTTCAACTATTTGTAGTTAAAATAAATTAAATTATTTAAGTCTTTCAATGTGAACAAGTGAAAGGAACTATAGCCACTTTGCCTATTTAGCAAAAATAAAAATCAAGACACGAGTAACTCAGCCTCTAATTATAACTGTCAAAAATGACGAGGGATACAACAATACTCCCCAATTCAGTGTTTTCGTCCTTGAGAATCCTTTTAACATCTGTCTGATTATTGTTTGACAGCATTGAAGCCGAGTTGTTGGGTTGGAAGGAAAAGTTTTATGAACCAAACAATTTGATTGACCTCGGTTTCAAATTCGCTATGAAAAAGCGTATCCCTCACTCATGATGATTTTCTTTAAGAATTTGACTGATTCGTCGTCGCCCTTAAACAGTCTACAGAAATAGTTCTTCCAGATCCTCAGCATCGACTACGATTCAACTACGGGTTTGGTTCGGGCTTTGTAACCTCGACAGGTTCTTCTTACCCTTTGATAAAACTTCTTTTTCCTCCTAAGAAGCCGGTGTTTGTTTCTTCTCTTCTGCTCGTAGAGCTCTGGTCTTTCTATGCAGCGCCGCTGTGTATGGCTTTTGTTTCGCTGCATGTGCTTGCCGGCATTCGTCGTCAAACCAGGGGTTTCGTTACGGTGGTCGAGTGAAACCCACCACGTCAGAGGCGGCATCTCTGATGGCTTTTTGGCAGTGTTTCCACTGGTCTTCAATACTTGATGGTGGCGTCATACGACCTCTTGAGAGAGACTCGATCGGAAAAGGATCTGGTGATCTCTTGCGATTGCAGCCGTCCGATGTTAAACTTCCTCACAGCATTTCCTTGTCTTCACGGTGTGGGATATCGCCAGTCGTACCTTGGCTACAACGTGGAAGTGGTTCGAGTCAAAGTTGGCCCCTCGGAACGTTCAGACATCCATTAGTGCCTTTCGTCGATCGCAATGTAGTCAATCCGGGATTGATCAGGAGATCTCCATGTTCCTTTGTGAATATCGAGATGCGGGAACCGCGTACTAGCTACGATAATATTTCGCTCCGAAGCAAAGTCGAGCAGCCTAAATGGATCCTCTCAGTTCTATAAAAGTGCGCACTTCTTGGCCTTGGTACATCTCAAAGGGGATAGCTAAACCCAAAATACTTTGGCGTATGTGGAACATTTTGACCGATTTTCGGGGTGATGTCAGTGCTGTCTTCAATCGCTCATGCAAAGTTTTAAACTCCGAACATGGCTTCTTCCTATTGATTCCTTCGGTTGCATAAAAATGCACATTAAATCGCCTAAGTATTGATCGTCGGTGATCGCTAAACCGGAAATACTGTGGCTTATGTGGGACATCGGGAACATCGGGACTGCGTTCAAAATTCGAGACTGTCTCGCCCAAATCTCGAAGTCTGACACTCCTATATTATGAGGAATGCAGGATTGGTGTTTCAAATTCGTACTTTTATTTTCTGCGGCTTAACTGACTGTAGGGAACCCATCACCTAATATATTCTTCTAATTCTTATCAAAGTGACGCACTTCGCCGATCAAAAATTAGCCAGCTCTGTGAAGAGCATATCTCCTCTTAATTTTCAACGTATCTGCAATTTGTACTCACTTTAATGAGGCGTTACTCCCTCAACGCTTTCTAACCAATAATCGCAACATCAGCGAATGACAAGTGCCATGG
This sequence comes from Matsumyia berberina, assembly GCA_917880715.2. Taxonomy (NCBI): domain Eukaryota; kingdom Metazoa; phylum Arthropoda; class Insecta; order Diptera; family Syrphidae; genus Matsumyia; species Matsumyia berberina. The sequence goes on from OU862870.1 coordinate 124,869,433, forward strand.
CCGGCTATGATTTATAATGAGCATAGCTTCACCAGTCGGTAATGTGTTCTTATCAATTTTCGAACTAACAAAAAATAATGAGTAAGGTGTGTAATCTCCAACTCATTCCTAACGCTTAACCCAACAAATATTTGCTAGAAGCTCAAAATTTCAACACAATCAAACACAAACATCCACAGACCACTGATCCTACTCAGTGCTAATATTTATTTTACACATATTGGCTTCCCTGCACAAATTCCCAGAATAAGTTTCTCACAATGGAACCCAACTCCTCTCCTACACCATCAGACGGTTTTCATTCCTAATGTGATTCCTCCTCAGCAACAAGAACAAAAGAAAAGAAAATTTTAATTCAAATTTCAAGTGGCTCCACACTCCGACAGAAGAAAAATTATAATACATTCGCCACGATGAAAGATAAATTATTTTCATAAATTGCCCGCTCTCTCACTCAAAGCGAAAAATGTTTTCCATTTTCAGTTTCCTGTGCAAAAAGTTCGCTCGAATTTAATAATGCTGTTCATCATTTCTTTTGGCGAACTTTCACCGTCGCCGCAGACATGTGTATGTTCGTTCGCATGCCAGCGCACATATCTTATATCGTTTCAATCGTAATGGGGTAGGAGGTTGAGGACCATCTTCTCCTTGGGATAATCCTATGCGCGCATCCCTACAAAGATTTTCGAAGAAGAAAAGATGAAATTCCCATCGTCTGTCGAAATGAAATAAAAGTTTCATCCTTGAAAAAAGAAAATAAATCCGAAAGCGGATACACCTTCGGCAAAGTTATAGCTCGCTCTGAATCGAAATGACAAAATAAAACGCTGCTCCATATTCACTTTGGTGTACCTGTTCTCTCCCCCACAAGTTGCCACGTGCCCTGCGATGTAGGATCACAAGCTAAATTCACGGGAAAGTGATTGGCAAAGTAACGAATTGATTCGGCAAACGGGTCATTGGAGACCCCGGAACGGATGCGGAATGATGGAGTTAAATGGTCCCGTGGTAGAAAAAACGGGATAATTATTATATGATTCAATGGTGCTCCCAGGAATTTATCGTTGTTCCTTTAAGTGAACTGGTTAAGTCGGCGTTGGGTCATTCGGGCGTATACGTAACGCAGAAAAAAAAATCAAACTTTGGGTCGAAATTCAACTCATTATCGTTAGCGAGTTAATTAACACAGAGGGGGAATGGTATCCCTTCTGTGGCCGTCCTTCTCATTTTGCTTTTAGGATCCCATAGGGACCGACGAGAGATTTAGAGATTTACCAGATTGCTGGTCAATTAAAAGTTATTAGTCAAAGAGCTCGTCCAGTGGATGAACTTTCAGTTCATTAGGCTTGGCAATATTGTGGCGAAAGGATGTTTTACTTTTTCTCTTCACAGGGAATACGGGATTAGCAAGGGGCATGCGATTTATCGCTGGAAATGGTTATTCATTGATGAGCAGGGAGGGTTGATGGCCGATTTTCGACTAATTATGGGATTTTTGCGGACCAATTTTATGGCGAAAACCGTGAAGTTAAGCTAAATGGGTTGAACTCTTATTTATGTAAGCAGTTGGTGAAACGAAGAGTAATGTTTTGTAAAAATTACTTTTCGAACAAGCTTTGGCCTAGAGTCGACCGCTTAAGCAAAGACAATGTACAGTGGTCACAGTTCATGAGAGTTTACAACTTTGACTACCCTAAGGATTATGACTTTGGGGATGTACACGTACTGCTTGGATATACATATAAATTTCGAGAGAGAAAATCATTGAAGTTGGCACTTGTGGTGGACTATTGGGATGGTGTCTAGGGAAGATTGTATTACCAACAAATAAAGTTCTATTCTGAGTGGATTCCCTTTTTGTGGTAAAGGAATTTGATAATAGAAAAGAGGGGCGCTGAAAGTTTATGTAACTATAGATAAATAGCTGAAATTAAACAGCAAAGTAGTTTGTGCTATTGACTCTTGTCAGTTGGCTTGGAGCGAAACGAGATCATAGCCATCATAAACCGAAAGAAGCAAGCGAATGACCAACGTCCACAAAAGTGCAGATCCTAAATATGATGTAATCCTCGATCTAGTTAATCCTAACCTAGTCCTTAGCTAACTGCCTCCAGCTATACACATCGAGATGGTTAAGGTCGCGTTGGAACTCTCCTTTTCGTCATCTTCTATTCCACGATGAGAGAGGACTTAAAGGATTTTTTCTCAAAACAATCGAAGGCTTTTCCCAATCTTTCAAGTTGTGCGTGAAAATTTTTTTTCGCACGAATGGAGTTCTTTCTGCCGATTCCGAACTGAGCAGTTTTTTCATGAAAACTTACATTTCCGTCGGTTTGTCATTGCCTGTCGAGAAGCAATGTCGCGATTCTACTACCTCATGTCTTACACTATCCAATGAAAGGCTATGGACTCGTTCAATGAGTATAAACTAAACCGACCCCATACTCACTTTTAATGTGGGATTTTTATCCACTGAACCCACCCCTCTTTCAAACCCTTGTTCTCTGCGGTACAGCCAATTTAGCGTTCCACAAAAAGGAGCTCTTAAGCGGACGAACTGGTTAAAGAAGTGAGCACACCCACCCATCGATAAACATCCCTATCGGTGTACAGAAAGGTAACGTCGACGTCCAAGGGATAGAGTTAACTAATCCAGAAACGACCCAGAAAGCGATAGAAATCTCTCAAGTTTCCTAAAATCAGCGATATAAAGGTCCTCCAGCCCATGGAAGAAGCTGCTACCAGGAGTATGCAATCTTCTGGTGGCCAGTGCGGGACATTCGCATAGCAGGTGCCGAACGGATTTTATTTCCTCTTCGTCTCGTTGTAGGGCAATGCAGGACGCTCCGCATGGATTTCTATTCTGGATTCTGGATTATAAAAAAAAAAAAAATATTCTAATATTCTAAGAGTACAGGTTAGTTTTGGGATAGACTACCCATCTAGAACCCAAGATTGGAACATGGTTCACAACCAGTAGGCCCCCGTGAACGCACAGTCACCGACTGGGCACTTCCCCCATAACCTAACCCAATCTAAAGGGATCTCTGACCTAATTCTCATTTCAAATTTATACCAGCCCGAGTTGAAGCTCCCTCATTTCACAACGCATGTTGTTGGCTTGGCATTATGGGAAATAACAGCTGTACTTATGCAAGTAAGGGGAGAAGTATCCATAGTCGGGATACAGCTCTGTAAGGTCTTCATATCCACGGTTTGATTTCTGGTGAAAATCTGAGAGTCCACCTACTATGAGACATTTCAGTAGTTCTGTCGCTTGAGCCCACTTGACACGGTCTTTGATGCTTCTCCACGCAGTATTTGCGTTCCTCTTCATTTCCAATGTTGGAGCCATTTCTGCCACCGCACAGGTTGCATCATTCGAGGTAGTGCGAATGTCACAGATGATTTTTAAAGCAAATATTCGATACACACACAGTCGGTTCCCGAGTTTCATTGTGCGTTGGCTATGACCTGGAGACTTGTGTCCCTTGGAGAGGAGAACTCACCTCTGCCATTTCCATTCATGAGAAAATACTCCTTCCATTTGCGCAAATTTCTCATCTATGAATGTAATTGCACCATTATATGGAAATGAGTGGTTGCTTTATTTTAGAGGACTTTTTACATATATTTCTTATTGAGTTCCCTCAAAGTACTTTTGAAGAAGTAAACTGACAAGTGGCCCTTGCTCAACATTTGACTGGCGATTCTTTGATTTATTCATTCCACCAAAATACTAGTGAACAATGGTTTGTCGTGCTTTGTCTAATCATAAAAGCATCGCGTGCTCCAACTACCTCTTATGCAGCTTGCATTCATGTTATATGTAAACGGATTACCTTTGATCAAAGGAGTCCTATTTTCATTTTTTTTCCGTATTAGTCTTACTAACGTTTTCCTGTATAAATAGTTAAGGAAAGACAATGTACGAAACCGTCTGCGGTGGCTTCGAGTACCGCCCGCTGTCTTTCCACGTTGTCATTGAGAAGATATACTTCGACCAAAAGTTACGCCGTTTTATACTACTGAAAGGATCCACTTGCCATGTTCGACGTTTTAAACTTTGCATAAACGAGTAAAGTCAGAACTGAGCCAACGTCAACAATCTGTTTAAATGTTCCACATACGCCACAGGTTTAGCGGTTCCCGATGAGGTATACTTAGATGAAAAGATTCGCATTTTTATGCAACTAAAAGGGTCCAAAGCGAGCCCTGGAAAAACTGCAGAGTCTGGCATGCATCTGCATCTAGGGATCAATGAGAAGCTATCATAGCGCTGCAATATAGGTGATTCTGGAGCTTATCACCTTTTACATTGTGCTGGAAAGGGTCGCAAAGGATACAATCCAAAGAATTGTTGATTTCACGAGTAAAACATCGCGATACTATTAGATAGTCAGGCTGCCATCAAGGTACTGATTTCCTATGAAATCAGATCCAAAATGGTTTACGAGTGTTTGGAAAAGAAAAACCGAACAAAAAAGTTTCTTTCCACTGGGTGCTAGGTCATGTAGGGATAGAGGGAAATGAGGCAGCCGATGAACTGGCAAGGAAACGAAAACTGCAGTTTCTGCAGTGATGCCGAGGAGACCCCGTCACACCTCCTTATGGGCTATGGATTATTGATCTACAAAACAAGAACACACCTGGGAGCGTACACTTTCTCTGAAACATATCTCCCATCGTTGGACCCAATCCAGATACTCCGATTCCTCAGAGGGACTGGATTGGAGGAGGTGCTATAGGTCGAGACTTATCAGCCGATACGAGTTCGCGGGTGCACAATAGATGTCTACAGGTCCCACTGCATACACACACTCCAACTTTTAACATCTAACATCTAAGGATCCATTGGAAAAAACCATTATCGGAGTTGGAAACTTTGCATTAGCGAGTGAAGACAGCCCTGACGTCACCTCAAAAATCGGTTAAAATGTTCCACATACGCCACAGTATTTTCTATTTAGCGATCTTAGATGCTATACGAACGAATTTGAATGCAACTATATTCCTAATTGGCGTTAAATCGTCAACTACTTCCCGTGTCAGGTTCAATGCTTCACAATGAGAAGGCCTAGGCTTGCGACTGCTAAAAATGATTCCATTAGTGCTCTTCCCTGGTAGCAACTTGCTCTGATCTTTCATTGCGATGAGCACTTCATGTTTAAGCGTTCTGACCTCTGTTAGCGAATCTATTTCAACGGAGTTCATATGAGCTTTTGGACCAGCACAAGCTTGCGTGGTTCTCTTAAAATATTTGAGCATCCTTCTCCTTTAGTGTGTAAAGGAGAAGGATGATTTAAAAGTATTTTCGTCTTTTTTTTTTTTGTTCAATATTTCCTGTTCCCCTCCTGTTAACCCTCACTCCGTCCCTGACTGCTCAAAATAAACCCCACTCAACATTGTGTGTATGACCGGAAATTTATATTGAAACTGTAAACGAATGACAGCATCAAACACGAGCAGCAGCCACTAAAATAAGCAACAAAAAGATCCACATGCTTTTTTTTAGTCCTTTTTGTGAGAATAACGAAACAACAAAAGGAAAACATATAAAAATCATTTGATTCACATTTCAAAACATCAACAAAGTGACTTCAGACAGCGGGTAAGGGTTGCAGAACCCGTCCCACATCACCCTGCAGAATCCTTTTTTTTTTTGTAAATTTCCCGAAGCCACACGTCGACGAAAGTATTGCACACAACACAACGTCGTCATGCCTTTGAAACGAGACTCTGCAAGAGCAATGATTTCTGATACACATATCAATTTGGTGAATATTAGAGAATTGTTCCCTCCTCGCCTTTCACACATTGAAATTGAAATGGAAAATTAAGCGAAGGAGTTGCGCCACGACACGCACACACGGTAGGCGAGCAGAGAATCCTTTCATTTTCGTTTGATGTGCGGTGGCACCGGTTCGAATTACACACACTTTGGCTTGAAAGGGGTGAAACGATCCGCATTCCATTCGGCCTTGTAAATGTCGAACGTCTTCGTGCGTAGTTGACGTACCGAGTGTTAGATTGTTATGTTGATGTTTACGAGCCACATGATTTCACTTTGGCATGCCGATAAAAGGGTGTCAAAATTGGAAAAAAGAAAAAAAAACAAAATTAGATAAAACAGTCCTTTTTTTTTTGGGTTTTGGAATGTCTTAGCTTTTATTAGAAACAAAATTATTGAAATGTGTCACATTCAAGTGTGGCAAACATACACGCGCTTACGTCTGTTTACGCTATTAAATTTTATTCAGTAAACCAGAGAATTTATTGGGATTTTTTGAATTTATTCTTTTTAACTCCATTCTCTGTGAATAATTTTTTATTTAATTTTCTATACGAGTATATGCATTAAATGATATGACGGAATATTGTTTGTTTTTTTGGTGTGTAATTTAACAATGTTTGGGATCCTTTCATGCAATAAAAGAACGCTTCCTTGGGGTGCTGTTTGTGTGTTTAGACGCCCCGGTATTTCCTTATAAGCATCGCCCAAACGTCAGGATAACGTGTCTGCAGAAAAGTTGTTAGCTTCTGGGCGTTTTGTGCCTGTTGCGGGGAACAGTTTCTGCAATTGCGGAGAATCACCTCGGGCAGAGCAGCTGAAAAGAGGGAAATAGAAAAGAAAAAGATTTTAAATGTTGTAAGGACGAAAGGGAAAGTTTAAAAGAATTTGGAAACTATGTAGGAGAAGTGTAAGCATTTAGTGACTTAGGTAGAATGGCGGTTAATTGTTACCACGAAAACTCGTTCAATTCTATTTGTTTGTGAGTGTTGATTGGATATGTTGGGATGAAGTGGTTAAATGAAGCCAGTGGAGCTCAGACACAGGATCCACGAGAACAGTTTGCCTCGCTAGGGCCGGACACCTGCACAGGAATTGAAGTAGAGATTTTTTTAATTAATTAATGCCCTTGCAGCTTCTGTAAAAGGTGTTGCGAAGAAATCCAAGCTTGACCGCATGGTTTCCAACTGGCCTGTGATAATGCCTACAATTCTGGCAATGTCTGGTATTGATTTACCAAGTAGCTCTTTTGACTTAGGTTTATTGTAATAAGACCATGTCTTTCTCGAAATGGCGTAGCTGGTCAGGCCGTTCCACCTATGATTGGCAAGCTCTTAACAGTCCCCAGCGATATATCGATACTTTCCGCTAGAGAACTATCAAGGGCCGATCCTCACCTAGCCAGCTCGTCGGCATGCTCATGACCCTCGTGATAGTTATGACCCCGGACCCAGATGAGTGTAGTTATGAACTGGATACTTAATTGATTAATTTCAAGCTGACATTGCTCTACCAGTTTTCAGGATGTCGTAACCGCATCAATGGCTTTGATAGCGGCATGACTATGCGAAAAAATAGCGATGTTTTTATTGGATGTTTGGAGATTGTTCAGCAAGCGGCAGGCTTTCCTAATCGAGAAAATCTCCACCTGTCTGCGACGACTCCGCAGTCCATCTTCAAACCGTCGCCGTGTTGCGGCTCAAATATTTGCTTCCTCTTGCATGGTGGTGCCTCATTTTATCCATTGGTTGTTGGTAATTTGCGAAATATTATGACATAACCAAACGTTTTTATTGAAAATGGCGATAAAGGTTAATGCATTCATGACAGCAGAAAACCTGTAATCGGTCGAATCTTCAATCATACTCAGCGTTTCGAGCTGCTTCAGAACTTAGTAGCCAGGAAAATTCGGTCGTGGAGACTATGCTTACATAGTTTCCACATACCTTGGTAACATAATAGATGCAAGCCTAATATTTCACCAACACCTACGATATACAGCTGATAAGGAAGCAAAGGCAACATCCGGCATTAGCATGCATAATATCAACCATTGGCGGGACAAAATATTGAAAAAGATTGCTCTTGACAAGTGGCTCTCTATGGATTTCAAATCTTGACCAACGCCATGACAGTCGAAATCTATAAGACGAAGTTGGAAAGGAAGTTTACGGGCCTTACGCACTACGAGAAATCAGCGACTTGTGGAACGATGCAGCATGTCTGGTAGAAATCATTGTGCCAATAGACATTTCGATTAAGGAAGCCCAGGAGAGGTGCACAACTAAACGGATAGCAACCGAATAAAGAGATAATGGGTGATGTGAATAAAAACTGAGGCAGAGTGTTCACCCAACTTTTTGGAAAAATACTTAATTTAAATTGAATAAAAATGAATTTCGTGAAGTTTCAGAAAACACTTTCCTTAAGAGGGTTTGCCCTGAGTGTTCTCTCAGTTTTTACTCACACCACCCAATATCGGGCCACAACAAAGAGTAGCCACTCTAATCGAATGGCAATGACGATAGGATTCCACTGACAAAAGGAGATGGACACATTAAGTTATACCCAATATCGAGACGTGGAAAAACCGAAAACGCTCTACATAACTCAGAAAAATCTCTACATAACTCAGATATTACCAGGTCATGCGGAGCATGTCATATTTCACCGCCCGCGCTACCTGAACGAAAGACATCAACTGGGGACATAACTAGGCAGATGGTAAAATCTCGGAAAAGCCTTTGTAATGAACAAGCAGCGTCTAGAAGGGAAACAGAGAGCACAGAAGGAGCGGAATCTGCATGTGAGCGAGCCAATGACATATGGCTAGAGCCCTCCTTCCGATGAAATGGCTAGATAGGTTTAGTGGCCGAAAATTCTACGCTGCCACTGTTCACTATGCAATCTCCTAGCTCCAAGCTTCTGGTCGAATCCTTCGCATTTTGAGAAGAAATTTACAACTTGCAGTAGTGCATGCTCCAAAGAAGATACAACTGACACAATCTTCAGGGGTTTCTATAATCGCTAAGAAGAACGAGAACTATCAGTCAAGTGAAGCCAAAATAAAAATTTAGATCACAAACTTACACTTCTCAAAGCTGCTATTTCCGATATCCCAATAGATATGAGCTGCATTTTGAAGAACAACTTCAAAAACAGTTCGGAAAAGCAGGACTTCTCTGAGTTTACCCTAAGGTCACACTGAATTCCTTATTTCTAATTTCTTGCTGTCCCTTGTCCTTCGCTAACATTCTCCACTGAAATAGTAGAGATAATAAATATAATAAGTAAATAAATAGCTGCCGCGAGAGCTCGGGATGAGTTCCTCGCAACCATTCATGTCGTGTGTGTTACATTTTTTGCACGAATGGAAGGGACCTACAACGCCGTTCGGAGTTGGCAAGAAGAAGAGAAGCTCTTTCATGGCAGATTATACTCCCGGAGGCTTGTCATTCCCCGATGAGAGGTGGTGCCGCGAAAAATGTTCGATGGCTATGGCTGGGGCTTGAACCCACGATGCCCGGTCAGCAGTCCAACGCACTTACCACTGAACCACGGCGACCACTAATAGTGGAGATTCTCGTACTTAATTATAGGAAAAGAAAGTATCGGCCAATACCTGATGATTGGTTTCACCTTGACAACGGAAGCCTCATGATTTATGTTCATCGCAAATCAACAGCAACAGTTGAAGTGGAATAACTTTCTCTACAGAAAGTCAAAATTTAACACAGAGACGTTCTCTAGCTACGACCTGTGGAACAATTAGCCCTAACGACTTTCGTCGAGAGTGTCGGTAATAGGAACACAAATAAAAAAGAAAAAAACTGGGTCACAGAAGAAAGTTTTCTGCCATCAAAAAGAGAAGCACTGCACCATGCTTTTCAATTGTTCGGAATTCGTAGAAGAACTGAAATCAGAAACTATCTCTCTGCTTCCTGTTGCTTTTCGCCTGAATGACTGTGCCACTTATTTCTTAGGATGATACCGCACAACCTTTGAGTTCTGCCAATACAATCATCACTTCTCAGAATAATTCCATAGATTCCTTGTTCATTTAAACAAACCTCGCCCGCCGTCCCCACATCAAATATGAAAGTTCATCCTGGATAAAACATATTTCTCATGAATTCATAATCAAACACAAAACGACACCTAATTGATTTTCCTCCTAAAACTCATAAGCTACAGAAGATTTGTTTTTCCCTCCCCGTCCCGTAAAAGGATATCAAATAACCTTATGGAAATCCTTAAATTTGCACAGTAACTGGATTCAATATTTCCTCCTTAATCCTTAGCTATCGCAGTTGTGAAACAACTTTTTCCCTACACGCCCCAACCCGAAAGTAGTTTATGGAAACAGTCTGCCACACATCCCAGTTGTGTGGAAATAGACATGAAGGATCTCATCTCAATCCTTACATACATCCTCGTATACGAAATTCAGTGAACAGATTTGATAGTAAGTAAGAACCAACAAAGGGATCTATGTTTATTCGTTTCTCCATCTCCGCAGATGTGGCAGTCTAGAAAATCCTGATGAAATAGGAAACGTAAATCAGGGATTTCACTTTCATTGCACGCCGAAGGCGAAACAACACATATGCTCTCCAACACACGCATGCAAATTTGACTTTGTGTACGCCAATTCCTCGGAGTAAACACTTCAACTTAATTGAAGAAATCCTTTTTCTCATACCCCAAGTGAGCGGCTTACGCACGAAATACGAGTGTTCTCGCACAAATGCGGAAAACTACTATTCCCCCCCCCCCGAAAATATGTATCCTTGTACGAGTAAGTAAATAAATGGACGTACTATCTGTATGGATATCCTTGATGAGGATGCAATTTCATTTCGAAAGAGAAACGACTGGACCAGATTGGAATGTTTTTGCCTTACTTTGTTTGTTGAACATAAATTCGTCGAACAGAGGAAAAGAAAAAGATTTTCGATTTAATTGTACATCGCATTGATCCTGAAATATCCTGGAGACGATTACATGGAAGATAAACAGAGCAAACTTTCTCTGGAATTGAAGGAGATCAATGTAAGCCAACGTGTACTCGAAAGTTTGGCACTTACTCTGTTCGGTAAACAGTACTCGATGGGAATTTGTGTTTTGATGTTCGAATATTTCCCCCAAATCAGTGGATCTTATTTTTGAGGGCCATTTTGAGAGGGCGAAATACTTGTGTAAATAGCACTCGAGAAAGTTGGAAATTCGTTTTGCAAATGGAGGGATTTGAAGTACACAGCGCAGTAGGGCTGCAGAGACTGACGAATGTATCATTCCTGAGTTAATGCGATAGAGTGGGCGTTTACGATTGAAGCAATATTTTGTTATTGTTTTGGATATTTTTTTACAAACTGGATAAATATCTATGTTTATGTTTACACAAGGATGTATGTGTGGGATGTGCCTGTTGACCTTGAAGTCGCAACCAGGTTTATCCTCTTCAAGACGTTCAGGTCCATCACCGACAAGTGGCAAGTTTTATGTGTTGATTTTTTTCCAGGTCTACGTTATGACACTGACTCTGCCTTAGAGCGTAGGTAGCTAAGATATTAAGCAAATAGTTACCAACGTAAATAATCTTCGAATCAAGTTCGAAAGGGCCAAAAGAGTAGTAGTAGTCTGTCAAAAGCAGAAAAGTAATTCAGATGAAAGAAGTAAAGGTAAAGGACTTGGAAATGACTTCTGCAGAAGCTTTATGGAGGATGAGGAGAAGGAGACTATTCTCCATCTTATTTGCATCAGTCTAGCTCTCTCCAGCAAACAAAAACTCCACTTAGGAGCGTTCTTCTACCCTTAGACGACCTACATATTGATGTTGGTCTCCTGTGTTTCATAAGAAGCTCAAATTGGTTCAATGTGTAGGCAGGAGATCTTTTCGAGATCCATGTGGTGTCACAACCGATCTTTTACGGGTCTAGGTTAGGTTAGGTAGATGGGTTGGCGAGGCGAGAAAGAGCCCTCTCCGCCGCACTCAGGTCAGTGGAGACCCATTGTGATGCCAATTTTTGGGAGGGAAGGTACCCCTTGCTCGTGGAGCAATACCCATAGCACTCTCCTATTGCTTCAGAGTTTCGAACTATCTTGAAGCCTCAATGAACCTCCCTGATAGATACGTCACTTAGTTCTTCGTTATTCTGGAGAAAGCGTTTTCCAAAGGACTTATGCGGCAAAGACCTGGGCAGTGACAGAGAAAATGGGTTGTGTCCTCTTTTACTTCCTCCTCTCCGCAACCCTTTCAAAGGTCGTCTCCACTTAGCCTTAGCTTTTCCATGTGATAGGCCGGAGTATTATGACCTGTAATTACTCCTACAAAGTTGGAGAGGGTTTTCCAGTCCTACTCACTGCTCTAAGTGTGTTGAGTTTAGCTGTGAGCCACTTCAACCTAACCCTGACTTGAAAGACGCTGATAAGAACTAGTCTACTTTTTTTTTGTAGCGGGAATGCTTGATGCGGACTTACACGGACTAAACCCTCTCCATCTTAAGGCATACCAATCCCGGAACTGCCTTTTGCGTTACTTCAGGGTCAGGTGCCACTTTCCTGTGGCTCTAAGGGGCTCCAATCTTTTATGACTGTAACAGGGTTATTTTCTGCTCTCTCTTTTTCATCTTTAGTACTGCTTGGGCTAACCTCCGTTTCAAGTCTATGTCTTTCTCTAAGCCATTTAGTGCATTCAAACATCATCTTGAGTCGAGTCACCATATTTGCATTCTGGGCTTCCCTTTTTCCTCATCCTGTGCAGATATATGTGTCCGTTAAGTAATTGAATTCACTTCTCCATACTGTCTCTCCGTTCAGTCCTATATTTCCGATCAGTTTCTGTGCTCTAGCGATGTATCTTGGTCTCCTTGGTTTCGGCTGTTGCTATTTCTTCTGATTTCCTCTCGTATATATACTTTTCTCCGCTGGTAGACGTCAAAGGAGATTATCCCCACGACTACGAGAACAGTAAGTTATGAGGTAGTTGGATAGGAACTCACCACACGAAGAGTTTCTCTTCGCTATACCCCTGTCATTATTCTTCTATACTTTTCGGCGAAGGGCATCAGCCCAGATCTCACACCCATTCCCAAAAGGGTAGACTGGATCACGGTCATGGGTAGTTTGAATCTGTTTGCTGTAGGGCGTCCAAAGTTTGTTACCAGTCTGCTCACCGGTGTGTTGATCTCAGCAGCCCTTTTGGACACGTGCTTGATCTACTGCCTATGCGTGAGTTTTGTATCCCGCCTCAATTCCAAGTATTTTACTACATCTTTCCTGGTTATTGTCTCTAGGCCTACCCGCATCTCATAAATAGTAGGAATCTGCCTCCTAGTCAGCAGAGCTATCTCTGTCGTTTAGGTTAGGTTGACATAGAAAAATAACAGAAAACACCGTTCTCAAAGTTTATGCGAAATCGTATTATAGCGATGAAAGCCTCCTTCACCTTTGTCACGAACCAGCATCTCAATTCGTAGCTCCGAGTCGGCAATAATTTGTAGGCCCCTTCTATTCTTCAAAACACGCATGGCTTACTTACTTAATGTGGCGCTAAAGCCCGCGGTAGATCCAGGCTTCAACCAACAAGCGTCTGCCTCCAATTCCGCACGCCAAGTTGTTTAGGGTCCCCTTCCATTTGCATGCACCACCCGAGACGCAGTCTTCCTCTACTGCGCAGTCCCTCGGGTGTGGATTCGAAGATTTTCCGGGCTGGGACATTGGTGTCCATTCGCTCTACATGACCCAGCCACCTAAGTTGTTGGATCTTCACTCTTCTGGCTAATTCGATGTCTATGCAGACGGGATCGAAAATCACTCGAAAAATTTTCCTCTCGAAACAGCCAAGAGCAACCTCATCCGCTTTTGACAGAGTTCATGCTTCTGCGCCGTACAGTAGGACTGGGACGATTAAGGTCAATTAAGGATTACTTTAGTCCTTCGACAGAGGGCTTTATTACTCATCAATTGCCTTCTTAACCCAAAGAAGCAACGATTGGCAAGAGTTATTCTTCGTTCAATCTCAGCGCTGGTGTCGTTGTCTTAATTTATAGCGGATCATACATAGGTAGACAAATTCCTTAACTACCTCAAAGTTATATTTGTCTACAGTGACGTTCTGTCCGAGACGTCAGTCTTGTCGACGGTATATACTTTGTCTTGTCGTAATTGACCGCTAAACCCGTCTTCGCCGTCTCCATCTCAATACTAAGGGACGCACCATTGACATCACGCTGCGTTCTTCCGATTATGTCAATGTCGTCTGCGTATGCGAGTAATGGATGGACTTTTATAAATATTGTTCCTCTGGTGTTGGCACGTGAGTTTTGCACAACTCTTTCAAGAACGGTGGTGAAGAAGTCACATGACAGCGCGTCGCCTTGTCTAAATCCGTTTTTGACAACAAAGGTCGCGGTGAGGTATTGACCGACCATATTGGGGCTGCTTGCATTCTCCATCGTCATCCTACACAAATGGACGAGTTTGCCATGGACGCCAAATTTAGACATTGGTCTGTATTGCTCCTCTCTATAGATGCTGTCATAGGCGGCCTTAAAATTGATGAGAGATTTGAAGTTCCTGGGTTTTCTTCAAGATCTAAACATACGACGTATGGTTCACCCTTAAAAAAATAAGCTCATGACAACTGAAACAATGCTACGCAAGCATTCCTAACGCTTCATTAATTAAACAGGATTTCAATGTAACTCCTAACTAGGAAAACCCTCATCCAAAGGAAGACCCAACCAAACGGAAACAATTATTATTTTCAAACGCTCTTCGTACATAAAATCTTAAATTCCACTTCATCCCCTCACTCTCTTAGCAAACACCCCAAGAAAACCGTGACAAAGTATACATACGAGTACATGTGCCTCATTTCTGAAAACCTTTCCAGCAAAAATACGTCAACACTTTTCCTTCTAAGATCAAAGTCCCGCCTTTAGACGTAGATAATTTGTTTTGATACAAATTATTGACTTAATTCTCAAAATAACATTCTTTACTGCCAACCAAACCGCCGAGCACACTTTCGGTATTTGATTGACGAACACATCCCTCTTGTTGACAATCCTCAGTGAAAAATGGCAACTTTTCAACGTTTGGAGATACTTCAGTCCCTAAAAGTGGATGATACCACTACCACTGTGATTCCCTTGAAAAACGTTAAAAATTAATTGGAATCCGATACCAATTAAGCGGTAAATAAATATATTCTTTAATCCAATCACAAAACCGACAAAATCGCGGTACTCACTCCCGTCAAGTGCATCCTGTATTCCACAAACAAATGTTAACCAATCAACCGCAAATAATCCTCATTTAGATATTCCGCACGTCCGTTTAGCCGCAGCCATTCATTAAGTTCTCTGCATTCCATGTGGCCGGACCACCTTCATCAGAGGGGGCGATTAAATGTTTAATCCAAACGAAAGTTACCCCCATCCACGACCACACCCACCAAAGGCAATTCGCCAAGCGACTGATTAAATCGACTGGAAATCAATCGAAAAAATATTTAATTTGAGTTGGCTTCGATGTAATTAAGACAAATTCGTATAGAACCGGAAATCGAATCGAGCACAAGGATACCCGAGACGGAACTGGGAGTGTGTTTCAACTTTTATCGCATGCCGCATGAAATTTTACATCGTAAAACTTTTGCTCCTTCCGTTTGGTTTCGGTCTGGTTTTCTTTTTTTCTGCGACCAACCGAACAGGCAAAACTTTGTCCAACGAAGTAATTTAAGATCCTTTGTCCCGCAATGTCTCCATTTAATGTGAAAGTCTTATTAATAAACCACAAACCAGCGACTGCTGTCTGTGTGCCAAGGCGTGTGCTGATACCAACACAAACACTGTGTCTGGTGAACATGCACCTCCAGGACATGACTTCCGTTTCCTTGAAGAAACATTGGAAGTTTGTCCAACGTTTGTGCTTCCTCTTAGTGTTGCTGCGTTGGAAAGTTTTCCCTTCAAGTTTGTGATCCCCATTAATGCGTTGTGGTGCATTTTGAAATATGGGAAGGAGGCTTAGTGTTTGCATTGCAACTTGTAACTAAAACTGGATTGTGGGTTGTCACCATTTTTAAGATCCTTGAGCTATAGTGCAAGGAATTATGTCAGCCGTAATAACACAAATCACCGGCGGAATGTTTACTCAAGTGTGGAATGCCTCAAGAAATGGTAATTATGCATGAGGCGGAGGTGGGTGAGGGTACTTAAGGGTTCAGGGTGTGGTGGAGTTGTGTAGCGTGGGATCTGCAGGGTATTAGTTTAAACTTTGTGTGATATTTCACTCTGAGGTGGTAGTCGTTATGAAGGTAGATAATTATACGTGGTGGCAGTTGAAAGGATGTGGTTTTCTGTTTAAAATTGATCAACCTACTTAAAGGAGAGGCATGCTGAAGTGGAAACGTAGTTATTTTTAGACGGAGTGCCTTAACCTTTGGTAGTCTTGAGGATGTAGGGAAGGCAATAAAGTTTTCCAACACTTTGTTGGAAGTAAAACAAGTTGACACAAAAGTCAACAATATATCCATGCCGGTGTTGGAAGAAGAAAGTTTCAATTGATCAAAGACAGTTCGGAGTCAAATGAAAAGTTCCCGGGGGAAGTTTTGACAGATATTTACAAATGAGTGAACTTACTTACATACAACTTCAAGGCATAAAAGTTCATTCAGAATTTAGAAATTATGTGTGGCATTTGAAAGTAATCCAGTGACCAGCTCAAGAAGGAGAACAAATGTGGGTTCTTTCGGTGAAGCATTTCATTATTTTCCAATGACTCAAAGTGCAATACTCAGGAAACAATCCTTATGAGGCCCAGTTTGACGACTAGGTGCGACAATTAGAAGGATGACATAAATCATGCCTTCTCCGGATGTTTTGAGTGGATTAATGTTCCACACTATCGCAAAGCTCAGTCTTTCGCCGATTCCCACCAATTCAAACAAATTTCAGGCTGCATGAAGAAGATTTACTGAGTAAATACTGCCGATGTATGGACTTTGGAAAAATAGCATGAAAGTGCACTTGAAATTTTTGAAAGAAAGGCGTGCCATGGAGTCCGTGCTAAGAGGTGGGCGTCCGCTAGGTAGGCCCAGGATGAGATGGTTGGATCAAGGCCGGAATCTCACCTCTACCCATATGTCGATAGCCTCTGATGGCTTAGAGTCAATGGCGGAAGATTAGAAGATGTGCAGAGCCTAATTAAACACCAGTAACCCTTGTAGTGAAAATGATGATGATGAAGTTCTACGTTAAATCCATGGTCCTAGGTGCGTAGAGATTATATGAAAAAGAAAATTTTAGCACGAATTACACCGATAGAAGCGAAGAAATTCTCGTACTAAACAGAAGTGGCGCCTAGTTCCTCATGCACTTCTTCACTGGACATTGTGCACTCAACTACCTTGTTAACAAGCTGGGCATCAGTTCGTCGGACTTGCGCCGGTTTTGCTTGGATCAAAAAAGAAGACATTTTATCCGATTATCCCGCACACTTCGGTAGGGGATTCAACTCCCCAGAAACAATTAAACATAGATCCACAAGCACTATAATAAGGTTCCTCCATGACTTCGATTTTGCTCAAATCTTCGCTCAGTTGTAGGAGAACTTGTTTGACACAAAAAGTCGTTTAGGTCGCAGTGTACTATAGATCATCGCCAGTTCGGTATGAGGCCCCACAGAGCATCATTTTGGTTACGAATATCAGAACAGGTACCTTCCGGTTCAGTCCGCGAAGAAAATAATTCTTGAATAAAACTTTATGAGCTATACAGCGACAAGGACCTATTTGAAAAGATTCATATACAATATGACTAGGCTTTATAAAGCGAATGAACATCGATAATGGACCACGCAGGAGCTAACTATCACATCTTTATCACAGTTCTCACTACTAGATCACTGATAGCTGGTAGAATGTGCACAGGTGTCTCCTCGGAGGAACTTATCCTAGCCTGCCATCGTAGTCTAATAAAATAAATAGCCGGCGTCACAGCTCGGGATGAGCAACGGCCTAGCTTCTCACAACTATTCATGTTATGCGTGCTACATTCTTCGCACGAAAGGACCAGCAATTTATTGCCGACTCAGAACGGCGAATTGAGAAGCTCTTTCATTCCTCGACGAGTGGTGCCGCGAAAAATGTTTGGTGGACATGGCTGGGGCTAGAACACACGCAGCTCGTAAACTAGTCCAACGCACTCAACACTGAGCCATGGCGACCATCGTAGTCTGGGCACTAAAATTTCAGTATATCAGGCAGGGATGCTAGATCTGATCCACGCGCTGGATCGCCTGCAGAAGGATCAGGTGAGGGGCAGGCAAGTCTTAATCACAGTGGATAATCAAGCTATAATCAGACGAATACTCGCATTTGCTTGCAGTGCAAAAATAATAAAACTTGTAGATTAACCTTCTGTGTACCTTGAACTTGTCAGAATTTTTTTTTCTGCTTTTTTCTTTAACACTTGTTGAGTCATGTTGCAGCATCATTTTGGCATTGACATTGAAACAATTAAAATATTACATATACGCCCGAGTTTTCAATTTCAATTATTTCATCTAAAATTCATTTTTCATTCAAAATTTAATTTTTCTTTCCAGGCTAAATGTTGTTAAACAATCACAAGCACAGAATCAAGGAGACAATGGTAGCAATTTGTATACAAGAAGGTAAGAAAAAACCTACGATTTGCCTATAAAAATGCGATTTAATTGTTTTTAATTGATTATATCTCGATGAATATCTGGTTCAAGAGGTTGTCAGTGACTTGTGGTGTGTAGCATGTATCTACCACTATCCCTTCCTATGAAAAAAGGCTTACACTTGAATTTAATGCGTTGAATCTCGAAAAACTACACAATTTTTGATAATGGATCTCTGATAGATGGCAGAGTAGAAACAAGAGTATTCTCCGAAAACCTCTCATCTTAGTCTAGGGATAAAAATGTTAGTATGTCAAGCCGAGATGGTGGGTCTGGTGCATGCGCCGAATCACCACCAGGAGCATCACTGGCAGTGGAGTGTATCTAGAGATTGACGGCATGTGCAGCCCATAATGAACTGACACTAGCTTGAGTCAAAGGGCATGTAGGAATCGAAGAAAATGACAAGACAGACAGACGCCCCTAAGCAGGAGTCAACCTTAGAGTTGTATCCTGAACTATTTGCTCCCATAAGCAGAGGATTGGTGGACAAACGAAGTGAAGACAAGCCAAAATGGCGATAAAGTGTCTGCTGGCTGCATTAAGAGAGAAGTTCTACGCTTGACGCAAGAAACTCGCAAATGGGTTGTAGCGCTATCCACTGGGCACGGTAACTTCAGAGCTCACCGAAGGAAAATGGGGCTGGTGAAAGACGGCAACTGCAGGCTATGTCATGAGGATATGGAGTCAGTAGTGCATATACTGTCCAATATTAGCTAGCAGCAGGTGTGGGATTTTAGGTTGTCCTTGGATAAAAATTCATAGGATAGGTTATAGTTTAATCAGACAGATCACAAGAGGAGCCAAGATTAGGGTGGTACTGTGGGGGGGTATCCTAGACTAAGATCTTAAGTGGAAAAAAAAAAACGAAAAGAGGCTCAATCGGTATCTCTCTAAAATTAATTTATAATCATGCACCTCGTACAGCAGGCGACCACGGCTTATCCTATTATAATAATACCCTTAGCTTCAAGCAGGCTAAGAGAGCTATCTCTCCCCTTTAAGCACAAGTTCCTTAAAAACAAGTCAGTGGAAGTCAACTTTTCTTAGGGAAGGATCAAACTCTGGAGCAGAAGTGCGAAACAAGGTTTGAAGTCGACTCCTTCGGACTTGAAAAACAGGCCTCCACAGTAAATATTCTTAGGAATATCTTAATTAAGAAAGTCGTAAAGCTCCTGGGTTAAATCCAACTTGTGTGGTACAATAGATGTGTTAAAGAGGTGTCCTGCATGTGTTTCTCGGTCGACCTGTCGATCAGATTGAAAACTAAGATAATGGCATGGTTAACACTTTAGGAGCATTGCACACTTCTCCCTTATGTCTTCAGCCAGTGAGTCCTCGGAGCTAAATGATTAAGACCGTCGCCTGAAACAAAAATTTTCAGCTCAAATGATACATTTTTGTACAAATTTTATACATGAAACCGATTTTCCAACACAATTGTGACAAATACTTCGTTTGCGCTGCCAGTCAAGTCCTTAATTTAATTGAATCCCCACAAATGCCCCACAGCTTATAACGGTTCAAACTTTTCGCAAAAATAACAGCACAACACGCCCTCAAATATTTCAGCCAGTTAAAACGATTCAACCAAACGCACATCGCATTAAACTCAGTGAAACTCATAGATTGCAAGTTCTCGCGAACTACGAGTAGTTCACACAAGTCCTTATGCGAGTATCCATTTTGTTTTCCCCTCGCAAACAATAAAATTGCAAACAAAACTTTTTTTGTTATTTTTTCAGCAACTGCACCTGAAGTGCACACGAAACCCCTGAGCGCTTCTATGCAGTTGTGCTCCTTTTGTTAGAAATAAAAATAAAAACAACAATCATAATGTCCTTGCAGAAATTACAACTTTGTGAAAGTTAAACAAAGCAGGGATTTATTTGTTTTGTTTTTCTTCGTCCTGCTTTAATTTTAATATTTTTTTTCAACTCTAAAAGGTTCACTGCTTGAAGCTGTTCACCGCTTTCGGGAAAAAAACCTTCAACTGAAACGTGAGTGCCTTCCCAGTCATTACAAATCCATTAATCAATCCTAGATATGCCACTTCGTAGGCTCACAAAACCCCCCATTCGATTATGCCTAATTGAAAAGTGTTTTTTTTTATTCTGCGTCCTACTCCTGCGGCAATGCCAAATGAATTTCAATCCTTAGGCTCACATCCGAGCGACAATAGGCTCCAGTCGGATGAGGGTGCGGTTTCAGAAACCAAAAAGAGAAAATATATTCATGCTGGCGCTGCATGTTAAGTCGGAAACGACTACTCCGCCTCTCTGAACACTGTTCAGTAGTTTTGTGAAATCCAGAGGATGGCTCCTGATTCTGGTGCTTGAATTAGCTTGATTGACCTCATAGTGGTGAAGTGTGAGTGGTATGAGTAGATCGAGTAGATAGCTAAGCATTCGATGGTCCTTTCATGGTTTTCATGAGGATACACTAGTACCTACATCGCACGTAATGGGAACATGGAATGGTAAAGTGTAGTTGTCCAGTGGTTACATTGGTCCACGTCAGAATTTATGCAGAGAAAATTATAAAACCAAAGACAACGCAGTCAATCGTAATTAGAAAGTAACTCAAAGTGTAAGGAGAGTAATTAGGACTTCTGGTTTGGTTCTCAAGGAAGCTGTTCATTAACATATTTTTCCTTTGATGGGACAAAAAGTTTCACTTTTGATTCCTTTCTGTTCCTTGGCGAATCCTTGCCAATTAAATAACTTTTGATTTGACCTCAGAATGTGACGTTTTATTTGACATTACTAAGACATCCATTGGGTTGTATGAACGACGAAGGGTTGTTAGGGAGTTGTTTGAATTTGACGATACCGTGAGCGTGTTTCGCACAGATTCTTTTTATGCCACATTCGAATGAATTGCAAAACGCAAAGAGGGATTTTGCTAGTAAGGAGAACTAAGATACTTGCTTGTGTTTTTCCCATTTGATAATCAGCTTCGAAGGGTTTTTACAAATATGCAGAGCAGAAGTAAGACAATGGTATGAGGCGAAACGCGTTGAATGTGGGAATCAGATTTCCTTTAACTCTGTGGAAAGAAATGGATACAAAGACGTGTGTTCTATTGAAAAATTCTAAGGAACCCTTAATGTAAGTTTGTCCCCTAAGGCAACGAAATACTGAGTATAGTAATGAGACTTATACATGGCTTGCTTTTATAAGAAAAAGACTGTTGAATGTAGTAAAAAACTTTTAAAAGAAGACCTCGGAAGGACTTTCCTTTTTTATTTCTCTGAGATTCTGACTGCATGTTTGAAGCTACATAAGCTCATGTTGCTTTGCGAATGTAATTTGAAAACCTTTCTTGAAGATCAGTGTTTTTGGTGAGAGGAGGAAAATGAATTAACCCTATGCTGGATGCCGAGACACAGGATGTCTTTAGGAACGAAAAAGCAGATGATGAAATTTGAAACGGATCCGATATAAATTCTTCAGAGGGCTTTATCAAAGTCATCACACCGCTTAGTTCATTATACTGGCCACAAGCTAACAAACTCTTGTATCAAATAGACACTGTTTCTGCAGCTACATCACTGTCGCCCGTCTTCGACAAGAAGAGGTTTATTAGCGTAGTACAGGGTTTTTCAATAAGAGCGCTATAAAAGTTTTTTTAAATAAAACAAAAACGGTTTTGGATATCAATGAAATTCTTTATTCCTGTGAAAGTACGTTCGATGCCATTATGTATGGAACTCGATTTCTTTTGCATGGCCACCACGGGCACGCTTGCAGAAGTCCAGACGCTGAACCCAATATTCGACGGTTTTCAAGCATAAATCGGCCGATACTGCTGCAATTTCACGTTCGATATTCGTACGAAGTTCATCAATCGTCGCTGGCTTGTTGGCATAGACCATAGACTTGACGTAGCCCCACAGGAAATAGTCTAACGGCGTCAAAGCGCACGACCGAGGCGGCCAAGCGACTGGACTATTTCGTGAGATAACACGTTCTCCAAACTCGGTTTCCAATAAATTGATTGTGACAATCAAAATTCGCCACAACGACGTCACAGAGATGCCCAACGCTTGAGAACGACGTGTGAGAGACACATTTGGGCTTTCTGCAACTGAAGCCTCAGCGGCAGCAATATTCTCGACACTACGAGCACTTCTTTGTCTCACTGGCTCGGGAACATTTTGTACTGTGCCTGTGGATTCAAATTTTTCCACTAGACGCTCAATTGTTGATCTGCTAGGACGATTATGACGACCATAAATTGGACGTAGCGCTCTTAACGTTGAGGCCACTGACTCCGAATTTCGGTAGTAAATTTTAATAATTTCGACTCGTTGTTGGCTCGTATATCTTGCCATCATGAAATGGCAAACCTTACTGAAGAGAAATGTCAAAAAACCGCAAGAAAAATATGGCGTCGTTTGCTGTCCCTGTCGCTCTACTTTTGTAGCGTCCCTTTTGAAAAACCCTTTACAACTTAGCCGAAGAGACCTTCGAACCGTCAGTGGCGGCCTAAATGGTCACTGGTCGGTATGAAATTAAGCAGCAGGGCTAGATCTCTCATACAATGAATACTCCAAAAACAGTAAGGACGAGAAAGAAATCAGATCTATCCACCATCTAGTATATGACTAGTATGCTGGGTACTCGGTCGTAGGGGCATTCCAGCGAATTGAAAGGCACATGAACTCGCCAAATGTGGAACTAATTTAGACATCCTGCCGGAACGGAGGAATTTGGATATTCCACTCGCTACATGCAAACTACTCTTCGAGTACGACGCGATCAGTAAGACAAACCAAAGATGGAGGAATGGTACCACTTGCTCTACTTCTCGGGAGGTCTGAAATATGCTAAATCTCACTCGATATTAAAATTTGATCTTGCTCAAAAGCTCGCTCATTAGCACCGTCATTGGTCATTGGCCATTTTCTCATTGGGCTTCATGCCACAAGAATGGGACTCTTCTCAAATGACTATTACAGGAGCTGCAGGTACGAAGAGGAGAAAGAAACTATTCTCCATTTCCTCTTCACTTTTCCTGCCCTATCCCAAAGAAGAAATCTCTATCTAGAAGCCTTCGACAACTTGGGCGACTTATCACATACTGACGTCAAAAATATCGTCAGCTTTGCCAAGAGCTCCAAATGGTGTCAATAAAATGACTGGCGCTTTCAGGGTATAGATCCAAGTGGAATTACAAAGGGCGTTTCTTGGCCTACGTGTGCCTGTGGTTCGCACAGACAGCCACCCTATGCACCTATCGACCTACCTAGTATGTGACTGTCTGGCACTAGCACAGCAAACCGAATGTAGACTATGCCCAGACAGCAGAACGTGTATCTGTGTGGTTCGTTGTAACATTAGGAGGCGAGTTTACATATCTCAAGGACATTTCCCTGAGGAAATTAGAAATACTTCCACAAGTGATATTCATAGTTCATT
The DNA here is from genome assembly GCA_917880715.2 of Matsumyia berberina. Lineage (NCBI taxonomy): Eukaryota > Metazoa > Arthropoda > Insecta > Diptera > Syrphidae > Matsumyia > Matsumyia berberina. Next base: position 124,893,361 of record OU862870.1, read on the forward strand.
ACTGAGCCGTTGGCTTTTCTGTGAATGAGGGCACCAATTTATAGAACCCAACCTGACCTGTATGGAAGACACATATCCTCAATTTACCGACCGCCAATATAAGTCTTCATAGAAGTGCAAACAAAACATAGGCTCTGACACCTAAAGAGCATGATCTCCCGTATGGTATTCTCAACATGCAACACGATACTCAGTAATCATTCCCCAAGGGACGACTGGAGAAAAACTTCACACCTCATCCTTTGGACCTACTACCAAAGAAATGGTACCATGCCCTACGACTCAGGGCCTCTGGTTTATGGACCATAAAACCTGGAGACTAAAGTTATGGAGACGATGGATGCGTCCTCCACTGACTACTTAACTTTCAAGTTAAACTTTAGAAAATGTTTTTTTAGTAAGGACTAGAAGAATTGGAAAATGATTAAAAATGTTGATACGTTTATCTACACGGACGGCTCGCTAAATCCTCGCAAGCCAAAATCCTTTTGCCTACCAAACTTTGTTTTTCAAACTCTTTGCTATCCGCTGAAAATTTCTCCAAAACCCATCATAAGACTGTATCAAAGCTAATGATTCAACCACTAAATCCTCAAAACTGGTAAAGCAATGCCTGATGGAACTGAATCAACTAGGACTTCATACTAGAATCACGTAAGGCTCAAGATACAGTAAAATCGTGGCTGACAAACTAGCCAGGCGTCCTCAATGGCTCAGTAGAAAGAGTCATTAATATGCTAGAAGTTGTTAAGGGCAACATTCACTTCACTTTTCGTTGGCCAACCAAGAGTGGAATAGGCTTAAGGAAGGCTTGGTGCAGTTATAACGAAACGATACAAACAAACTACTAAACAGATCGAGACAAGATAGCGCAAGAAACGTAGCCACTAGCACAGGCCATTGGTCGATAGAAGACCCGCAGTCAAGCTAGTTATCCCTCACAACACCATTTATCATATTTAGTTCCAAGAAGATCAGCGAAAAGATATTTTTGGTTCACTTCCTTTGCAAAAAGGGTCAGACAGCGCACTCTTGGTAAATTCTGATTCGACGGCCTTAAAGAGATATTCAAGAAAAGTATTGAAGCCCTAATTATTTTCTGCAACTTCACAGGTTGGATTCAAATACCAGCGTTTACCAACTAATTCTTTATCAAAACAACGCATCCTAGGGCTTAATAGACTCCTACTGAACTGCCTTTTCTATGCATTTACTTAAAAATTTACCTTAATTTGTCAATCGTGACAAAATTATTTTGATCCTCTTTAATAGCCAATCCGCTCTGAAGGCACTGCATTTAGCTACGATAAAACCGAGACTTCTTTTGCAAGCAGTCAAATTATCTAAGAAAACCTAAACACGAAGGATCCCGACACTCAAAGGTCGCATAGGCAACGATAGGCCAAGATTGGAACATCATCTTCTTGTGTGGAAAGAATAATATATGTGGAAGTTTTGAAGGGAACATCGTTCTGCTAATGCGCTTAGTAATTTCTTTAAATTTTTTCATTTACCAGGTGGTCGACCCCTTATAGTCGGTACAACTCCTTGAATGTGTTTCAGTAAGACTGAGGTTCTCCGATCTGTTTATAATCGAAGTTGCTCCGGGCTTTTGGCAAACTTGAGGAGAGGAGCAAAATGACCCAAGAAAATTTGGATGCACTCCTCGAATTTTCAAAATATAATTGCATCGGATGATGTCAGTAGCAACTTCGACTTGCAACATGTTTCCCAAGGTCCTTACATCGAAACAGTTCCTTTCCATGCTCAAGCTGACACCCTCATAGTTTCAACTTAAATTGGATGCATTCTCGGTTTCTATTAAAGCAAAGTAAACCACATAAAATATGTAAATTTGAAGCCTACGTGATGTCAACCGTAGCAAGTCAAACATTGCTTGTATTTCGTCCTTCCCTCATGTAAATTAACCCCTGTGCACTTCAATTGCACCGCCTAGCATTGTATGTCTGTGTGTGTGTACACGAAAAGTTGTGTTTTCGGTCACGTTCCTATAAATTGATGCACAAGTCAGCGATGCAATGTTGATTACAACCCGAATCCGTGAAAATGTTCAGCCAAGTAGCCACGGAATTTCGTGGAAATTCCCATAAAAATAGTCGAGCACAACAAATTTGAAATAATTTTCACATGAATTTTGAATTAGCCAACCATGACAGCCGCGGCGGACGGGTGGTACACCATGTTTGCGTGTAGTACCACAGCCACGGACTTTTCAAATATGAAACCATTTTTTTTTTATCCCCGAATACGACGTTGGGTATATTTTTTACCTTATTTTCCACCCTCCCATCGTGCTTGTACTTAGCAGCCCTTTCCCGGAAAGTGCATCTGTGAAACATTTATGAATCCTTGATGCCTTGATGCAGCTAAGTATCACGTTCTAACTTTTATGCATTATTTGCAGATAATGTCATTGTCATCACGACTATGTCAAAAGGCGTTTCACATCCTTCATCCGTTTTCCGCCCGACCAGGCCTACACGTCCTACACGAACAATGTCCTCACAGGGATGGTGAATTTGTTTCGGATTTCTGTTTTCTTTTTTTCTCACTTTGGAGGGTGAAATATGCATGCATTTGCATAACTGCCCGACGACGAGTTGCAGCGTAGCTCCATTTCATGTCGGCTCCGTGCAACAGAGAATTTAATTTCTTTTTTTTTCAGTTGTGTCGCCCAGAAACGTGACGCCAAGCGGTGGAGAAAAAGCGCCACTTCCACATAATCCCCATAGGGAAGATTCATCGCAATTCATCGGTCGATGGGGGATTGGTGTGCATGTGGAATATACGAGAATTGGCACGAATTTGTATTTTATTTTTTTTCTGCAGATACATCTGTGATTGCTGGGATGCTTAAAGAATTTTAAAATCGTTGTTCTCCATGTGGAGGAGGTTTATTGCGAACGTTTAAACGAAAATATCGTGTATCAACTGTGTGGGGTGTGAGGGACACGAGTTAAGTTTCCTGATAGATTAAAGGTCAAGTGTTGGCCTGTAAATATCCGTATTCTTAGAACATTTGAACTCCTTAGTGTTTTTCTTAAATTTTGTGTGTCTCTCAACTAACTGCAGGCAAAATTAAATTAAAATGGTAGAAGGAGCACCCACACGTGTGTGTCACTTAAAAAAAGGACGAGGAGTTAAATTAACTTGGAAGGAGACACGTGGTAACCGATTTGATTGGCTGGATAGATTGGTAAGAGAATAGGTCGTTGTTTCTTAGCCGAAAGCAGAGGAGCAAGAGCTCTTCCGAGTATTGTAAATGAACGCCTCAGAAATGAACGCTGGATCTGGGTCTAGAATAATGTGTTAATCTCCTAGCGCTAATCTATCAGTTAGTCTAGACGCATACTCAACCATCTTCCAGGCAGAAATATTTGCCATCAATCAGTACATAAGCTTAAACTTGCTTTTTAGCAGCTGTGGTTAAACCATTGCTATCTTCTCTGGCACTCAAGGTGCCCTAAAGGCATTCAAATCAGCCATGATAAGATCAAAGGTAATTTTAGAGACAGAGAAAATGTTTGTTTGGTACACTCGATTCCTGCACACAAAGTCCACATGGGCAGTAAAACAACGAACTCACTGGAAAGATAGGCGTATTAACCCCTTTCACTTGTTCCGAACTATTCTGTGGCATAGGTTAGGTTAGGTTAGGTTAGCGGGCGGATGAAGACGATAAAATCCTCTTCATCTCACTTAGGTCTATGTAGATTCTGTGGAATTCTGTGGAATGTCTTTTCAAAATCCACACGAGGAATCAGACCCTGCTCAAATCTAATGCTGTCTTGGGAGAAAGTACAAGCTAAAAAGCATCAATCTATGTTCCTTCTGGATCTAAGCAGGAACCACCATAAAATCCCAACCGCTATCCTCTGTTGCCACTGCCTATTAAAAGGAAACTTCCTTAGACTTAACTTATCACGGGACTCTACCTGTAGACTACGCTTAGAAAGCTCTCTTCACATATGTCCCTGCCTCATAAATGGGAGAAAATGGACACAATGTAGGCCGAGAACGTGTCTCACCGACTGCACTCGCTGAGCTTCGTCCCAATAAATGGTCTGACATCCTCTCCACTAGACTTTCCTTCATTGGCAGACACCACAAAATGCAGAAGATCACTGTTATCCAGGATAATGCGACATCTACACCAAGAGTTCTAGGTATTGCGGTGGGTGAACCCCTGATTCTCATTGGGCTAAAAATTTTAAAATGTGTTTACGTCTTCTTGTAATGGGGAACAGGGCCCAACACCGCCAGAGTCCTATAGGTCCCCTCTGCATCATCATCAACGTCGTAGGTAGACGATAAAACAAATGCAAAAAATAGTGGTCGACGAGGCTCCGAAGGCCATCGTTTTAAAAGACGCTTGACTCCGACACGGTCCAACCTAGACTTGTGTGAAAATGCTTACATCAGCTTAACAAACCAGGTAGGAAAAACAAGGTGACCGCGAAACCGTTTTTTCTACCAAAGGCTATAACCTAGACCATAACTGACTACAAAGCCTGGCCGCTATTAAAGCGCTTCAACCAAACACCACGTCTTCCGAATTACTAGAACAGCGTAAGGAAGTAATTGTCCTGACAAGCGCATGATTGAACATCACTCTTCTCTGGGTCCCTGGCCATAGTAACATCGAGAGGAATGAGAATCCCGACGAGTTAGTCAGACGGGGCTCATCCCTCAATAGTTCTCTCGCGGAAAATGTGTACTCTTAGCACTGGCCACTGACCAGTTTGTACACATGCTGCCAAATAAGGTATTCAGTTCAACACCCGTAGTAAACACAGAAAAAGGAAGTTATTCTTCACGTCTCTCTGCAACTGGCCGGGACTAGTCAAATATTTTTTTGAAAAAAAATGTGTACCTTATTGGATACTTAACCATGTCGGAAAAGAAGATAATGAAGCAGCAGACTCAGAAGAACCCTTTGAAAAAATCTGAACCATTCTGCGGAGTAAAAGACCACACCTTTCAGGAAGAACCTAAAAAAACACTTAGAGCTTGAAAGAAGCTAAGAAACGTGTAAAAAACTTCAACTGAAAACATTCAAAGTATGCGTTAGTCAGGTACCAGTGTATTTCAGGGTATTGCAGTCTCAAGAAACAACTTAGCATTTCAGAGGAAGGACTTTGCAGGTCTTGCAATAATTTCAGCAAGATTCCACGGCAGGACGCAGTGCAGTAAACCTGACTTTCCCGTGCTCAAAATGATCTTCACGGTATCAAACTCCACTCCCAAATCGCTCCAATCGGAGAGATCCTGAATCGCTCGAACTAGAAAACTGGCGATCCTCACCCGTCCGTATTTGTGCGATACGAATGAGTCTGATGAGGCAGGTGTCTTTTGCTCTGCAAAGTCTTGAAGACACTTGGAATATATCCCTGTCTCTTCCAATGTGCCAATATCAATTTCGACTCTAGAATCAAGGGTCCAATCATCAATATACTCACCGATGGTTAGCTTAGATTAAGGTGGCTCTCAGATCCAGACACACTTAGACCAAGTAGATCCATTGTGATACTGCAGGATCTGTCACTAATCCAAGCTACATCAAGAACTGATTGATCCAACCAGAGTTATTTATGAAGTAGAGGATACTTTAATACGTCGAGTTGAGATCATCGAAGACAGGCGCTCCCGGATGAAACAGTCTTCGTTTGGAAAGGGCTGGACAAGTACAGGGGAAGTGGAAAATTGGCTCTTCCTCCTCTTCATCTCAGCAGCTTTTGTAAAAATCGTTAGAAAATAGACGTAGCTTATAAGCAGGAAAGCCTATAACACAGTGCCCTGTGGGGACACTAATAACGTTCCTAAATTGTTAAAGCACGACCATTAGATAGATTCTGAACCAAACTGGACCGGATTTGTCTGGAAATTTGGCATGTCGTGCCTTCCTTCCATCTGCGGTTGGTTTTCCTTATTGCGTTTAGTACACGTAGATGACACTCACTACGTCCTGTTCCCATCATTCCGGGAGGATAATTAAGGTTGTGCCATGTCTTACGAGTTCATCAGCTATGCAGTTTCTCTGGCCTGACATCAAGCCTAGGTAAATATGATCAATCAGCGCTTAAAGGACTGAGCTCTCAGTACCTTAACTCGAAATCCATCAAGACGACTGCTTCAATGCCTTCTAAAACATATCAACGCGAAATAAAGTACAGGGTTTTGCAATAAGAGCGCTACAAAAGTTTTTTTAAATAAAACAAAAACGGTTTTGGATATCAATGAAATTCTTTATTCCTGTGAAAGTACGTTCGATGCCATTATGTATGGAACTCGATTTCTTTTGCATGGCCACCACGGGCATACTTGCAGAAGTCCAGACGCTGAACCCAATTTTCGACGGTTTTCAAGCATAAATCGGCCGATACTGCTGCAATTTCACGTTCGATATTCGTACGAAGTTCAGCAATCGTCGCTGGCTTGTTGGCATAGACCATAGACTTGACGTAGCCCCACAGGAAATAGTCTAACGGCGTCAAATCGCACGACCGAGGCGGCCAAGCGACTGGACCATTTCGTGAGATAACACGTTCTCCAAACTTGGTTTCCAATAAATTGATTGTGACATTCGCTGTGTGGCTTGTGGCGCCGTCCTGTTGGAACCACATGTCCTCCAAGTCCATATCATCCAATTGGGGCCAAAAATATTCGGTTATCATTGAACAGTAGCGATCCCCATTCACAGTAACGTGCCGGTCTTGATCATCACGGAAGAAGTACGGCCCAATGACGCCGCCGGCCCATAAACCACACCAAACCGTAATTTTTTCGGGATGCAATGATGACTCATGGAGTACGTGTGGATTGCTGCCTGACCAATACCGCATATTTTGTTTATTGACGAAGCCATCCAGCCAGAAATGAGCCTCATCGCTGAAGATGATTTTTCGATGAAAATCCGAATCATTTTCAAGTTGTTGCTCAGCCCAATTCACGAACATACGACGCTTCTGGTGGTCAAGCGGCTTCAGTTCTTGCGTCAATTTAATCTTGTAAGGATGTAGGCCAAGATCTTTTCGCAAAATTCGCCACAACGACGTCACAGAGATGCCCAACGCTTGAGAACGACGTGTGAGAGACACATTTGGGCTTTCTGCAACTGAAGCCTCAGCGGCAGCAATATTCTCGACACTACGAGCACTTCTTTGTCTCACTGGCTCGGGAACATTTTGTACTGTGCCTGTGGATTCAAATTTTTCCACTAGACGCTCAATTGTTGATCTGCTAGGACGATTATGACGACCATAAATTGGACGTAGCGCTCTTAACGTTGAGGCCACTGACTCCGAATTTCGGTAGTAAATTTTAATAATTTCGACTCGTTGTTGGCTCGTATATCTTTCCATCATGAAATGGCAAACCTTACTGAAGAGAAATGTCAAAAAACCGCAAGAAAAATATGGCGTCGTTTGCTGTTCCTGTCGCTCTACTTTTGTAGCGTCCCTATTGCAAAACCCTTTAAAACTCTAGTGGGTGCCGGAATACGATGGCATCGAAGTAAATTAAATCGCAGACCAATTATCTATGTAGAAGGGGATTTACTAAAAAGGTAGATTGGTGTGGAACCCTTCAGTGGCTTGCCAAATTCCAGGAAATACGACTCCCTATCCTCCTGCGATAATATTCAGGGAACCCGACAAGCAAAAAGGCTCATCCACCATTTGAATAAAAGTTCGGAGACTCGCTAGCTTCCTTTCTGGACACTGCAGTCCGAGATATCATCTACACAGGATGGAAATTGCCAAGAAAACTGAATGTCGACTCTGCCTAGGAAAAGACGAAACAGGAGAACATACTGGTAAACAATGTGAGAGCTCCAGAGCTGAAAATGATTTGCAGAACTTAGAGCAACACGACATGGGGTTGTTGGTGACTTCCCGTGCCACAACTGACAACAGATTTAAATTTCTCAATTTAAAAATCCAACTCAAAGTTGCTTGAGTTGAGTGAGTGAGATTTGAGTAATCTCTTGCACGAGCCACATCCTTAACTTTGAAGGTTGCAAGTGGAAGAAGAAAAAGTTTCATCCACTCCTGGTGCATTAAGGAAATCGCTAAAAAGTTAATTCCTCCCAACTTGAGCTGCTTCTAATGGCCTTTTGCAGACTTTCCACTCATAAATAAATAAGCAGTCATCAAGTCTCCCTCCCCCCCTCCATTGGCTCTGCCATAAAAGCATCTGTTTAATTGAAAAATACTTAAGATTCAGAATGAAAATTTTATGTTCATTGTACGAGAATTGATTTGTCTTCACCGTCTGCAGTAGTCGTACAGTTCTTGCGTCGTCCCCTTGAGGAATTTCTCTTGAATTCAAGACCCCAAGGGCTGTCACAAGATGAATTCTCTCCTAGAACAGACCACACACCAGTGGAAGAACTTCACAGTCAGAAGATGATGAAAAATCAATGACCCTTAACTTTCAATTTTGCTCCTTAATCGATTGGAAATTTAATTTCACTTTTTTTTTTTTTTCTTCTTTGCCTTTGAATTGCTTCCTATCGCATGCGATGGATAGAGATACATCGTTCAAAAACATGTGTCCAGGACATGATTGTGTTACGAAGTCCTTCATCTACCTGAAGAAAAAAAAGTTTCTTGGAAAATTTCCAATTGTTTTGGGACAAAAGGCATTTCGATGGACATGCATGCGTGTGTGTGTGTGCGAGTTGTTATCCCCATTTTCTTTGAATTAATTTTGTGGATTCATTGGAACCTAAGAAGATAACCAGTGTAACAATGTTTGCCGGCGAGGCGGGGTGCAGGCTGATGGCAGAAGCAGAAGGTATGGGTAAAGGCAAACGTAAAATTGAAATCAATTGCTTTGCCACAAACTTGAAGATTTTTGTTGTTTCGGATTCTCGAGAGGTTTTCGTTTATAATTTTTGCGGTACTACGTCTACTCGCAAAGAAATACTTCGGTCCATAGTTCCAAGGATACATGGGATGGATGTGGAGTTGAGTGTCCATTTGGCACTTTTTTCTGCTTCCTCCTCAAGGAAGACAGAATTCAATTTTCAACTTGAATTCATTTACCCCATGAGGGGGTGGTTGCCTTCGACCGGAACCGGAATCTGTGGGTGTAGGAACGGGCGACACAATCTACCATCGTTTTGAAAAGATACTTGTCTAAAATGATATTACATTCAGAAGACAGTTGTCTTATCGCAAAGTATTTCTTATTTTATCCGGTGAATCTGTGCTTCAGTTGGAACTTCATGACGACAGGGTTTTCTTTTTTTCTTTTTTAAATTGAATAGCTCGTGATGTGCAGGTGTGGGAGAATGGAAACAAAAGGACAAGGAAGGTAGTAGCACCGCAAAAGCATGCTACTCATTTCCGAGTAAAATGTCACTCCTGTATCCTGATAAGCATCCTGAAGTGGCATGACACACGGAAAAACAAAGTAGTCGTCAGTTGCAGGGGTGAGGACAAAAAGTGCATAATACGCTCGTACAGAGCGAGAGCTCTGAAATCATCAGGCACTCTTGAACCCATTGTGTGTGAAAGTAGAACAAGGCAAACACATTTGCAATTCAAGTGTTGGATGTGTCACGGCTCAGGGCTCAGTTTTTTGTGTTTTAAATATTTAAACGATTTCTTTAGAGGGCGTTTATTTCAATCTTTGACGATTGTTGTTTGGGCGTTGAAGTGAGGGAATTAAAAAATGCCTGCTGGAGGAGGAATTAATTGGAAAATAACACAAGAAGCCATTAAAAAACTTTGGGAACATTAATAAAAATTATTTCTGCGCTGGTTTTCCATAAAGTCCAAGTCAAATTTATTCCAGTTTTTGGTTGTAAAATTCGAAATTGTTTAATATTCACAAGGCGGCAAAGGTTTGAAGATTTAAGTCTAAAATGGAAATGACCTTTCTTACTTTCTACACCAAGATATTGTGTTTGGAGGTCTAAAACATGCTCAGTTTATTTACAGGCTTGGGTCGACATGTGAAAGGAATGAAATTACCACATTATGACAGCTTACATCCACCATCGCACCGCAGCCGCCTAAAGGGGAAACATAACCCATCACAGACAGACTAAGAGAACTTATAGTGCAAGACCACAGTTTGGAGACCACCTTGCTTAAGGATCAGAAAGACTCAGCAGTGGGAAAAATGTTTCTTATGTTTGAACCAGAAAGTATTATCGCAAAGAGGCCATAGCACGTGGTTGTCTGCAGATCCCTGAAGACGGTTTAAAAGTCTGAGTATCAAATGAACGAGGGAAATCCTGCGTAGCATGCACAGTGATGGATAAAACCACATACACAAGTGACAATAAATTAGTAATATCATACGAAAGAATGATGGTTAGTAAATCATGCAGTGGAACCAAATAGCTCAAGACGGAAGGGGAGTGAATCGCTCTTGAACAACTTGCCATCAAACAGTCGATGAGGAGTCTCGGCAAACAGAAAAGATGTCGAGGAAACTACGATACCGAACATGATGGCACGTAAACGTGGTAAATGACTTGAGAATCATACGGAGATAAAGACCACAGGGAGGTAAGTAAACTATCTGTCAGAAATTGATTTCGGAACTAGAAGAATGATAAAACAGAGTTCGAGAAGATCATTCTGTCTTCCAAAAGGTTAAAAAAAAATAGCCGGAGCGACAACTCAAGGTGAGCCAAGACCTAGCTTCTCGCAACCGTTCATATTGTGCGTGTTGTATTATTCGCATGAATGGAAAGAAGCTACAGTTTATTGCCGATTTTGAACGGCGAATTGAGAAGTAAATTGTACTCTCAGAGGCTTGTCATTCCCCGACGAGAAGAGATGGTGCCATGAAAAGTTTCCAGTGGACATGGCTGGGGCTTGAACCCATGCAGCTCGCTCAACAGTCAAACGCACTAATCACTGAACCTGAACCACGGTAACCACACGGTTTACACACTGTAAAATGCTTTCTCTATCTCCAGAGCTGATCCTCATCCGCGATACGAAGGGAAATCTCAAGATTGTTAATTGAATGTTGTTCAGAGTAGCGTACTCCTGTTGGCTCCTTAGTAATGCTACAGACAGTACTACTGTCACTTCCATGCTATTCCCTTGGTTTAAGCGATGATGTGGCTACGCTTCGTGTGACTAACACTACTCACAACTTCCTTCCTTTTGAAGCGGTGTTAAGCATCAACCTTAGGTTTCTCTACGACTGAGGCTCCGGCAATCCGTTTTATAGGTGATATACGCTCTTTGAGTTGTAAATAATTAGGTGCGCTGTGGTTTCTCTTTTTTTTCACTTACATATGTCTGCACAACATGAATGGTTGCGAAAAGCTAGGCTTTGGCTCATCCCGATCTGTCGCGCCAGATATTTTTTTATCTCTGCACCTTGGTGACAAAAATATTTCTCACAGCGTTCCAGTGGTCATCCACATTTGCATGCACAGCTAAATGCAATTTCGCCTACCATGGTATGATGGTTTTTATAGATTTGGCGTTCTATAGTATCCCAAGGCTTGTTACTGTAATACCTGTGTGCGATTTGGATGTTATCGCGGATGCTACTAACGAATGTAGTGGGAAGACGTGAGCTATCATAAGATGATGGCCGCTTCACATTTGTTTTGCGCTTCAAAAAGGCAACTCTGGTTGGATGTTCGCTGTTCTCCAGATGAGACCAAACCGATTTTGCGACAGTCTTTATGCTCAATCAACGTGCCCCCATTGACTCGGCAGTTGGCACTGCAGAATTTCTCGAAAAATTTATGAGACCGTGGATCCCCATCGCATATTTGAGCGCAGTGTTGTGGTTTCCTACCTCCCGTTTCGAATTCCCCCAGTATTGTAACGATTACAATGTCCCTGTTAGGCAATAAATTGTAGCCGGCGCCTAATTGGCTATAAAATTTGTCATTTTCATTCTCTGTCGCGGCTTAGGAGGGTGGTGAGTTACTTACACTTCTTACACTTCTCTAAAATCTTGGCATCTGGTCACTGTGAGGTTTCCAAGGTATGAAGTCGCCACGGGTTATTGAAGTCAACATGAATGCACCAGGTAGAGCAAAACAGTGTCATTAGCTGGCAAGTAGTACTCCTTAGTATCCAGTCAACTTACTTCACCCAGCCGCAGAATGTACTGTTTACACGTTGTAAACTTTCACTCGCATTGGCATTTCGGGGACCTTCGTCCCATGAGTCGCGAAAAGTCCATGATCCAATTATTGGCCGAAGTTGATAGCCAAAGATGGTCAACCAATTATCAGTACATTTCTAGTGACTACTCGACGAATTCTGCCAATGATACAAAATATCATCGGCATAGGCAAGCTATTGCACAGATTTTTGAAAGTTGATGCCTCTCATTTTGGCTTGAGAATCACATGACAGCACCGCATCTTGTCTAAATCCTTTTTTGCCATCAAATCTCTTTGGGGAAACGAAAAATTTTCCATTGGAATCCTGCATAGACAGACAAGTTTGGCAACGATGCCGCATATGTATAACTCTGTATAGCTTCTCTCTTGTCATAGGTGTCCTTAAAGTCGATGAAAAGATGTTAGAATCCTTGCCATCAAAACCGGGAGATGTGGAGAGTCCACTTAGGCATCCTAACCCCGCGACCCTCCCCCCCCCGCGACCCTCATGGGTCAATGAAAATGATGACAATGATGATGATACGAGTTGAACTTCATAAGTTTTCTTAAAGATCTGCAGAAGTATGACAACACGGCCGTTTAGGCTTTCCTGCCATAAAAACGCACTGGTGGGCGTTCACAAAAAAAGGGAGGATAGAATCTTGTATCTGATACTTGGGATACTGACTAAGACTAAGACCGTGAGATCCATGTGACCGCGTTCCATCAATCTATCAGTCTTTTGGAGACTGACTGACTGACTGACTGATAATTTGTCCATAGACCGTGGAAAAAGTCTCCAAACCATCATAGCATAGCAATACCGCAGACCTCAGGCTTTGTCATACGATTTTCAATAGTTAAGCCACGAGCCATAAGAACTGATGCTTGTCGTAGCTTCACCTTGGTAAATTGTGTGTAAAGGCTTTAGTTGGCTCAAGAATATGTCGTACAAAAAGTGCTCTGCCGAAGAAATTTTAGAATTTGTTGACAAGAGGTCTGACATTGAGTCAGATATGAATTTGGCTGGTGGGTACGTAGTGTATGTCATCACCATTTAGACGCTGTTGCCAGGTCAAATCAGTAGGAAATCTCTTTAAGTTGGTTACTTCGATCCATAACGCTACACACACAGTGAAGCGATAACGTGATGTGATGCGAGAAGCCAGAAGCGTGCGCCAAAACTGTTCACTTGTATTCTTATGTACGTGCGCACAGTTAATTGATAAGAATTTATGCGAAAAGTTTTATCGCATGCTTCTCGTTTCTCGCATCGCATCGCTTGATCGCAACACTGTGCGCGTAGCCTTACATACAAATAGTTATAAAGGAGTTTCGTGGTACCAAAACAGCACACGCTATCGCTAATTGGGTTCTCAGGAACCGCCATTCTCCCTGCCTACCTACCTGGTTACTTTGATCCACTTTTCTTTATTGCTTTCAACTTTTTTATAAAAAAGAAATTATATATATTAATGTACGTAGGCCCAAGTCTAATTTTATCACTTGTGCCAAATTTATCTTCCGGACGCTTTGAACTTTTTGTGAAACTCATAAGCCGACACGTGTGTCTCATGTCCTAGTGGAGATTTGAAGCTTATTTCTTTGAACTATACCTGACCTTCGTCATTTTAATCCTCTTAGTGACAGATGTTCATAGCATTTGACACACGAAAAATAAAAAATTCACGCCAACAATATGCGTAACCACAAAATATTAAAATGTCTGCAAAGTTATATAAGTTTTCTCGACTTCAATAGAATACCGTCGTCAAATCCTTTCTACGATTCACCACTATAATCTTATAATCGGGACATCCATCCATTGTTACGGACTAGACTGAATCATAAAAGAAAAAAAAAACTTTAAACTCATTTTTATGGGAAATCTATTCATTGATTATTCCATTTTAATGTCCAACAAAATAGCGACATTGTACACATCAAATACATACTTCGGGCCTCACTATTACCCTTATCTAGTCAATATTTCTCGAAAAAAAAAAAACTTCCACCGCATCATGTTGTACGCAAAAGTTTTTCCCTCCGCCCACAAACCTCACATTCATTCGCATAATTATTGCTTCATTTGTATAAATAGGCCGACTTTTTCCGGTCTAATAGGCAAATAAGGCGTCCCGTTGTCGTTGTGTTCATCCCCAAAATTAAAACAAATTACTTTCATTATTTAACATTTCGGTTCGCGATAGTACCGACCGACGGCGGCGGCACATTCAATGTAGTTAAACCTTTTTCATAACCAATGAGCTCCATTAATGGAGGTTATATCCGTTGTGACAGAGGGCCCGCACTGACAGAACCTTTCAGCATAATTTCCCGCTTGTTTGCGTGATACTTTGTCGAGAAGTAAACTACCTCACATGGATTAATATTCACGATAAAATGCCTTAATTATTTCAGGATATATGCTTCGCCATGAAATGGTTTTTGATAAAACAGCAATTTACACAGATTGCTGTTGATGGACGTGAGGGATGGTATTTCCGCCCACATTTTGGGGGCAATATATACTCGCTTTAAAGGGTTTCCACAGAGAAAAGTTGACAATCTTTTTCGATTATAGAAGCGTCATTGGAGTTCCGCCAGAAGACGGCGTGTCAACAGGCACACTGAGTCAACACTGTCCTTTGCTCTTTTGAAAAGATTGATTTAAGACCAGTACTAGGTCTTTCTCAGCAATTCGAATATTAAATTTAGGAATTCGTTCACAGGTCTTGCAACAGGAATGTAGAATCAGTGTACATCAGTATCTCCTTTGTCTTTCCTGTATTTTCGTTTAAAAATAAGTGAATTGTCAAAACATCTATCCCTGAAACTTCCATGAATTAGGCTCTGCTCGCCTGCTTATCTTAGGTTAGGTTAGATAAGAGAGTCTATTGACAAAGCCGACACAGCAGTAGGCGCATGGTGATGCCTCATGATCTAGAACAAATTCTCCTTCCTAATCGTGAAACCAGTGGGAGCTTTAAATCGAGCGAACTGGGTTTCCAACATCTTCTTGTGGTAGGTCGCCAAGACTATCAAAATAGAAAGCACCGGGATGGTTGCGTCTTTTACGAGAGAGTGCGGAGCGGGTACAGAGAAGATAGAGGATCGTCTCCTCCGTTTCCTTATCCCTGCAGCTTCTGCATGTCTACCTATGCCAAAGCCTTTGACCACGCCTATAGTAACTCCTAGATGCCGTCTATTTAAAAAAAAAAATAGCTGGCGCGACAGCTCGGAATGAGCCAAGGCCTAGCTTCTCGCAACCATTCAGATTGTGCGTGTCGTATTGATTGCACGAATGGAAGGGACCTACAATTTATTGTCGACTCCGAACGGCGAATTGAAAAGGTTTTTCATGACAAATTGTACTCCCCGAGGAGTTGTGGTGCTGCGAAAATTGTTCGGTGGACATGGCTTGGGCTTGAACGCACGCCTCGGCGACGCCGTTTACTTAGCGAAATTAATCTCTTGGAATGCTTATGGCCTATTGAAGGCCAGATTTCTCTACTAGTTTGGCAGGTGGTCCCATTTGCCCACCTTAGATAGGCCACCTTAGATTAATTTCAGTTTGCCTGTAGCTAGTGGCACTCTGAGGTTCTCTTTTTCAGGAAGGATCGGTGTTATAGTACCATTCTTGGTGATTTCATCAGCCTTGCAGTTCTCTGAAATGTCTCTGTGTCCTGGTACTAGCAGAGGAGTACGTTGAAAAAACAAAAGGATCACCGAAATGTCCTTTAGAGCACACTTTCGATCAAGACCGTAAAGAAGGTTAAATGTCGTTCCTGTACCTGGAAAACCCACTCGATGCCGATCAAGCGGGTTTCCGCTCTGAATCCTCTGGTATCGTCTACATCAATATTCTGGTGATCATCATTAAGTAGTGCGTTGCTGCGGTTATAGATTTTAAGAAGGTGTTCAACAGAGAACTTATCTGAGTTGCCTTCCGCAGGAAATGGAACAGATAAAACCTATATTTTCCAGCGATGCTCATGTACGGTACACAAATGTATCCATGTCAGATGAAGCAATTTAAATCGGAGTATTATCGACTCAAGTGTGAATGAATGTAACTCCATGTTTCAAACCGAAATGCTGTGGAAATATGCCTCGACGACAATTTAAACATATCTTTAACCAAGAAGACATCAAAACCTCTCAACCAGCCATGACGGCATATGAAGGAACATGCAAATTAGTATAGGACTGCCTGCAAGTACTTATATCGTTAACTAGCACAGAGTTCATCTGATTTGTGTACCAGGATACAACGGCTATGATGGAAACTAAATGGACAGCAGGTACGGCAAAAGGCTATTTTAAAAAATGACATCATGACTAGATGGAAACTAAAAGCAACAGGCAGACAAATCTTCCTGCCAACCATCTCACACAAAAGAACAAAACAACTTCTACAACGGACTAGGAAACAGATTTGAATGAGCACAGGATTTCGTACATTTCGTTGCCGGATTAAAATGCAAGTCATGGCTGTGGGGATAGCACAAGACAAGAAGCATGTACGACGAAGGTGAAGAATCACCAGAACACATTTTGTTACTTTGCCTTCTTAGGCAAATTTAACTTTGAACGAGAAGACATCTGCTGGCTTCTTAACGACATCAACTCTGACATTAAACGATACGATGCTAATGCCCAAATACACTGCGACCTGTAAGATCGCTTGTACTGGCCCATTAGCAGCCCAGCGCTAGAAGCCAAATTGGGGCTTTTAATAAACCTCAACGCCGCTCCTGGTTTCAAATTCGTAGTATCCGCTGAGATTATCGAGCCCCGCGTCAGATAAAGTAGTCCTTTCTCTGCAGACCCTGGACACTCACAAAGAATTTGTTCTGCCGTCTCTTTTTGCTCACCGTTTGCATCTAATAATTTCATTTCAGGGAGATGATACCTAAGTGGACAGTGTCCAGTAAGGTTCGCCCTTAAGGTCCTTAAATCTTCCTTGCTGAGTTGAAGTAATTTTTTTTCTTCTTTTTGTTGAGGTTGATGAATTAGTTCGACTACCTCAGAAACTTCAGGTTTGGCCATCGACTTCCCACTTCGAGTGGACATTCCTGGGTGGCACCTCAAAACCGGGTTTAGAACCAACTAATCCACCAAACAACACCAAGCGGCTCTTCCTCTGGCAGGAGAGTATTCCAGTTTATGGACGCAAGATGTTCGAGTAGATTGAGACAGTCCCAGTCAAGCTTTGGCCCTAACCTGTGTAATTTAAGGACCCTTAGTGCTGCCTGATTGTTTAAACAGGTGTAATTACGGAAAAACTTCATTTTTCTTCGCAGGCATTTCCATGCACATAGTTCAATTGGATGAACATCTGATATAAAGATAGATGTTTGGGGACTTTCTAAGCGCTGAAATTTGGGACCATAGACTTCAGTTCCAGAACGCCGGCATCATTAATGAGCTCAAATTTGGAAGAAAATCACAGTAAGTCTATTTTAGCCGCAATGATCAGGACACCAGTTTTTATTTCAAAATTAATCCCAGCTCACCAGGCTTCAGAAAATAAGAACTTGAAGCGAAGAGGATATCTTGTGTCAAAAATTCAATTCGAACCAGTTATGGAGAAAATCAAACAAAAACAACAAATGGGTAGTACGGCAGATATCTGATCAATCTGGCACATCCTTCCTCACAAGACTCCATTGGTGCGATAAAAAATGTTGCTTTACGTTAGTCCTTGGTCTGCTTCGGACAGTCGTTCCAGATATTTATTTACTCTTGCCACCATGGGTGAACCTTTTATTCTATTAATTTATAGCGGATGATTCAACAAGAGGTGTAGGATTTGCATTTTACGTCGTATTTCTTTCATGATATTTTTTTTTTATTTTTTTCTTGATTTTTGTAATATAAAAAGTTGGGCAATGTAAGTGCAATATGTCACACACCACATGACCCTATCAGCTTTTTGCGAACTAGAGTTCCGGGGCATTTGACGTTTAGATGACATAATCTTGTTGTTAACGCCATACACCTTTTTCTCTTTGAAGAAAAAAAGTTAACGCGAATAACCCACAAACGACTGAAAAGCTGAAAGACAGCATCCGAGCAGCTATTGCGTAAATAGAGACACAATTATGTCGGAAAATATTGGAAACTTTCAAAAAAAAAAGGATGGCATCATGCCAAGGAAATTTGTCTAGTATTGTATTCCAAACTTAATTCCCGAACTTTGACTTTATTTTTAAATAGATAAACTTTGAATTTTCTTACAATTAAGCATTTTGCTGAAGAAAACCAATCACACACCTCTTATTGAATCACCGTTTGGATGATAAATCAAATATTTTAAACTAAATTAATTTTTTTAATTTTTTGTAACATTTTATACTTGCGCTAGCTCTGTACAAATTCCACCCTAAAATGTCGGCTAGCTAGGAAGCAGTCTGGTTTCATATAAAATTCATGTTTTAAAGTGTGAATCATCTTGCATTTGACTGTAAATAAGGAGTTTTTTGCCGTCAAACTTTGAACCTTTTAAAAACGCTTAGACGTCGCATCATAAATAAAACAAGTCCCCATTAACCTAACAACATTACTCGCAAATGATTGAAATGGTATCGGGGAATATTGCCCAAGTCCAAGGACACCCTGTCTGCCAATTAGTGTGATGACAATTACACTTCGTCAAATGTCCATCATTTGACATTTACGAAAATCTATTAATAATCGCAATTGAATTTGTCACAAGCACCACTCACCTTTTAATTGTCTTCCCAGCTGATCACAAGGACTCTTCTCAAGGACACACATAATTTGCCGACTAACAATCACCTGATTGTTTAATAGTCTCGTTATGTTCTTGTCATCTGAACGGATTGCGGCTGCCGATGACATTATCAGGAGAATGGACATGGTGCCAGCCCAAACAATAACAGACGACATCTTAATCGACATTTTATTATTTCTACTCGTTTTGCTCCGGTGTGGCTTCTTCTCGGTTTTTGTTTGTTTGCGGTTGTCTACAGATTTCAATTCGCACAATTACTTTTCGGTTAGACACACTTTCCAATATTATACTGCTCAGTCTCCTTCTTTTTCACGATTCCAAGAAAGTAATAAGTAAAGCAAACTCAGAGAGTCTCAGTTCAATTCGGTTCAGTCAGGAGGAATAATGTAAACACCAATTAAGAAACAATCACTAGTCGTGTAATAGCACCTTCAGACTTTTTGTTGTTGTATGTGTGTGAGAGAGTGTGTTTTGCAAGGATAATCTCGTAAATTTTTGAATATTTTGAACAATTTAAAGAGCGACAACCTTCTCGTGCAACTGTCGGAGTTCTACTACTTATTCCCAAGTGCGGTCTAACTGGAGTTGCCTTGCCACAGGACGAATTTTGCTTTGCAGAAATTTTGTTGGTTATGAGAGAACATTTGTACCGGCGCACTGGCTCACGACAAGTTGTTGTGTGCAGCGGGTCTAGTGATAACATGCGTTGCTTTGCAGAAAAGTCTTCCATTGTGAGGGGTTTACTTTCCTTTTTTTTGGATTTATTAGCGAAATTATCGTTCATTACTGCGGTTCCTTCGGTGGCCATTCGATGAGTTAGGACCTTTTTCTAAAAAGAAAATACCTGTTCGACGGATGCTCGATTAAGATTTATTGTGTTTGGGTCGTTTGGGAACTTTGGAAATGACTTTTGAAAAGTTAATGAAATAACGAAGAAATCGACTTAAAATTTGTTGAGGGTAATGGATGTGATGAATACATCAAGTCAATGGTCTAAGGGCACGTGTTACATGTGGCTTGGGTCCATTATGCCATGTCGAACTGTCAGTATTTTGACAGCAATTTGATTTTCAAAATTGGACAGATTCACTTCGAGGAGAAGGAAAATAAAATACTTGACATAGGTTCGAAAGATTTTGAATTGGAAAAGAAGGACCAAGAGGTTCAAAGATATTGACGGTACCAATTGGTTGGATTTGATTACATCACATGTCATTTACGCGTATTTAACGAACGAAGATTTAACAGATGTAATTGAGTTTTGAGGGATAAAGAATTTTTTTTGACGGACACTTCACTGCAGCAGTCAAAGGCAACTGGTCCATTGTACTACCAAGTTTTTACCAATTTTACTAAAATTTTCTAGACTTCCAAAAAAAGTATTTCATAGACACCAGCCACGGACCCATGACTTGTTTTTGGAAGCATCCATAGAGACTCGACTACAGCCCACTCCCTGCTCAAACTCTGATCGAACCAGTCCTGAAAAGACGAAGTTCTGGTATCATTGACTCCGATGGCATATCTACAGAACCAGGGACATAAAAACTCCAGTGCGTATGACCAAAAGCTGTGCCGCCTATAGGACGATAGTTTTGATAGTCTAGCCCATGATATAAGTACCAAGGTGAGTTAGATCTAGCAGAGGATATATAACAGCGCCAGACGTACTTCAGGCTCTTCTCTGAAGTACTTAGTGCAGAAAACAGTCAGATACTTACGCGAACACTTCCTCCACCAAACAACCGACGCATGATCTGCGTATAGATCCAAATGACATTTTTAGTTGATAAGGCCCATGTCTTGCCAAAAGCACCCTTATACTACCGAAAAACTAAGAGCTCCTTGACATATCATATAATACTTTCCCCAAAGTAGTTTTTTTTTATCCAGGACCACTCCTTGATATGTTCACGTTTAGATCCATCCCAGCTTCAACACACCCGGCTACGAACCTGTCAAGTGCGCACTAAAGTTCGGTTTGGGTGGAACCCAAGAGTCTCCCAATTCGGCTGCTCTGTAACATCCAATCCATATACACAATGAAAGGGCACTCCTGGCGAGGTCTAACGGCCACAGTGAAAGGTGCCGATTAAACGCCGTTCACTCGAACACAGCTTTAACAGTTTGTGTATAGAAATTGATGGCCCTCTGAAGCGCACCGTCAATCCTATACTCTTGCAGTACATTTCAGGGTTTACCTCGAGAGACCCGATATGCTTTCTCCAAATCCATAATACAACTGTATATAGGTTTAGCATAAGTCCCGAGCCTTCACAATTACCACTCCAAGAGTGAATAGCTGGTCGGTTGTGCTTCTACCTGGACGAAAGCCGCACTCCTTGTCACCCAACCTGGACTCGCCCACAGCTCTAGAACGCGCTTCCAATACCTTAGCAAAGACTTTTCCGGGAGACTTAAGAGAGATATATTTATCACTCCAGTTTGCCAATCGCTAGGTGTTTCACCACATTACCAGGCCAAGCAGAACACGAGAGAGCCATTTCACTCCCTCTTCCTCTAAAGCTTTGTGCGTTTCCTGCCGGATTTTGTCCGCACTAGCAAATTTGCCAATGTTTAGTGCTTTGATCGCCAACGTGACCTATTCTACGGTTGGACTATTCTCCGCCCTACTCAAAACCATCGATCTGCATTTTCAGTGCCCTGTTCGGGATTGAGCAGATCCGAAAAGTGTTCCCCGCCCCATCTGCGCATCTGTCCTTCTCATCGGAAAGAAGTACATCATCATTGGATTTGACTCCTTCGATGATATTAAACTTCTTTCCTCTGAGACGGCGGATGGTCTGCAAGAACACCTTGTTTGCAGATCTGTGATGACGGTTCCACTTCTCGCCGAACCCTTTTCAAGACTACTCCTTAGCTGCATTCATGTACCGGTTTCGAGAAACTAGATCCCCACGTGCATACACACCTTGAAGGCTTTCTTTTTCTCTCTGATGATTTTTTGAAGTCCGGGTGTTTTAAATCACGCAGTTCTTTTCTCACCACCAGCTGCCACACCGACCAGCTTCACTCCGCAAACATCTCCTGCAGCGGCAATGACTGATGCTGAAAACAACTGCCATACGGCCTTTACATTTGTTGGAACAGTTTGTTCAAACCTTTAGGATACGTGCCGTACAAACTACTCCCGTATCTCATCGTTCTGCAAACTCTGCCACCGTATACGTGTCACCAGCTTTGGTAGGACAGGTACTTTATCGTTGAGATACAATTTGCATAACACGTGGGGGTGATCAGTTAACAATTCAGTCCCTCTCAAAATACGAACATCACAACACGATGATACTACGAAGAAATCTATCAGCGACTTCTGCTGAAGACTCTGACGGTACCATATGTATTTATTGATGTCTTTGTGCAGAAAGAAGGTGTTTATAATGGACATGCCGGGTGTTGATGCCTACTCCATCTGCACTTCACAAACATGTTGCCCCCCCTCCCCCCACACTGGGGAGGTCAGCTGCATGTGGTGGGTACTTGAAATTAGCAAAGAGAAAAGTTCGACGCCCAATTACTGGTCCAACCTGCGTTGACGTCTCGTGGAGAAGAAAATGTATGTACCCAGGAACAATCAGAGCTGTACAGGGTAAAGCGACATCGAAACAGACAACAACAAACGAAAACTACGATGAAGAGAACCTAGATCATGAAGAACAGATGAACACCGTTTGCTTAATTTCACTTTTGAGGGAATACGCAGAAGAAGACGACATCATCTTACATGGCGTCCGCAAGAGCAATGACGAGGGTGACCTCAACCAACTCCGCGTACCTACGCAAACTGAAGACAGATGCCTTATATCGTAGTGACTTGGTGGTTGGAACCGTAGTCTACGCCTAACAGTAGCGCCATCAAAAGTAAGTAATTCATCGGAAGAATTGTAAAACACAAATTAATTGTCCTAATCAATGAAATGAGCTCAGCCTATATGTATTGATCCCAAAGTAAATTAACCAAAAACCCCCCTTTTCTTCTTCCATTTCAGTGTCGACTGAAGCCAAGCGCAATTAACTTCAACGAGTATCCTGTGTGTGTGCAACTGGAGCAATGAAAACAGTTCTAGCAGCAGCGTTAGAAGCCCAACATTTGCCAACGACTGACTCTCTTGCATGGTACACTGATGAATCCAAAACATATGAAGGAGTTACAGCTGGAGTTTACGCCACGAGTTTACAGTCCCACCTTAATTAACAATCCACGAGCTCAACACAGAGAACCACGACTTCCTAAGAACAAGCACCAAAAGAACCAAAACCATCAGATTACCGGAATCAACGGGAAACCAGCACCAACGGCCTACCGACAGTGATGAAACACCAACAGAGAAACGAAACCAACACATATCCAAGACCTAAATAGAACCAAGCGAATCCTAAGGCTGTGGTGTGCTGAGGGAGCACTTTATCTTAGCAAATACATATGTATCTAGGTATAACTTGTAAACATGGCAGGTCGCCTGCAATCATTTTAACTCTTAAGTAGTTTGTAAGAGAAACCTCACGTCCTTGAAACAATTAATGTACTCCTAGATCTTAAGCTATTACATGACAGTCCAATAAAACTGAAAGAAAATACAAAACGATCATGTTTCCTTTTTTCTTTTCCTCTGAGTTGAGTTTCTGGGCAAAATTTCAGGCTTTCAAGGATTCCAAGGTGAGTATCATGAAATTCACCACGAAAATTTTGCCTTTGAAAATAAGTTCATCCAAAACCACCCCCAAAATGTGTAAAAATCACAAAAATGTTAAAAAATCAGAAAAATTGATGAAAATCTGACGTCACACCAAGAAATCGACTGAAAATTGGTTGAAAATTTCTTAGAAATACCAGGCCACCAGAAACCCAGAAAAAGCAGTAGGTATCCATGATTTTCGCGGTCAGCCGTGTGGTATGCAACAGATTTTTTTGGTGGAATAAATCCTCGCAGCCGTGTGGTATGCCCGATTTTTCTGAGAAGAATAATTACCACCTTTCATCAAAATACTATTGCATACCACACGGCCGAAAGTACTTTTCTTTTTCGCGAGCAGCCGTGTGGTATACCCAATTTTTTTACGGACAAATTTGGAAACTTTCATCAAAATAGCATTGCATACCACACGGTTGAAATGATTTATGCCAGAAAAAATTTTCGTTGCATACCACACGGCTGACCGCGAAAATCATGGATACCTACTGCTTTTTCTGGGTTTCTGGTGGCCTGGTATTTCTGAGAAATTTTCAACCAATTTTCAGTCGATTTCTTGGTGTGACGTCAGATTTTCATGGATTTTTGTGATTTTTTCACATTTTTGTGATTTTTACACATTTTGGGGGTGGTTTTGGACGAATCCATTTTCAAGGCAAAAATCTGCACTTCATGGTTAATTTCGTGATACTTACCTTGGAATCCTTGAAAGCCTGGAATGTTGTCTACAAACTCAACTCAGAGGAGAAGAAAAAAGGAAACATGATCGTTTTGTATTTTCTATCAGATTTATTGGACTGTCATGTAATAACTTAAGATCTAGGAGTACATTAATTGTTTCAAGGACGTGAGGTTTCTCTTACAAACTACTTAAGAGTTAAAATGATTGCAGGGGACCTGCCATGTTTACAAGTTATACCTAGATATGTATTTGCTAAGATAAAGTGCTCCCTCAGCACAGCACAGCCGTAGGATTTGCTTGGTTTCCGTTTGGTCTTGGATATGTGTTGGTTTCGTTTCTCTGTTGATGTCGGTAGTCTGTCTGTGCTGGCTATCTGTTGATTCTGGTAATCTGATGGTCTTGGTTGTTTGTTGGTGCTGGTTCTCTGTTGATCGCGGGATAGGTAGATCGTTAATGGAGGTGGGACTTATTACGGCGGACTTCATGTGGGCTTATTGTACTGTGACCGCAAACTCCATCGGTGTACTATACAAGAGCGTCGTTGGCAAATGTTGGGTTTCTAACGCTGCTGTTGGGGCTGTTTTTACTACCCCAGTTGCACATACAGGCTGGTCTTTGAAATTAATTGGGCTTGGCTTCAGTTTACTCTGAAATAGAAGATTGAAAGGTTAAGTAAATTTTTTGCTTCCGGTTTTACTTTGGGATCAATAAATGAGTTCATTTCATTGATTGGGACAATTAATTTGTGTTTTAAAATTATTCCGATAAATTACTTACTTATTACGGCCAAGTTAGACCAGGGTTCCAACCACGAAGTCACTAGGATAAAAGGCATCTGTCTTCAGTTTGCGTAGGTATCCGGAGTTGGTTGAGGTCACCCTCGTCATTGCTCTTGCGGACGCCATGTAAGATGATGTCGTCTTCTTCTGCGTATTCCCTCAAAAGTGAAATTAAGCAAACGGTGTTCATCTGTTCTTCATGATATTGGTTCCCTTCATCGTTGTTTTCGTATTTTTTTTTCTCTGTTTCGATGTTGATGTACCCTGTGCAGCTGTGATTGTTCGTGGGTACATACATTTTCCTCTCCACGAGACGTCAACGCAGGTTGGACCAATAATTGGGCGTCGAACTTTTCTCTGTGCAAATTGCAAGTAGCTGACCTGCTCGGGCTGGAGGGTGGGGTACATGGCTGTGAAGTGCGGATGAAGTAGCTTAAATAGTTGATCTATCTGTTAAAACCAGTCATGACGAACGAAGCGCAACTCCTAATGATGTCAAGACGGGGTAAAAGCCAGTGCGCCGTTCGGAGCCAGGCCTGCCAGGTTAATCCTGCTCGGCAGCCGGCTAGGTTTAACCCGAAACGGGTACGGCAATGGTCCTTCAAGCCATTACTGGAGTCAAGCGGTAGATGGACTGTGCTCCGATGGGGGCATAAGTGTACCTTCGGCTTTTCGACTACAGAACGTACGTACATTTGTAGGTAGATATGTCTGCCTGTTTATTCCTTATTTACCGCGTTACAATATACATAATTCTAATCATAATAAAATTTCCACAACATGGAAGGGAGGACTGTCCTCATTACTTAGACAAGTTTGTTATTTTCGTCCATCAACGGAGAAATGGCGAGAAGCGAGAACGACACCATTACATCCGGAGCGATAAAAACCAACCGCACCATGTTTCTATTTTTACGATTTACATACTATGTTACGTTGTCTGTTCTGCGTGCGACAAAATTACATTCATCCACATCGAAAGGACGATAAAGGACGATAAAAATATAAAATAAAGCAGAGGCAACAGGAAAACTAACACTCAACTCACATGCAAATTAGGTCGAACGACCTACTTACGGTCACTAACCACATAAGTTCTGTGCGAAACCGAGTTGAAATGATCTGAGGTGAAGGGTGCTCCGCCACCTCATGTCCTTCGAAACGAGAACACTCTAAATCTCGAATGAAGAGCTCCGTCATGAAATCGCATTAATAAACTTCAAAACTCCTTATCCGCTTTATTAAATTTTCACTGAATCCAATTTTCGCGATTTTCCCAAGGACACTCAGTGCTTGCCGCGCTACACAAGTCCAACGGGAGGTTATTGCATCGAAAACAGAAATAAAAATGAAACAAGGACGAGATGATGACGGAGCATTATCGTAAAAAAAAAGAAGAAGAGTTTCCAATCCGATTACGAGATTTTATTTCTGTTCGTATAGCACGAGGAAGTTTTTATTTATTTCCATGGCGCGCTGAGCAAGGTGTAGAATACAGGTCAGGACGACAGCTAAATGCAGCAGCCAACACGGGGGAAAAAAAACTCGGAAAGCAAATAGAAATAGTTTCGAGGATGCAGTCGCAGTGTTTACACGGAAGCACTTTATCATTGTCTCAGCAGTTTAAATGCATCCAAAAGCGATTCTGCTGGTGTAAGAGATGCGTGCGGAGATGCCTTCATACGATGTAAGGATGGATGGAAGGGCATGTGTGCGACAGAAGAATCTGTGCAAGGAAAAGAAAAGTTGGCGAATGTTTGCTGTTGTTAGGTTGTTGTTTTAGGAAGTAAGGCGAGGGGGGGGTGCTGAGCCTGACTCCCCTGTTAAACAAACCTAACAGAGTGTAAAATTATTTACTTACACTCTCTCTCTCTGTTGTTTGAAGTTCAACCGAAGTTTCGCAGGATATTTTTGGGGTTGCAAGTGACATCTGACATGAAATTAATTGCTTGAATTTTCATTCAGTGTATGCTGCATATCAATTACTCGAAAGTGCCTAAGGGTGCCACAGGAAACGTTTTACCAGACCCCGGTTTCAGGAAAGTAATTAGCTTTTCAAAGGATGCGACTTTTTGGATGAGTTGAGGGATGGGATAAGTTTTTGGTTTCTAATAGATGGCTGGGTAGTGGAAATAATTGTGGATTGGGATGAAGATGGGGGATAAACAATTCAGAGGCTTACCATTGTTCCTGAACTCAGTATTCAGGGTAAAAGTGTAAAAACGCCAGAAGGGAAGTTATCGTCTACAATGGGGACAGATAGTTCTTGCCACCTCCGTAATAATCTTGGATCACAGACTCAGCTTCAAGGACCACCTAACGTACACAGGCGAGAAGGCCTCTCAGGCAGTAGCAGCGCTGTGCAGGCTCATGCCAAACATTGGAGGACCAAGGCAGCCGGTCAGAAACCTTTTGACGACCGTGAGCAAGTCCATGTATGCGACCCCGTATGGGCGTCAGAGGCGCATCATAAGTCGTACATCAGAGGGATGAACTTGGCGCATAGGTTTGCATACCTAAGGGTATGTTGCGTCTTTATAACTGTGTCAGCGGATGCTATAATCTGCCTATCGATGTAGAAGCGAAGAAGGCTGCGGCACTGTGCGAAGGCGAGCCCGACGGCAGATGAACGGCCGTAGAGGCTATGAAAGCGGAATGGCAAAATAGATGGAACATCACAACGAAAGGGCGATGGACATATAAACTGATCCCCAATATTGATGCATGGACTAGTAGAAAGCACGGAGAGGTAAACTACTACCTAATGCAATTCCTCTCAGGGCATGGATGCTTTCGGGATTACCTTACAAGTACAAGCCAACACTGTAAAGGGAAACCCCAGAACGCCGAGCATGTGCTGATGCAGTGCGAAAACTATACGCGAGCTAGAACCATCCTAGAGAGAGAAATTGGAGTCCAATTGTCCTCAAGAGGCCTACTCAGATATATGCTGGAAACGCGCGAAGGCTGGGAGACTGCACGTGAAGTTATCACAAGCATAATGCAGCAACAGCGAATAGAGGAAAGAGCAGCGAGAAACCAACAAACTGCTAGCTCTGGCAATTGAGAAGGAGACGACGAAATGTCAAACCTGCCCCTGCGAAGGAATGCCTTGACTGGCGGTGCCGCAGGGGACAAACCAGAAGACAGAGCAACAAGGAGGTGCTTTTTTTAGCACGTAGACATGCAGGAGCATGGAGTAGGGCATCACTCGCGGCACGGGCCAAAGAGTATCCATTAGGGATTTTCACACCCACCAGAGCACCAAAAAAAAAAAAAATGACAATCAATTTCAAGGCTGACCGACCCTCTGTCTTATTTTACTTTTTACTCCTTCTTTGATCGAGTAGAAAGGTAGCAGGGGTCTGAGGTGTGCTTCCTAGTTGTACGCAACTATCATCAGACCAACATTATGTGTCTATAACATGGCCAAGGACAGCTGTTACCAGACTTTTAGGATCAGTCTGCCTTGGAATGCTATGAGCCATGTGCCCATTCATGACAGAGGTTAGCTGAATTTGCTGCCACTGAACTTAACCGCTCAGAAAAGGGCAGGAAACGCGATGAGTTGACATAGAAAATACGAAGTCTTTAACGGATAATCTAAACATTGTATCCTGACGAATCATGCCACTTTTCGTACGTTTGCGGAAAGACTCAGGACTGTGCGCAACGACTGGTGCAAAAGTTGTAGCGACGAGGAAGAATTCGAAGCCTTTCATCAAGAGATTGATCCGCTCCAACCAACTTTACCGAAAGAGGAATGAATACCGCAGGTATCGCATTGACCACTATCATGGACATTTAAGTTGCCTTCGATAAGCTACACTTTGGCAAAGTGAAAACGTTTAACTCTACGGTTGTTGTAAGCCGGATGGAGCAATAAATATTCACACCGGGCTTTCCAGAGTCAGCAGGGAATGCCCCCAAGAAAGTCTTTTGTGTAGAACATTAGAGTGGATTATCCTCTGAACAATCTAGAGGAGATCAACACTTTGTTGATTATGCTGGTGATGTGGCATAAATGCTAAGGACTGCAATTGTTTCTCTTCAGCTTGTCTTATGAAAGTAGTCGTCGTTCTTTCTCTTAAAAATGTTTCCAGTAAAATCAGACAGAATTCAGGTTCAAGACAGTTTGTTCCGAGATCCAAATTAAAACTCAGCATCGTCGACTTGAGGGCAACTATAATTCACACACAGGCTGTGACTTAAATCCTGTTGCTGTAGGCAAACGCAAACATATTGTTCCAAGTTCACTAACTTACTCGACCTCACCACATCAATTTAGCTTCGAATTTCATAGATTACAACGCATAAGTACATCCCTTCCCCAGAGGCAACTGCCAGACAATGCCAGGCGAAAAAAATAAAATATTCCCTTAAATGACTCGGAATAATTTGCAGATTTGGACACACTTCTCCCCCCCTGTCCCGGAGTAAGTGTAACCTTCATCGGTATCGCCTTTAAAATCCTCACCGGGGCCGAAGGGGGTTGTCCTTTTTTTTTCTGATGCAAACAAAAAAGGACAGATCCCTACGATACAACACCAAAGTTCAAGGCAAACATTTCCATAAGCCAACCCGAGTCCTTTGGGAAGATTAAGCAGAATGATGACAAAATGTCACCCGCTCCAGCGTAACAAGCTTACCGAGTCCTTTCGACTCTCACACACTATATTTATACACCATAAAATGTTGACAAATACATCGTAGTACATTTTTTTTATTACCTACTTCCCTGTGTACGGGGGATATCCTTTGTGTGCGCAACGGCTCATTCCTCGGGGTGTATCCCCCGGATTAACCGGATCGAATGGCAAATCCCGCCTGACAATCACGGTGAAATATTAAAATTTAAAATGGAAATGGTTTTAAAATGATCATCATCCTTTAGCCGGCAAAATAATTGCTTACGTAATCAGGACAGTGCGACGCACAAGGACATCGATGCGAATTGTGAATTTTTTTGTGCCCAACGGACTCTGGTTGATTATTTCGTTTGCAGACAATTAAAATAAATTAATTTGTAGAAATTAAATTCATTCTTTGCAATTCAGCCATACGTAGCCGAGGATACGGCAAAGGACCAACGCAAAAGGACTGCTCTTCACTGTTGAATCAGATTCGTGATTTTGTTACAATTTTTTGCCATTTTTTCCCTCATTTCCATTTTCTCTTTCATAATGTGGACCGTCCCTTGCTTTTCTTTTTTTGTTTTTGGTGACGGAAGGGTTACTCAGCAAACAGAGTCCACCTACCCGAAATTAAGGATCTTCTGGGGAGTGATACAATGTTTAATTGGACGTTTCGTGGCATTTCGCCAATGCATAGGCTGAGGAGAGTCCTGCCAATTTCATTTGTACGCAAACAAAGTACGGACCGGGTAATTAATTTTTAATCTGACAAAGGACATGTGATGGTTTTAGGTTTTTTGCTGGCTTGGGGACTCCCATAAAAAAGTATCTCAGTCCGAATGCGATTGTTTTCGCTTTTAATGAGTTTTCTGTGGAGCACGAGGCCATGCGTTTATTTTTCGATGTGTGTGTGTGTGAGAGAGCGTATTGTGGGATTAGATCAGGATTATATCAGACATGAGTGAGGAAGGAAAAATGTTGTTTGACTTATGTCAGAGCAAGGTCGAAGAATTGGATTCAATTTTTGAGGAATAAAATTCAATTTGTCGGCGGGGTTGAGTGAATTTAACGTCCATGGAAATGTCAATTGGGGCTTAAGATACGAAAATTGTGGACGAAAAGGGAATGGTGCGGGTATAGGGGAATTGTGGGTCATTAGACAACTCCGATGGATTGCGTTTAACAGGCCTATGTTGAACGCCTTCGGAATGAAAATCCTGGGTCAAATATTTGCGAAGAATTTCAAGGTATTACTCAAGGCACGAGGATTGTAGAATTATATTCGAAACTTCGCCTTGATTAGTCTACAGATCCGAAAGTGGCTAACCCAGATAAGCGTAAGTAGAATAGAAGTGTGGCGAAGTTAGACTCTGCGGGAGGAATAGACGCCACAAATGTGTAGCAAACCAATGCACGTTGGTTTGGGGAAGGACGAGGAGCAGCCTTCCATTTACTGAACTGAATTTTCTTAAATAATTTGTTTGAATCAAGATGTTACTCGGAGCATGGAGAGGACAATGAACTTCTGCAATTAGGACTGAGGACAGAAAAGCGCTTCGAATGTTCCTTACCTTTTGTGTTATCAGAGTCCTACTGCATCTGGAGAATATTAAGGTCAAGGGAAAAACTGAGGTTTTGGAGGAGGCTCAAGATCGTGTTTGTGAATGTTGTGGCCAGTAGGTAGTAACACCGGTTCGCAGTCTTAAATGTAGTTAGCTCATCGCGGAAAGGTATTTTGTATGTTTTAATATTTATCTAGGCAACAGCATGCGTATTTGATTGGAAGATCTGTAAAAATGGTTTATGATGTCGTCAACGTAAATTGGACCGAATATCTTGTTTGCTCGAAATGTCCATGCTTCAGCTCCAAAAAAAATAAGTTTCTTTAGTTCTTCGGAATATGAGTTCACTCGCTCCAGCAAGCTTACGAATTTACATGCCTCAGCAATCCTACGGGTCTCGCTCCAGTGCGACTATTAATACTTTTTCTTCAGCAAGCTTACGTGACGAGGCTTACCGAGGCATTTCGATGCCTGGTAAGTCTGGTTAGTGAATCTACGCTTAGTGTCGCAGAGTTTGAGTTATCTATTTGTTGAGCAATCTTAGGGCCGCTTTGGTCGTTGTCCAGTTTTCAAAATCCATGGCTGTGATCCACGATACCTCAGATCCTTTCCATAGATGGGCGAAGATTAACTTATCAGGTCTATCTGAAATACAACAGGCTTAACTAGCTGTTTTTTGACAACTAGATCAAGCCTTGGAAGGCTTTCTAGAAATGAGCCTTGTAATATAGTAGAAGTCGTTCAAATCAGTAGGTATTTTAGTGCCATCGATGGTTCGATCTGAATAAATCTTCTCCTGTCGTCCGAAATCAAACAAAATTAGACGCGATAATAGTAGCGAGTGGTATTCCTGAATTTTTTACGTCTTCTCTTAGAATTTTCCACATTAATTAATTTTTATTCTAAATTCTTCAATCCATTTCATTTAAAAAATACCCGTCTCCACACTATCTTACCGACACTAAATTCAATTCCACTTATAGATGTCGCATCCACTTCACCAGCTGACTTCGCATACATCTGTCATCGCTTCAATAACAGGTGTCACTCTTGAAGGCCAAAAAATATTGTGGAATTAAAAATAAAAATAAATCTTCTCCATCATCGACCGAATTAAATTCATCAAAATATACACTTTAAACAATAATTTCCGTCAACCGGATGCAGTCTACAATGAAAGCGCGTACAGTAATCGTTTTAAAATCGGAGTCGGATTCTACTGACAGCTATGCTCAGCTGCTGCGGGAAAATAACTTCAATGCCGTCTTCGTGCCAACCTTGGGTTTTGGTTTCAAGAAACTCGAAGAGCTTCGCGAGAAACTAAATGATGCTGAGAAATACGCTGGTATCATCTTCACTTCGCCCAGATGTATCGATGCTGTGCGTGAGGCGTTGCAGGAAAAAGAAATGCCAGGCAATTGGAAATTGTTGCATAATTACAGTGTTGGCGAGGTCACACATCATTTGGCCCTGACTTCGCTAGATCAATTGTTCACGCAGGGCAAGGAGACTGGTAATGCTAGTGGGTTAGCTGATTTCATCATTGAGACATTTGATGGGATTAAGGACAAACCTTTCCTGTTGCCCTGTGGTAATCTGCGCACTGATGCTTTGCACTCCAAGTTGACCACGAGTGGTTTTCTAGTCGATCCCATAGAGGTGTATGAGACTATTTGCCATCCAGAGCTGGGAGAGAACCTTAACAGAGCCTTGCAAGAAGAGAATGTGGAATTCATGGCTTTCTTCAGTCCATCAGGAGTCAACTGCACCTACGAGCACTTTACGAAGAATAATTTGAGCTTTGAAGGTAAGAAGTTGATTGCCATCGGTCCAAGTACCCGCAAGTGCATCGAGGAAAAAGGATTGACCGTATTTCGGACTGCTGAGCGTCCTTCGGTGGAATATCTCATCAAAGTGCTCATTAATCCTGACGATTGCAGGCCAAAGTTGGAGGATTAAAATAAGCACTGATGAATGGAAAGAGGAGTTTTCGTGCAGCTTCACCATGCACCCTTTTGTTTACGCATCACCGTGTGAGTTTCAACTGGCTTCACAATCGAGCGGACATTTAACAAACAAATACAAGAGAAACTTAAAAAAAGACTGTGACCACCCTTGAGGTCCTTACTCACTTAAACTTATTTAACAATTCTTTTTTAAATAGAAAAAACAAAACAGTAACATTATCACATACTATATCCTAAATTATTTGGTTCTCCTGTGCATCCTATAGTTCGTTCAATTTTTTTGTGCTTACACTGAAGCGTCCGCTTGAGATTGCTCTGTACGCCTGTTTCTCCTGAAACGAGATACAAATGATAGGTGAAATGGTTTTGTTATTGTTGTTATTGCTTCAGTTACTTTTGCTTAATTCTAGATGTGCCAATGTTTGAAGAATTTATTTATTTTTTTTGATTTTGTTTGAACCGAACACGACATTTGTTCGAATAAATATGAAATTTATACAATTTTCATGTAAAATGTGTTTTAATCTTGGAAATTGTATACCGCAAAACTTAATTGGTTAGCTGCTTTGTTTAGTTGTTACCGCTTTAACTTTGACTTGGCTTCTAGAGATTGTGAGGCGGATGAGTGAAGGATGCCTGTGAACACCACACAAAACTACTTCACACACAACACCCTACATTATACAAACAACACAAATCTCTCCAGATGCAAGAAGGCGGAGCTGTGTAATCAATTTTACAGCGATCCGTTTGGCGTTTGTTTTGCGCAACAATATCAGATTAATCTATTGAGGTTTTAGTGAACCACTACTTTGACAAGTGACACTGGATGTAATAAAGTGAATCTAATCCAATTGAAGAGTTTCCTTAGGGATTGTCCAAGGGTCCAGCGATTGCCCAACCGGTAGAAACAGCTTCGAGGTCGTAAAAGACCATCCAAGATTTATTGAACAACGACCGCGGACCAAAGAGTCAAGCAAATATTCAGGAAGACTTGGGGGGCTCCTCACGATGAAAGCTGTACTTTGGTGAGTATAGGCATAAAGATATTTTCCTCCATAATAGCGATCGTTCCATAAATGCCCATCAGTCTAGTGTCCCACTTCGCTGAAGTCAGTATACTGATTATATTCATCGGTAAATACAGTTATCGGAGCAATGAAGTTTCGTAATTCTTGTTTATATTGCAATATCCAATGCCACTAGAGTAAATAATGCCTTTGTCTACGACACTGGCCATCACATTACTAACTGTCGCTATCTTCATCCATCGGCCCTTACTCAACCCGTACATGCAGTTATAGATCACGAACCGGACGGCACTCAGTCCTCCTTCCTCGTAAAGCAAATTAGTTGACAAAAAATCAACGTCATCAACAACTTATTTCTCCAAAGTTCTTCAACAACCACGCAAATGTCGGCACTTTGTTGTTACATTCGACGACTCTGTCTTACTAGCCTGGTCTCATAAAAATGTGTAAATAAATAAAAGAAAATTGTACTGCTACACAAGTCAGCAAATAAAAGACAAGCTCTGTAGTCCTTAACCTTATGCACTCTTCTCATTTCTTGTGATTGAGGGGGAAAGAAATATTTCCACGAAGCTACTTTTCCCAGATAGCAATGAAAGAATTCTTCAGATGAAATCAACGGTGCCGTCTACAGTTCCAGTTGGATCGCACTACTTAGTAAACAACTTATATGGGCTACTATAACATAATCGGGGGCCAAGCCTATAAGAACTGGCTTATCAGCTCCTCGTCTTAGGCCTACACTTTTGAATCTGGCGCTCCAATGTTGGAATTGTGACGTCTTCAGATAAGGAAGATACTATTGATGACGATCCTGTCATATGAGTAAGGACTAAAATATATTCTGATCCTTAAGGGAAGCGTGCAATTAAACAATTATAAATACTCTAGTGGTCGCCGTTGTTCAGTGGTTAGTACGTTGAACTGCGAGGTACGTGGGTTCAAGCCCCAGCCATATCCACCGGTATGTACCACCTTTCATCGAGAAATGACAAGCCTCCTAGAGTATAACTCTCCCATGAAAAAGCTTGTCAATTCGCCGTTCGGAATCGGCAATAAATTATAGGTTGCGTCACGCTAGGCCTTGGCTCATCCCGTCTATTCATTCATTCATTCATTCAAATACTCTAGACAGATTCAACAGCCATTCAGGAAATGCAATGGCATGGTCAGGCAAAAGGAGGATGATTGGTACAAAGACCAAAAGCAGCGATTATTCAAATGCAGGATTGTCCTATACAGATACATGTCTTAAGCTTTCGAACACAAAACAGTGATGACGCACCAAAGAATGTTTTTTACAAGACAGGCTAGGCTGCAGACTATTAACAGCGACGAAGGCCAACATCCCGCAGTTAGGAACAATAAATGAATGAACGAACTAAGACAACGATTACCAAAGTAATGATAGCAATATCCAAAGTAAGATCTAACAAGGCTGCTGGACCGTCTTACAAGGATTGATGGTTGAAGTTCTTTGTTGCATCACTCTAAATCGCTTAGTAAAGCGCTCTGCATAAAACTGGAAATAGTCTTCATCATAGCTAATCTGTGAAAATTACTTGAATTAGCCTTTAACTGGAGTCATAGACACCGAAACGTCTCCGAATGAAAAGTAATGACATATTCGACTTTTCAAAACGGTTCTTATCCATTATTTGGTCAAATCTTTGATCCCTCTACTATTGATTGCCCTAGCTCTCGAGTCGTAACTGCCATAAGAGAAAGATACATTTAGAGATTTCCTTGAAGCTGCTTGTCTCTAATATGTACACAGCTTTCTGATTAGATGATTTCTGCTCCTTTCGTCGATTTCCCTCCCCTGTGGGAGGACACTGGACACTCGATATTGATCTAGTTTTCAAATTGTAAGCTAAAACCACATATTGTCTTAGTCCACTCCACCTTATTGACGTCATAAAAAGATTCTTCGCAGTTCATTTTATTATCTTTCGAATTGTGGCCGCCTTTGAGATGTGATTTCTATCAAAAATTCCACCCAATTTTCTTAGCGTATAAGTTGTTGAAAGTCAATAACAAATGGGCACTATTTTTAGATCACAAAAGTTGAGAAAAAAATGAACAAATTGTACAGCGTAAAACGCAAATCCCACACCTCTAATCGAATCACGCTCTACATTCAATTTGATTCTCAACGTATGAAGTTTTGACCAATTTTTAACCAGCAACTCCGTGCGTCAGTCAAACCATATCCCTTAACTCTACATCCCCTAGATAAAAAGGAAAAGTTTGTAACTGATAAGTCCATGGACAAGGTAATTCGAACCTTGCTTCGCAAGAAACGAAAACCTTTTACAGCGCGATACAATGAACTCTACGCCATTAAAAGCCTCACTAGGCTCTTAAGTTATCTAAATTCACAAAGATTATTCTAAATCATACTACTGTATACCATACTATAAAAATGAAGTAGCAACTAAGATCGTCGCCTTAAATTCATAAAAAAAACTATTGGCGTCATAAAGTGATCGTGTAAACAGCTTTGTTGACTTTTGGTCTTTCCACCCGTTTTTATTTTTTTTGGCGGCAAACTCTGATTAAAATGTGCTTATCTCTCGGATAGCATTCGAATGGATAATGTTTACATTTCCAATTAACACCCCTGATGATGGAGCCAAATTAAAACAAAACAAATCAGTATGAGCGCGATTAAATTGTTGATAATCATTTTGATTTAAATTGTTTATCAGAAATCCATTTTCAGCCTATTCACTGATAGTTTGTGTGTGACGATTAACAGCTTATGCTGTCAATTAGTTTTGATTTTTTCGATGTAAATGCCGTCAATTTGAAGTGGTCAAGTCGAGGCCTAATCGAATTGACATAGTTTATCGGCTTTAAAAAGTTATCTTGTCAGATACGAAGAAATCGAGCGGCCAGCTGATGTTGATAGACAAGACTGGTGCCTTTATTTGGATCAGTATTGTTTCTGAAGATAACTATAATATAGTGGGAAATACATGGTCCAGGCTGTCTATGCTGACCCCACCTTTGCATAGCAGTTGCACAGAAAATGCTTCCGGGTCCATATTAGGTCGCACGCTGTCCTCACATGAATGCAGAAACACTTAGACTGAAAGAGATCCACCGTGGTACCACAGGATCTTCCACTAATCTCAAGCTCCTTCGAGGACTTATTGAATAAAAAAAAAAAAAAAAAATCAGTTTGAGCTCTTTATGAAGAAATAATACCCCCGACGTCAGCCCCCACAATACAACGGAATTTTTTGGACAAACCCGGACAGGTGGGCTATAGTCTCTTCCTGCCCTCACCCCTACGGTCTCTCCATAAAGCCTCTATAGACAGCTAGCTAAGTATCGTGCTGGGTGAAGAGGGTTGTTGGTTGAGTCTCTTGTTCATCATAAACTGTGGCGTCATCAAAAGAAAGAAGCTAATGTGCTATTTTTTTACCCAATAACCCACAGCTTAGAACCAAAGAAACACTGATTGACGGTCATCTCAATGGCAACCAGCAGCTAACACAAATCTGCATATCGCCCACAGCAAAGCATAAATCACAACTTCATTCCCCATTCGTAATCCCACCGTAATTAGTTCCATATAAGATGACAATTTTCCACAATAGAACTCAAAATTCGTGACCACCTCACAGTCACAAAGCTGTCAATTTACCCAATCAATCCGCTGTCATCCGGCGTCACCGCCCATTAACATATCTAAACGTTTCAATGAGCAGCACTTAACATGCCAAGAGATCATGTACAACAATCTAAATTAATGTCAAGCTGGAAGTAAAACATATGCAAACGTGTACCTCACTCACATTCTGGTGGAAGGCCCCTCGTCCTCGGTGTATGCCTCGTTGATTGCTGCAACAATACAAACAGTATTTAAATGCCCTTTTTAAAAAAAAAGATGTAGAATCACTCAATGGCAACACCTACTGTCAAAGTTATTTGACCGAATGCGGCCGACATCCAGGCCGAACTCTGTCGGTGGAACTTGTCCATTAGAGCCGCCTGTTTGATTGCCTGGATACATATCAGGAATGATCTGATCCGGCGATGGATACATCGTGATGTCATCGCTTGATTTGCTATTCCCATCTTTATTCTTGATCGCCACGGTGTCATCCTCCACCCATCGATCTCGGAATGCCGGTGATCGAAACACCGCCACCAAGATGAGGAACACCAACACGCACGTTCCGATGGCAATACCAACCCACATAAGAATCCTGGTTCGAGTATCAGGCAACTGGTACTCTGTGATACCATTTCGCTGGAACGAAGCCCGTCCAAACTTTTCCCACATATCATCCAGTTGACTGCCACTCAGACCCGCAGGCTCACGAGGTGTCAGGTCTTCCATATAAGAATCGATGGTGGATGTCTTACTCGTGTCATTGTAGAGGGTTATCGCATACTCAACCTCGACACAGTCCTCCGAATCTGGCCAGCTGCTAAAGCATTCCGCGACTCTGGTAAGAGTGACATTCTCCGTCATAGCTTGGTCGAGACTCAACTTCTCCGAGTTGATGTAGGAGTTGGTAGAAATGGCAAACAGCTGTTTGATCTTTATCCACGTCGCATTCGTTTGGTCGTTTTTCAGAACAACAAGCAGCTTACTGCGGGTCTGGAGTTGATCGTAGGGTAATGTGACGTCGGGCGGTTGAAAAGCCGCTGAGGATACTTCACCGTATGGTGCATAGCTAATTGAAAACCCTTTGTAGACATGGTTTTCATTTGTTTTCACCTGGAAGACGAGATTGGCGTTGGTAAAGCTCAGCGAACGTATACTCAAGGGTTCTTTCAGTTTCCCCGTGAGAATGATGGGACGACTCTCAAGTCCTTCCCTGTTGAGTGGGGTTAGCGAAATGTAATCTGACGTTGGATCAATATCCAGATCGTTGACAATGATGTTCATGCCACTGGAATTCGTGACTGTTAAACTGAAACGAAAAGAGAAAAAAGGAATTCCATGACAATGTGTGGCCATTCAAACAGTTTTAAGGAGTGACGACCTTCACTGATAATAACATCAATCCACCATCAATAATACCACTGTGAGACTCGTACTAAACCATGTCTGTCCTCTGCCGGAAATAGCCGTCAAATTGTAAGAAATCAAACAGTATACCACGCAAAGCGTTATGATAATTACGTCGCGTGCTTAAGATAAAAATCTGAAAATACCATCAGCTTATCGTCCCAAAACAAATAGCTCCCGGGTATTATATCACAAATAAGCTTAGGCGTTGAAAAAACAGCGCCTCGCTTTGCCATGGACCACTACGTCGTTTGCACCCAGGTGCTATCTTGCTTTTAAATGCTTGACAAATATAAATCAAAGCGAACAGTAAGGAATAAAAGTACAATTGGATGTGGAAATATAGACACTCCGTTGAGAGGTACTCATAATGTGTCTTACAAGCTAAGGTGCTTGAGGTCGTTTATCTTAAATAACAAATCATTCGTAAATCAGCATAAGAATGACAAGCCAGAATGAAGGTCACTGTCATTTACAAAAGTCTCCGTCGGTATAATAAATTCTAGCGTATCAACAGGGCTTAGTACTGTTACATATTTGACACGTCAAATATGCGAAAAGTTTATTGCAAGTAGGATTGTCTGGCTGCGAATGTGTATTCTGAGTATTGAGGCCTCAGATTAAATTCTTTGCCCTCCTGAATGGAGATAAATCAATCTAAGGTTATGCGGTGTCGGTGACATCATGAGAACATGTGAGGGAGTTTATGGTAGCTGATCCACGAAGTGTAGTTCAACAGCATCACGACGGTTAACCAATTTCGATATTCGTAGGACAATGGATTTTAGCAGTCAGCCTAGGAGACCACGTCAGACGAAACGGGTAAACAATCGCTAGATGGGAATGTATTTAAGAGTTTGCTTGCTTAAGATTTTGCTTTAAGAGCAAGTGGTACTTTCCACCCAAATGGGCATCACAATGGATCTCTACTGGCTTTAGTGTGGTTGAAGCACTTTGAAAATGGACACTGATATTATTAAATGCTAAGTATGTTAGCCTAGATTTTTATTAGACACAAACGATTTTTTTAGTCTAGAAAAACACTTAGATATATTTTAGGGATGTAAGTGCACTGCAACCTTTGTCGAAAATGGTATATTTCCATCGATTTGGAGCTCTAGTCGTTTTGTTGGTAGGTAGGTACATGGCTGCCTTGTGACGTTCGTCACTGCTCACTTGAACCAGCAAAGGGTCCATTGTGCCCATCTTCTAGTTTTACTGAGGGAACCTGTTAAGAGAAGGGGAACCTCTGATTTAAAGCCACCCAGATAAGGAAATTAATCTCAAGAGGTCCTTCAGCTCGATGTCACGCAAATTCTCCAGTTCCGTGAAGAAATAACTACCAAGAGTCCTCATTCTTTTATAGAAGAGGGCAAGGTATTCACACAGTAAGTGTCGGACAGATTCGATTTCTTCCTTATCCCTGCAAATTATGCGCTAGTCGTTGTAATGTATGTATATCGAGGCGCTCCGCATGAATACCAATGGCGCAGTGCCCAGTAACAAGAGACAGAGATCACTTCTTGTTATAACTCGTCCATAAGCTTCTAGCCGTTGCACATGTGTCCAGTCCTTTTGTAACTCGAGTTGTTAACAGTCACAGGTTACGCTCGTTAATTAGTTTCATTAAACTTATAACATGCCAAAGACATTTCATAAGCACAATGTCTCAATCTCAGAGTCTTTGAATGAAACCCTGAGGGACCACATAACAGACGAAGAGCTCGCCACAAGTAGAAGGGAACCCCAACCAACTTTGAAATATTTAACTGGAGGAAGTAATCTAAAGACAGGGTAGGTTATGTAAGGTAGGTGTCTCATAAGGGGCTCACTTAGGATAAAGGCCTAAATTGCTGATTAGTCTAACGACTAGGTACAATAATTGGAAAGGCTGGCTTCTCCTCCCTGCTATCATTGAAGTGATGTGACGTAGAAGTATTTTTTCTGCGGTGAGATAACGCTGGACAATGAGAGAGGAGGTGTATTGTGATTTCTTCTTCTTCCTTATCTCCACGGTTCCTGCAAAAATGATTTAAGAGAGCCCCTAATCTCGTAGCTTGATATCCTTGTCTGTAATTTGTGTCTTGTTGAGAGTAATGAGCTGAAGCTCCCTTTACTTTTGGAGACATAAGCCTGTAGTAATTTTCTCTTGTCATGTCTTGTTTGATGATGAGACTTGGTATATCGTATACCTCATGTCTCTAGTATACGAAGGAATCGCTAAGGTGGCCCTAGATTTAAAAAGTTCTTCGACTTTGCAGTTACCAAGGACGTCAAGGATGTCCAAAGACCAGGGCTAACTGAAGAGAGTTGTTGATTACGACCCAAGTTCACCACAAACTAAATCATTACCTGTATATGCTTGATCTCGAAAAGGACATTCTTTGTTGATTCTGATTTTAAACGCTAATTGGGTGGCCCAACTTATTATGAAAATCATATTATGGGTTCAAATATGCTTCTTTTTCTTTGGCTCATTTTAAGGTAGGTATCTGGTATTTCTATTGAAATTCCAAATCATCGATAAGCTAAAGCCTAAAATATTTTCGTATTTGACATAAACTACTTTTACCTTCAACTGGGTTCTTCTGTTTTAATATGACGTCAAAATTATCAATAAAAATTTCCCCAAAAAATTGCCAATTATCTTTGAGATAATTTAACTTAAGACACAAGCTGCATCAAATTTATAGCATGTACATGCATCTCAAGCATGACTACTTTTCCTTATGATAGTGATATCAAATCGAACTCACCAAAGACGCCATTCAATTTAATCAGAAACGCCAGACGCCATTTTCTTCTATCGATTTCTATCGATTTCAATATATAAAATTGTCTATCATCAGATACGGATTATCTATTTTTACATTCAAACTAAACGTTCCATAAAAAATATTGCAGAACACTGAACTCTGTTCTAACCGAGGAAATTATCAAGAAAGGGATCAAGACGGATTTGTTAGTACATTAAACGATTAAGTACTACCACGTGCATGACATATTCAAGTGGCAAGACTTTCTCGATTTAATCAGACATTTGTAAAAACATTCAGTTACATATAAAATGGTTTCGTTATAAGCAAATTTGTTTCGAAATATAATTTAAGATAAGTAGGTATATTATCGATGGCCTTTCTAGATTTCACAACAAAGCTTACAATAGATGTTTGCTTAGTTTCGCTGATAATGACATTTTTATTGGACTATCTGACTTCTGATTGCTGCTGATTCAGTGTACAAATATTCGCTTGACACACGATCAGTGGAATAATTGTGCAAACTGATATTTCAATGGTTTCAGCAATCACGCAATTAAACGAACACGCACTAAAATCTATTAAGACTTTCAAGACCTACACTCAATAAAAACAATCTGCAAAAACTTTGTTTAACCAAACTCATACAAAATTCCTGAAACCAATACAAGTATTTAAGGACTGGGTCACTATGTCGTATACGTAACCTAAATGCATGAAATCAGCTAACATTACACGTTCATCAATTAACAAAGTTCTAAACACTCGGAATTCGATTTCTTATGGAGTTTGGTTTCAATGACAGATTAATTAAGTTACGCAACAACTTGAATACATAGATTTCTAGATAAGTTAATTGCCAGTCCTAAATACATTCATTTCCAAATGCCGGCGGTCTGGTAGAGGAATGAATTTCCGTAGTATGGCGAAATGACTAAGAGACTGCTTGTCATGTGACTTCAAGTTTGGGACATCACCTCTTTGGAGATATAAATAATTCATTAGTTGGTATCTCAATTTCTTTATTAAGTGAATGTAAAAGTGTTTAAAAGAAGCCACTTTGAATGCAATTAAGTAGAAGTAGGTGTAAGGAACTCGTAGTAGGTATAAAAGTTGAATATTGAGCACGACCGATCAAACAAATTATATTGTAGGCTCTGCCTCACTCTACTAGACTCTACCATTTTTGCGTGTTTGCCTCGAATGCAGCGCAAGACATTCAGTACTTATCAGCTTACCCGAAAGCCTATATTATAATGTATCAATCTGCTGAGTCCCGGGATACAACTGACCTCTGCAGAGGATATGGCGATATAGACGCGGAGGAGGACATGACTGCGACCACACCAGCCTCAG
Organism: Matsumyia berberina; assembly: GCA_917880715.2. Taxonomy (NCBI): domain Eukaryota; kingdom Metazoa; phylum Arthropoda; class Insecta; order Diptera; family Syrphidae; genus Matsumyia; species Matsumyia berberina. The sequence continues at coordinate 124,936,753 of OU862870.1, forward strand.
CAAAACCAGAAAGAAGACCCTAGGCGCTTGCTTCTTTAGTGATCCCGGCCACCAAAGGCCATCCTAAAATTTATACCGAATTCAGGGTGGCTAATTAACAATCAATAAATAATCTACTCTTTTCCCAACAGGTACATGAATGTAGGTCCCACAATGGAGAACACAATGTATTCTTGAAGATTCGAGTGAGGCGGTGACAGACATCAAGCCGCCTCCCCTTCAACCTTACCAAACCTAACCTAACCTACCGGAGAGCCTACTTTTTCGCCCACAGTCAAACAAATGGATTTTTTCATTTAAAAAAAATGTGGTTCGGGATTTACTTTGTTTGTCCGCTAATTACTTTAATGCCGGCCGTCTGGTTAATTCATAACCCCTTTGGACGTTCTAAGTGTATAGACACTGTTTCTCTTGCACCTAGATCACTCAGGGTCCAGTGGCATTGATGGAAGCCAAGCGGTGTTACAATCTAGTGTACAGTCGGTGTACAAAACTAGACTTTTTCATCAATGTTTTTTTCTTGATTCTGTCTCCACCTCTCCTGCTTGTACCTACCAAAATCGAATTCACCGAATGTTTGACTTGTGAAGTACTTTTAGGACAATCCGTCTATAACAGCACTCAGAGTATGGAAAATTGATGTGTGATTGGTCTACCACAGAGAAGGGTTCGGGTATCGCCTACATCATCCATATCTTAGGCGTCGACGAAAGATTTATTATTGAATTCCTGAACATGAGGATTGGTGTGGAGTCTGGTTGGCTCCGATGAAGAGATAGCCTTCTACCTCAATATATTAAGAAATCGTATTGAAGCAAGGTAGATATTTTCTGTGAATCTCGGCGATTGGTATGATTGGATTGAACTAGAAGCGTCAGAGATCCAAATAAGTTTAAAGGCACACAGAAAACCAACCAATTCAGGCTAGATGGATAGAAATAGAGGTATCCTGACTGACTGTTTAATGTATAGTGCTTGCGACTCAAAGTATTGAAGGATTTCGTACACAAAAACTAATGATGGGGCATCCCTGGCATTAGGTTTGTCATGTTCAATGTATGGAGCGAGAAACATGGGGTGGTACTCGAAGGACTTTTTGATCTTGATGACAAGCATGACAATACAAGAGTGCTGCAAACCATGTTGGAGGCCTATTTTAAATATGTTCATATGACACTTTCTTTCTTTCGATTTATGTAATTGCAAAATTTTGAAATGTCCCTCGATGGTATGGTTTAGGATGTACAAACCACAGAAAGTCAATACAGAACTTTAGTGTACACTAAGTATTTAAAACATATAGATCAAGGTAAGTAAGTGGTCTGAACACTGAATCGTTTTCGGATGTATAACAGTTCCAAGGAAGGTCGTGTTAAACAGCTTCAAGACTGGAAAGGGGTATTGTAGGCAGTGCGTATGCTTACTACGCTTGTTTGTAGGTTTCATATACAGTGGGAAGCAAGAATTTTATTTCTTTTCTGAAAATCTCGCTGGTTTTGACCAGGATGTCACCCATGCGGTATTCAAAGGAACAATAAATATTTGTTTCTATCTTCTCTTCTTTTTTCCGATTTACATTCATACATCACAGAACAAAGTTATAAAAGGCATATTAAGTCCCTGCCAGGCAATGAGCGGCAAGCGGCAAAGCAGCAGAGCGGCAGAAGATTTACTCAGAAATAACGCTTCCCGCTCAGCGACTACGTGGCCACAACCATACGTTTTTATACGTTTTAATTTTGCCGCTTTGCCGCTTGCCGCTCATTGCGTGGCAGGGACCTAAGACGTAAAAAACAAACACTGAACGATTTGATGTTAAGGCAGAGGAATCAATCTGAAGCTTAACAACTGTCGACGTGTAAACTCAGGATAATTACACAACACGAACAATTCCATAAAGACCTTCCAGGTTGAGCTGGAAGTGCATTTCTGTGACTATTCTTAAGAGTTGATTTTATATATCGAAGCTGGAATAATTGCGGTGATTCATGGTGATTTCGCGCCGCATACAACAAGCCTCATGTTCGTATAATTCCTGGTATAAGCCCGATTTGCGTCACCCTAATGTCCACTTTGTAAACTACATAGGTATATGTACAAGTGCCTTTCCAATAAGCTTTGGTACTGCTCTGTTTTTCTCGTTGAGTTCGTACTTTGAAGTATGTGAAGTGAATGAAAGAACTCCAGCCAGATGGACAGACAGAAGAAAAAATTTAAAAAGTTGGGAAGTTTATTTACAAAGTGCTAGTACAAATGACACCAAACACAACACTCCATACCACTCCACAAAGTCAATAAAAGTATTCCGAAACATAGAGGTCAATTGCACATTTGCACATCAACTCAAGAATAAACCGAAGACAAAATCGCACAATACACGTCACAAGAAGAACTCATTAAAGAAACGTTGACCCAAATGTACACACTTATGTGCCAATTATGTGGCAACAAAGAAGCTTGTAAAAATGTGGTCATTGACGGACAGATGACTTTTATAAATGAGATTTCGAAAAAAATTCCTTAGATAATATTCAAGCACTTAATTCGCAATTTTACAACGTCACATGGTTAATAATGATACGCCGCAGGAATACCCTCAAAATCAATGCCAGGTGTCAATGTACCGGTGGTGCCTTATTCGCAATAGGCTTTCTCCAAACGTTGCAACATCAGATAATATTAATAATTCAAACCACATCAAAGTCACATGTGTGTGGTTGATAGCGCAGCAATGTTTCATTGATCGATTCGAATTTAAATTTTACTTCCATCTTAATGCGTCATCAGTGCCAAACTAAACAAATAGATGACCGACCACAAATGGTAATAAAAATTTAGCCGCATATGTAAAACAGTAGAAATAAACCACTGCAACTTGTTATATGACTTTTATCTGCTGCAAAGTGTTTTAAACTTAAACTCACATCTGGTGAATGTGGCGGAGCATAAAATGGTTGAAAATATACAGACAGTCGAAAAAAAATAATATGAGACTTCTATAGAAACAACAAGCATAAGATCATTCAACAAGAGGTGTCATTTTTAATTTCGCGCCATTGTTGAGGTGTGAACATTCAACTATCATTGCCATGGCTTTTGATAAGTAAAAACTAGGAGGTTATTATATAGGGATCAATACATACTCGCACAACGTGTTAAAGTAGCCAAAATTCACTACAAAAACGGTGAAAATGTCGCGGAAACGTTTCTTAAAGTTCGTACCGCTTTTGGTCTTCATCAAGCTCCTTCGCGCACAGCTTTAGTGAATTTATTGGATCAATTGGAACATCTGGACAGGTGAGTGATGTAAAGACTCCAAATCGGCAAGGTCAGCTGAAAGTATCGCCGCCGTAGCTGAGAGTGTGACTGAAAGCCCAGGTGCCTATCCGCAATCACTTTGCACCTATCCCGCAATCACTTTATAAAGATCTTAGCCTACATACTTATAAGGTTCAGTTGGCATGGCCTACATGCTTATGAGGTCTAATTGGCATGTCCTACAGGCTTATAAGGTCCAGACACATTGAACACAATGGCGTACTTTCGCTAAAAAAAATGACACTTGTTGGATGACCCTATACAAAGCGTGTTTTTTTTTTACATAAGACTAGGGTTCCTATACCCACACACATTCCTGACAAACGTGGTATAGGACCAAGGTTAGCCACCTGTGCCATTTTCTGAAGGATTTGAAGAGAGGACTGAATTAATACAAAGGACGCGAATGGACATAGAAAGACAGAAAACAAATTCTAGATCGAAGAAATAGAAGGACTGGAAGTTTGCCAATCGATGATCACCAAATAGTTTTTGAAACTCAATGAGTTTCGTAGGCTTTTCAGTGCTGAATTTTTCCAGTTTTTATTCCTCGAGTGTCGTTTAGGAGTCCTGGAAAAATTAAGTTCAGCGATGTCAAAGAATAACGTATTCACTACTTCGCGGAAAAATAGTTATCTTCTAATCGAGAAGCAATTGGAAATTCACTAGTTAAGGAGCACTCTCAGCACTTGCTAAAAGAAATGGAAAACAATGTTCGGAGCACCTGTTGGCAGGCAGAATGAACTCAAAACCTTTGACACCCAAGCCATTCTACTCATTTTGTTTGGAAGTTGCTTAATCTGCGATCGAGAAGAATATTTGACTGCGGTATGTGGTAACTTAATATTAAAACTTGATAGGCGAAAGTACTCACAATCATAATACACAGCTTCGTCATGGATCACATTCCTACTCAAAAGATCTAAGTTCTCTATTATCAATCCACCTGACCGTCTACCTGACAGCTAACTAACTGACAGACACTTCAATAAATATTCATTAGAAATTATTCAAGTTCTTAGAAAATGGACTTCCAACTAGGCTCTGAGACTTACCAACTAGATACTGTCTAATCTGCCATTCTTTCGTTGTCAATCATAACTAAAAGGCTGATTAGTCTGCATGACATTCACACGTCACAGTACACAGCCTCTGTCGATCAACGTTGAGCAGGCTGAAGGGACTTTGCAACTTAAATCGATGGCAAACCTTAAATTTAGATCCTGTAAATTAGCTGACGACTAAGTAAATGTTTTATGACTTTCAGCGCGGGCTAGTAATTATTAGGCCAACGTCTCCATTACCATACCAAATTCAAAAGCAGTGTGTTGCAATTATGTATCACACATTTTTCGAAGATCCTTGTTTTTGTTTTGGATTTGAGTACACTACGACTAATTGTGGGCATGTGTACACGTCAGGATATACTCAAATTAATTATGATCAATTAAAATGGAATAATACTCGACTTAAAGGTCATAACAAGTTAATTTCTCTAAATCATTTAGTAGCCTTTGGTATTGGAGCAATTATTGCAGATATGAGGGTGATAATATAAGACCGGGTACTCCCATAACTAATTTCAGAATTCATTCAGACCGGTTAAGAGGTGGTTGTTAAAATGAAATTGGATATAGAAACTATTCCGTTGTTTCCTAGTACCGCGAAAGTTTTAAAAATTTTCGGCTTTCTCATCGATGACCAATGGAGGTGTTATTTCTTTTTGTCAATGGCGACACTTTTAAATGTTTTGCAAATTATTTATGTCGTTACATCGCATAGTGAATTGAAAAATTTGGTATTTAGTTTATTTCTGTCGGTCTTGTGGCTTGTTGCGAATGTGCGAATGGTCATCTTGGTTCTCAAACGAAAGCAGATCAATGATTTTCTAGAGGAGATTTACACCATGTACATGGATATAATGGTATTGAACTGGAGATCAGTGTCTTTTCGACGCACTTACCTATTTCATTTAGAAAAATGGAGATGAAACTACGAAGGATATGCTGAGGGAGACGACAAAATCTGCTAGAAACGCCGAAAACATAAATTTTGCGTTTACCGTATGCTCAGGCGTCGGCATAGTAACCACTTCATTATTGTCCAGCGGAAGAGGTATTCATTTTTTTAACACTTTTTGTCAACTAAATTCGAAAATATACCATGAGAGCATGGTTAATCCTTATTGAAGGACCGGTGGATATGGTTATTTTAAATCTGTGAATTTGACTCGTTACATAATTGATTTGAAAGAACGAAGAGACTTTTGTAGAGTGTCGCTAGCTACTTTCAAAATAGTTGTTGCGTCCTACTAATGCATCCTCGTCTCTCTTGTTATTTATCCTTTGGTCCTCTGAAACAGATCTTCATTTGAACTTCATACTGATTGGCTATAATACTTAATTGCAAGTTATAGGAAATTGGTGCCAAGATATCGTCGCAGAATTCGGATAATAGACATCCTTTTCAGACTCAGTTTCTGACTCTGCCATCACGCAGGTACTTGTGATGTTTCCTCTTTTTAAATTCAATTTGATTCTCGAAGTGTGTTGCCGAAATGATAAACATTTGATTAGTCAAATTCTGTTTTGTTTGATCTTTGAGTCTACAATTCAAAATTCAAAAAAGGGAAAACTCATTGCTTTGAAAACGAAAAACTAAAGACCTTTGTGAAAATAAAAACCATTTAGAATTCTAGTAGACAGCCTTGGTCGTTCCCACATTGGGACGGAATTCGCTCAGGGAATCTCAAATTAAATCCTGCCAATGCAGTCATAGACGTCTTTTGTAGGCCTGACTAGGTCATTCTCGGCATGGGAACACAATAGGTCTATCCTGGTCGCAGTGCTCTCCACACCTTTCATATACAAGCTATGTACTATCCTTAGAATGAATATCAACATACCTGGTGACTAAACATCGAGACATACCTTTAAAGGCTTTAAACTAGTAGACTATTTGTTTCTGCAACTATATCGATATTATCCGCAAAATGCAGGTAGCTGTCCCGGAGAACTTGCGAATATAGAGACGACATCGGCCAAGAAGGATTTAACAGTGAATGAGGTATTTGTTTTCAATAAGAAGGGACATGCATATTGGACATCTGCGACTTTGTCTACCTTTGGTTTGCATTCTTACAACGACGTCTCATCAGAAGTAAAGCCACGAATAACTTTTGCCTATCGCATTTTCTTTAGGTTGGACAATTGAGTCCTGAGGCTATATCCCGCAATTTTAATGATATTATCGACGGATTAAGGATATTTTCGACTTTTCATCCAAAATATCCTTTATCCGTTAATAAATTCCATGTTTTAGTGTAGGACTGATATAAAAAATAAAATAAATAGCTGGCGCGACAGCTCGGAATGAGCCAAGGCCTAGCTTCTCGCAACCACTCATGTTGTGCGTGTTGTATTGTTTGCACGAATGGAAGGGACCTACAATTTATTGCCGACTCCGAACGGCGAAGTGTGAAGCTCTTTCATGACAGATAATACTCCCGGAGGTGGTGCCGCGAAAAATGTTCGGTGTTCCTGGCTGGGACTTGAACCCACGCTGCTTGGTCAGCAATCCAACGCACTAACCACTGAGCCACGGCGACCACTAGGACTGATATGATCTTCGTGAAATACGCATTCGATTCCGTTGACGTTCACTGGCTTTTGAAAGAGGAGATTAAACCACGAACTACCAAAGACTACTTTTCATTGGAGATTTGAGATGGATAGGACATAAGAGCGAAAGAACACTAGTGCTCCGGCCCGCATAATCTTTGTAGTAATGAAAGACCCCGCCTAAAGTGGTGCCCATAAGAAAAAAACATAGCAACCAACATGAAGTATGCAACTGAAAGCAGTTAGCTAAGGACTAGGTTTTTCGAAGAGGTCTTTTGGTTGAGGTTTAGATTCACTCTGAAATGGAGTGCCACCAAAGCAAACTTTTTAAAAAAAATCCTATAGCATGTGTAAGCATCAATTTATCCAATTTCGAGAGGAAATTTTAAATCTCAGTTCCGATTTCTGGTGTTCGATAAGTTGGCTTACAAATGTGCCTTTACCAATAAGCATCTCTAGCCAACTCGATTGCTAGCTAGTTGCCTCCAATTTGTTATTTGACTCAAGCGGTGTCAAGTGGTGCGCGTACATTCTGTCTGACAGTGATATTTAAGTCGTCATCTGCAGAAATGGATATTCCTCATTCTCATAGCACTGACTACAATTCTACTGAAACGCTCCTTTGTTCGCATTTACGATCTTTGGTTCGAGGTTTGTGGCCTTGTTATTATCGTTTTAAAATAAAAAAAAGTGGTTGATGCGACAGCTAAGGATGGGGAAGGACTCGCAATCATTCATCATTCATATTGTGCGTGTTAAATTTTTCTCACGAATGAAAGGGACCTGTAATCTATTGCCGACTTCGAACTGCATATTAAAAAGCTCTTTCATAAGAAATTATACTCCCAGAAGTTAGTCATTCCCCGACGGGAGGTGGTGCCGTGAAAAAATGTTCGGTGGACATGGCACATGACATGATCGCTATACCCGTAGTAAAACATCCAATTTTCGTTGTTGCAGCAGCATGTCTCTATATTCTCCTTTCCACGCATCTCTGGTCCTTCTATGTGCATAGCATCTCCACCTATTGTACGTCTCATTTCGCTGCATGAGTTCATCGATATTCTTTGTCAAACCAAGGATTTTACTATGGCGGTCTGACCACCTATCGTCGTAAAACTATTTCAGCTTCATGACTTTCGGTGAAGCACTTTAACGCCATTTTCGTATTTTTTCTTTTTTTTCAATTTTATTACAGCTCCAATCTTCGAAATATATCTTCCATTTTTTAACGACAAGAAGCTCGAAACACCTTGCTTCCAAATCGTATACGCCGTGGAGCTTTGCCTAGTGCCCGTTGGAGCCCTCATGTTTGTGACGTTCTTGAATTTAATGATTGCACTCATTTTCTTCAACATCTTCATGTGTAAAGTCCTGCAAAAGGAGTTGGACGATCTAAAGGACGTAAAGACTAAACCAGCGCTGAATTTGAAATTGATCAAATGTATCAATTTTCACAACACCATTGCTGAGTGAGTAGAAAAGCCTAGAGCAGCAAGACTGTTCACGGTGAAGAATATAATCTCTCTAGGCGTGTTGCATGGTCATCCTTTTTAGCTTCTAACCCCGAGTTTATATTTCAGTTACATTGGGAAAATAAACAATCTAACAGCATACTTATTCTCATTGGAATTTGTATTGTTCGGCGCGTTGATGTGCGTGTTGTTATTCCTACTGATCATTGTAAGTTAATGGTTGATGTAAATTTTATAAATTTCTAAAAGGACTTCGACTTTTAGGTCAAGAGCATCGTTGAACAATCGATTATAAGTGTTTACATTACTATGATTTTAAGTCAGCTAGCTATCTGTTATTTCTTCGCCAATCGATTGTATTTCGAAGTAAGTAATGTGAACTGTTTGTGACTTAAATTAACAAATGTCTTTTCTATGTGAAGAGTGTTGCAGTGGCCGACGCAGCTTATGCAACAAATTGGTATGAATACAACGCCAAAACTCGGATGATTTTGAAGCTCATAATACAACGAGCTCAGAAACCGATGTGTGTAAGTATGAGCAGAACATTGTTAATGACTTGGTACAGGGAACTTGGTTTTTCAGCTCACTTTAGGGAACTTTCACCCAATGACGCTGGAAGTCCTTACAACACTGCTGAACGCATCATACTCGTATTTTAACATCCTGCGTAACACGATGCAGTGAGGAGGTAGGTATAGAACAAATGAGATCCTAGTATGAAATTTGCGTTAAAGCCAGATGTTTTCGCCATTCCAGAATGAAGGCAAGAGAGCGAAGGAATGCATCTTCCGAAAATAGACATAGTGAAATGAACAGGTTGTAGAAAAGCTAAATTTGTACCGCTTTTGGAAAAAATGTAAAGATTCTGTGTGAAATTGTTTAAACAATAAACAGATTGTCTTTAACTTTTGTTGGTTTGAATTTTGTTGACGAAAAAAACATATACACCGGACATTCAGTGGCCATCTGCAATATTGTTTTGACTCTGCAACGTCGCAATATGCTTAGGTGGCCTGAGGTGCAATTGATCAAGAAACTGCTTTAAACTTGGTTTGAGCCAGTAATGAAAGAATCAAGCTCATAGCTTTACTTAACATTTCTCAGACCATTAGACCCGTTCATACCGGAATCTGTAGTCAGAAGTGTCCCGAGAATCACTCAAACAGATGGCTGAAAGTCAAGCACGACGGGGAATGTCCAGATCTTGAAAAAATACCGAGACAACGTTGCAATCACTGACTACACAGTGCCCCACCTAGATTTTTAAAAACCGTCCTGCTGTCTATTTCAGGGACCATGGGTAAATGGAACCCAAACCGAAACTGTCTACACTGATGGATGCAAGATGTGGATGTTGTCCAAAACAGGAGATGAAACGAATGGACAGCAATGTTCTCACTGAAAGGGTCTGCAAATCCCAGTGGCAATAAATGTAAAAATTTTATTTTAAAACGAAGGTGAGCATGAATACCAAGAGCCATGGTTTGACAAAGCGGAAGCAGAAGTGAACACGATGGTGTCATCAACACAATTATTTCGTAGAAAAAAATCTTAAGAAATTCCTAAGTAGATAAAACTTTCAAAATGTCTATCACTCACTTGTGTCTCTTTTCAGTGCACAGAACGCTTAAAATGACCTAAACACCCGTTTAAATGGAATACATACCGTTTTTCCATTTTCTTGACAGGATACGGCAGTGGATAGTTAACAGATGTGACCGTCTGTGCGTCAGAACTTGAATTAGATGCATCACCACCAACGATACCCGCATTCACAATGACAAACGATCGTTGTGTCTTAAGATATCTATCCAAAGTACTTAGCTGCGGACGTTGCACATCATCCGTGGCAGTTATATTCACCGTCGTTGATGTTGAATTTGTTACACAACTTGCAAGTGGCACTACAAATAGATAACCCGTTAGAAGAAAATAATTTAATTTCCTAAACTTTTTCATGTACCACTTAAGAGCAAAACAGCACAAAGGACTCGCAGATACATTTTCAAAGGCACATTCACAGTTTCCCCGGGCTTAAACTCTTCGCGAACTTTACACCGAACACAAACGAGTAAAACGAGAAAATTTATCACTTCAAGGCGAATTCCTTTCGAATGAATCCGATTGCATACTAAGTTTACAAGAGAAAAAAACAACCGTGTTAGTATCGATAGATATTCCTGTTCCGCTAGTACCAGCAAGTGCTGCGTATCTTATCGCCGATGGCCGTACACTGTTGGCGTAGTATGCTGTTCGCGCAAGATACCTCTCTCACATAAATTGGTCACACTAAGGTTGGCCAATACCTACCTACCTACAACCCAATCGTAGATAGCAATCACTTAACTTTGGATGATAAGATAACGAATGAATCTTCACAATGAGAAGGTTTCTTTTTCACTGCTCGATGATAGAAAACCGATCTGGCGCTGTGTCTGATACGTCACTACATTTTGTACGATAGAATTCAATTCTAAAGGATGTACTTGCAAACCACGTCGTTAAATTAAATTCACGGAACACAGTTTGCTTATCGGTATGGACGCGGTACCACCGGGTGGAGAAACGTACGACTGACTAACAGAGGTGACTTGAAAATACTAAAAGTCAGCGGTAGGCAAATTGTCAAGAGTAAATGATTGGCTGGTTAGTTTTGGCCTTATGTCTGCCAGTGCCATGTGGGCGAATGGAGATATTCAACTTTTTGCTGTGTCTTACCTCTTGAGTGAGATTTTTCTGTTTACAATTTTTGTTTTTGTGGCTTTGAAGGAATTTCTTGTGCATTCCGTCAACTGTAACTTGTTTGGGACGGCAAACAAAAGAGATGACAGCATAGAATATGATACGCAGTACTTGTCACTTTGAAGTATGATATATCTAATCTTCTCAGCGGCTTGTCCCAAATGTTGACTGGACTCATACCAGGATGACAAAGACTCCAGTGATTCAGGGTCAAACTAAGTGTCATTCTGTGACTTCTCTCAAAATCTATTTTCGAGTCTTTTTGCTGATCATGCGAGAGCATCGTGTACTAACAAAAAAACCTTTAAGTCAATCTCCTCTAACCGGCTTGACTATAACTTATTTATTGTTCGTCTGAAGCATGTCTTGAAAATTAAAAAAAAAAAGTGAGAATTTGCGGTGAAATATATTCCTCATATTGACTTGTGATAAGAATTTAATATCAGCGTACACAGTTAAAATAAAAAAAAAGGAAACGAATGTTGTTAAGACCAACCAGTCCATAAGTTCCATAGTCCGTAGCCGGTATCTTACAAAAGGAACATGTACACATTTTATGGTCAAAATAATGTTTAAGCAACTTTATCGTTTCAGATTTGAATATCTAGTTGGTGTTGTCAAACCATTCGATAGGTTAAATCGGGCCATGGAAATGCTCTGATGTGTGATTTATTGTGATGGAAAAGGAAATGTTGTGTCAGTATGAAAGGCGCTATCTGGAACGTATTTGTCCAGTGGATGAGTTCGATGGACGTCATTGCTTTGAAGGAGTTTAAGAGCTTACAATGAATTACGTTGGGAAAAGCCAGACAAATCAGTGGCTTTTCAGCTTGGCAAAAGAAGTGAATTAATGAATAAAACTTGTAATCCACTCAATTTCATGAAACATACCTCCTATCAGTTCAACGCAGTTCCAGACAATTTGACTTTTGCACAAATCGGATCAATCGGGGGAAGGTCGAATGAAGCTGTCTATTCCACTCAATCTAAAGCGATGAAACCATGTAACTTAGGTCACTTAGGTATGTTCGGAAACAGAAAAGCGATTGATCTCATGCAAATTAGTTCAGACAAATGCCGTCGGGAGGAGGGGGAAAATAGCTAAGTTTTTGTGACTGGTATAAGTTATAAACAAGGCCATAACCAAGTGTATGCTGCCAACCAGGAAGGACACACAACATCGATAAATCGCACAGAACGTCACAGTGGACAACTATAACTTCGAGATAAAAAAACGATAAATAATAATAACCAATCGCTGTTTCTCTGGGCTAAGACGACAATTGAGCAGAAAATCTCTATAGCGGACCACTAACAACACCTTAAAATTGTATGATAATGTGGAGGAGATCCTGCCACACAGTGGAATAAAAAAAGAAAATAACCACAGTGGACTACCGATTTAAAAAGAAGGGTATGAGTACATAAGAGAGCGTACTTTACCCATAGAATTCCTCAAGGAAGTTGAACTGCTTAAGGTACCTACTCTAAATCTGAATTCCGCCGGAGAACTTCTAATAGTTGTGGCACTGCAGTTTCTTTAGTGTCCAATTGTGCCATCCTTCAACGAATTTAGATTTTTTTTTTCCACTCCACAGGCAGTCGAAATGTTGAGCATATATGTAGAGGTAATGAGGACTTGTACCGGATTTCGGCAAGGAGATTCACTATCACGTGTTTCTTCACACTCGTGCTGAAACAGGCAGTATGCAGCGCAACTAAGGCACTATCTACAACAATTCCCTTCAGCAGACATCGAGCTAGCATAGAGGATCTTACAGCTTTCGAAGAACACTTGAAACAAGTTAGCTTTAAACTAAATGAGAACAACTCACTTTTGTTGTAAACAAACAGAGAAGCATCAGTCCACCGCCTAAGATAACACGTCACTTTTGACAACAATAACTTCCAAGTAGATAGGTAATTTCGGATTAAACATAAATTTAACGAAGGACATCCTAGACCTAGGAAAAAACTGGTATTTCGGTTTGGTGAAACAATTGGGTTAAAAACTTCTAACTCAGAAGACGAAATCCATGCTTTACAAAACACTGATTTTACCAAATCTGGTATATCGTGCCGAATGCTGAACGATAAGTAGGAACGCAGGTATTGAACACTTTCTAGAGGGAAATCTTTCTCTAAATATTTGATGCTTTATGCGAGAGGAATAAATGGAGGATAAGACCCTATGCGCTTTATAAAGATGTGGATCTGTCCAAGTAAAGATATCTTTGCATATTCTCCCCTTTATGCTGCGTCGAGATTCTCTGTCTGACACACAGCTGCCTTCATTCTCTTTGATCACAAGTACGCTGGCTCCACTTCTTAAGACCAAGAACTCTGGCATCCGTGATGGTTTCATTGTTAAATCGGAGGTTCTGTCCTTTTTGGCAACTTGAGCCGCTAAGTTGTGAAACGATGAAGGGTACATCATATGAATTCCCAAAAACTAACTTAGATATGGTAGCAGGTGGATCAAAAGCTTGTAAAGCCTGACTGTCTAAGAAAATAAATGTTCTACGTATGTAGAGGCCCCAACTGTAGAGGCATCAATCTCTTCAACGTCGCCTTCAAGATTTTACCTGCTGCATTGTGCGAATGCCTTAAGCTCTTTGTCGACAATTTGTTTGGTGCATTGTAGTGCGGACTTAGGCTAGTTAAGTAAACCACAGGCAAAATATAGGTACGTACTAAGGCAAATCTTGGAAAAAATCCTAGAAATCCAAATCGATACCCACCGTATGATAGCATTTATAGAGGTGAGCTATACTTTGGCATTTCACATCCACAATCTTTCAAAATGCCTTTTATGGCGCAAAGGCTTGAAATTGGTTAAGACTGAATGAGTTGCTTGATAAAAGTTGTTTTGATAAAATAATCCTTCGGGTGATTTTTGGTCTCGTCTGCATATACAGTGAGTGGAGGAGAAGATACAATAACAAACTGTATGGGATGTACAGCGACATTGATTCAATCAGAAGAATCAAAATGCAGCGACTAGGATGCCTGGGACAGGTAAACCAGATGAACATCAGCGCTCCTGTTCGGAATCTTCACGAAGGGACCGTGCCATAAAGAAGGACACCGACTTAGGTAGCATCTGCAAATGGGAAGAGATCTTAACGAACTTGAAGTCTCGAAACTGGCTGGCTAACGATCAAGCTGGTCCCAAGACTGTAGCGCCACCATAAGTAAGTGAGTTAGGACGGGAGCTCCCTCTTCTTTGCCATATTCAGAGGCAATCATGTATTGTAGATAGTCAATCTTCTCCAAGAAACTCGAGGGACTGGAGACTTTGATACTTAGCACTTCTCTACATAAGTATGAAGACTGATTTTGACATAAGCATAACTCGTAAACCCCATCAGACAATTGTTTTGTCGGATGATACTGTCAACCCCGACATCTTGCCAAATTCATTGACACTAAACTGACATCACTTTGCTAGTCCAATGCACACTGCACACCTGTCCGAATTACCTCTATAGAACCGTCAAAAACTGAAGTACGTTCAATTACCCACATCACCCCCATGCTAGCGGTGTTATCGCTGGCGCGCCATTAAATCAATATACGCAACGCAGTGCTTGTGGCGCTTCTGTCTCAAGCTGGCAAAAATTTTATTTTTTTACCACTGATTGACGGATGGCAGCAGCCATTTATTGTTTACTATGTCAAACCGTTTCACAACAACTATACGCAAACATTTGTCAAATTAAAAAAGAATGCCTATCTGGGATATCTGCACGAATAATCCCTATCAGCATAAACAAGTAATTTTTGGTGATATCTATCTGACAGGTGACGTTTTGTGTGATTTTATCAGATTCCACGGGGTATATTGGATTTTTTTTCCACATTTCTGCGGCAATTCAATTTCAATCGTGTGGGGTATATAATTGAAAGAGTTGGTCTCCAATAAAATGATGAGTTCCTCGCATCATTGCTTTGTCGGATGTCTCAAAGTAAATTTATTAAAATTTATTCGTGTGATCATTTCTCTGATTAAATTGAAATCAGTGCTTAGAATTATTAGACGAGCCGACCTAGACCAATAAAAACTAATTACTGTATGCTTAGGTTTAAATTTGAAAACAATTAAAGAGCAATTTGCAATGTATGCGTCATATAAGTGGGCTTGGTTATCGTTATGATTGACAATATCGTACTTTTTTTTATCATTTTCTAATTGGTATTGTTTGGTTAATCTTAATCGCTGTTTATGGCGCTTTTAATAAATCAATTTTGAGGCTGAAAAACGAAAATATTTAAGGTTCCCCTTGGGTGTGGGTTTTAGTTTTAGGAAAAATAGAAAACTACGAACATTGTTTGATTGCTCATAATTGCTGATGGTATCTGGATAAGGCTATAACTCATGATCGTATGGGCCTTGAGACGAAATCAGTATCTAAACTAAATGAATTCGAAATCTAATCGATTTAATTAGAAAGGAGAGTACATTTTACTTTCCTTAGTGTCAGACAAGTGTTCAAGAAGTGATACTGTCACTGAGTAAATTAAGACTGGGGCTCGCTGACACAGAAACCTGTAGGAACTGCGAAGAAGAAGAAGATCACGGACACTTTCTATGCCATTGCTCAGCCTTAGCGAGAATGCGACAAAAGACCCTGTGATCAATGTGGATACCGGACAAGAAACATCTCAAGTACAAAGAAATTGGCGGCATCCTGGCCTTCACCAAAGAAACAGGAAGATTCACCAGACCCCACGTACACTAGTGTCAACTCCAGAATTGTTTCCACCTTCCCTACATCCCTCCCAACATATGTCCCAAAAAAGGGGAACATATCGGGCCCTATAGAGACTTAAGTGAATAGCCTTCCGCTGAGAATATCTCATCAGGGATCGCTAAACATAAAATACTGTGGCGTATGTGGAACATTTTTAGGCAAAAAAAAAATTCTCTAAATCACTTAGTTTCTTAAAAAAAAAAAAAAACAATGAATAGCTGGCGCGACAGGTCAGCATGAGCCAAGACCTAGCTTCTCGCAACCATTCATGTTGTCCATGTTGTATTGTTCCCACGAAGGGAAGGGACCTACAATTTATTGCTGACTCCGAACGGCGAACTGAGAAGCTCTTTCATGACAGATTATACTCCTGGAGGCTTGTCAATCCCCGACAAGAGGTAGTGCGCGATGAAAATTCGGTGGATATGGCTGGGCCTTGAACCCACGTCGCTCGGTCAGCAGTCCAGCGCACTAACCACTGACCCATGGCGAACACTTAGTTTCTTAATTTGTTTTTAAAATATGATTGTTGTGGCTCAGTGGTTAGTGCATTGAACTCCTGCGTGAGGTGCGTGGATGAGGAAGTGCTTGAAAAACTGACATCCCCTTCATGCAATCTAGGTCAGTCAAGTGCTGCTATGATGCTTTACAAGCACTTGTCAGCAAAATAAGGTCAAGCTTGGTTGAAAACCCTGGCCATCAGGGTTGTAAAGGCAAAGAATCTGCCGATAAATTGGCTAAAGCTGACTCTACTTCTGCGATCTTAGAATCAGAACCCTTCTCTGACGTGTTTCGGACGCCGCAGCGACTAGGAACGCCAACTTCGCTTAGTCTATTGGAAAAATTTTAACGCGACCCGGGCTTAGGCAATCCAGAATACTTACTAAACACTTTTCCCATAAGGGAATTCAAAACCTTGACGAAAAAACAAGGAAGATGGTTTGTTCAGATACAGCGTCGTTTTTATTTTTAAGAGGAGGGAACCTCTGAAAGGCTCTCTGTGAATGTCCATCACTATATGGCTTAAGAAGACGGATCTTTTATACAAATTCTGTTCGCTTGTGAAGCTCAGAAACTCAAGGCATTCTCACTTTCATAAGAGACGTAGTAAATCATTTGGGCTCCTGGCTATTGGTCAGCCCTAAGGGGCGCGTTTTATTCAAAAAAGCAATGTAAATCCTATTTAAATGGATGGCAAACCTTAAATTTAGATCCTGTAAATTAGCTGATGAGTTTAAATTTTTTATGACTTTCAGCGCGGGTTTGTATAACAATTATTTGCCCAACGTCTCCGTTACCATACCAAATCCTATAGGCAATTACACTAAACATTTTTAGAAGATCCTTGTTTTGGATTGAGTACAATAATTGTGTGCTCACACCAAAATATATACTACACAAATCCTTACACACCTGTATGCAAAGAGGAAATATTCAAATTAATTATGATCAATTAAAATGGAATAACACTTGGCTTTGAGGCCACAACAAGCTCATTTCTGTAAATCATTTATTAGCCTGTGGTATGGGAACAATTATTGGCGAATAGTATAAAACCGGGTACTTCTGTAAACAATTTCAGTTGTCATCGAGACCCTTCAAGAGGTGCTTGTAAAAATGTCAGTGAACATAGAAACCATTCCGTTGTACCCGACTACCGGCAAAGTTTTAAAATTGTTCGCTTACCTCACCGTTGATCATTGGAGGTGTTATTTCTATTTATCGATAACGATAGTTTTGAATATTTTGGAAATCATTTACATCATTACATCGGACAATGAATTGAAGAACTTGACGGTTAATTTATTTCTGACGGTCCTGTGGCTTGCTACGAATGTGCGAATGGTCGTCTTGATTAGCTATCGACAGCAGATCAATGAATTTCTGGAAGAGATTTACACCATGTACATGGAGATAATGGTATTGAACTGGAGATCAGTGTCTTTTCGACGCACTTACCTATTTCATTTAGAAAAATGGAGATGAAACTACGAAGGATATGCTGAAGGAGACGACAAAATCTGCTAGAAGCGCCGGAAACTTGAATCTTATTCTTGGCCTATGCTCGTGTACCGGCATGTTTACCACTTCAATGTTGTCCAAAGGAAGAGGTATTCTACTGTTTCCATTTTTTTTTAGCACTTTGTCAAGTAAATTCAAAAATAACCCATGAGAGCGTGGTTAATCCTTTCTGATGAGGGAATACATACATTTCTGTGAATCCTTTTCGTCACATGGTCGGACAGACTTCATGGCCACTGGTTTCATTACCTCGGGAAACGATTGTACACCCTGCTGGTTACGCACCCCGCGGAACGGAAATTCGCCAGTGTTTTTCAAGCTCAAATACCTGCAATCCATGAGCCCTCCCTATGGTGTGCTTAACGAAGACTCAAATTTTAAGCAAAACGTCGCAATCTCCTCTGGTAGCCAAGCAGTCATCAAAGCCCTCGTCTCGGCAGTCATTCCTTCTAAGCTGGTAGCACAATGCAGAACTGAGCTTGTGTGTCTAGTGAGTATCCACAGAAGCATTGACGGCAGGTGGCTGATAAACAGGTCAGACGAGGGCCGGCTCTTGATAGCCCACTTGCAAGAGAAGTTTTCATCCCTCTAAGAACTGTCAGGGAAACAAGCAATGGAAC
The DNA here is from genome assembly GCA_917880715.2 of Matsumyia berberina. Lineage (NCBI taxonomy): Eukaryota > Metazoa > Arthropoda > Insecta > Diptera > Syrphidae > Matsumyia > Matsumyia berberina. Next base: position 124,955,307 of record OU862870.1, read on the forward strand.
AATCCTTCGTGCTTCTCTTCCTTAAATCCAACAGCTGTGGCTGTTGACATCCTCTCTCACCCATTCAAAATCTGGCCACAAGAACGCTGGTAACAAAACGGTGTAGTTCAGCACTAATTGAGAATTGATAATACTCTCCGATGGTAGTATCATCGCAAGTACCTCTGCTCCTTCTATGTAGCGCCGCCATCTTCTATGCTTCCCGTTTCGCTGCATGTGCTTACCGGTATTCTTTGTCAGGGATTTTCTTATAGCGATCAGACCATGCCTTTCAGAGAAAATAAAATTTTTATTTCATTACAGCTCTAATCTTCGACATGTACCTTCCATTTTTCGATGACCAGAAGTACGACACACCGTGCTTCGAAATCCTCTACATCGTGCAGTTTATCTTACTACCTTCTGGTTGCCTCATGTTTATGACTTTCATGAATTTGATGACTGCACTTGTTTTCTTCAACATCTTTATGTGTAAAGTCTTGCAAAAGGAGTTGGACGATCTAAAGGAGGTGAAGACCATAAAAGCGGTGACCTTGAAATTGATCAAATGTGTGAATTTTCACAACAACATTGCTGAGTAAGAAGAAAAGCAAGACTCGAAGGGATTTCACTTGCATCCCTGCTTGGTGCGTGGTCAGTATTTTCAGCTTCTAACCTCAAATTTGTATTTCAGCTACATAGGAAAAATAAATACTCTGACAACCTACGTATTCTCATTGGAATTTGTGTTGTTCGGTGCACTGATGTGTGTGTTGCTCTTTTTGCTGGTCATTGTAAGATAATTGATATACCTAAATTTTTGTAAATTTCTACAAAGACTTCGACTTTCAGGTGAAGACCATCTATGAACAAACGATTATGGTTGCCTACATCATAATGCTGTTCACTCAGCTAGCTGTATCTTATTTCTACGCCAATCGATTGTATTTCGAAGTAAGTAATGTAAACCATTTACGATGCAAACTAACAAATGTCCTTTTTATCTGAAGAGTGTTGCAGTGGCCGATGCAGCCTATGCTACAAATTGGTATAAATACAATGGCAAAATTCGGATGACTTTGAAGCTTATAATACAACGAGCTCAGAAACCGATTTGTGTAAGTTTGAGGAAAAGATTGTAAACGGCTTGGTATAGGGAACTTGGTTTTTCAGCTCACTCTAGGGAACTTTCACCCAATGACGCTGGAAGTCCTTACAACTCTGCTGAACGTTTCATACTCGTATTTTAACATCCTTCGTAACACGATGCAGTGAAGATGTAAGTATAAAACAAAGAAGATGCTAGACTGAGATTTTAGTTTTAGTAGTTAGCCAGATCTTTTTAAGGAAACTAAGGAATGCGCCTTCGGAAAATGGTCTAAGGATAGTGATGCTACGACGCTCGTGAAGTAAACAGGCTAAATTTGTACCGCTTTTCTAAAAAATTGCTTTGTAAAGATTCTATGTGAATTTGTTTAAACAACAAATAGATTGTCCTAAACTTTTGTTGTTTTTTGTTGACGAAAAATACGCTGAACATTAAGTAACCAGCACTAGAGAAAGTCACCTATGTATGTAAACCTCCTGAATAAAATTCCAACGATGGCATGAAACTGTTTAGGCACCATGCAAACCACTTCCACTATACTACAAATATATTCTCCTATTGGATTTTTTCGGCATGAATAGAGCAATAAAATCTAGGTTCCGACTAAAGTAATAACTGCAATGGAAAAACTATGGCTCAGGACACGCAATCATACTAAATAAAATCCGAACATAAGTCACAAACTACGCAAAACCGATCCTGGACTTCAATATTAAATACAAAACTGTTGTTCTCAGCCGACCGCAATGGAAGAGAATACGAGAATAAGTTCGGCACTGGATTTATATACACTGACGAGTCTCAGACTAGTATCCCCTTCACTACCCTCGGTAGGTAGACTACCATACTACTGTATTGTAATGGCTATGCGTGAAGCCAGTGACTGTCGATGAAATCAGTGTTAAACTCTGACATGATTATTTACACCGACACAGTCAGGCAGCTATAGAAGCACTCAAATCGCCAATTTTAACATTTAAATTGGTAAAGCACTGGTCACGCATCTCTAAACGTGATATCGAATAAACGCACACTAACTGTGTGCTGGGTTGCTAGTCACAGGGACATGTCATACAACTATGAAGCAGACGCATTGAATTAGACAAACCATTCTTTGACAATCTTGAGAAGATCCCGGGCGAGAGAATTGGGAAACTGGCGCTCTTTCTTTGCTACACCGGATGGACCGTAGGATCCCTGATGAAATCTCACTAACTCTCCCCCTGGGGTCATATTGTGTCTTCCGTGATCGTATAATTCATCAGGTAAAAACGAGGGTTCTGGGGCCAAATCACGGAAGAGACGATTTGGGCCCAGGTCACATGAGCTGTGGAATCAAAACGGCGCCTTGGCACTAATTAGGTTTTTTAGACATCCACCACGTGCCCTTAGAATCAGCTTCCAACAGATGGCTGGAAGTCGAATACGACGGGGGCACGCTTAGATCATGAATAAGTACCGAGGCAATGTAGCAATCACCACAGTGCCCTCTCAGTTCTTCCTAAGCAGAGAGGAGTGGCTGAATGGCACAAATAATGCTGGATCCAAGATGGATATTGGCGTAGATGCAGGCATCTTCTTTAACAAACTAAGCCTATTGAAATCTATCAGACTCCCGGACCATTGCAGTGTCTCAAAGCGGAGGTCCAAGCAGTAGCAGTTGCTGCCCGCAAAACAGCGATAAGAGCAATTTATCGAATACCTATGCGGCAAACTTGTCATTTGTAGATTCACCAAATATTAAAAGTGCTTGAGGGATTGCGAGCAAGGGACATTTTCTTCACAGTGGGGATTACAGTGGGTCTTTACTGGCGTGATTGTGGGGGCAGAGAGTTCATTTTCCCTGCCAAACCATCTACCTAACTCGACCTTACCAAAAGCTTGTTTTACCTCGTTATTGTGACCCCCTGAGAGCTATACATACATATGTATGAATGCATAATAAATTCTTACGATTATAAGCTCAAAGTACAAGTGCAAGCGGTCGAGGGTAGAATTTTATTCCGCTGTACAGAAACTAAATCCACAATTCGCCTCTGACAAGGCTTGGCTACGATACCCGGAAAAAATATTGATTTCTAGACTCTCAATACCAGATTCCTACATTTATTCAAATTAATCTCGTTTTCATTCGCCATTTATTGCCACATTTGCCATAATTTCGCACAATTCAATTCCATGCAAAACACTCGACCTTACATCTGACAACCGCAACGAGTATCGTTCTGTGCCATACCGCGTGATCTGTCATTTGTAGATATTTGCCAGCTGCCTTCCTCATTGGCTGTCAACCCCGTTCAATAATATTTTCATTTTTTCGTGTGTTTTGATTTTTCGTTTATTTGGTAAACAAGTGCCGCGGTAATTATCCTAAACACAGGAAAATGTCGAACGCTGCGCAAGATTATGTTTACCTATACGAGTAAGTAAAAATTCCATCCCCACCGCAACAAATCGATCGGCGATCGCCAAATTCTAATTCCACAATACACACATTCTGTACAAATAACAAAAAAAAAAAAAAAAACACAAATTCCAGATTGCTGATGAACAAAAACATTGAGCACCAGCCATTCGAGGTAATTTCAGCGGTCGTGCAGCAGCGCTTTAATCACGGTAATTACTTAAGCGGTAAGTGTGGTCCATTTGATTATATTTTTCTGTTTGTTTTCGATGTGCTTGTGCGTGGTTCACGCAGCTAATTGCGATTTTTTTTTCTCCCGTTGCCTCGCAATACAGTGGGTACCCTCCTCACTCTACTGATCCGTCAGGGCGATTTGCCGGGCATTCTGCAGCGTATAAGTGCGTTCTACATAATCTATGATCTCTTTAATTCGGATGGACAAGACGAGAGCCCGTTTTCGGAGTTCCTGCTCGCTCAGTTGCAAAACAAGGACATGAGTGCCGGACGACAGATAGAGAGAAATTTCATTGTTCACCTGCTGGCAAATGGAACATCGGAAGTAAGTGCAAGTAGATATTTCCAATTTGAATTTGCGTTAACCTCAAAACAAATGTGCTTACAGCTTGGTAAACAAACCCCAGGACATATTCTCAAGTCGGAAATATTCCCCACCACCCTAGATTTGTCGTTTTTCAAATCGCAATCATGTGATCGACAGCGGGAGATTCCAGCTGCTGCACGTTCGGGTGTGATGAACTGTGCAGCAGCTGGTATACCAAATCCTGGCAGTGAATCCACAGTGCGCGAAATGATGGAGGGACTGACATTGACCGATGTTAGTCCACTTAACAACACACTAATGCCGCAAATGTATTCCGTTGCCCCACCACTAATGAACTTTGAGGACGAGCTGGTGTGGTTTGACCTGACTGTTCCGTCGTACCACAAGCCGATGTTTGACTCGACAAATGATATTGGCGCACAGGCCAAGCGATTAATTGAACGTGCCCTCACGCAAGCTCTTAGTCTTCCCGATCAGCAATTGCTGGTGGACGAGTTGAAAAGAGATCCGAATTTAGTTTACCAAATTGGATTAACCCCAGCTAAGGTAAGTGTTGCAATATCATCGAACAGGGAGTCATAGTGTTTGTCTGATGGGAGTTTTTTAGTGGTGACTAATTCTTAGTTGGATGTCTTTCATACTTCGATGGATTGACAGGAAAAGGGAATGTTGTGTGTGACATTTCCAAACACGTGTCTTGCCTTTCATTGATTTTCGGAAAATTTCCACCCAGTTTGCACCTGCAGACATTGTTCTATTTGCTAAAATTAATCAGCATCGCGGCGCTCACTTCCATGAATCAGTTTATGTGCGTCTGGTGTTTTCATTTAACGCGTTGATTCGTTTAAACAATTTATTCCCCATGAATGACATCATCGGTAGAAGAACAAAGCCTGCTGACGCTGGTGATGGTACTTTCGCACCACCTATGTATATGTACTTTCCCCATGTTTGCTTTGACGCATCAGCGAGAGTGGATGGATCGCGTACTGTCGACAAATGAATTGCCCACTGATTGAGTTTTTGAACAAATATCACTTAGCAATTAAGATCTGTCTGTTGCTGTGTATATCATTAATGGTCCGGGAGGGGTTTCCTGGCTCAGTTTTCTCTTCCAGACGCTGTTGCAAGATGAATCTGTCCTTGAATATAAAACTGAATCTAATTGTCTTCACAATCTGGGACTGAGTTGTTTACGACTTACATTTTTTTTTATTGAAAGATGTACATTTGAAAATGCTCTGAGTTTCATTAGTTTATGCTTCTTTTGTGGTCTCATTTGTAAAATATCCTTTTCCCACTCAAAATATTAGTCCATGGTGCTCTCCTATCCTATGGGTTTCCATCCAAGGCATTATCCCCATGTCTCTGCTACAATCAATTTGAATTTTTTTCGCGTTCCTAATTCACCTCGTAGTCGTAAGTGCAATACTGTCTACACCCTCTAATGCCTTTAGCATTGCTGCTCCATTTATAGGGTTGGCACCTGCCGCGGACCTTGGAATTCTTCTGCATGCTACTAGGTCCTGAATCGTATCGTAGCTGAGGCCAAGAAGCTTTGGTTATTTTGTCATTTGTGCGATTCAAGTGTTGTTATTTCATATCGGACTTTTCCATTTACACCACGGAACGCACAAACGAGTTGTGTTCCTCGTCGTTACGAGTTTTTCGTAAGGCAATAAGACAATCGATACGCGATGCAGTTGCAGATCTGGGTTCTGAGCTCCGCAGTGAAAACTCACAATATAATATCCGAAATGAAGGCTCCAGTTGCTGCTGTCTTCCTTTATTTATGATCGCGTAACAGTCTGGGCCTCAAGCAACAAGCGTCTTCAAGCAGCTTGACCGATAGCCAGCAGCTTGCCAAATTGGTTGACGTCTCTTCCATTTACACCACAGCCTGAACCTTAATCTCTCTTAACTGCCCCGTCCTTTCTGGGTGGATTGAAAGATTCTCTGGGTCGCAGCGTGTATCGCTATTTCCTTGGTCAAGAAAAAATGTTTTAATTGAAACAGACTTATCTGCCGCTTACCTTACCTTCCAAGCTGGACCTCCTATGGTCAATGCGTCGGTTTTATAGCACTTCCGGGTGTAACCTTGTGGGTTTGACCGCGCTGTTGCAGATGTATTGTGTATCTTGAGGGATTCTTTGGCAGTCCGAATATCTGTCCTCTATATTCGTGCCCGAGCGAGATCGATATTGGTTGAGTAGACGACACAAGCTGGGCCAGGATTAACCTTGGTTTGGTGTGGTAAGCGATGTTTTTCGTTGGCTGTGTTGTCGCATAGTTGAAGTTTCTTCCATTGGCTTTTGCTCAATTATGTCTAGATGGTTACAGCGTGATGCATTACAGTACGACCGAATGTTTTATAGGTTGTGAGTAGCTTCTTATCCTATTTACGCTCCTAGACCTTAGTTAGGTCTTAGACTTTTGCATAACTCTTAGGGACTCACTATCATTGGCAATCCGTTTCTCTTTTGATGAACCAAGTCGTATGTTCGCCTTATCAACATGGCTCCCCTTTTCTTTTGTACAAAACATCGAATGTAAAACAAATTAAAACGCTTTTTCCTTCTACTTACAGCTGCCCCAACTGGTTGAAAACAATCCCATTATTTCCATCGAAATTCTACTGAAACTAATGGACTCCATGCAGATCACTGAGTATCTCAAAGTCCTCGTTAATATGGAGATTACCTTGCACTCAATGGAGGTCGTGAATAGGTAAGTTTCTCTCATCCTTCATCCACCAACTATTCGCTAATTCCACGTCTTTTTTTTTTGGTTAGACTTACAACCTCAGTCGATCTACCAACTGAATTCGTCCATCTCTATATTAGCAATTGTATCTCCACTTGTGAGACGGTCAAGGATAAGTATATGCAAACAAGATTGGTTCGCCTAGTGTGCGTCTTTCTCCAGAGCTTGATACGCAATAAGATTATCAATGTTAAGGTAAGACTCAAACAGTCTATTCCTTTTCGATTTAATGAAACTAATAATTTTCATTTGTCAGGATCTCTTTATCGAGGTGCAAGCCTTTTGCGTCGGTTTCAGTCACACCAAAGAAGCTGTCGGGCTATATCGTCTGCTCAAGCACTTGGAAATGGACGAAGGACAAAACAATGCAAACCCCAAAAATTGAAAGAAAAAAAAAATCACAAAACAGCAAACACATAATTGAATGCAGAATGCTACTCTTTTAAAATTTTATTAAATATAACTAATGCATAATGTGAATTCCTTTTTCTTAAACAAAAAAAAAACACATAAATCAAAAAAAAAAAAGGACAAAATGAATTGGCTCTCATTAGATACTTGATAAAAGTTACAAAAGAAGAAAAGAATACATTTTGTTTTCCTTGGAATAAAGTATTTAAAATAAAAATAGTCTCTCGCTGTCTTATAAAAGAAAACACTTATTGTCGTTTGCTAATTGTATCTTAGTCCTACGTGAGTGTTTCGCCTTGGGTAACGCAGGCTTCGAGGTAGTCAATACGACGCTCGAGTGTGGTGAGCTTTTCATTGAGTACAGCCAAACGGGAGCGACAGGACATGTCTGGAAATGCCAAATGGTTGAGTATCACAAGTCTCATTGGCAATTGTATGCTTACCGAAGGAATTGAGGAAGTCAGTGATTCGCTTGATGCTGGCAGTTATAACTTCGATATATTCCCGATTGGCCCAATCTTGGTGGATTTGCTTTTGAATAGCTTCTCGGTGGACACCACTCATGTTTTCAGTTGGCAGATTATTGATGGGTTTTATGCTAAAAACTAGGAAATGCACAAGAAAACAAGCACAAAACACCGAAAAAGTAAATTCCTCTGGGGCTGTTGTGGATGACAAATTTTTTTTGACAGATTAAAATGCATTATGGGTGGAAGACAAGTGCAGTGTTTCGAGTCTCTATGAGTGGGTTATATGAAATGTCAGAGAGTGGCGAGTTCCGTTTGACAGGCGAAATAATTGAATACAGGGCGACGCTATTACAAAATTTTTGAATATTCATATTTGGTGTTATTCATTTCCGAGCGAGAGCCTTGTACAAGTATTTATTTTCAACGAAGTTGCAAACTTACTGACCATACTATAAAAATCCAAAGGATCTTGATGTTGTCTTTCGCAATAATGGAGGACCCGGAGCGGAAACAGACTAAATCGCTATAGCGACTAAATTGGATATGTTCTTTGAACTTTACTACTATGTTTTTAGGTGTAGCCACACGTATGTATAATCTATTATTAGCATTTCAGGCCACTTAACAGCAATTATCCATGAACACATCCCCTTACCTATCAAACGTGACTCTCGTGTGACATCCATCACCAGAAGTCGCTGTCAAAATAACCTGGTGCGGCTGGTCGGTTTTTTTTCAGCTTTTTCGTCGGTGCCTAATTTTCAATAAAAACAATGTCCATCGCAAGTAATTTACGTAACGCAGTCCTTAGGAAGCCTCTATGTATAGACGCAAACAGAATTCTTATAAATCTATCGCTTAGGTGCAGCACAAATGTGACGCTTCAGTATGGTGAGTTCTAGGTTATTATGCCATAAGTGTTTGCTTTCCTAATAAGTCTTTTCCACAGATAGGGATCCTAGTGCCGATTTTACAAATCCAGCGATACAGGATCTGCTGCGGTCGTTGACAAGGGTTCGCTTGGATAAAGTCTTTCGCAAACGGTCTGTTCCGGATAACACAATTGAATACAAGTAAGGAAATGATTGGTTAGAGGGGAAACTATTCAGTCGTTCTCACTGTCTGGCTTCTTTTTAGGTTTTTGACCACTGAACAGTTGGAAAAGGAATTTAAGAAAATCGTTGATGACGCCGAGAATAACCTTCAAATGCCTCCAGTTGTTATGGTAAGTTTCACGCAAAAATAGAGTTCATTTTAAGTTACGCACAACACTTTGTCAGCCTTTTTGTCTTTCATGTTTGACTGCTTTTCAGTTGATTTTTATAGATTTTAGCATCAATTCGCTCCCACAAATCATTTCTATCGCTCATGTGTTCATTATTTCATTTCCAGGTCAAACAGGAGAAGCAAAAAATCATCTCCAAGGACCCGGCTCTAAAGGGTTTCTCAGACACAAAATTCGTCATCGCTGACATCACATACGGTCTGCGACAATCGGAGCGAAAAGTCATTGTCCGTCAGACAGATGGTACGTTAGAGCACGCCCCTATGGACGTCACCAAACGCATAGTCCAAACTTTCTTCCCCCTTACCGGTCGTAAAATCCGTACTCCACGAATGTTTGAGGACACAAATCTACAACGCTGTCTCGACGAATTCAAATACGAATTCGTTTTAGATCGATTATGTGTGCAATACGAACCGTTTGAACAGGATTTCCATGATATCTCGGCAAAGGTATATTCACACATCAATGAGAACAAGAAATTCGATGACCTCCGTTCTACACGTCACTTCGGACCGATGGCATTCTTCCTAGCTTGGCACAAGCAAATCGATGATCTACTCTACGACATCATCAAGCGAGATATCCTTCGAAATGGTGTAGAAATTATCGCAGTCTTATACAAGATTCATAAAATACCATTCGACGAAGGTATTATAAAGAAACTCCAGAGCATCCCACAGTCATCCGATATGTTAGGTGAACTGCGAAAGTCATACCAAAAATCTTCTGATGACATCCATGAGGAGATTAAAACAGCGATTGGCAAATCACGAGAGGACTTTAAAGCCGATGATATTTGTTTGGAAGTGATTGAGAACTTTATCAAGCAGCATGCACTTAAGAAGGTTCAGCTGGAACTAGCCATCCAGGCGTTTAAAGAAGTCAACGATGAGAAGAAGAAGCTGTATGAAGGTCTGCGGAAAGCGCACGGTGTTACCAATTAAGAATCGTTGTAGAAATTCGCCATTTATTGTTATTTTACGAATAAAGAAGTGAAAAGTGAAAAATTTTGTTGGTTTGATTTTGGTTTCTATGTGTCTATTTTGCTGCAATGCTCATCAAGCGGATATATCAAAAAATAACCCACACGGACTGCATATATTAGAGACAAAGTGGAGACGAAGAAGTTTCCAATATAGGCAAGGTGTGCTGCGCAAGTAAGTGACCATCTCACCATTATCAAACCGTATTGGAGGCCAAAGAAAAACTTTTTGAGGTTAGATTTCCACTTATCGGCAGTAGCAATCCATCAAATAGCACCAACGTATCACGCCAATACTTCGGGTTGACAAAAACGAAGTACATAGATCACCTTCATCTCACTTAGATCTATTACAGACCAAACGTATTTTTTAACGTTTTCGTCATTTCTATTCTCCAAATCAACTCTAGAAACACCACAAAATCCTTGACTTCTTCCTTCTTGAGTTGAAGATGATGAATGAAGTTCGAAATAATGATGAATAAAACTTTTCTGGGAATCTGCACAGCACAATATGAAAAATTTTAGACACAAAAGGCTACCAGCCAAAAACAGAATCACCACTTCCAACTCGTTTATTGCTGTTTATTTATAATTCAAAATATTAGTAGTTTCCCTTTTATTTGTATACGCATATGTATGTAAATTTGACTTAACTATAAGTTTATAAAAAACGATGGGCTCGATAAAGCATGCAAAATGTTATAAATACTTTTTTTTTTTGATTTTTAAAATATTCACCAGCAGGCGCAGACTTGACTGTTTTGATTAGGTTTTTTCAATACCTTATGTACTATTGTATGTATAAGAAATATTAATACAGACACCTTATTGTTAAAAAATAAGGCTTTTGTTTTCTTGCTAAACATTATAAAAATTGTTTAATAATTTAAAAAGATTTTGGACATTTATTTAGACTAAGAACATGGAGGGTTAAGTTATCAAAAGCTTGTTCTTAATATTATTCGTCATTAGTTTCGATTTGATTTGGATTTCGGGTAGGTCGGTTGCATTTTTAGTACATGTTTTCATTTATTGTATTTAATGATAATGAGTATGTTATTTAATGAAATATTTGAGTACGAAGTGTTACAAGAGATATGCATTAGCATTTGCAGAATATTTCAAAGCTGATTTAAAAAATAAATGATCAATGCAATTTAAATTTAAGAATAAGGAAAATATCTTACTTTATTCATATACTACTTCACGTGTTGAAGGACTACGTAGTTTTCTTTTGTTCAGAGGGAAAGTATTCGACAGAGGATCACCGGAGAATTCATTTGAATTGCATTTGGCAAACGACAAACGGGTCTGAATTAATATTGGTGGACTATTCTTTAGCTATGTATAGCTCTGCGGTTCCATATAGAACCTACTGTGTATTATTAGAAGAGCTTGTTCACTTGAGATTTTGGTAGAATCTTGAGCAATTTAGAGAGGACTTATTTAATTGTCTGGGCCAAAGCTGAAGTCTGTAAAGCCAGTGATGATTAAAAGGAAATACTTGTCCAAGTTAAGAAGAAACTTGAGAAGTGATGCAATTTTATCCTGGAATAGACTAACGAATTTTATTAGATTTTATTAGACACAGCTCCTTTCTAAATGTTCTCACATGCTGTCAGCATAGGTCGTAGTGAGCGAGACCTTCTATTTCTCTTTGAACACAGACATCTTGTCTTCTTTAATCAATAAGTGGCTCAGTAGATTTTATGACTATGATTACGTTTGACTTTACCCAGCGCTTTCAGGAGTGCCTTACTATCAGTGATTGTAAATATGGCCTACCAGTAAATGTTGCTGTGGAAGATTGTTCTTTCACATTACCAATTTGGATTAGACTTTTGCTTGGGATAAGGAAAATGCTTATTAAAGCTAATCAAGAGATTTGTCTATGTTGTCCGGCAGAATATTTCAGACCCAAAGACGCCATCAAGACTCTGTAGTCAAAACCTTGACAAAATCCCAGCTTGTAAAACTGTGCAGACAAACTCTCAATGATAAACACAGTGACTCTCTGTCCGGTATCAGACCACTAAGATATATTAGTGGACGAACTTGTTAAGAGGGGTGCAGATTGAGATCCTGCACACTCCTTACTGAGAAATAGATGAGGAAACCACGATCAGGGACCGAATTGCCACACTCGTTTACAAGTAACTCGTCATCGAAATGTGAGGATTTGGCATAACCGCGTCCAATGAGGTTACGAGTACCATTCACTCACTTGTTATCGATTGCGGTAATTCGGGCACAGGGCTAATACTTGATGGGGCTATATGGACACATGTGCAGTAGCCAGAACGCTATGCTCAGTCTTCAATAAGAGGGCTAAGAGCCTCACAAAGCTTAGTCGAAAGGAAACAGAAATGGTTTAAAGTGTGCTTATAGGGCACTGGGCAATAGGAACTCACGCGGAACGACTTGGGTTACCCTACAACGACAACTGCAAAAGCTGCTCCCTAGAGGGAAAAAAGAATCCGTCCGATATGTGGTGTCCCACACCAGAAGACTGGATTGTGTTAAAAACAATAAAAAAAAAAACCACTGTAAATTGCGGACCCGTGACTATACGACTTGTAAAAATCCCTGCTTATGGGAAACTTAGCAATTCCTTATTCTCTTGTTCGAATAAACCTTTACTGCTAGTTCTTGGGTACCTTTACCTCAGAAGCTCACTGCAATCACTAAACATTTTTTAAAATCAAAATAATTCCACGGGAAATAAAACAAACAGAAACCAATAAATAAAAAGATGATGAGCAGTATTTTTTTTTTTATTAATGACACAAAACAAAATAAAATTAAAAATAAAATAAAATAAAAATAATAAAAAAATTAAAAAAGAAAGAAAATACTTAAGAGAATCATTAAAAAAATGAAATTAAAACAACAAATAAAAACAGAAAAAGATGTCTAAGCAGGGATGGAAAAGGAGAGAGAAGAAAAAATATAACAAACGAAAAAAGAAGAATTTAATTACATAATCTCTTTTCGAATACAATAATCAATGATTCTTCATATTAAATAAATTTTACAACGTACACAATAATTTAAATAGAACACTTCTCAACTGCATCATATGTATATAAGAAAGAATTGTATTTTACAATTATTTATAACAAATCTCTCTGTGTCCCTCAGTTGATAGTTACTCTACGCAGGAAATATTAAAAAAAAAAACCTTAGTTAGCAGGAAGTTATAGTTATTTAATTAAGCCTAATTCGTTGGCTCCTCTCACTTGTGTTATCAATTAAAAAAAAAAATTATTATAATTAATAAAAATAAAAATCAACAGTTTGGTACTTAATGCATGTTAATTTGGCGTAGTATATAGGTTATTAATCGTTTCAGCTTTCTCTCTATACGTGATTGAGTTGTTTCTTTATTTAAAAAAAAATATTACAATAGTATTTGATTGCCGAGGCACTTGCTTATTAACTTTATACTTTAGTTTAAAATCATAATTTTTATTAGTAAAACATTTGTTTCTCAATTAGAAAGAAAATTGTAAAAAATAAAATATTTTGTATAAAAAAAAAAAACTATTTAAAAAACATAAAATGTATTTTTTTTTAAATATATATAAAACAATTATTTTTTGTTATAATTTTTATATTTAAAAAAATAATAATAGGTGGTAGGGCTTGGTTATGGGTAATTTACACATCGTCAGGTGCTAGTTTTGTGTGACTATCGTTGGCACTTTTATCGTTGTCCTTGCTCGATGTTGAGTTGTCGTGCGCCGTCGTCTTTGTTTCACTATTATTGGCGGACGTAGCACCTGACTTGTTGGATGGGGCGGCATCCGCTGCGTCTTCTTCTTGCGCTTTGAATGCAGCCTCTAGGGCACGAATTCTATTCTCGTGCTTGACGATGATTGCTTTGAGTTTACGAATTTCATCGGTTATGTCACGGAGGTCCTTTTCCTAAAAAAAAACAAAGTAATGTGCTTATAAAAATTCACCAATTTTAGATGATATTGATATACTTACACTAATTCCACTGACTGCTGCACTCTCGTTGTTATTGGACGCGTTCGAGTGACCAATGGACATGTCCAAACCCTTTGAGACACCACCGCCACCGCCAGTTTTCGGTGAACTTTTGTTGAGGATGTTGGCCTTTTTCGTCACGGAGAGTGATTTTGTCGCCGACTTGTAGCCTCCCTGTACGATAGATACACGATCCTATTTTAGATTTTTTAGAAATCTGTTCTTTTGGGTTTTATACATGAACACACACACACGACGTGCGATTAATAACTGCGTAGTTATATAAAAAAAAAGCAAGAGCAGGCATTTAGCAAGCTAATTTAATATTTTTTTTTGTGGTTAATCCGAGGAGACGTTTTTGGAACACAGAATCTTGCTGCAACTTGACGAAGACATGCAACTTTGATGGGTTCAAATAGCGCAATTGGCTTTGGCTGGTTTGGTTTTAGTCGGCAGACATTACAAAAAACAAACCCACTTGGACACTGTTTAGTTTTTTTTCATCAAATGTATAATACATAAATAAAGTCACCCAGAATTGAATACAGCGCGACGCAATCGTAATAGTTTTGAATGTCACCAACAAAAGACTGCTCATTGGATAGCCTTTCGAAAGTAATGGCAACTTTTACACGCGTACTTACATACTTAACACACTTCTGAAGGGATTTTTCCTGACCCTGAGATGCCGCATCTCCGATAACTAGCTTTATCTAGCGCCGAAACTTCGCTAATCCATTGAGCAATTGCGTCAGAACGCGTATTCAATTTCATATACATAAAGGCCCCACTCTAACATTTACTCCTATACTCACTTTTAATGAAAATACAAGTGGATCAGCATCTTGTCCGGCTATCCATTCTTCAGCTGATAGCGCAGCATCATCTGATAACGTATCTGGATATAAATCCTCTTGGAACAAATCCGATTTCCTTGGAACTGTCATGGAAATGACTTGGCACAGACCATTATTGTTGAGACGATAGAATTTTGATACTTCGCAGGTCGTCACATCACATCCACGTTTTGGCATCATTCCGATACCCCGCTGTGGATCCGGCGTTTGAAACGTGTTAATATAATGTACAAATGGTGGCTCTGGTGTAATCTAAAAATAACACAAATGACGTTCCGACAAAAGCAACTAGAAACTCACAATTTTACCTCAAAATACCGTATGACCGAATCACCTTTACCACACAGGTAAATTAAATTCGTATCAGGATCATACAAAGGGAACATAACACCGTTCGATGTATCCAACTCAACCATCACAATTGGCTCACTTAAAGCATCCGGCGCTCTCAATGAGTATTGTCGTTCCGATGATCGATTGAAACCTGTTGTGAAAATAAGGCCATGTCGCAGGAAGAGAGCACGCGTCGCCTTTGATCCTTCATGGCAGAGAGCTTCACTATCTATTTCACCAGTGCGTGGATCGATTATGCGGATTTTCTTATCCTTACATGTGGTAACCAATTTGGAACCATCCCAGTTAAAGCAGGCACTGTAAACAATATCCGGATGGCTATCAATGTGTACAAGTATATCACCAGTGCCGACGTTCCAAATAACAACCTTAGTGTGTGATGATAATCCGAATTATTGGAGGGCTTATGAGAAGAAGTTTATTCACTTACTTGATTATCAGAACCAGCTGTGAGGAGTACATTCAACGCGGACGGATGCCACAGAACCAAACCGACTCTTCTTTGATGGAAGACAAGATCCACAACTGGATCGGTAAGTGTCCTCGACAGACCTCCATCGGGAATCTGCCATACTTTTACAACACAATCTTCAGAACCGGACGCGATGACATTGTCATTATGTGGACACCATGCAATATCCAACACAGGACCTTTGTGACCACCTACCAATGGATGATCAGCTGCAATGCGACCAACCTAGAAAACCAACATGTGTTTAAGAAAAGAATAATGTGTAAGGAAGAATGTGAGAAATAAGACGACATCTTTAAAGGTAGAAACTGACGCATAAACCATGGAAATTGCAGGTATGTATGCATGTATAAGGCATCAACGTTGGTCCCAATTCCTTCAGTTAGGCTTAGTCTATACCTTATGTAAGAGAGACCCTTCAACATCTACGAAGCTTAGATAAACAGTGGCATACCAAGAAAATGTTTGTTTTATCGATCAAAAAATCTTTCATCATCATCATCATCATCATCTTCCAATGGCCCGCTTATCCACTATGAGGGTCGCGGGTTTAGGGAGCTTAAGTGGACTCTCCACATTTGCCGATCTTCCGCCATCGACTCTAACTCATCAGGGGCAATCCCCATACGGGTAGAGGTGAGATTTCGGACTTGGTCCAGCCATCTCAACCTAGGCCTGCCCAGGGGACGCGTACCCGATGGCACGAATTCCATGGCACGTCTTGGAAACCGAGTTGGGGACATGCGTTTGACGTGCCCAAACCATCGAAGTATGGACCTCTCCGTCCGAAGAAGTAGCTGCTCGACATTGAGTGCCTCGCGTACTCTGGTGTTCCTAACCCGATCTCGTCGAGTCACCCCAGCAATACAACGAAGAAATCTCATTTCGGCAGCTTGTATCCGCGATCTTATTCTTTCGGTCATTACCCAAACCTCATGACCATAGGTGAGGGTCGGAACAAACACTGAATTAAAGACCGACAACTTAGCTTCGATGCCAAGTTCGGCCCTCCTGATAACAGATTGACCAAGCTGTCTCAAAATTGCTCCAGCCTGACCAATCCTACAGGATAACTCAGTATTGCTCCTACCATCACTCGTGAATAGGACCCCGAGATACTTAAACTTCTCCACCTGTTTCAATGGGACTCCACTAACATGCAGAGTGCATTGAACAGGTGTTCTGGAAATTACCATTACCTCTGATTTGTTCACGTTTACCTTCATCCCAGTTTCAACACAGACGGCGACGAACCTATCTAGTGCGCGCTGAAGTTCGGTCTGGGTGGACGTAAGGATGACCAAGTCATTAGCAAAAAGCAGATGACTTATCCTTAAGTCTCCCAATTCGAAACGTTCCTCACAAAAATTAAGGCTGACTAGGTTATGTAAAGCGGATGGACACCAATGCTTTAGGCCGAAGAATCTTCAAATTCATCAGTGATGAACTACACAGACGAGAACGACTTTATTTTTTATGGCATAGTAAAGGCTGACTTTGTCCAATTCGCAAGTGGAGACAGTGGGATGGCGATTACGCCTGGACGGAATACCTATGTCCAGTCGTATCGATAAAAGCCGAAAACGTGAATGCCAAAGACATCTCTTATCTGCTAATTGGTCACTCGTCTATCTTTCAGCATTAATTGCTTCATTCTGCCCACCGTTCCAGAAGCTGATACCCCATTTCGCAGCTAGGGTTAGTTTGGTCTGCTCGGTCAAACCATTTTCCCTTAAGTTCAAATGTCACTTGTGAACAGCCCAAAGGGATAGGGTAGCTTCCTATGAACAAAGGTCATCTTCGGGACTGCAATCGCCACGCAACTGGGCCGTTAAGACACAAATAGCTGGCTGAACATGTTCTGCCCAGGTTGAGCTTTCTTAGACAATTTAGCTTAGAGAAAATCCTGGAGTTCACCAGCCGTACCGGTCGAGTGAACCTCATCCGACTCTCTATTCCCAAGCATAAAACCCTTCACTTAAATCCCCTTCACCCAATTTCTTTTTTCAACAGTTTTCCCCAGAGGACCACAACGGGCCCAAACAGTGGCCTACTTGACTAGGTTCTTCTGGACCTCTTCTCCCTAACACACCAACCAATACCGCGTCGAAAGTTGGACCTGATAAGGTAATGTGGCCATTAAGTAGTTAGCAATGTTTCCTGTTGACAAGAGGCAAAAATAACGCAGATTTCTAAAAGATCTTGCTAAGCATTCGTTTGGTTTGTCATCCCTTCTTACTACCAAGAACGCGGACAGATTTAACAATCATTTAAGAGCTGAGAACTGTTCCTCCAACATGTCCACAGTCTTCCTACTGGGACCCCACCGAAGACTAAAGCTACGATTGTAAGGTCTACAATATTGTCAGGTCTTCCAATGAATAAATTGTCCTAAATGTCTTACAGTCGTGTGAACTGACAATTTTTGTCTGACAACGTTGTAAGAAAAGCATTGTCAGGCCGCCATCTGACAATGAAATTGTAAGGTATCTTCCAATCGTCTGAACACTCTTTAAGTGCGAATTCAACAAACCATTTTGAAACGCCTTCTTTGGTAATGCCACTGGCTATTAGTGGAGCAAATGAAAATAGGCAAATTGCTAACCATTCTCAGCACCTGCTGTTCATTCATCGTTCTAAAATCATTTTCAAATAATTCATCCAACAACTACAACCCTTCTCTCTCTGTTTCGTCTTAAAATATCCCAAAAAAATAAAAATCATTCGAAATTTTCCATCGCCTAACATGACCTTTCAAAATCGAATTTATTGTGCACACGACCGCACATAAATATTAATTACATCCCAAAAAATCAGCGTAATAATTTATAAAAATAATACTTGCCGTTGCCGCACACCTACTCACAACCTAAATTCGTTAGGAAAATATACCGCTAATGCAGTGTCCTCCCGAGCGCATTACTCTCAACGAGAGGTGAACCACACACAAGTCGTCGCTCGAAAAACTTTCCAAATTTAGACCAAAATTTCGCAAAAAACTGGAGCGATGATCATCTGTAAAAGATGCGACACCATGGCTGCGGCGAATTGTCCACCACCATCGTAACGATCCAACAACGCGCGACAGTGTAAACACTAAACACAAATAAAACGCTCGAAATATCCTAAAATGGGATTCAAAATAAGATCGTTTCAGAGAGAGGACTGCGTCGTATTGGTGCTTGCTCAACTGAAATGGTGAATAATTTTCTAATTTTAAAACCCAACGCTAAGTGAGTGTGTGAAAGCGGGAAGCCGCTCCGACAGAACGAGTCGGACGCACAGAGATTCTAGAGATCCTCCCAACACAAACCACTGCATTCGACGTCGTCAGCCGACCTATTTTTAAAATTTCCATAATTTCTTTTTTGTTCGTTGTGGAATCGAAATAGATTTTCACATTGGCCAGGATCCAATTGTTGAGGTAACGATTTTCACACAGCACACGGAGCGGAGCACCGCGGCCAGCGGGTGTGCAAGGGTTACGCTTAATTTTAAATAATTTTATTGAATATATAATATTTCTCTTAATTTGTTTGTTACGTCGTAGGTCTTTTGATTGATTAGGCGTGGAATGAAGGAGACAGGCGGGTTGCAATTATCAATTAAACTGAGTGGTGAAAAGTGTTTTTAATTTTTGAATCATGTGCAATTAGCTGAATGTTGTCAAATGTATTTTCAAAATTTAATTATTATTTTGAGTGAAACTAAAATTAAGAGAAATGACGTTGCGGACGTGCCATTAGCATTCGAAATTTGTGGCGGCATTAAGGAAACTGTGTCAATTGAGTTGGAAATGTCACACAAAGTGTGGGAGCTGCTTTTTATTGATCAATAAAACGTCTGGGAATTAATAAGTTTGAACAGAAATTGGTTCAAATTATGCAATCGAACAAAACTGTGGAAGGATGAGCAATCGTTTGATGTTTTTTTTTTTTTTTTTAAGGCCACTTGTCAAGTTTTTGCATCTGTCTGACTTTGTTGGTGGGTGTTTGCCTGCTTTGCGCAATCGAAATTTTAATGATATCT
This sequence comes from Matsumyia berberina, assembly GCA_917880715.2. Classification (NCBI taxonomy): domain Eukaryota; kingdom Metazoa; phylum Arthropoda; class Insecta; order Diptera; family Syrphidae; genus Matsumyia; species Matsumyia berberina. Next base: position 124,974,982 of record OU862870.1, read on the forward strand.
GCTTGCTTCCAGCTACAGTTCGAGAGTCGGGTTTACCAAAATACGTCTAGTCTTCAAAATAGTCGTTTGATCTGTCAGTTTCGATGGATCGAATACAATTTAAAGATTTTACGATTTGGAAAGTTGTGGCTTATAAGGTCCCTTATGTTGTTGCTGGACAAGCTAGGGAAGATCCTCATGCAATTAGAAGAAGAGAGGAGATCAAAGCTTTACAAAATATCCAGGTAAAATCATAGATTGTAGAACGTTTTACCCCGATTTCGAACAGTTCTGAAGAGGGGAACGTGACTCAGCGTTAACGCGAGCTGTGAATGTAAATGTACACCAAATCCTGGAGCAACAGTGAGATTCATTTTTTTTTTTCGTTCTACACTTATGGGAAACAAGGCACAATGAATAAGTTGGAAGCCTTTCCTTGCCGTTGTGGCGACCGCTATAGTTCAGTGGCTAATTCCTAGCAAGTTAATCTTTACAAAACAACTAAATTAATTATGTTCGCGGCACCAACTATAAGCTTCTTAAAGTGTTAGTTGTCTTAAGAAGTTCTCAATCCGTGCCCTTCAAAGGTTAGATGTATTCTTTACCGATTTTGGCATTGAAGGTTTAAACATCACTTTCCCGAGCTGCCGATGGATGTATTAACACCGCGTAGCATCACATTTTGACAGATGTTGGTGAACCCAAAGCAATTAGATTACATATGGACATATTCAGAGCTCAAGGCCATTTTCACGAAAGACGATAGTGGTCTCAGGATTGGATAAGTTCCGTAGGCCATAAATGTTCTCCTTGGAAGCGTGTTTAGCCTTCCTTGCGCTCCACCCTCACAGAATCGCTGAACGCTATCTTCAGCTTACCGCCAATACAAGTCCACATAGAAATGCAGGCAAACTTAGCCTGCATACACTATTCCACCTATATAAATAACATCGGCTCAAAATATCGCCCCGATCGTCACCTCAACATGCTTACCACCTTGTTACAAACAGGCGAATTCAGTATGCAATTTGAAGACATTCTTCTCAAGTACTGCTTCAAACGAAACTACTCAGGAATAATCACTCTGGAGAACAACTGGCAGAAGTTTCAAGCCCGTTCCAGAGGGCTCCAAAATGAACAGTGGATCTGGGTCGGTGAGTCGTGAAGCACTTATGTATCTGTTAGTTTAGACACATACTCATCCATTTTCCCAGCAGCAATATTTGCCAGCAGAGTATAAGCTTAAACTTGCTTTCTAACACTCGTGGCAAAATCATCGAATATTTTCTCTGACAATCAAGCTGCCCCTAAGCCTAAGAATGGTCAAAATGCTTCTTGAACGAGGAAAGAAAAACTTGGTCATACTACACAAGGCCACATTGACAACGAAACAGGGGACTCATTGGCCAAAATTAGTGCAACAATCCTCCTCACTGATCCTAAACCATCAAAACCCTCACGAGCGAGCAGAGCTTAAATCCAATCCGATCTGGATGAAAAGAATATGAGAGTAATGTATCAAATACTCTTTTCCTACACTGTCGAGGTTTCTTCTGAATCTGAGCAGGAACCACCTTTAAATCCGAGCAATTGCCCTTTAAAATTCCACCTCCACAGACTTAATTTATTAGATCAGATCCTACCTGGCGAATAAGCTTAGAGAACGACGAACACTTTCTTCACATTGTCACAGAATGTCCCGCTTTCATGAATGTAAGAAAACAAACTCTGGGCAGTAACCTTGTCTCACCGACTGCATTCGTCGCGTTTTAAATTGAAAAGCTGATAAACTTCTTGACAGCCTCTGGACTAAGTGAACAGAGCTCTATGAGAGACCTACAATAGGTCTCTTTCTAACAGTGAGAGTGAATAACTCCTTAGATATTAAGTCACTCTTTAAGGGATTTTGCTTCACTTGGCTCCCTTTCAGCGGAAAAAGTGACAAATCAGATCTGGACTGTGTTGAGGCTAATTTAAAAGACTTAAAGCCGTGCTCCTTAAATAAACTGCAGTGAGACCTGAACTGTAAGCCAATGCTGTGTCGTTGTTTAAGTGAGATTTGCGTAAGCTTTCGTCAAATAAGGAAGACATTGCTCCTCTGCCGGAAGTGGAGAAGACGAGTGTTCATAGCTTTATAGTCAGAGAGATTGGCGTAGATCGAGACGTAATTACTTAGATCAACAAAGTTAAGCCAGGTTTATTCGGACAACTAAGCAATATTTGCCTCCTCCTTTAAGTAAGTGCACAATGGAGTTTGTCAGTCTCCACAGCATGGCTGTTTCATTAAACTCATCAGCATTAGGAGTGTTTTTTTTTAACCCTCGCCAGCCAGTAGTTGCTAACAAAGTAACATTTTATACGTAAAACAAATACAACAACCAGCTGGCTACAACTCTTGATTTTATCCCCAGTCAAAAGCAACTGGCTAGGAATTTTACGATATCCCATAGCCAGGAGGCGCCGAAAGCGATGTTTTTCATTTATAGCGTTGGTATCACTGCCAAATTGTTCTGTTCGAAGATGGAAGATGTTATGATTTCATACCTCATTTCGTAAATTATCCATTGAATAAATTCTCTAAATTACGGTTTTCACAATAAATTAAAAAGAACAATTTGGTTTAACGCCGAATACTTTGACAGTTTGACAGCCGACGTCATAGGAACGAAATCACACGTACCAACTCGACGGTATAAAAAATCGACTGGGTTTGGCTGGCTGGAAATCGTCTAAATGAACGACTGACTGGCTAGGTTTCAAAAAAACACGCCTATTCACTTCGCCTAAAACTTGCATATAACAACCAGCTGGCAATGCCCAACATAGTGCCTAGGTGTTGTACCCTAAAAAGATTAGTTTCCAGAATGAAGCTACCTATGTCGACTCTGGAAAAGAAGCTCTTTAAACGCATTTCCCGATTTCAGTTTAGAAGTGCTATGGGTGGCAGGTACTAATGTAGGAAAATCCAACGACGAAAAACAAAAATAATTAGGAAAATGATTTCACCGAATGTAGTCACTTCTGTTTTTGAAATTCCCTGAAAAGAAATATTCCTCTTCGTGTTCTTTGGAATGTCATCAACAAAAATAACAAATCGGAGTTCAAATGTGAACCGTGAATCACACCAGCAGATATAAAAACAAATCTGCCAAAGAATTCATATAACGCAAAAAATGAATTATAGAACTCATAGATGTCCACATAAAAATAAATCTCACGACATTAAGGTGATCCTCTCTCTGCTTAATTATTGAACGAGGATCGAGACAATAAAAATACCTCAACAACGTCAAAGGAGAACAATTGTCAACGGCAGGGGATGTTGCCAAAAAAAAAAAAACGAAACGAAAGATTCGTTGCTAGCTCAGCCCAGAGACAATAAATAATTATGTATTCTTGGTGCGACGGAATGACAGCACTTTTTTCTTTTGTGCATTCCGTCCGAATCATCCGAAGCCAAGCGATGTGACTCATTGGGTGCTCTCGGTTGAGTCGTACAGCTAGCATCTTAATCCAAACCGGGATAGAGGAAATCAATCTTTTTGCGAAAGCCGCCGTTTCCCTTAAACAGAATTCGTCGAGCATACAAAAGACTCACCTTATTGTGTGGCAAGACAATAAACGCTCCGCCGCCGGCTGATTCCACAATGATGGCCAAAAATTTCGGATTTACAGCGCAGAATGTTGAGTCCCAACTGCTCTTCGACACACGAATGTTATCAAAGCACTGCTCACGTTTCAGTGCCTGACCGTAGACGTGACGAAATTTTGAACTTCGTACAACACGAAATGACATTTTTGATTATCGATTTCGTTTCTGTCTTCTTGGCTTGAGAGAGAGAGATATGTGTTCTTGAACTGAAAAGAAAGAAAAAAATAAAAATTATGTTCTAGTTATGGAGATACAATGGCACATGTTTGGGTGGCGGCTGACCCGCTTTATCGCATCTCATTCGTTGGAAATTCTGTGTGAGTCATGGTTCGGAATTGACATGACATTTGGCGCGATGCACTTGCCCCGAGCTCATTTCACTCATGCTGAACACATAGTCGACAAGTGAGTGGTGGAGCACTACCGTCCGACTACGATGATTAGCATGAGCTTGGTCTCGGACAAGTTGATTGACAACATGAATCGCAGTATTTAACCACTTTCTGTTGGTCGCTGGGTCTATGAGTATCTGGTGCAACGCGGCGCGCGGTATGCATGTGGATGGAGGACAGGCATGGGAACGCAGCATTTGATGACACAATTTCAGCCCTTCGGCTGGTTTGTTTGGTTTGGTGTGTTTTCTATTGGAAATCGTTTCGAGTTCGGAACTGGAACATGGCTGGTGTCGTCGTCTAGCGTTGTGTTGTTCTAAATGTGCTAAGACGTGAGTGGATTACAATGGAACTCGTGTGTGCTTGCGGTGCATTATGGCTTTTCGTGTACTTTCTTTCGATGTTTTCTTTCTGGGTGGAGGCACTATAGTTTTATGAACTTTCTTGGACGAGATTTATTTAGAAGCAAACGGTGGTTGAATCATAAACAAATTGTCAACAAATGAGAGAACGATACAACCTTTGACTTAATCCGAAACCGACTGAGTGCTTTCACTCTAGATGTCAACCTGTTTTCAGTGAGTTTACACGAATAAATTTTAAATCTTTTCTTGTTAACTTAATTGTACATGCGATCTGGAAGATGTAAGTGGTGAAGATTCTGCAAAAATGTGTAACTGGAATGTGGTTACATATTCTGAGGCTGGTGAGATGTGATGAGACTAAACAATGCAAGTGAAATCGATGCTCTAATCGGTGGCTGTATTCGAATTTTATCGAAAAATTAACCCAGAAATGGACGTCGACCAAGAATTTGCCCTTACTTAAGTTGGCTATGGCTTGGAATAACCTTTGACGTATAGATTCTTGACAATAAGGAAATTCATGTTAAGCCCATTCCCATGTTGCGAACCGACAGTCATTCACTGAAGGAGAAAATGCGTTTCGATTTTCTATAATTCTAAACCCTTGTGCCGCCCTCACTGAGACGTGGAACTTCCGGACCAGGGAAACAAAGGGCTCTGAGATTGTATCAGAAAACTGGAAAGCTTTGACCACCATGACCGCGGACCTTGGGTTATCTGCAAAGCAATTTGCGAGTTCAGAACCGACACGGTACAAGATCTGTAAATGGGCTGCACGTTTATACTGAAAAAGTCTTAGTTCTGGTAATATAGGGATCACAAAGCATTCTCTCCGAAATGTGCTTGTATCCGGAGCAAAAAAAAATCTCGCAGGAGGGCTGCAGAAAATGACGAAGACTGTAGTTGTCATTGGACGTTGAGAGAAAACGGAAGGGAATAGAAGGAAGCTGCGAGTCTAACAATGTGTCCTGCGCGTCGTAGCCACATGGGTAAAGTAAAGGCAGCTTTTGGTCTGCATTAACGATCATTTTTAACACAAAGCTGCGACTGTTTCAGTCAAATGTGGGGTTGGTATCTACATATTTGGTATATTCATGGATTTTCGGACGGTCCGTTTATCCACTGTGAGGGTCACGGGTTTAGGGTGCTTAAGTAGACTCTCCATAGCTTACAATCTGCCGTCATCGACTCTAAAACATTACGAATTCAACAGCTATCCCCATATCGGTTGATGTGAGATTTCGGACGTGATCCACCCATCTCATCCTAGGCCTACCCAGGGGACGCCTACCTGATGGCCTGGATTCCATGGGACGTCTTGAAAGCCTTTTTGGTTTATGGGTATAATACTTCGAAAGTGACCGCCTATATCACAAGCTGATACGAGTAGTTTGACCAATAACGCGATTATATTGTACAAAAACGCTTTTCAAGAGGAGCTCTGCAAAATAACTAACTGCCTGTGTACACATGCGATACCTTCTTTTTAGTAACTATCACTTGATTGACCGTACTTATAGGCCTATCTTGCTCCCTAAACTTGCTATTTATGCGTCCCAACATCTGGTTACATATGTCCAAAGATAAACGCTGTTTCTGCCGCTGTCAACAAATAAATTGATCGTCAAGATTTTCCGAATCAGTAACAAATTTATTTTTGGAGAAAAATTCCTAGGATATGGCAAGTTATCTTTATCTTTAAGTTTGTGAACCTGACCTTGCTCACTTATAAAATAATTATGAATAATTTGTCATTCCTAAGGAACAATGTAGGATAGGTTCGGTAAATGGGTGCCTTGTGGCGCAATAGGGTCCATCTTTCGCATGGAACAATGAAAAACTAAAGCCTTTTCGTTTTCTTAAATGAACAGCACTATCAGCTGTGTGCCTCCAAACACCCCACAATCATCATGGACATGCACACATCTGTTATTATCGTCTGGCAAGCAGCTGAACTTCGAAATAAATTGTCAACTGCCATTTTATCAACTTCCGTTTTACTATGTTCCAGACACAGTCGACGCGCCGCCACATTTTCAATTTCAATTGTTTTTCCGTTGACGGAAGACGGTTGTTTTATTTCACTTTTGAGTATAAGGTCTGTGCACACATGCCACACCAATGACGAATCGAAAATTCCTTCACCACATTTGGCTAATTGAAAGTGTTTGTTGATTTTCACTTTTCACGTTTTTTTTTTTTTTTTTTGTTGCAAATTCAAAGTTAAGGTATGGTTTTCACTTTCGGACAATTTTGCACGAACTGCACAAACGGTAAGTGTTGGCCATGAAATTGTTATGGCGCTTAAATGTCTGTCATTGAACAAGAATAACATGGGCATGTTCTTGATTAACTTTGAATAACATCAGAGTTAACCAAGTTCGTGACCTTTCCATAACGGGTGACTCAGCAATTTGCATTAAAATATAAAAAAACACACGATTATCGAGGGCTTCATTCAAATTAACATATGAAAACCATACATCATGTTTCAACATTTTTCGGGCAGCAACCAGCGCGCGTCTTATTATTGCCTAATTTATTGATATTTATTCATAACGTTTTAGTTTTGTTGGTTGTTAAGTAGTTACTTATGTTCTTTTCTGGTTGTTCATTTTGATAAAAGATCAATGACTGAAAACAATACCGACTTGTGTTGTGTTCTGCAGGTTTGGTGGGTGATTTATATGCGAAGAAGACGAATAGGGCGGGCAGCAGCTAAAAAGTATTTCACTGATGTTTCTACAGGCGAATTTTACTCTCCTATCTTAGCCCTAAGAGGAACCGAATCAAGAAAAAATATTGGGTACAGACCATCTTGGCCACATGGTGATTAGCATGGTTTAGTGCATTGAACTCCTAAGTAAGTTGTCTGAGGTTTTTTTTGTCCCAGAAACAAGCAAACAAGATTTTCGCGGGACCACTGTGGAAAGGCATTTGAAAAGGGACCCAACAAAATGGTTTTGATATCCGTGATGACCAAATTACCATCCGACATCAGGCTCATTAAGACAAACTGAGATTGAAATTCACATAATTTATTCGAGCTCTATCGTTCCACTGGCTTCAAGCTAAACACGGCAGATTTGCTTACTTACGAGCCTTGCTCAGACCGGCATAGAACTGAGACACAATCAACACGCCCACGCCTCTTTGCCAGGCTGCTCAAATGCTATTTACACTGGTATAGGTCACCTGAGACGTGGTCTTCCTCTACTGCACACACCAAGGTAGATTAAAAGCCCGGACCAGAGCACCGGTGCCCATCTCCTCTACATGTCTCCAGTCATCTTAGTTGAATTTGGGCAGTTTTGACCCAATCGCTAATCAGCCTCCTATGTAGAGAGGATCGAGCAGTACTGGGAATATAAAACTCTTGTGCCGATCCTTTGTAGTCATTCAAAACAGAGTCTTACAATTCGATTGCCTTATTGATCCAAAGAAAAATTGATTCGTTTGATCTCAGTGCTGGTGTCGGTGTCTGAATTGATACCGGACCGTATGCATGTAGGCAAACTCTGTCGAAGGTGATGTTCTATCAAAGTTCCCATCGTCATTTCAAGATTAAGATAGCATGCGTATCATTTATGATTCCAATAAATAGTTTGGAAATAAGTGGGGACCTTCAACCAAAGATGTTATTCTGAAGATACACTGCTATGGTACCTCACTTTTTCGCTTACTACGAATGCCCTGCGGTCATATCCCACAGAAGCTCTTAATGTTGTCCTAAATCTATTCCCTCTTCGTATTCATATCATACACAAATGTATCGTGAAGCGATATATTGTCAGATTGAGAAAATCGCAGTACTAATCTGTGGGAAACGGTATGAAGGAATTTGCCATACTCAAGCTAACGAAAGGATTTCGTGCGAAATTCCCTTTGAACGAAGGAACGACGAAATGATGAAGGATTCCTGTACACTAACTCCATCTTCTCAAAAGCACCAAATATATCGAAATCCTACCGATATTCAGGCGAAGCTGCTGAGAATCGAGGAGGCGTATCTAACTCTTAGATACAATACTACACTCATACTATTGTAAATTTATCTATCTTCAGTGATAATAGAGCCAAAGTCAAAGCCATGTTGAGGTAGCACCTAAATTCTTTCTATAATCAGATCGGTTTCAAGGCCAGAAACAAGGCAACAACGATGGGACGCTCCAAAAGCCCCACTGGGCGCAAGTTTATTGGTTTTGCTGGCCAATCGAAGAGCTGTTGCGTGTTGTGCGGGGCATTCCAGCAGTCTGGACATATGTACAGGTACACGAATACATACGTTCCCTATGCTGAGAGGGATTCGCCTGCCTTATCTTTTTCGCTAATAGGTATTTTTTTAAGAAACACCATCAGAGGTGACCAAGTTTCCCCAGTTTGTTGACCTCTAACGGATCAACAAGCAAACCAATACCGGAACTGCTCCTTGCATTACTTCGGGTTTGTACCATTTTTCTTAGCTTCGGTGGAGCTCTAATCCAACAGTGCAGGATGGTTCCATCAACTTTAGCACGACATGTTCCACATACAACGAAACTTGTACCAGGGACCCCATGAGCAAAAAGCAAAGAAACTTTTCTCAGCTTGTAGCTATCTGCACGGGTTCATGAATGACCGTTTACCATACATCCCCATTAAAATTTACTGCCGCAGCTTCAAAGATGTGAATGAGGTAGAAACCCTTGACCAATTCATCTGTAAATGCCCGGCTGTCGCCAGAATCACATTCTGGCAAAAGTTTTTTCTAACAACCTTAACCTTAACGACTTTCCGAGATCTTTCTTTGAACTCATAGAGCTAGGACTACCATCACAACACCATTGACATTTTCAACCAAATCAGCTTCGCTAGTCTCTTGGTATCAAATCGTCCCTAATTGGCTCTCAGGCACGCCAGGCTGATCACCTTCATTCTTAGGGCTGTAAAATCTGACAAACTATTGACAAAGCTTCATAGATAAAAGTCTTCGATGGACTTTAAAGACACGGTGAACAAATGTTGTTACCAACCACGAGTTATACAAGAGGGGCAACCGACAACCAGTAGCTGAATCAAGTTTCCAAAATGGAAATGAATTGGCCAAACAGTTTAAAAAACTCCGGATGAAGCCGCCGAGCGTAAGATTCATCCTGGACAAAGATATACACCAAAAACATAGAACCAACTGGAAAAACGTGGAACGAAATACATCTCCTAAAAGCAAACTAAGTGAGATGCACAACACTTGTTGAGCCCTAAGCTCCAGGAGAAGAAACAGAAACTGAAAATGATGATGATACCTAAATCAAGTGGATTATAAAAACGAAAGCGTGGTGTCCAAGTTGTTCTGTGCCACTTTTGAGCCATGACAAGTTGTCCCACTAAAAGACACCCAAAACAAACAATACGCAGTCGACCAATGATAGCAAAAAAAAACCCATCTTAGACAACTTTCCATTTTAATCGTTTAAACAATTCAAGAAGTCCACCCTCCTGAGCGCGAATAATGTCCACGACAACCCAAAATCCAGATGGCAATTAAAAGTTTAACGAACCAATCATAATAATTACATGTTAATGATGATGTATACACAATAAATTTAATGGCACACTCAGCTGGCTTGTTAAGGCGCGACATCGAATTAACGACAACATTGGTTTTATTCGACACCAGCTCCGCAACAACGACTCTTCCTCTTTATTTGTGGGCTGCGCTTCGTCGTGTGAACGCGGCCACCAACCAACGGTGGTAAAGCGGGAAGTGGCTTCTTCACACTCTGTGGCTCTTTCGAGTACTCTCTTGTGGCTGCCTTGTGTTCGTTTTACTATAAACTAATTCGATTTAATCAAAAGGGCACGGAATTATGATTCCTTTCCCGATGAATGGAAGCAGTTAAGTCTTAACTGACAAAATTCAATACAAGTAAACTAACAGCTATACCTACGTACCATACAAAAAGTGAAACGTCACAGTGACATTTAAAGTGACACACTTTTCAAGTCGAACCGATCGATACACGACGGTGATTAGCAGATGGATTTAGTGTGGTTACTCGAGAGGAGGCCAGGCACACTTGTCTCTCGGTCGTGGTCTGATGAACAATGAACTTTATGTGAATGTGATTTTGCGGTAGATTTGCGATTGTCATTTAATGCCGTTCGATGGAATCCACCTCACGCCTCACACTTGACATTACACAATGGATTTATTATTGAACTTGGCGTTGGGAAGTGGAAACAAATGTGGTTAGGTTTGGAAATAATGATTTGAACTGAAAGATGAAAGGAACCGATGAAAGTATTAAGTTGTTTGGTTTTGGGAGGATTTGTGACAGAAATGCCGGAAACATTGTAGTAAAACACCTGTAGATTGTGGTTTCTAGCCGTGTGCAAGTGGAAGAGACACTTGTCGTTCTAAAGACTGTCATTTTTTACAGAGTATTTCCTATTCTCTTGCAGTGACAAGTTCTGACAGGGGGTCGGAGTCTTGAGGAAGTGTCCGAATAGGTATACCATGCGTATAAGCAAGGAAACCCATACAGTCCTTTTGACAAAGAAACCTCGTTGTCAAGTTCTTCGTGTGTAATACAGGTCACGGAAAGAACTAATTTTTCGTCAAGATGATGTTAGCTCACATCCACCCGAGTATAGGAGCTATATCTGAACTTAAATGCAACAAACCTGCTGGAGCTGAAGAGCTATACCAGCGGTAGGAACGCACTTCAACTCGTCAATATAGTCGAATGAGAAATAATCTTAACGTTGTTTGCCCAATACTTAAGAAAGGAGAAGTTCCAAGCTGCACTAACTTACGAGGTGTAAGTCTCCTTAACATCTCCTTAACATCGCCTGCCAGATCCTATCTGTGAGCACCTAGAGCCCTGTCAACAACTTGATTGGTCCATATCATGTGGTTTCATGGCAAGAAAGTCTTACACCAACCAAATATTCACACTAGGCAGGCCTTGGAAAAAGACAACTACAACATTTCTAGGGACGAGCAGTGTCTCGTTTTAGCATCAATGCAAAACTCATCTGATTGTGCAGAATGGCGATGTAAGAACAGTAGAACTCATTTTGCTCCTCACCGCGTTCTTTGAAGTGAAACTGATTGACGCGCTTTCATGCAATTTCTTTGACATCGTTTTTGAAAGAATTGTGCAGATCTCACACGCCAAATCGCACACCAACACTTGTGGTAGTCCGTGAAGTAACCCATATCCGCAGACGGGCAGACGATATTGCCAGCGTGATATCTGGAGAACATCTTTAAACAGAACGTCACCCGCTATGGATATAACTTCGAGAGAGTTAGGGACTTTGTCTTCCTAGGCTCCGCTACAAACTCAGACAATGAGACCAGTGTGGCGAGATCACAAGAAAAATGCTGTTTCTTTAGATCAAAAAGGCAAATGAGCAGCAAGGACCTCTCTTACAACTTAAATACCTTTATACAAGACTGTAGTCTTCCCAGACCTGCTCTATAACATAGAGGCAAGAACTTATCAAGAGTGGATAAGATCATTGTCTGCTGTTTTGAGAGACAAGTCCTTTGGGTGATTTTTCGATGCAGACGATGGTGAGTGGAAGAAGATACCACCATGAACTGTATAAAGCTTTTCAGCCACATCAATTGGCCAGAACTATTTCCGAATCTACCCAAGAACAATAACGCAGTAGAGTAAAACTGCGACTCAGGTAGTGCGAAAATGAAAAAGAATTGCAACAAATTTAGTGTGCGAAACTGAAGGAAACTAGCTAACGCTCGAGCTAGCTAGAGAGCATTGTAGGTTGAGACCCAGCTTCAACCCGAACAGTTGCGTCACTATAGTTAGCGAGATCCTCAATTTTATAAAGAGAATTAAACATTTTCTGATCTCTGAAAACTAGCTGCTCTCTGTGTTTGGCGGGTCAGATCCTTTAGAAGGATCATCTTGCCATTGACACTCACATTTGAGTTAGTTTGGACTTGGTAGTTGCTCCTTTGAAGACCTAAGGGACCTTAGCAACATTGAGTTAAGGAGCATCAAGAGTTTCACATCCTAATCTGGCCCTAGTTCCATGTCATTTTCTTGCCGTTACAGATTCCCACAGGTAACAAACTGACGCATGTGACAGGGCACTAATCAACATACCGACCGATCCGGTGGGTTTATTGGATTTGTGGTTACTTTGTCGTAGAAGAACTTTAAACAAACCCAGTCGTAACGACAATTCAAACGGAGCAGTTACGAGAGTGAACAGTGCAAGGGAAATCACACCGATGAGAGAAGAGCTAAGGCTCATAAGATAGGGACTTCGAAGTAACTATTCTAAGGCTTAAGGTTTTTATTGATTGAAATTGACAAGCCGACAAGATTCGGGAGCTGTTTAAATACATACTTCCTTCTCGTTTCTTCACACATTGGAAGCATGGTCTTGATTAGTCAATCAGCAGGCATTGCAACCTGCTTTCTCAAGAAATTCTATAACAGAAGGCATCAATTTAAAAATAAGCCCAATGCTGATCAATCCAAGTCGCCTTATAAAACCCGGGTATCCGTGTAACCATCCATTCAGTCGTTTACTCATAAACATGTTTACAACTCAAACATAATGCTGCATACCACCACTACGACATTTGATCCACAATTTAATTTGCACATTCCATTCTCCACTGCATCGAGTGTTTGTCTAACATTCTCTGTTAATTGCGTTAATTAACAACGACAACCTTCACAAGCCAATGTGAACAGACCATAACAAAACAAGACTTTTGTTCGTTAGCTATCTATGCAACCTACCACCCGCTCTCTCAGCGATCGAATGAAAATCAAATCCCAAGTTGTGATTTGTTGCCATCACTAGCGAAGTGCAACGTCTCGTTTGACTTGCGTTTTTCCTCGTATCAATAATTGCATTTCCTGCAGTTGCCCGCCGTTCCGTTGCTGCAAAACACATTCCCTTTGTAAGCTAATTTGTCAGACATGTTTTCTTTCCTTGTAGTGGGGTAATCTTTACAAATTGAACTGAACCGCGTTTAATTTCTGACATCTGTCACGTTTGCTAATCAAATTTGCATGAGTACACACCCAAAACTATTTCAAATGCCAAATGCAATCAATCACTTTTGAAAAGAAAAAAAAAAATTTAAATACTGATCTGACAAATCTATTATCGCAGCCAGTTCCGATCGTGTGCAACAGGTGCCGCTTTGTATGGATTCCACACTCGGTTTCTTGGTGCACACGAGCTTCGCCGGGTGCAGTCGAGAGAGTGTTCTCCCCACATTGTCAATCCCATTTCCAAATGATGATCGACAGATGTTTATTGAATAAACAGATCCAGCAACAAGAAGAAACAACAATGTGGCTCCAATTGGAAAGGTTACGCATTGTGTGGCGCGAATTATATGGGAATGTATAGGGTTACCTAACGACACACAAGTGATTAAGTAATCTTATCGGGGCCAGCAGCGATCGGCGTAATGAATCATTGTTTGAATTTTCTTCTTCTTCTTCTTCTATTTTTTATAATTTTATTGTTCCAAGGAGTATACGATTAGTAACAATATTGGATATCTGCTTTCAACTTTTAATCGATGACGATTCATAACAGGGAAATGTGTAAACAGAGCAAGTGCCTTAAAACAAAACTGTCAAGGTAAATATGTACATATAGATGCAAGTAATTATATCTGTGTCAGCAGGAAGGTGTAGAATTTTATTAAGAATCGAAAGATTATTAAGAGGGTGTAGTGTAATTGAAACACATTCAATGGCTGTGGTGCATAGTTGATCAAAAATGTCGGTGAATGCCAATGTTAACACGACAATTTTCTTCGAAAACATTAAAATTCCTTAAGCTCTGAAAATCGGAAACAATATAATCCGACTTCACGAACACGTCCCTTGGGTCCATGACGTTCCAAGCAGTTAATTGCATGAGAATGACAAATAGTTAAACAACAGTCACGGCGTTTTTCTGACGAATGGGTAGGTCGGGTGAGGTTAAGGTGATGTGTACTTTTAGGACTCCTCTTCGAAGGCCAATGCTTCCTATAGTGGAACTTGGCCGAACTTCTTCTAGTTCTACCGATACACACATAGTACGAATGGAGCAAACGTCAATCGGATGCACAATCAGATTTGAAATCGTATTTTTCGATAATTTACTCAATGATATCCTGCGAGATCAGGCAACAATGAAGTTAGTAATCAAATGCTTCCTTTACCTCCTAGTGGGGATCCCCGGGCAAACTGACTGAAAGTGTAAGTGTGAGCAGTCTAATGTTAGTCTGAGTCTGCCTTACCGAAAAGTGTTTTCAACTCTACGATGCTGAGGCACAGATGCACTGGGACCTGTAAGATCAGTTCTGCTCCGATCTGGACTGATGTTTTGTTGAAGGCATTGGGGTTAGATTTTGGAATGTGAGAATCTGTCTTGGTAAAGAGGGCCCTCAATCACCAGACAAAACCAACTAGAGACCGAATTTAAATGGTCACAAGCGGAAAAAGGAAGGTTTGATGTGGATGACTTCTAGAATTATCGAATTAAGCCGGAAGGCATCTATGTACATACAGTGTACTCTCTCCTTACGGACACCTCTCATAAGCGGGCAATTTTCTCGGAACCGTCGGTGTCCACTTATGTGAGAGTACACTGTATTCTGGTATTCGCAACGACAATTAGGCTCAATGGCGCTTCATACCTAATTGGTGATGGCCGGAAATGCACTGCGATCTGTTATGTCAGTGGGTGAGTTACAATCATGCGTTTTAATCACCTATCCGGGCATGCCGGAGTCGAGGGTAACGAAGCAGAAGACAGCTTAGCCAGGCAGTGGGCAGTCCGACCCTTATTTTGCCTTGAACCATTCTGCGGAATAGAAAGAGTTCAGGAAAGTAGAGAAAGAGAGCAGGACCACAGCCTGGAATTACATCTAAGTTCTGAGTCAAACCAAGACAAGAAACAAGAACAGCGTATCCTAACAGTACTTCTAACTCCTGATAAGGGGTCATAGCTTACGTCCCCAGTGGAGTCTCAGTGGTATCCTGCTAGTTCCAGATGGTGTCCAGTTAGGAAGGTATGCATGGTGGAACAATGTTTGTGGTGTTATGCCCCAAAACTGGAACCAGGCGAAAGAAGAAGACCGCATCACAGCGATTACAGAGCTCAAAAGTCATAAGGCGGTCGGGCTTAATGGCATTCTTACCAAATTACGTAAAACCTCACATTCATATCCGGCAGAATTTCTGCGCCCGCTAATAGGAAGATTTTGGGTGATCGAGAGCTATCGAAAGATATGTAAAAGCTCAATGAAACGCGGTCAAATGAAAGATCATCTCAAAAGTATTCTCAAAAGCGAACAAGCCAATTTTCTTTCAGGATCTTCCTGCGTAGACCACATTAACACCCTTCGGATTATTGTAGAACAGTGCATCGAATATCGATCTCCGCAGCACTTTTCAAAACCTTTTACATTGCTAAACGCCTGTCATAACTTGACAGAAAAGTTCGGCTACTGAGAATAGCGTAGCAGATTATTTCAATGTTGGATTTCTGCACTTCTTTAGTGACAGTTGCTTTTTTGATAGATGAGCAGAGTGCTCTTTGATTTACATTTAAGAATTCAACATAGTAAAGGGCTGTCACCGTAGATTTATCAGTAGGAATTTACCATAAAGTGATCTCGACTTTTGTATAGCCAGCCAAGTCAATTGAACTCGCTTACCCAAGTTGGAAGAAAAGTGAGTCCCGCAAGTAAAACACGGTAGGCCTGTCGAAGAGGAACCAAGGGAATTTCGGGAAAAGGGGCAAATTGAGGGAACTATGTACATAAATCAACATTCAATCCAAGAATGGCTGCTCAGAAGTTTTGATCTGATCTAAGTTTCAGAAGAGTGTAATCGGTGCTTGGAAATGAAAAATTTCGTAAAGTCAGGATGGAGGAAAGACCAGTTTGATAGCAAGATCACTTGCAAGGAGACCTTTACACGAATGATTACACTAGTCGGCATACGGGGGAACATAATGTTGAATGCTGTGAATGGACACGTATATCTGCACCAGCGGATCTTTACACTTTTCCCCGAAGATTGAGGAACGCCATATAGACAATCACGCCGTAAATTAATTTTGGTGTGATCACAGACACGTCAAACCAAACTGAATGCCTCAGTTTCTAAAAGAAAGAGGTAGAAAGCCACACTAGCCTTCCTTGCAGGTTTGAATAAATTGGCATTGCAATTCAGTTTCTTGTCCAATACAAGACTCAAAAATTTAGCTACTATTGGCTGCCGTTTATAGTAGATAAATACCTAAAATCTGTTTCGTGAGCTGCTGTTCAAATCGCCAGTCTCAGGTTTGTTTTGATTCTCTTGTCAAAATCAAATGTGAATACTAAAGAAAATGAGAAATCTTAGTTCAGAACAGTAAAATTCAAGATAAATTCAGGACATATGTTATGGCAACCAAAACTCATGGTTTGAAGGTCCTAGATGAGGTTCTTGAGGTCAATGGATAGACAAAATTAAAGAAAGCCGTTGTGTGCATTCCGTGAGAACTTCCAGAAAGGAAAACACCAGCAGTATAGGAATAACTAAACAACTTGGGCGGATCCGGATCCACTCTACTAATTTAGAAATAAACATTCAACACACTCAAAATTTCCATTTGTAAACACATCCAAATTGGGCCATGCAAACCCATGCCAAAAAAAAAAACTTATTTTCAGCGCCATTCTCGCCTAAGAATGTATAAACAAATTTTTCAATTGGAATTGAACGCCTGTGCTGCTTGGATATATCGCACATCCATACAAACTTCTCCAATTTTTATATAATAACTCGCGTGCTCAACTATAAAATGATTGTGTGTAGGTATTTATAGAAAAGAATTCGCGCATACCAACCGGTGATATCGCATTTCCCTGCTTTTGGACACATCCTTTCTGTATTCCAAAGCTACGACGAGCTGAATAAATCTTGTTTCCCTTTCAAATTATTAACGAAAACCTATTAATAAATGAAAAGCATGAGATCATTGACTATGACGACGCAACAATGGGTGTGTATTTCTCTATTAGCAAAATTCATTTCTTAACTTCTTTACCTGCTGTATCTCAACTTATAGCTAATCAATGTGAACGGTGATATAGTATTGCCTTCGATTGTGCTTATCGGAAAGCACACATTTTTTTTTTCAATGGTTTAAAAAAATATCATTTTGTTGATAAAAACAAAACGCAGGTAACGGCTAGGCTATGGTAACAGGTGAACTTTTTCCGTAACACAGTTTACAATACTTTTTAAAGGTATGAATCAATTTTGCTGGAAACACTGTGCGCCAAAGACGTTATCTGCGATGAAGAATTTTTATGAGCGCTGGTTTTGACACTCCCCAAAATGGTTGTGGTCTTTCTCTTCGAAATTTGCGCTCGAGGAACACGAGGAATTAATCTAACTTTTCTGTATCATGCAATAGCTCGATAGGTAATCTGTGTTTTAAAGTAGAAATCTATTCAGCAAAGGTGAAAAGTAAGCGGAATTCATATTATTGGGAACAAAGGAACTCAAAATCTGAAAACAATGCAAGGGAACGGTGTTTTTGAAACAAATTCTGGAAAACAAGTTCTGAGGAATTGATGTTCCTTTCAAGTGAATGCGAGGAAGTCAAATGTATGCCCTGAAACAATCTTTAATTATGAATATGCTATAGGAACGTCAGATCTGCACTAGTCTCGAAATGCCCCGCAATGCTGAAGGCATTATGCACGCAGAATCAATTCAGACTTTGTTGAGGATCAGGTCAGTGTGACATTGAGGAAACGAAAAGGCCGACGAACTGGCGACGTTGAGCGGAGAACAGCAACATATGGAGCTTCCTTCCTGTGTAGCTAAAAAAGAAATCTTAAGAATAATCTCTACTAAGACAAACCACAACAGGTCCCAAGTCGCATAACTCGTCACGTAAAAACGAGACGATTTGGCCGCAGAATGCTCGATTTTACGTGACGAATCATACGATCACGAAAAGTCGATTTGCCCCCAAGACAGAGAGACAGGTTCCTAGACTGTAGAGGAACCAGAGATGTTCTCAATTTAAGCACAACACAGTTACGACTAGCCACTCTCATCTTGTCTGGCCATTGCTTGCAGCGGAAGCACGCTAAAAGATTAGAACTCTCAGCTACAGAGGTTTGCAGCTATAGCAACGATCCATGTGCCGCTGGGGACATATCATACATACTACGTGAATATCAGGGCCAAAACACACGGGAAATTTTTTGGAAGCTATTTCTTCAGCAACCTAGAGGAGCTAGACTCTGATAGCTGTAAAAACATGGTAAAATTCTGTAGGAAAATCAAATGCTTTTAGAAAATGGTTTAGAGTTTGTCAGTTTTGGTTTCACATGGATCGTGATGGGTCCACTATGGTGCCTAGTATCTTATACAAGCGCTGGCTGCATAGCTTTACTCTATATAGTCTATAGGAGCTTATACTTAGACATCCTTGAACGTTCTGCGCATTTGATATTCTATCCTACTCAACAAGTGACACAAGGACGGAAAATATGTCTTAATCTTACCCTGACCTAGATTCTGATTTGGTTGCCACCCATCTTTTATGATTTGATAAAATTGAACACGAATTTTCAAGAATCCTTGAGCTTAGGTGAGCAACCGATGCATCTTGGTTGCGCAAAACATCTTTAGGGGTTTACATCTACGAACCATTTACTGAAAGACAAATCAGACAATGCACACCACTGTCGTAAGACTGATTCTGACCTATGGCATATTGATTTGATGGCCTTTATGGATTTAAATGCCCTGGAAAGCCAAACGAATGTCACGTTTTGGTATAACACACTCCAAACTATGCTGAACATGACGGCAACAGCTATGGTAGGCAGTTCCTGAGGCTGCTACTAATCATTGGAATGAGAAAAGCGGAGAGCATGGTAGAATTTTAATACTTCTTCGAGGCTTACAATTTTAATTCATATGATGCCTTCGGAAACAGACTTCAATACGGGCTTCAAAGGCACAGGAGCGCTAGAAATCAGTTTTTAGGATTTTAACAGACTTGGGAGGCGATGCCAACGTCTTTTTAAGAGACTTTGGCATCCACGGCTCATTCAGTTTTCTTAACCACTGTACACGGAAGGGTCTCTCGAGCCGAAGTTGTACCTATGCGCTCGGTCGATAAACTCAGTATCATGGGCAGATATTGTGATTTATATCGACAACCAGGCTTCGATCACATCCACTGTGTCCAGCATGATATAATCAAGGCCAGTGAAGTACTGCCGCGTATCTTTGAACGAGCTCACCAAACAGTGGGTCATTCTTAAAATGATGATGACGACGAAACAAGTATGAGATGACCTAGGCCAACCGAAAATAAATTCAAAGATTTCTTCAATCAGAAACTATCCCTACTGATAATGATGCTGAAGCTGGTACTATGTAAGGAGATTTCTGCTCCCACGACTTATGATCTTAAAAATTGCAACAACTGGTTTTCATTCTCATCTTTCTTATTCACTTAAAGAAAAAGATTGAGACACAACACTTAAGAGGCAACAAGCGGGTTTTTACAGTCATCAATATCCATCATTCTCAAGTAATTAGCCGAGTCCACGTGAGTTTAGGAGAGAGATTCTCCCAAAAACGTTTGCTTATCTAAAGCAATTCTACAATAGCAGAGGGAGTTGGGAAGCTTTTCCCTAAACGGAAGTTCTTCGAATTTAATGCTAATTCTGTACTGCTAGATGCATGTGAAAATCTCTCTTGAATGTCTCTGCATAGCATACATCTCACGAAGGTTGCAATCATGTGATGACCGCAAATCAGTCCTTTGTATGGAATGAATGGCCGCATAACATGAAGGATGGAAGAGATTTGTCGTCCTAGGCACCACACGGGGTTAGAGGACTTTAAGAAGTAGAAGAAAAAAGTTTATGCGCCTGCCTACGTTGATGATCCGTGAAAGAGAACTGTAAACCACGTTTTTGCGTTCTTGTACAGCAGTCAATAGGAGCATTGTAAACCCCTGAACGCTGTTATGTGCTGATGATCTGGAGGATCCAGAGATCCAATTGAATCCAATTCCAACATGTATCTATATATGCTCCCGTCTTGATTCAAAACAAAGTCAAGAAAATTTTAATTAAGCAAAAAACTGCCTCGACCATCATTTCTCAAATTGTTGTACACGTTTTTGACTGAGTCCCTAAGGAATTCCCGTTCAACTCTTAGGAATTTCACCATTCACGAAGGCTACGACCTATGAGTTCGCACATTAGAAAACGAATAACGAACGAAACAAAAAGAGAGAAAACCAAAACGGAAGTAGGCAGCTGTTATCAGGGGAGTTTTTGGTTTTTCAATTCCCTGCGGTGATATAATCCATACACAATGTGCTTAGATTTCCCTTTCTTATATTTTGTGGACCTCGTAGGTAGTTGAAAGCCATTTAAACCCATTCGAGCGATTTTTGAACAAATTACCCGTCAACAAATCATTAATCTTGTTCTTAAAGAGAAGTGTTTCTTTCCCACATTATCGGAGGGGAGAGATTATGAAATCTAATCATTACTGCATGGTTAATAATAACATGAATGCTTTCAACTATCAGGCTGAAGTGCAACATTTGTTTCAGTGGATTAAGCTTAATTTAGATGGCGAGGGCAAGTTTGTGGATATGTAATTAAAAGGCCAGTGCAGGCAAGCGATGTTTGCATGAATAAAGAGCAAAAAGGTCATAATACGTCACTCAAACAGTTGTCTGTTGTTGCATAACTCCAACATCTCGGCCAGAGCGTTACCATGGACAGGTATATGGTCTGCTATAAATTCTAATAATGACATTAGTGCAGAGATTCGACATCATTTAGCAGCCTGCAAAGCAGTTATATGGGAAGACCTGAGAAGAACCTAAAGACGCCATACAACACCCTGATGATACTCAGAGTTGCAGAAGCATAGAATATGTCAAAATCGAATGAAAGCGCACTTGAATCTCAGATAGAAACATTTTACATTCAATTGATGGTCGTACAACGTTGGCGGTACATGAAAAAGATATAACAAGAAACTATACGAGCTATACACTACACAGCAACATTGGTGTAGTCAAAACAATGCAAAGAGAATGCGCACCAACGCTCCGAGAAGAGGAGTACCTCAATCAACTCGTCGTATGCAACTGGAGATAGCCATCTATACATGCTAAGGATCGTGCTGGTTTAGGCGTTAGTTCACATCGAACGCCATTTAAAGTTTAGAAAAGTAAAGTTAAATGGGTTCACAAGTATGATCTAAGTGTGATGAGGTCGAATGCTTTTTCCCCCATCAAGCCAGATACTTAAGGTTAAATCATCTTAACCAATCATACTCAAACCCTGGACACCTTGTCTTAAGACTTCTGTTATAGATAAGGCCAAGGAGAAGATAATTGCTTCCTTCCTTTAAACTTTGCCATGTGATCGAGATCTATGCAATGATTTTTACGATCTGTTCTTACAATGGTATGGAAAACACCCAAGAATGGCGTCTTTTTCAGCGTTCAGGGTTCGCCATATGAGAAATCTCAACCTTCAGGCTGTGATGAGTCAACGAAAGATCAAATTCAGTGTAAACCTTTACCAAATTTTCTTAAGGAAAAGACAGTGCTAGCGATCACTTTAAGGCTCTCCTCTTGTTTACTTAAGAGTTTAGGAGGTGTTTTCATTAACAGACCATCCGCCACTCATGATACAACCAAAGGCAGTTTAAACTTACGATAGTTGCAAGTACACTGTACTGTCCATGTTAGAATCAGATAGTAGTTTGCCTTTAATTGAAACTTTAGCATTGTTTGCATCGAAAAGAGGAATATCACATGATTTGGGCAATTCGAGAAGAACTCCAAGGACTTTCTGAATCAAAATCCATGCAAGTCTTTCTTCGACACAATGTCGAAGTTCAACTCTGGCAATTCGCTGCCAATGCCAATGGTAAGTGTCCTGCAGTTGCTATCGTCTTTTCCACTCATTGTAGATGAGTTCGGAAGAGATCGGAAAGTCTCGCCAGCATTTTTTTGTATGGACGATAAATAAGAAAGCCGAGCAGATCCCGAGACCTTTCAAGAAGGAGAATACTTTGGGGGATATCAGCACCCGTGTGTGGGAATATCGTAATTTAAGGCATTCCTCTATCCCTTTGGAATCTCTTTTTGGTTATTCACATTACTTTAAGGACATTGACTACCTCTGGTTACAGAATTCCTGCATTTTCCCCAAATATTAAAAGAAACCCGATTAAGTACATTTGGAATACTTTCTCTTATTGGACTATAAACCACATTAGTTGATCAAAACTTGTCCCTGCTCCAGTTTCAGGTAAAACTCTGCGAATTTCTCTAACCACTATCTAACTGGAAACGCAAGCAAATCTAACTAAAAGCCACAGAAACAAACTCCAAATCTCACCTCACTAGCACACTTTTTTTTTTTAATGCTAAATACTCGAATCGTGTTTATTAGCAAATATTTGTCAATCAATCAATGTTTGCGACTCAAATTGACCGCTTCGAGAACCACTTTGCCAGCCAGTGGTCTTGTTCGCCAAATTAGGTATTCCACTGGCAATGTGGGCGTCCGCCAGAGGTTACCAGCAAGCAACCAAACCAATTCGTTCCAACATGACTTCAACTTTATTTGGTGTTAGATTTTCAATTATTAAAATTACACCTCTTGCCACGACAAAATGCGTGTTTGGCCAAAGAAAATACATAAAACATCCCAAAGAGACCCAAATCCGCCCACGTTCGAGGTTATTTTCGTAAGAAAGCAGCAATAATTCATCTAAGCCAAAGCCAGATACCCGTGCACAGGCACACCAGCCGAGCAGGAAAATCGAAAACCAAACTGTTATAGATGAAAAAAGTGGAAACAGAATCGAGATCGAGATGTTTATTTATAACCATCCACGACGGATGGATGTGTGTCCCTGTTCCGCCAGTGCATGCAGCACATAACCTCAACGCAATTCAGCGGCAAAAAAATGTTCTCCTTCTCATTACAGAAAAGCCGGGGGAATCCGAGATAGATGATCCTTCACCCGGAGTGGAAGAAATTTCCCCACACCTTCCACCAGGGGGGTCCGGGTCGGTCCTCGTCCAGGATTAGATCCATTTCTCTCCACTCACAAAACTCGAAAACGATCACCAACCACACCAAGATCGCCAGGAAATTTTTTATTCCCTTTTTTGGGTGTTGGACTCATATAACACACACGTCACTTTTGCCTCCGCAAATATACATTCGCCGCTCACTCACACTTCACAATCGCGTGTGTGCGAGCGAGCGGCTGTGATTTTGATTTTCTGTTTTCTACACACAAACACACACGCGAATTGCACCAGCACAGCATGGCGACGACGACCAAGAGGAGAGGAATTTCGAATTTAATTTCTTTTTTATCTTTTTATTCCCTCTTTGCCTTTTTTTTTTTCCTCTTGGATTTAGGAAGATTTCTTTCTTTTTCACACAGAATTTCCAAGAATATTATGCGATTTCTTCGACTCCACACACACTCACATGGGAAGAGAAAGAGCAGAGGTTTGAAATTATAACTCAAAAACGGGGTAATTTGCACAGAACTAAGGACAAATTTCGAGTTTCACTTGACGAGAGAAATTTCGCGTGAGAAAAGGCCAAAAATTTCTCGTGTTTCGTCACAGAAACGATCGTAAAAAACAAGGGGGAAGAAAAATAAAGAAAATTTTTTAAAATAAAAATCGAACGCAAGAAGAATGCCGACGACCGAACCCCGTGTACACAGCGCACGAAAAGAAGAAAAACTCAACCGTTCCGAACGCGGGGAAAGAAACTTTTGACAGCAGCCACAGTCAGATGGACAGACACAGGCTAGGTTGCCGCCGCTGCACACACACATAGTGAGAGAAGACGGAGAGCGAATTGGAAATCTTGTGCGTTTTGTTTTTGCGCTTTCTTGTGGAGCTGGGTGAATATGTGTGTGTTTGACGGTAGAAATGGGTGGGTTCCTCAAGAGAGCTGTTGACAGGTTTAATTCAATGGAATTGGGACGGCAAAAGATTGAAGTGTGTGAAACGGTTGAGATTTGAGAATTCCATCAAATTGTCCGGCGAATTTGAATGTCAGTGGGGAAAGTGACGTACGATGTGCGGCGAAGCGTGTTTCATTCTCTTCTTGGTTTAAAATTCATTCTATCTTGAGGTAGATGGCTAAATATTGTTTGAGCTGATGCTCACTAGATGGGTCTGGAAGAAGGGAAAAAGATGGGCACCATGTTTGAAATTCATCGAACGTTGAAATTTAAATTTAAACATTTTAGATACAAAAGGGAGAGCTGCAAAGCTAAAATCCTTGTTTTCAATGTGAAGTGCAGTCTTCACAAATTTTCGTTTTATTTTGTTAATGTGGATTCAAAACAGTCTCTCCTATATTGTAAGAAGATTGTAGGATAAGCTGGTAATTGGACGAAAGTCTTTAGAAGATGTGTGAAACATCTCACTGGTTTTAGAGGGAGCATATACACTCCTGCACCCTGTAGCTAAAGATGGGGTAGCTCCTAAAGATTAAGTGAAGCCTGTGACTCAGAGTATGAAATCTTACCTGCAGCTCCACTGGAAATCTTCCATGAAGACTGAGTGATTTGTATGTAAACCTATGGACTGCCCAATATAGTATACGACAGTGATAGTTCAACAATAACATATGTATAGGGTTTTCTGCAGAGCATCTTTCCTCTGTGTTGATACCAGAAAAATGAGTGTCCATGAGAAAGGAGTCCGACACAGTAATCTACACCGACAGATCAAAGATGAAATGCGAATTCGGTGCCAGAGTCTACTCCGAATTACTGAAACCTTTAAGATCATTTCACTTGCGGGAGTTCCTTAGCGTCTCCCAGACAGAATTACTGGCAATCCGTATTATTGTATTTCCAGTTGTACTACTTTTCCTCTCTCAATCAGCAACTAGATTACGTAAGTTGTGATAACAAAAAAGCGCATCCTAGTGTTAATTAGATTCTCCGGCATACTACGGAGCATCCCACAAAAATCTTAAGACATCGTGATTCCATGGCTAGCGTCGATCTTCAATAGCTAAATTCTACTAATCTACCCTGAGTTGGACACACTTGCTAGAAGCATTTATCCCTAAAGAAGGAAAGCGAGGCCATGAAGGAGCTCATTGCTATTCGTTGGGCTCTTCTCATTTCGTTTATGATTCATATTGAATCGGATGTGATTAGTTCATAAGCATATTACCGATAGGATTTTGTTGATCAGGTCTGCTGATAAAAATGACTCCAGGTTTCTCTGTGTAATGTCTTCCTTTTCTTCTTCTTCATAGTTGATGTTAGTCATCACTTCGTACAGGTATTGATATGTACTTGTTCAATCTAAACTTCACTCTTTGTGCTGCCGAAACCACAGCATGTTTCTAGGCTTGTTCTCTTATTTGTAGCTACTTTTCTTAGTAATTATGTGTTCAGTTTCCTTACTCCTCAGCATATTCAACGTTGAATTGGAATTCGATCGTCTTGGCCTCGCATTTATAGAACCAAGCGAAGTTCCTCTCGCAATAGCGTTCACATGGACAAGGTTAACTTAATATGCTTCGTACTTAACCATGAAACAATCGCACCACAAAGAAGACGTGGTCTGAATATGGTAAACGAACCAGTCATCAGGATTTGTTGAACCTTTGGTAAATCACACATGGTCTTGAAGACATTTCTTCGGATGGCAGTGCGAAAAGACATCAATTAGGGTGGGGGCGGTGTCTTTTGGGGGTTCCCCCGTCAGCTAACAGACGTGACTAATAATTGCACTTGATACACTAATCTAATCTGATTCAAAAGTACTTCAAATCATTCGACAAAGAAATTTATATGTTTTATTTCTTCCACGCCAAACTAATAGGTCTGAGATAAGAACCGATCTAGCAGTCTTTGTTGACCGTTTCGAACTGCTTTTTGATGATGTCAAATAACCTTGTTAAATACTTGAAAAGGGGTTGCCGCCACAATAAGGAAATATTTTAGTTTTTCAACCAAAAAAAAACATCACGTGCTCCAAATAGTTCGCAGAACATGCCTCCAACTACGTGGGTATTTCACAACCAAACTATTCAATGATCATGTCGAATTAGTCATTTAACACCTTCTGAATGGAACCAGCACTACCCAGATCTAACATCTCATCAACGATGACTCGCTGTACATGTGGCTTAAATGCGTATTCTGCGCAGTCATTAACGTTGACGCTACCTGGCAAGGGCGTGATAATCAAATTCCGAAGAATGGAATCCCCTTTTTGTTGAATTCGCAACTACGGGTAACGTGAGCAACATTTATTTATTTACTTTGCCATTTCTCACATATGTCGATTAGTGAGATGAATTAGGATGCCGCTGTTAGGTGCTTTCCACTTTCAAGAAGATTTCTACTCCATTTTTAGATATCATGTCTGAGAGGGCACGTACGTATCTGCCAGGATCGTGTTTGTTTAATTAAAACTAATAAACAAACATCAAAACAAGAAAACAACAAATAAAATGTTTACAAGTCTAGAAATGCTCACACGTTGTTTAGTTTAATTACAAGTTTAGTTTTTATTGCAATTTGAAATAGCAAACGGGGTTGTCCACAGAGCAATTAAGTTTTGACGACACATTTTTAAAATGCGCGCTGTGAACATTGAAGGGATGTAAGGGTAAAATTTTATGATGAATCAAAGAATTCCTCTTCCGGTACATCATCGCTATCATATTCTGAATCCAAAGCGCAGATTGAATCAAACTTTTCCATCTTTCTCTGCACGGAACTTAGAACATTTTCTTTCATTTTTCGTTTTCTATCACATTCCTCTTGCAGCTCGAGTTTCTTTTCCAAAATTAATTTTAGATATAAATGGTCCCAAATGCAATTCTTTATCATATCCATTCTATAAATATAGAATTGTACAAAAACAGACTTTAAATTTGGAATTTTGACTTTAAAATGACAAAAATGGCAGATTTCACCATGACAATCATGGATTACTACGAATTTTGATAACACAAAATTTGCAAATGGCAAATATTCAAACAATGGACCCTGTTTACACAGGAGCAACGGACTGCATTTTTTTTGACGTTTACAGGCGAGTGGGGAAGCGGAGAGGTGGCATGTTACGTCACTCCGGATTTTTAGATTTTTTAAAATTCTTGGATTTTTTTTTTGACGTTTGTAGATGTCAATCGGCACTCACTCGACAAACGTTGTTTTCGTGAATAAAACAATGCGTCTTTTGGCCTGGAGGCTGATTGCATTTGTGTTATTTATTTAAATTGTTCTAAATTTCGTGAAATAAGCACGAAAATCAAATCAATTTGGTCGACACTGACAATAAATATGTCAAAAAAAGTCCGCGGAAGTGTTCACACAGGACTATCAAACCGAACACGAAACGTCAAAAAAAATCCAGTCCGTTGCTCCTGTGTGAACAGGGTCCATTGTTTGAATATTTGCCATTTGCAAATGACAGATGAAATTCGAATCCATATGTCAGAGGGTTCGAGTATGGATTCGGGAATGCAACAGAATGTCCTTTGTCCTTCGGAGGCAAATTCAAAGACAATCCTACAAAAGTCAGAAGGATCATTCTCAATTACTGATCTACGGGTCCAATTGAAGATTTGGAAGCCAGGCCATAAGAAAGCGTATCCTAACATATGGGTCGGCCTTTGACAGCTCACTCGCAAGAGATGTTCTCATCTCATTAGGAGCTGTCAAGGGAAAAATCAACCTACACTACTTCTCAGTAGACAAAAAAACGAATGGAACAACCTTGCTAGCTGTGCCATATCCAAAAAGACTTGACCAACATAGAACCATGGGAAAACGAGCGACCTCCTTAGTAGAACCCGAACAGACATTGTAACCATCTGTACGGGTCACTGCGTAGTAGGTACCCATGTGTCCAAGCTTGGCGTTCCTTTTAATTCCCATTGCCACAGTTGCAAAGACACAAATGAGAGGGAAACCCTGAAACACTACTTCTGCAAGTGCCCGGCACTTGTTATGGCAACACTCAATGCGCTAGAGAAACCCTTCCTCGACAACCTCGGGGAACTTTTAGAGAAGAAAATCCCTAACATTCTACTCAACCGTAACTCC
This sequence comes from Matsumyia berberina, assembly GCA_917880715.2. NCBI lineage: Eukaryota > Metazoa > Arthropoda > Insecta > Diptera > Syrphidae > Matsumyia > Matsumyia berberina. Next base: position 125,003,531 of record OU862870.1, read on the forward strand.
ACAGATTTAATTAGGATTTAAGACCAACGGGCTTGGTCATGAGGTTGTGGGAAAAGACCAAAAGAATAAGATCGCGAAAACAAGCTGACAAAATGAGATTTCTTCGTTATATTGCTTGGGTGACTCGCCGAGACCGAGTTAGGAACATCAGAGTACGCGAGGCACTTAATGTCGAGCAGCTACTTCTTGGAACGGAGAGGTCCATACTTCGATAGTTTAGGCACGTCAAACGCATGTCTCGGAGACGTGCCATGGAATCCGTGCCATCAGGTAGGCGTCTCCTGGGAAGGCCTAGGATTAGATGACTGGACCAAGTCCGAAATCTCACTACTACTCAGGGTAAGTAGCAAACCTAATCATCCCAGACTTGCTTTACGGCGCTGCCGTTTATCATAATTGTTATCTGTGTAAACTTTAAGCAATAAAATCCAGAGGTTGACTTACAATTGTTTCAATGCTTCTTGTTCAATTTATAAGATTTGACTCACCTGAAAACGAAAAAGAAAATTGTTTAATTTTTTATTTTAAAATTATTTTTTAACATAAATATACATAAAAATGGTCGAACCAGCAACCAATTCTACCATGTGCTTATCAAAGCTTGACATGCATCAAATATCCTTGATGTGCGCACTTTTATTTTTGGATTGTGGACATTTCATGCCTAGAAAGGACGTCCCATCTTACTTTGAGGATCTACGCCCGTCAAGAAAAATCCCACACCACTGAGAAAAAATCCGTGGATTCCCAATATTCAGACCCTGCAAAAAAGGCAGATAGACAGCGTTTAACAGCGAGAAAATGACAGGGCGGAAGTATTCTCAAACCCATCAAAAGGCCTCACCACTGCAACCAGATCAAAAGACCTTATAAGAAAGCCAAGCACCTGGCAAATGGCTTCCAGACCAAAGTGTAAAATATTCGGAAAAATGAAGAAAACCTTGTCAGCAATTTGCAACGAGTATGTAGTAGATTAACAAACAGCGAAAGTGGTAAAGCAGAAAAAAACTCGAAACCAATCATGAAGAAGCTTTCCCCGCTAGTCAGCTCACCTAGCAAGAAGTTGAAGAACAATAAACCGCCGAAGCCAATGCAATGATGTTTCGCTAAAGAGTAAGACGCGTACAGTTGAAGTAAGTCGAGTTTTTGGAACACAGCACAAGGCGACATTCTGTTGGGTCCCTGGACATGAGGGAATACCAGGAAACGAGAATGCTGACAAACTGGCAACAAACGGCTCGGCAACAAACCCGGAACAAGCCGAGACTTCGGTGAACATCCCGCCCTGCACACTTAAGCTCGAAGCAGGAAATAGAGCATTAAGGGAGGCTAACAGCAGATGGACCTCTCTAAACACTTGTACAACCACAAGGAAGATATGGCCAAAATTCGCAGTTCGACAGAAGATCCCTATATACCCTTATAGGAGTGAACACAGGGCATAATACGCTGCGGTACCATATGAAATGAAAAACCTTCGAATTACAGAAGAAGACATTTGTAGGGGGTGTAGCGATGATGAGGTCAACGAGGATACAACCCACTTCCTTTGCCATTGCCATTTAAAAAATAAGTTCCGCGGACGGCACTTTTTCGAGGACATTGAAGAATTATGCGATACACCGGTGAACGAAATAATGAGATTCATCAAATCCACAGGGTGGGTTGTATCACAGAAGCAGTAAGTTGGTCATGTTCTATAAATTTATGCAACTTTAACTATTGAGTAGCGTTCGTACGGGTAGGGGACACTCTCTTTCCTCAACGGGTATCACAATGGGTCTGAACTGACCTGAGTGTGGCGTTATGGTTCTTCCTTTCGTCTGCCCACTAACCTAACCTAAGACGCCTACATACATCATATCATGGACAAAAGCATGGTCAAGGATTGGAATATCAGCTCCTATGTTCCATTCGTATCTGCAAAAAAAGCCGGTTTTATGCTTGCAAATCAAAAATGCGGGGAAATATCGCAGTGATTGGGTGTTAGGAGCCCCAGTCTGGTCACCGCCACTCCAGCTTTCTAAGTCTTGCAAAATTTACTGAAACTTATTTTTTATAAAGGTACTAGCACCCTATAGAAGTCCACAAAAAGCAAATTTTCAAGATTTTACCTACTTTTTCTCGAAGGCCTCCTTACCCAAACCAGTGGTTTGGTGGCAGTGGTCACGTAAAACCCAGCACATCAGTTACAGCGCTCATGTCAAGTTGACAGCGTTGTCATAGGTCTTCACCACTTGATTAATGTTGGCAGAGCTGGAGTTGTTAAAAGATCTCAGGATACATGTCCGAATAATATTTTGGAGGTGCTTTTAGCTTTACTGGCTTGCAACAAGACAATGATCGCAGCTGAAGCTGTAAATTTGAAAGGCTTTGCCATCCAAAATACTAAAGACCCAATTTCTAGTTGAGGTCATAGCCACCCGGAGTTCACCTAACTAAGCCCACGATCCTTTAAAATCTCCTTAACTGACATGAGATTCCTTTTTTTCTTCGAGCAGTCATTCAAAATCCATTCAATCAGAATGACAACACTGATCAGCAAACTTCAGAAGTTGTTGACCAAAAGCATCGTTAACTCAAAGATCATCGCTCACAGAGTCATTATTGATTGATTGACTCAAAATCAATCTTTTCATCTCCATAATTCAATTAAATTCTTCACTTGTACAAACATTTCTTAATTTTGATGTAACTAAGCGAAGTGTATCCAAGGTTGACTGACATTTGCTCGACAAAACCTTTTCTTGGCCTTGACAGTCAAATGTGACATTTTCCCTTGAAATTATGTAAACAAACGCTTAACCTTTACCCCCAGTCTAAGGCACATTGCTGAGTGCTGACAATTTGGTCACACGTCATCCCGATATGACAAATAATTTTCGCGATTATTACACCTCATCATCGTCTGCGACCGCGATGAAGGTCATAACTGAACTCAAGAACGACGACGTATCTTACGAATCCATCTAGCACATTTCTCGCTGTATTTCCCATTCACATGATGTGAATTCCCCCCCTCCGTTTACACAATGATGCGGATTCTCTCTTGGTCATCAGTGCCGCAGAACTTTTTTTTTTTTGCGTACTCATTGTCCATGCCCTGCATCACTGTTCTGGACACACTGCCGGCCGGGACAGGTATAAAAGGTCCACCGGTGGCTCTTCGTAGATCAGTTCTCATCGAGAAGTTATTTGTTTATCATCGGCTAAACAAGATCAACTGTCAAACAAACTCTCTCCCTTGCCTGAGACATTAGTGCTAATTGTGAAATCCCGAAGAACAGTATTGTAAAGCCATGTTCAAGGTGTGTTAGAGTGGCCTAGATCGGTACCAGAATGTGATAATCAAAAGTGTGTTCTTGAAATCTCTTTCAGTTTCTTGCCCTTGTCGTGATCCTTGCCGTTGCTGTTGGTGCGTATCCTGCAGCCGATGAAGCCGGTGTTCAAGCCACAAAGACTCTGGTAAAATCAAGTTGAACTTGGATAGAGGAAATCGTTTCTCATTTGCTTTTGAACAGCCCACAGATGGACAAGCTGACTTGGCTCCCAAAGCTGTAGAAGTTGACTTGGACGGTGGTGACAGTGGTGATAGCGACCTAAAAGGAGCGGAAACCTTTGGTTTCGGATATTATCCAGTCGTTGGATATGGACGAGGCTACGGTGGATATGGTGGATATGGTGGATATGGTGGATACGGTGGAGGTTGGGGCTATGGTGGCGGATACGGAGGATGGGGTGGATACCGAGGGGGCTGGGGTAGACGGTACTACTGGTAATAAAATTGTTAACCCGAGCTGAATCTACTTATGAGTCGACTTAATAAAAAAAAAAAAAAAACCAAACTCTACATTTCTTTCATTTTATTGATGTAAATGTTGTTCAGTGCTAACTGTTAAAGGTTTTACGATCCATAATTTATTCCGCATGAATAATTGAATTCATTTTCGGGTTACAACCTGTGTCTGTGTGCTGGGCTTTGGGATTTGGAATCAAGTCATGTGCTAACTTGCCTCGATTATCAGCTCTGAGTCAGATACAAAGGCAGATTGGCAAATTAAATCTGCAAATAAACCGATTAGAGGGGACTTTCTAACGACAGGTTGTAGACACACCCGCCGCGAAGAAATTAACGACAAAAACGCTTGGCGCGCATTTGCGACTCAAAAACGCAATTAGAATGAATCACTAAAGGAATACACTTATCGGGTTAATAAACTGTTAATTGAAAGTCACAATTTCTAAGCTCAGATGCTTATTAAGTTTAAAGTTTTGAAAAAATCTCAAGTTGATCTTTGTTCTTCGATTCAATTAGCGACTTACATGGCTGCGATGTTATCGAATTAGTCAGTGAAAGGGCAATGACTCATTGGATAGTTCTGAGGCTTGGAAGTTGAACTTGATATTCAGTTTAAGTCGTTAACCAAAACAGTCGGAATCACATGATGTTTCACATGACAGAAAAACCCTTAAGCATGTATTATCTTGATGATTAAGTCCGATCTCTTTAGTCTTTGCCCATCCCAACCAGGTTTGGCTATCACATGACGGAATTATTCAAATGCTGTTCGAGAGGGCATTCATGATCCTCTATATCTTCTTTGACTTGTACAGACTCTCATGCCTAGTTTAGTTTAGCAATCAAAAAAGTACTCCCTCCGCGCTACATTCCGATGTGTATCTGGGTCTCAATCAACAAAACCTTTCAGACAGCGCATTTCTTTGCCAGCCGTCTCTGGTTTTGTGGATCAAATTAGATCCTTTTCAACTGTGAGTGCCACCGTGGCATGGTTGCTCTCTACTGCGGCATGAAATCAAAGACTTTTCGAGCCGTAGCGCCAGTGTTTGTAAGTCGCAGAATTATTCAAGCTAGACCAGACATCAGCCATCACACCCATAAAATTAGAGAGAGATTAAGAGACGCCTATAGATTTTGTGGTTGTTGGTTACGTCACGGTCCATGTCTACGGAATTCTCGTTCTGTGATTATTGGTCACTAGAGTGGCGTCCTGCTTTGAATATGGAACAGCAAATAAAGGTGTCACAGGCGCTATGTCCGAAAGACGATCGGTTTTTACATTCGGTTTTTATACAAAAAAAAAAAAAAATAGCTTTCGCGACAGCCCGTGGTGGTTTAAGGCCTCGATTATACCAGGTTTGACTTAGCGAAGTGAGATGGTAAGGTTCGAAATAGTACCAACGCGTAACACTCTACTGCTGTTCTCTTAAAAAATATCTTGAAATCCAGAGAGGTCTTGGATGGGATAGTAGTTCCAGCTTGGTAAGGCCTAATTTCCAGACAAACAGATGGGAATGGGATTTGAACAGCCAGATTCTCGACCAGAGTACGACAAGGTACAATTAAACAGTGTTACACCCGACTGATGCTCCCATCAGATGACGAAAATGAGAGTGGAAAGTCTGTGACGTGCAAATTATGGACGTGATATACAGCAGGTGAATGTTGGTAATTGAAACCTCCTCCTCTCAAGAACAATATGGCAAAATAGAGGGAGAGATTGCAAAGTGCTGCTGCTGGACTGTAAACAGACTTTTATCCGGGATAAGAGCACATAAGATGGGTTTCGAGGCTCTGAGTAGGATAATCAACCACATCAGGGTAAGTGAGTAATGAGTTGATGATAAGAGTCACCGTGCTGCAAGCTGGGGGCTTCCGGCAGACATTACCAGTTGTTCCTAGAGTCAGGAGGTGATGAACATAGATCACACAACAAGTCATCATATCTGTGGCCACTTATCAAGAATTTCTCACTCAAGAACAACGTCAAAGTTCATTTGAAAGACGATATCTGTGTTGGCTATTTCTCGGAATTACTTTGACTAAAAAGTGACGAAGTTAACTATGACTTTAGGCCTTGGGTGAGTTGTGAGTACTGGGAGGAAGTTATGGAGAAATGTGTGGAACGGCCCTGTGGAGGTACCATATTGAGGCCGAAGAACAACATGGCTGCCGTAAATAATTGCAGGCCTCTTGATTCTTTTGAGGACGCACAAATGGAGTGCAGGTCTGTAAAATCAGCTTTAAGTGAAATTCACTCCTGTAGGGTTTTGAATGCTCTAAATCTTGCCCTCGGGTTTCAGTAATGTTGCTATCGAACTCTCCAATGGTACCAGACTGCGAGTGAAGATTTTCCACAAAAATGCAATAAGGGTTTCCGGCTCTGCTTGTGGGACTTAAGTTCTTCCTCGGAGTTCGCTTTGATAATCATTTACATAGTCCAGATGCAATCGCTGAAGGTAACGCAGTTGGACCTGAGGAGTCGTTGTTTTTCACATGGGCAGTTCTGCTAAAGAATGAGCTCCTCTGGCAATTTATTGGTTCTCACCCTTGAAGGTTTATCTGGCTCGACAGCTCGGAATGAGCCAAAGTCTAGTTTCTCGCAACCGCTCATGTCGTACGTGTTACATTTTTTACACGAATGGAAGAGACCTACAATTGATTGCCGACTCCAAAAGGCAAATTGAGAAGCTTCTTCATGACAACTTACACTCCCTGAAGTTTGCCAATCTCCTCCTAGTGGTGGTGAAAAATGTTCAGTAGACACGGCTGGGGTTTAAAAAACCCATGGAGCTTGCGCAGCTCGCACAGCAGCCCAACGCAGTAACCACTGAGCCACAGCGACTATTGCAGTCTAAAAAGAAGTTCATATCCAAATATGAAGTCTGAATAATTCTTATATACTCATCTAATCACGGAAAAGATAAGGAATCGGCGAGTCGAAATCGAACGAAACGCATGGGAAGTTGCTGGCAACAGCTAGTGTAGCTCAATTCCTGCAGTTCACTTCCTTAGTTAAGTGTCCATTTCGTTGGGTAATCAATCAGCGAAAACAAATTCAAAAAAACTTGACCAAATCCTGACTTCAATTTATGAGCTCGTGCATTGATTGCATGTCTGTGTCTTCAAGTGCAGGGTAAACTTTTTTACATATCGCAACGTCAATGCACGAAGATTAAGAATGACTAATCCCATACAGACTACACTGGACATGACATTGAACTTGTGCCGGAGTCATCTTATCGCAATCAACAAGAAGTTACTACCAAAGCGCGTCTGTAACACTTAACGTGGACGTGCGAATAGTTCAGTCTTCATATAAAAAAAAAAACAAAAACAACGAAAGCAGCAAAAAAGATGCGTTCAACCACGTCGTTATAAGTGTACATACGTACGGATATATGCATGTATCTCACAGTTGTATAACAATATAATATGCGAAGAAGAGCGGATAATTTTATGGCTTACACGCCATTAACGTTTCCCAAGAAAAAGAAAAAAACGGGCAAATGGAAGATGGAACGATCTATGGTTGGAGGATGTTCTTGAATTCTAGGTTTTAATGAGCGGTTTTGGTGGATCCCGTGAGGACTAGCTTGTAAAAGGAATTTAATCGGTTATTCAGACATGATTTAAGAATAAACGTCCACAAGGTCGTGGACAGGAGAGACACCCTTTGTTGAGGCTGGTATCGGTTCCGCATAGTGCCGGCGTGGGCAAAGGAAAGCGGGATCCATTGTGATAAAGGTAGAACGTAGATACACATTAATCTTCGTTAAAAGTATTTTATTTATTTATATCAAGATAGAACTGCATCAGTAATTTTGATGAAGTTGTATACGGTGGCCTTGAGCCAAATCGTCTCTTCTATGATCGTATAATTCGTCACGTAAAGACGAGCATTCTGGTGCCAAATCGTCTCGTTTTTAAGTGACGAGTAATGCGACTACGGATTTGGGCCCTTGCTGATTCAAGTTAAGCTGTTTTGACTTCTTCAGGTTTCTCAGTCTCATGGCTTATCCTATTCTTATGTACTGAATCCTACAAGGCCACTTGTCGGCTTTAAACCCCTTCCGCTTTAAATTGGACAGATATTTGTCCACATCCTTAATAGCAGAGTCATTAACGCCTCTTTTGGCAACAACTCTGCCAGGAAGAAGCCACACAGGGGCACACCCCAAGGAGGTGTGCAATCTCCTCCTTATGGAATCTTGTTCTCAACGAACTGCTGCTGAAGCTAGAGAATGCGGGCTGCTGCGTGGTAGCATATGCAGACGACGTCGCCATCGCCGTGACGGGTAAGTTCCCTCAAACACTGGCAGATACTTACTTTTCAGCACGCTCTTAACAAGCTCACTACGTGGACAAACAGCTTTAGCCTTAGTTTCAGTCCATTTAAAACGGAGCTGGTCCTTTTCACTAGGAAAGTCAAAATTCCAATCCAATCATTACTCAACGGTACTCATCTGAACTTCTCAGGCAGTGCCAAATATCTAGAACTCATTCTAGACAGGAAGCTTCTGTGGAGGGATAATATTGCCGAATGCGTCAGGAATTCCTTGGAAGCACTCTGCTCATGCAAAAGGGCAGTAGGTTCCAGATGGGGACTACGCTTGTGAGACCGATTTTAATGGTGGCCGGTTCTGGAAAAGCAGACCAGCATTAAAATTCTCGAGAAAGTTCAACGTGTGACTTGCCTCAGCATTACTGGTGCGCTGCGAACGTCTCCCTTCAAACTATGGTCCACTTCTTGCCAATAGATATCTGCGCCGTGCAGCAAGTCGCTAATGAGGCGCTAAGACTGAGAGATACCTACCAATGGCGTAAGAAAAATCTGGGACATACCAGAATCCTGTCAAACCCACCGCAACCTTCCCAAATCAGACACGCTGCCCACCGAAAACGACTTTAACATGGGCTTGAGGCTACCGAACAGAGGCTCCATGAGTTAGTGCGAAGGCCTCTTTAATGACTCTACCTCTATGCTTACAGACGGCCCTAAAACAGCCAAAGGAGTCGGCGCCGGGGTCTTTTCAGAAAACCTGGACACCCACCACTCCTTCAGTCTTCCAAGCCGAAGTCAATATTACGCACGGATATTGCGATTTACATCAACAGCCAGCCTGCAATCAAGTCCCTCGTATCCAACACAATAAAATCTAGGGCAGTGAAAGACTGCCCCGTGTCTTTAAACGAGATCGCTAACCAGTCACACTCTGTTGGGTCCCTGGTCACTGCGACATTAAAGGGAACTGTGCGGCTGACGAATTAGCTAGACTAGGCTCCCAATTTACAAACGGCAGGAAGCTCGACCGGATCAAAGCGTCTATGTTGGTTGTTAAACAACTGACTGACACCGACGCTCTATCGAAAGCAAATCAAAGATGGCAACACCTCGAATATTGCAACAATGCCAGGCTAATCTGGCCTGTCCTGGATCTGAAGAGATCAAAAGCATTAATACGACTTAAAGGAGACCAACTTTCAAATCGAATCAACGTGCTCACGGGGCACTGATATAGTATATAACGATTTCTGCAGGAGCTGCAGATACGAGGAGGAGGAGGCGTCCACTGCACACTTCCTCTGCACGTTTCCTGCCCCGGCCCACATCAGGAAAGCCACCCTAGGTCGTTACTTCTTTAGCAATCTCAACGATCTGAACTCCGACAGCACGGTCAATTTAAATAGCTACGTTAGGAAGTCTAAATTGTTTCAGGAGTAAGCAGGGTTCATACCCCAGTGCTTAATGGTATCACATTCGGTTTCAAATCGCGGGTTTCATCTCGTCTCGTAGCTATCCGTCAAGTGGGTTGACAGCCTCTTAACGTTTTTTTAATTCGAACCCTGACTGCATTTTAATTTATAGACGCTATCCGCTTGAAATCACTTCCTAAACTGTACGTCAACAGCCATCCACCACACGCCCTATCAAATCACCGAGGCATTGCAAAAGTACAAGTTTTCACTTTATTGTCAACACTTTACAGTCTGTTACACTTAAAACTCCACAATCCACTCCTAGTGCCGACTGTGTTTATCCGAGCGAACCCGGCGCAGGTGATTCCTTCCCCTATTCACCTCGGAGCGTTTCTTCGGTTGTCCCTTCTTAGTTCTTCGGAATTCCTTGTTAGGATACACAGTACCACCTCCATGGCGTACAGATTCCATCTGTCCATGAGTTGCTCTCACGTCCCGTTCAACACCAGTTCTACCCGAGTGTCTGGCATGACCCACTTTCGCATCATGACTGACAACCGACTGATTGCTGCCTTGGGGATGTTGCCGATGTTGTCCATCGGATGGGGCCCACGATGCCAGGGCGCAGACAATCAATGCCGAAAAAATAATCTGTTTTGCGTAAATGATAAGATAATTCAATTAATATTTTCATTTCGGCACTAGACGCGCGCTATCAATTGATCAAGGTAAACGGAAATTAATCTATGAACAGCGGGAATATCCACCCAGTTGAGCGCGTAGTTCCACTCACCAGTTTGTGCATTGTGTGTGCTTCTTTGGATTTCCTCGTGTTAATTTTGTGCGGCGGTGTTATCTAAGACGCGTCGTCGTCCGTTCACGGATGTATCTAATTTGGAACTAATTTCAAAGTTGCCTCTGCACATTGCTTTTATATTCGAGCCAAGGCATGCCCCAGATGATGTGGTATCAACTCATTTGACGGCATTATTCCTTCTGCATTACGTGTGACCGCTAGAATTTCACCAGAATATCTTGGCAAAAGAAACAAATACAAGCTTGTGGCCAGTATAATTGTTAAGAACCAGTCAAGGTACAACTATGACGAAAAGCCAACTCTTATCAGACGAGGTAGATTAGTTCGTGGAAAGTACACATCAGCTTTTGGAAGTAAAACAGAAAATAAAATGCTTCTGCTTCTTGTTTTTTTTTATGGACGTGTACTTGCTTGTTTGGAAATTTCGAAAGACTATGGAAGGAATGTGTCAAGTACCTTCTGGCCCATGACACAGTACTCTTTCATCTTTCACTGTCTCAGTCAAGTTTCCATCTCTATAACTTTTGAATTGGTCCTTGTAACAGATCAGTTGGAATTTCAACATCAACAGTGTTGTGCTAAATAGCTTCAGAGCAGAGTGGGGGCAAATCATGGTTCTCCAGCGCATGCAGATCACATTCTCAAAGACATTCCCACTTCTGCGAGTCGTTATTAATGAATCTCTGTCGAGACCAGAATTTCACTGAACATTTTCCTTGGACGGTTGAATCGCAATCTACCAGGCATGAAGTCACCGACTTTCACAATCTACGTTAGTGGCTGGACACCGTGAAATAAGTGAAAGTCTTTCATGGACAATCATTAATTGACATGGCGGCCATCAGGATAAAGCATCGCGGTACAACGGATGAAGAGTTGTCAAGCCATCAAGTGAAAAACATTTATTACATGTCATGGCAGCAGTGCCTTCGGTCACTGACCGTCAAGAATACTCAATTTTGCATCACTGAATCGGGGAGTATTATACGGATGAACAAGCTGGCGTATACACCTTAACAACTAGACCAAAAGCGAACTCAGGAAGCAGCTAAGGAATGAAAAGTGATCACCGTGGCTCATTGGTAAGTACGTTGAACTGCTGACCAAGCCGCGTGGGTTCAAGCCCCAGCCGTGCCCACAGAACATTTTTCGCAGCACCACCTCTCATCGGGGAATGACAAGCCTCTGAGGATACAATTTGTCATGAAAAAGCTTCTCAATTCGCCGTTCGGAGTCGGCAATAAATTGTAGGTGCCTTCCGTTTGTGCGAACAATACAACGCGCACAACATGAATAGTTGCGAGAAGCTAGGCCTTGGCTCATCTTGAGCTGTCGCGCCAGCTATTTTTTTTTTTATTTTTATCTCGGCTTGAGATTTGGTTTCAATCCCTTTGAAAAGTCGTTGATGGTCGACGTGGTCGGGCAAGAAATCTAGGAATATCTACTTAGAAGTATCTACTATTGTCCGTTTTATAAAACTTTCAAACTTGCAGTTTAAGCAACATCCGATGGGTTAATAGAGTTATCCTTTCCAAGGAGAATTATTGACATAAACATCGATAGGCAAGGCGTAATCAAAACCGTCTCAACTACAGTACTTGCTGGCATTTGACCTGCTCCAACGTCTACTTCCTCCCGATATTTTCGGCAAGCAGTCACCTGCTACTGCAGCCATCAGACTGAAGGTCTTCTATTAATGGTCAAACAGCCACATTGGCTTATCGTCCTCGATGAATGATCCCCTAACACTGACTACGTTGAAGTTCAAACCCAACTTTCGGGCATCAATCGCCTCCATAGAGAAGTGGGGAAGTGATGACCCCAGAGTACTTCGCTCACTTCTACACCGATGGTTCGATATTCGAGGATGAAGTGGACGGAGGTCTTTTTTTCGAAACGCTGAACCTGAGCTATCCTGTAAGAACATCACAATTTTGACCGACAGCCAGGCTGCTATTAAACCCCTGAAATCAGTAACAATGCCATCAAAAGCCACTTTAAATTGTCACTTATCTCTCATTAAGATGGTGAAATGCCTATGCTGGGTACCCGCTCGTATGGACCTTCCAGCTCCAGGGAATTGAAAGGCCGATGAACTCGCCAAATGTAGCACTACTCTAGATATTCCACCAGATCGGTGAAATCTGAGAATACTACTCGCTACTTATATGTTGCCCTTGGAGTAAGATGCGATCAGCAAGACAAACCAAAACTGGGAAAATAAAACCATATTCTGTATTTCCAAAGAGATTTGACCCGTGCTTAGCTTCACTGGATCTTAGAGCCTGATCTTGCTCAAACAGTCGCTCATCAGCGCTGTAATCTGTGTTCTTGCTGGTCACTATCTCATTGGCCTGGAGATGGTAGTGGATGCATGATCAATGTACCTGAAGAACAGAAACATGAATTTGGCTTTCATAAATCATGCTCCAAGTATGCAACGTTATTGTGGCACACTCTGCTGAATCAGAACACAGCATAGTTTTAGGCCTGCAAAAATCTTACTGGCTATCAAACCGCACTTAGAGAATGCTCTTAGGCTCTGTACGAATTTCTTTAGTTTCATTCTAGTTTCATTTTAGTTTTGCAATGATTGTTGGCTTTTATTGGACTGATATATGTCGCGAATTAAGGTACAAATAACAGGTGGATTCCAAAATCTCCTTGGAGTAAGGAAACTTACCTAATCGTAGGTGGTATGGCCTGTCCAGCTATGCCATTTCAAGGAAGACATGGCCTAATTACAACAAAACTAAGTCAAGAGAGCTACTTGGTAAATCAAGCCCAGATATTGCTAGAATTGTAGTCATTATCAGTGGCCCTTGATTAGTTGGAGACCGGGCGGTCAAGGTTGGTATTCCTCACAACAACTTTTGCAGAAGCTGCAAGGACATTAATGAGAAAGAATCATTACTTTATTTCTTCTGCAGGTGTCCGGCGCTGGCGAGGATCAGACAGCGTACTTTGGGCAAACCCTTCTTCGTCGATCTGAGCGAGATAGCTAAATAAAGGATTGTAGAACTAATCCTGTATTGGAGTTCTGGCTGGATTTAACCACATCATCCCAACACAACCAATCAACACTCACACACAAATAGGTTTGAACGAGTTTCGTAGTAAAAAAAAAACGACGCACCCTGGGGCTAATTGGGTTCTCAGGAATCCGCTTTCTACCAACCTACCTACCTACCCAAGGAAACTTACCTAGACTACCCAATAGAAATCGCAAACAAATTTTTAATAAAAAAAAGCGATTCCAGCCAGGTAAGTTCTAGAATTCGAGTCATCAAGTTCGAGACGACGAAGAAGATGATTACGCTCTGAAACTAGAAATACAGAAGGTGCAAGTTAAAGAACACTTCACTGGTTCCTAGTCTGTTCGAAATTGTGGAAAGCAAGCGATCGCAGCAGGAGACGGCAAATTCCAAGTTTTGTAAAAAATGTGTACTACTCCAACACTTAAATTTCAGCAGTCCTCACCACAAGCATTTTTCTGAGAATTTGAGTTTAGACACTAGTGGCCTTGGGACGTAGGGACGTAGGGACTTTCATCAACGTAACCCGAGTATATTAAGAAAACTAAAGTGGAATACTCAGCAAACACCCCTTGCAGGGCACATTAAATGTATAATTTCTCTGATAATTTTGGTGAATTGTTCCGCATTGATTGCGAAAGACTTGAAGAGAGCCGTGGGGTACTAAGGACAGTTTTCTCATTTCTAGAATTCCGTCAAGTTCCTACCCGAATACAAAGACCTGTAGCACGAAATGGTCCATGTGGAACCAAGTTGAATCCCAGGTCAGATTGAACTGGGTACTCACATTCGCAGTATTGGTAATATGCTTCAAAAGCTCCTCTTGCGGATTAAAACTCATTTGATACTATGTATAAAGGTACTTTATTCCATTTCTCCCGATTACTTAAAAATTATTTTCACTTAATAATGACGTCCACCATGTCCACCTCCATGTCCACCATGCTGGTTATGGCCGAGTCCATGTTGTTGTCCATGTCCACCATGACCAAGATTATTGTGTCCACCAAGGCCGTGTTGGTTGAAACCTTGTTGACCATGTCCTCCATGCCCGAATTGTCCACCATGACCCACTGGTCCACCATGTCCAATTGGTCCACCATGTCCTAATTGGTTGCCGTATCCTCCTTGTCCGCCATGTCCGAAACCTTGTGGAACGGCGAAGACGCATACCAAGAGGGCAGCGAAGACAATCTGTTTTTTTTTTTTTTTCATTGTTTAAACAATTTTTGCAAGAGAAAAACAATGAAATTGCTTACCAATAATTTTGCCATCATAATTGTACTCTTGTTTAGTTAGTCTTACGTGTGATTTGTTTAAAAGAAAATTTTGTACTATTTCGAAAGCGGCGCCTGGGCCGGCTTTTATACAAAAAAACAGCCGCTGATTCCTACTCCAGATTGCGTGTGAAAATTGTTTTTATTTTTCGTATTTTTTATTACACCGAATTTAAAGGAATTTCATGGTAAACAATTTTTTTTTTCGGTTCTTAAAATGTTTGTTATCAATTTCTGTTTGAGTGTTACACCAATTTGACAGTGACCCACTGTTAAGTGAGTCTAGCTGCGGGATCATTTGATATTTCTTCGAAGTGTGTTTGAGGAGGAGATAGGGAACGTCCGGACATGAGCAAATTTTTTTTTTGTCAAGGAAATTTCTTTTCCGACGGAGATAAGAGAGTTCTAGGTTCATTGTCCAAACAGCTGTACTCGTATATCTCATTGGCTGATGGTGGAAGTTACTTTTCTCGTCCTTTTGAGGTGAGAAATTGTAAAGGAATGTGTAAGGAGTTTGTAAACAAAATTATGCTTCTTCCGTAGAGCAGTAATGTGATCTTGTTTTTCTTTTATCTTTACACAGTGATCGTCACTTGCAATGATCTAGCGAAGGTAAGGTGGGTGTCCTGTCAGGGCCAGGACGCAAATAGATTATAGCAGCAGTGGAACAATTCACCAGGAGGATAGATTCTACAATTTGGCTCGTGTGAATTCTTAAACCTCTTTAGGTGCGATTTCTTGAATTTAAGCCTGTAAAAGCGTTCGGATATCTGTCCTATAGGCCTACCCAAGGTGGCGTAGGTTGTTTCTTCGCTGTGATTACTTTCATTATCACTTTGACATTTATTTCATTCTGGAACTTCTGCACTCTCCCATAGTTCAACGGAATCCGTGACAAAGGAGCGTGTACCTTGAGAGGATTCTTCAGGATCTGTAACCGTTGACACTATTAGGTCACTATTGGAGGGAGTATCACAGATCTTTGTGGTTGATTACCCGTCTCCTGATAAATTTTATTTGATGTGTCATGCAGTAATTTTTGACATTTTCTTTGAAAATTCTTTGGCATTCATGTCCGGACACGAACTCATGTCATTTGTCACACTTTTGAGCTGGTTTACAGAATATTTTCAGGAAGTCGGTGCCTTATTTCTGTTTTTACGTTGAGCATCCTATGAAGGTAGTCACAATCTTCATGCACAAAGCAGTCCCGTTAAATTAAGTTACATACGGGCATCTTGGACGGAGAAACATTTTGCGACAACGACAGTAATCAGGACGTATGCTGGCATTCTTTTCAGAGGAATGTAATCATGAACGCAGTGAAAGATTCAGGACAGACCTGGGACAAAGGAGAACATCCATTTTGTCATGAACATTCATGACATTCCGTTCTCGAATGCAGCACATGTACCCACCTACAGGTACATATGTGGGACCTGATAATGTTTGTTTTCACACATCTCTTTAACGGCAGGTGTATATTCTCCTGTCTGACATTGTTAAAATGATTGCGCGTCAAGCAAGGATCTGTGCGGACAAGGACGTCAAGGATGTCAATCTGGCGAAGAGATTTTTATAGAGAAAATTAATTTGGTGCGTGGCTACGCGGATTCGATTGAAACCAGTCTTGTAGAGGAGGAGTTTGGTACCACAAACAAAGATGACACGTTCACCTGCTGTTTTCTTTGAACTTGGAATGCTTCTGTCATGCAGCACCCATTTAAAATCCTTTTGTTCAAGTTGTCTGTCCGCAGATAAACTAGTCGTTGTCTTGAATGGTATCTAGAACGATACTCTTCAACAGAGGCTCGTAACTGCTTCCTAAAGCATGTCGTTCTATATAGGAAGTGTCCAATGGGATGCGTTTCGCATTTCCTTTCGATTGACTTTATAATTGCCTCCGGTTAGTCTTCGCAGGCTGATCTTAATGAGTGGGCTCAGTAGGAGCTTCAGCTGCTGGTACAGGCACTGGGGTTGGCGCAAGTACGACGGGGACTGGTGGTGCTTTCTTTGGCATTCCTGCAATTTTCTTTCCAGACTTGGGTGTGATTTAATTTGGTAATGTAGTCGCATTTACCATGGTCGCAGCTGTTGCATTTTTGGTTGCAACTTTTTCAACGGGAGTTGGAGCAAATAAATTCTAATTCAAAAAATTGGGATTGCCATGTACGTCTGTCAGTAGATACTTTGGACTAATGTGAGTGTGACAGATTTCACTGTCAGGTTGTTGGTTGTGAACATTAGCGAAGCGAACACATTTGTAATGCCACCGATAGGGAAATTGCATCGGATTATAGACAGCATAATAGAGAAAGAAGCGAATTCCTCCTAGTTAGCCAGAGAGGATTGCGCCACCTCTCGGACGTTACGGCCGAAATTAAATAAAGCAATAACAAGGTGTCTTCTTGTACTGAACAGATCCTCTATCCGCATGCTCAATGGAGTGTCCTGTGAAAAGGACACTGAGCTATCGGAGTCATGCTCCACCAGTGGAGATCGAATCCAACGATTTATGCAGAAGCTGCGCAGATGAGGAAGAGTTAGAATAAATCCAACATCTGCTATGCCACTGCCCCCCTGCAAGAACTACGTCAAGATTCCTTGCAAGCACAGTAGAGGTAACAGACTGACAGCTAACTGACCTACTCAGATTCATAAAGAGCACTAACTAGTTCACAAAACAGCCAACAGTAGGTCCTTAGGTTGTCCCGGGAATCATACATTAACATTAATGGGGTACTCACAATGGATCTCCAAGTATCTGAGTGAGTGGAGAACACATATTATCGCCTTGCTACGGTAATGTGCTTCGCGACTGTTCAGATTCGACCTGACCTAAACCGTTAAAGTCACCTCCTCGGCTGAATTCATGTTCTTAAAGGAAAATGACTAGTAATGGACTAGTATTAACCTTTAACTCTTTTCACTCTTTCCACTTGTTCTTAATCCCTGGAAGCAATTAAAATGATTCAAATGCGTAATTTCTCGAGAATAATGTTTTTTTTTTTTTTTTCTCTGGGTTATCGCAAATTATTCAATTTGGCGGCGACTTTTTGTCTACTGAGGATGTTGCGTCAGCTAAATTTGAAAATTTGGTTTTTGTTTTGCTAATTAGAATTGTATGACATGACCGCTTATTTAATATTATTAATCTTGGCGACTTGAATTCGGTTAATTGAATCCAAAATGTGTCGTGGAAAACAAAAAATCATCGTCAAACAGGTTAAGAAGCTTCGAGTGGCTTTGAAATCTTGTTTGTTGTTTTGAATTGGTCTCACTGTGTATCCAAATATTGGGGAAAAAACCCTTGAGCATAATCTATCCTCAACATTTTAATGGTAGGTTTACGAAAGAAAAGTACTGCTCCTGGTATGCATCCTTGCTATGTCCTGTTAAACAGTACAGAAGTGTTGAGCTTATAAATCCGTCGGAAATAGCATAAGCTGATAGCACAATGCAGAACCGAGCTCGCTCGCCTTGGGAGTTTACCTCAACCCTGTCCACAGAGGAATCGAAGGGAACGAAATGGCTGATGAGCTTGCCAGGCAGGGGTTGGCCCTTGACAGCTCACTCGCAAGAGAAGTTCTCATCACATTAGGTGTTGTCAAGGGACAAATCAACCTACACTACTTCTCAGTAACCAAAAACACAAATGGAACAACCGGCTGCTGGCTGCGTCATATCCAGAAAGACTTGGCCAACATCCAACCATAGGAACACAAGTAACCTCCTTATAAGAACCCGAACAGACATTGCGCGCATTGTCGCCATCTGAACGGATCCCCTTTAACCTCGGCGAATTTTCAGAGAAAAAAATGCCTAACTCCACAGGTTGGATTTAAGACAAACAGCTATGGTCTGTCGAGATCCATCCACACTTATCTTACAAACCGGTCACGAGAACTGTGGTAACAAAACGGTGCATTTCAGGACTATTTGAGTATCGGGAGCTCTCTGGATGATACAACCAATAAAAACCAACTAACCAGCCTATTTGAAACGCAATTCGAGAAAGATTTCTCGTTTCCAAGACTCTGCTCTTAGTTTTCATTTGTCTCCTTCTAACTTTTATCTTGGCGAGCTTTGAATAGAATAGAAAAGAAGGACGCAGGAACTATTATACTGTTCATTTGTTAAATTTTATTCAAAGTCTTCAAACGTATCAACCTGCTGTAATAACCGTATAAAATGTTATCCATCGTGTTGGAAGAATTCATTCATCCACGGTGCCCGGGTTTACTTGTATTTGGCCTCGAATTTGGACGCTGATTTGGTCGCGATGCTTGGACTAGTCCAAACTTACCCTGTCCACTATGTTGGCCTGGTTTTTGTGCTCCCACTAGAGCGATGAGGAGGAGAGCAAAGAAAATATTCTAAGGGATGAAGATGTTTAGTAATTTGCAAGACAAAAACTAAAATAATTCGTTTCACTTGCCAAGAATTTCATATTAAATTTTTTTGTTTTTCTTCGTTGTTTAGTTGCAAAGTGTTCAGCAGATACTATTTCCAGAATATTGCAGATAAGTTGCTTTTATACTTTTTCATACTGCGACTGCGATTGAATTCTATAAGCCGATGTTGCGCTATAGAAAAAAAAGACTTTGTTTTGCTGATGGATTTTATGCTTAAAAAAAATCCCCGCTGATAAGGTGGTTTCACAGAATTCTTATATAAATCCGGGGAAATTAAATATTTTGTACTTCTTGCGGTTGATGATACGTGAGGTTGCACATCTTACTGATGAACGAAGGTAGCCTGGCTCATAGTACGTTGCCATGTGTGTAAATAGTCTGCGTTTGATCATTTACTCTTTAAACTACTACGACGACCCCGTGTGGGTCTAAGAAGAAACATAACTACTACGCAGAGACGTATCCGATTCCTGGCGATGAGATTAAGCTTCCCGCAGGTTTCACCTAACTAACGAAACTCTTCTTCGGCGCAAAGTGTGTTGCGGACGACACACTCGTTTTCCCTCCCGAACTAGTGGTATCTACTGCAGAGTTTGACTATGAGCTGGTGCGACGGCTCGGAATGAGCCAAGGCCTAGCTTCTCGCAACCATTCATGTTGTGCGTGTTACATTTCTGCACGAAAGGATGGGACATACAATTTATTGTCGACTGCTAACGGCGAATTGAGAAGCTCTTTCATGACAAATTTTACTCTCGGAGGCTTGTCATTCCCCGACAAGAGGTGGTGCCGCGGAAAATGTGCGGTGGACATGACTGGGGCTTGAACCAACGCACTAATCACCGAGCCACGGCTACCATTTTGGCAATCAGGTAACATTACCAGTCATCGGCATAAGCGAGCCCTCTTAAAGTTCTCTCTGAGCCCTTCTCAGCATATCGGATACTGCATCGAATGTGCAATTTAACTGCCAGCTACTATGCTGGTAACTATGGCTATTCTTGGAGTGAGCTTAGGGGGCGATTGAAGGTTAAGTAGAGGCACAAATAGGAGGTGGAACTGCTGACAGAATTATGGCGCGTACTTTTGCGAACATTAAGTTCAACGATTGGTTTGGGTAATATCCTTTCTCTGCTGTCATTCTGGTCATCGAGGGCGTACTTTCCTTATTTTCTGAGAACAAGTCCAGGCCTACCTAGGACTTGTAGGACAAATTTCATCTAGCAGTTGACTATGGGCTTACAAATTATTTTTACTTCACGTAAACTGGTGCAGTTTTGTCAAAAATTGCCTAAGGATTCACTAATAACTTCACTAGTCGCTTCAGGCTTAAGGTGATTAGAAAATAGAACTGCTACAAGTATTGTAGGTCACACCTGCAGAATACCTCTCATCGAAATTGCACTTCAACGATGCAAAGATTTATCTAGAATCGACAACACAACGTCAATGCACTTCCTAACGAATATCACAATTTGAAATCTATCTTCTTGAATTTTTTAATTTTCTTGAAATCCAAACATTGGTATTTTTGTACATTTTAATCCATTTGAGGTCTTAAGGCTACGCGGTATCTTAAAATGTTTTTAAAACGCGACGGGGATTAATAATGTCGGCCACCATGTCCACCTTGTTGACCATGTCCTTGTTGACCATGACCACCGCCAAGTCCTTGTTGACCATGACCACCGCTGAATCCTTGCTGACCATGTCCTTGTTGGCCATGGCCCTGTGCACCAAAGCCCTGTTGACCATGTTGTGGTCCATGTCCTTGTTGTCCACCGTGTCCCCTTTGAGCGGCAGCAAGAGCGACCAAGAGGAGGGTAAGGAAAATTGCCTGGCAAGGATTTCACAAATTAAAATTGAAAAAAAAAACTTTTGAAAAATATTATTTTGTTTACCAGGAATTTCATATTGAATTTGGTTTTTTGATTTTTATTTTTTAGCTGTTGATTTGCAAAGTGCTAGCGGATACTATTTCCAAAATGCCACGGATAACTTGCTTTTATAGTGCGCCCTGTGATTGGATTCTGTATGGCAAATGTGTGGTGTGTTATCAAAAGTTATTAAAAAAAAGGAACTTGGCTAAGTTCATGAAAACAAATCGACGCTGATAAGGTGCAAAAATCGTTCGGCACCCTACACAATTTGGTCAATCTTCAATGTTGTGTACGTACATATGTCTTTACTTCTTGGCGATTATTATTTAAGACAGAAATTGCGTCAAGGCACAGTATGTGGGGTCATGCATAATGCTGTGCGTATAGTTTATCAGTATGAAGTGTCTGCTTCAGTGTTGACTCGACCTCTGATGTTTTTTTTTTTGTTGTTTTTTGGACTTGGTTTCGGCAAGTTCTAAAGGCGTCCATTTTATTGTGACCCAGAACTGGGATCATTACGCACAAGGATGTAGGAAGTTCGACGCAAAGCGGGAGCGGCTTTTTCCGGTTATAAAAGTGAAAGCAACTTAAGCACAACTAGGAAGCAAGATAAGCTAAGAGACTGTGCAATCTTTACTTCAACTTGATAAGCATGGCACCTGAGGTAAATCTTGACAAGCGAATCGAGTCCAAGTTCATAAAAATCCCCTTTCATAAGGGGGCTCAATCGAAGATTACGTTTTCCTCTTGTTGAAAGATCTTTAGATCTGCAGATGATGAAGTAACTACAACTGGGAATTTAATCTCGCTATGGGTCATACAAAATTTGCTGAACAGTCTGTTGGATTTCCAAACATAGACAAACACGGACAGATGTCCGAAGGCCTTATGTCGAGCTTGTAAGCAAGTGAGCAATGTCCAATTGTGAAAGGCTTTTGAAGCTTGACTTCACACTTGCACTTGCAATCATGCTCCAAATATACACCTTGGCCGTCAGACCAACACAGACTTATGCGGCAATAGTCTGGTGGACAAAATCCAATGATGCCACCACAACCAAGAAACTGGAACAGGTTCAGTGCTTACCTGAAACCTGAATGACGGCTTGCCTGCGCTCCACCCTCACCACTTCGCTTAACGCTATTGTCGTTTTACCACCAGTTTAAGTGAAATCCAGGCAAAACTCAATCTGCACAGACCAGACATCATCTGCTCCAAGCATCCACCTGACGGCTACATTAGCATGTTTTCCTCCCTACTTCAAAGTAGCGAGTTCACCATGCCACCGGACAACACTTTACCAATCTGCTGCTTCAAACGAAACTACTAAGTAGCCATCCCCCCGAGTGACGACTAGGAAAAATAAAACCCCGTCTCTCAGAGTACGAACAAGTTTGGTCCACGGACGGCTCTGAAATGGACGGTGGATCTGGGGCTGGAATATTCGGAGAGTCGTCTAGCATTTACATATCGGTTAGTCTAGGCGTATTCTCAACGATTTTCCAGGCAAAAAATATTTGCCATTAGTAATTTTAAACTTGCATTCAAACTTTCGTGGCAAAACCATCTGTATCTTCTCTGACAGTTAACCTGCCCTGAAAGCACTGAACTCAGCCACGATAAAATCAAAACTAGTTCTAGAAATGATCAAATTGCTTCTCGGTCATATCACACTAGATCGCTGCCCACAAGCGCCACATGGGTAACGAAACAGCGGACTCACTGGCCAAAATAGGTGCAACAACCTCTTCACTGGTTTCAAGCCAGCCCGTGGTGTAAACAAATCCCTTTTCAAAATCCACACGAGGGAACAATCCTTGCCCAAATCCAACGCGATATGCATGGGAAATATTGGACAGAAATGCACCAAATACTTTTTCCCCACTCTAAAAAAAAATAGCTGGCCCGACAATTTGAGGTCAGCCAAGGTCTAGCTTCTCACAAACATTCATGTTGAGCGTGTTGCATTTTTCGCACGAATGGAAGGGACCTGCAATTATTACCGACTCCGAATGGCGAATCGAGAAGCTTTTTTATGACAAATTTTACTCTTGGAGGCTTGTCTTTCTTCGATATGGGGAACTTGAACCCACTCAGCTTTGCACAGCCGTCCAACGCATTAACCGGCGACCCAAAAAAAAATTAAGTTTCTTTTGAATCTGAGCAGGAACCACCTTAAAATTTTAACTGGTACCCTAAGCGGCCATTGCCGACTAAAAGGGCACCAACACAATCTTGGGCTGTCACCGGACCCTCTCTGTAGACTATCCATGGAGAACGAGGAAAGCTCCCTCCACAACGCCACTGAATGTCCCGCCCTCATTCATGTGAGAAAACGGAACCTAGGCAGTAAACTCGTCTCACCGACCGCACTTGCCACGCTTCACCCTGAGAAGCTTCCTGACGGCTTCTAGAGCAGATAAACTGCTCTAAATCATTCGGGAAAACACAATAGACTCCTATATGAGACCGCAGTGCTAAATTGCTAGAGCAGACGTGAGATGATAACTGAGATCTTTGTCGGAAATCTTGTTGTCCTCTGGCTGTCAGATAAGTGTGGCCCAGGAAGTTTCGTCTAATGCATTGTTTTGTTCATAAATCCACTTCGTATATGTATTGGATAAAAGACAGATGCGGAACAAACTTGTTTTAAATTCAAACAATAGCAATTTTAGAGAACTATTTACAGGACACAGGTATTTGAAATCCTAAACGCGTATATGTATTCCTCATGAAGGCGATCGTGCGTTAGAAATCGTATAATTCCACGAACAACTTTTTCCTAAAGAATTTCCAAGGCATTTTCATGTACTTAGATGGGACAGTTTTCCATCCTCCTTTTGCCCTGCCCATCGTACTTCCTGGATGCCAGGTTAACCTGCGTTATAACAATCTCTTCTCATTATTTATCTACATGTGGCCTGTTCAGGATCCGAACATTTCACGTTCAGAACTGAAGATCGAGATATCGGGTAAATCGATATCCGCAACCCATTTTGGGGATGCTGTTAATGCCTTTGGCATCTTAGAAAGCTTTTCCGCCACCATTCATTCTAGAAAATTCTTATCGGTCTAAGCTTCGAATATCCTGAAGTAGCTAAGATAAAGTCTTTCTTCGTTTCGGAAGTTTTTGACGCCACCGTTCGATTGTTTGTGAGCGATCGTTTCAACATTTTTTTGGTGGGGAAAAGTAAGAATGAAAAAAAGCAAAGGCCTGATTTTTGTGTTTAATTCCGCGTTGGAATCCTATGCCATTCCATGTGATTTATAAAATCGTCGACTTCTAGAGCATGAAATTTGTTGTGAATAAATTCTTGAACAATGATTGTTTCATGTATGAAAACTTCTGACCATTCTCGGTGGCCCCCTTCGTGTCGGTCAACTACTTATCCGTATAAATCATCCTCTCTTCGCCTCTACCGCCTACTCATTAATTCTCTACACCGATACAACAAATAGTTACACTTTCTCTAACACTGCCCTTAAAATATTTCTGTATTCCTACTGTTGCATACATATGTATGTATGTATGTTCTTTCGCTCAAATTTAGCCTGCCTCCATGGTCATGCAACTAGTACTTATCGAATACACCAACCCCTTTGATTAATTCCAACTCCTACGAATATGTCCCACAACACATAGTTTCAGTTTTCGTCTCATAGGGGAATTCTTATGCTAAAGCCGATAAAGAAGTTTCACTTCGAAATTCATTGTATGGAACGTTTTGGCATAGCAAGCGCCATAAATTCATCGTTGCCTCTTTACCAAACACAAACATAAACTTATCCTTCAACATGTTGTGACATTGTAGTGTTTCCAAGTGATGCTATTCAACAGATTGTTGATTGTTAATAAATTTCATCTCACGGATCGATTCAGAATTCTGTATGGACAATCTGGGAGGCAGGCAGATACTCCTTAGTGAAAACTATATCAATGAAGGATTGCCGCTCCTATAATCAGTTTCAAATCCTTCTCTGCTATACATACATATGTATATCATCCCCTGCCAGTACTAAAGAAAATTCACTCAGGACTAATAGCCGGTGTATTGAGCTCTCGTCAATATTATTTGTCAAGTACCTACAGACATGTGTACTAAAAAAAAAAAATAAATAGCTGGCGCAAAAGCTCGGGATGAGCCGAGGCCTAGCTTCTCGCAACCATTCATGCTGTGCGTGTTACATTTTTCGCATGAATGGAAGGGACCTACAATTTATTGCCGACTCCGAATGGCGAATTGAGAAGCTCTTTCATGACAGATTATACTCCAGGAGTCTTGTCATTCCCCGACGAGAGGTGGTACCGCGAAAAATGTTTGGTGTTTTCCTGGCTGGGGCTTGAACCCACGCCGCTCGATCAGCAGTCCAACGCACTAACCACAGAGCCACTGAGCCCACATGTGTACTGACATAGTAAAAAAAAGTAAACAGCAAATGGTCACACCTCAGCTATTGTAACAGTGCAGAGTTTGATTCATTTATTCATTTTCAAATGTCCACTGTAAGGTCGCAGGACTAGGGTGCTTAAGAGGACTCTTCACATCTCCCGATCTTCCGCCATCGACTCCAAAAAAAATTAGAGGCTCGCACCATACAAGTAGAGGTGAGATTTTGCACTTGGTCCAGCCATCTCATCAAGGGCCTACCCAGGGGACACCTACATACCTAATGGCACGTCTTGGAATCCGAAAATGGGGAACATGAGTTGAACGTGCCCAAACCATCGAAGTATGGACCTTTCTGTTCGAAGAAGTATTTGCTCGACATTAAGTGTTGGTGCTCCTAACTCGATCTCGACGAGTTACCCCAGCAATACAACGAAGAAATCTCAGCTTGTACCCGTGATCTTAATCTTTCGGTCATTACCACTGCAGAGATAATACTTCCAAACTTACGGACGTCATCACGCGAAGATGAGGCATTGCGAGCAAGGAATTCTACAAAAGCTGCATGGATAAGGAGAAGGGAAATACCAAATTACCTCCTCATGTCAAATTTTTTATTCCATACAAAATTCCTTCAATCTCTTGTTGTAGACATAAAAAAAGTTCTGAAGAACCACCTATGAACTTCATAGTTGGTACTCCGTGCAGTCCCGTTGAGTAAGAATGATTCACTTTATGATTCGCAAACACAAGTAACGAAAACATAACATAGCGATATAGTCGCAGTTTCCACAACCAAGTCACTACTGTCTTCCTAGTGAGTAATGTGAAGTGTTTTTGATCTGAACCAAGTCGAGGGATTCAAGACATTGGTCGCAGATCTATTGGAAGTAAACTGTCATCACTGAAAATCACATTGGTTGATTCCTTCTGATCGAAAACATTACCCACTGACAGCAATATTCAGCTAGAACGTGTCACTGTATTGTGTACTGCACTCGAGTAATAATTTGCACAACTTGAAATATGTTTTGTTTTCAATTTTAATTTTCTCGGAATCCGTAAGCATGTTTACATTTGGATTTGGATGGTCTCGAAAGACTAGACTCTTTTTGCAATTTTCTTTGAAATTTAATTTAATGGAATTTAATAATTTCTTCCTCCTTGTGGTCCACGACCACCTTGTTGTCCCTGCTGACCACGACCACCGAATCCTCCTTGTTGACCCTGTCCCTGTTGTCCGCGACCTTGTTGTCCCTGTCCCTGCTGACCACGACCACCTTGCTGACCTTGTCCTTGTTGACCACGACCACCGAATCCTTGTTGTCCCTGTCCTTGCTGACCACGACCACCGCCTTGTTGACCTTGTCCTTGTCCTCCACGTCCTCCGGCAAGTCCACCTTGTTTATTACCTTGTTGTCCGCCAAAGCCTTGTTGACCAGCTTGTTGTCCACCAAAACCTTGCTGCCCACCTTGTTGTCCACCAAAGCCTTGTGGTCCACCTTGTTGTCCCCTTTGGGCAACAGCAAGAGCGACGATGAGAAGTAGTGTAACGAAAAGCACCTAGCAAGGACACACAATTAAAATTGAAAGAAAAATTAGAAAAAAAAAAATTCTGTTACCAAAAACTTCATTTTGATTTTTTTATTTTTTTTTAATTTGAAAACCAATTGGGGCGCAAACAATGTCTGTACTATATAAAGACTGTTGTGGAATGTTGCTTTTAAAGAAAATTTAAATTTATCGTGACCCGAAACATTTGCGTAGGAGAGGGTTTGCTGATATTGGTGTGCTGGATTTAATTTTTATTTCTTATTTGCACATCTTATCTGCTCTTCTAAAGGGTGTGTATTGGTTGCGTAGAAATGGGATTCAGATTTTACTAATATGAGGATGCCTAGTTGAAGGAGGACCCAGCTCCAGCTTCGAAAAGACTCGAAAATATTGCTTTTTCCAGGAACCCATCCTAAAAATTTGTGTGTTTTCTAATAAAATCGGCTAAGTTTTGAATAGAGTTGATGATTTAAACGAAGTCTTTTGCAAGAAGCCCTTGCGGGGAACTGTACTGAATTCATATCTTTCTCAGCACATAAGCTCTTCCAGTTTTTGTTCCAAGAAGCACAATGGTTTTGCTGGTATCTAGATATTTTTTAAACAAATAACATACATACCTACATGAGCCAGTGTCTACGACTTAGTTGTACGTTTAATCTTTTTCTACATCAATGCATAGTCAACTAATTCACTTATACAAGGATATTGTGAACAAAGGAAGCTATGGTCCATCCAATTTGGTATTTTTAAGTCTAAGTTATTGTGTGGCATAGGGGTAATGTACGAATTGATAACAATGGCTGCTGTTTATGTTTCATAGGCTTATGTAATGTTGCGAAAAATAAGATCTATGATTAATATTTGGCAGACTTTTATTTTTAGTGCACAGCTGAACTTGTCTGCAACGATTTAAACACTTAAAAACAGCTAGTTGCTCAGAAAGAATCACCATCTTTTGAGTTCTGAGACACAAAAGCATTACTGGGTACGAGAATGTCGAGGAGTTCGCCAGAAAAGGATCCTTTTCAACATTGACAGACTCAATTCTATTCTGTGGTTCATTCACTAGCAACACACAGTTGGAGCTCAACTTATCTCAACAACAAGATCTCGACAAGCTAAAAAGTTTACCAAGTAAGGAGACGTAAGCAGTGACTACACGTCACCATGCCTCGACTTCCAAAAACCATTCTCCTGGCACTTCCTATGCCACTGCCCAAACCTATCTCACTTGAGAAATAGAACATTAGGAAGAAGACACTATTACCAGGGCATACAAGAACTATCTGACGTTCCACTAAACGATCTTTCAAGGTTTCTGATGACATCACGATGGCTGGAGGCCCAATTCAACAGCGAGCAGTAAGATAGAAGCCCGATAGGAATAGGGATCAACCTCAATGGACATCACAATGGGTCCACAAGGACCTAAGTGTGATAAGGTCGAGTGCTTTCTCTCTCATCAACCTAAATACCTAACCTAACCTAAGCGTGATGGCAGACTTGTAACGCACTTTCTTACTGTACAATGCTCACTCAACTATCCTCTCTGGACATTAGTCCTTCGGGCTTGTGTCGACTTACTTAAGGTGGCCCTACAGGCCGGGGTGCTCCTGGGCCTCAACCAACAAGTCTCTCCAGCCAGCTCGATCTTTAACCAGCTGTGTCGACTATGATTGAAGAATTAAAAAAAATATTTGACACATACAGGCGGATTTTTTCATTATAGCTTGAACACATCTCATAGAGGTTCACACTTCCAGGCCAGCCCAATTTAAACAATCATCCACGAGCATAATCTGGGCGTTCCTCCATATGCATCTAGGTCTGGACCAGAAAATTCGCCAGCTCTAGGAGAACTGAGATTTATGCAAAACATCCTACAGCTCAAAGTGCTTTCTGGTTTCAGTTGGTACAGGTCCCTTCTGGCTTACTTAGGAAGATAACAATTCTAAGGACTTTCTGGGTGGACCATACGGAGTTGATCTGATGTTAAAATCTTACTCGGGAACTTCTATGACACTTTAATCTTCGGAGTGCTAGTCGGAAAGTATCCACGATACGACAACAGACAATTGCTTCCTACTAATCGACATTCCATCAGCTTGCAATACGCCGGAAATCAGCGTTTTCTCTCTTAAAAATCCAACTGCAAACCAAATTGCTTTAAAGTTTAAACATTCTGTAGGGTCAAGTTGACTCTGACGGTTGCCTTGATGCAGTCAAACTCAGAGTTTGACTATTAAATGAGAACCTCAAACGGACAATTATCAAGGAGGTAGCCAAAACTACTACAACCCCCCTCAAAAAGCCACAGTCTACAGAGAGCACCTGAGTGAGCAAATCTTTAAAGTACATTCACTGACAAGAAACTACAATAATCAATAGTTGCAATATCACCATTATTAAGGAAATACAGTCGTCACCAGCCTTTATACCAAAAGGAGACGTAATAAGTTGAAAAATGGTTCCACTTCATTGAGATGAACGTCAACCCAATAGAAGGGAAGAGAAGAAAATCCTACATAGAAAAAAGATGGCCCCCAGCCCAATATTTAAAATGTCCACAAGATAATCCAAGTAAGTGATACCTTGCTTCTAACCCGGACTCAGGTCCTTCCAAGCAACGAAGAAAACCTACTCACCAAGACGCGGGGAATTACAGATTTGTTTGGGCAACGTTCTCAACAGTTTGCTTAATAGTGGGACTTTCACTGACTGATCAGCCTGCTCTAGCGCAGATCCTTTTCTTGCTAATTCATCAACCTTCTCATTTCCTGGTATGCCCTCATATCACAAAGAAGAGTTACTCCTTTCCAGTTTAAAAGAGGTCGGAGCAGTCGTAAAGAAGTTGAAAAATAACAAAGACACTCAAATGGCTTGTCAGTGGAGCTTTCCATATATGTTGCGCGAGCAACATATACGCAGCGAAAAAAAGTCAAATGAGATGAAATAAGCGGTGTTAGGTTTTGCAATAACTACAGAACCATAATTAGCTAAATGTCGCATAAAAAATCTTAGGCAACACAATACTCGGTGTGTGATTTCCAGGGCTATTAAGCATAATCTTATTGAATAGAACCAAAGAGATTCTATATGTTATCCTTACCAACCCCATTCTGCTGCCTGTATGTACGTGCGACTTTTTTAAAGTCAGATGTGAGTGGGTTTGGAATTTTCGAGAGGAAAGTTTTACGGGCTCTGCTACGCAATGAGTGGCAAACGGCAAAGCGGCAGATGTGCTCATAAATAACGCTTGCTGCTCAACGACTGCGTGGCCACAACCACACGATTTCATACGTTTTAATTTTGCCGCTCTGCCGCTTTCCCGCTTGCGGCTCATTGCGTGGCGTTGGCCTTATGATCCCATCTGCGTTGACAGATCATTAAGGAAAAGATCTAACCTTGAACTATACCAGCTGTACAGCGACACTGACCTGGTAAAAAGATACATGTACAACGATTAAAATGACGCAGAAGAGAACGATCCCATCTCCGATGGCGTTCCAAAGTAAAGGGCGACTTCAACCACCTTGGTGATCGTAACTTAAGACGGCTATCTAAGGATCATGCTGATTGGAAAATCTTGTTCTCAAAGACCCTGGTTTAATTTCAAAACCTACTATTTGCAACTTAAACATGACACTGCTTTCTAAAAAGCTGACTTTTTGCGGCACACTCGCGTGTACAAACTAAGTTTTTAAGAAGTTCGTCTTTTAAAAAAGATTGCATCATACAATTAACGAAATAATTCTAAAATCATGATGGCAAATCTGACAAGTTCCGCAAAAAGGGATGCCAAACGCACCAAACGCGTACGATAACCTTATTAGTTTTACGACACAAGGCTACCACACTTTTGGACACATCGGCAAACTACAAAAAGATTATGCGTAGACTACGCAGCGTAACAAAAGTAAAAATAAAATAAAAGGAAAAAAAAACATTTAAAGTATTCAAAATACAAAAACAACATCAGTGGTAGGTCAGCATGAGGCATCCGGTGATTAGAATCTCACCTCGCTAACTTTTGGGGGAGATAATTGGTGGTGGACTGACGCCTGTCTTTATCGTTGTTTTCTTTGGATTACTATTGACTCTTTTGATTAGTTCTCCTTCACACTGTTTAAAGTCACGTTTTGAATTTTCATAAACAAGTTTATTTTCAAAAATTCGATATTGAATATTGTTGAGGTGGATAAACGATTGTGAATTAAGATTCTTGTTTGATGTAATACTGCCACCTATTCCTGTTTTTTTCCCGGACTTCCTATGTAAAACTTGTCGCCTGTTTATTAATAAATTCATTCACAAAAATTCTTTACTGACACATGCGTTGATAAAGATTTCATCATTTATTCTGCATAGATTAATGCTAGCACAGTCAGGTTGACGCCAAAAAGACGTGTTTATGAGGCAATGACGTCTGCTAATAATTATGCAACAGTTTGACGTAGCTAACTTTTAGATTAGAGGGGAGTGAGAAATTTACACGTTTTGACACTGGAACATGCAATCCTACTGTTTATGCTCATTTCAAGATTGAAAGGGAAAACAAAATTCAAGTTCGATGATCGAATTTACATTAATTTTATATTCACAATAGTAATTCAGTCGAAATGCATCACAATTAAGAACTAATCACAATAATGCTATTAAATGCAAATTTTAGTAACCATGAGTCTTATAGCCACCATGTCCACCACCTCCATGGCCGCCACCGCCATGACCGCCATGTCCATGACCGCCACCGCATCCACCGCCTCCACATCCACCACCTTGGCTTGGATTTCTATTGTGCCCGAAGCCGCCTGGACCACCGCCGCCTGCTATAAAACCACCAGGACCACCAAGGCCACTATGGCCTCCTTGACCACCTCCCTGGCCACCTCCGGATCCACCCCCAGAACCTCCTTGTCCGCCTTGACCTCCATGACCACCACCAAGTCCACCTCCTTGACCACCACCAAGTCCATTTCCTTGACCACCTCCTTGACTACCTCCATGACCACCTCCAAGTCCTCCTCCTAGTCCACCTCCCTGGCCACCTCCTTGACCGCCTCCAAATCCGGCGCCTTGCCCACCGCCACCTCCACCACCGTGACCCGCAGCTCCGCCCCAGCCTCCAGAACCTCCACCACCACCAGGACCGCCGCCTAGGTTACCATGACTACCGCCACCACCATGTCCTCCGCCCCCTATCGAATTACGATGGTCTCCGCCATATGCCATTGCTGGCACAATAGTGGCCACTGCAAGCAGTCCGCAACAGATCTACAAATAGGGATGCGTTCGGTAATATCACTTCAATCACTAGCGGTGTACAATTTTACTTACAAATAATTTATTCATTTTCTAAGACTCCTTTTCAAGTAATGATTTCAACTGCACTAAGTTACAATAAATACCTGCACTTGCTTTTATACAAAAGTCAGCTGGTGAAAAACAAAACAGACTAATCAGATTGATTAAGCTACGATGTATCTCGAATGTTAACCATTTGATCCCGATTCGAAACAAAACGAAAACAAAATTGTAACAAATGCAATCTGTTTACAAAGCCCTGCACTTAGTCACTGCATTATTATTGACAGCAAATATTTTAAGGTTATGGCAGAACAACTGTCATTTTACGCATAAAGGACGCCAAGCGCCGCAAACACTCTGTAGCCGACGATAACCTTCGATGGTTTCGTGATACAAGGCTCCCACCGTTTAAAAGAATCTTGAACTACAAATAGATTCTGCTTACCTATGTACGTATAAAATTTACAATTATAAAACGAAAATGCTTTGCTAGTAAGCAACCGTATCAGTTGCGGGGGTCATCATTAGAGCCATACACGGTGATTAGAATCTCACCTCGTCAGCTTTCCGATGAAATAATTGTTTATGGACTGACGCCTAACTATGATAATGGTTTTGTTTGGGTTACCACTACGGCTTCAAATGCCTTCGATTTGTAGATGCTATGAAGGCAGAATTTAATTTCATGTGTCAAATTCTTGTTCGAAAATATCGAAATATCGAATTTAGACATCTTTCGCTTTAGTTTCCCTGGTACCCCTTATCGTTTGTGACTTTCGCGTGGTGTCTTTGAAATTCATTCAAAGAAATATCTAATCTTACACTAGATGGCGAGAGGTCAGCAAGATTCACAAATGTTTCTCAAGCGTTTCCCAGAACAATTTCATCATACATTCTGCTGAGATCATTGTAGAGATAGTCAAGCTGACGGCAACGGGCCATTATGTCCAGACGTCTGCTGGAAATTATTCAATGGCCTAGCGTATGATTCCTCCAAAAATCCATCTCTGTTCTCTTCTGTCCTAATCCAGGAAGCATGCAAAAATACTCAAAAATATTCAATAGTTTTATACTGCAGAGACTTCTGAACGACTTTTCGGCACCAAGTTCTTCAAGGTCAAATCACACCACGAAGGCAAAGAAACACTGCGTGCCGGCTGTAATTGCAAGAGATAGCCAGAGCCATTTTCCATCGAATGTCCCTTAACCACTACAAAAGTTCAGCATCAAAGGACTAGTGGCAGCACTGTCAAATGCGGCTTGTAATGTGCCGAGTTTTTCTTAGCCATCACAAGGAAATCCTTGGTTTGATGACGAATGCCAACAGGCACATACAGGGAGACGGAAAATCAGGATCATAAGTTGCGCCCGATCGAGGATATAGAGAGATTTCATTGCCGAAACGGGGTTTGAAAGCCTGCAAAGACACCTTAGAATCGCAGTCGGTAGTAAGGTTTTGGCTAAACCATTTCGGTAGACTCTACAACGGACTTGTGAACCAAACTCCGCTGTCGGGCAAATTATGCATTCAACCTGAACGATGTTTGCCAATATTTCCGTTCATCTAATTCCAACACAGATTCTGCATGTCACGGCCTAGGTGCCGAGCAGTTTAAACCACCGGAAGATGAGTTAGGAAGGAAGATTTACCAACTCATTTGCAAGCTAAACTCATTCGTTTGCGCGGGATGACTGTGAATGCAGGTGTTTCACCAAACCCCATATGTCAAGAAACAAGGGATTACCCTGTCATTTGACTTCTGTAAAATGGAAGCATCCAAAACAGGTTTCATGATCAACGAGACCAAAACAAAACACAAGCTGTCGACAGAGACCAACAGCCACCACCGACGTCTCGGCCTAGGCTCTGCTATAAACTCAGACAATGCTACGCTGTGATAGAATTAAGAATAACACTTTCGAATCAAGGTTTCTTTGGGCTAAGAAGGCAACTGAGAAGAAAAGCCCTCTCTAGAACAACTAAAGCAACTTTGGACAGGGACCTTAACATTCCAGTCCTGTTCTATGGCCCAAAGACATGGAATTTGGCAAGAGTGGTTGCTTTGAGAGTAACGTCTTTCGGGTGAAAATGCTGAAAACGACAAAATGTAAAGGTTATACATCGACGTTGACCTTGTACATGGGAGTGAGGATAAAGCTCACAAACTGCCAGGAGATCGAGTCTTAGTCCGAAAGATCTATGTGGCGTTGAGCAGACTAATGCCAAGCTTGAAGAGCCAAAGACAAGTCGACGAAACCTACTTATGAAAGTCACATATTCTACCCATGTTTTAGGCTGTAAAAAAATACAGAAAACAAATGGAAGTGGTACAGCGATAAAAATCTGTCTGGGTGAAAAGTTTCTACCGAACACTGTCAGAATTAGTCATCCTCGTGGTCACAGAAGTAATCCCCATCGTTCTCCTAGTCTCAGAAAGAAAGAACATACACAAGAGAGAAGCTGAAGTTTGGAATAAAACTGCAACAGCGAAACCTTACAACGATGGCAAGTACGCTGGGCAGAGAAACCAGGAGAAGATGAACTGGAAGACTGATCAGAAACAGAGCAGATTAGAAGAAACAAATATGTAGGGAAATGAATTTCTACCTCACACAATTCTTTATTAAACATTGTTCAAGGACTCTGCATAAAACGAGCCCAACATGCCAGTGTGGCGAATCGATTCAAGACAGATCCAAGCACATATTTTTCGCAGAAGTGCTGAAAGTGAAGAAGTGAGAACAGGACATACATAAATCCGTTAAGACATAGAAGATTGAAGCCTCTAGTAATGCAGTTGGATTTCCTGAAGATGGAGGAAGTTTAGTCGGTCAGAGTCCGATCCAAAACGTGCATAAAGCATTCCCTGTTCCAAAAAGAAGGGTCCATCTGGTCATGATGATGCTCCTCCATTAGGAATAAATCTTCTAAAGCTTGCTCTATAGACAAGGCCTTCAAAGAAACTTAGTTTGCAGTGAATACGTAGTGTATACGCTATGATTGTTTATGGTGAAGAATCTGTACAGAATTAAAATTCTATAGAGGCTTTTCCAATGGTTTTAGAGATATTCCCAGATTTTCGGGCAAAAGTAAAGGTCAATATTGCATTCTCTTCCTTCTATAAAAATTGTTACCAACGATCCTGAAGTACAACAGTATGACAAGCGAAATTTCTTAAAATTAGGGAAAAGTGAAAACCGTTCTGAGAACCGCTGGAAAGAAAGTTCTAGTCACTCAAACGAATTTCCAAAAACCTCAAAAGAGACACTATGTCCACTTGCCTCACAATGGCACAATGGACAAGAGAAACCGTCATCGTTATCAGTTTGTCATTATTCCCATACCCCACCAAACTCAAAAAAAAGGGACAATCCATCGGTAAGTGCCAAAATGAGAAATTGGCATACCCATGTCACATCGGACAGGGAGGAATTTCTGGAATTCAAAAAAATGAATAATTAGTCCAAAAGAAAATTAGTGTTGTAAGACTTCATTAGTTTTCAATTAGGTTGGAGACCGAACTGCATTGGAATGCACAGCGCTGTACGATGTTATCTTTCTATAAAAACTCGGATGATTGCCAGAAATAGTATCAGTTGCAGTTTGCCTCTTCTCCTATCAACGTTACCATACAAACTTTGTAAACACCCACCCGTCCAAGATGTCGAAGTGCCAATTCGCTTTAGTCTTCCTGGTGAGTTAAAGAAAAATCTATTCCGATTTGGAAAACTAATTCAAGTCATTTCTGGTCACTAGGTTGTTCTGGCCGTGTACGCTCAACAATCCCAAGCATCACCGGTTCATGACAAGAAGGTTGTTAAGGTGCCAGTTCCCGTTCCAGTGCCAGTTTCAAAGCTAGCAATAGCCAAAGCCGTTGCAGCAAAAATCAAATTGGCCGCATTAAAGAAACTGGCAATAGCAAAGACAGTCATCAAGGCTCCCTTTATCTTGGCCAAAAAGGCGGTCCTATTGAAGGTTGGAGCTGTCAAAGCACTAGCCGCTTTAAAACTAGCCAAGGCAAAGAAAGCCTTTGATTTTTCTAAGAAAAAGGTTGCTCCAGCAGTTGCAGTAGCAGCTGGTATTCCTGCAGCAGTAGCAGCCATACCTTCAGCTGCAGTGGCAGCTCTTCAGCCAGCTATTGCAGCGATCTCGAAACCAGCCGTCGAAGTAGTTTCTCAACCAGAAGTTGTTGGTGTCTATACGATTCCTGCCAGCGAAACCCATTACGAAGTTGTCCAGCCAAATGCCCACTTCAGCAGCTCAGTTGTAAGCACCTACAAGGATGAGTCTGATGTTCCTCGTACATACTCCAATGGTTACAGGTAAAGAGGAAATCATTTCTTAACCCAACATGTTGGACATAATTCTCCGTTTGTTTTCCAGTGTAAGCCTTGTTCCAACAGGAGAGGTCAGCAGCTCATATCAATACTACACTGTGCCAAGTGCTGAAACCTATGGAACAGTAGAGCACCACGAAACTCCTCAAGTGGCCACAATTAATGTTCAGGAAACCGACACCGTGCCTGTTGTACCACACAGCACCTATGGAGTTCCAAACTAATCAGTCAAAAATGTTTCCCTTTAAGTTTATCTATTTAATTAGCTCATTGTATTATTTAAATTGTTTAGCGAGCATCTCGTTACATGATATTGTACATCACTTCTTCTATTAATAAATAATTTTACCACTTTTTATACAAAATTTGTTGTTTAAACTGAACTGTCTCAAGAGTCTGTTGGCTCTTAAAAATTGTTTATCAAATAGGTCACTCAAGACACTCTAGTCTCTGCTATCTCGATCTAAAAAGTTGTTAGTTCGGCAAAAAAAAATTCACAAATGTCACAAGAACACAATACACATATCGAACGCACTGACACAATACTTTCTAAAAAGAACCAGTTGTCAACTTTCTCGATGTGTTGTTCAAAAATGTCTTCTGATCGACAGAATTCGATGAATGACTTCACTTGCAGTCGTGAGTCACTCAATGCAAATCCACTTTTCTACAAGATGGCATAATTATAACCGTCATCCACTTGTTCGAAGTAAAATGTCATTATTTGTTGTAAGTCAAAAGTTCCTGCCTGCATAAAAGTCTTCTGTAGGCCTGCTGAATGCCGCTCTATTCGAACAAGGCACCATCGTCATCAGCATCATCACCATCATCATCATTTTCAAATAGTCTGCTTATCCACCATGAAGGTCCTGGGTTTAGAGTGCTTAAGTGAACATCTCCCGATCTTCCACCATCGACTTTGAATTATCAGAAGCTATCCCTATACGGGTAGAGGTGAGATTCCGGACTTGGTCCAACCATCTCATACCAAGCGGACGCCTACCCAATCGCACGGATCCCACGGCACGTGTTGGAAGCCGAGTTGGGGATATGCTCATTTATGAGGTCGATGTAGGAGAAAGCAGCGTGTCCACATTCTTGTTTGGCCTCAAAAAACACGTCCAGATATTTTCTTACTCCAGCAGCATTTTTACTTCTTATACTAACTTAGAGGCCGTTTAAGTTCGGGGACAACCAGGGTCTCAAGCAATAAGCCTCTGCAGTTGGCCTTTTCATTTTGCTTGTCACTTTAGACGAGGCTATTCTCTACTACTCTGTCCCTCTGGCTTACGAGTAGATTTGAAGACTTTCAATACCGAAACTGGGCTGTCCAATTGCTCTACTTGATATAGCCATTGCAAATGTTCTGTTTCTTCTTTGTTGAATCTCCAAAGTCCGTCAATGCAACACTGATCTGTTGTAATTTTGCTCAAAGAAATATTGTAGAAGCTTTGTAAAATGACCACGTTTACCCAGTATTTGTGAAAATCTCGGGTGATCCTGTCATCGATCTTGATGGTTGTTGATGCGACTTCTGTTTTTCATCGAGACAGATGTGGCCTAACGTGGATCTCATAAGAAAAGGCAGACTTCTTTCTATTGATAGGCAATGCCTTAGGTATATGCCTTAGGAGCCCTCATGTGGCTTTGCTTGATATGTGGACACGGTTTTAGAATGAACGTCTCTTCCAGCAATTTCTGCAGAATCTGTTGAGAGGAGGAGGAGACACAAGTACATCGCATGCATACCTGTCCAGACCTAGTCAGCATCGACAGCTTAAGTAGAGAATCGGATACGGGTTAGTTTCCACTTCGATAGCTGAGATTAAGTGCTATAAGAACTGCATAAATTCCTTCCAATCATGCGAAAAATGCAACATGCACGACATCAAACTCAGCTGGTCCATTATTCTACCAGAAAGCAGGGACCAGCTTTTTACCTATTGTACCGGCATTTTCTTGACTCCCGGAGAAAATTGAAAAGGCAACACTCACCACATCAGCAACGAAGATCCGCCACCTGATCCGAGAAAAGGCAGGACAATCACAAACATAAATGGTGTCAAGAAGTTTGCATGCCGTCAGAGGATCACGAATACCTTCGCTTAAAACACATTAATATGAGATTGCAGATGCATGTATGTTTATTCGTTCGTGGTCCATTGTGTGGATACTGCTATTCCTTCATGATGTCCTGTATTGCTGTTGTGCATCCAGGATTCTTAATGGAACTTGAAATTTAAGGAAGATCTGTAAAATATCTGCTGGGCTCGGTTTCAAACTGAACCATATTGTTTCCTAACATGGCCTTTTAAGGACATGCTGGGTAACACTATGTCGAGTCGTCTATTCTTCTCCGGTTTATTTAATTGCATGAACTCTGGGAAAGACCGGTCGCCATATGTTGGGTGCTACCAACCCAGCTGATTCTCTGCCAGGAACCATTCGTGCTGATTTCTGCATCCAAGTTGGACGCAACATTATTCACGATTCCGATGCTGTTGAATCAACCAAACAGCAAATCGCTCTTTGCTTTGGCGAAAAAGAATTGCTCTCATGGAGCCCAGCCAGCGAGAACTGGGTCTACGAATAAACTACGTCCAGCGAACGTCGTTTTAGTATTAAGAAGAAAATCTTAAAGCATGTCCAACTTTCTAACATATAGTAACGGAAAATTTAAAAAAAAATCATTGGTAGAGGAACAATTCTTCTAAATTCTTAGGGACCTCCGGAATTGATTCGGAAAATAAGTTTATTAGATCGCTTTCTTTATTTCAGAGCTAAAGGTGAGTGGTTCAGGATTGCTGCTAAACGCTTATTGCATCTTCAAAGTTGGCAGGAGTCTGAAGTCAGTAGCCGACCATTTAAGCTATTCACTGAACTCCTAACGCAAAGGATAGTACTTCTATAGAAACTAATTTCCCCACCTTATAAGTAAACTTATTTCAAATTCAGGACTGAGCTCAAGAAGATTTAAAACGAAAGCAGTTTTAAAGCTGCTTTC
The DNA here is from genome assembly GCA_917880715.2 of Matsumyia berberina. Classification (NCBI taxonomy): domain Eukaryota; kingdom Metazoa; phylum Arthropoda; class Insecta; order Diptera; family Syrphidae; genus Matsumyia; species Matsumyia berberina. The sequence continues at coordinate 125,043,045 of OU862870.1, forward strand.
AAGTACGAGCCCCAGCAATATCTACCCAATATTTTTCGGGGCACCACTTCTCCTTTTAGGATTTCTCTCGGGGATTCAAGTCGTGTACTTTTTGCGGAACATAACACGTCAGTAGTCCCTTTCAAGTACAGTCCACCAACTTATGATCCCCAGGGTAGAATTCAACGTATTTATATCCAGTCGATAACCCTTAGTTGATGGTCTCGAATATTTGACTTTAAGATTAATGCTGGACCTTACTCCATCAGTATTATAGGCCAGTCCAATGCCGCTTAGAAGAAGTCCAAATGCCACCCTTTTCTTCAACTTTCGATTTCAATGGAATAAAGTCGCGGGATTAAAGTCCACACACTCTTTACTCACAACAGGCCCACAAGATATTTAGCATAACTTGAGAAAACCATTAAAATCCCCGCAAAGGTCATCCGTTTTGTTGTCGAAAATGCCTTCGAATTCTATAGTTTTGTTCTACTGACGTGTTTTACCCACCTCGACGTCTGTATAATCATAAATAAATATCAAAATTTGACGCATCTGAATATCTACATAATGAATTTTCTGCGAAAAGTGAAAATTAAAAGGGAGAGTGACGAGACTCTAAAGCCATGCCACGCAGGATTCAATTTAATTACAATTCTCAGCAATTAAGTATTTATTATGATTGATTGCAGAATGCCTACAGAGGAGTCTTAATATGGCCAAATATACGCACTTTAGTAAAAACAAATTTATTCACCCGAAATGAGAAGGAAAAACTTAACACTAACGCCATGATTTTGATTTGCATTCAGAATTTATTCAAATGAAAACTGAAACAAGTTTAAGCTTCAAAGCGAATTAAGTTGAAATCGCGAAGGCATCTCATAGTTAGTCGATTATTTATTTGACATCTGAAATACCTATCGATAATTTAAAGTTAATAGACACACCTTGCCCATGGTAAAAATGTAAAAAATGGTAAAAATGCCGGCAGAAATAAATAATCACTTCCGTTCGATCGCGTGAGTAAATTCTCAAAAATAGATTGACAGTGATGGTCTCGAATGGTGATCTTGTGTTGATTGTGTTCAGACATCGGAAAGTATGCAATGGAATATTGGTGTACTTTGACAAAAACTTCGTACAAGATCATTATTTTTTTTTTGAGACTTGTCAATATTCTGTCCTAGCCAAGTCGTTTATCGCTTCACTAGATGTTCTAAAAATAAAGTCCCTTCACGACTTTTCTCTCATTGTACCATTTCTTCGCTGACAAACTGTCTCTGTAAAAACACGCCGAGAGATTGAATTTTCAACTTGAAATTTTGCAGCAGTTAAGAGCCTTAATATATGGAATTTTGATAGAAATCCAAAATGTTGAAGATCTAGATTTGCACAAGGTCGGACTATAAACAACAAATTGAAAAAAAGCTGACTAGACAAGCTTCTACAGAGATTACTCATCTACGGATTCGTAAGAGTAAGGTCGTTGCCTTATGTTTTTTTGACGTACAAATGGAGGTTACTGGGTTTCCCCCCGTCATTCGAAGCTGTTAGCCTAGAAATCGCTAATAATTTTCGACAGGAAGCGAATCGCCTTGCATTGAAATGATCGTATTTTTTTTCGGAACTCTTTTGACGGTCAATGAACTTGGAATTGGACGCATTTGTATGTTTTCTCAGAAACGGTTCTGTATTTTCTTCGAACGTTTTATCCATAAGGTCGACGAAACTAGTTTTTTTAAATCAGTTTTTGGAATGTTGAATTCAACCACTGACCACAAGCTTCAGATAAAGATGTTACTACAGTTGACGACCGTGATACACGGAATAAGGACTTCAATTCTTGATTCTGTACATAGAATGTTCGTGCAGACTTAATCGCCACCCAGGAAGTGCAATGAGATGGGCCGGACAAAATGATGATGAAAGACTGTGACATCTACTGTAGAGCTACAGAGAACAGAAGCAGCGGATTTGTCGTACGTGGCAGGCTTAGACCACGTCTTTTAAAAATTCTCATCAAGGCTTTATTCGCAAACGTCAGCTTCGTATGCGTTCACAAAAGACAAGGACGAAGCCAATAAAGACCGTTTCTACGAGTCTCTCGATAAAACATGTAGGCGATGTCCTAAATTGACGTAAATGTCGTTTTGGGGAATTTCAATGCTCTGAGCCCAAATCGTCTCTTCCGTGATCATATAACTTGTCACGTAAAAACGAGACGATTAGACCCCAGAATCCAGAATCCTGAATTATACGATCACGAAAGACACGATTTGAACCCTGATTGCAGTAGCCTCAGCAGTAGGAAAACCCGAACACAAAACGTTCTTACTTACTTGGGTGAAGCTTTAGTTCGATGTGAACCAACAACCCTCTTCACCTAGCGCAGTCCTTAGATAACTGACTCCAGTTGGTCACTCTAAGTCGGTTGAAATTCCGGATAAGAAGAGTTCTTCGTCAACCGTTGCTCCGGGTTTGACTTGAAGGCTCTGCGGACCGGAACGGTTGGTTCGCTCTACATGTGATTCGATATCTTATGTGGTTGGCTTTGTCCAAGAGAGGCATTCCGAGGCATTTTATGAAGCCTACTTAAGCACGTGTTAAGTGTCCACGTTCTAGACAGCCGTAGGACGTCAAGAAATTTTGTCCAGACGCCAAAGCGCGGTACGACAGAGCTACGTTGTCACTTAACTAGATGTGAGCAGCAGAATAGACAAAACAAAAGCTGTCATCGGTACTCAGTACTCTTTGTCACTCGTAAAATCCAAACATTCGGAAGCAGATGTATATTAACCTGAAGACTCTAAGACTACAGACTATTCTGAACCTGGTTTCATTAGACCTGAGGCCAAAAGCCCCTGAGAATTAGCCAAACATAGCAAATATGACGAGTTTTGCCCAGATCCTAAATAAATACCCAGGGATTGTACCATCTCTGTCCACACAGTGCTCGACCTAGGTTTAGAAAGATCATTCTCCTGTTCTCTTTTAAGCAGAACGGAATGGTTGAAACCTAGAAACCAAAGCCATCTACGAGTATACTGATGGTTACAAGACGGACATCTCATCTGACGAGCTAAGCGAATTTAAATGGATCAGACCATAGCAGAGTTGTCCAGGTGGAGGTCCTTGAGACTGTGGGGAAAGCAATTCCACGCTATGCCACCACCCCTTTCGTCCCGTTCCTCCATAACATTACACGAAACAATTCAAACACAATCTTGGTCTTGTTTTTTAACTTTTATTTATGTTTATTTTCTTAATTGTATAATTTGGTTTGCCCTAAATTAAATTAAGTCATGAATTTAAATAAAAAAAATTATTTTGTTTTTATCGTTTTAAAAAAAAAAAATGTAAAAAACAAATTCCTGTGTTTCTTTTCTTTTTCATTAAATAAATCGCAACGCACGCGTTATGTACATCTAGACGTAAGACTATATAGGATTATTATTATTGATTTTTTTTTTAAATTAAATATTTACATCTATCCATGACGAGAGACAAGTGGTATGCAGGTGGTGTCATTTACGAGGACGCCACGACAACAAAATAAAATGAGACAACAAACAATCGACTGTACACAAATGAAATCGCATCTTCAGTTTACGCTATAATGTATACTATATACCACAGAGTACACGGACTAGGACAGGCGGCGGACGAATTAGTAGCGTCTCTTCTTTGGATCCTCAATCCTTTGCTTCTTGACCTCTTGCTGTCTGTAGACGAAGAGCGGACGAAAGACTATGGCACGCTTCTTGATGTGACTTTGACTAGGTGCGACTGCGTTGTTTTGAAGGGCATCCAGTACGGGCGACAGGACTACCTCACGCTTGTAGCGGCGTTCTTCGGTGTTGGCCACATCCCTCTTGGACTTGGGATACTGCGTGAACAACGCACTTTTGCCCTGGTCGTGAGCGTACAAGGTACTGAGGAAATCATAGTACGGCCGACTGCGTAGACTGTCGGGCTGTTGCAACGGCGACGGGGTGAACGAAAAGAACTCCGGTGACTGAATGTCTAAGAAGTCGTGCTGTTCCGGTTGTGTCGTTTGTTGTTCCTGCTGTTGCCTGTTAATTTGATATTGACAGGTGACAATTGGCAAAATGCAAATGGCGAAGATCTACAAAAGAACCAAGCAAAAACATTTGATTAGAATTCATGAATTTTCCTGCCGTAAGCAAACCAAACATCGATGATCCCCCAAAACCTAATTGAATTAGCCAAATTAGCCCAAAATGTAGGAAATACACTGCGAAGGTCTTCAGTGTCGGGTGTACGCTCCAAAAAATCCCAAACGAGACTGAACAGATAAATTATCATTAATTAAGCCGAATTTTAGCCAGAAACCGGTACAAGCCTGCTTGCTTCTGCTGGTGGGATTATGATTTGGAATTTTTAACCGAAGAGTATTAAATAATCCGCGCGGGTAGCAGAGGGACATCGATTACATAGTCGAACCGCTCAAGATTCACTGGCTGGTTTGTGGTTTTGGCCGGAACTTGTTAATTTTTTGCAGATGCAATTAAATGGTCTTTTGTTTGGGAGTGGCTCTCTTTTGAATATTAGAGCAATTGTAACGGGACCGACCAGTTTTAGTGTCTGGCTATATTTAGCTCTTTGATGATACAACACTATCGGATTGAATGATGGATTTCCCGAATGGAAGGTCAAGGTTGGATTGGAAATGTTAGTTTTTACAGAACGTGTTTGGAGCGTTTTAGAACCTAGAAACTAAGAAGTAAATTGGTCGAAGCAATGCCATGCTAGAAACTAGTTCGGTGAAGCTAAGATAAAATAGTAATTACGTCAACTCTGCTTTAGAGGGAAGTGACTAGTCGGAAGTGCCGGCTTGGAATATTCATAGATATTCATCGTTGAATCTTGTATTTCGTTGAGACTTTATGCCATGCCCAAATGTCAACTTTGGAGTAAAACTTTCTATGCATATTATCTCAGTTATTTCAATGCTAGCCGGTAGGTAAGCGTCATACATATTTGTTTCTCGGTCAAGTTGGAGGAGCATTTTGAGAAATGGAAGCAGTGGACATGGGTTGACTGACACAAGTGAATGCACATCGGGATAAAATTATCTTAAACGAAGCATATAGCTAAGAAAGTGACTCAAAGCACTAGGCTTCAATTCGAAATGTGCAATGCTGGCACCCTGCACTGAACAAGTTGAAGAACTACTAGGTTCCTAGAAAAGTTCGAGTGGAAGGAAATGAAAAATCCGATAAACTGACCAAAATAGTATTTATGTCCTGGATGGACTAGCAGACAATCAGGTTCTACCCGCCTTTGACACAGCTAAACACTTCATAGAGCAGATCACTGTGAAAATGGCTGAGCAATAATAGGAACACACCAGTTAATGCGTCATAGTACACAACTTGAGGTCATTGCTTAACACAAAAAAACGCTGAATCCAAACGATCGTCGTCAGTGTAATCCATACCAAACATGACTTGAAAATGAAGCATCTTCTTGAGAGTCTTAGGAACTCCGGGCGAAATCGGATTAAAGACAGCCCGACCTTCTCTTGTACCATAGGTCGTCAATAGGCCGAATTTGACTGTAAATCATCCCGCAGTTTGGAAAAGATTCTTTTGTCGAGATTTGTAAGCCTTACCGGAACTCTTGAACTCAAAGACGGTTCTATAGATTATTACCACTCACCACATCGGCACTAAATATTGGCCACCAAATCCAAGATAATCACATAGAAAATGTCTCACTCCACAAACGCCGCTTAAGCCAAATACACTCGAGTCCTTGGCGATAACTTTGTAACTCATTAGAATGATCAAAATGACCATCCTTAGTCTTTCTGGATTTTTACAGAGGTCGGAGTGACAAAGTTCTTTGCAGATGTCAGTGTTTACGAAACAGGCAAACCATTTAAATCAGACAACCGCTCTTGTGACTCAAAACCTGAACGTTAATTTGCGAAATTTTTGGCAGACAGAAGTTGCATTGCCTCTCATGGTTAAAACTTGAAAGTGTTAATGTCATTTAGTGTGAAAATATCAATCGAAAACTAACAACACACTGGTTTTCCGAAGGTTACTACCAAACTCTTGTTTAGTTTTATGAAATAACAACTTTTATGCATTGTCCCCATATATTTACATTTAATTTTCACCACAAGAATTAAAAGCAACATTTGACATTTGCTCAAAAAGGTGTCAAAAGGAAAACAAACCGGTCCAAAGTGAATTGATCAATATTTACAAATTGTTTCGCAGATGGCATTTTGCAGAATGAAAACATCAACAATAATTTTGTATTTGATGTCAGCCGGTATCTACTGGAAAATTATATAACTGTCAAAATGGATGCGCCACGTCAACGTTTAGCATTTCATCAAAAGGTGTCAAAATGAAAGAAATGTGAACATCAATACAAACTTTGCCCACAATATGGGAAATAATTGAAAACTGATGAGTAATTAGCAGATTAAAAGATTCTAAGTTAATTTTCTACCGTCTGGTTATTGACATTTAATAAAAAACAAACTGACATTTGAAATATTTAACAGGTGACAGTTCCATTCTCACAGTCTATCACAATGTCAAATAATTTTACGATTAGTCACTTGAAAGTATGTGGAAAGTTTTAACTTCTTTGACCATAAATTTGTTAATCAAAATTTGCGAATTCACAAATTGGCAATTTCACTTTCAAAGTCAAAAATATGCAGAAATTGACACTTGATTGCATCTCAGTGTCATGTAACATGGTTTTCATTAATGACAGACGATTTATCTTGAGTTAACTCCCATAAAAATGGTGTACATTGGATCATAATTCATTTGCAAAAAGGTGTGTCTGAACGCTGCCAATTTATGACCGTAAAAAATGACTCAACTCAGGCATGGCGTACGCCTTTTTGCAAAAGGTGCGATACTTGTTTTAATTTCTTTCAAGTTAATCACGATTTCATAACATAAAATCAGTCAATCAAGTGAATATATATTTATGGCGATAAAGAAGTGGCAGGAGTTCACATGTAACAACTTGTAATTAAACATAGAAAAATTAATTCTGCAGCTATACGATTGTGAAGATAAAATAAATTTAATTATTGATCGAGTTGATCATTTGACGTGTGGGTCATGAAATATGCATTTGAGAATACCCACTAACGTTTTTGTAGTTCTTTTTATAATTATCAGCAGAGGTGTCAAAAGTTCGACAGTTGTTGTTAGAAATGATTCATTTCACGTCATTTCATACAGACGACAACGAAATTATTCAGCGACTGCTGGAAAAATTCACAGCAACTGCTGGAAGTGGTAAACAACTAAGAACTCTAAACGATTAATTCTTTTGCTTTGAGTCTTGACACCAGTACATGACAAGTAAATCAGTTCAAATACGAAGACGAAATGGTTATGGTCAGAAAGCCTCTATACAACTGACCTCAATATTCATCTTTTCCTTCTTCTTTTTCTAGAGACACTGACACAATTTCCTCGGTAAATTAAGTAAGAAACTTTGAAGGAAGTGTCATTGACACAAATCTAACATCAATCAATGTACTTCCCACATGAAAAAAAAAAAAAGAAGAAACGCAATCAGACATTTCTATTAACTATTGAGCAAAGCATTAACTACAAGTTCAAGTTCGATGTTCCGGCACGAATAGCGAGTTATCTTCAAGTGTTAGATATGTGCGAAGAATATGAAATGAGACCATCAACACTTCGTCATGGTTAGTCAATATCGACCGCTAAATAGCGCAGAGGTTGAAATGTTTAAGAGCGAATTAATGAAGTTCACATGTTTCACATTTTTGGTGTTGCAAGTGCATTTGAAAGTGGTCGCCTTGGCTCAGTGGATAGTGCGTTGAGCTGCTGTGCGAGTGGCGTGGGTTCAAGCCCCAGCCATGTCCACCGAACGTTTTACGTGGCACTATTCCTCCGGGAGTACAATTTGTCAAGAAGAAGCTTCTCAATTCGCTGTTCGGAGTCGGCAATAAATTGTAGGTCCCTTCCATTCGTGCGAAAAAGCTAGGCCTTGGCTCATCCCGAGTTGTCGCGCCAGCTATTTAAGTGCATTTGACAGAAATGTGCAAACTGTGGAAGTATGAAGTTAGGTTAGGTTAGGTAGATGGGTTAACAGGTCAGTAGAGACCCATCGTGATGCCTATTTTTGGATTGAAAGGTACCCCGTGCTCGTTGAACAATACCCAAAGCACTCTCCTCTTGCCCCAGGGTTTCAAACCATTTTGAAGCCTGAATGAACCTCCAGATAGATACGTCCCTTATGCTTCGGTATTCTGGAAAAAGTGCCTTCCAAAGGATTTATGTCTGAGGTGACAAATACCTGGGCAGTGGCAAAGGAAGTGGGTTATGTCCTCATTGACGTCCACGTCTCCGCAATCTTGCTTTTAACTTTTTAATGTGATAGCGCGATGGAGAGGATTTTCCTGTCCTTAGAGTATTAGTTCTGGCACCGCTGTACATTGGCCATAGTTTTCTAGTTATTTTACAGGAATTCAAAGAGCTCCATCTTTTATTCGCTTCCGCTAGCATCCTAATCCATGCTTTACGTTTGAGTTTACATGGCGGGAGTTTCACTGACTGATCAGCCTGCTCTAGGTCTAATGTAGATCCTTTCGTTGCTAATCCAGCAGCCTTTTCATTCTCTGGTATAAATATGAAGTTAGACTTCTGTAAAACTGCCACAAATTCTGTGATTTGTTCCAACTCTATTTTTCAGACATTCTAACACCACAAAACGAAAACACAGTGAGTCCAAGATGATCATAGTGAGATTGGGCTTTTTCTACAGCACCCCAACACGGCGAAGGTGACTTTCACAGAGGAACACTCACAATGTCAGACGCAGAATGCTCTAAAGATTTTCAGTCTCTGAATGAAAACTCAACATCGCCTTACACTTTCTACTATCGAAGGTATCATCATTGGCAAGGGACGGCAAGAAACCGTGCATGTCCTGTCACATGTTCACACATGCGCTAGATTCATTTCTCCTTTTGAAGGCCTTGTAGATCAGTAGAAATTTAAAGCATTTCGATTTATCCCTAGTAGGCCTAGTCGCCTACCTGATGATAAACTTTAAATAATTTAGCGTTCTATTAAAAAAAATCAAAGTTGTGCTATCTTCCCCTTCTGTTATACACATCCCCTTGGCATAGAACCAGGGGGATACTTTTACTTTCGCAATTTTTTCGGTGTCAAACAGCTCGACGTCAGGTTAGAAATTTTTTGTCATTTTGTATCTATTATACAAAGCCGGTTCTCTGTTTAATTTTATCCAATAATTACCATAATGGTTAAAAAAGCTGACTTGAAACAAATCGATTCCCAAACTAAATGAGCCATCAAACTGTGACTTTTTTTTATTTATTTCTCTTCGCCTACAAATTCCTACTAAGCCAGTTTAAGTCTTGAGCTTAAACGTTTTTTTTTTTTTTTGTTTTTTAAAACTTGTTTTGGGTGTGATTATAATTAATTTTTTTTCCGTTGATTTTCAAGATCAATTTTTAGGACAAACAAACAAACTTAAGTGAAAAATCACGTTTCCATTAAAAATGCAGAGAGTGTTTGCATTTTAGTGTTGCATCATCTTGAGTAAGGGTACAAGTACGTTACATACATCACCATCATCATCATCATCATCGCCATTACCATTACCATCATTTTCTGCCTTGGCTAACCATTATGTCTAGATGGGTAAGATGACTGACTGACGGTGGAGAACGAGTTCAACAACTTAAAGTGTTTGTCAAGAAGGTCATGTTGATGTCGTTTGCCATCTTTTTTGTGATTTGATGTCGTTTGCCATCTAAGATGGAAATGTCGCCAACCAGCTCGCTTGCGTTTTTATATCTCATGGTGGAATGTCAAATTGCAAGACCAAAAAAAAATGAATATGATAGCTATCTGATCTTAATGGCGGCGTGAAGATATGAAATTTGAAAAATTGTCACCGCCAAGTTGTACATTCGTTTTTTTTTCTGTGATTGTTGTTCTCTTCTCAACTGAAGGTGAGAGTGTTAATTGAAGTTTAGTCGGCGGTCATTAGGAAGATGATGTCTAATAAAATCTTAAGTAAGGTGAATCACAGGAGCTGAAGTGTGGTCATTAACTGAAGGCGTTAAAAGTGCATGAAAATGAAAGTAAATATACATCTGTTAAAGTTGTAGGAATGTTAATTATGCAAGAGCATATGAATCCAGAACTTCTGTTGAGTGACAGTGAAATATTCATAAATCGAAAACTGCCAAATGGATCTGAAGTGAAGTGAAAACGAAAGCTAAAGGCTGTATAACAGTTTGACTTGCTTTTTCCTAGACATATGTGAAATTATTTGCAACGACAGACGGTGCCAATTCACCAATTCAATGGAATTCAATCTATCAATCTTTTCCTCAAGCCACAACCAATCGTGCATCGAAACAAACTGAAAAGTTAATTCGATGCAAATTTGTAACTAAATTGGCCTAAAGCCAATGTACGAGTAACTTTAGCCTTAAGTATTACGGCTCCTTTGACAGTCTGAACATTCCTGAACGCATCGAGAGTAAGCTAAGTAAGGCTTCACGACTTAACTAAAACTGAAGTGTGGACTTGAAAATTCTGTCTTCTTGGGCTTAACCGGAAAACACCTGTTTTTTCACCGAAATTAAACTCAGTCGAGGCGTGTAACCTATAGCGACTGAGACTGAAAAACACTTTGAGGTAGAAGGTCCTTTGTGTCAAGCTAAGGAAAAAATTGTGGCCCTGGCACAAGATCAAAGTCATGAGGAAACCTTAAGGTTGTGCTTGTGGATGACTGGTTGACTACGCCTTGCCGAAATATTTTTATGGTCAGCACTTCGCCGACCTTCCAAGGACAATGAAAGACCTATACCCATTATTTTAAAGTCTTAACTTAATGAGCAGTATCTTAGCATCACTTAGTGACTATTGCAATTTCTTGACTTTTTATTTGGGGGCCGACTTCTAACTTGTCAAAGTGGTGTGGTTTATACGAGGGAACAGACCTTACTCAACTGGATCTGGATGGAAAGTTCAAGGCACAAAAAAATAGCAGCTTACGTGACAGCTCAGGATGAGGCTAGCTTCTCGCAACCGTTCGGTAGGGACCTACAAGTTACTACCGACTCCGAACGGCGAATTAAGAAGCGTTTCATGACAAATTGTACTCTTGGAGGTTTGTCATTCCCCGACAAGAGACGGTGCCGCGAAAAATGTTCGGTGGACATGGCTGGAGCTGGCACAGCAGTCCAACGCAATAACAACTGAGCCACGGCGACACACAAAAGTTCAGGACATACTAAATGTTTATGCCCTGCGCTATCTCATGGAAAATGTAAGCCTTGAAATTGAGACCTTTTCCAGTATGCTCTCGATTTTTTATTGTACTTATCACCAAAGTTTTTCTTTCAGCTTATGCCGGTTGAAATTTGTAAATAAAACTGACGTCATTGCTCGGAAAGGTTAAAATGTTCAAAATATCACAATTAACGTGTAGAAGCATATGAAACTGAGTAATGGCCAGGATGTTTTGGAAAGATGGCAGATTTTTAGACTTCACTCTTGTCAATCACTGAATTTAGAGCTAAGAAGGAATTTGAGTGACAAACTTTGCTACCGAATAGTGACTTCGCTTCAGAGTGAAAAACCCGAATCATCCTATGTCCTATTCTAGAGCACATAGTACATTTTTATGAACTTTCAGTGATGCAGTGACGAGAATATACAAGAGGACGTAACCCATTTCCTCTGTCAGTGTCCAAAGCTGTGCTAAGTTTTTCTTTGACGAAATACCTACTGTCTGATGGCCCACTATTAAATTTTATCAATTTTTCGAAGGGCGTCAGGGTGGGTGGCACCAAAAAAATATAGAAACCATCTTGAAGGTCAAAGTGGACACCTATAATGAAGAGGCCATCGTCGCTTTGAGAGACAAAGTTTTCAAATGAATTATCGACAGGAAGTGTAGGAGATGACATATAAATGAAACGTACCTTTCTGTTTGAAAGATATGTAACTGGGGCCTTTAGAGTTTCCCCTGACCAAAAATTCTTTAAATTAACCGCCGGGAGAAGCCTTGGGGAAGCAGTTACAGTGATTAAGAAAAAAAGGATCAAAATGAAGACCAATTAAATTCTGGAGTGACAAATGTATGATAGGATAAGTGTTAAAATTCCAATGCAAGTCACGACTTCTTACGAACAGGGAACTTTCGATTAATGTGCTGATTTATGCTTAAAAGTTGCCTCATCAATCTCAAAAAACGCAAACTAACTCCAAACAGAAAACTAAAACTACATCCATCATCCGCAAAAACACCACTACCACCACCGTCACCTCTAAAAATATTTTAGACGTGAGTAAAATCCAAAAACGAATGTGCTAATCAAAATGTTTCTTCTACGACAGCTTCAAAAAAAACTTTCAGAACACCACTTCACTTCCGTTTTATTTTTTTACTGCTCTTTGTGCCAACTCGGAATCATCGTTAAGGTCTCGAAAATTAGGAAAAACATTAATAATATTGTCCCATAAAATTTTGTGTATGCAATGCCTCGTCGATTGAGGAGTAGCCACCACAATGCCATATATTCCGGCTTCTCACACATGCGTTAACATCTCGCATCAATTTACGATGACATTGAAGTTTTATTACATTTTCAAAATTATGTCACACACCGCAACCATTTAAAGTTTATTTCGCGTATAAATTTTAAAAAAATTACTTGCAAAACACTAAAATTAATTTTTTTTTTCTTTCACTGAATTAATGGCTAACAAGTTTTTTAACGTTTTTTGAACTACACTCACTTTAAATAGAGATCCCATTTTTTTGTTTTTTTTTTTTTATGTTTATGTTCCACTGGAATAATCCAAAATGTCAAAAAATCCAATTCGAAATGTCACACGAATTAAAAAATTCTTCTTGTCAAAAATGTTTTGATGATTTTTGTGTTTTGGTATTTCTCTCTTTCTGTTCGGTTTCAGGTGTGTTTGCTGGGCAAATATTTATTCAGTACTGTCAAGAATCACGGTGACATATTCGAATTTATATAAAAATTGGACCAATGGAAGTTAATCGTTGGCGCTCATCATGATCAAACAATGGCAAGAGCGAGAGAGAGGAGACAGCGGAAACTGGTTTTTCGAATTTTGCACGACGATGACGAGATTGATGGCAGCGTCAGAGGTGCGAGTTAATCACAGCGATGTTGTACGTGATAATGAAGTTCAGAGATACTCGTACTCAGAGATCCGATGATGCTGCAACGCGTAGAGATTATGGTTTTTTTTTCTCGCTTAGGGGTGTTAATTTGTGCGATTGGAAGTGTTGGACTGGGACATACATAGTAAAGAGCTTTAGGAGTTTATTTGTTTATAAGTGTTTTTGTTTTACTTTTGAATTTTGCTTTTCCATTTTTATTGTCTTTTACCAATTCAGCGTTGATTGGGTGGGAATTAATGGAAATGTATCTCATTGTAGGTATTTGGGGTGCGGTCTATTTGATACGCTTTAGTTATTAATGGAATTTTTTGAAAAACGTTCCATTGACGTTTGTACAGTAAACGGAAGTTGGCCATTCCGTGAAAGTCACATTAGCGTTCCATCTATGACACACATATACTTAATTTGTGAAGATTCCGGTTAATTGCTATTAGTATTGATAACGCATAGAGCTTATGACTTATGATTCGTCAATAAGCAGCGGCTTATTGAGAGTAATTATGACCGATAATCAATTCGGTTCTTAGAATTTTCAAATCATAACAACGTTATCAATGTTTTGACGAGAAAGTTGGAGGTCCAAATGGTGAAGACACGTGGAGATAACAGGGTTTTACGAATGTGCCTAATCAATGTGTCGAAGTACCAACATACGAGGACGTACACATGTAACAAAATGAAAGAAGAGATCTGGTTATGCAAACTGGACATTTACTTGATATAGACACTAAATGGAATCGTCGCGTTGGGATGACAAATGTAATGTTTGTGTTGATTTTTATGCAGCGCGACTTGAAACCAGATGATCCGCACTCCAAAGGGTCCCATTCACTTAAGTCATCTGCTCCTTTACGGTAGGTGCCATTCCTGAGCACCCACGTATTCGGTTCCTGGCACTGTGTTCCAATTCTCTCAATCGTCCTGACTCCTCGTCGATGATCTAACGCGACGTATTCTTCCATCTTGGGTCAGGTATTTTTCCTTTAAGTTGTGATGGGTGGTGAAATAACTTTTCTACCTTTTGACTACATCTCTGTTAAATTTTTTGAAAAATCTATTGAGGTTCGACCATGCTAGACGTCATTGGCAATTCTAGAACATGGTGTAAAACACGAGGATCATTTTATTCTTCTATCGGATTCAAGAAGACCTCCATTACTGATCTTGTCACTTCGCATGTTGAAAGGTTTGTCCAGTAAGTTTGTAAATCCATTTGCATTCTCTTGTTGGTAGATGTCTTTGTTATTGTCAGTGCAACTCCCACTGTGTTTTAAGTGATTCGATCGATCGTATACCGACCTTCTCTTGCCAGTTCGCCGCTTTTTTCATTCTCCGCGATAACTTTGTAACCCCGGTACCCAGATAAGGTGTTGGAAGCTGGCAAGCACCTTAAGTTTGACCAGATGTGAGATTTGTGATGACTTCAAGAGCCACTTGACTGTCCCAACAGATTTCTAATCTTATGTCTTGGGTGTAGTGTTCTAAGAAAACTCCGAATCCCCTTAAAATGGGATGGAAGTATGCTTGAAAGGTTGTGACGAATAATTATAAATACCTAGCCCCTTAAAGATTGTAGATTGTTAGTAGAAATGGGATCGTGTCACTTTATCACTGCGGCCACTCTGGTTAGCCCCCTACAAGCCCATCGCTGCAGCTTTGAACCCATGCGTGTATACACTTATCCCGTGATTTCGCCTTTCATAAGTTCGCGTTCAAGGCGACCGGAAGAGAATTCTACTTGCCACCAAAATCATTCTAACGATTGACTCTGAGCCTCCGAATCATTTTTGGATCCTCTACTACTGTTAAACTTCCTGAAAACCCTATACTTACCTATCATTTCCATAGCAGCTAGTTACACTCAGGCAGGTTATTTGTTGCCTTTGCTTTATAATTTTTTTTTTTTTATATTTTTTATTTAGCACTGGCGATCAAATTACACTAAAACACTCCACTGTAACTTGTTTCGGTTTTAAGCATCATAACTTACCGAAGACTCTCCTGCCTATCCAAACAGCTCTTTTAGTTTTAATCGTTCTTTCCCTTAGAATTTCTTTCCCGTCTTTTGTCTTACAGGCTAAGGCATTTGACCATATCTCGATTCCAAGAAGGTTACTTCAGTTGAAGACCAATTGGTGGGAGATGATTTGGTAAGACACAAGCATCAACTCATTTCAAGGATGCCAGGACTGAAATTTAACACAAAGTAACTCTTGGCAATCGCTGCTTTCTTAGGTTAAGCAGGCAATTGACCTCTCGAATAAATAAAATGATAAAAGCAAACGCACAGAACCATTGACTTTGTCTAAAAAATGGATGAAGACACCCTTAGTTGTTTTGAGAGAAAAGTCCTTTAGGTGATCATTGGTTGCTTTGCTTAGATGGTAAGTAGAGAAGGGGATACAATACGAACTAAAGCCGCACAGTTCGTACAACGACATCGACCTAGTCAGAAAAATCGTAATACGTAGATGACTGTGACATTTGGAGTGGATGCACTTCAGCTCTCCAGTCCGGAGAATCATTAAATCTAACCTCAGAGGAATGCGGAAGACACGGGGACCAACACTTACTCTGTGAATGTCCGAATCTCCAAAACCGCCAACTACGACATATGGGAAACAGCCTGTTTAGAGCACTGAAAACAGAAGTACCAATAACGAACAAACTCCACTTTATAAGGAGTACAGGGTGGTTTTGCTATAGACCACCCATCTAGAACCCAAGGTTGGAACATTGACCACAACACAAAGGGGAACACAATGGACCCATAGGCCATGACTGTCGTGAACGCACAGTCATTAGACTGGGCACTTCTCCCATAACCTAACCTAACCTAAGTTAGGTTAGAAGAGAATCCAACCAACTTGGCGTACCAAACTGCAGAGACAAAGCTCTCGATCGAGCTGGCTGGAGACAGTTGTTGCTTGAGGCCTAGTTTAACCGCGGATAGTAATGCTAATGATAAGCCTCCGAAAGTACAAATTATCCTAAATAAGTTTAGACTTGCTAGGGAATGCTCTGATCCCTGAGACTGTCTAATCCTGGTCTAGTTCAGGCATTTTTCTTAAGTGACTTCATTCCATTTTTCTATTAGGTGGCTAGCCAAAATCTTGAGTTTTTAAAGGAAACGCAGTAGAAAATTTGTTTATGGTCAAATGAATGCCAATAAATATGATGATATCATTCCATGATATTGTCATTA
Organism: Matsumyia berberina; assembly: GCA_917880715.2. NCBI lineage: Eukaryota > Metazoa > Arthropoda > Insecta > Diptera > Syrphidae > Matsumyia > Matsumyia berberina. Next base: position 125,059,471 of record OU862870.1, read on the forward strand.
ATTGGCACCACATTGAACAGCGCCCACTATCGTTACTTTGGCCGTGAAGTCTTATTAACTTTTGTGCAGTGCGAGTTGCTTCCAAAAAGGAATCACAACCTATGCTTACTCGAGTCATTGGCATTTTTGCTAATGATAGAAGGAACTAGTCCAAGTAGGTTTGTTAAGCAGTCCTTGACAATCACCTACGACGCTATTCTAGATCCGAAGTTTAATGGTAAACTATGGACAAAGCAATCAAATAGATCTTCAGACAAACTTCTGACACTTGGCTCTTCAGTTAAAATCTTTCAATACACATAAGTGGACTTTAAAGTAATCCACCGATAATTTGTTCCCAGAAAGTAGAAAAACATTCTGCGTTTGAAGTGCTGTAGGATGCCAATCGGGCCCTGTAAGTGTCCTTGTTTTGACCATGCCTGAACCGTACAGATGTAAGTCCTTAGGTTACCTTAGACTAGATTGGTCCATTGTGATACCACGATAGTAACCGGCTTACCAGCACCAGAAATCAAGAATATAACGTCAAGTGCGCTTAGACGAGTGGCCGTATCGGTTATAGCTCTATGTATTGAATCACTTTTGACCCGGAAAAAAAGTGAGTCCTTAGTTATCCTTACTTTTTCGAAGTCTGTATAGTCGCACCGCCATTTTAATTGGTTTAATGTAAAATGCTGGAGATGATACTGTAAGTCAATTACCTCAGCCTGTCTCTCCAGTTAATAAATCAGTATAAAAGCAATCAGGGTTTTAATCTCGCAGATCCTGATATAATACATCTCCACCTGTCATTTAAAAAGTTCAAAGGTTTTGGCCAATTTACACAAGAAAAGTCGCTGTCACTGAGATCGCCAATTTCCGCTTCAAGTTCTAATTGAACAGACATGAAATGCGGTTCTGGTAATCGACTCTCAGTTGTTCTTTCATCAGCATTCGATTGTGCGACTTTTAAGGACTGATTCACTAGTATGTGTCATCATACGGAAAATAATGGTCTATTGACAAGTTTCTTGTCATACGAGCATGCATGCAGTATCCTTCAACAAATTATTATCTATTAACAGAATTCACTGGAAGAAATGTCAAACGTACAGATAAGAGACTTATTTTTTTAAATAGCACGTCACAGCGTATTACTATCTCTTACAAGTACGAGTGCTACTCGGTTTGGAAATAAGCGGTTTCAAACGGTTCCATCATGAAATGAAAAACTTACTCTTTCGAATGCATACTAGTCTCAACTGCGAACGAAATTCATGAATTTGTTTTGAAGTTCAGTAAACAACGATGTTATGAGATTGATTCACTGTTTAAACTACGCTTCAAATAGGCTCGTAGATAATAGCCAGCAAAAATACGGTGAAAGACCTGGGAATGACCCACGACTACAAACTCACCTACTGGCAACAGATAAAGTCCTCATCGGAGCAAGCTGCGAAAAGCACGAAAGCAGGAGAAGACTTTTTATGCCGATCACGCATGCCATTCTCCTGTATGACTGCGAGATCTGGGCAGATGCCCTTAGAAAAGAAAAGTACCGGAAACAGATGATAGCAGTACAGAGACGCAGAGCCCTCCAAGTAGCAAGCTCTTATCGCACGGTGTCGGAACCAGCCGCAAGGCACACCTTCTCACCGGTGGCAGATGGGCAGCAGAAAGAACCAGGCTGGAACTGGAGACTGCCAACATCACCCCGGAAAACATCGTGAGAATCATGATCTTTATCGAGTTCGTGCTGCGAGAAAAAAAGAGAGAGGAAAGCCTAAACATATCCTCATAAGAATCCTACCGGAACCCTATTGGGCATAAGGAAGACTCCCCTGAAGTAATGCAAACAGCGGTTCCAAGGAGGTTGCCGAGGATACCAAAGGTAGAGGCGGAGTTTAGTCAGTAGGAGGCTGACACACCAGGTGAGTATAACAACCCTCCTGACGGTGCATGATGCATTCTCTACCTGTAATAAAGGGGAGAAGGCAAAACTAAGCTGTCAAACAATTGTCAGGAGGCAGGAAGAAGGCAAGAAGAAATAAAAAAATCAGACGGTGTCGCTTTTGGTTCTGATTAGACTCCATCGATTCAGTGGCATATGTAGGGTGAAATCGAACTCCACTCTACTTTCACATTCGAATTAAAATTCAGAATCAGTTTCTGAAAATGGCGAATTCTTTACATTCCACTTAAATTATTTTAATCGACAGTAAATTGAAGGAATGATCCGGTATAGTATGACACGAAACTAAAACAAATTCAATCGAAAGTTAATAAACTAATGAATTTTTTATTACACAATTTATTGCACTAGACATGTATTTTAATATAATCTGTACAAAGTGCTTGGTTTTATTTTATTTTTATTATCAATCAGTGTTGATACGGATCGATAGAATTTGGCGTAGATTTGAATGCCCCCTTCTAATTAATTTCTGTGTCTTCTTTGAGTTAACGAGTTACTTGTTAATTAATTGCTATGCAGTTTATTTTTAGTTTTTTTCTGTCAAAAAACTTTCCATGTCGAAGTTTTTTTTCTTTTTGAAATCTTGTTAATTAATGACAGTGCTATCAAATGTCGTTAATTATGTAAGGTGTATATGAATCTTGAAAAATCACGATTTTTGAACTCGAGGTAATTATAAGATTGAAACAACGAAGTAGGACATGCCAAATGATAAGTTACTCACCCGACAAATCATCACATCAAAAAAAACTGAAGACTTGTCAGGCCACAGCTAAAACGATTTCATCAGCTTATACATATGTATTTCACAAGTCTTTGGGCTGTTGCCGCACAAATCGAATCCACTAGATGCGATCTTTCGATTGCGGATGAGGCATTTGGGCAATTCCAGACTCGTGTCTTTTCACGCCACCTTGGTGTAACCTCTGCCATACATTGCCATGGACCTAGCCTACATAGAGAAGTGGGAGAAGGGAGAGAAAGCCATCTGCGCCATGCTAGCAACCTACAAATATCCCTGATAGTATGTCGCTTAGTTCTTCGATACAATGAAAGAAGTGCCTTTCATGGAATTAATGTCCACGTTGGCAGAGGTTTGCCCGATACTTAAAAAACGAGACCCTCTGAAAAGCGCCAACTACAGAGGCATCAGTCTTCTTAACACCGCTTACAAGATCTTATCTGCGGTGATGTGTGAACACCTCAAGCCGTTCGTCAACAACCTGATCGGTCTATATTAGTGTGACTTCAGGTCAGGAACGACCATCATCGACCAAATATTCACACTGCGGTAGATCTTGGAGAAAACCCAAGAACTTCCAATCGATACCCACCACCTCTTCATCGATTTTAAGGCCGCCTTTGACAGCATCTATAGAGATGAGTTATACAGAGCCATGTCACGAATTTTACGAGCTGTACGGCGACATCGACTTACCCAGAAGTGTGAAGCTCCAACGAATGAGGTGGCTTGGTCATGTAGAGCGAATGGAAACCAATGCTCCGCCCCGTAAAATCTTCGAATCCACACCAGAGGAACGGCACGGTAGAGGAAGATCGCGACACAGGAGGCGCACGCAAGTGCAAGGGGACCTTAACCAACTAAGCGTGTGAAACTAAAGGCAGCTGGCTAAAGATCGAACTGGCTGGTGACGCTTATTTGTTGAGGCCCAGGTCCACCCGGACTGTAGCGCCACATTAAGTAAGTAAGGACAGTGGCAGAGACCTGGGCCGTGGCAAGAAAAGAGGTTCTGACCTCATTGAATTCCTCGTCTCCATAGCCCCTGCAAAGATCATCCTCACTTTGCCTTAGCTTTTCATATGGAATCGCAAAGTAATATGCCCTGTAATCTCTCTTACAAGGTTGGAAAGGATTTGGGTTTTGGCCATAGCTTTCTAGTCTTTTTCGTTGCTCAAAGAGCTCCATCTGCTCTTTGCCTCGGCGGCAGACTTTAGAAGCATCCAGGCTCCGTAAAATCCTTTCAGCAGGTGCTGAATGGATTCGATTTCATTTTCATCCCTGCAGCGTCTGCAGTAGTCATTGTAGGGTAGTCCAAGATGCTCCGCATGGATTTCTATTCCTATTGGCCTTCTACTGGACTAAGTGTAGAAAACTTTGCGTGCAATCGCACAAACCCTTTAAACCTTTCAATTAACCTGGATCTCGCGGTGTCATACCAGCTAGGACATTTCTTCTTTCCTACTTAAAACATTGGAAAGATTGCTTGATATCGGTATGCGATTTAGCACCCGCCATAAATGAAGGCCTTGCACTCGCTAGTGCGTGTCAATTACTTAGCATCAAAGAGTATTCTTTCCAGTCTTTTATGATACTAACACTCTCCAATAACAAGAAGTAATGAGATGGAGGATGACGAAGATCCACAGAAAAATCTTCGATTCCACTCCTGAGGCCCTAGGCTTCTTTGATAGTGTACGTAAGTAGAGGATGAGCTCTACCAACTCTGCCTTCGCAGACAGCAGGTTAAGGATCGTGCTGATGGGAGACGCTTGTTGGTAAAATCTCTGGTTCACCTCGATTTGTAGTAAAGCAGTGAATCTAAGTGTTAAATAAGACTATGGCAGCTTGGATCTCTTGATGTAGTGTTTACTATACCCTAACTGGGAGGCCATTTTACGGCGAAAGGATTGCCTTGAAAGAATGACACGATCCTTCTAAAAATCTTCAACTAAACTTTTGGAGAAGTCCAGAGACTCAGAATTTTAGCAACAACGGCACAGATTCAACATACATACTCGTAGAACGTACAAACATATGCGTGTATCTTTTAAATTTCCTGATACACGATGGCGAAGGTTAAAAATTTTAAAGTGACGATGTATGTAGATGCTGTCTAGGTGCGGTATCAAACTTTTGAAAACAAATAGTTTAAGAAGCTATTTTAAGAAAACACAAAATAAAGTCCGAATACAAGCTAAATAAGCTCAAAACCCCAAAACAATTGCCTTAAAAGGAGAACACTCAATATACTATGTGTCAAATTAACGGATTACACATCAATTTACAAAGAAAAAGGTGTCAAGGATATTTTTAATTACTAGGTTAAACAGAGTTGTATACTTTTTGTAAACATATTTTTAACTTATTAATGTTTATTAACATAAACGCCCACCATTCATGAAACCAAACAATAACTCATATGGTACCTTCCTGAGTCATGTTCTTTGAAGAAACGTGTCACGAAAATGTCCATGTCCAGTCCATGTTGTATTTTTTTTACTTAAAAAATTCGGAATTTTTTATTTTGTTACCGACCACAACAAACTGTTGTTACAATAAATAAGAAAAAAAAAAAACAACCGATATACATAGATAACTCAATTTGTTAATAATTTTATTACATAGGAGAAAAAAAAAACCAAAACATTGTTTTATTCCAAATGATTAGCAGAATGTTTTACAAAGTTAGACCGCATACGTGTGTGTATAAGTTTTGGATTAACATAATAATAACTTTGATGATACAGATATTAATTGTTTCGTTTTACGGGTGTCATTGATGTGTCGACGTATCAATTGATTTAAAGTATCCGAATCTCTCGGTTGGCTTGGCGTCAATTTAAAACGCTGCGTAGAATACCCATGGTTTTATGGTTGGCATGTTAAAGTCTTGGGCACGTTTAACGTGCGTTTTAATAGAAACAAAATTATATTGTTATACTCATACATTTTATTAGATAACGACTCTCTTGTGAATGGTATGATATTATTTAGATATCGACGGGTAAGATCTAAGGAACAGCGACTTAACTTTAAGACTTTCGATAGAAGAAATCCACATTTTGAGGGCAGAAGATTGATTTAGAGGACTCTTCAATGAATTGTCAAAGGATTCTTGTTCCAAAAAGGAAATATTTTGAGCGTTGAGTGTCAGGATCATAGGGATTCGGAACTTAAATATTTTGTTGTTCAGGAAAGCAAGTTCCCTGTATTAAGGCAATATTCGGACGATTCTCTCGAACCCAAGAAAAACTTAAGTCAGAGAAGATTAGAGCTAGAGGACAGCCTGCGTCGAAAGAAAACTTTGTATAAACTGCTAGTCCTAGGTAAAAATAAGCAAAATTTGTCAACGAGGCATCATTCAAATATCATTGCGTTGAAGGCTTTAGTTATTAACACTCCTTATAAATTAGATGAATAAACTATTTTGAATAAATTCGATGGATTGTTGACAGACCTTCTAGTCATTGATGTTCGTAGTTACATTTGACTACTGTCCGCGTCTCTATTGAGGTTGTTAATGGCGAAGGAAACTAAAAAAATAAACGTCATCGCATGGTTATGGCCACATTCGGAATCGTTATCATTTGTTATGTTGTACGTTCCTTACTTTTCCGATCCTAGATACGTCGCTTCCGTTATGGCTTGATTGACAACTCGCCAGAGTCATTGAAAAAGTATAAACTGAGACTTGAGCAGTAGTAGAAAAAAGGTTTTATAACTTCATCTGTTGCTTTGTATGTCGCCTTAGCCCCTGCAGAAATCAATAGTGGTTAGGCGCATCTTCCTTAGATGTCCCGCCAAAAGGTTGCTGCCTGTGAGGATGCTTATAACAGAGCAGTCGACCATATCATGATTCAGCTAGGACACTGATTTTTGTGCATCTGTCTTTTCATTTCAGCGTGTGCCTCTGTATCCCAGGACCCAACAGAGTGTGTCTTTAAGCTCATCACAATGCCTTTTTACTAGACCTCATTTAATGGCTATGGTTGCGACGACTTTAAGAGCGCCTTACAAAACGTCCACGTCCCAGCAGTTTGTAGTAACCAAATATAACTTAATCGATAACTGGAGCAGTGGTGGTCTTCTCCTTGCAAGTACAGCGTACTTTTCGGCTCAGACAAGTGACCACAGTTTATCCAATTTCAAGTGGAAGTTCCTCATAGCCCTGTAACCAGGATGGTATTTATCAAAATGCGGTGATAGAGACCGCGACCACCAGGATGCTTGCGGTGCTTTCCAATACGACCGTGCCCATGACTGACATGACCACTTTTTTCTAGTCTTTTTCCTCTTTTGATTCGACATTCTGCTAATTTTTTGAAAAACCTATACTTCTGTATTGTGTGATCGTGTGTTGGACGGCCTTAGAAAAAGCCTTACACCGTAACCTATTGGGAAAAGGACAAAGATCATTAGCGGAGCACTAAGAAACACCCCATCCGCGACACTCGACGTGCTCCTACATCCTACATCGTGCTTCCCTTGGATATTTTTGACAACCAGTCAACTCTAGCGCAGCGCTCAGACTGAAAGTCTACTCTTAATGGTCAAACAACCATATTGGCCACTTCTCAATCTTGGATCCCTTAACATTATCAATCCTCTCCAGAGTGGAGTGGGAGAATTATGGTACCGTAGACAAGCATTCTGTTCACTTCTATACCGGCGGCGGTCCTTAAATCGAGAATGAAGTGGGAGGTGGTGTTTTCTCCAAAGTGCTTTACTTGAGTATCTCTTTCCGTCTCCCCGACCATTGTAGCGTTTTTCAGGCGAAAATTATAGCGATCAACGAAGCCTTATCCTGGCTTAAGCATAATGTGGAATTCTGCAAGGACATTACAATTTTTACCGATAGCCAGGTTGCTATAAAATCCCTGGAATCGAGAAAATGTACATCAAAGGCTACTTCAGACTGTCGCTCGTCTCTCATTGAGATGGCAGAACATTTTAACATTCACCTATGCTGGGTACCCATTCTTGGGGATTCCAGGCAATTGTAAGGCCGATGAACTCGCCAAGTGTGGTACTATTTTAGAGATCCTACCAGAACGGAGGAACGTGCGCATTCCACTTGCTACATGTAAATTACTCTTAGAGAACGACGCGATCAGCAAGACAAACCAAAAATGGAGGAACGGTACCACAAGCCGCACCTCCAGAGAGATCTGGTCTATGCTAAATCTCACTCGATCTAAAAGTCCCTTCTTGCTTAAAAGGTCGCTCATATTCATGCCAGAAGGATGGGCCTCTTCGCAAATGAATTTTGCAGGTGCTGCAGGGACGGAGAGGAGGAAACGATTGTCCACTTTCTCTGCACTTGTACCCTATCGCAAAGAAGGAAGCTCTATCTGGGAGCCTATCACTTTGACAATTTGGGCGAATTATCGCATACTGCTGTCAAAAGTATCCTCAGCATCATTAGTTATAATGGCACTTAGGGTATACATCCCAGTGGTATCACAAAGAGCCTTCCTTGACCTACGTGTGTCTGTGCCTCTCATGGACAACCACCTTACCTACATACATGCATATGTTTCCCTTCGGAATCTTTATTGATGATAGTTGTCTAGAGGCATTGAGTATAGCTAAAACATCTATTTGGAACACACTGCCGTGGTTTGTAAGTTTTATTGACTGAGCACTTTGAGGTTTTTCTAAATGTATTTCTTAGCCTACACCATCCTCAATTTTTGCTCCATCTTTGAATATGGATACGTGGTTCATCCAAATTTTCCCTTGTGAGAAGGGGAGGACCATAATCAAGGGCAGGATTTCCCCCCCGAATATTCAAGTTAGCCTTCAACAAAATTTGATGAAGTTCGTTGGGATAGATGGTGAGTCTTCGTATAGCGACTCAGTGTTTCATCTCGATGATACATGACTTTTTGCACACGCCATAGTCCTGATGATGTTTTCAGAATGCATGCCGAAGCCTAGGAGGACGAATTTCGTTACTACCTCGAACTTATAGTATATCTATTGCAAACTCCTGGAAAACATCGCTGCTGTTTTACAGTGTTCGTTCGCAGCAAGTACATACTGTGTTTTATCTTCGATCACAACCGGACTCACTTTGGCAGCTTCTGATTTAATCGTTCTACATCTACCAATAAAGTCAATATCGTCTGTGAAACCACGTTGTTGTACTGATTTTGTGAAAACAAAAATTGCCTTGTTAGTTCACCCTTCGGCTGCCTGGCGTTTTCGCCGGACAGAAAAGTAACGTTAGTGTGTACTCGAATCTGCCAGGATATGTGGATCCTTCCAAAGAAACAGGTAAGGTATTTTCCGAAAATAAAGAAAACCCGGTTAATCATTTGATTGGTTACGCTTCTGTTAGTATAACAAAGGATTTTGCTATAAATTTCATGCTCTAATTATGCTAATAAGGAAAGTATTGCAATCCACTTAACAATATAAATAATTTATTTGCCTATTTCGTCCATTGACGTAGGTATCTCTACCTTAAATTTTATAGATGTTTGTTAATCTCGTTAGTGTTTAAAAAAAATGCAATACGACTTGTTGTTCGATAGTATTAATAAAACTTTCATAAAAGTTTTCCTACCAAATCAGGAAAAAAAAAAACACCTGAGACCTCTTAACAAAAAAGTACTAAAAACTATAACAAAGTTCGGTTTTTAGAAAATGACCAACTAATTAGAGCAATCGTGTGAATAGACAATCATCCTGTCTTCCGAGGAAACTCTATGGCGCTTCCGGTTAGTCTGAAAGACAAAAATGCTTTACTCATTCACTTGGTCATGGTTGAACTATTTTCCCCCACATGTGTCAGATTTTACAGAATATCCATTGAATCATTAAGATGTCAGACAGATTGATTAGCACCCACATAGGGTACTTCTCTGTGAGGAAATGGAAGAAAAGTTAGGCGTACGATCAAGTCGCATGTGATTGTTCATAAAAGTTGGTCACTTGTAAATTTTTGACTTTAAGGTTCCAACAAGTCCTTTTTTGGTGCTAATTGGATCCTCTCTGGGACAAATACTCTGGAAAAAATCAAGGCTTTTGGAATTGACATGATCAGACGATCACAGTTTTCCTACCTCTTCAGAGTTATTTAACCCAAAATCTGACCAAATTTCCAACAAACCTTGTCACCTCTTTGGCGCTTTTCAGGGTCGCACAGACAACCATCCCACCTGTCCACCTACCTTGTAACCTCTTTTATTAACTATCCATCTTCACATGCTGATTGCTCTTTACTAAACCAATACATCCCCTTAAAGGATCAAGTAAAAACAAAAACTGTACGCAAAAGACAATGAAAAAGCAATAGAGTTGGCATTTAACACCTTTTGGGCCTGATATTGCCTTATACCGGCATGAGTAAGCCGTCAAAATGCACAATCACTTAAAAGTGAAGTTTTACAGGGAAAATTTTCCACTTAGTGATTTTTATTGTGGCAACTCTCCATAACAGAGATGTCACCGAAGGTGTCAAAGGCTTGCCCAAAAGATAGGTGACATTTTAAAACGACACTTGACATTAGCATGACACAAAGTGCCGTTCAATTTGTTCACATGCCAAATATGGACATGTTCGAAAAATCATTTCGTCTTCGCGCGTCACAGTTGCCGTCAAAATTGAATTAAGAACGTAAATCGTACGTCTTATGATTTCACACATAATTTATAATTAACGTACACAGTTGGACCGCGAAGCACTTAGAGGGAAGACATCACCTATAAACAGAGGACTGGCAAGGGTTTGTTCGCAAGGTATTATCGAATTAAATTATGCGAAGTCGTGCCAAGTGTTTAACATTAGTTGCGGTTCTGGTTTTACACCATTTGGGGATGGGCACGGATGAACATGGGCGCATGTGCACGATCTGTTGTCAGACAGTATGGGAGCATTAGCCATCGATAATCATTAATATATTGACGCAAATTCTGAGCAAAATAAATTGCTTTTGGCTAAGGGTGTAGCTTGCTGTAGATTTTCAATTGATCGGCAACAAAACGAACGACATTTCGGCGTAAGCTTGGCAATGGCTTTGTTCTTTGAAAATGTCTGCTAAATACCAATAAATTACTAAGGCCCAATTTGTTATAGTCTGGAGATCAACATCAAAGTTTAAGCTGAGACTTATGTTATAGAAGACTGTATGGGGTTTGTAGCATAATGTCAAGTTCTATAAGCCCCACAGGGCTTGTGGGGAGCTAAATCCAAAGCCTGGCGATAATTTAATGAGAATTTGGTGATAGTTGAACACTTATCAACTTTTTGCTCGAAACCCCTTCGATGGAGTTCTTGATTTTAGCTAGGACCTTTTGAGATAGGACCTTACTCCTCAATTGATTTTTGATTTTAGAGAAACAACGATTCGCAAGAGCTTTCTTCGTTTGAATTGTGATGAGATGTTGTTGGCAGAGGTTATAGAAGAGCTCTGACGTTATGTTTGATTCTATAATCTATGTCTCTCACCAAGTCATCTCCAGCTACTTTAAATAGTTCAGACCTACAGCCTTGTTGTATTTCAGTTCTGGTCAAGACGACGGAAGTCCTGGCTATCATCATCACAGATGCAGTAGCATATTTATGTAGCCACGGACTATATTGTTAAGAATAGGTGGAAGGGTCGAAACAACTGCATCCGTAGGGATAGCCAGCCTTGCTCAACCCTTTAACCAGTAATATAGTTCATGAATGCAAGAACTCTTTGAATTCGGTCGCAAGGCTTAACTTAACTTTGACACTTGTCTGAGTCCCAAGTCACACTGGGATCACTGGAAACGAGATCTCCAATGACTTTGCTAGACAAGGCTCAGAGGATGTTTTCTCAGGACCTGAACCTTCGTTGAATCTTACCGCGTCTTTAGTCAGGGCCTCCATTGACGATTGGGTTTCCTACACAATTGTGTGTGCCATGACTCTCCAGGATGCAGGCAGATTAAACGAATGCTCCCAAACGTCTGTAAGAAATCAGCGGCATTCTTACTGTCACTCAGCAGAAGAGACTATAGACAACTTATGGGCATCCTAACAGGACACTTCGCTTTTTGCAAAGCATCTTAGTGTGACCTGTGAAGAAGACTTCGATACTTCGGATCATTTCCTTTGCGATTGTCCTGCCTTTGCTTAAATCAGGTGGCAGATTTTCGATACTGATGTAGTGAGTGCTAATACTGGAAGCATCATTGAAGTGCCTTTTCAGAAAGTCGTGGTTCTGGTAGTATAATGCACCAATTGCAATCCCGAAATGTTCTCATTTCCTATTGGCCCTTGGTCATCACCTGCACTTATAAGTTCAACAAGTCGAGTCCACCAAAATCAGTACTCAATGGCTACTGCTTGGAGGTAAAATAAATACATTCGACGCATAGTCGCAGATGAAACACCGGGCACCGCCAGTTTGAAGCCAGTCGGTGACTACCCTACTTCTTAGAAAATCATGCAGATTGGAGATTGTGCACAAGTACGATTCCAGAAACCAGCAAAAACGAGAAGGAAGTCTAATCTGTCCGTCACCTTCTTTGTGAATGTCTTGCTGACTAACATTCAATTTCGACTTATGCAATCTCCATGAAATCTTTTCTCATAATATGCATGTATGCACACGTCCCGATACATGCATACATGTGGTTTGAGAGTAAAATAGCCCAAGCTTCAGCGGCTGTAAATAAAATGCATAAAGAACATTGTTTGACAACCTGATCTCATCGAATTCGATATCAAGCAAATTGTAATTAATTATTATTATTGATTAATGTTTCTTTAAAAGTCGAAAAAAGATTATAAACTTCTTTTTGAATAATTTTGCATTTTCTCTATAAATAAACAAAAATTGTCATCAAGAAAGGCACGTTTTGTGCTTGGCGTTGATGATTTTAACAAAGATGGCAGCACCTATTCAGTTTCACTTTCAGTCGGATTTAATTGTAGCATTTTACAGGTTACAGACACAAACTGGAATTAAAGATCAATAAACACTGTGATGGAGAATTCCAAGCAATCCAATTTTGTTTTATTTATATTTATAAGAAAAAATTAAACACTCTAGGATAGGCATGTGGAATAAATGTTTATTCATTCAATTTGACACATTCATTGATTTAGGAAAATATCTTCAACAGGTTGACAGTCTTCAGAAGCGCACCGCGGTGGACTCAAAAAGTATCTTTTGCTAATCCGCGAATAAATTCAAATGTATGTATACTTTGTTCATTTATCACTAACAGGTTTCACGCTATGTTTTAATCCAACCAATGCATAGAGAAATACAATGTCACAGAGATATGGTGGTCTTATTCGGAGTGTGCTTCATTGGAAGTCACAACATTGGTTATATTCCCTCGATATGCATGACAGTCGTAAGTTTTAGAATGCGACCTTATGCGAATGAGACACGACATGTAGTTTCAAGCCTGAGCATATGTACATCTTAGGAAATTAAGCTGATCTTCTTGTTCTAAGTATGTACATGGACACATTGAATGACTCTTCATAGAGGCTGTTTCAGAGACGAAAATGTCCTGGAATCATTTTTAATCGAAGCAGTTTTTTAAACCGACAACTTCTTAACTAAGTATCTAGAATAAAGAGGAAAAGAGTTTTAAAGTTTGTCCAATGCACTGACGAGAGTATACACTCGAACTCAATGAACACCAAGTTTCAACTCAATGAACTCCAATTCATATTTCAGACCGGAAGGCACTGTGACACATTAGATGTGTTTTGAGACTCTGAGACACAATGAGGTGAGGGAGACTCTGAGACACAATGAGGTGAGGGAAGGTGTTGTCGCGCTACTAGCTTGGGGGCTTCCGGCAAATTTTTCCAGTGGTGCTTAGAATTCCACCTAGACGGCAGAGGTTCTTACATCCACCCTGTGGCATTAAGGGAACTGCCAAAAATAGCATTGCCTTATGTACAATATCTGACCCTGCTTAAAACCGAACAACTGCAGAGGAGATAAAACACTGAATGGGACGCATGTGTTCCTATAGGCCAGTGACCTGTACTGATTGCCACGATCTTTACAATGTCCAGATTGACTCTGAGTCGACAACTGGTGGCCCATGTGCTTAGCTTATCCAAGGCACCTTCCATGATCTCACTAAAAACCGAATGGAACATCCTCTACGCTAAGATAACCACGTCATACGCATACGCGACTATCTTGACTCCGTCTTTGTCGAATCTTGACAGGCTTTTATTGAGCCGTAGAAGACAAGAGAAAACGCCCCCTTCGGGGTATTTCATTGTCCACAGACTTGGTTGAAGTGGAAAAGCTAAATGACTTATTCTAGTTCTTAGCATGGTCACTATCAAATTGGGTAATGAACTCTTCCCAGTTGAATTAGGGATTCCTAAATCAATTCAATATCAAGGTTGTTGCGAAGCGTTAGGCGAGCTGAGGCTTACATGAGATTTAGATGATCTTTCGAGAGTTTTTCGAACGTGAATGTCTAGGACGCTTTGAGTAAGACAGAGGTTGGGTTGATGGGTCTCAAATCCTTCGGAAATTCGTGTCCACGCTTCCCAGGTTTGGGAATAAACACTACACGAACACATCTCCAGCTCATCTGGGACGCGGTTTAGTAATAGAAAACTTCTGCAAATCGGTATAAGCCACAGGACCACCTGGTCTAGCAATTTCTGCCACATGATGGGCAGTATGTCAAACTCGGCCGACTTGTACGGGGAAAGGTTGGCAATAGTCCTAAAAATTGTTCACAGGAATGTACTATATGGACGCCGAGGACGGCTGCTGTGATTTATTAGAGTCTCGTTGATGCTTTCGAGGTGTACAACTAGAGTACAGGACGATGAAATCGATGGTTCAAAGTGAGGAGTTTGAGTTGCCAAATACTCGAAATCCTCCTGCTCTCTCTGACCAATAAAGCTTCTTCTCAAAAAAAGTTTTTCATTAGTGTTGTTCGCTAATACTCAACCCGCTTAAGCTTTGCAATAACACCAGACTGCGAATAAATGCTCTGCACAAAAACTGAGCTAAGTCTTCCGGCTCTACTTGAAGGTAATCTCTCGAGTTAGGTTGGAAACAAGTTCGATATTCCCTGGTTTTACTTTGAGTTAATACTGAACCTATCCTTTGATTACTGATTTCCTTATTGAGCTGTGCCCCTCTGTGGTCCTTTTCCCTTACAGTAAGAATAGGCATCGTAAGGCACGATATAAGGCGAAATTTTAATGTCACTATTCCCACAAATATTTCTGGGAGAAGCTAAAACCAACTACGAAAAAAAGTTTGGATATCTACACGGACGGTTCTAAAACCGAAGATGGTGTGAAAGGAGGTGTTTTCTCCGATGATCTAAATTTCGAGATCTCCTTTCGCCTTCCAGAGCATTGCAGCATCTTCCAGGCGAAGATCATGGCGATAAAGGAGGCCCTGTCTTGGCAGAGGTGGAATGTAGTATCTACTCGAGATAGAGATGGCAGAGCAATTCAACATACTCCTCTGCTGGATACCAGGACACAGAGACATTCCAGGAAACTGCCAGGCCGATGAACTCGCCAAGAATGGTACAACAACTGTACAAATATACTACCGAAAAAGAGAATCTCGGAGTGCCACTAACTACATGAAAATTGAAGTTAAAGGCAGATGCAATCACCAAAGCCAATCTAAGGTGGTCCAATGGCACCACCTGCCAAACTAACAGACAATTTTGGCCCTCAATAGACCATAAGGGCTCCAAGAGATTAATTTCGCTAAGTAGACGCCATCTCAAGACATGTCATCACAGGACATGCCACTCGACTGGGCGTTCCTGCAATTGATTTCTGGATAAGCTGCAGGGACGAGGAAGAGAAAGAGACAATCCTCCATCTTCTCTATATTTACCCCGCGCACTCTCGCAAAAGACGCAACCATCTCAGTACCTTCTTTTTTGACAATCTTGCCGACCTAGCATAACAAGATGTTGGAAACCTAGTTCGCTTTATTAAAAGCTTCCATTGTTTCCACGATTAGGAGAAGAAGGAGATTAGAGAATTCCTTCTGGATCCTGAGGCATCAGAATACCCCTACTGTTGGGCTAAGTTCGTGGGCTATGTCGAGAGCCTCTCTAACCTAACCTAACCTAAGGATAGGTATCCTGTATCCATCGTAGTATCTAGAGTCTACCACATAGGACACGCGAATTACGTATCTCAAATTTTGGGTTTCTTGTACTCCAAAATCCGGGGACGGGATGATAATGAAGGTATGGTGGTTAACAGCTAGAAATTGCTGTTTCATTCTGTTGACATCACTTTAGTGTAGAGAGCCCCAAAAGAAGAATCGTTCGTCAAATCATTCTCCTTCTTCCTTCAAACTCACAGCGAACACTTCTGAAGTGACGGAAAGGTGAGGCTTACATTCTCTCACATATAGAATCGATACCTATTCATGCAAAGTCTATTTTTTTTTTTTGCAAATTTTTTAGTTAACCCTTTCATGCCCGAATTTTTTCGGGGTGTTAGAAAAAATTTTTTTTATAAAATAATTTTTACTTGAGTCTCGGAGAATCTATATACAAAAATTTAAATTTCTATGTGACCTCTTAGTGATCTTTATGGCAAGGACAAGCAAAAGTAAAAAAAAAATTACAGTAAAAAAACTGGCAGGTTTTTGCCTTACTTTTTGTTATTTTTGTTTAGATTTAACTTTTATCAATTAAGTTCATGACTAATAGTTTAAGTTTAGCAACAAGTTTAAGAATTTTTTTTAATAAAACCAAGCAGAGGTTTTCACAACTAGTTTTTCCACATCCAACAAGAACGCGCCGCGACGTAAAAAACCCCACGAATGAAAGCGAAAACGTGACATTTAAGGGATGTTATGGCCAATAAAAATCAAAAAGACTTGAAAGAACAAATTGAGATCACCATAATAATCAGAAAGTGCTCACAAAAAATATTAAAAATATATTAAACGAATGTTGCCTATAGGCAACATTGGGCATGAAAGGGTTAATTATAGATATTTTGCACTTAAACTAGACATCTGGTGTAGCTATTGACTGACAACAAACAAACATGTTAATCAGTAACCGTATGCCACTGAAATACGCACACAGAAACTATCGTCTTTCGAAGTTTATAAGATCTAACTAGTTTGGCCTTGAAAGACAATTCATACGTTGGTGAAGCACAACAAATCTGTCTGCGAGAATATCCCGTTTGAAGTCAATGCATTGCAAATTTTAAGTTGGCGGAAGAATCTAAAAATCCTACTTCTCGGAGCGAATGAGGAACTTCGCTAAGAAGTCTCCAAACATATCCAACTGTCACAAATTGATGCATTGTCCAACAGATATCCGTGTAATTTTTTCTTCGACTAATGATGGTATTAGACTCGAAACTCATTAAGTGGTAAAATTGAATTTTCTTGCGTAAAGAGAGTTAAGTTACGAAGCGTTGCGAGGGGTAATAAGCTTATGATTTGGTCATGATAGAGGCACGAGTGTGATAATGAGTATTTCACTGTTGTCGAACGCACTATAAGAAGAACTGGCTCTGGGTATCAGTGGTAGACTTCTTCCTCATTTACTTCGACAAACTGCATGAATTTTCATTTTAGCATGTTGGGACAAAGGTCAATAGGAAGTCATTGGACAAACAGATGACAGTTATGGATGTGTTAATAGATAAGTCAACCATCATGCTTCACAGATCTGACTAAATGACACGAAAGAATTCTTGACTATTGTCACGATCTTATATCTACAAAACCGAGACTTGAGGTTAAAGTGTTGAATCCCCGAAATCGTGTTGAATCGGTGGTAGTCATAGCAAAAGTTAAAGATCTGTTAGGCGGTTCTTCTGTGATTCACCTGTGGAGTAAGCAAACGTGTTTGAATCATTCGACCCGAGCAATGAACTGAAAAAATTGAACTACAAATCACTGAGTTGACAACAAAAGGTGGAGATAAATTAGGGACTGCGTAGCTTAAAATCGTTCGGCAATGAAGGAAATATCTATACATGGATATGAACGTATGTAGACAGACAATTCAACACTCGTTGCCATTAGTTCAGAGGTCGACATGAGTTCATTAACTCTTGACTTCTATCACAAACATTTATTTATTGAAAAAACAAAGTGCCAAGTACGCATTTACGCGATTTTTTCGTTTTTATGAAAACAGTGCTTACCAATTGTAGTGCCTTTACTCGAAGGGAAGTCGCCTTTAGCATGTCTAAAGAAATGACTCGTATTATTCAATGGTCCATCATGTTCGATTCAAACTCGTTCGAATCATAAACGCACGAATTGATTGAAAACAATGTGACCTGGGAATACACCCACAGAAAACCGCCCAAATGCTCTTTACAAACAAAAGAACAGCCAATGAGGAAACCCTTCTCAAGATGTTAGACAGCACCAATGTGATGAGAACAACTCCTACAAATCTTTAGACTGCTACTTTTAGACCTGTACACACAAAAATCTGCAGGTAAAAGTGATCTTAGATGAAAAAAATAAAATAAATAGCAGGCGCTACAGCTCTAGGTGAACCGGCTCAGCTCAGGAAGCATTCATGTTGTGCGTGTTGAGACCTGCAAAATTATTGCCGACTCCGAATGGCGAATTGAGAAGCTTTTTCATGACAAATTATACTTTCGAGAGGGGATGGTGCAAAAAATGTTCGGTAGACATGGCTGGCGCTTAAACCCATGCAATTCATACAGTAGTCCAACGCACTGACCAGTTAGCCACCGTGGTCACTGCTCTTAGATTAACCCAGTCGAAAGACTACACAGCAAACTCACTTGGCTACCACCAAATATTAAAAAAATATCTGAGCACCAACGTCAATTCCGACTACTTCCGTACTTGATATTTGAAAAACCATTCTTACGTGACTTTCCGACAAGAGAACGGTGAGAGAATGGCATAAAGAATTCAAATCTCTCTACATGGGTGACTCAGAAAAAGACATTGGCGGTGGACTAGGTCTCTCACTCTCTGTCTGAGGAACTCGGACTAAGCAGCTCAATAATACTCTTTGATCACAGCAGCGTGCCAAAAGCCGACCAATCAAATTCAATGATAACAATGTTGTCATCCAACGCACTAACAACTGAGCCAGGTTGACCACTAATATCTCTTGTCTAAGCTGTCACAAAATTCACAATTTCTGATTTGTACTATGGCAACTCTGAAAAGGCATCTTTAAAAAGTTTGTTAACCAAGAGCTTTATGGCTTCATTTTTGCATGTAAATGTTGTAGCATATCTCTAGGAAACACAAAACTTTTGCTTGAAACTCACAGTGAATGTCTTTCAAACTGTTCAAAATTGAGTGCTTGTACAAAGGTTTAGGCGTTTGACATATTGTGTTGCCTACATTACGGTGCTTTAGAACAATGGCGGGAACTACGGGGCTTCATTGAATAGGTAATGATTTAGGTGTGTGCAAAACCAGGAAATTAATTTCAATGAGTTAAATGGGCTGTAATAGAACAAAGTTATCAGTTAGAAAGGAGAGGAAATTTTCTACATTTCCCCACCTCAACAAATTAGTACAACGAGTACCATCGGGAGGATAAGCCTCACGCTTTCATAATCACTCTTTGCACAATTTCTAAAATCAATAAATCAATCAGTATCTGCTGAAACATAAACAAACCAAAAATAGAATCGAAAATTTCTAGAATTAACCATATTACGCCTTGAAAAAGAAAACAAAAATAATAACCATTTAAGGAGATGTGTGATTTTACCATAAAATTAATTGACCATGTTGCTAACAGGTGCACCATTCCCTTCTCGCACACTAGACAGACGTTTCCTGACGGTATCTGGCCTGTAGTAAAACATTAGCGTAAATTAGCATCAGGATGCTAATCAAAACAGTGATGGGAGTTGCTCTCAAGAAATCATTGATACTGATGTGAAATTATTAAAGAAAAATTGGAAAATTCTTGTAACTTAAGGTCTAAACTGTTCATCTAAGGCTAGATGGCTTTGATGGTGTGTAAGTTTCAAATGAAATTCATCGCTTAAACCGACTTAGAATGAAACAATTATCACGGATGGAAGTGACCCTGTCTAGTCAATGCCTACGCAGAATGTTTATACCAACTTTCGGAAGTTTACGCCACTTCTTTCAAATCCAACCAGATGAAACTGGCATTTTGAAGATTTTTTTTGCTTCAAATGTTGATGTGACGTCTTTTGTTTTGGCTGTTAATGTGACTCAGCCTTGGATTATAAAGGGAAGTACGTCGGACGTCAGTGGAGAGCTTCAATTTGTATCGCACGCACTGTTTCCAAGCAGATTTTAATCAAATCTTTGTTAATTTAATTAAATATGACTTTTCAAAGCTTAGCTCAGATACATTTCTGCTTAATAATGAATCATTAATTTTATATGCATGGCCCGAGGAAAGGAAGTATAAGAGATGGATAACGGGTTGTATGCGTGGTGTGGAATGGATCCATAGGTAAATGCCATGTTCGAGGTTTGAAACTTTGCAAAAGTGAGTGAAGTCTCAACTGAGATCACCTCAAAAATCGGTACAAATGTTCCACATACGCCAGAGTATTTTAGGTTTACCCATCCCTGATGAGATATACTTAGACAAGTATCAGCTCAGTTTCGCTTTGAAGGATTATCCACTTCTCAGCGCAAACAAAGTAGAAGCCAGACTAGTCTACGCGTACGTTTCAACGGCGTTAAGTGAAGTCTAAAAAACACTTAAATATTTTCGTCATGGTCGCGAGACTTCGTATATTCATGACTTAGCTAGGGTCCTTCAAGGTTTGTTACAACCCAGTGATCAGGTGTTACCTCGGGATCAGACTTGGTGATGAAATGTTTTTATCTACTAACAGCTGTGGTGAACTTTCAAGTAGTCAAGTTGGAGTGAACATCAATTTCATGGACGACAGCCTACTAAAGACACGACGGCGACTTACCCTAAACAAGCCTCTAACTATAAGACACAGATCCTGCCATTTCTACTGCATATTTGTACATATTGCACCGAGTGCTGGACGATAAGAAGAAAAGCAGAACAGGGGTCAAATCAGCACAATCGATAACGAGTGAGTGAGTGGGGCTCGTGATCGAATGATCCTTAAACTTCATTAGGAGCGGCAATGCCAAAACCTCACCATTTCGATGACGAGTAACGTGTTAACGAGTGTGGTAATTCAACCCCAGATGTCCAACACTTGTGAGTGGAAAATCTTTCATCGTATATTTGCTTCCGTATGCGAGAGAGCTTCTCTTGGTGTTCTTATGAATCGACGAGCTCAACCTTTAATGGATAAACCATGCCTAGCAAACTCATTCGCAATCTCTTAGACGTACTTATGTCTGGGCTTCGACTGTGCGAGAGCCTAAGCGGCTCAAGACTGAGTATTAGTCAGAATTTTATGCAGAATTGTCGGCCAGACTAAGTCTAGCGGGTGGTTGTTTTAAAACTATCCACATTTAATGTCCATCAGGACGTTGACTTTGTGAAGGTATTCATTTTTCCGTTAAAAATTCGAAAAATTAAAAAAGAAAAACCTATTTTTGGATAGATAACCCACAGTGTGGCGGAAGTTGCCATTACGCCATCTATTACCGCTTAGAACTCTCAGTCGGTTGGTGTACAAGCTAAGGAAGATTCGGTGCAACTAGCCCATTTTTATTACTCGTGATCTTTCTGATGTTAAAATAAAAAAAAATTAATTTAGGCACGGCAGCCCATAAGTAGTAGGCCAAGGTCTACGAGTATCTCCTCCCAGTCAGTCATGCTGTACGTTGTATATCAACAGCTTCTTTTGACGAATGCAAATAACGAATTGAGAAGCTTCTCGTAAAACACACATTTTGGTTCAGGCTGATGTCAGGAAACAACTTTGTCAACACATTCTTTCGCATTCTATTCTGAGAACAGCCTTGGGCTTAATTTGCTTTCAAATTTGTATGCAACGACATCTAGTGACTCATTCATACACATTCCTTTCTGTTTACACAGATTTTGGTACCGATGTGTATTGATCATTATAAGGTTCCGGTGCAAAAATTTAGAGGTCGGGTCGATGATTTATCGAAAACCGGCTTCCAACGACTCACAATAACAACCACTTCGTTGTTTACCACTAAGTGGCCTAATTATTGATTGATATCACCTTGGAAAGACCCACATACCCGATTTAAAGAATTTCAAATTAATTTTTTAACAATAATATTTATTTTTCTTATAAATAAGGTAAATAAAGGTACATAAGTTGAAGATAAACATTTGCATTAAAAATAGAAAAAAAAAAATACTGCAGTCAATACATCAGTCTATAGTCTCATTTCTAAACAAGATTTGGTTGTGTGTCCCATCGGTAGCGCTGATGACTTTAGCCCCAAAGGTTGGGAACGAACAACTTCTTGCGCTTGGTACGTGTAGACTTGTAACGCACCAATGGAGTGTACTTATAAGCTCTATCGACATCGACATCTGTGTCTTGTCTACGTATCGGCGTATTGCTATACGTCGGATATGGATAGTAGTCATAGTAGTCGTCATCGAAATAGTACGCCCTCCTCAGGCGGCTATTTCTGTAGTCATAGGCGCTAGGGGTGTCCTCCAAATCTCCGACATCTCTGTCGAATTTGTCAATCGAATACGTATCTGGGTAGGCTGATGCGACTACGAAATTGCAAACCAATGCAATAGCTACGAGTGTATATATTATCTGTAAGTGAGAAGGTAAATATTTTGTCAGGCAACCAGTTCAATCCGAAAAGACTAGAATAGTCGAGTTTGAGAATGATCCTCTTACCGTTATCTTCATGTTAATTTATTTCACTGATCCACTTAGAATATTTTTAACTTCCAACAAAATGTTGTGTAAATCACTTTTCTAGTTGTATCTAGATGTGTTCTCCTCCTCGTCTGAGTGCTTCCGATTCAGATGTGATACCATTTCACTAAGAACCATTTCCTTATATAGTCGACGAATGGACGATTTTCTCGAACCGATTTACGCTTTAGTTCACGTGCTGTTATGTTTCTTTTTTTGTATCTTTTTCTCATTTTGCTCAGCGTAGTATCTTCGATTCAGAGAGTTGAGATTGACTCACAGAAAAAAGGCTCTAATTGATTGTCTTGACAAAGCCGCCATTAGGTAGCTATGGCGGTGATATAGGAAGTTAGAGGTGAGACTTGGATCAGTAGGACCGAGGACCGTGTGCGAGTGTGTGTATCAATTTTGTTTACGATATCTTTGATAGCAAAACCATTGGTTTAATTGGTTTGGCAAACACTAGAATCAATCCGATGACTAAATACGTTTTAATTTATTTGAGCAAACAAAAACGTGTGTTCGGTGGACATTGTGAGTTTGTTTGAAGGAAATACATGTGATTGTCTTTTTTTTTTTTTGAGAATTACTATGACATTGGAGATCGGTTTTAGATTTAGAAGAATTGTGGTTGTTTTGGGAAGTTCTGTGGTTTTCAGAACTCTCAGTCTGGTGGTTAATTTGTTGGAAAGATGATTGGACATATTGCATCAGATGGAGCGAAGAGTGAGTCACTTTAAGAACAGATATGTAGATGCACTCTGTCTTGACATCCCTCCTTTCTTATGGACAACTTCAAAGCATTTATTTTTAACCAATTATGGCCTTGTTGAGCAACAATGTTTTTTAAGGAACGTTGACCTTTAAAGGAGTAAGCATTTGTATCGTAATAGGTCCACATAGACCTAAGTGTGATTGAAGACGTGACTTCCGATGAGAAGTCAAAATTATTTTTCATCTCAGTGTTTGATTAGGTCAAAGTGAGTCATTTGTCACCTCGATGTCTAAGAATGATGACAAATCTCTTAAGTTGTGGTCTCAGAAGTTCGCAAAAAAATAATTCGCAAAGTGGTGAATTTCAATTAACAACTTGACAAAAGTTTATCGGCATTCAAGTCAAAAGTTAAATGTCACGACAGTAGTGCAAGAAGTTGTCTTAGAATAGAGATATCACGGCGAATTAAGATTCCGCAACACTAATCAAGCGAAAAGAGACATTGTGTCCATAACCAAGGACACATGATAAAGAGAGAAGTTACCATCCACACACTGGATTCGGGGGTTGTTTTCGGATCTTTCTGTAAAGGATTCAGCATTGCTGATGATCACTGCGCTCAACAGCAAATAAATGCGGCAACGAGTTATCAATTACTCTCTCAATCATTTAGATCACGATTTAGGCTTCGTCTGCACGCCACGGGCGACTATTTCGTCACATGATGTAGGAAGGTTTTTTAGAAAATTGTAAAAAGATCTTAAAAACCCCGGAAATATCCCCCTGGATAGTTCTTAAAATAGAACTAACTTTCGCCCCAACCAACAAGCATCTCCTGTCAGGTCGATCGTTAAATACATATCTTTCTCCAGTTTTGCACGCTAATTTAGTTGATGTCAATTTTCACTGCGCCATTCCTCTAAGATAGTTACATCCGAAGATTCTGATGTACATGCTTGCATTCATTCTATAGGTACCACCCATCTTTAAACCCTTCCTCCTAGGTTGATGTTGCTGCGCAGTCCATGCAGACGAGACCAAAGATCACCCGAAGGGCTTTTCTCTCCAAAGAACCGAGAACGAACGGTTCGACGACGAAGTCCATGCCTCTGCGCCATGGAGCAAGCCTGCCAAGATAGGGGTTTTATATAGGGTCACTTTAGCTGTTCAAGTGAGAGCTCGGTTAAACTCAAAAGCCTTCTTACTATAAAGATCGTGTCTCTGATACTGGGATGTGAGTTCTACACAATTCTTTTGTGAACGATGTTGGAGAATTCGCATGGCATCGCGTCGCCTTGTCTAAGTCCATTTTGACGACAAAGGTCTCATTCATTCTCCATCGTCATCCTGCACAATTGGACGAGTTTGGTAGGAATGCCAAGAAACTAGGCATTACTCTGAACAGCTCCTTTTTATAAATGCAACCACATGTGGCCTGGAAATTGATAAAGCGGTGCTGGGTATCGATTTGGAATTCCTGGGTTTTCTTCATGATCTGGCATAGTTTAGGTGGGATTTTTGTTATTTAGTTTGAATGTCCTAAGGCCACACTGGCTTTCGGCGTTCACACAATAAAAAAAAAAATAAATAGCTGGCGCGACAGCTCGGTATGAGCCAAGGCCTAGCTTCTCGCAACCATTCATGTTGTGCGTGTAACATGTTTCGCACGAATGGAAGGGACCTACAATTTATTGCCGACTCCGAACGGCGAATCGAGAAGCTCTTTCATGACAGATTATACTCCCGGAGGCTTATCATTCCCCGACGAGAGGTGGTGCCGCGAAAAATGTTTGGTGTTCCTGGCTGGGGCTTGAACTCACGCCGCTCGGTCAGCAGTCCAACGCACTAACCACTGAGCCACGGCGTTCACACAATACAGCAGATAAAACGTTGAATACTATATTTGATGGGTATCCTTTCCTGAGGTTGAAGCAAACAATTTTATTCATGTCCGATTACAATGAGTTGGCAAATGTTCCTGACTATGTTATCCCCTGCGTTTAAAGTAGGTCGTCAGCTCGTGTAGCTTTGCCTATGTCAAGTGGGTGGAATTTGTATCTAACATCATCCAGGTTGATTGATTAATTCTGCATGACAGAGGAATTCGATCCATCATCGCCGATATACAGTCTACTGAAGTGGTCCTTCCGAGTCCTTACCACCGACATCGACTCTTCTACTTTATGCCCCTGATCGTCTTTGCAGGCTTTGTGGCCTTGACATGTTGGTGTTACAATTTGCTAAAACTTCTAAACCTTAGTCCTGTAGAAACTCAATTTCCTTAATCACACCATGTTTTTCTTACTGAGAAGTCGATACTCGCCCCTTCCCTTTTGCTCGTAGAGCTTACGAGCAGTTCTGATATTTTTATGCATCTCCGCTCTGTATGCCTCCTGCTACGCTGTATGTACTTGCTGGCATTCCTCGTGAAATAGGTGAATTCGATGTCAGCCGAGAGTAAGTAACAGAGAGCAAGGGATACGGGGGAGGAGAGGAAGCCCTGGCGATCTCCTGCGATTGGGGCCTTTCGATTTGAAACTTTCTCACAGTATTGCCTTGTTGAGGTACTCAAGCTGTACCTTAGTAGTGATCCTCGTCAATGTTTGCTCTTCGGAACACTCAGACATTTATTTAATTGGAAGAATTTCTTGCGTCAACTGGAATGTGGTCAATCTAGGTGACGGTTCCCTGTCCCCTTATGAATATCAATGTGCGGAAACCGCATGCTTGCTACGACATTGTATTTCAAACTCAAACTAACAATGTGAAATTGGACATTGTTTATGTTTTAATTTAAAAATATTAGAAGACGTTCCAACGGCAAACAGAGTTCGGTACCTAAATACACTTTTATTGAACTTAAGAAGAACTGTCATGAGAATCCTTATGGGATTAATCTACTGACCATCAGAATCAGAAGCTATAAAAACGATGAAGGAATTTAACATTTTAGAAGAGAGTGTCGACCTCGCTTTCTAGGTTTTAAAAAAAAAAAAATGCTAAATCCTAACAGAAAGAGTGACATTCCTTAGAAAGGGTTCATCCCGAATCCCGTTTGGTGCCTCTTAGACTGACTCGGCTGTAATCCGACCATTTTTGAAGCATACACACAATTAAAACATCTTTGGGAGGAACGTCACCACGGGCAAGGTTTTTGGTCGATGAAAGGACAAAGATACACATACCAAAGAATTCTGAAAATCTTCATATTTCCTATTCAATTATGTATATGAGGGTTAGGTTAGGTGACTGCCCCCGCTCAGAGAGGGACGCAGTCAGACCAGATTGGCCTATTACGACACCACTATAAAGAGCCGCCTCACCAACACCAGGAACCAGAGTATGTGACACAGAGCACATCGAGCGGGGCAACCGTAACGGTATTAACCATAAGAGTTGAACCATTTCGTCCCAGCGATGAAGTTTCTTATCTTCTGGATGTCGAATTCGGACAGACCGTTAAAATCATCGCAGAGGTATTCCCCGAGGGTTTTCCTTCTTAGCCTCGCAAGAGCAGGACATGTACACAGTGGGTGGGTTGTGGTTGCTTCCTCATCCTGGTCTCTGCAACTTTTACAGAAATCATTAGAGGGGACTTCCAGTCTAAGTGCATGTCTGCCTATCAAGCAATGTCCGGTGAGGACCCCTATTAGTGAAACTAGGCTTTCCGGTTTGTGAATAAAACTCTCTCCGTCTTCTTTAAATCCAGGTTAGGCCAGATTTGTTTTGACAGGAGACAAGTGCTGATGTTGTTCCACCTGTGGTTTGCCAGTTTCTTCGCATCCGTGTCAAGGAGGAAATTGATCGGTTCGATAGTCTCAAATGGTTCCCCCAGGTTTCACGGAAATGCCGTCCTGAACCTGAACAGCCCGCTCTGTAGTTGCCTGGAACGTCCCTGTATCCTGGGACCGAACACAGAGCTACATCGCACCTGTCTGCAATCTAGTTAAGAAATCTGCGACAATGCTTTACCGACCTTGATCGTATTGTCGGCGATTCCAAGGCTTTAATAGCTGCCTGACTATCTTTGTATAGTACAACAGTGCTAAAATCGATCGCGCATATTAAAAGTGTGTTCGGTTGAAACACACTACAGTGACCTGGCAGTCGCGTGGTAATGGATAACCCAGGTGCGTTGAAGAAGACTCTCCACCACCCGCTGTCTTAGATCCATTTGTGAATATTGTACCAAACTCCCAAGAGCTTCTGCTAGGAATCCCAGTTTTGTACCTGAAGTTTAAGTCAATTCGGGAAACAACGTAGCCCGTTTTACTAGGAATAGTATGGCTGCCCTTGAGGATCCTAGAGTTACCCATTGCTGTGCTGATTAGCTGGGACGATTCTCTGAGTCTTAATCCTCCATTAACTTCATTGATAGCAACAGGCAATATGAGCATTATCTCCAATGCAGCAGTGGGGAGTTAGAGGAAAGTGCCCCATATAATTATTTTAGAAACTTATATAAACATTTTTTTTTTTTAATATTTTATTAAATCCGTTTTTATTGCCCTGATATGAGTGAATAAAAATCAATTAGAACTTCGGAGTGACGTCAAAGAGCTTTATGGCGCTACTTGTTTATGCCTTATCGTGGCTTTGGAAATATGATCGAAAACATTTAACATAACCATTAAAAACGTAAATGATTAAATTATTTTATTTTCTTTCGTCGCTACGTGATTATCACCACACCAGATTGTGAACACCACGTACAGAAGTGAGGTTGTAAATTAATAAATCCTTGGGTAAATTCTTTCCGCCTGTAGGTGGTTTAGAAATATTTAGAATATTCCACACATGCTATCGATGTATGTAGGTCATGGAAAATATTTGAGTAGAGCTGTGGTTAGTTTTAGTTATCTTCTAACCATGGAACCGACAGGAATATTGCCATCTAAAGACCAGGACTCTTTCTTCGGATGAACTCTCTTCATCCTCATTACTCCAAAATTCATTCATGTGGGTCAAACACATCTGCAGAGTAGGTACGTGCAAATTCCAAAACTACAAATTGTGCAAATATTTATGGAAGCAAGTTGCTTCCAGTTTTTCTCTTCAAATATTGACACTTTTTTCGTGTAAATATTTGAATACATTTTTTTTGTGGACCTAGAGAAGCGGTAAGTGGTTCGGTTCGATGGAGCGTAAATATTTTTTTGAATTTCAACAAATTATCACTTTCGAATTGAATGTTAAGGTTAACAGTCCATGAAGTTTTGTTGACCACTAAGTGAGTTACAATAGTGGCACTTGCATAAATATTCTAAATTCTTTGAGGTTAGATTGTAACGAATGAATGCTGTTGCGATGTGTATTGAAATTTATTGAGATTTTGTGTATGTTAGGTTGTTAATGGATAAACAAATGGAGATTGGAAAATATTGTTGTTATTGGACTGTGCGTAATCGTGGAATTAGATCTGAATTGACGGAAAAAGGCGGTCATGGACTTCCTGTGAGTTCAATTGGATTTCGATACGAAAATCATTCAGGTAGTCTTCCATTGAATAGTTTTTACTAGAGTGATTGTACTTATCTGAGCAATGGGTCCTCATGCTTTGCTTTGTATGGCTTTTCTTTTAGAATCTCTTTAGATCTACGAAGTCCATGTCAGGGAAATGCACAAGAACATAACGACAAATTGCACAATTTTGTATGATATGTTAAGAGCAAGTCCAATCCAATGATTATTTGGAGTCTTTTAGTGCAACTTTGACTCAATTTCTGGTCATGTTTTGTAGTTAATCCTTAAGCTTCAAAAAACGTTCATAATATTTCATTGCGGATAATTTTTTTCTCCTTTACGCTTCTGCTTCATTAAAGACCTCGCATCTAACGTCGTTACATCGCATTTCTCTTTAAAAGGCGTTACTTCCATGTCCGTTATCCTCTCACAAGACGCGGATGTAACAGTCGGATTAGACAGACGCTTATAATTTAACCATGATTTTGAGCATCGAGGTTTTTGTGAAACCTATGAACTTTCCAAATCCTTTGGCTGATAACCATCCATAGGTAGGTAGGTAGTTTGGGTGGCTGACCGTGGAAAGCCACTCACTTTATTGAAACCAATTGGAGTTCTTGATGAAGCTGAGGATACTTCTGACGTTAGTATGCGATATTCCACCCAAGTTGTCGAAGTGATAAGCTCCCAGATAGAGCTTCCTTCTTTGGGATAGGGCAAAACAAGTGCAGAGGATCATTCCTACCTCCTCATCGTCTCTGCAGCTCCTGCAGAAGTCATTTGAGAAGAACCCCATCTTTTTGGCATGAAGCACCAACAACGCTGCTAATGAGCGAACTTTTTGAGCAAAATCAAATTTTTAGAATGGGATTTAGCATAGCCCAGATCTTCCTGGAGGTACGGCATCGTATCGTACTCTAAGAGAAATTTACACGTTGCGAGTGGCGAGACTCCTTCTTTCCGGAAGGATGTCCAGAGTAATACCACGTTTGTCGAGTTCATCGATCTTACAGTTGTGAGTGAGTGTTAAAATTTTCTGCAATCTTCATGAGAGTTGAGCAATAATCTGAAGTAGCCTTTGATGTACATGTTGCCGATTCCAGGGATTTTATAGCAGCCTGGCTATCAGTAAAAATTGTAATGTCCCTGAAGGATATCACATTATGCCTAAGCCAGACCAAGGCTTCGTTGATTGTCAAAAAGTCCGCCTTAAAAACGCTACAGTGGTCAAATTGACAGAAAGGAATGTTCAGTTTAAGCATATCGAAGAAAACACCACCTCCCGATCCGTTGTCGGTTTTAGAACCGTCGGTATAGATTGTCGGAGTGATCGTCTCTAACGTCAACACTCTTCCACTCCTCTCGGGAAGAAATGGATGTTCAGAAGTTGAGGTTGATGTTTAACTTGGACGGTGTGTAGCCGGTGTTTTCCGGAATAAAAGTAAGGGGATCTAAGATCAAGGAGTGGTTATTTGACCTTTGGGAGGAGGCTTTCAGTCTGATGGCTGCGCCAGCAGCTAACTGTTTGCCAAAGTGCCGCAGATGGTGTAGTTCTTAGGCCGTCTACCGGAGGGTCACACCATACGCGAGTATAGGTCGGACATCGGACACTTAAAGCCAGTGGGTGGTAAGAGGTTGCAGTGCCCACTTGTTCACAATGGTTTTTTGCAGCAGTATAGCGCTGCAGTGGCTTTTTAAACGTGTTGAATAGTATTGGCTTTCCAGTCTAATTTACTTTCCAGAATGAGACCCAGAAATTTGATTTTGTTAGCAAAGCATAGGCGGGTTCCGTTTAGAGAAGGAGGGTCTCTTGGAGGAATTTTTTAGTTCTTGGTAAAGAGGATTTATTCGGTCTTTCCGGAGTTAACATCCAGACCGCTTTTAGCTGTCATCTTGTGGGGATAGAGAGGCCGTTTTGAAGAAGTTCAATAAGAGTACTTGGGCATTTACCGGAGACAGCTTCAGAGAAAGGGGGACAGAACAGCACCTTGTGGCGTACCGCAGCTCACGGATCTGTGGGCCGAGGCCGAGGCCCAGCTTGGTACTTATTGTTCTGCCTGTGAGCCTGAGCGAGGCCTCAACTCCCAAGTTTATGAGTGCATCGGTTCACGCTTCTGAGTTGACTTTAATGAAGGCGCCTTCGATGTCCCAGAAAGCAGTGATTTTTCGATGGTATCTACCAATGAGTGCTAATTTTGGACCCTCCTTTCAATGTAGCAATCATTGAAATTAACTAGAACAGAGCTTGCTATCTGTTAATACAAACAGCAAATTTATTAATTATAAACTCTGTCTGTCTGTCATTCAAAAAGAAACCCACTTGCTTTCTCCATTCATTAGTCGAGTTAACCTCCGTTGAAAGTCCTTGGTTTGCATCACAGCCAATCTACCTTGTAGGTGGAAAATTTTATGAATAGAGCAGAGAGTGAATGGAAAAAAATTGGTTCGAGAAATGTTAACGGAAAAATCCATCATTATTCATAAAAATTTGCAAACGACTGTTAATTTTCGATCGATTTACTTCAAAGGAACATTCCACTCTGCACTTCCGTATCAACTTTCGAGATAACGAAACAAAATTTGTAAGTAAACAAAAGTGATAAAAGCTCATTAAAACGTTATCGATTCAGTAAGCAAGAAACACCTTTGCATTGCGATACCTTAACAATTATTATTTTCATCTGAGGGCTTTAGTTAATAGTTAGGATTATTTTGTATTTTCAAGGTAGTCACACACTTGAAGATAACACTGCTAACATACATACATATGTACATGTTAAGTAAAAAAAAGTTTTCTAAAGAGGTGTTTTAAAAGTGCAACAACTTTCTTAAGCGATAGATAGATAGTCAGGCAGCTATTAAAGCCTTGAAATCGATGACAATACGACCAATGTTGGTAAGGCGCTGTCGCAGATCTCGAACGAGATTGCAGACAGGTGTGTCGTAATCCTGTGCTTTGTCCCAGGACAGAGGGACGTAAAAGGCAACTGCAGAGCGGACGAGCTGACAAAAGGTGCAGGACGGCATCTCTTAGTAAACCTGGGGGAACCACCTGCGCCTATCGAATCGATCAACTTCCTCCTTGACACGGCTGGCCAACCACGGGTGGAACAGCATCAGCACTTGTCTCTTGTCAAAACAAATCTAGCCTAACCAGGACTTAAAGAAGACAGTGATACTTTTATCCACTAACCAGCAAAACCTAGGTTCACTAATAGGGTTCCTCACATAGCTTGCCAAGCAGACATGCACTTAGACTGGGCGTCCCTTCCAATAGAAGCTGTAGAAACGAGGAGGAGGAGGAAACTACAACGCACCTATTGCGCACGTGTCCTGCCCTTGCGACGCTAAGAAGGAAAACCATCGGGGAATACTTCTACGATGATCTTAAGGATCTGGCCGAACTTGACATTTAGAAGATAAAAAACTTCATCTCTGGGACAAAATGGTTCTACATTTTGGTTTCTGGTGCTGGTAAGCAGGTTCTTCATCGTGGTAAAATATTGAACTAATCTGGTCTAAGTATGTCCCTGTCTGAGCGGAGACTTCGCAAAAGTGCCGCCGATGGACGATTTCTGCTTCATAAATAGCACAACGAAAGGACCAGTCACCTTCTCATGAATGTACAATTCGACAGTACAACTAACCCATAACTCAAGCTAATCTAATTCAAAAATTCCATTGATAGCGGCATATTTATACTTTCCTGAGCTTGTAGGAATTTATAACTCTGATACGGTCAATCATTTCCATATCTAGAGCCTATTCGACTCAAAGGCATCTCAAGCATTTTAAATGGAACTCTCTCAGAGTTCATTCACTTCTAGATTTTCCATTGAAGAGGAAATAAATGTGAAAACTAAGTTCACATAATGGAGGCTTATTTCCTATGAACACCCTTTGGTTGGGTTTTTTGGGTGTCCTTAGACTTACTCAAAACTCAAGCGATGGATCCGCTTAAGGGTATTGTTACCAAATAAAAGTACTCAGTCCTCTGGCGGCTAGTGCGGAAAGTTCGCACAGCAGGTGTTGGACAGATTCTATTTCCTCTTCGTTCCTTACAGCTTCAGTAGAAGTCGATGGAGGGCGACTCAAATCATTTCGCGTATGATTCCTATAGCACAATGCTCTGTAAGGACACTTAACATGATTCGTAATTCCATTCAACATGCTTTCTTCTCATTTGAAAACTGGTCATAGTGTCCATATGACACCATCCTGTATTAGCCCTGTTCATGGTGTCCTGATTAATTTCTCTGTAAAGAGTGCTGCAAGCCGCAGGGTGTATGCAAGATCTCAATCTCATTTCCTGAAACATTTATGGCCTGGTGTTAAGTCTACTGTGGCGCTTAGGTCGTTACAGTACCTGCAAGTATCTCTAGCCCTTTAACCAGTTTCAAAATAGGGTAAGAATCCAAGAACTCTCTGAATTCGGTCGCAAGACTGAACTGGGATCTCTGGAATTTAGATCTCCGATGAAAATGCTGGACAAGCCTCAAAGAATTTTTTCTCAGAACCTGAACCTGCGTTGTGTATCCCGTATCCTCAGTCAGGTCCTCCATTAACGATTGGTTTTCCTACAAACACACTTGTGTGTGGCACGGCTCTCTAGAATGCAGCAGACTAAACGAATACTCCCGAACGCCTGTAAGAAATGAGCGGAATTCTTGCTGTCACTCAGCAGAACAGCTTTTTTCAATCATCTTAGTGTGTAAGAAACCACTGTCTGCGATGCCTGTGGAGAGGGCGACGATACTTCGGCTCGTTTCCTCTGCAATTATCCTGCCTTTGCTCGGATCAGGTGGCAGATTTTCGGTGCTGATGTGGTGAGTGCTGGTAGTGTAAGCTTTTCATCATTGAAAAGCATTCTCAGCTTTCTCCGAAAAAGTCCGAAAAATTCCTTGTCAAATGGGTCAATACTGGATCCTGGTTTCTGGCAGTACAACGGATCAGAGTTTCCAAGCCCGACAAATAAAACAATCTGTAGCTGAGAGCCCTAATCTTTAAGCGCTTCTTCAGAAGACAGTGGCCGGAAAAGCGGCTAGTGAAGAGTTGTAGCTGTGCCCTGCTTAAATTGAGAATATCTCTGGTTCTTCTGCGGTCTTATGCGGCCGTAGAGCCTTGGTTAAAAAATAAATAAATAGCTGGCGCGACAGCTCGGGATGAGCCAAGGCCTAGCTTCTCGCAACCATTCATGTTGTGCGTGTTACATATTTCGCACAAATGGAAGGGACCTACAGTTTTTTGCCTACTCCGAACAGCGAGGTGAGAAGCTCTTTCATGACAAATTATACTTCCGGAGGCTTGTCATTCCCCGACGAGAGGTGGTGCCGCGAAAAATGTTTGGTGTTTTTCTGGCTGGGGCTTGAACCCACACCTGCTCGGTCAGCAGTCCAACGCACTAACTACTGAGCCACGGCGCCCTGGATACCTTGGATACTTGTAATTATTCTAAAGATATCTAGTCCCTCCTTCCATGTGTTACTCTTTTCCTAATTGGTCGTTGATATATTGTCCAGAGTTTGTCTGCAAAGCCTGGATTTGGTCAAACTTGACTGCTGAGCCTTGATTCCCATCTGAATGTCAACATGTATAGATTGTGGCAGTCTCTCTGACAATGTTATCACATTTCTTCAGTTTGGCGCCGTGAAAAATGATAAAATCACAGAAGATATCAGCACTAATACCAACAACCATTAACCAACCCACGTCACATAAAAGTTTGAACTGATTTAAACCGCACGGAGATTGTACATATCCCACTTCTATCCCATGCCACCTTTTTTTATTGAGCTGCGCAAATACGTCAAATATGTTTTATAATGTTTAAACAAAACTAATTTAAAGAGATTTATGATTGAAAAATTAGTTCAAGTTGAACAGACATTTCTTTGCACCATTAGGCTCTATAGCCGTTAACATGTTTTTGTTAATTTGTTCAGAAATTTTGTCACCACGTTTGTGACGCCAATCACGTATCATTTTGGAAGGCATGATCACTGCCTTGTACCGATCTTCTGCCGACTCTTTCTAGTCGTTTTGAATTTTAAAATAAGCTGCAAACGATTGTTTTGCCTTCATTTCTCACATGGTAGATGGTACGAGTAGATATGTTTATGTCTTCGTTTCTTCTTACCAAAATAAACTTTATTTACATACTCCTATGTATGATAGAGATACGATACTGTTTGTCAGTAGTATTACTGTAGTGGCAATTGAATGTAGTCTTCAAGATACTTGTCTCAGTTTAATCAAACTCAGTTGGAAAAGAGTCTTGGTTCTGAGCTGAACGACCGTGCACCGTGGTAGGGTGTCAAAGTAAAGTTGGATAAAATAAGAGAAAAAAAAAATGTATAAATATTGACATAACTATAGTTTTAAAGTAGCGTAACTGTACACACAAACAATATCGAGCAGGTGACATGGTATTCCGTCGTTCAAATCTGTCATCAAAGTGTCTAAAAAAAATATTATAGTGTCACGATTTTTTTTTTTTCAATCTTCTGTCAATTCTGCTAATTATTTCAGCTGTGTCCAAAATAGCAACAATTATTAAGATTTTTTTTTATTTGATAAGCGTGCGGCTGTATCTCGGTTTATTTGCTATTGACGCGCGTATCTCTTTTGGCGTTCGATAAATAAATAAAAGAATTTAAGAGAAGAATAAAAATATGTGAGAAATGTGAAGTATTTAATTGACACTAATCAATTGCAGAATTGTTGAAAAAAAAATTGAGAAGAAACCGTAAAAGATTTCTACGTCAATTGAAAGAGATGGGTGTTGCTCACGTGGGTAAAGTAATTCGATAGAAAGATGACATTTCGTGTGCAATTATATTGAAAGGACTGACTGGCAATAAATTGAACCAAAGCGGTTGTCACTTATGGAATTGAGAGCCTCCGTATGGCGGCGTCTTCTGTGGACTTTGACGCCACGGGAATTAATGAAGACGCAGATCAAAGTGCATCCCTAGCAATTCACTCGAAACGAACAACGATGTCCTCAGTTACTTGCTTACTTACTTAAGGTGGCGCTACAATCTGGGTGAACCTGGGCCTCAACCAACAAGCGTCTCCAACAGGCTCGATCTTTAGCCAGCTGCTTCCCATTTCACCCGCCAAGTTGGTTAAGGTCCCCTTCCACTTGCGTGCGCCATTTGAATCGCAGTCTTCCTCTACTGCGCCGTCTCTCGGGTGTGGATTCGAAGATTTCCGGGCCGGTGCATTGGTGTCCATCCGCTTTACATAACCCAGCCAACTCAGTCTTTGGAGTTTCACTCTTCTGGCTAAGCCGATGTTGCTGTACAGCCCGTACAGTTCGTCGTTGTATCTCCTCCACTCACCGTCTGTGCAGACGGGACCGAAAATCACCCGAAGAATTTCCTTTCGAAAAAGCCAAGAGCCATCTCCTCCGCTTTTGACAGAGTCCATGCCTCTGTGCCGTAGAGCAGAACTGGAACGATTAGGGCCTTATAAATGGTCGAGAGAGGCCTTCGCTACTCACTTGCATTCTTAGCCCAAAAAAGCTGCGATTGGGAAGAGTTATTTTTCATTTAATATCAGCGCTGGTGTCGTTGTCTGAATTGATAGCGGAGCCTAGGTAGACAAAGTCATTAACTACCTCGACGTTCTGTCCGAGACGTCGGTGTTGAGTGTCCTTTCTTGTTGACAGTATATACTTCGTCTTACCCGCATTGACCGCTAAACCCATCTTTGCTGCCTCCATCTCAATACTCACAAACGCGCCAATGACATCACACTGCATTCTTCCGATTATGTCAGTATCGTCGGCGTATCCGAGTAATTGGACTTACTTTTTGAAGATTGTGCTTCTGTTGATGTTGAAGACGCATGACAGCGCGAAGCCTTGTCTAAAACTTTTTTTGACGTCAAAGGTCTCGGTGAAATCTTGACCGACCTTGATAGAACAGCGAGCATTTTCCATCGTCATCCTGCACAGACGGACGAGTTTGGCAGGAATGCCAAAACCAGACATGGCTCTGTACAACTTGTCTTTATAGATGCTGTCATAGGCGGCCTTAAAACCGATGAAAAGGTGGTGCGTATCGATTTGAAGTTTTTGGGTTATTCTCAGTTGGATAAGATAATTCGGTTGATTCATCGCGATCAAATAGGACTGCGATGATTGCACCTCAATCGCCTTCTCAATCCAAAACAGCGAGTGGCTTGAGTTATTCTACATTTGATTTCTGATGAGATTTCGCTATAGCGCCAGCTCGACATAGTCCTCGACGTTATAGCTGTCCACTGTGACATTCTGTCCGATCCATCATTGTGTATGATGTCCATTCTTGATGGCAGTAAATGCTTGGTTTTGCCCTGGTTGATCACTAAGCCCACGTTGACCTCTTCTGCCTCTATACTTGGGAGCGCTCCGGTGACAACTGTTCGAATTCTATCAATGATCTCAATGTCATCGACGTACAATAGTATTGAATTGAAACTTTGGCACAATTCGTTCAAATTTTATGATAAAGAAGTTCATCACCCTGTCTAAATCCTTCCTAACATTGAAGGTCTCAATTCTCACAACCGACTGTGACTCAACAAGGTTTTCTTCTTCATCTCTACAGGTTCCTGAACGTGCCCTGCTACCCTGCCACTTATTTTTACTTTCTTTTGATTAAATTTTTGAACATTGTTTACGGAATATAATCTCTCAACATGTCCAACAACGAGCTTCTCATGATCTTTCTTCTTTTTTTGGAGAAGCCAATGTTGTTCCCGTCTATTTTGCTCATAGAGCACATAATCAGCTCAGGTCCTTCTTTACAACGCCGTTTTATAGTCATTTTCCTCTTCTTTTCCTGCATATAGGTTAGATTAGGTTAGGTTAGGAAAATGGGTTCCTTGTGACATTCGTCACTGCTCACTTAGACCAGCAATAGGGTGCCCACTTCTAGTTCTACTCCGGGAAACTGGAAAGAGAAAAGGGGTCGCTGATTTAAAACCACACAAACTAGGATATGAATCTCAGGAAGTCCCTCAGCTCGATGTCCTCATTCTTCTACAGGCTAGGGCAGGACATTCATACAGCAGGTGACGGACAGATTTGATTTCTTTTTCGTCCCTACAACTTTTGCAATAGTCGTTGTGATATACATATATCCTCGCCGGCGTTCTTCGCCAAATCTGGGGTTCATGATGGCGTTGCTAATGGTCTTAAGCATTAGATGCTGGCGGCATTGGAGTTCTTGAGAGATTTCTGGATACTTGTTCGGCGATGTTACTGGCTGTCTCTTGTGATTGATGCCGTCGACGTTACGAATATATCTTCTCTTCGGGATATCAGTATGCGTACCTTGACTGCAACAAGGTTGTGATCTAAGTTAGGTTTTCCAGCTCTGAAAGTTTGCAACATCCAGAGTACTGAAGTCGTACCTTGCACCAACCGCCATTTGATAATCGGGAAACCGCCATATACCCTTGGGAATATTGAGATGAGGATACCATGTTTTGCTATGTATACCGAGGCGCTCCGCATGAATACCAATGGCGCAGTGCCTAGTAAAGATGCCGGAGACTATCCTTGCTTCACAACGACTAAGTTTGGCCAGAGACAGAGATCTCTTCTTATTATAACCCGTGTGTCTGGCTGAATCCTTCAATATACCTTTTTAACGATCTTCTTGGGATCCTCGCAAAGGGGAAAGCCTGTGGGGCATGTACCGCTGCTCCCCTTCGTGCAAGTTAGTCAGCCCTTTCGTTACCTGGGATATCCATACGCCCTGGTACCCAACATAGGGTCACCGTATTGGCTCTCGATATCTCATCATGATGGTTTTTGCAGATTTCTACAAGCCTCGACTAGTAACGACTGGCTGTCGATATAGACCGTGATTGCCCTTGCGGTGATACCCTTGTCGCAGACAGTTTTCGATGCCTCGTTGATGGCTGTGATTTCGGCCTGAAAGAGACTGCATTCGTCGTTTATTCTTAAGGAGCGGTGTATTCCTAGTGCCTTGCAGCAGAACCCAACGCCTGTACCAATCTTAGAACCATCTGTGTAGAAAGCCTTGTGGTTCGTCCAGTCATCTCTGTCAAGAGTTCTGATACTGAATCTCCTCTAAAATGCCTCTGGATCATATGATCTGATTCTGTCGATCCATCGGGATTCTCCCATCGAGACAGCACGGAGGCTGGAGGATCCATTGCCGCTGTTGGTGTTGTCCTCATTGATCCCAGGATTCCTATACAGGCTGCCGTCTGAATCTTAGTCAGGTTTGAAAGCTAATATTGTTTCTCAAGATATAATGGGTGTCACAACCGCCGTGTACAGCCAGTGTACCACGGCCGGTTTAAAACCTTTAGATGAGTAGAAGGCTACGCATGCCTTCTTGATGCGTTCATCGATGTTCTCCTTCCAGTTCAGTTTAGAATCAAGTATAACGTCCAGGTAGCGTGCTGATCCCGCAAGACTAAATTCAACACCACCGATCTTCGGAGGCTTGAAATCCTTTGACGTTGAAGTCGGCCAATTCGATCTCACCGTCGCATTAAAACCATGACCCATACAAATGTTTTGTCGTCCTTGCCTTTTGTACAGAGCTAAACATTGTTTTTCTTTCATATGTTAGAGTCGTCAGAAGGATACTACACATCTTCATCCGAGACCTTTGGTTGTTTCGTAATATGACTTTTTTTCAATGGCAGGGCAGTCATCCTGGAGCATCCTGACGGATCCTTCCGTTCTCTAGTTGAGAAATCGGATAGACGAACCCTGAATATGTCGAGATAGCTCATATGATGTTTCACTCACTAATTCGACTAAAAGGGAATTCCAGACGCCACCGTTGATATCTTCTAGACAATTCCTCCGCTCCTGTCTGGATTCGAGGAAATATTTCTAACAGAAAACATTCGAAACTTAAAATATTTTTTCCTAAAAAAAAAAAACGCATGATCGAACTTTTGCGTCATCATTTCCTGTTCCGTTCCAAATGGCATGACTACGGTGGGTGATTCACTACTAAAAAGTACCCGAAACCAACTGTAGAAGCAAGTAATCTATTTGTGTACTTTGATAATGCACACGAGCACATGCTATCATCAAATATAATACAATTTCCTCTTAATAATTGAAAGCACAAACACAGTTAAATTGCAAAACTGTCACCTGCTTTGTTGGCGATAACAAGCGTTTCCTGAAATACCCGATGACATCTACTTTCACATGCCACATCCTATCATGTCCAAGTTGTGACTCACCTGACTCACTCAATACACACTCATATCGCATCCGCAATGCGTCCCGATTTGCATTTTTAAATAAAGTAGAACATGGCGCACCATGTGCACTTCAGGGGGAAAAACTAGATAATTTCTCGCCAATGAGTTACAATCACACTTGGGGTTCGAACATCCCACATGTAAATATTTTGTTAATTGCAATAGTTTAAGAGAACATACTACCAATTTACAATTGGGTGCTAATACGCAGAGCTCTCTTCTGAGCTAATTTGCATAGAATCACGAGCGGCTATTGGCCTATAAAAGCAAATTGCACAAAGAAATGTGAAAACAAAACCAAACACCAGCTTGCAAGATCCGTCACAAGATGCTGTCCACAGTAATTGTAAGTTTTTTTCTATTCAGTTTACCAATTAAACATTTTATTTTTTTGCAGAAATTCATTTTGTTGTCATATGTGGTAATGATTTGTGACATCGCTAACGGACATCCGCTAAGTGGTTATGAAACAGAGAAATCAAACAGCGGAGAGAGTTTAACAGTTCAACTACTGACACGCCCACTTGAAGAAGATTCCAACTACGTGCTGACGTTGTTAGAAGATCCTCTAGCCGATGTGGCTTTGGATGAGAATCCCGATGATTTGGAATTAGCGGAAGTTAATATCTTTAGGCCAGTCTTTCGGTATCGTGTTGCGGTTTCGAAAAAGGTCAAGGGACCGCCGCAATTTTAGTGAAATTATATTCCCTGTGTTGTTTGGAAAGTGTGCCAAAGATTTTTGCTTTAAATTTAGAATTTTCTTTATAAGAAATGAACAAAATAAATAGTTTAGTAGTTGTGAGAGTGTTTTTAACTGGGAACACTGGGATCTGGGGTCGAATTACCGCCATCGATAACGAGTGAGTGAGTGGGACTCGTGATCGAATGATCCATAAACGTCATTGGGAGCGGTATTGCCAAATCCTCACATTCCGATGGTGAATTACTCGTTAACGAGTGTGGTAATTCGGCTCCTGAAAATCAGACTTTTCATGTGATTTCAGTTCTGACTTCACTTGCTTCTGTAAAGTCTAAAACGTCAAATATGGCATTTACCAATGTTGCATGCAAATGCGTCCCGTTTCGCCCAAGTAAAGTTCATCAGGCATCGGTAGACAGAAAATACTGTGGCGTATGTGGGACATTTTAACAGATTTTTTAGGTGATCTCCGTTCTGACTGGACTTGATCATCGGTGATCGGAAAACTCTCGGTCAATGTGCAGACTCTTTATTAAAATTTCGACAACATTATGCATGCATTTGGATTGTGTTTACAGGCCCAGAAAAAGGAGGTTTGTCACGGACCGATATTCTTAGATTTTCTTTCCCGCATTGCCGGGTAAATCCCGATTTACATTGTCGAACAGTTCTGCAAAGATAATCAAGAGCAAGCACCCATGGAAAGGGCGCCTTCTTTCTAACAAAACCATATCTGGATAAGTAAAACCTTGTTGATCGACGAGTCAATCACAGCCATGCTGAATTGCCTCATTCCAACCTCGGTAATCTTTCACTACGAACAAGATGAAAGTCTCGCTTTTGCTCACGGGATCAACTCCTCTATCGACGAGTCAAAAATTCGATTTCATTAGGCGCCAGCGACGAGCAACTAAGGTAATGGGAAACGCGCAAAGAAAGTTCTCAGTCCCACGGAGGTCTACAAACCATCGTCGCGAATAAGTTCATCTATGGACCAGCAATCCCTTTCACTATCCCCCCATCAAACATGAGAGTGAGCCAAGACTTAGTTTCACCCAACTTTTTATGTACGTGTTATGTTTCGAAGGGATTCACATCCTGCTAAGAGATTATACCCCGAAAAATGTTTGGTTAGCAGGGCTCGAACCACTGAGTCACGATGACATAGTAACCATTGGCGTAACAATTAGTACAGACTCTGTACTGACTTGAGTGTGGGGCAGAAGATTCTCTCTCCCCTGGCCAACTCATCTACCTAACTTTACCTATGTAACATAAGATCTTACAAGCCGTCTGCAGCATGCAAAGCAGACGATATAATGAGTGCTCTTCCAGTTGAAAATGTTTGTTCCCTTTGAGGAGAAATAATAGTCTTACCTAGGAAAAAAAAAAACAACCACTGCCATTAGGACTCTAATAGCCGAACTTAAAGTTATTCTTAATCAGCTACCCACAGACCTTCTAGTCTAGGAAACTGCAACAATGTGCACCCTAAGAATCGGAAAATCAAAACATTAGAGACCGAACTCATTCAGACACGCCCTGATATTACAAAAAAATCAAGGCACTGTCATCAAAACCGATTACACCGCACCTTAACAAACTTTTCTCATGTTTTTACCAAGTAGGATGGGAAACTGGCGAAGTAGCGAGTTTCCCATCCCATTCCCATCTATACAAAATGCTCAAAAATCCACAGGTATCTTCTATCAACTGAACAGTACAATCCGAATCCCAGATCAGAGCAGTGTTTTCCAAGTAGAAGTTCGGGTTGTCAAGGACCCTCGTATAAGCTTCGATGAAGGTAATATCACAAGAATATCCATGTGCCTTGAGCGCGAGTGGATTATAAAAACGGTTCCACAGAGAAAACGCATCCAACCGAGGACGACCTATCCAGAGGTTGTGGTGATAAGTAAGGTTTCCTGTTAATGCTGGCGAATAGCCAACGAAAATCGGAGATTGCCATCTTCTAAACCGCTTCAGTTTATGTTGGGTAAACATTTTTTTTTATAAAACATTTTCGCTTACTTCTGTGGATGGCTAATTTGAGTTCTTTGCGTGCTCTCTAGTAACGCATATGCAGTTCACTGGAGGTGATTTCTTGTCCCGGTTTCCGTACATCTACAACCTATGCACTTGATGACACTTGGAACGAAGCACCAGGAAGTTGGTGGGTGGTGATCAGTGGCCCTTCTACTTGTCATTGAGATGTCACCTCACCCTCAGATTCTCTCATAACTGCATCTCCTAGAAAAAACACAGGATAATCAGTTCTAGACCTGAACTTGATCCATCGCCTCTATTACCATGAATTCTCAGAGAATGAGAAAACTGAGTAAAACTCCGCCAAAACGAGTTTTAAATGCCGTTTGCCCTACAGGCACGAAAAGAAACCAGACGCCATTGCAAACATCAGAATTATAACGACAATTTTTAATTTGCTTTACACACATATTCCATGAGAACAAAACACGACTTGTATTAAATAAAAATTCAAATTCCACCTATCGTACCACATACTGTACTCGATAAATTCAAATCCCAAGCCTAACTCAAAGCGCACAAGTTTCATGGCATACCTTCAGGCATAACTTCATTTGACAGCACGTCATCTAGCAGTGGCCTGTATGGTCATTTTCAATTATGCGTATATGTATTTCCATAAATATCTATATGATTAAAATTACTTCTGATTATCCCTTGTACTGTTTTTTTAATTAGTCCGATTCATTTTGTATTGCACGAGGCAAGAGCATAGCCATTGATATCTATGGACATTGATATTTAATAAGCTCCCCCCATATTTAATTGGATTTTCTTTTTCCAAACCGGGGAACTCCCGCTTTTTGCTAGGTACTCCAGGTTTTCAAAGAAATTCAATGGAAAGATGCAAATCGCAGTCAGTGTAAAATTGTCATCGGTGCGACGACAGTTTCGTTCGTTAAAGGACAAGTGAATTCCTGGTAAAAGATGATAGTAGTGTTTATAAAATTTCTTATTGAATTGATTACCATTCGGACGAAATATTGTTTTTCTGAAAGTTTTGTTTAATTTGATTGTTTCGCTACGAAAAATTGTGAAAAGTTGTTTTGTTTTAACACTTTGATGAATGAAATAATTAGATAAAAGTTATCACGTTACAAGGTACGTACATACATGTGCATGTAATTTATTACGATTATGAAGTAAAAGTATTTGTTACAATGGTATTTCGTAATAAAATTCGATATTTGTGTACTGAAATACTTAATTTGTGCATGATGACGATCAAAATTCGACCCCTAACACGCCAGGTGTACCGAATGATGAAAGGTGAAAAATAAATTGGTGTTGCCAGTAATAAGATAAGAGGTGTAGGATTTCAATTTAACGTCGTATTTGTTCCACATAATTTTATTTATCTTCTTTTAGACTGTTGTGTTCTTAAAAGTAGGGAAATTTATTATAGAATAAAATGTATCAAAACATTTGAAAATTGTTATTCAATGGCTCACACATATATCGACGAGGATCTATGCTCAGATTTATGATCAGGAAAATCTAACAACATGACATTAAAGGACACGTGCACGTTTTTGCTTTAAATATTGAGTCGTTTAATTGATGTAAGTTATGTGATAATTGTTTCTAAACCACAGCGTGGGTACATGA
Organism: Matsumyia berberina; assembly: GCA_917880715.2. Taxonomy (NCBI): domain Eukaryota; kingdom Metazoa; phylum Arthropoda; class Insecta; order Diptera; family Syrphidae; genus Matsumyia; species Matsumyia berberina. Next base: position 125,103,723 of record OU862870.1, read on the forward strand.
AAGGTAGATGCAGGGATGGATACAGCTCTTCATGGTGTAGGATCGACGATAGAAAGATCTTTTCATCGAAAGAAATTCACATTGGAGTAGAGTTGCCTCAGAAATTTAAAAAAAAAACTAGAAGTCATCTATATATATAAAACTCTTTGTCCTGACTGACTGACTGACTGACTGACTGACTGACCCAGAGATAGGCGCACAGCCCAAACCGCTGGTGCTAGAAACTTGGAATTTGGACAGTAGTTTCCTTTTGTGGCGTAGACACCCACTAAAAAGGGATTTTTCGAAACTTAGCTTTTACAGGGTGTTACAGGGTGTTCAAGTTTGTATAAAAAAAAAAATTTAAATTGGACTATGGAATTGAAATTTGGTGGGTATATTCTAGAACAGAAATAATGAAACACGTGTTTTACCGTTTTTCAAAATTATGACTGTGGGCCAAGATACAGGGCGTCAAAGTTTTGCTATTTATAGTAATGCGCAACCGTAGTCAGCGGCACTTATCGTTACGTGATCGTGTGTTGTTTTTGTTTTGCCCAGTTGTACAAGGGTCGTTTTTTTCATTTTTCTTTGTGCTGCTTTCCTTCACTCAGCACGGTATCTTTTCATGTATGTATGTATGCATTTGATGGAAATATTTTTTGTTGTTGTCGCATTTACTTGAAGACAAATATTCTACGATACATAATTCTACTTATTTGACAGGAATGCATTTACACATGTAGGTACATACACATGTATATTTGTGTGTATATTCTTGATCTTGTGTTGTGGGCTACAACTAGGGGGGAAAGAAATACTGCCGTCGCCAGGAATGTTGTTTACGGGACGCGGGGACGAAAAATGAATATGAGAAATTGAAAGTTTATACCTACTCATTAACGGCTTGAAGCGCGGAGAAGGATATAGGGTATAATGTGACGTATTTCCACGCGGGCGTAGTCGCGGGTATCGGCTAGTGAACAATAATCATGGAAAACACCGAATACGGGGATTGTTTTCAGTTTTTCTTTTTTCTATGAAGGGTTTTGTGTTGCTTTGCTGGTGCGCACTGCTCTCAACACCAAATAAATGCGAGCGAGAGTCATTAATAATTGTTCTCTCACTCGCGTCGGTCACGATCTATGGATTGAAAAACTCTCCGAGACGGATTACTGATTTTTATCTCCTTTACACGTCCTTGCTGTCTGAGATTACTAAGTCGAATCCTCCAGAACAGGATTAGGTTGTCGTCGAATTGTATCCTCAGGAAAAGGTTTCAATAGAGTCCATGCTTCAGCGCCATAGAGCAAAACCAGCATAAGTAAACTCTTATTCAACATTTCTTAGAGAAGCCCTTCGATTCCTTACTGGACCATCTGAAGATTCTCCGAGGCATGTCACTGAATAGCCCAGACATGGCCCATTATTTACAATAGATCCTGGGCACTCCCAAAACTTTGACTTTGAAATTTCTTTACTATGACTATGAGGTTCTCCATCATCTTATAATTATTCGAGTACGCCTGGCGCAGCTCTAGATGTTCTGCTTGATCTACCTCCCCTTGATACTTTTATCAGGTGGTGTACTATCAAAACAATCTATCGCCTTAGACGAGGCGGCTTTTGATATCATCGGCAGTGGAGTTTTGATTACCTTGAGCGACATTAATCTTACGATGTCTGGTGATACCAGAACTTCGGTTGTTGTGCAAATTTTTCGGCCAAAGTCTGCGCCTGGACTGGGCTACAGCCGAATCTTCACGGATGGCGCTAAAATCAGTCGTACCTCCAATGCTGATGTCTTCGTGGAGGCCAACAACCCTAGACTTCACTACTCGTTAGGCAACATGATGCCTCTGATTCCCAAGCTGATCTCATTTCTGATTTCACTCGATTTTGCAAAATTTAAAACTTCGAATAGGCCATTTTCAAATGAATCAATTGTATAGAAATGTGGCCCTTTTCGTCATAAGTACAGCCCATCAGTCATCGGTAGCCAAAAATACTGTGGCGTATGTGGAACTTTTTAACCGATTTTTTTAAATAGAAATGCGGGAAATGTAAAAATGTCGAAGAGAAGCAATTTATTGACGAGAATTGAGAGAAATTTTTCTGCATAGATTGCAAGTAAATTGGCATTGTTTGTCCACTTTTCTTATATCTAATCTAAGACAATACAGACAAAGAATCGACGAGGCACATCTTACGCCATTGCAACTATCTTCGTTACTAAAGTTAAAAAATCAATAAATAGCTGGCGCGACTGCTCGGGATGAGCCAAGGTCTAGCTTCTCGCAATCATTCATGTTGTGCGTGTTACATTGTTCGCACGAATAGAAGGGGCCGACGATTTATTGCCGACTCCAAACGGCGAATTGAGAAGCTCTTTCATGCCAATTTTATACTCCCGAAGGCTTGTCGTTCAAAGCCGCTCGCTCAGCAATCTAACGTTTAAACCACTGAGCCGCGGCGGCCATTTACTTAAGTTACTTCTGCTTTAAAGCGGAGGACATACTATCTGCCATCTCACCCGAAATCCTAGCCGGATTCATCAGCAACTCCGACCACTATGATAAGCAACTAGATCGCTCCTCAATGATAGGGCTGAATATATGGTCCATAGCTGATCTAGATACCCGGTCACTTTAATATACCAGGGAGCGAAACAGCGGATAACATGGCGAAAAAGGCGACGGGAAACAGAAACACTTCCACGGGTTCGACCGTAGGGTGTAGGTTTTAAAGTTATAAAAACCGTATCTTGGTAAACAAAAAAAAACCTGATTGATCTCTACACCGGGCTAATTAACCCGAACAAACATTTCCACAGTCTGGGACGAATGACATCTAGCATTTACCCAGAATACGAGGAGAAAGAAGAGAATCTCGAGAATTTCACTCCGCAACTGAGCAGCAAAGACACAAATGCCAGGGAAGACCTGTGCTGCCTGGACTAAGTTTTCTTAGGCTACGCGCACAGTGATGCGAGAAGCTAGAAGCATGCAATAAAACTTTTCACGTGCATTTTTATCACTTCACTGTGGGCACATATGTACATAAGAATACAAGTGAACAGTTTTAGCGCACGCTTCTCGCTTCTCACATCGCATCCATTTATCTCTTCACTGTATGTGCAGACTTAGACGTTTTAGTTTTAGAAAAATCCTGGAGTTCACTAGACATACAACCCCACTCCATCGCCAAATATCAAATCACTTTCCACCAACACGTACAACAGTACAACATAAAGAAGAACAACGGGCCCAAGCGGCGGGCTACGTCACGCGTTTAGACCAACAGCTACGTAGCAAATAAAAGAAGCCTTTCCCTATTTTGGAACTCAAAAAAGTTTACTTAAGTGCAATCTGAACGGCCCTAGATTTTAGCATGTGAAACAAAAAGAAGAACTATCAAGGCAATTGGAGGCATTGAAAGTAATAGATCAAAACATTACCATCTTAGGCCAAGGTCACGTACTAAGCGGCAGGCGGCGCCGCTCTACAACTCAGAAATGCCACTCAGCATTACGTCGCTTGCCGCTCATTGCGTGGCTTTGTCTTTAGTATATTGACGAATTTCCAACTAACTTTTTTTCTTAACCGACTCCTGTCGATTAATTACATATAAAGAGTAGCCGTGAATACCGTGAAAAATTAAGACAATTTCGAAAATAGGAACAAGTTCTGGTTTTTCATACCAAAATAGCGAAAGAAAATCGACTGAGCAAAAGAAATAAAATAATCAAAAGAATCACTCACCCCTTATTATCTTGAAGCATCTTCTCGTGATGGAATTTTGAAGCAATTTTGAAGCAATTTTTCATGATGGAATCTTGAAGCATCTTTTCCTGATAGAACCTGTTCACTCAAATCACAACCGAAACCGACGCGAACCGACGTGAACCGACAAACGGAGGTTTCAGAGCACAAGCACTTAGTTTGCTAAAAGCAAATGGTTTTCCATTAACCAAACAAAACACAACACACACTTTTCAGTTTTTCACACTAAAAGCACAAAGTGTGTTTCCATTTTTTTCACCTCCGCTTCTTTCCCAAGTATGGAACAGAAAACGGTCGCACTCATCGAACATTAAACACTTGTTTTGCTGAAAAAAAAAAGATAAACACACATTTCAATTTAATTTTCAAAAGCAAGACTTTGCAAACAACGGAAGAAAAAGGGCTAACAGATAGCAATTTTCTTAGCAAACACCAAGGAGAGAGAGACAAAAACGAAATGCACAATATTTAAGGAACGACGACGATTTTCCACTAACGACTGGTGACACTGCGCGAGCAACTGAGAAAAGTGCACGTAGAACATCATGGTCAAGTCAAAGCAAGTTGTTTTCGCCTAATTAGCGTGAGAGCCAAGAGATGTACCGTTACTTTTCCTCAACTCAAGGGCATGTTCAGTGCAGTTCACTGGGCTTTTTACGAATTTGAAAGGAAGATGGCGTGTTGAGGAATGTAATGTGCTTTGGAGACAAAAATCTACCACAGTAGTTGGCAGGGCAGTGTAGCCATTGTTTTGTGGTTCACTCCTTCTAATCGAAGTGGATGGATAAAAGTCAAACAAGTCACTTTGAAAAAATAAGAAAATTCTTGACTGTTTTAAAATCAAAGTGTTACCTTTCATGTGGCAAAATGAAAATTATTAATTATACTCGTAATTCTGTTAATCCTCCACTACCATTTCAATCCCAACTCATAATTTTCTTGCACTTGAGGAGAATTTAATATAGAATCCGGGGTGGACAAGCTGTTCTAAGGGACGACTGAGTAAGCTTTACATGAAACTACAGAGCTATAGCTTAAAAGTAGTTAACCGATTCGTTTGTTCAATCTCGTGTCAAATGCAATTCAAACAAATTCTCTGTTGACTCTGTAGAACGCCTGTCTGTGCCACCAAGAGCTGAAAAATTCTTAGTCGCTTCTGTTTGCCTTCATATTTACAAACGTTTTTTTCGAAATTCTTTAGCGATAACACTTTTCCGGAAACATCAAGCAAATAGACAGCAATGGCCGTTAAATTGGTAGCAAAATACCTTCCGTTACATTGAATCACTACTTTTCTCACACACCAGATGTATCCAAGACTAAAGTTTTAATGTTTTATGCAGTTTTCTGATGAAATATCACTGAAATTGCACTTATTTAAACTATTTAAACATGACAGCAAGTGTTGCAATACATTTCTAACAATATTTCCATCGAAAAAGTGATTTTCCAAAAAAAATCTAATACGAACATGTGCACAGCCAAAAAGTGCAGTGAGTTCATATGTATATGAAGTCAATGCATTTTTCGCTCTATTTTGTGACACACAAATGAAATGCTATCCTAATGGTCATGGACAACATATTTTGTTAAGAATATGTGGAGATGCCGGAGCATCTACGTCTGTAGCGATAGCCAGGCTGCACTTAAGGCCTTTCTTAACCCTTTAACCAATTCCAAAATAGTTTGAGAATGCAAAAACTGTCTGAATTCGCTAGCAAGGTTAAACTCTTTAAGTCTTATCTGAGTCCCAGGTCACGCTGGGATCTCTGGAAATAAGATCTCCGATGAGATTGCTAGACAAAGCTCAAGGCATGATTTATCAGGACTTGAACCTGCGTTGGGTCTTGCCGCGTCTTCGATTACGACCTCTGTTTACGATTGGGTTTGCTACAAATGAAATGCGCGCCACTCGAGTTATATCACATTTGATAGTTGATTGCGTAAAAAGTGCATAATCCAATAAAATAAAAGGCAATACCCATTTCCGGAGAGTGGGTGAAGTCATTGACCGTAACCTCGCCGATTTAAAGCTTAGTGAGCAAAATTCGTAAGATTTCTACAAGGGCTGATGGGATTTAGGACGGCCTGCACGAAATGATGCTCAAGTCAAGGATAGTCAACTCAATCATGGAAGACGTAAGTGACAAAAAGAAAATCAGTAAAAAAGCATCCCAAGGGGCTGATATTTTACTCCTTTTGGTGGTTAAAGTTCTGGTAATATTGAAGGAAAATGCCTTCAACATGATGGGGTATGGGTATGGGGTAGATTTCTTCCAGTCCTAAACAAAAGCCTCAACTATACACAACTATTACTACCTTGTACACTATTAAAGTGAAACGAGAACTTTGATAAACGCATAATATGTAAAAGCATATGGTCGCCACTGAGCGTGAGTACGTTGAACTGCTATACTTGTTGCTTAGATTCAAGCCCCAGCAGTATTCATCCATTTTTCGTGGCACCACCTCTCGTCGGAGAATAACGAGCCCTTTGGTCGTCGACCATAAACTGTACGTCCCTTCTATTTCTGGGTAACATGCACAAACTTGAATGGGTAAGACAGCAGGTGGATGTCATAGGTAATGAAAGGGAAACTCGCAAGGAAAGACCCGGCTTTAGATATCTCACAAGCTCCTTCTTTGTGAAGGTTCCTCGTTTTATTCACTCTTTGTAAAAACTTCGTGAGGTCTTTCTTGTATAAGGGTTTTGTTTCTCAATAGACCAGGTTTATCTAAGCTTTTCCCTTTTTTTTTTTGTGGTCAACGTGCCACATTCATGGAATGCGTAAAAAACGAAAGATTTACGATTTTATTAGTAGCTGGAGGCCGCCTGGAACCATCGGTAATCCAAAATGAGTCTTAGCGTCGTGTTTGGTGGCTTTGCTGAACCAAGTCGCTGAAGAATTGATTTCGAGGGCCCTCATTCTTAAGAAACGGAGCTGTGTGTATTTTCGCCGCAGCCTCTGCATAGGTTGGGGGCATTATTTTCCAGTTGTTCGCCTGTGAGTCGTAACCTCTAATGTCACCTTTGGAAAGCCTTTAGTGTGGTTTGTCTAGCGCGACGATTGATATTGTTCTCCAGGAGCTATGTGTCCGTGGATTTCGCAGGGTGTGGTCTGATAGGAGTACGTTGTGCATAGGATTGTTCGAGTTTATCCCACCATTCAAACGATGCGTAGGCGTCTCCAGCTGCCTCGATCGTTGACTAGCTGCATCGAACTTCGTACGCCAAGTTAGTTGAGGTCACTTTTCGACTACCAAAGTATTTCCTTACTGCTGTTCTTCCGATTTTCCGGTCTGGAGCTGGTATGCATCCACTATACATGTCCCATCCGAAAATCTTTTTTTCCTCTCAAAAGTCTATGCTTCTCGTGTACTTTAGTTTCTCGTTTCGCTGTATGTACTCGCCGGCATTCGATATCGTAAGCTCTGACTTTCTGTTGCGATAGAAGCTGACCGAAGTTCAGGATTTCTGGAACAGTACCTTTAAATACTAGCGGAACTTTGAGGAGAAAACAGTTTCTCCAAGGTACAATGCATTACTGAGCCCCAGTACAGCGTACACTGTATGAGGAATCACGTATTAAATGGGTTACGACGAAAAATGAACAGTATTCCTTACAACAACAGGCATTAAGATTGTTTTCAATTGTGTTATCTCGAACGCCTCGGGAAGTAAGAATTGTACTAAATCTAGGGAATTCTTTGTCGCTCCATGAACAATTAGATTAGAGTGGGCGCCCCCTTCTTTGAATGAAAATAACCGCCGTTTCTTGACAACATGTTTTATTTACTTAAGGTTAATCCAATATACAGGGATCTCCCCGGTTTAGACTTCATCGGATTCAGCGAAAGGGTTCGATCGATGTATGTAAGTTATCTTACGGAACACAACGCCAAGCTAATCGGGAAATCCCCTATCTAGCGTCAATTCATCCCAATTAAAAACCGATAACAACGAATTAATCCCACAAATACGCACATTGAATATATTCACTTATCTTTTGATGGCCAATTAATTTTTTTAAACAAATCGTAGGCATAAAAAGTAAACTTAGACCTGCAGTTAGAACACATATGTACAGTACCTCACAAAATTGAGCATACACCTTTTATCGAATCATATTTTGCTTTTCGCATATTTTCGTTAACGTTAAAAACTTTTATTACCAAAAAAATCTCGTCCTAGTCAAGGACATGTCTACAGATAAGAATGCAAACTTCAAAACAAAACAAAAGTTTTTTGCAGCAAAAAATTGAATTTTTAATAAGTGTATGCTCAATTTTTTGAGTAACTGTATATGAAGATTTGTTTCCTCCACCTAGTAAGACGGTTCTCGAACTAGAGCACTTAGTTTTCTTAAGAAATCTGTGATCGATCTAGACAGCGAAGATCTGCCTTGTCTATGACGTAAGTTTTTGGACTGGGTAGTTCTCCCACGTCAATCTGCAACATCCCAAGCTGGGAGATGAAGTAGTCGATGAAGATTGAGGACTGCGGCACTAATTGTATCACTTGTCTGTGATGTGATCCAAGATGACGGCTACAGTCCGAGTTCTTGCAGCGAAGACTTGCGTAGAAATTACGTTTAGAGTCGTTGGTAGTAGGTACTGTGAAGCCTGCCGAAACTATGTTAGTGAGTTGCTATGGTCAGATTCTCGACAGAACCTTGGCAATTGGTGAGAAAAGAAAATTTGGGAGAGATTATATCTTATGCGACCCACTTTTTAGAACCCGCGGAACAGCAACGATTTTACGGAGAGGTTTAACCTCTTAGAAAATGTATCCTGGACTTTGCACCTTGCCGGCTAAAGATCCGGTAAACTGTGTTTTCTTGTCTTATTTTTGCAATCTTTCTTTACCGTTCAGAACTTTTGTTCCTTAGCTCTTTTTGTATGATGTACCTGTCATTTCCTCAAAAAGGAATCAAGTCCCTTGCAGCATCTCTAATTCCCAGCTAATTGCCCCCTTCGTGACCAGTTAAATGAAATTCCTTTTGTAGTCTGTCAAAGTTCTTGTCAACAGATAGATGGATAGTTGTATTATATTTTTTTAATTTTCGAATTTTACCACTTTCCGCGTTTGTTTCCCTTTTTTACGTAAAGAAAGCAAGGAAATTCACAATTTGTTTCCGGAATCCGCTTAATGGATTCACTTTTGTCAAATATCCCATCTATCAAGCTCAGTCATCGCCATCTACCTTTCAATGTGTTACAACATAATAATTAAACCAGATGTTTGCTGTCAACCTCTGGCATTTCTTTTGTGCGAGAGTACATGCAATTTCTTGAGGAATTTCCGTGGTTGAGTAATTGAGGTCTTTCAAAGTAAAGGTAGTATTCCTTGACAAGTTGTTTAACGCAAAACAACCCGTAAATATTGATAAATTATCTGTATAAATCTTATCAACTATTAGTAAGTGTCCCGTGAATCACATGAAAAATTAAAAAAATATTACAAATTTTCCTTCCTTTGCTAGTTGTTCAGCTGGTGTAAAATCTATTTCTACGTTGTTTGCAGACTTGACAGCGTTATCAGGTTCTCCATCTTTTTCACCAAGAAAAAGCCGAAGTACCTACTTCTCGTCAACTTGTGTTTTTGAGTCCATTTCGACGCACAATGTCGGATGAGGAATCGTTTGTTATTTTGGGAACATCCCCAGGTTCTTCGTTGGACACCATCAACTCCCTGCCTGCGGCAGGTATTACCACAAACAAAATAAAAACAGAGGAGCTCAACAAACCAGTGAAAATAATCGGAGTCGCCGATAGCCAGCTCACAATTTCATCTTCATCAAATGCAAGTCAATCCAGCGTGTTTCACAATGGACAAGGTGTTAAAGTATCCAATGGTGTAAACGAAAACGTGGATGTGCTCATAGCAGACAATATCAATTCTTTTGAGCCGAATATATCTGAAGAGCCATTACCACGTTTGGATCAAGATGCTGGATCATCATCATCGAACTCCTATAAACAGTTAAGCGCTAATCATTCTCTCAACTCGAATGGAAGTCTGGCGGCAAGTTTTATTCTTGGTGAGGTGGATTCCGATGTGCTCAAGTCTAGTGTCTACTCACAATTTCCGAGCATTTCAATGGGTGCCTGTGCTGAGGATGTTGTTAAACTACAAAATATGATGTCGGAGTACATGGAATTGAAAAGTACGTTTGTAAATCTAAATCAGTTAAAGTAATTTTCTGAGGTTTTTTTTTTTTGGAATAGAAACTCTGATAAACACAAACACGACAATGAAGCAGTGGTACATCCAGACGGAAAAATGGAAGACTGACAGTAAGGCAATGGAAAATGAAAGCCGAGCTGAAATCGCTAAGGTAGGTATCCATAGTTTCATTTTCGTTTGCCAGCACAAGATGCGACATTTAATTAGGTAGCTGACTCATCTCCGTTTATGCAAACATTTAAATTAGTTGTTGATGTCGTTGTTTCTACTCCGAATGAAGGTCAATAAAGAACGACAGGAATACACAGCATTCGCGATGATCTTTCCATGTTCTGCCCGATAAAATAATTTCACAAGTAATTTTGTGGTTAAGGATATCCATTTGGAATGAATCATTTAATTTACTATCTTCGACTTGCGCACTATGTCGTCGTCAGAAATTTTTTTTCGATGCGAGATATGCGTTCAGTGTTCAAAGGTCGACAATGTTTAGGCGCTGTAGTATAGGTCGCGACCGTTGTAAATAAATAATTATGTTTGCTATAGGGTTTATCTATAAATGGGTTGTTAACGACAAGATTAATTTTCTTTAAATCAGGTGGTTAGCAAGTCATGCGTGGGAAAAAATATGACGGATAAAGTTTAAAGTTAAACGCTGCACATTGCAACTCTTCTTCAACGAATAAGAGGGACGCCGCTAAGCCAGATATAGTTAGGAAAGTTATTTTTAGAAAACCCATACTACTGAGTCAAATTAAGTTGCGAGCAGTCAATGATTTCCCGATCAAACACAGCTCAGGCACCCAATGAAGATGTTTGGCAAAGTCCTACTCGCATACAAACATTTGAGTGTCTGGACTACATTCTCTGCGGCGTTAGGTCTTAAAGTTCTTGTATCGCTTAGTTGTCGCTGCTGCCCGACGCGTTCATACTTCTTGCGATTTGTCTTGCGCTATACTTAATCTTTTCTCATTTCTTCTTCATTTCAGCTACGCAATGAAAATCTCGAGCTCAGGAGAGGTAAGCACCAACTAAACCGTAAACTTTATAACTCGACCAATGACAACACCTCTGTTTTAGATCTTGAAAACAAGGTAGCACATATCACCATCAACGAAGAAGCAAGACAAAGAGAACATGAAGATTTTGTTCGCAACCTTTCCGAAAAATCAGCTCAGATAAAAAATATGAGTGCACAAATTCAAAAACTTGAACAGGTGCAGTTGGTAAATAAAAATCAGTCAGCAGTCACTTTCATTGACACAATTTCGTTCATTCTAGGCCTCGTTTGAAGTTGTTCCCAAAATTGGAACCGAAACGACGACAGAACCAAATGGAGAAACAGAATATGTAACTGCACACGAACATCATCGAGTCGTGAAGTCTTTGGAAAGGCAAATGTCAGAGATTCTCGCTGAAAATCTACAACTAAAGGACATGGTAAGTGATCAAATCCTTATCGTGAAACATAATTGAACTTTGGTCCAACAGCATCAGCAATATATTGATGAAATCAATTGCCTCAAAGTTAATTTGGTTGCCGCAGAGGAATTGCAAAGAAAGGCTGAAGTTGATATAAACTTCCTCAAAGCCAGTGACATCGAAAAGAGTGAAATGTTCACTAAATACGGCAACGAAAATAAAACCTTAAGAGTGGAGATTGATGTGTTGCGCCAGCAACTGGATATCTATAGCCGGGACTATAAAATTGAACAAGATGCACGCGAGAATTTGGCCAACGAAAAAGAACAATTGCTTTTTGACCTTCGGATGTTACAGAGGAAAAATCACGAACTAATCCAAGAGGCACAGAAGAAGTGAGTTTGCATATTAGGTTGTATTCGTGGTCTTTTTTTTTTTTTTATAATCTTGCTTTTGTCATTTGTAGCTACGAGGAAAATGCCAGACAAATAATGGGCGCAACAGGTGCATTTCCAAAGACAAGAACACAACCAGCACCGTCTCCTTCACCCATGACAGGCACTCCGGTGAGTCTTGCTCAAATAAAATTGTGACATAAACTAATTCTCTCTCCCCCACGGCAGATATACACACCGACGGATTATAAATGCCCATTGTGTGACAAGAATTTCAAGACCCTCAGTGTCCTCCAGAATCACGTGAATCATTGCCTGGACGGGAATTAATTTCAAACTAATCACGAGGATTGTATCAGTTAGTCTAGATGTCATAGCCTAAGTTAGCGTTTAAATTAATCACATACCTTACCTGTAAGGGTAAATGGATATAATGATTGAAATCGAACATTATTTTGAATCAAATCGTTTCGTTTTACTTGGTTTGAGGAGGTCTTTACATGGGTGGAAATGAGTCTTTTGTTTTCCCTTTTGTTTCTTCCTTTGGCGGGTTTATTTTTTTCGACAACGAGGAGGTTCTCAATAAATACAAGAACTATAATCCGATTATCTTCAACTTTCATTTGACCCTTAGAAATGTATTCAAAGTTCAAAAACCATTGAATTGAACTTCTTTTTCGAGGATACAGTGATACAAATTCCTAGATATTATACATATGCAAAAGACATACGTACCTACATATATTTGTTTTTATTTTTTATTTTTGTCGAAATTTTACGTATACATGTGTGATATATACTTTTAGAACGACACAGAGAGGTTGAATTTAAAATTTCTTCCACACAAACAGATGCAAATTCTAAAGACTTTGGTTTACATTTTTGATCGAATACTACTATCATACAACAGTTTTATTTTATTATTATTTTGTTTATTATTATGCTTTGTATTGCGTTATTACTATATATGTAATTTTATATATTGAAGCAAAGCTTATTGGTAGAGGCAGAGGCGAAACGATGGTTTATGATATAACCAAAATTATATTCGTTTACCTTGTGAACTTATTACAATTAACATAATTAATTACTACCAAGTACAGTGTTGAAAATGAGAATAATAACAGAAATAAAATAGATAAACCTAGAACGTAAAATGTTTAAATGTTGCATATGTACAGCGGCGTTAGACAGTCCCCTTATCAGTACAATCTGCAAGTATTTAAAACGAATGTGCATCGGTGTCTCTTCTAAATTCCCTAACAACCTCTCTACGGTTTAAGAAGATTTAAAAGACGACGAGGGCGCTGTATCAATGTAAAACAGTGGGGACAGCGATGGGATATATAACCGGTGTCAATCTACTGGATTTACTATAGGACTTGGACCCACTACCTCGTGTAGAGAAGAAAACATCGCAAAGCTCTTTGAAGTAACGACTGGGAAAGTAGGTACAGACAGCATGTGTTTGGAATACAGGCGCGTTTTTTTTTTATCAAACTTAACGCCACTGTTATTGAATTTATGGATTATGTGAACACCGCCAGAATGCCAGCAGGCTTGGCGTAGAACGATCTATGGATATACGAAGGTTTTGGACTTACCTTGGTAGCGAGAGTAAAAATCTTGACAAGCCCATGTATGAAACGAGAAGAGTAAGAATTACTGAAAAGTATCATCATACTCTAGTCGAAAGAGGATAGTTTCCACAGAAGAGATTGGGAGAAATCAAAACTTTAATTGATGGATCGCAAGTACATTTTTGAAAGAACCAAAACCGGTCTGTAATTTTAATCTGAGAAGAAAACCTCAGCTAGATGCTGATCTATGCACTGCATGAAGATCAGGTAACTGGAAGGCAGGGCCTATGACTTAATTGTAATCAGACAACGTAGTCAAACTGTAATTTAGTCATCATTGGCTAGTCTAGAAATTCAATGCACGTGCAGCCCAGAAAAATGTGACACTTGCATGGGTTAAAGAACATGCAGAAATCGAAGGAAAAAAAAGCAGACGGTTCAGCAGAGCGGCGCTCAACCTTGCAATTTTGCGAGCTGTTTGATGCTATAGGCAAGCGATTTCTAGGGGATGTCTTTCGAATGGTTCCAAGAATTAATATTGAAGAAGGTGGGCAATAATACTTGAAAATACAATATTTGAACGTCCGACCAGACACTTTAGATGGACCCATCATCTGTATGTCCTCTTAACAACTACATGAACTAGCAAACATTCGAACGAACTACAAGGAGAAATGGTGGCTGGGTGTTGTTGTAATAGGGTAGACTCTGATTGGTATCAACTTACCGATGCACAGTGTTGTAACTGTTACTACACATGAATTGTGCTTATTTTAACTCCTCGTGGTAGCCATTGGGTACTGGTTGTTGTCCACCCGGACTCAACTTGCTGAACTTATAAGCGCGAGTGCTGACCAGAAGAAAAAAATGCAACACTATAAACACGACAGCGGACGAATTCCCTAGATGTAATCAACGGTGGCGTCTATAACTTCCGGAACGGGAACAACACCTTATTTGGGCTACTTCAACATATTTGGAGCTGAGCCCGATAAGGGTTTTCAAGAATCAGTTGAGGTCTTGAAAAAGAGATGGTGGCGGATGAGCCCTAAAGGGACCAACGGACACATTCGAGCCCAAAAGCGGAATCAACAAACATCTCAGCCACGAAAGTATCTGTCGACTGCATCCAAAGAAAAGTTCTAAGTATCATGCGGGAAAATCTCAAATGCGCTATTCTATATTTCCGGAGACTTCTGAGTGAAAGAGAAACGAAAGAAGACCAAATATGATGGGCCAATTCGATATCAGTCCAATGTTGAAGAACATTAAAAATATAAAGATCAAGCAACTTGTAAGAGACAAGAGATTTGTCACCCTTACATTTGTCCCTTTAAGGATCTTTAGAAGCGGTGTATTTAAACTCAAATTCTCTATGGAGGACATGTCATTATAAGGCCACCCATTCACAGAAAATATGCTCGAAAGTTTTATTTTATTCCAGACAGAACGGGCGATCTGTTTCTAAACAGAAGTAGGATTACATCTCGGGTTGCTATGGCCTGTGAGAATAGAAGAGAAGAAAATCCTGCGTTGAAATAACATACATAGCTTGTACGCAATCTTCCAGATTAACAGGCTTATGAACCCTCAAACGTCGCATATGTAGTTTCACACTCCATCACATTACTCAGCACAAAGATCAGAGACAAAGCTTGAAAAGACGAACTAATTTTAAGCCAAAAATCACCATCTTTTCATCGACTTTCAAGTATTCTTCATCTTGAAATCTACACGGCGATATCTAAATTAATCAAAACCAATCCGCCTGTGTCGCACAATCAAGAAGAACAAGATGCCGCGGGCAGTTCAGTAACTGCTCATCCCCAAGGTAATGCGCTCTCATTTTTCCCTCCTTTCTTCTGCTGGAACAGATTTTACCGTCCAGGTGTAGGGATATCCACATAATATTGAAATTATCCGATTTCGATGTGGTTAAGGAATTCACCACCCTCGAAATAAACATTTACTGTACAAATGACGAAGCATAATCCTCGAAAAAAACTGTTTCTTCTGTTTGACCACACAACTGAGTTGAAAACTCCCACTCAGATGGACAAAATCGATGCTCCACAGAAATCAAATCCTAGCGATCTTATTCTGCTACTACTAGCGCTGGAAGATAGACGATAAGTAAAAAAGCAAAGCAGATACTGAACTCCTTCGAGAGAAACATACTTTGTCAGATCTTAGGTCACGCCTGCGAGAAGGCAAAATAGAGTGGAAGATGTAACCGTAAACTGTTTAGGCTGTATAAAAATGTGAGTTGGCTTAACCACATAGAGCGAATGGATAACATTGCTGCAATCCTGCGGATCTTTATTCTGTGTGATGCGAGTAATGAAAAGTGAATGGAATCCCAATTGGATGTCCAAATTAATTCAAAGGAGATTAATTGGAAGGTCTTAACAAAAAGAAACAATACAAAGGCTCTTGTGGGGGACTCTAACTCTTTCCACAGGCCTAACATGTGTTCATATGAATTACATGCCAATTATCCTTGAGACTTATTTTATGTCATCAATTTCAGAGTCAGAACTCTACCTGAAATACAAGTAACTAGTGGAAAAAAAAAACCATGTGCTTCTGGCAAATTTTAGAGGGAATCCTTCGGAATTTTGAAGAACTGCAATAAGAACCAGGAATCCTGCAACACTCTTTACAATCCAGCCTTATCTTATGCAAATTGTGTCTCAACGATGAAGTACCCATCCTATGAAAGCGCAAACTAAGGCTGGTTACACGTATACGGTGGGAGAGTTTGCAGAATGATGAGATACGGGAGGAGTTTGCACGGCAGGTATCTGAATAGTTTGAATAAATTCCAACTGTTCCGATAAATGTGGAGGAAGAATGGCTGTTGTTTTCAATAGAAATCATTGCCTCTTCAGGAGATGTTTGCAGAGGGAAGCGGCTCGGTGTGGCGGCTGTTGGTGAAAAAAGTACTGTGTGGTTTAAAACATTTGGAGTTCAAGAAGCCATCAGAGAGAAGAAGAAAGCCTTCAACACCTTATTTATCCCTTAGATATCCCTTATTCCTTAGATATCCCTTATACCTTATTTATCCCTTATTCCTTAGATATCCCTTAGATATCCCTGATAACTTATTTATCCCTTATTCCTTAGATATCCCTTATACCTTATTTATCCCTTATATATCCCTTATTCCTTAGATATCCCTGATACCTTATTTATCCCTTATTCCTTAGATATCCCTTATACCTTATTTATCCCTTATATATCCCTTATTCCTTAGATATCCCTGATACCTTATTTATCCCTTATTCCTTAGATATCCCTTATACCTTATTTATCCCTTAGATATCCCTTATTCCTTAGATATCCCTTATTCCTTAGATATCCCTTATACCTTATATATCCCTTATTCCTTAGATATACCTTATTCCTTATTTATCCCTTATATATCAGTTATTCCTTAGATATCCCTTATACCTTATTTATCCCTTAGATATCCCTTATTCCTTAAATGTCCCTTATTCCTTATATATCCCTTATTCCTTAGATATCCACTTGGGAAATTCATCTTTTCGAAACCTGTACATGTAGGCGCGAAGAACTTGCAAAACTGGCTGTTAAAGCAATTAAGGAGCAGTCTTGGAAGGAGTTCGGTGAGAAATTGGACCGTGATCACAGATCTGCAAACAATGTGTTCTGGCAGACCATCCGCCGTCTCAGAGGAAGGAAGTTTAATATCATCGAAGGAGTCAAATCCAAAGATGGTGTACTTTTTTCCGATGAGAAGGACATCTTGCTCAGATGAGCCGAGCACTTTTCGGAGCTGCTCAATCACGAACAGGGCACTGAGGATGGCAGACCCATAGTTTTGAGTAGGGCGGAAAATAGTCCCACCGTAGAGGACAAGACTTTGGCGATTAAAGCGCTAAAAGTCGGTAAATCTGCTGGTGTGGATGAAATCCGGCCAGAAATGGTCAAGGCTCTGGGTAAAGATGGAGTGAAATGGCTCTCTCGTGTCATTAAAGTGGCCTGGGAATGCGGTGTAACGCCTAGCGATTGCCAAACTGGGGTGATTGTTCCTCAAGCTCCTTAATAATTTCTAAGTTAGAATATGTTCTAGAGAGAACATAGAGAATTTATATATGAAGATTAAATACATGTGCAATTTTGTTAACCAATTGTTTTGGTCCTTTTTTAATGACCCAACCCTTTTTCATCATTTTATTGCTGCAAACCATAAAAAAACGATTTTCCAAACGAAATACACGAACACGATCACTAAACATACCAAAGAACACTAAACGTACGGTAAGTTTAGTGTATTGCGTTCGGTATTCGGTTTGTGTTCGCATACACAAATTCTATCGGGCGAGGTAGAGTTTGTCTAGGAAGAACAGAACACTATCGTAGTGTTTTTTCATCCCTCATCGCGTTCGCTACGTTGTGAATATCGTTTGTGTACGGTTCGTTTACTGTACGGTTTTTTTTCGAACTCTGCTTTAAATCCCACCCGTAAGATTCGTGATGTTAAAGAAGACCGAACAACCGAAGATTCCTTTAAAAAATCAAATGATAGCTATTGCAAGATTGATCTACAGAAGTGGAACCAATGTAACTGGGGCGAAGAAGATCGAAGGCTGCAGTGTATCAGGCAGGAACTGTTTACCAATCAGGAGCTCGTTAAATAAGCAAGAGGATATTACCTTTTTCATTGACAGCCAAGCAGCTATAAAAGCATTTTTTACTGACGAAAAAATATCGAAGCCTGTGAGGTGCTGCCGAGATGCGCTCAAGATTCTTGAAACACAGCACACAGTGACAACCTGGTAAATCCCTAGACATGAGGTCATACCAGGAAATGAGAAGGCCGACGAACTCGCTCGGAAAAAGCTGAAACTTCTGTGAACATCACACCTTGCACACTTAAGCTCGAAGCGGGGAAAGGAGTCTTAAGGGAGGCTAATAACAGATAGACCTCTCTAAATGATTGTGTAACCACAAGGAAGATACGGCCTTTATTCCATAGGGCTAGGACCGACTGACTTCTGCAGATCGACAGAAGATCCCTATCTACTCTAATAGGAGTGATCACTGGGCATAATACGCTGCGTTACCATATGAAAAACCTTTGAATTACAGAAGAAGACCTTTGTAGGGGGTGTGGCGATGAGGAGGTCCACGAGGATACAATTCACTTCCTTTGCTATTGCCCTAGTCTCTGCCATCTAAGAAATAGGTTCCTCGGACGACACTTTGAAGAATTATTCGATAGACGGATGGAACAAGTAATGAAACTCATCAAATCAACAGGATGTTTTGAATTACCTTTTTGGTTTCATGGATAGGAAAAAGTTCAGGATGGAAGAGCTGAAAGGCTGCAGGCAATTTCTTCGCGATGTTGGCTGCACATTAATCTTTTGTTCTTCTGGCTCATTTGAAATCTTGCCATGCGAAGAATAGCCGAAAGTCAGGGGACCAATTTTGCTTACGTGAGCTAGACTCTGCAGTAATATTCTGTACAAACGACCGACTGGCACTGATAATCTTCCAAAGGGCAATCGAGTTTCTTAAGATTTCTGTCTACATACATACATAAATAAGTACCTACATCCAAACATACTATGTACATTTATACGTTTCAAAGGATTATGAAGAGGTTCATCCATGCCATGTTTTTCTCCTGCACTCTCCTGCCGTTACATCGCATATCCTGCAACGAGATACAAGAAGTATCCCTTCTTGTTTTTAAACATTTTCCCCATTATACATTCAATATTCTAATTTCATCCTCAATTACCAAGGACCTTCCTCCCCCAACGTGATCAAATCCATTCAAATTTAAAATAGACCATAGGACAAAAGGAATAGAAACCTTGACTAGTCAACGTCAACGCCACAGTTGGCTTGAAATAAAGTATCCACATCTATAGCTAATTTCGATTGATGAGAGCATCAGCGCGAATAATTTTATACGCACAAGAAGCACCGAATTGACACCATAATTCCAAATGACAAGGATGTGTGATGTTTGTGTTTTCTCGGGAAAATTATAAGCGTTCATAACCCGGGACCATTCACTGTTATCAAAGGACGACTGTAATTTACCACCAACCGTGCCGTTGAAGCGCGATATGACACACATTCATCGAACGGTTGGCATTTGTATTCTTATGCACATCTACGGAGGATACTCAAACCTTAACTTTGAACAATTCAACTGGAACTGGCTTGGCAGGCTCCTCAAACGAATAATGTACTCAATTGCATGAGTATACACTATCATCGGGCAGATAAAAGGATGAATGGCCATAAAGACGATAGTGGGATGTTTTAACTGGGTGGTCTCAAGTCGATTTTGCGATTTGTTATATGATTGGAAGACAATAATTCGTTTGATAGATGTTTGGGGGGGATGGGAGGCACACAAGGATCACCCCTTGAGTTTATACATATAAAAGACAGAAACGGATTGTAGTCGAAACTATTTCACTTGGAATATTATCAACAAGAAGTACGTTTTCCTCCTGTTCAGTGGTCTATCGAATTTGAAAGAATAAAAAGGATATTTTTCCACGATCTCGATCTTAGTGAAGTTTGCGATTCCAGGAAATTTACAAGGAAACCGACTTTTTTTTTGTGGGATTTTTAATTGAATTGAATTGATTTTTAATTGAACTGCATCCAAGGTAAGTGAAGTGAAAGTGAATTTGTTTTTTTTTTTTTACCAACAAATATGGAAAGTCTGTGCCTGAATGTCCTTTTTAAGAAAAGTAAAAAAAAGGTGTTTATAGTGATGGAGAAATTAAGGGAAGATTGTATAACATAGCTGTTTTGGGACTTTGTGAAACAAAAACTTTAAAGAACTCAGTCCTAAGTGTAAAACACGTCGGTGAAAAATCTGGGCCATTATTCTTTTTCATTGGAGTCTCGCAACTTCTTTCGCAGTATGGCCAATCCGGGATTTGTAAATAAATAAATAGTTAATTAGTTAGTTAGAAGTGATCCTCCAAGAAAAGGTGCACTTAGACCAGAAAGTAGGTCCATTGTGATACCACTGATACCACCTGCTTACTCCTGAAACCATTTAGATTTCCTAATGTACGTTAGTTGCTGAGATCGACTGTGCTGGCGAAGTTCAGATCTTTTAGATCTTTAAAGAAGTATCGGCCTTTTCTGATGTGGGTCAGGGCAGGACACGTGCAAAAGAAGTGTGCAGTGGACGCCTCCTCCTCGTCGTCTCTGCAGCTCCTGCAGAAATCGTTACATGCTATACCCCGGCATTGAGAATGCCTGCCTAGGATGCAGTCCCCTTTGAGGAGGTTGACTAGTTTTGAAAGTTGGTCTCCTGTAATGCTTTTGATCTTTTCAGATTAAGGACAGGCCAGATCAGCCTTGCATTGTTGCAATAATCGAGTTGTTGGGATCTACGATTTGCTTTCGACAGAGCATCGGCGTGAGTCAGGTGTCAGTGTGACCAGGAGTCCAACAGAGTGTGACGTTATACTGGTTAGCGATCTCATTTAGAAACACGCGGCAGTCATTCACTGCCTTAGATTTTATTGTGATGGATACGAGCCACCTGATCGCAGCCCGGCTGTCTATGTAAATCGCAATATCCGTGGTGCCAAGCAGCGGCGAAAGAATCTACAGTGGTTGGGGAGACTGATGGAGTGGTGGATATCCAGGTCTTCTGGAAAGACACCGGTACCGACTCCTTCTGCTGTTTTAGAGCCGTCCGTAAAGATAGAGATAGACTCATTAAAGAAGACTTCGCGCTGACTTCAGGCGCTTCTGTCCGGTAGCTCGTGCTTATAGCCCATGTTAAAGTCGTTTTCGGTGGGCAGTATGTCTGTTGATTTGGGAAGCCTGCGGTGAGTTGATAGGATTCTGGTATGTTCAGCATTTTTCTCACTTAAATAAATAAATAAATACACCTTGCACATATGACGTCTCTAGCCAAGTGAGACTGCTGTGTTATATTAGCTTATTCGTTGTACTTATTCCGTATTCGGCCGAACTACGAAAAGAAAAATTTCGGGCTGTAAATTGCGACTTAATAGCTTGTCTAAAAGTTTAAGCTAGTTCTTTGTCGCTATGCTTCCGATGGGCTGCTGTGCGAGCTTCAGCAATATTCAATCGAACATCGATCAACTCTTGGGGAATGACAAACCTCCCAGAGCACCTATTACTTTAAAAATTTAATTCACTTGCATTACGTGTATCATAAATGTACATAGATACTTAAATTTGCCGAATTTTAACTAAGCAGGGACTTGCCCGTCTTTGTAGAAACGAAATGCTTTCAAAGCATTTGCGTCACCAAATTTGTGATAAAGAAAACACAGCTCTCTACTTTGCAAATGTTTGAATGTCTACGGTGTGTACCTGGGCCTTTATCAAGTTGGTTGAGTTTTTCAGTTGCAGGCCGAAGTGTTCATTCGCTAGCGTTCCTCCGCTTTACAAGTCCAGCCATCTTAGTCGTTGCATTTTGTCTCTTCTGCCTAAGTCGATGACGTTCTACATCCCCTACTGTTCGTCATTGTATCTTCTCTTCCACCCACCATCTATGCGGGACCAAAAATCACATGAGTGAATTTTTTTCGAAAAAACCAAGAGCGGACTTATACATTCTTGACAAAATCCATGCCTCTGTTCCATGGAGCAGGATTGGGATATTTAGGACCGTGTTGCATTCACTTGAGTTATTAGTTCCTGCACTGGTGTCATTGTCTGAATTTCGTTTACTATTCGACTCATTTGAGTTTGCCACAACCCGATGCAGTCGATTTTTTTTTTCGTTCAGTGAGCGTCTTCAGTCTTTGCGCCCAACCTTAATATGTATTTACTAGCGACGGGGTGGATATTGGTGCTCCGAAACGAATATCCTCAGCCTAGCGTTCCATCTTCCAGAGCATTGTGGAATGGCGATCAGAGAAGTCTTACCTTGGCTGAAGAAAAACGTGATATCAGGCACGGATATCCGCATCTTTTCGGACAGTCAAGCGGTAATAAAGTCTTTGGAATCAGTCGCTTTAAATTCACCGATAGCCCTAGATTGCCGATCGTCTCTAATAGAGATGGCGGAGCAGTTTAATATTCATCTTTGTTGGGTGCTAGGGAACAGTGACATTCCAGGGAACTCGCCAGATATGGAACAAAATTACCTATTAAGCCTAATAAGGGCAACTTAGGTATACCAATCGCTACTTGTAAACTTGAACTAAAGCTAGATGCTATCGAATGAACAAATCTTAGGTAAACGAGTGCTACAACATGTCTAGCGACAAAGCAGATTTGGCCAAAGCTGGATTTGAAATGCTCTAGGTATTTGATTTCTCTTAATAGATCGCCTATTAGCACTATAATAGGTAGCATTACTGGACACTGTCTTATATGCAAGCGTGCAACAAGGCTTGGGGTCTACACAAATGACTTCTGCAGAAGTTGTATGAACGAGAAGGGGGAGGAGGCTATTCTCCATTTTCTTTGCAGCTGTCCAGCTCTCTCCTGCAAAAGAAAACTCCACTTAGAAGTCTTCTTCTACACCAACTTAGGCGACCCGATAAACATTGATGTTTATGTTTGGCTTCATAAGAAACTGCAATTGGTTCATTGAGTAGGCGGAAATCTTTCCGAGATTCTTGTGGTATTTCAACGGACCTTTCATGGCTCTAAGTGTGTTGGCTTCAGGTGGCAGCCACTTCAACCTTTGTCAAATCATCTGCAGCTGATTCAAAAAGATGCTGCAGACAGTCCAGCGGTCTTATTGGATTTTAGTTTGTATATTGCAGCCTTCATTCGCTTGCCTGTCATCACTATAGTTGGGTGGAGAATGTCATATCTGCGGCCACCTAATACATCTTTCTTGACAGCGGAGTCTTGATCGTCGTCGCCTTTTCATAGTCCGCTGAAATGATTTTTTTCAAATACTCCGACTGTGAATCCATTGCGGAGTTTTCGAATCTATCATTACAAGTTTCCATTTGTGTCTTGTCAAGTTCGTTAAATCATTTGGTAACATCTTAGAACTTCATTCGTACTGCAAACGCCTGAACTGTTTTCCGACTGTGTTCTTTTTAGCTTCCTGGCTCGTAGAGCTCTCGTCCTTTTTTAAAACGTGGCTCTGTAGCCATCCTGCTCTGTTAAAGCGAACACAGCCTATGCTTACTGCAGCAGTCAGGGTAATAAAAATCAATATTTTTCATCTTCATCGCCTTAAACTGCTTTAGTTACTCTCAAGATGTGTCCTAAAAGAAGAGGATGTTGGTGTTGACACAGAATCCTTCTCTTTCTTTATAGGACAGTGGTGCTTTCGTTAGATTTACTACTACCTAGTGGCGGATTTACACATTTCTTAACAGTAGGCCCAACCAGTTTTGCCGCCGTTTTATAGGAAAAAAGGACTAATGTACACTGTATTGGACTGTGATCACAGATCTGCAAACAAGGTGTTCTGGCAGACCATCTGCCGTCTCAGAGGAAGGAAGTTTAATATCATCGAAGGAGTCTAAACCAAAGATGGTGTTCTTCTTTCCGATGAAAAGGACATCTTGCGCAGATGGGTCAATCACTTTTCGGAGCTGCTCAATCCCGAACAGAGCACTGAGGATGGCAGACCCATGGTTTTGAGTAGAGCGGAAAATAGTCCCACCGTAGAGGAGGTGACTTTGGCGATTAAAGCGCTGAAAGTCGACAAATCTGGTGGTGTGGATGAAATCCGACCAGAAATGCTCAAAGCTTTGGGTAAAGAGGGTGGAATGGCTCTCTCGTGTCATTAAAATGGCCTGGGAATGCGGTGAAATACCTAGGTATTGGCAAACTGGGGTGATTGTTCCTCTTTTTAAGAAAGGGGATAAGAGGGATTGCTCCATTTATAGGGGTATATCTCTTTTAAGTCTCCCCGGAAAAGTCTTTGCAAAGGTGTTGGAAACGCGTTCCAGAGCTGTGGTCGAGTCCCGGTTGGGCGATGAGCAGTGCGGTTTTCGTCCAGGTAGAAGCACAACCGACCAGCTGTTCACTCTCAGAATGGTACTTGAGAAGGCCTGAGAGTATGCCAAATCTCTCTACAGTTCATATGATCGGGTCCCTCGAGGTAAACTCTGGAGTGTTTTGCAGGAGTACGGGATTGACGGTTCTCTTCTGAGGGCCATTCAATCTCTCTACACTAACTGTAAGAGCTGTGTTCGGGTGAACGGCGTTAAGTCGACACCTTTCACTGTGGGCGTTGGACTTCGCTAGGGGTGCGTTCTGTCACCTCTCCTTTTCATAGTGTATATGGATTGGATGTTACAGCGCAGCCTTGGTGAGGAATGTTTCGAATTGGGAGACTGAAGGATAAGTCATCTGCTTTTTGCTAATGACTTGGTCATCCTAACGTCCACCCAGACCGAACTTCAGCGCCCACTAGATAGGTTCGTCGCCGTCTGTGTTGAAGCTGGGATGAAGGTAAACCTGAACAAATCAGAGGTAATGGTAATTTCCAGAACACCTGTTCAATGCACTCTGCATGTTTGTGGAGTCCCATTGAAACAGGTGGAGAAGTTTAAGTATCTCGGGGTCCTATTCACAAGTGATGATAGGAGCAATACTGAGTTATCCTGTAGGATTGGTCAAGCTGGAGCAAATTTGAGACAGCTTGGTCAATGTGTTATCAGGAGGGCCGCACTTGTCATCCAAGCTAAGTTGTCGGTCTTTAATTCATTGTTTGTTCCGACCCTCACCTATGGTCATGAAGTTTGGGTAATGACCGAAAAAATAAGATCGCGGATACAAGCTGCGATTTCTTCGTTGTATTGCTGTGGTGACTCGCCGAGATCGGGTAAGGAACACCAGAGTACGCGAGGCACTTAATGTCGAGCAGCTACTTCTTCGAGCGGAAAGATCCATACTTCGATGGTTTGGGCACGTTCAATGCATGTCCCCAACTCGGTTTCCAAGACGTGCCATGGAATTCGTGCCATTAGGCAGACGTCCCCTGAGTAGGCCTAGGTTGAGATGGCTGGACCAAGTCCGAAATCGCACCTCTACCCGTGTGGGGATAGCCCCTGATGAGTTAGAGTCGATGGTGGAAGATAGGCAAATGTGAAGAGTCCACTTAAGCTTCCTAAATCCGCGACCCTCATAGTGGATAAACGGGCCAATCGAAGATGATGGTGATGTAATCTAATGTATGCAAAAATCAAAGTAAATATATAACTACAGATAATATTATCTAATGCGTAGCTTGTTTACATTATAATTTTCTGCGTGATTTTTTGGCTGCGAAATAGTCTATAAGGTCATCATACTTTATGCTTTGCATTAGTTGTGATTCTATGGACAAAAGAGCCAAAAAGTTTATCTTTTTTGGCTTAAGGAAGACCTCAAATAATTCTTAAACTTCTTCAAACAAAAGAAGCTCCTTTCAACTGAATAATTCGTTGCCGGGGTACATAGTGCTATGCGAAGAGCAATGTTTATGTTAGGTTAAACGCTTTGCAACGACTTTTTTTGGCAGAAACTTTGAAATGTTTCATAGTGACAAAGAATCTGGTTTCACAATTGTGTTTTCCGATGAAAGATGACTTTGAAAATGTATGCATTCATGAATAAAGTATTTTTCTAAATCATTAGAATACATTTAAATCAGAGAATGAACTTACGATGTTGAAGACTCAATCATCATCATCATCATTTTCCAATGGCCCGCCCAGGTTAAGGGAGCTTAAGCTGACTCTCCACATTTTCCCAACTTCCGCCATCGATTCTAAGTTATCCTATGCCCCATATGGGTATAGATGAGATTTCGAACCTAGTCCAACCATCTCATCCTGAGTCTACCCAGGGGACGCCTACCTGAGGTATGAACCTCTCCGTTTGTAGAAGTAGCTGTTCGACTTTGAGTGTATTCTGGTATTTCTAACTCTTACCCCAGCAAAAAAAATAAATAGTTGGCGCGACAGCTCGGGATGAGCCAAGGCCCAGCTTCTCGCAACCATTCGTGTTGTGCGTGTTGTATTGTTTACTTGAATGGAAGGAACCTACAAATTATTGCCGATCCGAACGGCGAATTGAGAGTATCTTTCATGACAGATGGTACTCCCGGAGGCTTATCATTTCCCAACAAAAGCTAGTGCCGCGAAAAATGAGCGGTGTACCTGGATAATGCTTGTACCCACTAAGCAGTCCAACGCACTAACCACTGAGCCACGGCGACCACACCTACCCACACATACCTCAGCAATACAACGAAGAAATTTCATTTAGGCAGCTTGTATTTGCGATCTTATTCTTTCGATTATTACCCAAACCTCATGACCATAGATGAGGGTCGGAATAAACACTGAATTAAAGACCTAGCTAACTTAGCTTCGATGCCAAGTTCGGCTCTCCTTATAACAGATTGAATGTTTCACTGACGAATTTAGTGCTTAGCAAAAAGTATGCACTGCGCGCCTACTTTGATAATTTTCTGCTTAACTACTGGATAATTTTTATAGAGTATCGTCTCGCAAATCTGCCGCCCCCTAAAATTTGCCGCCCTAGGCCCGGGCCTACTTGGCCTATTGGGAAATCCGCCACTGAGGTAGTCAGAAATTTCTCAAACTTCATGACATGACCCAGTTTCATCGTTTTTAGAACTTGTCCGTGATGCATTTTTCATTGAGGTCATTTCTTTGAACTAACTGCAAAGAGAGTTGCTGAAATTCTTTTACGAACTTTTGTCTTAGCTGCCACCAGAAATATTTCAAATAACTTCTATGCCCCGGAAGCTCCTAGTGGAAGATTTCACATGTCTACCTTTCAAGGCAACTCATAAAACTAGTGCGAGTCTCTAAAATGCAGTGACTGCCATTGTTCAATGGGAGAAAACTACGGAAGGATGCTGTGACATTTTCGATGCGATGCCGCCTAGATTATGATTCCTGATACTAAATTATGTTTCCTGATACTAATCTAAGTATTCACTTAGACGTTTTCTCTGTTAAGGTGGATAGAGCAGGACATGTTCACGAAATGTCTTCGTCTTCTCCTCCTTCCCATTCCTACAGATTCTGCAGAAAGTCCTCCCTTTGTTTTTTGAAGTTTGACTATTAGGTCGCGTGCCATAGACGGTCCAACTGTATAACTAAATATTTTCATTCTGATTGCAATCTGTCATCATCATCATTTTCCAATGACCCGCTTTACCACTATGACCGTCGCGGGTACTAAGTGGACTAGGACACTTAAATGAACCCTAGACATTTCTCGATCTTACGCCATCGACCCTAAATTATCAGGGGCTTAGGGGCTATCAACATACGGGTACATCTGAGATTTCGGACTTGGTCCTACCATTTCATCCTGGTTCTACCTGATGGCTCGAATTTCATGGATTCTAAATCTGTTTAGTTGAAACGAAAAAATTGACATTTAGCTCAAGCCAAATTGCAAATTTCTTCGCCTCATGGTTCAGGTGGAGAATTATCGAGTCGCTGCGTGCGGAAAGTGTATCATCTGTACAGACTTCAACATCATAGCATGTAACGCAAACGTAAAGTTCATGATTTTCAACAAACATTTAACCTATAGCTCAACAATTATGCTTCACATTGAATCAAAGAGACGCACGAAATCACTCAAAACGAAGTAACACTTTTTTTTCAACACGTCAAACTCCGCGTATGGTGTTCAGAGAAATTAACCCATAAATCAAAGACGTACAGACCTACCGACTTCTGTTGACACATGTGATTTATTTCCGAGGTGGATATTATCTGTTTTATTCCGGCATGCAGGAAACGGACGTACCGCCACCTTGAAATCTTAGTCTCAGCGCCACCAGTTGACCTACGCATGTGTATGTTTAAACAGATAATCACACCGAAGCCTATAAAACGCGCACAAGTGCACATGTTTTATGGACTTTTGTTTATGCCTCTTCACCTGGCTGTAACCCGCTCTTCATCGATCATTGCATCAGTGGAAATTTTCCAAAATGCATGGTAATATCACTGAAATTGATCGATAACCGCGACGAAACGCAAACTGTTTGTGAATTAAAGAGATAAAGGTAATCATATCGCAAACAAAACAACATAACAACGCAACGCAAAGGGAATCGGGAACAAATTAGCACCGGGGTGCGAAATTGAGCGCGCAAAAAATTTGTGCGAAATACCGCTGTGACACAGGGGTAGCAAGCGAGCGACAGCGACTATTCGAGTCTCTCTCTGTCTTTCGAAATTCTCCAATAATTTGGCCATTATGCCCTGCTTAGACCGATTTACAGTTGTTTTGTTCTGTTCAGCCGACAAGACGGTCGAAAATAATAAATGAAAGTCACACTGTGGAGGTTAAGTTATCTCACACACCAGGAAATCAATACAGAGTTCATTGCAACCGAGTGTAACCGCAGAGGAGTTTAAAAATAGAGACGAGAGTAATTCAATATCTTTTGAATTAAGTAACTGACATTTGAGACTTCATCCAGTCACATGTCATCGCTTTGCTCCTGTCAACAGGGGTGAGTTGAAGTAACGTACGAACGTATTTCAAATTAAGCTAATGGCGGCAAACTGTCGCTTTGATGTTTTATTTTTTCTGTCCACTGTGTGTCCGCTGAGTGTCATGCCGTGTGTGTGTAAAACCTTTGGCTGGTCGCATGACTCTCTAAATTAAAATGTTACCGTAATGTAATTTGTAAAGTAATAAGCCGTACGTAGCCTTAAACCTGATAATTATATATACCATGGCACTAAAGCAACAGCGCAACTGCTTCAGCCGTATAGGCACTCTCTGTGGTATGCTTGTGCGAATACTTTCATTAGGTATGAGCGCGGTTTGTTTTTTTTTCGCTGCGCTACAAGCACGTATGCCATATTGAGAATTCTTTTGATTTCAGTTTAAGCGGCAACTCAACTTGATAGGTGAAATAAGTCAGCCTGGGGAGTCAAGCTGGGGAAAATGAGAAGATTGTTTCACAATTGACGAGGAATCCGTTCCAGGTGATTTCAGAGCTATCTGCCACTGTAAAGTGACCAAAGTTCTTTGTGACCTCATAGATCGTGGGGCGTGTGTCAAAAATTTGGTCGCCTGTGCATCGTTTTACACACGGAGTCGGTGTATAGAAACGCTATGTGACCTGATTTGGTCTCCATTTTTCTTTTTTATTCAAGCGAAACTTAGATTTCTGACGCTACAGAAAGGTTCAGGATCAGAAGACTGACGTAGCCACCAATGAATTGTACACGTCATTGCCAATAAAGACTTGGAGGCATAGATCCATGCTTAGATTATTCTTCGGCAGTTTAAGATGGTTTGACAAAAACACTTTGCCTGATAATGTCGAAATGGGTTTTAATCGTGTATTGAAAGACCTGTTTATTGGACCGCATCCTGATCGATTTATCTTCTTGAAATATGAAAATTCTCCTTCTTTAGTGGTAGATGACAGTTCATTTATTCTTTAGAACCTACATCATGCGTAGCGTCTTCGTTGGGGAAGGTAGAGACCTCAAGTTGGTGTCACTACTCACTACCTGGTTTGGCCCGTTCCCCCCGAAATTCATTTTGACTGCATCCGTTTGTCTACTTTGCAAACGCACTGACGAAAGGTCACTGAGTTCTGGCGATGGTGTCAAAATCGTGGTCGAACGTAAGTTCTTATGAAGACTTTCGAAAGATTGGACCTCTAGGGTTGCCTTGAGAGTCTCGCAAGAAGTCACATGCCAGCAATTCAACTTAGACAAGTTTGTTGGTCATTAAAACACTCAGTTCCTCAGATCCGAAATCCACTCAAACTTAAGGTTCTCCTGTCGCCTTCTCGTTAAGATTTGGTAATGAAATAGGAAGTGTTCGAGGTTCTACTTCTCTTTTTCCCAGTTCTTTTACATCGCTGCCTCAGTAAGTCTCAGGCTATGCTTGTATGGATTGGGGTTAGTCCCGATATCACTCTCTATTGCCCTCTACCTAAAGCTCAAAACTTTTTGGTCAGTATGTTGTTTGGCTTCTAAATAAAAGAGTGATCCAGTCACTTTCCGGTCAAGAGGTTTTTCCAGTGATTCTCGAAAACCCTTTGCATCCTCTCATTGCCAATTGCGTCATGCCTGGCCTTCAAATCGTTAAAGAGGAAAGAATTTAAGTCCCTGGAATGTCTCTTACAAACTGACAGACTAACAGGCCATACTCAATATAATCGAATAGCGCCACATAGCCTATAACCAAACTAGATAAAACCCTATCCACCGTTTAAAATCTCATCAAAATCATTTCAATAGTTCTCAGGATCATCGAACACAAACAAACAAACGCATATTCAACTGTCAAAAATGAAGCGATAAACAATAATATTCATTTTTTTAATGCATCTTTTGTATTATGAAACAGACGAACAGTCCAAAGGTGAATAAACTCCATGAAATTGATGGCAGTCACGCCCATCATCAATCCGAACAGTCCACCGACATGTGCCAAAAAGTCGGCCAAACCGAAGAACTCTGATCGCTTGAATGCCGTGAACTCATTGGACCTAAAGTAAATGCTCACGCGCGATACATTTTTACCCTTATACATGTTGATTAACTCTTCGTCATTATGAGCCTCGACCAGCTTGTCCATGTTGAAGACGCCGTAGGACAGTTCTACGTTGTAGTCCAGGGTAAAGCAACCGGGTAGACAGTCACATTTATCGTCCTTATTTCCAAGGTTAGTGTATTCCGAGAGCAGAAATGCGTTTTCAGCTTGGTTATAGCAGTGAATTTGCGCGGCGTCACACACCGCGGTATTCCTGAGCCTCGGCATGGCGAACTGGACACATCCGCACTGCTTAAGGGTGAAATTCGCCAAGCACTCAATCTCGCAGTTGTTCTGGGTGTAGAATTGAAAAAAACGCAAATAACGTTCGTGGGGATAGTAGCAGTTCCGTGTTGCTGGTGCGCTTTTCTTCAGCTCCTTAGTGGTGTACGACATGTAGGGCGTGACCAAGATCAGCGTGTCCTGTCTGTACGGCACGAGAAAGAAGTGTTTATCCATGATGGGAACCTCATCGGGTGAGTGCAGGACCACCTTAAAGCCTTGCACCGGTCCACGGCAAATGTAGTCTGTATCTTCAGGATGTCCCCTGAGAATGGCAACCAGCCCGGAGGTTAATCCGCTCCCAAGAACACGTTCAGGATACGTGTCGTAATCATCTACATCCATAAAGCCTTTGGTGATCTCCCAATCCAAGTCTTTCTTCCTTTTCCGAATGTGCTTATCGACTTCAAAGTACCTGTACTGATAGGTGTCCTTTCTGTACAGTTCCGACTCATTCAGTGCATTGAATGTGTAGCATATTCCCTCTTCGGTGTAGACCTTTTCAAACAACGGGCCACAATCTCCACGCGTCTGATTAAACTTGCAGTATCCAAAGGTCTTTTCAAATGGCGGCGCGATTTCGTTCAGATGGTCGGTCACTGTTATTGGGGGATATTCTGGAAAATTAAGACCAGCGGCTATGTAACTCCCACACACCTGCAGCAAGGCTCTCATCTTCACAAAATCATCGTCGCTCATCCATGGTGGTGGCGTAACAATCCTCCCTGTGTCCCTAAACTCGCTTAGGTAGTTGAAAAATCTTGTAAAGTTGATTGTCTCTGTTATGACGAACTTTGTCTCGGTGCAAATTGTCACCGCCGGAAATGGAATGTGTGAAACCGGAACTTCCCTTTCGGAGAACGTAAGAATCACTGGGGTTCTTTCCCATCGCTGGTACTGTACCCGTATGAGGTATAAACAGATGATAAATGATATTAACAGCAACAGCAGCCAAAAGACCTTTTCTAGAGGCTTAGAACTTTTGCGTAAGTAAGGAACCCCATGTATGGTGGATTCTTCTCGAAATTCGTTGTAAGTTTTCTTCACTGCTCGTCCAAAACTGCGTATTGGTTCTTCGTTTATGGATTTTGTCTCGACAATAATAGATTTGCCGGTTTTCTTGGTTCTGGTCGTCCTCCTTTGCTGGGATGTTGATGGTTCAATGGGATCTTCAACCTCGAATCGTCTAAAAGTTGGACGAAATACAATTTCTCTTCGTTTCATGGTTGACAATGACTGACTGATAAATTGGAGAGGAGAGACTTTACAAACTTGGCACATATGATTGGAATTGGAGATCAGAGTGGTTCTTGATGTACATAATAGAAAAAAACGGCTCGGAACTAAGTTCGAAACTAGTCCGGAACAAATTATACATTCGGATGTTTGTCATTCCCCGACGAGAGTTGATATCGCGAAGAATGTTCGGGGATATTGCTGGGACTCGAACCGACGCCGCTCGCACAGCAGCCCAACGTATTAACTACTAAGTTTCGCCGACCAAAAGGCTTCATTAGTATCCAAAACGGCATTTCACGCATCCAGAAATGCTGTTAAAATAAATTCTCTATGATGGAGGATAGCCTCTAGTTATGGCAGTGATTCCCTGATGAGAGCTATCAAAAAGTGTTGACCATGCTACCGTCTTGCGGATGTCTGGATGACCCTTCTTTTGTTAGCTATCTAATCCTTATATTGGCATCTGACCAGGTCGAGTATTTTTTCGGATGATATGTAGAGAGCCAGAGCCTCGAGATAGGCAGAACGTACTAATACTATTCAGCCACAATGACACCCCTGGGTCTACACGATGAATTGCTTAACCTGGTCAACAGATGACTTTTTGCAACATTCAACAACCTTGTGCTGTCCTTCCCAATTGGCGCGAACGAATTATAGGTCAATCGTCTTCGTGGCGAGCATTTCCTTTCATAGTGCCTTCTCCTCGATGTTTGTCTACTAGTCACGACGGCAACGAGAAGTTCGTCCTTTGGTGAGCGACGTGAGGATGAAGTCCCAGCCTTCGCGACTTCAGACTTCTGGCGACATGCCGCTTTAGTACCACATCGGCTATAATAGCTTTGGCCTGATCAAAGATAAAACCGTTGGTATCTGGACGGTCCACTGTCTCACATCATATGGTTGGGTTACCCACAACCATTAAATTCTGCCATCTAATGGGCCCCGTGAGGAGGAGGTATCTTGCGTCGTGCACTACGCAAAACACACCTTGGAAGTTTTTTGCCCCTTCTGCTCAAGCTTGTAGAGTTGAAAAGACTGCTGCGACAGAATATTTTGCATCTTTTACCTTTTTGGTTGGTCTTTCTCCCTGGTTGTCGCTAGTGAGAGTTTCTGCATCCTTACTAAGTTAACATGCGCTAGAGTTCTACCCTTTCACTAGCGGTAATAGCACACTTTCTTCAAGTTCTTTTCCCAATCCGAAGATGGAAGACCAAGAACATGATAACTCATCGTCACTCAGCTCCATCTTCGACTGGTATAGAGACTCGGCGTTTCGTGTCTTTGGCATTAATTTTAATCCCTACGAGTTGGCACCGTACATAGGGTTGCTTTTCCTCCAGCCATCCAAGGCTCGACACTGTTTTAAGCTCTTACGACCAGGGAGTTAGGATTTTTATGACAATTGAAACACACGTGCTAGCTGATTAGCCATTTCCATATGGCACCAACGGGTAGGAAAAAAGATAAAAAATGCCCGCCCAC
Source organism: Matsumyia berberina (assembly GCA_917880715.2). NCBI lineage: Eukaryota > Metazoa > Arthropoda > Insecta > Diptera > Syrphidae > Matsumyia > Matsumyia berberina. The sequence goes on from OU862870.1 coordinate 125,137,585, forward strand.
CTAGGTAACTCCGAAGAAACTCTTCTCCTCCCAAGTCAATTGAATCACTCGTCCGCTGAGTTTTACGAATCACCACTAGAATGGCGTCTAACATCTGAAAGTAAAACTGCAAACTAACACGCTACGGTTACGCACAATTTAAATTACTCAATGGGGGGATATCTTCAATTTATGAATCAGACTTCGCATGGAAGCCCCACACACAACAAATTCGTATTTAGTTGGTTTGTTTATGCATACATGGGCTGGGCTTTCGAGCGTGTCTCCCTGCCTTTAGTTGGTTCTTTATCGCGGTTGTCCGTTCCGTATACATTTGTTTGAACAAAAAAAAAAAAAAAAACGCAAGAGGAAAACCTCATTCCAAGTCAAAAGTCTAACCAAAGTTGTGATTTCCTTCAATCCCGAACCTACTTTTGCCGAATATCCATCAAATCCTAACGTATTTCCTGTGTTTTTTTGGTCGCATGACCTGACAGTTCTGTTGTGTCACGAGTTTTCGCCTGTTATCCGTCTGTTTCCTCCTCAGCGTCGGGTTTATTTATTCGATTTATACGGTTTCGTCGCAGTTCCATGTATCTAACACAGAATTACACTCAACAAATAGATGAATTTCGCTCGGTTTTTCGCTCACTTTGTGACATCTTTGCCATGATACCGCGAATGATGGTGTTAATCAATTAAATGTGCGTGTAAACTTGTGTTGCACTTCGGCTAGTCATAGTCACTTTGTCCAGAGTGAACAATGCAAATTGTGACAATCTGTTTGGTGTGTCTGTGTTTGTGGCCGCTACTACAGGCCCTTGGCCCTAAGGGCACCAGCTCTAGCTAGTGAAGACGACAAGTTACAACACAGTGTTTTCTCTATGTATCCGGATCATCGAACAAATAAAGATCTAACGAAAATTCATACAAAATGGAGAAAATTAAATCGTGCAGAGAGGATTTGAATTATTTTGCCACCGCAAGGCAAACCCACACACACACACTTGCGCACGCACTCACATAGATATTTTAGTTTTTCTTCGTCGATTTAACTTATGTCACCTTTGTGGAGTAACATCAAATCAAATTAATAGTAATCCAAGGCGAAGGCGAAAGTAAAAGTGCTTAAGGTGAGTACGAGTATTTTAGACTTCATTTCGGTTGGTGAAGGGCCTCTGGCGGAGGCGCAACTTGAAATTCCACAGCACCCCCATAGGGGAGGCAAAACTGCCCGTTTTGTAACAAAAAATTTCAATTGCAGTGAGAATAGTCCGGGTTGGCCCAAATTTAGTTTATTGACACGACGCTAGCGGGAATACTTGATTGATATTACACTGTGAATTGTTACAAGGCCTTCCTGTCCGCATGGGATTGTCAAAAACGACCGTTTACTGGGAATATATTCGTGGGGAATTATGCTCGGATCGGAGTGGCGGAGTACTCTCATGTAGACGCAGTGTAGACACTATGGCGGCGATGTAATAAAATTTTAGTGTTCGTTGTGTTTTATGGTTAATGGCGTGTAAATAGTGGTGCTTTGGCATTGAAAAATGCTCGTTGTTATCTGACAATTGGAGTCGGAGACGGCTCCGAGAGTTCCAAGCACGTTTGGCGGATGCAGTAAAGTGGATGCGGCGTCGTGTGACTTCCTTAACTATATCTCACCGAGGGTGTGTGTTTGCAATAAACACAGCACAAGTGGTGTAGTTTCTTATGCGTCAGTGTGGTTGGTGATCGATGCAGACGGTGGTGTGGTTACTTTTGAACGGAAGTCTTGACGGACTAAACTATTTTATAGATCAGCCAGGTACTAAAGTCTTAGGAAAACGCATTTAAATCACTGCCTATAGAAGTGTTATGCGTTATGATTGACGTGACTTCAGCCCAGTTGGACACAAGAGATTTAATTCTTTCCCTGTCTTCAATCCATCCATAAGCTTGTAATGGCGTCCGTGACAAATAGTTTTTTGAACCCCGATATGGAAATCGATTGATGACCTTGATGTAGTGGTTAACGTTAAGGCTTGTCACCCTGAAGGTCCCAAGTTGATCCCCTAATACCTCAGGAAATGGATAGAATCGATCCACTGCGAAAGCATAGCACTGGTAATAGAATGGCGATGTTTGGTATCCCTTCGTATTGATAGCAAATACTTGGTTTTATCCCCGTTCATCTTGGCACGCATCTTGGTATCCTTGTCTAAATCCTTTTTGGAAGTCAACGGTTTCGATGACAGCCTTATGGAAAAACAAGAATTCTCTATCGTCATCCTGCATGGACAGACAAGTTTGGCAAAGACCCTAGCACTAGATATTGCTCTGAATACCTTGTCTATGTACAGGGTTTTTAAATAGAGACATAACAATTTTGTACTTTAATTCAAACCCACCCTTAAACTATTTTTATAATCTGTCAATGTCAAAATATCAGTCAAGGTTTACATTTTTATCGTGATAAAGTTCAAAAACAAGCAACGTTTGGAAATTACTAAAAATTATTACCGAAATTCTGAGTCGGAGGTCGAAACTTTAAGATCGCCTACTAAAATTTTTGGTCTTTAAATCGCCCCACCAAACAGGCTGTCCGCTATTGAATGTTCCTGTGCCAAACGAAGTACCGAAAATATCGCAGCCGTAAGTGCTTCAGTTTAAAATGAGCCAAATCAGTCGATGCCACGCCATTCACAGGAATTGAGAATCTCTCAGTCCACTGTATGACGAATTTTGCGTAAAGATTTTGGCCTACACCCTTACAAGATCGAATTAACCCAAGAACTGAAGCCTCTTGATCATTTGAAGTGCCGAAATTTCTCCGATTGAGCTCTGCAAAAGTTTGAAGAAAATCCTGAATTTCATTGTTATGTCCTCATAGAAAAACCCTATAAATGCTGTCAAACGCGTCGCCAAGGATAAGCGGATGATGGATATGGATTTGATCTTATTGAGATTCCTCCAGGATCTATCGAAGTGTGACTTTTCTTACCTGGCCTCTACTGATAGAAGCCACTCAAGGCTTCAGACGTTCAAACCACATGACAGACAAGATCATGTCGGCTGTGCTAAGAAGACTGATGTATCTGTAGTTAGTGCAGAAGAAAAAAGTCTTCTTTCTTGTGGTTCGAGCAAACGAAGCTAAGATTCCATTCACTAGTGGTACATTAAAAAAGAAGTGACAGCCCGGTATAGACCAAGTCTTAGTTTCTTGCAACCACTCAACGTACTAATCACTGACCAACGGCGACTAAAAGGCTCCTGATGCATCCCAAAAATGCTCTACACACATGCAGAAAGTCTGCTAGAGCCAATACTCCATGGAGAAGACTAGATCTGTCTCTGCTCAGGTACCATGACCAAGGTTTGATCTCGTAGAGTGACGCACATTTCTCCATTCACCTTAATGGAATTTCCTACCTAATTTGTCGTGACTAACATTTCCTGAATGGCGTGGCGAAATAGGCCAAGGAAATAGCAATGAAGGGATGAAAGCACTATATGCGATTTATTGTGGATTTTTTTCAAAAGCGATTCCAACTAAGATTGTCGGAGCTAGACCTCTCTTTCTGTTATTAAAACCAAACCGTTTATGTATCATACACTACAGTCTGTACTTGATACCTAGTACGATGCCACTTGCGCTACACAGACCTTGTTTCTCATCAGCCTTGAAGTTACCCATGTCAAGCACAGGAAATTTTTTTGTCAGACATCATGCATTAGTTTGCATCGATTACGTCCAGCAAACCAATTCCATCCTAAACACTGTCAATACCGTGTTAAAAGTCAATCTATCCAAGCCTACAATTTAGCTAATCACAATCTATCTCAAGACCTATTCGAAAGCATATCAATTAATCTCACAGATACCAACCACTCGTATAATAACGTTTAGTGATTTCTTCAAGTTACGCAAAGAAAACTCTCCTCGATTAGACAACGAATCGGGTGCGGTTGGGGGGGGGGGGAGGTATGTGTGTCTATGTAAAAAGCAACAACCCGTTGACAGCTAGTACGTAATTTTCCAACCATACATGGTGAATGAAAAGTGAGTCCAGTTCAAGACCCAAAACAGATACAGTGACAGTATAACCGACTTGACTTGTCTGTTATGATGATTGCATTACAAATACTCGTAATGTCATTACTATTATTCAATTTAACGACTGTACACCCCGGTCTTTCGGTTGTGTACATACTCGTATGTAGGGACAGACCGAACCGACTACAGGCCGCGTTCTTATTCGAGGGAATTTTCTAAAAGTGGAAAATTTTCCCCGCTAGTCTGTGCGCGGTACACCTCCGCCGGCATCAAGGTCTTTACCACTCAGCAGGTAATTACATCAATTACTTTATTCGTAATAACAAAAGTGGAAAATTATCACAACAAGCTACTTGCAATTCCTTTCGGGTGATTCAGTTTCACTTGTCGGATGTAGACCAAAAATTGCGAGAATTCATCGGTAAGACGGAATATACTGGCATTCTATAGTGAATAGGAAGTTGACAGCATGATGCAGAGGGTATATGTACATCACTTTTACAGAGTTTCATGCTCAGGGTCAGGTTTTTCTAAACTCGACTGACAAATCCATCACTTGGTTGTCCGTCCAGTCAGTTCGAAAATACCAAGAACTCATGACAATTTGACATACCGACCTGAAGTTAGCTTCTGATCAAAAAAACAAGCACAGTGTCATGTAATCGTGTTCTGATTAGTCTCCAATGCGACTGACATCATGTCTAAGCCTATGTATTTGTTTTGTACTTCAAAATACCCATTCCGAAGCATGCAACACTATGGCCGGGTAACACTAATCGTTAAGGTCCATGTCTGTGTGTTCAGATGAAAAAGAGCGTCTTCGATCCAATTTTTTAAGGTACAATAGCACGAACATCTCTTGATTACTGTATTCGATAGTCTGTCATAATAAAATCACACTCATCCGGATAAACGCATGAAAGTATTAAACATTTTAATGAAAAAGTGGAAGAATTATTATAGAAAGAGAAAGAATACTCGCGATAGAGTGAATTGCTGAAAACACAGACAAAGCCAGTAAAACACCAACCAATAAGAAGATGCCAAGGGAATGCGAAAATCACTGGCCAAACCTCTGGACGTGCGAAGTGGCAACATTACTCGTAAAAAAACCAAACAACCTGCTCACCCGAAAGGTTCCAAATTTAAGTAGAAAGTAAATTAGGCTGATGGAGGAAGTAGCAATCGTGAAACTACCGGTAGGAAAATTATGATCCCGAACACTTCCTCAGCCTCATCGAGAACACCACAGAAAACCGTAGCATCTCACTGAGATCATAGCTTTTACAAAAGAAAAAAACAGTAAGATTCGCCAGATCACATGCACAAAAGTGTAAACTGCATAGTTGTTCCCACTTTCCTTTGATCACTCCCAACAAATGTTCCAAACTTGGTCTTTAGCACCTGGTCATCAACTATATTTTGTCAGAGTTTGATAAAACTAAGATAAAGGTAGAAGACGTGATAATTTTTCTATCGGGAATGATCACAGAATCACAGAAATTGCACATGAATCAGGGGTTGATGACGTTCATTTGAGTGAAGCAGAGCTTATGCTATTTACCACCAAGAATCGGGGCTAATACGCGATGGTGTCACATGGACATACATATGTGCAATAGCCAGATCACTATGCCCAGCCTTCGATAAGAAGAATTCTAAACATTTCGTACAACTTAGTCGAAGGGAAATACAAATCGTCTCCGGTGTCCTTACAAGACACTGCAGGGACGAAGAGGAAATAGAGTTCAACCAGGACCTGCTATGCGAATGTCCCGCACTAGCCACCAGACGACTGCGTTCTCTTGGAACTAGCTTCTTCCATGGGCTGGAGGACCTTCATATCGCTGGTTTTAGGAAACCCCTGGGATTTATATCCCTTTCTGGATGATTTGTAGATAAGCCAACGCTATCCCTTAGTTTGACTCCCATGGGTGTACTTCTTATGGGTACAATAGACATGCTAGAGGTCTAAGTAAGCCTTCAGGACACCCACAAAACCAGTCAACCACCAAGAACAAAATACAGACTTTCATGCTTCCACGTCTTAACAGTCAAATACTTTCTCTCTTCTTACACTGATCCCATGTATCGTCTTTTGCATGCAACAAAACTTCTGGTAAAAGGTGGCAACTCCAACATCCTAGACGATTCTTTGGATGTTCCCCGACTTATTCCGACATATTTTCACCTACGGCTCGTTTGCATAGTGGCCTACCCTAAGTAAAGTCTACAAAATCAAAAAACTCAGCAGGGTTCAAAGAACTTCAGATACCCTAGGATCAACACCTTCATATCTAATTATTCATTTTGGCTAGCGCATAAAAACTCAGAGAACATGAGTTCTGGTCCGTGATGCTATATGGTCACAACAAGGCTTTTGAGTTGCTGGAAACGACTATGTCCTCAACCATATTTTTTGGTTAGGTTTGTGGGTTGATAAAGACGTTATCTAATCTCTTTAATCCATTGGATCCATTGTGGGGTAATGATGTGTAGTGATTTGTTTTTCTTACTATGTGGCTTAGTTCCTTGGTTCAAACTATCCGGCCACCCTTCCGTAGTTGAGCAGATCTCATCGTCAGACAGTTCTTCGATGATGCGATCGAAGAAGTAATGTCTAATGTCTTTTCTTGTCCTTTTCGTACCTTTTCGTTACAACATCCTCTGCATAAATCATGATCGTTCATATTAAGCCTCTAAGAGTAATGTCTTACCATGTTTTCCGTACCAAAATTGACACGCATTTTATATTTTTATGCAAAAGATTATTGGTTCTTCCTTTTTCCAAAAGGGTTGATGCACCTGTGCTATTCTTGCTTCTTCACTGGAATTAGACTTCATTTCAAGCTTTTAGTGAAATCGCGCTTCTCTAGATGCCTCTAGGCATGTTACATTCTCTAGCTGCGCTAAGCATCTGCTTAATTTTGACCCGCAGTGAGCCTGTTTCTGTTGATTCTGCGCAGTTTTCGAAACATTTGTCGCGGCACCACCTCTCGTCAGGGAATGACAAGCCTCCGGGAGTATAATTTGTTATGAAAAAGCTTCTCAATTTGCCGTTTGAAATCGGCAATAAATTGTAGGTCCCTTTCATTTATCCGAAAAATGTTACACACACAACATGAATGGTTGCAAGAAGCTAGGCTTTGGCTCATCCCGAGCTGCTGCTTTAACAAAACGTTTATTAAATACCTTTCCGAAGCCACTCTCTTACCCAACAGCTGATGCTTTATTGGTTAATCTAGTTGGATCCTTACTACCTCTCGAACAATACTCTTCTAATCTCATAGCAGATCTTAGGTGGACAGGTAGGTATGAAAGTATGACTACATCCTACACGATTAACTCGAATCTACTAAATCCAAGGATTTTTGGTAGTTTTCTGGTGGTTGTTCGGCCTTCCTGAAACTTTCCATGTACGTAGTAAGTTCTAGAATGGTTTTCGGTGGCTTCTTAGACACGTCGCCCAGGTTATGAAAAAAGTGTTTTCCTTTCTAGCTCTGCTTATGCTGGGGAATTGGCAGGGGATGTGGCCGGCTTTCTCTTCTGCGTCTTTCGTTCTAAATCGCATTCTTCTAAGTTGGACTTCCAGTAGGTTTCGGCGTTTGAGAATCCCCTTGAAGAGCTCTAAGTTTTCATCTATCTAGGGCAAGAAATTGTCTTGTTCTCTTCTTGCTGTTATTCATCCAGATTTCTCTGCAGACGCGTCATGTTGAGATCACCTTACACCTCTCTTTGGCTTGTCGTTGCAAGATCTTAAGATCAAATTTCAGTAGCAAAGCAGAATACAAATAACACATCTTCCAAGCGGCCCAGTGTTGTTCCTGACCATGCATCACACTCCAAATCCAGCCGTGATTGACAAAATTTTGACAAAACAAGATCAACAACTCTTTAATCCATGCTTGCGGTTAGTGTTGGATCCAAAATACCAACTGAAACCGCAGGGTCAATAAATGTTTGTGGATAACCCCACAACATCACTGTTGAAGATTAAGTTGAGATTATTAGTGTCAACATTGAATCTATCTCAGTCCAGTGCAGACAGCCACCTGTCATTGCACAATTAATTATTATTTTCTGTGATAAAACAGAATTTACCTGCTAAACAGCAGCAAAAGCAAGAATATAAGCATCAACACAGCAAATAAACGACAATAATTGCACTTGAGATACGTATGCAGATTTACGTATCTAATTCGCTTTACGAGTATGGTGCGAGATACTTGAGTCATAGTACTCTTATGGGTAAACGGTTAGATCGATGCATCTGATGCATTTGAATTGAACTGTTTTGATGACTCGGCAATTACATCTCAGTGACGTATTTTCTTACAATTTTCCATTGCAGTTCGTAGTCAATTATTGTGTTTCAATTATTTTCCACGGATATGTGCATGGCAAATTTTAGATCTTTAGATTTCGCATAACTTCTCTTCAGTCATACATACGCCCTTGGACCTTGCAACACATAACAACTTTTAGATTTTAAATAGATTTTGGTGATTTACCTCGGATATAGCCAGTCACTCCCTAATTGCTCTAATTGCTTCAATTTGACGTCAGACTAAGTTTTAGTCATCTAAGACAACAACTGCTAAAACAAGAAAACGTTTCGTAAGATTAATCATCGCTCGGCACTTGGCTCGTTTTAATTGCGGCGAAAATTCCCAACATGTCCAGTTTTCACCTTTCCCACTATTCAGCATGTGATCGTTGGCAACGTAAGAGGTGTTACGTTCGTTCATTTTTGATAGCTTGCTTCCAAAAAAAAACATTTCGCTGAATCATTGTGGTGGTTTTACAACTTGAAAATTATACCTTCTGGCAAAATATAATGACTTGATCGGCCTAGTTGATGGATGACACGATGCTGTAATTAGCAAGTCTTTGGTCTAAATTCATTTGAAATTCAGCTTCGTTAGATCGGTTCCTAATTTTGAAATGACCATAAAACTTATTCATATTCTAGCACAGTCCAAAGGTCGCTCAAGAGTTTCCAGCTATGATGCATAGACGTCTTTTATGAAGACGTCATTATTTTGCAACAGTCTGAACTTTTAATCTCATTGTCAGTGACTGATTCATTATTCTGAGAGTATGCGTAAGCAATGGTGAGGAAGGTGTTACCTTTGGCCACCATCTTCTCTTTAACGTCATCTCAGCAATTTTGCAAAGTTCTGAGAGGAGACATCTTTAAAGCAAACAACGGATAAGTATATGGTTTTGTCGTTGTTAACCTCAAGGCAAACTTTCATCTAACCTTCAACTGCTATAAAATATTTTCGGGCAATTGGTGATAAAAATGCTTCGCGTGGACATCTACCAATGTTCTGCCTAGGGGATGAAAAAATGATGATTCACCTACTATGTTGGAATGGTGTTGCTGTTTGCATTGGGTTTGATAAGGCGACCTGAAGGCTACATTGATAATTTTCGACTGATGTATGGTAAGAGTTGGATAGGGCTGTGGTAGTTTCTACAGAGCAAAACTCAGCAGCTACAACTAAAACCACTCATCTCAAAGCCCTGACCAATCTTTCTCCATTGGAACGTACAGTGCACTGAGATCAACTCCGACGGCAGAGTTAGAGACAATTCTCAATCTGGTATCCCTTGATCTCTACATGCAAGAATCTCGAGCAAAGGGCGTTCTGAGATAAGATCAGTCGTCATCTCTGGAAAGCGAGCTCATATGGACACACCCAAATATTGGACATGTATCCGGGCATAAGTATCGACCCTGATTACATGACATCGTATCTGGTCTTGACCGAACTCTTTCCCGCATATTTCCAGACAGAGTACAGTGAGAAAACATAGAAATTCTTAACGAGACAAAGTCCATCTACAGGGATGGCTCCAAGATGGGTATAGAGACGGTGTCTGGTGTCTGGAGATGGTGTCTGTTTTGAGGAGCTTAGACTCAGCAGCTCAATAAGACTCCCTGACATCAGTAGTGTTTTCCAGGCAGAGGTTCTAGCAGTGACCGGAGCTGCCCAATTGGCGTCAATGCTCATGGTATTACGAAAGGATATCACGATCTTCATAGACAGCCAGGCGGCTATGAAAGCACAAGCGGCTACTCAAATTACATTCAAGCTTGTAAAGTGTTGTCGCGCCGATGTAAGGGTTCTTGGCACACAGTATAATGCTAAACTCTGCTGGGACCCCAGCCATAGTGATGTGCCAGGAAATGCGACTGCTGACGAACTGGCAAGGAAGGGATCAGTCCTAAAACCAGAGCTAGCGGACGGTACAATTAAACCTCCACTTCGTCATCTGAAAGAAAAATTGGCTAAGATCCTTAACTTAGGCAAGCAACCGGTGGAAAACACTAACCACCTGCGAAATTTCCAGAAAGCTATGGCCCGAATGAAATATAAGCAGAACGAATAAGCTCCTACGAATGGACAGGAAATGCCTGTCATTACTATTAGGATTAATTGCAGGCCACAATATACTCAGGTATCACGCATAAAAGCTGCACTTGACCGAGGATGACTTATGCATAGGATGCTGGAATGAGAAGCTACATAGGACACAACCCACTTTCTCTGGCATTGCCGAACCCTCTGCAATATTAGAAAAAAATTTTCGGGCAGATCTAGACCTCTTCGATAACATCGAGAAGCTATCCGATGGTTCACTGTCGGATCTGCTCAAATTTGCAAGGATTGCCAAATGGCTGTCATCAGATTTATAGAATCACGCAGTAGGAATACGCTGGTAAAATACATGGGTACCACAACGAGTCTACATAGACCTAAGTGAGATATAGAGGGTTTCATCATCTTCTTCTAAGATAAGACTCAGCAGAGTTCAAAGAACAGCTGGAAAAAGAGCTGCACGTGCCCTTTGGCTAACCCCGACTGAATAACTTAAGGGGATCCTAAATATCCTGTCTTAGGACCTTCATATTAACTATATCGTTTCGCGTAGCGTAATATGGATCAAGGAATCTAGATTCCGATCCGTGAAACCATATGGTCACAGCAAGGCTTTTGAATTGCAGTCCATGACTCTGTCTTTGACACCATTCTTGTTGTAGAATGTTTCAATTTCCGTGATGAAGGAATATTGGTCTTCGTAGAAGTATTTCTTCAATATTTTCAGCACAAGCCTTCCAAATCTTCGACTAGCTTTTCCTGTTTGTCGCTGCAGGTGTATGTTTGGGACATGTCCTTTTTAACCTTTTGTAAAATTTTTCCATTCCCTCGTCTTAAAATTACCGTCAGTGGATCCTCCATACCATCAGTTTTAAATCATCAGGCGCTATCCCCATACGTGTAGAGGAGAGATTTCGGATTCCTACCCAGAGAAGGGCTACCTGATGGCACGAATTCCATGGCTTGTCTTGGAAGCCGAGATGGAGGCATGCGTTTGACGTGCCCAAAACATTGAAGCATGGTCCCCTTTGTTCAAAGAAGTAGCTGCTCGACATTGAGTGCCTCTTGTAGGTATTCTGTTTTCCTAACTCGACCTCGACGAGTAAACCCATCGAAAAAATCTTATTTCGGCAGCGATCTTATTCCTTGATGATGATCATAAGTAAGGGTCGGAAAAGTTTGGCGCTCCTTATAACAGATTGACCAAACTGCCTTAAAATTGTTCCAGGTTGACAAATCCTGCAGGATAACAGCTTGCTGCTTTTGTTTTTTAGTCGTCTATTGCGTTAGAAACGTTCCCTAGACGCGTGCTAAGAACAAAACCACCGAAGTTGTTTAAGAGCATATTCATGCCCGCATGCACCTTTCAAAATGTCAGTAGAAGCCCATTCATCACCATGGACTTTATGATGACAGTAAAATCCTTGTTTTTATTGCTTAAATGCAAAGGCGTATTTACGTCGCCATGAAATCGCAAATCTCTACCTGTACGTGTCCAATATTTACGGAAGCCCTTCTCAGTTTTCATAAATTTGAATAAAACGTAGCGGCTTACTTGGGATGATCTCAGCCTTGAGTACAATAAAACTTCTGTATGACGACTAGCTGTCGACACAGTTTTAATTGTCATGCATCAATAGAAGTTCACACCAATTCTCTTTCAGGCGGTTCACACATTTCCTGACTTCCGTTCAGACGTCAGTCCGAATGCATGACTGACGTCTTTCAATTATCTGCTATCGAATATAAATTTACATAGAAACCCCCTTTGCATCTGGCAGTTCCCCACTGAAATTGATTAACAACCTCATTAATGAAACAAAAGAAAAACCAAAATCCACCGCCATCTATTCACTTGCTTCGATTGTAAGTACCTGTTGTGGTGTGTGGTGTATTGCTCTTTTTTTTTTATCCAAGAAATTCTCTCTTAACCGTAAGAGAGGGTAGCACTAGCAACAGAACCAACAAACAACCAAAGCCAAACAATCCAATTGTATACATGCTCCGATACTCCCAGATATGATCACTTCACTACCTCCCCATCTAGATACATTTCTCGAACAAAAAAGCGGAAATTCCACTCAAAACACAACTCAAACGCAGATCAATTTTAACTCAATATGTCAATGTGTCTGCGCAACATGTTTCAAGATTGAAAATTTGAAGACAGGATGTACTTGGCCTATGCAAGTGTATTTCGAATGCGAATCTGAGTATCTACACCACATCTGATGGCGAAGAGAGATACAAAAAAAAGAAGCAAAAAACCGAAACAAGTGACGACGGCTTTTTTAATTTTGTTGCCTTGGACAACAGATGAATGTTGCTGAGTGTTGCTGGCAGTCTCACCATCATCGTCATCGTCAGAGTGCTTTGAGTTTATTTCATAAATTCGCTTCGGTTTGTGTATTTTTTTTCCCATTTTTTCTTCTCATTTCATTCATTGCTATGTAGTGGGGATATACTCTTCAAATACATTCGTTTCAGTAATTTTCTGTTTAGTCCTTAAATAAGAAGCAACAAGTAAGCATCTCCCTTTCAACAATTCTGAGTCTCGAGAAGTGAATTTGAATTTTTTTTTCTTTCATTTTGTATCTTCTATGTTCATCTGTTTTCGAGTGTGTGTACTGTGTAATGTATCCGTCATTAAGAATTTGTATCGCGCGGCATTTTTGTGAATGAAAAGCGCGCGTTTTTCTCAAGAGAATTTCCCCCAAAAAGAAAAAAAAAAAACGAAAAGATACTTTTTCTTTCTGATCGATCGGGTCTGGACACTTGATGCGCCTGTCTACCTGTTGGGCCTCTGGTATAAACATTTGATGTACCTTGAGACAGGGTGATAAATTCACTCGTATCTGAGTTTTTGTTTTTCGTTCTTCTCTCGGGTATCCCTTTTCAAGTGTGGCTTGTGTGTGAAAAAATGCAAAAGTGTTCCAAAAAAAAAAAAAAAAACCAAAAAAGATCCGAAAAAGATTGCAATCACAGAGTGGAGAGTTTCTGTTCTGTTCTCCTTCTGTCTGTCTTCCCGCTGCTTGCGCCTGCATTCGCATGGCATGGCATGACACAGGCATTCCTCTTTCAGTTTCTGGCCGAGGGAAAGAATAACTCTTGCCACTGTGTTGCAATATAATTAAATTAAATAAACAAATGTAATTTTCCCCAGTTAATTCGATTGTAAACGATAGTGTCTGAGTGTCGTCTCTCTATAAGCGGTAACTGTAAAGTGTGTACCCACTAAACCGACAAAACACTACTAGGACATGTATCTAGATGCAGAGACATGTACTTTTACTCTTGCACCAACCATATGTACAATTTGCAACAGCAGTGTGAATGAAGGTGGTGGTGGTTGGGTTGCTTGTGATGGTGGTTTAGTTGGTTTTAGTTGCATCGACGATCGTCATTATCACCACAGCGATCTGCGGCGATCACACTGTGTGCGAACAGACAAACAGAATTCAAAAAAGATACATTTTTTCGTGCTGCATCTAAGTGCATCTATTGGAATTACAGTGCATAATTTGAAAAGTGTGTACACGCGGATTATAAACAAAACAACTGCAACTGTCCAACTGTCCGACGCTTGTTGCATTTATTCCCGGTTCGCCTCGATCTTCTGGCTTTGCTGTCTCTTTGGATGGTTTTCCTTTTTTTTTTTTTTGTTTTAATTTAGTGATAACTTCCGTTTGCAATAAATTTTGATTGAAGACAAGCGTACGCAACACACTGTGTTTATTTTAAGCTTCGAATAGTAACTCTGTAACGCTTACGGCTCTCTACCTACCGTCCGTTTCTTTATCTGTTTCATCTCGGAGACTGGATATTTTTATTTCTTCGACAATATCCTATATATTTGTCATTGAATAATGATTTGCGCTGCACTCAATCTTGTTTTCTATCAAAATGTACGTTACAAATAAGAGTTATCACAAACTATGCGGTGTTAAGTTTGCGCCCATCCATAGTGCGATGGTGGCAGCTAAAACACTCGACAGGAAACACATACGTTTTTGTTTTTATTTTCACACGCAAAATACTTCCGACTTTCCCGCCGCGCAACGACCGACGACTGTGTTACACGCTTACACTTTGCATACACTTTGTTGATAAAACAAAATTAATTTAATCTCCTTTTCTACGCGAAGTGCCCGAATTTTTACTTTTTACTAATTTTTATTTCATTTCTTATAGTGTCAACATAATTTTATTTCCTTACAAAATGTATGTAATAAAATAAAAAATTATAAAAAATTATAAAAAATCAAAAAGGAAAAATTAAAAATAAAATGCTGAATTGCTGAATGTGATCGAAATAGATAAATAAAAAAAAAAAAAATACTAGTGAAACAAAAAGAAGTGATATACCTAATTCTTTCTTTTTTTTAAAGAAAAGAAAAACGAAATAAAACATTGATACGATTTTGAAATAAAAATCTAAAAGATATACTTAACCTACGACTGTACTGCTGTACTTAATTTTATAGAAATACTATAGCACTGTATAAAAGAGTTGAAAACAAAACAAGACATAAGCTTAATCATTTTTTTAAGCTTAAAACACCGTTAAATAGCAAGTTTACTTCAAATACTTATTTAAAATATTAAAAAAAAAACTTTGGATTACTACTTAATTACACATGAAATTTTCTCCAAATGTAAGTAAAACTTTTTTAGTACTTTCTTCTTATAGTACATGTTATTATTGTTGTTAATTAAAAATTACATTAACTGAAAATAAACTGCGAAGACTTTCATAGTAAATTTTGAATTTTCCATTGAATATTGAATGCATCAAAAGTTTAAGTATTTTTTGATTATCCCCACAGTTGGAAAAGTTTGACAGACAAATCTAGCAAGCTCTTCGAGCAAAACGCATTTGTAAGTCTTGGTAGCGTCCACTAATTCTTTTTTTTTAGAGCAACCCTGCAATATTAGGAGTCTTAAAAAGTCTCCGGTCACGTCTAGCTAGCAAAAGTTAATCTTACTTGCTCACTTAACAAACAAGTTGGGGTAAAACAACATGTCATTCAAGTGAGACTGCTTCTAGCTAACTGCCTTCAGTTAGGCACTCCAAGTTACAGGAGGTCCCCTTTTACTTATGCGTACCACATTAAACAAGGTTGTTCTCTACTGTATTGTCCAGTTTAGATTCGAAGACTCAGTGGCCCAGATCGTTGGCATCTTTCGCTCTACACCCTAGGCATCACAAATGTCTAAAGTGGAGTTGTTGTTGTTGTCTACCACCATTAAATCTCCTTCAAAACTCGTCAATGCAAATGGGACTGAATAGCTTACGAAGAATTTTTTCCTCGAAATGACCAAAGATATCCTCATCAGCTTTTGAAAGAATCTATGCTCCAGCACCAAAGAGTAGGACTAAAGTCTTATATGGAGTCTCCTTTGTTATTCGAGATGAGGGTTAACTACTTAATCGGCTTCTCTCACTCTATCCTTGCCGGAAGGGATTGGAAAAACCATTCGAAAACTAGAAAGACCATTCAGTAGAACGTGGAAATGCAGCACAAGTGGTCTGTACTAGATGTTGATGAGCTTGAGGAACTTAAACGTGCAAAAAAAGAATGAAAATAAGGTCCGAAAATATTCAGGGAGTTTATTAGTTCCTGTAGCTACTTGGGGTTAATTTCTGATCTGACACCTCTGTAGGTAGGTAAAGGTGGCGGTTCAACTGAACCCAAATGGCACTAGGATGTGCCTTTTTGTTACCACGACTCGTGTGACACCTCTACACAGAGGATTATAAAATTCACAAGAGAAATAATCGACGACCCAGACTCTCTCTCCTCTCGAAGTTGGACATCGGAAACTACTGGAGATCATTAATTCAGGAAAAATTGTTGAGAAAGCCAAGATATAGAAGATCTAGACTCACCGTTGTAAGTACCGTCTCTACTCACAGATTTAACAAATAAAACGATGCCGCAAATCAGCCTAGAAAATAACTTCATTAGGAAATTGAGTAAAAAAGCCAAAATGGGCAGTGAATCCGTAATGGCTCGCGGTCAACTGTGGCGACTGGAGAAGAAGCATTTATTCAGAGAATCAAAGACTTGAACCCAGTCGGGCAAGTTTTCCAACTTGATCAGACGACTGGTCATATTTCCTTGTACTCTTGATGAAAGGCAGAATGTGGAGCAGGAAGAGAAGTCGGACTTCATCCTTTCTAGCTCGAAACTCAAAGTACTCATCCTTATTCTCGCGAAGACATTGGGATATGATCTCATTGCTTCCGAGACGAAAACAGGACCACGATAAGTCCTGAGCTCGTTTATTCCAATTTTAGCCATGAAAAATCCGATCCGGTGCTAAGCGTTAGCCGAACTGACAACCAATAATTGTTTCAAGACTCGAACAATTGGTCCCCAAAGAGTTGTTCGTGTCCGAAATCTCATTGGCGAGTAAGAACTTCGAACATCGACGAATGTTCGCAAATTAGTATTTTTTTCATCAACAAATATTTCTTACAAGCCAACACTGTACCCTCAAAGATCTTATCGAGAATTCTCTAATTAGCTCCAACAGAGCAAGGTTTTTGGTGAACGTCGTAGTATAGGTTGCAGAAAAGTTGCAACAAAAAGGAATTCGATAGCTCTACCATGAGCAAAAACCTAAAGTATACATTGCAGACGACCTTAACCTATTCTCAAACTTTAAATAAGTAAGAACCTAACCTTTCTTGATATGAAGGCTTAGGCTGTGCTATATTGTGCACAGTGGGCCACTTTTGATAAGCAGAACTGGCGCTGTGGGATGATCCAAAGGTAATGTTACGGTGCCCTATCTTTTAATCTACATGTTATGCATGTGTTTGTATATTCGCCAGAAATTACCTCAGGCTTTTATGGCTTGATGTCGTATGTAAGATTGTTGCGTAATTTGAACCGAAACAATGAAACGAATGACGAGTGAATGCCCTGCACTACCACAGATTATGGGGTTTTTTCTGTTAAAAAACTTATTAACAACGCAATTCATGACGTATTTTACGTCATAAAAACTTTCTTATCTACTTATACGCTCGCGCCACAGTTCGGGGTGAACCAGCTCCTCATACAACGAACGTCAAGCGTCAAAAAAATCACAAGTGACGAGTGACCGAAAAGTAATCTTGCGATAAGTAAACGGCTCAGTTCTTTCGTGAGAAGCTAGCTAAGTAATAAAAAGAAAATAAATAGGAAGCCTAACTTGCATTTCTTCTAACATGTTTAACACACCTAAAGGGGCCTCTATTTTATTGCCGACTCCGAACGGCAAATCGAGAAGCTTCTTTAAGGCAAAGCAGGTCCCCAAATTGAGTATTTTCCTAAGCAGGACTTACCACAGGAATCCTGACTAGAAGGTTTCAGAAATTTTCAAACATAATTAACTTGCATAAACTTAGAAAGTAGAAGAACTCTAATCACAACTCCTCTTGGTGAATTTTAGGCTTACAGATTTCCTACTAGAACCATCTAGATATTCCAGAAAAACTCTCAAAATATCAGTTCGTAATGCTAAATCCTCCCATCGAACCGCTGATTCATGGCTTTATCGTCAGTGCTGTCTAGATCATGAAAAGCGTCATTAACCACCACCTTATCTTGATTAAAAGACACTATCTTTTCTTAATGACCATCAATTTGGGTTTAAGCGACAACGTTCCAAAAGAGACCCAATGGTCTCTCTATCTGAAAAATAGAACCAAAGCATTTAGGGGCACGGTGAATCCAGAATAGCCACCCCAGATATCTGGAAAGCCTTCGATGTGGCATCATGGCTTTGTTAATAAGCTTCAAGCATATGGTGGCGATAGCGTCTTCTCTCAATTGGTTCTCAGCTTTTTAAATTATCGATTGATACAAGTGGCGGTAGTAGGCAGATGGATTCCACCCAACAAAACTATCCGACTATGACTTCACTTATTCTGTAACGATTTCACAACAAGGGCCTATGACATTGAGTCCCAGATATAGTATTAGTATTAGTATTAGATTAAGATTGTAGGTAGAGGTAGGATCGAGTCACTTATCACTGCGGCCACCGATGGGCCTATTACGATGCCTGAATTCGAGATGAATCCAGATATGTCTTAGAGTGAGCTGACAGATATATCCTCCGTTTCAAGGTAGAATGTGCCTACATGACGATGACATGTTCTGATTAGACAGTTACAATGACACAAAATGTGCTTTACTGATTCTTCGTTGCACATTCTGCATATGTTGTCTTGTACTATTTCCATAGTCATAAGGTGTTTTTGACTCGACAGTGCCCAGTTAGGAAGCATGGACCCCTTCGAACCTGACTCCTGGTTAGTCCTAGGAGTTGTTTCGTTCTGGTGTTTGGCATGAACATTTTGGCTTGTCTATTACCTTCAGTATTCGTCCAGTAATGGTGAGCTCTGTTTTTCAGGCAAGTTTTAATGGAGCACATTGCAGTGCTGATTGATAAACCACAGAATGGTCTTGACATCATGAACTTTATGCGGATCCTTTTCTTGCTAGTAAGTCTACTATTTCATTGCCTACGTGGCCGCTGTGCCCTGGCACCCAAATGAGATAAACTCTGTTTGAGCTGGCTAATGCTGTAAGCAGTTGTACACAGTCCCATACTCCGAGATATAGTAAATGTTAACTGGACTTCGATGTAATCATCAATTGGTATACAAAAAACCAATTCGAGTTCAACGAGCCTACAAGCCAGTGATGTGTCCCATCTCTGAAGTGGGATACTGACGAAGTGAAACTGAAAATGACGGAAGTCGATATAGAGGAATCGAATAATTTATCAATGATAGGTATGAAGATCAGTGCAGACCTTCGCTGGAATCAACGAATCGTTGACGCTGCTAAAGGTGACACTCAATGCCTCGTTTCCTCAAAGTAATTTTGAGTGGTTTTCTACAGATTTTTTCGTTTTTTTTTTTTTTGTTTCGATAAACTTGGCTACAATGTTCAAAAAATTGAGTATAACTCGAATGTCCAGGCAGCACTTCCTACATGTTTGAGTTCATTTGATCTCATGAGTTTTACAAAAAGGATGTTGTCACCAGTGTTGATGATTATTTTTAAGTAAAACAGTTGTGAGATATCTTAGGGTGGTTTACTTTGTTCCTAAAAAAAATAAATAGCTGGCGCAACAGCTCGGGAAGAGCCAAGGCCTAGCTTCTCGTAATCATTCATGTTGTTCGTGTCAATTTTTCGCACGAATGGAATTACTGCCGATTCCGAACGACGAATTGATAATCTCTTTCATGAGAAATTATACTCGCGGAGGCTTGTCATTCCTTGACGAGAGGCGGTGGGGCGAAAATTGTTCGGTGGACATGGCCGGGGCTTGAACCCACGTCACTCGCACAGGACTCCAACGCACTAACCACTGAGCCACGGTGACCACACTTACTTTGTTCTTAGTAATTTTTATAAAGGGACTTGTCTTTCACCTCAATAAGTTGTTCTTCTGGCTGTGTTAACTGGTCCTCATGTACAGAAATAACATAAAGTTCGCCCTCATAATGGAAACTTCAGTTTAGTCGTACCTTCGTCACAAGACTGCACCAATTTACGTCATAATGAGTCTACTTCAAAACCACTTTTCTGTTAATCACCTCTTACGCCTTTTTAACCGCATCTACGCCATTAACACGTAATAAATCACTTAAAAACCGTTTAATGTTTTATATCAAATTACACCTCTATTTATAGCACAGTGCTTGAAAAGTTTGGTTTTTTTTTTATTGATAATTAACAACCCTTTGCTAAAAATAAATCCAGCAAACACGGGAAGTCCACTTTTCGTGTGAATTTTGTTTGCCAATACAACCCTCTTCCCTCGTTTTATTACATAGCAACCCATTACCCTTTCCACTTCAATAGTGGGGCACATAATTAAAATGAAATAAATACCATAAAAATCTTACAGTAGATAATACCCAACTCAAACAGAGGGGTAGTGATGAGGTCACAGCAAACAAATTTTTAGAAGCACGACATAGTCCTTCTATGTAACCAACCAAAGCTTGGGCCATAGCTCACAGGCTAAACTAAAAGATGACATCAATGTTTAGAAAAACGTAGAGGGAAAAAATATTAATTAAAATACCGAAAACTCTTCCCCTGATATCGTAAGCTGGGCAAACAATCACAAGTGTCCCATATAACACAGAAAAGTTTCTAGATATCTCACTGATTACACAAATTAATATCACATAATCGCAGGAGTCTTATCACTTTTTTTTTTTTTTTTTGTTGTCTGTCTTCCAAATTCCGGTTTCGGCACTCTAATTGGAAGTGAAGAAGATACAAATTCACACGATGCTAATAAATTTGAATGCTTCACTGTATCAAAAATTCAAGTAACCATTCGATGGATGAATCTGAAGTGTGTGCACGTTCCTAAGGTGGATGATACACCAAGTTCTCGGGTGCTAATTGTAAAACAATCTCCACCCTCGATACTTCATGCACTCAAGTATGAGGTACATCCTCGAAACAAGACGATCACACTGCTCTCTCGGAATGGTCTTGTTAATGAACTTGAAAAAAATAAAATAAAAATTGAAGAACAAGAAAATGAGTAGACGCAGCCAGCAGACTGCGTGTGTATGTTGATTTTGTAAAATATGTACATATGTTTACTTTGATACACGTATCTACGCGAACGCAACAGGCCACAGAATGTGTTTTACCGAGTGATTGGTGGTATTTTTAGAAAAATATCACAACAACTGCGAACAGCTAACTTATTTACCCAATGAAGATGCAACGCTGCATTCAAATAAGTGCGAATCGGTATGGTGTGCCAAATACAGAAAGGAACCAAACCCGACTGTCATTACGAAACCAATTGAGTCGTCTCGAATGAGTAGCTGTATGAAGTGCCACCACCAGACGTTGTTTAGGTTGATCGAATGAGTTCTGTTGGCACACTTGCTACTCATCAAGTTGATTTTTTTCTCACCAAGGACTGCTGGCAGATGGCACGGGCTATTATCCCAGATGATGAAGAGACTTGTTCTTAACTAGAATGTGTTGCCTTGCTAACCAAGAGTGCAATTCAAAGTCCCTAATTCAAAGGGTTCTAGTGCTTTTTTCCATATATGCAATCGAATTGCTATTTTCTCTGACAACCAGGCAGGGATTTATGCTCTGAATTCATACAGCTTTGACTTAAAATTTATTTGCCGCTGGCTGAACAGCATGAACAGGCAGCTGTTCATAAAATCACGAACAATTGGGTTCACGAAAACAAGGACTTTGAAGGCAAAGAGATTGCCAGACAAGGCCTGAATCAGGGCCGTTTCGCTTTGGCAGTTCATACAGCAGCCACATAAGTATGAAGCTTTACCACCCCTCATCAACCCTTTAACCATAAACGTAGAAAATTTCTACCACTAGGCACGACTAAGTTTTTAACAATTTTCCTCTGCTTGGAAGAGCAAGACACTGCAGAGCATATTTTGTCGGAATGTCCCCACAGAAAGAATCAAGCAAGCATCTTACATGACCTCGATCTTGCTCAAAACTTTCCTCAGTTGTAGGAGAACGTGCTTTACACAAAAGATCTTTTAGGTCGCAGTGGACTACAAGTCTTCACCAGTTAGGTATGAGGTCCCACAGAACCTAATTTTGGTTTCCTTCCGACTCAGTCGGCAAAGAGAGCCATTCTTGATAAAAAAAACATTCTTCCTCACTTGACACACTCAATTAGCTATCATCTCATCAAGCTTAATCAAGTCCTTCATCTCACCCTCTACTGGGTGCCAGGTCATATAGGGATCGAGGAAAATGAGGCAGCCGATGAACTGGCAAGGAAAGGTTCAGAAACACCATTCGTTAAACCCGAGCAATTCTCCGAGCTGGGACCGCATCGAATCCAAAAGGAACTGCAAAGACAGGAAGAGTGCAAAAGAAGAAGACTATGGGAAGCACTCCCAGGACTGAGGCAGGCAAGGCTTTCCTAGGCACCAACAAGAACCATTATAGACTCAGGGAGCATCTCAGGAAAATAAGAATAGAAGCGAACGGAAACTGCAGATTTTGCAGCAATGTCGAGGAATCCCCGTCATACTTCCTTATGGACTGTGGAGCATTGATCCACAAAAGAAGAGAACACCTGGCAGCTTACACTTTCTCTGAAACGGATCTCCCATCGTTGGACCCAATCCAGATACTCCGACTCCTCAGAGTGATTGGATTGGAGGAGGTGCTGTACCCGTAGGTCGAGACTTATCGGCCAATACGAGTTTGGGGGAGCACAATAGATCTCTACAGGTCGCAGTGCATACACACAGTTCAACTTTTAATATCTAACATACAACATCGAAGTCCATCAGATACATTTCGACCTTTTTTGGATGAAGGCGCTGCTGAGCACATTTTTCCCTTATGTTCTGCCATAGTTCGCTTCAACGGATAGTTCACGTGCCAAGCCTCTGTAAGTCAACCACCCACTCGACGTTCCTCTATGACCTCAATCTAGCTCTGGTTCTTACCTGGGATTTGCTACGTTGAAATACCCTCTAATCCCAGTCGAAGACTTATTCTGTTAACCTCAGGCTTGGCATCAATCGATATGAGTGGAATGCCGATCGTCCCTAACTTTATGCCGGGGCACTGTTTGTAGGTCGATGACGCATATCACAGGGCTCCCATGAACCTACATATCAAACGGCCTTTGAACCAAATCACCAAAAATACATAAGTGAGTGAACATACTTCTCGATTGTGGTGTATTAAGCACACGAGCATTTGGCACGATCGCTGTGACGTTTCTACGAAATTCCTCAACACTGCAGGTGGTATCTTTTCTGACTCGAGTTTATAAATAACAATTAGATATTTTTAAATCGAATAGTATCTATGTTCGATTTAATTGCGAATTTCTGATCAATTCTCTGTCTTTCGAATTTCGATTGGTGGCAGTTTGTCTGGCCAATTACTTGGAAATTACCAATGTAATTCCTGAAAATTACACTTTCAACCTTCAAAATTGCATAAGCCAAAGGTCTCAACGGTGGTGGTAACATGGTTGCTTTCAAGGTGAAATTCAAATCCACCACAGTGGCCGTGTAATAAACCCTAATTATGTCTACACACTGTCAGAGACTGATGCAATACATCATTAAAATTGAGAAAATCGCAATAAAATTGATTGACATTCCAACAGAACAAGAAAGAAAATTGCAATTTCCTTCACTTTCAGTTCACCAATTCAGACATCCACGTGCAGGAATGACCTACTCCATATTTGTTCAGTGATTTTTCGAATTCGAATTGCAGTGTTGTATAGTTTTTGGTGGCTTCTCTTTCTTTTCTTTTTTTTTTTTTGGGTTAAAGATCGGACGATTGTGGCATTGGAATGCACGTCATCACACACAAACTTGAAATCGGAAGCAAAGCATTTGCTTACACATTTGCTCGGATTATTATGCGGAATCCGAATTGGAATCATGAGATAGTTTCCCTCCATGTCATGCCAACGAAATGGTGAAGGTATGGTGTGGAATATTTCCTCTTAACTGCTCGAGTCACACAATTGGTATTTGAAGAGGATCCAGATGTATCTTTTTCAAACGAAATGGGGAATTAGATTTTGTTTTTTTCATTTACTCGCTGCCAAAAACTTTCGTTGCAGGGTTTTTTGTTTAGAATCGATGTGAATGAGTTTTGTAAACAATAAAAAGTGTAATCAGGTGGTTTTAGGTAGGATCGGCCATCAGATGGTTACCGGTTGAGTGAATTTGAATGGAATTTTTAGGATCCAATTGGAGTCGTTTTTGATGTGGTTTAGTTTATTTGGACAGGGCAAACAAAAGTGATTTATTGTTCGATTGATACATTGTTGGAATTTCGCTAGAAATTACTTTCTGTTCATCAAAGTTGAACAACGCATTTAACTGATCTTATAATACGCCGCAGTTGATTTGACTTGTCGAATTCGCAGTTAAGTTTGATGTCGAAATGACTTTTTCGAATCTAAATCTGAGGAATTTTCGAACAGCTAAACTGTCATTTGCTCTTTGTTGACAGTTCTTCTTCTGAAGGTTGAGCGACTCAATATTTTATTTAAATTTCATAAAAATACACAGTACTGGTACAAGTTTCAAAGTATTTTGAAGAACAATTATCACCAGCAGGTGATCAGAGAGTTGAGAACGCATTGGTAAAACGTCACAGAAGGCAAGAAGAAGTCAAGAGTATTAAATAACTGAAGCTGATTTGAACTGCCGTGCTAATTGGAAAATATTTAGCGACGCGCTAGAAGGAATTCGTAATATGTTCATACCTACGTTGAGATTAGCAACGTCAACTGAAGAGCAAATAACTGTCAAATAAGAGTCCGTTTGAAAAGAAATCGACCCAAAGTTTTAGTTTCGTGTTCATTTTCAGTACAATATGCTCTCAAGGATCCTTATTGTTACTAGTATCGTTGGGGATCAATTATTCCGCTTAAGCAGAGATCTACTGTGCCAATCCATATGGTTCTAGAGCATTAAACAGTCAATGAGGAGTCTCGACGCTTAAAAAAAAACTGAAGGTAGCTTCGATATTTTTCAAAGATTGTGCGTAACCGCGGTAGACGCTCTAAGACCTTTAAGGTGACAAAAGTTAGTAAGCAAGCTGTTTACCAAAGGCTGTCCGAAAGTTTTCTAGCTCTTCAGGGGTTTAACGCAGCGAGTGCTAGTCGGTGAGACAAATTTACTGCCAAGAGTCCGTTGTGTTTTTGTGACAATACGTAGAGAGGCTTTGTCTAAGCATTATCTGCAGATAGGTCCCGGTGATACATTAAATCTGTGCAGGTGCCCTTTTAAGAGGCACTAGCCATTCAAGACACCGGCTTAAGTTTCAAGGGATGCCTGACCCGATTTAAAAGAAAGTTACACATCTTTTGAGATAGAGAAGGGTAAAGTAATTGGTTTTGTTCTGAACTTTTCACCCAGATTGTATTGGATTTGAGTTGATGTGACGATCTTGGCCAATGAGTCTGTCGTCTCATTGCCTGTGTGACATCTTTCCCCTCTTTCTAGAAGCATTTTGACTGTCTCGAGAACTAGTTTCAATTTTGTCAATGAATTCAGTGCCACGGTGTGTTAACCTGCTCTAAAGCACCACCCTGATGTTAGTAAAGCAAGGGCACTTCAGGGGTTGGGTTGCCTGAAGATAAAGACTAATAGAGAAGATAAAGATGAGGACATGCACTCACTGATGGCAGGTATTTTCTGACTGAGAGATTATTGAGTCTGTGTCTAGTCAAACTGATATATTAACGCTTGGCGACTGGACGCTAGACTTGATCTGACAGGGTTTGAACCTTTTTCAGTCTCTTTTTTGGGGGAAATGATAAATGAGTACTTAAGCTTGAATCAGTATCTACTTTGGAAAGATATCAGTCAAGGGGGTGCTGATATCGCAATAATTGACATTGATCTTGGAATGTTGAGATGCCAAGGTGACGCATAGAGCTTAGGTTGTTTAGGTGGAAGAGGTTGTGCAGGCTAAGATTTCCCCTCATTTGCATGTGGATTGTACTGGTGGAGAGCGAATGTGGTGCAGATTTCACACAGATTTCTAGCAGTCATAAAACTGCACGTTCCAGTTTTTTAAACTGTAGTGACCTCGTTAGTTTCTGCCAAACTATTGCCAGTATCTCTGGTGACCATGTCTGGTCTCAAATTCTTGCTACAACTACGGCGGCAGATCAAAAGTACTTGTCTGACTCTTTCGACGGTCCGGTCAATATGAGGGTTCCAAGACAATTAACTACCTAGGATTACCCGAAGGCTCTTTGCTTCTTCCGAGCATTTGAAAGTTTCGCCGTAGATGGACGCGTGAATGAGAAATGTTTTCTTTCGATGAAAGGTACAATAGTTGGCTTTTTGGGGTTAACGGAGAAGCCGTCCTTGGATCCTCTATGATTTTCTGTGCCTTTTTAAAATTCCTGAGAAGTTCTTCTGCCACTAAATTGTGGCATATTGATCAGATGATCACTGTGTATAATCAGTGTACTACAGCAGGTCTAAAACTCCACGTCTTATTTAAGCAAACTTATAAAACGTTGCAATTGACACCGCCTCTATGTGGAACTGAATCTCAAAAGCTCCCCTTTACCCAATTCAAGAGAATACAATTTTTTGAAGAAATAAAATCCCAAAGTGGCGCTATAAAGTTCAAGTCCACACATCCATGACATTGCAGTTTTCCAGTGAATTTCGTTTCCAGAAATCCACTCGCTGATTCAATTTCCTCGAAAAAATGTCTTCCAGATGTACACATGTACGTAACGAATTCCCTTTTGTGTAGTCAAGCCACTTAACAACCTCCAACCCATCAGTTAGCGTCTGAATTCCTTTCATCCTTCTAATGATCTTAGTTTGGACAAAGACGCCAACGACAAAAGCGAAAGCAAGCGCGACACATAATGACACCAAAAAAAAATATATGTCTTCCTTCTTTCCTTCCTCCCTTCCTGTATCTCCAACGCGAAAACTGAAGTGAAACTGTGAAACGATCCATATCCACATGTCATGCTCCCTTTTAAGTGTCGGCAACTTAACAGCATAATGACTTTCATACCGTCACCATGCGCCAAATTGAAAGGAATTTCCTCTTTTTTTTTTTTTCCTCTCTCTCTTGTTGGCTTCTTCTGTGCACAATCCAAGAGGTGCCTTCCTAAAAATTTAGTACATACATTTTAAATTTTATGAATTTGACCCTCATTGGGTTGAGGAAGACCCAAAAAACGATCCACGATGGAAAAAAGTGCATCTGCCCCGAAAAAATTCGTTGCACCTTTTAGGCCCCATTTTTTCCAAGTGTCACATAAATATGCGCTTTGACAGCAGTGGGATAATGCTCTTCCCACCCGAAAACCACTTAAAAAAAATCTCAAGATGAACTCTCCACATCTGCATGCATACAAACTTACAAACTTCTTTCCATCTTTCATTCATGAAACGCCCTCATTAAAGTCAGTCGGCGACTTTTGCGCGCGGTCTCCTTATTGAGTTTTTCGAGCGCAATTACTGCATCGCCCGCTGCCGCGCTCCTCCAAAATGTCACACAGACCCACACGCCCCAAAAGTGCTTGACGGGTATGATGCCTGTTTTATGGTTAATTTTCCATTAATTTTAACAGCGATAATATCGTTTACAATTATAGTACCCCGATAATACCCAACGTAACTTTATGACCATATTAAATGGTCAGTTCGATGGGATTCGGCTTGGGCCTCTCGGTGGACACGCTGATTCCTCGTTTCGCGCTGGATGACGTGCGAATTCGGAAATCCGCAATGGCAATGTTCGCTCTCACTTGGGCGGAATGTGGGATACAATTTTTTCTGTTCGGCTGGAATTATGCAATCAGTGCCGATAAAAGGAAAAAATAAAGATATTTCATAACGAGAGAAAATTTATGGGGAAATGACATCGAATTGTTGTAGGACAGGTAGTGGAGGAGCTGGTCTGGCCAGCTACCGCCTGGTAATTGAAGATGTCATATGTACGACGATGTGGTGCAGTTCGGTTGCACACTGTTCGTTTTCTTCTAGTTTTTCCCGTTTCGCACTTATCTGTCATCGTGGCGACTGTGTGTCTGTTTGCATCGAAGTCAAAGTGATAGCTTAAGTAGCATCAACGGTGATAGTCGAGAATAGATGTCAAGGTATCTTGGCCAACAGCGAAGTGATTCAATTTCATCGCGCACTTGTTACATCTATTTGCGATTTTGTCTGGCTTCTCTGGCCCTGCCAATCGTACACAGTTTTTTTTTTTTTCTTATTTGCGATGTTTACTGTTGGGGCTGGAAGGTGTGATTTTCGATTTGATTAGATCTTGGATATTTTTGTCAAGGTTGATGGGGAAATCCAAGTTGAGGTTGGGCTGTGAGACTCTCTGTTGGTAACTTGAAATAGTTTTGAAATTTCCTAGTTGGATCACTTTTTCTTTGAACGTAGGTGTGTGTGTGTTTTTGTTTTCCATGATTTCGTGCTTGACATTTTATGATCATTTCTAAAAGTCTCGATTTGTCTCGATTTTTGGGCTCTGATGTCCCGATTATAATAAAGTTTTATCTGGGAGCCCTACTCTACTTTGAAAGATTAAAACTTGACAATCCCAAGCGAAGTAGGCAGAAACATACAAGTGAAAATGACCCTCAAGAAAGATGGTAAGGGAAACTACGAATCAAAGTGGTTAGAAAAGTTGAGGCTCAAGTCACACTGGACTACAGAAAGCAAGATTGAGTTAAAGGGTGCAAGGAAGGATAAGGTGTTTAAAATTTAAAATTGTACAGAATTATAGAAATTTGTTTTTAAATAGCAGCCACTTACCCCAGTGCAGACTTTTTTTTATCCAAAGACGACGCTTGATGCGTTCTTGTTAGAGGGAAAAACTGAAGTTAATTGAACCCGACACAGAGCACAGGAAGGGACAACATTTTCGATTTGACATACCGCTTCGATCACGAAATAACGAGAGATTTTCACTAAGAAACACTTGGGAGACCACTTTGAACGCGATCAATTCATGATTAGCGAACAGAGAAAAAGGATCAGTTTAGTTATATTTTCAAGACAAAAGACTGATTAATTTGTACACAATAAATAATTTTCTTTAAGAGAATTTTCCACGTCAAATAAATTGCTAGCTAAATAGAATGAAGTATAACGGCACTTTCGCACTTGCTACACATTGATGATTTGCAATGGGAGAGTGCTGCCAGGGTCGAATCAATCTTTTTAATTTCATATAAGTGAATTTTAAAATAATTTTAATTTTTGATTTATTCGAAAAAGAAATTGATTACGAATTCTAATAGACGGATAGTAAATAGATAAGTTAAAGTTCTGTGTTGAGATAATTAATGCATTTCCACAGCATATTTAATTGCCGCGTCTGTTACCACAGGCGATGAAGAATTCCAGCTACGCCGAGTATTATTTGCCTTAGTTATTACCAAAGATTTGTTTGCGTCTTGATAGGCATTTGTGACTCGGGGTACATCTACATGTGCATGTAGTTTGGTGTCTCATAAAAACCTTAATTTGATTATTTCAATAGCAATTGACAGGAGATTCGGCAAACGAGTGGGGTTTAGTATTAAGATCGAAAATGTGTGACCCATAAAAACACATACACACCTACCTTCGAAATAGGCGTTTTTCAATGGATTCTTTCAGTTTCATAAAAATGCGACCCAAGGGAGCAAAAATATAAGCAAATTATTCAACTTTCATTCTCATCGTCGGTACACTTTATCTTCCATATCTTGCTAGTTATATTCTTTCTCTTTCTAAAGCCAAATTCTCATCCCCAATTCACCCACTACCTTCAGAACTTCACAAAGGCTGACGTCATATGCCCCAAAAGGTGAGAAAGACTTTATAAACTCATGCGACTTAAGACAATTTGTATGAAAAATTTGGACAGAAAAATACTTCATTGAAGTATTTGAAATACCGGTCGAGCAAAATGTCCCAAATGGTACATAGCTTTTCTGGTCGTTTTGACCGAATTTAAAAACCCTCAAACTCTTCCGAATATCCTTCTACGCAGTTTGACTTATGACATTACCCACAAAAGGTGATTGCACAAGTCGATTGCAAAACTGGACTTGTTCAGGTTGTTCGGTTCAAAATGACTGACCATTAATCTATGACGTCCATGGATAATGGAAATCCCGAGCCAAATGAATCACTTTAACACTGCGTCGCACTAAAATATCATGTCCACCCCGAAGAATCCCCCGTATGTCATTCGTTTCATTCTCAACGTTCACTTCCCAAAAACAAGGTCCAACAATGCAATTTCATGGTTCTCCCCTTCCCTTCCTCCTTCCAGTAAAAGCTCGACGATGAAAAAAACCATAAAATTCTCAGTGAAACCTGAAACAAAACCATGTAAGAGTGGTTTTTATTCAAATGGGTCGGGAAACGAGTTCATGGGCACACACACGCTAATTGGGGTTCATTCTTATTTCGCTTGGCGGTGCCTCTTTGGCTCTAAACAACGACATCACCTGCAACAAACAACAACTATCGGAGCAACATTGCGCGCGCACTTAAACGTAATTACAATGAGAAGCGTGATCGCAAAAAACTCCCGACCTACCGTCTTACTCCAATGTTCTTGCCCTGCCACCGCTGTTGTTGCTGATGCAATCTCATTCTGCGATTAAATCAAATCCTTAACGCAAAAAAAACGAATCGGTAAACTCCCTGTAAAATTACAGCGGAATGTCTAACAGAAAAGAGAGAGAAAAAAAAACACCAAAATTAGTTGAACCAAGCCAAATGCATGGAATTTCCTCGGCTCGAGGAATGCACTCCAAAATGCCTGCAAAACGCTTTCGGCATTATCTACTGCGAGTATTTCTCAATGCAACTCACAGTCGCCTCGGTGGCTGCAAGCGACAGCTGTGCCACAGTGTCTAACCAAAGCGACACAAACGGCCATTTTCAAGCTCACCGCTCACCTTGCACACACAACTCTTGCTCTGGCCAAAGACCAAAGAGAAAAAAGATGGAAAACCCTGGGTGGAAAAAAATTCCCGATAAATTGCCAATTGCGATTGTGTCTGCATTTGAAATGCTGCTAAGGTGCGCGCGCCAATCAATCTGATGTAGCACCTCGAATCCAACACCACCACCACAAACGGAACGTCACGCTTCAGCCGACAATCGCCAAGCACCACCATCGCCACCTATTCGGTTGCGGGGTGTGGAGATACCGCCACCTTCCACCGTTCACCGTCATCCAATACATCGGGCCGGGCCTCCTCTCTGTAGCGGCTATAGCTACTTGGATAGTAACGCTGCCAGCCACACCAGACTCTCTGTCGTCGTCGTTATCGTGTTTGTTGGTGTTGCTGCTGCTGTTGCTGGTGCTGCCTGCCTGCCATCGGTTGTAGTCGTCGCCGCAATCGAGACTTTCATGTTGCGATCGTAAATTACATTTTAAACGACATAGAAAATACCATGGCCGCGCACCGAGCCACGTATCTCTAAATTTAGCATTTTAGACATCTATTGCGTTGCGACGACGTTTTGTTTAGGTTATATGTCTTCTGTCTTCTGTTTCTGTTCATGTATCTGCTGCTGTATCTGTTTCGCTTGAAATTCGTTTAACGTTCCGCAAAGGTAGGGTAGCCCCTTACCTGGGCTCTGACACCACATCGCTCCGGAATGATCGATTCACCTGTGATCTGAATGCCTAAGCGACAAGCCCATGTCGTTTTAGATACTGCCGAGCAGATACAGTACATAGTGTCTAACTAAACACGCGTCAACGTCGTCGTACCATTGAAACAAAACGAAAAAAAAAAAACCGAAAAAAGAGAAGAGATTCCACATGTCAGAGAGTGGGCTTGAAGTAATGACTTAACAAGACGATTGGAATTTTTGTTAAACTATCCGCACCACGATTGCCCCTCATGCAAAGGATACACATTTGTAATTCTCATTCAAATTCAAACTTTCAAACGGACAACGGGCGGCTCGGGGTGAATACAAAATTACTGGGTGTAGCTCTCCCTTAGCCCGCCCGCATATCCTTGAATTTATGTAATTGGCACATGGTATGCAAGTGTGTAATCGAGAGACAGTGTCTCTTTGATCCGGTTATCAAATTTCAAATCGTTGATGGTTCATTCTCTACTTTCGAAGATATGCACAAGAGTAATCGGAATCCAATGGCAGCAGCGGCGGCAAAGAATCTCATTGACAGAGCGATAGGTTTTCACTTACATTCCGACTGGTTTCACAATATCACCCTTAGCGCTGTGAATTAATTCTAGAAATTAGATATACGACTTGCTAAACAGAAGGTGATGCCCTCAGGTGGCACTGTGTTGACTTAATTAATGTGATTGATTGATGATGGTATAAATTCAACCCTCAGATGGTCTAGAGATTGAAAGGATTTTGTGAAGAGAATCACGTCGATGGCTTTTTGATTTCAACAGTGCCAAAGTCTCCTAATGGAAGGATTTTATCAACTCTTTGTCGCTGTTAAAACACAAAGCACTGTAAACATCAACATAAAGTATGATCTGCTTCCATCAAGTTTGGTCGTCTGGGCCAATAGTTGGCCTGAGAACCTTGAAAGAGAAGTCTGAAAGTTAGAAACATCCATCAGCAGCCTAAGTCCTTGCAGAAGTGAAGAAGGTGAGGTAATTGCATAGTACATGAGGAATGGATTGTTTTTCTTCGGGGTCGCTGTTGAAAGTCATAGTGAGGAACTCCAAGCAGCTATGTATGTGCCCAGCAGGTGCACAGTTCTCAGTACCCGGTTACAAAACCAAAAAGACTCGGGAATTTCTACGTCAAAGTTTAATCAGCAAAAGGGATCGATAAAAGTGTTCTCGCTGTAAGGCAGGTTTAGAGGGTAGCCCAGCGTTTACTAGGTTTAACAACAGCATCGTTCGCAACAGTGTCGAGTTCTGGATAAAAGGACCACCAAAGAACAACCCAACTCACGCTTTTCAATCAAATCAGGTCGCCAAGAATCGTTGTATCAAAACAGCGGTAAATGCGCTACCTACCCATGTTACAGTGTCGAGTTTTTCATGTGATTTATGTTCAAGGAGCTTGAGAAGTACCTTTTTTGGGCACGGTACCAATATGTCCTATTCTGTAGGCTGATCTTCTGGTTGGTCACAAGTACAGTGGCTTATCTAATACGACGATTAGATCCTTTGGGAGCTTTTTTGCGCTCCTCTTTCCCAGGTACTTGTCAATGTCAAGAGATGGATGGATTCCGGGCATTTAGAAAGCCTAGGATTTCTATTTGGTTCACAGTTACATTGGGGGCCTGAGTATAGTATACCCTTGGATTTTCGTAGAACTTTTACTGGAGAAACCGCCTAAAGCTCAGCTCCAACCAAATCATTAGATCATTTAATAAGATCACTTAATTGAGTAGAGTCTGTGGCAGAGTTTGTCTATGCAGTCAAGTATAATGACGTCGTGGACAAACTTTTTCATTCCGCTATATAGTCAGGACCCTTTCAATGAAGTTACCACATTTGGGTACCATTTATTGTTTACGAGGCTCTACAATTTTTGGTGAACTTAGGCCTCAACCAACAAGCCATTCCAATTATTCTTGCTCTTAGCTAACTTCCTCCAATTGCCCACTCCAAGTTAGTCCTAGCAAGGAACACGGCGCGATATCTGTATGTATGTTTTCTGTTTTATGGTCTCCGTAACTCCTTCTTACGGATCTGTTTAGGAATGCTGAGTGGGCTGACACAGATTCGTATGTCAGAAAAACTAACCGATCACGTTTCACAGGACAACCTGAAAAATTCCAATTTTTCAATTGCCTGTTTGGAGTACTCAGTTCCAAATTGAGAAACAGTCCGCCTTGCAACATTTTTCTTCCAGAGGAACCTCGGGGGTTCAGCAAGGAATCGTTCTTCTACCTGTCGGGAAATCTCCTCAACTTATTAAATTTTATGTTTCTTCATTAACAGTTGCAGTTGCAAGGATTTCTTCGGCAAGCACTGAGACGCCTTCAACCATGTTGTTTTCTTGTTATGAAGATCTTGATCTGGATGTCATCGGCAAAGAAAGAATGTCACCGACTTTTACTGATCTTGTTTAGAGCTTTAATCGAACGTATTGTTCCATGATTGAACAGAGCTCCTCGTTCGTCTACACAGACACAGATAAAGTTAAAAGCTAAATCAAGGACTTTTCAACGCTTTCCTAAGGTTTAGAAGGGACCTTTCGAGCTCGGGCTCTCTAAGCTTTCTTAGTGTAAGCAAACAGACCTGAATAACATCTTCAGGTTTATACATACATAGATACTCATAATTTCGTCGGCTTTTGACAATAAGATCTCCGTCCTTCGCTTTGAGAGTTACCCCTTTTTTAACCACCCACCCATTGGTGGGTGGGCCCGTACAATCTCCACTTGACATGAAGAAAATCACTCTGAAAACAATGCCTGTCAACAGGGCGTTCCGCTCAAAGCCCACCTGCTGTATTCCTATCTCAACTTCCGCACTGCAGATCAAGACCACAAATCATTTCGTGTTATTAATTGTCGTCAGCTGCTTCCACATTCGCAGTTTAATGCATGTCATTTGTAAAATCATGCAATTCACTTCGAAAGGCCCACAGTTAACGATATAAAATTAGAAAAAATTGCCAGCTTCAGACGGGCATGGCGTACTGTCGCACGACTAATTAAACTAATAGCTACCCCACATCAATTTCTGAACCACGAAACCCTCGTATAACAATATTCTCCTCGAATTGAATGTGATGGCAAACAGAAGAACGAAAAAAAATAAAAAACATTCTAGATACGCCACAAGAGTCTTGTGTTGCTCGGATAATTTATTGTAACACTCTTAGTTGATCGGCAATTTTGGTTGCGTGCGAAGTCTCTTAATTGAGTAGATGCATGCATCTGAGTGCGCAAAATACATCCATAGACCGGCCAGACTCTCCCTCTCGATCCGCGGCTTCTGCTCTGTGTGTGCCAATTAAAAAATAAAAAATTATATCTCAAGCCGGCTGAGACTGCTTGGTACCACATCATCATCGGCCGATCCGCGAGCCGCGCATTTTAATAATATTCGCAGCGAAATTAATAGGCGGTCATAATTGGATCCTGGGTGCCCCATAGGAACATCCAGAAACAAGTGCAACAAGTTTTCCCCTTACGCCAGCCTGTGTATCTATGGGTATACAAGGTACTGGCGCGCAAGCACTTTATTCACACCGACCCGACCGACCGACGTTTAATTCATTTAAATATTCTCTTCGTGTGGTTCTTCGCTGTTTTCAGTGAAATGATCGAGCAGAGATCACTTGGCAGTAGCCGTGCCCCCAGAGAGTTCTTTGTAATAAATTTTCCAATTTTTTTTTTTTTTTTCGCTTTTTTCTGTTTTCATATTTTTAATTGTAAATTTTCCCTCGACGCAGGCAAGTGTGGATGAAATGAAATGAAAAATTATAAAGCGGTATAATCCGGTTGTTGATCGTCATAATCAACACCGCATCCGCGCGGTCACATACAAGATAAATGGCTTGCGATACTCGTAAAAGTCGATCGCATAAATTAAATGTGTGAACTGATAGCAGGGGAGGCTGGCATATGGAGTGGGTGCTGGCATGGAGGTCGAGAGGAAGTAGTTTTTCGCATTTCAGATTTGTACCGGAAAAATGGTTTGGGTGCGTGTGTATCCGTCGATTTATCGGCTGACTGACTAAATGGAGTGCAGGAGCCAGTAGGGCTTTCATCGATGTGCACTCAACCCAGAGATAAGTGATGTTCTTTTCGCAATGAACATGAAACGGATGTCATTCATATTTCGAGTTGGTAGAGTCATTATGGATATCGCTTAGATCTATCGGGCTTAAAATAGTTCGTACTGAACTGATCAAAGAAGCAACAGTCTGACATAAGATTTATCGGTAGTATTTTACTGGACAGAAGTTGATTTTTTTTGTTTGCGAATTTATAGGAATAAAAACTACACCTTCCACTTCAGTTTTGGTTTAGGATCTGTTGCTGTTTCTCGGAAAACAGGAGGAGATGCTCATATTGAGTTTTTCGAAGAAGACGCAATGACTCACTGTGCTTTCGATTTTAGATCTGTTTATCTAGAAATTGATTAAATTGACATCCAAGGCACAGTTTTTTCACTTTTACTGGCAAGGATCACAGTCAACACTTTCAGATACTAACAGGTATTTCCTTGCTGGATAATTTGGGTGAGAAATATCAGTCCGAAAGCCTCATAGCCATATCGGACTATCAGACCCCTTAGAATGACTTTAACAGTGATCTTCCTATTC
This sequence comes from Matsumyia berberina, assembly GCA_917880715.2. Lineage (NCBI taxonomy): Eukaryota > Metazoa > Arthropoda > Insecta > Diptera > Syrphidae > Matsumyia > Matsumyia berberina. The sequence continues at coordinate 125,173,802 of OU862870.1, forward strand.
TATTCCCAATCCGAGAAGATTGAGAGTCAAAAAATGTAATTAAAGATCACGAAATCGCTGTATACACTGACAGTTCAAACGCGGTGATCACCGTAAGGCACCATAGAGTCAAACTCTGCTGGGTTTCCCGGACATAAGGACATAGAAGGGGACGAAAAAGCTAATGATTTGGCAAGATTGGGGTGGGCTATGAACATTTGCGACGCAGATACATCTGTGATTCCACCGATAGAGAGATTGCATGGGATAGTAAACAGCATAATAAAGAAAATATCTAATTACTCCTGGTTAGCCAGACACGATTGCTCCACCTTTCGGACGTTGCGGCCGAAATTAAATAAAGCCAAAACAAGGTGACTCCTGGCACTGAACAGATCCTCTACCCGCATGCTCACTGGAGTTATCAAAGAACACTGCACTATCGAAGTCATGTTCCGCAAGTGGAGAATCGAATCCAACGACTTTTGCAGGAGTTGCGGAGATGAAGAAGAGATAGAATTAATCCAACATCTACTGTGCCACTGCTCCGCCCTGCAAGAATGACGTCTACGCGCATTTGGATCAAAGTTCTTTGTAAGCATAGCAGAGGAAACAGACTTACAATCAACGGACCTACTCGGACTCTTAAAGAGCACTAACTGGTTTACAAAACAGTGGGATAGGTCCTGAGATTGTCCCGAGAACCATATTGGTATTCTCATATCATATCACATTGGACCTCCAGGGATTCAAAGGGAAGTTATGAGGCCTATCTTGCTGGGTTGGTGATTAGACGATCTTACTTTCTTGCCTATGATCGAGCTTCCGTCCGAGATGAGCCTAATCGTTACCCAACTGCAGTTTCACACTCTAAATTGGTTGAGATTCCTTTCTACTTGAGCGTGCAATCTAAGTCGTAATCTTGCTTTTTTGTGGCCTCTTGGACCTTTTTGTGGCCTCTTGGGTGGTCTAAGCCCATTAAACAATGATTTCTGTAAGTTATCCTTCGTTCCGTGATCTCAGCCCTGGTAGCGTTGTCTGAAATGATAGCAGATCGTAGACAGAGTCCTTAACTACCTCATATTCAAAATCACACGACAATGTGTCAAAGACCTGGGTAAAATCGTAACCGGCCTTGATGGAATAGCGTGCACTATCGTTCTGAGAAATCAACGGGCTTTGCAGAGATGCTAAAACTGGACATTGGTCATACTTATGGGGGTTTGAAATGGATAGAAAGTTTTGAAACTCCTAAGATTAAGAGAGGAGTTATAACTTCCCACCCCATAATATGCGAAAAAAATTTAATAGCGTGGGTTATGCATTCTTGCCCGCAGGATTTTTCTTTTCTGTGGGATACTGTCTGCATCCCATCCAGTTCAATGGGATTGAATTTGGATACATCGAAGAATATAATGCTCGCGATGAAAACTTTTTACTTTTTCTTAAAATAAACACGACATTCCATTATTTGTTAAACCCAACCTTAAAGAAGGAACAAGGCGGGAACACACTGGGGTTTTTTTTTTTTTTTTTTGTTATATTTGATGACGGCCGTGTAAACCCTACAAAGTAAAATTTAAAAATAAGTCAAAAAGTCAATGATAACGAAAAACCTCCTGAATACCTACTACCTGCATAAAACGTTGCAGTTTATGACACATACTTCACCCGATTACTGTTTAATCAGGGCCATCATCTATGCCAATTACGCCTTTAATCGAGCCCATTAAAAATGTTTATTGTATTACATTACGTCCTCAGACTCTCGATGAGGACTAAAATTAAATTTTTATAGTCCACATAAACACTACTCCAACGAGTACATGCACTGCATTCCACAGCAGTGAAAAACACCATCGGCATGTGATGTTCCGGTCATAAATCTCTATAAACAGTTTACCAGCTTCTCGAAATGATTAAAAATTTTCAAACAACAATTTGGGCGATTACGCAAATTTATATATTTAAAAATCGGGCATACCTTGCATTTTATTACTAATTAAAAATAGATTTATATGTAACAAAAAGCAATAAAAAATTCATTTGTTAAATCTCGTGATATAACTAAATCTATTAAATGGCGGAAAATACTTAACCAAATAACAAGCAACGACTTTCTTTTCGACATTTATCTGCTACTTTGTCATAAAGTTGCTCTGCGATTAGCAGTCTATTAAAAACCAATTAATATCCGAGCGCACACTTTCGAAAGGTCTATCCTTAGATGGATGAGTTGTGCGCCATCAGATTAGAGACCAACAGAGGCTAATGAAATTCCTCAAGAATTTGAGAAAAATAAAACCAAAATTTCCGCATCAAATATTTTTCTTATACAATTCGAACGTATGTACGTACCTCACTGCCGGCAAATAAATATAAACATCGCAGTTTTCTTTTGTTATTAAATTGTTTATTGTTTGTTTATTTTATTGTTTTTTTCTCTTTTTGGGTATAAGGTTAATTTTTTTAGGAAACAGATGAAAGCTATTTATCTTGTGGCTCGGATGGGAAATTATAAAAAAATTAACAAAAGTGTGCCGAACTTCAGTTTTTTTTGCAGAGTTTTACTTGTTATTTTGTGGTGCAGTGGAAAAGCGTTCTCTTAGTGTGGAACCCATTTACGTATGGTTTGAGATCATTTTGAACTTTTTGAACTTGTTTCCTGTTTCCCCTTGTGGATCTTAGGACCTCTACTACACCTACTCGTAATCGTGTGCGGTTTCTGGCAATATGCTTCAGCTCTCTCCAACTCTTCCCCAATTGCCAAGACACCCCCTCAACTGCTATGCGCCATGCATTTCTCTTTCGATCCAGTCTTCTCCCATCCTGAGTAAGCGGATTCCATTGGATAATGCAGTTGACAATGGAGCTGTCGCTCTTTCGAAATGTGTGACCAATTCACTGCCACTTCCGTCGTTTGGATCCTCAGAAAGTTTCCTAGGCGAACTATTAACGAACGCTTGGAGCTTTCTTCTGATAGTAGAAATCACTTTCCAAGTGCTGCACCCATATAACAGAACGGATTCAACATTGAGAGACTAACGGAAGGGGTCTAAGTTCTTGAAGGAACACTTGTAAAAAACGACTCACCTACTGTCAGTAAAGAGTGAATTCAGAACAGAAAACAGAACTGTACATCGAGGGCTAATTATCTGATTGGACAGTCCCAGGGCAAGTATACCGTGTCCCTATACTTAGATCCACTGTGCTTAGGCACCTTCTAACAACCCTTCATCCTGATGCTTTGCAGGAATAAATTCAAGAAGACATAACGTACATTTTTGATTAATAACACGACAGGATCTTACAGACTCCCAAAGTTCTTTCTGCATATCGTTGTTATCAATGCCACTGTCTTCAACCCCAAGACGTTTGTTTCCTTTTCAACACCTGTTGTTACTGGAGGTCCCTAGTCCTATGTGATAGAAGGCATACGTCCTCAAAATGTTGTAGTTGAGACGTAAGCGTCCATTGAATTCCTCCATTTCCCATCGATGAGGCAGCGCAAACCACATCCTTGTAGCCTTGCCGCACCCCACTTCGGATTTCGAATTTCTCTTCCTCTGTGCAGAATGTGACACCTTGACCCATCATAAGTTGCGTTGATAATAGCTTATAATTTGTCAAGGAAACTTTTGCTGGGCATGGACACCGATATAAACTTACTGTTGACACTGTGAACGCCTTCATAAAATCCATGAACAAATGTTGAAGTGGCAAAGGGTATTCAACGTACTCCCACTAATAGCGCAGAAGATATTGATGCGGTCGGCACAGCAGGATTCAGAGCAGAAGTCTGCTGGTTAGGTATCGAAGCTATTGCAGTTTTGTACATTTCTTAGGCTAACAATCATTCCTTTCTTTATCTCATTGGAAAAGGTCTTAGCATCCCAAGCCTTCTTTACCAGTGGATGCAGATCCTCGAAAGATGTTATTGGCACAGTCTATTTTTCAGCGCTTTGATGACGGTAGAGATCTCTTCCTTCCTTTGAGTTGTGGTAAGTTTTGGGGTTATTGTTGCTTCAGAAAGCTCAAGGTGTTGAAGTCTAGCTTTTTGGGGCGTAACACTGTATAATGATGGTGCGTCCTACTCTAGTCCGAAATCTAACTATCCAGTTTGCGAATTAAACCATTAATACTCCAAACAAGTAAAGTCTCTCATAAACTCTTTATAAAAGCGAATCCCTGAAGAATCTTTCCAATGGCAGGATGTTTTAGTACTTTTGTCGAAGGTGTCGAAGAACTCGAAGTCACCAGTTAATTCAAAAGTTAAATTGTATGGTAGAAGGAAACCGGAGTATGTATAAATTAAGGCAAAATCCGTCCCGATTTCATGGAGAATCATGTCGTCATCTTTCTTAAATCTCATTCCGAAGCAGGCAGGGCGAACGGTAGGCGAAGCTAAAGCTGATAATATTGAGATGAGCGGAGTTGTTTTTTCCTTGCGAGGAGAATAAGTGGCATATCAAAGTCTATTTTTGAATTTTTGACATTCGCAATACTATTCTCGTGTTCATATTTAATCCTCTCAGTTTGACATTCAATAATATGTCACATCAAATGTTGAGTCAGGCTTAAGGTCTGACATCAGGAAAGTAAAACAATTTTCAAAAATAAAAACATTAATAAGAGTTAATCATTGGGGCCCACCCACATATCAATTTGTCAACTAATGCCTCCTCTGTGACAGCTGTCAAACGTCTCAACAATAAAAGCTTATCGATAATTTTGACCACAAATAAATTCCGACATTCAAAAGGCATGACCTAAAAACAAGACATCATCGCAGGTAAAAAAAAAGGAAAAAAAACCTCAGGACAGTAACATCTGTCAAAATGTGTTCATCTTTAATTCGACCATATCGAGCTCAAAATATTTCGTTTTTCTACTCGTGTCCTTCATAGAGATTCTCAGAACGAGAATATGATTGTCAAAGTAAGCGAAAGAAAATCAATGGAGGTGCCCTCTCTCCACGTCAAGGCAGCGGCATCATAACTGCCTCCTGGGATTTAATTTTTTTTTTTTTCGTTTTTTTATTTATAGACGATATCGTCATCTAATTCTTCGTGTTCCACACCATCTCCCACCTCTGATTCCTACTATTTGCAGAGTCTCTACATCGAAATAGTATCGATCTCGACTAATTGGTTTCGAATTGCAAAATTGATGGCTTTTAAGCCTGCGGTATAGGAATACGCTCTGTGGTCGAGCATGTGTATGTGTATTCTAGAGTCAATTCAATTTTTCTGTACAAGAAGGAAGGGTTGACAGCGGAGTTCGAGTTTTGACGTACACGGGTTTATTTGCGATCGACAGTGGCAGCATTGTCACTGTACATCGAATGGAATTCAGCAAAAGTTACACTCATACATCTCTGACATCGAATCGCCGAATTGTCAGATGAGAGCGGTGAAGAAATGTCATCTCTTGTTTTTTTCTGAATCAAAAAGCAAAATACAATTAAATTGAAAAGGAATTTTTTTAGAGACAGCCGCAATTAAGCCCCGTCATGTCGGACCGTAGTTTACAAATGAATTAAAGCAAAAGTGTTTTGATTGCCGCCGTTCGATGGTCGTGCAGTCATTTCAATTGGCTTTCTCCGAAAAATCAAATCACTGGGGGAATTGAGGCTGTGTTTTGTGATTTGACATATTGCTTGTCTAACGGTTATTAATGAGCAATTTCGGTTGCCATATGAAGTAAACGACTACTTAGGACTGTAGCTGTCACTGTCACAAATAAAAGTGAGACATTTGTTCTGATTTGTTCCAGTTTTTTTTTAGGAAATTAGACATAATTGGTCCGACTTCGGCGCGTGTAACCCCAATTAGTTTATTTTTTATTTACCAAACGGAAACAAGACAAAAAAAATGCGCACAAATATAGATGTTAAGGAATTTATTGGCGCTCCCTTGATTGACGGCCCAATTGATTGGAAATGCTTGTGATCGGTAAAAATGATTAGGAATGACGGTATGTGTATATTATTTTGTTTTCACAGCGTCCAATGATGTCATTTTTATTTTGACAATTTATAGTTTGACATGATGCGAAGAGCGGACATTTTTTTTTTTGAAGATTATGAACTTTTGACAGATGGAATCGTGATGTCAATTGGGTTAGTTCGAATGCGTTCTACAATTCTCTCAACTTACCGCTGCAATTTATTATTTCAGCCACATCACTCCCCTTTTTTTGTCTCTCATTTTTCGTCATGTATTATGATTTGTGATTCTGATTTATTTCTTCAGCGAAATGCCAACGACTGTGTTCCATAATATTTTTATTACTCAAAACGATGCCGACTCATTGATTGCAACTGAGTGCGGCTAATTGTCAGGCAATAAACGTTTTTAAGAACTCAATTGAATATTGAAAACGCCTTCGAACTTAATAAGTTGGCTGAACTTTGATGGGCGTGTACAAAGTGCTCGTTTTGGTTCTGATTGCATACATTGTATTTCGTATGTACATATTTCATGTTGTTTTTTAGGTAAAAAAAAGTAGTATGTGTCGAAGGGTCTTTTCCAACTGTAAAAGTTCTTTATGGAGAAGTTTTTGTTTTCATTTCGATGCAATGTCTATCTGAGATCGTGTTCAAAAGCAAATTTTTAGCGGATTTTAGATCGCTGAACTGTTTCTGAAGGCTTGTGCCTTTTGAAAAGGAAGTTTTCGAGGAGTTTATTTGATGGCAGTTGTTTGACACTGTTCACACTCAACCGAAACCATTCCACCCTTAGCTAAGATGGTTTGCCCATCAAAAATGATTAGTTTCGTTCTAAAGCTGGAACGGAATTTTGTGAGTCAAAGAAAACCGTCTTAAGATTCAACAGGGACACCGAGCTCCAGATATTTGGGAAAACTCTGGTTTCGCTATAAGTCCTTTTTGTTCGCAATGCAGGACTCATGGAAGACCTCATTTCGTAGGCTACTCGATCGCTATGGATGCTGGGGTCAAGCTTAATTCATCTCGTAGTAAGGAACTCGAATTTTTTTTTTCACTTTAAGAGGAAGCCCTACTATTTAAGAACGTCACTGCTGTACCCTTTAAGGAGTCAATAGCAGCCCAATGTGAACAAGACAAAATATACCACGACCGTCCGAGCAGAATCGCTTGTAACAGATTCAAATCGATAAACTGAAGCGGCAAGGCTCTTAGCAAAAGGGGACAAAAAAGGTGGCCACCATGGCTTGACTGTTGTGGGCGTCACATATGCTCCAGCCCCTCCAATCTTAACCATACATTTGTGTAGAGACCACCTCTCAGCGGACAATGCCAATACTCCAAAAGTATCAATTGTCATGAAGAAGCTTCTCAATTCGAGGTCTGAACTAAACTGCAGGTCCCTTTACAGATAAAACTGTTAGAGTTCTTCCTTGGACACAATTTTAGAGACAACACTAGCTTAAATAGATTTTTTGGCGTGTGACAGCGAGGAGCTAGGAATCGGTATAGAGCGTCTATAACCTGCACCACGTATTCTCTTTATGTGTTCATTAGCACCACAATTTCGAGGTACCAACCCATGGACAAGTAAATTGGCTGCCACAAATGACCTCCGACGATCCTTTGCAGCGTCTGCCTTCCCCAATCTCAAACAACTGACACAGGCTATTATTGGAAACCCCTGTCACTTTAATTGTAAACATTTTTCACATCCAATCTAAAGGAAATAAATAAAAAAAAAAAAATTTATTTTCATAAACAGCAACCCAATCGTCGAGCGAGTTGAGTTACGCGCGTGCTAGCAGTCAGTTTTCCTAAATTAATTGTACATGCTAGCGTATCCATCAGTGCGATGCCATAAAACGCCCACAAAATCTCAGAATTTATTAACTCTCAGATAAGTGGAATCGGAAAAAATTGAGAAAAAGCGGCTACCGCCACCTACCGCCTCGATCATGTGTGCGCTGATGACTCTTGAATGAGATTTTCTAATTAATTCGAATAGCCGCCCAGCATCTGGATTTTGTATCTCTTCTACACTCATCTGTGTGTGATTGACTGATTCGAATTTTATTACTCCTTGCTTGGATGATTAATTGTTTTCTTCTTCTCGTCTAGAAGGATTGCATAAGTATCTCGAACTATTATATCACTTGACATGCCATCCTCGGCGTGTGTGTGTGTGTGTGTGTGTGTGTGTGTATCAATTGCTTGGCGGCACTTAAGACTTTAATTTCATTCTGTAGCTCTGGCATAGTGATTCCAATTGGGGATATGGTGTCATATCCAACACTTCGTTTCAACACTTCCCAATATATTATCTCATGGAGGCACGATACTGAATACAAATCGACGAATCTCGGCGCTGCTCTGTAACAGCAGACAGCTTGTCACCGATCTAATACCGCCCAGTGCTAGATTGGATCGTTTTCACATTGACCGAGGCAAAGCGGGGCGTAGACAATCGATTTAAGCACGTAACATGGTATCGAGAACAACAAATGTAACGTTGGGTGATACTTGTAGTAACGAGCACCTTGTCAGATATCATTTTCCGACAAACGCTCCGATTGACGCACAGACGACAATCGATTAGGGATGGTGGTCGCTCCGCGTTTGGGTGGGCTGGTTACTGTTGCCTCTGTTCAGTGATTGAATATTAATTGATCAATCTTCGGGTGCGCATGTGATATCAATATTTAATTGAAAAAAGCACTGTAAACAATTTCTCTAGGAGAAACAAATAACGCGCCGAAGGAATTGTGGTCATTTGGTGAAAATAAAGAGATGACATCATGTCCAGGAAATTTATTGAGAAAGAAATCTGTTTTAACACTTGAAAGGGAAATAGTTGTAGTTGTGTTGGGTTTTGGTATTGGGAGTGTAGACAGAAGATGGGAATCCATCAAGCAGTGATGGGTATTGGAACCCTTAGAACCTTAAGATTGCTGGATGTACCCTACCAGACCATCTCCTGCGGTTTGGTATCAGCTGATAGGACATCTGAGCTTACGACCTTGCAGGATTTAACCTTAGCTTTAGCTGCATCGGCTACGTTCCAGGTTGAGACTATCAGATTGCGGGTCTGTGTCTTAAGACACAAAAATCCAACGATTAGCATGCATCAGCACAACGAGCGCCATAAGAACGACCCCTACAGCAGCCCTCGAAACGATACCTTCACTCCTACAGCTCGATCGATACACTTAAGAAGTGGCGGAAAAAAGCGGCCTACGACTGCAAGCATCTAGCTTTTAGAGAAACGTCAAATAGGTCACACCAGCATCACTAGATGGGCGAAGCTAGAAACAAAAACTGACTTCATGACGCCATACCCCGACTTAATTTTCAAACTCTCTTTTCAGCAAAGGGAAGAAGTTGGGACGAAGGAAGGGTCATTAAACCCGGCAATACATTCATTTTCACACAAAAATGCATGAGGGGGTAGGCTTCATAAGAACCCGTTGCCCTGTCGATAAAACTTAAAAACCAAGCCAGTGTGTTCCAAGCTGAAGTTCTAGCGATAACCGAGGTCGCAAGAGAACTATCCTCGTTAAACCAGAGAAAAAATATTGATAGCCAGGCCGCCGTCAAAGCCGTGTCATCCACAATAATCAAATCACTTGTAATAAAGAGTTGTCGCAGCCAGCTTACGATCCTAAGCTCAAGACATAATGTATCAGTCTGTTGGGTCCCGGGGCACTGAGGCATCAATGGCAGCGAAAGTACCGATGAACTGGCAAGAAAGGGACGAAACTGAACCAAATAATGGTCGATCACATGATTCTGACTCCTATAAAAATTCTAAGGCAAGAGATACAATTGGACTTCTGGAGGCTTGCCGATGAGTGATGAAGCACACTTGCATCATGCCGCGTATCAAGAAAAAATGTGGCCAAAACTCATTAAAAGAAAAACAGAGGAAATACTTACGCTCAGAAGATGGCATTTAACTCTATTGATCAGTATCCTCACAGGCCACAACTTGGTGGCGATACCTCATCCTATGCAGAGGATGTGGCGAAATAGACGCGGAGGAGTACACGACGCACTTCCTCTACGACTGCCCAAGCCTCAGCAGAACCAGAAAAAAGACCCTAGGCGCTTACTTTGTTAGTGATCCAGGCCAACTCTCAACGTGCCACCGAAGGCCATCTTAAAATGTATACTGAATTCAGGGTGGCTTCTCTTTTCTATACTGTTTCCAGCAGGTACATTAATATAGATCCCACAACGCGGAACACATTGGATCGTTGAAGTTCCGAGTGAGGCGGAACCTAACATCGTGCCGCCACCCCTTTAACCTAACCTAACCTATCAGACTGCCTAAGGATTTTGGCTTCCATCGCCATTTAGGTCAAAGTTAGGTAGATGGGTTGGCGAAGGGAAAGAAGCCCCCAGCGCCACACACAGGTCAGAAGAGACCCATTGTGATGCCCAATCGACATTTAACAACCCTCAGAGAATAAGAGACTGATAGTTCTTACGACCATTTCCATTGTGCCCTAATTTAGAGGAATTCGTTTCAGGCCTTTCCCCAGTCCTGAGCTTTTTAAACCTCAACCAGACAAATTCGGTCAATAGTTTCACTATGGATTTAACACTCGATCTTGCAACTTCTTAAGCAGCCATGGGGCCTTACCTAATCTATGCTTAATCCTGGAATAAAGTCCCTGTAAAGTTCCAAACGAGCGCTAGTCGTATTTTTGAATTTATTTTGGCTGCGTTGCAATCTTCCTTTGGGCTTATGATGACTTACATGCTTCAACACGATATAGATGTCCATTTGTATGACGGAAATGATAACCGAAGGTGCTGGGGGCATGTCTGACCGCATCTTACTTTGCTTTAACATATTCAGCACCGATTCGACTCGCAAAAGGCAAAGTAAGTGTGCAAAAATCGATTTTCTCCGCCATACATTGTAGGTAGTCCATTTACCCACAAAAACTCTTAAAAGACTCTTTTAAAAAGCCCACAAGCACATCACGAAGACGAAGACCATCCTCTATCAAACTGACAGCCCGATTATATAGCGGCAACCTGGCTGGCAAAAATATCTTTATTAATAGCCAACAAAGAACAATCAAGAATCAAGTTTCCCATCCTCCTTTCCTGTCCACTCTAATTTTTTTTTTTTTTTTTGCCCTCATCCAGTACCTCGTATCATCTGTGAAAGCAACTGGTTGGCAATTCCTTGTCGATAGATTCATACCGCCAACAGAGTCCAAGTATACACAGACATTGCGGCAGACAGTTCAGAGAAGCACCAGCTCCGACTTGGTTATCTCCATCAAGTTGCTGCTGTTGCTCCTGCTGCAGGTGGTTGTGTACACCGTCAGAGAGTCAGGAAAAAGTTGTTGATGCAACTTCATGGTGGGCAAAATGGTTAATTCTGGGTGGAAATTTAATTGATAAGATCTTGTTGAGGGCTTGGGTGTGTACACACGGTGTAGTACCCGCGCTCCAGGAAGGCATCGTAATGGTCTCGTTGTCGGTTGTGTCGGGGTTCGGTTTTTGCTTCATGCGCATGTGCACCGGGTGGGCATTAATTGTGCGTGTAAAATACGAGTATACTTGCACAAGTCCGATCGCTGTTTCCCTCATGTTGCAAATTCCTTCTTTTTTTTTCTGTTTTCTGTTCTCCCTCCTCGTTTTTAATATTCCAATTTCCATTAAACAGGTAGTTGATGTAGACAGAGTATAATGGGCCGTTTAAATACTTTGAATTAAGTACAATTATCTTTCATCCACTTGACCACTGTGAAAAGTCGGTGTGCTCCTTCACACACGGGTCTTTAGACTGCCAATCAAGCTGCGACTTAAAATGCAATTTTGTGCAGAGAAAAAAAGAGTATTCTTCCATCTACACCTGAACCGTATGTAGTGCATGCAGCGGATAGACTAAGTGGCTGCTGTTGCTCATGGGATAAAATTAAATTGCAATGACACATGGAGGAGGTTAACTTCTCAGAAATACAATGAAGGAAAATTTATTTGTATTTTTGGAATCGGAAAATGTTTTGTGGGAAAATTGGATATATTTTACCAAATTGTGGTTTTCACTTAATTTGATGGCACTGGAGGTCCGAATAAACCGAGGTCCGAAAACATCCGCACTCCATCTTGTAGGATACTTAGCCAACTTTCTCTGTTATATGCCGAGTTGGTTGGGGTTGTCTAGAGCACACAATTGAAGATAAGTTCTTCCTATTCCGCATAGCTCCTCAACGATTGATTCAAAGACTTTTGGGCTGTATTGGTTTTGACCTCGCCACCTTAATCGTTGTACATTTATTTTTATGATCACGTAGGTATCTCTGTACAGATCGTAGTTTTAACAATAACGAGCATGTTGCAGAAGTTGTCGAAGAAATTTCACCAGAGGGTCTTAGGATGACCTCTTGCCAATTGTGGAAATTTTTCAAAGGTTTCCCAGAACATATGGCATGTAATTGTGTGTTTCAGTTGAGGCAGTATCTGCCCTTAATACTATTTCCAAAACGGAACTTTCAACTTTTTGCTGAATTGAGAGCCTTTATCCCGCTTGGAAGTCACTATTAAAAGTTATTAACTCCTGTCCAATGTTTGAATAAAACCTGCCGCTTGAATAATGACAATAACATCGTCTTGAAATACGCCACAGTCAGTACTGGAATGAGCGATTGAGATGTAGAAGACTCGCAGAAGATACCAGCTCCTGCAGCGATCTTAATTTTACACCCATCGGTGTCGAAGGTTAGATCCTTCCTCCTGCCCCATAAATCGCACAGTTTTCAAACCAACGGAACTTCTTGTAAGAAATAGAAAAGTTTTATTGGGACGTCAAAATAGGAAAGTCACCTAAGACGTGAAAGCGCCTCTTTAACGAAGAGTCCAAGGAGGAGTTCGCTTTGTGAAATTGTTCAGTGACCTAAGGTTTTTTAGATTCTTTCGCCTAGCCTAGGTAAAATAAGGTGACTATTCTGGCAGGACTGAGACACACTTGATCAGAGTGAAGTGCATTGTGGTACGCAATTCATCTCGTCTGGATTTTTTATGAGTTCGAGCCACGAAGAACCAACAAACCATTTTTTGTCTAAATTTGTGGAGATACAACCTTAGACATTTATGACCTGTTAGCAATAGGGCGAACTAGAGATTTAGCTCTGTATATGATGTGAACCCTTCATTAAACAATTTTGATAAAGAACTATCGGATCGAACACGCAGGTAGCCATCTCTTTAGGTCTGTTTGGCTTCGTTTTGTTGGGGTATGGACTTTGTGTTTCCATCTTTCTTTGTCATATAGATTCCATCTCTGCTGTCGAACTTGAATCCTTGATGATGTACGTGTAATGCTTGGTGTTGTCGTTGTTCTTGTCTTCGTTATGTAAGCGAGGTACCATTTTTTTTTCTTTTCACTGGCAGGCACCATACATGCCACGTCTGAGGAAGTTCTCCGGCAAACACTTACAGCTCTCAACACATTGATTCGGTATGCTGCCTTCGATTTCCTTCTAAAGTTCTTGAAAATCTTTGCACCGCTTCATACTTGGGACCCATGAACTATTATTACTTTAAAGTAATTGCATTTTAGGCCGCCAGTGTTAGTCATTGTTTTTGCGAGTGCTTAGGCTGGCTATATTGCCTTCCCGGCTGCATACTTCAAATGTCGTTTCCAGATCACCCTTACGTCTATAAACTAGGCCGAGTGTTTTGAGATTATTATGTGAACTCTCCTTGGAATTGATGTCATCACAATTATCACAATCTTTCCCGGATGAAGCCTGTACATCTCAGCTAGAGATGGCCTTTCCCCCGTGATATACATCCTGATCGAAGCATCTCTAATTGACCTCTTTTACGTAAATCATTAGAATCATGTCGGTCCGTTGTTTGCACCACATGAGCGTAACATGAAGTCGAAAAAGATGTCATGAACCTTTTGAAATGAATCATTCCCGCAACATTTCAAGATCTGATCGAATCCACAGAAAAGTGCCATGAATACGATGAAATCTCATCGAATTTGTGGTTATTCTTAGAAATCTTTTGTCAATTCTTTCAATTTGATTCAAATCGATTGATTGCTAATCCAACACCTGTCACATTCTCACATGAGCGTCACACGCTTGGTCACATCCAACTTCATCCATATTTATACAAACTATTTGCGAAATCAGTTTTTTTTGTTTACACCATCGTCGATCTAAACACTCATCTGCGAGCGGCAGCATGTTAACACCAACTATCACGTGAAACCAGACCAAGTTTACACAACAGGTGTGCTTAGAGCTCTCAAACCGTATAATTATCCGCCCGTTCAATGTTTATAAATATTCATTCGCGCGCAAAATGCAAAAAAGCAAAAGAAAAATGGATAGAGATACATAAAAAATAAATGAGATACAAAAAACAAAAAACCCAATCGAAAGTCCGCGGTCCTCGTGTGTCAACGCACGTAAGACCTCAAAGGCTGGTTACTGCCCATAGCTCTGCATAGGTACATGGTGTGCTTGAAGGCAGTTTCTTTCTTCATCCTCTTATTGCACCAGCAGCAGCAGCGGTACCACCGCCGATCCCGTGCACGAAAACCGATCAATTGCACCGAACGATTATTACATTTCAGCGGTGATATCGCGGCCCCATGTGATCATCTGTGAGGCGACCACCTTTAACAGCTATAATGGAGGTGGGGTCCTTCTTCTTCTTCCTCCGTTCGAGTTGAAATCGATTTATACTGCCCTGTTGCTGCTGCATAATATCTTTATATCTCCTTTGCTTGGGGACCACAGTGCAGAGGATATGAGATACCTGAATGCATAACGTTTCCCTTTTGCGGTGGCGGCTCTGACTCTGACTCTGGCTATGACTCTCTGGCAGATGGCTTAAAGTGCTCTCGGATTTGGTTTCTGTTCGATATCGGTTTGCTGCCGCAGTTGTTGTTACTTTTGGCCAAATCCATACTAGGATACACGTACTAAGTGAGTTGTAAGCGCAATAAAAGCGAATGCTGCACGACATTCAATATTACGTCGTGTGGTAGCGAAGACACCGCAGCATTACCGTTCAATCGGGCGGTTTCTCTGGAGGGGTGAGCGGAAGAAATTACATGAAACGGCGGCAACTTCACAATGATGTTGCGGCAGCGCCTTCGAACTATAGTCACATGTATCGGTGTGTATCTGTGGATACAAAATTTTCATTGAGACTATTGTTTGCTAAAAATAGATTTTCTCGGAGTTTTTTGTTGTTGTTGTTGTTGTTCCGCGGGGCGATTTCGTTTTCCCAACTATTTATAACTCACCAATGCCGGGTGGTTCCAAGACATTGCGCTGTGAGGTCTGTAACAGAGGGCAGGAGCCTATTCATAACATGGGAGCCCACACATGCACCGTAATGCTATGGAAATCTGAAATGCGATTTCTTTTCCAACTGCAGAGCCGGCGGCGGGGGGAATAAGTTGCTTGATTTGGTTGGTGGCGGTGGTGGTGATGATGGTGAACATGATCTCCCATGGGAAACTTGGCTCACTTATTGGCGATGAGGTTTCTTTCATCTCGTTGGGTGACTCCGCCAGCGCCTGTAGCCGCCTCCGCCGAGTCAACAACTGGAGATGAAGAAACATTATGCGCTCTCTAGGTGCACTGCACACACACTCTCGGCAGGCCTGTGACTATGAGATTGATCTTGAAATGCTATTTTTGTTCCGCAGTGATGATGATGATGATGATGATGTAGCGCGTATGCAGGGCACGTATATTTATATGTTATGAGCGCGTTTCTTATCGGTTAAGTGTATCCGAGGAACGAATAACACTGCGCCACTACTACCACCGGTTGCTGAGTTGTGATGTTTGAATTATGGCTGCCATGGAGATTGGACTGTATCTTGGCCCACTTCCTTGGTGGCGAGGCGCATCATGTTTGCACAGAGGAGTTCTAAAATTAAATCGATGTCGTTTGTTGTTACTCGGATTTCTTTCGGATGGACGTACGAGTACTCGTACGGCTGCTGTAGGTAGATTGATCTCTCCCCCTCTGTGAGATATAGAAATGTTTGATGATGCACCTGCATGTGGCAGTGCGGTAGGTAAGGCTTACATACGTTGTTGCTTATGGTAATTTATTGTAATGTGTAGTCGTTAATGTGATGACTGTCAACGACGTGAATTGATGAGTTGTGAACCAAAGGGAATATATCACATGTTTTTCATTTTTAGATTGAGATGATTGGAGGGCTATAAGATGAACCATGAACCCCGGTCAGTTTGGTTTTAAAATCAACTAATGCTTGATTGCGACTTTGATCGCTTTAATCCTAGGAAGGACCCTCCTTTTTATATCGATTTACCCTGAAGAACACAACCTCCCTGAATGCACTGTTGATACACGACGTGTGTAGTTTGAAAAGATGTAGACGAGATAGAAATTACTTTTTACTATGTATAGTGGTTCGAAACTCAGATGGTATTAGATTTCAATGCTATCCGAGGCTGTGTCCAGACTCCTCTTGACGTGGTAATCGTTACTCAATTCAACCAACTCTTTAAACCATGACCATTCTATTGGTAGGGCTGTGTTAAAGTTGACATCAGCTTTCACAGTTGATCACTTCTAACTGTTTCTTGACATCAAGAGTTGAACTCGGACACTTCAACATGACAAGCGATAATGCTAACCAAGATGGTCGCGTCTATAGCTAGCAACGAATGCAGCGGGGGCACTCACCGGTATCTATTATAATATCGGCTAACCGAGCTCTATCAGAAGACCTCTTTCAGCCAGGGTCACAAGTTCAAAAGTGCTCTATGGGTTCCAAACTTGAACTAAAATAACACAGAACATAGGCAGGCGATCGTAAAGATTATCTATAGGGTCATTCAACAAGGGGTGTCATTTTAAATTTCGTGTCATTGTTAAACTGACAAAATTCAACTATCATTGCGATGTCTTTTGATAAGAAAAAACTAGGAGGTTATTAAAGGTGGATCGATACATACTCGCACAGTGTGTTGAAATAGTGAAGATTCACTAGAAAAACGGTGGAAATATCGCGGAAATATCGCGGAAAGGTTATGTTAAGTTCATACTGCTTCTGATCATCAACAAGTGGCTTCTCGCACAGCTATAGCGAATTTAATTGATAAATTTGAACTTTTCGAATAGGCTAGTGATGTAAAGACTCCATTTCATGTTGTTCCGGCAAATTCAGCTGAAAATATCGCCGCCGTAGCTGAGAGTGTGACTGAAAACCCACGTTCACAGGAGTTAGGCCTATCCACAACCAACTTGGACCGCATTTTGCATAAAGATCTTGGCCAACATGCTTATAAGGTCCAGTTGAGACAATTGGATGTGCTGACCCTATCAGAGGAGGAAAAGAAGCAGAAGAAGAAAGACTGCAGGGAATATGACTAGATCACAGGCTTTAAGGAAATTATAGAATAAGCAATGCACATTGGGTTTAAACGATTGTCGAGTTGTAGTGATGGGAAATACAGGGCTGTTTAGATCGTTTCACACCCTTGTTGAGTCGATTGCCTTAAGTCAACATTGGCTTCTGAAGTAAGAAATCTCCCTGTTTAACTAAAGCAATACTAATTGTTTGGCTGTACGCGGTCTGTTGAGGGTCCGAGCATTCCACGTGCATATCCGAAAATCCTTTTTTCATTTTACCGGGTAAACAGCAAGTTCTTTCTTTTCCGAGGCCGTTGGGTGCATTGTAACAATCTTGGTTTTTAATGGTAGAGCGGGTAACCCCGCAGACAAACCCTCAGGGCCAGGCACTGTGTTGAACCCCTTGGACCTAAGGGGCCGGGTAATCCGATCCTCATTGGCCTAAAATCCAATTATGTCGGAGGAGCCCATATAAGATGTACACTAAGTAGTTCGACCTAACTGGAACTGTAGACGCCTTCGTTGATTCCATCGTGAGAGTTTTTCCGATGCTGTCTGGATGCAAGGGAAAGTGTGAGCACCTTTCCACAGGGGGTTTAAACCTTATCTTCAGTCGAGGTACTAGGCATCCAGCGTTCACCCTGAGGAGGTGAGACAGAGGTTGGTTTGAGACAAACCTGTAGACGCTTGTGTCCTCTTGAATCTCTTGTGTCTACCCTTTAAACGCCGCAATATTATTCACATAGCACTAATCTGTAGCTTGAGGTATCTTAACTCGGGTACCAACCAAAGATATTGGAGTTATTGGAGGTCATTAGGGAATTAGTCACGAGATTAACTCGTTCAAATGATTATTTGAAGACTATTATCATGGGAATTAAACAATGTCATATGTACGTCGAAATATTCATTATGTACATCTACGTAAATGCAATGATTTCATTAGAAACAGCAAGACTTCCTTCGGATATTTTATACTCCAGGGAGATCTCTGCGAATGGTACGTATAGGCATACAAATTCGAACATTCTCTGGCGGCAAATAACAAACTTCAAATAGGTAAACACCGCCCACTTGTCCCAGGAAAAAATGCACCCAGATCATGCTGCATCATTTCCGGAATGAGGCATGGTAGACAACTAATTGTTGTTTGTATCAGAAATCCCACGAAAATAGATAGAATCAATTCCCACTAACTATGAATGAAACAATGGAAAATCTAGTTCACATACAATCCCATTTATCTTCTCCAGAACATCTCACAAATGATTCACATATTTTCCTAATTTATAGTCCGTTCACATAATTGTTGTAAGAAAAACAAACATGGGTATCTATGACGCCCACATTTACCAATAAAACGCAATAATCCCCATGAACTAATCGATTTTATAATTGAAATCCATTGAAATGATTTGTAATGCAATCAATTGGAGTGAACTACACACATTTGTTTAAGAATTTTCTTATAAGCGAATTCTTATTAATGTTTTGATTCTTTTTTTTTTTTAATTTTAGATGTGTTCCCGCAACTTAAAGATCTCTGTGGTGCTGATTTTAGTATTGGTCCCCTTTATCGCAACCCTGCCACACAATCACAGTTTGTCCAAGAGGAGCACATTTTTCGACTTAGAATGTAAGGGTATCTACAACAAATCAATGTTCTTCCGGTTGGATCGTATCTGTGAAGATTGCTATCAATTGTTCCGGGAGACAACTGTGCATCGATTGTGCAAGTGAGTTTTTAAAAAAAAAAATTCAATCAACCAACTCAGATGGTGACAAACAAATTAATTAAAATTTTTTTGTTTTACCAAGAATTTTCAGTGAATAATTGTATGTAGTATGCGGAAAGAAATGTTTAAAACAATTAATTTGCTTTGGTTTTTTTTTTGCGACACAGCGGCTCAATTCAAAAATGTATCCATTTAGAAATTTATCACATGCTGGAGGAGGTGATATAAATAATTTGTTATACAAATATTAAATTTTTTTATTTGTCACATTGCAATGGGGAAGTTTGAGTGTCTGGATGTTTTGAAATTGAATGGCGATATCGGGAGGATGACGCAATGAATTTGCCTTGCGACAGGAGGAGGAAGAAAGAACAGTTCCTATAGCATTTGACGTTCTTTATCCCCCCCTTGTAGGTCTTAGGACGTCTACAACACCTACGAGCCATCGTTTCACATTTCTAGTGATGTAAGCTAGCATCCAACAGACTTCTAATAGACTGTTCTCCGGCAAGATGTTCGAGAGGTTAGGTTAGATTATTGGAGAACTCTCTTTCGTCAGCCTTAGATCAATGTATACCAATTGCAACCCCCATCCGGGGCGCCATTTCCATACTGTGTGGACCTATGAGAATTCCTCGAGATCCTGAAAGAAGTATCTTCCCAGACTTTAAAATGGACAGCAATGCTGTGTGACTGTCATTTTGTGACAAACGTTTACTCCCCTTTTTAGGAATCAGTTGAACACCAGCTAATCAACAACTGGCTCGGCAAGGATCAAGGATTAGAAAGAGAGCATAGCCACACATTGATAAACATTCCTATGAAAGGTAACGTCGATCACAAGATGAGAAAACTAATCAACATCTCTTGGTCCGTCAGAGGCGACTGCATAATGGCAGCGGACTCGGCATCAACTCCCCAGACTACTGCGTAAACCATCAAGCACCTAATCTATGAGTCTCCTAATCTTCAAAGCTTCCGACTCCGACACATGAGAAACAGGCTGTTTGGAGAACTTGAAAACTTAAACGAAGTACCAGTAACACATAGACCAACCCAATGGACCACCAGGCTCCCGTGAAAACACAGTCATTGACTGGGCACTTCCCCCATAATCTTACCTAACCTAACCAACAACCAAGAAGAGGAAAAGTCCTTTTTGTGTTATGGCTAGTATTCCGTCCGATCCGGTTGCTTTCTTACTGTCAAATTGTTTAATAATCCTCTGAATATTTCGGGGTTGAAATTCATCGCCTTACATCTACTTCTAGATGGACGCTATACTTGATAGTTCGGTCTGCATCGGGTCTAGTTTGGAATTGGCAGCAAATAGCTTTGCGAAGAGATCAGTGTTTTTCGGGTGGATGTGGCTTACTCGCAGTTTTTGTCGAACTAAGATTCGTTTGCCGTCGATTTCTTAATCGAAGGGGGAGTGTAAAGCTCTGTTCCAATAAGACCACTTCGGCCCACGCATTAACATCGTTGTTCCGAAAATAAACATCAGCCCATGGAAAACAAAGTCAACATTTTTGTCCGCCCAAGGAAGTTATCCGTCCAAGGCAAAAACAAATATTAATTTGTAGGTTTGTTTAGGAAAATATGTCCGTTTAAGCGAGCTGTCCGCCTAAGGGAGCTGTCCGCCATTGGAGATTTCACTCTACTCGATTTACTCCCTAACGGAGGATTAGAGTTTCTCTGTCGCCAGGATAGCTTGTTATTTGCGTATGCCACAGCTTTATTCAAAATCTGTTAACTGAAAGAGCATACAGAACAAGTGAGAAAGAATCCCCTCCCTGTGAAGTTGTTCGGGGGCTTTTAACAAAATAATTTGACCTGACATCACTGTTAATTCAAACGTCCTTCTTGAATTCCGGCAATCGTACATTTTTGCAAGGTTCAAGTTCACCCAAAATGGTGAGTGACTCTCCCTATTCGACTTAAGGTCGAAGAGTGATGCGTGACACTGCGGAAGCACTGAACGCAATGTCACTGTCACACAACATGATAATGACAGAACGTTTGTTGGCATATTCCCGGGATTTTTTTAGTTGACTAACACCTCAACTAATAAATCAAATTTTACGCTCTCTCTCGCCTTGACAAATGTACCTTGACACTGGCGCGTCTTGCCAAAATTTGTTGTCCATAGCTGATTTCCTCAAAAGGTGACGACGCATTTTATATTTTTATTCCTTTTCACCGAAAACAATTCTTACTCCTTTGCACAAAATCCAATTTAAGATATTCACATGTACATATGATAGAGAGACCGTATACAGAAGACCACATTATGACTCGTAATGTGTTTTTAAGAAAACGAAAAAAAATTTAGACCACCGTACCGGACTCAATATCAATCAATCATTTTGGCATATTGGTACCTGATACGTGTTTTTCGAAAGGTGTTTTCCATTTTTTTTTCTCGTGTGTGTTCCTCTTGTATTTATTTTTTTTTTTTTTTTGTGCAAATTTCCGAAATTAGAATTTCTCAAAATACCGACTCGTACATGTGGTTTCTTCGAAATAATTCCCGGTACACCGATGGCTGGTGAGTCAATTATGAAATGTGAATTTTTGCAAACGTCAATTTTAAATAGTTTACAAAATTTCCAATGAAAAATGTTTACCATTTAAAATATTGATGTTCCGGGGAAAATAAAAAAAGAGAAAAGAGAACTACGAACAATTTTTTATGCAAAATTTGTATATTTCAGCAGTTGGTCGTTGCCCTTAGACTGTTAGATTAGTCAGACAGTGGTATGTGTTTTTGAAAGGACATGTGTCTTGAGCTTTCACCAGGTGTGTTTATTCGTATTTGGTATTCCGTTGTGGAAAATAATTATTTTGTTTGGATGAGCGCATTGAATTGGAGGTCAATTGGAATCGCAGCTTTCTGCGTATACTTTCTCAGAATGTACAGATTGGAGATTTGTTAAGTGTTTTTCAACATCTTGAAATGATATAACAATTCAGAGTACCTAAGAGTAAATATTTAGTCTTCTGTCAATTTTGAGCAAAAGAATTTGCTCGTTGCAATTGGTAGGAACAAAATTATAGGTTTAAATTTCTGTAGCACTCTACTTTCTTGCAATGATTTTACATAATTCCTCCGGCGATGGAGGCTTTCGTCCGTTGCTGACAAATGTAAAATATATTCGAATATTGATTCTGTACCATAAAAGGGCAATCTATGAGCAGATAGATACTTATATCGAATCGTAGAACGTAGAACATTTAGAATCTATCCTCACTCAACGAGTTAGTGATAATAACGTTTGAATGGATCTTCTAAAGGAACCCTAGCTTCCAATTGTTGATGCGTTCCAGTCTTACTCGTACAACATTATCCAATGGGTGGTGTAAACACAAACTAAACCAGAGTGTTCCCTCAACTTTTTGGGTAAAACCCTCAACTTGAGTTGAATAAAAAGGAGTTTCGTCAAGTTTTAGAAAACACTTCCATTAAGAGTGTTCCCCCAGTTCTATTCACACCACCCACTGTCACATTATTTTGGGCTTAAAAAAAAACGAGCCAGACTTGTTAATGCTGTGGTAGAAAATAAAGATAGGCATTTCGGAGCGTGGCTCAGTGGTTAGTGCGTTGGACTGCTGACCAAGCAGCGTGGGTTCAAGCCCCAGCCAGGAACACCGAACATTTATCGCGGCACCACCTCTCGACGGGGAATGACAAGCCTCCGGGAGTATAATCTGTCATGAAAGAGCTTCTCACTTTGCCGTTCGGAGTCGGCAATAAATTGTAGGTCCCTTCCATTTGTGCAAACAATACAACACGCACAACATGAATGGTTGCGAGAAGCTAGGCCTTGGCTCATTCCGAGCTGTCGCGCCAGCTATTTATTTATTATTTCGGAACGTGAAACAGCTGATCTTTTCCGACAGTTGTCCTTGTCCACAAAAGCCCTGGATATAGATATAGGGAAGCTGCAAATCCCTCAAATTTTACAGGATTTTCGACTCTAAAAAATGTGTAGACGCATAGTTTGAGCTATTTTGTCAGCCGCTATACCAATGACCACCACATTTACTTATGATGGCTCTACAGACTTCAAACAACAAGAGTCTCGTCTCTTCTCTGATATATATAGATATAGCTGGATCTTCAAATAGATGCATCTAGTTTCAGTTTCGCATAGTTCATTGGTTAGAGTCCATTTCTACTTGTGTGCATCTTGTGCAGCTATGTCTCTCCGTAGTAGATTTTAACATTCTTCGAGCTTAAACCCTGCATTGCATTTGAAGGGCAAACACTTCTTGACAATTCTTCTTATTACTAAAGGGGTTAATGAACTTTTTAAATTTATTAAATTCTGTTGTTCAGGTTCATTTTAATAGCTTCTCTCGACGTACCCACAAGTCTAATTCTAGCTACAGAGACTCTTTTTCGCGGTTATCCTTGCAACTGCGACAGCAAGTGTTGTGGAGAATACCTAGCTTGGCTGCGTGGTCTCCCACTGGCCAGTGTCTTGATCTGCTGAGTAGCTCGTTTGTTTTCTGTTTGTTGTAACAGGGCTGGATCTTCCTCGATATGACGCAGTTGCTAAGCTTATTCCACACTTGTTTGGCCGTTTTCAGAAAGTGGTGTTGAATATTGCCCTTAACGGCTCCTAGCGAGATATTAATAGCTTCCGCCAGTGAGTCGTCAAAGGCTGATCCCCGCTTGGCCAGGTCGTCGGCTTTTTCGTTGCCGTCAATTTTTCTATGACCTGTTGGCTTGTGAATAAACTACAGAAAGCAAATGGGCGTGTGAATGCTGATTCAGATCCTTATTTGGCAAACTCAGCGGAAATAAATAGGCAACACTCCAGACAAGCTATCAATCAAAGGGGAAGATCAAGACTTTGATTGTTCCATGGCTGTTTCCGGGGTAGTTTCCGTTTACTGCATTACCGATTAGAGACACCTACCTCTGCTTAAAAAACAGACGAAAAACAGCTATGCTTGCTTGAAAATTGGCCCGTAGATGTTCGTACTAGCCAGCTAGGTGCTGAAGGAAGCTGAGCTCCCTTTGAGATTTGGTGAGCTTTCTCTGTGAGCTCCCTTTAAAATCTCCTGAGCACTCTCGAGAATTCAATCCTGGTTACGGGCGTGACCCTGCTTACTACATCTGCCGTGATTTACTTTGTGATTGCTATGTGACAATTTTTTAATGAACTTCTATGTAAGAATGCGGCGAGACATGATGTTTTTGTCTCCCTGAAAACCATCTGCATTTAAAATTTTATAGTGTGAAACTTCGCTGCAGCAACTTAAGTAGGATTGAAGGTCTACTATCTTCTATATAGTAGACTTTGTATTATACCACAAAGTCAGCACAATGTCAGAGTCTAAAGTCCAACGTTGAAACCTAACATTCCTTTTACTGTGTCATTGCTTTCACGACCTTTTCCAACTTGGCGTCGGTAAACTTAAACTATGTCCTAATATTGGAAAAAAATTGCAACACTCTCGAAACGTATTTTAGACTAAACAAATTTTTTTCTTCACAGATTTGCGTCTTTCATTGTCATCGAATACATCGTGACACTGATGACGAGGCCTTTGATTCAGTTTCTATGATTTGGTTTACGAATACTGTCTGGCAAATAAATTTTTAAAAATTCTATACGCAGTCACTCTTCATAATTTAACTGAAGCAGTCAGTGTCGAATAACATAACACGTGAAAGACGCCAAGACAATTTGACATTTGGCAAACATATTTAATAATAAAAATTGAAAATATTTCAACTGTCGAAGAAGTCAAAAAAAAAAAAAACACAAATCATGGCGCCAACCAAATGAGACATTGTTTTGTATCATATTTTCTATTTTCTAAATGCAAACGTGAATAGTATTTTCTTGTAGATGTCGAATATATATTTTGCATTTACGACAAATTCTGTAAGAAAATAAAAAATCCACGATATTCTCTATATACTTTTTCATGTTGACCGAAAATTTTCCTCAGTTTTGATCTAGACAATAATTAACCAGAAATTCTTTGAAGTGTGTACGAGGAGGTGTTGATGAGACCTGATGATTGTTATATTTCCATCGCAACGAAATTTATGAATTTCCGCTTGTTTTCATTCATCAATTTAAAATAAAATATAAGTATAAACTACGCCTTGAAAACATTGTATCAAATTTCCTCCCCAACAAACCGACTGATAGAAATCAAAGCAAATAAAAATTATTGATAGTACAATTATTCACAAAATTTAAATAAATATTTAAAATTGTTTATAACATTTCCTTAACCCTTCGTCAATCTAGGCAAAAGTGCTTTACAACGGATTACTTTAAAGCATGTGTGGAAGCGCTACATCTGGGCGACGAAATTGAAATACTTAAGAAATATGTTAAAATAATCAACGGCGCTGCGCCACCACCAACGCCACAATCAATATAATTAGTAGTTTTATTGATATAAAAATACAGAAAAACAAAAACAATATAAAATATTTTCTTCTTATTTTCCATTTTATCTGTGTCTCTCACTCTGGATTTTTTTTTTCTAATTTATTTTCATATTTTAATGTAACGACGAAGAACCCTACTAAATGTCATTCTTCTTGTAAAAACAAAAAACAAAAGAAAAATAATGTTTAAATGTGTTAAGTGCAAAGTTTAAAACTTAAAAAATAAACTAAAATTATCTTCTTCAAGTGCATCGTGTCTAAAACACAAAAAAAATCAAAAGTGAAAACTTGAAAAAAAAAATAAACGAAAGAAGGAAAGAAAATAAAAGAATAGGCAAAAAGGAAATGCAAAATTTTCAGTGAAAATTAAAAAGAGAAAAACTACATTCTTGTTAAATTGTTGTTAGATACATAATTTATATAGTACTATGGATATATTACATTATACAAAACGAAACTGTATTTATTTTTATACTTACGTATAGTTTTTTTTTTAAGATTTATATACAAACTTTTTTTTTTTTTGATTTTGATTTTATTTTTTTATTTTATTATTTTTGTGTTGTAATTCAATTTGTATTTTTATATTAATTTAGAAGAGAAAGTGAAAACAAAGTGATATAACTACTACTACTACTATTATTACTACTACTAATTTACTTGATAGTGTAAAGTGTTAAATGTAAAAAGAAAAGAAAATTAAAGGCATAACAAGAGGGGGGAAAGCGCATCCACACATGCTATAGCAGCTGAAACAAGCGAAAGAAGGATTAAATGGATTTCACTAATTACGAATTTCGACGTCTGCGGATATATAAGAATAAAAACGAAAAAATAAAAAACGAAAACAAAAGTGCAATGGTGATGAAATGAAACTAAGAAGGCTACAGAATTTCAAGGAGATAATACAAAACATATACAACCACAAGAACAACAACAAGCAACACTCATTTTACTTTATCATTTTGACTTAAGTTCAATTTATTGGTATGTTTATTTTTTTTTCTTTACTTTTTATTTATTTACATTTTATTTTTTAATATTTTTGAACCCTTGATTAACTTAAGTTAAAAGAGGTTTTTTAACATTTTTTTTAAAATAATTTTTTGACGTTTTTGTGTATGTTCACCACTGGAATAATGCCAAACATACTTTTAGTATCAAATTAGCATGCTATCCATGTAAACCAGGCTTCAGATTTTTATCTTGGATGATGTAATTTACGTATATATCGCTTTGAGAGGACACTTGCTATATATATAGCTACGCTGACATAAAAACCAGGTGCCATGATTGAGCCATAACGAACCCAGAAGAATTTTTTTAGGATCTGGTAACCTAAACCTTTTCTTCAAAGCACGTCTTCTGTTCGTAAAAGATTGATGGAAAGTCCTTCTTGTGCTCTACATAAATGATGCAGAAGATGTTTATGCCCAATTTACCCCTAGTAACAATCATAAGACCATCAGCATTACCGATAACAATCAAACCTTAACTATTAAGACTGACTACGAAATCGTTAATGACTTAAGACCACAGAAATGGAGAGGAATCTTCCCTTTGGGGGCAACCTTTAACTGCAGTTACAAACACTTTCCCGGAAGAAGTTATTGTTCCATTTTCCAGCATGATAATTTCTTTGATTCTTTACTCCCTTCATCAAACGCACCCTCGATGCCTAAAATGGAACATAGGTCGTCTTCCTTTGAGCAAGATGCCACTTCACTTGTGCAAGTCCCATAAAAGTTGGTAGTGAAACGTTAAGCAGTGATAACGTCAGAATGCATGTAGATAAGGGAAAGAAAAGTGAAAAGATGACTTATTTTACAACCTAATCAAGTCCCATATTAGAACTCTATTCCATGGCACGTTCACTGACGTTATTATTATTGTTGTGCAACATTTGATGCGCTCTATTCCGTTCGTCCGCTGACGTGAATGCAAGCCTAGAAATTCCGCTTAAAAATGTACTTTGATCACATGAGTGAGTGTTGTCGTCTTATCCCAAGTTTAGCAATAATAGTCATATGCTTTCCGTTCCACATTGAGAGAGATTATTACGAATGTCTCATTTAACTTTGAAACAATGCATAAAATCTACAGCTGTCTGTATTAGCGCTCATCGTTCTAAAATAAAACTAAGCTCCTTCTAGAAACAGGAAGGCAGCCAACGATATAAAAAGACGAAACTCATCTCTGCTTTAAAACAGAAGGGAAAATTGGTTTCACTGTTTTTTTAAAGACTTTAGCATTCACCTGCCGCATAGTCTAACTAGCCACTTGAACCTCTTTTAAGTCAAAGACACAGCAATGCGTCAGGCTGTCATATGGCTGAAAGTTTACTCAGTTTTTTATGTGATTCCGGTCTACAGACTGCGATCTCCTGTGTCCAGCACAAAAGAGTCTAGGGAAGTGAAAGACTGCCGCATGTAGCAAAAAAACGCCAAAATCTGCTGGGTCATTTCGACTGTGCGGCTGACAAACTAGACAGACAAGACGTTCTAGGTGACCTATGTACGTCAATCCTCTATCGAAACCGAATCAAAGAATTATCATCTAGTGACGTTAGGCTTATTTGACCTGTACCTTCACAAACTTAAATCAATTACTGTACACTTAGCAGACATGTTTAGCGACTGCGCATAGTCTGTATCTTTTTTGGCAGGAGCACGTGTCCTGCTTGTTTCATAGTACGCGTCGACTGGTTATGTTAACCCATAATTTATACACACCCCAGGCTATCAATTTTTCCTGACAAATATTAAGCCAGTAGTGAGTATACACACGAAACATATTTTTAATTTAATTTTTAAAAATCATTTCAGTTTTTTTGAATGGTTTTTTTGGAACATTTTTTGTTGTTAGACACGAAACTTTTCAGAAAATCGAACTAAAATTTTTTGACAGTTCGAAATTCAAAATCGAAATTTTGGCAGCAATTTTTTCAGCTCACAGCTAAATTTTTGAACTCCTTTTGCATTGCAAGAGAGATTTTTGATTGAAAAGCGAAAAATACTTTTTAAAACTCATTTTCTAACAAAATTGTTTTACTAATTTCCAGGCAAGACTGCTTTGGTACTGAATTCTTCGAGGCGTGCATCGAAGCATTACAATTGCATCAGGAAATGGATAAATTCGTTGACTGGCGCGACCAACTTGGAAAGAAATAAATTTAAATTTTTTTTCAAAACTTTCCGCAAAACTATGGGATTTCTTTCTTAACAAAAAGATACATCTACAAAAACGATGACAGCAGAAATTTACAAAGACCATTGAAATATAAAGAAGAAAAAAAGGAAAAAACGAAAAAAAAAATGTATTTATCTATTTATTTATTATTGTTACGTCTATATGCAAACTATATACATATATAAATAAAATATAAAATAAAAAACTCAAAAAAAAATGTAAACCTTCAACATAGTTGTGTACATAATTTAAAAAGTTAAACAGTGAAACAAAAACAAAAAACGATATGTTGCCCTAGACAAACAAGATGTGTTTATAATCATGTGAAACTTATAATTAAATTATTTATTAATGTTTAAACCTTGAAAACAAAAAAAAATATCAATAAAAGTGTTTATGCATTTTAGTTTTTGAGTTTCTTACTCTACCTCTGCAGTGTTTCTTTTTTTTTGTATATTTTAAATATCAACTTGTCAGCTACATTTTTCTATTTTTACTTTTTGTTAATTTCACGAATTCCATGCAACATATTCCGGTTAATTTTTTTTATTTTGCAAATTCACGTTGAAAAAAATAGTGTATAACCGAAAAACTGATGTAAATATTATTTTTTTATTTTTATTTATACTTTATGGAAAAAATAGTTTAGTGTAACTATTTTTGTAATATTTTTTTAATATATACTTTTACATACGATGGAAAAGTTAAAGCAACGGAATAAATCAAAAATAAAAGAAGAGCAACAAACAATATAACTATGATTAAATTTCTTTGGATCTAGTCGTAAAATTAATGATGATTGTATATGTATAATTTTGTTTAATTTTTTTTTTTAATTCTTTATTTCTTTCTTTTTTTTTCATTTTGTTTTATCTGTTTTAATTTTGATTTAATTTAATTGTAATTATTTTTATGTTTAAATTTTAATTTATGAGATAGTTTTTTTTATTGATATATATATTTTTTTGTATAGGACAAATTGATTGTTGATGCAACAATTAAAATATTCTAAGAACAAAAAGGAAATGTGTGTTTAATTTTCAACTTAAACTTCTATGTAAATAGGTGGCGCGACAGATCGGGATGAGCCAAGGCCTAGCTTCTCGCAACCGTTCATGCTGTGCGCGTTCCATTTTTCGCACGAATGGAATGGACCTACAATTTATTGCCGACTCCGAACGGCGAATTGAGAAGCTCTTTGATGACAGATTATACTCCCGGAGGCTTGTCATTCCCCGACGAGAGGTGGTGCCGCGAAAAATGTTCGGTGGATATGGCTGAGGCTTGAACCTACGCTGCTCGGTCAGCGGTCCAACGCACTAACCACTGAGCCACGGCGACTACTTCTAAGTAAGCTGGACCATTTAAAGCTCACCTTGCCAGGCAAAATGTTTTATTTCACAAAAAGCATTTAGAATTAAACAGAGTTAAGGATGAAGTACTGAATCTCACCCATTTAAAAACGAAACTGAAGTGAAGACTGGCATGCCTCGGCCAAACACTGTGAATCACGTATTCTGACCAAGATCCACAGATTATAATCTTGATAGTCTAGAACTCATGAACTCGACCGGATCCGAAAAGTACCTAGATCAGAGACATCGATGGCCTGGAGGTTGCGTGTGTGAAAAACATCGATCGAAATCGCCTAACAGAAGGCTCGTCAAGAGAAGGAAAGGGATCTTCATGGAAATACGATCTCGTTTAATACCCTGATTATTGCAACATCAACAGTGGGCACTGCTCAGGCAAACCACTTGGTTATGTTGGCAATGTAAAATAACAATCCTAAGCGGCAACATTTATTGAAAGGCCGAATTCATATTCTCTGATACTCACATACATATGTAAGTGCCCCTTAACGCGCTGTGTTAAGTCAAAACTATTATGCCTTCTTAAGAATTAGGTTCCCAGACTCTTTGGGCTAGACAATCATAAGGCTTAAATTACGCTCAAGATTCTAACATAATACGAAGTGCGCAACTGCAGAGCTATAGCTAAAAAAACAAGATTACCGATTTCAGACCTTTTATATACCTATATACTCCCACTCGTTTGTCGAATCTCCGACTAAATGCGATTCAAATAAATTCTCTCTTGACCATAACGAATACCTAAACAAAATCAGAACAAAAAAATACGAAATCCTTTCCATTCGAACCCGACGTCTTTTATTAAAATTATACAGCGGAAACATTTTTCCGGACACATCAAGCGAATGGACAGCTATGGCTGTCAAATAGGTAGTAAAATGCGCTCCATAAAATGGATTCACTACTCCTGTCACACACAATGAGTAAAGAAAACTAAAGTTTTAATATTTTAAGCAGTTTTCTCATAAAATACGCCTGTAATTGCATTTATTTAAAAAATCACACATAAGAACGTATGTATGTTGCAATGCATTTCTTGCCATATTTTTGATCGAAAAACTGATTTTTCAAAAAAAATTAATACGGACATGTGCGCGGCCAAAGAGTGCAGTGAGTTGAAATATGTTGATATAAAATAATTAAAACAATCACTCACCCCCTATTATCTTGAAGCATCTTTTCGTGATGGAACCGGTTCACTCAAATCACTACCGAAAACGAGGCGAACCGACCACCGAGGGTTACAGAGCACAAGCACTTGGTTTGCTAAAAGCAAATGCGCTTCCATTTCAATGAAGGAACCAAACAAAACACAATACACACTTTTCACACTAAGGGCACAAAATATGTTTCCATTTCTCTCACCTTCGCTTCTTTCCCAAGCAGTGCACTGGAACAGAAAACGTTCACACTAATAGAACGCTAAACACTTGTTTTGCAAAAAAAAACACAACGAGCACACATTTCAATTTTATCTTCAAAACCAACACTTTGCAAAGAACGGCGGAAAAGGGATAACAGATACCAACAGCAAAGCAATTTTCTTAGCAAACACCAGGGAGAGAGAGACAAAAACAAAACGCACCATATTTAGGGAACGACGGGGATTTTCCACTAATTACTGATGACATTGCGCGAGTAACTGAGAAAAGCGCACGCAGAGCATCATGGATCAGGCAAGTTGTTTTCGCCTAATTAGCGTGAGAGTCAAACGATGTACCGTTGCTTTTCCTCAAGTCAAGGGCATGTTCAGTGCAGTTCATGGGCTTTTTACGAATTTGAAAGGGAGATGGCGTGTTGAAGAGGCAAAAATGGAGAAGAATTGGAGACAAAAATTTACCAGTAGGTTGTTGACTCCTTCCAATCGAAGTGGATTGGAAAAAGTCAAACAAATCAGTTCGAAAAAAAAGGAAAATACATGACTGTTTTTAAATCAAAGTGTTATCTTTCATGTGGCAAAATGAAAATTATTTACCAAGGCCGTCCGAGCCATAGTTCTCTTTATTCTCCACTATCATTTGCTTGTGTCAATCCCTACTTATAGTTTATTTCCCTTGAGACGAATTTAACACAGAATTCGAAATGAACAAGCTCTTCTAAAGGACGACAGAGTAAATTTTATATGAAATCAAAGAGCTTTAGCTTAAAAGTAGTTCACCAATTTCAATCCGTCTATCCAGCTACATTCATATGTGCTCCAACTTGTTTGTTGAATCTCCCATCAAATGCAATTCAAATAAATTCTTTGGTGACTCTGTCGAACGCCTTCTCTCTGTTTGCTCCACCTAAATTTAAATAAAAAATGCGTAATCCCTTCTGTTTGAATCCTATGTCTTTTTCAAAATTCTTCAGCGGAAACACTTTTCCGGAAACATATAGCAAACAGACAGCAATGGCCGTCAAATTGGTAGCAAAATACCTTCCGTTGCGTTAAATCACTACTTTTTCACACACCAAATGTATCCAAAACTAACGTTTTAATATTTTATGCAGTTTTCTGATGAAATATCACTGAAATTGAATTTATTTAAACTATTAACATATGACAGCAAGTGTTGCAATACATTTCTAACAATATTTCCATCGAAAATTTAGTTTTTCAAAAAAAATCTAATACGAACATGCGAACAGCCAAAAAGTGCAGTAGTTTCATATATCAACTCAACGCATTTTTTCGACTGTTTTGTGTCACAAAAATGAAATTTCAAATCTTGTGTTGTTCGGAGTTTCTAGCTGTATTTGGATGGTTTTTCGATTGGGAACTTAATATCTGCCATGCTTAAAGGGTTTCCCATTCGCCACAAGTGCAAATTTGATTTTAAAAATAAAATTTTTAAAATTAATCGCTGATAAAAAATCATATTCCAAACATTTCTCTTTATTTCTTCCTAGCGATGTTTGCACCACCTACATTTCAACTTAAACTTGAGAAAACTTTCCCATGACATTTAATAAAAACGAAATTTATCAAAACGTCATCAAATTTGTTTTGATTTGCCTTTATTATCGTTATACACTCACAACAAAAGAAACGAAACAAGTTAATTATCTTTTAAACTCATTTTTATCACTAATAAAACAAAAGATTAAGAAGACATGTCCGTCAATTGCACGGGATTAAAAGGTTTTATGTTACCGACTACTCTAATGGGATAGTTCACCTTCAAATCATTTAATGTGAGTGTAAATCATACCTAACAAGTGTTAATAATTTAAATAAACGCCGAAACCCTCCCAGATGCTGCTTAAAATTCGCCACGGACTATTAGAAATAACTAATCATCCGAACAATCGGAAATCAGCAATAATAATCAACGATGAAATTATCCTGACATCTGGTAGCATTTTGCATCCCTTTATACGACCGTTGGACAATGATGATGAGTGTATAGCCTCAGGGATTTTGAAGAAGCTTCAAAATGATCAACTGGTCAATGCACAGGAAAAGAATACAGACGAAGCAAAGCTGCTCAATTCGTTGAACTATCAAATAACCTTTGACCGTCGCAGTCTGGTAAATCGGTCTCAAATCTTAACTCGTTATCGTGCCAAGATACTGTATGTGTTTAGTTGTGCCGAAGTTTCGAGATACATTAGACAAATATTTGCTACCGGTGCTGAAGTCAATGCTGACGAGTGTCTTCTATCGAGTTTTGTGGTGCTTTCATTTCGGAAGACCAATGAAAAGGAGACATTCGAGCGGTTTATATCGCACATAAGGAATTACCTGAGGTTTCTGTATCCCATACAGAAGCTGGATGATGTACTTACGATTTGCACGCCCTTTGGACTGGAGAATTTTTATAAAACGGTGAATATTGGAAAGATATCGAATTTGGTCAGCACAAATGGAAGTTTGTTTGTGTTATCAAACTCCTTACCGATGGGCTGTGAAGGAGCTGCTGTATTCAATGATAAACTGTGAGTGAAAGGGTACAAGAAATGTTTGCCGAGTATAACGAGATGAATTGTAAATTACAGGCGACTCATCGGGATGATCATTTGCACAACATTCCAGAGGCAGAATGAGAACATAAATCTGACTCTGGTAGCCAGTTTTTCATACCTTCTGACAGACTTTTTAAAGAAGGTCGGGATAAACGTATCGTCTATACCGGTGCCGAAGAGCGTTTCCAATTTTCCATGTAAGTTTTCGTCATTGCCTACGCAAGGCAGTCTCTCATTCCTTGTTCAGTTTCTCACAATCAATTCTTTTTCTTCTTAGGGGAACGCAGTATGGTTGTTGTAATGGTAAACGGCAGTCAAGGCACTGGGACGCTGGTCAAAATTGCGAATAAGGCTTTCATACTGACATGCTCTCATGTGATATACAATGTAAGCCCTCTCTAGCATTGTACTTCCCTAACTTGTCTCATATTTTCCACCCCTTAGGGCGATATGACAATAACATGCCGCAACGTTGATGGAAACTTTGACGCGGATATAGTTTGGAAAAATCCAAATTTAAATCAACCATTCGATGTGGCATTGCTCAAGCCGCGCTCAATCATTCCCAATAAATATTTTGTTAAACTCTCTACGTCCAAACCCCACACCGGTCAAATGGTCTACAATGCTGGATTTCCTTTTTTTGTCAATTTCCACATAAAACACGACTTCAATCCTTCGATATTCCAAGGAAGGATCATCAAATGCTCACCAGGTGCGATAATGTCCGATGGATGTGTACAGGCCGGACAGAGCGGTGGACCAATGTTTGATGAAAACGGATCTGTTCTCGGGATTTGTGTGTCTAATATGAGAGTGGGTAATGTGATTTATCCAAATTGTAATACAGCAGTGCCTATTAACGATATCCGACACACGTTGGAGCAGTATGCAAAAACTGATGGTGAGTTGGACAAGTTGGCTTCTACAAATACATAATGCACTTGTGATTTGTTACAGATTTGTCAGTGTTAAATAAT
Organism: Matsumyia berberina; assembly: GCA_917880715.2. NCBI lineage: Eukaryota > Metazoa > Arthropoda > Insecta > Diptera > Syrphidae > Matsumyia > Matsumyia berberina. The sequence continues at coordinate 125,208,760 of OU862870.1, forward strand.
TTAGTGGCGACGAAAGCCATGCAACAGGCGTGGACTATGGAAGCGCCACCAATTCAAAGCAAGCTTTAGAAACCGATGTGATATTGACTAATATTTTACAGAAAATAATTCTTTACAACTCTAGCAATATGTATTTTAAAGGATCTGTTTAAGGTTGTTTTTTATAACTTAATAAAATTCATAAAAGGGATAACAAAGTGGATATTGTTTGAGATTACAGACGGCATCGGCACTGGATAGTTTTCAGACGCCGTCTTGTTGCTTTGATAACCTTTCTCATCACGACAATTTGTGTCCAACCAAAATGCTATGCTATCTCAGAGGCCTCACCAGAACTGGCCTTATTAACCGTTCCAAGAAATGATATGGGTCTTTATTTAGACAGTCAGGGGGTTATCTATACCACATTCATGCACAGTGATAAAATAAAACCTTTTACTTAGATGCCGCAGTGAACTTAGCGTTAGTTCACCGTACAACGTCGTACTCTATCTCTGGCATCTGCATCTGGTGACGAAAAGAACGACAAACTGTCAACAATTGGCTTGGTACTAAAGAATACACTGGTAGACCAACTAATCCCAACTCCAATGAAACTAAACCATGCACTGGTAGACGATTTAGCTTTTATTTCAATTGAACTTAAAAAAACTAACACCGACTTCCGAAAAATTGCCGATTTACACATGGAACGCCCTCCCATCATGTAGCACCTCATAAAGAATAAAGAAACGCCATAAGAACAGGAATACAAAAGACCTCGCGCTAAACAAACCATACAAGACTTCTTCCACAACTCAAAACTCACTGGCAGTCCACCTAAAAAAATACGCCTAAGTTCAACAGAGCTATGCGGAAGCTGGTGCGATATACTTAGACGCAGAAGAACGCACAGCTCATTTTCTCTGGGATTGTTTAAGCCTCAACAGGACTGGGATGATGATTCTCAGAAATCATTTTGTCAACGACTTACAAAGACAATAAAAACTATGGATTCCAGGTGATTCAAAATGACCTTGAACTACTCATTCATCCGTCTTTTTTTTATTTTTATACCACAAAGGGAACATACCGAATCGAAGAAGATCCGAGTGAGGCCGCGTGATTCGCAATACGGGCTACCTACCAAGCATGTAACTGAAATTCTTGGAAATTCTTGTAAAATCCGTAAAGAGGCTAATACGATCATAACCTGTTCTGTCTATCATTACCTGGTAACCTTTTAGCATCCTAGAACATCCCAGCTGGTTGCACAATGAGTTAAGCCCCTCACTATGATCCTCAGAGCTGTGGTACTCATTGTCCAATTTCTTATGAGCCCGTATCGAAAATTAGTGGTGAGGCACGGCATTCTCTCGTGCTCATCGATTTCGGTCACCTTACTTCTAGATCAGAACATCAGTCCTCCTTAAATCGATAAATGTTCAGCAGTTCAGCCTCCTCTAACTTTTCTCAAGCTCTTGCTCTCGGACATTGCACGCCAGTTGTAAAAAAATATATTAATGCTACCGTCAGGCCTAAATGTTTTTGACGGACTGAAGATCACTGGTAGATTTTTTCTCACAACAAGAGCGACATCATCCACTTTTAGCAAAATCCTGCGCCAAAAATAGGATAGAAATGAATAGGATAGCCATGAATAGGATAGAAATGATAAGGAATAGATTCAGATTAACTTTTCTTTACTTTCACCAAAAGCACCCAGAAGCCTAATTTTCTTCCATGGAAATTGGATTTTGATGGATAGATTTCGGACTAGAATACGATGCGTCACCATCATACAGTTGTTACGCCGCAATGGAGCTTTCATCTGATGATAAGATGAGGACCTTCTACGCCCGGCTAGATGCTGCCAGCTGGGATCAATTGAACTCCAATCAAATTTATCAACCCCAAATAGTCTCTTGAAATGCGAGCTGGTACAGTTCGACGACCCCATTCAAATGCTCAGATAGAATATCGACAAATTAAAGCATCCCTCAGTGCGTCAACAACTCAAGGACCACATTTTGAAAGGAATGGAAACAATCAGCAGCTCAATGTCCTTCACCTTCCAGAACAAATGGTGTAATTCGGAGAAGATGTTCAAATCTGGCGCAGTCGGTCGATCAGAGGGAAGACATGCGTGACCTTCAGAAGATGCCTGAAGAAGAATGGATGATCTATGACAGACAACCATGTAAGAACCATTTGTGTTAAGGTCTGGATAGCATAACTCGTCGCCGTGTGGTTATACACCATCCAAGGCATGGTATATCGTTCAAAGATGCGCTAGGTCTTCTTTTCTAGACTCGTATACCTCGTATTGCCGCTACTTCAGCAGAAAATAACGGAATTCTTGAAAAAAATTAGCCAGGTCGAGCTCGAACTATGGAGAGTTAGCTCAATGTGCAGTTACAGACTCAGATCTACGCCCTGAATTAAGTTAACACCAACCCTAAGTAACGTTGCGATGAAAACATGAATCACTTGTTTATGAGTTTAAAATTATTGCTAGTTTTTACTTTGAAATGCAAAACGAACAATTTCCCAAGAGTTTACTGATTGCAAGTCGTTCGAGTTGAATCATGGAGTTGATCGTGGAGCAAGTCTTTATCTCGTGCACGACGGTGCATGTTTTTGTGACCTACTATCGTCTAGTAACAGAGTTCCTACTTCAAAGCTGGTGATTGAATTCCAAAATAGCGTATTACGTAAGAAAAAAACCAAAACAAATTGAACAAACAACTTTTCCTAAGACACCATCCATTACATTTCTGGTCACGTTTTTGTGCAGAATAATTCTAAAATTAACCATCAGGTCATCTTCTGCGGATGTAATGGCTCCGCACACGACTCGATTTAAAAATTCAATTCACGTCACAAAGCCTCAGCCACAAGAGAACTCCAAATTAAGCTTCAATTTATTTGTTTTCGATTTTTATTTTATAAAACATACAGCACACACGACACACACCTTCAATCGCACTAAGAGTATCACATTAAAAATGCAATCAATTTAAGCCGGATTAACGACGATTACGTCACGGATCACAGGCAATTGCATAGGAAATCGCTGGCACAGTGGCCGCTCGAGTGACCAAATGACTTACACTGCAGCATGCAGTTCAAGTGATTTCCCAGCTCATCGCAGAACACAAAGATCGGACGATGTCTCTGGTACTTGGAATTACTTTCTTCAAATTGATTTCGTCCTCCTGAAATTGAGAGGCTTTTACTCAAAAAAAAAAAAAATTCACCGATAGATGCCAGTACAAACCTAGTACTGAGTATCCTTGAGATAAGTGCATCACCGTGGCAATTATCAGAACAAGGCTTAGGAATATTTTTAGATTCGTCATTGCGCGGAATACGGAACTGTGAAAGGGGAGATATGACCGTCTGAGTTACCGTCTGTCGACTGAGTGCGGGAGCAAACTCTGAACTTGGATTTGTTAGAAATTAAACGATCGTTTTTCGTTTCGTTGATTTTACGAGTCCGCTGCGCCTGGCGTCCGAATGTGACTGTAATGCGAATTTGATACGATGATATGGCAGCCGCACGGTATTGGACTCATGTTGTGCATCCCTCACAGATTGATCTTGATCTTGTGATCGCAGGGGTTGCAATCAGTTGTAATCTGTAGAGTAGACTCAAGGCTAGGAGATGGAAGATTTTTTTTTTTTTCTGTATAAATTGTGTTAATTATTTAAGTCGTTAAATACTACGCATGAGTTTAACAATATTTGTTTGTTTGCCTTAGTAATAAGAACGTTGTCGTTACAATTTCTCAATAGAAATGTGATAGCTGTATTATGCACTGCGGTAGTTAACTTTCTAGGAAGCACTTTGAAAAAATAAAATAAAAAATAACGGGCGGAGATAATTGTATCAATAAAAATGCGTCTTACGAAACACACTTGTTTTGCAACTTTGGAAAATAAGTTTTCCACAGTCAGTCGAATTTGAAAGCGAAAGTTCATAGCAGTGTTTGCAGAGCCCCTCAGTAAAAAATATAAGTAGGTTAACTTTTCACTGCCAATTGTTAAGTGAGGTAGAGTGAAGGAAGGCTATTTGAAGTAGGAAAGGACAACTCTTGTTGCTTAACACCATTGGAACTTAATTGTTGACATCGTAACGGGAAAGAACCCTAATCACGGCGCAACCCAACCGGGTAAGATAGGATTGAAACCATTAAACAGACTTCGAGTGGCCAAAAAAAGAAAGGCTCAAGGACATATATATAAATATTTCCTGGTCATTGTGACTCAGTCAGTGGCTGATGCGGTGGACTACTGTTCGAGCTAATTCAGGTTCGAGCCCAGATATCAGGGGTCGAATTACCGCAAGCGATAACGAGTGAGTGAGTGGGACTCGTGATCGAATGTTCCATAAACTTCATTGGGAGCGGTAATGACAAATGCTCACATTTCGATGACGAGTTACTCGTTAACGAGTGTGGTAATTCGCCCCAAGGTTCGTGGCACCACATCTCGACAGGCAATGGCAAACCTCTAATGCCATGAGAAGACATTTTAATTCGTCGTTCGGAGGCTTCAATAAAAACGGTAGGGTTATTCTATTCGAGCGCAGATTATAATACGCAGAACATGAGAAACTAGCCCCTTTTATCCAATGGTTGCTACAGTGGTTAGATGTGGTGCTTAAAATGATGTATTTCCCGATCAAAAGCCATTCGAAGGTAAACAAAAGTATACAAGGGAAAATGTTGAGCAGAGGTACAAACATTGCAGCTTTGGCTATCCCAAGTTCGGTGTCACCATCGGACGAGACAGAAAGGAAACTTTGGCTGCCAGACTGTGGAACATTTGGTGCATGTTAAAAAGTGTGGTGCGAGTCCAAGCAGACTAATTCAGACGTCCACCCAGACCGAACTTCAGCGCGCACTAGACAGGTTCGTCGCCGTCTGTGTTGAAACTGGGATGAAGATAAACGTGGACGAATCAGAGGTAATGGTAATTTCCAGAACACCTGTTCAATGCACTCTGCATGTTAGTGGAGTCCCATTGAAACAGGTGGAGAAGTTTAAGTATCTCGGGGTCCTATTCACGAGTGATGGTAGGAGCAATTCTGAGTTATCCTGTAGGATTCGTCAGGCTGGAGCAATTTTGAGACAGCTTGGTCAATCTGTTATCAGGAGGGCCGAACTTGGCATCGAAGCTAAGTTGTCGGTCTTTAATTCAGTGTTTGTTCCGACCCTCACCTATGGTCATGAGGTTTGGGTAATGACCGAAAGAATAAGATCGCGGATACAAGCTGCCGAAATGAGATTTCTTCGTTGTATTGCTGGGGTGACTCGACGAGATCGGGTTAGGAACACCAGAGTACGCGAGGCACTCAATGTCGAGCAGCTACTTCTTCGGACGGAGAGGTCCATACTTCGATGGTTTGGGCACGTCAAACGCATGTCCCCAACTCGGTTTCCAAGACGTGCCATGGAATTCGTGCCATCGGGTACGCGTCCCCTGGGCAGGCCTAGGTTGAGATGGCTGGACCAAGTCCGAAATCTCACCTCTACCCGTATGGGGATTGCCCCTGATGAGTTAGAGTCGATGGCGGAAGATCGGCAAATGTGGAGAGTCCACTTAAGCTCCCTAAACCCGCGACCCTCATAGTGGATAAGCGGGCCATTGGAAGATGATGATGATGTAGATGCCGTATGCCGCTGTTATTTCGTGTTAGAAAACACGAGGAATTGCGCTGATTAACATGAGAGAAAAGCTGCAATTGAGAAGGAAACGCTGAAATCAGGGGAAGAAGGATTGCAAGACGAATCAAGCACATCGCGGATTGGACCTTACGGCGGTGCAGGGAGTTGTGCTGTTATCACACATAATTCCTTACCGGACATGAGTACGATCCCGGCATGCCAGTATGGGGACTTGACTCAGGACACGCTTAACATACATTTTTCGAATATTCAGAATCAAAGTGCAACATTGGGGCGACATCCCTCGCACGGCTCATTAGATGCACCAGATGGCTTGCAGAGAGACGATGGATATAAACGGAGGTAGGCGAAATCACACCGTACATTCCTCGTACATCGGGAAAGTGATGAAGGTGGAACACGACTTAAATCCCTTAAGGGTATAGCGACTAGAAAAAGTGGCACCACCCGGAAGCAATGTAAGAAACAGATCTGTGGTTGGTTTAGCTGAAGATGGAAAAAGTTTACTCGGTTAGAGTCCGACACTGCTTGAGTTTGGTCACCTTCGAGAGTGCATGAAGCATTCCCTCTTCAAAAAAGAAAACATATTACTTTGTCTCAACCCACTATGAACTTTAAAATTTTCATCAGTGGGTACTTCGGTGGGTTTCCTGAGTCAAAATGAAGGGTGCAGCTCGCAGTCTGTGATGGAATGTTCTGTGTAGTGAGCGAGAATAACAAGGCGAGAAACCCCCTTCCCGCCCGCCACGTGCAAAATATCGCGAAGCATTTAGCTTAAGCTTTTAGATCGTGACGAGTGTTTTGTCCTAAAATGCAAGGGAAACGCGCAAATCGCTTGCGAAGGAGTCGGACTTGGTTTCCACTGAAAAATGAAGAAATTGCGACTTCAATCGAAGTGGTCTGTGTCCAATTAAGTTGAAAATGAAAAAACCTTGATATTTCCTTTAATTTCGAAACTATGTAGCTATGGAGTGGAGGAAGGGTAGCAAATCTTGGAAATTTACAGCTCTATAAGGAGTCTTGGTTGGTTTCTACGGAATTGGGGATGTACTCTTGGCAAATATTAGAATTGACAGTGACGGTGCTCCTCCTGCATGCTTTTCTAGGTTGGAATCACTTTTCGCCGCAACAGCGTCAACGATCAACGACAATAGATAATCCTAGTCATCTTTAGTGCTAGAATTTCAACCGATTTGAGTTAATTTTGAAGATAGTTCGTTTTGTCGTTCCCTGTTAGTGGCCATTAAAAACACATGCCGTGTCGCTTCGTTACGTGGCAGTAGATGTGTAGTAAGCTTTACTCTGCAAGTGTTCATGCAAATTCTCATATTTGAGTCTCATTCATTTATAATGTTTGTATCTTCAGACTTCATAGCCTTCGTTTGCCCCCTTATTCTTTTCTTTTGCTGACAGCGTAATGGAAAACACGTAAACTTCTTTAAATTTCACATCTGTGAGTAACCCTTTTATTGTTCAAAATGATATTTCTCTTTCACAGTAGATACAATCGTTAATTATACAATTTATATATTTATGTATATATACCTATAATTTTTTTCTTTAATCAACCTAATAATAATTACAACTCAAAAGTAAACTTAAAAAAATAGTAGTTACGAACAAAATACAAATAAATGTTTCTTGGTAAACCCAATGACAAAAATAAAAAATAAAATAAAGACAAACAAAAATACCAAAAAAAAAAAAAAAAAATTTTTATATAACAGCACAGCAGACTTTAGTTTTCCTTATTTACATACTCATAAAATACCCTTAAATAAACAAAAGAAAATAATAAACGCAAAAACAATCTTTAATTGCGCTTGGCAATTCCAAATAAACATGCTGCATGCAGGTGTACTCCAAAATGGCCCAAAGGAAAGGCAGACATTTTTGTTTTAGTTAAGTTACGAATAATAAATTTATTTCTTTTGTAGATTGTATATATGTATCTTAAAAATAAATTTTTTCAATAAATTATAACAGTGTTTGAATCGTTTGTTTTATGCAACTTACAGTTTTGTTTTGTTTCTTTTATCAAGTCTCTGCTTCTATGTAAGCATTTCTGGATGTAAGTCTGCTTGGTTAGTACATTGGCGCAAGGTTATAAATTGTTAGCATAGGAAGGGAGCTCAGGAAACAGGAGTTCAAACATACACTCTGACTTTATATGTACGCATAGTCTTAAATGCGAATATCAAAGGAGAAAACATCACACACATAAGGGAGAGGTATAGCTTTTTTTTTGGGGTTTTTAAAACGGTCTTTACTACATCACTTGAATATTTGTTTTCTTACATATCTAATTAAATTTCGCTTCGCTTCGTAAATACATAAATGATTCATTTCTTTTCTGTTTTCTGTTTTTATTTATATTTGTTTCTCTTCTATTTTAGTTTAAGTTTATTTTAACTTGATATTACACTAGTTATTTAGTTTAGCTTAGAAAGTACTACTTCACCTGAGTCCGTATGTGTTGCAAAAATTCATAATAGGATAAACTAGATTCACTTCGATCATCTACTAATTTTTCGATAAATGTTGATTTCGCCGTGCTGGTATCCCTGTAAATACAGAATAGTCGATGCATTTTTTTATAATGCTAAGTAAAGCTAATGATGGTTGGGTGTTGTAGTAATAGGGTAGACTCTGATTGGTATCAACTTGAGGATGCCCAGTGTTATAACTATCATACACATCAATCGTGCTTATTTTACCTCCTCGCGATAGCTATAATCGCGAGTGCTGACCAGAAGAAAAAAAGCAGAACTATAAACACGCCAATGAATTCTCTAGCTTGAATTAAAAATTGAAAATTTAAATCGGAACGGGAACAACACCTTATTTGGGCTACTTCGACTTATTTGGAGCTAAGGCCGAAAAGGATTTCAAACAAACAATTGGGGTCTTGGAAAAGAGATGGTGGTGGATGAGCTTTGAAGGGGCCAACAGAAGCGCTCACATCCACGAAGTGGGCTACTGACCTCCATTGAACCGGGCCCCTAGTCGAAGGGCTTTCACAATGGATCTGGTCCTTCAGTTTGGAGGTTGTGCTCCGGGGTAACTGCCCGACCACGGAAACACGAACAAGCCTCGGAGATGGACGGATTTACTGATGATGAACTACGCAAACGAATTAATGACAACGATATTCGGATCCGCACGTGGAGTGTTAGGTCTTTTAACAGACCACGTGCAGCCCAACAACTAGCGGAGGCCCTAAACTGTTGCATAGCAGACATTACCGCCATCCAAGAAATGCGATAGGATTGGCCGGGCAAAAAGAGGATGGAAAACTTTGATATCAACTACTTATTTATTTGTGGATTATTTGCATTTGGATTTGTCGTTGGAGGTAGACTTAGGCAAGAAGTCTTAAGCTTCAAGTATGTGAACGAGCGCCTCACGACAATTCGCATCAAGACTAAATTCGCCAAGAAAAAAAAGATTTTCACACGATGTCACAGTTTTTAAGTCGATGTTGTGATCATTTTTAAAATTATTGAGTAGGGAACAACGTATATAAATCTCCAACCAAATCAAGGCCACGACACATACTTTCGGGATATACAGAGTCGTCCGAAGTCAACCACAAGAGTCGTTTCTTCTCCTGATGTTTATGAGCTGCAACTGCGGCTTAAGAACTCTTCAAACCAGCGGTCAAGAGTCAGTACAGACCTGTTGCTTGTATAATCGCTATCCAAATCCTTCTGGGCCAAGTTTTCGAAGCATTCACGTGCCAACATAAGATGGACAGCAAAAATTACGATCGACTCGTTAGCATCTTTCATTCTACAGCGAAAAAGTATGAACCAAAAGTATATTGTAAATAATATACCCCTGGATGATCTGAGAGAAGCAGTCACCTTATAACATAGTTGGAGGTAGACGCACAGGTCGTAATTCCACATGAGCTATTCTTGTCCCTCGACAAGGCACGCACTGAACAATTGCATCTCACAGTCGAAAGCTGTGTCTACTCCCGTCGTTAGGTGCAGATCCCACTTGGACAATTTGCTAATAATACGTTAGGTTTTGCTTAGCTGTTTCAAAATCGTGAATCAGCCCCAAAGTGATAGGTGGTGAAATTATGAAGCTTTCTAAGCCCCCTCTAGATAAAGACGAAAGCAAAACGTGATTTTACAAGAAGTGCGGGCTTTGGAAGAAATCCTTTTCAAAGTCATGGTTTCTTTGCGATGCTCTAGCATAAATGCAAAAATTAGTCCCATCGACACAATCAAAATGGGGGCAGGAGACTGAAGACACTCTTTGGTTAAAATAGTTTACGTTTCATTTCGTTGTTCAGAACACAGTGGTGCGAGGACCGACGAATAATAGTGTCCAATTGAGACGTACTTCAGTGTACTGCCTTCCACATTATGGTTTGAAGAAATAATGGCTGAATCCAAGCCACTGAAAACAGTCTCGTCGTGTTTATAATAGAAATAGTTTATCCCAAATGCGTGCTCTGTCTGAAATGCTTACCTTATGATTTGTACAAGAGGAGGATACGGTTTCTCGTCATTCAACCTCAACATAAACCGTTGAAGTGCAGCACTTTCTGGACTCTTTATTGCTGGTAAGCCATAACAATAGTCTGGTAACTCGGATGTTCCTTTAATACCTGCAAAAAAAAGTATTGTATAACTCTCCATCCAAAACTTAAATAAATCTACACATACCAAGGACGTTTTCCAGAATATTTGTGGGCACATTGAGACCAACATAAAGTATTACAAGGGTTCCACAGTCCAGCAAGAACATTGACCGTGAATCAATACTGAAAAGAACAAAACAACATCAGACCAAGACAGAAAAAAAACCGAAAGTCTAAGCTTACTATTCAGCAGATAGCTGTAATCGTGGCAGATTGGGTACATTGTCATCATCGTCATCCGTATCGTTTGAATTTTGCAGATTATAAAACAGTCCGTCAATGGCATAGAACTCAGGATAGATATACTTCATCAGTTGATCCAATGGCAATGTCTTGCATTCGTCCATTGCGAAGACACGATCATCCAATCGTGTACTAGTTCCAACACGAAATGCGGGCTGAAAGTAAAAGTCAGGTTTAGCGTGACAAGAGACAGGGCGTACCATCCACTTACATGTTTCAATAATGCTAAAATGTACAAGGGCAGGAGTGCCAAATTCCTTGGCGCAATCAATCCACCCTGGCCGGAGGGTAGATTTTGTGCCAACTTGAATGCACTTAATATATCGACAGTTGCGTTTATGAAGGCCTCCCTGGCATCAGCGATGTTCGATGATATGGACCGATCTACGGCCATTTTCGAGAGGAGTCCTATTATAGCCTCTTGGTCTGCTGAATGCATGACCTCAGACAGGCTAGCGGTGACTGGAAGGCAAAGTGTGTGCACCCGAATGCGACGTTCACCCTCACTGTTGGTGTAAAGAAGGGCCGCCTGGAAGCATATCGTCTTAACATCTGTCAGCGATTCCTCATACGAGATCTGCAAAGAACGAGAAATGGGTTAAGAACCACTGCAGGAGTTGAAATTTAGACTTTTTCCTTACTTGCATGCCATAGCCGGCATCAGGGTTCACATTTGGCAACGATAGAAGATCTGTCGATCGCACAAAGAAGTTTCCATGGAATGTATGAACTTGAAGACCACGCGTACATCGTATTCTCATCACAGCTTCGAAACCGATCTTTCTGACTAGATACCGCCTGAAGCACTGTTTGAAAGAGTCCACATGCTGCGGCTTGGTCTTCTGGTACAGAGGGAAATGATGAACAGCTCCACCGCTGTGTTTACTAACTCCAGCTGAAAAAAAAATCTCCAAAAAATCAGTCTTTCGCTCGTGCAATGTATCAGATCAGCGCTTACATATTGTTGCTAGATCACTATACTGCTGGTTGAGTAGAAACAGATCCACTGCTATCTGGTATCCAGAACATTCGAGCGCAAATCGTTTATAAAAGTCTGTGGCCGGATTTAAATGTGCGACATCTTTCGCTGATCGATTATTTGGATCTTCACGCGCCTCCAGAGCACCGGGTCCTTTGTTTGGAAGGCACGTTTGGAACACGGTTATTCGTCCACCAGATGCTTGCTGTGAAAAATAAATTGTAGCCTTGTCCAAAGTTGACTGCACTCTAACCTTACCATTAATTTATAGGCGACTTGTAGAGCCGCTCCCAAAGCACTGCCGGGATCATGGGTTTCTGCAAATCTTTCGGGCAATTGTGTCAGCAAATCTTTGATAAGCTCCTTGCATTCCTTTAGGTTCACCAACAAGTTATCCGGTCGCGGAAGGAATGGATCTTAAGAACGAAAAATTATGATCAAACATTTGTGTCTTACAACTACTGCGAAGAAAACTCACCTTCAATGTCAATGAGGGTCATCTCATGTGGCTGATTGTAACCCTCAGCCATGCTGTAAAAATGTACCTCACTGTTGTACGCAATAAAACCAACCTGCGTACGTGCATCGCCAGGCATGTCGGTCAAATGCTTCGAGAGAACATTGCATGCATTCTCCAGGTAACCACTTTGCTGAGCAATTATTGAAACGTCGAAAAGGAACAAATAGATCGCCGGCTGTGGTGGTCGCAACTGTCAAGGATAAATTGAACAAATAAAACTTTTACAACTCGATCTAGGAGCAGGGTGTGTTGTTACCATGTATTCGGATGGCGCTATAAACTCGATGGTACTTGAACGAACTTCAGGCCTTCGCGTAACATCTCCGTAGGTTTTCGTGGCCGGATCGAATTGGAAATCTTCAGGCACTAGAAGAGAAATATTTTATAAATAACTCGTCTATAGCCTGCCGCGACGTTCAATGACTAGAACCAAAACCAAATGAAACTCACATTCGTTAACCCTGTAGCAAAGATTACACTTCCACATTTTGCTATCTACGAAGTAGACAAATGGATTAATGTATGTCCGGCATAAGCGGCATCTCACTATGTTTGGACACTGGATAACGGGCAGACTCTGCAATGAACAGTAAAAACGGATTCAATTCCCTGTTTTTTCAAATATCCAACAATTCTACTCACATTGACATCACGGAACGGATGAATGAGTATTCCCAGCGGCAGTCTAGACTTCTGGAGCAGTGAATTGCTCTCCGGTATTTTAGTTACGGTGCAACGCATTATGCTACAAGGACAAAAGATTTGATTAGATCTTGCGTTAGAGCACTGCTCCGCTATACTTACTTCGGATGACAATTTATGGACTCATGGAATTGGTTGTGTAGAGTGATTTTCGGTAATGGCAACGTTGCTGGCGACAACACGTGTCGGTTTTGCATTAAATCTACTGTATCCTGACCCCAGAGACGATTAAAGCCCTGATGGGTTACACTCAACGGATTTGGGTATTGACCCTGCTGTTGCTGTTGCTGCTGCTGCTGTTGTTGTTGTTGGTACTGCGGCTGTGCAGCGTTCGATTGGCCGTTCAATGCTGGCGGCTGCTGAACTGTGGGCTGTGACTGATAATAAGCCTGCGGCTGTTGAACCTGCTGTTGTGGTTGGATTTTTTGCTGCTGGGGGTACATGGGGCGCCGCGCTGACATTTGCGTTGGCTGCTGCTGGGTTTCAGTAGACGGCTGCGGTGGCATCTGACTCGCTGCATTGTTGTTCAATTGGTTCTGATTAAATGCATTTGGGAAGCTTACAGGAGGAGCCGTACTCGTTGGAGGATAGTTTGCATTCTGCGTGGCGGCCAACTGTTGTGGTGGAGGGGTCGGGTAAGGCGCTGGCTGATTTGGTTGCGGCATCGAAGTACGAATTAAGGGTGAAGTCGATACGCCATACACATTTGGCTGTGGTGGACCTCGAGGAAGTTGACCCTGATTGGGGGGCGGTTGGTGGCCAATATTCGCATTTAGCGCTGATGTCTTAAAATTTCCCTGGAAATTCGCAGGAAAATTCGAAGTATTACTGGCCGACGTTGTGGTTGCGGGTTGTACAGGCGGCATCATTGGGCCGTTGGGCTTGCCCACAGATAGATTTTGCATACTGTTGCTGAGATTGTTTACGGGCATCTGCTGCATCATTGGCGACTGCTGAGAAACGGGTGGAGGATACTTTTGCTGCGACTGTTGAGGATAGTGATTTGGCGAACTATTCACACCTGGCGATGAAGTTCGTGATGAGTTGACACTACTGCTACCACCATTCGTTAGAGGCACTCCCCCCGGAGGTCTCATATGAGGAGGAAGATTTCCATGCATTCCCTGTACCTGTGGTCCATTGCCGTATGCCGCTGGTGGCGGTATTGCCATCGTTGGTAATGGTTGTGCTGTTGCTGCTGACGTTGGAGGCATGTATTGCGATGTTGGTGGCATAAATTGGTTCAGGCTTGGCATTCCTTTTGTTATTGGAGGGAAGTTGGCATGTGCAAGTGATTTCATTGGTTGCTGTTGTTGTGTTACTGCAGATGGCTGCATCACTTGCTGAGGCTTGCCATTGACCATCATGTTAGCTCCAGCGGATAACTGAGGTGGCGGAGTAGGATAGTTTGGATTCGAAAATGACGACATTTTATTGTGTTTGATTGATCCAAGCACTTGTTACATGCGTACAGTCAATACCTTAAAAAGAAAGATAAGGAAAACGATAAGGTGATAATGAAACGTTGTTCAGATAAGAAGTGACTTTTCAAAATCATAAAAATTGTTGTAGTGTGCGTTTCAAGGGCGGCAAATAATAAACGTGGATAGATTCCCGGCTACCTGACCAGCGTAGTGTGGAGATTAGAAAACTATGTAATAAATAACAATTGTTAGACACTAAGGGATTTGCGACCGTGAAGAGTACGAATAGTGGTGGTAATGCAAACGGAAAGGGGATTCGGTTAACAACAGAGGGTACAAAATATAACTTAGCAGATTCTTGTGGTACTAATAAACTCATATTGTCTAGCGAATCGAAACACAGTTGCTGATAGCTGGTATCACTCCAAACAAACCAATTAGTCGAGATGTTCAAGAAAGTGTTGGACACAATACAACGACACATTCGACTTCTTTCAAAACAAATCGATTTGCAATGCTCGAAGCACGTGTCTATTAAACGAATTTCATGTTAATTACTAGTGCAAACCACTTTCGTTAAAAATTTACACTTACGTAAGACTTTTCCTCCATTCACAGGGTCATAAACAAATAACAGTTGTAAAACAATAAATATTAACAGGGCATGACAATTAGAGTTTTGTTGTCACTCGTTAATTTCGCTTCTTATTTATTCTGCTTGTGCATATGTAAGTCATCTGTGCAGTGGAGGTCGTTTTGAATAATTGGCAACGATATAGGAAAAAGACGAATACGGCCATAGTTAGACCGCAGTTAGATTGCATGAATACTCTCTTTTATCCATCTGAATCTGGACAACGAAACACGCCCACTGTACACTGGATATTCAGATCGAATATTGGAGAAATTTAACCATTATCCATAGAATATGCTACAACCATTGCTTACGACACAATGCTTTCGGCTGTACCAATCTTACTGAATTTTAGTTAGGCTATGTCTTTGTCACAGGCTTTAGTAAGGCTCTTGGCAATGACATCGGGGCGGAATAGTACACGCCAATTGCTGTTACACTTCAACAGGGCACTATTGAAAAGAAATAATGAAACACCATTTAAGACCCGTCAGGCTGCATGGTACAAAGGCATAAACATTGTCAAAATTGGATCAAACTGTACTTGAAGCTTTCGAGCGACAAGTTCTACGTTCAATTTATGGTTCTGCTTTCGTTCATCGTAAAGATTTAATCACGACTACGATCCGTACAGCGGCACAAACATGGTCAAAATGGGACGTATACAAAGTCCAAAGTGGCTAAGCAGATGAACACCAATGCTCCAGCTCCAGGTATGAGGGTGACCTCAGCTTCTATGGCATGCAGCAGTAGCTGATGACCTCAATCCAATGGTGGCCAAGTAGGAAACTTTTTTGATTCCCAGGACACTTTTGTATCAACTTATAGATCATGAGACCTCAAGACTTAGTATGCTTCCACTGCGTCAGGCCAATGTTAACAATTTCAGAATAACTATTAAATAAGCTCCATTACGTATAGAAATCTTTGACTAAAAAGTAAATACTGCGACTGGCAAAAAATAGAAACCATAACACATTGATTCGTCATGTGATCGTTAATTAGTCGTAACAGTCGTTTGTTACTACCTCGGTCAACTTAATCTTGAAGAGTGGAAAGCTGCGCCACGATCAACTTACCTAACTTTATAACTGTCGTTTTTCGAGTCTTGCTTGCCGCAGGGTTTAGTGCTGGGTCCAATGCTGTGGAATATTGTGTATAACAGCTTTCTACAATTCTCAATACACAAGGAGACAAAAATCGTAGGCTGTTGATATCGCCATCTTTGTTACTGGTAAAGTGTTGAAAGAGGTGGGGCTGGTTAGCAATTCGCCAATAGGCATTCTTCGGCAGTGGCTTACATCAATGCTCATAAGCAGCAGGAAGAATATAGAAAAAATTACAAAATACCTCGACGATAACCGACACAAGGGTTTTATCTAAGGAACACTAGAAATACGTGAGTGAAAAAGTGGGTACTGGACTGGCGCCCAACATAGGAGGGCCAAGGTACAATCGAAGACTATTTCTGGCACGAGCACTTACATCAAAACCCTAAGGATTCATTTATAAAGGTTACAATTTGAACCAGTGTATCCAATCTGTGTAATCAGCTATGTTTTCGAACTACTTCAAGTGATGCAGCCTGCGTGATGCCAAAAACGCATCTAATAGACATCTTAACAGATAAAGAATAAGCCAAATACTGCGTTTATCATAGTGGAGGATATTTAACTGCCCCAACTTGCAGACAGTAGAAAATACGTTTAGTATAACAGATGGGCAAGACTGCTGAAATGTCAGTGAAAAAGGCAAGTGGACTCGCTGGAAATGTAGCAATGAATAGAAAGATGTCAAGGAGAATAGGGTTATCACCTGACTCAGCTCCCGATAGGCCATAAAAGTTGCCCCTTAAGTACAAACATGATGTCAGTCCTTATACCTGTGAGCAATACATAGACCGGATCGAAAATTCCGAACTCGTGTTTTTCCATTGCCCACGCTTCTTCGACAAAAAGGAAAAACCTGGGCCACCAACTTTTGAAAATATAGTTGTTGAAATGCTGAAAAGTCTTGGGATGCAGTGGTTGAAAACACAAAGGGAATCACGAGGAAACTGCTTACCACTCAGGGATGGAGAGGAAGGTGCCTTACTGGGGTAAGACAGAAATGACAACTAAGAGCCCTGCGATGAAATGCTTAAGCGGCAGTGAAACATGGAAAAGGGCATGAACGGGATGTGGGTTCAGTGGGTAAAAATCGCACACTGTTAATGAGTACTTAGGGCTCAGTTTCGTCTTCTGAAAATTCTCACATTTCTGTGCCTAAACGCAACCTATAGCACCTAGTTCAATCTAATGGCATTGAGTTGGTAATCAGAGATCAAGGGATGATGGGAGATCAGATTTTTAAGAACAGATATTCTTCAGTGTTTCCCATTCTTCTCTGGATCAGTGCTCCACAGATGTTCTTAGAATGCTCAACTGGTTTGATTTAACGCTTAAGCAAGCTTTACGTTTCTTCTTTCCGGATAACTTCTTTTACCTGCTAAAGTCTTGGGAGTTCTTCCCACATCTTTTTATTTTGTGTGGGGTGCTTGATTCTTTACGACAAATGAACAGGAGTGAAACAGCTCAGAGAACTCAGTTAGGACTTAGTTTACATAGTTGGTGTCTCTGTACGATAACTGCATACGTAGTTACTCTGCACTTTGATAATTTTAAGAGCCAAACTTTGTCACAGCTTTCTGGTCTGACGATGTTGATTTAACTCAAAAAGTTTTAATGAAAACAATGAAAGTTAGGCCCTTGTTCAGCACAATCGGCCGTGTTTCGTTTGTTCTACTGGTTTCACTGTATTTAGGTTGTAATAAATCATTTAAAAACTCTCACACAGATTGCAGTCATTTCATATGGAAATCAGAAATTTTGATTTCATTTTTGCCACACGAATTAATAAACAACTCTTCGCCAATTGACTCGATGCGCTAACATCCCGATAACAAAACGATGTGTATCAATTAAAAGTCTTTTGAACTATGCAGATTGCGATGCAACAGTTCAACCACTTGGCTCGAACTTTGATAGGAAGTTGTATAGACGGCAATATGTGCAGAAAAATTGCAATAACAAATGATTAGCAAAAGAAAACAGTCAATAATTAAGAAATCGTATTCAATTCGAAGTCTTTACCATGCCAACTACGAATGGAGTTATGTAGTCAACGCATCTATAGATAGAGGAATACATTCGTAGCCTACTAACCCGCAGAGACGTTTATTTATTCATACTGCCATAGTTATATTACGTATTCACAAACAATAATTGGTAGTCAAGATGTATTTTGATTCCAAAGACGTGAGTTGTTCTAGGAACTCGTTTCCGATTCAGTGAGTCACTCATTAGTTGTTGTCGTAAATAGGACGTGGAAGATAACATTCCACGTGCGAACTTCATTCGATAAGAAAACACTATGTATGCCGGCCATTTCAGAACAAATGCAGTCGATCTGAAATTAGCTGAATCATTTTACCATTTTATGCGAAAATAGAATTATCAGAGCTCGATTGGACAGCCACCATGATTTGCTATCGTTTCGAGTGGAATGCATTGTTCAAACATAAGCACGCGTTTCGAAACAGCCTTGTACACAAACTAACTCTCGAGGTCACTATCAAAATTGCCCTTCAAAATGTTTTTGGATACGCAAATCTATTTTCAGTTGAGAGAGGCTGATGGACCTTTCAAAAAGCACACACTAGAGATGGAAATTTCATAATTCCGATTGACAATCAAGGTAGAGAGATCGATTTATATGCACTCGGCGTAAGTTACCTCAAGTATCAATCATCGGTAACTCATCTTGAAACAATTATTCTGGCGATACGTATAGGGTCCGAAATGGGTTGTAGCAGCAAATGGAACTAATGTAGGTCAACTGCAGTGTGGGACAGACGAATTAAATTGTTCGCATGTAGGACCGACAACATGACATGCACGTGAGAATCAGTTCGTGAGATTTTCCCTGTTACCGACAACATTTTGTTCCACATTTTTATTTTCATTCAAAATTCTTCCGCCCTACTCGCCGAGTTAGCTATGAAAACTTCTTTGATAATGACCCCATTACCGCGCGACGACTTTAAATTATTAATAAGCCACAAAAAGAAGACCGTATGCGTCGTGATAATGACCCACTAAAGGCCATTCAAGTGGGCACTAAGCCTAGATTGGGTTTATTCCTAACATTTAGTAAGAAATCCCAAGATCTTGAACAGAAAAAAAATTCAATGAGCATACAAGCGGTCCTCTCTGGTGTTACGTTCCCAGCGCGGGCGCCTCGTCCGGGTTCTGACGTTTAGACAAATCGTTTGACATTTATCTTAATTAGAAAAAGAAAAAAGAGAACCCCTCGACTAGATTGAAAAGGAACTAAATTTCGTTGATTAAATTTCATTTATGTTGGTGGTCATGCTCACCCTTAATTCATCCCACAGTGGCTGTACTGATTGATTGAATTCCCTTCCTGACCTTTGATTAACTGGTTGAAGAGATAACTTATTGCACTGGTACTTTCTTTGCGATTTCGTTTCTTTTTTTTTTTTTTGCAAAGTATTGAATGGCGAGAAGATTTTACCTGCTCCGGGTG
The DNA here is from genome assembly GCA_917880715.2 of Matsumyia berberina. Lineage (NCBI taxonomy): Eukaryota > Metazoa > Arthropoda > Insecta > Diptera > Syrphidae > Matsumyia > Matsumyia berberina. The sequence goes on from OU862870.1 coordinate 125,228,178, forward strand.
ACAGAGCAAAAAAAAATTGATTTTCTCTCGAAGAAAAACACAATTTATACACGATTTTTAGATAATTACGGAGGTGAGAATTATTGCACAGATATTGGAAATAATATGCCGTTTATTATAAAACTATTTCGATTAGTTTAATTGGATAGCATTTCACTTTTTTCGCACGCACAATAGACCACGGCAGTCACAGAGTTTTGGGAGAAAACTTCAAGTAAATTTTTGGATGCGAAAAACTGAGCACATTTTGACGTGGCCGAAGCTGAAGGGGGCGACATCTATGGTGATTTTGATATGAAATGTGTTCAGTTTGTGATGCCAAGTTGATTTTCATAATTGTGACGTCATGCAAGTACGTTGAGATTTTAAAATGGAGAAGAAAGTAAATTGCTAGAATCTGAAAAAAACCTTTGCTATCATGACATGAATTAAGCATTTTTCGCAAAAAGACTAAACATCTGGCGACATGTTGTTCCTTAGAAAACCGCCATTATCGTCTGGATGGTTTTTTTTTTATAATCCACGCGCGGATCATGGGATATAAATACCCTTATAATGTTATACACACACCGCGAGCGAGGTACAGTGGTTTGAAACCCAGGTTTCGATAAGTCTTCATTGGCGTCCAAGGGTGGTGTCCAGGCTAGCTGGGGACATTTGTGGTGTTTTTGTCATTGCTTAGTTCACAGGAATTTTTTCGAATCCCCTGATGCCATACTCAGTGTTCGCTCAATCAACTCATCAAGCCAAGACACTCTACTGCCAGTGTTATGCCTTGGCAGTAGAGTCGCCATCAGCTTTCACAGTTGATCGACTCTTATTTATTTAAGGAACAAATGTTTTTCCGACATCAGGAGTTGAACCCGGACTGGTTGCTTTGTATCGTGGCCTCGCCTAAAAAGTTTGGAACCTACTTATTTTGTTAAATTGAGTCATGTACAGGCTTTGAATAACTTCGTGAAGATGTTTCCAAGGGGCACAAAACAGAGCTACATTCTTAAGGTGGATATACGGTATCCTTTCCATATTTAAATAACTCAGCTCTGGAAATTGATTGGATTCCTAGAAATCGTTGTTTTTCAACTTCTTGGTCCTGGTCCTGTCCTAACTTACTTTAAACTGTAAGTAGGAATTTCTTCAAATAATGTATTTGTGTTCTCTCTTTGGCCTATCAGGTACCTATTGAAGAAACGTGCCGGGATTTAAGATGGAAGACTTCAGTGTCTTAGGCAAAGATGCCTGAAGGGTTGGGAGGTCGTTAAGTAAATCGGAAAGTAAGTTTTATCTACCCATTAAGAAGCTCTAGTGAATTCTGCTTCGAAACATCTATAAATAAATAAATAGCTGGCGCGATAGCTCCGGATGAGCCAAGGCCTAGCTTTCTCCCAACAATTCATGTTGTGCGTGTGACATTTTTCGCACGAATGGAAGGGATAACAATTAAGTGCTGACTCCGAACAGTGAATTGAGAAGCTGTTTCATGACAGATTATACTCCCGGAGGCTTGTCATTCCCCGACGAGAGAAACATCTACTTTCTCCTTATTACAGTGCGTCTCTTCTAGTGAGGTTGCAAACCATTCTTTTAGTGTTTTCTCGTGATATGGTCTATCGTGTTGTGACTCCATGCCATTCCTGAAGTTTACCCATCCAAGATATCCGCTGTTTCAACCACTATGCGTCCTTTGAGAAAACGTAGGTTTGTTCGAACGTGGGTTTTCACACAGAGTCTTTTGGTTTCTCTGATGCAAGTATGAAGCATAAGACACCTACCAACTATCCTTTTAGTTGAATTTCATTTTGTTATGCTGTCGGGATCGGAGTTAGAAAAAAACAGAGACGAGCATCGTAATCTTGGCTGCTGTTCGTTCTTTAAAGGCTTCACCATTAATTTCAGCGGAATAAATAAAAAATTCAGTTATATCTTTTTTGTCTATATATATTCAAATAAATTTGCTTTTAAATATACTTTTCAAATATTTTGTTTGTTTGTTTTTCTTTTTCAAATTTAATTTTTCATGTATAATCCTTAAGTAAAACGTTCACTCCACTTAAGAATAAATATAAATACTATTCATTTTTTTCCTTTTAATTTCAATTTAATGTCCTCAATATTTAATTTAAAAATAATTTTATATATATTCCTTTCAAATTGAATTTGAATTTAACTTAATGTTTTCTTCTGCTATGTAATAAGTTTTTCCTCTTTTTTTTTGGGGAAAAAATACTCAAAAAATTGTTAATCTTCTGTCTGTTATTACGGGTTGAATTGAATTTTAACTTTGCTTTGTTGCTGATTGTTTGCGTTTTGCTTTTGTTTGTAAGTTAAGTAAAATATTTGAAAACATTATGATTTCTTTCCTTTTATATGATTGTTGGGTTCAACTACTTTTCTAAAACAAATCTATAATAATACTTTGCTTCTTCTGTATGTATATATATTTAACTTAATACTTAAGAACTCTATGCAATTATAATTATAAATATAAAGTAAATGTAAATAAATGCAGATACATACATTTAAAATGATTTTCAAACCACAATCGATTTGTGGTATTATCTTCTTTTTTTTTATTACATCTAAATACTCGTTGCGTTCTTATTTTGTTTTTCTATAAAATGTGCTTTGACAAATATGTTTGGTAAAACTTAAATTAAAAAATTGTATATGTTATCATGTTCACAACACTGACGTTTTTTTTTGTTTTCTAATATATATATTCTTAAAAACTCCTTTCTATACCTTTTAAATGTTATATTTGCTTTTATCGTAGATCACCGTCTCTTTAAAAAAAAACAAAAATTAGTAACACTTTCAAAATCGTACGCAAAATGAGAAACTGTTGGTGTACATTGTTAGCATGTAAACCGATAGAGATTCTTTACATAGGTGAATCCATGCAAAGGCAAAATTGGTTTAACAGCTTTAAAGTGAATGACGAAATTTATTGGCAGTCAACGTGTTTATTAAGTCAAATAAATGGTTAAGTAGAACTATGTGATGCTAAGACTCATGTATAACTTAAAGAAGTAAAACTAAATATTGTGCGTATTTATTTTGTAATATTGTTGCTTCCTGGGTGTGGAATATTCCTTTTACTTCCGAGATTTAAACATTTCATAACTTTGCATTTACAAATTTTCTAAGGTTACGAAGGTGTACTTGGTACAGAGAGAAACGTGAAACTCTGCTGCGTCCCTGGTCATCGCAGTGTAGAGTGAGGCAGTTGATGAGCTAGGTCAAGAGCAAGCGGATGATACACTTAAATCTCCATTCTGTTGTTCTAGTCATACAAAAGTTCTTGACAGCAGCAAACAATTAGTGGAACTCATTAGCCACGTGTGATTTTTTAACGAAAAGCTTCTCACAACCATTTATGGTGTACTTGTCGTACGGCTGAAAGTGAACCACAGTTTACATTGTATTGAAAGATGTTTCATTTTCGTCACAAAGGTAACTACTACCTGAAAGATATAATCCCTTCTTGGGTGGTTTTCAAGTTAGCTATCACTGCATAGGTTCCCGGCAACTGATACACCGTTGCTTGATTCTAAGGGAATCGGGTGATACAAGGATGCTTTTCGAATTGGTGCGGGTGTCCATAAGTCTTGAGACTTCTTGGAAAACATCCCAGTGATTTTTAAGCTGGAGTTAAACTATTCGCTAGATTCAAACATGCTAGGAGTCCAACGCATTAAACATTCCGAACATTGCCGGAGCTTCTGCTGTACAATGTGAACTGTGTATCATACATTGCAACCTCCGCCGTAGAGACTATGCTTTATGGTCAGAGATAGGAAAAGGCACTCTCTAAATAAACACGTTTTGCATCAATTTTGGCTCTCTTGTCATGAAAAGAGATCACAAACTGTTACCTTGCTCATTACGCTTATAGCCAGACAATGTACGAACTCTTCCACACAAATTGCTTTATGAATCAGCTGCTTGGCTTACGATGTGGGGAAACGAGTTCAATTCAATTGAAATTTTGTGTTGGACGCAACCATACTCCACCTATTCTGCACTGACTAGAAAACCCATCGGTAGCTTACCAAAGACTGGAGTTTACTAAGAAAAAGCAACAGCAGGAAGAAGATATTGGCTTAACACATTTAACACACTTAAGGCCACCAAACCCAGAAAAAAAAAGTAAATGCAAAGTTTGAAACACTTTCGCATGACAAAAACCATATCAGAATGAAGGAAACTTTGTTTAAAAAAAAACCAACCAATACTATAACTGCGTAAGTTGAATAAAAGACTTAAATAATATTGCCTAACACAATAATTTCACAGTTTGCCATTTCTCCTCACTTCGCCTTAGCGTTGGCAACGGCAAACACCTTACCACTAACATCTTACAATACTTAAATAACAATCTCGAATTCACCCCCATCCCACACCCAACATAGCTCTTATAGTGTACAATATTCCGTTAATCTCGGAATCGACTTCAACAACTCGTTAATATTGTGTTCATCTAAATGACTGACCAACTTATCCGATGTCTTCAGTAATGTGGTGAAGTTTTGTAGATTCTCTACAATTTCCTTTGTCATTGTGTCTGAAGATTTTCGAATCAACTCGGCCAACTTTTTACCCAACTCGTATTTGATTAGCATATCGGACAGTTCGATTTCACTGTCTGCCGGCTTCTTACTTAAGTACACCACAGAGAGGATGCATAAGGCAATAAGGGCTTCATTCTGCATTACCAAATGCTGTGAGGTTAACATGTTAACCATGGACTCAACTGTTCCATTGATTTCTACGAATGCCTTCAAACTTGTCTCATCGAAACTTTGCAAAACGGCGGTGGGTGAGGCACTGGCCGATGATGACTGTTGTTCGGCGTCATCTTTGGTTAGTACGTGGGCGATTTTCGATAGGTAGGCGTGTTTCACTAGCCAAGCCATGAGACGTAATGATTCTCCGGTTACTCCAGCATAGTCCGATGACTTACTCCAGTGCACTAACTGTTCGATAAGTGCTTTGTTCTTAAGTAGTTCCATTGCTAAGGGTTCTAAAACAAACAAAAAGGATTACAATCTGTCAACATTGAATTGAAAATTTACGTTGTTACCTTGTCCATCGACAGTCATTCGGAGTGTACCCAGTAATTTGAAAACAACTGGGGGCTGATGAATTTCCAACATCGGCAGAATGGTCTGTACAAGACCTGCTTGTATGACGGCTCCTTTGTTTGGTTTTGGTATTACTAAGTTTCTCAACGCACTAAGCAGAGCATGCTGCAATCGAACATCATTGCTTACGCCGTTATTCTTAGAAAGAACATCTGAAAGGGAAGAGTTGAGTTAGATTCGAGTTAGTGAAATGTGAAATAAGAGGCTACCTACCAAGCAGTTTGTTCATAATTTTATTTTCCACCATATAAATGCAGTGGCTGTCTGTGCGGGCAAAGTTCCCAAGTGCTAATACGCCTGTCGTCAGTAAGTCGATGTCCACCGAATCTAACCAATCCTCCATGTTCTTAAGCAGCGGCGTAGAGTACAGGTAGTGCATCGATTCATCTAAAAAAAAAAATACAATCCACCGTCAATGGGAATCAATAAATTCAGGACAGCCTACCCACCTCCTGTCAAAATAAGCACAATCAGCTCACAGGCCAATTTCATCAAGGCTCTCGCTTCACTGGTGCTTGCCAAATTCTTATACTTCTCCAACAAGTTGTAGATCGTTTCGCAGAGTCCATCTTTCGCCAGCAATAGCTTCACATCATCGTTCTCCGCTTGATAATGCAAAAGTTCAAGGCACATTTCCGCTAAATCGGGATTTGTCGAGGCAGCCAGTATTCGTGCCAACTGTGTATTCAGTTGCGTGCTAAAATTCAGATCGGCAACATTTTCGGTTAGAATACTCAAAATTGGCAACGTATTCAGCAAGAGATCCTCATGTTCCTCAACATTCTCAATACTCGTGTCGATAATATTCTGAATCTTGTCCATAATTTTCAGATCCATAGCACGTTTGGCTACTCGTTCGCCTCCGAGCAAGTAATTCGATATAAGACCACCGCGTACTTTAATGAAGAGCAACTCATTCGCCTTGTCAGTCTCAGTGGTCACTGCAAGGAGATGAATAAGGTGCTCATCACCCCTGATGTTGAGGATTATATCACGCGCTTCATCATTAAGAAAACAAATGTTGCCCAGAGCACGACATATTTGTATTGGTAATTCCAGATTCGAAGTACTATTGACACTCCTGAGGCAATCGACAAACATATTGATGACATTTTCGTTTGTGAATTTCTTTCGTTGTACTTCGGATTTGGTGATTTCGGCTATGCACTTTGCGGCTTCCTTCTGGATGACTTGATTCTCGGACTTTATTAGATTGAGAAAGGAATCGGCCAATTCGAATTTATCGAAACTCTTTGGGTCTGTTGTTGCGGAGATTTCGCCCAGAAGCGATGCAGTTTTGTCCACATCGGTTGAGCTGTCGATTGAGGTTGCTTTTAATTTTTCTATAAGATCATCAATTTCTTCTGAAATTTAAAAAAAAGGGAAGAAATGGATGTTACTATGGAATTGATGAAAGTCATTGTTATAGGAAGTTCGTTGAGGGAATGAATGCCTACGAGGGTATTCATGTTGTATTCATTTGGGCGCCATTAACTGGCTCCACCGGTAGCAAGGCTTAGTATTTTCGTGTATCCCAGGAACTGTGCTTTCTTCTTCACTAGGTTAAGCTTGAACTGAAACACACAATAGCGTGGAATAGTCACGCCGTACAAACCGCACACTAACTAACAAGTCTAAGCTACAGATCGTATGTACGTCTATGTCAACGTCTACAATCGTCCTGTCACCCTTCACAATCCATAGCGTATCAACTGCGACTGCATACCAATGTCTTCAATGCCTGCATACGTATTGCCTTCTTCTAATTCCCAAATATCTTGCTTCAATAAATCTCCAATTGTTTAAAGTAGGTTTGCTTGGGACCGCTTGATCTTATGTGGGATGGACCTATTGAATAACCCTGTATGGCCTATTCTTCTTGTAGAGCCCAGGTGTATCACATCAGGAGAGATCTGCATTTACAAGCTGATTAAGACTATGAGTTCAAACCTAAGTAGTAACCGCTGAAGGCGTACAAGTATGTTAGATAGAATTGAATAGTTCCCCTTCCTGATAAGCTTAAAGGCCCCAAGTTGTAGTCTTGGCACCCACCCGAGCAAAACCCTACAAATGATCTTCGCTACAAAAAACAAAATACCGGACTCTCTCACATCTCAAGGGTCAACCTCTTTCGCTCTCCTCCAGCGCTAGATATCTCGGTGTCATCCTTGACTCAAAAGCTAAGCTAGAAACTAAATATAGAACAATGGATCCAAAAAGCTCGTATAGCCTTCTATGCCTTTAGCAAGAAATGGGGAATCCAGTCAAAGATGACACTGACATTGCACCCACGTCCAATTTTCACCTACTGAACACAAGTCAGGGGCTCCGACTCCGAGTAAGGGATACAATCTTCCCGGACAGACGATGTCACTCCCAATTTAAATTTCGTCAAAAGTTTCACTGCAGGTTTTCCCTCCAGAGTTAAATTGAATGCTAAATAGCTATGACACAGCCATCTATAGTGACGGCTTAAAAATTTACTGCGAAGTCGGCCCAGGAGTCAACTTCTCAGAAACCCCCAATTTCTGCAAAACATATCCCCAACCTTATTCACTCGCGGAACAAGTCAATACTCCACCGGACGCTGTCAAAGGCATTTCAGATTCAAACTTCCTACCGCTGGCCCACTTAAGATAGAGTAGAACAAATCATTGTATAATATCCAAAACGATGTTGCCGACCTACTGACAGAGTAGGACCCAAGGGCTCCTTGATGGGATCCACCCAGTTATCGCCGGAATCATAGCGACAAGTACAGGTCACATGGCAGCGAGACTTGGTATCCCCCTCAACACACGCTGTCTTCCACTTCCTCTGCAAATATCTGGCTGTGACTAGAGGCAGCAAACCAGAGAATTCGGAAACTGGAGAGCTTCCTTAACGCCATGGTATAGAACTGAGAACCCCTGACCATAACTAGCAGTCACATAAACATCAGGTCACATAAAGCTGTGGAATTAAAACAGCGCCTTAGGACTCTTACTACAGAAGCGAAAACCGGAACTTGAAACATCAAAGGTTGTAGCTTAGGCGGGAAGACCTCTCGACCATAACCCTCACCAATCATTCAGAAGACAATCACAGTTGAAATGATTTAAGCAAAGTCCACTGCAACTACATTCATTCGTACCGTGACTTTAAAAAATACCATACTGCCTTTAATAAGACAAAACGTGAACATGAAACGTGACAAATGTTCCAGAAATGTCACCCCCCACAAGTGTGTCTGGAACAAGAGCCAAGAGCTGTTGGATACAACATTTCCATCCCCTCTTTCAACTAATTTATCCATAAATATGCAGCTCGTTCAATGAGTTGGAAGAATAACAGCAAAATGAAGAAAAAGTATAAAAACCTAACAGAGTATTCCTCACGCTCATTCACGCTCGCAGACGCATTAAGTATGTCCTATTTTAGGCACCACGCTGCAATGGAAGCCACACCACGCTCTCTCAAGCCCCAATCCAAGGGTAAGCACCCTTCACTGAATGAGTTTCAGAGTCAAGAGGATATGTTTTCTGTTTTTTCGTTTTGTTTATTTGTACAACAGTCTACTTGGGGCGGAATGTATATTTTTTTATCTATAGGCGTGTGTTTACACCCTGTTTTGCCTTAAATTTCTGAACGCCAAAGGTAGTCCATGGTCTTTGGTGTTTGTACATGGAAATATAGTGTTGGACTGGATTTTTAAATATGTACGAGGATAGATGAAGAAATGTGCTTGGGTAAATATTACACAAAAGTCATTCGGACTACGATAGATAGATGGAGGAAACAATATCGGGAATGTATCTATCCTTTGGCTGTTTCAAAGAGTCAATAGGGTGCTTCATACGAAAGGAGAAATTGAAGTTGTATTCGTCGGTAATTAACTTCCGACTTTCGTTGGAAAGTAAACTTTGCGCGGTTCGAAATCCACACACTGCAACTTTAAGGTGTTTTCTGATTCAGTTTAAGTTAAGTCCTGCTCGTATCATGAAGAAACCTGAAAAAGGTTCCCTGATCTTGTGAGGGAAACTTAACTCTTGATTCAAATGGTCCAGTCTTTTACGAGCTTTAGCTCTTAAGTTGAACTCGGGAGCTTCCGGATCTTTATCGGCATACAAACAGATGACTCTTGACTGAAAAGCGATCGATAAGTACGCTTCTTTAGAACTTATACTACTTAATTTATTACTACTAATGGCTGGCGGTCAAGTACGACGGGGCATGCTCAGATTCTAAGCAAATACTTGGGCAATGTAGTAACCACGGACTATATGGGAACAATACCAAACCCGCGAACCAAAGCCATCTATACTGATGTATCCAAAATGGACATTGGCGTGGGAGCAGGTATATTCTCAGACAAACTTAGCCTCTTCAAATCAGTCAGAGTCCCGAACCACAGCAGCATTTTTCAGGCGGAGGTCCTAGCAGTGACAACCGCTGCCCGTGAGACTGCGATGAAGGTAATACCACGTGATGATATCACCTTTTTCATCGACAGCCAGGCAGCACTTAAAGCGATTTCTGCTACTGAAATAAAATCGAAGCTTGTGAAGTGTTGTCGCGAAGAGCTCAGTGCTCTTGCCACACAGCATGAGGTAAAATTATGTTGGGTCCCTGGACATGAGGGCATACCAGGGAATGAGAAGGCTGATGAATTGGCAAGAAAGGGATCTACGCTAGACCTGGAGCAAGCTGATCAATCAGTTAAAATCCCGCCATGTAAACTCTGGCGGAAGCGAATGAAAGATGGAGTTCTTTGGACTCCTGTAAGATAACAAGAAAATTATGGCCAAGATACAATGATGGCAGAACTAATACACTGATGCAGAGGGACAGGAAAACCCTCTCCATCCTTGGAGGAGTAATTACGGGTCATAATACTCTGCGTTATCATATGAAAAAGCTAAGGCTCAGTGAAGACGACCTTTGTAGGGGTTGTGGAGACGAGGAAGTTAATGAGGATACAACCCACTTCCTCTGCCACTGCCCAGGTCTCTGCCACCTCAGAAATAGATCCTTCGGAAGGCACTTCTTCCAAGATACTGAAGAACTAAGGGATGTGCCCATCGGGGACATCTGGAGGTTCAATAGGAGAATGCTTTGGGTAATGCTCCACGAGCAAGGGGTACCTTCCCCCCCCCCCCCCCAATAAATGGGCATCACAATGGGTCTCTACTGACCTGAGTGTGGCGCTGGGGGCTTCTTTCCCCTCGCCAACCCATCTACCTAACCTAATTTACTGCACTCTTTTGTTGCTGTCCATTCTGAGATTTTTTCTTGAAATTTCTTGGATTTAGTATCGACAGAGAACTTACAGGCTGGGTTGGGTTAAGGTAGCAGTTCGCATCTAAGACGCAGACACACTTAGACCAAGAAGGTCCCTTGTGATACCACAGAATCTGTCACTAATCGAAAGCTACACCAAGGACTAATTAAATCAAGCAGAGCTATTTATGATGCGGAGGATACTTCTGGTCGCCGTGGCTTAGTGGTTAGTGCGTTGGACTGCTGCGTGAGTTTAAGCCCCAACCATGTCCACCAAATATTTTTCGAGGCACCACCTCTTGTCTGGGAATGACAAGCCTCCGGGAATATAATTTGTCATGAAAGAGCTTCTCAATTCGCCGTTCGCCGGAGTCGGTAATAAATAGTAGGTCCTTTCCATTCGTACGAAAAGTGTAACAAGCGCAACACGAATGGTTGCGAGAAACTAGGCCGATCTGTCGCGCCAGCTATTAATTTATTTATTAGATACTTCTGACGTACATTTTCCCGTGGTTATAGAAGAAATGTACTCGCAGATGGAGAAGTCATTAAATATTCAGAGCTATTTGCGAGGAAGGTGAATGGAGGAGGAGTTAACTATAAGCCGTTGGCTGGTCAAGACTATTGCGACATGTAATGAAGGTAAATTTTAGGAATCTGTATGAGAAAGAGTACAATGAATGGAGGAGGAGATACAACAACGAACTATACGGCCGGTACAGCAACATCGACTTAGCCAGAAGACTGAAGGTTCAACAACTGAGATGGCTGGGTCATGTAGAGTTGATAGACGCCAATGAACACCAATCTTCGGATCCACACTCGACCACGAATTGTGTAGCCCACGCAAGTGAAAAGGGACACTAACTTGGCGTTCAAAACTGGAGGCAGCTGGCTGGAGATGCTTGTTGTTTGAAACTCAGGTCAATCCCAGACTGTAGCGCCGTCGTAAGTAAGTAAGTGTGCTGGATTGCTAAGCCGTACACCCCCAGATTGAACATTAAGAAAGACTACGCTGTGCCTACTCTATCCAGAGTGAAAAAACTGATACTTGATGAAAGACTACAACACATCAATATTTGTCAATGGGTGGAAAAGAGATTACGGGGAAGGTCCGGCAATCTTTTTCTCAATTTTGAAGGTGTTTAGGTCCTAAACAACTAATTTTTCTTTTCAGACGGAGCTGCTGGATATCCGAAAGCCTTAGCAGAATTTGTGTGTCTAGAAGTTCTTTCAACGTTTTTGTCTGGGTCTCTTGCGGAGCCCACATTGAGCTCAGAGTTGTCCAAAGGAGTATAGTTTCACACGATCTATCAAAAACTAAGCAAATTTGGGGCAGACTACACAGCTGCGTCATTTCCATAAAGATCCGGCGAACATACCACCTGAATAGAAAAGACCTCGTTAGTAGAATCCGCACATTGCATGAATTGCCTCAACCTGTCTGGGCAGTGGAAATCTATTCACCTGACTTGGTTGCTCATTTAACATTCGGAGGAAAAACGATCGCCCCTGCGATAAATGGGACTTGGGTTAGGCGCCCGAAGCAACCATTTGTGCAACGATGTGGATAAAGTCCGTCGACTGTATCCGCTCGAACACATTAAGGGAGTGGACGGACGAGTGAGAAGATCTGTTCTCTCTGGCTCCTCGTTCATGTAACTTTCCCAGGAGTCATTGGTCAGAATTCAGTCAGAAAGACTAGGAGGCTTTCAAACGTTGAGAGATATCATTAGCAGAATCAGGACTAGAAATTCAAATTTATTAATCCGCTCAAAAAAGTCTGAGAGAGCTGAGATCACACTCTCTAGTGGGTGGTCTTTAATAACTCGAGAATTAGAGTTGAATTTCAATCCAAGTTGTGCGTGTTTTGACTCAATAGTATCTTTAAACGAAACAACCGTCTGGTTTTTCTACGGTCATAATGATTGGATAGTCTAGTGGAAAAGTCTCAGCAGACAGAAACAGTCATTTGGTCCGCTTAGGTTTGACTTTTGAAAGTACGCTGATTTCTTCCACTGCACGCTATTCTCAACTCAATGACCAATGGCCTAGTTTTCCTGCTTATCCTTTAACACAAATCTTCGCTAATTTGATTGAGTCATCGTAAGCAAAAGCCGCCCGCCTTCCCAACGTTGTATAAGCATCTGTTCTCGTGAAAAAAAAAGAACGTGATCACAATCAATAAGAAGATTCTGTCGTAATCGTCGCATCGACGTCTGAATGCTGCTTTAATTAAATTTTAGCTCCGTTGAGTCAAAGGCCAGTTTCGCTTTTATGTTTCTTTAATTTGCATCTCTCGCCGTCATCACCAGGCACTCAGACGCGAATTTCACTCCTAATTTGTCTGCTTCCTTCGTCTGCGCAATCTGAAAACGAACTTTGAATCACCATTTGGTTATACGTGTTGAGCTAAATATTAAACAAAAACAAAACATCTCCATATAAGTGAATATTTGAATATTTATTGACAAGTTTGAGATTTCATTTCAGTAATTTTGTTAGACAATACAATTTTTGATTTGACATACATTTTGGTGACACCAGGATTAAGAACTATTCACGTACCGTGGTACGGTATATTGCTAATAATTTCATTTTCATTTGGGTGCTTTAGTACAGCGAGTAACGGGTGATTCCAATTTTATAGAGACTATCACAGGAGGGCATCTTGAGGCCTTGTGCCTGTGCTAATTGTGCCCGGCTGCCAAAACTTCTAGCGCGAGCCATCATAGATTCGCCTGAGACAATCCTCACACACGTTTTGTATATATAGAGAGAGAGAGAGAGAGAAATGGAGAAAAAGAGAACACAGAGAGAGAGAGAGAGAGTGTGAGTGTAAGAATTTGTGTCATTGGATGCATCAATTAAAATCAAATTAGAAATTTATCGTGGTCACAATAACACAACACTTACGATAGCTCCTCTCGCGGTAACAGTTCTGTTTCATTGTGTATATGAAATCTTCTTCCACCGAATTCTCTAGACGCCCCAGGGAGCCTTGGTAGTCACTTTGGAAACTCTCTCTCACGTAATACGGAACGGACAAGTGCTGGGTTTCCCGTCTCACTGGGTATTTTCTGCAAAATTTCAATGGGAAGTCATTTCAGAAGTGTATGTGCTACAAAGTGTGAGTGGGTTTTTGAAATAATTTGCAACATACGTGGACTGAGACAGGCTATACACCGGGTCCGACGTGAAGAAGGACGATAGCATCGAGATCAGTATGAGTATGAGAATGAGTCCGAATGCCAAACTCGGCTGAGGACTAGAGTCACGGTGAGCATGACCGCCATTGCCGGCACCACCGCCACGCCGTCTGTTTGCCGGGAAACTTCCAAAGAACATGTTGAAGAGTTCTTCGGCGGAGATGTCACCATCACGATCGAACGCACTCTCAAATGGACGATTGTGATTCTGGTGGTGATTATGTTGGTGGAAGCCGCTTTGATGGTTCAGGCCATTGATAGAAGCCTCAGAGCCCAGCATGTCGTACTCTTTGCGTTTTCTGGCATCCGTCAGAGTAGCCACAGCATTTCCCACGGTTTTGAACGCCTCAACAGCCCCCGGGGCACGATTCTTGTCGGGGTGCAGTTGCAGAGCTAATTTTTTGTAGGATTTCTTGATCACAGAATCCGTGGCATCTTTGGCGACGCCAAGAACCTCGTAGAAATTTTTACATTTCTTGACTTTCTTCACCAAGTCTAGCTGATCGTCTGTATAGTCAGCTGCTGCATTTTCGTTGTTCGGTTCATTAGAACTCTCACTGCGCTTACTCTGCCGAGCGGATGCAGTAGTATTATCTTCCTTTGGCCTTTCATCGCCACGCTGGGCTGATTGGAAGCTGGCAATGCTCTCGATGAGCTCTTCGGCCTCCTTGGATGGATAGAGATTCTGGGCTTTTCGCAGGAATTTCAAGGCCTTCTCATAGTTGCCCCAATTGATTTCTCTCAGCGCGATATCTATGCATCGATTCGATTCATCTCGGTTTCCATCAAATCCAGCAGCTTGTTCAATTCAAATAAAATTTTACATTAGAAATAGTCATTCAAAGGGAATGGAGGTAAACATGCTAACGCGTTGAGTACACAGTAACTACTTGAGTTTGGGCAGTGAGAGGTTCCTAATGAACAATGCACATATGATTTTATGTGTACAGCTGGATAGTTCCTACAATGACAGTGACTTGAAAGGGTTTAATATACGCGAATGAAGGATGAATAAATGCACGACAAGGTTTTTTGCTGAATGAATATGAATCATGGTCATTCAATCATGTGATGTGTAATGGAAAGTGTGGTTATGCCACTGTATGCGCGATGTTAGCGGGGATAAATCATTCTTGAAGGCGTCCATGTATAGTTAAAAGTGGTCCTCCAAGAAGAGGTACACTTAGACCAGAAAGTAAGTCCATTGTGGTACCACTGAGTACTGGGTTATGAACCCTGCTTACTTCCGAAGGCATTTAGCTTTTCTAACGTAGCTATTGAAATCGACCGTGTTGGCGGAGTTCAAATCATTTAGATCGTTAAAGAAGGATGGGAGTTGGTTGGCTTTTCTGGTGTTGGCCAGGGCGGGACACGTGCAGAGGAACATCTCACATCTCCTCAGGGAGTTACTGGTTTTGCGGTGACCTGCTACTAATTTGTTAAACCAGCCAGGGCACGCAACCAACATTCTTTAAGTGTAAACTTTTAAACATCGACGTCGACTCTGACATTGTTCTTTTCCGATGTGTAACACCCGAAAGCGTAGAGGCAACCTCGCTAGAGCTAGGCTTGGATGTGACGTATGTATTTAGTTTCATGATGTACATTGGATTGGAAACATTGGATGAATGGACAACAACGCTTCAGTGAAGAGAGAATTCGTATCCAGGGTTTAAAATGAGAAAAAAGAGATTTTTACAAGAGTTTAATTTATATTCCGGTAAAGTAGCAATGACTACTCAGTAAGACACCCAAATCTACACTGATGGGTCTAAAATGGACAAAGTACCCATTTCCGAATGACTTTTCTTTATAGAAAAGGGTGGTAACAGTCAAAATAGCTCGGAAAGGATAAATATTAGGCGTGGAATTCGTTATCACATCACTATCGGTGTGCTGAAAAGACAAATAGATCTTAAGGGAAGCGAACCAAATAAAAGTAGAACACGAAATGACCCACATGCAGGCACTACCCTCTTCCTAATGAGAGTGAAGCACCAAGGTGTGTTTTCTCGGCACAAAACAGCGAAAGACAAGGCGTTTGAAAAGTTGTCCAAAGTCTGATCAGGTAATGCAATCATGTTAAACACCAAGCTAAGACTAATCACTCCAGCATCTGAAAAATAACTCCATTTTCACGGAAAAACCACAAACGTTTGTTAAAAAGTTAAACATTCTCTGGCATCGACGTATCCAAAAAACGGGGAAGGATTCGTCATACATTTCAAAAAGGTGTTAACTCAATTCCTAACTACGCTATAAAAGGGAGTCCACTAACCCAAGGTGGCTTCAACGTGAAAAATATATTGCGCAGAACAGTGGAGGAGGAGTCACAGCAATTGGAAGGAGAGTTGAAGAGCTAAGACATATGGTTGCTTGAAGCACAGGGACAGCATAGATATGCGAACTTGACGCCAACTTAGAGAAGATGAAAAGGCTTAACAAAAGATAACAAATGGTCACAAATGGGTGAAAGAGGTGTGGACTAGAATTTGAACTACAAGGCACTTATTCAGTGGAAAGCCATGAATCTGAGTTAAGTCCTTTGAAATAGCGTAAATTAACTTCCAGGCCCGCAGCTCACAGAGTCCTTAAATATCAAAAAAAGAACCTCATTCTTAAACGAATTGTGCGAAGCTCTTAAGCCATACTGGAAGCACAATCTTGGTCTCCCTGCCGTGCTTTAGGGAAGGAGATTCAACAACGAACTATACAAACTGTGTAGCGACTTCAAGTAAAAAAGAAAAAAATTGCGCATTGGAAATTCAGAGCAGATATACACAATAGTTCCGGGAAGAGCGTTTAAATCTTACCCAGAGGGACTACTTAGAAGAGGGATACCTCGTTTAAAGTTGCGCGCACAAGTAGATGGAGACCTTTACCAAGTTGGATTGGGTAATTACAGTCAATTAGCTCAGAACCGGATTTCTTGGTTCAGGAGCAGCATCCAACTCCAAATTGTACAGCACGCTAAGGACATAAGTAAGAGGCGTTGTCTGAATGTTTTCATCAGAGATCGGTTGAGCTTAATGGCGTGTCGGCATATCGATTCTTAGGAATCAAACCGTTGCTTGAAACAGTTTTCAACTTTGTCGTACAAACTATAAAGCTTCAGACATTTGTTATCAAGAAAACGGATCGGAGTTCCTAGGCAGATTGGACGTACGAAAGGGTTTGTAGCTCTTTACTGGTACAATCTAAGGCTACACCGCCCGGGACGGGAATGTGGTAGTAGATTCACAGTCGGTGCTGATAATTTGAAGAAGATTTTTTTCATTCAACCTGGACGACGACGATCAAAACTTCCGTCCACCTGACCATCACGATGTGATGATGACGGCCTACTGGAGTATACACCAAATCATCTGTGGTCAGATAGAAGTATGCCCGACGAACGGAATCTCAGCATTGTGTACCTCATCCACAAGGATATACCCTAATCTGTGCTAAGTACAGAGGATTCTATCTCCTAAATGTCGCATATAAGATCTTGTCGGTCGTCGTCACAGTGAACAGCTACAATTTTGAAGTAGAATAAGATTTTGTGCTCGCAAAATGACATCAGCAAAGTGATCAGGTGAAGAATTACTCTTGCTAATCACGGCTGCTTTGGGCAAATAAGTAAAACTCTCTCTAGAACTAGTAAAGAGATTTTATAAAAGGGTCCAATCATCCTGAGCGTCTATGTGGTGCAGCAGTATGGACTCTGTGCCAAAGCGTATGAAAATTCCCTCGCTTGCTTTGAAAAGAAGATTCTTCGTGTGACATTCGGTCGGAGTATGGAGTAGAAGATTCAACGACTAATTTTACGGGTTATAGAGCGACGTCGACCTGTAAAAAAAGGTGCAAGTGCAGCAGGTGACATCGCAGGGACACGTAGAGAGCATGGGCATAAGCGCACAGGGCGAACTCATAATTATGTCCTAGCTGCCAACGTCCTCTGCTTTGACTAGTTAGTATACTAAATACTAGTCCTTAATCTTAGGAGCAGTTACTTGCAGAAGAAACTGCAGTTCTTCTTCGTTAATGAACCGTGCAGATTCATATTCTAGCTAATCATTTTTGAATCCATCGACATTTCTACACCTCCCATCCATCAATGAATTCTTAAATCAAAATCATCTTTCCGCGCAGTTTACCCTTTCAATTCCATAGTAGGCCGCCGGTGTATGTAATTAAATTAACAAATTAAATCAACTTCCCCAATCCAGAAAAAGAAATTCAGTGTAAAAAAAAAAAAAAAAACATCTGCACAGGTGAATGCCATGCCATTCTGCTTCCCTGCATCACTTTTATAGAGTGTAACCCCCTCCCCGATACGTACATCATTATAAAAACACATCAACTAAAGCAAAAGAAACACTTTCCTCCCCCGATTGGTGTGCCTGTGCATCATTCCAGTATTAGAAACAGAAACAGAAGTCAGCATCGGCACGGCACACAGCCAACCGACATGAGTAGAGAGAACCCCCGAAGAAGCAAATCTACAACAACGCGCCGCACCACCACGATTAACAACAACAAACAGTAGAGACCGACCAGAAACTCCCCGAGTGCGCTGCTGCTGCTGACGGCAAAAGTGAGGTTAGGACAATGTTATTTATGGCCCCAACAAAGGTCGTTAATATTGATTTTTCAAGCGACCACAGTTCTACTTGTGTTTTCCATCATTTTCACTGCAATTTTCGACAAATGTGATGATTTATTGGATTAAATCGGATTCGTAACTTCACCCGACCATCTACTTGGAGTTTTGATTCAATTTTGTTGCCTAATTCT
Source organism: Matsumyia berberina (assembly GCA_917880715.2). NCBI lineage: Eukaryota > Metazoa > Arthropoda > Insecta > Diptera > Syrphidae > Matsumyia > Matsumyia berberina. The sequence continues at coordinate 125,246,569 of OU862870.1, forward strand.
TGTGCTGGGCGGTCGTTGGAATTTTATGGATGACTACCTTTTCGACCATTTCCTAGAGGAAGTGCAGTAGCTTCTTTTTTTGTTTATTTAAATCGAGTTGGTGTGCCTAGGAGAGAAACTCATAAATATCTACTTACTCGCCATGGCTTGATGTTTATTTTAAAAAAATTTGTTTATGCACTTGGGATGAAGAAATAGTTGCGTTTGATGTTTTTTTTTTTTTTGGTTTTCCGGAACACGAAGGGAAGAAAGGTAAATTCGGGTCGAAGAGAAGAAACACTTGAGACACGATAAACGACACGGAAAACACCACTACAGAAAAAAACTAGGAAATCCTACGAAAATCGAATGGATAATGATCCTTTTTAATTTATCAATTAATTTATAGAATTTATGAGAAGATATATGCGGCAACTCAGCGAATGAGTTACATTTAAAAATATTTTAATTGAAGAAGAATTTTTTTTTCTTCGCACAATGAAATGGATTTGACAGAACTAGTCAGCGACCGCGGCGAATATGGCGATTAAAATGCAATTGAAAAAAACAAGAGAGACACGAACAGTGAGAAAATGCCGAAGGAAGGAGGAGAGGATTGCGAGATTTTCTGGGCTGTGGGGAGTATATTCTTTGAGGGTAAACCTTTTTCAGATGGAGATGGCGCTGGCAATGCATTATTCGTAAAGAGCTGAGCTGGGGTTTGTTTGTTAAAAGCCGAAATTATCACAGTGCGTAAATGAACGTTGGGCATGTGAAATATCTTGTTTTATGCATCTGGGCCTAGACGAGTAGTTGAAGAGGGCTTGTCTGCCGCGCGGGCCTCTTAGGCAATCCAAAACGATGTCGTATGTATCGCCTTAACCATACCGCTGAAACGGATGGCACTTATAGCTTCCCCTTTCTGTAAAGTGAGTTAGGATTCTTAATATTGAGCCATTAGTTCCAATTCACCAATTTTTAATTAAATTTATAAACATGTCGAACACAATTCCATCGACATATATATTTGATCATTAAGACCATGTAAGACATAAATACATTCCACAACTTATGCTGAATGCACCCCCCCATTACGAAAATGACAACTGACACTTAAATCTGTCACTTAGCAAAACTTCGCTTGCTTTCTGATATTTTTTGGTCAGAGTTCCGCGCATTTTCTTCTTATCCAGTAAAAATTGTTTATTTTAGAAAAATTGCCAAAATTTCGGAAAAAACCTCCCATAAAATGCCACCGGCTTCGGCAGTCACCCAGGCTGGAAAGGCAGAGCGCGATGAACGCCTACGGGAGGCATTAAAATCTTTTATACTAAAGGAGCGGCAAAGGAAAAAAGAAGGTATCACTGCTACCACACTTGACACACCTTCGGCTTCAATTAATGTACATTTTGACTGATTTTTCTTTATTTTGTAGAACATGAAGCTGAAGTGGAAGAGGAACGTTTGCGAAAAGAGCGTGAGGCAAGGGAGCGTCAAGATGTGATGACACTTGGCGAGACAAGGGAACAAATAACAAAATTGGACCAGAAACTCACCGAATTGCGGAATCAGAAACAGCAGCTCTTCTTGCAGTTGAAGAAAGTTCTCAACGAGGACGAGAATCGGAAGAAGCAACAACAACAGAAGGATAGGTAAGACGATGCTTTTCTCACGTTTACCCACCAGTTTGTCATGATTCTTTTTGTTTAGTGAAATGTTTGCAATGCAAGCGATGCAGGCACAGAGTGTGCCGCAGCAACCACAAATATTTGTCCCACAAAGATTGCAGCATCAGCAGATTTTGCAGAAAATTGTAAGAAGCTCTGCGATTTTATACATTTACAAATGAGTGGTTAGATTTCGTTTCTTTTTTAGCCGGTTGGTGTCGGTAGTCAAGGGATAAAGCGCAACCGTAGTCCTTCACCACCGCAGCATGTGTACTACAAGAGCGCCGCTTACCCGCAGCCAAGTGAGCCAACCTCAATGAATTACCATTCAAGCTATGCTTTCTCTTTCAATTCTTCTTTTCCAGAACACGATGACGGGCGTCGTGGGGCGGAAATCGCCAGAGTTCTATGGAACAGTAAGTGGAACAATTGTTCTTGAAGTTCTGTTTCATTTTTGTTTTTATTTTCCATGCAGAACCCCCGACACAGTATCAAAATCCTGGCACACTGTTCTATCAGACAGGTAGCAATGCTCCGAGCCACAGTCAACAGGACAATCGTGGACCGGCAATCATATATCCTTCATACAATCCCAATCACAATTTGCCACTAAGGCAGAGCTATCACATGGAAATGCAACCGCAACCGCCGCCTGGCCAGGGCCATCAGTCTAAGAATGACCAGCAATCACAAAAATCCGCCCAGGTCTACCACATTAATTTGGACCAGCCGCCAATATCGCAAGCATCGGTGTCTGTAGCTGGAGGTCCACAGCATAAGCCACAGGTTACTATGGAAAAGATTTCCGATCGTGGTTATCACGTGGAGCTGAAGGTAGATCAGTCGGGTCATGGACCACCGCAGCCAACACATCTACCCGAAGGCGTGGTATTTACTTCGTTGATTCCTGGAATGCCCATGCATCCGGGTGTCATGCAAATGACTGGCAATCCCCCACAGGTAGCAGAACAAAAAACGAAGTCTTGGGCGAAAACTAATATTCTATTTTCAGAATGCGAAACCGGGAGGCAGCATCACACAAGGGTACTCACAAAGTAGAAACAATTCGGCACACCAACAGCAACAGCAGCAACAAATGCCAGGACAACAGCAGCAGGCACAGCAGTTACATTATCCTCGGCGACTGTTCTAGTTTAGAATTTAAATCGCCAGATTTATGGTGGAAGGAAAAAGAAAGAAATAAAGACTAAGTGTATTTTTTTTTTTAAATTTGTGTCATGCGAGTGTGTTTCACGTATGATGCCAGTACAGTCCAGAGTGGACCGTATTCTTCGGCTGATAGTAGCGCTTGCGTTCATCCACTCCCTACGTCACAACCATCTTTAACTCTTCCTGCCAATCCGATGTCGCGTATCCTTCATCGGGCATCCTATCGTTCTTATCAAGTTCTTTTTCCGCTGCTTTAAACAGCTCGGCAGCTAGGTCGTCATTGTCTGCAGCTTTGCTCGACTTGAGCTTGGAAATGGCCGTCATTATTTCAAAATTTGAGTCGTCTTTGCTTAAATACAGAAATGGTCCTTCTATATCCTTAGTAGTGACTGCGATTCTACTACTATGTCACCTTGTTCATCATTCTAGGGGCGGTCTTTTGTTCCTTTTCTTCTGCTCATAGAGCTCGCGAGCAACTCTGATCCTTCTACATAGCATCCCTTTGTTTGCCTTCTGTTTTCTGCAGGTCCTTCCCCGCATTCGTTATCAAATTAGGGATTTCGTTTACAGCGACATATATGACTGCTGACTTCTTGCAAGTATTCATTGCTAATCCGAAGGCCAGTGTCCTTGTTTCATTGGCAGGGGTTTGCAATAGAAAATCCAGCTTTTTTTTCGTAGTCGAGCAGCTCTCTAATAAGGAGGGCCTATTCTTTAAAGTGTTCTCCTAGGATAAACTTGTAAGCCACAGTTTCGAAAACGTCAAGGTAGCCCATTAAAAGAGTTCACCAAGCAGGCTGAACTGTAACAAGACGCCATCGTTGAACCCATCTGGAAATTTTTTCGCTGTAGTCTGTGGAGGTAAGAGTAGGATTTGGTAAACATAAATTGGTCTGAGAAAACCTGTGGACGCTGGTGTCCTCTCAGTTGCGCGTATCTGTATACTGATCCCGGCTAAGCTCCGGATTTCGTTTAAGATTGAAGAAAATAACCCCTGTTTCCCTTTCTTTTCTCGTCGACTGAGAAAATGGTAGAAGACGTGGTAATGTTTCTTGCAATACCAAGAGGCTATTAGGGCCTTCTACCTATACACGAATATACATCAGATCTTTTGCGTCAAGCTAAGGTCTCGTACAAGTGGAACGTAGTAAGTTGGTTAAGAGCTCACCATTAACCTTGCTGAGTGCGAGAACTTGTCGACTTCTCTTACTATTTAGGGGGTTGATGCACTTCTTAGCTTGACAAAGTTTTGTTATTGAGTTCGATTTTGAGGTGCTCCTATAAGCCGAACTCCAATTTTGATTGGCAGGTGGAATAACTTCGGAAGGGAAATGGACCTATGACTGCTGATTCAGATCTTTCTCTGCGAGCTCATTTTCTATCCCATTACTCTCAGTGCCTTTTTATCTGAGAAAACCTATGTCTTTCAGGCGTTTAGACAGTTCCAAACAAGCTTTGAGTCGACCGTATGAACTCAGAGTTTTGATCTCTACCTGAGAGTCAGAGGCAAACCTAAGACATCTTTGTAATTTCTTCCATTAACTCTTAATTTTTCAACAGCGGCAACTGCCACGCTAAGCCACTGTAAATGCTTTCAACACCAAACCAACTGATTAGCTTCCAGTGAATAGGTCTTTGTCGGTGCTGTATCGCGCTAATACAGCCAGTTGTTGATGAGAGGAAGAGATCCATTACTAGTCAAGTCACTAGTGCTGCCAGCAAAAAACACCCCCAAAAAGGGTACAAGTGCCAACATCCTTATTTACTTTTACTTTGCCATTAAGGATAAACGCAAACCAAAGAAAAAAAAAAGAAAAACATTAACCCTCTACCATTCAGCCGCTTTAAGGATGCGCAAACAAAAAACCGAAGCAAAACTCTTTTTCGCTCTCACCTGAGCTCATTACAAAGTCAATAGGAATATAAATGAAACAATGGCTACGACGCACCCACCCACAATGACAAATGACTCAAAACATTTCAAAACGAAACAAATTGAAAATTCAAAATGATTAATGATACAGGACTACAGAGCAGTAGCACCATCACCCACATAAAGCTCCCATCCCTCTCCCCGCCGTCGACAAAAGAAAGAAGACTTCCATGTTCCATATCCGGTTTCATCACACCACAAAAGAAGCCTCCTCCATTTTTTCTCCCCAGCTCTCATGCAAAAAAGAAGTCATCTTCTTGAAAAGTTGACGCAAAGCAATATTTGCTATCCTTCGGCTTTGAGATTTTGTTTACATACTTCAACTTTGACGATTTAAGCCATCGAAAGAGGGTGAAAGAGCGAAAAATAAAAGCAAGCAAACGCAAAACAGGAAAAGACCGTAAAGTCGTCGAAAACAACAACGCTGAAGACATCTCTAAGTGGAAAACATTTAAAAAAAAAAAAAAAAAGACAAACTCCGTTAAGAATTTTTAGTTCTTTTCGAACAAGAGCAACCGGAACCACCTTGAAGTTCGAACTTGAACTGACGCGGTTGAACCAAGAGTTGTGTGTACTGTACACCTCATCGAGGGATACCAAAGGAACTCAGTGACTCCTTGAAAGTGCACTTTGATGCACAAGGACACAGCACGACAAAATTCTTGCGTCACTTAAGTAATTTCATAAATTGAGATATTTTTGAAATTTCCTCCATTTTACCTGATGAATAAAGTTGACGAGTTTTTTGTGAATTCCCACAAGTGGATATTGCTTTTCAACAAGGACTTGGACAGGAGTGGTGGTTAGCAGTAGACAGCCAGTTTCATAAAAACTAATGAGAAACTCACTGAGGTATAGACAGGTTTCTGCTCAAAGCTCAAAGTTGTATAGGAAAATTGTGTTTGAAAAATGTTTTTGGATTGTAGTCTTACAAAGGAAAGTTCCCAATTTTTGTTTTCTAAGGGCAGGAAGTCGCTACCTTCAATAAATTCCACTGGCCTATTTGAAGGGCATGTTTCCAATACATTACAGTGAAGCACTCGAATGCTTATCGATTCAAGGACAGGAATCTTTCAAATTCCGTCAATAAAATGATTATTTTTAGCATTTCTGCATTTCACACGTTTCCAATTCATCTAGTCAACTTTTTCCTCCATTTCATTAGGTTTCTATTCGAAAAAATAGCCAAAAACAGACAAAAACTCCCAACGAAAACTTCACGAAATTTGAAATTTCATTTGTGTGACACAAAACAGAGCGAAAAATGCGTTGAGTTCATATATCAATTTACTGCACTTTTTGGCTGTGCACATGTTCGTATTAAATTTATTTAAAAAATCAGTTTTTTGAAGGAAATATGGTTAGAAATTCATTGCAACACTTGTTCTTATGTGTTAATTGTATAAATAAATGCATTTCTAGTGATATTTCATCAGAAAACTGCATAAAATATTAAAAGTTTAGTTTTCGATACCCACGGTGTGTGACAAAAGTAGTGAATCCATTTGATGGAGAGCATTTTACTACCAATTTGACAGCTATAGCTGTCTATTTGCTTGATGTATGCGGAAAAGTGTTTCCGCTGAAGAATTTTGAAAAAGACGTCGGATTCGTAGAGAAGGGATTACGTATTTTTTTGTTTAGAGTTTGGTGGCGTAAACAGAGGGAAGGCGTTGCATTTGTTAGGAAATTCGACAAACCCTGAGGCTGAGACTTAGCATAATCAACACATAAAACAGTGGCTTGGGCTATAAACTCCTTCCCAGCCTACAAATTATATCTGTTGAACTAAAATACCCACATTTAGTGAACATTATCAAGGGCTGTCTATATTTAGGATAGACTCCAACTCTGTGGAAGGAACTAAGGGTCGTGATTATACACAAATCAGGGAAAGATTTATCAAAATCGACGGGATACGGACTTCATTCCTCTTGAAGACCTTACAAAGAATCTGCGATACTCAAGTTAAACCACTAATCAGGAATCAATGCATTAGCAGTAGCACCAATTAACACGCCTGCTTCAAAGGTAAATCCGCCGAAAACACTCTACACCAGGTTTTAAAGACGCGTTCGAATTCAAGGAGTTATTTAGATACATATACATGTGTACATCATTGACGCCCTCTCTATATACTGCAGCAATAATTTAATTAACAACATTCATACATACATTTCCAGTGACCCGCTTATCCACTATGAGGTTCACGGGGTTAGGGTGCTTAAGTGGACTCTCCACATCTCCCGATGTTCCGCCACCGACTTTGAATTATCAGAGGCTATCCCCAGACGGGTAGAGGTGAGATTACGGACTTGGTCCAGCCATTTCATCCTAGGCCTACCCAGGGGACGCCTACCTAATGGGACGGATTCCATGGCACGTCTCGGAAGTCGAGTTGGGGACATGCTTTGAACGTGCCCAAACCATCGAAGTATAGATCAAACACATACTTGCAAATCGAAGTATTAAGTCATCCTTTGGGGACGAGACGAGGAACTCTTCCCTTTTATGGATACTTGTAATGGACAACCTTTATTGGACACTAGAAGGATTTTGTGCTAAATGCGTAAAATATGCAGACGACCTAGCCATACTGATAACAGGTAAAGAACGAACTACTTAAGCTTCAGAGCCCTTTTTAATATATGCAGGAAAGCTTCCGGCAAGACATAGGATCTAAAACCGAAACACGTTCACAGAATATACCATAGTTCCATCAAGTCAATCCCATTTTATAGGATGTTGGTTTGTTACTCAGCCCTGAAGAATAAATATGTAGAAAGAAATACTTATCCAAACACAACAAATAGTTTGCCTAGGTGTCAACGGCGCTCAGGCTTCGATACCAACGGTTGGCATTGAAGTGATACTAAAGATCGAGAAAAGAGACTGGCAGGACACTCAGCCGCAAGACTGAAGGCCCTTGGATATTTGGAGACGACGTCCAATATATGTAGGCCACTGGTAAAATTTTTGAAAAGATTTTAGAAGCAAGCAAAGCTGTTTTGCTTCAGAATCAAAATTTTTGAATTAAAATTACTTTCGACGGATTCGAACTAACAAAACGGGAAACCATGACGGGATAATTGTATTCACGGAAGGTTCTAGCATCGCAGCCAACTCTGGGGCTGGTGTGTACTGCCAGAATCTACAGGTCGAATTTGCAATCCATCTAGATTCTTTCGTTAGAGTCTTCCAAGCAGAAGTCCTTTCTATTCTGAGGGGAGCTAGAGTTCCCTTGGAACACAACACCCAAAGTAGGAAAATAGAGATCTATTTGGAGAGTAAAGTAGCTCTTATAGCTATCACAAATCCAACAACCACATCCCATGTGGTTAGTGAACGTAAGAACCAACTCAACCTGCTTGCAAGCCATAAAGAAGTTCGCCTTGGCTGGGTACCGAGTCAGCATGATGTCATGGGAATAAGTAAGCTAAATCATTTGAGTCGCTCTGACAATAGTTAAAATAGCAACCAACAATAAGATGCAAAGGGATGTCACGGATAACTGAACCTAGTTTTCGACGTGCAAGATGGCTAAATCGTTCTTAAAGAAAGTAAGCAATCTGCTCACTAGAGAAGTTCAAGCAGAGAGCTATTGAGGCTGATGGTGAGACTAATCACAGGGCACATAAACCTGAACCAACACGGAGAAAGAAGAAGAAGATTTTGAACACTTTCTATGTCTCTGCTAGGCCTAACGACCCTGTGGATATCGGACCTGAAACACTTCAAGGATGATAAAATAGCTGACATCATGGCCTTCATAAAAAAAAAAAAAAAAACGGGAAGATTTGTTAGATCACGCATGCACTAGTGCCAACTCAATAATTGTTTGGACTTTCCCTAGATCCCAAAGACGAATTGAAATAGGTGAACTATTCTTTGCGGTTTCATATAAAACCTACTGTGTCGTCTTTTGGTCTTATTAGAAGAGTTTGCTCACTTCAGATGCTGTTCGAATCTTGGGCGATATTCAAAGATTGTCTAGGCCAAAGACTGAGTGTGTGCAGCAACTTTTGGACGCAGTACTATCTAGAGATAAATAAACAAATAGTTGGCGGAACTGGTCGGGATGAGAGAAGGCCTAGCTTCTCTAAACCATTTTTCGTTCGAATGGAAGGGACCTACAATTTATTGCCGACTCCGAACGGCGAATAGAGAAGCTCTTTCATAACAAACTATACTCCTGACTTATCATTCAGCGACAGCACCACCTGGTGCCGCGAAAAATGTTCGGTGGATATAGCTGGGACTTGAAACCATGCCGCTCACACTAGATTAGATATCGAGAGTCAATACGGTGACCCTATGTTAGGTACCAGGGCATATGGATATCCAAAGTAACAAAAGGGCTGAAGAACTTAGACGGGTTATAATAAGAAGAGATCTCTGTCTCTGGTCAAACGCAGTCGGAGCAAAACAGGGATAGTCTCCGGCATCGTTACTGGGCACTCCGCCATCGGTATTCAAACGGAGCGCATCGGTATACATCACAACGACTATTTCAGAAGGTGTCGAGTCGAGGAATAAATCGAATCTGTCCGTTACCTGCTGTGTGAATGTCCTGCCCTCGCCGGTAGAAGACTGAGGTAGTTACTTCTTCATGGAACTGCAGGACATCGAGCTGAGGGATCTCCTGAAATTCATATCCTTATCTACTTACTTACTTACTGTTTACACAATGGATCCTATTGCCGGTGAGCAGTGACGAATGCTACAAGGCACCCACCTAAATTAATCTAGAAGGCAGTGCTAATTTGTTGTGCCAGTGACTTGAGAGGTACTACTTTTATGCAATTCTCTTTTATCAGACACAGACCCCCAGTGTGAAGGCTTTCACATGGTTGTTAGATGTTAGATGTTAGAAGTTGGGGTGTGTGTGTGCACTGCGACCTATTTAGATCTATTGTGCTCCCCCATACTCACATTGGCCGATATGTCTCGACCTAGAGAATCTTCTCCAATCCAATCGCTCTGAGAAATCGGAGTATCTGGATTGGGTCCAACGAAGGGAGGTCCACTTCAAGGAAAGTGTACGCTCCCAGGTGTTCTCTTCTTTTGTGGATCAATGCTCCACAGTCCATAAGGAGGTGTGACGGAGTCTCCTCGGCATCGCTGCAGAATCTGCAGTTTGCTCCCTAAGTCTGCAATGGCCCGTTAGGAAGCCCGTTAGAATGCGAAGCTGGTTTTGCTGGTACCTAGGCAGGCCTTGCTTCTCCTTCGGTCGTAGTTCCCGAGAAGTTCCTTCGCATGCCTTAGTCCTTGGAGTGTTTCCCATATCATCCTTCTTTTGAACTCTTCCTCTCTTCTCAGTTCCTCTGCGGTCCCAGCCCACAGAATGGCTCGGGTCCAACAAAAGGTGTTTCACATGGTTTCACCATCGGTCATAATAAGCAAAACCTTCCAGCCCCGTTATCCAGTAGTTTCTATGACCAGCTTTGACCAAGCGCTTTGAGGAGCACTTAAGAATCAGCCTTCCAATAAATGTTGCTATGCAAGATTGTTCTTTTTTTTTGTACCAATATTGAAAAGTTGCTGCGTAAAATCAACATCATATCCCACGGACAGGGGTCCCTATGCATTTACAGACTAAACTAAAGTACATAACTCTGATAAGTAATTAAAATCCCACCACGTCTTCTCAAATTAATTGTTTTCTTCTTTCTGGTTTCTCTTTGCTACTGGAATTTTTATAAACGAAAAAGTTTCGATTCTCTTTCCAGCTACTTATGACCGGGCGCAACCGCATTCATGTATCATGGTTCCATGGTTATTTGATCAATCCATTTCGATATCATCACATTTCTGGCGTTATTGGCAAACATAAAGATTCAACCAAACCGAATCGACAGAGCGGCAACTTTTACATTGTGGCCTGGAGACCGAACCAACATAAATAAACATTTCGATACATTTTTCTAGAGGCCGAATTGATTGATAAAAATCCACAGTCCCGCGCGATGAAATTGGAGCAAAAAAAAAAACAAAGAAAAAATGGAATAACCGGCGCCAGACCCAACTATTGATTGCCAGCACTCATGACTCCAAAAGTCATGAGTCTATAAATTTTGAAGCGTCGGCACCGTTTTCAGCGGGCACTGGGTTAACAAATGCAAATTCACTAAATCTCTCACCACCGGTCGTGTCTGAACGGGAGTTCAAAGTTGAACCCCTCAGCCCATAGTGACTCTTTGTCTTGTGGGTGTTCCAGCTCGGTGGCAAATGGAGGAAAATTCACATCCGGCCCCGATCGGGATAATTGGAGGTTGCCTGAGGAGGTCATCGATTGTTCTTGTTAGGTTATATCTGGCGAAGAGAATCGTGGGTAGCGGCCGTCGGCCGCCGGTCGTCGACCGGCCAAATGCTGGATAAAGTTTATTGGCCGACGGGTTTTTATTGTTTTTCGTATTTTTGTTGAACAGCATTAGAATGCAATAAATAAGGATTCGCTTCCGATTCGAAAATCGATTCTGTTCCAGCGCGGGACGAGTCTTTCGGTGGTGTTTAGCTGCTGCTTTGATGGCCGTGCGCGTTTTGATTTGTTGATCCTGTCGTAATGCGCTCCGGCTATCTCGGCAGCTCTGGGGATTTTATTTGCAATTGTTGTTTATTACTGGATTTGTTGATTTAAGTACGTTGACTTGATTAGGTGTTGGATGATTATTGGGTTTTATCGAGGAACAATGGGGGAATTGCTTGAAAATTAACATCGAAATGTTTCGCATGAAATGTGCGAGTAGTTTTACGTAGTTGGAAGGGGAATTTCAGGGAATTGATTTGGAGATCGAATTAGCTTTAAAGCTTTTGTTGAGCAAGGAAACGACCAGATTAGGAACAATGAGTGGGAAGCACTCATGTGTAGGCTGGTGCAAAAAATATCTGCGTCGATTTGCTTCCTGATTTATCTTTCTTGAGTGCTTCGGCCCAGATTTCGCAACTATTCAGGAGAATGACATTACTGTATTAGTGGCCCTAAATGGGCACTGCGACCTGTGAGGTCTATTGTGGTGGATGATGACATGGGAGAGCTCTGTTGCTGCAAGTTTCAGGGTTGGAACGATTCTTAGCTACTTCACTGCCATTTTGCTGATCATCATGTCTGAGAAATGCGACACTAGACGGAATCTGTTGCCTAGAGATTGATTTTTAAGTTACCTTTCTCCGGTGCAAAGGTACAGTACGACAGCCGGGCTTCTGATTCTTCGGACAACCGCCAGCAGTTTGGTCTTTACACCTTGCTCCGTTCCTTGCTTCATCATAGACAACCGACTACCTCACGAGATCTCCTGACTTATAGCCTGAGGATTGGACAGCTGTCTTCAGTCTATGTCGGAGCGAAGAGCATAAGCAGTCCTTAAGTTGAAGCACAAAGGACAGAAAAGTAAAAAAAAAATAAAAGAAAATAAAATAACTAATCGCGAATAGAGGCTGGTACTATCCAAGGTGCCGAAGTTCAAATCGCTCCTTTGGAATCGCACCCTGCCTCTAAAAATCATTCGAACTCATTGGGCGCCATTTTTGTGAACCAAGGTAGGCCACTGAGGCATCTTTGGAGTAGGTGGGAAGGACGGCGGCACGCTCGCTGTTGCACGGCTAGTCTCGTTGGAGCGGGCAGTTCTTGTCCGCTCACCATATAACCCCTGCCCAAACTCTTGGCCACCTTTCTGGCATGGCTATCCTGGACTCTCCTTAAGGTTTAACATTTGGCGCCCAAAAGAAAAAAATCACTAGCTGGAGAGAAAACTTTATCAAATCTGTAAGACATAAGACTTATTGTTGTCTCCAACGTGACAGGAGGCAGATGGAACTACACTCACAAAGTTGTTATGAGTTTCTATGCGCAAGGACATGCCAGGATTATGGATTGTTGGTATGAGTACCACAGTATATGAGAAAAACAACATTTTGATTGACATTAATTAACTCTACTTAGTTATTCGTCTGAGGTCAATCTGTGTCAGCTGTCAGTCAAACACATCTGAAAATTTGTTAATCGAAATTTAATGACTGTAGATTGTTTTTGTGGCTCATGTCTGTCATAACTATTCAATTGTTTAAGGAATTTCTAAAATCAATTAGAAAAGGGGACAAGAGATGACCACCCATTGCACTAGTCTTTGATCAGATTATTTTTCAGGAATTTACTTCACATACACACACTCAAACTAAACGTCTATCGATAGGATGGATACATGGAAACCAAGGACAGAGAGGCTGATCTTTTTTTTTTTTAAGAAATTATCAAGGTTTTATGTAACCTTCCCTGATGGAAGCAGTAATAGAAAACAGACTTAGTCTTATTCCTAAAACGTTACTTAATGTAAAGGAAGCAGTCACCACAACTAACCGCCGTACCTCCTTCTTGCGCTATTTTGTTAAAATCAGCTATCAACCGTTTGGCTGCTTTAGGGCGCACCCTCAAAGGTTCGGACATGGTACCACGCCTAACTGTTCAAACTATGCGAATAGGATTGGGAACGCTGAGCGCATAGCTTTGCAATGCCCACGAAACGCTGCTGTTAGTCGAGAATTGAAAATGACAAGGGGAGGTATCATATGCCCAAGAAATATCAACGAAAAAATTCCCGTAAATTATAGCAATGACAAATACCACAACCCTCAGCTAGTCTCGACAACACCCTTGGAAGTCATTGAAACTGAATACTACCTAAGATTCGAACCACAGCACCCCATCCCTTGAAGCGCGAGAGGACTGTAAAAAAAAGAAGCAGTCAGCTCCTTTGGTTTTCGTTTCGAAGGAACAGCGCCGTCAAGAGTGGCAGAGAAACATCGACCAACATTATGCGAACATGGGTGAAACGAATACTTAAGGTTGGACCCCTCCTTACGATAAAACGGTCGGCAAGCCGTCAAAAGAGCTGGTTTGGTGAGTAATAATCCCACTAAGTACGGCCTCAATATTTCCGACAGATATGACTGGAAAAGTCGACAATAATAAAGGGGAGCTTACATTCTACATTGACAATTCCGAAGAAGATGTCGTTAAGGGAGCAAAGGCTTATAAGCGAAACTCTAGATGGGAATTACTCTATCTGAACTGAAATCACAGCCATCATACAGGCTGCAAAAACCATCATCGGAAGAATAATTGCTGTCAACAGCCAGACTCTTGATTCCACAGTTGTTCAATCGAAGCTGGTAAAGTCAATATGTTGACCGTTTGCCATGGCATATGGACATTCCGGGGAACAAAAAAGAAGACAAACTTGGAGGAAGGGTTTCACGTTGTATATTTCACAAAAAGTTCATCAATCTTGAGCCAACAGCAATGAATTCAAATGGATACATGCGCAACGGCTCAAACTGTGCCTAGGGACTGTCTTTTGGACAAAAAAGAAGTCTCTCTTTGGTCAAACATAGTCGTAGTGGCGCACGGACGATCTCTGGAATTATTATTGGGCACTGCGCCAATGTTTACCACTGACTGTTGCAGACGTTTCGGGGGCCAGGAATTTACTGAATCTGCCCATCATCTGCTATGTGACTGACCCTCGTTTGTCCTGACCGAATAAGGATATTGGTAGTAACTCCTTTATGAAACGCAAAAATAGGCTGAAAGACCTCAAGAGATATCACGATTTGTGTGGGTCTAGGCATTATCCAAATTTTCAGCTGATGGTCCAAGTAAGCAAAGAGAAACGCCACAAGGCATTCATATACTTAAATCTCATCTCACAGGTAAAAGTCACCAGTTAAGCCCATCTTTAGACGTGTTTTTACTACCCTTAGGTACTTTCCGCAAGTTTTCAAAGTTAACCAACCTCAGAACCGTCCTTGCTCCCTCACTTCGGAATTGCAACAATCCCCTGAAGAATAGACAACTATTTTTCCAAACTATTACCCCACAACTCAACCGCAATTATTGACGATTACACCTCCTCAACCCACTGAACTACTATGCTACAGCAGTTAATAAAGCTTAAGGTTATTTATGCAGACCGAACAAAAAACAAAACTTGTTCCTGCCCAGTTTCAGACATCCAGACACTTCTATAGAAACTCATGCATGCAACCTGATCCGATATATTGCAGTTTTTATTCACACACCCCGAAAAAAGCAGCTCCACAGTCTAGTCCCTGCCTTTATTCTGGGAGGGATAACGTCCTGAATTGGGGTATTAATTTCGCAAAAAGCAAATTGTGGGGGGGGTGAATGGAGTCAAACAACAAAGCCACTCTAAATTGGGCTACAAAATGTTTCTTTGGCGCCCCATACGGCAGAGGCCTTCGGAATGAAAAATCACTAGAGATTTTGCGAATGTCGGCAAAATACTGAAAACATGAATAATTTGCGAACAGCCGTTGTGTAGCAGCGGCAGCGGGGGAGAGTGTGAGTATTTTGGGGGTGACCAGACTGCTGACATTGCCATTTTGCAAATGGAGGCGGAAATGGGCTATTTCATTTCCATTTGAACTCGGAGCGAGATAAAAACAAAAAAAAAAGTGGAAATCTCTCTGCATGTTGATTTTGGAAAATGTTTTATCATACGAGTAGGATTTGCAGAGTAACACCGATTGTGCATTGATGATGAATAAAACCTTAAGCTAGAGAATCGATTCCATAGTGAAGCTCTGTCCTAAGGGCTTTTTTTTAGTTCGCATCAGTGACAGAAGATTGTCCAGCGTTGTAGGACATTTGTTGCAAATCGGTTCGAATGAAAATGTTGAGCCGATTTTCAAGAGAAACTGCCCTCAGGAAAAAAAATCCCGAAACGAAAATACATATGTGAAACCCAAAGAATTGGGTATTTCTGCACAATCAAATGAAAAACTATTTTTCTTGAGGCAATAGTGCCCGAATCCGATGAAAAAAGCTCCAACATGGAAAATGGAATAACATGGAGGGCCACACTACTCATCAATTGTATGTATGTTGGGGATGTTAGTCGGCAGTGGTAGTGAATTTAAAAAAAAAAAGAAATTAAACTTCAAAATCTGTTTGCTATTTTTTAGAGACCTTAGGCCTATAGCGCGAAACAACAATTTAGCAAATTAACCAACGTTTGTCGTTGTACTAAAACTCTAACGTTGTACAGGCCCCTTGTTTGATGCTTCATATTCTGGGACCTCAAAGGGATGCAGCAGTAAAAAAACTTTGGTTTCAAACCTTAATTGTCGATATCCTAAACAATGTAACTATGGCTCTGTAGCTCTAACTAGTACGAGAGTGACGAACCAGAAAGTAGAAAAAGGCGGGAGGATGTTAAGCGCGAGATTGAAGAAGATGCGACTGCAGGAATAAGATTCGGAAGTTTTACCAACGTTTACGAATCCCAAACCGAAGGCTGAAAGGACAAACTAGTGAACTTAGGAATAAAATTGAAGTCGGTGCTGAGGGTTTGATAGGGCCACTCTGCAGGCTGCCGAAGAACGGCTTGCTGTCAGAGCTTTTCCAAGCCAGTGACGATGGTTTGGTAAGGAGCATATACCAGATCCTAAGTGGCCAATGCCAACTAAAATGGCACGTACACAAGCTTGGCCTGTCACCGGACCTTACCTGCTAGGAGACCGATAAAAGCTCTCTACACATCGTCATTCATGTGGGAAAGCGGACCCTAGGCAGTCAATTTATCTCACCAACTGAACTGGCCACGCTCCACCCAGAGAAACTGATTAGTTTCCTGATAGCCTCTGGAACAGACAAATTGCTCTAAACATATAGGACAGCGCAATAGGCCTCTATGTGAGATCGCAGTGCTAGTGTGAACCAACCGTTTCCCACTAAAAATAATAATAATGCATTAGATCATCTGCAAAATTTGGGAGAAGGAAAGCATGTCCGACCACTGGAACATTAGCGTGCCCTATCTACAAGAAATATTACCCTTTTTCGTGCAACAACTACTGAGGCATATTCTTGCTTTATGTCGCTTACAAATGGTTATAAGCCATTTTGCTCCCCACAAAGTGGCTTCCGACCCGGCAAATCAACCATTGACCAAATTTTCACACCGCGACAAATATTAGAAAAGAACAATGAGCACCAAGTCGATACCCACCATCTGTTTATTGACCTTAAAGCCACATACGACAGCATTCATCGCTATGAGCTCTACAGTGCGATGGCTGAATTCGGTATTGCCGGTTGTTCTCTATGAAGCCGAAAGCTGGACGATAAGCAAGCCAGTTGAAAAGATCTTGGGTTTCTTCAAAAGAAAAATTTCACTTCGGATATTTGGTCCTGTCTGCGAGGAGGATGAATGAAGGAGAAGATTTTACCGCGAGCTCTAAGAGCTTTGCAAAGAACTGAAAGCAGCGTGCTCGGGACTGTGAAGGATTGAAGGGAGCAGTTCAGGCTCGGACTCTCTAAGGGTCGTTAACCTAATAAGTAAGTAAGTACTCTCCAAACTGTCCAATAGCGACGACGAATTAAATTCCGCTGTCAGACAGAATAAAGTTGTCAGCCAAAAATTTCGTCTGCCTGGCCTGGGCGAAGTAAAGATAGCCGTCTCTAAAAAAAGTTGCTAAAGTTGACGGTCTTGTTTCTGAGCGATGTTCTGCGCAGAAAAGCGATACGATGCAAAATTCAGATCAATGGTGGGAGTTATTCATATACCAGATACTGCTGATAGCGAACACATTCACAACTGAAACACTTTCCCTGTCACTGTCCAGGAAGTGCAAGACAACGTTACAGAGTACTTAATGTGTGGAAGCCGGACCTAACGAAGCTAGACAGCGAAGTACATTGTTGCTGATATCCTGGAGTTTGTCGATGACACAGGAGCATTTTCATAGTCATAGCCTCTCAATCATCAACCTTTTATCCCCAAGCTTTTTCAACAGTCCTATGGGGGCATTTCAAAGGGCTAAAAAAAAAAAAAAAAGAGTGAAGCGCATCCTCTAAAACCAACGACAACCAAGGTAAAAATGTTAAACGCTTGTATGTTGCTTAAAACTCGCTCAAGACATCACCATTCTTCGGGGAATGTCAAACCTCCATGAGTATAACTTGTGATGAAAATCCATCGTTTGGAGTTGGCAATCAATTGTAGGTCGCGTCCATTCGTGCGAGAAATGTAACACGCACAACATGAATAGTTGCGAGAGGCTAGGTCTTGGCTTATCCCGAGCTGTCGCCCAACGCTAAGAAACGTAAGGAACTATGTTTCCATTCAATTTTTTGTTAAACGGATCCCTCTTTCAAGACCTCACTGACAGGAGACCAACATAAATTTATCCCATTCACTGTCAATCTAATTAGATCCAGTCAAAAGGAATCTTCTGTGCTCTTTGTCGCGATTCCAGCCTTTGACGGCTATTTCCACCCAGAAATAATTCTCTCCTCGGTGCTTCCTTATTTATCTTAATGATTTCGCAAAAAGCCCCAGGCAAAGCTCAACTTTTATTGTCTTACTACTTTTCTGGCTGCCCTCGGTCCCACAGGTAAATGTGCATCCCCGCTTCCGATGCAATTTGCATCCGAAAAGAAGCCACCCCAAAGGTACCCACAATAATGAAATGAGGATTCTTAATAAAAGGACATCTGCCATCTCCAACTTTGAATCAATGAAAAACTTTGTCAAACAGAAGAAGAAGAAAAAGAAGAAAAAAAAAAAAAGCAAAAATCATCCTCCATCGTAAATTCCGTGGACTTAAACTTCTTCCCTCAGCGGAATGAAATTACATAACCAAGACAGAGCAAGATCCGAAAGGAACCATCCAACGCGCAAAAACTTTTTTTTTCTCGTTTCTTTTTCCTGGAACAAAAGGTTAAAACAGTGAAAAGCCCTAATTCTGGTTTATATTCCCCGCTTTCAGTGCTTATTCGCACCCTTTTAGTTGAATTCCCTATTTTTTTTTGTCGTCCATTTTGTTGCTGTGCTAGTGAAACAATAAACAAAGTTTTCGCTGCCATCATTCATTTTCTGTGAAAACCTCCCTGGAAAATCGTAATGTTGCAGACGAATAGGTACGACTACGAATAGTCGGAGAGGAGCCCTGAACACCGTCCCTGTATGCACGAAACGGTGACGAGGACGAGGCTGTGTACTTTTGTTTCGTTGACAGAGGGAAAAGTTTTAAATTGTCTTCCAGATGTGACTATACGGCGCACGGACGTACACATGTACATGTATGAGTTAACAAACTTTAGCCCTGTGGTTTGAGCTCTTTAAAATAGTTTTGAAATTTACTTGTGCGGTTGCAGATGTGCCTCACGTATATAGAGGGAGGGTGTTTGGTTGGCCCTCGCACTCGCACATGTTTTGTCATCGTTCGCGTACGGGTGGTGGCACTGGCAGACGCATAATGTGGTTGAGGGCTCTGGCTTTGGCGCACACTTAAGCACATTGTAATGGTGACATGTTGGACTAACTACTTTGTTTAATGTACTGCGTATGTACATGCTCTGTTGTGATTGATGAATTGGGAGTCATTTGAGGCAGAGATAGAATAGGCCAGTGGTGCAGTAGTAATTAACATGTTTATCGCCTGTGGCAAGTAGCCCCGAGGCCTGGTTCAAAGTGCTCTCTGTGAATATTGGATAGCAAACAGGGCTCAGAAGGCCACAGGAACAGCATGGGCGGATAGTTTGGGCTTCTACCATGACGCCATCGGGTATAGGATGATGGGAAGTTCACTGGTAATGATGATGTTATCAAACATCGGGTAGCCATGTCAAAAGTCAAGCTCATGCACCCAATGTTGACGATTCGCCCGAAGTCATAAATGCTGAGGTTAATTGCGGGGTTGCACTATTGAATCCTTCGGTTTGGAGAAAGTACAACATTGTTTGAAGAGAACACGTCAATAAGCACATGATGGTAAGCTGCCGATATAGGAGAGGTCTCTATGTGAGGTGCGTCAGGCTTACATTTTCCACAGTCAGTGGATCAGATGTTTTCATTTCGTTGAAGAACTTGTGTTCGAAACTGCTCTGATTTGTGTTTAATGAGGTTGTTCCGAACAGTTTGGAACGGGAAATCTTGCACTTACTCTTGAGGTAGAACAGAATTGTGAAAAATGTCAAAGTCAGCTGTGCCTGTCAATTTGATATGTTTTCAGCATTTTCTTCTGCAAGTGACATTTTTCAATTTTTGAAAACTATGTGTGTGTTAGCTCTTCATGTCTTAGGGCTGCACTTTTCTGTTCTAACTTGATCTGAAGTTTTTTACAAATCTGTTCTGTTCTGTGTTAGTTTCTTCTCATTGTTCAAAGCTAATAGCATTCGGAAACTCAATCTTGGTGGAACGTTTTTTGCAGGTCGGGTTTAGGGATGTTTTTCTGATTTGACTGAGAGTAAGTGCATCGTGTCTTCTTCCACATCTTTGTAATCAGAGCACCTGCATAAGTTGATTGTGCATACTAAGGAGTGTCTCCTATGTGAGAGTTCGGCTTTCGTTCGACGTAAGTAGTAAAATTTGAGTAAGGGTCGAGAAGGAGATAAGCCTCAACTATGATCGTAGAACTGTTGTAGCCAGACAAGAATCAAAATCCCAAAACTGACACAAATCGTTGTTTGGATTTACTCTATAAATGGAGAATGTTTTATATGTAAAGCTCCATTGAGATGTCTGTCATCTTGCAAGTGCCTTCGAGTTTGATTTGCAATACTCCAGGTGGACTGTAGGACATCCATTCGCTTGTCCTTTCCTTTGTCATGACCAATTAAGAAGATTTGTCGAAATCACCCACCTTTACGCGTGAGAGGTCGGACTAATAAATAACAACATTGTTCAGCTTAACGTCTGAGTGTTGGAGATTAATGCTACAGCAAAAGGTCGAATTAATTGTCCGCTTGTTCATTAAGATGTCGTAAGAAGTTGCATAGTTTGAATTGTATTTTATTGCACTTTCTATTACACTGGCTACCATCTAAGTCTCTTAATGATAACGTCCTTAAAAATACATCCAGTAAACATGGTGACGAGTGTAAGCAAGTTAATTTCCTTAGACATGTACAAATAGTTCTCGTCTAGAACTGGATGGAATGCCCTGAGATAGTCTTCTTCATATCTTCTGCTTCTACTTTTTTTACTCACGCCCTCAGTGCTAGCTTCGTCCGAATAATTTGGACTTTGTTTTGATAGCAAGACGCTTAGTTTTTTGTCGAAGAGGGTGCGAATTAGTAAAAGAGGATAGCTCTGCTACAACGTGAGCGGTAAAGGCAATCATGTGGGATAAAACCATTAAATGCAATTCTCAAGCAGAGGAGGTTACAGCTAAGCATAGCAATCTGCTCAAAGATCGAAAAAGTCGCATAACAGCTCATCTTTTTGGTGAAATTCTGTAACTAGAATCTAAAGGGTGATCCAATAAGAGCTTTCTGAAGTTTTTTTTTTAATAAAATGCATAAAAATCAGTTAAATAATCGAAAATTGTATTTGAGCTATTGTTTAATTTATGACAATTAATATTTGGAAATAATTTGATACAAATATTGCCCGCAACTAGCCCTCAGATGGTCTGTTCTGTGGGTCAAATTTTCGAACACCCTCTTGAGCATATCGGCCGGAATTCCGTTAATAACCCGTGTTATGTTCACTTCCAAAGCATCAATCGATTGTGGTTTATCAACGCAAACAAGTGATTTCACATATCCCCACAAAAAATAATCGAGCGGAGTCAGATAACATGATCTCGAAGGCTAATTCACAGGTCCATTTCTTGAGAAGATGTTTTCGTGAAAATTGTCTCTCAATAACTGGTTGGTTTTGTCCACTGTGTGGCACGTTGCACCATCCTGTTGAAACCACAAATCATCTACACCAATGCTTTGAATTTTTGCAGCAAAATTCACGGATCATTGTTCTGTAGCGTTCGCCATTAACAGTTACGCGCCTTTCATCCGTATTTAAAAAAAAACACGTTCCGATGATACCGCCTGCGCATAGACCGCAGAAAACAGTGCATTTTTCCTGATGAATTGGTAACTGAATTGGATCGCTTCTGGCTGCTCATCAGCCCAAATGCAATAATTTTGTATGTTGACGTACCCATTAAGCCAAAAATGAGACTGGCCGCTAAAAAACTAATAAATGTGGAGTTGTTCCAAGGTCCAATTTCCACAATTTGTAAACGTTGCTCAGGCGTAACATCTATGATGAAATGCCAATAAATACTGAACAGAATTGTCACATGGACATGACTTTTATCACGCGTACTATGCCCGAGGATCCCTATGAACAAAAGTACCTCGTATCGGATTACCCTTTACTAGTCCTCTAGTCTTGTCTTGTCGTTGCCTTTGCTTTGTTTTTGACTTCCAACTCTTGATGAGAACTTTTTAATGGTCGTCTTGGAGCGTGTCTTACGTTCTCATTATCAGATCATTTTCAATCTTACAAAATTCAATAAGGGCTCTGATTTGCAGTTTTCTGCACATCAACGTTCGTCTACAATTATTTGCTCCAATAAAACCTTTTTCAAATTGTATCACCAAGCCATGCATGCCCCTAAATGCTT
Organism: Matsumyia berberina; assembly: GCA_917880715.2. Classification (NCBI taxonomy): domain Eukaryota; kingdom Metazoa; phylum Arthropoda; class Insecta; order Diptera; family Syrphidae; genus Matsumyia; species Matsumyia berberina. The sequence goes on from OU862870.1 coordinate 125,268,751, forward strand.
TTTCAATACCCAGTGTTGATATTGAAGTGGTTAGGTATGATTTTGACTTGACCCCTGGCGAGTTCCTAATACCTATAGCCTCTGTGAGCGAGACTCCATTATTTCTTCAAATTTCCACGACCGCATGTGTATTTGCACAAATTTAACTTAATTAAAATTCACATTGGTCGCATTGAATTTATCACCGCTGGAATATTGAAAAAGAGCACTTTCCCACATTTAACCAGAAAAAAAAAACTCCTGCGACTGATATCCCAATAATCCAATACCGCTATTTCCCAATCCTGCTCTCGCTAACCCCATTTGATTTAAATTGATTATCTGCGAATTAATTGTTCTCCGGGAAAAAAAAAATTTTGCCACACCGAACACTCGAATGAGTACTATCAGGACACAAACATATTTTGTGGATAATATCCGCTCTGTGTGCGCTTAAATCCTGCAACAAAAAATAGAAGGACTCTTCGAAGTAAAACAAAAAAAAATAAAACCCAACCCCATCATCGTGTTAAATGTGTTTTTTTTTTTAATAAAAAAATCTTTCTAGTGATGTACCATGGAAAGTGGATAGAGATGCATCGTAACATGGAATTAGTTTTAAAAAAAAAAACATACAGAGACTTTAAATTCGTGGTACACAGTGCTGTGTGTATTTTGGATGGGGAATGATGCATACATCGTGCACAGGATGATACGAAAGAAGTAATTCAATTTGATATAAAAATGTTGTTACATCTTAATGATATTTAGCTAAGGACCCACTACATAGTTTAGACAAAGTTGAGGTCTTTTTGTCTTATTTTAGAACTCCAGGGCTCTATTTTATGAGTAAATGGTTATTTTTTGAAACCTTCAACGCTTTGCGTAGGTTAGGTTAGATAAGTGGGCAGGCGAAAGAAAGAAACCATATCGCCACATACGGGTCAATTCAGACTCATTGTGATACCCGTTGGGAGAAGAGAGATGTCACCTACCCGTAAGAACGCTACCCAATAGTTACAGTTGCATACATATGTAGGTATACTTATATCTAATGGATATCAATAGAACATCACCAACTCACTGCGTCTGTGGGCGCCGTGGCAGAGTTTTTTATTTCAACTCACTTCGTCTTTGATACGAACCGCCCTGTGGATTTGATGAAACTCAGTTGGCAGAGAATAGGGCAATGGCAGAGGAAGTGGGTTGTATCCTCGTGGACCTCCTCATCGATTCGAAGGATTTTTATATGGTACCGCAGCGTATTATGCCCTGTGATCACTCCTATAAGGGTAGATAGAGATCTTCTGTCGATCTGCGGAAGTCTGTCGATCCTAGCCCTATCGTATTTAGGTCATATCTTCCTTGTGGTTGCACAAGGTATTTAGAGAGGTCCACCTGTGTAAGCTGCTGCTTTGAAGAATGCCCTTTGAACCAATTAGGAGCGCTTATAACAGACGAATTTGCCAGTCATTTAACAAACACGTCACTTGTGTGACGCCATCTTGTCAAAATCGCACCTTGTTGACAAGGCATCAAAAAGTAGTCGTCTGTTGCAGTTGAGAACTGATCTTGTATCGCACTGCCACTATGATCGGGAACCAGTTTGACGTTGTGCTGCGTGCCAAGAGCTCTCAGCTCTTCGCCACGGCCAAAGCATCAAAATGTAATGTAATCTTCTCTACGTTACAAGCCGTGCATCAAAATCAACAACACCCTATTGGATAGGGTAATGCAAAAAAAGCCTTCTCAACAACCATTACAAAATGTTATGCAATTAGAAAATTAATGAAGTGCATTGCAAGTGAGCACTTGCGAATGGTACTGGGGTTTCTTTTTTACCTTTTCTATTTCGAGTCCGAAAAATTTGAGATGGAAAATATGATTTTCAAAAAAAAAAAAAATTGGCTAAATAATTAATTTAAGCTGTAGGTTCGTCGGAAAAAAAAATCAACTGACGAGGAGAATGCCATACTTGCACAAGGACCGAACGGGCAACAAATTTTCAAATGAGCTTAGATCATTTGCATCTCATTTGTTTGTATGAAAAAGTATCCTTTGATGATACAAAGAGCTTGGAAAGGCTCAAACGATTATAATCAAATTGAACTACATCAAAAAGAAGGAAAACTATTGACCAACAAACTGTTAAATAATCTAATAGTGCGTCGAATGGTTTCACTGGATTTTCGCGGTTCAGGTTTCGCATGCTCTCCTTCCATCTTTCTTTTTATGTATACGAGGTGATAACTTGGTCATTTCATCCCTATGGCATACCTTAGCCCTTAACTATTAACCCTTAAGTCCTATAGGGTCTGCGACTGTCCCAACCTCCTCGAAAGACTTGCATCGGTGAATAAGGTAACCGTAGTCTGGATCCTAGGATATGAAGGCTTCGAGGGTAACGAACGGCCTGACTGCCTGGCGAGAAGAGGCGCTTGCCGCCCACTCCTTGGACCCGAACCCTGTTTTTGGGTACCATCCAACTGGGACTTTCTCCAAGATAACACAATGGGAGATCAGCAAACACGTCGACTAACGACTACTGGCCCAACTTCTAGGTCATAGACAAGCAAAAAAGGTTTTCAACACTAAGCTATACACTATACAAGGCCAAGACTTTACTTGATCTTACCAAAGACGAGTTAAGAACCTTAGCGGGATATCTAACGGGACATTGTCCACTCAGATACCGTCTGCATAAAATGAAAGTATCAGATACCGATATTTGTCGGCTCTTTGGAGATCAGAGACCGCTAAACATATTCTGTGCGTATGTCCAGGAGGCGCAAGAAAAAGATTACTCAACATGACGAGGGCCTCGCTCAACCCAGTGGAAATTCGGAAAATTGAACGTAAGGCTCTAGTGAGGTTTATCAAAAGCCTCAATATAACAAAAGATAAACTGTTGCAGCGGACTAGACAACTACTTCAATTCCAAAACGATATGGCTTACATATAACCAGAAAAAAGCAATACCTCCCTCAGCACAGACATTGCTCGAATTGTGACAACTAATACGTTGTATAGTAGGGACTTTGTGGTATCCAGCTAAGCTTAGTGTTTTATGCAACACGCAACACCACAGTTGTACGAACTGGAAAGTGTAGATGCCCTGGCTAGAGCAAAGCAATTTGCATTAGGCAAACCATTCTTCGATAACTTAAACGAATACTCAAAGAAAAAAATGATCACAATATTTTGAAATTCACGGGCTGGATATAAGGCGATAATGGCCGCACTTGCCGAATCTGAATGCCTGAGACAGGTTTGAGAGTTCATGAAGAGTTGATTGGCTTAAACCTGAAATTCATTTTTTAAGATGTCTTAGAACGAAAATTTGGTCCACAAATGATTTGTCACAGCTTATTAGACTGATCCACAATGCTTGAGACGTCCACATAGTACGCTTAGCAGGAACTTGAACAAGGATATGCCTCTATAGTTCTTGTGAAACGTAAAATTGTGCTTTTGGTAAAAGGGGCATATGGAGCTCCAGTCATCGGGCGTACTGCCATCCACCTATACTTGCTTGATGATTTGGTACATATTCCCTACAAGATTATCGCCTTCACGTTAAACAGCTACAATGGCAGACCATCGCGACTGGTGACTTAATTGTTCTTTAGCTTTTCAGTTGCTGCTCAACCTCATCCAAATGGCGAGGATGGCAAGTTTGTCGACCGCATTTGGACTCTCTTTCGGCCCTGTTACTCTCTCTGAGCTTTTCCCATTCACGGGTTGTTGCTGGCAATGTGCTTTAAAATTGTATTTGCTCCCAATTCTAAGGGGTAGCCCGCACTGGGAACTAATATAGATCCTTTTCGACACCCACTGGAGACAGCCGATTCGTTCTCGGTCCATAGCATCTTTACCAGCCCGTTAAGGCTTAGAATCGGTGGTCCAGAGAGGGGAGCTCCTCGATGTTAATGAGCCTCTAAGTCTCTGCCTTTTCGATTCCTTTCAATCCGATGTGGCCATGTTTCCGTAGTAGGTTGACCTTATTTTTTTCGCCTAGGCTGTTTAGTTTCTGGACACTTCCACACGAATTTGAAGATGAATGTGCACGAGCATCCTTGTGGTTTATGGATGCTACTGGCACACTAAAGAATTTGTCGCTCAGTGGCTAAAATCTTCTTACCACTGCTAGCTGTAGCTTAGTTTACAGCCAAGAAAGGCCCAAATTCGATCTTTGCCGGTCTTAAAGTCTCGATGATGTTTGATGGATGAAAGAGATCAACTATCGACTTTCTCGCGATTCGAGAAGCTGAAAAACTCATGTTGCTATATGAAGCCTTTTGTCCCTAAATTTGCATTTTAAATTACAAAACACGTTCAGTGCTCTCATTAAATGTTTCGAAACTAATTCCCTTTCAACGACAAAGATCTTCCTAAGCACGTGGATGTTAAACTGCCTCGTGGCTTGTCATTTCTGCCGTTGTTCGATTGTTTTACCCAATTCCGCAGTCGCTCTTAATCGTCTTAAAATAGGTTTAATACATGCAAACATTTTGTGTTCCTTGTTAAATATTCATATCAACACGTTTCCTGAAAGTTTTGTGTGTAAATTCCTCCCCCCCCCCCACTCTGTCGTTATCTCAGTTTTCATCAATAGTTATCGTAAAAGTTCCCCCGTAACTGCAAGTGCTTCACCCCTTACTGTATCAAAATTCGCAACTCATTTTCACCTCTTTAGCTTGGAATCCATTAAGCCCCAAATGTCAATTTGTATCCTGCCTGTCATTCGCCCGGTACCACGATGATAGGGTATTATCCAATGCCACAACTTCAAACTTACCCACAACCTAGCGGAGGGTTACATCGGGCATGAGCGGGGCCGGCGGATGGGGCTAAAAGAAAATCGCTACTATGACTTGCGGTAGACAGGCAAACGATGGTGTTTTCCCAGTGTGCGCTACCTTTTCCTAGAAGCTAATTCCAGCTCACCTCCCTTCGCAAGGAAGACGCACAGTGTATAATGTTTATTCGTTTCCATTCCAGCACACTTCGATATGGAAATTTTAACGGCGGCGCAGACAGAGACACACCGAAGCAGTGGGTGTTGTGCCGGGTTCCTCGGGAGAAATCTTAAGGGCATGACGATGTTTGTGGCTCCAACATCAACAATTTAGAGGGCCGCTCGTCTGATGTACGGCTGTGAACGTGTTAAGTGGCTAAGCTGATACGTTTAATCAATCTAGAGTGGAGTTCACCGCAGCATACTTGTCGAAATTTTGTGATGTTTGTTCTCGGCGGGGCGCAGCGCAAAAGATGATCATCCCCAGAGCTGTGTGTAAATGGATGGTCTTCTCTAAAATGGATTCAGTTCTGCGAGGGTGAGTGGAAAAACCAGTCGATTGTTGTTTCGTTATTTGGTCTGCGATGTGTTTTGATTGCCATCGACTTGGAGAGTTGGAGAGCATCACTCGCGTCCCTTTGCCTTCGTTTTGAAGGACGACACAGATTTATTTGATTTGGAATTGAAATTGGTATCAAAATGTCCGAGGGGGATTGCGTAACACAAATCAGGACCGATTGTGATGAGTAAATAGAATAACAAGTTGAAAGCTGAAAGCTGGCTGTTGTTGATGCAAGGATTTTACTTTCGTGACACAGCAAATAGTGAGGGGACATTTTATCGAAAAAAGAAAAAGAAAAAAATCGATTTAGGGGCCTGGGAAGATATTTAAATGCAGCGGACACATGTCATGATGACGCAAAAGTCGAGGACTTTCTACGAGTCAATGTGAATGCATCTGTTGATGTTAGGATTATAGTTGTTCCAGTGGACTGAACATGTTGTCGTTGGTTAATCGAATATACTCGTTGGGAGTTGACTTTGTGAAATTTTATATTCCTGTGCTGAAGGACATTAGCTTCAGTAGATTCGGGTTATTCTCAAGAGCCGTGGTTCTCTGTTCGCTGTTGTAGTCTACTAATTGCTTAGATCTTACGGGTGAGAGACGAGGATGGGATGAGATGGATATCTAAAGTTCCGAAACGATTTCATAGATATCAAGAAAAAAAAAAAAAAAAAAAAAAATTACGCATACGCCACAGTCGCCATAATCCCATCAGCTACTAGAACTGTGAACTGTAATTTCAGAGTGAAATCCTGCGTGGGATTAGGATCAGATGAGATGGAGAAACACTTACATCTTAATAGAGATTGGAACACCATTGGAATGCTGAATCTTTGGTATATCTGGAGCCGAGAGTATTTATCGAAAGATCGCAAGTGGTTGTCTGTTGATATCTGGCGATGGATCGAAGAGCAGAAAGAAGAGGGTAAAGGGGTCTTGAGTCTCAGTATCACATTTAGATGGGAGAAAAAATAAAATGGCTAAAAAAGCCAGAGAAGCTGCAAGTAGGTGCGACAGCAGGACTGTTTACAGAATCACCAAAGAGCCGATAGGTATTCGCAGTTTATTTTAATATCTGGTGAAAACAGTTCTCTGCTGGTTTCAGACGAGGATTAACTCAAAAGATGGAGGAAGGATTTTTCCGTCGTTTTGAATCACATCATGGTTAAAAATTTGCTTCAAAGTCAAAACCAACTGAGCTCAGCTCAGCTCAGCAAAACTTCGTCGAAAATATCTGCAGGACTTCAGACAGTGGCTTAAAACACCGAGACCTTCCCTATAGGGTCGAGGGAGGGAACCATCGTCAAGTTTCCACAGAAAGGCAACGTAACATAGTATGAGAATTGGAAGAGCATATGTGTACTTTTTACAACTGTTACAATAACTCTCGAAAGCATCAAGGAATACCATGACGGCAGTTCAGAAACGATCAGGTTTCCGTTCCAACGTACCTCTGCGTCGATCACATCAACACCTTAATGATCATCATCGTACATCTGTTTTTCATTGATTTCGGAAAGGCTTTTAATATGTCAACAGAGAGTTCATATGTGAGACCTTTCGTACGAGGATCATTTCGGAAAAGAAGGCTATTAAGAAGCTGAGCTTCACGTGCTGCATGCTGTTCTTAGAAAGCTGTCCAAGAGCTGGGAAAGCAGTGCCAGGCGAAAGCGGAAATGTATTCGCCACATACTACAAATGCGTGATGACCTTACAGCAAGATAAACTATTAGAAACCATTAACCCAGGACGAAAGGAGAGTGGCCGCCGTAGAATAACTTGACGTCTAATAGTCAGTGAGGAATCTTGGAAGTTAGGAAGGAGCTGAAGATGTAACGAAATGTTTCTGACAACTGCAGTGTGTCCATGGGAGCGGAAGACGCCTTAAAACCCACAAGGGTACAAGCAACATAAGTTTAAGTCTTAGACAAATGAGATGAAATATCAACCTCTCGAAAGTGTTTTCGAAAGCAATGAACACGGTGGTCAACCTTGTCCACACGGGACCATCAAATGTGTCTTCCAAGCACTTTTTTCTCTTCAAATTGGTAACTGCTGGAGGTATGTAAGAATCTCTTTAGCTTTTGGCAATTTATTGGGTTTCGTTTCGAAGGAATTTCGAGAATTAGAGACTTTTTCTACCCTACAAGATTATTTGTTGGGCAAAGCTTCTCGAAATGTCAAATTGGTTCAAGCAATGTAAGATCTATTGTCCTGGTGAGCCAGAAGCCAGATTGAAGGTCTTAATAAAGATAAATAATGCCTTGGGTTCCAAGTAGTTAGATGTCCCAGGTTAGATGGAATTCTGTTTTCTTCGGACTCCCGTTCACTCACAAAGAATATATTCTGCCATTTTCTTTTGCTGACGAAGGACTTCAATAGCCTGGGTTATTCCCAAATACCGTGGTTCTCTTTTCACTGTTATGGTCTACGCCCTGCTTAGAGTTTATTGGTAAGAGATTAGGATCAGATGAGATGGTGAATTTAATGAAAAAGGTTTTAAAAGAATTTAACCGATTTCAAGAAAAAAAAAACAATTTTTTTTTCTGATGAAAATTTCATCTTATACAGATGGTACCCCAGCAGACAGTGTTCAGTAAGGTTGACTGTTAGGGTTGGTACCCAGGGGAAGTGAGTCCAACGAATAACTGACAGCTTCTCCAGCTTACATAATCGCAATGTCTCACTTCTGACAACACCTGCAATGCAGAAAATTGACGTCATGTTAGTTTAGCCAATTTCGTTCAAAAATGTCCATTTTGTTAACCCGTCCTATTTAGTTCTGATTTAGCTTAAGTCGATTCAATTTTATGATCGAATTCAAGTTCAACTGTAATCGGTAAGGATTTGGAAGACCTTCAGTTAATGTCATGACATAATTCCCACTTGTAAACAATATTGTCAAACTGGGCGTGAGCTACCTAAGAGATGACTTCGACCAAACAATGTTTCACCTTGACCAGACATACTAAGTAAGATAAAGAGCACTCCAACTCAATTTAATGATTTCTCAATAAAAGTTCATGGTTACATCTACTAGACCCCACTGCAGACCAACTCAAAAGGTCTTCGTTGAATGCCAAACCAACTACAAGACATCCTAACCTATTCTCCCCTCAAATAATCACCCGTGAGAGATACAAAGCAACAAAGGAAATCGCTCCATTGTACTTTCCAAACTAATAATCTCTTATTATTCCGCCCCAGGAGCAGCCTTTGACCCAATTAAATTGATTACCATTCCCCCAAGTTGAGCTTTTCGCCTTACGATGGCAGGGAGATAATAAAAAGGGAATAAATTCACTTTTTTTTTAACTTAAGTTGAAGCTTCATCCTGATTATATTTACTGTTAGTTTCCAATTATGTTGCGTATTTAACTTCCGCCAACCAACCAACAACAACGGGCGGAAAGAGATGGAAAAGTTAAACTTTTTATTATTTTCCACCTTTCCCCCGAGGGATTCGCAGTGATTTTCTTTGTTTCACTATTTGCTGCGCTTCTTTCGTTTCGTCCTTTCAGCGGAGTCTTAAAGAATCTGAGAGATGTACGTGGAACAATGCTGGAGCTACTCTGCAGCTACGTGGAATACTTAAATTTTTAACAATTAGTCGCTGTAGTCGTCAAGGTTTACAAATATCCTAATTGTGTAACTACGAGGTGGATAGGTGGCTCACATGGCACAAGAACAACACAAAGCACACGGGGAGTTGCTAACAGTTCGACGGTAAATAAGTGCGCAACGATGAAAAGTTTTCCGGAAGTTTAAAGTTTCTCACATTTTCACACACACATGCAGGATATGTGGAAAGGATTTTTTTTTCTATTCAGAAACAAGTCTTTTTTTGGTTGAGAAGTTAGACCTGGCAAGGATTAGTAAGGCAACTTGTTCGCTTGATGGTGGTGGCGGTGTCTGGTATTTTAAAGTTGGCGGTGAAAGTACGACGCTTTGCAAGCGGTAGGCTTAGGGAAGTTTTACATCTCCTTTCAGGTTGCGGTAATTGAAGGATGGTTTTAGTTAAAAATGATACCTTTCCTTAAAGGATCACACCAGAGAAATTTCGTTTTGCGTATACGTAACATTTTCCCTGCAAAGGAAGTTGAAGTTGAAGTGTAATCATCACTTTTTCAAGGGGACGAGAACAAGTAATTAATGAGGACACCAACATCCTTTGAAAGTGGTGCTGTAGATAGGTCAATATGGGCTGGGGCGGAGGTTTGTAGATGGTGTCGGACTTAAAAGTGCTGGTGGTCGAGACCGAAATGAATTATGTCAACTGCAGGAAGTTGCGTGTATCAACTGGAAATTCCTCTTTCCATTCCACTTCGACATGTCGTCGTAGCGTACAAAGTATGAAAAGTGGGTGCAAAGTATGTTAGTGGGACTAGAGGAAGGATGAAGGCGAAGCTATGTCCACGAAGGAGTGGTGAAACACTCTGAACTACGCACATGGTACTCAAGGTATTCGCTGTTTTACTCCAGATTGCTCTCTATGGAACAACGAACTCTGCTTTCCTTTGTTTTTGGGATGGGAAGAGGTTACGGGGTCCCCAGTAACAATCCAGAACGTTTTGAGTTTGTTAGCTGAATCGGTAAAGCGAAGCAATGCAATTACCTTCAACACCAAGCTACGACTGTTTCACTCCAATGTTGAAGTCGTGCTGTTATGTATGTTATATGAAGGTGAGTGGAAGGCTCTTCACTTAGGCCTTAGTCGGGCTCGTTGTGTTCCCATCTTTTATTCGTCGGAAGTGCGGGGATAGGTTTGATTTGTGATTTATATTGGGAGGGATCTAAGATGGAAACAATAATGGAGTTGACACTAGTGTACGTGTGGTCTGGCAAATGCTCCTGTTTTCTTTGGTAAAGGCCAGGTTGCCGCCGATTCCTTTGTCCTTAAGATGTCCCAGGTCTGGTATCCACATGGACCCCAGGGTCTTCTGTCCCATTATCGCTAGGGCTAGGCAGTTGCATAGGTAGTATTTGAGGTCTAAGTCGTGCTATTATATGGCTACATTGGGAAAGTGACTTCTATATTCACAAAAGAGATGCAAATGTTCATTCACTTGAAGCATTTCAAGGATTTTCTGGCCTAACAGTGTCTCTAAGAATATTCTTTACCAGAGAATGGGTCCGGAACCAATAAACACAACCAACCAACGACGAAAGTGGCAGTGAATTGGTCTTAAGTTTCGAAAAGGCGACAGAACTATTGCTTAGGTTAGGTTAGGTAGATGGGTTTGCGAGGGGAAAGAAGCCCCCAGCGCCACACTCAAGTCAGTAGAGACCCATTGTGATGCCCATTTATTGGGGGGGGGGGGGGGGAAGGTACCCCTTGCTCGTGGAGCATTACCCAAAGTACTATTGCTTACTACGCTTTCCAATGGAATTTGCTTACCCAAGATGGCAGAAGTGCGAATCGACCGAGAAATACAAGGGTAAAGAAATCGTAGAGTTTTGAGGTGTACACGATAGCGCGTAGGCTTGTAAAGGCTCTAAAGGACCCTCAAGGGAAAACAGAACAGGAAACATGGAGGTGGCCATTCCAAGCTGTTCAGCTGTAGCTTAGCCGTTGGATACCTACCGGCTGCGTGGAGTAAAGTAACTGTCAAATATCTTATTAAGGCTGGCAGAACCTAGGACTCAAGTCCCAAATCCTTCCCTCCCATCAGGTTTATTTCATTCATTGTAAAATGCATGGCAAAGATAATTGACAGACATATAAGAGGAGAATCACTCTGCAACTTCCACCTCTGCGACACTCAATACCCATACAAATCGGGCCAATCTACTGAGTCAGCAATCAATGACTTAGTAACTAGAATTGAAACCCCCACCGATAGGAAGGAGATATGGCTTGTCTTGTATGAATCCACCAAACGTGCAAGTCGATTATGTCCATGCTGAAAAGTAGGGTGATCCACATCAACATCGACGATGTTGAAATATCGGGGCTCACAACTCGAGAATGTCCCCAGGGCGGAGTCCTGTCGCCACTGATATGGTCGCTTGCCATTGACAGCCTACTTCGGTCCCTCAAAAACCTAGAGATCGAGGCCATCGGCTATGCAGACCATGTGATGGTCATCGTCAGTGGCAAATATGAAAGCGCTGTTTCAGAAGTGCTCCAATACGCACTGCATCAAAGACGGCCTCTTTGTAAACCCCAAAAAGACATTTAAAGTTCCTCTTACCAGAACAAGAAACCTAAATTTTTTAATTCGCCCCTCTGCCTATGGCGAAACCATTCAGTTTTCGCAAGAAGTAAAGTACCAGCAAATTGTACTGCAACCCCCAAATCGACCGGATTGTTGGAAAAGCTACACGAGCACTGTGGACCTGTCGCCGCATCTGTAGCAACAATTGGGAATTAAGTCCCAAAATCATGCTCCAAATCTACACCTTGGTCGTCAGACCTACTCTGCCCTATGCGGCGGTCTGCTGCACATAAACAAATTAGGCCACTACAGCCAAGAAACTGGAACGGGTTCAGCGCCTGGCTCAAATCTGCCTGAGCTCCTCCATCACTGTTTCGCTTAACGCCATTGTCGGTTCAAGTCAATGTAGAAACCCAGGCAAAACGCAGCCTGCACAGGCTCTTCCACCTAAGCAACATCAGCTCCGAACATCCCCCTGACGGTCACCTTAACATGCTTTCCCCTCTACTCCAAAGCATCGTGTTCAGCATGCCATTGGATGACATTCTCCCAAGGTACTGCTTCAAACGAAACTACTCAGTAGTCATTCCCCCGAGTGACAAATCCCATCTCTGAGAGCATGACCAAGTATGGTATACGGATGCCTCTAAAATGGACAGTGGATCTGGGGCTGGAATACTCGGAGAGTCGTCTAGCACTAACATATCGATCAGTCTAGGCACATACTCATCGATATTTCAGGCAGAAATATTTGCCATAAATCAGTGCAAAGGCTTAAGCTTGCGCTCTTATTTCCGTGGTAAAACCATTTTTATCTTCTCTGACTGTCAAGCTGCCCCAAAAGCACTGAACTCAGCCACGATAAAATCGAAACTAGTCCTAGAGACAATCAAATTCCCTTTCACCGGACTCTACCTGCAGATTGTGCTTGGAGAGCGTTGAAACCTCTCTTCACATCGTCACAGAATGTCCCGTCCTTACTCATGTGAGAAAGTGGACCCTAGGCTTTCGCACCAACGGCGCTTGCCACGCTCCACCCACAGAGGCTGATTAGCTTCCTGACATCCTCTGGAGCACACAAACTGCTCTAAACATATGGGGCAACACAATAGGCCTCCATACAAGACCGCAGTGCTAGAGTGGACAAACCGCTACCCACTAATAATAATAATAGTAATGCGGGCGGCCATGGTGTAGTTCATTGTCGCACTGAAGGTACGGTCGTTATGTCAAGAAACATTTATTTCTTTAATTAAGAATCACCTCACTGCTAGAGCTGATGTCAAGGCATAACCCTGGCAGAAGAATGATTGTAACTTGAATAGTTGATCGAACTGATAGTGGTGAGGACATTAGGATTTTTGAAAAAAAAAAGCCACAAACTATCAGCGATGGCAAACATTTGAGTTCCGAACAAATGCACCTCACACGCACTATGTGAAGAAGATCATAAAGGTATTCAGTTAGGCACGAGTGGATTATAAAAAATAAATAAATAAGCAAGCAATGAGCCTCTTTAAAACCTGCTTCTTTACTTTGAAATTCAGGGTGTATCACGACCTTGACTAAACATTTTCTCCATCAAGCCATATCTTTATATGGTTGCCTTCCACTTTCGCACACCGATTTAATTGGGAAACTTCTCTCCACCTCCCAAGAAATCATTCTGTGCTTCGTTGTTTCTCTCTGGGACGTATTGGTGGCCATATATCTTACCCATTTGAGGCCTTTGATTTGCGCTTTTCTGACTAAATTAACGTCGCCATGCAAGCTGTGTGGTTTGATGCTGAATCGTCTTCTCTTCTCCTTCTCTTCTTGGTGTCCGTTTACTTCTCGAATATTGATACATACCTGGGAAATGAATATTTAACACCCTTCTAACTTTTAATCGTGTCCTTGTACGTCAGCTCACATATGCACACATACATACATATGTATACCACACATTTCACTTTAGAAGGAGAGATTAGGAATTTCCGTGGATATAAGTTCTTCCGAAAAGACTTAACCAGGATGTGAGATATTCCAATATTTCCAAGAACCTACTAATCCCTAAAATGTTCGAAACCCACTAGCACCATCATCACTTCACTCCTTTTCATACTTTTCTCCACCACGATTTCACAGCCTCTACTTTCGCTTCATTATTAAGTTTTAAAAACTTGAAGGCTCCACCTACTCCGTCTCACTCAGTGAGAGGATATTATCTCTACACTCGATGTTCCTATACATATTCTTCTTCGTCCTTACATAATATTCAAGGAATTCCTTACCCGCTCAGTGGGTGGGAAGCTCATAAAACATTAATCACCCAATATCCCTCAATAATACTCTTGTCTCAATATTCAACTAGTTCCTCCTCTCAACTTTAAAAGGAAACTTTTTCCGTTTTTTTTTTTACTTTCTTCCTTCTCCTCTGCTTCTGCTTCTGCCTGATTCTTTTTTTTTTTTGCAAATGAAATCTATGGCTCTCAGTAAATTAAGACACACACATGTAGTTTTCCTGGCTGTTTACTCTACGATCCTTTTCCGAAAAGTTAACAGGGAGGCAGGTCACACACCCTTGGAATTGGTTCGTTCCTTCGTCTGGTCGCTGCAAGGAGCACGTTCGCAAAGCCAACGAAGTGCGATAATGGAAAAGTGGAGAAGATGGAGAGAAAAAAAAAATTGGCAACAAAAAAGAATAAAAAATTCCAAGAAAAACTTACGGAAATGCAAGACAAGCGTAAATTCGTGATTGGAATTCCATGCCATAAATAGTGCGGTGGATTTACTACTGCCACCCGGCGAGGTGATGTTGGCAGGCAGGGATATTCAAAAAGGTTTCCTGTTTGGCTTCGTCCATCGTGCAGTCATGTTCAATAGTAAAAATGTTTATTTTTTCTATTTTCTCTTCCTCCAGTCATTCCACCAACAGATGGGGAAAATGGAGATTTAAAAAAAAAAACTCGAACTGATTCGATTTGCGGATTGAAGTCAATGTTTTACTTTTATCCAAGTTAATCCTGGGAGATATGTGCTGAAATTACATTGGGGGCCGAAATGCAGATACAAGGGTACTCAGTTGGTGACCCCACTCCCTTCTGTTCGATGTGGCGATGCACTTTCCAATCAAAGGAACTGATGCTGCAGTTGGCAAAGAAATTGAAAAAAATTCTTTAAATACGCGATGCTTCATCATGCCATGAGTTTGGCAAGGAAAATTGAGTCTTGCAAAAGGTGTTTTTTGAGAGTAAAGGTGGTTTCAAGGTGAAAAGTCTTTTAGTGAAATTCTTTTACCATTGGCATCATGGCACTTGTTTACTAGTAGTCTTGACAGGACTAGGGCTAGGACGATCAAAAGCGGATGAGGTAGCTCTTGACTGTTTCGAGAGGATAATTCTTCGAGTGATTTTTAGTCCCGTCTGCATAGACCACCATTTGGAGGACGAAGATACAATGACAACCTGTACGGGCTGTACAGCGACATCGACATAACCAGAAGAGTGAAGTTTCAACGACTGAGGTGGCTGGGTCATGTAGGGCGGATGGACACCGCAGTAGAGAAAGACTCAGATGGCGTACGCAAGTGGAAGGGGACCTTAACCAATTTGACGTGTGAAACTGGAGTCAGCTGAATAAAGATTGAGCTGACTGGAGACACTTGTTGGTTGAGGTCCAGTGTCTCCCCGGACTGTATCGCCAACTTAAGTTAGTAGGAAAGTCTTGACAGAAGGTCTGTGAACAGTAATCAAAAACAGTCGGAGCGGAAATCTTCTTGAAAGCACTCAACATGTTCAGAAACCTTTTGGCTTCCGGGGCCATCTAAGAGCAGTCGCTTGAAATCAAAGAGGCGCATCAGGATGTTCTACATGAATATACAGCCCAAACAACCTAACTATCTTCAGCGTCAAGTTGCTATCGAAGCCCACGGTTCGGTTTTAGTAGGCAATAACTCATTCGGTTATTTCAACCCACTCTGGGTTCTGGGTTAGAGTAGGTTAGGTAAAGTGGCTGGTCCCGCTCAGACAGGGACACACATACACCACATTGGTCCGTTGTGATACCACGATGAAGAGCTGGCCTACCAGCATCAGGAATCAGAGTATGTAACACGAAGTACATCGACATGGGCAACCGTTACGATATTAACCCTTGAACCATTTCGTTCCAGAGATGAAGTTTCTTATTTTCTGAATGTTGGGTTCGGCCAGATCGTTAAGATCATCGTAGAAGCATTTCCCGAGAGTTTTTCTTCTTAGCGTTGCAAGGGCAGGACACGTGGACAGTAGGTGCTTTGTAGTTTCCTCCTCCTCCTCGTCTCTACAGCTTCTACAGAAATCATTGAAGGGGACCCCCAGTCTGAGTGCATGTCTGCCCACCAAACAATGTCCTCTATTAGTGAACCTAGGCTTTTCCGGATTGTGGATAAAAGTCTCTCTGTCTTCTTTAAATCCAGGTTGGGCCAGATTTGTTTTGACAAGAGACAAGTGCTGATGTCACCTGTTCCACCTGTGGTTTGCCAGTTTCTTGTCATCCGTGCTACGGAAGAATTTGATCGATTCGATAGGCGCAGGTGGTTCCGGCTCAGGTATTCAGGGAGGTGCTGTCTTGCACCTTCTTTTGCCAGCTTCTCCGCTTTGCAGTTTCCTGGAATATCGCTGTGTTCAGGAATCCAACACAGAGTTACGTCGTAACTGTCCGCAATCACGTTTAGAGATGTGTGGCATTGCTTTATGAACCTTGATCGTCGGCGATTTCAAGGCTTTAATAGCTTAATTGAAAGTCAAGATGCAGCGTTGCAGACTGCCGTGATTTCCGCTTGAAACACACTACAGTGATTTGGCAGTCGCGTGGAAATGGCTAAGCCATGGTGGTAATGGCTAAGCCAAGTTCAATGGAGAAGACTCCTGCTCCCGTACCACACGCTATCTTGGACCCGTCTGTGAATATTTCTATCGCGGATTTGCTCAAAACTTTACCAGACTCCCAAGAGCTTCTGCTAGAAATCCGAGTTTTGTACCTGACATTAAAGTCAATATGGGAGACACGTAGTTCGTTTTACTAGGAATACTATGGTTGCTCTTGAGGATCCCAGAGTGACTTGTTGTTGGGCTGATCAGCTGGAAGGATTCTCTGAACCCTTATGCTGCTCTAACTGCCATTAGCTTCCCAAAGATATGAACAGGAAGCAGATGGAGTATTACCTCCAGTGCAGCATTGAGGGCTTTTCTCAAGGCACCCATTATGCAGATGCATGATCGCCTTTGTATCTTTTCAAGGATGTTACTGTTGTTTTTCTTGTCCAGTGCATAAGGATCGGCCTCACCACCGCCGTATACATCCAGTGGATTACTTTAGGCTGCAGGCTCCATTTCGTGTGCAGAGCTTTCAGGTAGAAATATAAGGCGATTAAGGCTTTCCTAGCACGGTCCTGAATATTCAGCCTCCAGCTGAGTTTTCTATCATGTATCTGGCGTGGTAATTTGGGAGGGGTTCTATACGCAACCTTATGGCGTCTTGTGAAAAGGATTGGTTCAGTTTTTGAGGAATTAACCCCAAGGCCTACGTTTTTCGTTCATCTTGCCAATATGTTCAGGGCAGATTTCATAAGGTCTCGGTGTATGAAGCGCGGTCTTTACCGATTTCTACTTACAGTATACATGTTGGGAGTTCAATATGAGATTGCTATCCAGGTTATATCTTATGTGTATATCAATCAGCCTCTCTAGTGTTTTCAGAAGAAAGTACGATAAGCTGTTCGGACGGAAGTCTTTGACAAAAAACTGACAAAAAATATTGTCAGAGTTGTCGCAATCTGCATCGATGTTATATGATGAACAGCAGCAACAAACCATTTTGCATAATCATGGCACAGATGTCCGACATTAGTCGGAACCAGATATTAAATCCTTCTCCGACTATTATATCTGTTTCTTGCATTCCACTGGTATGCATACAATTTCATAACGAGAGTCTTCGCATTTCTGCTGAGGTCAACCCGAACCTCCTCTAAGATTCTATCCCTTCTGCGAAAATGTGTGTTCTCCATCGATTTTGGATTTCTGCGAACACGTGTCCCCACAGACATGCATTTGACATTTTATTTACTCTTCTCTGAGGATACAACTTCATCTCTTAGACAAACCACAGGCGATTACCTCATACCTCGGTCTCTCTTCGACTTCCAACTCATAGAAAAGGTCATATAGTCATAATTAAAAATTCTTTCCAGGGATTTTGCTTTCCTCACAATAAGAAAACAAAGAAATGTAGGCATCCCAGACCTAAATTAATCTCATTCTCCACCAGTTTTTTCTGGGAAAATAAAGAAAGAAAAACTCACAAGCCAGGTAATTCGCTAAAAGTTTATATCTCAATTATTTATTGAGCTTGTTCCGCCGACTTGCCTGCAGTTTCTGCTTACTTCTGTAAACATTTCATTAGTTCTAACGAGGAAACTTGATTTGATGCGCGTAGCTATGTCGTGGATTCTTTTCTTTTTCTTCTTTTTCTTTCTCTTCAAATAGAAATAGAAAGTTTGCCTTGGCGTTTCCAAGGAATACCTTGTGTTAATTCAAGACTTTATCCCACTTAGAAGGTATTTTCAGGGGAACATGTGCACTCAAGGTTAGTCGCTGTGAAATACACATGTCATTGAAATGTGAGTATAAGTTACAAAAACTTTCCGTAGCAACTGTTGTGGGATATGTGTGCCAGGAAGGGATTGAGACATGAATAAGTCACCAGAAAAACACTGATATCAAGATTCTATAACCAAATGTAAGTGAAATTAACTCGTTTATCCAACATACAGGATTAGTCCCACGTTGGGCGCCAATTCAACAAACCAATTTCAACAGTCCTAGGATAATCAAAAATAATTTAATTTATTCCCACAAGTGCTCTCTACCTGGACGAAATTTTCAAAAATTACTCACAATTCAACATCATCTCTGATTGATCCAAATATGGACCGACTAGAGAGCCTCAATATTCTATGCATTCAGGTTCACAAAATTTCCATAAAGTTCCTCTCATATTCACTCATCAACATTGACTTGTCTGAAATTGAGGATTTACCCCAAAGAAGACTCCTCTTAGGACCTCCTAGGCGGTTGAAGCAAGTCGAGAACGTTGCGATTGCCATTTGATATCACTGATGATGATGAGGAGAAAATATTCTCAATTTCGCATTCGGTTTCTGTTTGATGACTGATGGGGAAACGGGTGCTACTGCTGCTGCTGACATCCAGAGGCTGCACTTGTATTTGGTTCATTTAATTCAAAATATTGAGGTTTCGCGATGCGGAACTTGAGGTCTGCAGTCGTGAGGTACGTAGAGAAGCGCTTAATTAACATGCATTTCGTTTTGACTTGTTATAGTCGGGAAATGGCATCATGTTGGTGCTTAAGTTTAACAAGTGAATTGTTGATTCTATCTGCATTTGAGAGCGATAATGTCTGGAGGAAGTACATCATTTTCGTAGTGCTGCCTATGTGATAATGAAATTTTAGTTTATTAAGGGAGGTTAAGCAATGAGACTATTGCAACACAAGTTAATTGGCTTATCATGACTGAAATCTGGCAGAAATATTTACGTGAAGGTTATTGTTAAGAAGAATAGATGTTGGGAATCGGAGTGACATACTCGTTGCTTCAAATTTTAATGCTGTCTGCTTACTGTTCATCTTTGACGCCACTAGGCCAGCCAGACCACAGTGTTATATCAGCTTATTTCTAAAACTCAAAACACAAAATTAAAGAGCGAATTCCGAATGGGGACGGATTTAACAGCTTTTATGCCTCCTCTAAAGTATGCCAGACAAGTGGAACCTCCTCCAGAAAGGAGACCCTCTGAACTGCGCCAATTACAGAGGCATCAGTCTTCCTAACATCACCAGCAAGATCTTATCTGCCGTACTGTGCCGTTCATCAACAACTTTATCGGTCCATATCAGTGTGGCTTCAGCCCAGGAATGTCCAGCATCGACCATTAATATTCACACTGCGGCAGATCTTGGTGAAAACCCAGGGACTTCAAATCAATACGCACCACCTTTTCATCGATTTAAAGGCCACGTATGACAGCATCTATAGAGACGAGCTATACAGAGCCATGCCTAGTTTTGCTCTCGTCCGTTTGGGCAGGATGACGATGGAAAATGCACACTGCTCCATCAAGATAGAAAAGGCGATGCACTGTCCGTCCAATTACTCGGTTACGCCGACGATATTGATATAATCAAAAGAACGCAATGTGATGTCACTGGTGCGTGGGCATTGAGACGGAGGCGGCGAAGATGGGTTTGCAGTCAATAAGGGAAAGACCAAGTTTATGATGTCAACGAGAAAGGACACCCAACACCTACGTTTCGGACAGAACGTCACTTTAGACAGATATAACTTTGAGGTAGTTAGAGACCTTGTGTACCAAGGCTCTGCTATAAATTCAGACAATAACATCAGCGTCGAGATCAAATGAAGAATAACTCCAATCGCTGCTTCTTTGGCCTAAGAAGGCAATTGACCCTAATCGTCCCAGTTCTGCTCTAAGGCGCAGAGGGATGAATTCTGTCAAAAGTTGATGAATTTGCTCCTGGCTGTTTTGAGAGTAAAATTCTTCGGGTGATTTTTTTTCCCGTCTGCATAGACCACCGTCTGGAGGACGGAGATACAATGACGAACTGTACAGGCTGTACAGCGACATCGACTTAGCCAGAAGAGTTAAGCTTCAACGACTAAGGCGGCTAGGTCATGTAGTAGAGGAAGACCGTGACTCGGGCGTCGCACGCAAATGAAAGGGGACCTTAGCCAGCTTGGCGTGCAAAACTGGAGTCAACTTGTTACAGATCGAGCTGGCTGGAGACGCTTGCTGGTTGAGGCCCAGGTCCACCCGGACTGTAGCGCTACCTTAAGTGAGTAAGTATCGTCTCCTCTATAGCGACTTGAATGCCGTGGTTGACATTATTGACTGACACTATCCTCTTAGGTTTCAGCTTCTGTAGTTCTAACAAAGTGAAGTGCATCGTATTTCACATTCAGCAGCCGAATTCATAGTCCTCGATGAATTTAATATTTATAACATAAATGGCTACAACCTATTAACGGAATAGAGGAACCAGAAAGATAAGCTGGAGCATTCTTTAGTAATTGCAATTATCCGCAGTTCGTCAAACAACCTATGCACGTTACAGACAACCCAGGCGATTTCCAAAATACTCTAGACCTTTTCTTCTACTCTGAATTGTAAACGAAATTTCTGTCCCTTTCAGAGGCTTCGCCTATGTCCTAATACCGTCATCATTACCAACGACAAGACCATCGGACTTTCAGTTTATGATTTGAAAATACAAACCTAGTATGTAACTGAGAAAACCTCCTTGATTTTTTCGCTGTAGCTGCATGGGCTTATGGTTGTCAAGGCGTATGCACTGCAATAATACTTTTCGAATGGAGGTTTTCATATCCTATCCCATTCACAAATCGACCACAAGAAAAGCTTGGTCCGACAAAAACTGCGTACAAGTCGCATTCGCCAGAAACAGAGCCGACAGGACAGCTCTCGTAAATTTGCGAATGATCCGACTTTGAACTGTAACTTGAACCTGAAATCCTGTGTGAGGTTAGGATCAGACGAGATGGTAAATGATGATTTTAATCGGAAAAAAAGTTTTAAAACGATTTTACTGATTTCAAGAAAAAATGTTACGTATACGCCAGACTAGACATACTCTTATCAGCCACTAGAATTGTTGCTCAGAACCACGCCAAAAACCAGCTATAGGTTAGGTGAGGTTGAGTGACTGTCAGGCGAAGCCAACACACGTAGACCAATGATAGCTCCGTTGTGATACCACGTGGATCTTGGAGAATTCTTCTTTACCTACTCGTTAACCCTCTTAGAGCTTCTGATGAAGCGTAGGAGACTCCACTGCCTATTAAACAGTCTCCACTGATAACACCTATAGTAGCGCTGAAGTGCAATCTCTTAAGGGAAATCAAATCCTTAGAGCGTTTCAGATCCAGCTTGGGCTAAATCTGTTTTGTCGCTAGACTCGTTGTATCATCTGTCCACCTAAGATAGCGATGGCTATGAGTAAGGCAACATATTCCGGTAATATAAGCATCGTTGTTCCATGTCTGGCGAGTTCATTAGCCTTACAATTCCCTGGAACGTCTCTATGCACCGGCACTCAACATAGGTGAATATTAAACTGCTCTGCCATCTCTACGAGAGACGAATGGCAAACTAGGGCTACTACTGAAGTTGTAGAGAACGATTCCAAGGAGCTTAGCTGTCCGAAAAGATGCGGATATCACGGTTGTCTTCAGCCAAGATAAGACTTCTTTGATCGCCATTATCTCAGCTTGAAACACGCTACAACTATAGTCCGACAAAAACTGGCTATAGTCCTCAAAACCTGGGCACTAGAACCAACACCAGTTCTTTTCAAACTTTTCTTAACGCCCCACACAAAAAGGCGTTTCCTTTTTGCTGGAACCTCTTTTCTTAAAGAAGAAAGTAAAGCTTACCACAAAATAGCAATACCATAGCTTTGCTGTCAATGATGTTGAAATGGATGAGCTGAGAGTGGAGTCTAATATTCACAAAGCCAGGGGCTAATTAACGACTGAAAATATGATTTCTCCAAGCGCCTATCAACTGAGAACCTGTTAAGTTAAGTAACCCATCATCTTAGGGTGGCGCTGCAATCCCGGGTGGACCTGGGCTTCAACCAACAACCCAATGTACTTGTTTCAGCGCCTAGAAATTTGAACGGTCGACCGACTTAAAAAAAACAGTCAAAGTCGACTACAGGCAAAAGTGTTGCGTTGGCGATCATGGACCATAAAATAGTTCATGTACTTTCCGTTGCATACAAATATTTTGAAAGCTGGTGGGATACGTATAAAACTTATTACCATTTTGCAATTGCAACGCCACCTATTTTACAGTGCCGAACCGACTTTTCAACAATTCAGCGAATATCACAATGAGCAACTTCACGCCGCGGGCAAATTCACATCAAAGCTCTCATTTCTGTGGTAAATTTCATTTAGTTCGTTCGTGTTACAAATTGCTTGAAAATTAAATTAATTATTTTGCAAGAATTACTGTTTTTTTTTGCGGAAATTTAGTTTTATTTTGAAAAGTGAATTGTGTGTAACATTTTGAACGTTGTTCGACATGTGTGCGTATAAAATTACAAGGATGCGGGGAGTTGGAAAATCGTGAAAATTCTCGTCGCGAATAGTGGATTTTTTGCTGCTGTCAAAAATTTAACACTATCGGGCGGGCGATTCAAATTTTGAAATTGTGTGGTGGAATTCAATAGTGAATCTGGTGTTGGGGTTTTGCGTGTAAATCGTGACAAGTATAATGTGTTTGGGTAAGTTTTTGTTAGTAGTTTAGAGTTTTGTAAATGATTCTTGTATGAATTGATGCTCTTAACTTCATTTCGATATTATTTACAATGCCATTGGTCAGCTCTACTGGGAATGTGCATTCAATTTTCTCTATATTTCTTGTCAGACGTGGCTAGGAACACCCATTTGCCAAAGTGTTTCTGCGTCTAAATGACTTTGAGTCCAAGGCATCTTATTTTGGTCTTTGCTAATGGGATAACCTGCAGCCAAAGGTTACAAAATTGCGACGAACTCAGCTCCCAAAACTGCTGTCAATCTTTTTTACTTACTTACTTAAGGTGGCGCTACAGTCCGGGATGGATCTGGGCCTCAATTAACAAGCGTCTCCAGCCAGCTCGATCTTTAGCCAGCTGCCTCCTGCTTCGTACGCCAAGTTGGTTAAGGTTTCCTTCCACATGCGTGCGCCACCTATGTAAGTTGCGGTCTTCCTTTACTAGCTCGTCCCTCGAGTGTGGATTTGTAGATTTTCTGGTCCGAAGCATTAGTATCCAACCGCTCTACATGACCCAGCCGCCTCAGTCGTTAAAGCTTCACAGTTATATTGACACACAGTTCGTTATTGTATCTCCTAATCCATTCGCTTTCTATGCAGACGGGACCGAAAATCACCCGTAGAATTTTTCTCTCGAAACAGCCAAGAGTAACCTCATCCACTTTGGTCAGAGTCCATGCCTCTGTGCCGTAGAGCAGGTCTGGGATGATTAAGCTCTTATTCAGGGTCACGTTAGTAGTTCGAGAGAGGGCTTTGCTCTACAATACTCTTCTCAGTGATTCTCAAGAGTTATTCTTTGTTTGATCTCAGCGCTGGTATCGTTGTCTGAATTGATATCTTTCTAAAGTGACGTTCTGTCCGAGACGTCGGTGTTGGGTGTCCTTTCTTGTTGACAGCATACTTGGTCTTGCCCTCATTGACCGCTAAACCCATCTTCCCCACCTCCGTCTCAATATTCACGAACGCACCAGTGACATCACGCTGCGTTCTTCCGATTATCTCAATAACGTCGGCATATGCTGGTGTTGGCATGTGAGTTTTGCTCTATTCTTTCCTAAACGGTGTAAAATGAATCGCATGACAGCGGGTTAGCAGCGCTTCGGTAGACGAAGTCCTTCGCTACGTCAGTAGCTGTTCATCATAATGATCTGGGCGAGAAGTTGGTGTGCCTTTCTGTGGCATCAATGAAAAAATTATCGTTCGCTGTCATAAGCAAATCTCCAACGGATGCCTTTTACAGGGCATGCTCCGAAGTGAGAGTAGAAAGGAAAAGCTAGCCACACCTTTCCAACACTCCCTTCTGAAGATACCTCTCCAAATCACAAGCAGCAAACGTGAAAGGTAAGGTTTGGTTAGTTGAATAGGTTGGCGAGGGGAGAGAGAACACCCTGCGCATTGTAATACCTATTGGGGGGAAGAAACCCTGTCTCGCGGAAGATCCCTAAAGTAGTCTCCTATATTCGTCCTTGATAGAAATGTCACCTAGGTCTTTGATGTCCTCGAAGAAGTGTCTTCCAAGGAATTAATGTCCGAGTTGGCAAAGGCCTAGACAGTGGTAGAAAAGTTAGTTGTGTCCTCATTGGCTTCCTCAGTTCCACTCATACTGGGGAAGAAAAGATTTTTCTGCAATTGCCTAATCGTACATATGCTGCCTCATCGAGTATGCAGCCAATTTGTGATTTCCATGTCACTCTTGGTACTTGCCGCCGATTACTTGGAATGAATGAACATGAGAGCTGTCGTAATATAAAATTATCCGATGTTAGCCAGTTCTTGGGTATCATGACCCAAGGTAATGTCAATTCGACAAAAATTCATTACTGCATCTGCATTGTCAGAAGCAATAACGTTGATAAATATTTCGAGGAAATCCTTACTCCATACACGTACATTCATTTCGTTGCCTTTCCAACGAAGCTGGTAATATTTGGAGGAAGGACGCGTTCCGAGAAAGTTTCTGGTTGGGTTTCAATGTCAATATCCATTTATTTTTCCCGGGAAACACTGGTTCGAAATTAAGACTGGGAAAGTCAGGGTTAACAATGGACTAAGTAGCTGAAAGTGTTTTCGATTGCATCACATTCGTTTCAGAAACCCGGAAGACGGTCGAGAGATACGAAAGGCTATAAGGCTTGAAATGCAAGGATTTAATTAATTGCAATCGCTGATAGGTGTCTGTGGTGAATAACAAAGAAAAAAAAATTTAGGACTTATGTCCCTGCGCCGCGATTATTCTCCTGTTCACCCAGTAAAATGTGATGCTTCCCAAGTTCCCCAATTTGCTACCAAAGTTTAATATTAAATTTCACGACACAACTCTTCAAAACTTAAAGTTCGAACTGACGCTTGGCGTTCTTTAAAGACTGTGAAGCTAAAGTTTCGAGTGGTCTCTGAAGGTGAATTTAACTTCGTCTGGAGTACGCAACACACCCACCCACACTGCTAAAAGTTAATTACTCCGCTGTGAAAAGTTTCACAAAGCTCAACCCATTAGAGTCGAGTTATTTTACAGCGTCGCTTACGCATATATCTATGCATATACTATTTACAAAATATTATAGTTTTGCACAAGAGCAACGCTCGTGGTTGTAAAGTTTTCATATTTTCCATCGATGAACTTGATTTGAAGTAACTTTGAGTTTTTCATTGAATTTCCGATTCAAAAAACTGAATTTTCAATGTGCATAGGTCGTGTCTACTGATGAAGAGCATAAAATCCTATTAACCACCATCTCACCCCGAATCGAATTTAATGCCCTGGTGGATAGAAAAACATGAATTTCCCATGAACGATACGTTGAGTACTGAGACTCTTGTGTGTATGATAGAATGGGATGCGTTGAAAAGTACTCTTGGCCCGCTCCACTGTCATATCCTCTTATATTGACACACTTTTCGTTTAGTGCACACATATTCCAAGTTAAACCTGCTGCACTATGATGAATTCATTTGCATTTAATATTTAATAACTTTCATTAGAAAAAAGAAAAAAAATTGTGGAAAACTTAAGGATTTCTTGAACTCGTTTCGGAATGTTGCCGATATGATGAGATGATTTGAATGATTTCCGTCTTTCGTTGCTTCAAAAACTAATATTTGCATTTTAGTTGTGCTGCAAGCTTTCCAATCGCTGTCGTCAATTTGATTATCAAACACTTTTAGGAAATTCACACAAACATTCGAGGGAGAACATGCAATTACTCGTACATCCTGAAAGTGCACACATTGGAATCCCTTTTGGAATGTCAGAATTTCTTTTGATTTCTTTCGTTTGCACTTTTTTAAGGCTTTCTATGAATTATCTAGGTTAATCCTCAAAAGGGTGGAGAAAAATCTTGGTCTTCTAATTATTAGCCGTCCTGTACTTCTCTATCAGCTCCTATGACGTTTCGTCATCCGCCACACCCACATAAGTGAGTGTAGACCCATTTCGGTCCCCGTGGCTCAGTGGTAAGTGCGTTGGACTGCACAGTTTTCACGGCACCACCTCTCGTCGGGGAATGACAAGCCTTCGGGAGTAAAATCTGTCATGAAGAAGCTTGTCAATTCGCCGTTCGTAGTCGGCAATCAATTGTAGGATCTTCCATTCGTGCGAAAAAAGTAACACGCAAGAAGCTTGGCCTTTGGTCATCCTGAGCTGTCGCGCCAGATATTTTTTATATTTTTTTGAACCATTCTAAGCCATTGGTGGAAATCAAGGGCCTGCCACCTGGCTCTACTTGTCCGTTATAAAATCTGTACTTCTGTATGATGTGATCGTCTCGTGGACGGCGTTAGATAAAGCCTTACACCGTAACTTATGGGGAAAATTGCAAAGATCAGCATGCATATGCATTAGCGGAGCAATAAGAACCACCCCATCCGCGGCACAAGACTTGCTCCTACATCTGCTTCCCGTGGATATTTTTTGACAAACAATCAGCTGCTAGCGCAGCCCTCAGACTAAAGGCCTCCTCCCAATGGTGAAACAACCATACTGGCCACTTCTAGATCTTGGATCCACCAACACTCATCCCGGAAAACACCGACTGAACTTCAACCTCAACTTCCAGACATCAATCCTCTCCAGAGTGGAGTAGGAGAATGATGACGCCATAGACGGGCGCTCAGTTCACTTATGTAGCGACGGTTCCCAATTGAGAACGGAGTGGAAGGTGGTGTTTTCTCCGAAGTGCTCAACTTGAGCATTTCTTTCCATCTCCCCGACAATTTCAGACGGAAATTATGGCGATCAACGAAGGCTTATCCTGGCTTAGGCATTTGAACATTCACCTACATATGTTGGGTCCCCGGTCATAGGGACATTCCAGGGAATTGTAAGGCCTATGAACTCGCCAAACTTGGTACTACTCTAGAGATCCTATCAGAACAGGGGAATCTGCGCATTGCACTCAGTACATTTATACTATTCTTAGAGTACGACGCGATCAGCAAAACAAACTAAAGATGGAGAAACGGTACCACACGCCGCACCTCCAGAAAGATCTGGCCTATGCTTAACCTCACTCGATCTGAAAGTCTGATCTTGCTTAAAAGTCGCTCATTAGCACTGTTATCGTTGTTCTCACTGGCCACTCCCATCGGCGATTATGCCAGAGGATGGGCCTTTTCGCAAATGACTTTTGCAGGAATGAAGAGGGACGAAGAGGAGGAGGAAACGAACCTCCATTTTCTCTGCATTTGTCCTGCCCTATTCCAAAGAAGGAAGCTCTATCTAAGAGCCTATCACTTTGACAATTTGGGCGAATTTTTACATACTCATGTCAAAAGTGTCCTCAGGTTTTCAAAAGCTCCAACTGGTTTCATTAGTTCGTGTGGTACCTAAGGTATAAACCCCAGTGGTATCCTTGGCTTACGTGTATCTGTGTCTCGCATGGACACGCACCTTACCTACCTATTTACCTAGACCCGGAGCAATTCCTAAAGCTCTCCCCTATTACCCTTGAGTTTTGAACCATCTTGAAGGTTTGATGGACCTACAGATGTCCTTGACTATATGTCGTTCGGTTCTTCGATATCGTAGAAAACGTAACTTTCAAGGAATTTATGTCTGAGATGGTAGAGGCTTTGAGAGTGGCCTCGTTTTCGTGTGCCCTCTGTATCACAGAGAACTATGCCCTGAAATCACTCCTATGAGCATGGAAAGTATTTTCCTGAATTTCTGTATCAGTGTTTTAGTCATGGCTTTCTTGTTGTTTTACGAGTGTCGAGAGCACTACTGTTCTTCGTTGAGCAGGAGATCTATACCCTGCCTCGAATTTAAGTCAACATATCTGGACTTTTATTGAGTGATCAGTTCACTCTAGATCTAGGGCAGCTCCATCTCCTGCTAATTCACCAGCTTTCTCATTTCCTGATCTGCCCTGACGTCCAAGGACCTTTCATAGTTTTACCACTGTCAGGCAGAATGGGAAAGACTAATCGACTGACTCGCAACAGCACCTTCATGATTTCGCCCATCACGAAGGATAACATCACTAATAATGGAATCGTTACATCGTTCACCACATAGCCTCCACTAAAATCGTTCAAACGCAACCACCAAAAAGGAGGCATTGGTAGGTCCTTCCTATGATGTCTACCGTGTTGGCCTGATTTTGCTCGTGTTAAACTCCTGAGGTCTTTATTCCTATCTATTCTTTGTTATTGGCCACAGACAGATGCCTTTCGAATTTCTCGACTGTCATGTGATGCAAATGTTAACACTTTCAGCTGGTTAATCCATTGTTAACTCAGACTTTCTCAGTCTTAATTTCGAACCAGCGTTTCCCGGGAAAAATAAATGGATATTGCATCCTCGCTCCATATATTACCAGATTCGTTGGAAAGACAACGAAATGAATGTATGCGTCCAATTGGAGTAAGTATTTCCTCGAAATATTTACCAGCGTTACTGCTTCTGACAATGCAGATGCAGTAATGAATTTTCGTCGAATTGGCATTACCTTGGGTCATGATATCCAAGAACTGTCCAACTTAGGATAATTTTGTATTATGACAGCTCTCATGTTCATTCATTCCAAGTAATCAGCGGCAAGTACCAAGAGTGACATTGAATTCAAAAATTGGCTGCATACTCGATGAGGCAGCATATGTACCATGAGCCCAAAACAATTGCAGGAAAATCCTTTCTTCCCCCGCAGGAGTGGGAACTAGGAAACCAACACAGTCAACTTTTTCTGCCACTGTGCAGGTCGCTACCAACTCGGCCATTAATTCCTTGGAAGACACTTCTTCAAGGACATCGAATACCTAGGCGACATTTCTATCAAGGACATCTGTAGGTTTATCAAAGCTTCAAGATTATAGGAGACCCGAGGGCAATCGGAGAGTGTTTTAGGGATTTTCCGCGAACCAGGGATTCTTCCCCCCCATGGGTATTACAATGCGCAGGGTGTTCTCTCTTCCCTCTCCAACCTTCTTCGTCTAACCAAACCTAACCTTTTACGTATGCTCCTTGTGATTTGGAGAGGTATCTTTAGAAGGGAATGCTCACTTTCAGTTAGCACTTCGGAGCATGCCCTGGTAGAAGGAACCTGTTAGCGATTTGCTTAACCCAGAGAACGATAATTTTCTCATTGATGCCAGCGAGCTAGTATAAGTCTGACACAGAATCGCAGCACCGACTTCTCGGCCAGAACATTTCTATGAACAACTGTTGACGTTGTGAAGGACTTTGTCTACCGAAGCGCTGATGACCCGCTTAATTTCTTTAACATCGTTCTTGAAAGACAACGCCAACACCAGACGCACAATGTTTCAAAAATCCATCCAATTACTCTCTCGAACTAGCTGGATGTGCATGTTGGTTGAGGCTCAGGTTCACCTCGGACTGCGAATGAAGTCACAACTGGGATCACCTGAAAAATCTTTTAAAATGTTCCACATACGCCACAGTATTTTTGTCTACTGATGCCTGATGAGCTGTAATTAGACGAAAAGGAGCGCATCTGTATCAAACTGAAAGGATCCGTTGGTTAATGCCATGTTCAACGTTTCAGACTTTGCCGAAGCGAGTGAAGTCAGAGCTCCGATCACCTCAAAAATCGGGTAAAATGTTCCACATACGCCAGAGTATTTTATGTTTAGCGATCCCCAAAATATCTTTGTGGCCTGGTACTTAACAGAAGGTCATCTTGCTGACCGTTAATATATATCATTGAGAGTGTGTTTGAAAAGCTTTAGAAGTTTCAATTGTATCCTTGTCGACTACAAAGCTTTAATGGCCGCCTGAGTGTCAACATAGATGGTGATAGTTTCCTTGACAATGTTGACAGTTTTGATTAGTTTTGGGGCCTAAAAAACCGAGGCTATCATGACCTTGAAGATGTGAGGCTTGGAGATATCTGATTGGACGTAGGGTTCCTTCTGCTGTGCGGTCTTGAAAGTGACAACATTTTAGGCGTTTCTACTTGGAACTCTGTCCGAACACATTTGGTTTGCTCAATGCCTTGGCGTATACCATCCTAAGGCGAGCTCCTTTCGTTACTGATTCAACAAAGCCCCAGAGGAGTGGCATTTGTAATATTTTCCCAGCTGTTTGCGGACGTCTTCAAAAGTTTGCCATTAGCCCTTCGTCATGGTGGCGTTGCCACGACACCTTGTATTCATTGCGTAAGCGTTCACATACTCTATGGCCCTACATCGCCAGTATACTTTACCTCACTTAGCCTTACCTAGAAAAGAAAGCCAATAGTTGTACTGTTAAGTACTTCCTAAGTTCAAGTGAGGAAATAAAACAACGATGGAAACAAATAAACACCGGAGCCATGACAACCTGACCTGGCTGTTTTCCTTTCCATTTTTATGGAGAAAATATTTCATTTCGAAGGATAAAAATACACACACAGGGCACCTACATACCTTCGCCGAATAAAGAGGGAAATAAACTTAAGAGCATGCTACAGCGGCAGTATAACATTCTTTAAGAACAGCAGCAAGAAAGTACTCAAAGCACTGTGGGCGTCCAAATAGCCAACGGGTGGGAGGCAAGCAAAACAAAAAATATCCTTACATTAGGAAGGATAATAGATTTTCTAGGAAGTATACGCTTGCAATGGCATCCCACGTATCCTCCAGCAGTTCACAGGTAAGCCCCACAGATGCTGTATTTCGAGTAAGTCTACCCTACCGACGTTGATGAATTCATTTTGCTGAGAATTGCGTAGTCGATTGAGTCTTCAGTTGGTCGGACCACAAGGACCATTCAATATGTTCCCGATCTGGTCCTTCTCCATAAATTAAATTCCCTTTTTGTCTTGCACTGGAGTTTTTCGTATTCTAAATTTATTTCTCTCGTGAATTTAACGGTTTTCCCGTTTTTTGTGCTCAACAATTCCAGGACTATTGAATGATTTCCAGTCTGTATCTGTGTCCGATGGTGAATTGATCACTGGAGAGTGAGACGAACAATGTGTTTACGGCCGAACGGGCAGCAAATCAAGTTGCTTCATCCACCTATTTGAAGGGGGACACGGACACATACACAGTGTCCTGGTTATCCTGCTTCACAGTATCCACAATCCAGACGTCTGCCGTTGTGTCCGGCTCGAGATGATTGGGTTGGAAGTCCTAAATCAAACAGAATAATGCTTCAAAAATTGACAATTTATTTTGATTATCCTTCGATTATGAGACGCTTAAGTGATTTTTCAATTGTTTTGCCGTTTTTTTGCTTCCTCGTTTCGGTGTGTCTATCTTGCCGGAGAAAAAGGGCATCTTCGCCTTTAGGTTCAACGGAGACAATTGGAAAAGAAAAATTCTCCACGAGTTTCGAAGCGAAAGCATAGAAAAATAAACAAAAATTCAACCAAAAAAAAAAAAGCAAAAATCCCCCTTGAAGGTCCTTGATGCGTTTAAGGGAAAAGAAATCTTTTATGTGTCTCGATGGGCTATTTTCTTCCATTCTATCTTGTTTCTCTTCGTATACTCATTGCTTACTTCAGCGTAATTGAATTCGTAGATTAGGCAGCAACACAGAGGGAGTTTCGTCTGAAGCAGGATAAACGCAAGAATTGAAGACGCAATCGAAGTATAGGAAGGTTCTCATGGTTTTTCTTGCCTAATTTTGTGGATCCAGTTTTAAGGGTTAATATCCAACAAATATTCAAGACCTCTAGTTTTGTTGCAATTAAGAAAGATTGGGATTTTAATAAAATATGCGGAGGAATGGTAATTTTTAAATTGGTTTTGGTCCGACCACGGGGGTATGATGATTTCGATATCCTGCGAACCCGCAGACAAAGCGCTGTCAGACATCCCTGAACAATTCCCTTCGGGTAATCAATTTAAATAATTGCCGAAAGGTTAAGTTTACATTGATGGATTTACAGTCTGAGGTGAATCTGGTTCCCATGAAATAAGTTGTCCTTGGTCAGCTCTTTCTGATTACGAATAGATGGAAGCATAAATGATCAAAGAGGGACTTTGCTCAATATGCATATGGTTAGGTGGCTACCCCCGCTCAGACAGGGACAATTTTAGAGCAGATTGGCCTATTTTGATGCCACGATGAAGAGCCGGCTTACCAGCACCATGAACCAGAGTATGTATCGCAGAGTACATCGAGATGGGTAATTGTAGCGGTATTAATCCTTAGAGTTGAACCATTTCATCCCAGAGATGATGTTTCTTATCTTCTGGATGTCGAGTTCGGTCAAATCGCAAGGGCAGGAGACATGCACAGTAGGTGTATTACAGTTTCCTCTTCCTCCTCGTCTCTACAGCTTCTACAGAAATCGTTGGAGAGGACCCCCAGTCTGAGTGCATGTCTGCCTATTAGACAATGTCCGGTGAGGACCCCTATTAGACCAGGTTAGGCCAGATTTGTTTTGACAAGAGAAAAGTGTTTATGTGGTTTGCCAGTTTTTTGGCATCCGTGTCAAGGAGGAATTTGATCAATTCAATAGGCGCAATAGGGTCCCTCAGGTTTTCGGGGAGATGCAGCTTAGCAGACTGCCATTATATGCTCTTGAAATACACTAAAGTGATCTGGCAGTCGCGTGGTAATGGCTAAGCTAGGTGCGTTGGAGAAGACTCCTGCCCCTCTTAGCGGATTCGCTCAAAACTTTACCAGACCCCTAAGAGCTTCTGCTAGGAATTCGAGTTTTTTACCTGACGTTGAGGTCAATATGGGGGACAACGTAGTCCGTTTTGCTACAAATAGTATGGTTTCTCTTGAGGATTCTAGGGTGAGCCGTTGATGTACTGATCAGCTGGGAGGGTTCTTTAAGCCCTCATGCGGCTTTGACTGCCATTAGCTTCCCAAAGATATGAAAAGGAATCAAATGGAGTATTACCTCCAGTGCAGCAGTGGGGGTTATTCTCAAGGCACCCGTCATGCAGATGCATGATCCCATTTGTACCATTTCAAGGACGCTACTGTGGCTTTTCTTGTCGAGTACTGTCCATCAGACCAGTACTCCGAGAATAAGGATCGGCCTCACCACTGCCGTATATATCCAGTGGCCTACTTCAGGCTGCAAACCCCATTTCGGGCCGAGAGCTTGTCTGCAGGAGTATAAGGCAATTGAGGCTTTCCTTACGCTGTCCTGAATTGAAGCCTCCAGCAGAGTTACCTATCAAGTATGATCCCCAGGTATTGGACGTGGTCTACAACATAATTGCTTTAGAATCTGTCGAGATGAAGCAATTTTGTGTTCATTAACTTCTTTCTTCTCGAAGTTTGCTAAGCTCGGTTTGATAGACTAAACTACAGATTTAGATATAGTTTTTCTGTCACAGGACCTTACCCGCTAGAGAATGATGAAACCTGTCTTCATATTGCCTGTCTTCACAGATGGCCTAAGTGATACACATGTGAGAAAATGGACTTCAGGCATTGAAATTGTCTCACTACATTTTCTGCGTTAGGCTATGGTCACATCTCACGCTTGTAAGGGTGTAAACTTGTTAACGCGTGCACGCTAATACCTATCATCCTGTATACTGAAGAAGAAGTAGCCTTCTATATCGACGGATTCAAATATACTGGTACTGATCCCACTGGTACTGGTACTGATGCACAGAAATCCAGAGGTGTAAACCGATTCGTCAAAAATGCAGGCGATTTTTAAGCTGCGATTACCTCCATTTCATTGGCCACAAAGTTAATCAGAAGTGACAACACTGTCAGGAACACTACAACAACATCAACAAAATCCAAGGTTGTCGAGCTTCTCAGACAAACTTTCAACGATCAATCAACGACAAAGAAGGTGATCCTGTGCTGAGGCCTTAAACATGTATATCAGGAAAGGGTGCAGAACTAAATTCCGCTCGGTTGCAACGACACTGATCAGCACTCTTTACGAGATGGATGAGGAAACGTGATTAGGTCATATGGATGCTTGTGCAATAGCCAAATCACTATGGCCTGCCTTAAACAACAACTGAAGGGAGATACGAATCGTTTCAGGACTGCCCTCACAGGGCACGAAATCCACGCGGAATGACTTTGGTTACCCTACAATAACTACTGCAGAAACTGCAGGAACGAAGAGGAAATAGAATCCGCCTGACACTAGCACTAGCCACTAAAAGACTGCATACTCTTGGCAGATCATAGGTTCCATAGGCTGGAGGACTTTCATTTTCTGTTTTTAGGAAACTCCTGAAATTTCCTCTCTGGTATGTTTCCAAACAAGTCAACTCTACCCCTTGGTTAGACTGCCATGGGTAAACTTTTTATAGGTACAATGGACCCATTTGAGGTCTGAGTAAGTCCTTAAGGCACCCCGTAAACCAACAAACCAGACACTTTTCTCTTTACTCGCCGACAAGTCTATCTAACCAAACCCAACTGGAAGGCCATGCAAATTGTGTACACTGCACAAGGCCAGGGATGGCCTACGGAGCATTTTCTTAAAAAACCTTATGAATCAAGTTGTACACATTTTTTTTTAACTCAACAAGACAAGGACATGCTGGTAATTAGCAATTCATCAAGCCAACAGCTTTATGGAAAGCAAATTCCTACGAATTCATCTTCCAGCTAAAAAACCAATAAATTATGCATTCGCATAAATTTAGACTGATTCCCTTATTAGACGATGTTTTACCAAAAACGGACGACAAAATATCCTGATTTTGCATC
The DNA here is from genome assembly GCA_917880715.2 of Matsumyia berberina. Taxonomy (NCBI): domain Eukaryota; kingdom Metazoa; phylum Arthropoda; class Insecta; order Diptera; family Syrphidae; genus Matsumyia; species Matsumyia berberina. Next base: position 125,303,747 of record OU862870.1, read on the forward strand.
CCTCTTAAGGATATAGATCCTTGAAATCATGATACATTTGTGTTACCCGTACAATAAAAGGAAAAACATTCAATATCGTGGCACACACCCGTCTACCTTTGTATATTCCAAGTAGGTTTTTTCCCCTTTTTGTCTCTTTTTGTTTCGTTTCATTTTTCCTTTGAGGATTCAACTTTCAGCACACATACACCGAGATGAGCGGTACAAAGGAAAGGATTCGCAAAAAGCGCCTTTGAACGCTCGCTCATTGAATATTTTCAATAATCGAACACATCACTTTGTATCCTTCTCGCTCGCTCGTGCGCCAGCTGCCGATGGGGACTCGAAACGAATCGAATAACTGAGGAGTGTTCTCCTTAAACGCCTTTGTATCGGATTGTGCTCCACCTTTGAGGCGAGGCAGGAGTCGAAGTACACATATTTCAACTTTTCGATTTTATTTATGCATGGGGACATGGTCGTTGAGTGGTAATAGTGGAAACTTTGTAGGATTCCTTTGCACGACATACCTATGTACATATGTACGTCTGCAATAAAATAGAGCAATTTAATGTCATGGATCCTTAAAAGCTTGCATTACACGAGTGGTTGGGTGGATGTGAAATATTATGAAAAGCCATTCGTATCACTTTTATTGAAACTAAGTTGAATGGCACTGTTGGGATGTGTCCATCAATGGTGGTTAACGGTGTTCCTTTAAGTTGAATTTTAGAAACTTTAAACTCTGAGTGCTCTGTGAAAGCTTGACATAAATGCCAAGGGATTGGACACACATTTCTAAATGGCGAGTTTGGGCAAGATGAGGTTTCTCATGCAGAAAGTTGCTGCATTTTTGGACTGCCTCTACCGCTGTGTTAAAGCGAAATGATGGCGTTTAAGCCCTTTGTGTCTAGCGCAACAGCTCGAGGTGAGTCAGGACCTAGCAACCTTGTGCTTGTTCATCATGCCCGGACTAATGGAAGGGACCCACAATTTATTGCCGAATCCGAACTTCGAATTAAGAAGCTTTTTCATGACAAATTATACTCCCGAGGATTTGCAGTTCCGCCTGCCTTAGCCCCAGTAAGGAGGTAAAGTTTTGCAAAAAATCAGAACACCCCGAAATCTATATGAAAGGTATTTCATTAAGCGCTTCCTATCTTTAAATTTGAATTAAAAGTATGTGAGAGATACATATCATCGACATTTTTTATTCGTTTGAAAGGCCTATCGATGCCACTATGTTTGGAATATAACATCGTTCAAACGTCCGCCGCGGCTTCTCTGGGTGGCGCGCATCCGAAATGTCCAATTTTCCATGACTCTGGCGCATAAATCAGGCTGAATTTGACCGATGGCATGGGTTATGTTGGCTTTGAGGGTCGATGTGGTTTGTGGCTTATTCGCATAGACCTGCGACTTTAGAAAACCCCACAAGAAAAGGTCTAACGGGGTCAAATCGCACGACCTCGGTGACCAGTTCACTATGTCCTCGAATCGCTCATGCAGTATTTCCAATGTGGCGTGAGCTGTGTGGCACGCAGCGCCGTCCTGTTGAAACCACATGTCGTTGGTGTCCATATCATCCAATTCAGACCAAGAAGTTGATAACCGTTTACCTATAGCGCTCGCCGTTGAAGGTGATGGCCTGGCCAAACGATGACGCCGCCAGCCCAAAATCCACACCAAACAGTGAGTTTTCCGCGATGCATTGGACGCTCTTGGATCTCATGTGGATTGATATCGTCTCAAATTCGACAATTTTGTTTGCTGACGTACCCATTCATCCAGAAATGGGCCCCATCGCTGAAGATGATTTTTCGATGAAAACTAGGGTCAGGTTCCAACTGCTCCAGAGCCCGTTGGGCGAACACACGGCGTTGTCTATGGTCGTATACCTTCAGCTCCTGGGTCAGTTGAATTTTGTATGGGTGCAGGCCCAAGTCACGACGCACAATTTGACAAGTTGTGGTTTGCGAAAGGCCGAGTTCTTGTGAGGGACGCGAAATCGACTGTCTCGGATTCTCCTGCACACTCTCACGGACAGTGGTGATGTTTTCGGCAGATTTTGCGTTTCGTCTACGTAGGGGTGTTGGTTAATCGTTTACTGAACCAGTGGACTCAAATTTCAAATTTATCAAAATGGTTCGAAACCCGGAGGCAATTGGAGAGTGCTTTGCCCAAAAATGGGCATCACAATGGCTCTCTACTGCCCTGAGTGTCGCGCAGAGGCCTTTCTCTCCCCTCGCATATATCTAACCATACCTAACGCCCGGTGACATCTTGTAACGTCGTTATGCGATCACAATGGATAGTGGCCCATAAATCCCTTTTAGAAAATTTGACAATGAGCCCCAGTTGTGCTGAATGCATCCCTTCCCTGACGACACCTCTGATCCATTTACTCCACCTATTCCGTGGCCACGCGATCGATAGTTCAGGTGCAGCAAACAAATCGAATGGCATTACTATTTCTCATACTCGACATCAATTCCCTTTTCGCCCCCCATAACATGCGTTTCCATCGCATCTACAGATTCTTCCAAAATACTTTGAATGTTAATGGCTCCGAACAAGTGCAGTATTATACCAAGAGTTTAGCAATGTTTTATGCATGATATTTCGCACCAACCGTTGCGCGTTACGAGCAGCGCATATCGCATTTCAGGCGTGCTCTTCGGTGGGTTTCGCATTCGCACACACCATTGAGGTGGAGGGCTCTTGAAATTGAAATATTTGAAGGGTTTTCCAGAACCGCATCGCACACACAACAATGTATGGCATGTGGAGCATTGTGATCTAATTGCTTCAATTTTTGCGAATAATCTGTTACTGCGCGACGACGTAAAACTTTTCTCGCAAATAATGGCTCAGAGCTCCAAGTAAATTGTGGTCAACTCAAACATTGAATCCTCTTCGGACGTCAACAATCCATTTTCGTTGTCGAAAAACGCACAATCAAATCCCATTCTCAACAGACAAAAGCTAACTGAAAAAGATCCTTGTCGTCCTTTCCTGGAAATAACCACTTTAGAGATAATCAACTCCGGCATCCACCCGGCATCCACCCGGCATCAACTTGGCATCAACTTTTCGGGAAAACTTTTAGCAAAAATAAATGTGTAACTACTAACTCCCATTAGCTGGTGAATTGATCCTAAATATTGAAATAAATGGAATTACCGTTCATCGCAGAGTGCCATCCCTCGCTCTATCATTTTCGGGACAGAAAACTTGAAATTCCATTTGAATATGCATGCGAACGTTTTCCTGGAAGCACGTTCATCCCTCCGGCACAACAAAGGAGCCCCTGGTTGAGAATCAATTGATTTTATTTTGGCTTCTCTGTGTGGATAAGTGTGAAAAGGGAGGGGAAAAGTGTGAAACTGTGGGCAAAAGTGCCAAAAGTGACATTCAATCAATTTATTATGCAAATTTTAATTAACTCCATTTAAAACAAAAAGGACGGGGGTGAGGCGGGCTAGCGGACGCAGGCGGAATTTATTTTCAGCGGAAGTGTTTTATTTTCGTATTCAATGATGTGGTTGTAACCTAGTGCGGACAGGATACACACGAACATTTTTTAATTATTTATGAGAAACCTACGATGTGGTCCAAGTGGTGATTTGTGAAAATTTTATTAAAATGAAAGGCACAGCGGCTTTCTGATCATAGGACCCCAACCACATAATGTTTTCCTAAAAATGTATCATTTGTGGTTTCCTATTCAATTGATTTTTCTTACCTGGCAACTCCAGGTATTGTCAAAGCGTTTCCTCACACATGTGCGGCGAATGAGGCTTTAAAAAAAAAAAAAAAAACATGTAGAGGCTTCAGCCGTGACTCAGTGGTAAGAGCGTTAGACTCCTGTGCGAGCTGCTTGGGTTCAAGCCCCAGCCATGTCAATCGAACATTTTTTTCGGCACCACCTCCCGTTAGGGAATAACAAGCTTCCGAGAGTACAATTTGTCATGAGAAACCTTCTCAATTCGCCGTTCGGAGTCGGCAATAAATTGTAACAGCATGAGTGGCTGCGAGAAGCTAGGCCTTGGCTTATCTCGAGCTTTCGTGCCAGCTATATATTTATTTAGTGGTTTCAACGCAAAGGCATACGCTGATCATGTTGTCATACTTATACGAAGCTAATGCCTCTTGGTACTAAGGAAAAGACTTTATTATGTGCCATTGGTACTAGTTTACACCTCTGCCAAAGTGAGGGGCTTAGGCGTAAATGTGTCAGAAAAGGAGACCATTCGATTTCCTATGAAAGGCGCTATCACTCTTTTCAAATCATCAAAAATGAGTAAGTTGGGCTAGCTAAGGTTAGGTTAGGTTTAAGTGGCCGCTAGCTAAAGCCAACACACTTACCCCCATGAGGGGTCCGTTTTGATACCACAAGGATCTCGGAAAGATCTCCTGCCTACTCATTGAACCAATTGGAAATTTTTATGAAGTGTAGGAGGCTACTAACATCGATGTTTATAAGGTCGCCTAAGTTGGTATAGAAGAAGGCTTCTAAATGGAGTTTTTTTTGCGGGAGAGAGTTGGACAGGTGCAAAGAAGATGGAAAATAGACACCTCCTCGTCCATGCAGCTTCTGCAGAAGTTGTTTGCTTAGACGTCAGTGTCCAATGATGGCACCCATAGAAGCGCTTATGTACAATCTCTTGAGGAAAATCAAATACTTAGAGCGTTTCAGATCCAGCTTTGGTCAAATCTGCTTTGTCGCTAGACATGTTGTACCACTTGTCCACCTAGGTCATAGGCCTCATCACTTTCACTCGAAGACCTGAAGGTCCATTGTGAGTACCCTTTTCTGTTCTTTCTAGCTAGATGCTAGCTTTAGTTTAAGTTTACAACTGGCGGTTGGTACGATGTCCTACACATGTACATCTAAGGTGCTGTATGTATATACATACATATGTATGATTCAATTATTTGTTGGAAGGTTCTCGAGAAAAAATTGTCTCTGTGAAGGCTCACTTCGGTTCTCTAGGATTCGGTTTTTCTCGTCGCTTCGAATCTGGGATTGTGATTGGAAGAACCTTCAGCCTACATTCATTTTTTTATACATCTCGTAGAGGTCGTTGTTGTATCTTCTCCTCCAATAGTCTTTCTTGCAAATGGGGCCATATATTCGACGAAGTGTGCTTCTCTCGAAAGTGTTCAATGTCTGCTCTGCTTTTCGATTTATTTTCCAGAACATAGCACCATAGCAGAACTGACACGATCAGTTTTTTGTAGAAAATGCTTTTCTTTTGTCTCGCTAAACCGAAATCCATAATAGCGGTTGCCTACGAAAAGTCGTCGTCGAATCTCCATTTGGGTGTCATTTATGGAGTTCATGTTTCCTCCGAGGTAGATAAACTTCTTTACTACTTCATAGTTGTCAACAGTGTCATTTTGTTATAACCGGTGGATGATTAGACCTATTTTTGCCCTCAAGTCCAACTTCGATGGCATGTTTCTCTCTATTATGGCGCGGTGTAAGCGACAGATGGTGTCGAAGTTGCCGGCGTATCCCAACAACTTGACAGATTTGTGGAAGGTACAGTCTTCCATGTCGATATGTACATGTCCTACGCCTTATCCTTTCCGTCCCGGGATTGAAGCAATTACATGATGGCGTTGAAGTTCTATGGATGTATATAAAAGTTCAAGACATTGCATCGCGTATTTTGCAGCGTTACATGGCACGGCTGGATAAATTTTGTCGGAATTCCGAATTCATCCATCACCCCGTAGAACACAGGGTTAATCTCTAACCCCGATGAAGAGGAGATGGGTCACGACTTAAAATTCGTTGGTTTTTTTTTTAGAATTTGTCTCAAGATGAATGTTTGGTCTATTTTTGATTTCCCGGTCCAGAAGTACAGTGAACCGATTCGTGTGCTGCAGAGAGTTCTAAGATGTTCCACAATACGTTAGATAGAAGCTTATGGTCGACATTTAGCAAGGATATATCGCAATAATTTGTGTAGGACGAAGAATCGCCTTTCTTGTGTATTGGGCATATGAAGCTGATGTCCATTTATCGGCCATAGCTAACCGTGGAGTGGCGTCCATATAAGCCAATTCTAACCGCAGATGTCTCGACATTCTTGAAGGCGGGCGTGTATTCTTTCAATTATGCCAACGACGTCGTGCAGAGCAGTTCCTTCACTTTTGCCCTTAATATAAGCATACTGCGCTATAGATCTGTTCCTGTGATCGAGCTTGCTGCGTATATGAGCGTCAATAAGCTTCTTGGAGGTATTTATTATAAAGGATGTGAGACTTATCGGTCTATATTACCTAGTTTTGTCCACCCATACTTGATCGCTGAATTGGTACATGCGTCTTACCAAACTATTACATTCACAAGCTGTGCTGGTACGCCATCAGAACCAGTGAACTTACTTATTTCAGCTTCTTGATATCTGTGCACAAGTCTTCTATTTTCTTCGGCATTTAAATGAGCCGGCTTGAAGTCAGCTGCCAGTTCTCATGTCGCTCAACTTTTTTCTTCTTTCGGCTTGACACTCTTACCTACTCTGCCGTTGTCACATTTCTTACACTTATCCACTTATCATCATTCTACGGACTGTTTTTGATAGTAAACGGGAAGCGCAGCTAAATCTGCACATAGGCACAGTGAAGCTTGACTTTGGATGTCTACAATGTTCGGTCGGCAACTCTGATGCATGGCACTACTTCGTGGCGAGTGAGCATAGGACGCATATGATACTTAGAAGGTTCCAAGATGCTGATTGAATTTTCTGATTAATTTTGATTAATTCTCGATCTCAGTCTCAGTCTCAATATCAGTATCAGCTTTAGTCTCAGTTTCAGCCTCAGTCTCAGTCTCAGCCTAAGCCTCAGCCTCAGTCTCAGTCTCAGTCTCAGTCTCAGTCTCAGTCTCAGTCTCAGTCTCAGTCTCAGTCTCAGTCTCAGTCTCAGTCTCAGTCTCAGTCTCAGTCTCAGTATCAGCTTTAGTCTCAGTCTCAGTCTCAGTCTCAGTCTCAGTTTCAGTCTCAATCTCAGTTTCAGTCTCAGTCTCAGTCTCAGTTTCAGCCTCAATCTCAGTCTCAGCCTAAGCCTCAGCCTCAGCCTCAGTCTCAGTTTCAGCCTCATAGTTATCGTTAACCTAAGAACTCATTCTCTAATCAATTTTCATTGAATGACAGTACGCATCTTCATTTCTTATTCTCTCCTCAATCCTTTCATTATTTGTCATGGATTCTCTTACAGCATTCCATTTTCATTTTGTTAACTCTCTTCACTCCTCACAGCCAATGCTCCACTTTTACGACAATGCGAATGGCATAACAAACCCTTTTACACAAAAGAAAGCTCATAAATCACACCTTTCAGAATATTTTCGTCCATCCCTTGCATCTCAAAAGGAGCCCATGAGCGTGCACACACATCTATGTATTGTATGTTTGTTCGTCTCCAAGCCCGTCCCTACCAACTGTACCAGTCATTGTTATTCACTTTTTCAGGAGAACACATCATCGTTTTTCCAATCTTTCAAAATATGTCATCTCCGTCCTTTAGTATTCATGAGTCCTCTACCTTATTCCGGAACTCGAAATTTATTTTCTCAAATCCGCACACAATGACAACGACTCCGGGGGACTTTGAGGAAACAATCTGTTTGCTTTTGTCTCCAACTCTGTGATACCAGAGAACTTTTGTTTTACATCCGGCACTGGAGGTGATAACATGTGTGTACCACTGGAGTGCAACGTTTACCACCGGATTACGAAGGATACTGGAGGTAGCAATTGTTTGAGCAAATATGCACCTTTAGAGGTGAAACTATAATAATTCTCCTCGAAGTCAGAGGGCAAATGTCTTTCATTATGTTGCTGCAGATAGTTGAACAATGGCGTGCTTTTGGGAACTTTTCCCTTTCTAGAGGAGTCTCACGCAGATTTTATGCACGGAAACCTGGTGAAAATGGGTTGGAGGACGGTTGCTTAACGTTTTTCTCCTTTCCAAATTGATTTCCTATCGGAAGTGTGCAATGAAAAGAAAATTAAAACTCGAACAAGTCAGAACTGTCAAAGCTTCCAGGACACAGATTGAATGAGAAAATAAAAAAGTCTGCTTTCAACAGCAGAAGTTATTAGATTGTTCGATGTTGAATTGTTGTTTTGTGTTGACAGTTCTGATGTAAATTCATTGGTTGTTGCAGTAACTCAGACAATGGGAACGATGTTTTGCAATTTAAGCATGGATTGATAGGTGTGTGATGGGATATACATAGAGTTGGAGTTTTATGTAGGTTAGCCTGAGTGGCTGCCCCCGCTCAGACAGGGACACAGTCAGATCAGGTCGGCCCATTATGATACCACGATCGTCAACGATTCCAAGGCTTTAATAGCTGGCTGACTGTCTATGTATTGTACAATAGCGGTACAATCTATCACGTTAATTGAAAGGCAAGGCGCAGCTTCGCAGACTGCCGTGACTTCCGCTTAAAGCACACTACAGTGATCCGGCAGTCGTGTGGTAATGGCTAGGCCAGGTGCGTTAAAAAAGACTCCTACCGCCGTACCACCCGCTGTCTTAGATCCGTCTGTGAATATTTTTAGCGCGGAATCACTCAAAACTGTACCAGACTCCCAAGAGCTTCTGCTAGGAATCCGAGTCTTGTACCTGACGTTGAAGTCTATATAGGGGACAACGTAGTCCGTTTTACTAGGAATAGTATGGTTGCCTCTGAGAATCCTAGAGGGGCCAATGCTGTGCTGTGCTAATCAGCTGGAGGATTTTCTGAGCCTCAGTGCCGCTTTGACTGCCATTTGCTTCCCAAAGATATCAACAGGAAACAGATGTTATGCAGGAAGCACCCGTTATGCAGATGCATTATTGGTTGGTTGGTTTTCTTGCCCAGTGCTGTCCCCCAGACGAGTACACCGTACATAAGGATCGCCCTCACAACCGCCGTATATATCCAGTAGACAACTTTAGGCTGCAGATCCCATTTCGGGCTTTGAGCTTTCCGGCAGGAATATAAGGCGATTGAGGCTTTCCTAGCACGGCCCTGAATATTCAGCCAACAGCTGAGTTTCCTATCAAGTATGACCTCCAGGTATCTGGCGTGGTCTACAAATTGGATCTTCTTCTAATTTGGGAGTTTTATGTAATTTTTACTGAAATTTTGAAATCATCGATGACCGGACACTGGCTTTGGCTAGAGGACACGCAGGTGTCGAACGAATCTCTTGATAGGAAAGCGTGACTAAAAGCAGAAAGGTCAAAGTGACGACTTATATGTCTGATGATGGTATCAAGAGGGACGTTCTAAGCACGACGCAGGGAACTCCCTAAAGGGTAAAATCGATTGTTTCCCGAAGTCACCCGCTCCCTAATGATGGAGGCAACCTCGATGCTTATGATGCTCTCGACATAGAGGAACCACTCTCTGGGGGAATAGACGACTGTATTGTCAAGTTTGTTCATTTCTGTGTCTGTATACGGCTCGATAGCTTTTTTTTTTAAACGTCTTTATGTGTATGAATGTACATACATACGTCACCATCATGAACTTTATCGTCATGGACGTCGTAATTGCCTTCAGGGTAATCCGATACATTGCAAAAATTAATTAAACCAAATCTACGCCTTCCATATGCGATAATTATAGACTTCCACCAAGACTTCCATGCGAAGGAGGGGTTTTCTCCAGACTTTTGTTCTTCCAGAAATAGAAACGTTTGGGTGTTATTGATTTTTTTTTTCTGCTTCTTCTTTGAATAAATACTATTATGGTTATTTTAGCTTTGTTTTTATAATCAAAAATATAGACACGTATAAACACTACTATTGGCCAGACAGGACTTATGACTTGAAGACTTATGACTTGAAGACACACCTCCAGAATGTACTTCCAATTTGCAGATTTACATTGGGAGCACTCCAAAACATGAGTGTACCGGACATTGTTATCAGAGTAGTCACTATTTCGGCAGAGAATCCTTATCTATGACACAGATGACGGTGCGAAGGAGTACGTGCTCACTAGAGGGGTATCACAAGGTTCGGTTTTTTGCTCGCTGTTATGGAACATAACGTTTGACGGCGTCTTAGACTGAACATAAGAAGAAGTGGAAGTGATAGATTTTGCTGGAAGAAGCTCTGCAAATCAGTAAAGGTACCATCCGAGTTATCCGCTAAAAATCCGTTGGGCTAAAACTAGCTGCACACAAAACCGAAGCTGTACTGATCAGTGAATGAAAAACTAAAGAAACGATGACAATTACGGTAGGTGGACATGAGATAACATCGAAATCGGCCATTAAATACCTAGGTGTTATGATTGCCTCGAGGCTCTTCTTTAAAGAACATTTGCAGTACGTAAGCAAAGAGGTTTCATTGGTGAAAAATGCGCTTGAGCGAGTCACGCCAAACATTGAAGGACCAAGGTGGAGGCGTAGACTTCTTTTAGCTAGGGTTGGAACGTCAGCCATACTATATAGATCAGCAGTGTGAGCGGGAGCAATGAATATTGTAACGTAAAGGTGCAAATTTGGAGCAATAAATATGCTGTGTGCGGTAAGAGTGATTATCGGGAACAACACAAAAAGACACATTGGGAACTTACGAGAAGAGCACGCAGAAAGGTGAAATGGTACACGATGAGAAAACAGCAAGGAGCTTAAGAGAATGGCAGCAGCGTTGGAGCCTATCAACCAAAGACCGATGGACCTATCGTCTTATCCCTGCCATCGAAATTTGGAAAAGTCACAAGCATGGAGAAGTAGACTTCCATGTAACACAGGTTTTTGACAGGATATGGCTGTTTCAGTTCATACCTCCATCGATTCAAGCATGACGACTGCCTCTGCTGCACAGAAACAGTAGAAGATGTGGAGCATGTGCTTTTCCAGTGCCCACGGTTTCACAGTCAACGATATAGGAGAATTGGAAGGAATACCGACAGCCGAAAACTAGTGATGTGATGATGCTCAATCCGGAGATGAAGTGGATTGCAGTGTGCATCTTTACCAAAAGGATGAGCATAGATCTGAGACGTCTGGAACGGAAATCTGAGATAGGCAAACGCAGTCAGACGTTTAAATGCACTTACATACATACAACGACATGGACAACCGAACACATATAGAGTCACAAACACCTACATAAATATACACACTTTCGTGGGTTCGATTACACACGCCCAGACGTAAAGAGAGAGAGAAAGGCAGCTACGACTGAAAAACCCGCCCGACGATGAAACGCTTAAAGGTAGTACCATCGGGAATGGGGGTTGGAGGTAGAGGTGGTTTTCCACACCCACACTTCGGCTTTCGAAGGTTTCCACCTTTCTTTAAAAAAAACCTTAAAGCGGGTAAGATGATGGCAACTGTGGCGTATACGTAACAGTTTTTTCGTAATCAGTTCTGAGGCGTATGCGTAAAATTTTTTTCTTGAAATACGTAAAATCGTTTTAAAACCTTTTTTCTCATTTAAATCACCATTCACCTCTTCAACTTACACAGGATTTCAGGTTCAAGTTACAGTTCCAAGTCGGATCATTATGCCCTACTTACTTTCTTACTTACTTAAGGTGACGCTTCAGTTTGGGGTAGACCTTAACCGACAAACGTCGCCTGTTAGTTCGATCTTTAGCCTCCAGCTGCCTCCAGTTCCGCACGCCAAATTGATTATGGTCCCCTTTCACTTGCGTGGGCCACCTGAGCCGCCGTCTTTCTCTACTGCGCCGTTGCATCGGTCGGTAGCGGATTCGAACATATTCCGGGCCGAAGCATTGATGTCCACCCTCTCTAAATGGCAATCCACCATAGTTGGACCTTCACTTTTCGGGCAAAGTCGATGTCGCTGCACATCCCGTGCAGTTCGTCGTACGACTTATCCCTCTGTAGCTTGCGCAGTTCAGAGGGTCTCCTTTTTTGAGACTGCCGCGAATATTAATCAGGAGACTAAATGTCGTCTTGCTTCGAAGGCTTCAAAATTGCGGAACAAATTTGATGCGAATGCATGATTTTATACGCAATAGGTAGACAATATTTCCTTAGAGAAACTTAAGTACCTGTGAAAATCCTCAACACATCCACAAGAGAGATTCTAAATTTTTTCTTTTAACATCTTTTGGTCACTTAAAACTAACTCTGTGGGACAAAAGAACTTTTAGGTTACAATTCCCTTCGTTTCGTTGCAGGCAAGCTCTTTGGAAATGCAACAGACAAGCCTACCATTCACTTTTGTTTTTATTTCTAAAATCATGAACTAATTCATAGAATAACAACCTTTCCATATTATAATTGCTGAGAACAAAGATTTTTTATAAAAACATGGTGCCCAACGTGTGCACTAATCCCCACAGTCTGTAAACCCATACATACATCATTCATTCAATTGTTGAATCTTAAAACTCCCAACCTGCATTTGAATTCACGAGACTCGGTTTAAATGCAGACATGAACTCCTAGAAACTCAGACTTCATCCATTCGTAAATTAAATGGCGCCCAACGCTAGCATCCACCCGCTTGATAATTAAAAACTTATTTAACTTAATTTAACGTGTGGCTACCAGTTGCTTAAAACATTCTTTTTTTTTTTTCATTGCCGGCTTGAGCATTAACTCTTGCATGGTCCAACCAACATCCTTAGATATCCTTCCAAGTGCACTTAATGTATTTAAATTTTACCTAAAACAAGAGCAAAAAAGCACTCGTTCCATTAATGCATTCCTGAAAATAACTGCACCTGATATGTATTCAGATTGCAAGGGCACTGTGTCCGGTGCCACGTAAAATACGATTAAGGTAGAAAATTTAACATCCTAGCAGAGCCGAGGCGAGATTACAAGTAAATTGTAGTACCAAAGAGGATGAAATCCTGCCAGTACCATTTGTGCAAAATTCTCTCTTTCCATGCTTTGATGGGAAATTTTCGGTAAAGGCAAAATGCAAAACAAGTGAAAAAGAAGACGAAAAATGAAGCAAAACATTTGAAAATAATTGCGAAAAGCAAAACTGACGGACGCTTAGGTTTCAGTTATTTTACAAGCAAATCTCTACGGTAATGTCAAAAGCAAAATTTTCTGATTAGAGAGACAGAGCACAGGAAGAAGGACATTTGAATAAAATTATTTCATTCTTTGATAAAATAAAAACAAAACGAATGAAAGGAAGTTAAGGGTGCACAATTGCAATTTGGCAACTTGAACATGGGTTGGGAAATGTTGATGCATTAACTGTGAGGATGTTTCTCGGTTTTTGAGTGGAAATTATTATGATGGGAACTGAAGGGGAAAGTACCTTCCTATTGAGGGTAAAATTGCCTTTGAAAGTTTTATGGTATTTTCTCTTCACTTATACGGCAGACGTATTGTGGCCCTTCACTTGCAAACTTCTCCTCCCAACAACCATGGGTTGCACTCAGCAAGTTAAGAGAAAAACTTTGAAAGCATGGCGCCCAATGGTGGCATCGTGCCAACATATAAAAAAAGTGAGTTGCTTGTTGTGATTCATAAACTGGAGAAAATACCTTCCAGTCCAACAAATCGATTGGATGTGTACCTCTGGGTAATGGATCACAACGCAAGCTGTTTCTTTAAAATGAGTTTCTTATTGAAATGATTACACAGTTAGTGGTTGGTGGGTTGGAGTGCTGTGAGAATTGCGAAGGTTCGAGTTCCAACAAAAATTCTGGAAGGTATAATAATTTAATAGCTGGCGCGACAGGTTGGGATGGGCCAAGGCATAGCTTTTCGCAACCATTCATGTTGTGCTTGTTACATTCTTCGCACAAAGGAAGGGATTGAGAAGCTCTTTCATGACAGAATATACTCTCGGAGGCTAGTCATTCCCTGACGATAGGTAGTGCCGCGAAAAATTTTAGGTAGACATGGCTGGTGCTTAAACCCACGTCGCTCGCTCAGCAATCCAACGCACTAACCACAGAGCCACAGGGACCATCATGCTAGAACCTAGCTTACAGTCTTTTTCGCTAAGTGCCTTCAATTAATTAAAACCTCAATTGAGTTGTCCAACAATTTATGGCGCCCAACGTTAGGACCTTGTATCGATTTTAAATTTATTCCCCAAACTACCATTAGAAGCAATAAAATGACCTTCTTTGACATCCATATGTACATCCCTCATCATAAAAACGCCTGTTAACATTGTTCTTTGACATATCTGTGACATTTTGTAACTTTTTCTTTTATTACAATCATTTCGTTCGTTATCTTGTCCATTGTTGACACACATGTCACTTTATCGCTGTGTCCTCCTTCTCCTTCTCCATCATCCACCATAACTCAATCTACAACAGAACGACAACAATCACAATAAAAAGATTCAATCAAGCAAAATGATCCCATTGCTCTGAGTTATGTTATATGACGCAACAATTAAGTGAATTTTTACACTTGTTTTTGCACACATACACACGCGGTTTGTTTCGCTCCCTTCTCCAACAGTGGCTTACCAATTAAATCCGATACAGAACAGACAACAGCATAAAGGACCCACCATTAAAAGTTAACCCGACACTAAGTCCCACCCACTTGGCCGTCACACTTCTGTCCAAGTGACAACCACATCTGAGTCTGAGCTCTTTTTTTTTTCGCTTGAGGTTCTCCAAAATTTGGCACCCGCACCCGCCTCACGCCCAGGACAGAGGGAAAAAGATTGAATTCATTTCCGGCTTTGCCGGTCGTTCATTTTTCATTCTTTTAATAAAATGTCAACCGACAAAATGAGAATTTTTACACACCAGTCGTTAATATTAATGCAAGGACATCCGACCGTCACTCGGTGATTTATTTAAGTGAATTTATGCACTTTTGATGGCACTCGAGCACGCCCACCGCCACACCGATGACGACAGGACGAAGACGATGCTTATGATGAATTTATCGCCGCGCCAGCAACCGCCCGTCACACCGGCACACGGTAGTAATTGTAATGAGCAATCGTAAAAAAATCGAGAGAGATACTACGTTTTAACAAATGAGGAGATGCTCCCACCCACTGAGAGCAGGGTGTGAACAACTTGTTACACACAGATTGACGATGTAACAAGTGCCGGTCTTGGCCGGGCAAATTGAATACAACGCGCATAAATCAAACAAAGTTGTAAATTTTTACTGGAAAAATTGTTTTTGTATCGACGCCGATTTGCATATTTTAATCAATACTTCGGTTTATTGCGGAGTCGATTAGGGCGAGCAAATGTATTCGCTTATGATCGATGGGTTCCGAAATATTGAATCGAGAAATGGGTGAAGTTCGAAGTGAATTATGGACCAACTAGGAGGAGGAATGATAAAAAGGATGTGTGCTCATGGGGGTTAAGTGATAAATGGGTGAATATGAAATATTCAACAGAACCATGAGTCTATTATACTCTGCTGAGGAGTTCATTAATTTGCAGAGCCGATATGAACACAACGATGCAATAGAGGCTCAGGTGCACTGCGATTAGTCTCTTGTACTAGTCCAGTGGTTAACCGGAAGCCAAATTGACCTCAACAATGCTTTAGGTTCCATATTCCAAGCATTCACTGGGCATATCGTGTACCACGTTTCCTTGCTGCTCCTTGGCACGTACAAAGAATATTTTTTGTCATTAATTTTTTAATTTTCGCATAGATGACATAAGTATGTACATGCATATGACTGTATCCCATAATTCAATATAATGTAGATCTTACGTCAGTGGATAGTGACTAAATGAGTAGCTCGTTAGGGTCCATAAATCGTCCCTGTCGAGCTCGAATAGTTTGTTTTGCCATATTTTTCTTGCGGTTACTGAACTTTTTCGTCGGCCCCAGCCTTGGTTCATCCAGTATTCAGCAAGCCCATCGACTTTCCATTGTGTTATGTTTAAGTAGACACTGGGTGGCATCCCAAAATAGCGTTGAGTAGCAACGAGTGCCAAGCGCCTTTTCTCGCCAGGTTATGTATTCTGAATGGCCCTAAATGTGCACTGCGACCTAGTGCTTACTACGTTGTTCTGTTGTGCTAGTTCCTCCCCAGCCATAGGTAGGTAGGTACATCCTGACAACTGGTACAGCAATGCCAAGAAGAATTAAACCAACTGGAGGTACAGTGCAGGGTCACTCTCACCTGGGTCCAAGGTCGTAGTAAAATTGACTCCAACGAAAGGGCCGATGGCCTGTCCAGGCGGGGATCAGCCCTCAGTAATCAATACTACTTTCTAAAGACGGCAGCACCTCTTTTTGGGAACGACAAACCTCCAAGAGCACAATTTGTCACGAAAAAGCTTCGCAATTCGCCATTCGGTGTCTTCAATAATTCGTAACAAGCACAACATGATCGGTTTCGAAAAAGCTAGCCCTTGGTTCATTCCGATCTGTCGCGCCAGCTATATATTTATTTACAACCTTAGGTTCCAGTTTCTGCTGTTTTTCAGAAAGTGGAGTTATCTAGTCCTTGCGGTTCCTGGGCAATCGCACAGAATACCTTTTGCGGTCTTTTTTTGCTCTTCACAGAGCCGGCATGGATAATGCCCCGATAGATAGCTTGTTAAGGTTCTATGTGAACTCGTCTTTGTTGTGATCGAGTAAAGTTTTGGTCTTGTATAAGTTGGGTTTGATGAACTTCTGAGCTTGTCGCAGGCCGTGAAGGTTGGCCCAGTAGTCTATATATTAGTTGATTTTCGATTGTGTTAAGTTGGAGTGGGCACTGTTAAGGGGGACGCCAAAATAGGTCTCAGGACCAACAAGTGGGCGACACGCGCCTTTTCTCGCCAGGCAGTCTGGGGTTCGTTACCCTCGAAACCTTTAGGGTTCGAGCTTGTGTGGGATTGTGTCAAGCTCTTCGAAAGTCTTCCATCGACAAAGAAGGTTACAGTAGCTCAGATTCCAGTCATGAAGGTAGGAGATTGATACAATTTGAAATGAGCTTTGAACCTAAGGTCTTTAGTGCAGCCTGACTTTCCGAAAGGATATAGATGCGGGACCTCTTAATTTGCATCGCAGGCATTCCAGTACACATACGTAGTTGAATTGCGCTAACCTAGGCTTGAAAGATAGCTTCTAGCACCGCCGCTTGTCATTTTGGAATTTTTCCATTTGTCGAGGTCACCTACGGCTATGACCACCTCCAACTTTCAAGAGAACCGAAATTTGCATGTCATTTGCCATCCTGAAAATTGGATAATTTATGATGTGGTTAAGGAGGCGCCGACGACCTGGAAAGTCGTTAGCCATGAGTTCCGATATCTGCAGAGTGTAGTGTAGTGGAGTGAGATTAAGCTGTCGTTTCCATTGCAGCGACACAAAGGTGTCCATTGTTTCCTCTATGTGGAGATATTGTTACAATTTTCAAATTGACACGCTTCACTAGATATCAATTTGACCTGCATTTTGTCTGAATTTGCAGTAATCTTGCTGCACTGTGTTTGATGTGAACAAAAACTGTTTTGTATTGAATGCGCCCTACTCATGCAAGGACCCTGTCAGTGGGTTGTGACTTGTGAGTATAAATAAATAAATAATTGATTCGCGTATATCAAAGAGTCTCTATGTTCAGGGTTCAGATTGACGTTCGGTGTTAAACTGATTTTTTGACTTTATTGACAGCCATGAAAATACCCTGCCACTAAACCAACCTACCGCCTTTCAACATTTTCAACATTCTCCAAAAAAAAAAAAAAAATGTTCAAATATTTTCTAGTCTTACCCAAGAGTTATTACATTCAAAATATTTTCATCGCAAGGACATCTGTTACGGTTCCCGTAAGGGACGAGTTCCTCCAAATGGCTCACATCCGCGTGCAATTTATTTTATTACTGTGACTCCACTATGTTTTTGGGTTGTCTAAGGACAAACTAATCGGGATATTTACGGCGGAAAACACGTTGTTTATGTCCCGATTTAGCAGTAAGTCGCGATTTATTGGGTCATATTAGCCAAGTTATGATATAAAATAAATCTACGCCCTGACATAAGCCACAGGCTAAGGGGAGGACATTATTGTTTTTATTGAATAACTTGAGTGATGTAGAGACGCCCAGTGAAGAATGTATTTGCCAAAGCAGCACTTAAATTAATTGAAACAATTTTGCGTAAAGTTAAGGGTTAACACAGGATGTTAGTAGGTGATAACGGAATTTTTGAATTAAGTAGGTCTAATTGATGCGAAGGTATTTCCAGGAAAGGTATGAGTTCGTGTGTAGAAAAGATCAAATCCATCGTTTCCAGTGGCATGTAACTCTAGAAAAATGGAAAGAGAAATTGGATATCTCCTTGTTTGAGACTTCTCGCGAATGAACGAAAAACAAACGTTCAACTGCCATATTATTGAAAATTCAACAAATTTCCTATCAAACTTCGATTGGTGCGAAAGTTAAACAGAAAAATCTCGAAGAAAGGCAAAACCACTTAAAAATTTATAACTCCGCCATAAACAAATAAGCCCCAAACCAAATTTAAAGCAGTACACCACCGAGTGCGAGGGGGTAAAAGGCGCGTTAAGGACAACTACAACTTGTTTAAAATATTCCAAAACTTGGGTTGGCTTCCCTTCCCCGGGGCGTAGCTCTCGATAATTCTGCGGTTTTGTTTCATTTTTTCTTATTTAAGTTTTGCAACAGCTATCTTCGCTGAGTTCTTCATCGACTTCACAGCTTCAAGGACTCACATAGTTTACGAACTTTAACCAACAAAAGTTAAAAATGCAATCTCGCCCGCTTTGCGCTCTCTCCCCTTTTTTGTTGTTTATTTCATTCCAAGTCCACCTGGCAAACACTGCTCGAGTTCACTCCGATTCAATCCACTCTAAATGGAGTCTTATAACTCTCTTGGCGTGGTATGTAGCCAACCATGACAAACAAACTTTTTAAAAGATTCCAACAAGTCCTGGATACATTAGCATTCCACGGTTAATATAACGACCAAAACAGAACCACACACATCTTCATTTCTTCAGTTCGCCGGCAGTGTCCGACGAACAACAAGTGCAAATAAACCTAAACAACACCTACCACGTCCAGGAGGTAGATGAAAACTTTCCCTCCGCCGAAGGTAATTGCCACTAGATACACCACAATGGCAAAGATAAACTTTTAATTCCAATTGTGAAAGAAGCCGGCACACAAGTTTCCTTCCTATCTCGGCACAAGGATAGCAGTTCGCTTTCCATGAAAAGTTTCATTATTGCGAGAGATTTTCATTCCATCCAACCGAAGAACGACGACCGACGACAAAGCGCCCGATTCGATTGCTGCCGCTCCTTAGAACAATGGCGCGAGTTAAAGAGCAAATATCCTTGGATATTAGGAAATTGACCTGATTACCGATATCTCCTTTGATATCCCTTTTGTGGTAAAGGAACCCATCTTGACAATGGCAGCGGAAGCATCTGCTGGAGTCTGTTTTTTTTTTTTTACGAGGCACTCACACACACACACGCACACGTTTATGTTTGGTTTTGAGAGACTTGCGGGTGGAAGAGGATCTTCAAAATCCGCACTAACGAAGGGATACATGGGAAAAGGACACGAAAAGAAATAAACGTCAATTACATTTTGAGTTCGTTTCTTATATCGAGAATTCGCCAGGATTGTCTTGTTATCCCTTTTTAAATGAAATTTTCCCTTCTTAATGTAGCTTTTGAGAAAGGACCGGTCGGGCGGTATGGTAATTTCCGTTTTATGATTTATACGTGTTCCCTGAGACGGGAATTCCGATGGAAGGACATCGGATATTGGTACACGATGTACACACAGTTTGATGGCATCAAATGATGAATTATAGCGGAGGAACTTCAATCCATTTGATGCCTGCGGCTGTGTGGGAAGGATACACGAGAGAGGTATTTGTAATTTTTGTGTGTTTTTTTTTTTGCATTCTCATATTTATTTTATTTAAAGTAGATGCTTGGCATTTTTGCGGTGCCGATATGCTAAAGGCTGATTACATCGAAGTATCTGATACATTCCCCCATGGGGGTGGATGTGTGGCCTCCGACGTTAGATGAAATATGCTTTGCAATACATTTTCCGGATGGTTTATGCCGAAATTTAGCTCGCAAATGTGTGGAATTTTTAACTTCATTAAGATGATGATGATGATAAATTCTTCGGTGTGGATTCCCTATGATATGCCTGATTGATTGGCCCGAGGCTTGACAAAAACGAGTTAATTAAATTGGATAATAGGCTTAGTTGGCACTTTCACTACAACAAATAGGCATATAGAGTGGACAGTTTGAAGAACTGTAAGTCAGATGGAGATATTCACAAGCCGGAAAAATCTCGGTTCACTGATAAGAGTCCTTACCGGACATTTCTTGGTAGGCAGACATGCACTTAGACTGGGGGTCCACTGTGGAAATTGCAGAGACGAGGAGGAAGAGGAAACAACGACCCACCTACTGTGTACGTGTCCTACTCTTGCGACGCTAAGAAGGAAAACCCACGGGGTATACTTCTATGATGATCTTAACGATCTAGTTGGACTCGACATACAGAAGATAAGAAACTTCATCTCTGGGAAGAAATGGTTTAAATCTTAGGGTTAACACCGTCACTCTTGCCCATCTTTGATGCATTTGTAATACATATTCTGGTTTCCTGCCCGTTTCCTGCCCGAAGCCCGTTTCTTCACTGTGGTATCAGAATAGGCCAATCTGGTCTAAGTATGTCCCTGCCTGAGCGGGAGCAGTTACCTTGCCGAGTGGTTTTTCAGTGCCGTTATCTTGAAAGATTAGTGGTCGTCGTGACTCAGTCGTTAGTGAATTGGACAGCTGTGGGCTCGAGCCCCAGTCATGTTCATCGAATATTTTTCGCGGTACCACCTCTTGTCGGGAAATGACAAACCTCCGGGAGTACAATTTGACATGAAAGAGCTTCTCAATTCACCGTTCGAAGTCGGCAATAGATTGTAGGTCCCTTCCATTAGTGCGAAAAATGTTACACGCACAACAGGAATGGTTGCGAGAAGCTAGGCCTTTTTATTAATATTAGTGGTTGTACCGCGCTAGCATTGCGATCTCATATAGAGGCCTATTATGCTCCAATATGTCCATATGTTCCAGAGCAGTTTGTGCGTTCCATGGGCTGTTAGAAAACTAATCAGCTTCTCAGGGTGGAGCGTGGCAAATGCGATTGGTGAGATGAATTCACTGCCTATGGTCCGCTTTCCCACGTGAATGAGGGAAGAGCATTCTGTGACGAGAGCTTTCATCGCTCTACAAGCATAGTCTGCAGGTATGGTTCGGTAACAGGCCAAGCTAGGCCTTTGTTCATCCCGAGCTGTCGAGCCCGTTATCGAAGTTCTATTCTCAGGCCTTCTTGAGAGATCAACCCTTCGATGATGTGATTTTATTTGGTCAGACTTGGAAACATTTTACTGGAGCACTCAGACGCAAGTATGTAGTCCATTGTATTACCAAAAAGTAAAACGCAGTTTTTATTAATTTTACTGGAATTTTCTCGACTTTTGGAGAAAGCCGGGAAGGCGCTTTAATGACGAGAAGCTTACAGTATTAGCACTCACCAAATCAGCACGGAAATGATCCGAAGTATCCTTGCTCTTTTCACAGGCTTCGTAGAAAACAGTGTCACTTAAGCCTAACACATTACGATACATGGCAAAAGGGGAGTGTCCCATAAGTGTGACTCAGAGAGTGAACTTCGCAAGAATGCTGCTGATTTCTTACAGACGTTCAGAAGCATTCACTTAGTCTACCTCCATCCTACAAAGTCATGCCATACACAATTGTTTTTGTAGGAAACCCAATCGTCAAAGGAGACCCTGACAGGAAATTCGGGAAGACCCAACGAAGGTTCAAGTCCTGACATTCTCGAAATATTTTGGAACTGGTTAACGGGTTGAGGAAAGCTATGCAGGCGGTAGCCCAACTCTGGTGGCCGGGCACTCAATCAAGCTTGACTCTGTTGTGCCTGGCAAGTGATTGTAGGGTATCGTAGCAGGACTTGATTGACCTAGATTCCAAGAAGGGTGATGTCAATGCCCTTTGTCGAGGCTTATCCTGGCGCAGCATGGATTTCAATCTGGAACACACTGGCGCACATCCCCATTGTTACCAAGACTTTGGTGTTTGGTTCAAAGACGCCAGCGCCTACTTCGGAAACCATTTTTGATCCATCGGTAAACCATACCGAACATCCTGGGTCTGATACGGGTTCTCCATTAGACTCGACGACGCGGTAGTCCCTGGCCATAACGTCGAGGATAGTGCAGAATATGTTCGTACTTGGCATTGAGTGAAGTATTTTCAGATGACCCACAAGATTACCTGATTTATACTTATGTTCTAGCTGCAAACTTACAGCACAACGGGCAGCGGTCTTCCTAGTGAAGATATGTAGGGGTGAGAGCCCGATGACAGCATCTATGGCTGAAGTAGGGCAGGTGCGCAATGTACGTGTAATGTCGAGACAGACAATTCTTTTCAGCTTCTCAAGCTTCATTGCCGTCGTTCGTTCAAGTACTTTGGCCATCAAACTACATATGGCCGCATAGGTAATTATGGGTCTAACTATCGAAATGTACAATAATTGTATCATTTTGGGACTAAAACTCCAAGTTCTGCCGTAGATATGCCGAGTAGCCCAAAAGGCTCTAGTGGCACGATCAACAGCGAACTTGATATGTGGACTCCAATTTTAGCGTCTGTCTAAGACAACGCCGCGGTACTGCACCTCGTTGGAATAGCCTACTGGGGTGCCTTTGTAGATAATAGACATTAGAACAGTCTTGCAAGGTTTGATGGAGAGTCCTTCACGGTTGCACTATTCTAAAACATGTAGTAAAGCCCTCTGCATGACGTTGCAGATGGTGCGTGAGAATAGTAGCGCTTCAGCGTTATGGAGTGTATTTTGCCACCAATTTAACGGTCATTACTGTGTGTTCGTTTAATTTTCCCGAAAAGCGTTTCCGCTAAAGAATTTTGAAAAAAAAACCTTTGCAAAGACAGAGGCGAACAGGAGGGACTACGAATTTTTCAGATATTGGTGGCGCAAAGAGAGGGAAAGCGTTCAACAGAGTCAACAGAGAATTTAGTTGAATTGCATTTGTTTAATCTCCTGAACAAACGAATCGGTGAACTACTTTCCATAGCTCTGTGGTTTCATATCAAACTTACTCTGGCGTCTACTTTCCCTTGATATTTTTGGGTGCTAGCGCAACCATCAAACTGAAGGCCTCCTCTCAATGGCCAAGCAACCATATTTGCCACTCCTCGGTCTTAGATCCCCTAACATTCATCCCGGAGAACAACGAATACACACCGTTCAAGTTGAATTTCAACCTCAACTTCCGGACATTCATTTACTTCCGAGAGGAGTTGGAGAGTGTCGACGCCAGAGACATTCACTCCGTTCATCTCTATACCGACGGTTCCAAAACCGAGTGGGAGATGGTGTTTTCTCCGAAATGCTTTACGTGAGCATTCTCTTCCGTCTACCTGACCACTGCAGTTTTTATCAGCCGGAAATTATGGCGATCAACGAATCCTTATCCTGGTACAATGTGATATCGTTCAGGGATATTACAATCTTTATCTATAGCCAGGCTGCTGTGAAATCTCTGGAATCAGTAACATATACATCGAAAGCTACTTCGGATTTCCTGGATCCTGGATTTCCTCTGTATTTGTCCTGCCCTGTTCCAAAGAATGAAGCTTTATCTTGGAGCCTATCACTTCGACAACTTGGGCGACCCATGACATACTGACGACCAATTGGTTTCAATAAAGTGAATGGCGTTTTTCAGGGTATAGATCCATGTAGTATCACGAAGGTTCTTCCAGGCCTAGGCGTACCAGTGTACCACCCTACCTACTTACCTACATACAAACATACCTACTGTGTCGTCCCATGGTATTCATAAATGAGCTTGTTCACTTCAAATTCTGTGTTAAATTCTTGTCAAGTGCAAAAAACTATAAGTTGGGATTAAGATGCTGTTGGAGGATTAAGAGAATTATGGCTCGCAAGGCCTTCGGAAATAATTTTATTTTGCCACATGCAATGATTCTGATTTTAAAACAGTCAAGTACCTATTTTCCTTTTTCTTCGAAGTGACTTGTTTGCCAATTTTCCAATCTACTTCGATTAGAAGAAGTGAACCACAAAAAAGTGGCTACATTGCCCTGGCAACTACTGTGGTAAATTTTTGTCTCCAACTCGCATTACACTCTTCAACACGTCATCTCTCCTTTAAATTTGTGAAAAGCCCACTGATCATTGAACTGCATATGCCCTTGACTTGAAGAAAAGCTACGGTACATCGTTTGCCTCTCACGCAAATTAGGTGAAAACAACTTGCTTTGACCATGAAGTTCTGCATTTGCACTACTGCGTGCGCTTTTCTCTCAGTTGCTCGCGCAGTTTCGTTTCGGCTTTCAAGGTGAATACTTGTCACCAGTAATTAGAAGAAAATCGCGGTCGTTCGTTGAACATGGTGCCTTTCGTTTTTGTCTCTCCCTCTCTCTGGTGTTTATTAAGAAAATTGCTATGCTGCTGCTATTCAGTTATCCCTTTTTCTCCCAATTCTTTGCAAAGTGTTGCTTTTGAAAATTAAATTGAAATTTGTGTTTTTTTTTTCAGCAGTACAAGTGTTTAGTGTTCTATGAGTGCGACCGTTTTCTGTTCCTTTGCACTCATTGGGATAGAAGAAGAAGGTGAGAAAATGGAGAAAACATTTTGTGCTTTTAGTGTAAAAAGTGTGTGTTGTGTGTTGTTTGGTTCCTTTATGGAAATGGAAGCCCATTTGCCTTTAGCAAACCGAGTGCTTGTGTTCTCAAACCCCCGTTTGTCGGTTCATGTCGGTTCACGTCGGTTCGCGTCGGTTTCGGTAGTGATTTGAGTGAACAGGTTCCATCAGAAAAATATGCTTCAAGATTACATCACGAAAAGATGCTTCAAGATAATAAGGGGTGAGTGATTCTTTTGATTATTTTATTTCATTTGCCATGTCAATTCTATTTTCCTATTTTTGTATGAAAAACAAAAACTTGTATCTATTTTTCAAATTGATATCTATTCTTTAATTGTAATTAAACGACAGGAGTCGGTTTAGAATATATTGTACTAAGGCCTAACCCACGCAAGGAGGGGCAGAGCGGCGTAATACTGAGTGATATTTTTGAGTTGTAGACCGGTGCCGCTAAGCCGCTTTCCCGTTTAGTGCGTGGCCTTGACCTAAGGTGGTAATGTTTCGATCTATTACTTTCAATGCTTCCAATTGGCTTAATAGTTTCTCTTTTGGTTTTACAAGCTACAATCTTCATCTTTACAAGTACATCTTTGATCCGTCGGTGTAGATGACCGCGTCATACACTAAAGAACAAAAGTCTACATACACCCCCCAAATGGCATGTAATTAAAAAACTAGAAGAGTTTCAGGAAGAAACTTTTTACGAATGTTTTTATAAAGTCAAAACTAAACAAAACTTATGTAGTTTACGTAACATTTTTAATTCGTAGGAGAAAAAAAAACAAAAATCTTCAAATATGATGAAACAAAAGTCTACATACAGAACAAAAAATACAATTTATTTTACAAAAAAAGATACATATTATATTTTTAATATCTGGTAGGTCCACCATTAGCATCTATGACTGCTTGAAGACGTCGAGGCATAGACATTACCAAGTTTTGGGTGATTTCGGAGGTTATTTCCGACCAACCTTTTTTCAAAGCTTCTTTCAAGGTTTCCCGGCTACTTATGTTATATTTTCTTATTTTTCGCTCTACTTCATCCCAGATGTGCTCGATGGGGTTCAAATCTGGCGACTGGGGTGGGGAATTTAGCTGTTTCGGTACATTATAGAGCAACCATTCTTTAACAATCAACGCTGTATGTTTCGGATCGTTGTCTTGTTGAAAGATCCAATTTTCTCCAAGGCTTAAACGATCCACAGAGCTTGCCAAATTGTCTTTCAGTATGCTCATATACTTGTGTCGATCCATAATACCATCGATAAAAACTAAATTTCCAACCCCGGTCGCCGCCATAGCTCCCCAAACCATAACGTTACCGCCTCCATGTTTCACTGTTGGGGTTATATTTTTTTTCTCCAGTGCTGTGTTTTCTTTTCGCCACACTTTTTGGCGGCCATCTGACCCAAAAATGTTATATTTACTTTCGTCCGTAAATATAACCCTTGCCCAGAAGTCCGCACCTTTGTCTAAATGGGCCTTGGCGAAATCAAGTCGCAATCGCTGGTTTTTCGTAGAAATAAGAGGCTTTCTTCGAGGTACCCTGCTCCGAAAACCTGCGCCGTGTAAAACTCTGCGGATGGTTATTGGGTGCACAACCGTATTTGATGCGTTCGCGATGTGATCGGCCAATTTCGGAGCACTTATTTTTGGGTTCTGGTTAACTTTTTTTAAAACTGCTCGAACCTCTCTGTCCGACAACTTTTTTGGGCGTCCAGACCGATGCTTGCTCTCAATAGTTCCGCTTTCATTATAATTTCTTATAATCGTTTGAACAGTAGCGCGGCTTAATTTAACAATTTTTGAAATTTCACCGTACGTTTTATTTTCTTTTCGGTGCTGAATAATAAGATTTCTCACCGAATGGGTAATTTCTTTGCGTTTTTCCATTTTTTTAGTCTAAAGAAAAAACAGCGTGAACACGTCAAAGACATCTTAGTAACTAATTCCCATGAACTAAATAAATACCGATCCAAAAAAATTCTAACTGTAATATGTTTATTTGCATTTATCCATTTCGCACAGTGGTAATGGGGTGTATGTAGACTTTTGTTTCATCATATTTGAAAATTTTTGTTTTTTTTTTCTCCTACGAATTAAAAATGTTACGTAAACTACATAAGTTTTGTTTAGTTTTGACTTTATAAAAACGTTCGTAAAAAGTTTCTTCCTGAAACTCTTCTAGTTTTTTAATTACATGCCATTTGGGGGGTGTATGTAGACTTTTGTTCTTTAGTGTAGTTCTTTATCATTGCGTTTTTCTTCCACTGTGCTCTGGTGGGAAATCCCACGTGGAAGTTTTTCCTAAAGTTAAGTTCGGGTGTATGAAATGTCGTTTGGTAGCGAGTCCAGTATGTTGCTGTGGGCGTAGGGCAGTGCGGTCCAGAACCCAGATTCTTTGAGTCTGACTGCGGTGCATAGTGCGGTGTTTTTTGTGTGTAAGTCTGGAGGCAAAAGATGCGACTTCAATGCTCCCGTGGTGCGTACAATCACTGCTCTTTGGGGCCTTTTAAGTTTCGTAAGGTTGTAGCCCTTGCTTAGCGTAGGCCACCATACTAGCGACTCGTAGTTGAGAATCGGACCCACTACAGCTGTGTACATCCACAAGGTCATCTTTGTTTGAAGTCCCTACTTCTTTCCAAAAGTTTTACTGAAGGCATAGAAGGCTACACATGCCTTCTTTACTCTGTGTTCAATGTTTTGCTGCCAGTTAAGCTTTGGGTTAAGCATGATACCCAAATACCTACCATACGAGGAAGGGTGAAGTCAGGTATTTTGGTTTTGGTAGTGAATAGCATCAGGCCAGTTTTGTTCGGGTTTACACCAAGGCTTGTTTACCTTGTCTATAGCTGCCTCACTTATCACTGTTATACATAGTGTTGCCTGAATGATTCTTGTTCCGAGTATGGAGACTATCCATTGACTAAACTTTGAGTTTGGGAGGTCTGATACTAAGACTCAGATTAGGGCCCAAGTCCACCTTAGACTGAAGCGTTATCGGCCACATACAGTAACCAATTCTATCCAAGGGAAGTCTTATGAAGGGCCATTTCATGCCTATGTCCTCGTTTTGATGAATGATGAAGGGTCTTTGCAGAAGTCTTGTCAATCTAATAGCCAAATCAGTCATGCATAAGCTCTAGCTGTGACTGATTGTAAGATTTTTACAAATCCGTAATCGGTTCTGTTGGCATGTCAGTCACAGTTTCTTGGTCTTCTCTAGTCAGGAAGTTGATCAACATTTTTTCCTGCCACTAAACACATTATGCAAGATTGCTCTCATCTTCATTAGAAGACAAATAAATCGATACCTTGCATAAGTAATAGTTAATAAGACTTGCTGTGCTAAGACTTCAGAACCCTCATGAGACACCACATCAAAGCAAGCTGTGGCCACCACAATCTGTCGTCAGGAACTATGTACAGTTTAACGGCTCTGCAACAAACCATCCCCATCAGCACCGTCACAAACTTGTTGATTTATTTCATTATTTATGCAAAAGCTTTCATCAAATCAGTTTCCTGGGTATTAGTATCCATTGCCCTTTACCCATCCGCTTAAGGATGCAAAACGTCCTTTTTAAAAAAAAAAATATAAGTCAGCTCTCCGGAAGCCCCTATTTAAGATTGAGAAGGAAAAGAACCAAAATGAAACACAATCTATTAATAACTTTAACAGATAAAATATCGTATCAAATTATTCAAGATAAACAAGGATACCATCGCAACCCCACATACTTGTGCGTGCGTACCACATCCTTTGGAACCTCTCTCTCGCCGGGGCAACAGTTCTCATTTCGTACCCCCGTCCCAAGATCGCCTGCGCCTCCCACAGAGCACATTAAAATAAATTGGCTGCAGACACTCTATAGATGTTGGATGAACTTCACCCTTGTCTGGATTAGGATAGGAGATCCTGTGTGTCGCAAAAATTTTTGTTTTGGGTCACCCTAAATTTAAATGATGATAGCTAGATTAGATGAGGAGTAAAATAAAAAAAAAAAACAACACCAAGGCAAGCAAGTAAGGAAGCAAAAGAAGCAAGCAAGCCGGCAAGCTGATGCTGAGCAATGTGTTCTCCCCGAAGAGGGATATCATCAGAAGGATTCACTCGTGCTTTGCTAAACAAACCAAAAATATATGCACACGGGCTTAAAGTGAATGACACTCGAATAAAGGACTCCAAAGGAGCTTATCTTCCACCGAGTTCGAGCAAACACACACACACACCCCCGATGAGTGGTGTGTAGGTGTTGGTTCAACGAATGCATGTGTATTTCGTTTGGTTAACATTAAATTTCAATGGGGTCGCTGGCTTTGAATATATAGTATACACTCGTATCTCAAGAGGAGCCCAGCGCTGGAAAGGATGGAAATTTCTATCTCATGTTATTCTAATGCCACATGGATCCTTTATTTACAAATTAAACATATATCGGGTGGGACGACGGGACGACGGGCCGACTTTTGTACGACTCTGTGGGGATAGTGTTTAAGTGTAATTCCAAATGAAGCAGAAATTAATCCCTAACCTTTGGTCGAGGAATGGCGGCAATGTTATTGACCTTCGGTGTGATGGGAAGCGCTATAAATTCGAGTCAGTTCGGTGTAACTAGGACGCAAGAAAGCAGCCTGCTAGTGTTGTTTGACACGGTTTTCTGGAAGAAAAAAGCTCCTGGAATGGCCTTAGTTATGAAGGTAGTTGTCTCCCCATGAGACTACGAAAGGCGATTACTATCCTCTCCGATGTCATTACAGCGAAGTATCCTTGTTTTATCTCACGAAGGTGTGTGGGGACCTCTAGCTCTGGTGTTGTTTTCATCGATAAAGACGGCCATCATCGATGATAATAGGCGGCATCATCAGAAACTCAAATTAATTTAGTGAGCAAAGGAAAGGCATGCCATGGGATGCCCCATTTTCTTTTATGATAATCGCATCGTAGAAATCCGTCCCGGTTTTGAAATGGTTATGCGAATGGCTTTTGAGTAACGAAACTGGGTGGTGGGACAGACGGCTTTAATGCTTTGCAAAATTTAACAGACGACAATGGGAATTGTTGCGTGGTAGATTGAAGGAAGTCAGCTATACATGGAAGAGGAGAAGCTCGTGTAGAATTAAGGCGGTCGATTCCTGATCAACTGGAGTGTTGCGTGGGTTAGGTTAGGTAAATGGGCAGGCAAAAGGAAGAAGAATCCATTTTGCCACACTTAGGTCAATTCAGATCCATTGGGAGAAGAGAGAGAGATGTCCTCTACCTGCAGAAATTCTACCAACTTACGGCGTCTGTGATACAAACCATCGTGTGGATTTGATGAATTTAATTATTTGGTTCATCGTTGTATTGGATAGTTCTTCCATGTCCTGGAAAAAGCGTTATCCGAGGAACCTATTTCTTAGATGGCAGAGACTTGGGCAGTGGCAGAAGAAATGGATTGTATCCTCATGAACTTACTCATCGCCAAATTCTCTACAAAGATCTTCTTCGGTAATCCGAAGCTTTTTCATGTGGTACCGCAGCGTAGGGCATAGGGATCTTCTGTCCATCAGTCTGTCGGTCCTAACCTTATCGAATAAAGGTCATATCTTCCTTGTGGTTACTAAAGTGTCCTTAGCCTGGTATTTGCCTTCCTTTAGGCTCTTTTCCTGCTACGAGCTTAAGTGTGCAAGGCGGTAGGTTCACTTATGTGTCAGCCTATTCCGAGTTAGTTGCCCAGATATTTCTCGCAAGTTCGTCAGCCGTCTCGTTTCCTGGTAGGCCTTCATGTCCAGAGACCCAACAGAGGGTCTCCACAGTACCTCACAAGCTTTAATTTTATTTTTATAGCAGAAATTGCTTTTATAGCTGTCTAGCTATCGATGAAAAAAGTGATATCTTCCGCTTGGAAAACACTGCTCTTGTTCAGAAGGCGAGCGGACTTGGAGATATATAGCGGTTCGGAAAAGATACCCGCACCCACTTACTTACTTAAGGTGACACTAGAGTTCGGGAGGTGGACCTGGGCCATCAACCAGCGTTTCCAGCCAGCTCGATCTTTAGCCAACTGCCTCCAGTTTCGCACGCCACCTGCTTGCGCTACCCGAGTCGCGGTCTTCCTCCACTGCGTTGTCCCTGGGGTATGGATTCGAAGTTTTTCGGTCCAGAGCATTAGTGTCCATCCGCTCTACATGACCCAGCCGCCTCAGTCGTTGGAGCTTCACTCTTCCGGCTAAGCCGATGTCGCTGTACAGCCCGTACAGTTCGTCGTTGCATCTTTTACTCCATTCACCGTCTATGCAGACGGGACCTATAATTACCCTAAGAAACCTCACCCGCTTTTAATAGAGTCCATGCCTCTGCGCCGTAGAGTAGGACTGGGACGATTAAAGGTTCAATTTAGTCGTTCGAGAGAGACCTTTGCCTTCTTAGGCCAAAGAAGCAGCGATTGGCAAGAGTTATCCTTCGTTTGATCTCAGCGCTGGTGTCGTTGTCTGAATTTATAGCGGAGTTTAGGTAGACAAAGTCTTAACTACCTCGAAAGTTATATCTGCCTATTGTGACATTCTGTCCAAGACATCGGTGTTGAGTGGCCTTTCTTGTTGACACCATATACTTCGTCTTGCCCTCATTGACCGCTAGACCCATCTTCGCCGCATCCGTCTCAATATCCACGAAGGCGCCAGTGACATCACGCTGCGTTCTTCCGATTATGTCAATATCGTCGGCGTATCCAAGTAATTGGACAGACTTTTGAAAGATTGTTGCTGAATTTGCGCTATTCTTTCAAGAACGATGTTGAAGAAGTCGCATGACAGCTCTTCATCTTGTCTAAATCCTTTTTTGACATCAAATGTCTCGGTAAGGTCTTAACAGACCTTGATGGAGCAGCCATCGTTCTCCATCGTCATCTTGTTCGGTCGGCATGCCAAACCTAGACATTGCTCTGCATAGCTTGTCTCTATAGACGCTGTCATACGCGACCTTTAAATCGATGAAAAGGTGGTGGGTATCGATTTGAAGTTTCTGGAGTTTCGCCAAGATCTGTTGCAATGTGAACTTTCCTGGGCTGATGCCACACTGATATGGACCAATCAGGTTGTTAACGAACGGCTTCAGGCGCTCACACAACACGGCAGATAAAATCTTGTGCGCCTCTGTAGTTGGCGCAGTTCAGAGGGTCTCCTTTCTTGAGGATCTGGCAAACAATGCTGAGGTTCCATTCATCGGGCATACTCTCCTCCGACCATATTTTACATATGAGTTGGTGCATGCTCCTTACCAAGTCATCGCCTGCTGCTTTGAAAAGCTCGGCAGTTAGGCCGTCAGCTCCAGCAGCTTTGTTGGACTTAAGCTTCGAAATGGCTTTCTTCACCTCGTCCAGGTCGGGTGGACGGAATTTTTGGTCTTCGTCGTCCAGGTTGAATGGTTCATTCTGCCTGACAGCGGGATTTGATTCCTCGTCGCCGTTAAACAGTCTGCAGAAGTAGTTCTTCCATATGCTCAGCATCGACTGCGATTCTACTACGATGTTCCCTTGTTCATCCTTGCAGGCCTCGGTTCGGGCTCTGTAGCTCTGACAGGTTTTTTTACCCTTTGGTAAAACTTCCTCATTCCTGCTGTAGCATCTCTCTATTTCCTCGATCGCGCTGTTCTCCTACTTCATTTTTTTCTTCCTGACAAGCTAGTGTTCGTGTCTCCTCTTCTGCTCGTAAACTCGCGAGCAGCTCTAGTTCTTCCGTGCAACACCGTCTCTTGTTTCGCTGCATGTGCTTGCCGGCACTCGTCAACCCAGGGGTTTCATTGCAGTGGCCCAATGAAACCCAGCACGTCAGAGGCGGCTTATCTGATGGCTTTCTGGCAATGTTGCCAAATGCTTGATGCTGGCGGCATAGGACATCTTAGATATTGCGAGTGATCGGAAAAGGATCTGGTGATCTCTTGCGATTGCAGCTGTCCGACGTCCTTGTATCCAGACCACACCATTCCGCCAGCTAAGATTCGCTATATTGAACAAATTTGCTCCTGCAAAATCAATTCCCCGAAGGAAATCATCTTTTGTCAATTCCTAGAGGAGGGGGTTTCTGATTCATTTATGGGTTTAGAAATTCTAAAACCCTTCCATTTGCCCTAATTTGGACACCTAGGTCTGCGTGTCTTTCCCTCTTTCATCCTCATGAATTGAAGTCGATTCATCATGTGAGACCAACCAAACTTACTCCAGACTTTTAAACGATTAAATTTTCATTATATTACTTCCCCTGCATACGAATTAAATTGAATTAGAATTGCAATTATCAATAATATACTCGTGTGCATATACGAGTACGTAAAATATTAATTAGAACCCCAACTCGATAATTATTAGCGCGAGCCATCGCCTGAAAATGCCTATACATGTGGAATATTTTAATTAGAAATTCAATTTTGAATATTATTCCCGCATTTGCGAGTGTGTTAACGGAAATGATTAGTTGGTAGGTTGGGGGAGTATCCAAGAATTTATTATGCAAAATTTAGAATGAATTGCATTTTCGAAAGTATAATGCACACATCACGGGATAACCTATTTGGTATTCAATTCATGTTTCTGAATGAATTTAAGTTTAATTAAGGAATCGGGAATAATGTCCTTCTACTGCGTGTCATTAATAAATTACTTTACATTTTGTTATGGAGGATGGAAGGGAAATGGGAAGCCAATGCAAAGTCATTGTAGTTTTTGAATGACAGCTATGAGCTCGGGATGCCTTTTTGTGTTTGAAAAAAATTGTCATGGAATTTGTCATGACTTGCGTAATATCCCGTCATGTAAGGAGTGTATATATAAAAAAAACAAATGAAAAAAAAAATTGGAAAACTGAAGTGAAGGATTTTGACCGGAAAAATGCTTTTCATTTCTTTATCAATTTTTCGATGATGAGCATTGAAAATATAAGTGACGATAGTAAGTAAATTTTCAAGCCTGCAATGTCGACTAATGACCAAATCCTCACTTAATGCTGGAGAAGACTCAAGAGAGAAGACTTCCCAATCGATTGCTACGGTTTTGTCGATTTCATAACCTCTTATGATAATGGGATAGTAGATCGGACATGTTCCGCACTAACGCTGACATTCTGGCCAGGGAGTACAGTTTGGTCTAATGGAGAATCCTTATCAGGGGGTATGGTTTACCGACCGATTATAAATGGCTCCTCCAGTAGGTGCTGGCGTCTTTGAACCCAACACTAAAGTCTCAATAACAAAGGGGTTGGGTCCCAGCGTATTCCAGGCTGTTATTCATGGTATTGAGATCTGCGCCAGGATAAACCTCGCTAAAGGTATTAGGGGCCCAAAAGTACATATCAACTCAAAAAGTCAGTCAGCGCTTAAAGCATTGACATCCCACTTCGTGGAATCTGTGTCTGTCAAGTGCTGCTACGATACCCTACAATCACTTGAGAGGCAAAAAAGGGCAAACTTGGTTGGGCTCCCGGCCACCAGGACATTGTAAGCAATGAAACTGCAGATGAGCTGGCTAGGGTCAGTTCGGCTTCCGCGCTCTTGGGACCGGAACGCTTCTGTGGCGCTAGTTGGTCTTCCGCTACATTTTTGTTAAACAACTTGGAACACCAACTCCATTTCGAAAATGTTCCCGGGCTTAGGCAATCCAAA
Organism: Matsumyia berberina; assembly: GCA_917880715.2. NCBI lineage: Eukaryota > Metazoa > Arthropoda > Insecta > Diptera > Syrphidae > Matsumyia > Matsumyia berberina. The sequence continues at coordinate 125,338,041 of OU862870.1, forward strand.
AGACTTATCAAGGCCTTTTCCTGCAAGGAAATTCTAAACCTGGACAGGAACAACATAGTGGACTTCCTTACCGGCCACAGCGGCTTAAGATAATGGCCCGTATCGAACGAATTGGGTCTCTGACCCTTTCCTTTCCAGTTTATCGGCTGCCAGTATATGGTAACTTTATTGTTCTGCCCCAGTCTGTTTATCTTTCAGGTCTGGTAGGTAGGTAGAGGGGGCGGTTCAACTGAAGCTAGGACGTGCCTTTTTGATATCACGACTCGTATAACCCGGTTGATGATGTATGTTGTTGGAGAAGGGTGAGACAGCCGGAGTGCTCAGATCCAGCTTGTGGAGCTTAGAACGCCGATAAGATCTCGTATCCCTTAAACCGAGATGTCACTGAGGTCGTCGAAGAATAGTTGGCAGTACCGGACATTCGCAGAGGAAGTAGAAGAGGGTTTCTCTCTCATTTTTATTTCTGCAGCTGCGGCAGTTTTGCCGCATGATCTTCAATCGGCCAATGCCCCGCGGCTATCGCCGTTATACTGGCAATATCTGGGTTCTGCTAAGAATATCTCTTGTTCTAATCGTGTCGTAGGTCGGCCATATCTTCCTTGATATGGCGCTGGTTAATCGCCTCCATTGGAGGTTGGCCTTCTCCAGGAAGTATGAGTGGATTTTTAACCGCTCCTAGAGGGGTGCGGACTCTTGCCGCGAGTGACCCGTGTAGAGCTGACCCCTGCCTGGCGAATAAGCCTATCGATAGAAGCTGGTTTCACATGGCCTGATATTGGACAGGTTCCGATAACTACGTATATGGCGTCATCTTCTGGTTGTCGGTAATTGATAAAACCGTACACTTTAATCTTCTCCGGAAAATGTAAAGATCTGCATGCACGATACCACCTTTTGGTGTTATCGTTCGACGCCAGTTCATTTCCACGGTGTGTGATGGATAGGCTTCATCACGTTCACTCGGAGACCTGGAGGTCCATTCCAGTTCCCGGTTCCCGGAACAACCTAAGGACCCATCCTATTGTTAGCTGTTTTGTGAACCAGTTAGTGCTCTTTATGAAGCTGAGTAGGTCCGTTGACTGTAAGTCTGTAACCTCCGTTATGCTTGGAAAGAACCTTGACCCTAATGCGCCTAGACGCCGTTCTTGCAGGTCAGGGCAGTGGCACAGCAGAAGTTGGATGGATTCTGATAGTCCTGTGATAACTCCTGTGATCTGTCCAGTGCTAGAAGGCACTGGTAGACTGGACAGTATTTAAATCGTACTCTTGCCTTTTCGAACTATTCCCATCTGTTTCAAGTTTTCCGTGCAGTTCTGCATGAATTCAGTTTTTTTGTTAACCACTTTGAAGAACCTTGTTTCCTGAGTTGAGCAAATAACCACAGGTCGTCAGCATGGCATCTGTATCCATTTTGAAAGCCCACATCCAGCATTTTTCTGTTTCTTTTGACACATTAAACTCTCTATTCGTTTTTTCCCCAGAAAGGTTTCGACCAAAGGAATAGAAGTCATTGTACGCACCTATGCTGTCCGCTGTCATCGATTCGCAACTATGAACCTCAGTTAAGAGAACATTTCTGAGAATCCTCTAGGATTACCAATGAACCACTGAGTAGAGACTCCTTCATCGAGATGATCCTTAAATAAGACAGAAGTCTCCGCCTTGCGCGTAAAGCAACTGGCAGTTTGCGGTATTACGCTCCAACTTTTTCAGAACGTAGAAATATTGGAGTAACTAAGTCGGTTGTCGGGCGCCAGTTTAAAGCCTTTTCATGGGTATCAACTACCCCCCCAACTAACATTGTTGTAGCAACGTGAGGTAAATATGCAAAAACTTCGTGAGGCGTTCATAAATATTTTATACTCAGTTGTGGCTTCTCTTGTTTGTTTAAAATATGAGGATTCTTCATGGCTGAGTTTAGCGGTTTCAAGTAGTTGTGTGAGAAAAATAGGCCTTTCTTCGTCCCTAAGAGCTGAAAAGAAGGCCGACTATTCCAAGACTCTATCGATTTGTTTAACTTTGCTTTCCCCTGGGCATTGGTTTGTCATATTACAAATTTAATATTACGTAGCCTCAAGGTAAACATGCACCTTTTACAAGTTACATAACTTTTTACCACTAACAAACCCACTCGTGGTACTTACTACGCATAGAAACCGATCCCCCTGGCAAGAAAAACACAAGTCAATTAGGTAGAAACGAATATTGTAGATATTACAACTTTGTTGTGGTTAACTTGAGATGGAATCCTTTAGTTTTTACTTCCCTTTTGCTCTTCTCTATACACATTCCTGTGTTCATTAAAAATGATGGTTCACCCTCTGGAGCAAACCACACTTGACTTTGTCTCCTTTCGCATACCATTCGCTCTTAACAAAAGATTAACCGGGGGGAGAAGTCCACATCTGTAGGGAGCCTTACATAATCGCTTAAAAAGGAACTTGTACGGTGAGTGCTCATTAATTTCACAACCACTTAACTACCACTCAACAACTATCCCTATTAGTGTGCCAGGATAACAACCTCCGTCGCAGTGCAAATAACATTACAGGAAGCCATTCCGACTCCAGCCTCCGACTTCCTAAGACCGTCACTCATTCGATCGGCAAGGAAAAACCCCAAACTATTCTCGAAATTGCTAATTCCTCGAGTCGAGAAGAGTATCTTTTCTTTTCCATTCGAAGTAACTAAAACAATCAGCTTAAGGGATTATCGATGCTACACTGGGTATCTCAACAATAACCATGCGTCGTCCTGCCGCCCGATTGTTTGCCCACCCCGAATACCAGTATCTTCAGTCAGAAAGTAAAACTCATTGGGATCTGTTGAATTTGTTTTCCCGTTTCTACTTTCGAACTTTCTGTGCCAGGACTCGGTGGTGCGGTTTTGGGGGTGGGGAAGACAATGTTTTGCAATTGTTGGTCCAAGGATTTATCAGCTACTGATGATGATGAATTTTCAGAGTATTATACTTCTAATCCTCGAACGTTGATTGGATGTAAGTACGGCTGGCATTCCTGTGCGCCGCTGTTGTTAGGGTTTTCATAAATTTCTTAAAACTATTCAAAGGATGTGCACCGGGATCGGGATACGCACACGACAACGACAACGACGGCTGGTGTTGGTAGGAATTTTGGAAAATTCTAAAATTCGTTGCCTGGGCGACACCTTTGAATATTTGATTACCCCCGGGCGCGTTGTCGGCCACCCGTTCGGCACTAATGAAGTCAATTTCTTGGGCGGTTAATGAGAGTTATGAATTATTTATGACAAACATTGCAGAGTAGCGAGTAATTTGCGGTGACAGCCTCGACATTAATAAATAAGTCGCGCTGATTAAGGGACACGACTGTAATCTTGTTTTTGCCAAAGATTGACAGTTTCGCAAGAGAAGACTTTTCGGGACATAAAACAAAAATATTTTGCGTGCGCTTTGTTTATTCGGTTATGTTAGGAATTTGTCAGTACCACCGCTGGCAGGGGGTAAGAAGTGGAATTAAATAAAACAGATTGAAATGCCTTCGTGTCTTGAGGAGGGGGATTTTTTTTTTGCTAGAAGCGGTTCTGATTAATAAGGGGGGAAAGTTACTCATTAAATATTTCGCTTGTAGGTGCTCATTTTCATTGCTGAGTGGTCAAAGTTTGGTGTCACGAGAAAGGCATAAACTAGATTTCAAAGTCATTTCTGGTTAGAAGTCGGTCAGTGCAATAGCTGAGCTTTTATAGCATGTGGAATGTATGTGGAACGTAATTCATTTAATTGTCATTCCTAGAACCGTCGTTAAAGTTTGCTTTGCAAAAATGGAGCAGGACTATCAATCAAGCTTAGAAGTACCTGTATCGACAACCTAAAGTCAAGTTATCATAGTGAATCTCAAATGTAGATGCAGATGCATATCCTTACTTATTTGCTTAAAGTGGCACTACAGTCCGGGTTGGACCTGGACTTCGACCAACAAGCGTCTCCAACCAGCTCGATCTTTAGCCAGCTGCTTCCAGTTTCGCATGCCTAGTTGGTTAAGGTCCCCTTTCATTTGCGTGCGCCGTCTGAGTCGCGATATTCCTTTACTCTGCCGTCCCTTTGGGCGTGGATTCGACGATTTTCCATTCCGGAGCATTGGTGTCCATTCGCGCCACATGACCCAGCCGCCTCAGTCGGTGGAGCTTTACTCTTCTGAGTAAGTCGATGTCGCTGTACAGTTGGTCATTGCACCTCCTTCTGCATTCACCATCTATGCAGACGGGACCGAAAATCACCCGAAGAATTTTCCTCTTGAAATTGTCAAAACCAACCTCATCCACTTTTGACAGAGTCCATGCCTCTGCGCCGTAGAGGTCAAGGTCTTATAAAGGGTCACCTTAGTTGTTCGAGAGAGGGCTTTGCTACTCAATTCCTTTCCTAGGCTAAAGAAGAAGCGATTAGTAAGAATTTTCTTCGTTTGATCTCAGCGCTGGCATCGTTATCTGAATTGATAACTACCGCAAAGTTATAACTGTCTATAGCGGCGATCTTTCCGAGACGAGGGTGTTGGGTGTCCTTTCTTGTTGGCAGCGAATACTTTGTCTTGCCCTCATTGATCGCTAAACCCATCTTCGACGCCCCCGTCTCAATACTTACGAACGTTCTTCCGATTATGTCAATATCGTCGGCGTATGCGAGAAATTGGACGGACTTTTGAAAGATTGTGCCTCTGGTGTTGGCGCGTGAGTTTTGCACTGTTCTTACAAGAACGATGTTGAAGTAGTCGCATGACAGCGCGTTGCCTTGCCTCAATCCTTTTTTGACATCAAAGGTCTCGGTGAGGGCTTGACCGACTTTAATGGAGTAGCGTACATTCTCCGTCGTCGTCCTGCATAAACGGACGAGTTTGTGCAGGGATATCAAAACTAGACATTGCTCTGTATAGCTCATCTCTATAGATGCTGTCATACGCGGCCGTAAAATCGATGAAAAGGTAGTGCCTATCGATTTGAAGTTTCTGGATGTTCTCCAAGATCTGCCGTAGTATGGACTTTCCGGGCCTGAAGCCATACTGATATGAACCGATCAGGTTGTTGACGAACGTCTTCAGGCATTCACACAACACGGCAGATAAGATCTTGTAAGCTATGTTAAGAAGACTAAAATGGTGGTTAAACCCTTCCAATGTCTGGTTAATAATCAGCCAGACCGCGTTGACATTTAAGGCCCTCAATCGGAGTTCAATAGGTGGCTGTGGGTCAGTGGTTAGTTGGTTAGTTAGTTACAATGGTCCTCCAAGAAAAGATGGACTTAGACCAGAAAGTTGTTCCATTGTGATACCATTGAGTACTTTGGTTTGACTCCTGCTCCTGAAACCATTTAAATTTTCTAACGTCGTTGTTGAGATCGGCCGTGCTGGCAGAGTTCAGATCATTCAGATCGTTTAAAAAATATTGGCCTAAAGTGGCTTTCCTGATGTTGGCAAGGGCGTGAGACGTGCAGAGGAAGTGTGGAGTAGACTCTTCCTCCTCATCGTCTCTGCAGAGCCTGCAGAGTCAGTGGTTAGTGCATTGGACTGCTGTGCCAAGAGTTCCGATAAATAGACTTCGAATTGAAGAGCTCGGAAGACGACGAATGAAAATGCTTAACGGCTGCACCAACACAGAAATTTGAACGAGGGCACGAAATGGGAAGTGCAGGATCTGAAGATGTTGGATCTTCTAGAATTATGGGATGCACAACCTGGCATAGATAATCACGAGACAGTGGCTCAGACATACTGTGCGAATGTGAGTCCTAGCTGGCATCAAACAAATATATTCATGGCTGCCTTTGCATCCAAACTAATTTCTATCTCTGACTGAAACGGGCCAATCAAGTTGCTCTGTATAAAGCTCTGGCCATTCGGGAGTTCTAGGACAATTTGAAGTCCACCATCACTTCGATGTATTTTGCTTCTGAGAATTGTATCACATAAAGGTTAAGTGTTTTCTTGTTCTTTCTTCCGGCGATGGAAAGCCCATTCGACCTTATCAAGCAAAGTAGCATTTCTTCGGAATCATAACAATTTTCAATGGAATCAGTTCAGTTGAACTGAATAATTTTTCAATTTGAAAACGCAGTTTAAAAGTTATTGTCATCAATCGTAAGGATTTTCGAAAACAAAATCCGACTGACACTCGATTGATTACATGCGTATTCCCATGGCAGCATAATAGTTTATTCAACTCAGCCAATCAATTTGAACAGAAGATCAATCAAAGTCTTGAAGGAGCATTTTGAAATTGGTTCATTGAATTGACGCAGGCATAATTAAAATTGACAGATGCTATGAAAATTCTCGGAATGAGCCTGGGATTGGTTGGATGATTCGATTAGGAAATTATTTTTGATTGGAAGTCGGGGGTAGTACACGACAGGATTCTTGACTGAAAATTTAGTTATTGTAATTCAATCAGCAAATGCCATTTGAATACTGCCATTTACATTGGCTTCCAATGGGACTTCTCTAAGTTTATATTCATTGGAACAACCAAGCAGAGTGTGGCCATTTAGTGAGACATTTCCTCAGCTTGCAATCAACCTACAGAAGGGTTCATTATGTTTTGAATGTCTCGAACATAATGCAAGAATAGGATTCAAATTTTCTGTCTGAATGAACATTTTCGTCCAATAAAAGCTTGTAACGAAGTGACAGGTCTCCCAGGACCAACTTATTGTACACACCAACGTGTGAAATGGACTTGAACTAGGCTCCATCACAAGTCAAATCTTGTCAAAGCACGTGCAATTCATTGCTGAACACAGTATTCCTGAATGCGATAAACATTTTTTTCTCTTCACTGGCAGGACCGGGACACATTTTGAACAGAGGTGGACTCATTGTGATATGAGAAAAAGCATGAGAAACCTCATTATACCTGGTTAAATGCGCAAAGGGCGACTAATTTAGTTGAATCCTAAGGTGAGACTCTCCTCCAGCTCGATTATGAATCCGCAGGTTCGTTACTATGAGACGGATGAGCTAATTGATTCTAACTTCGAAACTGTTTAACGGCTGAGTTTCTGCGTCCAACCTAAGAATTTAAAACTAAATGTAAAAACCGGACCTATGACAGAACGAAAGGAACCTTTATAGGATGCTTACACCCTGCACTGGCCCTACATGTTCGTTATCAGACCTATACTTCTGTATGGTGTGATCGTCTAGTGGACGGCCTTAGAAAAAGCCTTACACCGTAAAGTATTAGGGAAAGTGCCAAAATCAGCATGCATATGCATTAGTGGAGCACTAAAATACACCCCATCTACGCCATTTGAAGTGAAGGCCTCCTCTCAATGGTGAAACAACCATATTGACCACTCCTCGATCTTGGATCCCTTAACATTCATCTAGGAAAAAACCGACTACACACCGTCTGAGTTTAATTTTCAGCCTCAACTCTCGGACTTTAATCCCCTCCAGAGTGGAGAGGGAGAATGATGACCCTAGAGATGAGCCATCCGTTCACTTCTACACAGACGGTTTCCAAACTGAGGTGGTGGGAGGTGGTGTTTTCTCCGAAGTGCTCAACGTGAGCATCTCTTTCCGTCTCCCCGATCAATGTAGCATTTATCAGGCGCGATCAACGAGGACCAATCCTGGCCTGGGCATAATGTGGTATCCTGCAAGGACCTCACAAATTTTACCTTAAAATCTCTGGAATCAGTAACATACACATCAAAAGCTATCTCAGATTGTCGCACGTCTCTCATGGAGATGACAGAACATTTAAGCGTTAACCTATGCTGGGTACCCTGTCAAAGGGACATTCCAGAGAACTGTAAGGCCGATGAACTCGCCAAACGTGCTACTACTCTAGAACGGGGGATTCTGAATATTCCACTCGGTACATGTAAACTACTCTTAGAGTACGACGTGATCACAAGGCACACCAAAGATGGAGGAATGTTACCATATGCTGTACTCTGATCTTGCTTAAAAGGTCTCTTATCAGCACCGTTATCGATAGTCCCATTGGCCCCTGTCGCATTGGCCTTCATGCCAGAGGGATGGGCATCTTCTCAAATGTCTTTTGCAGAAGTTGCAGGGACGAAGAGGAGGAAGAAATAATCCACCATTTCCCCTGTACCTATCCTGCTCTATCCCAAAGCAGAAAGCTCTCTCTGGGAGCCTGTCACTTCGACAATTTTGGGCGAATTATCACATACTGATTTGACATCAGTATCCTCAGTTTTATCAGCTCCAAATGGTTTCATTAGTTGAGTGGGACCTAGGGTATAGATCCCAGTGGCATCACAGAGGGATTTCCTTGGCCTACGTGTGTCGCTGTCTCGCATGGACAGCCACCTTACCTACTTAGGATCCTTTATCGTATAGCATTTCATCTCAAGACAATAAGTGAAGTGTGTCATATGCGACAGACTTCAGGTTGCGATCGAGAAAGCAGGAGGCCTCACAGATCTTCAGTACGGAAGTAACAATTTACTTTCGATCAGAAGCCAGAACGGCAGGGAAAGAAAACCATTCAAGGATCACGATGCAATCTTGGCAGTAAACAGTAGTGTGCCATCATCACCTTTGTAGTGAAAATGCTCACCGCTACAAGGGTGTCGCAGGTATAACTGCAAGACAGTGAAGAGAAAGCGACTTAGCACAATGCCACAGCCGACATCCGTCTCGGCCTCAAATGTTGTGGAGGAACGAATTACAGCCGCAACCTACTGCAAAAAAAAAATACAACGAGTGAAAGTGAAATTAATCTGAATGATGAAATTTACCTAATCTGTAACTTGTCAGAACTTCTGACAAAACAATGACAGTCCAACAAGAATGTCATACATATGTAGATATGTATGTGCCTTTACGTTCAAATAATTACCTGTCCTTGGCCCTTTAGTTTTGCCATAGCCAATCCACCTCATGATCAGTTATTCATTCATATTCGTTGCTTTGTCAATCTTAATCAACCCAACTATTCTGTGCTGTTCACCTTATAATATGCAATTAAGATTGACAGTCATTGCACCACCAGTGAAAATCGTCCTGGTCTGCTTCCATAGCGAAGCAATAAATGTACGTTTCACGTAAAGTGATAGACACAAACCTAACCCAGTTAGGGTTTAGCTACTGAGGACTTCAATGCCAAAAAGCATTTTCGATTATGTGTGGCAAGAAGATACATAGCACATGGTGGTTCCAACGAAGTATCATTGCTTGTCGTTGTGGTGGCCCGTCTAACTTCATTTTGGTGGGCCTTCGTTATACGAACAAATTTTCATTTAATTTCGAATCCACAGGATTGTGGATTTTCCATCGGCCGTTTCTCATTACAAAATGACATTAATAGACATTGCCCACCAAACGATTCTATCGCTGTCCTTGGATAGAGACAAACAATGGTGAAGTTCAGGAAAAATAATACAAAATATTTTCAAAATACTTTTTAAATATTTATTTTTTTTTTATTATAATTTATTAAATTTTATTCTATTTTACATGAATTTTATATCGACACTTAAAAATTATTCACATACAATATACTATAAATAGCTACAATTCTAATAAAGAAAAAAAAAATAATTATTTTCCTCCTCCGAAAGGGAAAGAAAAACAAAAGCAAAATATTTCCTAAATACATGTTTTCTATTCATGTAGTAAAATTGTTTTTCTTTTTTTTTTGTTATGTTTTTACAAATACTTATTAGATAAACAGTAATAGATATGGGGTATTCTTTTCTTTGTACAATTACTGATGTGTATTGACCAATTTCCTTACGTTTTTTCTTTGGCATTTCTTACTATACATTTTTTTTTTTAATTTTTAACAAAGTAAAAACTATAGCGTTTTCATTTTCAACCATTTTTTGATTACATGTGACAAGTTTTGTTTTCTGTGGTTTTGTATGCATATTCAAGCGACATAGTTTAGGGATTAGAGCTCGATATATATATATATTTTTTTTTGTCAATGTAGCTTATATGTTTTTTTTTTATTTTTTATTTAATCTATTTATTTGTCTGGAGATCTTACAACTGTCTTATAAACTATACTATTTATACTCTTATTTTTTTAAAATGAAAACATATATAAATTAGTGACTAAAAACAAAATCAAAAAACACCTACATTGCTATGACTAAGAAAAAATATGAAATTCTTTTTCTATACGAGTACCCTGCGAAATGTAAGTTTTTTTTTTTGTTAGAAAAAGAAGATGGAGTGAATTGCGGAAAACATTTTTGTAGAAAAGTTAATTTAGTGTGAACCAAAACTTTTTCTCTTGCTTGTGAAAGGACGGAACTAATTTTTGTTTTCATTTGTTTCAGTCACAGCCATATACATACATAATTATACAAAAAAATTTATGAGTAAATCAATTAAAAAGGGAAATACGGGGAATGATGTGAAAAAGAAACAAATTTAACTGACGTTCCAAACGGTTGGTTGGTTGACTTTCTGGGACTAACTTTGGTAAAATTTTACCCGACGGATTCTATTATAGAGTGACAGTTAATGCGGGAACCACCTAGAAAGGAATGTCAAAATGGACTCAGAATTCTGTGTCGTTGCTCAGAACCTGAAAACCCAATTAAGCAGAGTAGGAGTGAAAATAAATTCGATGACAAAGGCGCTGATTGCTCTCTATATTTAGGAAGTAAGGTCTTGGAGGGCAATTCACATAGAGGCGAAAATAGGTTCCAAATTTCAATTAGTATGAGGAGCTCTAAATCTGTTGCCTTTTGAGAAGCTTTTCCATGACAAATTATACTCTCGGAGGCTTGCCATTCCCCGACGAGGGGTAGTGCCGCGAAAAATGTTCGGTAGACATGGCTGGGGCTTGTACCCACGCTGGTTTGCACAGCAGTCCAACGCTTTAACCACTGAGCCACGGCGACCAGTGTTATGATTTTTTCAAATCCCTTGGTGTCAAGGAATTTCGCAAATTTCCTTTTTTTGTCATCGTAGAAGCTTTCAAAAACATGATACTAGAAGCGATCACTGGTCGCCTGGGAGTTAAATCCTCGCTTCGGTTCATTCTTGACAGCAAATAAGACCGGAAAGCCAACATTCTTCAACACTTAAAAAAAAAAAAACAGTGTAGTGCTCTAGTGCTGCAGAAGGCTATTGGTCAGGAGAAGGGTCTGGAAGTACCAGGAAGTGTTTTCTCTATTTCATGCGAAAATTATGATGATCAAAGAAAGCTAATGACATAGAATTTTTACCGATAGGCAGGCTGCGCTTCAGATTGTTGCCTTTGTCTCATTGCAAGGGCAGAGAAATTTAAAATTCACTTATGGTGTGTACACGGTTATACCACCCGGTTATGCTACTTCCTACGTTTAGCTATTCTTAGAGTACGATGTGTCCAGCAAAACAAACCAAAGATGGAGCCCACGTTTAACGTCACTCGAACTTAAAATCTGATCTTGCTTAACAAGTCGCTTTTCAGCACCATTATCGGTGTTTTTACTGTCTACTGTCCTATTGATGTTCATACCAGAAGGATGGACCGTTTTGCAAACGACTTCTGCAGAAGTTGCAGGGATAGAGGGGAGGAAGAAATATCCCAAAGAAAAATCTCCATCTAGGAGCTTATGACTTCGATAATTTGGACGAACTGTCACATATTGACATTGAAAGTGTCATAAGCTTCATCAAGAGCTTCAAGTAGTTCCAGGCAAATGAGTGACATTTCCGGAAAAAAATGCATGTCTGAAGAGCAGTTTAAACAGAATAAGGGCTGTTTGGAACGCCATGTCTATATGAGGTAGGGAAAGTGTGGGGGTTGCAGCCAGTGCTGGCATAAGACACTGGGCACCATAGTGGGCCTATCGCGATCCCTGAAAGCATTTCATTTCCCCACAAGATTATGTCCTCAGCACCCCAAAAATCATTGCAATACCTGCATATATCTGTATCTGAGAGGCCTAATCTTTAAGCGTGCTTCCTCAGAAGACAGTGGCCGAACAGGATGCCAGTGATTATTTATAGCTACCCCCTTCTTAAATTGGGAATATCTCTGGTTCTTTTGCGGTCTAGCGCAGGGCATAGGGCCTTAAATACCTAATGTCCTGTTGTATTCGACTATTTCTGTTGTGCCTCACTTGTGACTATTTTTAGGATTTTTCCTTTAGCTACACAGCAGGGTGGTTCTGCAGTGGCCCTCTCTTCTACGTGTTGCTGTGCTCAGCCCAACCCGACCAGTCAGACCCATACATTCTGCCTAAAAATTAATATGCTCAATAAATTTAGCACTTCCAACATAAATTCATTAGCCTTCCATTGCTTAAATGAACGGAGTGATACGGAGGCGTGAGTTGCCACACTGAAACTTGTTAAATAACGAATAGAAAAAAATTGCGAATTTCCTTCATCTCTCTGATTTTTTAATGAAAGATTTCCAGTGCTCCACTGGAAAAGGTCGTTGGCTTAAGCTGTTCAGCGCAATCTGTCTCTTTTTAAACAGTACCTCAAATGAATAATAGTAATGAAAAATGTAGTTAAAAATTCTGGCGCCCGACAATAGACTCTTTCATTTCTTATTTTACACAGCAGCCAGTCATCTCTAGTCGATGTTTCAAAATGACACAAGTGCATAAATGTCCTTAAAAATTTGCATAAAACATAATCGTTAAAGCACTTGAAATATTTTTAAACTTTTATTTTAAATTTAACTTAAAAAGGGGGAAGAAAATGTTTTCCGCATCTAAAAATTAAAAAAAATCCACTATCTCTCGACCATTTAACAATTATTCACCCGACATTTACGCAATTAATTGAATAGGAAATATTAATACATATCGTTATACGTCATTTGTACAATATTCAAACAATAAAAAAAAATATAATAAAATAATACATACATAGATTCGAATGTTAAACTAAGTCCTAGAGGTACTCAAATCATTCTATTCAATAATTTAACCGCTTGCATATGCATAGGAAATGTGTGTATTTTTTTTCAGCTTCGCTTCAACTCATTACCATCTGTGCCAGTCTATTTACAAATTGTGTATATGTGTGCGGATATGACAGTGATGTTTGTGTGCGTTTGTGTGATAGGAATAATTACACTGCACTTCAAACTACAGATGCGATGGTTGTGGTGGTTCTGACTTTAGTAAGTTCAGCATTGTCAAGTATTGCTGTCTTTAGTGCAATACGCTTACCACTAACTATTGTCAACGAATTTGCGCCATTGGTGCGACTCGTCGATGCCGCCGCGCCCGCCTCTGTCGTTGCTGCTGCCGCCGCTGCTGCTGCTTCGACCATCACCGCTGGCGATTTGCCTGAACTCGGTCGGACGGTATCAACGGTGCAACTTTGACGTTTCGTAATTAACATTTGACTTGATTTCACGGCAATCCATTCATTGCGGGAAGCGTCAAACCATGTCAAACCCAAATTATATCTTCCATTGAGATTGGCATGCTGACAATGGGAGAACCACCACCCACCCTCATAGTTAGCAGCACAGTGTGTATTCGAGATGTCGCGGTCGACATCGATCGCCGAGAACTGCATCTCGTTCTGGTAGTCGAGCGCGTCCGAGGCGTTGCCGCTGTACCCCCTGATGTGCAATCGGTAGCCATCCTCGCGTGACGAGATATAGAAATTCTTATACTGCGCATACCACGTGTTGTCGTAAATATCCTGCATCACAATCTTCAGCTCGGTGCAGTTGTCAGCGGTTAAATGGTGAAGCATCTCATTGCCAATCCAATATTCGGCAGCTGGTGTGCCAAAGCCGCTGGCGTACGCCTCCCACGAGCGATTGAAATCGACCGTGCCATCGAAACGGCGCTGAATTGTGGTCCACCCACTGCTACAGTGCGCCATTATGGGCTTGTTTTGACCAGCGGGCGCAATCAGGTACAGGCCTGACGCGGATGAGGCCGCTTCCACTTGACTGCAGTCGTTTGGCAATTTGTTTATTATCGATTCGTACTGCAACTCAACGGACTCCAATTTCTCCACCAAATTCTGTGCGGCCACTTCAATATTCTCCACAGACGACTGCTGTCGATTGCCGTCGTTGCGACTGTTCCTATTGACACTGTCGTCCGCCATCACCGTGTTCGCATCGGCCTTGTTCACTTTCTGCAGATCCAAAGCCAGCATTGCCTTTCGCTTTGCCTCCATTTCCATCTGCCAAAAGAGAGAATAAACGAGAAGGTTTGTTTTTCATCCATTAGAATTCAATTCACTCGATTTATTTTCGAAAAAAATACAAAAAAAAAAACAAGAGCAGAGCAGAGAATAATGGCGAAAATTCTATTCCTAGCAGAGGCGGTGCACACTCCTACTTGATTTGTCAGGGGACGACACAGGCAAGTCATCCTGGGATGTTTCAATAATTTATTATTTGCATAAGGCCGACGCAGGCCCAGGTGGAGCAAGAGCGGAACCAAAAAAAAAAAAAAAGAAACAACAACAGAAAAACGCTTAATTGTTAACAAAAAGCGGGTAAACAAAATGGCTGGGCTCTATTGTTGTTGCGCTTCTTTCATCCGCCAATGAATTTTTAATATAACGATCGAAGCATGCTCCGATGGTGTCCCTGCTAAAAATGTGTGCTGCGACTGGGGACAGCCAACTACTTTACGTAAACGTGACCGGATAGATTTTGGCCAGTTGACACGTTCCAATGACGTCCCCAACCCCAAACTGCTGGGGTTGTTAAACAAATTTTTTTGATATAATTTTTTTTTTTGTTTAAATTGATTTTCTGTACCGGTTTGTTTAGAAAACACTGCTGTGCTATGATGCCATGGTGAAAGGAATGTTTTTTTTTTTTTGCCGATGAGTGGGTAGACCATTGGGAAATAAATGAAATTCAGATGAGGATGAGGCGGCGGCGGGTACTTTGTTTTAGTTGATTGGAATCTGTGCGGAAGGTCTGATTTGATTTTGTAGAATGGATTATTCGGGGAAATATTCTTTGTAAGGGTTGTGTACAGGTTTCGAAATGAATTTTATAAAACTCAGTGAAAATGATTATTTTTTTTTTCGAAGAGAGAGTGATGTTATGCAAGCGAAGGTAGGGACGATTTAACAAGGATATAAGATATTGGATTAGTAGATTTCAAGCTTTGAGTCACTAGTTCTCGCTTTGCTCCCAAGTGATTGTCCCTAGGCTTCTCACGCATTTAGGCTAAAATTGCAAGTGCGGCGGTCTAGAACTTCCTTTCTGGACTAGGTAACGTGGTTTAGCATTCTGCTCTCGGTTGTGGACTATTAGTCTTTGTTTGCCAACGTGAAAACCCTCATAGGCTTCACTAAAGAGGACCCGGAAAGTGCTAGATTTCACAAACTTGCCAGATTGCAAACCTGGCACCTTGAGATTCTCGGGAAGCAAGATAAGGTGGATTGATGCTGGCTAGTTTCAATCACCTACATAGAGTACTATCTTACGCTACTCACGAAAACGGTGCGAAAGTGAACACGAGACTGGTGAAGGCTTTTCTTGAAAACTGTGTAATGATTGGTTATCGATGGCCAAATTAGAAACAAGAGTATGTCACGCCTACGAAGCCAGAGACTGAAGACGAGAAAGACAGTTTCTTTAACCAATTAAGTGATGCCTATAGCTCAGCACCAAACGGGGACTTCCTCATTTTGATGGAAAAATTAAATGTAAAGGACTAGCTTGGGCTATCAAGACCTCAATACGCGAAATGACACCGACGATCGCTTTGTAGTTTTTTTAGCAGCGGTGAGACTTGTAATAAAGTAAGTTGGGTGTCAACTGATAGACAGCGATTATACATAATAGGCCCTTTTGTGTGACGACATCCCTCCTCAAGCTCTACCAACAAAGACTCCATGGCGTTCAGCTATTGATCTAGAAAATTTGTTTTAATATCTGTATTAAGCTAGGACTTGTTATTGCCATGGATCAAGATCACTTTCATTAAGTGTGAATTGATTCCAGGAGCAGACAGACTTAAGGACCCTCATAGTGAAGCAATATTCAAGGCACCGTATTGTACAGAAACAATCAGCAACTCTGTATATCTAACCATAGAAGAGCACTAGGGTGCTATGAAAAATGTTGTCCGACTCAAGAAGTCATGGTACGCGATTATCCGAAAATACCTCGCAATTTATGGAAGGGTGAAAGCTGCAGCCACCCATGTAGAGGAAAGAAGTGAACTACAGTTCGATATGAAGATAAGGCAAGTCAAGCCTTGGCTGAACAAGCTAACTTGACGGGATTTATGTAGAATTATAAGAAACTTCCTCAATAACTTGGGCAGCCCTCTTCGACAGGCCAATCGAGCTCCCGAAAAAAGGGCATTTTAGTGTGAGAACTGCCTTGCTCAGAATTGTACCTAGTGTAGAGGAGAAGCTCGTCAGAGCAATTTAAAATCCCCAGAAGGGTGTAGAATGTGGGGCAGCTTTTCTCAGCTCTAGAGTTGCGGAGTTCTGTTGTGCAATGCCTAGCAAAGTTTGGAAGAGTTTTACTCCAAAGACAAGCATCTATTGTCGAAAATTCACCCTTTAAAGTAAAAGGCGACAGGGCTTTGCTAGCCCCGCAGAAGGGTTGAGTGCCTAACAGTGACCAAACGCTATCTTGTGCCGGTTAGGCAATTCGTTCATTACCAAGAAGTCCACTGTAAGCTAGAATCTAGTTTGTTCCTTCCCAGTTCAGTCAATCCGACTCAGTTAAAACCAGTCTCTCATGTGGAGATTCAAACTTTTCACATTATTTCCTCGAAATCGCTGATGGCATTCGAGCCTTTTGAACATCGAATAACCCACATTCTCTAAAGTTCAACGGAAAATTCCATTAAACGATAAAAGGCCTAAAAGGCCAAAATCGATTCGCGTATTACTCCATTTTCCACTTTTACTCAAAACTCAAAAACGAAACAATGGCATCTGCGAACGCACTCCACCAGCTCTTACCAAACCCAACAATCATTCGATTTGCAATACAAAAAGTGCCACACATGGATGAAAAAAAAATCCTGAATGCATCAACTGATTCGAAAATAATCCTTTTGCTCTCCTACACGCTTTTCTCATTATGATGACTTTCCCGGAAAATCACGGCTTCATGTGCAAGGGAACATCACTCTGGGTGTTAAAGGCATCGTTTTCTATTTCATCCCCCCCCCCCTCCCCGTTCAGAATAGTAAACTTTAAGGACGAGATAATACTTCCTCGTTGTTCACATGAACGGACTAAGAGCCAAAACGATTGTCTATCAACAGAGCCCGCACCGAAAGAACGAAAACTTCATCCCACTCTATAACTGCACTTAACATTCCGGAAGCGTATGCAGGACACACACAAAAAGCGGAAGGAAAAAAACGTGTCTGAATTTTGTGTTTTTTGTTTTTTTTTCCGTCTGTTGAAATCTCAACGCCAACCACAGTCAGGCAGTCATGCATCAAGATTTCTCTTCTAATCCTTGACATCGCCAATTCCTCGTTCTCCCTCTCTGTCTCTCTCTGTGTGAAGCATGTCGCATTCGATAGGGGTTAATTCAGTCTGATTCTGACCAAACCGCACCGCAAAACTGAGATAAAACAAACAAAGGTCCAAGAACACCCGGATGCGGGTGTACATTATTTGATGACAGTTGGACTTGCACTATGATTTCTACGGTCACTTACCTTCTCAATCCTGCGATGGACAATTGATTTCTGAACCTCAGTTATGCTCTGCAGACGTTCCACGTCTTTCCGCAAGGTGTCAACCTGAATTTGCATATCCTTAATACCCTCACGTTCCTCTTGCAGTGCACTAACACTGACAGCCATCGCCTGAACGCTGCGTGCCACATTCTGTCCCTCCTCACGAACCAAACTCTGCTCCGAGTTCAATTGTGCCGTGGTGAATTCCAATTTGGAAATTTCGCGCCGCACATCCGGCAGGGTTTTGTCCATTTTATTGTGAATACCCTCGACGTCTTCCAACAGCTCCAGCATTGAACTATGCAATTTGTCGAGGCTGGCGATTTGTCGACTGAGATTGAAATTGGCGCCAGCGATGCGATGCTGTTCGATTTCTAAATTACGTACACGTTCGCCGATGCGATGGTATTGCAATTCGTTTAGCTGGCGTTTTACATCGCGTTGTCCTAGCTGCAAATCGTGCAGCTGCTGACGTTGTATGCGATGATGGCGACGTTTGTGATCCGCTTCCGAATCTGTGCTCAGTTGGATGACACTGTTGGCGTTTGTCTGCAATGAGAGAACATTTTAAGGAAAACAATGAGTTTAATTGGAATTGCTGGTCTGTGATTGGTATGCTGGACTGGATAATTGAAATGACTCGAGCTGGCGAGTGGTATTTAATGAGTGTTGAAGATTGGACAGAGGATTGGATGGTGGTTTTTCACTTAATACATAGCAATTCAGGAAGAAAACTGCGATGATTCCAGTAATGAAGTGGAAAGAATGGTGATTTTGTTGACTACACCGCTCCTTCACATCGGCTGATTTGACACAAAATGATGTCCCTTACAGCACCGAGCGTTTAGCCGACGAAACTGGACATTCAGAAGTGATAATTAGAGGATAAGCAGACAATCCCATCAAAGCAGACATCGAGAAACGGACGAATTACAGAAATGAACCCTTGTCGGGCGCCAGTTTAGTTACACACACGATTTTTGTTGGGAATGGGAGAGGCTGCAGAGTTTTGAGTAAAACAATCGAAATTTGTTTCTGGCTAGGAAAGGATCGATTAGGAGTATAGTACTGTCAGACAGACAGGTGTTGTCCACCTTGAACATATTTAAGAGCTTCATAAACCGATGGTCACGTCTTTGTAAACGCATTTCGTAGAAGCTATAGGGGGCTGTTCTATTAAAATCTATGCAACGAGTCTTATTCCATTGTGCATTCGTTTTGGCGACTTGACGCAGATACCACTAACAGACTTAAAACGATTGCATTTCCTGTCATGTACTTAAGGACAATGAGTCTAAAGGCCTCCGAGTGGAATCGGATTTGTCACAAGCAGTCTTCCTACCCACATCTAATATATCCAAGGCAGTGTAGCTCCTTGTCTACACTTTGGCTTGGTACTTGCTATAGCTGGACTAAGGTAAGGTTGTAGGGGTATGGCAGTACACTACGTTTAACCCTTTTGTTGGGCATAAAGCCATGTAAGCATGACAATGTCAGTCCTAAAGGGGTCTTCTATCTGCTGGATCTAACAGTCGTCACTTGAAAATTGTGGGCTGAGCCTGCGTAGGAATTGCTGTATACGAGTGCACAGGTATGCGAGTGCACAGAATATGAATCCTGGCTTTGGGACGTGCTAAGAAATCCTTTTCCAGACAGTTTGTCAAACTTTTTCCATTTTGCAAATACATATTTGGCTTGAACCATATGAGGATGAATTCACCTACAATCCCTTCAAACTCGACGGTTGTCCGAAGACAGAAGAGAGTCAGAAGGGTCGTTGAAGGCTACGTGCAGATGATTGGCCAACTTTGCTTCTACGTAAGCCAACTGCTCGTCTACGAGACCCTGATCTGGGCTCTCCGTATTACAGTGACCTGGTCCCTGAGTATGTACACAAGTCAATGTGGCCGCAGAGTCAATGGGTCTGTCAAAGGTGTAGTCGTGTCATCTTGAGCTGCTTTCAGTTGATCTTACCGTCTCTTTAAGGTCTTATCCATTGCTCGGAAATGATGCAGTAATGGTCTACCGACTGTTTCCCCACAGAAATAAAAAATTAGGAGGCAGTTCACATCCCAAGCTCTCCAAGACCTCAATTAAGCTTTGGACGAACCATTTTTTCAGTTTCAGGAGAACTTTGCTTGGCGCAAAAGACTAAACAGACCAAGGAGGTCTCTGGCCTCAGTTGGTAGAAAAAAGGAGGGCCCTATACAGTTAAATTGTTCTTCACTTCAAAATAGGTACCTTTAGGCTCCAGCGAACTAGCAAAACAGCCTTTGGGTTCCCGATCAGACAGATCTACACTCCCAGGCTACCAAAAGTCTTGTTTTGCAGGGAACATCTGACTGTTCTCACCAACAATTTCAGGATCTTCCTAACCATTGACAGTTCACTATGTAGCATACGTATATATGTCAACGTTACCAAAGGTAAATGCATTGTGACGTAACGTTACTTCTCTGGCTGATGTGACTTTTATATCGGTCAAATCGTCCTTTAATTGAAAATTCTCGTCTGCTATTCCCTCTGCAGGGTTGAATACTCGTCAAGAGGGTTGCAAACCGCTGTCATGGGACTTGTTAACAACAATACATTGCGTTGCTTGAATACTATTCTATATCGACTACAGTCACTATCGTCTTCGTAGTGTGTGTGGATGCCCATCGTGCGAGGTGCATAGAGTCCCTCCATAGATGCGAGTGGCAGCAATGAACTTATCCTACAACCAAAATTTCCACCTAATAGCGGTGAGAAATGTACCCCTAAGTGGGGCTTCTAAATTCCCTAACATAAATCATAACAAACTACCACTGTAAGCCAACGAGTGAAACCCCAGTTATCCGCACTACATCTGCTCCCCTAATCCTTTTCTATCCATCGCGGGATATTTGAACGAAAAAACCAAAACCATCACACATTCAGGTAAACTTTTTGTACCCTTTTTCCGTGCACTTAAAGCCATCATCGGTCTAATTCACTTTAGATTATAACGTCATAACACATTACACACACACGTACCCATGTGGCAATGGTAAGGTCTGTCAAAAACACACAGAACACATCACCACGCTGTAGACAGGCCAGTTTGCATAAACACAACGCTCTTCACGCGAAAAATGAAATCGCATCTGCATCCGAGCGTGTAGTGCATAAGCAAGTGCAGGAAGGATATAAACTCTTCAACTTAACACGCCCCCGCGTTCCACAATGAAAATGCGGCAGCCAGGTCTAATCCGTGTTTTCCCAGTCGACTGTTGGCTGTTAGTATGTAGGAAATCCTTTTATTCTTTCCCTTGCATCTCTAGATTTTATTGAAATTAATTTCATTTCTCCATTTTGCTTTTTTCATGAATAATATTTCTCAAGGCAATTGAAAGGATCAAGTTAAATTCCATCCTTGATGAGAGACAAAACACAGGAACAGGAACTCGTACTCGTACTCGCAACTCTATTCATTTTTTTTTGCGTCCTTCAAGGATGGGGAGGCGAAGTAATCCAAATGGTGAAAGATACAAGAAAGCAGATCAATGTATTCTGTGGTGATGGGAAGTGGTGTTTCACCATGTTATCCACACTTGATTCTTGGCAACATCTGTATTCTTGGTCCTGGGGTATTAATTTGTTTTAATTCTTGTCGAGAGAGAGAGAGAAGAATGCATTCTGCAGTTGGAAGCGATTGCCTCCATGGCAAATGGCAATGTGTGTATCCTTTATTTTCAAAAACAAAAAATCGAAATTGAGTACAAGGAAACATACAGATTGAGAGTCTCAGAACACTCCACTAAAAGACAGAAACAGATGAGGAGTAATCCTGACTGGAGGTATACATACACTCCATACGTGGTTTGGGAGTTACTGAGGGAGTTTTTTGTTTTTTTTTCTTTGGGGTAATTTATGACGTTCGCAATCTGGGAACGTGTGTATGTGTAGAGTGTGTTTACACGATGCACCAGCACCGCACGGAGAGACGAATTTAATTAATTAACTCGACAAAGTTATCTGTGTGTACATTGCAGCTTGGATTTTCGGAATAAGAAAAACTTTTCCACTGCTAATGAGGATTTTTTTTTTGGGCAGGCGAGGGGAATCCTTTTCCAAAATCTTTTCATAATAACTTTGGCGGGTGTATGAGTGTAGAAGATCATTTACTTTAAAGTCTTCTAAAGCTATTTTCACTTAATCATAGGAAAAGTCGTGAATGAGTATTGATTAGATGGAAAGGAGAAGGAGGTGGTGCATATGTAGACTATTGGTGACAATTTTAGGAAAGATGGAGCGGGTTTTGGAACAGATTTTGAGGGAAAAGTGAAAACCAAACGCAAGTCAACGTGATTATTAATCAAATTTGAATTCAGAGACATGAAGATGAGAAATATTGTCTTGACACGCCCTCAAAGCTTTTATTTCTTGAAAAATAACTTCTTAAAAAAAATAGCTGGCGCGAGAGCTCGGGATGAGCCAAGGCCTAGCTTTTCGCAACCATTCATGTTGTGCGTGTTTGTATTGTTCGCACGAATGGAAGGGACCTACAATTTATTGCCGACTCCGAACGGCAAAGTAAGAAGCTCTTCAATGACAGATTGTACTCCCGGAGGCTTGTCATTCCCCGACGAGAGATGATGCCGCGAAAAATGTTCGGTGTACTTGGCTGGGGCTTGAATCCACGCGGCTTGGTCAGCAGCTCAACGCACTAACCACTGAGCCACGGCGACCTTCTTGCTGTCATGTAATCTTCATGACTGTTGCAGTCTTAGAAATCGAAAATTTTTTTATTGGTGATTCACATTTGGTGAGCGTATTCAAATAGTGCAAATTTGGTATAAAATTTCATTAACTCCTGGCCATATGCAACCAAATGAGAAAACTCGATAGCAATTTTTATGGATTCAATTAGACCGAATGGACTTGGGCGATATTTGGGTCCAACAAGATGATAAAAACTGCCACACAGCACATGACACAATTCGATTCTCAACAGGCATTTTTTCATTGCTATCAGAACGTGGTCAGCTAGATCTTGCGCTTTAGAGTCGATGGTGTTTTTTTATGATCCACACGCGCACCAAGGGGAAACGAGTACTCTGTAAATGTGATTTACTTAGCGCTAGCGAGGTGCAATAGTTCGAAACTCGGGTAGAATGTATTGGGTGTCAATGTGTGGGTGGTGTCCAGACTAGATGGGGATTGTGGTGTTTGTCATTGCTATAGTTCACGGTATTTTTGTCGATTCTCATGATCACATACTCATTATCAGCTCAATCAACTCTTCAAGGCATTAAATTCTACGCGTTTGCAGTAGACTCGATATCAGCTTTCACAGTTGATCGATTTATTTATTTTCAAGAAATACATTTTTTTCCGACATCAGGACTAAGCGTAAAGTCGTCCCTAAACTGTCTGAGAGGGCACAGGTAGACTCATACTCGACAGGAAATTCAACTGTAACCTTAACGTAAAGGAAGTTTCCTTCTTCACTTGCAGTAAGATTTTTAGAAAAAGCTGAAGACCTAAACCCGTAATAGTCCCATGATTGGTTGTACGCTGCGATCGTTATTCCTATACTCATCTATGGAGGCTTAGTTTGGTGGCATACTGAAACCACTAACCTCAGAATCATGGCCGAAATACAGAGATCTGGATGCATTGCATTAACCAACGCACTGAGAACAAATCCCACAGCTGGGTCGGAATCAAGTTTCAATAATTTACCTTTGAATCTTACCATACAAGAATCGGCAAACGTTCTCAGCCTAAGGCAGCCAATATGATAAAAATTTAACTTATATGAACACGCCCAAAATTGGGCTAATATCTGGGCACAGATGTCGACCCCGACTACATTTTCTGTCTCTGAATTTCGTTAAACCCTTGTTGTGAGGTTTTCTAAACAGAGAACAGTGGGGAAACATAAAAATTTCTGATCAGTCCAAGTCCATCTATATTAGTATGAGCATAGGAAACGGTCTCTTCGGCGCAGCTTAATATACGTAAGACTCCTTGACTATAGTCGTCTTTGCCAGACTGAAGTTCTCGTAGTGACAACACAATGCTCACAATATCACGGGAGGATATCACGATCTATCATATTGTATTGACAATCGGGTGGCTATAAAAGTATCAGCTGCTACACACTTCTATTGGAAGCTTGTGTAGCGCTGTCGCAAAGAGCTGAAGGTTCTTGGCACGGAGCATAACGTACAATTTCCCTGGATTCACTGATGTATGCCAGGAAACGAGGCAAGCAAGGAAAGTACAAGAACTGTAGAATTAAACCTCCACTTCTTCATCTAAAAGAAATAAGGCTTAAATTCATTATCGAAGTGAACTATAGGTGGAAGTCCTTAATCACCTGCGAAACTTCATAGGAAATCCTTTTCATTGTGACTTTCGATAGTGACTGGTTGCAATACGCTA
This sequence comes from Matsumyia berberina, assembly GCA_917880715.2. Lineage (NCBI taxonomy): Eukaryota > Metazoa > Arthropoda > Insecta > Diptera > Syrphidae > Matsumyia > Matsumyia berberina. Next base: position 125,362,063 of record OU862870.1, read on the forward strand.
GGATGCCATGCAAAAAAGATACATCTGAGCTAAGAAGTCTTTTGCAGAGGGTGATGGGATGAAGAGCCCAAACCTCTGTAATAGACGAAAAATAACTTTGAGAAGAGCTATTTGACGGATTATTATCAAGTCTAGTTTAGATTGCAAGGGAAGCTTAATGCAAAGGTAGAATGTCGTAGGAACATAGTAGGTGATGAATGGGTGCCCCAAGTGAGATCTAAAAGCTTCGTACCGTCTTCATCGGCCCGCAAACTTGACCTAAACTGTTGCAGTCGAGACCGGCGAGTTTCAAAAAAAAAAAACAACTGATGCAAGCTTGTGACAGGAAGGATCCTTTGAACCAACAGAACTCATTTCGGCTTCAAGCCTCAAAAGTCCCGCAATATTACTCTTCGCTTCAAAAGCTTTGTGTGTCTTTGAAAAGAGTCAAAGTAGCAGTGGTCCTGTTCTTTAAGGGCTCGTGCTTCTTTTGTCCTATTTAGTCTAAAGAAATCTAGACAAGACGTTGCAGTTATTTCTATGTTACATGAACTCAAATCAGCGCTTAGATGGCGACTGTTCCCAAGAGACAAGTAATTCATAGACTTGCAGACAGAGGAACCATAGCTATTTTCTGTGTTAGTAGGTAATTTCACTCAGATGTAATACAAGTTTTAATTAATCATCCACATCCTTAGCCATCATAATTTCAAAGCTTAAACTCTCCTACAAAGTAGTCCGTGTCATCCCTGAACACACACCCGCTTAAACTAACCATTCCTATGCAAAAATTAGCTCTCCACGGTGGGGGAGAGGCCATAAAAAAGCAAACTTCACAAGCGACAATTGTTTCGTTAAAATATGTGAAAACTTCTTCCAAGCAAACGACACAATCGAGAAAAAAATGCACAGCATCTCGCCCATGCAAAGTTTTTCAATAAAAAAATACTGACCAAGGGTTTCACTCTGTGACAGTTCAAATTTCCCAGAGATAATAGAATTCTTGGCAGCTTAAGCAGTTGAGACAATATCATGCCTGCGCCTGGTCCTCTGAATTCCACAAAAAAAAAAAAAAAAAAAAGAAACAGCAAAAGTGCAACGCGGAGCATAAAAAAGGATTCCACGCGCAAGAAAAAAGCACAAAATTGTAATTTGATAAAGTCAAACGCAAGGACCTGGGCGCAAAAAAAAAGCGAAGAAGAAAGGAATTGCACTGTGAAAGTTGATAGCACCAACAACCGAGCAGAAAAAAAAGGATAAGAAAGAGCAAGAGTAGCAGAGCAGGAGCAGTAAATTGCTACAACAACATACCAAATAGAAATACGAAATAACTTTGAAGACGCCTCCGGCGATACCGATAGAGATACTCGTGCCCCCGTAAAGGAGTTTAAAAGTTTTGAAACGTAATACCCCATCGGCTTTAAGACCGAGTCAGGGTTAAGTAACAGCCAGCCTCCGAAAGTGTATTTCATCTTTTTTTTTTTCGATGAAGATGGAGTAGGTACTCCTTTTGCCTTTTGCTTAAGGCTAAGGATTTATTGGAAATTTACGTAAACAAAAAAAATTCCTTCTCAGCTTTCAGCTCGAAGGTGAAAGTTGGCCTTCCCCCCTGATGCCGTGACAATGATTTAATTAATTGCTCATTGGGTCTTATGATAGAGACCATGTGGTCCTAGCCCATATCATGCATCAGCATCTCTGTCTTAGACGCCATTATGCTGACACGAGAGAAAAGCTAAAAAAAAAAACGAGGTGAAACCACAGTCAGAAAAAAAGGTGAAAAGGATAACACAGCGCCGAGTGAAAAGAAATTAATTAAAAATTCGAGAAAATTCGGAGAGCCCTTGGGCCACAGAGTGTTTGCAAGTGACAGTGATTCAATTTCATTAAACATATATACTCCACCGACACGCAGGCACCATAAAGGATTTTTTCCTCTTTTGCTCTTTGTGTTTGAGTTATTTACATTTAGTCCATGATGGGGGTGAATCTGAATATGTATGCGGGACAGGGTGATAGTCTGTTAATTTCTGTGGGTAAAATCTTGGAATTTAATTTTTTTTTTTCCAGTCGAGGATGTGGGTTTTATGTTGATTAAGGGATTCTTTGGGATTCAAATTAAACAGCAGTTAACGCTGTTGAAAAGGATTTAATTTGTGGTGTGGAATTTGTTAGATGGTAATCGTTACAATTACCGAATATGGTTTAATGTTTGTGTTTTCTGGGTCACGAGCGGGAGTCATGAAAATATTAACACGGAACGACCTACGTCGATTTTGAGGGACTTATTGCTGACTTTTGACATTTGGCAGAACTCCAAGGAAATTCAGAGCTCGAACTCGAACTCGAAATTGATATTAGATTTGATGAAGAGCTGCGTCGTTAAACATGTGATTTCCGAAAGAAAATCACACGACTGCTACTGTTAAAGTACTCCACCCTATGCCTGAGTTGATAATACTTCTATTGAACATTTCACATAGTCAATTTGTCATGGAACTATGTAGTTACTTTGAAGTCCTCAAGAGCTCTTTTTACACGGCACATTGCTGAAGGCTTTTTTCTACCTTTTCTGCGTTAAGAATGCAGAAATATTTTGCAGAATGTACGAATATACCAGTCTATCACAGAGTCATTTCGTTTGACATTCGATATAATTTTGGGGAAAGTACTGAAAGGAAACTAGTCACAGTTTCCAGGAACATAAAAAGGAAAAATACTGGGAAGTATTACGGAGAACCTGACCGGAAAAATAATCGGTTCGTTGAATCATAGCTCAGATTATAACAATCAGTTGTTGCGGATGCATAGAGGAGTATCTGTGGATGAAAAAGAAAAACCCAATACGCTGGAGGAGCTGAGTTCTTAAGATCCAATAGAAGGTGGTGAGGAAGACGCTTTATCGTATACTATCTTTGGATTAGACTCCTTCGATGATATTAAACTTCCTTCCTCTGAGACGGCGGATGGTCTGCCAGAATACCTTGTTTGCAGATCTGTGATCACGGTTCAATTTCTCACCAAACTCCTTCCAAGACTGCTCCTTAGCTGCTTTAACAGGCAGCATATGATGGCATATTTCCGAATTTATTTTAATGGTGTCTAGAGGTCATTGCGCCAACGCTTAGAGATACGCAACAAGGAATACACCAAAAGATTGAAGGGAGACTAAAGTTGTATTCCTTCGAACAACTGGCAGAAGAACAATTCATTCGGACCTATCAGGAGACAGTAGAACAAGAGAATTCCGGAGGTGCATTAGATAAGATATGTAGTCTCGAATTGGCTTTGGAAAAAACGCTGCTGGGGCTACTGCCATTGGACACGCAGCACTTGGTTTGCATAAAAATGCCAACGTCACAGAAAGGGACACCGAATGACTTTGGTTCCCGATGGATGAAATGTGAAGAGATAGAGTTGCCGATAGGCATCATAAACTCCAATCGGAAGAGGATTGCTATCGTAGAGGAGATTGGGAGAAACTGGTAAATGTAATGCAGGGCAAGTGTTTTTTCGAGGGAACTTGATCTAGCCCGCCAGTTCATTCTTGGGATGAAAATCTGAGTGTATCAAGTTGGATCACCTTTATGGAGATCAGATGAGGGAAAACCAAATCCTAGTCGCAATAGATAGTCAAGCTCTGATTAAGCGAATAAATCTGAGTGCAGTTCAGTCAACGCATGTGCAAACCGGTATGGACTGATACCGGCTAGTGTTGAAGCAGATGGAAGAATTGAAGGAAATGAAGTGGCAGCGTGAACTGATCCCTGGTGGTATTAGGTTAGGTGACATTCGTCACAGTTCACTTAGACCAGCAATATGGTCCATTGTTCTCATCTCTCCAACTCCGGTAAACTGTTAAGAGAAGGGGAGCCGCTGATGTAAAACCACCCAGACAAAAATGCCCAGTAATAATGCCAGAGACTATCCTTGCTTAGCGCCCACTAAGTTTGACCAGAGACAGAGATCTTTTCTTATTAAAACTCGTCCATAAGTTTCTAGCCGTTGTGCATGTGGGTCCAACGTGTATTGGCTCGACTGATGGTCTCGCCTTAAGCATACATTTCTAGCGAAATTATTGGAATCCTCGCAAAGGGAAGAGCCTGTGAGGCATGTAGCGCAGCACCCTTACTTGCAAGTTCGTCAGCCTTTTCCTTGCCTGGGATATCCATATGCCTTGGTACCCGTATGGTCACCGTATTGGCTTTCGATATATCCTGTAGATACTTTTTGCAAATTCTTAGAAGCTTCGATCTAGTTATTGCGGAGTCCAGAGACTTAAAGGCTGTCTGGCTGTCGATATAGACCGTGATTCTCCTTGCGGTAGAGAATCCTTCTATCGGACAGTAGCTCAGATTATAACAGTTTTTGAAAATTCGATGTTAGCTGAGAGTTCGGCCTGAAAAACACTGCAGTCGTCATTCATTCCAAAGAAGTGGTTTATTCTTTCAAGGCTTGCAGTAGACGTGTACCGATGTCCATCTTGGAATCATCGGTGTACAAAGTCAGTTCCTTTTTATTGATTACTTCCACCAGTCATCTCTGTCAAATGCCAGAGTTTGGATCATATGATCTGTTTCTGCCGATCTGTTGGAATTCTCCCATCGAGACAGTGGGGAGGCGTAACCGTAGAAAGCTGGTGTCCACTGTCGTCCTTCTCTCAGTCTCAAATCAATTTTAGCTACTGTGTTGCCACAGTACAGATTCAGCGAAACGAATCTTAGTATGGTTTCCATTGCCGCCATTGTTGGTATTAGGTTTTAAAAGTATCCGAGGGTGGTGTCCAGATAAACTGAGACTCGGATGGTAAATGATCGCTAGTTTTGGCTGTTATAACCGGCCTCCGATAAGGGAAGAACAAAGGTGTGTAGTCGGCTTTCCACGGATTGGCCGTTCAGATATGTTTTTAGTAAGATTCATTCCTGTGATGACGATGAACTCACTGATCAGTGTTCTTAGCCCAGTTTTGCTTTTTTTCGAATGAAGTTGGAGCCAAATCGTCTCTTCCATGATCGCATAACTTGTCACATAAAACCGAGACAATTTGGTCCCAGAATGCTCTTCTTTACGTGACGAATTCTACGATCGTAGAAGAACCCATTTTGCCCCTGCTCTTAAAGCTGTTACGAGTTTCAGTAGGTGAAAGTCGAATTTCATTTCCAATAAGTCGATGGTTAAAGAAACTTGAAGGCTTCAACAACTTTCGAAACGTTCACATCATTATCGATATCTAGAAAGGACCTTTTCCGATGGCTGTAATCATTAAAGGAATCATGACCTGTCTCTAGCTGCGTCACAGGCTGTAGACAATTCGAAAATTAAGTCCAAGGGAGTGAAATGCAGTACAAACACACCAATCTGAAGCAATTTCATGATCGAAATACATGATTCATCTGCCAAGTCAGGCGTCTTCAGTGACAAACCACACTCCCTTTGATTCATCAATTAGTAAGCACGCAAACAAAGCAATAATACAGCTTCTCAACTAGACCAGAGGGACAATATTCATCACCACATGCATATTCAATCCAACACAGGGTTGGGCCCAACCCAGTATAAATATCCTGTTGCCTCTGATTCTTAGACTAAAAGGTCGCACCCAAATTTTATGAAGAAAACAACATCCTCCTTCACACACACACACATGCTGTGTCCGCTACTTATTTAAATTCGCCCCCCATTGACCTGCTGTACGTACTCACATTTGCAGGTCATTCCCGGAGACCCAGTACCCAGTTGAGCCACAATTTAACAATTTCACACATTCTTGCTTTCACTTCTAAACGATGTGCATTTTGCCATCGAATTACATGTTCACACGCCTTGATGCTTCCATAAAAGTCCCGTCAATATTAATTAAAGCTCCAAAGGAAAAACCATTCCGTTGCAGCCGTCCTCATTCAGGCTGTTGTTGCACACACACTCTGCATCATTGCAGCACACACTTTAGCTCACATTGCACTTTGTCCATTGTCTCGTGTGCACACACTGTGGACAGAACACCACCAGCAACTGAATAGGGGATGGATAACCTTTTCACTGATTTGTTTGTTTAAATAAAACTCAATCTCGGGACAAAAATGTCCTTCCTCACACGCTCGGCTCGGGCTGTATCCCCAACGCATACATTAACATGTTGATGACTATTTGTGCGGTTACACAGGACCCCAGCACAGTGGATCTCTTCATGCCAACAATATAATTGCACATTGTTTTGTTACAGGGTGGTGTGGGCGAGGCACATACTCGAGTATGCATCCTTGTAGACAGATAGTCAGATAAATTTACACATCAGACAAAGGGATCACACCAGGCAGCTGGGACAACTGAGGAATGAATGAATAAATAATCCAGAAGTAATTAGTCCCAAAATGACAATCCGTACATCCGCATACCCACACACACAGGCGGGTGGTAGATTATGTCAAACCACCCTACCTCGCCTCAGAGGCACAATTAACAAGGCGGAATGACTTCATTGCCATTGAATAACCCACACAAACACACCAACCCCAACTCCTGACTTTTTGGTGTGTGTCGAAATGAACCTCACAATTCGTTGTTGTTGGTCAGGAAAGGATATGCGCTATAGAGGATATAGGATATGGGATATCCTTTCCACATTCGTTTGTGTTTGACCTAACGTAGTGTAAATTGTGCATATTTACTTAGGTAGACTGAGGACTGGGAGGGTGGCCGCATGCTGACGGCATTCAGTCGATTTCATTTGTCATTCCTGTCGACACATACGACAGCATTAATTTATATTCCACAATCCAACTAATATCGTAAGTATCTCACTCAAATAGAGGACTGAGGCCAAACAAAGGGCAACACGCATAAAAACACACACACACAAACATATAAAGCCGCCAGAAAGCGGAAAAGAAACAGAAAACGAAAGGAAGCGAAAGCGGCCTGAATTAGGTCACAAAATGCCTCACTGAATTTCGGCTACACTTTGTGAGAGATAGTGCTTGCACGGCACAAAGGTAAAACCACCGAAGAAGGAGCGTATTAATTTCACGGCGCTATTCGACTGTGCTTCTGTAGCTGTGTCTCGTTATTTTGTATTTCACTAATGTACAGTGATTAGGAGTTGCTTGTGTAGTAAGATGGGGACGAAGGTTTGTTTCGATCACGTTGGGAGTTTTGTAGTAAGAAAATCGGGGCAGCAGTTCCTTTGGAATTCACTTTCTCTTCAAATTCACGGATGTTGACTGGATGTTGACGAGGTATCAACTTGAAAGCAATGTAAAACGTAAAAAATGTTCCTATTTAGTCTGGACACCAACCACCCTCGGCCACCTAATACCATCCGAGTTTCGAACCACTTTACCTCATTCTTGTTTAAATAACATCATAATCCCTTGAGTACGAATGGGTTGTAAAAATAAGCGGCAGGCATTGGTTTTAGGTGGCTTTTCATCCGCACTCAACTTGATGAACTTTTAAGCATGAGTGTTGTACACAACCAAAGCAGGGCCATAAATACGACAGCGGACGAATTTTCTGGATGAAATCAACGGTGGCGTCCAAAAAATAAACTGGACTTCCTCGAAATATTCGGATCTCAGGCTGATAGGGACTTCCAAGAACCAGTGAGGATTTTGGAAAGAAGATGGTGATCCCCCGAAAAATCCGACACCGTCGAAGTTGGTTACTAAAATTAGCCTAACCCACCTTTTTTCCTAGGAGGATGAATTGCAGGGGTCATTTCTCGGCTACGTTAGGTAGGTAGATAGGTAAGGTGGTGATCCATGTGAGGCACAGATACATGTAGGCCAAGGAAGGCCCTTTGTGATGCCACTGGGATGTAGACCTAGGTACCACTCCAACTACTGAAACCAATCGGAGCTCTTAATAAAGCTGAGGTTTGTTTCGCCATCAGTTTGCCATAATTGCCCAAATTTTCGAAGTGATAGGCTCCTAGAAAGAGCTTCCTTCTTTGGGATAGGGCAGGATAAGTGCAGAAGATATGCGATGGAGAAACGTTTCTTCCTCCTCTTCGTCCCTGCAGCTCCTGCAAAAGTGATTTGAGAAGAGGTCCATCCTTCTGGCATGAAGGCCGATAGAACAGGGGCCAGTGAGAACACCGCTAACGGTGCTGATGAGCGACTTTTTAAGCAAGATCAGACTTTTGGATCGAGTAACAGTCCGGCTACGTTAAAAAAATAATATTTTCTACCGACCACAAGCCCTGGGTGAGGATGCTACTAGTGTTGACGACCTTTTCACACAAAGTAAGGATAACGGCCCTTTGCTCTATATGTACAATTCTACCTGTACCAACAGGGACCAGAGAGCACTTCAACTTGTAAGATCTTCTATGTCGAGATAAGTCCTAAAAACCATTCACCACCATTCATGTTGACGACTCTGAACGAACTGAGAAGGTTTATTCATTTTCAATGGCCCACTTATCCACTGTGAGGGTCGTGGGTTTAGGGTGCTTAAGTGGACTCTCCACATCTTCCTATTTTCCGCCAACGACTCTAAATCATCAGGGGCTATCCCCATATTAATAGAGGTGAAATTCCAGACTTGGTCCAACCATCTCATCCTGGGCTTATCCAGGGGACGCCTTCCTCATGGCACGAATTCCGTGGGACGTCTTTGAAGCCGAAGTGACGACATGATTTTAACGTGAGAATCTTCTTCATGACAAATTATACTCTCGGAGGTTTGCCATTCCCCGACAAGAGGTTGTGTCATGGATATGCACCCTCAGCAGTCTAACGCATCCAACTGTACAAAATTTTAGTGCAGAGCTAGATAGAGACTTGGGGATCCTCAGCATCGTGCTTGTGAACCCTATTCTGAAGCATCCCATTGTCACATGGAATGAAATACCACCTCAACCTGTCGATAATCCCCTCTTCAAACCGCCAAAAGGCCACCTAACATCGATGAAATTTAAGCGCCTTAAAGACCAATTACCCAGGCATTACCCAGTAATAAAATCCCTCCCTTATCTCATAAGTATCCCATAAATTATGCCACGAAACAACTGCCTGACTCACTGTCAGCCTGCGGAATGTCTTATATCAGCACGAAAGTAATTATAATTATCTTTATGATTTGAGTGTCCATTCAGAAATGGTGGCGCCCCTCTAGGCACACGTAACTCACCAGTAACTCAAGGTTTGAGCGAGGTATCCCCTCCCGTCGTCCCCATTACGGCTAAGCCATTACGATAAACAATTTTCGCATAGTTGCGTTGTTAATATTTCAGTGGTTTTCAGCATATCCTAGCGCAGGAGAGAAACAAGCAACCGAATGTATGCACGAAAATAATTCGCCCTCCAAGGAGAACCATGCCATCACCGCCAACCAGTAACAGCCCGTGTGCAACAATGCTTAAGCCATTCCTCATGAATGATAATGATTTTCTTCCTCTTCTTCTCTGGGCTTTCTTTTCCTTTTTTTTTTTTTTTTTCCTCCCCTCACAGCGTTGAGTGCTTGGTGGTCCTATTTTTATTTTATTTATTGCTGGCAGTCACTCGTTTGTTCGTTCACCGAACGCCGCCCTCCCCCGAATATTGCCGAAGGTATAATAAACAATAACCACAACACCCACCTAGTTTTCTTCCACCAGAAGGAGCTCCGTTGTCCTTATATTACATGTCCTCCTATCGGTTGTGTGCCATGTCTGTCGAGTTTTATGTGTGTGTACACATTCAACTTGTGCCTTGGCATTTGGCCATGGCGTTGCGGTTCGGTGGATTCGATGTTCGCTATTCCTTTCCCCCCTGTTGGCCCATAATTAATTCGTAATTTCCAAGGCGGATGGAGGACCGAAATATTTAAGTGTTTATGTGTTTATATGCGAACAAAGAGAGAGAGAGAGCAGCGCATCGTATTAAAAACCTTTTTGGTCCTTCGAGTGGAATTTACGCCGCCCACGGTGGAGAACAAAAGGTTGCGGTAGGTGTCAGCGCCCAGCGGCGCACAAATTATCCTCTGTTCCACAATAAAGTACTCTCCAGCCGGATTGCACTTGTGTGTTTTATGCGCCACCCGTCGCACTCGCAATTAGGTAGAGAGCCACAGCTTGTACCACCAACTGCATCACGGTAGTATCCTGCCAAATTATCGCGGCAGCCGAAAGTAGCATCCTTAAAGTGGTGCCAGGTGTTTTGTGGCGCGTGGTGCTCTGAATGGGGGTCTGGACGAAAGGGAAAACTTGGCTCGCTTTCTATTTTGGAAGGTTTCTTTTTTTTGTCGATTTGTTTTTCGTCCACATCCTACTAAATCAATTAAAATTTAAACGCGATGTGCATGTACATGGCTATCCATGACTAAGTGAGGTACTCAGTGCTGTGCCAGAGAAGCATTTAGGGTTCACTTGCTAAACAGTGAAATTCATTAAAATATCAATCTGTCGACAGGAGCGAAAAGAAAGAGAGAGAGAGGGAGGGAGTCCTTCCTAAAGGATATAATTAACAAAGCAACTGTGTGTGCAGCTAAATTATTTATGATTTGGATTTTTGTTATTTGGAATTTCATTTATGGACTCAGGGCCGACCTTTGGCCATGTGATGTGATTGGCATAAATTACTAGGACGCGTCTATTCCTTAAAAAAAAAAAAGACAGCACATCCTGGACGTAGCGTAATGTAATAATTTATTCTGGTAGTCCGGTGCCACATTAATTTTGAGAATCCACACATCGACTGACGGCCGTTTTGATTACTATTGCTGGCCCTCTGGCGGCCATTCTCATAAATAACCACGATAATTGCACATATATCGCGTATACATACATAACGAATCAGCGGCCATAATGAAATATTCAATATGTGCACTCGCATGTGTATTGAGTCGATTTCAATAGGTTCTCTGTTTATTTTATTATGAACCTCATTCGTCTTCTGAAAACTAATTACCTATTTGTATTCGAGGGAGGAGACTGACCAAAAGATTTTGCTACACGTGAGCTGGGGGGAGTTATCAGTGGGAGAACAAAGTTTGGTTGTTTTTTTCATTTTGTTTGTCGATATCCTGGCACGGGCTCAACGGTATCAATTATTCAGGATTCAAATGTCAAATGTCAATTCAACATGAGTTAACAATCAAAATATTCTGGATCGAGATGGTTCTGTTTTTTTTTCGCTTACAGTGAGGTATGTGGGGAGGGTGGTTGAGTGGGAGGACTGAGACTTGACTTCAAGACCTTTTCAGGTGAATTGAACTTTGAGTTTTGCATGGAGAATTTTGAGATATTGGCACTCAATGAAAGACTGGACTTGGTTTGAAGAGTAGGGCTTCAAGTCAGGTCAGGCATTAATTTACTATCATAACTTGTTGAATAAAAGTTGGCCTTAGTTCTCCGATGTAGAAACGTTCGGAATTCCTTACCAAAGAATAGTCTATGTAGGATTGTAGGGGGAAGACTTAACAAGCAAGCAATACTTTTCCCAAATGTTAATGACTACGTTCTGATGAAGACTCAAAAGAATGCAGGCTCGGTCTTAGGCCTTAGACATCTGTGATTTGCATTGAAAAATTACTCATAGAAGTAACCTTAGCGAGCATCAGGGTCATCGGAACAACGCCCATGGGTAACGTCTGTGGAAACACTACAATCGGTGTACATATATGTACCTTAAAAAAATTGAAGAAATCACCTCCAAGAGGGCATGATCAATGCAAGATTCTCATTCGAACAGCATCTCACAAATGCGAGTGAAAAGGCTGCAAAAGTGATACAGCGCTGACAAGAACGATGTTTTACATCTTTCGATAGAGGCACAGCCGGAGGTGTCTACTTTGAAAAGTTTTGACATCCTCGATATGTGGAACGTAGCATAGTTTTGTAAGCGGCACAAGGACACTGTGAGCTGTGAGTTGGGTCCAAATGTCGCTCTTGACAGAGAGATGTAGCTCATTCTTTACTTTAAAAGAAGTAGGTCCCACTCATGTTCTCCCAACAAAGTCCGCTCTGAATGGTGACTTCCCAGGGATGCAGAAAGTCTTGATAAATTTCTGTGATTTGGGATCGTTTGTGTTGGCAAAAAAGACCTTCAAAATTCAGGATGATTTTGTAGACAAAATTTGAAATTCTTGAGGCCGCCTTACGAATGCATATGTGAGATGCAGCAAACGAGGCTTTGTTCCATTGAATAGAGCTCAAGAACTAAATGACAGGATCTCGATACCAGCATCTATCCCTTGAAAATCCACTCATTTACCAGATTTTAGCTATCATTAGCGAAACATTTTGATTTTTCTGGACAGACAAAGTTAGGTTAGGTTAAGATATGGAGGAAGTGTCCAGTCTAATGACTGTGCCTACACGGGGCCCTACTGGTCCAGCCAAACATATGTACATCCAATCGTTGAGCTCACAAGAAGTTCATTGGGAAGTTAATGTAAAGGAGTCACCCTACGGTCGGTAATTAGAAACGTTGGTATTAAGGTTAGGTCATGCCCAACGACTTGTCTTAGCCTGTTATGATTTCTCTAAAATCTACAGAACTGAGAAAAAGGAGTCCATTTCGGTATTCTGTATTAGGGGCTCTAAATGCGCACTGCGACCTATCAGATCTATTGTGGTGATCCATATGGTTTACCCAGAGGTTATATTGCGGCTTTTGATAAACCTCTGTATAGCCTTAGGTTAGAATTTCCGAATTTCCACGGGGTTGACCGAGGCCCACGTCAAGTGGAGTATTCTTCTCCTTGCGGCTCTCGGACATACGCACAGAATACCGAGTTTGTTCAGCGGTCTCTTTCTGTTCTCCACAGAACTGGTAAATATTGGTATCTGATACTTTCATTTTATGCAGATGGTATCTGAGTGGACAATGTCCTGTTAGATAGGTTCTTAACTCGTCTTTAGTGAGATCAAGTAAAGTTCTGGCCTTGTATAGGTTGGGGTTGATGAACTTTTTTGCTTGCCTAAGTCCCTGGAGGTTGGCCCAGTATTCGGCGTGTTTGTTGATCTTCCATCGTTTTATCTTGGACTAGGCACTGTTCGATGGTACTCCAAAACACGGTTCGGGACCAACGAGTGGGCGACAAGCGCCTCTTATCGCCAGGCAGTTAGCCCTCATGTCCTTGAATCCAGGCTACGGTAACTTTGTTTGTCAATGCAAGACTTTTGAAGAGGTTGAGACAGTCCCAGACAAGGCTGGACCCTACCCTATAGGATTTAAGGGCTAATACTGCTGCTTGGCTGTCTGAGAAGATGAAGACGCGGCTTCCTTGGGTTCTTTTTCATAGGCATTCTCTTACTCACAGTTCAATAGCGTGGACTTTCGCTTGAAATATTGTACGTGATTTTCCAAGCGCTGTCACGCGTTTGAAATTAGGACCACAAAGCCCAGCACCTGTGCTACCGTTTTCCAATTTTGAACCATCTGTATACCAGATTTGGGAATTTGGCAGTGAAACAGCCCTTCAAGAGAAGTCCATAGTGTATTTCCTCTGCATGTGAACCGCACTTGCCAGAATTGGAAAACAAGCCGTCTGCGTCACACTCAGGTCAGTAGAGACCAATTGTGATGCCCATTTTGGGGAGGAAGGTACTCCTTGCTTGTTAAGCAATACCTAAAGAACTGTCCTACTGCCGCAGGGTTTCGATTCATTTTGAAACCTCCAGATGTCCCTGATAGGAACGTTCCTTAGTTCTTCGCTACTAAACTGAAGCTTGTCTCATAACTCAGATGGAAATCAATAGGAGCAAAGAACAGTTAGGTGCCACTTCGAGACACTCAAGCTTGATGTCAAATTTTTGTCATCTAGAGCAAGCAACGCGAGCGACACACCCAAATCATACTCGATTCCAAAACCCAGTCTCCTGTTTAAACATACTCAATGGGTTCTAGGGACACAGGGCGGTTCTGGTTATATATGTACATTCATACATGAAACCAAGAGGTCGACATGCCATTCGTTGTACCATTCCCCCACTTTCCGAAATCCTCCTGACCACTGCGACAGTAAGCACCCACGGCTGGTTATACAAGCCAACGGGGAGAAGAATGTCTTCCCCCCAAGGACATTCTTTAAGGTATCAGTGCATTGTCCGCTTTGCCAATTATCATTCTTTCCTCTCATGGTTGCCCGTAAATCGCCATGCTTACTCCACCGTTGAATCTTAAATACCTCATGTGTACTTGAAGTATAAAGCAAATCCTCTATTGATCCTTTTTCTGTGTGTAAGGACAAGGATGATCGCTTGAAATTATATCGCTATCAATATCAAAATCGGATAACCTAAAACTGCATTGTCATCATCAATACCGGGATTCGTACAATGACAACGTCGTCGTCCTTTTGCGTCGTTGTTCTCCATGACGACGACGACAACGGTGTGTAGTTATAGATTGAACTGAGAAGGACTCTCCGCCCCTCCCGTCTGCTGCTCCTTACAGAATTTTTCCATTCTTCTCCTGTTGCTCTCAGCGGAGGGATTTAGGAAATTTAATAAAGGATGTCTGTGAGTTTTTTTTGTTGCCACCACCCATTCTCCCACCCAGTCTCACCCACTATTCCACTGTCAGTCTGGGCACATCACATGTGCATGTGTGTATGTAATGGATAATGAAAACATGATTTTGCCCGCACATGACTGGAATTTACTTTTGAAAAAAATAAAAAATTTGCAGAAATGTCGGATAAATACGTACATCTGAGGGTAAAAAAGATTTGTACCCGCACACACATCCTTCTGTGGATACACCTTACCTGTCTCTCGTGGAAATGGCCAATTTTCTTGTTTAGATCCCGCGCGGCACACGGTACTTTGTTTGTTATTGGTATTTTCGCGCGAACAAGAAAGACAAGTTGAATTTTATGTTAATTTTCCTTCTCTCCGCTCTTCTGTTTATTATTTTTTTCTCGTTCTGTTGCGTCCCCGTTCGTCGTCCTTTTTTTTTCTCCTTCGTGTGCCAATTTAAATGTGAAAAAAAAAATGGAAGGTAACCGCTTTACGCGACGATCACGTTTGAAGTTTGGCAAATATTCAAAGAAAAACAGAACGAGGGATTGGAGTAGTGGATAGGGAAAAGGCAGTAGGGAGTATGAGGCCGAGTTGAAGTTGCCCCTGCCCAGGTAAAGAAAAGGTTGCCATCTCAAGACGGCGACAAAAAAAAATTGTTTTCTTATTTTCTTCGCTTTTTTTTTGGTTTTTTTGTTTTTATTTTCATTTTCTCTTCGCTTTGCCATCAACTTCTGCTCAATTGAGTTTGAATGATTTTACAATTTCTGTGTTAATATTTTATGCTTTTTTCGGGTCTCCCTTGAGGGGGGTGGACGAGTAGGGGGTTGACGCAGAGGATGCTTGTATCTAACGACAATATCGTGATTTTACGACAAAGATGATAAGGACTCGTTTATTTTTATATAGAGAGATCAAAATTTGATTATAGTGATGGAATTGAAGTATTGAAACGTGTTTTCTTGGTGATTTTTCGGAACGACGACGCAAGGAAGGATGAATACATATATATTTTTTTTTTTTAATATTTTTTCGAGAAAAAAATGCTGAAAGTAAGCCAATGATGCAGTCACGTGGAATTACGAGGATGATGTAAGTAACATAAGTTTACTGGAGAGGGACTTGAATAAGTTCTTTTCATTTTTGGAAACATATTTCTTTGAATGGGAGCGGGAGGTGGTAGGTGGTGATTTCAGTGGAAGAGTGTGCTGCTCGAATGCAGTCAGGTTAAATGTAATTTTTTTTGGGAATTTTGTAAGAAATTGGTTGCAAATTCGGTTGTGTGAGGAAATTCGAGTGCATGAACTCTTATCCTGGAAGTGGATGCTGAGGGAACATTCGTGGACGAGTTTGTAGGACCAATTTGTTCGAATGATAACAATGATGTGGGGAAATCTAAAAACACTTGAGTTGTAGATCAAATTAGGACATTACAGTGCAGTCATAGACAACAGCATGTACTAGTTCAAGTGGCGGAAAGTGATCTATAAAACGGCTGATTCGTTTGGCTTCTAAGTGACGTCGTTATTTTAAATTCAAGAACCCTCTATAGCGTCAAGATTTTGCCAAATGGTAAAGTATGGCAAAAAGATTGGATCAAAAGTATCTCAACAGAAGCGCATTCTTTAAAAGTATATTCAGCCCATAAGGGATATCTTGGGATGAACAAAGAGCAAAAACTTATCGTTCACCTAGGCGTATACGTAACATTTTTGCTATAATTTTTGTTATTGTAATTCAAGCTGCTGTTGTACACTTTTATGTAATCATATGGTCAGCAGAACAACTCTTTAGCTCTGGCATTCCCATCTGAATTCAATTTCCACAAGTTGTATGCATTTTTTCGTTTCACTCTGCGGAAGTTCTAGGCTCAAAATCGCTCTTGATAGTACAACGAATGAAACAGGCTCAAGATTTTCCTTTACTAGACAGCTACCTTCTTAAAAATAGTAAAGTTTTTCATGTACGATGTGTCATTACTCCCCTGAGGTTGGACCTTAAATAAAATGAACCAATTCACGACCATTTTTGAGGGCAGCAAGTGGTTCTCCTCAAACTTCTGTCACAACCTGCGAAAGTGTCTGTAGGCATTGTAGAGTATGGCTTTCTCCTCGCCATTTGGGAGTTTTTCCTTCAAAGGCTCTTGAGGGCTCTAGAATAACTTTCTATTATCAACTCTTGCGGAGTCGAAATTAGTAACAAGATTGTCCATCGTCTTGTCGTGGAGTGTATTTTTTTTATTGGATTTGAAAACACTTCACTGGAGCACTTAGACGCAGCTGGTCCATTGTACTACCAGGAAGAGGGACCAAGCTTTTAACCATTTTGCTGAATTTTTTTTTTAAACTTTCGGAGAAAGCCGAGAAGGCACTACAAAAACTCACAGTATCAGTTCTCACCACATCATCACCGAAGATTCGAATGAAGGTACGACAATCGTCGCCCACTCCACACGCATCGCAGACAGTCGTGTCACTTAAGCCTATCACATTCAGAAGCTTGGCAAAAGCAAAGTGTCCCATTGGAATACCAATAAGCGGCCAATAGTCTTCTCTACTGAGTTAGTTTACCTGCATCCTGAAGGTCCGTGACACAAACGTTGTTGTTTTTCAGAAAATCAATCGCCAATGAAAGGTTTGATCGAAGACGCGGGAAGAAAATCCGCTGATTCAGGTCCTAAAAAATCTTCGTTTGAAACTTGCCTACCAATCTTATGGAAGATCTCATTTTCAGAGATCCAAGTGTTACATGGGACCCAGTCAAGAATCAAAGAGTTCAGCCTTGCGACCGAATTCATAGAGTTCTTGCATTCTCGAACAATGTTGGAACTGGTTCAAGGGTTGCGCAAAGCCTTAAGCTGAATCATGGCTTTGAATGCGAATAAGAGAGAGAAGGTCATTGATAAATATTAAAACAACTGCTATAGAGTGGACAGGATTTTCTGGAACATCAATTTTACTTAATTGCAATTATCTCAGTTTTTTTCGATCAGAAAGACTATGAGGTCGCCTGTGGAAGATGACCCTATGAGTTATTTAAAAAAAAACAATCTAAGAGAGCACTGAGCTTGCTTGCTTTGGAACAATAGCTAGATGGCAAGTTTTTATCGCCCTATTCGAGAATTTCAGCATTGGTGGAGTTGAGGAGCTGTTTGGGAAGGTCGGGTTTTCTGCAAAAAGTGTAGCCAGCGAATAAGCTTTTCTATTGAATCCGAGATGTTCTTATAGCTGCAGAAAAGGACTGGAATGGTCAATGACGCAGAGCCTTTAATTCTTTTGTTTTGTCGAAAGAGCAAATAGTTTTTCTGCCTTAGAGGCATTGCTTTTTTTGATCATTTATTGGACTTGCAGGAAATTGGCACGCTTTGAAATGAGATTGCAGTCGTTTCAAGCTCATTTGAAGGGTCTTTTGTAGTACAACAGTGGGCCTCTTATTGGTCATAGGTTAGGTAAGTGGATAGACGAAAGGAAGAAGAATCCATTTCGCCTCACTCAGGCCACTCCTATAAGGGTAGATAAGGATCTTTTGTCGATCTGCAGAAGTCTGTCCCATTGGTCATAGTGTGTTGGCTTTAGCTGGCAGACATCTTAACCTTAGGTTAGATTAGGTATCTGGGTTGATGAGGGAGAAAGCACGCAATCTCATCATACTTAGGTCCATGTGGACCCATTGTGATGCCCATGGTGGTTGATCTCGGTTGACCGGACTTCTACCCTACTACTCGTTATTGACTTGGATCTTTAGGTATCGTGATGTCCTCAGAGACCTGGGAAGATCCTTTAGTGGACCCTTATATAGTTCTTATTTGTCCTGGTAGTAGTGTCTTCCTAATGTTCTGTTTCTCAAGTGACATAGGCTTGGACAGTGGCAGAGGAAGTGAGGAGTATCCTCTTAAAGCTCTTCGTCACAGCACCGTACACATATTGTCATCCCAGAGTTTGAAATTCATTGTGTGGTTTTTTAGAAGGTTGTGGCCGGTGAGTGCACCCGTTAACTTCAAAAGTTTGTTGATTCTGGCTTTGTGATATTTTGGCCAAAGTTCCCTTGATATACCGCAGGTGGTAAGGGATTTCAACCTACTGTTGGCTGTCGTCAGGATCTTACATTCCACTCGCTCTCTGAGATTACAGAGTGGGGACTTAATCCAATCGTCGGCCATCTCATTTCCGGTTATGTCCCTGTGACCAGGGACCCAGCAGAGATAACATTGTGCCTGCGAGTCAAGAACCTTACGCTGTTCGGGACAGCGTCGAACTAGCTTGGATTTTATTTCAGTAGCAGGAATTGCTCTAATAGCCGCCGGACTGTCAATCAATATGGTTATATCATCTCGTGGTATTGCTATCTGGCTGCCTATGTCACTGCCAGGACCTCTACTTAAAATATACTGCTCTGATTAGGAAGTCTGATTGAGCTGTGTATGTTTCTCTCTGCTTGGGAAAGTGCAGGAGAATGGTTTTTCGAAATCGAGGTATGGTGACATGTAGTCACTGATTACATCACTACCTACGAAGTTTGGTGACGTGCAGTCACTGCTAACGTCCCCACCTATGAGTTTTTTCAGAAATTGTGCAGGTCCTTCTAGATTTGAGTTCCAACCATTCGTTTGGCTTATCCTCAAGTGCTCTTAATGGCAGACTGGTGCATATACAAGTCGTAGGTAGCATTTTGAGAATTGTTTTCAGCCCTGCTGAGTCAACCTTACTTGTGTTTTCAAAATACTGAGTGTCTGTATTTTTGTACTGTTGTTCTTCAATCAGTCAACTTTTGCAGGACTCTTTGACATGATACTACTTACTCCGAAAGCCCTGTCTGTTGATCATTCTCCCTCAAATCGTCATCCCCAAATTAGTCGGATTATAAGTCAATTCCAATTGATTTAACGGAAAAAAAAGTACTAACAGCTCATTTCCGTCAATGAATTACCAGATAATGACATAAAAATTGCTTGATAAAGCCAATTCTGATTTTCAATTTAACGCACTCATCCTGTCCGCAGTTGTTAATTCAATTTTCACCGCCAATCCCACGATTAAACCGCATATGTCTGCTTCATGTATCGGTGGCATTTCAATTCGTTTAAAAATTAATCTTTTGTTTTTTTTTTATTTATTTATTTGTATTAGATTTACAAGCTGATTATCACTTGGCGGATAATTATCTTCCGCGTAATTTCGACGCAATAAATAAGTAATTAAATTTGTATTACACACAGCGTTGACCTAAATCTGGCTGAAGCGGCCCCGCGGATTCATAACATCCGCCAGCATAACATTCCCATCCCGAATGAATTCACATGCCCGCGTACATGTACATATCTGCGAATTTGTGAATCTGTTACTTAATTATATCTCTTCCAAGGAATTTCCCTCGAAATGGATTCAAAAATAAAAAAAAAAAACTTGGAATACACCGCTCTTCAAACGGAATAACAAAACGAAATAAAATGAAAATGAAACGTATAACGATTTGCGGATTTTTGTACAAGGCGGTGTGGTGTGGTGTGGTGTGGTGTAGGGGCTCCTTGTGTTCGGCCTTCCTCCTTCTCAGAGGGCTCCAACCAACCTTACTTACCTCCGCCATATGTATAACGATTGGGAACTTTCTCAGACATCTGCTATCATCTGGTTGATTTTATTAAACTACCACGAGTGATATATAGCGTGGATTGGCTGTGAGTGTGTGTACATTTTCGGAAAGGATACATCTGCAAGATTAACGAAGAATACACGGAATCAAGTGTATCGCAGTAATCGCAACATACTCGTATACATACGGCTTTTACTTTCCTTCCACCGGAGGGCTCTCGTTTATTTTTCTCTTGTTTTTCTGTGTGTTTTTGTTCGTTTTCGATATTTTCATCTTTTCGGCATTAAACAGGCCTTTTGTGAGATCCTCCTACTGGTATGCTGGTTAATATCGAACCAGGTAACATCTGCTCGCTGCAGACGATGGATGATTTTGCTTTGTTTCGTATGCCATCCGTGCAGGCAGGGTTATGTGAGGGGAGGAGAATGCTGTTTGTTTTTTTTTAGTCTTCTTTCTCAAAACCAGTATGGAGTATGGAGAGTTTTCAGGTTGATTATGCTCTAAAGGGATCTCAGGTTTTATTAGGTCGCATCCATGGTGTGGAGGAGACAATATTTTTTGAAGTATTTATTTTACTACGAGATGTTAGTTATGTCTTACTCACTTCTACCGGAAGTGTGGACCATGATGCTGTGATAATGGGGGCAAAAGTAAAACAGAAAAAAAGAGTGAAAAGCCGTTCATTAAGTGTTTCTGACATCTCCCATTATCCTCATCGTCCTTGGGTTTTGTTTGTCTTTTCGTGTTTCTCGTGCATGAAGGAATTTCAATTTAAACCTTAACTATCTCGGAGAGGGATGAACTAGCCAGGTATCAACCCGTTTTTTTTATTCTAAATTGCAATAACGATGTGAACGGTAAAATGAAACTGGAAATGCCATTAAATTGTGAAAGAGACAGGATATTCCAGCGTAGACATCTATGACAGGGAAATGTCAAAATTCAACAGAAATCTAAACATAGACGGCAGTTTGTTCTAATTGTGGTGAGGATGGGGTGATGAGGGGGGAAACAGCTTTCACCTGCTTTTCACATTCCTTGGGGGTTTTTCACTGACAGTGAAGGAGCTTTGACAGGAGTTTTTGGATAAGATTTCGGCCGAAATTTTCTGACATTAATCGCGAGTTATGCTTGTCATTTTGACGTTGGTTACTTGAGGTGAGGGGGTGACTTGCAAAACGCCTTGAGATTGGTTTATTTTATCACACTTCTTACCTTCTGGTACGCAAGGTAAAAGTTCACTTTTTAGATCTGAGTTTCTGAAGAAGTTAGGCATATGGAATGGGTCTAAGGACCAAATCCTTTTTTTTTACCTGTGAACTTCGAAAAGTGTTACAGCTTTCTCGCTAAAAGTTGATTTGGATCGTCAGGACAACTGAAGAGCAAGTGATTCTAATGGCATCCTTGTAGGTATATCAAGTCCAATTGCATGATTTCCTAAGGACTAATGGTATATAATTGTTGCCACTGCTCGAGGCATAAATCTATTCGAGTGCCATTGGCGAGACACTTTGTTCTCTTAAGGTTCGATCCTAGCCCAGCACTTTAAGTTGAAAGATACAGTCCGAGGTGGACCAGGGCTTCAACCTACAAGCGTCTCCAGCCAGGTCGATCTTTAGCCAACTGCCTTCAGTTTTGCATATCAAGTTGGTTAAGTTTCCGTTTCACTTCCGTGCGCCACCTAAGTCGCGGTCTTTCTCTACTGCGCCGTTCCTCGGGTGTGGATTCGAAGAATTTCCGGTCCGGGGCATTGATGTCCACCTGCTCTACGTGACTCAGCCATCTCAGTCGTTTGACCTTCACTTTCCTGGCTAAAAGGTTGTACAGACAAATTATTTTTGATTGATTTCTTGACTCACCCTTGTGTTAGCTCAGCTGCTCTAATCACTGAGCCACTGTGACCATCACCATTTTATTTCAATGATAAGATAGTCTCCGAACTTCTGGACTAAGCTCTGAGGCTTACTGTCTCTACTCTACTCTACTGTCAGTAGATGAGAGCATCAAACCCAATGACAAACTTGATGGATGAGATTCTTAGTTTGATGTATTGAGTTGCTGTGGCCTTATAGATGCTCACCTAGCATATAAAGCTTGAGATTGGATCACATGAAAACTAAGTACTTGTTGTTTTGCCAACTGACGTCCCTGCTCTATCCGAAAGGATAGGCCACAAAAGTCGCGCTAACAGATCGGTGCATTACAATTCTAATTTAGACTCAGGCGAGTCTTCAATAACAGTCACTTCAAGCAACCAATCATCGAAGAATTCCTCACTGGTTATCGCCCATCCAATTCTAATTCTGTAAAAAAGGCAAATTCCAAGAAACACGCGTTGACTTCATCTAAAAGTGCAAGAGTCTACGGAGCATAAAAGTATTGTGAGCTTATTCCGCCATAACTCGCATTACACTTGTCACTTTAATGAGGTTTTAACTTCTTCAGACATGATCTAGCTCAGATCTGCAACAATGATCCTTAATCCAAGTCATCGTCAGACTTAAGGGATTTTGACGAAAGATTTAAACACTCTTATTTCGACACCGTAGCTCAGTAGTTAGGGCGTTGGACTGCTGTGGGAGTGGCGTGGATAGAAGCCCGAGTCATGTCTGTCCACCTAACATTTTTCGCGGCACCACCTCTCTTCGGAGAATGACAAGCCTCCAGAATATTTTATTGTCAGGAAAGAGCTTCTCAAATCAGCGTTCGGAGCGGGCAATGAATTGTAGGTCCGTTCCATTCGTGCCAAAATGTGACACGCATAACATGAATGGTTGCGAGAAGCTAGGCCTTGGTTCATTTCGAGCGGTCGCGCCATCTATTTATTTTGACACAAAACAAAAGGCACATTCTGACTCCAAAAATACATAATTTTGAAAAGAGGAAGCCTTGTTAACAAAGCTTATGGTGAAATAGAGTGAATTTTCTTTGATATGTATGCATATCAAGTTGCAAAATAAGGTTGCCCATTTTTAAAGCTCAGTGCTGACTTTATTAAGAAAACTCTTAGTGGAACATCAAAGACAGTTTGAATATTAATCACTTTCGACTCTTACTTGATCACGGAGCTGTAGGGATATGTATGGTATTTCTAACACAAAATACGAGACTAGGAAAAGCTTTGATCACCAAAATAGCCACCGATCCCTACGCAAGGCCTCAACCAGTTAAAAAATAGACAAGTGAATGCGTTTTTATCAATTTGGAACTCATTGCCACAAGTCCAGGTTTATGATTCCGCTAGCACAGTGGTCAAGCACATGGATCAAAATAAGAAGAAGTCTTTACAGGAACTCGAAAGTTTATCCACAAAGAACTTACGAACTTTGAATGGTTGGTTGGTTTTGTGGGTGTCATATAGATTTACTTAGACCTTAAGTGGGTCCATTGTACTCATAAACCAAGTGAAAGGGTTGGGTTATCTGGAAACCACCCAGAAAAGGGGAAGAAATCTCAGGAGTTACCTAAAATAAGCGAAGATCCTATAACCCATGGAAGAAGCTACTACCAAAAGTACGTCGTCTTCTGGTGGCCAGTGTGGAAAATTCGCATAGCAGGTGCTGGGTGGAATCTATTTCACTCTTCGTCCCTGCAGCTTCTACAGTAGTCATTGTAGGGTAATACAAGACGCTCTGCATGGATTCCTATTCTCCAAATGCATTGTGAACCACCATGAACCTCGACTTCATTTAGGATGAAGTGCTTGAGTGAAATAGATCCTAAGCCAAGCTTCAACTGAAGATTTAAGGCGGAGACTCTTGTAGGTAGGTAGGTAGAGGTGTCGGTTCTAAAGAACCCAATTAGCGCTGGGATTCGCCGCTTTGAAACCACAACTCATTTGACCTGGTTGTTAGCGGGTGTTATAGGAATAGTTCACCAATCTTTTTCCTGGAAATATCTTTGAGGTCGTCGAAGAAGGGTTTGCCTGG
The DNA here is from genome assembly GCA_917880715.2 of Matsumyia berberina. Classification (NCBI taxonomy): domain Eukaryota; kingdom Metazoa; phylum Arthropoda; class Insecta; order Diptera; family Syrphidae; genus Matsumyia; species Matsumyia berberina. The sequence goes on from OU862870.1 coordinate 125,386,006, forward strand.
AGTGCGCTGCCTGACCCTCGCTAGGGCTGGACATTTACACAGGAAATGGTGCAGAGATTCTTTCTCGCCATTATTCTTGCAATTACGCCAGAAAGTGTTGTGGGAGCTGCCTAGCTTGGCTACGTGGTCTCCCACTGGCCAGTGGCCTGTACTACAATTCTCGCAATATCTTATCTTGATCTGCTTAGTAGCTCGTTTGTTCTCTGTTTGTTCTAACCGGGCCAGATCTTCCTCGATATGACGCAGTTGCTAAGCTTTTTCCACACTTGATTGGCAGTTTTCAGAAAGTGGTGTTGAATATTGCCCTTAACGGCTCCTAGCGGGATATAAAAAGCTTCCTCCAGTGAGTCATTAAGGGCTGATCCCCGCCCGGCCAGGTCGTCTGGCTTTTTCGTTGCCGTCAATTTTACTATGACCTGGGACCCAGGTGAGAGTGACCCTGCACTGGATCACCAGCTGATTCAATTCTTCCTGGCATTGCTTTACCAGCTTTTGAGGATGTAGTAACCTTTGATAGCGGCTTGACTGTCAATAAAGATAGCAGTATTGTAGATGGGTATTGAAGAATTTTTCAGTACACGGCAGACTTCCCGAATAGCAAGGAGCTCTGCTTGGAAGACACTGGCAAAATTCGGAAGTCGAAAGAATTTCGACAAACCCTTGAAGTTCCAGCCACTCTAATAAGATGAATCCCTCTTGCTCATAAGACTCGTATGTGTATGTAGGTGCTAACATTCTCAAGAGAAACCTTCAAAGCGTATAACACGTAACGTAACTCCAATTTCCCATCACTGGTGATGGTAGCACACCCCCTGATCAGGCACCACTGTGCATATCCACCACACCATCATCACAAAAAAAAAAATAAAAGGAAAAAGCAAAAGTTTTCTTCACCAAAGTTAATGGGGATAAAAGGATATACTAACGTCGTTCCGCTCAATATTAAATGCGTAGAATTGACTCGTAAAAATATATTGATATTGTCATATATGTGAATGAAAATATTAATACCGCATTCCTTGTGTCTCTGTATGGCCCTACCCCCCTCCATAAATAATTAGGGTTTTCCGATAAAAAAAAAACGCACACACAATCCAAGCAATGGCTCCATTACATCGACAGCACCGACCGACAACGTTAACTCTATTGATTTCGTTCCACAAAAGACCCAGACACACACCCACTCGAGTGAGATACTTTAGCAGAGACAACAAGCCCTCCACCCACTTACCTCGTCACTTTGTTCGTGATTCCTCATCAGCAATATCCTTCGGAGGTCCTCCTCTCGCTGTATCGAGTCCTCACGTAATTCCTTAACAAATACTTCAGTCGTTTGTTGGCGCTCCTTAAGTGCCTCCAATTCCAACTTGAACTGGTGGAAATCGCTTTTGATTGTCGCCAAATCTTCAAAATTCTGCGTGCGTTGGTTGACGTCCTTCGACGCTTTGCTGGCAATCTCCTGCAATTCACTCAACTCCTTGCGTATCTCGGCTATCGACTGTGATAGCCATTCGACAGTGAGTTTCTCCTTGTTGCCACCAATATGGCCTTCACGTAACGTCTTAATTTCATGCCTAACAAGGGTCGCGCACATGACGATGTTAATGTGAGAACAATTGCCAGATGGTATCGCCGAGAGTGGTACATAAAAAGAAAAAAAGAAAGAAAGGGAAACAAAAACATGAAACAGCTAATTAAATTTAAATCTATTTTATATATATAAATATTTTTTTTTTTAAAACTTAAGACTCATTAGCTATGCGTTTGGTTGTAATTAAATTGTTCTGCACACAGCCAGGGAAGGTCATGACTTGTGTGTTGGCGGGCTAAAATCGATAGCAAGCCTAGTTGGGAGTACTCTCTCGTTCATTTGTTTTATAACTCCATTGTCGATGTCGACGCAAGAGGACTTGCTGTGCGCGCTTAATTACTTTCCGATAATGGAATTATAAAATAAAACATTTAATTGTTGTGTAGTGTAAGTAATTGTTTTTGTGATTTCAATGGCGGTAGACTGCGGTGGCAGACCTAATTCCTAAATGTGTCGCGCTAGGCAAACTGTAATTGCATTTGGGAATTTGACTAACTAATTGTGTTGGCCCGTGGAGGTGGCTTTTGTTTTTGGTTTTTTTGTTTCGAGTTGAAATGATAAATTGGCAGCAGGACCAGTAATACAATTCGATTGAACGGAAACAGGATACTTGAGCAGCATTGTTAATGCAATTAAAAAAACTCGGCTGGGTTTTGATTGAGTTCGTGGATTGAGTGGGCGAGTTTCGGACAATCGGATAATTCAAACTGACTGACACGTGTGTGCTTTCATCCACAGGGGAATTAAAAAAAAGCGTGACATTGATTCGGTTAAAATAAAAAGCATATGTACGTCCGCCAGTGTCATCTAGTGAACGGCAGGAATTCAAGTTACGTCCATTTGGCTTTTCATAGCCTATTTTGGCAATGGTGGGACACTTTGGCTGCATTGCCAGAGGCAGTGGATGGTTCCAATGGCCACTTAAATTCCTAAAACGCAGTTGGAGTGCTAAAGGCTGGAGAGGCTTGTAGAATCACCTTAGAAAGCACGGCTTAAAGCTGTTGGTCACCTGTCACATCATCGAGATGCTTTTGCTCAGATAGTAGTTTCTCCTTCCTCCTTGAATCTGCAGCTTCTACAGAAATCATTGGAGAGGACCCATAGTCTGAGTGCATGTCTGCCTATTAAGCACTGTTAGGTGAGGACCCCAATTAGTGAAGATATAAGTCTTTCCATCTTTTTCCATCCGTGTCAAGGAGGAATTTGATCGATTCGGTATGCGAAGATGGTTCCCCCAGGTTTTCGGGAAGATACCGTCCTGCTTCTACTTTTGCCAGCTCGCTCGCTCTGAAGTTGCCTGAAACGTCTCTGTGTTAAGAGATCTGCGGCATTGCTTTACCGACCTTGATCGTATTATCGTCGATTCCAAGGCTTTAATAACTGCCTAATTATCTATGTATAGTACAATAGCGCTACAATCTATCGCGTTAATTGAAAGTCAAGCCGCAGCTTCGCGGATTGCCGTGATTTCTGCTTGAAGCAGACTACAGTGATCCGGCAGCCGCGTTGGAGATGATTGCTGCCCCCGTACCACCCGCTCCGTCTGTGAATATTTCTAGCGCGGAATACCTCCAGTGCGGCAGTGGGTGTTGTAAAGATCATAACATTTTCGCCCAACATTGGTATTTTAGTTCAGATGAGTCGAGTAATCACGAACATTTTGCTGTCTTTTTCGTCTGCATTGAAGTAACCTCAATGCCTCGGTACTAGCGTAGACCAAATTTTCAACCCACGAAAAGGACTTTACAATGAAAAGGCTGACGAATAAAGAACTCAACTAAAACTTTTTCCGCGGCGCCATCTGTTGGCAGAGAGTAACAAACCATTGAGAGTATAATTTAGCTTTGAAAACTTTTCAGTTCGCTATTCGGGAATCAAAATCGTGCGAAAAATAAATCGGATCGTTGCGAAAAGCTAGGCCTTGACCTGCAGGCCTGTCGCAATAGCTATTAGTATTACTCAGAGAAGACCTCGAATAATCGAACAATGGGCCGCTTATCCACTTTGGGGGTCACCGGTTTAGGGTGCTTAAGTGGACTGTCTACATGTTTTGATCTTTCGTAATCGACTCTAAGTCATCAGGGGCTATCCCCATACGAGTAGAGGTGAGATTCCAGACTTGGTCCAACCATCTTATCCTAGGCCTACCTAGCGGATGCCTATCTGATGGTATGGATTCCATGGTACGTTTTGGAATCCAAGTTGTCCAAACTATCGAAGTATGGACCTCTCCGTTCGAAGAAGTAGCTGCTCGACATTGAGTGTCTCGCGTATTCTGGTGTTCTTAACCCGATTTCAGCGAATCACCCCAGAAATACAACGAAGAAATCTACGATCTCATTTTTTCGATTATTACCCAAACCTCATGACTATAGGTGGAGGTCGGAACAAACACTGAATTAAGGGCCAATGGCTTAGCTCCGATGCCAAATTAAGCCCTCCTGATATCAGATTGACCAATGTGTCTCAAAATTACTCAAGCCTGACCAATCCTACAGTATAACTCAGTACTGCTCCTTCCATCACTCGTGAATTGTGAATAGAAGCCCAAGATATTTAAACTACTCCACCTGTTTCAATTGGACATCCAAGCTAAAGTTCGTATAACTTATAAGTAGCTTTCTCAGATTGAGGACTCTTTCCTTAAATGATTTGCTGAAAAAGAATGTCCGGATTTTGTTTTGTGAAAGCCTTGCATTCAAATGCCACATTCCTTTGGTTACGTTCAAAAGTTGACCTTTAATATTTCAAGGGAAATTTGAAACAAAGTTTGAGAATCTAGCGAAAACTAAAAAAATTTGCTCAGTTAGAAATTCTCTCAACAGTTCAAAACCATAGTTTTCAGTAGAACTCATCATTTCAGGCCACGCTTACGAATTTATTGCAAGACTCCCTGCGTTAATATTTAATGTCTGTCCTTTTCAAGCCAATTCCCGTTGTGCTGAAAGAATAAAAGTTAAGAAAAAGTGATCCCCCTCTTTAGCTTGCCGTCCCCGAGATTAGCAAACATCCCGAGCTAAAAATGGAAACAAACATCAACCTTCTTTCTCGGCCAATTCTGACCTTCAACACATGAAGTTCAAGTTAAAATTAAAACACTGAGGGAGTTCATAATGATGGTTGGGGGCTTCAGAAGGCCGCCTACTTTCTTGACACAAAACAAAGTCGCGTGCAATATAAATTCCAGAGTTTAAACAACTTTCTTGGGTATGAGAACCTCTAGGCTACATTCTCAGTTCTCATTAACTGTTGAATTCAATAATTTCTTTTCGCATATTTTTTCAACACAAAACGGATGTTTTCTCAGGGCCCTTAGCTACCTTTTTCACGTATACATACCAACTCACACACACATACAGAGTTCAAATGAAATAATATTTCGTAAAGAATTTTCTGCTTTTCTTCCCTTCATTTGTCTTTTCATCATATTTTCGTTGGAAAATGGAAAAATACCATGAGAACCATTTCTCTCCAGAGGGGGGGAAGTTCACCTGCTAGAAATTAAAAAAAAAATACGAACCTACCCCTGTGTGCTAAATTTTATTTACATATCAAAAGTATAAGCAACAATTTAATTAACAACTCTCTGCACCACTGGTTATCCTTTTGCGAGAAGGAGGAATACCCTCATCATTGCTATCATCGTCGTCATTAGTGCAGTGCACCGTGCTAAAGGAGTACCCGACACCGCGGGTCGCCCTCCCTTCAAACAAACCGAAGCTACATAGTAATGAACACAATCCGGGTATAACTTTCGAAGAGAGGCAGAATCCTAAAACAAAATGTGTGCGTTTTTGGAGAGAACTCACGTTTTTCGTTTTGAAATCCTTGTTTTTCGAGGTGGACACAAACCAGAACGAGCAAAATAAACAGTCGCCCACTGGCCAGCACAGGCTAAGCCATGTTTTGGTTGAAAAAAAAATGAGAAAAATAAAACAGGACGTTCTGCGTTTGATGACTGGGAATAGTTTCTCTATTTGTCCAGCCATCCACCACTGGCAGCTGATGTGTGTGTGTGTGCAATGTGCAGCGCAAATCCTTTTTTGTTATTTTAATAGAACCCCCGCTGCCACTGAACTTGGATACGAAACCGAATTCGTATTCCAACCGGAAGAGGAATACAAAAAAAAAAAAAAATGGAAAAAAATTGTAAAAACTCCGAAACACAGATCTCTCTCTAGTCCTTAAACCTTAAAATCCACTCGGGTGAGTCTTCCTCTGTGTGATTGTGATTTCTGCCTGACCATGTCAGGACGGGGGTTGTCATGAAGACAGATACAGAAATCTGAAACCCCCGATTGCTTTTAATCACAATTTTCTTTCGTTATTTGTTTTTTTTTTTTTTCGTTTTGGAAAACTAAATCCCAATCCCAATCCCAATCCCAATCCCAAAATATTTGATGAACAAGGAACAAAACGATACAGAGAGGGAGGAAAGGGACATTTTCTTTTTTTTGCTCATATCATGCCATTTTGTGGAACGTGGTTACATGGGAAATTGTGTTTCTTTCTGGTGACCATCGCCTGTGGTCACCACAAAATACACCCTGGAAAATAGGGTTCCTTTTGCTGTTATAAATTCCTGTGCTCTGCGGTTAGCCCCAATGTGTGGCGGGGTACGTGCTTCCACGGTAAGTGGAGTGGATTTTGAGTCAAACGTATGAAATCGCATATGCATTTTTAATAACACTAACGGCAGACGTTGGATATGATAGGGGGGCCCAAGTGCTGGAGTGGGGGCATTTATTTTTACATTGACATTGAATTAATTATCAACATGTGTGTCGTGTCAGAAGGAAATTTTTTTTTTTTTTTTTGATTTAGTTTTGGTTGAGGTGGAATCTATAACCTCGGTGACAGTATCGATTGGAACTACACAATTAAGTATTAATCGCAATAGGTTTTGCTTCGACATAAGCACTCTCCGACAGGGTGGGGTAGATTTGACATTTTGCTGGCGTTCATGGGCCTAACTGCAAACTAGTTTTTTTGCGAGAATTGTCAAGAGTTTACGCATTGAACTTGAAAAGAAAGAAAGCCTGCACTAGGTGTGAAAATGGTCAAAGAACTATGAACCAGGGAAAGTACTTAGGATTTTAGCTGGGGAATATAGCTTTAGATATCGTGAGTAATAAAAGAGCAGGAAGTATGCCCATAGAGATGAGGTTTCTGACTCCGTCCAACCATCTTATCCTAGGTCTATCCAGGGGACGCCTACCTGATGAACTGTCTGTGACATCATTTTTGGATACTGTCTTATTGTGGATGCGGGGTATTTCACAAGGACTATTGCAGGAACGAGCAAGAATAACTGAGTCTGTCCTTCGTCTTCCATGTGATAGTTCTGCTACCGCCAATAGAAATATTTGGTACTTACTCCTTCACGGAGTTTAACGAAGACGTCTCCAAGAGCCAGGCAGCCATCAAAATCCTCGTCTTGATAATCATCTCAGAATCGAATTTGTAGAGTCGTGTCTGCCTATTCGTCATACAGGCCCCAGGTCACATGATGAATTAAAGGAAACAAGGTAGCTGTTGAACTAGCCAGGCAAGGGTCGGATTTTGACAGCTCACTTGAGAGAGAAGCTTTTATCCAACGAGGAGCTGTGAAGAGACCAATCCTCTCACACTACTTTTCAGTAAACTCACATAAATGAAACAACCTAACCAGTTGCGTCATATCCAGAATGACTTGGCCAATAAACACACAAATAAAAATAAATGATCACCTTACCATAACCTGAACAGACATTGAGCGTAGATATGCCATCTGGACAGTATGGGTCCCTACTATCCAGGAGCTATACCTCCAGCCGGATATAAATGAGAAAGAAACCCTCGGTGTAGGTGGTCGGCCCTTATTATTAGTGGGGAGCGGTTTGTCCACTCTACCACTGCGGTCTCACTTGTGAAAGCAAGACATTGTGCCAATCTTTCCTCCTCGACTTCAATCGAGCCAACAAATCTCTAGCATGCTCTTCTTCCCTAATTTTACAGGGCAGATTTAAAACCATCTTCTCTGGAAGTCGGTATCCACTCCTACTTGTCCAATAACCCGTTCATGCTTGACTGAGCCACAAATCCTTCTCTGGGTGATTCGAAACCAGCGACGCTTTATTCACATGTTCCCAGCTGATGATAAGTAAACCATGTCCAAAGTCATAAGGCCTTGTAGATAGTATGTATCTTCCTGCCAATAGCCTTGCGTCGCTAGTTCATCAGCGTCATAGTTCTCTGAAATATCAAAATGACCAGGAACGTTGAGCTGATTAGCGATCTCGTTCAGAGAGGTGGTAGTCCTTTACTGTCTTGGACTCTGATTGCAGCCTGGATATCGGCATAAATTAAGGCATCTGTACCTGATTCTGGGTTTTATCTCCACTTATGCGGTGAAATGTGGTTTGAAATAGGCGTGACTTTGGATTGAAAAACGCTCCCAAGACTAAAAAGACGGAAGGAGTGGTGAAATTCAAGGAATGTAAAGTTCAAGAGTGTATTTTACTAAGTCCAACTTGGAATGTGGTCACCCTGGTTCAGTGGGTAGTGCATTGGACTGCTGAGCAAAATGACACAGATTCGCCAAGTAAACCAAGCATTTTTCGCGGCTTCATCTCTCGGCGGATAAAGACAATCCTAATGAAGAAGTCCTTCACCCTTTAGAGTCAGCAAAAAATTGCTGGTCCCTTCGCACAACATGAAAGGTTGCGAAAAAGAATGACATTGAGTCCATGCAGCAGGTATTTTTTTTTTCATTTTTGATGTCAATGAACTCTCGTGTTCAGATGTATGATGTGTCCAGTGTGGAACGCCGATATTTCTTCTCATTTGTTTGTCCCTGGCATCACCAAGCCATTCACCCCATTTTGTCTCTCAATGCATCAATCACCGCGTCACTTAATTTAAAAAAAAAAGTACACCTCACCTCGCACCACCTTGTGGGACTCCATTTTCAACATTCATTCTCAGAAACATATGCAAATAGGTACACCCCTGGAGATATTGCCAGAGAACCCCCCATACAAAAAAGATTCCATAATATCAGCTTCACAATAATTGAACGATGCGAGTCCCCAAGAGAGCCCAAGAAACAGATAGGCACGTCCCCAAAGTGGACAATATTATGGCACCGTAAAAAAAGTGCAAAAAAAAAACATTAATTCTGCTGGTATCACCATTACCAACACGGTGCGCCTTCCCGAACCGTCAAGTGCATTTTTAAGTCATTAATAATCCATTACTCACCCTCATCCCGCGAGTAGGCTCTGTATAAGTATGTATTTATATATCTTCGCTTAAAAAAAAGGACATTCTCAATCGATGTCGTTGACATGTTGTAGTCGTTGTAGTCCTCCATGAATTCCCATAACAGCCGCCATGGCCTCTTTGTGCAGCACTTTTCATGCATGAACTCAGTAGGGCTTCACAATTTTTGTTTTCCATATTGATATCATAATAATCTGGGATATAAAATTTTAAAAGGAAAGGTCCTTGTTTGGGGTCGTCATACGAAACGGTATGAATATAAAAGTATAAGCCTGAAGGAATAAAAAAATAAAACTAAAAAAAAAAAAAGAAATCGAAGAAGAAGAAGAAGAAGGAGAAAAAATTGTGCGAACAACAACACACAAAGGAGCACATAATTCAAAAGGTTTGGCCATATAAATTCATCCACAGACACGAAACACAGGACCAGGAGCTTGGGAAATATACCAAGCAGATTGAAATATCCTTGAGAAATATCCCAAATCCCCATTGTTATTGTTATTAGTGTGAACAATATCATGACGACAACAACGAAGACGACTAAGACGACAACGACTACGACGATGATGATGGAGATGATGATGATGACGATGGTTTTGCTACTGTGCGCTTCTGGTTTATTGGCATTTGCCACTTGTTTCATCCGTTTCCATCTTAGTCTCCTTCCGTTTCACTTTTTTGTCGCATTTTTCATTGATTGAAGTGATATTTGAGAAACTTTTGACAGGACACTAAGAACAGAGAAGCAAAGAAAAAGCAAAACGAATTAATGTCCTCTCAGCGATTTTTCATCTTTAATTGACTTACTGGGTAGGATTTCGTCCCCCTAACGGTATGTCATTTAGAATTTTCACTTTTTTCGACCCCCCTCCCCCGGTTCATTTCAAAACGAAAATGGAAAACCCCATAACAAACACAGTAACAGCAACAAACGGCGAGTTTTTATTGTACGAACGGGATTGGGACCGAAACCATGTTGACGACGGGGTAGACAGTGAAAAAGGGCAAAAATGAAATTTTTTTTTATTGCCAAGCCCAGTCAGGCGTTCCCCAGGCATTTCATAGTCGTCGTTGTCGTTGTTGTTGTTGTTGTCCTCCCCCCGCCCACCCTGTCCCATTTCAAGTCTGAGTATTGTATAAGTGCGCAGCGGGAGCTCGGTGAGATGTAAATGTAGACGTAATGTGTTTACTGTGTGCTCGTATAATTAAGAGACACAGCAACAGCTTTTTTTTTTACGTAAGACTTCGGCCATAGGTACGAGTATTCGTATTCGCACTCGAACTGGTCTTGAAGTGTTTTGTGCCTTTGTAACTGTGTTGCGGGTGAAAGGAGCGAAGAAAACACACTCTGAGGGCTGTTAAGCATTTTTGTTGTTTACCCACCACCCTTTTGCAAGACGAGTCTAGGTTATAAGGTGCAGGCAAAACTTTTATTGATATTTAAATGATCAAAGTTAAAAAAATAAAAAAAAAACAAAAATGAAATGAAATTTTTTTTTAACGTGCTCACACAAACATATGGTGGATGGAATGAAAGGCAATGCTTTCAAGGATAAAACAGCCTGCATTAAATTTTACGAGAAGGGCGGGTTGCGTTTCGTGCTGTAAATGAGCCATCGACAGAGTGGTGATTTTGCTTCGTCTTCTGTAAGTGTGTGTGCGTTCGTATTCGCTTAGGCCATGTGGTTTGGACGCGTAATGCGTTTCGCTGGTTAGTGCAAATTGGATATTGGTTTTGAGTTGTTGTTAATGAGTTAATAATATAGTTGGAGGCATTTACAAAGGCTACTTGTGATCATCATTTTGAGTATGGTTATCAATTTGGGTCCTGCTTGATGAGACACGGTTATTACCTTCGGTATGTAATCCTTTTTAGTGGTCAGTGAAAGGTTAGCACCTAATAATGGTGGTAAGTGGTGAATGCAAAAAGTTAAAGGCGTAGCCATAGCACTACTATAATTCACACATTTCGAGGCAAAAAATTCAGTAGAATGGTTGATCATTTGAAGTGATCGTCCACCAACCTGTTAACTGTCAAATCACCACCCATTGTCTGCATAGTTTCCTCAACTTTTTGGATAAAAGGGTGAATTTCAGTTGAATAAAAATGAGTTTCGTCAAGTTTCAGAAAACAGTTCCCTGAAGAGGGTTTACGCAGAGTGTTCCCTCAGTTTGTATTCACACCACCTACTATCGCTTGATCAGTCATAATCCAAGTTTCTTCTAACTCCAGACGCAACATATCTCTTGTCTACATTTCCAGAAAAAAACATAAATAATTGGACCTGGATAGGGCTAGATGCTTTTGAACTGAGACCTTACTTCACATGGGCCTCTTAACTTGTGTAAAAACTATAAGACAAAGTTAATAATGTAACCCTCTACTGTATACCTGAAATGTCGAGATAAAGGGTAAAAAAACAGCAGTCTAGAAAGACTAGGGTTAGTAGATAGTCTAGAAACACAAGGGTCAGTAGAACTCTTCATAGAACTTGAATTATAGAAAATTTCGGAAAAAATGAGAACGAAAAATCTTCGAGCTCTGCGGCTAGCTTCCGAATGATCAGGAGGCGTTTTCTCCGATGCCTCTATTTCTCGTTTTGACTCCAGAGCATTGTAGTGTCTTTTAGAAGGAGATTATATGAGCTATAAGCATTTTCACAGACAGGAAGGTTAGATGTTAAAGTTGAGGTGTGTATGCACTGCGACCTGTATAGACCTATTGTGCTCTTCCGTACTCATACTGGCCAATAAGTCTCGACCTAAAGAACCTCCTAAAATCCAATCGCTCCCAGGTGGACTCAATGCTCTAGAGTCCATAAGGAGGTGGGACAGGGTCTTCTCGGCATCGCTGCAGAATCTGCAGTTTCCATTTGCTTCTAATGCCATTTTCCTGAGATGCCCCCTGAGCCTGTAATGGCCCGTTAGAATGTAAAGCTGGTTTTTGCTGGTACCTAGGCAGGCCTTGCTCCTCCTTCGGTCGTAGTTCCCGAAGAGTTCTTTTGCCTGCCTTAGTCCTGGGAGTGTTCCCAAAGCCTCCTTCTTTTGCGCCCTTCCTCTCTTCTCATTAAGTCCCAATAAATTTATTTCGCATTGACTTCTCATAGGCAGATACGCCATTTGACTGAAGCTTCCCGATAATGATTTCTTCTGAAGCTGCAGGGACGAAGAAGCCAGGCCTAGGAGATAGGTTTGGAAAAACCTATTTCTTCGTCGTATTGCTGGGGTGACTCGCCGAGATCGGGTTAAGAACACCAGATTACGCGAGGCACTCAATGTCGAGCAGGTTCTTCTTCAAAGGGAGAGGTCCATACTTCTATGGTTTGGGCACGTTAAACGTATGTCCCCAACTCGGTTTCCAAGACGTTCCATAGAGTCCATGCCATTAGGTAGGCGTCCTCTGGGTAGGCCTAGGATGAGGTGGCTGGAACAAGTCCGAAATCTAACCTCTACTCAAATGGAGATAGCCCCTGATAATTTAGAATCGATCGTGGAAGATCGGGAAATGTGGAGGGTCCACTCCCTAAACCCGCGACCTTCATAGTTGATAAGCGGGCCGAAGGAAGCTGATGATGAAGATGACGATGTATGTTGGGAGGGATCTAGAGATGATGGCTTATTGTGCATCGAAGAGGTTCTAAGGTGTTAGCTGGAAAGTGGGTATCCATAACAAGGCCATTCGATTGTATTGGATAGTTCTTTTTGTAGATGGTCAAGAATTGCGTTTTACGGTAATGCAATTTCATGTATTTTTCTTTCTTTTTCATTTCTCAGGAACATTCAGCGGCTCTAGGTGTTTCTTTTGTTTCGTATCGCAGGCTTTTGATTATCTTTTTATTTTCTCTGCCCAAACTACCTGGGTCTTCCACTTTTTCAAGAGTTTGGCAGTGTAATCCCAGGCATATCCACCGAATTTTTTTTGCGTGGCACCATTTCTCATCGGGGAATGACAAGCCTCCGCAAGTATAATTTGTCTTGAAATAGATTCTCAATTCCCCGTTCGGAGTTGCGAGAAAGTAGGCCGTGGCTTCTTGACTGTCGCGCTAGCTATTTTATTTTATTTTTTTTTTAAGGAAATTTCCAGGAGCACTCAGACTCGTTATCGGTCTATTGTACCCCCAGGCTGAAACCCCTTTTTAGTGCAGTGTGGTTTTTTGCTGTTCCGCGTTTGGGCTCGAACCTGGACAGTACGGTTCATAACCAAACACACTACCCACTGCACCGTACCACCGACAGCTTTTTTAGTTAGGAGTAAAGACAATGTCAATCAGTAAAACCGTCTTTTTTGAATACTGAAAACCATTGTTCATCATGTTTTATAGCACTGAACCCAACAGAGAACCCTGTAGTACAGCAGCAGTGATGGGCGGTGGGGAGTTGTAGTCCCTGTATCGACTGTTAGACCAAAGCTACCATTCGGTTTGTTCACTATAGTAAGGAATCAAGGGTTTGTGGAACCTATCTTGGTTCGCAGATGCTAAATATTAATCCATTTGATCCTTCAAGGATATCAAATATCACACTTGCTTAACACCACATTGATCTCTGATCGAATTTAAATTCAAAGCTCCTCTCCTCATTTGGTTATACAATTTTTCACCTCCAACGTGCCCAATAAATTCTACAACAACGTACCTAGATACAATCAATTCATATCCAACCGCAAGCCATTTTGTTAACAATTACATGCAATTGTCCATTTTCAGGAAAATTACATTTCAATCAATCTAAAACCTAAAACCACATTCATCATTCAATAATGCAGCAGCACACCCGCAATTTATTCCTTTGTTCCCACACAATTTAATCCTTTTCTCGTTTCCAATACAACCGCAGCAAAAAAAATTAGAATAAAAAAAACTCACACGTTTAATTTGAATTAAGGATCGGATATAAAATGGATTTCTATTGCATTATTCAATTACATTTGGTAAAACTGACGTTTGTATGTCGGGGCTAGAGTTGGTTAAATTAATTGAAAGAGGAATTAAAAATATTTTTTCTTTTTTCTTTTGTTCGCGATGATGGATTAAATTGCTCGAGCACTGGTACGTGTTGAATATACAGAATTGGGTTTCACAATTAAAAAAATAAAATATTCATTTATGTACAGTATGTAGAGTATTCGAAAAATTTATTCACATTTGTGTAATGTCCTTTGGAATGGAATGCTTTTAAAGTGGAAGCTGAAAGTGCCGCAGGAATGCATTCTCTCAAGATATTTTCTTATGACCAGGGATGGTATTGTATGGTATATGAGGCTGTGCGGAAGACCCTTCACTTAGGCCTCAGTCGAGCCCGTTGTGTTTCCCTCTTTTAATCGTTGGAACTGCAGGAACGTACATATGTTGGGAGGGATCTGGGGTAGGTGGAAACCACTAGTGTACGTGTGGTCTGGCGAATTTTTTTGTTTCTTTAGTGAAGGTCAGGATGCCGCCGATTCATTTGTTCTTGAGATGTTTCAGTCCTGCCTTCTGTCACATTCTCGCTATGACAGGGTAGTGGCCCAGAAATACTGCTTCAACTGAATAATGTTTGCCGATGAGATGTTGTAAGACATAACTCAGATCGGAATTCCTACAGGACTAAGCATTGAGCTACAACGTCGTTTTGAAACAACTAAAGGACTTCTGAGGTACAAAGAAAGCGTGTAAAGGTTTCTAATGGGTTTTTCAATAGGGACGTAACAATTTTATATTTTAATACAAACGCACCCGTTAACTTTTTTTATGATCTGTCAATGTCAAAATGTCAGTCAAGGTTTATATTTGTATCATGATTAAGTTCACAAACGATCAACGTTTGGAAATTATTAAAAATTGCTACCGAAATTCTGAGTCGGTGGTCGCAACTTTAAGACCGCTTACTCCAATTTTGGGTCATAATAATCGTCCCACCAGACAGGCTGTGCGTGATTTATTGGATAAAATCAAGTCAACATATTCACTATTGAATGTTCCTGTGCCAATGAGACAACACGCCTGTCGAAGTACCGCAAATATCGCAGCCGTAAGTGCTTCAGTTCAAAATGCGCCAAATCAGTCGATTCCATGCCGTTCATAGGAATTGGGAACTCCTCAGTCCACATTGTGGCGAATTTTGCGTAAAGATCTTGGCCTACACCCTTATAAGATCAAATCAACTCAAAAACTGAAGCCTCTTGATCATTTGAAGCGCCGACACTTCTCCGATTGGGCTCTGCAAAAGTTTGAAGAAAATCCTAAATTTCATCGAATAATGATCTTCAGCGATGAAGCTCATTTTTGGCTTAATGGCTTTGTGCTTCAAGAGAACCCATTCAATCCACAAAAAAGGTGGATTTCATGTGAGGTGTGTGTTGATGAAAATGATCGACATGTTACGGTTCATAGAGTTCGCTATCGTGTCATGTTGGAAGACTATTTTTGCCCAGATTTGGATCGACTTGATATCAGTGATTATGTGATTCCAACAAGATGATGCCACATGCCAAACAGCTGGTCAAACAATTGATCTATTGAAGGGGAAGTTCGGTTATCGTGTAATCTCGAGAAATGGCCCGGTCGAATGGCAACCTCGCTCATGCGATTTAACGCCGTTGGATTTATTTTTATGGCGTAACTTAAGTCGTTGGCTTATACCAACAAGACGAGCTCAGGAACAATATCGAACGCGAAATTGCCAATGTTCCGGCCGATCTGTGTGGAAAAATGGTGGAAAATTGACCATAAAAAATCGATCACTGCAAGAGTGCTTGCAGTTGTCATATGAACAAGATCGAATTTCATACATAAATTTAACATGTGTACTACACCTGGGATAAATTTCAGGCCGATAGCTCAATTATTCTCTGTTTTATTTAAATACGAAATTGTTATGTCCTTATTGAAAAATCCTTCAGTATGCCCCAGGTCAGACAACAAGAGAGAATAACTAAAAAACAAAATTCCAAGACTCACAGTGACAATTTCCACCCCTTCACAACTAGAATTAATAATAACGCCAAAAGCCCAAATACACAACCCATACCTCATCTGGTAACATACATATTTCAATTGTACCTTGCGGAACTCCACTCCCAGCCAATTGAACAAACGTCAATTATTCTGTTAAATTTTAAACAAATCTAAATCATTAAATCACAGAACAATTTCTACCCTCTACCTTCACAGGGGAAATTCACTAAATTCTAAAATCGGAAACCCATTAGGAAGAGAATTGCACATCCGATTGCAACACCAGCAAGTGTTTATCCTCGAGACATACCCCTCGAGGCAATTTTCCTCAGACTGAATCCAATTCCAAGTGCCTTCAGGCAGCACACAATCTCAATTCATCGTCGGAGCAAATAATTTATCTTAAACCACCAGCCCATGGGGTCGAAACATTAAGTCGCGCGGATACAGATTAATTATTATTCAACTCCTGCAACCGATACAAGATTAATTGTTCGATGTTCTCTCAGAGAACAATTTAGTCAAGGGATTCTCTCTGCAATATGATACTTTAATCGGCTTAATCCGATGTCAAAAAGTTAGCCCTCTGCAATGAGTGCGGGATCTATTGATTTTTCATTAAATGCAAAGTGGGTCTAGTCGGACTTAGAGGCAAAACTCATGTCATCCACCACTTTGTAGGCCATTCAACTTAACGATGGAGAAAATAAACATGGCATCGGTATTAGTGTTGGTAAATTATAAATTTTTTTTTGCACCACATCCAGCTGCTTGAAGCCTTTGGTTGTCGATATAAACTCGTCTGTATGTCATTAGAGCTTAATTCGCTTCGTTCACAACCTCAATTGACATTGAGCCAATTTAAGTTGAGTTCGGTTGACATTTCAAGTGACTGGGATTCGCTGGTGTTTCCGATTCACCAGTGGCACTTTCAGAGGCACTCCATACCAAACATCACTTCGGCTAAGTGACAGTTCCCGGAAAATTTTTTTGCAATTGCCAAACCTGATGAGTTGGTGGAAACGTCATTATTTTACGGGCGAATAGATTGGAGCATATTTCCTCTCAATGAGTTAAAAGCCATATCTGACAGATGAAAGACTTTCTTGGTCATCTATGACAGTTTCGTAAAGCACATGGCAATTGACAGACTAAAAGATTGGTTGGCTATGGAATTGACCATTTCTAATTGAGTTGCAACAAGGCATTGATGGACTTTGGCGGTGATTTTAATTGACCGTCAGAAGAGGACATCTCTGAAGCGAAGCTCTAAAATCGTCGTAGAGGTGGCGCGGTTGTACTGCACTGCTACAACTTCAGTCTAATATTTCAAAGCTGTCTTTGTACTACCGTGGCTAAGTGGTTAATGCGTTGAACTGTTGTACGAGGGGCGGCGTGGGCATGTCCACCGAAGATCTTTCTTGGCACCACCTCTCGGTGGGGAATGACGAACCTCCGGGATTGTACTTTGTCATGAAAAAGCTGCCCAATTCGACGTTCGAAGTCGGCAATAAATTGTAGGTCCTCTCCATTCGTAACACACAACAGACATGGGTGCGAGAAGCTAGGCCTTGCTAGGCCTCAGTCGGTCCTCATTTCGGTTAAAGTGTATTGAAAGATGGGCTGACGGGTTTTTCAGTGTTTTCGCGTGAAAGTAAATCGGTGGAACTCAGTCCTCACTCAGAGGAGGGAAGTCCTTCAAAATCGACGACTTCACGATGGTTTCCTTCCTGTATAGTGAAGGTCCTTTCAATGATTTTGAAGCTGAAGCTGTAACAAACCAAATGCTGGCAACTGTCTTTGCTGCTTTGTTAAGCAAATGTTGGAAGACTGGCTTATCCAGCAGAGATGGGTAGTTGCCAACTTCTAAAATCTGTACGTGGAGCTTGTGTCCTCTTAAGTTGCAATCTAAACCCTAAGGGGAAGTAAATCTTGTCTTAATGTCTTGTAACTCACTCTGGCCACTCACGTTTCTTCTAAGGTTTTCGAAACCATCAGTTCCCCCCAGAGGGCAGTACTATCACTACTTCTATAACTTCTCGTAAAAGATACATAATATCGCAATGAGGCAAAGATAAAGGACAATGTCCAATGTGGATGACATCGCATAACCTGTGTAAATTGAAGACAGAAGTTTCTTTCTAGAGCTTGACGTCTGATGAAGTCAACCCTTAGCAAACTCCTCAAGTGGTTCACTGCAGACGACTTTGAAGTAAATCCTTCCAGAACGAAATGAGTTCTACGTAATCACTAGACCTGCATCAAATGGCTTGCAACCTGGAAATCGAAGCTGGCAGAGTAGGCTTCAAGTTTATTGCAGTGAAAATAGAGGACCTCAGCATTTAGAGTTCAAAAGCTTGACTAAACCAAGTCATAGTTTCGGTATGGTGGCGCGAAACTAAAGGTAGGCAGCAGAATTGATAAAGTAAAAGCTGCCTTGGGTATCCTTTCCAAGCCAGGCCAAGACTGTTTCGTACTAACATTGAGTCAGCACTTGGAAAGTAAAGACGACTGTCAATCGTAAGGTGCAAACCTTCGTTTATTGATGTCGAAAATGAGTGAGGAGAGGTCAGGAACCAATAGACATCACAATAAGGCGAAGAAAGTGTGTATTGCATAGGAAACTTATGCAATGGATTCATTTAACCCAGTCAGGCAGAAGAGTCGGTCGATATTGATTAGGTTAGGTTATGGAGGAAGTCTCCAGTCTAATGACAGTGCGTCCACGGGGGCCTACTGGTCCATTGTGTTCCCCTTCGTGTTGTGGTCTATGTTACAACCTTGCGTTCTAGTTGGAGACACTCACAGAGTAAGTACTTGATGCTCTCTGTCTCTTTCGCATCCTGGCAGCTTCTGGAGTAGTCTGGGGAGTTGATGACGAGTCTGCTGGGCATGGTGCCTATTATATAGTGTCCCGTCAGTATACCTATTAGGAGGCGAGTACCCTTTTTATTCATAGCCAGGATACATTTTGTTTCGTTTAGGTCTATTCTCTGTCATAAGCTGCGGGATATAATAAAGTCTCCTCTGGCGGACCAGTCGGTCGACCTAAGCCACAGTTGAGGAGGAATCAGTGTCACTGAGAATGAAAGAAGCTGAAATTCGTTGCAGATCTTCACACTCTCCAGTCAAAGAATCCTAGTTTGTGCTCCTACTTCAATTAGTTAAAGTGTAAAACAAGGTAGTGGGTTCCAATTGACACTTTCAAATGAAATTCGTGTCAAAAACAGGCCAAGTTGACCATAATACACCCGTCAAATCAGTAATCTCTGCCCGGAACCCCATTATTTCATCTGTCAAACCTAGCCGTGAGTATGACCACTCTCTCTCTCCTGGATCCACAAGTCGATTAAATTGTGTACGTTACTACTCCAATCAAATTGAAACCTCTCGACCTAAATCCGTAACAGATATCCATGGTCTGGAGTTTCGAAATAATTCTGAAATCTGTTACATTTGAAAGTCCTTGTAAATTGTAACAGGCAATATTAGGGATAAGTGTCAGGATTTAGCGTTACCATGCGAGGGAGAACGTACATTTGATCCCTAGAGGAATGAACAAAAAAAAAAAACCTGTGTGTGTTCCTTGTTCCAATTGTTATGGCATCACGCAAACCCACTCACACACACACACACTTGCACACACACACATGTTGAATATAAAAATTGTTTTCTTGTTTTTATATTGGCATCGCCAATTACTTGGAATTTTGAGCTTTAAATCTTTCTTCCGTCCTGACATTGAGCAGCTCCTCCGCCTCACCCTACCGGAGGATAATGGTGGAAATGTGTATAACGTCCTACCCCGGCCACGTTGTTTTTGTTTCCGTCAACGTCGACATCCCTCCGCTCGTAAAAAATGAAAAACGAAATTTTGCACGACAAGCCCGGGCGGTGGCGGAACCGACGACCGAGGAGCAAACACAAGAGAGTATCATCACTTCGCAAGACCCGTCTGAATGTGAGTTTAACTTCACTTTTGTCGGCAACAAGAACGAGATTGATGAAAATTTCATGTCTCCGACTGACAAAAAAAAGGACCGAGGCGATATGTAAGAAAATATGACTCCTTCCAATGAGAGCTAAAAATACACAGACACGGGCACAGACGCAAGTCAAAGTCGGAGACTCCGAAACCAGCGAGAGAGTATGATTAAGTAAATTACGTGTCAACTGTGATGTATGACATAATTAGGATCCTTGCATTTAGGATTTGGCTTAATGACAAATGTTTGTACGCCAAAAGTTTACGCGCGGAGGCGGGGGCGCGGCGCGGCTCTGCGTCCTCCGCATAGACAAATGTTATTAAATAAATTGGACGACATGGAACACTCCTGCAGCGACGCCGGAGAGGGGGTGCAAATCTGAGCGCAAAAATGTGATAAATTTAGTTATGACTGCTGGGGGGTGGGCCGGACTAAATAATAAATGGGGCTATCTCGCCTGGACAAACAGGGACACACTGAAAAGGTAAAGAATGAAAAAGATGAGAGCAGTGGGTGTATAAATGCTGGACCTCCCCGTTTCTTTATGGCACAGGTTCACCATGTGTGGGCTAAACGGACGGCTAATGCCGTCCACGTGTCACCGTTTTTGTTTTCAACGGGCTTGATGAAGTGAGATGCTTTTTGTAATTCTTGCACCATGCGGTGTGAAGTATGGAGTTGGAGTTCATCTATGCTCTTGTGTCAGATGGTATTGTAAATGGCCCAGGGAGGTGGTTACATTTTACGAAGGTCTTGAGATAAATAGGGTTTGAGGTGACTTATGGCGTAATCTTTGGAAAATGTACATCGTACTCGTAATCTATGTACGTTGGACCGCATACCCATTGATTCAGTCTGAAAGCATATAGAGGACCTCTGTCTAATGTTGGGCCAGGGTAACTCAAGGTGTAAGCTCTGACACATGTGGGCTAAGATCCCAAGTGCGAACGGGGTACTTCTTACTTACTTATGTCCTATTTCCCCTTGTGGGTCCTAGGGCCTCTACTATACCTAGGCGCAATCGTGTGCGGTTTCTGGCAATATGCCCTAACTCCTCCTCAACTGTTCTGCGCCATGTATTTCTCGGTCAAGTCACTGTTCTGCCATCTTGAGTAAGCGGATTCCATTGCATAACATAGTTAGCAATGGAGCTATCGCCTTCTCGCAATGTGTGACCAAACCACTGCCACTTGACGTTGGGTAAACGGGGTAGCAGTTCTATATTAGGTAACGTGGGTTAGAATTCCGCGTCTTTGCAGATTTAAGTTTCAATCTTACGAAATCGACACTAGGCCTTGGATAGGCAACGGTTTTCGACTCGTGTATCCAGACTTAGATTGATATCTGGGATGTGGACGCTTCTCGGCTTAGGAAGCGAAGCAACTCAAAACAACAGATGCCTACAACTTAAGAAAGTATACATGCAAAATGTGCAAGTTCGACGCGATATGAGGTGGCTAGATGCGGAAGATTACAAACCTTCCACGTCTGGAACTGTAAAGCCATCAGAAAAGTAAGAGTAAACTGCTGCTACCAGCAACAGCAGGTAGATGTCCCATTTCCTTGTAGCCACAGAGAGAGAGAATTTTGATGGCCAGATTCGGAACTAAAGTAGAACACGTCTCCATGGTACAGTGTTGCGCATCAACGGAACTCTCGCTAGATGAAGGAAATCTTTACGTTAAGCTATGCAAGGGCTTTAACAGAATATGAAGTGGAGACATCCTCATGGCGTTGGGAACTTAATTTCTAAGAAAGAAAAAGGCAGGCGCAGTGACAATGGAAGACGATTTGTGGATTTCTGCGACTCCAATCGTTTTGTTATGGATAAGCACAGACCATGTCAAAAACTCAGCTTGGTGTCAACTGATAGGCAATCAACCTTCAACTAAATTGACCATTTCGTCATTAGCTGCTGTTAGCATGAAAAAATGTTCCTATCTGGCGGCGAAAGGATTGTGGTTTTCGTAAAGTACCTGGAGGGAGATCAACGGTCGAGAATGGAATCCATCCACGCCAGAGTCCTGGTATGACAGCCAAAACTCGTCGCTTTGTGGTGGTCATACACCATCCGAGGCATGGTATTTTTTCGAAAGCGCGCTGTTTTCTTTTTTGGAAACGTGAGGTGTGTAGCTCGCATTGCAGCAGCAGCAGGGAGAAGGGGGCTAAAGTCATGAAGATGAAAGAAGCGCGGCGTAGCGTGCGACAGGACATGTGCAATCACATCGATGGATTTGCGACTGAAACAAAATAAGTTCCGAATCAGCTTATAAGAGGTCGCATACAAGTGGCCCATGGGCATGGTTATGTCGATGTTTTATATCGCCTCTGGAAGGGCTGTGTGCATATACAGATACACCTATGGGGTTTCATTGAAGTGTAAGGAGTTGAGAGTGTGGATATAGTCTCTTAGTAAATTATCATCTGTTTAACCAAGCCTGTAACCTCAGGTTATATCAAAGGCGAAACAGGGTAACTCACTCAAGTGAATGAAGACCAACAGATGCGCTGTTTTATTGAAAAATATAGACGGTGCACTATAATACCTGAAAGCTTAAACGAGAAGACAAGTCCTGCAGTCATTGCGGTCTATTTAAAAAATAAATAAATAGCTGCCGCGACAACTCGAGGTTGGCCAAGGCCTAGCTTCTCGCAACCATTCTTGTTATGCGGGTGAAATTTTGACCAGCAATGGAAGAGGCCTATAATTTATTGTAAATTGAGCAGCTTTTTCATGACAAAATGTACTCTCGAAGGCTTTTATATTCCCTGACGAGAAATGGTGCTGAGAAAAATATTCGGCGGACATGAATGGGGATTGAACCCACGCAGCCTACTGACCAGTCCAACGCACTAAGCACAGAGCCACAGTAGAACTAAGAGAAGCACAACAGATAATCAAATGGTTTTTTCCTGTCCTCTGTGGTGTTTTGGAACCAAGGTTAATCTTTGTTAAGCGTCTGTAGGCAGCTTTTTACTAATATTTGTCGTAGCATTAGAATGAACCTTAAGCCCTACTCAATTCTATATCAAGCTATAGGGCCAAACAGCCTAAGTTTTACAGCAGCAAGTCTACGATTTTTGTCAGCTGATTCATGAAAAATTAGGTCCTTGACTCTATTTCTTGATAAGAAAAAATAGCTAGGACTGGGTTTTCGAACTAAATTTTCTCTTCGAAAGTCGCTTTCTAGGTCCTGCTTTGCTTTCCTATTTTTACCAGCGGTCGTTATAGTGTGTATTCAAGTTGCAATTGTAAATCACAAAAGAATCTCCCGGTTGTCATCAAACTACCTCCTGCTCGATATTAAAAGAAAGGATTCAACTTTGAATTCCTCTAATCACACGAAAAAAATCCTTCCCCATCTCCCTATCCATTACAACGCACGTCAGTTTCACAAGGAAAAAAATAGAAGAAGGAAAAACATCCTTTTCACCACAAATCCTACATGCTCTTACTTATCTATTCTCGTATACTCCTCAGGTGAATGTAGAAAAGGATATCGCCCATGAGAATCATGACATGGAGTATCTATTTAAGAAGACGAGTAGTTCTTTTGTTCTTCTCTCGTTCTAACAGTGCCAGAGAGATTTTTCTGTGTTGGGTAAACCATTTTCCTTTGGCCAGTACAAGGCAATTTACATCTTTGATTATGCCAAGAGAATACGATAGAATTGCGTTGTTTCGAGAAAACATTGTTTCCAACATGAAATCATCGCTTATAGTCATACAAACACAAGTATGTGCATATGTACATGCAATGCATTTGTTGAAAATTGAATGGAATAGTCATGAAAGGAGATGCTTACACAGAAGGTTTTCTGTGTCCTGCCTTTCAAGAAGACGAATGTGGTAGTCCTGTAAGTTGTTGTATTCTGTGGAAAATGGGACACAAAATGCTTGTTGTAAACGTAATTTCCTTCAGTATGAGTGAAAAATATAATATCCACAACATGGAACGCTGGACTTCGGATTTAATTTTTTTTCCCTATTCAGTTGTACTTCGAACGCTCTGAGCGCCTATGTACATATTTGTGACAGGAAAAGTCGAGGCAGTCCCCGAAGTGCATCTAAATACTTTCCTGTATTTTGAAGACCACTTTTCAGTTCATTCACCCCAAGATCCCAGTTGTAATAAATTTGATCACAAATATTCCCTGAAAAGTGCAAGAAAATGAACACAGTCCACAATTGATAAATACGATCCACATCTGATATCTGATATTAATTGCTGAGAACTTAGTGAAATTTTGGTTTCACTTCGTAGCTATGACAGAAGATTATCGGAAATATTTGAGAATATGGTCATATGAAACTAAGTTTGAAGCCTAGAGCGCCTCTCTCTTTGGCAGCGAGAAAGTCAATGTGAATTAATAGCCCTTTCTCCTATCTGTTTGATGCAAACTCACTTGAAAATGACCAATTCTTTCAGAGAATCGAAATCTCTTTCAGGTAAGGTTAGGTTATGGGGGAAGTGCCCAGTCTAATGGGGCTTACTCGTCCATTGTGTTCCCCTTTGTGCTGAAATCCATGTTCCAACATTGGGTTCTAGATGGGCAAAACGTTCTGTTCACTTCTGTTCCACTGTCTTATTCAATTTATTTCTATCTAAGTTCGTTATATAAGAGGTCCAAGGTTCTAGAGCTTAGAAAGCCCCCAACTGTGCCAGGCCTTCATTGAACTAAAACCCCATAAAAAATTTTAAACAAAATTTATATCGTGACTACGACACTCTGTACATATACTTTATATCCTCTGCCACTTAGAGCCCAAGATCCTTCTACCAAAAATTCCACTCCGGGGAAATGGTAAAAACCAAAATTAAAATAAAAGTCAAGATTGAATTCCGCCCTCGGCCCCATTCCAGCCATATCGCCTTTCTACCAACAATTCAATAAGAAAACGAATAAAAAGTAATAATATGCGGTGCGGATATCCTCCGAAAACATTGCCGCAAATAAAAAGCATTTCCTCGCCTCTGATATAACTACCGCAGCGGCGTTCCATAAATCATTCAAATCCCTCCGCCGATTCCCTCAATTACAGCAATAACAATTACCATAAATAACCTATTTGTAACCAAAGCATAGTCTAATAAAAAAAAAAAAACTTCTTCCTTGCCACCATTCCGGGAGATACCGCATAAGCCCACCCGAACAATAGAAAAATGCCGAGGTAATAACGAGCCACGTAATTAAAAAACAATATTTTCCCACACCCCCATAGATACAATGAACCCCATTATCCATCATTATTCTCATCACCACCCAACACACACACATACCTTAGTTGATCCAGTTCGGTGCGTATGCTCATATCCATATTCTCGGCATTGTTCGTAATCCTTAGGGATTTGCGTAGATTATTCTCTAATAATTCATAATCCTCACGACGCCGCACCATCAACGCGTTCAACTGTTTCGTTAACAAACGCACTTGATCATTTAACGGCAAAAGGATATCATCGTCTCTGTCGTTTATGTTGTCCTTTTGGCCACCACTATTGTTGCCAATACCAACATCACTACTTGTCTCGCCATCATCGCTGATAGCATATGATGATGATTTACCGCCTCTATCATTCATCATCATCGACGATGACGAGGTATCATCTTCACCCGTGTCCTGGCCAACAACTACAACGGCACGATGTTGTTGGGCATTGTTTAGATCACCTTTACCACTACCACTGCCAGTGCTGTCACGTAGCATGCTATTGGCTTCGAAATTATTATTTTTCTTCCCATTAATCACACTTGATTCGGTACAATCCGGGACGGTTAGTAAGAGCACGAGTCCTAAAAGGACATTTAAATGATAGTTCGACCACGATGACTTCATGACGATGACCGAGAAGGGATGCAAAAATTAAATCGGTTCACCACCCTCGCAAAAACAATAAAAAGAAGCGTAAAAATAATGGAATTCGCGTGAAAAGGGGAATTATGTCACACACACAGAGGCACAAGCGCGCATTCAACATACACCACACATATTACGATTGAATTCGGTCAGTAGTAGCAACTAGTGTATCCATGCGGTTGTAGTAGACTCGTCTAAGCATGACTCGGAAACGCTTATGGTGGAGTAGAAAACCCGGCGACGATAACTACGGATATAATCGGACGTCTGTCGGCTGTGACTTGCGTTGCAAACTACGAGCACTGACGGATAACAGAGAACTAAAGCCGGTGCAAAGGTGGAGGATCCTTTTATACCATCGTAGTGCGAGTATCTGTCGGTTTGTTGAAGGTATGTGGGGGAATTACGGATACAAGTGAACAATGAAGAGTACGTCGACTGGTGGAAGAGAACATGTAACGTAGAGAGTTGAGGCAACGAGTGAGAGTTGCCGTTTGCAAGTTTCACTAGATTCCCATAAACAGGTGTGAGAGAGGAGTGAATACTTATTTTGAAGAGAAGTGACTTCGCATGCATAGTTCCTATGCCTGTTTAAGAGCTCAACTGCGTAGCACAATGGCAGGCATTGCAGTGAATTAGTTACTGCTTTCGGCAGAACTTCTCAGTAATCATCTCATGACAGGACAATGGGAACATTTTAAACTTACTTACTTACTTAAGGTGACCCTTCAGTCCAGGGTGGACTTGGGCCTTAACCAACAAGGGTCTCCCGACAGCTCGATCTTTAGCCAGCTGTCACGAGTTTTGCACGCTAAATTGGTTAAGGTCCCCTTCCACTTGCGTGCGCCACCTGAGTCGCGGCCTTCTTTTACTGCGTCGTCCCTCGGGTGTGGATTCGAAGATTTTTCTGGCTGGAGGATTGGTGTCCATTCGCTCTACATGACCCAGTAACCTCAGTTGTTAGACTTTCACTCTTCTCACTAATCCGATGTCGCTGTACAGTCCATATAGTTCGTCGTTGTATCTCCTTCTCCACTCACCCTCTACGCAGACGGGACCAAAAATCACCCGAAAAATTTTCCTTTTGAAAAAGTCAAGAGCAGCCTCATCCGCTTTTGACAGAGTTCATGGCTCTGCGCCGTAGAGCAGGACTTATAAAGAATCACTTTAGTGGTAAACATGGCAGCGAATTAGATAAGTTATTTCTTTTGGTGGAACTTCTCAATAATCTTTCGACGAAAAGACAATTGGGAAAAGTTCAAACACTGTCCTTTAGAACCCCAATTATTTGATCCAGTGAAATGTGCATCTGGCAATGTTTCAGTTAGCCTAGACACATGTAAAACCATCATTCAGGCAGAAGTACTTGCCATCTGTGCTGCTTTCATATGCTTAAACCCGCTTTCAGACTTACTTCCCTAGATGACGCTATAGTTCGGGCTGAATCTTGACCTCAACAAACAAGTCTCTTCAATTGGTTCGATGTTTAACTAGCTCCAGTTGAGAACTCTTAGTCAATTGGCACTTGTGCCCCACATAAGGCGTCGTCTTCCTCTGCTGAGTTGTCTCTCCATATCAGATCCGCAGGTTTTGCTTTTCAGAACACAGGTTTCCTATTTTCTTCTCTATCATCAGACCTATTCTGCTGGATCTTGACGTCCATCAGGATCCTAGTGCCCACTCTTATCCCCGCATTCTCATTCTCTATTATCATCTCTTATACAGTGGGGACTCTACTTAACGTCTCCCAGAAATACGTTCCTACCCTCCCTTACATGTCCTCGTTCACAAGTCAATGTCCATACACATCTGGTACAAACAGCTCGTATAATTAAATCGGCTTCTCCAAAGCCCGTCAACGCTAACGAGACTGAATATTATACTAAGAACTTTTCGTTCAAAAGGACCAAGGAGAAAGTATATGTTTCGACAAGGGTTATTCTTCGTTTGACTTTTGATGAGACATCCTTGTCAAAGCAAAGTTAAACAAGCTCCATTACTACCTTGACGTTTTGTTCGATTCGTCGTTGTTTTGCGTCCCTTCTTGTTGATATCCGACACTTGACTTGCCTTTTGAACTAACCAGTGACAGCTCGCTGGGTTCTGCCGATGATATCAACATTTTAGTACGGGAATTAGTGCAAGATTGTGCCTCAGCTATTGGATTGAAAGTTTCGCACAATTTTTTCAGGTATGATGTCAAAGAAGTCACATGACATCGCGTCTCCTTGCCTTAATAGCTTATGATACCAAGTGTTTCGGTGAGATCGTTACCGACCTTAATGGTGTAGCAAGCACTCTCCATCGTCAACCTGCACAGATGGTGGAGTTTGAGAAGGATCCAACAAGTTCACAGGACACTTTGGAGAAATTGTCTCTATAAATTCTGTCATACGTGGTCCTAAGATCCATAAAGAAATGTTGAATATCGATTGTGACTTTTTGGGTTTTCTCCAGGACCTTCCGAAGAGTAAACATTTGTTTGTTTGTACACCTTTCTTTAATCAGGTTGGCGGATCCTTTGACCATCAATGTCTAGGTTGCATGGCTTGTTCTACTTGGAGGTTGGTCTTCATTGGCGATTTACAAATCTTTAGCACCAGCCGAGACCCTACTTTTTTGCTCATAGGACTCGCGAATACTTCCGGTATCTCCGAACAGTGCTGCTGAAGTTGCAGTTCACATGCACCAACAGTTGGGTTCACTGTTCCCATTGATTGCTACCCCGAGTACTAAGAAAGACAAACTCCTGGGTTTCCCAGTTCAATACTTCCAACAGTCCTCATGACTCTATTAGAAAGGTCAAAATGATCATAAGTAGTTGTCCAGTGCTTTGTTTTTGTTCTTCATCTCAAAAATTCTTCAAAAGTTCTCGTTTGGTACCCCGCGCTTGTCAGCTTAAATATGTGTGGCACAGGGCTCAGTTTAGAGACTTGAAGCGACTCTTGCATCGCTTCGACGACCGATAACTTACTTCTCGACTATATATTCAACATCATGGACTCAGTTGGGTGAAAAATATATGATACCTTGGCCCATTGCAAGCACAATAACTTTATTCAAAAAAGGCTTTCGCCTTCCAAGGATTCGCTAAAAATTAAAGAGTTGCTCTCTCTCGTCATCTCAAGCATCCTCGTCGACTATGAATGTTTATCTCAATTGTTTACGTCTTTACTTCAACGACGACGCATCCATCTTTCATTCAAGGTTTTTTGGGATGCAATGCTAAACATGCCCAGCACCGTGGTCATGTTATGTAAAGCATCCAATCCATCACATCTACAAGTTTATTGCTTGTTGTCTCTAGACACGAAAACAAAGATCCACGAAACCCCACCACGCATTAACCTTCAAACAATCACCTTCAGACCGACGAAATACCCAACGGCAACACCCAGAGCTGTCTCGCTTCTCAGAATTAAAATTCCACAAGCTGTGCTGGGAGTGAACACAAAAAACGACATCAAAACAGAAATTCGAGTTCGTCCACAGTGCGCAGCAGCTGTCCGTCCATTTGTACTCTTCACAATGTGTGCTACTAAGAGCGAATGAGAGAGCTAACACGGCAGAGGAACCTGCTCCATGGCTCTACAAACTGAATTCAGCCAGAGTCCAGCACCAGCACCAGCACCAGCAGGAACATTCGTTTCCCTTTATTTGTCGTGTTGCGTTCGAGTTAACGACAAGAACAGCTGGTGGCATGACGCTGAATACGAATCCTTATGTTGTCGTGCTGGCCATACGTTCCCTCATCGCATGCACACACGCCGGCAAGCCATCCACTGTCCACCCGGTCCTCTGCCGCTATCGGAGTGCGACCGATCGATTAGCGTCAAGGTGAAATAGATGAAGCAGGAGGACACGAAATTAAATCAGGTAGATGAGGAAAGTTTTGCACCTGCCGCATGGTACATCACGTTTGCGATATGATACCACCAGGCGGGGTGGAACCAGTTTCGGTGTGTGTGGGTTTAGGAGGTCATCAAGCGACACTGAGAGGGCCTGCCTGTCACTGTTTTCGTATCAAAATTTTCTGTTAATTGCGTCGCGGTACCATGTGGATCGATTTCAAGAAATTTATTATACCCACCCCGCCTGGGCAGAGGGCGGGGATGAGGCACTGCGGTAGGACACTTCACTCGAAAATCCCTTGCACGGATTTATTTTCTGGTTATTGTTGGAGGTCCTGCTTGCTTTTTTGTGTTGCCATTGTTTCACATGCGGGTGGTACTTCTCTTCTTCTTTTTTTGTCGGGTGAAGTTCACCGGTGTCCTTTGATGTTGTTTGTTCCCACAATGGGAACTCTTGTGCTGTTGTGCCTATTGAATCATTTAAAAGGACACTCTATCGAGTAGGCGGGAGAAGTGGTTGCTCACGAGGATTTATTTTCGCTACGTGGTATTTGGTATTTTTGTTGGTTTTTTTTTTTTTTTTTGCAAGTATGTGGGGAGGTTTAAGAATGACTCAATAGGCCTTCCGTCTTGGATGGAGTTTGTTGGTTTCTTTTTCGGCGAAGCCAGGAAATTTAAAATGTGAAAGATTAAATCGACAGTCAAGGTTGGTGGGACTGTGGAAAGGGCTAGATCCTGTGGGAAATGATAAATGACAGTAATCAGGTCGGTTGCCAAATCGTGTCGAACGGTGGAAGATAACTTTTTGCCGAATTTTTAGTTCAGGTCTTGACTGTCAAGTGTCTGTGTTCTGCCAGGGTCTATGAATTGGATTCGGTTAGTTAACATCCACAGTTGGGTAAGGATAAGGAACTGTTGACAAAAAAATTGCATGATGATGCGAAGAGGGGGTACAGAATCCCCTGCTTAGTGGGTAGATGAATTTTATACTGAGAAATCAGAGTTAGTCAATGCAGACACCGATGAAGGATGCCTCGGATTACTTCTTCCGATATGACATTGAGGGGCAAGGCCACAGCATTATTCTTGTGTCTTAAGAGCTTCGGCCTCGCAGGCTTATGAATATCAAGCGATGGACTGACTACGAATATTGAGAAAAGTCTGGAAATGGTAGGCATAGGTAAGAAAGTGGAAAGAGATCATAGGCTTTTTGATGGCCATACAAGAAGCAGATTTAGTCCTTATTCGTGGGAATCTTTATCGCTCTGGTCCAGAAAACAGGTTTTAATATATAAACCCACTTGGATATTGTACGAGGACTTAGAAACTTCAAATTTGTTTAATAAAATATTGAGGGCCAAATCGATCTCCTTGAGTTTCTTCAGGATAAGCTGAAGGATATACTAACAACCCAAGGAAGCTCCTTAGCCTCGCAATACCTACAGACGCATGTTTATCTCTGGTTAATATTGATCATGGGATCCTGTCCAGCGTACTGTTGGAACATCGTAAGACTATAGACTATGCTAAGGTTAGAGAGGTTGTCGACATAGCCGACGCTATTAGACCAACGGTCCATTGCCTCAGGATCTGGGTGGAACTCTCTTTTCTAATCGTGGAACCAGTGGGGGTTTTAATAAAGCGAACTAGGTTTCCGACATCTTGTTGTGCTAGGCCGCTAAGATTGTCAAAAAACAAGGTACCGAGATGGTTGCGTCTTTTATGAGAGAGTGCAGGACAGATACAGATTCCTCTTCCTCATCCCTGCAGCCTCTACAGAAATCATTTGCAGGAACGCTCAGGCAAATGGTATGTCTGCCTATGAGGCAGTGTCCTGTGATGACACCTAAAGTAGCTCCGAGATGCCGTCTACTTATCAAAATTAATCTCTTGGAGCGTTTGAAGTCTATTGAGGGCCAGATTTGTCTGCTAGTTTGGCAGGTCGTGCCATTGAACCATCCTAAAATGCTTTGCTGATTGCATCTGCCTTTAATTTGCTTGTAGCTAGTGGCACTCCAAGGTTCTCTTTTTCAGAATCTGTATTGTAGTACCATTCTCGGCGAGTTCATCGGCTTTTTAATTTCCTAGACTGTCTTTATGTTCTGATACCCAGCAGAGGAGTATGTTGAAATACGTTGTCATGTCTACGAGAGACAGTCGGCAATCTAGAACTGTATTTCAAGGTATAGAGACTGATTCCAGGGACTTAATGGCGGCTTGGCTGTCTGTGAAAAAGTAAATATCCCGAGTAGATATTACATTCCACCACAGCTAAGACAGGGCCTCCTTTATCGCCATGATCTCCGCCTGAAAGAAACTACAGTGCTCTAGAAGGCGAAAGGAGATCTCGTGGTTTTTATCACCAGAGAAAACATCTCCTCCAACACCATCTTCGGTTTTACAACCGTTTGTGTAGCACTATACGAGTACTATATACCAAACTACGGCAAATCTTGAAAAAGACCCACGAGCTTCAGTTCGAAATACCACCTATCATCGAACTTTAAAGTCACGTATGTCAGCAAACATCGTTTTGAGCTCTACAAGGCGATGGTCGGGATATCGAGAAAACTGATCCAGCTATGCCGCTTCACACTGAAAAATAAGCGGTGTACCATGCAATTTGGGAACAGCTTCTCAGATTAATTCCAAACATACACCGGATTTCGACAGTGCAATACGCTGTCTTGTGATTTCTGCAAATTCGTAGTAGATCTTCCACAAGTCCATCCAGCTGTTGAGATACCCAGACGACATTGAGTTAATCTGCCAAAACTCCTAATTATCAACCTAAGAACCTACCTTGGCTACATTTAGATTCTGTCAAGATCAGCGCGGGGTGTCAATCGGTTGTTCTAATGATAAGAATGCAATTGGGTAACTAGATCAAGACAAGATATCAGGAAAAACTGATGAACTTTCTCATCGCTGACCTGTTTTATGACGCAGGAGAGCAAAATTTGTTCATTCGCCATTAAGAGTCGACAATAAATTGTAGGTCCTTTCCATTCGTACAAAAAGTGTAACACGCATATCATGAGGCTAGTTGTCGGCCCAACAGAGTTATAATCAATTATTTGCTTCAATTTCATTCAGTCCAACGACACTCTTATTGTCGACGCTACCTTCATGTCGCACTGGTAGACATAAGAAGGTTCAAAAAGACGTCAGAGAAGATAATACAAGGACGTACGTAGTGTAGCACGATTAAGTTTAAAGTGCCTAAGTATTAAATTCTCAGGACATCACACAACTCACCTATTAATAGAGCCTAGCGCAGACAGATGCTCATTATTCCAAGTCTACAGTTCATACGACAACCCCTTGTGAAATGCTTAAATTTTTAATGAAAACCTTCACTCATTTTCTTCATAGTCCACGTTCCCTATGCCTGTATAATTATGCCAACAAATTCCCAGAAATTCACCATTCATAATAATAGACTCGAAAAATGTTAACCCTTCGCTAGAAAATAATAGCACTCGCCTATGTCCTTAATTTTAAAGAAGACCTTTCAACAACATTCCAGTTGACCCATATTATTAAACATTTTTTCCTCTCCTCTTGCGTCGTTTTCTTTAATAATGAACAACCCTTCAAACTAACAAAAAAAAAAAAAAAAGCTGATAAGGAGCAGAAAACAAAATAACAGCTTACGTACCACCTTTAGCTCTTTGAAAGATACCTCATTTTCGATTTAGCATAATTGCCACCCGCACTTGAAACACCTGATGCCGGGCCGTCGTCATTGTTGTCGCTGTTCACAAAACATCAAGAACAAAACGAAAAAAAAAAGTGTTCTCGCATACCTGTAAAAGGACACAACCTAGCGCATACGATATTTTATCCTTCATCTCTCCTCTAATTTTTGTATTATCCTTTTTTTTAACCTATAGGGTGTGTTGTGGTTTGATTTAGACTATGTAACAACAAGAAATGAAGAGGTCATTGTAGAGCAAGGTCTATGAAAAGCTGCCTATGTCCTAAGTTAGAGTAATGGGCTTCTGTGTATGAAATTCTATGCCAATACGCTAATAACTCTTTAAGTTGTGGATAAACAAACATACAGACCGACAATTGATGAACGCATGAACCTTGTAATGTGGTCGCCGTGGCTCAGTGGTTAGTGCGTTGGATTGCTGTGCTAGCAGAGCCACCTCTTGTCGGGGAATGACAAGCCTCCGAGTGTATAATTTGTCATGAAAAGGCTTCTCAATTTTCCGTTCAGAATTGGTAATAAATTATAGGTCCCTTACATTGAATGGATGCGAGAAGCTAGGCCTTGGCTTACTTCTAGCTGTCGCGGCAGTTATTTATTTATTTTTATGAACCTTGTAATCCTTGATAGACAAAAAAGCTTTCGAACATTAAGTCATCAGTTTATATCGATTAATTTTCTACAATCACAATCACTCAAGTTGTAATCGCCACGGTTTTGTTCATAACGTCGAGACTTACTTTGACTAGGGTACCATACAACTCTCACCTTCTGTACTGTAGCCCTTCTGTCAACTTCATTGCCTTGTCTCTTTTCGTGCAGAAAAAAATTTGTAAAATTCATAAAAACGAGCAAAAGCATCCAGCTCCAGTGAAAGAAACGAAAAAGAAAAATCCAACAATTCCAATGTAGGCGTGCCAGATACAAAGAACACTTCAAAGGGACATGCTGTTGCACGCAAAGCAAATACACACACCAAACAACCCCAACAACTACGACGATACGGTCGGGCCGGGCCGTTCGCCTGCCGTCGTAGCTTCGCACATTCATAAGCCGCTTGGATGTTTTTAAAGGATACATTTTTAATGGAAAACAAACACCTGCTCAATATCACTGTCGGCCATAGCTGAGTAATCAACCGCTAGATACAATCGAGATACAAAATAATGTTGGCTACGTGCGCTGTACAAAGGATAAATTATAGTTTTCAGAGGAGGAGAAGCAAAAAAAAAAAGGACACACACACACTTTGTTTTGAATTGACGGTTTGTGGTAAGTGCGTTCGGTAATAGTTGGTTGGGCAATGACTGAGTTTTTAAGGATATTATCCACAATAGTAATTAGAATAAATATCACCTCTACACAGCCAGAAGAGCCAGGGGGAGGTGCGATAGCGTGCTGACTTTTCGTTTGGTTGTGTATCTGAAAGTGTGCTGTGCATATCGTAACCAATTCATGTCGAATCATAACATCGTTTTTCGCCTGTCGAAGGTCCACTTTGAGTAATCGATTTTGATACGGTCGAAGTAGGTCTTATCAAACTTGCAGATTAGAGGGCGGCCATGATCCCAATATCCGTTGTCTTTTCCAACGTGAAGCAACAACAAGGACAGGGAGACAGGTGTGGGGAAACAGATAGTATAGGCCTGAAAGATTTGACCGACTATCTATGTATAAATGGGCATCGAACTCTAAAAAGGTGAAAAGTGCAGTCTTTTTAACCCAGGAAACATAAAACAATTTGGAGTCTCGTTTTGTCTCTCTCTCTCTCTGATGTTTCAAAATCATTTGGGCAGCTTTAATCCCTGGATCGCATTTGCATTAAAAGAGCAAAACAGGCTTCTGAAAACCTAATATGGGCAGTTTAAGAGACTCGGACAGTCCCTCAGAAAAAGGGATCAGAGGAAAGGCCGTACTATACAGATGTTAAAACGATGGACTTCTCTGTATTCTTTATTAGGGACCCTAAATGCGCTCTGTGACATATGAGGTCTATTGCGTTGGCCCGTATAGTTTAACCGGAGGTTATATTGAGACTTTTGATAAGCCTCAGTATAGCCTTAGGTTCGATTTTCCGAATTTCCACTGAGTTGACTGAGGTCCGCGTCAAGTGGAGTAATCATTTCTTAAGGCTCCTGGGCTCCTGGGAGAGAATATGTTCAGCGGTCTCTTTCTGGTCTCCACCGAGCCGGCAAATGCAGATGGTATCTGAGTGTACAATGTCCCTTTCAAGGATTCGATAGGATCTTAACTCGTCTTTGGTGAGATCAAGTAAAGTCTTGGCCTTGTATAGGTTGGGGTTGATGAACTTTTTCGCTTGTCTAAGGTCCTAGAGGTTGGCTCAATAGTCGACGTGTTTATTTATCTTCCATTGTGTTATCTTGGGGTAGACACTGTTGGTTGGTACCCCAAAACAGGGTTCGGGACCGATGAGGGGGCGGCAAGCGCCTTTTCTCGGTAGGCTGTCAGCCCTCATGTCCTGGAATCTAGGCTACGGTAACCTTGTTTGTCAATGCAAGACTTTCGTATATTTAAGGGCTAATAGAGCTGCTTGACCGTCTGAAAAGATGGACGATGGACTTAGGACGGTCTACTAATTTTGCAGGCTGATGACAAATTGATTCAATTACTGTTCAGTGATAGGATTATCTCTGTCATGGTAGACATCACAGATATCTGCATCTATCCAAGTCAACAAGGGGTTAACCATATGCTGGAGTTGTCTTATCTTAACTAGGCCTGGGTTCTACATATCCAAGGCTACGTTATTAGATGAGCCGATAACTCTTTTATGAAAGCTATGACCAATCACGACTGCAGAGGAAGTGGCGATGCAGACGCAGAAGAGGACACGACGCACTTTGTCTGCAACTGCCCAAGACGGGCTTACAATCAACCATCCTACCGAAGGCTATCCTAAGATTCTAACTGGGTTCAGGGTGGTTAAGGGAGGCGAACAATACCTAACAAATGAGCTTACGAGTAAAGCAGGCAAAACCATTTCGAAATCGGGTTCACGTTCTCAATCAATCACAAACACGATCCCGATATTTTTTCGTGGCCCGGATTTTTTTTTCAAGTCCCAGCCATGTCCACCGAACATTTTTCCCACCTCCACCTCTCGTCGGACAAGCCTTCTAGAGTACAATTTGTTATGAAAAGCTTCCCAATTCCCCGTTCGGAGTCGGCAGTAAATTGTAGGTCCCTTCCATTCCTGCGAAAAATGTAACACGCAGAACATGACTGGTTGCGTGAAACTAGGCTTTGGCTCATCCCGAGCTGTCGCGCCAGCTATTCATTTATGTATTACTACAGTGGATGCGTACAGGAACTATATTCAGCATAGTTTCGAGTGCCGCTGAGGGTGTTGATCTTATCAATCCTGTTATCCCTATGCAGCCTGCTCTTTGTATCTTGGTTTCACTTGTCAGATGGCATTTCTTCTCAAGTGTCTTCCACCAAATGATCGAACCGTATGTTAGGATGGGTCGTACCACAGCAGCAACAAGTCTGACTAGAAAGGAGTTAAGAAAACGATGGTCTCTATGAGGCTCGTATATCTGTATTTCGTTAGTGAAAAAATACTCTTCGACAGACTTCGTGTCGCTTAATAGGAAGCAGAAACTGTTTTTTTCTCCGGATACGATCCATCCTTGGCTTGATACTTTTAAGATTATCTCAGCTGTGTTATACGACTCTACCACAACGGCTCTACCACAACGGCTCTACCACAGGGACAAATTTCTTATAAAATTTACACCGTCTTCCATGAATTTGTCTGTTTCTATACCTAAAAAGGGTCCTTCGAGTTTTTCTAGAAAAGGCTCTGAAGTAAACTGTCCCTTTTCCAGTATTAAAAAAGGAATAAGCGAATTCCGAACTGGGATATAATCTACGTCTTCCCTGCCAGATTAACTTCCTAGCGTCTTAACCTCTTCAATAATCCCGAAGGTCTACCCCACAGAACAGATGTGAAACTTTTATTTAAACAAAATTGGACCGCGAATATTTATGAAAGAATACCAACTCTGGTGAAACTTGTGACCGTGGGCGGTGGGAAGTATTTCGATGCCTCAAACCAAGCGGACCCTTTATATTCCAAAGTCGAACGCTGTCAACCCTTGTAAGCCAAAAACGTGTCAAAAACACCTGCAAACCGAATTAGCTCTCTTTAACTTATTCCCAAAGGAAACCCCTATTAACAGTTTCACCAAGGTTGACATCTACCACGCTCCACAGGACTAGAACAGCTGTAAATACTCAAACCGAACGCCAATGTTGTGTTGTGTCAACGAAAACAGAAACCCTGGTTAAGCTGCCACCCGACTCGTTCGGGAATGCTAATTACTAATTAACACCTCTGCGCGCAACCACCCCCCCTGCCGCAGGATGACGGCGACGAACGACGGCTCAGCATTAATCTCTGAAAAGCTTCGTTAGAGCAACAATAAACGACCTGATTGTCCCGCAACCGCACTAAATCACCCCCACGATTGACACAGCCAGTAAAACAATCCCGATGATTTATTAAACCAATTATATAAATGTTTCCCTTTTTTCATTCAACAGTAGTCGTTCCGTGCGCGGCAGCGGCGGCGGCGTTTCGTCGCCCCACTCCGCCCGCATCACCGCAAACGAGACCCCACCACTCATTCTGAGCCGTGAACTTTTAAAGCGAATTTCTTTCATTAATATTCAACCGGAAAACCGATCCAAAGTTGAGAAAGTTTTCCCTGCTTCGGACTGTGAAGTTGGGCGCAAAAAGGAGTCTCACTCCTGTGCGCTGTCATTCCATCTGTGGCCCATTCAGCTGGTGCTACAAAAATGTTTTACAGTTCGAGCCAATTCGGATTTTTTTTTTTAAATTTTTCTCTTTCTCCCGCCGAGCCCATTATCCCATTCTCGTCTTTTTATTGCTAGACCAAGCAAACAAGTATCTATCCATCCACAAGACCAAAAACCAGTCTAACCAGCTTCATACACAGATATACACCCTGCTCCCTACTATGAACCAACCCCTTCCGGCCGAGCACAGAAGGTTAGCGGCAACAAAAGTTCAAGTGAAGCGCACCCCCTTTCGAACCGATGCTCGTCGCCATGATAACTCCCGACCAAGTCCAGTACCATCACCAGTACCAAGTACCAGGACTAGGACTAGGACAAAACTAATCCAAGTTTTTGCGGGCGCTGGCGAAGTTTTCCTTTTAAGCGATTATAGATTTTCCATTCGAGTCGTATATTAATTTGTAGTACCGTCGGTCGGCATGGTGAACCTATCAACTACAAGTTTCCATTTATGTGGCAGGCTGCGGAGGGCAGCTGGCAGAGGGCAACTGACAGTGCCGGGGAAGTTTTATACCGCCACATTGGTACTTGACTGTGGTTCTGGCGGTGGTAGTGGTGGTTGTGGCGGTGGAATGCTTTTTCCGCCCTGCTACGTTCAAGTGGTTACTTGTTGACATGAAGTTAACTACTCAGCTACAGAGATACGGAATACTCTTGACGAAAGAGAGCACACGCAGGACTATATCCATGCTATATGGGTGTGCCGTTCCGGACGAAACATGGTGTTCGGCTCTCGTGTTACCGTGTTGAGGTAGGACCAAGTTTTGCCCACAGACCACTCCGCCCTTTCCTGTCAATTCATCTGCAGTTTGAGGGCCGGGACTAGGCTCACCCATGTGTTGCACACAGAATGCAAATCGATATCCACGCCGATTCGAAGCCGAAGCTGTACTGTACATGATGTAATATTTTCAGTCTTTGACGAGGAGATGCCTCTGGTTGTTGGTTAACTTTAGAATGAGACGCATTCATTACACACCCAACCGCGGCCAGTGACGGGAAGGCTTTAACTATGATGTAGTTGGAGCCAACTCTGGAAACTTCCCAGCGGGTATAGCGCGCTTAATTAGGATAATGGATGAATGGTGCGGTGTGATGCCCTGGTCATGGTGTTTCGCAGGATTGCTTAAATTTTCCCGAATCGATTACACACAAGTGTTCGTGTGGCACACACAACGCCTTGTTAAGACGTCCTTGGTGGAAGGGCCTTCGGGTGTGTGTCGAACAACGCCGACGGCGTTATTTTACTGTTTATTGTTAAAAGTTAGTCGTAGGACGGGGGGCGGGGGGCGGCCATATCGAAGAAGTTTCCCAACTTTGTAATTATTGTGTAACCATAGGCAGGGCACTTGGGGTTTGATCCGAAATTTGTAGTACCAAGAAATATGGCACACAAGTACAATAATTTTATGGCAGCTGGTGTAGGATTTTACTGTAGGTAAAGGTCGCTGCAGTGGAAAGGAGACGGGGGACAACACAGTGATTCAGCGGGTTTCCTCGAATCGGATAAGTTTTGATAACTTTTACACGAGTGATGAAGCTGTCGTCTAAGAGTGTTGCTTCCTGGAATAGACTTTGAACCTGGAAGGGGTATCTCAGGTTTCAGTCGCATGTTGACTTGGGGGTGAGAAATGAATAGAGTTCGGGATGGGCCAAGGCCTATTTATGTAGTGCGTGTTACATTTTTCGCACGAATTGAGAGTAGCTATTGAGAAGCGTCGTTGTGACATTTTATACTCTCCCTTCCCCCACGAGAGATGGTGCTTCGTAAAATTGACATGGATGGGGCGCGAAACTACACAGCTCGCACAGCACTTCAAAGCGACAGCCGCTGGCCATAGAACAACACATCCTAACCCAAAAAATCATATCCTTGACGTGTGAAACCCTCGTCTCTCTCTCGTTTGTTGGAATAAAAATGGGTTGCGTTCTCATAAGCTACTTACATTTGTCTTGGGAATGAAAAAAATGCCTTCAATGGCAGAGCCTTTAATAGAGTAAATGTAGCATGTCCTTCAAACAAAATGTTCTCCTGGTAACTTAACTTGTCATTCATGGACAACGTCCTGTTCGCAAACTATCGTCGAACACGTGTCTTGGAATTGTGTCGATCATCATTAGATGTCCAACCACTGGACGGCAGGATATTTTTTTGTTTGTTTGTAGAACGTCCTTCATATCCAAACAATAGTTGTAAGCATAGCAATAGAGTGTGCCTCCCATACCTGTGCTCTGCGATAGGAATATTATGTTCGGTCCTTAACGAACACAGCGTGAAGGTGTGTAGAATCGATTAAATTATCTCCAACTCATACCGAAACCAATGGATATTGTCTATGGATTAATCGTTTTGAAGCTCTAGCATTCACTTTTCTGATATTAGACACGTTTTTTCCTCTGCCCCTCCCTCGCAATCACGCTTCGGTTAGGGGATTTTCATGAAATTCTCTCCTGACCGCAGAGAGATAGATTTTTATTTCCACCCGACCAAAGCATGTATCGTTCAAATCAGCACGCCGCTGCTGGATACGTGATCAATATCCTGGTTAGGTTTTTTTCTATTTAAAGGGATGGACATGGAAATTGCAATCATTGATTTAAGGAGGGAACGTTCTACCTTAACTGGTGGGGTGTGTTGATCGATAGTTGGGAGAAAGATTGGTATCACTATTTCCATGGTCAGGATGTGCAGATGGGTTAGAAAATATCCTCGTGCCAATAAATCTTATCGAGACAAAATCCCAAAGTACACCTTGTTGCTGGTTCGTAAGGAGGTTTCGGTTCCACCATATTCTTTCTCAATATGCATTTAAAACTCCAGAAGAATTTAAATTCGAAATTTTTGAAAATCAGTTTATTACTTTGACTGGTTAAGATCCACAGGTGGCCAGACTTGTATAAGAGTGACGCGAAGACAGAGATTGAAGATTAAAATTATCTGCTAAGACTTCGATTGTAAAATAAGTGTTTTGCCTTGTTAAGATGAAGAAGTGTCTTCGATTTTCTTAAATCTAAATCAAACAACTTTCTAGTGGGTCTCCCTTAAGTATTTGCCATTTCGAAAACTTCAGTGAAAAGCAAGACTTTAACCTTTCCTGTATAACTTTTCTCTTTAGATGCTGTCATACGTTACTTTAAAATCAATGAAAAGGTGGTGGCTATCGATTTAAAGTTCCTGAATTTTCATGTCATTAGAAAGCGGTCTGTTCTGCCTTCGATGAGATAGAAGCATTAAGTAGTATTAAGCCAGCCGCCCTAAATGTTTGGGATAATAAATAACAGATGCAATGTACATCACTTTTGGTCTGCATGAGCAGCATCTCTAGTCGATTGTGGTTATCCGTGCCCAAAAAAAAATAGCTGGGGCGACAGCTCGGGATGAGCCAAGGCCTAACTTCTCGCAACCTTTTATTTTGTGTGTGTTGTATTTTTCGCGGGAATGTAAGGGACCTACAAATCCGAACGGCGATTTGAGAAGCTTTTTCATGATAGATTATATGCTCCCGGAGGATTGCCATTCCCCCGACGAGAGGTGGAGCTGTTCGCACAGCAGTCCAACGCACCAACCACAAAAGAAAGTCCATTGTTGTAGTTGTAAGACGGAGTGGAGCAGGAATCCAACGAAGCAGTTCGAGTGGTTAAAAATTGGCTAGAGTCCGTTGGTCTAGATCAAGCCGACCACAAGACAGGAGTTGTGTTAATAAGTAGCAGGAAAATAAGAGAGCATAGGAGTGCCTAGACAGAGTATAAGATTGATATTAGCAAGAGTCTACTTTACACTTTAGCATGCTGTATGCCGCTCCAATCTAGATAAAGTCACGCTCTAGCCGAGAGGTGGGAATCTCTCAAAGACGAAAAAGAGCCCGTGCCTAGTGTGAAATTTTCACACACTGTACCTGCCTTTCTTTGTCCTTTTTTCCCACTACACCACCATCATGGCACGTCATCGTTGCGAGGTGAACGGCACAGCGTGCTCATAATCTTGTTTGGCTTTGGACTTCTTTAGTTTGTCGCTTTTCCCCCAAGAGTTCCCTTAGCTCATCATTATCTGATTCGCCAAATTACTTATAGCATTCCACGTCTGCTGTAACGATATTGATTAGCGATGGTTTG
Source organism: Matsumyia berberina (assembly GCA_917880715.2). NCBI lineage: Eukaryota > Metazoa > Arthropoda > Insecta > Diptera > Syrphidae > Matsumyia > Matsumyia berberina. The sequence goes on from OU862870.1 coordinate 125,428,168, forward strand.
TATTTAACTCTCGGTTTGGAAATTCAGATAATGCAAAAATACTTCCTGGGACTGAATGGAACACGGATAGTAGGGAGAGTTGTCGTGGCTGAATCTGTGGAAATACGCAGAAAGCATTAATCCACTCAGTAACTGCGGTATGTAGAAATCCACTTCACGCTCTGAGACAAAAAATCGATCGCCCTTTGTGCCTGTCTACATTGGCTCAGGAAGGAAGGAATGTCCGAGATAAAAAGGACGATTATCATCGAGTGGAAAAGATACACTCATGCACCCAAAATCCATTCCCAGCATAATTTGCCGCATGGGCATGAATGTTCCTCTGTCATTGGGTTCCGTTCCTGTCAGACATCTTCATTTGGTGGTTGAATGTCAAACATTGCGCAACTTCAGTGACTGCATGAGCGCAGAAAATGTATGCAGAAAATTTCCTTTGTACGAAACTTCTGCTCTGACTACTTGTTGTGTTTTGAATTTCAGTGCTTCTTATCTGTCAAATTGCTTTCATTTCTATGAAGCTTTTTATGTGTGTAGCCAAGGCGTTGCTTGACTCTATTGTTGCTGCGAATTCGTCATACTATTTGTCTTTTCTGTTGGGTTTGCTTCATTGCCGGTCGTTTGCTTCACTTTTGGGCCTCACTTCACTTTCCTGGTTCCTCATCTCATGTTATGAAGTAGTCGCGCGTCTTGTGAGCTTATCCGGTGCGCACTCCATATTCTAGTGGTGCAGAGTCAGTACGATTTTATTGCCGATGTTAGCACTCTGACCAAGAGCCACTTTCGACTGTATCTCGGTCTTCCATGATTAAGAATGATGCGCATGAATGCATGATGTTCATTGAATGAGAACCTTATGTCAATCATGACACTTAGGTATTTGATGGAGCTCTGCAATGTAATCTGTCGTCCTTCTATCGTAAGACTGATTTTTCGCTGCTTTCTGCGGTTATTAGCACCGCTACCGTTTTATGTTCTGCTAATTTTAAGCCCACCGATTCAAGCCAGTAGGATAACCCCTACCTCTATCACTATATTGTCCAAAAATCTTAAAGCCTTAGCTTCTTCTTATGTAGGTAGATTGAGTATCATGGAAGAGTGCTCAACACTCCTGTGAAAGAACAGTGAAAGTCGCTTATAACGACGGTGAAGGGACCGGGCAAGTGCAGTCGTTATAACAGGCGCTCGTTATATCCGACTACCCTCCACAAGTATTCGCATTGTCAAGCAAAGCAACGAAGGAAAGTGGTCGTTATAAGTGGTCGACTAGCCCTCGTCTATATCATATATTTTCCATGGCTGCTTCCAACCTATTGGTGATGATATGTTCCAGTGTTTTTCCAATCGTAGAACATTGAGGGAACAGGGAGCAATGTTTAAGGACTTGATCATTGGGATTTTTTTAGAAAAAGGGTGATGGACTTATCGACTGATAGGATATACATATATGTAGATATAGAGAAGCGGAATAATTTATCGCCTGAAAGGTGGACATCTAAATATTTAAACCGAATTTTAACTGATGATGATTCAGGCGGTACATGTACCAGTTTGGGCAAAATTTTTCCATACTGTGTCCCAAGCCCAACTGGCACGAGCCGCGGGAAGATGCAGAACATATTTTTTCCACTGCCAGCGTTTCTCAGTAGAAAGGGAAGAACTTAGGGGAGACTTGTATGACATAGTGGAAGTCGTGTTGTCATCATTTTATATCTGGAATGCAGTTAAAAGTATGTCAGCAATAATAATGACGAAGCTCAAGAGGATAGACCATCAATGGCAACAGCAAGTGCAAAGATAAAAGAGAGGTCAGCAAATACTGAACCCTACTCGCGGTCCCACAAGAGTCTTGGGAATGGAAATGCGTTTAATGGAATTTTACTGGATACAGACTCAGTTTCGTCGTGCTAGGGTTCTCAATTCCTAGAAAAGGAATTCACTAAAATCTCTCCTTTGCAAGCCAAGTCGGTTTGAATATCACTTCACGCTGTCGAACTAGATACTGAAATCGATTAAGATTAGGTACGTCTTTGCCATGTGATGATTCAAGATCTAATGAAGGCGATACAGGAGGTCCTTTATGCCATGTCACATTTATGCATAAGTTGGTCTTTATAAAATGCCAATCAGCATGACGTCCCAATCCTTACAAAATAGCTACAGGGGTTCTGCTGTTTATGTGGCGTTGTTTGGAAAGATCGTCAAAAATATCAAGATATGAAAGGATAATTCAAGGTAATCAAAGATGAAGCAACCATATACCCAATTCACATTCCATTCACACATGAGTAAGTTACATGATAGAACACCAAATGCAAAATTACAATGCTAAATACACTAAATGAGAAAACAACTACATAACTCATCTCGTCTTCATTATAAACTCATCATCCATAAACATGCGAAACAATGGCAGGGAGTGCCGCCTAATCATAATTCAAATCTGACACCTTGTTAACTCAACGCAATGCATCTTAAACTACATTATCCTTCAGCGCAATCTGCATGCCGTAGTGCACCAGCAGAAATAACAAGCTGTGCTCCCAATTGAATATCCTGTTCTTGTTTCCTCCACCCCCATATACCATCCACACAGAGAACGAATACGAGTGCATCCGATGGAATTTTTTTCCATTATCAGTTCCCTACTTATTCTGATGAAAAGAACGTGTAAAATCCTCAAAGGACATATCGAGGAACGGAAAACATTCGTTCGCAATGAAGGAAATTTTTTCGTGGCACTCTCTTGCATGCTCCAGCGAAGGTGTCTCGTTGTACGTTATTCCCTTCTAATGGATTCGAATTCGAGATCAAAAACCCAAGCATCCAGATTGTGTTCTTCTCGCACATCTGTCGCAGGTGCATTAAGTATCTCCGTCTCTAATAGAAAATATCTGTTTCAATATTCAGGATTTTCTTTTATCACTTTGATGTGTGTCGTCGTCGTAGTCGTCGTCCTTTTTTTTTCCCTGCACGGTGATTCTTTTGCTCCTGTCGTCGGTGGTCGCGTTGGTGGAAGTCGTTGTGGTTGCGGTAGTGGTGGTGGTGGTAAATTACACCAGCAATTGGCATGAAAGGATAATTTTTCAGGAATTCAAATGCGATGCGATGCTGGTGTGCAGAGGACAACGCAGACGACATGATGGCAATGAAGGTGTCAGAAGCTGTTGGTTTAATGGTTAGAGTTTGTTGGCACAAAGGAAAGAGCCCAATGGATCGCGTTGAAAGAGTTCCTGTCCGACTGGTTCCTTCTATCTTCTTCGTTTTTTTTTTTTTTTTGCAAGGCTCCCTTTTGAATTGCTGCACCCTCTTGCATTTGATCCGCGTTTCTTGGTTTTTTTTTTTCAAGTCAAATCGTAGTCATCTGGCGGATGCACACGGGCAGATGATAAATTCTGCTACAAAGAGTCCTTGATTTATTGTGCAGCAGTCTTTTTCACAGTAACAACTGTGAATGGCGAATGCAATCACATTGCTTGCAGGATATACATTTCCCTGTGCAAGGTTATTATTATTGCAGGGGTTTTAGAAGAGTGAACGCATAAAGAAGTGAAGATATTCCAGAGCACTGTTCTGACGAGGTCCTGGTCCTTCGTCTGGTGCAAAGCAGCGCAATCGGTGCATAGGGCAAAGTGCAAGGGGGACCGTTTTTTTCCGTACACAAAGCATTCATGTTCATTTTGAATTTGTGTGTGTATTTTGGTCGTTCGTTTCCTTTTTTTTTTTTGTGGAGCGTTCCTCATGGTTTGCTCACGTTCCTCTCGTTCTTTTGGTGAATGGTGTAGTGCTGCACTGCCATCTGTTAGAGTTTTCGAATCACAGTCGTAAAATAGACGATTGGAGGAATCCAGACGTTATTGATGGCTCATTGTTATTGTTGGGTTGTAACGTCTGTGTGAACTGCATTTGGATATAAAACTGGAAGCTAGTCATTCTTCAATTTAATGCGACTTGAAAGCATTGAATCGATTTTTTTTCACAGGGAAACGCGTACGAGTTTTGAGGAAAATTGTTTATGGGACTAGAAAAACGTAGTGATATCTACGATGGCTGTTGTAGTGTGCGACAGTTTGAATATTTGACTTTAATAAGGATGTTGCTGACAGAAGAGCAGGTGGATGTAGCGATTAAGGAAGTCTTATCTTGGCCAAGGAAAAACGTAATATCCGCATCTTTTCAGACAGCCAAGCGGCAGTAAAGTTTTTGTAGCCCTAGATTGCCCTTTCTCACTGATAGAGATGGCAGAGCAGTTCAGTATTCGGTGTCGGGGTATACAGACATTCCAGGGAACTGAAACGTTGATGACCTCGACATGGAACAACACTGTCCAGTCTACCAGAATATGGTACTTTAGGCACACCGATCGGTACATGTAGACTCAAAATTAAGCTGAATGCCTTTGAAATGACAAATCTTAGGTGGACAGGTGGTTCAAAGTGTGCAGGGACAAAACAGGTTTGGCCAAAGATGGACCTGAAACGCTCTAAGAATTTGATTTTTCTCAAGAGATTGCATATCAGCGCTACTTTAGGTGTCATCACTGGACACTGCTTAATAACCGATCATGCAACAAGGCTTGGGGTTTACTTAAATGATTTTTGTAGAAGGTGTATAGGGGAGCAAAATAGGAAGCCATTTCCCAGTTCCTTTGTACCTGGCCAGCTCTTTTCTATAGAAGGAAACTTCACTTAGGTAAGGTTAGGTACCTGGGTTGATGAGGGAGAAAGCACTCGACCTCATCACATTAAGTTCCTTGTGGACCCATTGTGATGTCGATGGGTGTTGATCCTGGTTCCTACTAAGCTCATACCGTACTGCTCGTTGTTGACTTGGGTCTCCAACCATCGTGATGTCCTTAGAAACCTGGAAAGAACGTTTAATGGAACATCAGATAGTTCTTGTACATATGTATGTCCTGGTAGTAGTGTCTTCCTAATGTACAACTGGATCTCGCCATATGGTCTTTGCTGTATCCCGCGTGGCCACCTTATGAGGTGGGGAGCACCTATTTAAAAGACAGCGCGTACTCGTCTTGTCACAGAGAGTTCATAGGGGTTCCTTTGACCTTTTTAGCCATGTCCTCCTTCTTTGTCGCTCTTGGTCGGGGACTACTTATTGGGTATTCGCGGCCGTCCACAATACGCCACCTGTGACCCCTCACAATTGCCTGAGCTTAGCCTCACTAGCCCGTCCGACTTGGTGACCAACCAATGTTGTTGGTCGTAGATGAGAGCATTTATAGGGCTGGGAAATATTCCTGATGAAAGGTTGCATATCCTGGGCAAGTATGTGGCAAAATGACGAACTCTAGAGAGCTCTCAGGAAACTCGATTAGAAAAGACTCTTGTAGTCGTCTACGAGTTTCGTCGTTGAAATTCATTACAGTGATGGCCCTGGTGGCAACATTCTTGGATATTAGCATTCGTACGTTTGCTGCAACTTTATGAGTAATGGTCCGAGTCTATGTTTGCACATCGGAACGTTTGAACATCCAATAGCCTGAAGGAAGTGTCTTTCGTTGACTGAAACGTGATAATTTTGGTAGGCGGTAGATTGATCAAATGACTTCTAAGTTGCCTTGTGAATGATGAGATATGGAAATTTGTACTGGTCACAATATTTTACCACGCGGTAAAGTCGATGAGCCTACATTTCTTTCCAGAGGTGGTATAGGCCAGGCTAGGTCCGGTAGTCTTGTCAAGGAAGTTGTCTTTTCCCATCTTGGCGTTGAAATCTTTAACGACAATCTTAACGTCATATCTCGGATATTGGTCGGAGATATTCATCAGGAGCTCGTAGTTTCTTGGAAGCTCAAGACTTTCTGCTGTTGTCTACCTTCGACAGCAAAGACGTCTCCAAATCGCATCCTCTGCTGGTGATAGCAAGCCCTGTAGTATTCGTCCCAATTGCAAACGTAGTTTCCTAAGAGCAGTGAAATCTCCCTTTGTCGGACAACGACGGTGTCAACATTTTTATCAGCCCAAGGGAGTTGTCCGTCCAAGGGTAGAAAAAGTGTTCAACGTATTTTTAGGTTTGTTTAGGAAAATATGTCCGTTTAAGAGAGCTGTCCGCCGTAGACAACTGTCCGCAATGGGAGATTTCACTGTGCCTGTTTTGTAGCCTTGTCCTTTATACGTATGTTGGGGTCGGCATGTAACTCAACTGCACAGTTCTTCATGGACGCTCTTGGCTTAGTCCCTTACTTCCTAAGAAGTTTGCTCGAGTGTCATTTGATGCTTGTTTGACTTGTCCTTTTATCAAACCTAACTGCTGCTTATTCCGTTTCTGCCGTCTTGTCAGATTTTTCATTAAAGTTCATCGTTGCCTACTCCAGGTTGTCGATTGTATTCCAGACATAATGCACCTGTGTTGGGCCATAATTTTTCGTTCTTTTCATCTCTATCCAGACGATTAAGTCTGAGTCTGTCTGTTTACATTAAACGATGGAGTCTTTGTTCTACTGTTGCTTTCAGAATCAGCCCTTCTCTGCCTCTACGGAGTCTGTACATCTTCCGCCTGACTACTTGGAAATAAAACCTTGACACAGTGAGTTTTTGACGGGCCCTCAGCGTTATTTTCATTGCAAAGCCTCTCTACTAGTACGTGAGGACCACCTCCTATTCCTCCCTTCATCCCTTCTGACATACATATCAAAGCGCAATACATTCGTTTCAGGCTATAAAATCATTTTCGACTCATAAAGCCACCTTTAACACAAAGTCACTCCCAGCGCCTCTCTCTTTCTCCCTGTCTCGAAAAGAAAAACAGGCCTTCACCTTTCATTTAAGGACAGACAGAAGGACACAAGGCGACTACTGACTTCCATTTTTGCGTTGCAAATCAAATACCATCCCCTACGCAGTGCGCGTTCCAATTAACTTTTCCACACTCATCCCTCCCTGCGAAAGCACCACCATAGCCAATCTGTTCCGTGAAAAATCCCCGCGCTCATAAATCTCGTTCCTGCTCACTCTCCCCCGGTCTATGCCTCCCATGTGTCACATCTCGTCCTTGTGTTTTCTATCGGAAATATTCTCCAAATCCTAGATTAGCTACCACGGAGCTGGAATGTCATTCTTTCAAAAACATAAACACAGATAAGCAGGAGCAAAACAAACACTCGCAACAATAATCAAATTGAGTGTTCATTTCTCGCTCCAGGGGCAGGAAGATGGAGCCAGAACACACAAAAAAAAAAAAAAAAACAAAAAAGGAAACAAACACCCCACAATCATAAGAAATAAGACGTATCCTTCCTTCCTGCGTCGCGCCGGTAGGTAACTTCATTTGTTATTCCCTACGTGTTTTTTATGGCAAAAGTTTATGTTACCAATTTCGAGGATAAAAATTTATTTCACTTCTAAATACTTGTGACAGGGGGAGGATGTGCGCGGGACCGGCTTTTTGCTATGCCATCCTTCGGACGGAGCGACACGATCTCGTAAAACCAAGGTGTTCCGCGACGCGGTGGTGGTTAGCCACCTCTCAGTTGGCTTCAAATGCCTGCCTCCCTGACTGCCTCACCTGCCTTATAAGAAAAAAAGAACAAGGATCTCCTCACCGTGCAGTGGTGTGAGTGGAGTTGGTGCGCGTGCAATTGTTTATTTGTCTGTTGCTGAGCAAACTCCTGATTAATGGTCGACAATAAGAGAGCCATAAAAAGTATTACAAAATAAAGCTCTGAATGGTCATTATCCTTTGGCCGCTCTTCCGCATCGTGCTCGTCGTTTTTCACCTGTTTGATGGGCATACAAAGTTGCCGCCTTTATGACAGGGATACGTCGTCGTGTGCAAGAATTTCCACACCTCCACACAATGGATCTCGTTCTCGAGCTCGACTCGTTTTAGTTGGCGTGCCCTCCTTTGCCGACAGCAGTTTGTGTTAGTTATACACACTTGTGTTGCGGCTGTTGAACCTGTTGACACATAAAAAAGCGGAACATTGTCACAGGGACACACGGGATCTGTCCGTCCACCACTTCTAGCCAAGGATGTCGTTATGTTCAACAAAGTGTAGCCGAGGCTTAGTCACCTCCCGCCAGCAGCAGGGGCGCAGCGCGCACAGTGTACAAACAAAATGCGACAACAGGACGAATAAAATCGGGGAAAATGTTTTAATTAACTTCTACAGTTGGACATCCGTTGGCAAATTAATGCGGATTTTTACTTTGTTGCCCCGAGGTAGGGGTGGGTAAATGGAATCCCAGGTGAAGGCGCATGTACACACACCGAGTCGTGCGGAAATGAGAAAAAACAACACGACAGCAATGGCGATGACTATAAGTATGACGATGACAACGAGTCTCCGAGCAGCATAAAGGACATTTAATATGAATTTTATGTTATTGCTTTTTATGCGAATTTTAATGCCGGATACCGGAGTCCATTATTGTTTTGAGTCGTCCCCTGACACCTTTTTGCATTGCGTTCGGCTTTTCGCAGTCAGATAAGTGCCTCTGTGCTTGGCTGGAGATAAAACCGCCGATGGACTGACTCTTCAGTCAGCTTATTTGTGGGATTTGTCAGAGTTGGTGATGAAATTTTTTTCAATTATCTTCGAGGACGAGGCTTTGTTTGAGCGGAGGTTTTGTGTAGTTTTGCGTTTTAACTCACTAGGCTGCTGTCGTTAAAGGGGTTCTCAGGTGGTTAACTAAGTTCAGCGTCTTCAGAAGATACGAGGAGTTTGATGGCTTGTTGCGCCTGGACCGATTAGACCCTCTCCGCTCTTAAACAATAAAACAACGAAATTGCTTTTCACATTATTCCAGGTTGGTGCCACTTTTCTTAGCATCTTCTCTGTCCTTGGCGAATTAGGGATCTCTTCCCCCTTTTTCACCTTCCGTACTTACTGAAGTACACTCGCCTTCACGTTTCCTCAACGTGTTTGGCGATGGCTAAAATCTAGTGGCTATACTTCCGTGCTGGGTCCTCTATTTTTCCTATCCTGTGTAGATAATCATTGAAGCGCCAGTTTTCAAGACGAAATTCTGTGAGGTAGAAATTTTTCTTTCCTATATCTTCGCCGTGGCTCAGGATTTGTTGCGTTGGATTGCTATATGAGCGGGATGGGTTCAAGCCCCAATCATGTCCACCGAACATTTTTCGTGGCACCATCTCTCGTTGGGGAAATTCAAGCTTCTGAGAGTATAATTTGTCATAAAAGAGCTTCTCAATTCGCCGTTCGAAGTCGGCAGTAAATTATAGTTCCCTTCTATTCGTTCGAAAAATGTAACACGCACAATAAGAGTAGTTGCGAGAAGCTAGGCCTTGGCTCATCCCGAGCTGTAGCGCCAGCTTTTTATTTATTTTATCGCCGCCCCGTCCAGTTCGCGATGTTTCCGATCAGCTTTGCCATCTGCCGCTAGTATCTCTGTTTCCTTGGCTTTCACTGTTGCCGTTTTCTTTCCGACGTCTGCTTTACTCTGTAGATGTACTTCCTCTCTGCCGCTAGGAGATCAAAGGGGATCACTTTTCTGACTACGAGAGCGACTGGTTCTGACACTGTTCGGTAGGAGTTCGCCGCTCGGATAGCTTCTCTTCATTGTAATGTTGCCATATGATTTCAATGTTTTTTTGTTTAAGCCCATCAGGCCAGATCCCACATCAATTGGAGTTACGTGTGTTTTCGGCTGCTTACTTTTGGTTCTCCCAAGTTTGTCATAAGTCTGCTCATCACTCCTCCTAGCAAGTCATGCATGTAACTCCTACATCCAGAGTTGGCAGCATGATGATTTTTCTTGAACGGTGGTTGCTAATCTGGAAGGTCCTTACCACGTCTTCTACTGCTTTTAGTCTGTGTTTCTTACCGGATTCGCAACTTGCTTTCAGAATTGTTGGTGGTATTCGCGGTTTGAGCATCGTCGCAAAGAGCTTTCTGCTGTGTCTAGCATGCAGAAGGGCTTATACGCCAATGGGGCATCCGGGTCTCCTCTTCCTTCCCTTATGAGCACTGGCTGATTTTCCCCAATCATTCCCATAAACAGAGAAGGATTTATACCATTTGGTCCAGACTTTGCATTGTGGCATCCACTGTGGCCTCAGCAGCCCACGTCATATCGATAATCGGGTCTATTTCTTTGTCTTATACCACTATGAGGTTACCTACGCTTAGCTTGATCACATTCCATCTAGGTGTTTTGGCTTTCATTGGACTTACTCAGGTTTCTTATCAGGTTGTGGACAAAATGTTGATAATAGCTGCGGGTTTAGTACTTAATTACTTTCCAGTTTCTTGCATCAGCTGCTATGACTTCGGATGAAAGTTTAGCTATCATTTCTAGAATTGGTCTTGCCTTTGAGTATGTGACGTTCATTCTTCATTTTGGGGCCTTGAAATTCAAAGCACAAATTCCCTTGAGTTTTTTCACCCAGTCCTCTATCTAGTTGTTTGCTCTCGAGCAGTTTGAGTTCCGGGCGCTAGAAACTACGCGCACTTCTTTCGCAGTCTTATTTCTTTTGTCCTTTTTCTGGCTTTCGGTCTGGTTCTGTTTGCTGGTGACCGCAGCCAAAACACAAAAGCAACGTGGACTTATAAATCTGGGACGCACTCTGCCGTTGGCTTAACCAATTCTTGTTCGTTGAGCTTTGAGCAGCTCCTTTACTCTGTTCAAACCACTTTCTGTGCCCTGCTATTTGCAATGGTGACGTATATCTTGAGTTTTTCTATCAGGTCCTTCAAGTTTCTTTTTGTAGTCTCTTGAGCTTTTTCTGCTTTGTTCGATTATCCCCATCCCATATCTCCAGCGTTGATTTACAGTCTTATCTCTCAAAATGCTTTTTGGAGCCTAGCCCGAAAAAGACAGTAGAGTATCTGTAGTGCCTGCTCCGACAGTTCTTTGAATTCCATAGAGTTTTTTAACCCTCCGATGAGCGTATGGGTCTGGCCAGACCAAACCGGTTTTGAAATGTGCATAAGTTTTTTTCTTGGTATTTCTGAGTAGCAGCAGTCCATGACTTCTTCAAATATGCTGAGGTGAACACAAAGTAACGGTAAATAATACGTTTTCGATATATTTATAGTCGAAAAAGTTCATTTTAAACGACTTTCGTGAATCATACACACATGGGTCTGAGTAGACCCACAGTTGATGCGTAGGGTACATAGTACGAATATTGAAAGTTAATTGGCTGGTGATTTGATATTAGATTACTTTCAAGTGTTATTTAGTTTTTTATCGACAAAATAGCAGGTTAGTAATACTGGTTCATTGAATTTTGCCTTTAGTTGTGAATAGTGTTCGGCTCGTGTCAATTTTTTCGTGTTTTTCGTTTTCAGTAAAATGGAACGAAAAGACAGTGAGGTTGATATTATGACAAATTTGGTTTGTAAACTTAATGCACCAAATTTGAATCCGGAAGAACGAAAGCGACTTGAGACGCAAACAGTACATCACATTTGCGTACATCTCTGGTCATCTCCCGTTCCCTGTCCCGAAATATACGCATTTAATATGTATGGGTCTGGGCAGACCCATTACGCTCCATTTACCGCCTAATATGCCACCGCTCATCGGAGGGTTAAAGCATCTTGTCGGTGTACTTTTGGTGAAGATCCCGACTAAACATGTTTTCTTAGTTCGCTGTAGAGAGAGCAATTGGTTATTGCCGAGATTTGAATGAATTACTTATTCGATCAAAGACGCTAACGAAAAACGTGATATCCGCTTCAGATATCCCCATCTTTTCGAACAGCCAAGCTGCAATAAACTTATTGGAATCATTCTCTACAGATATGGCAGAGCAGTTCAATATTCACCTTTGTTGGGTGCCGGAGCATAGAGACATTCTAGAGAACTGTAAGGCTGATGAACTCGACAGTTATGGAACAATGGAACAACAATGCGCATTCTACCTTAGGCACACCGATCGCTACATCTAAACTCAAAATTAAGCTGAATGCCTTCAAAAAGATAAATCTCTCAAGAGATTGTATATCACCGCTAGTATAGGTGTCATCACTCGACACTGTCTAATAGGCAGGCATGCAAAAAGGCTTGGCTTGGCGTCTTTTCAAATGATTTCTGCAGGTGCTGCATGGACGGGGAGGAAAAGGAAACTATCCTCCATGTTCTTTGCACATGCCTGGTTCTCACCTACGTTCTTTCTTCTACAATCATCTATTCGATCTAATCAACGTAGATATTAGAGGCTTTATCAGTGGTTCTAAGTGGTTAAACGAGTATGTAAAGGGAAATTGTCCAAGATCGACGTGGTATCACAACGGACCTATCATTAGTCTAAATAAGTTGGCTTCGGCTGGCAGCCACTTCAAGCTAACCTAACCTACTCTGGTTTAACTTTGATTTTATCTTATCCATTGGCTGATGAATTCGTTCTCAACTAGCTCAGTGGGACATTCAAGAAAATATTCAGTGCAGCTTCTGTCTACGTCAAAGAAGCCACAGTATATTCGTCGCGGTGATTTTCCTTTTCAATCTTCCGAACAACCCTCTTGGTGGCCATGAACTGGTAATGACTATGGTGTCAGTAGATACTTACGCCTTCAAGCTTCTCCCAGGCTTGAACACCATTTTGTTCGATCTATCACCTCTTTCCTGCTGAGTCGCAAATTAAAACAGAAAAAAATCACTTTGCCCCACTCAACCACTCCTCCACATGCAAATAAACCACCCAGTCCTCCGCCTCCTTCAATTCTGCGGCACGCTCAGCTCTCGAAAAACAGTTAAACGAAACAAATTTCGGGCAAAATTGTGCATGAATGAATTACACGTCGTCGTCGTCGTCGTTGTCGACTTCTTGGGCACACGTACACAATGAAAAAAAATAAATAAATAGTACAACCGATTGATTGACACACAAGTTACACTTTTGCACATCGAAATTCCACTTACAACGCTCGACTCCAGCCCCCCAAACACACACAGTCGGCGTCAATCTGAGTGCCTTTTTCATGCTTTCGTGCTGTTCCTGCCTGCTTCCCTTTGTTTTGTTTTCAATCTTTTTTATGTGTGCCAACCAGGAGCTTCGCCTCCTTTCTCCTTTGGTTTTATGTGCTCTGGCAGCGCTCTAGCTCTGAGGGGATTTCCACTGAAATGGGTATAAACACGTCGAAGAAAAATTACAACAGAAAGGCAGGGACCAGTCACAACTCTCACAAGAGGGGGGCGGGAGGTTCGATAAGAAATCAAGAATGAAGGATAACAAGAGCACCAGCCAATCCAACAATAATAACAACAACAAGGAGGTTAGCAACTCCAGTCGAAGTCGCATAACATCCAAATTCGGAATTCCAAACGACGACAACGATGACTACGGCCAGTGGAGGGAGGACGGGCAGAAAAGGGAGCAGCGCCACCAGCAGAATGAAATAGAAAATGGCAAACTTCTGTGCACCCCAGGGGAGAAACTCCTTTGCGCCAACACACAGCCAACAAACCGAGATGAATTGCTTTTTTATAGAATGCTCCTTGTAAACAAGGATCTATGCGAGGCAGCTACACAGTAGCGACACAGCGTAACAGTGTGTTCAGTGTTACGCCAGAGAAATCCATGGCGTAATCAATTATAGAAAAAGGACGACAGGAAATCAAGAGCCAAAAAAGGGAACCAACCGTTCAGTCTGTATGACAAAATCACACGATATTTTTCGGCAGCGCTTTAGGAACGACACTTGGGGCTTCGGTTCGGTACTATGAGTGATGCCACTTTGGTGCGTGTGAAATATGAAGTTCCACACACATCCACAGAGTGCCTGAGGTGAATGCGGGAAATTCCTCACCAAGGACGAGAGACGCTGTTTGATATTCTTTGACATCGGGGATATTGATTACATGTTATGGCAGCACACTCAAGTGCGTGGGCGGGAATGGGAACTCTCGTCCTTTCAGACTCCATAAGGAGTCCATTACTGCCATTTTGAATTAGCTTACGGCCGTTATAATCCGGTGTGTGAAAAAAGTCACTTTCTGGGCATCTTAAGTGCTGGCATAGGCACCTTTGATGGCCAAGTGATTGATATATTTATTTGTGTGCGCTTCGGGATTGACGGGCGGTCCTGTGATGTGATGATGTGACATGGTAATAAAATGTCTTGACGTTGAAATTACTGGTTTTACCGCGTGCGTAACAAATGTACTTTGTTTGACGGAATGCGGTGCTCTACTTTCGAGTAATTTCAGTCGTGTCGCTTCGGATCATAAACCGCAAAAAGTCATAAGTAACATTGTAGAGAGGTGTCGCTGTGTATGAGGTGGCTTTGGTGTTGCTACCTGCTAGTGCACAGTGGTATCATTAAATTTTCATGTGGTAGAATCATTGCTTTTTGTTTCCCTCCCTTTTCACGTGAGTTTTACATTTTTTTTTTTCATACTTCTTACACAGAATGTTGTTGAGAGGGGGTCTGTATCCGTGGGTTATACTGCATATCAACCTATAAAAGGAGTTGTTTTCTCATGGTCTCTTTGGGATCTTTCACAAACTTTAGAAAGTACAGCACCTCAGATCCAATTAAGTATCTTGTGACACCAATTCATGGAAGGAACCTTTTAACGGAGGATTAAATATGGCCATTTTCCAAATTTTAAGAGGAACATGGAAGCTGTTTTCACTCCTAAGGCTAGGAAGCTCTAGCATTCAGGGCAGGGAACTATTAATCTTACGTAGGTGTGGTGACAGCACTGCACAACATCCAAAATATTTCGGATGTCTTCTTTTTTCTTTAGATAAGTGCTCCACCGCCCTTAAGGAGGTGCGGTAGAGTCTCCTGTTCATGGCTGTAGAATCTGCAGTTTCCCTTGTCAATTTCGTAAAATATTTCGTGAGCCTGCAATGACCGTACCTACCTGATTTTTGTTAAGTAGGCACCTCTTCCGGTCATAATTCCCAAGAAAGTCTTTTCGTCCTGCGAGTTCTTTCCAAAGCTTTCTTCTTTTTCATGCGGTCACAGCTCGCAGAATGGTTCTGGTCCAACAAATGTGGTCTCTGATGCTTTTTTCGCCAGTTTATCTTATGACCTGGTATCCAGGAGAGGGCAACTTGATTGGCTAAGTCTTTTTTATCTTTTCCAAGCACTCATATATATTGAGGTGGCCGATGGATTTTTGGCAGCCTTTAAATCTGATAGTGTCGCAATGTTTTGTTCGCTATAATTCCTTTTGAGGTTAAATTGCGCCGATCTTTAGATCGCTTTGATGATACTAGAAGATATTACCAGTGATTCCGAGAGTTTAGATCTGGTTTCCATTCTCGGTTCCCAAAACAGTTTCATTTGCAAAACCTTCCTCATATAATTTGAAAGGGGGTAAGACTCACCCGGTAAGTCACAGGATCACCTCATTTCCAGCTGTTGGACTTCTCCGCATTGCACTTTTTATGCAGATACTTGCTTATCTCTGCAGTTTTTTAAGGACTTCTTCTGCCCTTTAGGCCTACAAAATACTTGAGAGCGAACTCGTATTGATCAGTTACCTTATTTAAGGTGGCGCTGCAATTCGGTGTGTACCTGGACCTCAACCAACAGGCGTCTCCGGCCAACTTGATCTTCAGCCAGCTGCCTCCAGTTTCACACGCCAAGTTGGTTAAGGTCTCTTTCAACCTTCGTGCGCCACCTGAGTCACGGTTTTCCTCTACTCTCCGCCCCTCGGGTGTGGATTCGAAGATCATCCGACCCGAAACATTGGTGTCCATCCGCTCTACATGACCCAGTCTCCTCAGTGGTTTGACCCTCACTTTTCTGGATAAGACGATGTCGCTGTACATCTCGTACAGTTCGTCGTTGTATCTCCTTCTACACGCAGACGCGACTTAGCAATGACGTCACGCTAAGTTCTACCGATTATATTAATATAGTCGGCGTATCCGAGTAATTGGACGAACTTTTGAAAGCTTACGCACCTGGTGTTGGCGCCTGAGTTTTGCGCTATACTTTCAAGAACGATGTTGAAGAAGTCCCATGACAGCACGTCGCCTTGTCGAAATCCTTTTTTGACATAAAGTGAGGTCTTGACCAACCAACATCGTCATCCTGCACAAACGGACGAGTTTGGCAGGGATGCAAAACTAGACATGGCGCTGTATAGCTCGTCTCTATAGACGCTGTCGCCTTAAAATCGATGAAAAGGTGGTGGCTATCGATTTGAAGTTCCTCGGGTTTTCCCTAAGATCTGCTGCAGTGCGAATATTTGGTGGGCTTTCCTGGCCTGAAGCCACACTGATATGGACCGATCAGGGACCAAATCGTCTCTTCCATCATCGTATCAACCATCAACGAGACGAATTGCCCCCAGAATGCTCATTTTTACGTAACAAGTTATACGATAATGGAGGAGACGATTTGGCTCAAGTTGGTGACGAACGGCTTCAGACGATCACACAACATGGCAGATAGGATCTTGTAAGCGATGTTAAGAAGACTGATGCCTCTATAGTTGGCGCAGTTCAAAGGGGCTTTTTTCTTGAGGATCAGTTATCTGGTCACCAATTTTAACTCTGACCACAACTTTTCGTAATATGATCTTAAATTATCTTTTTCGTGGGTCTTTCCGACCAGAGAGCAGTGAAAGGACAACAAAATGTCTATTGAGCCTAAATTCATCCACACCGTATGGCTCAAAATTGGGTATAAACGTTGGAGCAGGTCCGTGCTATAAGGATGTAGAATCAAGTAGCACAATGAGAATTCCGTATCTCATCAATGTTTGCCATTGCTTATAGTTTACGACAGTTATTCCCAACTTCATGATGCCATCATCATTATCAGTTCCGTCAATTCTTCAAGTAATGACCAGTACTATGGAGTTGACATCAACCATGGCGGTCATTGCATTTTTTTTCTTTATGGAAGAAGAAGAAATAGAATCTGTTCAGCATCTGCCTAGCAAGGGTCCTGCTCTGGCTAGTAAAAGATTAAGAAGGGCTCTTGGCCTATTAATTTTTTTTCTATCCTTTCATGTGTAGAGACAAGGCACTTATCCACCTAACATTTTAGCATCAATCAGCTAAATCTTATTTTCTGGCTCCGTCTTGCGAATTTTATCAGCTCACCATGAGGCAGGACGTATTCCCAATTCTAAGGTTTGTCAACAAAGTATTTCACTTCTGAACATGTTGATAAGCTCAGAAGCTTCCACGTAAAATCTACCCTATACTTTGTGGCGCAGTGGTAACCACTTATTTCTTCCGACATTTTGTCGCCTAACAACTTTCTGGAAATACCATGGAGACGTTTCTCAATGCTGACACCCCCACGTTTTGTCGATGACGTGTAATTTCAGTTATTTGACGTCTAACACAGCTTCTGAACTCCACCGCAAAGGTCTTTGAACTTAATCTACCATACGTTCATGTCCCTTTTTCATCACGAGCCTTTGAAATTAACCCTTTTCTGCGCACAAAATTACATATTCCACGAGGGCGCCCCTTTTCTTACCCAAGGCAACACATCTTTGTTCATTCCTCGCAGCACCCCAACGTATCGGCCGTTTGGGACTTATTTCAACGTTAAGAAAAGCCACAATACAACGCACCCCAGTGTGGTAGAACGCGTTGTCCCTGTTTTTCCTGTCTTTAGATCGCCCATGTGAATCACCGGTGCATTCAGATGTGTCCAACGGTCATTTCCTAGCATCTCGTGTGTATGGGCGTAGACACGCACGCAATTCTACACAAAACGGGGACTACATTATGAGATGCGAAACCATCTAGGATATAAGATAGTATAACAACGGTCACAAGATACCCAAGTTCCTTGGACTTGCCGCAGAAGGGTTGCCCGGATAATTAGGCCTGGGACATATTTGTTTATCAATAATGCATGGGCCGACATGAATACGAGGTGTGCTGCCAAGAGAAGCGGTTTCAATTGAACAATTCCGGCTTCGTTGTCTGCGGCAGCATTAAAATTCACTAGAGGAAGGCCGGCACTCTGGTTAGGGTCGTCGTCGAGTGGGCCAACCAACGAATGTGTTCAGCTCAGGTGGTCATTTTGCGGTACGAATGCAGGATAATTTCAATTTCAAATTTTCCGAGAGCTGCATTAATTACCAAAAACGTTATGAATTTGTGCAATCGGGTCTCCCCCTGGTTATTTATGTTGCAGCAATGAAAATTGCTGCAGATACATACTCATACTCATAGGTGGCATGAGCGTCGTATTTTTTGGTCAGGCGAGGCCGGGTTTATTGTTTCGATGAAATATGACGACCAGTGTGATTGGGTAATAAAAGTCACATAGCAGAATGCAGAATGGGGATAATGATGCGGAAATTTATTCCAACCTGCACCAGGTTTTGGTTTTGATATTCGTGAAATTGGAAAAGTCACAGCGAGGTGGAATGTAGGTGCAATAGGAAGTTGACAAAGAGCTTAATGAAAGGCAAGCCAGACCCCAAGGAAAGATCAGTTTTTGCCAAGTAAACGCACGTATACTTTACTTTATGAACACAAACCGCCAAGTTTAGTTTAGTTGCCTGTAACGTCCCTGTGTCCTGGAACCCAGTACAGAGTTACGTCGCACCTGTCTGCAACCTCGTTAAGAGATCTGCGGCATTGTTTAACCAACCTTGATCGTATTATCGATAATTTCCAGGCTTGAATAGCTGCCTGACTACACTGACTGACTACGGACATCGTAGTCCGTTTTGCAAGGAATAGTAAGGTTGCCCTTGAGGATCCTCGAGTGACCCGTTGCTGTGCTGATCAGCTGTGGGAATTCTCTGAGA
Organism: Matsumyia berberina; assembly: GCA_917880715.2. Taxonomy (NCBI): domain Eukaryota; kingdom Metazoa; phylum Arthropoda; class Insecta; order Diptera; family Syrphidae; genus Matsumyia; species Matsumyia berberina. The sequence continues at coordinate 125,446,842 of OU862870.1, forward strand.
CTTAATGCTGCTTACACTGCCATTAGCTTTCCAAAGATATCAACAGCAAGTAGATGGAACATTACCTTCAGTGGAGAAGTGCGGGTTGTTCTCAAGGCACCCATTATGCAGAAGCATTATCCCCTTTGTATCTTTTCAAGAAGGCTACTGTTGCTTTTCTTGTCCAGTGCTGTCCACCAGAGCTATACTCCGTATATTAGAATTGGCCTCACAACCGCCATATATATCCAGTAGACAACTTCAGGCTGCTGACCTCATTTCGGGCCCAGAGCTTTCCGGTAGGAATATAAGGCAATGGAGGCTTTCCTAGCACGGTCCCGTATATTCAGGCTTCAGCTGAGTTTCCTATCAAGTATGACCCCCAGGTCGTGGGCTACGATAGCCACTTATGCCATGTGCAACCTACAGGTCAACAGAATTTGTTAACAGAATCCACTTCAACTCCTACTGCTATCTAGATCTCTGGGCAGGAGATGAATATCCTTCGTTCCAAGGAAAGTTGTATGCAGACCGATGCCCATTATTTGATCGAAACTAAGAAACAATTCTCAGTTTGTTTTAAATTTTGAACAAGCGAATTGGATCGAACCATCTCGGGAGGTTTGTGGTTGCCTGCGAAGAGGTACTCAGTTGCTTAGGCCGGCACTACCGTCCGAGAGGTACGAGGGCCTCGACCAACAAGCGCCTTTTTCCAGCTCGATTATTTGCTACCTGTCTCTAGTTTCGGGTGCTAAGTTGGTGGATCTGAAGACTCGCCCGATGGGACTGCTGATGGGCATCCATTTGGCCACTTCTGACTAGATCGTGTTCATTGAACAGCACACAATACAGTTTGTCATTGTATCGACATAGACGGTTACAATGCAGATGGGACGAAAGATCACCCGAAAGACGTTTCCCCCAAGACAACCGAGAGTGATCTCATCCATTCTTAACAAAGTGTATGTTTCAACTTCGTGGAGACACTTTAGGTATTCGAGGTGAGACTTTCCTAGAAGGAGACTTTTAGAAATGATGCTGGTATTGTAGATTTTGGATCGTGTGCGAGGGGTGCAAGTGGCACTACGACCAAGATAGATCTATTGTGTCTCTCTTTCCTGCGGGTTTTTGGTCATTGCATGCTTGACTTAGAGCACCTCCTGTAATCCAATGTCTATGACAAATGGAGTATCTTCAGTGGATGCAGCGAAAATAAATCGTCGTCATGTACTTTTCTTAAAAAGCCGAATCCATAACGTTTATATAGCTCCTCGAGATATTGGAGATCAAATTCTTCCGGAACTATTTCTCCTGGTAGCGCGTTCCAATGCTTGTTAAGTAAAAAAGAGAAGAAGAGATGATGCGCCCTTGTAGAGTGTCCTTTCGGACCTTCAAATACTTTTCACCTTCGTCGCAAGATCACCAGTTCCCCTTATTTTCTAAGCCCAGTCTGTGCATAGGCTTATTAATTCCAAAGTGGCTTGTTCGGAATTTCGAGAGTATACGAAGCTTCTTCTTAGTCATCTTGATGCAGATGGTATATCTCTTTGGCTTGTAGTTGCTGGGGAGTTCCTTGACCTGTCAGAGACCCGGGATTTCAGTCCATAGCCTTGCTCGTTCTTGCTCCTTTTTTCCTCTTAACCTCTTCCTTAGATTGTGGGGACGGATTCCACAAAAGCGCATAAGAGACCACAGAAAGGTCTTAAGCGTTGTCTTTCTGACTTTTTCCTTGCTAGGGGCCCTTGCTGCGTGGTCTGGTACCTAGTGGAAGGTAAATTTTTGACGTTGTCTCAAAAGACACTCGAAATGATTCTTATGGGACACAGTTTTTCAACGAGCTGTTTTCGTAAGTCATAGAGATGGAAACAAATCAAGCTTTGAATAAAATCCTTAACCGAAAAAGTCCACGGTATCAACGAAAGAGCAAAGTTAACAGTGTTTTTATAGAAGGTGTGGCCTGCTAGACTATAGTAAGAAGGATATTCCTGCCAATTAAAACCCTGTCGACTAAAAACTGAAAACTCTTGAAAAATACTGGTATACTCGTAGTTGTGAGCCCTTTTTCAAGGTTGGATGGCACTAGTGTCAAACTTTGCGTATTGAATGAATGAATAAGGCTGCTTCTCAGAATCTTATCAAGCTCGTTCCTATGTACACGAAATGACCTAAAAGGAAATCCCTTTCCACTAGGAATGAGTCTACCACTTGTTTCGCAAAAAAGATTTCTTCGTGCGGTTACTTCCGTTTGACGGTCAAACATTTCCTATAAAATTCCAAAACTGTCCTGAACCAGGACAATGATAACTCTTGAACCATAATTCCCATTCATTTCATCACTGTGAAGCACTCTGCCAAAAAAATATCCCGTGTGTTCATCATACTGAAAAAATGCATCCTATTCTCCATTACTCCGAGGGGGCACTGTAGCGCACACCATAAGCCCCAGTCATTAATAACGCCTTCCAACGCTCATTAAAAATAATAACCCTTATTTAAATGATTCGTGTTTTAATGAAAATTAATATCTCGTACAGGGATGAATACAAAAAAAAACAGGAAAAATGCAACTTATTCGGCTGATTGCACCTTTGGTTAACTTTTTATCTGGCATAAATGAACGCCTACATCACGGAAACCATTATCCATTCGCATTCAAGGTGCGTGCCCTTTAATTCTCTTTTTTTTCGCAAAAGGAACACAATACACGCTGGTCGTGGACGTGGACGGTAATTACCAATTAAAAGAGCCAGAGGATTGAAGGGGATAGTCGTACACACACTGTTCATCCAGGTGTTGGGCTCCATATACGCGAGTGGCTTTAATTAGGCGTATGCATATTATTTTTATTTTTTTTGTGCAGCCGTCACAAGCCTACTGCACTTCAGTATGCTATCTTTTATCGGACATCTGTCAAAGGATATGCATGCCATCATATAAATAATAATTTTAAAAAAAATTGAGCAAGTATGAAAAAGCTGGGGGCGATGTTGAGCTTGTTGTGGAATACCCTATGAGAGGGGGTTTTGCGAAGGTCTGTCAACAATGTGATGGGCAACAATGGACTGGGATGCCTTCTGAATTTATCCAAATTATTTCAAACACCTCAGGAGTTTAGCAGGGCTCAGCTTAGAATACCTCACAAATACTGAAGGTCACTGATTTAGAGATGACTGCTCGTCAGTTGAATATTCAAAAAGAGCGAAGCATGTCACCCCTGTAGTCCACATTTCTAGAGGCGCCACATAGCAACACCTCATTGTATATACTTATATCTGGTTGTTCGAGGTCTGAAGTCAGATCTAAAATCCGTTCAAAGACGGCATTACTGCCGGACGGACTCAAGTTCGGATGCCAAAATTAGATCAGGATTTCAAAAATTCACTTCTAAAATGGGCTTGTTTCGGTTGGAAAGCCTTGGCTTTAGTTTCAAAATCTGCTGTTAAGCAAATAGAGTTTTTCTAGACCAATCAGAGTGCTGAGGAAGATTTTTTTTTCAAGATAAAACACATCAGGGCTGGCCGTCATTCCCTGACTAAAAATCTCCATTGTCAGGCTTTTCAAATTTTAGGGCATTCAAGTCTCAAGACTAACCTTCTCGTCTCTATGGGATCCAATTTTGTTCATTTGGTATAATAAGCACACAGAGATTGTGGCTCCTTTTAAACTGGAGCACTGTCGTTAGGAAGGTTAGAGGAGAGGCGAAGCAGATACCGACGTACATTGTTTTTAAATGCTTGTGGATTGTGGTGATGAGGAAGTACAGAGCTATGTTTGTAGATTCGTGTTGGACGGCTATTGACAAAATGTTCGAAAGTAGGCTTAAGGGTAAGCCAAAGCATGGTGCACAGTATTTCCTTTCTGCAAGTGCACTTTTCTTCCCAGAAGATCTTACTCGAATACATCAACTTTATGATGTTTTTCGGGGTGATGTTGCCTATGTTGAGTTGTGTGTCCAGTTTTGGTTATCGTCTGCGAGTTCGCTAGGCCCTCCTTCTCCTGCCTTTTAGTGACCATCACGTTGAAATTCGTTCCTTAAACAGGTTTGCTTGTGATGCTAAATCTTCCTTTGGCTGTATGTATATAGAAAGAAAGAAGAAATGGACAGTGGCGTTGGTACCAACAAGACTGCCTTCTTCGCAGACGGATCTAAGATGGCGCCAAACAACAGGAGCCAATATTTACTGTGGCATGTTCATTGAGACTGACACATCATTTTTACATATTTGAAAGTCGAATCTTTGCCATTGATTATGCAACAAGGATCTAGGGACCTACCTCTAATAGATAGAATCTGAGTTGAATTAAGGCTGTTGAAATCGCGTCGGCCCTTGCGTTGTTGAATGCATTTTCAATGTCGACGAGCCCCCTAGTAATGAACTGTTTGTGATGGAGAGGTCGTTACCTGTGATGGGCTGCCTTTTATACATACAAACATGTAGGTATATGCATTCTGTGGTTTAGATAAAGAGTAGTTTCCACGGACTCTTGCAGCATCACAGGTCGAATGTGACCCATTCGGGGTGCCTTTCATGAAGCTAAGGATTTAATGTTCATCAGTTGTTCTCGGTTACAACTAAACCTAGTCCCGACGTTCGTAATTGGTTGGTTTTAGTGGTTGTATCAGTAGTGCTATCAAATAGTGCTGAAATGCACCTTTTTGTTACCACAGTTCTCGTGACTAGCTTGTTAGATGAGGGAGGATGGGTGTCGGCAGACCATGGGGAGTTAAGGTAGAGTAGAAGGTTAGAGATTTTCTTCTCTAAAAGCTCGCCGAGGTTGTTGAGAAATGGTTTCCCTAGCGCAGTGAGTCTTGCTATAACAAGTGCCGGGCACTTGCAGAGGAAGTGTTCTAGGGTTTCCTTCTCATTTGTGTCTTTGCAACTGCGGCAGTAGAGATTTAAATGGATGTCAAGCTTGGCCGTATGGGTATATAATGCCCAGTAACCCGAACAGATGGCGACAATGCACGCAATGCCAGGTCTTTGGTTTTCTTTTAAACTCTTTTGATCTGATGAGGTCTTAAGAATACTTTCGCACTGTCATTTTCTCGCTGTTAAGCGCTGTCTATCTGCCTTTTTTCGACCATTTGAAGAAAGTCAATTATTTAAATTTGTATGTATATTTGTGTTAAAAAATAATTTTAAAATAAAAAATTAAACAACTTTCTTTTCTGTTTTCAGGTGAGTCAAACCTTATAAATTGAACAAGAAGCATGAAAACAATTGTAAGTCAAATTCTGGATTTTATTGTTTAAAGTTTACACAGGCAACAATTATGTGGTCGCCGTGGCAGGCAGAGAAAGCCCGATACTTAAATAGTATTGAAATACCCCGTTTTGTTACCACAATTCTCGTTACCGGTTTGTTAGATGAGTGTGGATGGGTGTCGACAGAGCAAGGCTGTTCGTCTTAAATCCAAACTGTAGAGTTAAGAATGAGAAGAATGTTAGCGTTTTGTTTCTCTGAAAGTCAAAGTTGTCAAGGAAGGGTTCCTCTAGCGCATTGAGTGTTGCTATAACAAGTGCCGGACCCTTGCAGAGGAGTGTTTTAGCGTTTCCCTCTCTCATTTGTGTCTTTGCAGCTGTGGCAGTAGGAATTTAAAGAAAAGTCAAGCTTAGACACGTGGGTACCTACTACCCAGTGACCCATACAGAAGGCGACAATGCGCGCAATGTCTGTTCGCGTTCTTCTAAGTAGGTCGCTTGTTTTCCTATGTTTGTATGTTGGCCAAGTCTTCCTGGATATGGCGCAGCCAGCAAGGTTGTTCCATTCTGTATGGCTACTGAGAAGTAATGTGTGTTGATTTTTCCTTGACAGCACCAAATGGTATGCGAACTACTCTTGGGAGTGAGCTGTCAAGGGCCGACCCCTGCTTGACAAGCTCATCAGCCATTTCGTTCTCTTCGATGCGTCTGTGGCCAGGGACCCATACGAGGGTTAGAGAAGATAAGCTTCCTGGGTGGGCGAGCTTGGTTCTGTATGGTGCTATTAGCTTTGATGAGATGATTGTGGAGACAAGAGCCTTTATGGCTGCCTGGCTGTCGGAGAAAATTGCAACATTTCGTTTGGGGATGGTGTTGTTGTTGAACGTACGACAGGCTTCGTAGATTGCGAGTATTTTAGCCTTGAAAACACTGGCAAAGTTCGAGAGTCTGAATGATTCGTCCCGACGTAGTGTCTGTAATACAGAAGAACGATTAACGCCAGAGAAAGCGTGCGTCCAGGAGAATGGGTGAAGATCAGACTCAGCTGCTTCTGGTGGTGGATGGTTGAATCGATAGGACCGCAAAAATTCCTGCATGAGTTGTTTCTCGGAAATCGAATCTTTTATTTGAGGAGCTCTTTGTAGATGGAGGTCTTCGGCTGCATGTGAGTCACGAATAAACTCCTCAGCGTGGACGACTACTACTTGCATTTACTACTACCGGGGCAGGACCGTTCGAAAGACTGCGCAAGTTTATCGCTTGTTTCGTCAACTGTTATTATAGAGTGAGCATCTCAGCAGGACAGAAATTCTGCCAGTTTACCCTACGAAGAATTCTAATGACCTATTCCTGCAAGTAACTCATTTGTAAGTTAAAGAGTATCCAACATTGGTCACATATGAAACTCTGGATTTTTACAACAAGATTCAACATTTAGGGAATAACAGTCGACAGACGACCAGAGAACTTTAGCCTTAAACTCGGCCTTCACTGTCTGATGTTTCTATGACTTTGCCGTTTGACATTCAGAGAAGGATACCTTACAGGGTTATCAAAAGCAAATTCCACCTTCTTCATTAAAGCCAAGGATAATTAAAAGCTTTACATTGGAATTTAATGGCAAAAGAACTCGAATAGTCTGGTTGCTGACAACATCATCACCGACACAGGTATAATGAGAAAATGTTCACACAAAATTTATGTAAATTGACAATGTTCGCCGAATGTAAATATATTTTCCATATTCATGGCTTATAATTGAAAAATACACACACATTCGGCTTTCTGATATGCACTCCCCCGTGGGGTGCTATTAAGCGCGGCCTTAATACCGTTAAAATCGAATGAGGCTTAAATATTAAATTTTTGAAATAAGTGTATCCAATGAATATGTAATTTTTGGTTAAGAATGCGCTTGTTAAATGTAAATTATCTCACCCGCATATGTGAAGGGACACAAATATTGTTTCGCGACTTAAAGGAGCTAAATTGTTCGTGTGGTTGAAGGATATGAGGGTGACTTTTAATTTAAAAATAAGCACGATCCTTCAGAGGGGATGGAGGTGCAGACAAAATCCACTTATTATATTGCCCACTTGAAATAATTTAGATAAGTTAATGATGTAGGCACAGCGAATGGCTAATAAGCACGAAGGTCCTTAAATAGACGATGGCCCGCCTTAGGGTTCGTGACATGACACATAAAACGAAGGATGCGGCAAATTATTTATAAATATTCAGACACCGGGCATAGACGGAAGGGATAACGTTTAATTAAATTGCTACCGAAGAATACTTTGTTGACGACTTTATAGCGGATAGTTTCTCAAATATGTATAAAGGCTCTTCTGTTTTAGTGCGGAGAACCAATTGGCAATGATCATGAATTAACTAGGAGACTGCTCTTGCATCAGTGTTAAAAGTTCATATTTTAGAAGCCAGAAATAAGACTCCAATTCATTTTTTGGGGCTCCTACCTAGTCTCTTTGCTTCATCGATAAGGACGTTAGTGATGACATGATAGCAGACCCAATTTGACATGGAATACGCTTCATTGCAAGCAAATCCATCGGCTTAAAGCTAAAAAAGATCTCTGTTTCCATTTAACCTGAAGAAAGAAGAAGTTTATGCATTATGGAACCAAACACCATCTGAGGAAAGCAGTTTGAAAGAGAGTAAGAACTCCCTTTAGACTTGCTTACTTAAGTCATCTCGGTTTTTACCCAGCTGCCTCCAGTTTCGCATACCAAATTGTTTAGCGTTCTCTTCCAGTTGTGTGCGGCACTTGAGTCGCGGTCTTCCTCTACTGCGCTCTGTTCCTGGATATGGCGTAGCTAGCAAGGTTGTTCCATTTTTTTGGCTACTGAGAAGTATTGTAGGTTGATCTTTCCTTGACAGCGCCTAATGGGATGAGAACTATTCTCGCGAGTGAGCCGTCAAGGGCCGAACCCTGCCTGGCAAGCTCAACAGCTCTTTCGTTCCCTTCGATGCATCTGTAGCCAGGGACTCATATGAGGGTTAGGGAATATAAGCATCGCTTTCCAGTTGCGTGCGGGTGTGGATTGAAAGATTTTCCGGACCGGAGCATTGGTGTCCATCCGCTCTACATGACCCAGTCACCTCAGTCGTTAGAGCTCCACTCTTCTGGCTAAGTCGATGTCGCTGTATAGGTATACCCCGTGCAGTTCATCAATGCATCTCCTGCTCTATTTACCGTCTATGCAGAAGGGACCGAAAATCACCCGAAGACTAATGTCTTCTTGGCCCAAAAAAGCAGCGATTGACAAGAATTATTCTTCGTTTGATCTCAGCTCTCTGGTGTCCTTGTCTGAATTGATAGCGGAGCCTAGGTAGACAAAGTCTTTAACTCCCCCAAAAACTTGCCTTAGAGAGTGAGAAAAAAAAAGGACTGAAATGTCCTCAAGGCAGTAGAACATTCTGGAGTTTTGATTAAAAAAGTTAAAGGCTATAACTCATCGACCACTTGTCTACAATGATAAAAATATCACGGACTCCAAGGCTCACAAACTCAACCTCGCCAGACACCTCTTACAATCAACCTAGGCTTCAGGTCCGGATGGAATTCCTTTCTTTGTTTTGAAGAGGCATTTTTCTCCCCTTCCCAAGATATGATATGCTTTTCCACTTTATTCTCTATGCTGGATGGTTCCCTTCTATCTCTAATGAGAATCAGCTCAAGATATGGAAAAGAAATTCGCAGAAAAAAAGAGACAAAAAGCATTTAGCGGCGATGGCATCATCTGTGTTCGCCGTGGCTTAGTAGTTAAAGCGTTGGACTGCTGTACGAGCGGCGTGGGTTCAAGTCCCAACCATGTCCACCGAACATTTTTCACGGCACCACCTCTCGTCGGAGAATGACAATCCTCCGGAAGTATAATTAGTCATGAAAGAGCTTCTCAATTCGCCGTTCGGAGTCAGCAATAAATTGTAAGTCCCTTCCATTCGTGCGGAAAATATAACACCCACAACATGAATGGTTGCGCGAAGCTAGGCCTTGGCTCATCCCCAGCTGTCGCGGCAGCTACATATTTGTTTTGTTTGACGATGGCATCACCAATTTTCCTCTAAATGCAATAACTGGAGTATCTACAGCAAGTGCTCTGAGAAAGAAGTTCACCCGGGCTAGGGGAAGAAGCAAAGGCTGGGAATAAGCCCTTACAAAGTCATTCATCCTGAAGACCACTTAAACTCCAGATCGGAGGAGCTTCAGTAGAGGAACACTGATAAAAACTAAGAAGGTCCTACGTAGTATAAGGCCCGTTAACCCGAAGCTAAAGATTTAGGAAACATGTATGATAGTAGGTCCGTTTAGGAGCCAACAGGTGGAGGATCTGTTCGATAGATGGTAGCCATTTAAACGACGGGGTGGTATTTTAAAACTCAAATAAGTCTTCCGATGGTATAAATTTCCAAATACGCGCTAGGCTTCCTAGATTAGGTAAAACAGGGTACAACATACTAAACACTATATGAGTCCATGGATAACTTTCTTAAGGAGTTCGGAGTTCGGAGTGGACCTGGACCTCAACCAGCAAGCGTCTCCAGGCAGTTCGATCTTTAGCCAACTGCTTCCAGTTTCGCACATCAAGTTGGTTGAGGCCCCCTTCCACTTGCGTGTGCCCCCTGAGTCGCAGTCTTCCTCTACTGCGCCGTCCCTTGGGTGTGGATTCGAAGACTTCATTGTGCTCGTTGGGAATTTTTTTAAAATTACGAACTTGAAACAGGACCCTTAAGAAAGGCAAATCGGTAAAAATTGATGGCCTCCTTGCTGAGCTTGGCTAGACGACGTCAAATAAGTCAGTAGACCTGTCTTAGCCTCTTGTATAGATTACATGAAAAACTGAACGGTTTCCAGAAGAGTTGAGGAACGAATTGATGGTCAAGATCAGGAAACTGTCACGATATTTGTGTCCTTCCAACAGTAGCTACGCTAATAGTTAAAATTACTCTGGTCATGGTCTTCCTACGACGAACATATTAATACCTTTCGGATCGGTATAGAGAAGGAGAAAGAAGAAACCATAGCTCATCTCCTCTGTCAGTGTTTAGAGAAAAATGTGGCGAAAATCTGATATTTCAGGACACTCAACAAAAAAGCGTTAGACGACGTCCATGTGGCTGGCCAATACATTTCACCTCTTTGGGAGGTGACACGGCCTAAAAATCGTCGCCGCAACAAATCAATTGTTTCTCACGCAGTGCGAGAGGTCGTGCGAACGAATACAAATAGAATAGCTATCATCTCTTCTTAAAACCTGTCCTGGGTCATGAGGTCTTAGACTACGTACAGACCTACTTAGGTTAAGCTAAGTTCGGGTGGCTGCCTGTGGAGATTAACACACACTTAAACCGATGTACATCCGTTGTGATACCACGGTAAGTGAAGACATTTCCTCCGAGACACTCGAAAACCCTTCTCATCTCCACAGGATGTGACACAAATGCGCCACACAAAAGAGCCCATAATCGGGTCACCTTCGCAACCAAATCCAAATGTCAGCCTTAGCCCAAATCAATTGCATAAAAAGATTCGGTAATTCCCTTCTTCCATTAAGTGAGTGGGTGTAGGAAAATCTCCTACGTAATTCACGGTACACATTCTATAAACGTCGATTTGGAACATCTTCCTCAGCAGCTACTTCACCCAAATGTGTCCGTTCATCACCAATTCCGAGAAGTGCCTGAGCTGGCTTCCTCTTGCGCGGCAGAAGAATTAGTGGGCGTCGACAGAGAAAAAAAAAAAAAAAAAAAACATTTCCATCGCTCAGATGGATCCTTTTTCATTCACATCGGTATGGCCTTGTCTTGAAGGATGTAAATTGGCTCGGTTCCACCCCACTGAGTTGTTAAACATTCTCATCAAGTAAATTGAATGCGCATAAATTGATTGTGTGGTAAAAATGTCGATCCTTTCCCCCCTGAAATTTGTGATGACCTTTAAACAATTCAATCGAAATTATTAGACTTTGTCCTACGTGCTGTGCAATTGATAGCACTTTGTCTGGCCAACAATTACCGAATGCTAGTGTGGCTCCTCTCCAATCTCAAGAAGGGTATTTGTGTACTCGTTTATCGAAATTAAGGGATAATTCCATCATAACTGGTTTGGGAAGGAGGCAGGCGACGGCCGTGAGCCTGAAGCCACACGTAAGAGTAACCACAAGTTGAGCTTCAAATAATTTGCAGCTACGATAGCAGGATTAGATTAATCATTGCTTCTGGGAAAATTTGGTTTGGGTGATATGCCAGTGATTCCAGAATTTGGGAGGCTCCAAGGTATTGTTCTTGAAATCTGAACACACCTTCCACACGAGTGGTGTCATTAGGATAAGCAAATTCTCTGATTAAATATATTTAGGTGTTGTGAAGGATCTTGAGAGTGAATTGAATTCCTAGAAATTGAAACAGGATTTTATGGTTCGAGGAGTAAGTAGTGAAGTCTTTAAAGGCGGAGACAGTGTATGGAAATGTAATCAAATTTAATGTAGACTTGGTGGAACGTGGGAGTACTGCTGAGAGTTCACGCAGCGGAATTTAGGCTCATGTAGTCCTCCAGCTCAAAAATCGGTGTTTTTTTTTTGTCATTTTATCTACATTTTTGGTAACCACTTTGTCAATGTTGTTTCAGTTAAGATAAGATAGGTTAAGAGATTGGATACGAGAGAGCTTATTCTTAGTTGTGGGCCTGCGGTTTATTTTGAGTCCTCCTGCGTCATCCCTTAGAGAGTCAAGAGGAATTTCTTTACTCCAGAAGTCATCAGGAAGTCGAGAATCCCTCATGGATAGATGGCTGAGAGGTCATTGCCGAACATTTGCTTTTTGGGGGTGAAAGAGGATACCGAAGTCTTTGAAAATATTAAGAGAGATTTTTACTTCTCAAGACATAGACTATGCCTTAAAGTGAATCTAATGAAGGCTATATTTGATATAAAGGCTTCTCCAATACGGACGGGTAGATGTTAAAATTGAATAAAACAAGTTGTGTGTGAGATATCAATGAATTTTTATTTGAAAACCCGATCAATGACATTATATGTGGACTACGATGTCGTTCAAATAGCCGCGTCCAATTTTCGAGAGGTCCAATTTTTGACTCAGGCGCATAGATCAGGCTGAATTTGAGCGATGGCACGGGTTATGTTGATTTTCAGAGCACTGGTGGTTAACGCCTTATTAGCATAGACGTGCGACTTAAGGAAACCCCACAAAAAAAAAATCTGACGGTGTCAAATCGCAAGATCTCGATGGCCAATTCACGTCGCCTCTGCGTGAGATAACCATGCCGACAAATTGCTCGTGCAGAATGTCCATTGTGGCATCAGCTGTGTGGCACGTAGCGCCATCCTATTGGTACCACATGTCGTTTACATGGACATCATTCAATTTGGGCCAAAAGAAATTAGTTATCATCGTTCGGTAGCGCTCTCCGTTGATGGTGATGGCAATGCCATCGTCGTTTTCGAAGAAGTACGGACCGATGATGCCGCCGGCCCACAATCCACACCAAACAGTGAATTCCTGCGGATGCATAACCACTTGGTGGACCTCGTGTGGATTGGTATCATCCCAAATCCGGCAATTTTGATTGTTGATGGACTCGTTCATCCAAAAATGGGCCTCGTCGCTGAAGACGATTTTCTTTGCTGAAATCGGGGTCCGCTTCCAACTGCTCCAGCTGTTGCTCGACGCTGTAATTTGCCATGGTGATTTGTCTTTTGTATCTCATTACATACACTTTTTTCAGGAGGCAATAGTCGATGATCATGTCAGCAAGGATTTCAAAGTTATTCCCATCGAGGTTCACGAGAAACTTTAATTTCCTTTATTGTATTTTGCGATGGTATGGACAACAGCAGTTTGGGTTAGTTTAGGTTGGGTGGCTGTCCTCTGTCCACGGTAGGACTCTCTTAGACTAGAAGCACAGTTCGTTGCGTTACCACTAGAGACGGATATACTATTTGGATTTCTGGATGAGTTTTCATATTTTATTGATATCCTCTTCGGCGATATCTTGTATTTCTTCTTCTAAGATCTTTCTGCTGAAGGATAATAGTAGCAAAGCATGTGAAAAGGGTATTTACTCCTATTCCTTGTCCTTACAGCCAGGACAGTAGTCGTTAGAAGAAATCATTAGCCTATCGACGCGTCGTCCAGTGACAGTGACCCTTACTTTTGTGCCTTTACGTTTCCTGTCGATTTTAAGCAGACCGAATGCCCTTCGCAATTCCAGCCAAAGCCAAGTTTGTCTTGCATGGTTGTTGGTGCTAAGATTACGCCATCTCTCGTTAGCCTGTTGCAGAGCTAGCGTCGAGATTTTGTGACTTGCAGTCAAGAGCTCATGTTTAATGTCTTCTTTATTGAATTAAGATAAGTTAAATTGAAGGCGCAAAAACTGTTGAGGGCATATGGGCTCTAAGTTAGTAAGTCAGGTCTTTCATTACCAGTGAAATCCAGAAAGCCCTACTGGATTATCAGCCATAATCTTCATACGGCCATATCTTGAAGATAGTGATGACAGACGCATCTGGACCAGGTCTGGACCTCAGCATCGTAATCGTATATATCTTGCGTGTGAAGTTTTTTTTTATAAACTTTTCTCGGAAAGAGCGAGCCCATAACGCTTGCATATCTCCTTGAGATGTCTGAAGGTGTTTGTTCTATAAACTATGGTCCTCATGTCTCACTAGTTAGTGCGTAGCATTGCTGTGCGTGGATTTAAGTCCCAACCATGTCTTTCGAACATTTTTGGCGGCACCACCTCTAATCGGGGAATGACAAGCTTCTGGGATTATTACCTGTCATAAATTAGGTTAGATAAGGTTAGGTTGTTGCCCCCGTTCAAGCATGGACCCACTAAGACCAGATTAGTTCATTGTGATACCACGATAGACACCGACTTACCAGCACGAGAGACCAAGAATATAACGTCAAGTGCTCTGAGATGAATGACCGTATGGTAATACCTCTATGTATTGAACCACTCTGGTCCGGAGATAAAGTTTCTCATCGTCTGGATGTCGAGTTCGGTCAGATCGCAAGGGCAGGACACGATGTAATTTTTTCCTCCTCCCCGTCTCTACAGCTTCTACAGAAATCATTGGAGAGGACCCGCAGTCTGAGTGCATGCCTGCCTATCAAGCAATGTCTGGTAAGGACCCCTATTAGTAAACCAATTGGTGGATAAAAGTCTCACCAAATCCAGTCTCATTAAATCCAGGTTAGGCCAGATATGTTTTGACAAAAAACAAGGGCTGATGTTGGTCAACCTGTTGTTTGCCAGTTTTATGGCATCCGTGTCAAGGAAGATTTTGATCGCTTCGATAGGGGCAGAAGGTTCTCCAAGTTATCTGAGAGATGCTGGTCCGCCCTGCAGTTGCCTGAAACGTCCTTGTATCGTGGAACCCAGCACAGGGTTACGTCGCACCTGTCTCCAACCTCGTTAAGAGATCTGCGGCATTGCTTTACCAACCTTGATCGTAATGTCGGTGATTTCAAGGCTTTTATAGCTGTCTAGCCATCAATGTATAGTACAACAGCGCTAAAATCTATCGAGTTAAAGCCAAGCAGACTGTGCAGTGATCTGGCAGTCGTTTGGCAATAACTACGTCAGATGCGTTGGAAAAAACTCGCGCCGCTGTACCACATGCTGTCTTGGATCCGTCTGTGAATATTTATATTGCGGAGTCGCTCAAAACTGCATCGGTCTCCCAAGTGCTGCTGCTAGAAATCCGAGTTCTGTATCTGACGTTAAAGTCAATATAAGGGACAATATAGTCCGTTTTACTAGGGATAGTATTGTTGCCATTCAGGATACTAGAGTGGCCCAATGTCGTGCTGACCAGTTGGGAGGATTCCCTGAGCCTATGTGCAGCTTTGGCTGACATTAGCTTCCCGAAGATATCGGCAGAAAGCAGGTGAAGCATTGCCTCTAGTGCAGCCGTAGGGGTTGTTCTTAGGGCACCCGTTATGCAAATATATAATCATACTCTGTACTCCTTCAAATGGGCTAATATTAATTTGTTTTATCTAGTGCTTTCCACCAGACCAGTAGTCCGTACACTATCTGTCATAAAAAAACTTCTCAATTTGCCGTTTGAAGCCGGCAATGATTTGCAGGTTCCTTCCATTCGTGCGGAAAAATTTAGTACGCACAACATGTATGAATGCGAAAAGCTAGGTCTAGACCCTACCCTGGCTGTCGCATCACCTGTTTATTTATTTCTGTAATCACAGTCCTAGGCTCTTCGAAAAACTCCAACGAATGTGTAGATTAAAGGTGCATAGCTGCCATTTCATGGACGTTAATGGCCGGGAATCATTTGGAAAACGACTAACTCGAGCTTTTTTTCTGAAAAAGTGATAAGCAGACTGCATTTCTCGAAGGTTTAACCAAAAGATACCTTTTTTTCAATTCCGCCTTACTATGGATACTGCTCTGTGTACTAATATTCTCACATAGAGAGTCCTTCCCCTTCCCAGTAAACAGCAAGAAGAACCTTGATATCAACAATTTAAAGGGAGGGCCACTCACACAGCCTTTGTTGAATATTTATTCTTCAACCCATGCCTTATAGATAACCCGCCCGATGCAACTGCAGTCAGCAACTGTGCGTACATTTAAAGTTGATCCTCTTTCAACTAGCACTGGCCAGCAAAGCCTGCGTAGCTTAATACGAAATTAAAAATCAGAAAATATCCTTTTTTAGGCATCTACAAGGCAATAAATCAGAGCGCAAGCTTAAAAAGTCAAACTAACTAATTCATTTCAATTTATCGATTTACGGAATGTGCCGGGCGCAAATATTTGCGGAGGCACATTGCCAGTATACGAGTAACCCGACACGTGTTCGGCATTGTTGGGCTCCTTCTGTTGTTAACTCTCCGCAGATTAATCAAAAGCTAAATTGAATGAAAAGCAAAAATAATATATAAAACTAGGAGAGCACATTTAATATGATTGATTGCTGTGTCATGCCGGGACCATTAGTTTAGTTTAATCCCCGTTTAATCTCTAAAATTGATTTTCCCGCTTGTAAATATATGGTTAAACGTTTTGGGCAAATAAACATCGTTTGACACCTGTCCATTAGGTGTGACATTTTTTTGTTGTATTAACTGTACTTAAAGATGTCACTACATATATCATTGGGATTTTCCTTTTTCCTTTTCTTGATTTGTTTTGGCAAGAGTCTGGAGAGTCTTTGACAGAGGGGGGATGTTTTAGTCCCTATTTTGTCGAAAGCGACGTTAGGGTGGTAACACAATTCTATTTATAGATAATGTGCGGAAAAAAATCGTGTATTACGTTTTCATTTGAACCAAATGAGGTAATTTAAGCAGAAATCCGTAGACGGGAGACCTCGTTTTTCCGTAAATTATCTCGTTAGTCAACAGATGTCAGCACTTCACTATCCTTCCATTCCAATGGATTTCACTTTATGTTACAATACTGCAATCAGTAATTCCTCATTTATCTGTAATTACTATAGATAACCCTTGAGATGATACATGAGTGGTGGATTTCCAAGGTGGTGATGGTGATGACATAAGAAAATCTGGAATATTAGAACAAGCACCATTACATCCGCTCTGTGATTAGTAAAAGACTAGTAGGCAGCGAAAGTCCTGTCGTAAAAGCCCTTCAGATCAGATCAGCTACTAATAAAATTGAGTTTTTTCGGAAAATACTTTCCCACCACCAAAGGCTTATTAATTGTAGTGATTGCTTCAGAGCTTGGTATGTTTTACCTATCCGTGTCTGAGTTGCTTATTACAGGTTGCTGTCTGACCACCAAATAAACTCTCGTCATTCACACAGGAAATGAGATGGAATCTACAGACCGGAATGGACTTTGCTCTGCACCAACAATCTTCTCCAGCCAGCTCGCTCATAAGCCAGCTGCCTCTAATTTCGCCTGCCAGGTTGGTTGAGGGTTTACTCCTAAGTCGCAGTCGACAAGAGTCGCCGTGACTCAGTGGTTAGTGTGTTGGACTGTGTGAGCTACATGGGTTCAAGCCCCGGCTATATCCACCGAACATTTTTTATGCCACCACTTCTTGTTGGGGAACGACAAACCTCCAAGAGTACAATCTGTTATGAAAAACCTTCTCAATTCGCCGTTCGGAGTCGGGCGTAAATAGTATTTCCCTTCCATTCGTACGAAAAATGTACCACGCACAACATGCATGGATGCGAGAAGCTAGACCCTGGCTCATCCCGAGCTGTCGCGCCAGCTATTTATGTATCTATTTAATTTGTTTTTAAGTTGAATTCGTCCTTTTATGCACCGTTTCTACCCTGTAGATTCAGAGATTCGCCGTACCAAATGCGAATGCCAGCCATCTCGGATGTTGGGTTCGAACTCTTCTGAAAAGGAGGATCTCACTGTAAAGTCCATGAACTCGTTGTATTTTCATCAGCAGCAAACGCAACCAAAAGCCATTCAACGAGTTTTTTGTCTCCGAAAGGTTTTGATGAGGTTTTAACCGACATTGATCATTGAACAATCGGACGAGTTTGGTGAGGATGCCAGTACTCGTAAAATCTATCATATACGGCCATGAAATTAATGAAAAGGTAGTGAGCATCGATTGTAAATTCCTGGGTCTAACGTGGTGTGAGTATCTGGTCAGTGCCTCACTAATACCGAACAATCAGATTTGTTAAACAACTGGGAACACCAACTTCGTCTATCCGATTGGGAACAAGCTCCCGGGTTTATGCAATCCAAGAGACTTTTCAAGCCTAGAAGGGAATTCTAAATCTTGACAGGAACAAGATGAGGAAGTTAGTGGGCTTTCTTACTGTCCATTGCGGCCTAAGACATAATCTCAACAAACTAAACCTCTGTTCAGGTACAGAGTGTCGGTTCTGTTTGGAAGAGGAAGACACTTCTGAGCGCATTCTTTGTGAATATCCAATACGTAGATCGATCTTTCATAGGGAATTCTGTTCGTTAGCGAAGTTTAGAAACTCGGCTTCTAATGACATACTCACCTTCATTAAGAAAATAGTACACCTGCTAGGCTAAGCAGACCAGAGACACAAGAGATCTTTCTAGGTCGCAGTGTTAGCCATAAGGGCAGGTTCAGGTAGTAGACAGTGACACTCACGCAATACAGCAGATATGATCTTGTCAGCAATGGTGAGGAGACTTACCCCTCTATAAGTGACACAGTTAAGAGGGTCCTCTGTCTTGAAAATCAGGTCAACAATGCTGAGGGTACTTTTTCAGGCATGCCTACGTCCGACCATATTCAAGGCATCTCCCGCTGGTTTAAACAGCTCGGTAGCTAGACTCTTAGTTCCAGAAGTTCAAAAAATCTTCGTCCGTTGAATAACTAATTGTGCCTGACAGCGAATTTAGATTCGCCATCGCCGGTAAACAGTCTGCAGAAGTGGTCTTTCCAAACACCCAACACCGACTTCAATTTTTCTTTTATGTTCCCTTGATCATCTTAGCAGGCCTTAGTTCAGACTTTATGGCCTTGGCATGATCTTCTTACCCATTGGTGAGACTTCCGCGCCTTTTTCTTGCAGTAGCATGTCCCTGTTTCCTCGATCGCTTTCTCTTTTTCTTTCTGAAAAACCAGTGTTCGTTCCTTCACTTTTGCTAGATAGTAAAGCTTGCGGTCGGGTCTGGTTCTTATAGGCAGCATTCTGAGCACAAATGCCACTTCCAACGATGTAAGGCACAAATGTAAGTTCCTGGGTTATTTTTAAAAATCCTTAGCCGCATATTTCTTACAACCCTTATTCCATGGCAGGTTTCTTAAATGAAATTTTCTCTCTATAACCATTCCACAGGTACCGCGAATTAAACTCCAAATTCCCCCTGCAATCGACCACGCTATTGCCTCTCAAATTCAAAATCGAAAAGTTTATTTATTCCACAAACACCCAGAATGGTGTCATTAGCACCTGTCTCGTCATGGACAGACTGGGGCTCTCACGCCACATGCAGGCATATTACGCAGCCACGCACAACCAAACAAAAAATCTGCCCGTAACCAGATATCCTTGTTTTTATATATAAATTTCCCGACCGATGTTAATGTCCCAATAACCAATATCAATATGGTGTTAAAAGTCGTGCTCCTCGGGCTTGACCTTTTTTTTTTTTGTCTTGCTATCCTTTCGACAGAGGACATAATCAACCACATAAACTCACCCGCACAAAGAGCGTACGTTTCCAGCTCGATGATTTGGAAAATTGTGCGGCTCCTCGTTTGGGAACTGGTTTCATGTGTAAATACCACACATGGATGGCGGAGACAGGACCAGGCGACCAAAAAAAAAATCGTCGTCCCGGGCACATATTCCTATGTTGACGGTGAGTGCCGAACGTCTATGAAGGATAATCGGTTGGGTAATATCCAAAGTGGAGTGTAAATTAGAACCCTAATGACGTGCCCGGTGGTCAATTTGTGAATATTTACGTTCGGGCCAAGTGCGTATTAAATATCCCAATAGAAGGACTTGTATGGGCTCTCTATGGTCTTACATCATGCACCCGAGCGGTGTCAGTTGGCCAAAAGTGTGCCCCAATTTAATATGGACACCATATGTCAAATGTTTATTGGTTACAGAGAGCGAGAGGCTTCTCGCATTATAGTTATTGGCATACGGACGATGACGACGACGACGCTTTGGTACACGTGGGGCTGAGGGTAAATTATATTTTGACTTCAACCAACCATGAGCATATGGAGAAGGAAGCACTGAAGTGTATATGTCTTGAGTGCCTGAACGAAAGGTAATTATGTTTTAGAATGTGTGGTGGTGGGTTTGAGGTGTATGCAATTTGGTCGGTGCTGGTATTTGCACTTCAAAAGCGAACTATACGTCCATGGTGGTTGTCTTGAAGTGAAAAGGTATTCACGGCTTCGTTCGTTATTGGAAAATTGAATGTTACACTTGGTACTTGGCTGATGAGGATGTTTGCAAGCAGCTGTGAGAGAGAACGTTTTCTTTCAAATCTCAGAAGGACGCTTTCAAAACAACCATGTCGTGGAGTGTGTGCAAAATAACATCTTATTGTTGATCGGCATGGGACGGATCGCAGTCTTTCACATTTTTCCATCACTGAAAGGAATAAGCGAGATAAAGTAGCTCGATCCGGGAGAAATCAAGCGAATCATGCGCTCTCTGGAAGCACGAACTGAAGCCATTCGGCCCGCAATAGTGGACTTGACTTATATCCGTTTTCGAACTGAAGCCCCTCGAGTGAATGGACCAGAATAGTGGTTCCGCAAGCGTGTACGGGCTTTGGAGAATGAAGTATAAGAGGTGAAAAAATGGGCATTGTAAAACGAATGGACACCAACTCTCTGATCTGCAACACAATAGACGACGACCTTACCTTAGACTTCGTGCACAAGTGGAAGGGAACCTTAACCAACTTAAAGTGTGCAACTGAAGGTGGTTATCTAAAGGTCGCAATGCCAATACGCTCATAGTCCTATAGAAATGCTCAAAATCCGAAGGAAGCAAACCTTTCAAAGAGCTGCAATTTAACAGAGTGCAAAGACTGAGCACGTAGTTCCTATCGAACATTTGGAGACGCAGTAAGTTAGTTAGTTAGAAGTGGCCCTTCGAAAGGAGGTACACTTAAACCAGAAAGTAGGTCCATTGTGATACTACTGATTACAGGGGTACCCTGCTTACTCCTGAAACCATTTAGATTTCCTAACGTAGCTGTTAAGGTCGGCCATGCTGGCGGAGTTCAGATCATTAAGATCGTTAAAGAAGTATTGGCCCAGGGTGACCTTCCTGATATGGGCTAGTTCGGGACACGTCCAGAGGAAGTGTGCGGTGGACTCCTCCTCTTCCTCATCCCTGCAGCTCCTGCAGAAATCGTTGCATGCTATCCCCAGGCGTTGAGCATGCCTTCCTAGGATGCAGTGCCCCGTGAGGACGTTGATGAGTTTTGAGAGCTGGTCTCTTCTGATTCGTATTAATGCTTTCGATCTTTTCAGATCCAGATTAGCCTGGCATTATTGCAATAATCGAGATTTTGCAATCTACGGTTTGCTTTCGACAGAGCGTCGGTGTGGGTCAGGTGTTTAACAAACGACATAGGCGCTTTGACATGGTCGAGCTTCCTGCCGTCTGTACATTGGGAGCCTAGCTAATTCGTCAGCCGCACAGTTCCCTTGAATGTCACAGTGACCAGGTACTCAACAGAGTGTGACGTTATACTGTTTAGCGATCTCGTTTAGAGACACGCGGCAGTCCTTCACTGCCCTAGATTTTATAGTGTTGGATACGAGGGACCTGATCGCAGCCTGGCTGTCGATATAGATCGCAATATCCCTGCGTGATATTGGGTTATCCTTCAACCAAGCGGCGGCTTGATTTATAGCTTGAAAGACACTGCAGTGGTTGGGAAGACTGACGGAGTGGTGAATGTCCAGGTCTTCTGAGAAGACACCGGCACCGACTTCTTCGGCAGTTTTAGAGCCGTCCGTAAAGATAGAGATTTACTCATTAAAAAGGACTTCGCACTGACTCCAGGCGCTTCTGTCCGGTAGCTTGTATTTGTAGCCCATGTTAAAGTCATTTTCGGTGGGCAACGTGGAGACGCAGTAAAGTCAGCCAAAAGTCGTAAACTCCGAAAAGCGACTCTAAGTAGATGAACTGCCTAGCCCAGGATGGAGGAAGAATATGTCGTTGTAAGGTCCGTTCCAGAGAAGATTCAACGATAAACTTTACGAGTTGTACAGCGAAATCATCCTAGTCAAGAAGGTACAAAGCCATCGGCTGAGATGGCTGGGGCATGTAGAGCAAATGGACACAAATGCTCCGACTCGCAGAGTCTTCGAGGGCAACCCAGTAGAGAAATACCTCGTCTAAGGTAGCTCAGACAAGTGGAAGGGGACCTAAACCAACTTGGAGTCCATAACTGAAGGCAGTTGGCTAAAGACTCGAGACTTACTGGAGAGGCTTGTTGGTTGAGGCCCAGGCTCACCACGAACTGTAGCGCCACCTAAGTAAGATCCGTTCGAACACACAGAGTGAAGTTAGTAAGATCGATGGTGTTTTACCTTCAACAGTGGCCTGTATTCCACTGAGCCCACGCAACTACTTGCGCCTTGTAAAGGAGTTCAGCGACGACAGAATCTTTGACACAGATTTTCGCTTCCGATTGCTTCCTTATAAACCAGAAATTCCGAGCTAAGATCACTTACAATTTCCCAAGACCAAGACTGTGTGTCATACAAATGTCAAGCGTATGATTGGCCTTGCAACAACTGTTATGAGATCTCTATTCATGTACATTTTTGGCTCCGGTAGGCCAGTTTATAACAAGCTTCAGATCGAGGTTTCTTGAAATGAATTCGGATACCCTCCATCCACATACCCTGTAGTAGTAGCTTCTTCCTGGTGGACTATTATGCCAATGATTCCAAGAAACTCCTGAGATTGCTATCACACAATGGACCTGATAGAGGTCTAAGTGAGTCTTTGGACATGTAGACGGCTGTCCCTTCGTTGCAATCTTATTTTGCCGACTTGATCTTTAAATTTGGATGGAAATACTTCCTCCTTGCTTTAATTAAAAAACTACAGTCATTGACTTCAGAATTTAAACCGGGTAGAGCAGAGTCCTTTTCTCCTTTCCATTTAAGTAAAACAAAACCCAACTCCTTTTGATGTGGCAAAGGCCTAATCAAGCTACTAAATGAGTTCCAACACACAACACATCCCCACCAGGAGCACACACTGCGTCTAATTAATTTGTCGAAAGCCATTCGCCTTGTCTTGCAAACAAGACCCCTGCTGCCTTCTTAGTGATTGTGTAACACTTCTCAAATTAATCACTACAACAAAACGTCACCTCGCCCGCAAACAAGCTCCTTATGTGCATGACATACCAACACAGATCGTCTCTCGCATGTAAAATGTTGTTTATCCAGAAATTGTACCCTCAGCCAGATGAGGCATTCTTCTGCAGCACACTCCCACTGCCGCTTCCACTTCTACTCTCGACACAGCATACACCACATCCATTGTGCGTGCTAATTTCAGTGAATATCCGCAGAACCAGCAAACTACATTCTTCAAATTAACTCAGCAACTGCAGAGCCAAACAGAAAGGAACACCACAACAAAGGGCTTCTGAAAGTCAAGCCACAGGCTAAAGCGAAGCCACCATCGGAACCACCGGGCCTTCTGACTAAACTACCTTCGTTCCACAAGATAAGCAGCCACGCGACATGTGTTAACTTATCCTTTTCGCCGCATTGTGCACCGACGAAATAACAATCAGGTTGGTAATCAAATCTTTCAGTTGGATGATTTCCATGTCGACGCAGTCCGCATAAGCTGAGCCCCAGAAATCGGTCCCAGTTCCATTGTTGTTGTCATCGTCATCGTTGGTTGACCAGCAACACCACCTGTCTGCCGTTCATAACCGAGGTAGAACTTTTTTTCACGCTGCTGTGGTTTGGCATAAGCATGATTAAAATCTACCTATTTTCGGTGGCTATGTCCCGCTCCCGACGTTCCTCTGTCCAGTGGACGCTTTCGATGATTCAGTGCACCATGTAATAATTAAATAGAATGCTGCAGCACATGGCCTTTCAGTGAGAGTCGACTTTTTTTTTCTGTTTTTAGTTCAACTTCATCTATAAAATCGTGTTTCGAAGGTTTTGTGTTATAGTTTTTGGTTTTGTGCTATACACGAGCGAGACATGGGCTTGGTTTGCACTGATAGCTAGACATGGTGTAGTTGAATACGGTAATTAAAACTTGTGGATGATCCTTGTGCCAATTTGAGTTATTTTTCAATGAATAAATATGGCGGTGATGCCATTTATTTCAGTGGGATGCCAGTCCATAGTTTCTTAGAAAAAGCTCGATGAGATCGACGGAAAGGGGCAGTTACCCCAACGACATAGCCTTCTTAGCTAGAGGACCGGTTTTATTGTAAAAAAAAATATTAGAACGAGTGAACGCACTTCAAGGATGTGAGCGCTGCCGTTGACCCAACTCAGCCGGCACCATCTCTTTTTCCAAGACCCTGACTAGTTGTCAAAATATGTCAAAGTAGGCCAGGTTAGGTGCTGCTTTCGTTCTGAACTTTTTGAAGTCAGCGTTAAATCCATCTAAAGTTTGAAAGATCAGCAAGTCAAGTCCAGATGGACAAGAACTAGTTACAGTGGAAGATTTTTTATTTATAATCCACTAGGGGCGTTATGAATATCCTTATGATGTTATTCACACGGCGCGAGTGAAGTCTAGTGGTTCGAAACTCAGGTGGTTCTAGGTTTCAATGTCATCCAAGGGTGGCGTCCAGACTAATTGAGAACGTTTGTGATATTTGCCTTTGCTTATAATTCACTAGGTTGGGTTAGGGGCGAAGTGCACATCTTCTTTTCTACTACAAGGTGGTTATATTCTAAAGACGAAACTGTGCCGTACTTACCAACATTGTAAGATTTGTACCCTCTAACCCCTTCTTCCTTCTCATCCTTCTCTCTGCGGTACCGCCTTCTTGACATTTCATCGTATAGGAGTTTACTGACTTAACTGTCATTGGGATTCATGTAAGCTCAGAATTTGAATGCCAAGCCTCTTAGATTTTAAGCATTTCGCAAACTTAATGTTCGGGGATTGATGATGGCCTAGTTTTCTTAATGGTTCCTTCTGACCTCGAAACCGTGGACACTAGAAAAATACGTGTTCGGCGTTTTCGATGATCAGTAAGAGCTGCCATAGTGCTTGGATTTCTGCAGGTAAAAGTGGAAGCATCGATGACCTGACAGCAACTGGGTTAGGTGATACCCTACCTCACCGAGGCATCTTTCTATCTATGCCTGGACTCGGGGTTTAAGCATACATATGTATGAGTCCAGCTGTCATTCTCGGAATCATTTCAGGGTTCCTGCCACTTTGCTATGCTGTGCATCCTTAATGGCATCTGTTAGGTTTCGTTCTGAGTGCTTCATTTCATATTGCCGCTGTTGCTCTTCTACCAGGATGTCTACTGGCTTTCATGCAGACTGCATCGCTGGAAGTGGTACGATGCTCTCAATGCACAAATTCCTCACACTGGGGCAATATTAACCGTCGCCCAGATTGGGGATTATGGACGCTCCTACGCTGGCCAAAATAAGTCTTCCACTGTGAGTTGAGTCTGGCGTTTCGTGACTAGCGCACTTGACGTGTTCAACGAGGCTCTCGCATATAATATGACTCTGAGGTATTTTATGCCGGGCTTCAATGTTTTTGTGTGATGTGGACAGTTTCCATCTTCTTCCTTTTGCTTATGAGTACCGTTTCCGTTTTATGTTCCTCCAGCCTGAGGCCTGCTGAACCCAGTGATTGCCGCACGATCCTTTTTGTGGACTAAATCATCTGAAACTTGACAGTCACAATCATTGCGAAGGCGTTGGTGAAACCTAATATTTTTGCCTCCTCAGGCATAATAAGGCGTAAGACCTTCATCTTACTTACTGACTTAAGGTGCTGCTACAGTCCTCAACCAACAAGCGTCTCCAGCCAGCTGCCTCCAGTTTCGCACGCTAAGTTGGTTAAGGTCCCCTTTCAATCCGGTAACCCGGTCACATGCTTTTTCCAAATCCACAATACAACTGTAGATAGGTTTGGTATACTCCCAGGCCTTTTCAAGCATCATTCTAAGAGTGAATAGCTGGTCGATTGTGCTTCTATCTGGACGAAAGCCGCACTGCTCATCGCCCAGCCTGGATTCGACCACAGCTCTGGAATGCGCTTCCATACGCTTGCAAAGACTTTTCCGGGGAGACCCTATCATACATTAATGTCCAGGGGACCTAGTGCACACTGTAATGCTTTGCCAGTGATCTCGTACTCTTTGAGTGAAGGTAAGATAAGCCTAAGTTCCAGTTCTGGTCATCGGCAGCTTAACATCAGTCAGTTGTCAGCATCCAACCATCTCAAGGCATTTAGACAGAGAAATGGAATGAAAGGCATCGTCCAGTTGTCAAACGCTGTAAAAGAACCAACGGTACTCGGTTGTGGACAAAATCCCTTCAGCTCCAACAAATTGTGTGAATCCCATTACACGACGCACATAACAGAAGTAGTTAATGGTCGTCGACACCGCCTCGGAGCCAAAATTAATATCCCTCATCATTAATCCCCACACTCATAACTTTGTTTAACGCAAGTGCCCCTACAAAATAATGCTTAATGGCGAATTAATTATTTGTGTGCTTAATTCGAAAGCCCAGCCCTTGCTGTCGAGCCCTTTCGAGCTGACCAATTTTTCACAAAAACACATGTAAAACTGTGTGTCGTTCGCCTTTATATTCCATTTGCGTATCACCAATGGAATCTTTGGCTGACGCGAACAATACCAGAATGCATTAAGCGCTTTCGGTGTTTTAACATCATTATTCGATAATTTAATTTGTTTTTTTATTTCTGCAATAATTATGGCGGTCATAGTACTCGCGCGCCCTGCTGGGGTCAATACTACCCGACAACAGAAGGGAATGTGTAGCCTGGCATTGCAAGGATCTGGACGCGAATCCAATTTGTATTTTAAATGAATGCGATTAATGTTTCAGTGCATGTGGATGCACTCACAGACTATGAATCTGAATAATGGATGCAAGGAGACGCACATGTATTCACCCGACCATCCGGGGTCGGATTAAAAAAGCAAAACACACACACGACTACCGTGCAAGGATACTCAATTCAACATTCGTCCAAATTGCTGCCACCGCCGCTTGTTGGTTTATTAAACTCCAGGAAGCCACACATACACACATCCATCCATGCAGAAAATAATGATGCCTTGAGGCTGGAAAGGTGCACTTCTGGTCCTGCAACAGGACGCCGTCAACATTAAGTCCGTCGCAGGTAGAAATTCGATTGTTTTTTCCCTCCCCTGAAATCCTGAACAATCAGATCTAGCGTAATGAACTGGCACACGCATGGGTCCTTTATTGTCGATTTGCAACTTTCCGTGCCTCGGGTCAAGCACGGAAACAAAAACAAGACATCCTACCTGCCTTCAACTCATTTCGTGAGCAAACAAAGAAACTAAACGTTCGCCACATGCCGTCATCACCACGCAGCAGATTTCTCTGTGGGCCGGTGAGTGTGGGTATAAATCCCAAGGAGCACAATAATCAAACAAAGAAATAAACCGGCGGAGATCACCAACAAAAAAAAAAAAAAGAGAGAAAAATGTTGGACAAGGAAAGGACCAAATCCTTGTGGTTATTAGCAAGGTGGCACTCTGACAGAGCCATGCATCTGCCTGCAAGATGTTTCTATAGATTCCGGTGATTGCCGGCTTCGTGGTCTTGTTAGGCCGGACGGGATAGAAAGTCTGCATTTACAACGTGCCGTCCACGCTATCATTATTTGTTGCCGGACATGAAATCTTAGTGCACGAGGACTGTGATGAAATTACGCAGGTTGTGGTCACTTAAGATGATAATTTCGCCCGAGACACCTGGTGTTGGTGGTGGTGGTGTCCACCGCCGGACCGGTAGGCATCGACCAACAGACGTGTGCGTCTACATTTCCAATTAGTTTTTTGTTTTTTGGTGAAATTTCGTTTGAAATGTGTGGAAGAATGAGGCAAGGCGACAGCAATTATGAGATCTAAGAAGAAAGACGAGTTTCGGTAGCAGCAGCAGGATGTTTGATGCGAAATTTAAGTGGTCAACGGCTGAACTTTCGAATATTATGGTGTGGTGTGATGCTTTTATACATATTTCCTTATCTACACCTTTCATCGTGGACCTGGGAGCAATTATGGTGTATTTAGCGATGTGTAGTTGCCGAATAATTATGGGTTTGCCGTGCACGTTAATGAGATGCACGACATGCATTTCTACGGATCGTCTCTGGTGCGTGCAATCCCTATTAAGTTTCGGTATCTGGTTAAGGAAATGTCTGTCTTTATGGTTAAGGAGAACTGTTGTGTCCTAGAACTTTTATACTGAGGGCTGCGCTATAGTCCGGGGAGAACCTGGGCCTCAACCAACAAGCGTCTCCAGCCAGCTCGATCTTTAGGCAGCTGCATCCAGTGTCGCATGCCATGTTGGTTAAGGTACCCTTCCACTTTCGTGCGCCACCTGAGTCGCGGTCTTTCTCTACTTCGCCATCCCTCGGGTGTGGATTCGAAGATTTTCCGGGCCTGAGCATTCAGTTCGTCGTTGAATCTCCTCCTCCACTCACCGTCTATGCAAAATCACCCGAAAAATTTTCCTCTCGAAAAAGCCAAGAGCAACCTCATTAATTGGCTTCTTCGTTTAATCTAAGCGCTGGTGTCGTTGTCTGAATTTATAGCGGAGCCTAGGTAGACAAAGTCCTTAACTACCTCAAAGTTATGACTATCTACTATGGCCTTCAGTCCTAACTGTCAGTATTGAGTGTCCTTTCTTGTTGACAGTATATACCTCATCTTGACCTCAATTTGCACCTAAGCCATATCGGCTCCAATGGTTCCCCCGAAATTCACCTCAACATGCGTATCTCAACGCAAAAAAGCAGCGAGTTCAGAATGTCATTGGACGACATCCTTCCAAAGAACTACTACAAGCGAAACCGCTCAGTAATCATCTCCTCCAGTGATGTCTGGGAAAAGTTCAAACGCCGTCCCTCTGAACACGAACAAGTAGGTTTATGGACAGTTCAATGGTCCAGGGTCTGGAATATTTGGCGAGTCGTCTAGCATCCACATATTGGTTAGTCTACGCATATACTCAACCCTGCTCGAGGCAGAAATATTTTCCATTAACCAGTTTTTAAGCTTAAACTTGCTTTCTAGCTTCCATGACAAAACCGTATTTACCTTCTCTGACAGTTAAGGTGTCCTTAAACACTGAGCTCAAACACGATCAAATCGAAACTCGTTCTAGAAGCAGGAAGTTGAACTAGGAACCAAAAAAAAAGAAAATCAAACAACAATGGATCCCTGCGCAGAAGAATCATATTGGTAAAGCAAGAGCGCATTGACTGGCCTAGATAGGTGCATAAACCCCCTGCACTGGACCCCAACCATGTTGTGGAATAATTAAATGCCGTTTCAAAAGGGAGGGAACCCTGTTCAGCTGTTCAGATCCAATGCGAGTTGGATGGAAAGTACTGTAAGTAACGGCAGCTCCAGAGACCTAATTTATTACCGGACCCTACCTGTAGACTACGCTTGCAGACCGATGAAATCTCTCTCCACATTGTCACAGAATCTTCGATTTGTCTATTTCTAAGGCCATTGTTGTTAAAGGCGATCTCAATGCCCAGAAAAACACAGCGAACGATATCCATTGAGCGATGACTCTTTTCCAGCTTTTTAAGGAGATGGTTTAGAACCTCCTGCGCGGGTGGTTTCTTTCTGTAAGCATATTGACTTGTGTTAAGAGGTGTCAACAAGTCTATCATGTCTTCTAATTGAATATCCAGTAGGCTTTTCATTGTTTTTCGAAAGGGAAAGGCTCTTTATTATAACTTCTCCGTATTCTGCATTAGGAGTCCTAAATGCGCAGTGCTACCTATGAGGTTCGTTGTGGTGGTCCACATAGTTTAACCAGAGGTTATATTAAAGCAGATGGTATGACCGTGGTTGCCGTGGCACAGTGGTCAGTGCGTTGCACTGCTGACCAAGCGGCGTGGGTTCAAGTCCCAGCCAGGAACACCGAACTTTTTTCACGGCACCACCTCTCGTCGGGGAATGACAAGCCTCCGGGAGTATAATCTGTCATGAAAGAGCTTCTCACTTCGCCATTCGGAGTCGGCAATAAATTGTAGGTCCCCTCCATTCGTGCAAACAATACAACACGCACAACATGAGTGGTTGCGAGAAGCTAGGCCTTGCCTCATTCCGAGCTGTCGCGCCAGCTATTTATTTTATTTTTATTTATTTAGATGGTATGACCATGACCTTGGCCTTGTATATGTTGGGGTTGATGAACGTTTTCGTTTGTCTAAGGCCCCGGAGGTTGGCCCAGTAGTCGGTGTGTTTGTTGCTATCCCATCGTGTTATTTTGGAGTAGTTGGGTGGTACCCCAAAACAGGGTTCGGGACCAACGATTGGCCAGCAAGCGCCTCTTTTCGCCAGGCAGTCAACCGGTTCATTACCCTCGAAGCCCTCATGTCCTGGAATCCAGGCTACAGTAACCTTTTCTACCGATGCAAAACTTTCGAGGAGGTTGAAACCGTCCCAGACCAGCTTGGACCCAACCATATAGGATTTAAGGGCTAATAGTGCTGCTTGACTGTCTAAAAAGATGTAGATGCAGGTTCTTTGGGTTCTTCTACGCAGGCGCTGTCTCGCATTGGAAACTGGGACCATAAACCCCAGCACCTATGTTGCTGTTTTGAATCTTCTGTATGCAGATTTGGGAATTTGGTAGTGTAGTACGGCCTTCATTTCTCCATTTGCTGCGGGCGCCTATAACAACTTCGAAACTTCTGTAGAATCGACACATCATGAGCATGGTTTTTGGAATCATAAGAATTGGTGTTTTAGTATTCTCAGTATAGCTGTAAAGTCACCGACTTTTAGGTCCAGTACCTGAGGCAGCCTTAGAGCACTCAGCATAACTTCTTTTTTTGTTGCCAGATGTAGCGTCGTGAATTTAAGCATTAATATTACGACTTAGGCAGCTCCCTATTCGTGTTGGGCGATTAAGGGATGGAAGCCACATTTGACTCTCACTAAGTATGACGGAGTGTGTTAGATCCATCCAAGGCAGTTCAGGCAGTATAAGAGCTATCCATGAAAGTTGTCATCGCATCTGATAAACTACCAGGTGCCTTAAAGTTTCAAACGAGCCAACTGCCCATTTGACCTTAGCTGGACTTAACATTTTCAAGGAAACACTGTGAATTCTACATGCAAAGTTGGCCCTATTTACAGTAGCATTGAAGTTTTGTGTTATCTTCCATTGAATTCGATGTAATCCAACACAGTTTGAGTACTGTTTTACTTAAGCTTTTTGAAACTGGGCTGCTACCGTACCAACATGTCAGGAATGTTCCAAACCACCCGTTTTGATCGTCTTAACTTGTTGTCATTTGTGCGAGCGAATGTGTATTCACCCCACCTGTTCGCATTTAATACTTTGACTTTCCTAAACCTTGAGCCGGCTTCACCGAAACCTACCTACTTCCCATCACCTCTTTGTTATCACCTTTACTTCATTTCCAATCTGATTTATCAAAATGTTTACCGCTTAGCGAAAGTACACACGTTTGTTTGCAAAATAATCTTCCCCTTTGAACTAAAGGGTCAATTAGGAGCCTCGTTAGGGATGGTAACCTTTTAACAACCCTCTTCGCCGCTCCTTGCCAAGGCTCCGAAAATATTTCATAACGAGAATTAAAAATATCACCACTTTAAATTAATACCATCAAATGGCATTATGCGCGCCCTCGCACCGTTTCGCGATACGATCTTCTCCGCGGAAATACACGACTTCATTATACGCCGCGCGTATATATGTATTTATAAACGAAAATTGTATTAAAAGCACCCAATTATAATAATGTTATATATGTATGTACAGCTACGTTGGAGCAACAATAGCCTCCGACAAGCACGATGGCAAAAACAAGAGAAATTCGCATAAGAACGCTTCGGTGGGTGTGGGCGTAGGTGGGTCTGAATGGGTGCCTTATAAATCCGATTCGTTAAAATTTTCCACAAACTTCTCAGAGACTCTCTCAAGTCAATTATTTCCTTCTGAATCATTAGAATTCGCTAAGAGGATTTCCAAATGGCAATATTCATTAAAACATATTGTATCCATGAACCGACCATAGACGCACACAGCCTCCCTAGAGAAAACTTCCTTCTTATGTTTACCCGACAATCCCTCAGCTGCTCAATTGGCACCGAGGACTGAGGAGGTATTCATTGAATTTTCTTTGGGGGCCAAAAGGCGAATTGATTTAGTAGGACACACACGCACACGAGTACAAGTGCGAGTGCGAGGATAGTGCGGCCAGACACACAGATATAAATATTAATATGTCGCTGGGGAAAATGGAAGACATTGTTTAATTTGTGGAACAGCAACGGACCGTAATGATGATGGCTCGTAAATTTACACAATTTATGCACATTTCCGTACACAGCGATTGCCACGTCCGGTCAGGACCGGACCGACCTAAAAGCAAGTGACTATTACCGAGTCGGCCTCTGCCCTGAGGGGTGTGCATTACCAACGTGTGTGTACCGGCGTTGTTTTTTCATTCAAGGTAATATGGGACAGGTTCCATTGGTTAAATAAAAATATGCATGTTTGGACAAAGAAACGAAATTCCGGAACCTGTACAAATACGGGAATCCAAAAAAAAAAAACACCAATGATCCCATCCCTAGCAGCGTATGGACAAAAATGCCACAAAAAAGGGAGGCTTTCTACCACATGGTCGTACGGAGGAGGCAGTGTATCGGATTTTCGTTTACGCTCCTTCGCGTTTCGATGACATGGGTTTTTAAAAAAAAAAGATCCACACACAGACAAAGTGGGCGTCCATGTTTTGCACGGAAAATCGTCCACGCCACAGGCGGACATTAAAGGGTGAAAAAATGAGCGACATTTTGTAGCGGAAAATGTGTTTTGCAAAGTGAAATTTTGTGTCCGAGTTTGTCAATCACATATGTCAATCTTCACTATTTACATTTTGTGTTCATGGATATGGGTAAATGGTGTTGTTTGGTAGAGTCCTCCCAAAATACGTTTGTCATTGTAAAGGGTTTTTCAATAGGGACGCTACAAAAGTAGAGCGACAGGGACAGCAAACGACGCCATATTTTTCTTGCGGTTTTTTGACATTTCTCTTCAGTAAGGTTTGCCATTTCATGATGGAAAGATATACGAGCCAACAACGAGTCGAAATTATTAAAATTTACTACCGAAATTCGGAGTCAGTGGCCTCAACGTTAAGAGCGCTACGTCCAATTTATGGTCGTCATAATTTCTGGCTGGATGGCTTCGTCAATAAACAAAATATGCGGTATTGGTCAGGCAACAATCCACACGTACTCCATGAGTCATCATTGCATCCCGAAAAAATTACGGTTTGGTGTGGTTTATGGGCCGGCGGCGTCATTGGGCCGTACTTCTTCCGTGATGATCAAGACCGGCACGTTACTGTGAATGGGGATCGCTACCGTTCAATGATAACCGAATATTTTTGGCCCCAATTGGATGATATGGACTTGGAGGACATGTGGTTCCAACAGGACGGCGCCACAAGCCACACAGCGAATGTCACAATCAATTTATTGGAAACCAAGTTTGGAGAACGTGTTATCTCACGAAATGGTCCAGTCGCTTGGCCGCCTCGGTCGTGCGATTTGACGCCGTTAGACTATTTCCTGTGGGGCTACGTCAAGTCTATGGTCTATGCCAACAAGCCAGCGACGATTGATGAACTTCGTACGAATATCGAACGTGAAATTGCAGCAGTATCGGCCGATTTATGCTTGAAAACCGTCGAAAATTGGGTTCAGCGTCTGGACTTCTGCAAGCGTGCCCGTGGTGGCCATGCAAAAGAAATCGAGTTCCATACATAATGGCATCGAACGTACTTTCACAGGAATAAAGAATTTCATTGATATCCAAAACCGTTCTTGTTTTATTTAAAAAAACTTTTGTAGGGCTCTTATTGAAAAACCCTGTATATGGGTTTGGTGTGGACACACACATTTCTCTTGATGAATTTATCCAAAAAGCGATCATTGCTACGTTTTCCAAGCGGAGGTCGTAGCAATGTCCTAGCAATGACGGTAGCTGCCTATGAAACTGCGATGAAGCAATGCCACGTGATGATATCAGTTTATCACAGCCAGATGACAATAAAGCGAAGCTTCTTAAGAAGGGGTAAGTGGTCGTAGCACATCCTATGGACCTGACGCCATACCAGAGAATGAGAAAACTGAAGAACTGACAAAAAATGGATCTGCCCTTAGCCTTGAGCAAATCGATTCATTCATTTTCAACGACCCGCTTATCCAGTATGATGGTCGCGGGGTTAGGGTGTTTAAGTGGACTCTTCACATCTCCCAATCTTCCGCTATCGACTCTAAAGCATCAGGGCTATCCCCAGCCGAGTAGAGGTGAGATTTTGGACTTGGCCTGTCTGATGCCATAAATTCCATGGCACATCTTGGAAGCCGAGTTGGGGACATGCGTTAAACGTCCCCAAACCATCGAAGTATGGACCTTTTCGTTGTAAGAAGTAGCTGCTCGACATTGATTTGCGCGCGTATTCTGGTCTTCCTCACACGGTCTTGACGAGTTACGCCAGCAATACAACGAAGAAATCTCATTTCGGCAGGTTGTATCCGCAAGTTGATAACTCAGTTAAAATCCACCTGCCGTGTAAACTCAAAGACGAAGCAAGGAACAAGGTCGAACTAACACACTGATGCAGAAGCACTGCTAAGAGTGATAACATCGCATTATATCCTGCGGTGTAAAATGAAAATGAAATTTGCAGTGGCTGCGACGGCAAGCAACTCAATGAGGACAAATCCTTAATTCTCTCCCATCGAAGAACTAAACGACTTACCAAGTAAATCTGTAGTTTTACCAAGTCTTCAAGGGAGTTCGAAACCCAAAGACAAAAGAAAATTGCCTTCGATATTGCTCCGGGAGCAAGGGATGGTTAGGTTAGGCTATGCAGGGTGTGTGATTGATAGGCCTCATCACGTTCACTCGGAAACCTGGAGGTCCATTGCGAGTATCCTATTAATGCTGTGGGAATAGCAACAGGTTCCTGGGACAACCTAAAGAACTTTCCTATTGTTGGCTGTTTTGTGATCCAGTTAGAGCTCTTTATGAATCTGAGATCCGGTAACTGTAAGTCTGTAACCTCTTCTATGCTTGCAAAGAACCTTGATCCTCTAGCGCGCGGACATTGTTCTTGAAGGGCGTCGCAGTGGCACAGCGAATGTTGGATTAATTCAACCTTTTCCTCATCTTCGCAGCTTCTGCATAAATCGTTGGATTCGATTCTCCACTTGCGGAGCATGACTTGGTAATGGTGGTGATGACTTAGACAGTGCAGTGTCCTGTGATAACTTCAGTGAGCATGCTTTCTGCCCAGTGTCAGAAAGAACCTTGTGTTGGTTTTGTTTAATTTCGGCCATAACGTTCGAGAGATGGCGCAATCCTCTCTGGCTAACCAGGAGGAATTAGTTTCTTTCTCTATTGTGCTGTCTATTATCCCATGTAATCTCCCTATCGGTGGCATTACAGATGTATCCGCTTCGCTAATGGCCATAGCCGACCCCAATCTTGCCAATGCATTGGCTTTTTGGTTTCCTTCTATGTCCTTATGTCCGGGAGTCTCGACATTTCTTGCCTGCCTTTGATTTGATTGCATTAGATTTTATCGATTTGAAAACTGATTGGCTGTCAACGAAGATGGTAATATCTGATGGGGAAGGTGACAATCTCTTATGCAGCCTCCAGCTTTTTCCATTCCTAGGATCTTGGCTTGAAAAACGCTACATGCTTCTGGCAATCTAAAATAGTTCTGATTCTGCAGGGTTTTCGAGTAGAACTCGGCTCCTGTTCCTGTTTTCATTTTTGAGCCGAGAGTGTAAATCGCAATTTCGTGGTCTTTGATGACATTGTTTGACTCCCAGTCGTCTCGGGTTGGGAATAGAACAGGAAAGTCAGTGTTGAAGTCATTATAGTGGGTCAGATAGTCCGATGTGGCTGTTGGGCTTGAGGTGGCATATTTCTCGCCCAGTATCGTCGCGTTTCCATAGGTGGTCTGCTTCCACAGGTTGGTAGAAATAAAGGATCATATCCAGACCCGGTCGCAGTGGCTCAGTGGTTAATGCGTTGGACTGCTGACCAAGTGGCGAGGGTTCAAGCTCCAGCCTTTCTTTTCTTATCCTGTCCTCAACATTCTTTTTCCACGTTAGCTTGCACCAGCAGGGGCTACTTATTCCTTAAATAGGAATCACAATGGGTGTCTCACAGAGGGTTCTCTCTCTCGTCACCAATTTTATCTCAGAAGACTGCCTTAAAGGCAAACACACCATTCGAGGCTACAGGGACGAAAAGGCGGAAGAAACAATCCTTCATCTTGTCTGTACCTGTCCTGAGATGTAACCATCTCGGCGCCTTCTTTTGACAATCTGGACAACTTAGTACAACAAAGTGGCGTTAACCCAATTCGCTCCCATAAATTCATCAACTGCTCTAAGTGCGTCGGCGGCTATACACTCATAGTTTCTCTAACTTAACCTCACCTTACCTAGCCGGCACCGTCGATGAGCCTATAAGTTGTTTTCGGATTTGGTGCCGTGAAGGGAATACCTTCCGACTGCGATACCTTTCCTCTCTTTGCATTCAAATGGCCGTGTCCATGACATTGTTCTTTACTCTTGCCGAGAAGTTGCTCAAAACGTGTATTTGGATGAAAGAAAGGAGTTGGCAGAACTGGTTTAAGACACGCAACACACCAAATTCAATTTTTAGAACTCGATTTGGTCCTCATCAAAAAAGAATGAGAATGCGACTATGATTGCACTTCTTTTACATTTTGCAATTTTGTCGTGTCCACTTTCATCGGGAAGAATTGACCAGCTCCGTATATCTTCTCCGTTGCATATGTAAATTGCAATTAAGTTAAAAAAATAATAAAACATCTGTTACCTCTGACAGACATTAAGTGCAACCAGAAATGACCACACAATCGTTGGATCACATTGTTGCCGCACGGCTTGGCTTTCGAAACGCATTTCCTGTCCATATTTTAATTTATTCCCCATGTTTGCTGACAGTTTCTCCATTTCCACAATATCGTCGTGCAATCGACGTCGAGTAATGCCGCTATCAACAAACTCATCATGACACCAACCGGACAGTTCCACATCAGGGAGCAATCATCCCTGCATGGAGACCATTTCCTGTTTAATTCGCGATCGGAAATTCTCCCCCGTTGAGTTGTGTCCACCGCGAGGAGCAATTGTTATTCAGCATTCACCCCCATCGGATATGATATTTTCATTTGTGTGTTTTCGGGAAAATAGTCGGGAGACTATGCAGATAGAGGTACGCGCAAACCAGATACATGCGGTGGGCGAGTCTGTTCACTTTCTCCATCCCTCTCGGTCTCCCGGTCAAAATCAAAGTTTAAACATTCAATTTGCTAACCAAAAACATTCGTTACAGTGTGGTTGCTAAATGGAAATCAAGACAAGAGCGAACCACTGCACACACAATGACGTGGATTCAACCGCAAAAAATAATGCAAACACTCGGAAAGAGATTTCAATTCATTCTTTTGCTGTTTCAGTTTCAAACAAAGTCCGCCTTGTATCTGTGTTCTGTAGCTGTACTCCCTAAAATGCGGTTGAGCGTTAAACCGAATGGTAACCAGTCGCCATATGGTTGGATGCGTTTTGGCATACTTCGTCGTGATGTGTTTTTATAGCTTTTGAAAGAGGAAAAGGATCTTTTGTTTTTTTTCTAAAAAGAATATTTCTAGACGGTTAGAGATATTCCTATGAATTTCTCTAGATGAAACATAAAAAATGAGAAAAATACATTTTTTTGCTTGTGTATCCTGAATCCTGACGCGCTTTGTGTGAATGATATTAGAATCAACATCTCTGACCTTGAACATGATATGATAGTCCTTTTTGAGATGATTTGCTTTGGGCATGTGAGTGAGTTCCCTCTTAAATATTAAAGCATAAAAAAAAATTCAAAAAGTTGTTGGGAAAATCCGACCTTTTAACCTCAATTTCCACAGGGCGCATTCTCATCCCAATATTCACAAGGGGCGGTCTGTTGATCATCAATTTTTCACTCAAATTGAATGACGCAAAGGATATGCCTCCAGTATTCTAGCAGACTTCACTGTCGGTGCAGCAAAGTGGCATAAACCTCTTCTGCAGACAAAGACCAAAATCCTGGTGTCGGGCAAAATGATATATTCAACGTAGACGCTGAAAATTTCATTCCACCTAGTCAGAACAATGAGCGGATGGCAATATCCAAGTTTAAACTCAGATGGCCTTGATGGCTTCCCGAGTTTTTCAAAACCGCTCGTGAAGGCTTTAAAGAGATCATAGATTTAAGCATTTCTATGATTTGTTCAAACGAATGTATGCGTGAGGAATGGAATTCCCTGAGACACCCTCCTACAGAAGCATCAGTCTCCTCGGGATCGTGGTATATGTGAACGCCTGACAATTTTTTTCAAGAACCTCATGGCCCGCACTAGTGTAGTTTTGAGCCAAAAAATTCCCCAATCGATCAAATGTTTATAGGTTAAGTTAGGTGGTGATGGTTTTAGTATCTCGGGGTCTTAGTCACGAATGATAGAAGGAACAATACTGAGTTATCTTGTAGGATTGATCAGGCTGGATCAATTTTGAGACAGCTTGGTCAATCTATTATCAGGATGGCCGAACTTGGCATCGCAGCTAAGCTATCGGTCTTTAATTCAGTGTTTGTTCCAAGTCGCACCTATGGTCATGAGGTTTGGGTAAAGATCGGAAGAATGAGATCGCGGATACAAAGTTGCCGAAATGAGATTTCTTCGTTATATTGCCGAAGTGACTCTCCGAGATCGCGTTAGGAACACCAGAATACGCGAGGTACTCAATGTCGAATAGCTACTTCTTGGAATGTAGAGGCATGCCCCTAACTCGGCTTCCAAGACGTGCGATGAGACCCGTGGCATCAGGCAAGCATCCTCTGGGTAAGCCAAGGATGAGATGGTTAGACCAAGTCCAAAATCTCACCTCTACTCGTATGGAAATAGCCCCTGATGATTTGGAGTCGATGGCGGAAGATTGGAAGATGTGGAGGGCCCACTCAAGCACCTTAAACCCGCTGCCTCATAGTGGTTAGGTGGCTGTCTTCGCTTAGGCGGGGTCACAATAAGACCAAATGTGAGGTCGTTGTGGTGCCATGTAGGGCATCAGATTGCCAGCACCGGAAACCTTGTATGATGAATTCCCTTCTTTTACAGGGGAAAGATTTTATGTATAGTCGCATCGGTCTTAACCTCGTTTTACTCCAATTTAGGTGCAGAACCATTTAGGTCCGGAGACGAAACTCTTTATTTTGTGAATATCGATCCTAGTTAGGTTGTCAAGTTCTTCGTAGAAGAACTCGGGGCAAATCAATAGTAGGTTGTTGTTTTATCCTCCTGCTCGTCTCTATAGCTTCTACAGAAATGTCTCCCTATCAAACGACTGTACGTCCTTTAAAGATCCAATTTCGAACAGATCTGCCTCGATGAAAGCCAAGTGCTGATCTTATTCCATTTGCTGTTGGTCATTTTCTACTTTAGCAAATTATTACAGGAGTCCAGATAGTTCGAAAAGGATTCGAGCCACTAATTAATCCCTCCACTCCAAAGGGAGGACACATTTAATCCAAAGTAATCCGAGTGGTATCCGAGGAAGGCTGTTTTCACAGCACATCGCACCAAGTGTTGGCCATGTGGGACTGATGAAAGTTGATCCTCTGCAAAGCGCTTTTTAAACCGACGACCAATAATTGCTTCCAGACTCGGAGAGGAGTTTTCGAGACTTATTTTGCTCTTGAGTCTGAGGTATCATAGCCTGCGATTCCTCTGAGGCGATTCTATTTGACAATTTTGTTAAGTTTATTCTTACTTTCCAAGAAAATCTTTAAATAATTCATGGAACTCTTCGTGTCTTCAGTCTGGCTCTAACCGCTGGCGATTCTTCTTTCACATCATTTCGCCCTAAGGAGAGGCACTAATTTTTCTACAATGCTACAGTATTTGGTGTCATCAACCGAATTTCAACAAGATCCACTACCATTCGCAGCTGCCTGTGCAAAAGACAAACATAGTAAGTGAAATCCTTCAGGTCATCTGGAGTTTCCCACTTGCCTTCAAATCCCCTGAACATATTGCCAACAGACATTATGAACAAACGGCATTATTCAGCCGTCTGCCATTAGTGCCGAAGGAAATTCAAGTCCCTCATGCGAAATCCTGGTCTTATGTGTCAACCCATCACTGTAATTGTCCTCTTTGGAACACTTCGGTTCAGTGGTAGCGAATTCATCAAAGATTCGGAGTGGTACGCAGTCATTTCAAGGCAGACTTCTTTTTGTAATTAGATGAGAGAGTGACTGTTCTCTTGGTGATTTGATTGATTGAAGTGGCTGTGTCATTCGAGTCGTCCTATGCTTTTATTTTCACGACCATCGTGTTCTGTTGGTTTGGATGGTCACTAGAATTCTCTTGCCCAAGTTGGGTAAAGTACTCTAATCCTTCTATTCCTGTTGTAGTCTTACTACTTTTATGTTCAACCTTTGAACGACTCTTTCCCAGAAGATCCTTTTCAAGTCCAAAATTGGTGATGGACCTCAATCCACTTGATGTACATAAACTAGAAGCAACTAGCTATACACATGTACCGGATTGTAATGCTATAGAAAGAAGAATAAAAGGAAGAATCTCTAGGAAACAAAATTATCGTCCGATTTCAGTAGAACAGTGAACCTAAACCAAATGACTCCCCCCTTACCAGTTGTTCAAATCTTTTCCCAAAGATCTGATATTTGATATGTGATTTCCTTCTCCCAACACTCAATGGATCCATTTCAAAAAATCCATTCAATTCAATGTAAAAGGAGTAAAAAATAAACGAAATCTAATTCCGGCAACTAATCCAGACCAGTCTAAGGCCAATTGGAGAGAAAACAAATCAATGTCTCCCCCATTAATTCGCCAACCATCCCTCATTTACGAAAAAGAACATCTATCCAGGCGACGACGACTATACGTATCTACTGCCATTCGGTCCAACAAATCAATAAAACTCGTGTTGCCAAATTCGATGAAATTAAATTTCAATATCCAATCGGTTAAATCAATCGTAAATCCTTGAATTTTATTTTATTTGAATTTTTTTTTTTTGTTAATTTTTTTCCCTGGAATCCTTTTATTTTTTTATGTCCCGACAAAGGGACGCAAATAAATTCTGAAGTGGATTAGCAAAATGGGGTAGAAGCGATGGTGGTAGGGAAATTTAACAATTAAATTAAATTGGATTTAGTGGCGTTCACACTGTTAGGGCAATTGTGTCCGCCTCCATGAAGAACCCCACCTACCCAACACCTTGCTGTGCACGGGGGCACTTTGCAGCTATGTCGGTACGCAAATCTCGGTACTTGGAATTGAACCATTTTATTTCCGTGCTTCCTTCTTGCGCTGGATGATGGGGGAGTGCCCTCAGTAGTGTATATACACAAAGTGGCAGAGGAAATTTTTTTTTTTCTCTCTTTTTGACCCATTATATCATTGATTGCATTTACCATCTTGAATCTAATGGATACAATGGAGGTGCAGATGCATGGGAGCGGAAATGCATGAAAGTACTATGTAGTTCCAAATGATGCTGCAGTGAATCAAGAATGTTGAAGGTACATATGTATAATGTATTTTCCGACAATTTTCCTCTATTTCCGAGGAAATAGGTTTTGAGCTATGTATTGGGGAAGAAGGAGATTTTCCCTGAATTAAGATAGAAATTCTTTATCCTCGCACAGAATCCGGGAATAGATGTTGTGTTTCTAATTGATTTATAAAACTGAGATTTGGCATAGAGAAAGTGAGAGGAAGAACAGCAGAAGGAGAAGTTATTTCTGGCAAAGCTAATTGTCGGTGGATTACCGACTTAAAGAGAAAAATACTGGATTGAGTTGCGTATATTTTTAAAGAAACTTGGAAGGTGTTTGAGGAATTTTCTTCGTCTTGACATTGTTGGAATCATGGTCAATTAAGAAAAAAATCCTAAGGACTATAGAGAAGCAAGTGGCAGGTGACAAGTGTACTGTATATTACACAGGCATGTTCAGACTTGGGACATCCTTTAATTTCACGATTTCTGTTGAATTTACAAGAGAAAGGAAGAAGACGCCTGTAGGACAGGAACTTTTGGAAAATTCCTCTCCAACCGTCTAAGCAACGTCTGCGTGCCCGAACTAAATTAAAAGTCCTTACGCGTCGACAGCATTTTTCAGAAAGTTCAGTTAAAGTACAGAGTGGACTTAAAA
The DNA here is from genome assembly GCA_917880715.2 of Matsumyia berberina. Classification (NCBI taxonomy): domain Eukaryota; kingdom Metazoa; phylum Arthropoda; class Insecta; order Diptera; family Syrphidae; genus Matsumyia; species Matsumyia berberina. The sequence continues at coordinate 125,489,077 of OU862870.1, forward strand.
GGGATTTGCCACCATTAAGTACCGGCCATTGTGGTTTGTCAGTTGTCACTGGACATTTGCAGATTGGAATGGTGGACGAATGAATCACTTGTGTTTTTGCCCGAATTACTGTAGAAGTAAGAGAAGGTTAGATTGGATGCGGGAGAGTTTTTCACAGCTCTTTCAATAGAACAACTTCTCTGACAAAAGTTCACCTTCTGAAATGAAGATAAGACAGGAGATCATGTTAGAATATCAAGACGAATTGCTTCACTCTCAAAGCATAGTTTACAGAGTGAATCTAATGAAAAGTTTATTCAGAGAAGGTATGACGGTGGCTCTCTTCACATCGTCACAGAATGTGCTGCTCTTATCCATGCGAGGAAGCGGACCCTGCCTAGGAACTGGAGGCTGATTAGCTTCCTGAGATCCAAACTGCTTTTAACACACGGGACAACACAATAGGCCTCTGTATGAGACCGCAGTGCTAGAGTTCACAAACCGCTCCCCACTAATAATAATGACGGTGGCCACTGAATATTTCACTTAGAACTCTGTGATTGTTTCTATCGTGGTTCAGAGGAAGATTTGATTTCTTCTGTTTTACTTACCTTTCACACCTCGTGGTGCTTCGGGCATTAACACCGTGCCACATATAGAGAAGAGTCATTTCGGATCCCACCAGCTCATCTCCAGTGAGCTCGATTACTTGTCAATGTTGGCTTAGGGCGACCCACTCTTGTATCTGCCTTAGTGAGTGGATTCTATTGTATTCCATACGTCATAACCTAGTATTTCTTGCGTCGTACGAAGTGTCTGATTCCCAGTTACATACTTCTCTCGCTATATCGTTATTTTATTGATTCCTATCGAGTTACTCGTTTGAGATGCAGTTCCACTAGGAAATCTTTAGTATAACACGTATACACCTATTTACTAAGATTTGGAGCCTACGAATGACAAGAGGGATCACTTTCCAATCCCCTATCTGTCTTAATTACATCGAGACGAGTGAAGACGCGCAGCATGAATTTTTTCAGTGCCCACATTTCCATATAGAGCGCAGACAACTAGAGCAAACCATTGGAGAAACATCAGCTCCTGAGAATATCGGTCTGAAGGAACGAAGGCGATTGGAAAGAGTTAGAAAGAACAAGAATCAAAATCAAACCCAGACGACATCTCTTATGGCACAAGGAACAGCAGACGCTAAACCCGAAGTGAAAACAAACACAGAAGTAAGATCTTAAATTGCTTGCCAACCCCGGCGGTTTGAGAAAGCGTAAGGCTATTGTCCTACATATACTCGTAGGTAGTCAAGCAGCGATAAAAGCTCTGCAATCACCGCCAATATGATCGAAATTGATAAAGCAGTGCAGCATGTCTCTAAAGGAGATCGTTGACAGGTGTAGAACCCAGTGCTGGGTTTCAGGACACAGGAACGTTCTGTGCAACTGCAGAGCAGATGAGCTGGAAAAGACACAGGCAAAACAAAATCTTTCTGAAAATAGAAAGGAACGATCTGCTTCCCTAGAATTGATAAAGTTTCTCCTTGATACTGAAGCCAGAAGGATGGTAAACAGCAGGTGGAATATTGACAAAATTTGCTATTGGCCTAACCTGGATCTTAAAAAAACGAGAAGACTGCTGGCTATCAATATCAATAAAGCTTAGGCTCTATAGTACGAGCCCTCACGAGGCATTGCTTGATGAGTAGGCAGACTATTAGAATAGGTTTCCCATCTAATGATTTTTCCAGACGCTTTAGAGATGAGGTGGAGGAAGAAGCAGTAATCCATCGCTTTTGCACCTCTCCTGACCTATCAAGGCTGGAAAGGAAAACCCTTGGCGAATGATTGTATGAAGATACCAGCAAACCTAGCCGGGCTTGATACTTGCAAATTAATAAGATTTGCTATTGGGTCTTAGTGATTCTGCACAGAGTGTGGAGTGGAAGTAAAGGACTTTCATATCACCTAGTCTGTCGAAGAGAATGTTTTTTTTTGGTTTCGCGGATTTAACGCGTTCCACACTGGGGACAGTCGATTCGTGCTCGGTCTGTAATATCTCTACAAGTCCGGCAACTCTCATAAAATGTCATATCTTTAGGCGGTCCAGTCAGCGGATATCCTCCGTGTTAATGAGGAAAGCCTTTTAACAGTCCAGGCTCTGACAGAATAGTGTCCTGGAGTTTGCGATGAAATGAACTGGAGTTTCATCCTAATAACTATAGGTTCTGTTTTCCACCTTCAGGCGATTCTTTAGCTGGAAGAAATAATATTAGTATTCTAATCCTATTTTTGCTCAAGCATAGTTTGAACCTTTTCCGTGTGTAGTTCCTAAGTAGGATCTTGGCTCGTCTAAGTCTGAGAAGTCCATTCCAGATTCTTGCGCTCGTGTCTTCTCCTTCCTTCCATAGTTGTTCACGGATGATGTGGTCGCCCTTCACCAGAAGGGCTTTGATCCCAGAGGTAGCGTTTTTGCAAATTTCCTTAGCATATTGTTTGCTCTTTTCGCCTGGGCTGTTTAGTTTTTGTAGACATTCTCGCTCATCTTGGAGGTTATTATCTACAAGATGAATGCCTTGATGGCTACTTGACCATCTGACAGAATTGCAATGTTTGGCCCTCTGTATCTATTGTCGAGGTTAATCTGCTATTGCGTGTACTTCCGTCTGAAAGATATTTGCGTATTGGCCCATTGGCTCCATGGTAGGAAGCATTTAGTTCCAGGCTTAAATATGACTGTTCTTGCATCGAACATTCTCGATTCGTTTGTGTGCCATGATATACTTATGATCCTCATTGTTTCAATCTTTCTTGTTTCTCATTCGTGGTATCTCGAGGTTGTGTAGCCAGTGGCGTGTTTCTGTTTAGGGAGATCTGCTCCTTGTGCCCACTTTACTTGTGGCTTCCAAGGTCATCTATTGTGAGGTTTATAGTGGACTTCTTTGCTTCACTTTCATTGTTGGGTTTGATGAACTTTTTCATTTTTTCCTATATGGATACTAATAGGCGGCACCCAAAATAGGGTTCAGGGCCATATTGCGACAGGGAATGTATCCCTGACGCACACTTCTACAGCATAGACTTTAGCTCGGAAAATGGAAATCGATTATCCTGTGGAAATTCCTGGATCCTACACGCACTTACTCCGTTAACCAATTCTTGATATCCAAAGGTGAGTGAGAAGTGACAGGAGGTGGGTCTCCATTGTCCCACTCGCTTCGTTTATCATTACGTCCTTGAGTTAGAGTGACTGTATGAAATTACTGTCGAGAAATCAGAACTGCTTCTTCTATTTCTATGCCATAAGGGATCAGTTACTCCCACGTAAAGGGGGTTCAAAAAAACTTGTAACATTTTTGGTTGAACAAAAATATCCACCACGACCCAGTCAACCGACAAATGAGCCCCTCTGATCGTTTACAGATTTACGGTCTTTTTCCAAACAATTCTACACCCAATATACAGAACATTTCGCCTATCTATTGCAAATCCTTTAATCATTTGTCGTTCATTCAACATCAAACAACGTTCTTGTCCACACGGCTATTAACTGTTTCATGATACGCCATATTCATAACTCGATTTTAGTTGGTTTTAAAACAGCAATAACCGCCTCCATTCAAGCCGAAATATCAGATGCGAACAACCAACGACTGCATTTTATGCGTATAAAGCATACAATTTTGAAATAACAGCCACCCTCCGGGCGCCATATTGACGTTATTTGTTTCTAATTGCACGCAAAACGTTCCGAATTTTCATCGCAAAATATGTTTAGCATATTGGTTTTCGTTATTTCTCCTCTTTTTTTTTTGCGCTGAAAATATCCCGACATAATGGTTATTCCTGATTTATATTCAAAATATATAAAGAACCACAATAAAAAAAAATGAGCACAGACTCAGGGTAGAGTGTATTTAAAAATCAATACGAATAATAAAATTCCAGAAAAAAATATATAAAAGCAGGAGAGCAGCAGCAGCATTCATATTTCCTCTTTGGCCGTTCGTTCGCGTTTCCGCTTTAATAAAGTTGTCACGTTTTACGGCTCTGGATGCTTGATATCGTTTATGGCCTATTTCCTGATTTGATTACCCACTGATAAGTACTTTGCCGGAATCATCAACATGCTCATTATTCATTTGGTTTTCTGGTTTCTTTTTCCTTCGGTTGACTTAAGCCCTGGAGGGGAATGATGGATATGAATGTCGGGGCTCCCAAGAGAGAGCTCCGACATACCTCGACACCTGTGGATGTGTATAGGTGGACAGGACATGGTTCAAGTTGAGGGGAGGTCATCTGATTGCCTCTGATAGAGTGTCTGCCTGTTGGAGTTAATCTAGGTTTTATGGGTACGGTCTTATTATCCCTGGTGAGGGAATGTGGTGCGTGTTGGTCAGTCTTATTCCATTTACTCAGGCTTTAGCTTTTTTTTTTGGTTTATCGGGATCAGCAATTTTGAAGGACACTTTGTGGCGTGTTGAACACACAAATTGTCAGAGAGATTATTTATGAAAATTTTTCTCCGGCTTTATCTGTAACGTGACATCGACAAGTTTTAGTTTTATTGCGTCGAATACACAAAACTATCATGGAGGTAATTAAGGATATTAAATATAGATGCAAGGGTGGGCGGACGACTATATTGGGACATTGAATAAATTATTGGGTGCTTAAGTGTTTTGGGTCTTGTGGATGAGAAATGGGTTTGACCTGCTCATTTTTGTTGTGTCCTTTTGCTAGATAATACATAGCAAGCGTGTGGAGAGGAATTAGGGAGAAGGTAAAGAGAGGTTGTGATTCTGGTGCACATTGGTTCTGCATATGAGGGGGGAAAGACCAACGGACCAAGATAGAGGGCTGATTTTTGCTTGAAACGGAGTCTTGAGCTTAATTTTGCTTTCATCTTTTATTGGCTTCAAATCACGGTTTTCCACCCTAAATAGCTTTGGGTATCCTATAGACCTCATAAATTGAACATTCATATCGATCGTTGCTGTCAGTTGTTTGATGAATTACCCAAGCAGAGGTACATAGCTAGACTTCATTTGTCAAAAACTTTGACATTCAGTCGAAACTGAAGTGGTATTTGCGAACTCTCTAGTACTATTAGCTAAAATAGTACAATACTAGGGCAAATCGGATACTAATACGGGACACTTGACGTTGAATAAAGAGGTTTCTGCTCTAAATTTCCCTGTGTTGGCCGCATTAACACCCTTCGAACCACCACCGAGACATTGGCTCAAATATCGTTAGAAATTTCACTCAGTGTCCATGGATTTTGACAAGCTTTCCGACAATTTCAGTTGCTGAAGCTTCCAAATCTGTGCTCCGTTGGATGACACTGTTGGCGTTTGTCTGCAACGAGAGAACATTTCAAGGAAAACAATGAGTTTAATTGGAATTTCTGGTCTGTGATTGATATTCTGGACTGAATAATTGAAATGACTCGAGCCGGAGAATGGCATTTAATGAGTGTTGAGGATTGTACAGAGGATGGGATATTGGTTTATACAGCGCAACTCAGGAGGGAACTGCGATGATTTCAGTAATGAAGTGGAAAGGATGGAGATTTTGTTGGGTACACCGCTCCTCAACATCGGCTGATTTGACACAAAATGATTTATCTTACAGGACCGAGGGTTTAGCAGACGAATCTGGACATTATCCAATCAGGGATGGCATCGAGAAACGACCGAATTGCAGAAACGGATGGTTGTGGGGTGCCAGTGCGCGATTTTTGTTCGGAACGAAATCGAAATCGAAACTTGTTTTTGGCTAGGAAAAGCTCGATTATGGCCATGGTACTGTCAGACAGGCAGGTGCTGTCCGCCTTGAACACATTTAAGAGTTTCTTAGACCGGGTCACTGTAAAACTAGCTGCGGAATAATGGTAACACATCTGTGGTCGCCTCTTTACATTCGATCAAAATCTGTGCAACGTTTGTTATTCCACTGGGCATCAGTTTTGGTACGTAGATATCACTAACAGACCTAAAATGACTGTTTTTCCTTTCCTTTCATGTATTTAACGAGAATGAGCCTAATGGCCTCCGTTTGAAATCGTACTTTAGACTTTTGGAGAGCAGTAGATTCACTTTGGCATTGCGAACTCTCAAAGAAGTCTATTGTACCAGCCCCTTTGGTTCTAGAGCAGCTCGTTTAGCCCAGAGGCTGTCAGGAAGTTTATTAGTCTCTTAGGGTGAAGCACAGCGAGTGTAGTCAGTGAGAGAAGGTCACTTCAGTTTATACTTAGGATACTGACTAGGATTTAAGGTGGTTCCTCCTTAAATTCAGAAGAACTTAGCTTTCTTTTAGGACAGTGTTGAAAAAAAAAGTGTTTAATACATTTCTGTCCTATACTTCCATACAGATCGCGGATTTGGGCAAGGTCTGTTGCCACGTGTGGATTTTGGCATTTGCTTACTCCACTCAATGGTTCCGGACCAGTGAAAAGAGTTAATGCACTTATCTTGGCCAATGAGTGTGCTGTTTCGTTGGGAGTGTAGTGTGACCAAGTTTTCTTTTCCTAGTTCAAGAATATTTTTGACTGTCTCTAGAACAAGTTCTGATTTGATCATGCCCAAGTTCTATACCTTTATGGCAGCTTGACTTAGACAGAAGATACAGATGGTTTTGCAGAAATCAAGTTTTAGCCTAGGCACCGATTGATGTGGCTTGCAACGCAACTTATGAAGGGTTAAAATGTTTCCTTTTCCACAGAGGAGGACAGCCAAATGAATTTAGAAGTCAAAATGAGATCTCACAAGGCAACATCCCTTCACTTCTGCTCGTAGATCTCGTGAGCAGCAGTCTTTTCATTCAACGTCGCTCTGTAATCTTCTTGTTTTGCCGCATATGCTTATCGATTTTCTTCACCGAATCAGAAGTAACGTTGAAATGGGCGAGGAATACCCAATGGCAGCTCTAATAGCTTTTTAGCAGCATTCCCAGTGTTTCTCAGCACTCGATGCTGGTGGTATAGGACATCTTGAGAGATTATTTTGACTAAACCTATGATGAGCATCTGATTACGATTATGCGTCAAAACTTTGCAGTAGTCAGGTTATCTTCTACCGAGGACTCCCTCTATCAGGTCAACTGACGACTTCTAACTGACCAATTGCCCACAGGCAAGGAATCAAGGGACAGCATCGGTTTGTCAATTTTCTTACTTAAGGTTGTTAATGGCATTGTTCTACCAGCTTGGAGGACATAGATTAAAGACTGTAGGTAGTGGTGGGACTTTAGGCATGAGCTCGCTCATGATGCCTGAATTCAAGATGAATCTAAAGATGTCCTTTGAGTAAGCTGACAGCTATATCTTCCGTTTCGAGGTAGAATTTGCCTAAATGACGATGGCGTGTTCTAATTAAACATGTATTCTGCTGATTCTTCGTCTTCGTTGAGGACATAGAAGACGAGTCGATGGATTTGATTGGCTATGTTTTGCTTGAGCATTGAAGCGTTTTCAAGTTGTCGGGAGTCGGCAGGCTTTCCGAGTGACCAGGAGCTACCCCTGGAAGACGCAGGCATAATTCAGGAGACGATATGGATATGTTGAGCGTTTCCGAAACAACTCCGCAGTCTATTTATAAGCCGTCGCTATAGCTATCTGAGTCACCGATATCCAGCATTCTTTTCTCCTCGCACTCATTTCGGAAATAAAAAATGCCAAACAAAAAGAGATTCAATACTGAGCGGACTTTCACTGACCAAACTTAATCGAGTAGGAGGTTGTAGATTAAATTATTAGTCCTCAATTCTTTCTTGCTTTTTTTGGGTTTTATTCTTCGTCTATCATTCAGTATTCGCTTGATAAATTATGCGTAGCAAATCCATGACGTTTAGTTTAAACACCGTGTAAGACAGGTTTTTCCTTTTGTCAGCCAATCCAATGTTAAAGCTTAAAGGAGCATGAAATTCCCTACATGTACCCCGATTTTATACATAACAATGTGAGGCGAAATGTATTTCTTTAATTTTTTTTTATCAGATCCAGATACAATCAGATTAAATCGTTGTTAGAGAATACCAATAAAAGCGCACCTAATATCCGTATTCCACGAAAATCTAAATAAATTTCAATTTTCTTCTTGTCCTCCTTTCAAACCTGTACTACCTGGAAATTTTCACATATTACCTTCGTTTGAATTTATTTAAAATCCTCATGGAATTTTCCATTCTTGCGAAGAATGCGAGAAATGGTGGTTGTTTAAGGTTTTTTAGGAATATGTGGAACAATAAACTGTGAGAGCCAATACAGTGCCTGTAGAGTTCTTGGAACCAATAATGGACACATAAGGTCCTTTTTTGATTAAATGAATTTCTTCCATTAAACTTGTTTTTTATTTATGGCAACGAATTACGGATCTGCTTGTGGAAAATTTTTATCCTGTAACGACCGTCTGTAGCTAAGCAACTAACGATAATCCTCAATTCCCATAAAGCAGATATTTACATTCTTGAAAATGAAACGAATCGAGATAAATAACATTGATACTTGAAACATCTGGTATGGATACTGTTTAAGACTACCGTACTCAAGACTCATCCGGTTGATAGAAGTATAAATTGACTGGATGCACGAGTGCATTAGACAGTAAAGTTATATGAAACAAACACGTTTAGGATGTAGTCCGAGTAGTTGAGAGCGACTCGAGTCTTTTTAACGTGCAAGGGTGTAACAAGAAAAACAAAGTAAAGCAGATCAAGTGTCCGACACTGGATATACACTCTGATGAAGACAATCAACGATGAGAAATGATTGGATTGGTTAGCGAATGCATGACGGGAGATATTTTTTTATTCCACAACCATATCAAATGTAGTTCTTGACCTACCACTCTACATTTGGTATAAAATAAGTCACTAAAGAAGCAAGACATTGAGACTAAAGGGACAAAAATAGTGATAAACTGCTAAGCTACTATACGACACAGACGACGGAGTACAGAGGTATTTGGTAACCAGATAAGAGCCACTGTATAACGACCTTCTTAGGCAGCCAATCCCCAATGAACGATTTCAAAACTATACACTATGGCGACTATCATAGGGATTTCGACGACGTAGCGATTGTAGCAGTAGCAAAATTCTAAGATGGAGTAAAGCAAATCTGCAATGAAATCATACGAACGGTCAAACACATCTGTTGGCCTATACCTAGGCGAACATAAAACGGAAGCAGTGGTGATTAGTAGCATGGAAATAAGAGAAATTGATACTCTAGGAGTCGATTACCCCACCATTATCTTAAAAGATGATGCAGAGCTCTTATTTAAGGAACACAAGTGCTTACACAGCTGACAGTGACTGCTGTACAATCAAGAATAATGCCTAATAATGCATCCTAAATGGCGTTCTCGGCATTGCTGGCATTACACCAGTTGACATCCTTGTGATTAAAACGCAGCGACAGTGTTAAAGCAAAGAGCGCCAACCTCCTCCAAGCTAGTGCCAACATGCAAAAAGGAAACAAAACACAATTAGATGGCAGCGAGCAAGCAACCTATCGACTAATGAACGTTAAAATTGGGTCAGAAACGCATTGAAGCTGCAGCCACATCCACCAACCATAAGGCTTCTGTTGAGAAGGTCTGCACTTACTTTAAGACGTTGATAGCTCCGGATGAATGCAAATAACATAAACCACAAGAAGTACAAACAGAAACTGATTTCTTCTCTTTAATACAAAATCTCTTGAACCAATAAACAAATAAAATACTACATAAGCAAATAATTTGGTTGCTGTCTCACAGCACACTCCACTCAATCCTCAGAGAAAACCAAGCAATCTCCAATTTCCAACATTATTTCATGAAATTCCCCATTGTCACCATGCGATAGTACGTCTGGTACTCTGATTCGTAATCCAAGTACGTCTGATTATTAAGACACTTCGTTGATGGAATATAGTTCTTCAGTGGATTCTTCAACAAGAAATCATAATACTTCATCGCTTTCTTCAGAAATCGGTTCGTGTTGATGTCAGCCACTTCAATTTTGTCCAAGAGCTCCACTAATTGTTCACGTTGCTCCTTTGCTCGTGCCCGCAAATTTGCCGGATTCACTGGAAATACACACACAATATCGTGGCTTAAAAAATTTCTACAACTTCTCGTGCTCACACTCACCACCACTGATTGCAATCGAATTAATTTTCAACTCCGATGAAATATCGTTAATCGAATCAGACCACGCCACTCGGTTCGTGACCTCCTGCAAGCATCCGTAGGGTGTTAGAAGTATTCCCGGTGCCAACTGTATTGTGGATGATAACTCATGCGATTCGGTTATGAGCGGATTCGCCATCAGGTAGAAGGCACTAGAAAAAGAAAATTCCAATCACAATAGCTCTTCACACTCATCCCAATACAGACGTACCAGTCCTTTGTCACGCAACTGAACTTCTCGAAAGAAGTATCCATGAAGGTGCACATTTCCGTCAGGATTGGTGGTAAAATGTAACGTGACTGTGTCCCCCCGGGCACCATAGTCACATCGCCAGACCTTACTACACTACTACTGTTTAGCGTCGAATCGAAATCCAATTTCGTGCTGCTGAACACGTTGCCGCCGCTTATATCGAAGGTGCTATTGCTATCCCCACTGGCGGTTGTGGAATTGCCACTGATTTTCATCACCGATGGCATGAAGGTCGTTTGTTCTAGCTGCATATCGCCGAGAAGGTGGTGCAGCATATTCTTCGAAAACAAAATCTTCTCCTTCATTTGATTCAGTTGCATAACTTCGTATTGAATGCGGTTTATCGAGGCATCGATGTCGGCGTACACTTGCTTAATGGAATTGAGCAGAATCTCGTGATCTTCCAGTTGCTTTGTCCCGGAATCGATTTGTGCTTTACATAAATCGATTTGGGCTAAAATGTAATTATTTTGGCCTTTGTTGAAACTTCTCGTGTTGTATTGGACAATATAATTGGAAATTATGTCATCCACGTCCTCGCCGGTATCAATGTTAAAGAGATTCACTTTGCATTGAACAGCTTCGACGAACTGGGTGTATGCAGCCGAGAAACGTTGATTGAGAGCGTGACTCTCTCGACGAGCGGACATGAAGTTGGCAGCCATTCCCAACAAAGAGGCTTTGGATTTCATTAGCTTTATGTCAAATGCGCTGAGACTTTCTTTCGGGGCAATTCTTGGATTTTTGTTTAACTTCATTATATTCTGCAGTTGTTCCTCCTTTACCATAAGAATGGAGTTGAAAATGAGAAAGTTGGGTATGTTAGCGAAGAGCTTTCGCATCTTTTTCCACATGTCATCCTTCGCCTCTTGAATAATATGAGCTGAAAAGATGTGGGAAAGTTAGATCTGAGGAGAGCAAAGGGTCACATCATGTCTTCTATGTGGTACCCGTCTGATAGCTAAAAACAATGTGGTTGTGCTGAAGTCTTTAGCTGGGTATCGACTACGCGCGGCAAACACTCGAATATTGGCGCGCGAAACAGCCGCGCATAATGGATACCTGGTAGGCGGGAGCGGCAACTCGAACATTGGAGCGCTCGAGCATGCCGCGCGTCGATCCAATAGCTGTGAATTTTTAATGCGCGGCAAGCGTTTTTCAATGTTTTGCTCGCGCGCAGTAGGGACGTTATTTTAAGGTTTGTAGTGTTCGAATGCGCGGCAAAGAGCCGACAGATAGTTCAATATTGTTCGGCGAACACTGTTTGTGTCGACTGGATCGACGAGCACACGCGGCTGCCGCTCTATATCAAAACTCCTGCCAAAATTGGCTCGCGCGCCATATGATACAATTTGCCGCAGTCGAACATGGTGCGCGCGGATGCCGCGCGTAGTCGATACCCAGCTTAACTCAGTGCTTAAGCACTTAACTTATGAGACATCTCTCATTGACTTGACTCTCAGAAGAAATGCACACGACAGAAGAGATCTCTCGACGGGATCAAATGCGACGCCATCAGTCGATCAAAGCCTTTGTGTTGCACGCTATATTAGAGAGACCCGAGCCTTTCTAGTCCCACGTTTTGAGACGGAACCTCATTTACAAGAGCCAATTACATAAGTAGGTTAGGAGGATAATAGACGAGGCCCATTCTGTTGGGCACCTGGGAAACTGATTCAACATAGTCAAGGGGAGACCAGGTGTCTTTTAAATGAGTATGGCATTCACCACTACTTCAGTCTACTAGCCACTTTAGGGTCTTTTAGGCCGGAGTCACAGCTATACATCAGGCGACCACATAGCTGATAATATTATGCTCAAAAATTGCAGGCAAGCTGTGATCGGATCTAGCCCAGTAAAATAGAATGAAACCTGCATAAACTGCTGCAGGTATCTGCAGACAAACACAAAGTAATCCTGTTGCCTCTTATTTTTCGTTACCAATGGCAAATAAAACGCCTTAGAACGTGATTGTATGCAGATACCTGGAGACGTTTTATGGCCTCAGTCTATCTACCAGCAGTAATGGCAGAATCCACACACTGCAAGTTTCTCTTGAAGTTAACTTACGATTTGAATTATTCAAGACGAGCGTGTAGAATGAGTCCAGCTCTTTGAATGCTTCATCAACGGCAGCTGATGCAGCAGCTTCGTTAGCATTCGCTGATGTCAACTTGACAGGCATTGTTAAGATTATACGACTCTTATTGGACTGCTCCTTCTCCAAATTTTTTTTCAGTGCATCTCGTTTCACTTCGAGGAGATTCACCTTAGCCTGGTGGCATTCCAATTTCTGTTTTAATTTAATTGTCTGCATATCTAGGAAAGAGGTATTTACAAAAAACATGAGTGCCAGCACATATTTGAGTACTATCACCCACTTTTAGTTTTTATAGTGCTCGCTAGCGAGTTATACTGTTTGAAGTCTTCCGATATCTTTGCTTCCAAATCAGTTTTGCTTTGTTTGAGATCTTTGATTTTGAGATAGCGCTGCATCTCTTTGGGTAAGAAACTTCGACTGCAAGCCTAAAATAGAAAATATATGTATAAGTCCTGCTTGAGTAACTGACATCATTCCGACTCACTGGAACAACTTGATCTTTGAGTTTGTTCATTTTCCTGATCAGAATATTTTCACGAATTTCTTGAACTTCTTGACGTGGTTTTACCCGTTCCAGCATAGTGCAGAATAGATCTCTTTGACGTGATTTGAAAATACTAAAGAAATTAATTAAAATGTGGTCAATTTCATGGGAAATTTGGAAAAAGAAAGAAACTTTACGATTTGAGGGCTTCTCTGCTTGGCATGTCCTTTTGTGGGAATCCCAAATTCGTTGCCCATATTTCGAATGCAAGAATATCTTCACTTAGAGTCATTTTAGGATTCAGTATTAAATAAATTATCAATTAAGGCACAAATATACGAATATTTAACAAAAATTATTTACAACAGAGAACCAAGGAGAAAATTGTTTAAATTAGAAATCAAATGTTAACAGTTGAATGGATGACATTTCTTGTAAAGTAGTAGATCACTGGGAGTGAAAGAATTCAGGAAATTTTCTAAGTTCAGTTGGAAAGACTGGAGGTCATATATATTTTTTTAGGCCCAAAAAATTAGTTAGTAGCATTTATCAATCCACAAAAGTAAGAATTAAGCACAAGGGCGACGTTTAGAAACCATCAGTTAATTAAATAACTTCACAATTTTAACAATGTGCGGCAGTAGCAAGAATATCCTCCAATGGGACATTTCGGAGACAAAAAATTACCCTTTGTCGCCTTGCTTCTATGCTAAAAGGTTGCATAAGTTGGTATGTTGAATAACTTAATTCTCGTCTAAATGAATCAGCAACGTTTGAGAAAAAACTGCATTTGGACAGATGAAACAGAAAACAACTTTGCACAAAACACCCTATCACCACACAAACTTGAACCAGTTTCACCAACCAAATCTCTCTGAACCCTTCCATCTATTATGACATATAAACTGGTGGACAAATTTATTCAACGTCAGCCTCTTTTGTTATTTGTGTGCAAATTTTTCACTAGCACTCAATAGTTCTCATATTTATTTACAAATTTTTGCTTTTTGCTCTATTTAATCAATAAATTTAATAATACTATCATGGCTGTGGAATGTTTTGACATCGACAAGGTCTTAGAATCGTTTCAGGCGAGCCTGAAAGACGAAGATGACGTCCTTATGGATGAATATCTTCAAGGATTCGAGGAAATCAATAAGTAAATACCCGCAAATCAACCCTTTTCTTTATTAAATTAAAATTCAATCATTCTCTGCAGATTCTTCCACCTCATGGGAACAGTATTCGGTTTCGTTAGTAGTGATGTTCGCTCCAAAATAGATATTCTAGCTGATTTCCGCAATAAGGAAAGCAGCAATCATTTCGTGTCGTTCAAGACGATGATAGAATATGAGAAATCATCTGGACTGTTAAATAATACCAGCTACGTGTCTGGTAGTCGAACTTTGCTACGTTTGCATAGGGGCTTAGGTAAGGCTTGCACCTGTGTTTAATTATCTAAGTGTGCAACAAGTTTTTCTTATCACTATCTTGTCTCTTTTTTTTTTCATCTGTTATCTGTTTGCACACAGAATTTGTACATGAGTTCCTCTTACGATTGGGTGAACTTGACGAGTGTGCTAAGACGGCAAGTTGTTGTAAACATGCCTACAATGACACTCTGGCAAAGCATCACCCGTGGCTCATACGACGCGGTGCTCTGGTTGCCATGTACGCAATGCCAACTAAGGGTGAACTACTCAAACGGGTGGGTGTGAATCTCACTAGGGCCACCGAAGTATTGCCAGAGATGCTGAAAGCCACTAAAGTTGTACACAATCGAACGGAAGACCTCTACACTGTGTTCGATCTACATGAACTGCCTTAAACGTGATCCACACCGATACCACCGCTGCACATCATCGAAAATACATTCCGGAGACAAACAATCAATTCGTTATTCGTTGCAAATTTCGTAGGCCTAGGCTATGTGGTCATTACTACAAGTATTTACAACTCTGTTAGATGTGGCAACGCTTTATATACAAACTCTTGCTGATAGTGTACCTTTACCAGTCGTTTTTCTTTACAATCTTGTCGCTGTATTGTGTTTTAGAATGTCAAATTGTAAACTAGCGTAAACAATTATTTAATAAAACAATTTTATTTATATCAACACTTTGGCTTGTACATGCGGGACGTTTGCTTCGGTCAGTAGGGACCTTTTCCGTGTTTTGACTTCGATTTCGCTTTGAGTTTGTTGGGTCCGCTTCTCTTCGGTGCTGGTTCGTCGGCTGTTGATGGAGACCAAAGTGTTACGATGCCACTCTCGCCGGCGGTGACCAGTAAGTTTGACTGAAATTACCCCAAGGAAGGTTCACGAAACATCAACGGAACTTCACAATTTCCTGAAACTTACCTCACAATGATACAAGCTTTCCCTGACAATTTGCTTATTCCCATCAAAATCGCCATGAGGTACAAGTTTTTTGTTTTGCAGCTGAACAGACCGCACTACCTCTCTGAAAAGCAACACCACACATCATTACACTCAAAGGCTTTCAAGTCTTTGCGTCTCACCCTTTCTTATAGTTTGATGCTGCCAGTAGGAACACTCCACCGTCTGCCATGTTGTGACATGACACTAAATTACAATCAGCAACAGACTTTCTTTTAATTGCCTCAGTCACATGAGTCCTCTCAAATTCTGCTATGAGATCACCTTCCTCGCAGTCATACGATTTGAAGTCATTCGTGTGTGTGATGCACGAGATGATGTCCTTCTCGTAAACGTTTTTATGCCTGAAATCGAATCGAATCTCAATCTGAGAACAAAACGCCTTATGCCAACCGTTCCTACCAATTCAATTTGTGAACACTACTCTCTGTGTTAATTGTGGACGTTAGAGCATCATCTTCTGAACTCGCCGAGATGTCGAAAATATTTATCAAACCATCAGTGGATCCTGTACACATTAGATCGGGATTGGTTGGATGAAATTTAACATCAGTCACATCATCCTGATGGCTTTCCCAATAGCCACCCATTACTGTCTTCTGTCGAACGTCGAAGAAAAGAAGATAGACGTTGTGCATTATTTGATCTGTGCCCATGCATATCACACGACCATTTGCATTGAGATCGAACGAAGTTATGGGCTTTTTGCTGTTCTCAGCGATATCTGGAATGACATAAGCACTTAAAAACAGTCACAGTGGAGTGTTTGTTATATCTTACCCTCGAAAGTGTGCTCCACTTTTGCTGTTCGCAAATCGTACAAACTCACATCACCATTTGTACTTCCAACAAGCAAGGTGTTTGCCTTCTCGTCCAGAAATCGAACTCCACAGACAGAGCCATCACTGCCGATCGTTAAAGTGTCATTGCTTGGACGGGTTAAACCTCGATTGCTGTTGATATCAAATATCTGCACACTATTGTTCGAGAGACCAGCAGCAATTTTATTGAACGACCTTGCAGGAGAAATGGGTTACAAATATTACTTTTAGTTGGTTTGCACTGAACGTACTTATCTCCAGCTAAGCTAAGGATATAGACTTTCTTTAGAGAGACTGCAGACTCATCAGCAATTTTGTATTTCACTGGGAAAGCATTTTCAATTTCAAATTTGGTGCAAGTGTCCTCATCGACAATTGGATCTTCTTCATCGGAACTTGACTCGGGTTCTAGTGAGAAAAGTTCTGCAATAACGTGGGGAAATTGAAAGCAATTATTTCACACACCTTCAAATATCTTTTCTTTCGACATTTTTTGTAGTTGGAAGTTTTTAAATTGATGGGAAATATATTAAAAAATAAACAAGTCGGTAGGCACCCAGGTTTTGTTTGACAGTTGAAGTGCATATGCACGTGCTATGAGAAGTACTAGATTATAGTAGAGGTAGTTTTGTTCGTTTTCACAACCCGACGTGGACGAAGTAAAGATATATTCAAGCCTGTGTGAGACAAAGCTACTGAAGCTGACAGCCTAGCTGCGGTGCCGTTATTTAATATTTAATCGTTGTCGAAGTGCTCAAAGACCGGGCAGAAATTATAAATCGCTGTCGATGTGCGCGAAAACTCCACTCCAAAAGCCACTGGCTTCGTTAAAAGAACACTTAGGGATAGAAGGACGCCCTAACAAAGAAATTAGTGCATAATAATCCGACTTTAAAGTGTAATTTGAACTTGAAATCATGTGTGAAATTAGCATCAAGAGATGGTGAACGGTGATTGGAAAGAGAAAAAAGGTACGTATACGCCTCAGTTGCAATTTTGGGGGTATGTAGTGCATAATGATCCGATTTTTAACTGTAACTTGAACCTGAAAGCCTACGTGGGTCAGCCTTTCAATTTCTATCGAAAAAATGGGCATTCTAGGCATAAATTTTGAGGTATACCACCATCCCCAGTGTGATTTTTTCTCTCCCTCTATCGCCTTAGCTGACGCTCTTTCGAAACTAACGGGTTACTTTTTAAGTTTTTCACCGCATGCTGAAGCAAGTTGTGACTTGTTAGCTCTAGGGATTCTGTCAGTGGTACTAGTGTTGCATCCTCAGCTTGTTCAGTTAGGGCGTTTCTTTCTTTTTGTCAGAAAATAAGAAAACAGTGACACAAAAAAGTATGTAGAACTTGTGAATTATTTTATTTTCCATAATACAATGAATACTTTACATAATTTGCCTACATAATTTCTTGTTTTGGAAGAGTGATCGAGAAATGCGAAACTAAATTCAAGGTGTGTGTTACTAATTAGAATTTTGGACCTTTGAACCTACTATACAGCAAAAATGATTAATTTTCCTACAATGCAACGTTTATAACACTTAATTTTCTACAAATAAATTAGTTGTACATTGTAATTTGTTGGTTAATAGTTTTAAGCCTTTGATAAGCCCTCCCACCGATCGGGTACGGTATAAAAATATCGATCCATTGCATCGGTGAAACGTTGCTTGTAGCGTTCGGGTGAAATCACTGTGGGTAGCTTACCCATTCCACCGCCTAATATCCCAGTTTGTTTGACGAAAGATTCGACACGCTTGTCAAATGTAAATGTACGTATGTAATCTGAAACGAGTTAACAAATTATTATCATCACGACAAGAGATGGTTTGGGTTTTTGGTTACCGATAATTCCCAAGACCAAGAAACTTTCTTTGTTGTCCAAACCAACCAGGAGTGAGTAGTCCATAACCTGATTTTTCTCTAGGAATGATGAATCTCGATTGATGGCGTCTTTGAGGACTGCTTTGCTATGTGACAGAACATAGAGGGGCTTTGACCAAGACACTGAAAAGGAGAAATACCACTTTGAAGGATCATTCTCGGGAAAAGCAACATGAACTCACTTTGTACCAAATTCTCGTCGAGTAGGACAATCTCTCCGTTTTGATTGGTCGGATCGACAAGTCGATTCCTCTCGGAACCCTTGAGATCGAATTTATTTTTGATGTCACAATCGTAGAACAAGTTCTCCATCACAAGCATGGATTTCTCTTGAAAAGAACTGAAAAAACACAGTGGAGAGCAATGAATTTCGGGTTCATTTTCGCGCACTCGTTGACACTTACTCTTTCTTCTTGATGGTGACCTTGAAAACCCCAAATATTTTCGCCAACAGCGTTGGATGATTCTGCTGTTGACACTTGATTATGTAATCGAAATAATTGGGTGCAAAGTTTTCAAAGATCGCCACATCGTTCTTGGTCATCTCCTTCAGAACGAAGCGATCGTCGAGTGTTTTACTGAATTGTGAGCCACTTTTGCCGCCCCGCGCTTCCCATTGCATGCTGCGGCAAAGCGATCGCGCTAGAAATGTCCTAGTGTCTTCGATTTCTGCTTGAAGCTGCGTACAATCGTCCTTAGGCTGATCGGCTGGGCTTGCTGTCGTCTGGATAGATGGGTCACTAGCCTTGCGAACGATTTCTAGTTCGGAGCTCGAGCCCTTCTGAGTGACTTTTAGTTCTTCGCGCTTTTTCTTGTGCTCCAGGTCTTTGAAGAGGCTTCTGCCCATTTTGGGAACTTTAAGAGCATTGGCGCGCATTAGATCGAATTCCTTGGCAAAGTAGACCTTGCATGTGAACTGCGTTGTGTGATCCTGAAACGATATGTCTATGTGGGAGTTTGGTTTTGTCGGCTTTTTCTCATCTTCGGCGGGTTTTGGGGGTTCCTTCTCGTCACCTTCGAGGGAGCTGAAAGATTGGACACCATGAGGGAAATGAGAAATACAAAAGAGAAGTAGAATTTACCCTTCATTCAACTTTCTCTTGGGATTTGGACTACTTGATGGGATATTGGTGGCAGTCCCAGGGTTCAATGAAATCGTGTCTACAAGCCGATTATAGTCGTGCGATGTCAAGCTGTATGCGATGATAGAGCTCAGATCCTGATCGTGAACTAATATGGGGAACGCTCCCAATTGCAGGGTTAAATGCTCATTCTGCGAGAGTGGCGACTGTAGCAGGTTCGTGGTTCCTGTGGAGGGGAGTAAATGACTCAGCATTTTCTTGATGCTCTTCTTGTCATTCACATGCTCCTGAGTCTTATTCTTTTCTACCGGTGGCAAGCTTTGTTCGTCCGAACTACTCTCGGTTCGAACCACGTCGTCTTGAGACTCGGTTGCTTTAGGTTCTCCAGTTGGAGAGTCCATGTCTGATCTCAAGTCTTCGGTGCATATCTGCCCGGAATCAATCTGCTGATTGGAGTCATGCTTATGAAGGGATTTCAGCTGTAACGCCATCTCATGGAGTCGTGGTCCCCAAAGTTCGATGCTCTCGGCCAAAGCACGCTTTGCAACCAACATTCCATCGTTAATATCGTACGACGTCGCCTCCTTCTCTGTTAGGAGCGTTTGAACGATCTCAACGTGCTTTCGCAAGTTAAACTGATCAGTTATGAGAATGTTCTTCAGACTGGCTATAGTGGTGGACTCTTCTTCTGTGGCAAGTTCAGCGATGCGTTCGTGAATTTTGGAGTACACCTCATGACCCATCATGGAGAACTTCTTGATATCTTCCAGAACTTGGAAGTGGTCAAATGGCTTGGGCTTCTTCAGGTTCAGAACCAGTGGCGGGAGGTTAATCTCCCACACTTCGATTGGAGTGTACATGAACTTGGCTCCGATGCCGTGGTATGTAAAATAGTGGATGTAGTCCCGGTGCAATGAGTGTCCGCACTTTGTTTGAGCATTCACGTCGTCATTCTCATCTTCGAGGGCACGTTTCTTGTACGCGTGGCCATAAAATCGAAGTTCCAAGTACTTAGCGAATGATAAACATTTGGTTGTCTCCGATATTGGAACGCTAGGAGTCACTTCATTGCAAATGGAGCACCATGACGTGAAGTATATTCGATTTGGGTCGTTTTTGCTGGTGTCTTCGTTTAGGAAAACCTGAACACAACCCATGGCGTGTACATATCTGAAATGAAAGGTGGTCACCAATATAAGGGAAGAAAACAGCCTGCGTCTACCTTCGCACATGATCCATCATGGGCAGATCACACAAAGGGCAAATGTAAGAGACCCTAAAGCAATACCGCAGCAAGAATTGGCCCAACATGATGTCCTGTTGCCCATAGAATTTCATGTCCAGCAGGGTGGGTTGTGCACAAAACGAGGAAGCCTTTGGGTTGGAGTAGAAGCTGCAAAACAGCACTGGAAGACGTTGATGATTCTCCAAGTAGAGGGCATCTTTGTACACATGATCCTCGCTGATCTTCTGTGGTTTCTGGTATGATTCGCGTCGTTTCAGCTTCATCACTAGAAAGAGGGGATTTTTCAATACAAGTGGGCTTCCAGGACCTCGTTAGCTTACTCTTTTTCTTTTTGGGATACCTTCCGCCGAACGATCGGAACTCTGCCAGTAAAGCCTGCAGCTCTCGGTTGTCAATCGGAGCGGTGATTTTGTGCTTCAAAAATGCATGTGGCGGATTCAGCTGTACTAAATCTTCAGTGTTGGGCTGTTCAGTTTCCATCAGTGCAGGCTTCTCATTCGAAGTTGTCGACCATTGTTTGGAAAAGTAAAGTTCTTTGGGGAAGTGTGGACGCAAGGCGCACTTCCTTCCCTGTTCAGTTTCCAAATATGGCAGAGGGAATGTCAGGAATGGCGAGACAGAGAGAATTGTTGAACTCAGTGCAGTACGGAAGCGATTATCGTACGGTGTCTCAACAGCTAGCTCGACTATAGACGAATCTGGTGAGAGTTTATTATTCGGCAGCTCGGCAGAACGGAGAGGATCGGTGAAATCACTAACATCCTCGATTGTGACGAATTTTTCCTCAGATTTGCGCTCCAAAAGCTTTTTTGCAGCTGGTGTCGTCTTTTCGGGAAGTTCTGTGTTTTCAGCGACCTCAGTGAGTTCCTTTCGGAGGACGACATCAGTTTCAATTTCCTCCGATGGGCTTTGCTCTTTGGAATCAAAGATCGGGGGCTTTGGCGAGAGGGGTCGAGCGAATTCATCCAGCAAGAAGGACATCTCCAAGCGCCAATTGTATCTAGATGGAAAATATGTCACAACGGTCCCACAAGATTAAGAATCTTCAGACTTACCTCGCATAGACAAGAAATGATGCGACTTTCTTGACTTTTGCCAATTCTGCGTTGTTTCCTCCACGCAGAAGGCAAGTGTATCCCCTCGGACTAGAGAGTTTCTCAAAGTACATCAGAGTTTTAGTTGCGCCTGAAACGAAAATGTCGTGTTACCCTTGCCTGCGAGATAGAATTTTGTGAGCTTACCATTTCCATCGTCAAAGCTCTTGATATAGAAGGCATCACACATGCCCAGCTTTGGCTTCCCAATGTTTGATTCTATCGAGGACACAATGTCACACTGCAACGCCTTTGAAAGCCGTTCCATGACCGATATTTTCACGTCCAACACTAGCGTAATCCCCTGCGATCGAAGCATATCTTGGGCTATACCAGCCACATTCTTGTGAACAAGCACTACATTCGGCTTGAAGCTCATAATTCTCGCAGTCACATTGCGTAGATATTCCTTCTCCTGCAAAAGCACCGTCGAGATGCTCACAAATTTACCCTCCACTCTCTCGTACACAATGGGGCATTGCAACAGCAATATACGCGGCCTTTCGACTCTCGTAGCCATGTCCTTGTGAGCCACGTTCTTTGAGAACACAACTCCACCTACAATTGTGCACTCCTGACGCTTACCACCGGGAACTTTCTTGAAATTCACGTAGTTGCGTATGTCCATCAATTCATTTGTGCAGTACTCCGGCTTAAAGTGATTCGCCGCTCGACAGCATAGCGGTGTCAGAACCTTTGACCACCGCTGATCGAGGTTTGAATTCCTTAGCATTTGCGTCAACAATTGGTCCTCATGATCGCAATAGGACTCTAAGAGCTTGGACGTAGTCGTTGTGGATCGTATGGAGTTTTCCAACTCCACATCCTTCACCGATTGGAAGCTCAAGCTCACATCCAGTGACTTTGGCGGCTGTAGTTCGCTGTCAAACTGCGGACTGGATTCATTTTGAATTCCTGAGCCCAAGTCGCTTTCTAAGTCGATTTCAGCAATTCCAGAAGTCATCACATCTGGTCGCCTCGGAGCGAACTTATAGTGCAAATTTTCGTCAAAATCCGTTTGGTCCGAATCCGGGACTATGGGCAAGAGAAATCCCGCGGAAAGCATTGCACTGAGAATGGCGACTGCTTGGACTTTATTCGACGATTTTTGATTGGTGTTGAGAAAGTCGATGAGATCGATGCCGCAGTTCTGTGTCGGCAGAAGGCGGATCATCTCTTCGTGGAGTGTTATTAGAGAATTCGATTGCTGAAGTATGTTCTTGCGATCTGCGTTGGAGAGACTATTTATTTGATTGGATGCAAACCGCTCCTCCTGATAACCAACGGAGACCTTTCGGTGTTGATGTGGATTTAGACGAGGTTGCAGATTCTCACTGGATTCGTTATTTTGTGAAAGTTTACTGGAGAGATCCTCTTGCAGCGCCTGGAGGTCAGACTTGAGGTCCACAGCTATATTCGGCGACTTTAGGTAACTCAGGACTATTTTGGAGCAGTAGTTGCAGACCTTTAAGTCGCCTGGAAAGGAGAACATTAAAAAGGATAAGAAAAACGCTCATCTTACACTCACCGGAGCACATGATGATTGTTCCGGGGACCACTTGATTGCAACACTTGGAACAGAATATCTGTCCACAGAGACGACAATGATGTTTCCGACGGAACGCGGAGAATTTCTGTGTACAGTCATAGCATTCCTTTGCCTTGGCATCTGGCATCCAAAACCTTTGCAAGTCAGTGTCCTTATAGTTTCGTAGATTCTACAAGTAAACCTTGTTAGCATCTCTCTCACAGCTGATTTGAATGCTTGGAAAAACTTACGCTGTTCTTCGCTGCGACAATGTTGCTTATTCTCTTCAAAACGTTCACCATTGTCCTGCCTTCGCTTGCTTCTGGTGGAGTCCCATCAGTCTACACAAACGCAAGGATCAATTATTTTGCCATCAACTACTTGGTCGCCATCTACGTACCTTCTCTCCAGATTCACTGATCTCCTCTGTAGTGGTTGATCCAGATCCGTCCTGATTTGATTGCGAATTTCCAGCTTTATTGGACGAGCTTAGACTTGACGAGGAACTATTCCGTGAAATATTTCCCACATCAGCATAGAACGTACTGTGAGATGTTGACTTTGGAACAACAGGTGTTCCAAGCCCACCACCACTAGTCGGTGCGTCATTAACAGTGTTGTAGCTTGCGTTGTAGGCATTTTGAATTTTATTAACGAATTTGCTGAGAAACGTTTCGGGCTCCTCCTCAAAATCCCGGGCGAATTCGGTCAGTTTGTGCGGCGAATGGAGATGTTGATTCATGGTTGTTGTTATGTAAAGTAAAACAGTGGAGGATTTGATTAAGATTTCTTTGTTTTAAATTCCGGTCAAGTTGAGTTGATCGCTGAAACCAGATTCTGGTGCCAAAGTGCTCAAGGCAAGATCAGTCCATCTTTGTTCCTAAAATGAGATAGGAATTCGTATCGTTTTGCTTTGGAAAATTGAGCGTTCTAACCTGTTCACTTAGAGTCAAATGAGAGTCGGTACCGTCAGCTTCTGGATCGGGTAACTTATCAGCCGGAACGAGAATCTGATCGAATGGTAGAGTTTCCTCACGCCACTTATTGTCGACAATATCCAACAAGTAACCTTCAATTGGAGCCTAAATTGGGAAAAGAATTGTTATTGGTTAGTTGTTGTGTTTATTTGTTTCTGTAAGAGGTCGGCTGAGTTTCGTCTGAATGTTAATCAATCACCGTAGATCCGGAGAAACGGAGCTCGATACTAGGTGGATTAGCGACCACTGTTGGCGTCAGGGATGTGAGGTTGATAAAACTTGTGTCTCTAATGGCTAGGAATAATTGATCAGATAAAGCGCTCAATTCAAGGCAAAACACTAGACTCAATATAGAGCTGTTAACGTCGTCATTGATGCCTTCTGAGGTATTTCTTCGGAGTTCAGGCAAATGAAACCAGTGCTGTCAATGACTTGGACTACCTTCACCTTCACTCATTTTATCTACTTGCTCACAAAGTGCCGATGTGAGATTAATCCACCGTTTCGTAAACAATTTATGTCCATTTACACTGATGGATCTTTATAACAATTTTGGCGTATTCTCGCATTAATTTCACCCCAAGCTACTGGCTGCAATAAAATGCACTTTACTCCCACAAAACAATCAGATAATCACTTCCTTTCATGTGCAACCAAACGACTCTCTGCTGGTAGAGACGTATAAATTGGAAATGTGTACACATAATTTGAAATTTTTTTTCCAAATGACTAACATCACTCATCGCAAAAATTACATAAACTTTCCAAGTAAATCTCTTTAAACCTACAAATGCCGTGTTGATAAAGTAGCAACACCCAAAATGTTTTGAAGAGACTTACTAATTGATTGATGACTAGGCATGGATACAAACAAATTCACTTCTAATTTTGATAATTTCTAGTTTGCTCCGTTAAAGAGACAAAGGAAATCCAGCTCACAAACAACTCGGTAATTTTACTGAACCGTATACGAGTTCCAACAAAAAGCACTTGACACCAGAAATGTTTGCATTTCAACTGCGCTATGATAACAAATCACTTGGTAAGCAAATATTATGATAAATTTACTTTTTATTTTTATATTTATTTATTTGTTTTCTAATTTTTTTGCAGAAAGAAAAAAAACAACGAGTAGAGAAGGAAAACACCAAAAACTTTACTTCAACGTAGCATGCAATTAGTGGTGCATACCTGACTGTCCATCACTTCAAAAATTGCGCTTTTCACTCAATAAAAAAGGTAAGTTATGCAAATTTAAGAAATAATTCACACAATTTCTATTTATTGCGCAAAATGTAAACACTTGGGCGCGCATACAAAATCACGAATTCACACAAATTCGGTAGTCGATTACCTCACTTTGCAGTAGAAAAAAAAAACAGAAACTGACAGTGAATTTTAAATGTCAATGTCAGCTGATTTTGATAGTAGCTGGTTTTCAATTTTCGAAGTTCTATTGGTGGGGATGGATACGTTCAGAGAGAAATTGTACAAGTTTTGTGTGCGGTAAAAGCAAAATGTGAACTACTATCGTTTAAGCGGTTTCGTTTAATGGGAAATAATGAGGGGCGCCTGTAGGTGGCTTTAACGGTTAGAGGCTTAAAAGGGGAACATGTGAAAATCATATCTTTCTGACAAAGTAAATAAGGGGATTACATTGCGTCTTCTTGGGGGTTCTCGGTAGAGAAGGGAATAGTAACAGCAATTTGCGAAGAGTTATTCTGTATTGGATCCTCGCGTTGATGTCAATGGCAGAGCGGATAGCGAGGCAAGGAAGATGAATTCTCTTACTATCGCAGAGTTGTAAACTTTCAGATAGGATTTAGTATGCGATTTAAAGAATACATTTACCTCTGTAACGGGTGAAGATGTGGCGGTCTCCTTTCCTATGATTTGAGCAAATAGTGCTAAGGTTTCATTAATCGGGTTTGCTTTCACAGGTAAGTTGAAGCCTTTAACCTAACAAGCCATATCCTGCAGCCCTGAACACTTTAGTTACTAGATCATCTGCGTTTTAGGCTTTAAACGAATTGAATTGAACTTTGGTTGCTCCATTTTGGTTGAGTTTAGCATGAGACTACCCTTTAACAGCCCGCAAGAAAGTCTCTCCACATATTTAGCACCAATTACCTTTCTACTATAGTAATGTCCTTGCAAGCATGCTTTAGGTACCGAAACCTCGGGTAGTTCTCTCTGCTCTTTAATGAAACTTCTGGATCCCTTTCATCTTACTATGCTTTTCCTGCTCGTTCTTTTTTATGGCGAATACGTTGTTTTTGTTCCTCCTTTTCTGTTTATAGAAATTATCGGCTTTCGTCCTTTGTTGGAGCACCATTTTATAGGCAGCTATTAAATCTGTGTTTGTCTGTGCGCAATCGACATTAAAATAGGGGTTTCACGCAAAAACGTTGTTGTATTATCAAAGTTTGCTGGCATTTCTGGCCATGGTCCAATGTCCTTGTTGTCGCACAGACATTTCAATAGCGAAGAGTTGAATATCGGGTCGGCAAATGCTCCTGCGACCGGTTACGATTGCAGCGTTAAGGTTCGTCACAGTAGTTGTCCTGGGGGGCTAAGGCTTGGCTATTCGCAATGCTGTCTAATACTTATTGCACGTTTGTATCAAAGGGAGCTACAGCTTTAATATAAATAAATAGCTGGCGCGACAGTGCGGAAGGAGCCAAGGCCTAGCTTCTCACAACCATTCATATTGTGGGTAGTACATTTTTCGCACGAATGAATGGGACCTACAATTTATTGCCGACTCCGAACGGCGAAGCTCTTTCATGACAGATTATACTCCTGGAGGCTTGTCATTCCCCGACGAGAGATGGTGCGGCGAGAAATGTTCGGTGGGCATGCCTGGGGCTTGAACCCAGGCCGCTCGCACAGCAGTCCAATGCACTAACCATTGTGCCACGGCGACCACAGCTTTGATTGGCCACTTTAAAAAGGAGAGGGCCCTTTATACACCAATGTTTTACCTACTCCGAGGTGTGTCATATCCTGCCGAGAGGTAATGCCAGCGTCATCTCGCTCAGCAGTCCATCGCACAATGAGCAGCGGACACCGGAACGTTCCTCGATATTTGGATTTATACTTTCCTATGCATGCTGCTGGTCACCAGTATCCACAGAAGTTGGGGTATAGCACCTTGTGTAGACAAAGTCGAAATTGATATTTCTAATGCAATACACTTTATATATCAATATATGCCTAGGAAGAAATACCATTCCTTTGCTATTGAAGGTTTCTCTTGGGTATATTCAGGAGAATGTAAGATTATGTTCCCCAACTTGCTTATCCTTGTTTGTGGTGCAACTTAAAGATTTTATTATGTGGTCCTTGGCATTGTTCGGAGCCAGAAAATTGTATCATCTCCTTGCTCGAGAATTCCTTTTGTCTTTCCTTGGTGCTCTTCACCGTTCCTTGTTCCTTTTTTTAGTCATCACGCATTCATATAAAACACTTCTAACCACCCCTTCTAAAATGTTTGATTCCTTCGAAAGCATCCCAAGGCAAAGTCTCGAAAACATGAACATACATACATACATATGTACATATATTTCCAATCCTTAACATCTAATAATCGAGTAAATTACCCTTCAACTAATGCCATCTACATAAAACCTCAGAAACTCATTATCACCCAAGCAAAAGACTTCTCAAATGCACTGCAGTCTACACAATAAAATGTCGCTTATTTGACGTTGAAGTCGTAAGCAACCATCAGCACTCAGATGCAGGAGGAGTACCTGCAGTTTTGCTCAAAGACATTCTGACAGGAATGTACCTCCAATTGCAATTTCTTCGTTTCTATGCAATTTATGGATACTCTGGCTCACAGCAGACAACAGGATATCATTATGCGATAGGTATGCACAATCATCCTTCAGTTGAGGAATGTCGTTGAAATGTAAGTAATGTCTAATTTTCTGCTTAACACTGAAATTGGAACTTTGTTGGAAATAATAATGAATACGTTCATACTTACTTACATACACGTTCTTGCGTACCTTAAATTTATTGTCCTTTCTTCCGGCAAAATGATTCAAATTTAAACACTTAATGGATCTTCCATTTAAAGGCTTTCAATCATGTAAGTCGTTGCAGAAAAATAAAGGGCTTTTTGACTTCTAAGTCACAGAAGAAAATCAATACAAGAATTAGCAGACTTGTATAAGTGATCGTTGGCATACCTATACTGCATAAGATCATCCAGCTTTTCTTGAAATGCTATAACCGTGGGACCTCCATTTTTTGACATTCAATGAAGTTGACCTTAAAGGAAGTTCAGTCCTGTTAAACAACATTCCAACGATTAGAATGCTACCACTGTTGTTTCTGTAACTCCCTTATCATATTACAGAAAACAAGGCCGAATCTTTGCCGAGTCCTAAGAAGTTTCATGTATACATAAATGTTTTTCAAGGCAATATACATAATTGAGAACCTTTAAATGTCAAAGGAAACAAGCAGATGTCAACCAATTAATAAAGACTTTCGCATTTGAGTTCCTTAGAATGATTATGTTGACTTTTCCAAGTTTGCTTTTCAGGGCCAGTGGTTAGTTGAATGAAAATCACTGATCCTTCCTTTACACTGTTGAAAGTTTTATACCTAAATTTGGCGAACCTTATTCACTATATGGTGCATCCCGACAAACTCAGCATTTGGAACTTGAATATCGACCTTCAATGTTCCCCTACCCATCTTAAACATAAGATAAAGGTGGAGTATAGCTGGATTAAATGAGATGAATAAACTGGAAACCTTCTTCTTGTTGCGCTAAGCTAATTGAAGTCTCCTTCTTTTTGTACGGGCCAGACTAGGAGAGGCCTTCCTTTCTTGCGCTGTTCTCCTTTCAGCCTAGATTCGCTGCTCTGCGGGCCAGTGCGTTGGTTTCCATTTGCTCTACATGTCTAAGTCATCTGAAACGTCTAATGGACAATTTTTTTATGAGACCAATTACGCTGTACAGCATGTATAATTCGTAGATAAAGCACCTCCTCCAAGGCCTGTCAACGACTAAGGTTATCTTCATGTCCATGCTTAACCACCATAAATCAGGAATGGGAATTTTAAGGTCGTATATTGAGTTTCCTTAGATGTTCGGATTAAGCCTTTACTGCTCAATTACCTTATCAGTCCAAAGGTTTGATTTCTGATGAAATGTAATTGCCAGAAGTAATAGCGGAGCCAAGGTAGACAAAGTCAATTACAACTTACCTATAGCAGTCCTCTGTGACATTCGGTCCGATTCGTCGATATTGGTATCGCCCTCATTCGTACAAGAGGGCAGACCTTCAAAGACTTGCTTGTTTTCTTTCTGGATACTATAGTATGAGATATCATCTACGCCCAGTTTTTTTCCCAAGGAAACGCTGCTCCCTAAGGACATCAGAACAGCTTCGACGGGCGATACCCTTGTTGTCTAACGCTAACCGGCTCTTGGCACAAAAGATGTCAGAGGTTGCAATGCCACCAGCTTTAGATGCTGATCCAATCTAAAACAAAATAAAAATATCGCTAGGGTGGGACACTCACACTATACATTTCCACATATGTATGTGCTAAGCAATTTCTTGATCCCTCATGTCTCCATTTTCCAAAGTGAGGAAGTCTATAGAAGCTAAGCGCTTACTTAGTGCGAAAATATCTTTCAATTCCGAACTGTTTGAGATGTTGGTGAATTTCTAAAACAGTCTAGGTTTTGATTTTGATAGCTTCTCTTGGTGTTTCCATGAGTCGTGCTATAGCTTGATGGGGCGGTGGAATATACCACAGAAGGGAAATAGGCTCACAAATCCCGATTCAGAACCTTGTATGGCAATCTCTTTGCCTTCGATTCCCGTGTGTCCTGAAGCTCAATAGACAATAACATTGTTGTGAGCAGCTAGCTCCTTAAGGGTGTTTAGATAGGTGAATTCACTGTGAGTTTTGATTACTACTTTGCTGCCAGAGAAAAGAACTATTTGAAGGTGTCACCTAATGCATTCTCTGGGGCATAACTAAATTGCAGCTTTGTACCTCGGCTTGGGAGACAAAAATAGGGGAACTGATACTTCGAAGATGTAGAGATGCCCACACGGGGTCCGGTATTTCTTAACCCATTCTTAAACGACACTTAGTGGAAGTTGTTGATGATTGGTTCACTGTAGTTCCATAAATGTGTAGGAAAGAGTGAAGTTGACCCAAGAGGACATAAGGTCCATAAAACAAAAAGCTGGGTTAGAAAAAATCGGTCAGTTTTTAAGAACCTTAAAGTTCATACCGGTTGTCCAATTTAAAGTCGGACGAAGAGTGAAATTTTATAACTCAAGCTTCAGCCGATCTTTTAACCTTTTTTTTTGTAAGGTGGCCTGTGAAGCTAAATCAAACAAGCGTTTACATCTTCTGGTGAGCGTTTTATGCCGAGCCTTGTTTGAATGTAGATCACCATACAATTGATGCATAAGTGGTTAGAGGGTTAGGTAAGGTTAGGTATCTGGGTTGATGAGGGAGAAAGCACTCGACATCATCACACTTAGGTCCTTGTGGACCCATTGTGATCCCCATGGGGGTTGATCCCGGTTCCTACCGGGGTTCTATCTTACTGCTGGTTGTTGACTTGGGTCTCCAGCCATCGTGATATCCTTAGAAACCTGAAAAGATCGTTTATTGAAACATCAGACACTTCTTGTATGGTAGTAGAGTCTTCCTAATGTTCTCTTTCTCAAGTGACATAGGCTTGGGCAGTGGCAGAGGAAGTGAGGAGTATCCTCTTGAGCCTTTTCGTCACCGCAGCCCCTACATATGCATATGTATTATCATTGTTTTAGTTTAAATTTGTGGTTTCTTAGAAGGTTTGGCAGCGACTTACATTCCACCCGCTTTTTAAAATTACAGATTAGGGCTTAATCCATTGCAGTGCTCGATTTTGGTCCATTGTAGACCCTGTTCTTGCAAGTTCGCCGGCCATATCGTTTCCGGTTATGTCCCTGTGACCAGGAATTCAGCAGAGAGTGGTTAAAGGGTTAGTCCAGAGCACAATTTTGAAGCATAGATTTAAGGTGAGTCTGGACTTACTTTGAGAATGGGATTTGAACGCCGCACCGTTTAGGTTGAAATTGAATGAATTAGTGTTCTCTTTGTGGTAAAGGGAAAATGATGTTTGTTAGGGTTTTCGCTAAACTCTCAGATAGACATAATCTCCATACAGAATTTAGTGCATTTTGTATGGAGTTAGTCAGAATCAATTTATCTGACCGCTAGTACTAATAATAACCTGATTGTCTACGCAGACTTGGTTAACAAGAAAACAGTCGTTGAGATGGTTTAGCAACAATTGCTATGGACACTACGAAATGTGGGCAGACTCCTTCCTAGGACAACTTTTTTCGATTTTTACAGATCCACTCCACTGTCCTGGCCTTGGCTCAACTCTAGCTGTCGCGCCAGGAATTTATTTATTTAGTTCCGGTAAAATTGCCTTGCTGTTTAGTGTTGAGTGAATCAATCCGATGGTCTTTTAATTGATTCGATTTGCCGTGGAGGCAGTCTCGATTCAAAAAAATGACCATCGAGAAATAAGGAAAAAGCCGACGAAGAACACTCGATTCTTAAGCGTCTAAGCGAATATCCAAGATTTTTGTCTTAAGCAGCCTTAAATCGAATAATGTCGGGTTTTGCTTGGAGTAAATAAAAGCGCCATCTACAGTCCAACTATTTACACGTAAATTAAAAATAAATCGATGTGGCAGTCCATTCAGAGTTGATATAGAGCTTTTTAGAACGTGTTGCTCTTTTTAACACGAATAAAAGGCCCCGGCCGTTCTTATTGTAGACTCTGAATTGTGGATGGAGACGCTTCTCACGGCATATTATAATCTCCAAAGTTTGTCATTGCCTGTCGAGAAGTTGGCGCGAATAAACTTTTCGTGGTTTTGATGAGTTTTGAATCAATTACCACTGAACCACTGATGGCGACCACTCTAAAATTGCAATGGAAACTAAGAATTCTCGTATCCCCACAATTGTGCTTATGAAGGAAGATACTCACGTACAGTTTTGTTCAAGTGAAATAAGAAAGAGGAAAGCGGATGGCTTCAGTAGTTCGTAGTTGTTAGAAAAAAATCACTATTATCCTGCCAAAATGACTTACTTTTGACAGAAAATCCGGATTAAGGTCTTTAAACTCTCCAATGTGTTAAAGTTTACATAAAAAAAAAAACTGCCAACACAGCAAACACCACATCTTCAAAAAATCCTTGTCCAACACTTGTTAATCACTCAATTTGATGTTTAAATGTTGAATAAAAGTATGTTAGAGATAAATAACTGATGAATATTCCATCGATATCCTTCGAATTGATGACACTCCATTGAACCAATTGACTAGATGTAGCATAGCCGCTGTCACTTAACGTCAGCTATGCCGACATCTTGCCAATTCACCAATAGACAAACAAACAAACAATCTTGCAGCTATCCATCAATGAAAATACATGTGATTTGAATATCATTCCTCGCTTTTATCTACAAACACTCTGCTGGGCAAATATAATCCGAAACAACAAAATAAAAAGCACAAATCACAGAGTACCTCACAATTGTACTAATGTCGCGTCTAAAAAAAACCACGCGCGCGTTACCATCTTCACCACTGGTGATTAGATACTGAATCCAAAGCAATTGATAAAAGTAAGCACCACACCTTGTGCTGCCCAAAAAATCCATCACCTGGCTTAGCTGGACATGTAGCGGCTCCCGATATGCTTGCGTGCTACCAAAAATGATCAACGCTCTTCCGACGTGCGACACGTCTACCCCCTTTGGGTGATCGTAGAGAAATTGTATACTTGTAAGGAACTCCAGGAGACGTGTAGTACCCTCTCCACAATACCACCATACCTATGCCAAGGAACAACAGTGTGTGTTTCTCGGCTGTTATGGAAGCTCATGTAGAGAATCTATCATATTAGCTGCACCTTTTCGGGTTACCCGAAAGGTAATCAAATTAATAATTATTGCATGCACGGGGTGGGGACATTAACCACCATCCGGACACTCAGACACTGTCACCGGCTTCCTATTCCAATGTCATGTGAGACCAACACTTCGAAGCGAAATACTTTACTCTGTCCACACAGAGATATGTACATTCTTCCACCATCGCCAGGGGTACTTATCACCTCTGCATACAAATTAAATAGACGAGGAGCCTCTCTCTGGCCCATTGTCGCTGTTGTCGCTGGTGTGTGATTCATAAAAAAATGTGGTACCCGCTCCCGCCCTCGGTAGGGTAATTGAAAGAAACAATATTGGTAGTTGGTAACTTGGTGATGATGGTTAACGTCAACTACCCCACGATCGCGACGACCGTCATTTAAAAAAAATAAAAAAAAAATAAAAAATACACAAAGGTATCCACACATATGAGGTGAAGGCGAAGGTAGAGAAAAATAAAGCGAGCACCAGGGACTTTGGTACTTGCTCATGTATGCAACTGCTTACAAGATACTGCACACGCTTTTATCAAGACATGACGCCGCAACTTACAGGGCCCATCTTACCTGAAAAGAAAAGTTTGAAGGAAGTCCGTGAAGCAGAATAGGCTGGAGTCGATAGTAGATAGAAAAGTGAGCAAATAGAGACAAAAAGGCAAAGGAACGAGCAAGCTAACACAGGTCTACGGACAAATAAGCGGACAAACAGTGGACAGATGAACTCATGTTAGCTTGCATTGAAAGTCAGGTGGTGGATTTCTCAGATCTAAAATTTCAAAGCTCTTCTAGAGGAGGTTTTTCATTCAGGATTGTGTCAGAGAGTTCTTAATTTGCTTGCTAGCTACAACGTTGTCCGCCTTGTCTGGGTACCTGGTTACAAAGGTGTCACAGGAAATGATGAAGCTGATGAAATGGGGAAGAAATAACCATACGCGATAGAGCGAACCGCTGAAAGCACTTTGGGAATCGCACTGACAGTTATCGAAACAACAACACTCGAGAAGATGCAAAGGCATTTCGAAGACCACTGGACAAACCTTTCGACGTGCCAAGACACTCGTTAAGAAACTAAACCACCTTCTCACCAAAAATGTTTAAGGTTCAAGCAGAGAACAATTTAAGCTGATGGTAGGACTTATCACAGCACAGCACCTTAACAGACATACATATGTATGCATAGACTGGAACTTATCGACGCAGCAATCTGTAAGAACTGCGAGGAAGAAGAAAAGGACTTCGAACACTCGCCATATCAAGAACGCCATAGAAAACCCTTTGGTCTATACGAACATCGGATTTCAAGGATCTCATTGATAAGGTGGCATCCTGGCTTTCACCAAAGAAACGGAAAGATTCGCAAGATCACACGCACAACAGTGTCAACTCCTTTCTACTTTTCTTTGATCCCTTCCAACGTATTTATGTCTCCAACTGATTTATTCTTACAGTTTTCACACTTAAATAAGGGCAACACAACTGAACCGGATTCGACTAAAGCTCAGGTTAGGTTAAGTTACAACCCATCGGGTTGGCCTTTTGCGCCACACTCAGGTCAGTAGAACCCCATTGTGATGTCCATTTTGGGGGGGAAGATACGCTTTGCTCGTGGAGCAATACCCAAAGCACTCTCCTAATGCCCCTGGGTTTTTCCGGGTTCCGCTAGAATCTTGATCCAAGCTTCATGTTTGCATGGCCGGACTTTCACTGACTGATCAGTCTGCTCTAGGTCTAGCGTAGATGATCTGAGTTTTTGACAATTCATCAGCCTTCGCATTCTCATGATTGAAGCCTAAGTGACGAGCATTTCTTTCATCCTCCGATCAGACAGTCTACCAATTTTTACCCTCTTCCACACCAAAGTCACAAAATTGAACTCAAAAACTCTCTCAAAACCAATACCTGTCCATAACAGACCGAACAAAAAAAAAAAAAAACTAAAACCCCGACAAAATGAAACATTACGCACAATTTCGTAAACGAATCACGTACGATAAGTGAAGACCCCTATTGATAAACTGTCGTCGTCATCTCTCCGATATAGTCGTCGGCGATGGCTGGCCATGCTATAGTAGTTTACTGGTATGGGTAGACGGTTTGGTTGGCTTCTTTCAAAACTGTGTTTCTACTTTACATAATAATAATTTTCTAAATTTTTTATTTTTATTTTTATTTTTGCTTTTCCATTCGAATTCCGAACCGTTTTATCATGTTTTCGTATTTCCGTTTCGATATGGAGACATTTCATTATATTAGCCACCGTCGCCATCTAGAGGAAGAATGGTGTTCCGAAAACGGATTGTTGGGCTATCGCACGGAGACACCGGACCCGCAATCGTCAATGCAATTGATGGCCATTTCTATTTAAATCACATATTAAATATAAATTTGTTTTTTTTTTTTCATTTTGTTTTGTTTGTTAACGTTTTGTTTTGTAATTAAATTCAATTTGCTATGCGTGAGGAATTGTGAATTCCGAGGGAGTTTAAGGAAATTGGCCGAACGACTTGTTGGGTTGAGAAGGGATTGAGATTGGATTGATGATAGAGCGATGGCCGGAAAGGATTCGAAGAATGAATTTTTGGGGGAATTTTTTTTTGTCAATTGAATGCGGTGGGTTCAACGGAAGCCATTGCGAACGTCTTGGATCTTTAATATTTTTTTTACCGTACGCACACGTAGAATTGCTGCTTTCCGGTACTAAAGCCGTGGAAACTGAACGGAAAGTGTAAAGGGTAGTCTAAGGGGAATAAGCTTGGATTTTATTTGAGTTCCAATATTAAAATTTTAACTTTCAGAAACTGCACAGACTGAAACATCGTCTCTTTTTCAATTTGTCCAAAAATATTTTCCTTGAAGAACGTGTATTTTAAACTTTATTTGACTTTGGAATTAATTTCCTGTGAAGCGGAAGCTGGTGGGTAATATTCAATTTTATTCTTGGAAACAAAAAAATTACGAAAAAGGAATTCAATGTAAAATATGCGAGTATGCTCCTTCAAACCTTCCGTTTTAAGGGGGAAAGGTATCGGCTGAAGCTGCAGACCCCCGACGGAAGTTATTACTGCTTAAGTTGTTGTGTATTTTATTAAATAATGAACTTCCTTAAGATCTTGCATGTTAATGTGATAAAACTAATTCAAACGTACATGTGAATTTATTCGCATGACGAAACATGGTTTAAACAAGGCCAAGGCCAAGGAACAAGAAATCTAATATTATTGATTAAGCTGACACCAACAATGATACCAAAATTGTACTCGTGGAGCTTACATAATTCACTTGTACCGATTAGTAAATTTTTCGATAGTCCGAGGTAGACTTGGGTCTCAACCAACAAGCGTTTCCAATCAGCTGGATCGTTAGCTAGCTGCCTAGTTGGTTAAGGTCCCCTTCCACTTGCGTGTGCCACCTTCGAAGATTTTCTGGGCTGGACCATCTCTACTAGAGCATCCGCTCTACTTTTTGTATCCATTTGTACATTTTTCGAACGCTAGGCTAGAGCTATGTACTGGTGACGGTATAGTCCGAGGTGGACTTAGGCCTCAACTCATAAGCGTCTCCACTCAGCTGGATCGTTAGTCTTCAATTTTGATCATCGAGTTGGTTAAGACCATTTTCCACTTGCGCGCTCTACTTGAGTCAAAATCTTCCTCTATTGCACCTTCCCTTCGGGATAGATTCAAAGATTCTCCGGACTGGAGCGCTGGTTCTGTGGTTTTGTTTAGTCTCATCTGATTAGGTTGATGCGGCTGCACAGCCCATACAGTTCGTCACTGTATATATAGACTTAAACCAAAGATCATCCAAGGACCCTAGTCTCGAGACAAGCGAGAGTGACCTCATTCATTCTTGACAAAGTCCATGCCTGTATGCCATAGAGCAGGGCTAGGATGATGAGGACCAGTTGTCCGAGAAAGGGCTCAACTCCCTTCTTTGCCCAAGCGAACAGTGATTGGCAAGAGCTATTCGTCTTTTGATCTCAGTACTGGTGTCATTTTCTCAGTTTATAACGGAGTTTAGGTAGGCAATGATTTTAACAACTTTAAAGTAATATGTGTCGGGGTGGCGTTCTGTCCGAGACGTCTATGTTGGGGGACTTCTTAGACCATTTGTTTTCGTTGACCTTTAAACTTGTAGTGGCCGCTGTCGTATCAATTACCCACGAATGCGCTGCTGGTGTCATGACCCGTTTTACTATTAGTGTTGTCGGCATATGAGTGTAATTGCTCTGTTGTTGACGTGTCAGTTCCGTACAGTTCTTTTAAGAAAGATTTTAAAGAAATATTATGTCGACGTGCCGCCTTGTCTAAATCAGCCTAACATGACATCTAAGGTCCCGGGGAGGTCTTAGCCGAAGTTGATGGAGCGTCGTGTATTGTTCGTCGTCATCTTCCACAAGTTGGGAGGGTTGCAGGAATAGATCGTCGCTTTAAATGCTATATGTAGCCTTGAAACCGATAAAGAGTGATGGGTATCGATTTGGAATTTGTTTATGAATATTTGATCGGTGTGAGACTTTCCAGCCCAGATTATTGTCAAAGAAACTGAAAGAGACTTATACCTCTAAAGTTGGCACGGCGTTACTAAACGTGTACTTTTAGGACGAAGAGTCAGATAAATTACTCCTTCTATACCCAACCTACGAATATGTCATAGAAGCCCGGGCAAGGTATTCCAGTTAACTGGAACTATAGACGCCACTTGATTGACGGATTCCAT
This sequence comes from Matsumyia berberina, assembly GCA_917880715.2. Classification (NCBI taxonomy): domain Eukaryota; kingdom Metazoa; phylum Arthropoda; class Insecta; order Diptera; family Syrphidae; genus Matsumyia; species Matsumyia berberina. The sequence continues at coordinate 125,526,822 of OU862870.1, forward strand.
TTGTAGAATTCTTCCACTGCCGAATCCAAGGAGTAGTGCCCTGTTGGAAACACTCCAGGCTCTTTCATTGGCTACCATCAATACTATTCCAAGCCAATCTCAGGTTGATGTATTAGGCACCAAGCGTTGAACCCGAAGAGATGAGCGTAGGTACTGATAGACAGAGGCTGATGTGTGAAAATCTTTAATGCGTTGTCCTTCTGGACATTGTGCACATGTCTATCTTTCGACAATCGTAGAGAAGAAGATGTAAAGTTTTCATGCGTTGCGTAGAACGATTGACCTTGCCGAGAAGAAATGCAAATTCATGAGCTCAGGTGGCCAGGATATATTATAGAAATGGGCATCATCTGTTCGCCTTGAATTTACATGCACAAGTGGAGTGATGGACGAAATTGTTTGATGCTTGGAGCCCATATCCACCCCGGACTACACCATCATCTCAATTAAAAATTTATGAGTCAAAAAAGCTTGGACTTTAGTATGATTTGCATGATATTGCCAGGAATTAAGTTTGGTTCCTTCCGCATACATACTCTCTGCTTTCGTTCCTTCCACTCCAAACCGTATTACGTGCAATTTTGATTTCATCACATTGTTAAATATTTAATTAGCTATAATGAACTCTGAGAAACCTAGAGCTAGACACATCCTTTCCATAGCCACCGGACTCATGTAGGGAACTCTCCATTTTTCTGCAGAACTTTCTGCATTCTACGTCTATCATCCCGGTTGTTATCTACACATTTTGTTAATTCTGTATAAACTTGTTAATCAAACTAGCTATACGGTTGAAAATTAATATAAACACGAAAATTAATTAAAATACTTTTGCCCTCCAAGTGCCAATATGCTCATCTGTTACGATGTACTACACTCCCACACATTGTAATTCCAAAAGTTTGCTTTTGCTTATAATGCTTATTATAAAGTTAAGCAAAAGGATAATTCTTCGTTTTGAAAATTCCCTGGTTTACTATTGTTCTGAACATATGTTGAAACAAAAGGAAAAAGGACGAAACACGAATACTAAATCGAAAGGAACTTACATAAATTTGTCTTGCAGTTAAAAAATAAAAAAAAGAGGAAAAATAAAATCAGACAAAGTTTGTAGAAACTTTCAATTGTGTTGACCTGAATTGTCTATTGAATTACACGATCTCATGGCTACGGGTAATTTTTAATTAGATGAAATATTATTCCGCACTGCGAAGCATCGAGAGATATTCTGGACAAAGAATCATTGCAGATAAAATTCATTCGCTTGTTGAATGTTATGTAGAAGTTGACGGAATTAATGAACACCCCGTAACCATGACAGCAAATGTGTGGCATGAAGTTTAATTTTAAAACTATAATTGGCTCTGAAACGTAAAATCCGTGAAGAATACGTTTATTCCGTTGAAACTTTTAATGATGACAACTCTGTTACCGACTTTGTATTGTTTATAGAATTTCCAACCCGCAAATAACATCTGACAATATTTTATTTGTATTCACTTTTGGGAGGTACCTGGTGGGGATACAGTATGTCTTTCAAAGTTCAGATCTTTGTTTTTTATACAAAGCATGTGGGATCCTTATAGAAACAGTTCCTTACATTCGCTTTTCAGAAAAATGAAAGGCAAACTTAGAGCATCTGTTCATTATTTCAATTCTATTCGTATACCTTTGTCAAAAACAAAATGTCTTTGTTTGCTACCATTTCATCCTTTCAGACCAGGCCAAAATGTCTGGCAGTGGTAAAATATGACAAGTCATTAGGTTAACTTCTCATATATAAAAATTTGCCTTGGTCATATGGCGTAACCAGGTCGCTTTTTTTGACATCTTTACCCCTCCACCCGCTCCAGACGCACCAGCATAATAAAGCCAGACGTCGATTTTTGTGATCATTAGCTCCAGTTTAACAAAAAAATATATAAATTTCCTTGGCACAAATGACGTAACCAAAACGTTCACCAGCTCTTATACTACTAGATAAGGTAGTCAAGCCCGGAAAATTCTCAGGCTACTGGACTTCACCAGTCTTTTCTAGGCGGAAATGTAAGCAATTCCCGATGCGTACCTCGAGTTCAAAAATCACCCAACTCTTAGGCGAAGCTTAGAAATATACAAGGACAGGCAAGCGGCCAGTTGTCGATGTAGATATTCAGTTGACTGATGCAGTAGCGCTGTGAAATTGTAGATCTACTACTTGAGTTAAAGCACCTCTTCCAGTCCAACAGTTTAGATGAAGGGTATATCATTCTCTGATGAGATATAGACTCCCAAGTAGCTCCTTCTTTTCTGAATTATAGCTTCACATTCCATCAGAAGGCGGACAAGTGTTTCTTCAGGACACCAGCAGAATCTACATGGCCATAGGTTCTGTAAGCATACTCGCGAAACTAGTAAAACAGCGTTGTAACTTACGAATCTGGGTAACCGTTCCTTTGTCAATTATCACCCTATTGTTCCAGGACAGGACAGGTAGATTTGACTTTAAATAGCCTTCTTGCGGTACGCATTCCGCTTGGATCTGTCAGGGAAAGACTATTCTCACACTTACTAGAACCAGAGACTCTACACGGGTCACTAGACTGCTAGTAACCGTGCATCTAGATAAGGTATCCCCTTCAACCGCAAAGACGTGATCGAGGCAGAAACCCTTGGCTAAAAATTGGTTAACGGCCAGAGTATGCTTATCGGTTCTTTTGGGTTTTCTAAAATTAAAAAAATTTACCCTTGGAATTCTATGAAGTGGGAGCTAGTTTGGGAATCACCTTGAAAGGAATTGTCATCTCAGAAGTTTTTTGACATCAGTGTTTTGAAGGTCCTACAGCCCATGGAATATGCCACTACCAGGAGTTAACACATTTTGTAGGGCTACTATTTTCTCTTCGTCCCTTTTAAAGTAGGCATTCCTAAGTAAGGAAGTTTTACTTACTTTTGAGTGCAACGTGAACCATGGCCTGAAACCAGATAAAAAGTTTTCTTTTCGTGGTAAATGAGTGATGTCGACGCACGATGTGTTTTAGATCTTCAATTAGTTCTTCGTGGCCATTCTTTGCTCAGTCTCTTACTTTGAGAAAATATGTTTTAGATGACAAGGCCACATGAGCTCAACACTCATCGTTAATTCACCATTCGGTTTATTCCGGAGACACTGTATAAAAGAGAAATTGTGTTTCCGCCCTCAATTCGTTCTGCCTGAATTCTTGTCATACGGTGTCCTATGAGGATGTTTGACAAAAATACGATACGACTAAGTTTAATGAGATTATTGGCTTTTTTCCCATTGAAGACTGGTCACAGTGCTCTGACAATAGCATATGTACACATGTTGATGGCTATAGTGCGTATGAATTCTGCATCTACTTTCCATTGAAGGATGCTTGTTCATGTCCAGGGATCCAGTTTTGACACGTTCCTACCGAGTTCATCAGTCTTTTTATTTCCTGATACATCCTTTCTCTAGAGTCACCTTGTTGTTATCCAATATCGTTCAGGGTTCGGTTTAAATTTTATCCATGTAGACCTCAGATCCTTGACAAATGTCTGTGTGGTAATCGGTTTTGGCCACGGAAAAGAGTCAATGGAGTGACTTTTTTCCCCGCTTCGTCTTCTATGCATTTATCACTCATCTGTCCTGTCTGTCTATTTACTTCCTTCCTTTTGGCCGGTAGAAGTTTCATTGTCGCTAGCCCCACCACTTTATTCGTGTCTTGTAGGAAACCCAATCGTTAATGGAGGCCCTGACCGAGAACCTGGGAAGATCCTACGTAGGTTCAGGTCCTGAGAAAACATCTTCTGAGCCTTGTCTAGCAGTCTCATCGGAGATCTCATTTCTAGAAATCGCAGTGTAACCCAGACAAGAGTCAAAGAGTTCAACCTTGCGACCGAATTCAGAGAGTTCTTGCATTTTCGGACTATTTTGGAACTTTTTAAAGGGTTGAGCAAGGCCTTAAGCGCAGCCTGTCTATCGCTACATACGCAGATGCTTCCGACCCCTTCGCAATATAGTCCCTGGCCATTAGGAAAGCAAAGGTCTCTGCTTGAAAAACAGAGGCATGCTTGCCCAACGAGTAGTGAAGTCCGGTGTTGTCGATCTGAACGACGACACCATCCGCGAAAATTCGACTGCAGTCCTGTCCAGGCTCCCTCTGGCCGAAGCCAGTCCTGAAGGGAAGGAAACTCGACTTTAAATTTGCACAGCAGCCGAAGTTCTAGTGTCATTGCATCTGACGGGATATCCATGGAACTAGAGTCGTAGGATAAGTGTCGCGCAAGGTGATCAAGACTCCAGTGGGGATGATATCAAAAGCCACCCCGTCTAAGACGACAGATTACTTTGATAGTAAAGCCCATGATATAAGTATCAAGGGGAGGTAGGTCAAGCAGAACATATAGAACAGCGCCAGGCTTACTAGGAAAAGCTCACGTGCAGTCGAGACAATCTGTTCTTTAAAGTTTAGTGCAGTAGACAGTCACATAATTACGCCAAACAACCGACGCATAAGCCAGAAATGGTCTTATCGTTGCCGTATAGAGCCAGAGGACCTTTTTCGGTGATAGACCCCATGTCTTGCCAAAAGCACGCTTACACCGTCAGAAAACTGAGGGCGTCTTGGATGTCTTCGACTTGACATGCTTTGCCTAAAGAAGTTTTTTTTTATCCAGGATTACTCCTAGAAATTTGGCTTTATCGGAGATCTGAATAATGACGCACTTTAGGGTCGACTTGACAATCATTTGTTTTCTTCAACCATCACGGTAGGTCTCTGTTTGTAATTGCAAGGAAAAACTTTACAATTTTAACTCCTAATCAAAAGTTGTCTTCAAAGAATGTTTCTTCTCGTTTTTTCGAAGTCAAATTTCAGAGAAAAACCATAAATTTTACAACGAAATCATATTCCAGTCTCTGACATATATAATTTATCCTCAAAGGATTACACACTTCAGATGAATTTGATTCCTATCAATCTGGATGGGATGCAATGCAATTGGACAAGTTCACTTGAATTCAAAGTGGAGTACATCATGTTCATTTCCCATCCATTACAAACTAATCATTGGGATTGGAGAGCAGGATACATCACATAGCTCTTCCACATACCTCTTACTCATGATGGTGCTACAGTCCAGTCCTGGGCTCACATTCAATGGCATTAAAAACAAAGCGAGCTTATTGCAATTTATTTGACCATAAACAGCCCATAATTGCAAGTGAATCGAATAATTTTCGCAACACGGATCTCGACCTAATTAATGGAAATTTTAATACCGTAAATTTACCTTTAACCTGTCGTTTAACCTTACGTTTAACCTGTCGTATGATTCGAAATGAAATCCTTGTTTTGTTTCTGTTTTAAATACGATTAAGTTGAATCCCTTTGGCGAGGTCCGGTCGCTTTCATAAATACCCCGCAATACAGCCGACCCATTTGCCTAATCCACTTAGTGCCTTATCGGGGCACCATCGACGTTATTATGATTTTGGTCATGTTGTTGTGCAATCTAAACAATTGGGGTCGTTAGGAGTAATCCTCTTATTGAACAGCGTACGAGTAGTGGACGCAGCCATTTTGATGCAATTTCGTTGCAACGTTGAGAGTCTACCAATTATTGTTAATTAAATGAAAATCATGTGGCTGCCATCAGCATTCAGCGTTTTCAACAAAAATGATGTTATACAAGGATTTCCCTTCATCGAATGGTGAAATGATTGGTTTTCCAACACTATAAATATCGCATGGACACTGTACCGGCAGACATGTGATTTTTGAATTGTTTGCGTCGTACCAAAAGTAATGAGAATCTATTTCTGTAGGGCACTGGTATCTAAATTATTAAATATGGTCCTGGAACTGCGCTTGTAGCCTATCAAAGACTCCCTAGGGTAGGTGAGGTAGAAGGGTGTGAGAGAGCAGGAACGTATCCCTTGCTACTTATGCGGAGCGCCTCGGTATACATCACAACGCCTATTTCAGAAGTTGTAGAGTTGAGTTGAAAAATAAATCGCATCTGTCCGCCACCTGCTGTGTGAACGTCCTGCCCTCGCTGGTAGAAGAATGAGGACTCTTGGTAGTTATTTTTTTACGAAACTATAGGACTTGCGTGACATCGAGCGGAGAAACCTCCTGAGATTCATATTCTTATCTGGGTTTTAAATCAGCGGCTTCCCTTCTCTTTACAGGTTTCCAGAGTAGAATTAGAAGATAGGCACAATGGACCCTATTGCTGGTCTAAGCGAGCAGTGACGAATGTCACAAGGCACCCATTTACCTAGCCTAACCTATCCCTTGGTCGTGGAGCAGTCCTATAACCCTTTTCTATCAATTATCAATTAATTAAGGTCCGCATAAGACTTATGAACAAGTTTCGATTACGTTTGGAGAATGAAGTTCTTAGCAGATGAACATATTTCGGCAGCATGATTCTAAGCATCGTCCATGCCTATGATCTTCCTCTGAACGGGAATATTTTTCATTTGTCGGAGAACTTAGCTTGATGTGATAGGTTTCACTCATCCACCTGCGATAAACCGCTGGTTTGATGCCGAATGTACTCAGGCAAATGCAGACCAAAGGGACGCCTAATAGAGTGCGCAGCTCTTTAACTCTATGAGCAGAAATAAAAGGATAAGAACCACGTACTTAAAAAATAAATAAATAGCTGACGCGACAGCTCGGAATGAGCCAAGGCTTAGCTTCTAGCAACCATGCATGTTGTACGTATAAAATTTTTCGCGCGAATGGAAGGGACCTACAATTTATTGCCGATTCCAAGTGACAAATTGCGAAACTTTTTCATGACAAATTATACCCCCGGAGGCGGGGTTGTGCCGCGAAAAGTTCTTCGGTGGACATTGCTGCGGCTTGAACCCACGCAGTTCGCACAGCAGTCCAACGAACTAATTACTGATCCACAGAGAACATAGTTACTTAGACGAAAGAAAAAGAAGAAAAACGAAAGTGAGATTGACGAGATACAGAGATGTTATGGCAGGGTAGAGTTCTTGAATTTCTATGGGTTTCTATGACGATGAAAGCTAAAATCCTGCTGTTAAGCAGTTTGATGGTCTCAACATGAAGAAGAACCAATTCCTACAGCCATCAAAATGGAACGAAGTTGAATCAGCCATAGCTAGGCTTAAATGAGGCAAGGCCGCAATCCCAGATGGCTTAGGGGCTGAGCCATTCAAGTGTGCAGAAAATGACTTCGTAGGGTACATGCACCAGCCCATCTGTAAGATGCGATCAAATGCAAGCATGCCTGATAATTGGGACATTTCCTCATCTTTTGAAATTACAGAGGCATAAGTCTCCTGAACATCACATACGAAATTCTGGTAAAATGCTTAAGCGTTTGAAGCCATACGATAAGAAACTGGTGGGGAATTATCTGTTTTCCTTCGTACCATTGGTTCGATACCCACAGTATCCTAAAAACATACTTAGACCCGAAGCGGGTCCATTGCACCCATAAAAAGTATACTCATGGGAGTCAAACCAAGGGGTAGGGTTGGCTTATCCGGAAACCACTCAGAAAGGGGTAGAAATCTCAGGAGTTTCCTAAAATCAGCGATATGTAGGTCCTCCAGCCCATGGAAGAAGCTACTACCAAGAGTAAGCAGTCTTCTGGTGACCAGTGCGGTACATTCGCATCCTGCTATGCGACGAATGCTATTTGAATTCTCGTCCCTGCAGCTTTTTATTTATTAATCCACGCTCCGCATGGATTCCTATTCCGCAATGCCCTGTAAGGACACCGGTGACGATTTGTACTTCGACTAAGTTGCACGAGATTTTTGGAATTCTTCTTATCGAAGGCTGTGATCTGGCCATTGCACATGTGTCCATGTTTTAGCTCTGATTATGGTTTCCTCATCTATTTACACGTAATGAGTGCTAACGAGTGTCTTTGCGACCTGAAAAGTTCGTCCATCCACTCATTATCTGATATATCTTTGGGGTTTGTTGAGTTGAGAGAGTGGCTTCTGAATGGAATATATTGGAGCCTAATCAGAACGAATTCAACTATTAGAGGACTTCGGATGCTTGTCCACTAGCCAGAAGACTTCTATTTAGCAAAAATAAATGACAGTGTAAGCCCTTGGACCAGAGATTGAAAAGAATATATTTGGACATGTGCTCACAGTTGAAGATGTTTGTTTGTTATTATTTGTTTATTCTCGTTCATTTCGTCCTATGGCTCGCGATTGATGCAACCCACCAATGGTTTGTACTCATAAATTGAGCGTTGTGTGTGTACTGTGTACTCTGTTCGTTCATACTCGGTTTTTCCGAACGTGTACTCGCAACTCATTTTAATCTCTGCTTTGGACAAGGAGCCTCAATTTTAGTACATTTTAAGCCTCTCCTAGTTAAGTCCTTGAAATTCTTTTAAACTTCTGTACATGGCATTCTAAAATACAAAATTCTTCATCCTCTCATAACGAGCACATTGTCAGAGTCCCAAAATCCATATGACGTGCTCCAAAATATCTCTATTTACGTCCGTAAATCAAATTTGCATTTTCTACTGCCCCCCGCTCCCAGTGTGCCATTTAGCTGGTAATATAATAAAGTTATGAACTCACGCTGGTGACAGGACAGGACATTCCCAACTGTCGCTATGCAGACAGACGAAAAATATTAATCCTTCGTCGTGTACAGTGCATTGTTTCATCAATCAACATTCGTACATGGAATGGAAATTCTCTGTGTCGTCCTATGGATCTAGTGATACCTTCCGCTTTGTCGCCACACACTAGACATGAAAGTATCTATTCTAACAACCACCACCACCACGTCGGTTGGTTGATTGTGTTGAAGTAGAAATTATCTCCGGTCACAGCATATACGGGTAGCGTAATGCATTATTCATGACGTGAAGCATCTGAGCCACTAACGCAGGTAATCGTGCCGATAGTTCGTTTGTCTGTAGGTAGGTACGGCTCAGTTCGGTTCGGTTCGGTTCTGTGTTGTGCTCGCCGGATTGGGATATGAGTTTCGGATTTGGATTTTTGGCTCCGAGATTGGTAGTGGTAGTGGTCGATTCACTGGTATTTTAATTTCCCTTTTCATACGTTGATTGAATATGAAAACTGAAAATTCATTTTATTTTATTTAAAAAAATAAAAAAATTAAAACATATGTATGCATATGAGGGTGTATGCTCGTTTTTGTTGTTGTTGGTTCTTTCATTTCAATTGTTACTTCTTTTTCGATTTTTTTTTATCGACGAATTGCAGTGAAACAACTCATCGAAGAGTTTCGATTGCGCCCCCAATTCGCGTCAGAAATGGCGAGTTCCATTGAATCGCAATCGAGCTGAACGATTAATTAATATTTTGAAAGTGGAATCGATTGTAAAATGAAATGTGTTATTACGTAGATTTAATGCCGACGCAGAGATTTCAGGTGATGGTTACCAAAAGTGATCGAATGCTTATTGGTAGGTCTGCCTTTTAGGGGATTCCGTAATCGTTTTGCTGGATTCGGCGTCTGGATGAGGATGTCGGACAGTTTTTATTTTTGGGAAAACTATGAAAGTGTACAGTTCTTAAAGAACGATTTGGAATATTCGAATAATAGTTATCTTTGAGAGTCGTAAGAAGTACATAGTTCAAATCTAAGACACAGACAAGAAGTCGCACAAAACATTGCGTTTTTTTTTTTAATTGTGTAAAACAGGGTGTTTTGATACTTCACTACTGCGGAATAGAATGTTAAGGAGAACCAGGAGAAGTTAAGATCGTCTTGCTAGTCGACACAACCCATTTATTTGGTTTGTTCATCCTTTTTTACTCTTTTTTTTTATTAACTTCTGTAAATGCCTCTATCGTCAGTTTGCTGGGAGCGCATTAGCCTTCAATCTTATCTTCCCAACACGGCATTTATTAAGTGTTGTGGCCAGTTCTACGCTCTACATTTGGTCCTACTAGAACTTTAAATTTCTGTTTTAATCAAATGAACGCTTTCCTTCTAAACAACTGCAACGCGACTTACTTACTTAATTAAGGGGCGCTATAGTTCGGGATGACACTGGAGCTCAACCAACAAGCCTCTTCAGTTAACCCGATCCTTCGTTAATCCAATAATAAGTAGGTTGAGATCCCCTTCAACTTGCGTGCGTCACCTTAGGGGATGTATTGCCTTACTGCGTGTTTCTCTGGGTAAGACTCGAAGACTCGAGGTAGTGTACAATAGATTCTTCATCTTTCTCGTCTCTGCAACTCGTGCAGAAATCGTTACATATGTACATAGCTAACCGTTCCCAGGATGCTTGATATGGTTTACCGACGGAACAAAAATAGCTTCCGGAGTAGGTGCTGGCGTCTTTTGACCCAACACTAAAGTCACGGTAGCAATGGGGATGTGCCCCAGCGTGTTCCCGGCTGAAATTCATGCTTTCGAGATCTGATCTGCGGGGCTTGAAGCATTGACATCCCACTTCGTGAAATCTAGATCAGTCAAGTGCTGCTACGATACCCTACAAGCACTTGCCAGGCCCAACAAGGTCAAACTTGGTTGGGTTCCCGGTCACCAGAGCATTGTCACCAATAAAACTGCGGATCAACTGTCTAGGGCCGGTTTGGCATTAATTGAGCAGCCGCCACAGCTTTGTTAAACAACTGGAAACACCAACTTCGCCTATTTCTTTGGAACAATTTTCCGGGCAATCCAAGAGACTTATTATGCCCTTTTTCCGCAAGAATATTCTAAACCTTAACAGGAACAACATGAGAAAGCAAGTGCGCTTCCTTATCGGCCATTGCGGCCAAACTTTTGTATCATCTCAGTAAACTCAACCTTTGTTCAGATACAAAGTCGGTTCTGTTTGGAAGAGGAAGAGACCTCTGAGTACATTCTCTGTGAATTTCCGGCACTATGTTGGTTGCATAGACGAATACTTTATAACGAATTGTGTTCGTTAGCGGAGTTTAGAAACTCGGCTACTAATGACATATGTACACACGTTCATTAGAAGGGTAGTACACCTATTAGGCTAAATAGATCTTTCTATGTCGCAGAGTCAGCCATAACGGCAGGTTCTTTGCCTGAAAATTTCTATCCAGGATGCAGTGCTCTGTGAGGACGTTGGTTAGCGTCGAAAGTTGATTGCTTCTTAGCCGTATTAATGCTTTTGATCTCTTAAAATCCAGGGCCGGCCAGATCAGTCTAACCTTGTTGCAATAATCGAGATGTTGCCATCTACGATTGCCTGACGACAAAGCATCGGTGTAAGCCATGTGTTTAACATACGACATAGACGCTTTGACATGGTTGAGCTCTCTACCGTCTGTACATTGTGAACCTAGTCTGTCTTATTCGTCAGCCGGGCAATTCCCTTGATTGTCGCAGGGGCCTGATAAGGACGCAACAGAGTGTGACATTTTCCTGATTAACGATCTCATTTAGAGACACGCGGCAGTCCTTCAATGACCTAGATTTTATTGTGTTGGATCAGAGGGATCTGATCACAGCCTGACTGTCGCTTGATTTTGGGTTAGCCTTTAACCAAGCGGGGCTTGATTGATAGCTGTGACTTCGGTTTGTAAAAATCTACAGCGATTGTATCAGGCAGAGAGCACGCGATACTCAAATAGTGCTGCAATGCACCATTTTGTTACCACAGTTCCCGTGACCAGTTTGTTAAATGAGTGTGGACGGGTGTCGACAGACAATGGCTGTTGGCCTTAAATTCAACTTGTGGAGTTAAGGTAGAGTAGAAGCTTAGGGATTTTCTTCTCTGAGAGTTCGTCGAGGTTGTCGAGGATGGGTAGGGAGCGCATTGAGTCTTGCTATGGCAAGTGCCGGGCACCTGTAGAGGAGTGTTTTAGGGTTTTTCTCTCATTTGGGTGTTTGCAGCTGCGACAATAGGGATTAAAAGGGATGCCCAGATGGGATGCATGGATACCTACTGCCCAGTGACCCCTACAGATGGCGGCAATGCGCGCAATGTCTGTTCGGGCTCTTCTAAAGAGATAGGAAAACTCCCATGGTTGTATGTTGGTTAAGTCTTTCTGGATATTACGCAGCTAGCAACGTTGTTCCATTTGTGTTTGGCTACTGTGAAGTAGTGTGGGTTGATTTTTCCTTTGACAGCTCCTAATGGGATGAGAACTTCTGTTGCGAGTGAGCTGTCAAGGGCCGACCCCTGCCCGAGAACCTCATCAGCCATTTCGTTCTCTTCGATGCTTCAATGACCTGCTATCCATACGGGGGTAATGTATGGGTTCCAGATCATACAGTGGTTAGGGAGACTGAGATGGCGGACGCCAAGGTCTTCAAGACTTAAAAACAGCGGAAAGAGTCCGTAAAGATAGAGAACACCGCGCCGACTCCAGGAGCTTCTTTTGTGCCTTCGTCTGTGTAAGTGTGTCCCTGGTCTAAGTGAGTCCCTGTCTGAACGGGGGCAGCCACCTAACCTAACCTATCCTAAGCCCGTCTGTGCCAAATAGGACCAAATATATTACGTAGAATTTTTTGTTGGTATGGGCCAATGATGTCCTCATTCGTCTTCGATAGAGACCATGCTGCAGTATAAGGTCTCCTTAGTTGTTGGATATAGGCCTTTACTACTCAATTGTCTTCGCACTCGACAAAAATGGCGATTGGCAAGAGTCATAGGTCAGATATCGTTGTAATAGCAGAACCAAGGTAGACAAAGTTCCTTATAACCTCGAATTTATAGCTGTTTAGTGCGACGCTCTGTCCTTTTTAATTATTATAAATACTTGGTTCTGTTTTTTTTAACGATAATTTTTATTTTATAAATGTTTTCTGAGCCCCTTTTTTCGTAGGATGGTATTATTCAACCTTCGGTTTGTTGCTTGCGGTGACAAAAGGACATCCTTTTAAATCAAAACAAACTCTTGGTTACAAACTGACCACTTCAACGCTTCCATTTTGAGCATTTGGCACCCCCATCCTGACCGGTTTGTCACCTCTCGACATCGTCTATCTGTCTTATCTCAATTTAACGATTAAACTATCGATAATCCCGTTCAATTGACTTTATCCATCCTAATATATAGACTCTGTCAAATAGCAATTAATTGGTAAATTACTAACAGTGATGGGGGTAATTAGTTTCTTCAATGAGAATCTATGTACCTTTCAGCTACTTGAGTTGAACTCACGTCATGCCCACTGGAACATCCGTTGGCATACCCAGGGCTATTGGAAAAACAATAAATCTCATCCGTAAGCGGGTTAATTACTCCTGTTCTACAAAATTGACTTTACTAATGGACATACGCCCTCGGAATCCATGTGGTAGATGCTCAGGATTTTATGAAATTAATCATTTCAACGGTGGACATCCATCTATCGATGACCTTGCAGTGTTCTAATTGCAATCGTGCTCGTGTACGGGTATGTCTTCATGTGAATGAAGTGACAATGACGTTTTAGGTTCTCTGAATGGGACAAACAAAGCAGGGTTTAACTAAATTTATTGGCAATTACAGTGATTTGTCACCACGTTATACTGATGCTCAAGTATAGAAAAAAAAAAAACATTGACAACCCTATCATAGGGTCGGTCGGTGGACTTTTACGTTTCGCTGCCCTCTTATCGTTTCCAATTTGGCATCACTCCAAATGTCAATGGGTGTCTCTGTCCATTTTGAGATACGATGTATTGAAGTGATTTAGAATCATATTTCAGGACGAACAAATTGAGAGGATTTAGTCCTAAAAAAAATCGTCCTTCTCTTCTACTTCATCTGTTTTATTTTGGTAAACGGAAGCAGGTACATCTCCTCTAGTTTGTACAATCGATTCCTTGAAAACTTCAGAATCTTATTTAATTCAAATTGAATTGTTTTGAAAAAGTTTTCTGTTTAATCTGCTGAGTGGGTTTGCAGCTAGACAACGCAACAAAATTTGTCGAATTGATTGTTTTTTGCAGACTTATATATACTCGAGACCGTAATAATGGGAACGAGGAGGTGCGTTTTCGAAAAGCGCAGTGGGGATGAAGCTGTCTTTGGTGAGTGAAATTAGTAATTTGCCCCGAGACGAACGTAATCTAGTTTAGAACCTGTTAGTGAGTACAGATGTCAGATGATTTACTTGGGGGTTTGGATTGTGATTGTTCGGAAAAGTAGTGAAATTAAAGGTAGTGAGCTAAGGATTGGGCTAACTGGAGAGGTTTGTTTGTTAAAGCTGAGGTTTACCACATACCGCCATATAACTTCAAGTTCCAATTGGGCAACAAAGGAACCATTTTACTGCAGAAACTCTTTGAAAATCTACGGAAATCTGGTGTGGAACTCCTAATCTTACTAACAGCACGCAGAGGTCTACGATCCTGACAGCTGTGAGGAGGTAGCTTTTCGACAGCCACGTTCCGAGCTAAAGTATGATTCGTCGCCTTGGTTCCTAGCGAAGTTTTGATGACAAAAGAGAAGTCTTCCTACATACTGTCAGCTGGCAGTCGCCTTCAACACAACACTTAACTGAGACATTGATAGGAGTCTTGAAAGCCAAAGTCGGCAACGATAACGAAGGGCTTAGATACATGCAAAAACAGACAACCCCACTGAGTCCCTTTTTTCCTTTTCACGAGCCCTCCAGTTTTTTCCAGTCTACCCCTTCTCTACCTACGATAACTTATATCAATGCTAGCATTTATCTAAAAGACGTTCGTCTAATCCTTTAATTTGGAGTTCAATGACAGTCCAAAGTATCAAGGACACTCACACACAAACCCGTGTACAGCTGCTTTTCCTCTTCCTCTAGATACAGTGTCAGGTTTTAGGCTACTTATTTCTTTGCCTGATTTTCCCATCTTCTCTTATTGCAAATGTCCTTCTCTACCTAGGGATACCTACCGTTTGATCGTCTGTTTTTCAACTGACAGAGCTAGCAGTTTCTTCGTTTCTCGGTGCTCTTTCCTCTATTCGCTGTTGCTGCATTATGCTTGTGATAACTTCACTTGCAGTCTCTCAACCTTAGCGCGTCGCCAGTATAAATGTGATCAGGCCTCTTAGGGTAAATTGGCCTCCAATTTCTTTCTCTAGGGTGGTTCTAGCACCTGTGCGGTTTTGGCATTCTATCAGCACATGCTCAACGTTCTTATAGCATCCCCTGACACAGTTCTAATGGGGCAACATACCCTTAAGGATGCAATCTTGTGCGGCGACTTGCTCACAGTCGTCAAAAGGTTTCTGACCGGCTGTATTGGTTCTACAATGTTTTACATGCGTCTGCATAGTACTGCTATTGCCCGAGAGGCCTTCTCTCGTGCGTGAGTTAGGTGGTCCTTGAAGCTGAGTCTGTGATCCAGCAGCACTCCTAGGTACTTGATGCGCGGCTTCGATTCGATAAAGTGACCCCCGACCTGTATGGTTACTGGCATGACTGGCATGAAAGTAGCCGAATGGGTGTAGCAGAGCCAACATCTAGATTTTTTACGACTAAGCTTAGAAGATAAGCTAGATTCTTAGAGAAGATATACGTTACTACCTTTGACTTATCAAGGATCAGTGCGTAAAAAATATTCATTTTCCCAACTATTTGCCCAGAATGGATATATGTATATCCCTGATAAGAGTTATGTGATTCTTTGGTAGCCGTGACTCTTTTTACGTTGGCTTTGTTCAATAGTTAAGACTGCGAGGAGAAATATCTGTTGTGCCATGAGCTGACACTTCTCCTAAAGACATAATTTCCACCTCAGAAATATGAACATGTTTGTAAACGCCTTCGGGCTAGAAAGCGGCAGAAGGGACCAGATTGAAAGCCTATAGATCTCTTGATAAACTCTTTATCGAACTTAAAGATTTCCTTGAAGGAGAAATACGACTTGATTATTTGGGGTCGCGATCTTATCAACAAGAATGTGCAAGCTCTCTGACGATGTACCTATTACTTATTCCTTTGCGGTTATTAGTCAAAATTTAAGCATTTAAGAGTGGCATGCATCTATGTATGCTCCAGGTAAGACTTTATTGCACCCCAAGATGACCAGGACAATTGAGAGTAAAACACGATAGTATCGTCCCTCAGAGACGAGTCGGAATAAACAATCCATTTATCAATTCAAACACCGCAAATGCCATTATCCTTCATCGTCAATATTTGCTATTGAAGTAACAACGTCTTTCCACTTTGCATTACACAATACGAGGACGATACAACTCAATTTTTGTGGTTTGCTACCAACGTTCCCCGAAGGATAACAATTTGCAATTCAAATTTAAATTCACTTGAACTGATGCACGTCGTGCAAGTGGTCCCGTCTTCGTTGTGTTCATCTTAACCTAGATGTGCTATAATTTGCAATGAAATTAATCAGACAGTCCTTTTGATGGATTTTCCACTTGAAAGCATTTGCTGCTCTCTGCAGGTGATGGCACCAGCCAGAGGTAAATATCCTATTATAGCTGTCAAACTACATATTTAGTTTTGAAGAGTTAATGGAGATTTCTAACTATTTACAAGGACATTAGCTTGCGGAGAAGAAAATTGGATTTCTTATATTTTTTTTCCACACCAGCCCCTTCGCAGAGCGAATTGCTTGTAACGATGACGGGAAAGTAACTCATGCGTGTGAAAAGTTCATATGATGATGAAGTCAGCAAAAAAGGATTTTCTTTTGGCGAAAAGGATGAATATGTCATTCCATCCTGCTTGTATTGAAGTTATTATCTACGGATGGCTGGTGTACATATTTCTTGAGGGATAATTGAGATTGGCCATCAGTTTTGATGTTAATTGGAAGTTAACAAATTTATTCCCTAATGAAACCTTGTCAGTAACTGGATATAATGACTTCTTAAAGCACTTGTGGCCAATCACACTAAGCCCTGCACAACTTACGTCGTTAGGAGTTCTTGAAGAGAAGGAAATTAATGATTTAAGTGGAAATGTAGTAAAATGTGATGACTTAAGGAATTGTTTTGCATGTAGGATTTCAGATATATAAACAGCAACCAGTGTTTAGAGCCTAGGCTATTTTTTCTCTTGATATTTTCTCTGCCTGCCTATTTGTAAGAAACAGAGTATATTGGAGATACGTCAGCCTCAAATATTCCTGGATGTCCTTAAGCGTCAAAATGACCCGGATCATCCACCGTGTTCGCGTGTTCCTCAAAAACTTAAATCTGTTTTTTTGTAGTACAGGGTTTTTCAATAAGAGCGCTACAAAAGTTTTTTTAAATAAAACAAAAACTGTTTTGGGTATCAATGAAATTCTTTATTCCTGTGAAAGTACGTTCGATGCCATTATGTATGGAACTCGATTTCTTTTGCATGGCCACCACGGGCACGCTTGTAGAAGTCCAGACGCTGAACCCAATTTTCGACGTTTTTCAAGCATAAATCGGCCGATACTGCTGCAATTTCACGTTCGATATTCGTACGAAGTTCATCAATCGTCGCTGGCTTATTGGCATAGACCATAGACTTGACGTAGCCCCACAGGAAATAGTCTAACGGCGTGAAATCGCACGACAGAGGCGGCCAAGCGACTGGACCATTTCGTGAGATAACACGTTCTCCAAACTTGGTTTCCAATAAATTGATTGTGACATTCGCTGTGTGGCTTGTGGCGCCGTCCTGTTGGAACCACATGTCCATATCATCCAATTGGGGCCAAAAATATTCGGTTATCATTGAACGGTAGCGATCCCCATTCACAGTAACGTGCCGGTCTTGATCATCACGGAAGAAGTACGGCCCAATGACGCCGCCGGCCCATAAACCACACCAAACCGTAATTTTTTCGGCAGCGGCAGCAATATTCTCGACACTACGGGCACTTCTTTGTCTCACTGGCACGGGAACATTTTGTACTGTGCCTGTGGATTCAAATTTTTCCACTCGACGCTCAATTGTTGATCTGCTAGGACGATTATGACGACCATAAATTGGACGTAGCGCTCTTAACGTTGAGGCCGCTGACTCCGAATTTCGGTAGTAAATTTTAATAATTTCGACTCGTTGTTGGCTCGTATATCTTTCCATCATGAAATGGCAAACCTTGCTGAAGAGAAATGTCAAAAAACCGCAAGAAAAATATGGCGTCGTTTGCTTTCCCTGTCGCTCTACTTTTGTAGCGTCCCTATTGAAAAAACCTTTATTTTACAACAATAAGTAGGTTAGCGGGCGGATAAAGATAATGAAACCCTCTTCATCTCACTTAGGTCTATGTAGACCCGTTGTGGTACCCATGTACCTATTTTAACAGCTACTTCCTCGTGCATGATTCTATATACCTGATGACAGCCACTTGGCTGTCCTTGCAAACTAGAGCAGATCTGATCTCGATGTTGTTGAAGAGGTATCTGCCCAATGTTCTTTTTCTAATATTGCAGAGGCTTGGGCAATGACAGAGAAATGCATGCAGCTTTTTTGCATGATACCTGAGCATATTGTGGCGCTTGGAGCTTGTAGGAGCTTGATCGTTCTGCCTTTATTATATTCTAGCCATAGCCTTCTGGAGATTCCGCAGGTGGTAAGTGTTTCCCACCTGTTATTCGCCTCAGTTAAGGATCTTAGTCTTATTGTTTCTTTTAGATGACGACGTGGAGGTTTAATTGCACCGATCGCTAGCTCTGGTTCTATGGCTAATCTATTCCTTGTTTGTTCGTCAGCAGTCTCGTTTCCTGGCACAGCACTGTGGCCGGGGTCGCAGCCGTACATTATGCTGCTCTCAGCTCTTGAGGACAGCGCTTTACAAGCTTGGATGTAATTTGGGTAGCCGCTAGAGCTTTTAAAGCTGCCTGGCTGTCTATGAAGATCGTGATATCCTCCCATGATATCGTGAGCATTGACGTCAATTTGGCAGCTCTGGTCACTGCCTAGAACCTCTGCCTGGGAAACACTACTGTTGCAAGGAAGTCTTATTGAACTATTAAGTCCTAGTTCCTCAGAAAAGATACCAGCACCCGTGCCTAGGTACATCCTGGAGCCATCCGTGTAGATAGACTTTGCTTCGTTAAGAATTTTTTTGTTTTCCCACTTTTCTCTGCTTGGGAATATGCAGGAGAAGGGTTTAACCAATCATGTAGTCAGGGTCGACACTAATTCGGATAATTGTCCAATATTTGGGTGTTTCCATATGAGCTCGCTTTCTAAAGTTTAGACTGGTTCAATCTCAGAGCGTCCTTTGCTGCAGATAGTGAAAATTGTCTCCAACCTTGCTGTCAGAATTGATCTGATCTCATCTCGGGGTTGAACAACTTTAACTAAGACCCAGGGGGTATGGTTGTTAGGATCAAAATTGCTATAGAGACCACTTGTCCCCAAAGACTGCACACAATAAAATACGATTCTCTAGAGGAGAACTAGCACTCTCTCCATCATCAAGGCAGTAGCCGAAACTAATTAGAGCTACTTCTTCTATCGAAAAGTCATTGACCAAGGATTCTTGATGACTGTCTCTATATATACTACGTCCCCACTTCAGGAAAGGCAATTCTATGGCTTGCAACAGTCATCGAGGCATATACCTGCCGCATATAAGATCCTATCTAACGTCTGAACACTTTCTGCAATGAACTTATCGGCATATGCCAGCGTGGCTTGCAGTATGGCCGAACAGATAGTGCGCAGGGTAGGTGTTAGCACGCGAGGCACTATCTTTTGACAAATCCGTCCAGTTGCTGAGATATCAGACGATATTGAGAATTTCGAACGTCTCCAGTGTGGTATCATGGAGTCTTTCGTGACTATTGAAGGTGCAGCGGAACATGTTGATCGAAACCAAGCCATCTTTGTCAATATCAGTATCAATCCACTCCAAGGATATGGGCGTTGGGTCTGGGTTCTTCTCCGAAACCCTCGTACTGTCTAGGTCAGTCGTATTCCCAGTTTACAGCAGCATTTTCCAGTCGGAGTTTCTGCCGATAATAACACCCAATTTACGAATTGCAATGCAGGCAATATAACGTGATGATATTACCCATCGAAGCTTGTGCGTCGCTGTAACGAAGTGCCACAGAGCACGGTGTAAGGCTGCCTTTTAAACCCAGAGGTTTGCCAGATATCGAATAAAAGCTGCTGAACTAGCGGGGAAATGACCATCCCTAAACCCAAAACTGACTGATAACAAAATGGGGGTCCCATTTTGAAACTTTAAACATGGTGCCAAGTTCCTTAATCCTGGGAAGACACTTTTTCCAGAATCTTAAAGAACTATCTCAGTGGTCCGTCAATGACCTGAATAGATTCGTAGGTGGAGGTTCGTACAGTACGAACACACAAAAATTTACAATAATCGAACTGTGATGAACTAAATATATCCTTTCACCTATCTTTCGTCCACTGCATACGACGGGACTAACTGTTGGCAAATATAATTTCAAAGTAGTTAAGGGGTCCACCGATGTACATACATCGGAATTCGCATCAAATGAACACATCATACCCTCGTGCAGATTGAATAAAGCACAAGTATGAGAAACCGCTATTATTTTGATTTGGACCAAATTCCATCACATGAGTTCACAAATTTGTGTACAAAACCAGCCGTGGATCGTCGATATCGAATAGCTTACCTTAGTTTACTCATTCAAACATTAATTGAAACGTTGAATACTTGTTAAAGTCTCGCAACGATTTACTTACTGAAAACGATTTCCATTGGTTACTACTTTGTACAGTAAAAGCCTAGAGTATGAGAGGATAAAAGGCGACACCCTTAAACTATGAAATATCTTTTTTCTTTTTAGAAGACACACAAACGCAGATAATCGCATTGTGTGAAATGAATTTGATGAGCAATAAATTTTTCAACCGCCTGTACATAGGCAACACATTTGAATGCAAAGTCGATTCTTGAGTGATTAAGACTGTGAAATAGCAAATTTTGCTTATTGCGGTTGAGTCTAGACCGTAGAGCGAGGGCTCACAGCGAAGGTCTCATTGCTCTAGATTCTAAAAGCACTACCAACCAGTCTGAGAAGACTCTAGCCATATTGGCAAACATCCAGAGAACTGGATGGTTTAGTGAGATGCAGGATTTGGATACACTCCAGTTTATTGTGAAAAATAAAGTTTTTTTCTGAATGAGTTGGAACGTAAAAAAACATCGTTACATAGCTCTAGCTAAGCCAGAGCTATGCAGCGAGAAGCTAAACTTCGACTTCTCTCGGGCTGCGGTTTTATTTTTCTTTAACAGAGTCTTTGACACTCTTTGGGGTTAGGCTTTGAAAGTTTCTAGTTGAGATTGCATTTCTACGCGTTTGTGTTTAGTTGTAAAGCTAAATTCGATGTTCTTAAGCCTGGCTGGAGCTTGATCGGAATTGTGTTAGTTGGAGTTGTTTCTGTTCACAAAATTAGTTTTGAACGGGTTTATACTGATACGGTGTCAGATATCTGCTCCTGGTGCCAAATAATCCTCCTTTCTTTGGGAAAATATCGATAGGAACTCTAGCAGTTAAGACAGTCATTGAATCAGACTCGGGAGGTAGCAAAAACAAGTGATGCAAGTGATGAGATGATGAAAGGCTGTCGTGGTCAAATTAAAAGCCTTCACGCATCCAAGGCTAGTGATTCTGGCGATTTTCTTTTGCGGAACTAAACAATTTATTCATAAAAAAATATAAAAATGTAAACAATACTTGTAATTTCACTTCTTGTTGATGCATTTAATGCTTTGACTCCCTCCTTAAGACTGTCCTATAAAAACCCGCTGATAGAGCAGCACCGCACAATGGTCCGACCCAATAAACCCAATGATCTGTGAAATCCCTATTCCACAAGGCTGGTCCGAATGATCTTGCTGGATTCATGCTTGCTCCGGTAAATGATTGCTACATGGGCATCAACATGAACATTATCGTTACTGTATAGAAGGGTTCTAGTACTTACACCAGTGATGACCAATGAGCTGACGGTCAAACCAACTTTGATGGCAAACGAATCGCGCAGTTTTTCGTTTCTTGGATCCCACGAACTGCAGTACAGCCAGGTGAGCAGTGATGTCAGAATAAGTTCAATGACAACTGCCTGTGTGAGACTGATCTCTCTGATAGGTACAGTAATACATACACCATGAAAGGCTCCGGGCGACACAACCAAGTACCGTGGTACCACGAGCGCCAGTAAAATGTATCCCGCGAATCCACCAAGAACTTGTGCGAGCATGTACATGGCTGCAACTTCTGGTTTAATCAATTCGTAGATTGCAGCTGCCAAAGTGATGGCTGGATTCATGTGACCACCAGATACGCAGCTGAAACACTGGTACATGATCATGATGACCAAACCAAAGTTCAGGCTCATCTGCAAGTGACTATTGGGGAACAGGTTGAACAGAATGGGATTAGCCGGGCCCGTCATGCAACCCATACATCCGAGGAACACCAGAAAAAAGGTGGCAGTAAACTCCGCTAGGAACTCGCCGATCTTATCCCATATGTCTTCTCTCATTTTCTCGCGATTGGTCTGAAAAGAGAAAATAAGCACAATTGTAAAAGAGAGCAAAACAGGACATGATTCCTTGGCCCACTGCAAGCAATTACATGAACTGCCCCAAGTGGATGGAATGGGTAATTGCCTGATAATCTCCGGCAGTATGCCAAGCCGCATATGTTCATTGTCGTGTAATCAATATCTTTTATCGCCCCCAGCCAGGACGATGTTGATAAAGAATCAACTTATTGGGCAAAATTCATAGCTGACAATTAAAAGTGATGGAACACTTCAAACCACACAATGGTCGTGGGGTGAATAACAATTTAATGGTACTCCTATCGTTGGTATCCTCGTGAACGATGCATCTTCGTTTGTGGCTCTAATTGCTGTTGGATGGGAAACAAAAGCTGGAGCGATAGCCAAGGGAGAGATAGACCAACTTTTTATGGGTTTCAAGTGCTTTATGAGTTTTCGAATGCAGTGAACAGTAGGGGCCACTTCAAACCAATGCGATAAATTTGTTTTGATTTTGGGAGAATCTTATCTAATCGATGGAGAATGAGTGCTGGCCACCTGCAGAGGGAGCGATAGAATTGCATTTGCCCTGCCTAATCTCTACGATTTGTGTAGAGGTCGTTTGCACAAGATGTCAAGTCTTTGAGCAATTCATCACCTGTCGAAGTACACTTTCTAGCTATATCATGGAGTGATTTCACTGGGAATGCTGTTTTAACTAAGCCAAGTCTAGAATCAGGAAAATTTCTATCTACGCTAAGCGAAGGATTCATCACATACTGTCGCAAGGAAGTGGGTGGGTTGGGTTAAAGAAGAATATCCCGGGGTTAACTCCTCCAACAATGAGATGGTGCTGTTCTTCTGCGAATGCACAGGCATAAAACTCTCCTTTAAGGATACAAACTGGGCAATAGCTACTTATGCAGCTACAATGCACCACTAGCCGGTGACTGTAACACGTTTGCTGCCATAGGCAAGCTGGGCACTACTTGAGGCCCTTGCATCTCTGGATGTATTACTGATGAACAGATGTTTACTTAAGCGGATAGGGCTTCATACAGTCGGGAAAATACTTGGGCGCATAATCTGTGGCAGGCTTGAGAAAGGGATGAAGGAGTGTTGAGTGGGGTAGTGAACTATCTCTCAGTTTTTCAAAGTTTACGTGTGCTGCAATGCCTACGAGTACCTTTTGAAAACAGAGGAAATACGGGGTTGAACTAGTTACTTTTCTGGACCTGCGCCTTCACCAAGAAGGGTCTCGATTGTTAGGTAGCTGCTTACAGTTTCACATGCCAAGTTGGTTGAAGTCCTTTTTTCACTTGGGCCCATCACATAAGTCGCCGTCTTTTCCATCTGGCTATCGATTTGAAGACGAACACTGGTGTACATCCGCTATACACGTCTAAGCCTTATTAGTCGTTGTAAGTGGACTTTTCTGAGAACGTCGATGCGGTTGTACAGCCCATACAATTCGGCATTATCTTCTCTTCCATTCGCTGAGCAGATGAAACCGAAGATTCCCGGAAGGAATTCTCTCTTGGAACAGCTATGAGTGACCGCATTTACTCTTGACAAAGTCCTTTACCCTGCGTTATAGAGCAGAGTCTCGTTTAGAATCATTTGAGTTGTTTAAGGAACTGTTCAAGAGTATAAGTGTGACAATACAAACCAAACATTCATCAAGTGCAGCTGGCTAGCCTTGAGGCATCGGCTGGAATTGGAGATAATTGCCTTCTGTAAATCATGGGGATAATGTACTTGGGTAAAGACTGCTGTGACTGGGTGGTTTCATACGTCGAAAGTGAATTCAAAGCAAAGGGGAGGGAGCAGGACTAATAGCTCAATTGTGGCAACGCCCTGAAATTTCGAAAAGAATTAGAGAGTTAAGTCGATTAGAGTTCGATACACTGAGGGCAATGACTAGTCATCTGATGTTCTACGATGTCCTCCCTCCTCGGGGAGAAAACAAATTTGTCAGTTGAATTGGATCAACTTTCCCCGATTTGTATGTCTTCCGTATCTGGCGACAAGGGAGAACTAGAACTAGAACTCAAATTTAGAGATTCTGTTCAAAGAAAGTACTCAAATGGTCTTTCCATTGCTTCAAAACTAATTCAAATCACACATCTAAGTCTCATCGGACGCAGCTTATGTTATCCGCCATTATATTTGCTTGTCAATCATAATTCCTTAACGTCACTGACATTGAACTTTTGCAAATCAAAATTCACAAGCTGAAAAGTACACATTTCATTGATCGTTTCAACACAAAAAGCCGCTCAGCAGATAAGGAAGTTAAAGTTGTATGTCATCGGCCAATATTACGGTTTTATAATTTCAATATAAATACGACTTGCAATCGGAGATTAACTAAGTGAATACGAATCAATCGATTTGCTGCAATTGTTTATTAAGTACTTGCGCAAGAGATAACGATTTTATTCAAAACATGCGCACCCAGTGTACTGAGCTATGTGAAAGCAAATGAATACGAATTATTGCAAATATCTGATGCTGTTTACATCAGAGTATACCGATGTGAGATATTTTAAGACAGATCTGACTTGGTAGACTACGAATGCAGTCACCTAAAAGAGTCGAATGGTGTAAAGTGCCCAGTGTATCACCGACTAAAGGACTCCTTAGTGTAGTAGCGTTATACTTGTAGGGAACAGATATAACCAGCAGCGCTGTGCAAGTTACTCTGAAAAAGCACTGGAATGCTGTAAAAAATGTTTTTGTCGTCGGTGCAGGGAGATTTGTCCATGAAAAGGAGTCAGAATATGGAAGTCCGAAGATACATGAGAATGGGTCGAAGGCATTTAGAGTTCCTACACCCTGAGGAATGATACGAGTCAGCGTCCGTGACAGATGAAACAACATAAATGCTTTGGTTTAGCCAATGCGACCGCACTTCTATTTTCAAAATCACTTAACCTGTGATCACAGCTTGGGTCAAAACTCGTTGAAGGGCTTAAATGGTACTCCACTAGTTTTTTTTTTTTTTTATAATCCACGCGCGGATCAAGGGAATATGAATACCCTTATAATGTTATACACACACCGCGAGCGAGGTACAGTGGTTTGAAACTCAGGTTTTTCGTTAAGTTTTCATTGGCGTCCAAGGGTGGGTCCAGGCTAGCTGGGGACATTTGTGGTGTTTTTTTGTCATTGCTATATAATTCACAGGAATTTTTTCGAATCACCTGATGTCATATTCAGTGTTCGCTCAATCAACTCTTCAAGCCAAGACACTCTACTGCCAGTGTTATGCCTTCGCAGTAGAGTCGCCATCAGCTTTCACAGTTGATCGATTTTTATTTATTTAAGAAATAAATGTTTTTCCGACATCAGGAGTTGAACCCGGACTTTCAGCGTGACAAGCGATGATGCTAGCCACTGCACCATGGCCACCCCCAAATTCGAATAGGGATCAGCTTAGAAGGTAGGGAACTCAGGATGCCACCTTTCTGAACGACGTTGCTAAATGTCATATGCCTCAAAATCGGCATGGTTCTAGTGGCCATGCCTCAAAATTGAAGCAAAACGAACTACTTCCCCTACAAAGTAAGGCCTTGAAAGGGTCTGGATAACCTGTCCAGATGAGACCTGTTCAAATGACTGATGGAAGTGGATTACTGTCGAGCTCCTGACGAAGCCTTTTTCAACTGAGCTTAAGGCCTAAAGCCGATAGTAGTCACAACAACACTCAATTGCATCAATAATCATCTGAATGTACTCTTGGTAACAAACAAGGCGGCTTCTATTCTGGCCCCGCCTGTTTAGGTCACACAAATACCCTTTTGGATAGAACAGTGTTCAGAGTATATATTTTCGCTACATCTGGGTGTATAGACTTTAAAAAGACTTTCATTAGGGTAAATATGTCAATTGGAATTTTAGATAAATAAATTGGTGGCGATTTTCAAAACGATCTACAGAGGCCCAAATTGTCACTTGCTGGTCAGAGATGTGCTATCAGAGGTTTCTCAAATTCAAAGCCTCCGACAGATACTACTATCTCCATTTCTATTTTTGGTAGTGTAACTCGGGAGTATTGTATCGATCGATGGTAGCACTGAATGAGATGTATGCAAGCATTTTGAGAAGCAGTCCAATCAGTCTTTGGCTTTTTTGTAAGTTGCATTACTTTTCGGGACGTCTGAAAATGCAGCCATCATGCGATTTAATGATCTACTTCGCGGTCACTTGGCAGTCGTTCACCGCCCTGGACTTCATTGTGCACAAGGGATCTGATCGTAACCCGGATCTCGATGTGAATCACAGTTTTCGTACTTCATACTGCGGTAATGTCTGAATGACTGGTGAATCTCAAAGCCAGCATTGATTCCCTTGGCTAATTTAGGGCCGTTCATGAAGATCGAAATGGAGTCAGAAGTCATTAAGGAACTTTACGCTGACTCCAGGCACTTCCAGTGGGTTTTTATGTTTGTATTTCTGTAGGTAAATGTATTTTAGGACGAAGCAGTCGGGGAAGTTTTCAGTCTCGCTGCTTGTCGAACACTTTTATGCTGGTTTTGTTCTCCAATGAAATCCATCAAATCGATATTCAGTCTAAGACTGCGATGTCAATGATTTTTAGCTGTAAGCTCCACTCGAGACTTACTTGAACGAGTAGACTGTCAGTAAGAATTTCCTTGTACGTCTGGTAGACAAATTGACGATAAAGCCACACAGGATATGTATAAGTTGGTAAGAGTTCAAAACGCTTTATCATTCGGTCTTTTTCCACATTCACATGTTGAGTCAATTTTGTGAACAAAGATAGCCTTAACAACGTTGGACTGGAAAAAACTTCGGATTGAATATAGAAACGCAGTTTAAGCCTCGACTTGTAAAATAAGAGCTTTGGATCAATGCAGGTTTCTCAAATGTTTGAACGAAAGTCCAATTTGACCAACCGGTGGTTGATAAGCAATTCGTTGCCACATGATTGTGTGGAACACAAATCTCGCTTAAGGTTACCCAATCTTTTTAAAATACAATTCATCATATTTCATTTAAAACAAGTGCATGAGACGGAGAGTACTTATCTCACCTAAGAACAAGAAGATAGCTCGGTATATAAATTATCACCAACAGAGCTAATGAAGTCTTATAACACTTTCTCTTAATCTCAAGATTACGCAACACGGTCGACTTACTTGCCAATGATTTAGAACTTTGATCTTGATCTAGCGTAATCAGTTATACTCTTATCAACTTCACACTCATTGCGAAGTGAATGATCCTCAAAAGAAGAGCACACCTATGACCGTACACTTTCTCTAAAATGAATCTCCCATCGTTGGACCCAATCCAGATACTCCGATTCCTTAGAGTGGCTACATTGGAGGAGGTGCTATAGGTCGAGACTTATCGACCGATAAGAGCTCGGGAGAGCACAATAGATCTCTGCAGGTCGCAGTGCATACACACTACCCATTGGTTTATTTGTATTAATCAAAGAATTTGCGTTTAGAAAGTCATCGTGAAATGATAAGAATCAACTCGGTTTGTCTAAACCTTTTTAGAAGCTCTTGCCCTAAATTATCCCAAAACCATGTCAAACATTTAAGTTCAGTCATAACCACTAAATTGACAAATTAAATAAGCTGACAGGTGTCGTTAATTTAATGACGGATAAACAGATTTCTCGATTGCTCTAAGATCTGTCAACTTGCTGTCATCTCTTAAACTCAAATATTATGACATAAGCTGTGGACATTTCCTACCTCAAGCTCTAATTAAAGAACCGAATCGAATCATTAGTTATATTCCAATTTTAGCGCTCAAGTTCTTGACAGGTAATTACAAGTTGATTACATTTGCGACAAGTTTAGTAACAAGTTTCTATAATTAACCTTAATCATCTGTCATCAGCCTTAATTCGGCTTTTGTAAATGTTATAGGCTGAGTATATTTTTATTTTAATCTCAAGTGTTTGTTTTAGATACTGGATTGTTTTTATCTCAACCTCACGGTAGGCATATGGGGTGTTTAAATATTGGATACTGTCTCGGCAGATAAATAATGGCGAAAGAATGCGAAAGGTTGACTGGGAGCAGTAATCGTGTATGAGAGGGTAAACAATAAAAAAAATTGTTTTTGCAGTGTAGGTGTATTAATTTTGTTTATTATTTTCGATATATGTAGGTGTTTAGCTTTTAGTCATGATAAGTTTTAATGTTTACTCCTATCGAGACAGGACGATGGAATTATTCGTAAATATTTATCATTTTGATACTGTCGCGTGTCAGTTATGTCAACTAAAATGTAAACTATGATCCTGAGCTGACAGATTTTAGACAAAAATGTTTTTTCGGAACTGCTTCAACTTTTGAACTGTGGAAGATTGAATTCTTCCGGAAATGTTTGTCCTGGTATTGTGCGTTTTAAAATTCGTTGGTTGTATCACGAAAGAAGTTTTGGAAGAGGTATGATCATGCAGTTGTCAAGATGAGTGACTTGGTGGTGTCTCTGGTCAGATGTTCGAATATTGCATTCTTAGGGATTATGCCCTTAAATTCTTTGGTTCATCTAACCTGTAGTGATTCAATGATTGCAGATTTGACGGAAGTGAAGGGTCATCTAGTACTAAATTTGTTTTGTGGCCGAACTCCGTGCGAACAGTATTCGAATCCCAGTCTAACTTGTGCTTTGTAGAGAAGACGTACTGCGATGATGTGAAAAATGTTTGACTCTGGAAAAACAGTTAAATTCTGCGACTGGTAGTTTTTCGATATTGGAAATGTGCCAGGTGTATGTATAAGAATTGACGGTGGTTCTAAGAAGGTACATTCTTTTCTCGGGTTGAACCATTTGGCTGTCCATTTCCAATCGTTTCACAGTAAATACATACGTTTTCTTCATTCACGAAGGGTAAAACTTAGTTGGAATGAAACATGTGCTTTTTCGAGTCCCTTTTTTGTCTCAGCCATGGCGAGAAGCTCAGTGTCGCCCACATGCACTAGTACAAACTCTACAGGGACGTGGAATAATTTGAATTACATGGCACCTGCTCTGCAAATGTTTCTCCTTTCTTGTTATTTCGTTACTGATCTATGGAATCTAAATGCCACTCTACCAGACTCGTCTAATCTAGAATATGTAGATGATCAAAATCCAGGGAACTGATTTCTTATAAACTGGGAGCCCTCTTCAAAGACTTTTATAGTAGCTGAAGAGACGAGGAGTAAGAAGAAACCACAATGTGTCTCCTTTGTCATTGTGCAGCGCTATCTCACAGCAGGAAGAGACTCCTAGGCCACTATCATTTAAATGATACTAGTGACCTAGATTGTATTGTAGATAGTAGGTAGAGTTGGGACTGTGTCACCTCATCACTGCGGCCACCCATGGGCCTATTGTGAATACCTCCAATTACAGCTCGCTCATGACACTCGAGTTCCAGATGTATCCAGAGATGTCTTTGAGTGAGCTGGCAGATAAATGTAGCCTCCGTTTCGAGGTAGAATTTGCCTAAATGACGATGACGTATTCTGATTATACAGTTACAGTGACACAAAATATGTTCTGCTGATTCTTCGTCTACGTTGGACATTCTGCATGTTTTGTCTTGTACTGTTCCTATAGGCATTTGGTTTTTTTTTTTAATTCGACAGGATCTCGTTAGGAAGCCTGTGACCATTCGAGCCTGAGTCCTGGTTATTGCTTTCGTTCTGGTATGGGAGGTGCTTGGCATGAACAGTTTGGCTTGTCTTTTATCTTCAGTATTCGTCCAGTAATGATGAGCTCTGTTTTTCAGTCAGTTTTTAATGGATCACTTTGCAGTGCTGATTGGTAAACCACAGAATGATCTTTTTCTGGCTAGTAAGTCTGCTATTCCATTGCCTACTGGGCCTCTGTATCCTGGCACCCAAATGGGCCTTCGCACACTGGATCACTTCCACCGGGGTAAAACTGACTTTATGGAAAAGGGAAATGAAGTGTAGAGTAAGGAACGGGGTAAAATGTTCATCCAGCGTTGAAGTGGTTGAAAATCGGGTGAAAACCAATACATAAGTTGTCAATTACGTGATTCAAAAAAATGAGTATGTCATACTACTACAATGAAAATCAGTTCATGTATAAAAAATTTTTCCCTGCATATAGTCTAAATAAAAATAGTCTAAGTCGGGCCTCTATTCAAAATCGCCTCTCGTATTCCAATGGATCTTGGGCCCACATGAGTCTAAATCTAACCTAACCTTGGGCCAGCTGGGGTGCACACTCCAATTCAACAGTATTTCTGTTTTCAGTGCAGACTTCCATAGGCGATTTATTGTGTCAGTATAATGCACCCAACTAGAGGTCTTCGTGAGCCGATGATGCATCTAGTCATCTTTAGCATAAGCTTTGCTATAGCTGATTAATTTGAAATTATGTTTTCAACAACCAACAACCAACACACACTAACCACTGACAACTTCAGGTTTATTTTGACTTTCATTTATCATTTTATTGTAGAAAAGATCTGTCACTGTCACTGTTTGAATTCTTAGCCGATCTTAAAAATTTTCTACAAAAAACCCCTCACCCAAGTTCTTACAAAAAAAAATCATCAAAACACAAATATGTATCGTCTGCTTCAATACATGTGAACAGATAACCAAAATAAATCAAATTAAAGCGCCACTGTCCAATCTATTGTAATCTATAAACCAAGGACATCAATGTTTTTTTTTTCAGTCAGAAACTGAGATTATCCTTCATCAGTCGATAAAATATCTTTTTTTCAGTTAAATAATAATTTATAGCCCATCAACTAGCGTACACTAATTATAAGTGGCGTCAAATTACACATTATATTTATTTTTGTTTTTGTTTTTAATTAAAATTTATGAGCATCAAGTAGGTACTATTCGCTTAATTTATGAAAACTCTGTCATGCATCGGGTAGTGTATTATTACCCTCAAGTGGTCACAACCGGTATTTATTTCCGATTTTCCCAACGCCGGCTGTCGCCATCATGATAAATCGATCTCAAGTCAAGCGAATTTATTGATATATCTCTCTCTGCAGCCAGAATATTGATTGTAACCGTGAAACTGAATTATGTTTGATAAGTATTTTCTGTTGGCATAATACTCTCTGTCGATAGGGGTGGGAGATTACATTGTGACCGTATTTGCTTATCCAATTCTTTGCTAATTCAAGTGAAAAAAGTGCAGGCAATACCACTTACGTGTGTAATTCAACGCATTCTTTGGTGTACGTTCAACGCAAGTTGAATATGCAAATATTTTTCACATAAGGGCTTTTCGGCCATGGATACTCGTAAGTGGAACAATAACACTCTTCAAATCACTGTGGCGTATACGTAACATTTTGATTAATTTTTACGTTTTGCGGGTAAAAAAATGTTTGATATACTGTACCGATTGGAGGGTTGCTTTGAATTTGAAAATGGTTCAGTGATTTTATATTTAATCGGCTTTTATTCTGATTAAATGCATCTCCCACAATGATCCATTGTGTGTAATCAAAATTTGTTTACGAAAATTATTGTTGTCCTTAAAGTGTATTAAATAATTTAGTACTAAGTGTTATGGTTAAACTTTGTAGGAAACGTGGAGCTTATGTCGTTCGTAGAGAATAGAAGAGGTATTCCTAGATGAAGGTTAGGTGAGGCTAGGTTGAAGTGGCTGCCGTGAGGGTTCCATTGTGATGCCACATGGATCTCGGGAAGTTCTCCTGGCTATTCATTGAACCAATTAGAGTTTCTTATGAGACGTAGGAGGCTACTAATATCGATCGATTAAGAGAAACCTGCCCGGGAGGTAGGGCTATTATAAAGTCAAATAGGAAAGCACCTAACCATTGATTCAGACACTTAGCAGGTAGAACCTGTGAGGCTATGCTGAGCACTTGGATAATGCAAATTTCAATGAATGAACTTTCAGATGAATTAGCAAGAAATAGAAGAAATCACTATAAAATGGTAGAGTAGAGGTCTAACCAGTTTTATGTTTTATAACAGCAATGATTTTGGATCAAATATTTCTAATAAAAAATGGTCCAACATAGAAGGTCCTTTGGCCAACATTTGATCACAAGAACAGTTTTAAAATATTAACACATACATATTACTTGTATACGTAGTGGGACCAAATCTATCTGCCCCGATGGTTCAATAATGGACATGGGCACGATGAACTAGATCTTAGCGGCTCAATAGGACTCCCTTATCACAGCTGATTTTTGCAGCCGAGGGTCTAGCAGTGCACGAGGATTTCGACAAACATTAACAGCCAGGCGGCGAATTGAACTGCGTTTGTTGGCACAAATCGTTGCAAATTTTCTCGTTTAGCCAAGTAAAATATCGGAAAGATTATTGATCCCTAAGTGAGCCAAACATTTCTGGATTTTATCTCTCCCGAAAAGCGTAGATAATCACTACTTCAGTGCAAAAAAACTATCAGAACGGGGAGAGTGTTTAAAATGTTTTTTGCGTCTGAGGAAGAACATTTTTGTCAGTCACACATTACAGCGCAGTCATGTCATTTGCTTTTCACTGATGACTTGGTCATCCTGGGGTTCACACAGACCAAACTTCAGCGCGGACTTAAAAGGTTCGTAGCCGTTTGTGTTGAAGCTGGTTAACGTGAACAAATCAGAAGTAATGGTTATTTCCCGAACGCCTCTTCAATGCACTTTTAGCATTCGGGGTGCTATGGATGGAGCAATACTGAGTTATACTGTAGGATAAGTCAGGCTGGAGCAATTTTGAGACAACTTGGTCAATCTGTTATCAGGAGAGCTGAACTTGTTATCGCATCTAAGCTACCTCTCTTTAATTCAATGTTTGTTCCGACCCCCACATATGGATGAGGATTTGCGTAATGACTGAAAGAATAAGATCGCGGATACAAGCTTTCGAAATGGAATTTCTTCGTTGTATTGCTGAGGTGACTCGTCTAGATCGAGTTAGGAACACAAGAGCACGTGAGGGACTCAATGTCGAGCAACTTCTTCTTCGAACGGAGAGGTCCGTACTTCGATTGTTTGGGCACGTTAAACGCATGCCCCCAACTCGGCTTCCAAGACTTGCCATGAAATCCGTGCCATCGGGTAGGCGTTCACTGGGTAAGTCCAGGATGAGATGCGTGGACCAAGTCCGAAATCTCACCTGTACGCGCATGAGGATAGCCCCTAATTATTAAGAGTCGATGGCGGAAGATTGGGAAAAGTGGAGAGTCCACTTAAGTACCCTAATTGGAAAATAAATCAAACATTACGGCGAATTGTCATATTTCGTTTAAACCTTGAACCCTAGTTAATACCGCAGTTAAAACAGGTAAACTCGCGTAGAAGGAAAAGAAGTACAATGTACAAAAGTGATAAACGTTAGCGCTCTAACCTGCTTGCAAAGCTTATAGGTGAAACACTTGAATCGGGTACAGAATTAAAAAGCAGTTTTTAGGTGTTCCCAAACTCCAAACATTTTTTTGAGGTTCTAAAAAGAGGCTAAAAGGCTGTATTGAAAATTATTCTTACCTCATCTCAACAACAGAGATTAAAACTCTCATAAAAGGAATAGGATTTCAAAGAATTTTCGCTGAGTTTTCAAGCGGGGTAGTACTTCTATCCAGATTGCCTTAAGCAAACATAATGCAGAAAAATTGGAGGAGAAATGCAGGTCCTCGGGAACGATTTAGAGAAATTCGAAAGGACGGTAGAGATTTGGGGTGTTGAAGCCCGAATACAATCGTTCACGTTCAAATGCTCACAAATAGTAAAAAAACGACATAACTTACTTGAATGACTTTTAATAATTTGAAGTTGCTCTCGGATTCCTCGTGTTCTCATTCATCCGATATATGGATCATCTACTTCTGGACTTAGTATTCCAAACCTAAACTTTCCACAAGCCAAATTTTGTTTTGAAGGCCGATATTATAAACGTGTGACAAATAAATCTTACAAACATACAAGGAGCTACTTGATGAGTCGCTATAGGTCAAGGTGATATTGACGTCAAAATCAAACTACGATTCGCTATAATATTCTGGACGAGATACCAGACCCCATTCGAAGTGCAACTCATCCACCTGTTTTTACGAACACGGTTGAGCCCAACTCAGGTTTATCTCGAGATTCGAAACCGGGTATTGCTGGGATCTTATATATTGGCACGTTTGGCTAACAACTGAAGGCTGTTAAGTTTTTGGCTTTTTCTTGGCCGTAGTTTTCCGGGCTCTAAAATGGTTCTTTGGGCATCATGGTAGACCCATTAAGCGCCAAGTGTCTTCTTTTTTGTTAGCCAAGCCATGTACCTACCCTATTTTACATTCCATCTATCTTGACCTTAATCTAGATTGTGTGTCGGTGTGAATTTGAAGACATAATTTTGTTGAATTCTCGCACCCATGCTCTGTTACGTCTTACACTGAGCCGCTCGAGTGATGTTCATCCATCGAAACCTTATGTCGTTCTCATTGTGATGTTTTGCTAATGGTTGGCTTTCACGACATTGGCACTATTTGGCCACAGAGAAGTGGCATCCTGTGAAATAATATATGATGAGCGCAACACAAAATAACACCCTTGCCGATGCCTTCCAATGTGTATTTGCAGATGATTTTGTTGTCCTAACAGTCTTTGACTCTTACCTGTGGTAAGAACTAGAGAATGAAAAAATGGCCGAATTTGGTCATGTTGGTTCATGATGGACTCAAGGCATCCCCAAGCTTCTTTCAAAACAAAGTCAAAACTTTATGTACAAAATTACTATTTTATTACGTTTAAAGTTTATACAATTATTTTTATACAATAAAAAATAATGTTTCTTTTTTTTTGTTGTTTTTTTGTTTTTTCGAAAACTTAACTTTGAGGAACAGAGCACAACATCAACAAAAGCAATCCGTCAAACAAATAAAAAGAAATTAAAACGTAAAAAAGTCCATGATTTCACGACGACAGATCGCCGTTACAATGAATCTGAATCCTTTCTGGCAAGTTTTTCGAATCGAAAATATATATGTAGGTAAAACAAATTAACAAATCTCATCTATCTAACGACTATCTTTGTATACGTTAAAGTGCATATATGTATGTGATTGTTTATGTGTTTTTGTGTGTGTTATGGTTTAACGCAGTGGCAGTTCTTCCATGGCACGCAGTTTGGCGTCCTTCTCTTCGGCAACTTCCCTCCTAAAGACAGCCTTGTAGGCGATTGAAGCCAACCCACCAGCAGCCAATGGTCCAACCCAGTAAATCCAGTGATCTTGGAAATCAGCATTCCACACAGCTGGTCCGAATGATCTCGCTGGATTCATGCTAGCTCCGGTATAAGCTCCCTGAAATGACAGAAACAAACTTTACATCCCGTCTGTGTATGTAGAGACTTTGTAACTTACCCCAGTGATGGCCAATGAGCCGACAGCCAAACCGAACTTGATAGCAACTGAATCATGATGCTTGGCATTCCTTGGATCCCAGACACCGCAGCACACCAAGATGAGTACCATTGTGAGAATGAATTCAATGGCAACCGCTTGTAGGCTGGAGATTTCATCGACGGGAATAGTAACACACATACCGTGAGCAGCTCCTGGGGCATTAATAACATTCGATGGCACCACGGTTTTCAACAAACCGTATCCAATGAATCCACCAAGTAATTGAGCCGCAACATACAGCGCACCAATTGGTGGTGTAATCAATTTATAGATCACAGCTGCCACAGTAACAGCTGGATTCATGTGAGCACCGGACACACAACCGAAGCACTGAACTAAGATCATAATGACCAAACCGAAGTTCAGACACATTTGGAAGTGGGTGTTGGGGAAAATGTCGCTCTTGATGCAACCCATGCAGCCGAGGAACACCAGGAGGCCGGTCGAAATCAATTCCGACAGGAAGACGGTGATTTTATCCAGTGTGGAGACCTTCATTTTGCTGGATTAGTCTGGAAAGAAAAGAGGAGAAAAAAATGATATGGAGTTGAAAAAGCAAAAAGTACGACGACTTGGTATATCCCTCTAAATGTTTCTTGGGGCCAAAAAACGAGCATTCTGGGGCCAAACCGTCACCTTTTTACGTGACGAGTTGTACGATCACGGAAGAGATGATTTGGCCACTGGTCGACTGTTACATATAGCTAGTTGAAGTTTGAAAGGGAAACTTGAGGGAGTTCGCAACGAAAGGACTTGCTCGTCGAGGTCCCAGATTGGAATGCCGTCTTAAGTAAAGTAACGGACCCGGTCAAAAGTGCCAAAAGTGCCATCAGTCTTGAGAAAAAAACACAGAATTTAGAGGAGCGACTTGTTCGGTGACGCCTCGAGCTATAAAGTCATTCAAGGCTGTCCTGGCCAAATTGTCATCGAACTCGATAGATTTAGCTAAGATTCAAATCTCTGTCAGGTCTCTTTTCAACCCATTAACTACTCAACTAGAGGAACCACAAAATTTAAAAAGAACAACAAAACTTCGACGTCAAAAATGCTGTGGAATTCAGTTGTTCCATATGGTTGGTGTGGGACTCGTCCTTGACAAAATCCGCATATGGTGAGTGGATAAGTTTGCTAGAAAGCCTTTAGACAAAGGTTCTGAACACTAATTTAATAAGACCGCGTTTCAAAAATAGATTTAAACCCCTACGTAGTGAATTAAAACGAATACCACTTGCACGCCAAAAAAAAAGCACGATGTAATCCTTACGAATATAACCGACTATCCCACATGAATAACACTCAAGTGGCAGAATCGAACTTGCCTCTGAAAAGGTCTTAAGATGACTGACATGTCTTGGAAAAAAAGAAAACAAAATCGGTCTACCGAATTCACGGTCTTGCGTCTTAAGTTACCTTTTCGCACTATTCCAATGCGTGCCTCAAATTTTTAAACATATTCCTAGCCTAAGGAACCTCTACGTTTCAATAAGCAGACCAAAGACAACAAGATAACGCCATCAGACTTAACCTGTCAGTTAGTCTTGAGGACATCAATGACAGCTGATTACATTACGTCTCCGTCTCCTGTTAAAAAGCTTCATATCCACCTTTTGTGTGAATATTCGCGACAAAATCAACATTTCATTGACCTTAAAGCCAAAAAAAGAAAACACAAGTTCTTCTAATCCCTGTTATCACAAAAACGTTTCACGTAACCAAAGTGTAATCAGTAGTTGAGTTGAGATACAAAAATCCGACATTGAACTACATATTTTTGTGTAGAACACCAGAGAAGTCATCATTAGTTTTTTTTTTTTTTTGTTTCTTTTTTAAGAACAAATTTAATAATTTCCTAAGTGTGGCTGATAATCCTTATCAGTGGAAACAACAAATAAGCGGAGAAGTGTATTTATAAAAAAAAAACAATCGCACTGCAGAAGACTTGCGTACATGTGCTTTTTTAACTACGTCCAAGCACAGATAATGGCCCCGCAAAGTGGCAAAATGCGAGACCTTCAACTGCGAATAAACAGAGAAGGTAGTGGTGACATATCTGCGTTGTAAAGGTTGGAGACCAAATTTTTCAAATACCTTCCTGAACTTGAACAAAGTTCAAAACGACTTATCTTTGCCACAATGATAAGCTTCTGGTCGAAAGATAACCCTACAATGGTCGTTAGTCGTTCTAAAGTACAAGACTAGATACCCACCCAGTTCTTTTTTGTTTTGACGGATGGTGTACAGGCATGTTAGCCGGTCACCTGCTATTTTGTTAAATTTCTTGAAATCTCATTAATCATCGATTGAGTCAGAAGGAAGCTATGTGGTTGATTTCCAATCATTGTGACAAATCCAGATCGCCAGTTGTTCCAGCTTAAGAGGGTATCAGCCGATTTTAATTGCTGTTGTTTTTTGACTCACTATCTATCAAGAGTTCGAGCGTCAATCACAATAATAGAGTTAATCAAAGTAGAGCATATAAATATAAAGTACAAATTTATTTGCTTTACTCGCGCAAAATTATAGGAAAGTTTATCAACAGAGTTGAGCGATCTGTCGACCTTTATTCCAACTAAACTGCTGAATAGTGGTGCGAGTGAAACGTTTAACTTGCCACAACTGTCGATATTCCATCAAAGTTGATTCTGATTATATTTCTAACGGCGATAAGGTAAATTGGAGACTATTTATAGCGATAGTTGCTCTTCGGTTTGAGTAGATATTGCGTAAGGTTCGGTTTATTAAAAGAAAGGCTATGAACCTTTCAAAGTCGGAGACCTTTTGTGTTTTAAAACCGAGATGGTACAAGTAGACTTTGTGGACACTGGATTGGACTCAGAATTGAGCTTATATTTGGCAAAGATTTTGTGCACGTGATATATAAGGACGAGAGAAGGTTTTCTAAACGCAGATGTTGATGCCCACTACTTGGGTCATCACAGATCGGCCAAACTGAGCTATAAGCGGAGAGAAACCTGGCCAACACTTCTTACAGTTGATCTTGAACATACAGGCGCATCGGCTTATCGTTTGATAATGAACATAGTACTCAAAATAGGCACGGCCTTTGAGATGAAAGCTAGAGGTGAAGACATAGACCATTTCCTTTGAAGATTAAGAAATGTTGACATGAAAATACGTATACACCCCTGATACTGCTCAAAAGCTTTCACTTGTCTGAATGCGGTACAAGGCACAGTATTCAAAAAAGGAAGAACTGCGACATTTACTGCAGCTGTGACAAAAAACTGCAAATATTATGATGCGGATTCTTCAGGTCATCGACATCACCTGAGATCACCTCAAACATCGTTTAAAATAGTCAGAACTGAGATCAGCTCAAAAATCGGGTAAAATATTCCACATACGCCAGAGTATTTTTTGTCTACCGATGTCTGATGGGCTGTACTTAGACAAAAAGGTGCGGATTTTTATGGAACTACTAGACTCAATCAGGAAAACCAATCGTAGATGAGAGGAAGATTTTTCACAAAAACCTGGGGTAGGCCATGTTAAAATCGATACAGAGGAGTGGTCCTACTAATGGTATCGGTTTCTCAAAGGAAACTGTTCTGGCGCCCTTTATTATCATCCACTCTGTTTGAATTTGCACAGGCCAAAAAAAAAAACTTCTACATGTGGTGACTCTTTCTTGAATGTCACCTGGGCGACCTTGAAAATACTGATGTTGGAAGTATGCTTCACTTCATAAAAACGTTCTGACTAAATGATTTGTGACGGATCTGGTGAAAAAGCCCCATTTTTGTCTAAGTCTGCATTCAAGTGTGGACAGCCACCCTAATCCATTTCAATGTTATCCCTCCCTTCTCAACTTTTTTGTCTTTCACACGCCCTAACTGGAGCGATTGTTAGATGAGTCACGATATCACAATCAAATCACTCAATTCCCATCACATCACTGCTTTCTTCACAACACACTAATGACATGCTAATGATATCATGTTCAGAATGAGACGTATCGAGTGACAAAGACAATCTATTGCTTCCGCGGAGCATATTTCAATTTCAAGTTTAAATTTCCTCCTCCACCCTCAGGTTAACATGTTTTACAAGACCTTACCTCGTCGTCTGTCATCTCTCGCTCTCTGCTCATGTAATGCAACATCGATTTTCAAGAATTCACTTCTACAATTTCACTTAGCCTCGGATAAATGTGTATTTTCATGAGACAGCGTCGTGATTACAACCCCACCAGACAGTAGACACCTATCAGTCACACGAATCACCGAGACATCAATCGTGATAAGGATTAGTAATTTTTCTTTCCTTAGACAACAGTAAAATGACAGCTGCTTACACAACTCAACGACGACTCGAGGGTATTATCAACAAAATGAACACATAAATCAAAGAATCTTAAACAATCGGCTTGATACGATCTAATAGTTTAAAATGATTAGGATTTATGGCGACAGAACTTGGGACAAATTGCTCCTTGGGGAGACAAAAAACGTGATGGAATTTTAACGAGTCTAGTGGTATTTACGTCACCAATTGATGAAGGATTGGTTCCTTACTTTCATATTTTGTATCCTTGGAAACACATTGCAAACTTCAGAGTAGATACTATTTTTCAAACTTTTGTTCAAGAAAGCACTTTCAACACTGGGACACTTTAAGGAGTCGACCCCACTTCGTTGGTGGACACAAGCTCGGACTAATTGCGTGCCTATGGAACATTAAGCTGCACAGCATAGAAACCACCCAAAACCGAATAGAGTTTGAAATTGGAAATAATATTTGGTCTGCGAAACGATAGGAACGAACTTCAATAGTCAACACACCGACGGGTCAAGGAGAACTGAACTGTGAGCAATAGGACTATTTCATAGCATTTCGACGTATTCACCTTGTCAGAGGAACAAGGAAGAGATAATAAAAACAAATTGTCAGAATGAATGGCAGCCATACTTTGACGAATGTTCTAAACGTCATTTTAATGGTCAGGGTAGGGCATCGGCTTTTTGTGCGAATTTTTTTTTTTCGGTTATTTT
Source organism: Matsumyia berberina (assembly GCA_917880715.2). Classification (NCBI taxonomy): domain Eukaryota; kingdom Metazoa; phylum Arthropoda; class Insecta; order Diptera; family Syrphidae; genus Matsumyia; species Matsumyia berberina. The sequence continues at coordinate 125,567,614 of OU862870.1, forward strand.
ATGCTCGAATGTATGGACACCCCTTAGTTTGATAAGAGTGGTGATATTGGGCCAATAAAAATAGTACTTGTCTTAATAGCAGAGTGTCTCTAGCAGGCCCTGTAAACATATGTAGAAAGTGATACAAAGGTCAATGGTATGCGATCAGAGAAACGATGTGTTATACGAGTACAACATTCCATCGAATCTCCATGGATTTCTTAACAAGCAATTTGTACCCTCTGGCATCGGCACCTTGTAGTCCAAATTTTTTCGACGAATATCAGCTCCTTTCAGCGCAGTACCAAAGATTTCATTTTGTAGATCAACTCTTAGTTGGAGTTCATTTCTCCATTATTACTTCCTTTGTCGTTTTGTGGTGTCTAAGAAGCTCTAATCAGTTGTTCATTGGACTATTTTCCAACTGGTCAAATGATTCTTAAGGCGGTTGGAAGTCACCAACGATTGTTAAGACGTTAATACTATAGGGGGTGATTTTACATCCAAATATACATACATACATATGTGTATTAAAATATCGCCAACCGAAAACAGATTTCCTGCCGAATTATTTTCTTCGTTGTATTGCTGGGGTGACTCATCGAGATCGAGTTAGGAAGACCAGGGTACGCTAGGCACTCAATGTCGAGCAGCTACTTCTTCGAACGGAGAGATCCATACTTTGATGGTTTGGACACGTTAAACGAATGTCCCCAACTCGGCTTTCCAGTCGTGCCATGGAATCTGTGTCATCAGGTAGGCGTCTGCTAGGTTGGACCAAGTCTGGAATCTCACCTCAACCCCTATGGGGATAGCCCTTGGGACTTAAAGTCGATGGCGAAAGATAAGGAGATTTGGCACCATAAACCCGCGAGCTATTTGAAAATGATAATGATGATCATTTGCTGTAGAGATGAAATCACCTGTTAAATATTTAAATTCCTTGAGGAGGATGAGCGATTTGAGAAACGAAACAATTCAAAGTGTTCAATGATAGTGAGAGCCATCTTAACATTGTGTCCAAGTTTTGGTGGACCAAGGACAGGGAAAAAAACACTCACCAAGTGTTAGACATTTGCTTGCCTTGTCCACCTATGTCCACTAAACAACACTAGAGGCTGTAATTAGACTCTTACCATCCTTATGCATGACGGTACTACAGCTCGGGTTAAATTGTAGTTTCTTGGAGTTTTCTTTTTCAGACTTTACGATGAAAGTGTCATAGTTTTATAATAAGTTCTTACTCAAACTTTTTTGTCACCTTCATTGGCTTCGTTGGCATCATTCTGACCATGATGTCTATTATGGAGGATCATATACTCTACTTTAAAGTTTTCAAACTATTTGGAGAGTTTCCAAGAAGTCGATGACATCGAAGCATTCGTGTTTTTACACCGAAGTCAGGCATTAGAGGGACATCCATCTAAATCCTAATAGGCAGCTCCTTAACCATTCAGTGCCTAGTTGATAGACTCGAAATATGTTGAGTGTTTCCTCTACCTAAGAGTTTGATTCTGCTTTAAGCTAAGGCTAATCACCTACACAGGATAGGCTGACGGTTTCTTGATTTCCTGAGCAGAGTCGACAAAAATCCTGACAAGACATTTCCAAATTTTTGAGATGATATTTCAATGGACCTTGTCCAGCTAGAGAGTTTGCTAAGAATTTTGCATCTTTTCCACTAACAGAGTGAGGTTCTTCACTTCGTTTATGGTTTGAGGAGTTATTATTGAACTCCCAGCTTGGTGAAGGCCTTCGATTGGGTTCCATTTGACAGTTGATTCTTATAGTGTCCAAGAACGAAGCATGGTTTTTATGTGCCTTATGGATGAGTCAGGAAATCGTTTCTTGTTGGAACAACTTCTTCCGAGTCTGTGACTTGGAGCCCTGATAGTTTGTAGTGAGTAGATAGTTGCTTGAAGGTCTGAAAGGTGTTAAGGGCTTTTATAGCAGCTTGACAGAGGGAAAAAATGTCAAGATTGGTTTTGCGGAGGTTGCGTAGGATGTATTTCCGGGCAAAGAGATCGATTGCATAAACATAGATGGAACTCATTTATCCTTGGAGAACTGCTATAGTTCACTAGAAAGGAAAGTTGAGTGGGGAATATTTCAGAGAAAAATGACTACAGTGCAGGTCGAAGATATGAGAAAAACTGATTTACGTTGCTTAGCATACATAACTTATCAGAGGTTCATGCTGACCATATTCCATACAGTTGTAGGCAAAAGCGAATCCGAGGGACTGATCTTAATCGGTGGGTTGTAGTTGGTCTCGCACCTACTTCGTTATCCTTTGTTTGATCCATCAGTTCATCAAGCTGAGTGAGAAACAACAAGAGAGTTTGAGACTGAATTTGAACGGATGAACTTAATTGGTTTTAAGGGGTATATGGCCTTTTTACTGCGGTGTCGATGATGGTTAAGATAGAGTTCTAGATTTTAGCTGAAAATTTACATATGCCTTGAAAATTGAAGGCAATTTACAAAAAGTATTGACTGACTAAAACTACAACACTTGAGGTTCAACGGTTGATCTTGTTACTTTTGTTCAAGTGTGTTTCATTGCTACGTAATCATTTCTTGATTTTTGACCTACATACATTGCATTTAAAAGTGAAAGTTTTCTTAAAAGAACGAAAAACAAAATATAATCGTAAGTGTGAAAACTGAAGTGAAGAGCACTATTGATAACATGTTAAGCACACCCTCTTCTTATAAGAACACTTAACTGCAACAACTTCATTACAGTGCAAAACCTATTGCACAATAATAGGCACAACTAGGTGTGCAGGTATTAATTTCATAAGCCATTGGGAATTTGCAAAACTAATCATTTCATACAAGTTTTTCATCATAAGCTATTATCAACCTTTACCACCCCCTATTCCTATGCGCTTGTTAATTAATCGAAAAACTTGTTAAATTAAATGCCTCTCCCACTTAAAATTAAATAACAACGTCAGTACTCGCATTTAATTTTTTTTATAGACAAATTAAAAAAAATAATTATTCAACATTTGCATTTAATTTTTTACCAACCCAACCGAGCAGAAATTATAATGCATTAAAAAAAAATATAATCTCAAGGCTGCAGATATTCAGTTGTAACACAATAACCCACAAATGAATCCGGTAAACAAGGTCGTTCCTACTTTCAAAATGGATAATTCTTTTCGATTAAAAATGAGTATTTACCCCATATAACCAACAACAAGTGGTGATTAATGCGTGGACTACAAGAATAAATTACAGCAGATACTTTTATTTGTTCTATTTATTTGTTTTTTAATACAAAAGCCGTAATAAATTGCGGGGCATATATGTAGAATGCGCCAATCTGACTGGATATGCTGGCTTTAAAGAAAAAAAAAGAGAATTGAAAACTTTTTCTATTTTTTACTTTTCCGAAACAACGTGTTGTGTCAAAAAAATGATTAAAAATAGATACAATTGCGTTCGTTGACATGCGTACTAATAATATTTTAATTTTTTTTTTTTTTAAACTTTATTCATTTTTGTGTGTTTATTTCGGGTTAAGATTGACCATTTGGTGTTTGTTGTCGGAAAATTAAGCACGTTTGTGCTTTTTACTGTGTGTATTATGAAAAAGGTAATTCGAGTAGCGGATGGAAGTATTTAAAAGATCATACTCATCAAGAATGTTGATATTTATTTGGCAAGCGATGCGTCTTTTGACCTTGAGGAAGGGCAAGATGTTTTTTTAAAACGTGTGTCACGTAAATATAATTTTTGTTAGCAGTTTGCAGAATACAAAAACTTTCTTACAGCTTTCAAAGCAACTTTTGTACTCCATTTGAGGTGAAACATGCCTTTCCAAATGTTTCATTTCAAGAATCTTGATCGTACAATCCACTGGTAACTTACACCGCTTTTAATTTGTTTAAATGGAAAGTGCGTGTTGTCATAAATGCTTAAACGAAGAATGTGACAATATGTCGTCAATTTTAAAGGAAAGCTTTGAAGAACCTAATGACAAATGACAGCATGCTTTCCGTCAGAAATAAATAAAATTGGACAGTTTGTTTATTAAAAAACAAAGAACTGGCCCGACAGTCCGTGGTGGGTCAAGGACTAGCCTCTCGTAATTAATTGTGTTGTGCGTGTTTTATTTTTCACACGTGTGTGCCATTTAGAAGGGCCTTACAATTTATTGTCGATTTCGAACGAGGAATTGAGAAGCTTCTTCATGACAAATTATACTCTTGTAGATTGTTTATTCGCCGACTATAGGTTGACAAGTCGATTCACTTTCACACCGACGACGGTTCAAAAACTAGCTAGGGGGTGGATGGTTGTGTTTTCTCCGACAAGCGTAAGCTCAGCCTAGCATCCTGTCTTCCAAATCATTGTAACGTGTTCCAGGTGGAAATCATAGCGATCAGAGGAGTCTTATCTTGGCTGAAGAAAAACGTGATATCAGCCACGGATATCCGCATCTCTTTGGACATTCAAGCGGCATTAAAGTCCTTAGAATCAGTCGCTTCAAATTTACTAATAGCCCTAGACTGCCGATTGTCTCTTGTCTCTGACAGTGACATTCCAGGGAACTATAAATCTGATGAATTCGCCAGATATGGAACAACATTATCTATTGGGCCTGATAAGGGCACCTTAGGTATACCAATCGCTACAATCGAAAGAACAAATCTTAGGTGAACAAGTGGTACAACATGTCTAGCGACAAAGCAGATTTGGGCAAAGTTGGATCTGAGCTCTAATTATTCGATTTCTCTTAATAAATCGTATATTAGCTAGTGATGTGACTCGAGTGATTTTTTCTCACTCGAGTCACTTGTGTCATTTCTACTGATTATTAGCGCTATAATAGGTGTCGTTATTTTATACTGTCTAGGTGCGTAATAAGCAAGCATGCAACAAGGCTTGGCGTCTACGCAAGCGATTTATGCAGAAGCTGTATTGACAAGAAAGAGGAAAAGACTATACTCCATCTTCTTTGCACCTGGCCGGCTCTCTCCCGCAAAAGAAAACTTCAAATTGAAACTCCTAAATTTATACCAACTTAGGTGACCTGCTAAACATCGATGTTAGTAGCCTCCTACGCTTCATAAGAAGCTGCAATTGGTCCAATGACTAGGCAGGAAATCTTTATGAGATCCTTGTGGTATCACAACGGACCCCTCATGGCTTTTAGTGTGTTTGCTTTATCTAGCAGCAACTTCAACCTAATCTAATCTAACCATAGGTGGCGCCGCGAAAATTGTATAGTAGAAAGTATGCAGCTTGCACAAATATTGCTTTGCACTCTATTGTACTACGATGTGACATCGAAAAATCTATCAAGTTACGATTAATATGCGTTAGTACAAGTATAGTTCGTGCGGAAAATGTAACACGCACCACATGAATGATTGTGACAAGCTAAGCCTTGGCTCACCACGTACTGTCCCGCCAAATAAAAAAGGTTAAACTCCTTGACATGTAAATTCAACATACATATGTGCTATTTTCAAGCATAGCTATTGAAACTAGGCAGGGTTTTCTCTAATTTAATCCAATCTACGATGTGTGTCTGTAGGTAAAGGGTTAGGATTTACATTTGACGTCGCATTCGTTCAGTACAATTTAATTTACTTTTTCTTGGTTGTTGTAACTTTCAAAGTTGGTGAAACAAACGTCCTAACATATAGGGGTTTTCAATAGGGACGGGTAGATGTCAAAATTGAATAAAACAAGTTGTGTGAATTTGTTTGAAAGGCCTATGACGTTGGGTGGTGTGAATAAAAACTGAGGCAGAGTGTTCCCTAAATGTTTTGAATTAAACACTCAATTTCTGTTGAATAAAAATGATTTTCGTCAAGTTTTCGGAACACTTTTCTCAGGAAGGTTTGCTCAGAGCGTTCCCTCAGTTTTTAGTCACACCACATATTATGTGTGGATTATGACATTATTCAAATGGCCGCTGTTGCTTCGCTGTGTCGCATCGCTCCGAGAGGTCCAATTTCCGGTGCCTTTTGGCGCATAGATCAGGCTGAATTTGAGCAATGGCACGGGTTATGTTGACTTTGAGAGCACTGGCCATTTGCGGCTTATTGGCTTAGACCTGCCATTTGTTTGTGGAAATCCTTTTCCATATCCAGTTCAATAGATAACAAAATAAATATTGATGAAACTTTTTATGACCTCAATGAGATGACTTATAGAAATGTGATGCTAACAAGATATGCCACACACATAACGCAATCAATTAATTGAGCTTCGTATTTTCTATAGTAATTTCTGCTTTTGATGACAGTAAGTGGAGAAAACGATAAAAGAGCTCCAAGATCACATTACCGCTGGCTTTGAGCTCTTCAGTCATTTATGGCTTGCGTTTAACTTCCCTTGTGACTAAATACCTAAATAGCAAAAAAACGAGTGAACTAGCTAGGAGTGAACGCCTTTTTATTGAATGGGGACTAGCATCCTGTATAGAGATATACATACGTAGATGTCGACATCATAATCAGGTTTGACATCTAGACGTATGGACTAGGAGTTGGAAGAAAATACGAATCGTTTCAGCTGTCCTCCTGATCACTGTTCCATAAAATGTCATACAGAACGTAGGTACATGTACCCCATGCAAGAACTGACGAACTAGCCAGGTAGTGGTCAGCTTACTAGCAGAAAGAGTCAATATTTTGCTAAAAGCTGTTAAGGGTTACATTTATCATCACCATCACCATCACCAAGTTGACCAACTAAGAGTGGTATAGGGTAAATAACTGCGTCATAGTAAGAAAAAAGTGGCCGGACTACAATTGACGGAAAACAAACGAATGTCTGAGCAGATCAAGACTAGATATTGCAAGAATCGTAGACACTAGCACAGTCCACTGGTCAACAATTGACAGGACAACAGCGAAAAATTCACTTTCTATGCCACATTCACCTACCAACAATGCAGACCGACTTGGATTACTTAACAACGATTTCTGCAGAAGCTGCATGAACAATAAGAAACGATAAGGATCGTTAAACCTAAAATACTGTGGCGTATGCGGAACATTTTACCCGATCGGTAGACAAAGAATAGTGTGACGTATGTGGAACATTTTATGCGATTTTTGAGGTGATCTCAGTACTAATTTCACTCTCTTCTGCAAAGTCTGAAACGTCTAACAAGGCACTTGCCAATGGATCCTTTAAGTTGTAGACAAATGCGCCCCTTTGCGTTTAAGTTCAGCTCATCAGGCATCGGTAGACAAAGCATACTGTGGCGTATGTGGAATATTTTAACGGATTTTTGAGGTGCTCTCAGTTCCGACTTCACTCGCATGAACGGTAAGGAAATACATAGAATACGTATAACATCGGATGTAGGACTGTCCCGCACTTGCTACCGACATCCTAGAAAGTAACTTTTTCTTTCGGTGGATACAGTCATATTTCTGATAGCAACTTCTGAGGTAGTGGGTGGTTTCCAGAGGAACATTCTTTTTATTTAAGTAGACATTGAATGGATCTGCTAGAGGTCCCAGTAAGTCTTAAGACAGCCAGAAAACCAACTAACCCCATACTTGATGCACTTATCCTGCGTAAAGGAGGTACCAATGCACATTTAATCCTTTTATTTTCATAGCACGTCCAAAATTCGGCTTAAGGGTGCATATTGCGTTCAAATGTTGTAGTGTACCTTGCTGTTTCACTGGGGCACTGTTTAAGAAAAGAAATATCACATTTTAGGCCTAAGTCGAGATCATGTCCAACTATAACATTGCAGGCAGCAAAAAAATATTTCAAAACCCTTTTCAACTTCGTCCTTTGAAAAAAACTTTTTTCAAGCGATATATGTATGTTGCACATTTTCTGTCAAAAGAAGCGCATGTCCCCTGTAGCTACTTTTTTTTTCAGAAAAATAACCGATTACAATGCACTAACTGACACAGAACATAAATTAACTTTAGAGTAGAGGTACAACTGCAAGTTTGTATAAACAAATAATTTACATTCAATTTGACTTTCAAATTCGTTGCCGATTTGAATTTGTGTTCAGAAAATATTGATGATCCCAGGCACACATTGTATAAACAATTTGCTGTCACCTCAACTCCATCAGTTTTATTTGAAAAACGATCCAAGAACTAGGAAGATAAAAAGGTCGACATTCCATTCAGTCCACACCCACTTGGTAGTTGTTTAAAAATCACTATAAAGCCACTAAATCATAGTTTATCGAACTGCATAGTTTCAACTAACCAAACAATTATGATGCAAGCATTCAGAAGAGTCTCTCCATTCTCCCATTTACGTCGAGCAAAACACTATTTTCCCATGCAAATACTGTCTAATTACCCGCGATACAATATTTACAATTCAAATTTTAAGCAGATCCCCGCTCTTATTGTGGACATAATACACAAAGCACCTCATTTACACTGCATTCCAGCCCGTGTTTGTTGTATGCAATTGAACAATTTTTATCATATTTACCCCCGGACCGTGCAAACAAGTAAGCGATACTAACTCTTAATTGGTAAAAACTGTTTTCAAATGCCAAACAACAAAACCGGTTGTGACTTGTTACCAAAACCACATAACACTCTCACCCAACCGACCGACCGTATCTCTTATAAAAGTTTGCTGAGCGACCGAATTTAAAGTTCGACCGCACGGACGGCGGCAACGGCGGTTACAACTGCATTAAGGGCTCTGGGGTCTCACCCCGATTCGATTAGTTTCGAGTGAATGAATAAACACTTGCATGCCATGTTTACATTTGGGCAATGACGTGCCACTTGCACCACGACCGCTGTAGATTCTTGAACTTTAAATGCGGACTTGCACATGGAAGTGGAGAATGGAAATGGAAACGGAACAGGATCGATGGCGACAGTGACAGCACGGCGAGACGGCCAGCCGGCGTTGATATTATCTAAAGCGTTTTACATAAAATTACTCGCGTGAGCATGCACTCGCCCTTCTAATAGGAATTGCTAATCAACCCATTGGCAGGATAGGGTGTCTAATTAATTCCGCATTTTACCAACGGTAAGGCCTCACCTAAGGCATTTGTATTTACTTAACTTCTACTTAATCGATTATCTACTGATAAATAATTATTTTCTCATTGGCTACTGTCGGGGATTGTTTTCCACAACTTATCGAGCATCAATTTCTGGGGTGATTCCCAGAATTTTTCTGTCATGACAGAGAGCTTTAAGTCAGGTTAAACGCTTTATTTTTTCACTGTGCATCGAACCACTCCGGTGTATCGCGATTATATTTGTACAGAAAAAACAAATTGATTGAAACGATGGGAATTTTTTCACATGCTACGGAGAAGGTTTGTTGACTTTGCTTTACAATTACAAATTGAGATTTTTTGTGAACAATAAAAAAAGATTAATTTATTCACTGTAGATGGTCGGGAATATTAATTGGAATTTTGTAAGTTGGGCAAATTAAAAAAAAAATAATTGTTTGCCATGCAAACGTGTTAAGTGAATGTAGCTTACGCCTAATGTGGTTAAAATGATTGAATTTCGTTTTTTTTGGGGTACACTTCGGTAGAAAGTATGCGTCAGATAGAGTTTTGGTACATCAAATTACTTGGGATTAGTTAGCGTTTGTGTTTCCTCCCGTCGAATAGTTTTAAAAAGGGATCAGAGAAGATATACATATGAAGGTTCGTTTCCAGGACAGATTGGCCTTCTTTCAGGACTTTCCTGCGCCATATTAACACCTTCCAGCTCAGCTTCATCTAATTTTTATCGCCTGTGAGAAGGCTTCTTGTGGAGGAAATCGAGTTTGGTTTTCTTGCCCTTGCACAAGGGAGCGTTCCAGAGAACATCGAAAATGCCGTCGACAGGTGCAGTGATGTATGTACAATACACTGGAATGACTGCAGGCTCGACACTTACTTTCTGACACACCATAAATCTGCATTGAAACGAGCTCAGATGTCACTACATCGCTCAGCGGACTCTTAACAAATGTAGGCTGCTCTGGCTTAGACTTATCATGTCGATCACACATACTCTTCTCCTAAACGGCAGCGTGATTTTGGCTGTTGTACTAAGGCAACAAAGTGCAGGAAGAAACGGACTGTTGAACAGAGAGAGTGAACCTTTTAAGTATTAAACTATCATCCAATGGTTTCTATTGGGATCAGTCACTTATGTGACCCTTGTCGATTTTCTAGCGGCAGAAAAGAAAAAGATTCATATACGAACATTAGGGAAAAATTGAGGAGGATACGGTGCTCCAGAGGTGAAGGAACTCACCAAGGAACAGGGCGATGGAACTCAGAAACAAGAGGAAGATGAACTGCGATATTGATCAGGGACTTTTTGATTTTTTCAATCGCATACTAGAAGGACTAGTCCAGGTAATCACCACCTTTTACTCATCCTCACTCCTTAGTCCAAAGCCATGCAATGAGCTGTAAGCGGCAAAGCGGCAAAGCGGCAGAGAATAATACTCGGAAATTACGCTTGCCGCTCAACGACTGCGAAATCACAACCACACGATTTCGTACGTTTTAATTTTTTTGTTTGCCGCCTATTGCATGGCCTTGGCCTTACACCCTTAGTGTTAAGTATCGAGAAAGATTAATAGAAGGCTGATCTGACCAGTCCTATTTTACGGCACTGCGTAATGAACCAAAAGTAAGAAAACAGAGCTGATATTGATCACCTTCGACAGAAAATACTAAAAATACGTCGGGTTTAAGCCCCTGTGTGTGAAGGGCAAATGGGGCAGAATCACGAGCTCTATGAGCTGTATCTAGATGGATGTATTTAGTTCGAAAGCCAAGACACGGCGACTACATTGGCTCATTCCCATCGAGCGATAGATAACAGTGTGATCTTTGAATCGCAGCTAGAGATTAGACCGAGATGTGCAGGTTCATGCCGCAGCAACATCTACCAAATAGTTCTCTAGTTCTAATTTGTCATGAAGAAGTTTCTCAGTTCACTCTTTGGAGTCGACACTCAATCGTAGTTCCTTTATGTTAGGTTAGGTTGGGTGGCTGTCCCCGCTAAGACAGGGAGACACTTAGACCAGATTGGCTTATTGTGATACCACAATGAAAAGGCGGCTTGCCTATAGTGGTATTAACCCTAAAAGTTGAACTGTTTTGTCCCAGAGATGAAGTTTCTTATCTTCTGGATGTAAAGTTCGACCTGATCGTTATGATCATCGTAGAAGTATTCCCCGAGGGTTTTCCTTCTTAGCGTCGCAAGGGGTGCGTTGCACGTGCACAATAGGTGCGTTGTAGTTTCCTCCTCCTCCTAGTCTCTACAGGAGGATCCGTTTTTGATCCGTCTGTGAATATTTCTAGCGCGGATTCGCTCAAAACTGTACTAGACTCTCAAGAGCTTCTGCCAGGAATCCTAGTTTCGTACCTAACATTGAAGTCATACTTTCCAGTAGTTCCCTTCCCATGAATCGTTGCGAAAAGCTAGGATTGTCGCGCCCGCTATTTAGTTTTTATAATCGGTCCCAATTCTCGCCAAAATTTGACTTACACTCCCCCATACAAAGATCAATTGATCACGTATGTCAAAATGCTTGATCTTGAAACCCAAACTCGTCTCTACCAGAGGGTATGGAATCATGCAGTGTGTCAGGCAAAGACTCTTCATGTATCAGGGATAGCTAAACTTGTAAGAGTTATCCAATGTTGTGTCATCATAGCCTGTTAGTTAAGTCGAATAAATGTTACAAATGGGAAAACTCATGTGCTCACAATAATACTGACAGCAGTGTTACATAGGTTCTGTTGAAAAACAATCAGCTGATGTGTCTAATGCGAATAGTGTAGACAGAGATTAATGGCTTTTAGAATCTATAGACTTAAGTTTAAAATTAATCGCTTTCATTGCCGACGTAAATAGTAGTAGCAAGTAGTAAATGACGCACTGTTTCAGATAAAACACTGAATGTGGTAAGAACATTACCGAACGAAGTACTGTGTAAGTTTAAGTCTGTTATTAAAATATCTTGCATTAGACGGCAATTGTATGTCGAGCTGACCAAAGAGCAAATCTTTATAAAAGTGGCTGTCACCTTGAAGTAGTCAAAGCTAATTTGTTCACAATTTAATCAGGTTACTTGTCATGTCGGTACTTAGATAACAAGCACATGCTCGACAGATATCATAAAGGGTTTTAATGTTATCTAGCACGTTTTTATTAGACATTAAACTGGAGTAGTACAATCTGTTCCAAGACTATTGTTACATAAAAGGATTAACCTTTGGCTTGACATACACTTGACTCTGTATCCAAAAAGCTGAAAACAATGTTAATTAACTGTGCAATGGGTGGTCATACCACAGACCACCGACAAAATAAGCTTTCAAAAATAAAAATTCAAGGTCATTGTTCTATCATGATTAAATTAAATACAAATTTGCTCTAGAAACCACACGAGATAAAGGGTTTCATACCTACGGGAATGAGGTTAATCTTCTTGTGAACTTTTGAGGAATGTTTGTATTTCATTAATTGAAATTCCACATGTGGTGGCATTTAAAAGGCCAAACCATCTGAAGAAAAGTAAATGCCAGACAGTGAAAGAAAGTACCTACACACGAGTATACCTAGATCAAACGGTGCATCTGTAGACTTTCTTTCATTTTAAAGATGCAGTGTCACCGGGTTCACTTGAACCCAAATGAAAATACATCGAAAGTATCTGTGGCCTTCATCGCATGATATGGTACACAATTCACTTTCAAATCTGTAATGATGCGGCAAAAAAATCGAAAAAAATGTATACGTCACTTTGAAAACATGACTAATCCGCTGGAGAATTAACACATAAGCATAAGATGTATTTTTATCACTATTACCAGTACGTACGGAAAAAACATGGGGAATTTGGATTTGGATTTAGCTTGAAGGCGTATTAATTGCAAAATTGACATTAATGACTCATTTTCATCGTAATGATTATTTCAGAGTTTATTTTGTTGAATTTCTGTTTGTGGTTTACTTTTCGTACTTCAAGTAAAAGTGAAACAAACGATTAATCTGAAAGGGGGTCTTGCTCCCCGATGACCATGGATGAATATACAAAACAGGATTCATTTGCTGTGTGGGTGTATTGGAACCAGCTATTTGTTAAAATGTTAAAATGTGTTTAATGTAAATTGGGGTATTGACTTCCAGACAAGATACGGCCTAAAACACATAAAGATAGCTTGCAAATGTCTAGAATCGTAGATAATTCATTCAAGATCGTAATAGGTTAGGTTAGGTGGCTAGTCTCGTGCACGTAGAGACACACTTAGAGCAGATTGGTACACTGTGATAAATACCGGCTTACCAGCACTAGAGACCAGGAGTATAACATCGAGTGCGCTTAGACGAGTGACCATATCGGTAGCAACCCAATGTATTAAATTACTTTGAACTGGATATAAAGTTTCTTTTGGATGTCGAGTTCAGCTAGATCGTTTTGATCTTTATAGAAATATTCCCAGTGGGTTTTCCTTCTGTTGCAAGGGCAGGACAAGTGGGAGGGGACCATTAAGATCATAATAACTGGGAACTGTTGTCACGTGAGTCAGGGTTAGTTACTGCAAGCAATGACGAACCTTCAAAAGTATAATTTCTCATGCATTAAGCATTGATGTCGCTTCCGTTCTTGGGACATGCTCATTATAAATGGTTACGAGAAGCTAGACATTAACTCTCTTAGGATGGTAGAGTAGTTTTTACCTTGCACATGGTTTCTAAAGCCTTCAGGTGAGGTAAGGGTTGAGGATGATTACTAGATACTTCGCATTGCGCATATACGTAGGATCTTTTTCATCGTAAGCTTTCCAACTATGGCATTATCGAAGAACAATGAGGTAATGATCTCAACACTGCAGTTTTCATCGACACGGTTCAATGATGAACTGCGGTATTGGTGCAGGTGCCGAATTCGTCCAGTATCTTTCAAGGGGAGTTGACTGGTAACCCAGAAAGCATATTAGACTACTAAATACAACCTTTTGAGCCCAACATTTCTTCAGTTAAGACTCTACTTGCAACTTCTTTCTCCCATTAAGAGGTAGAACAGTGTAATAGAGAGCTCGGCAGCTTGAGCTTTCCGTTTGAGGGTACCCTGGGTTCTTGGTCATATAATAATACAGTCAAAATGGGATATAACGACCTTCAAGGGACCGATGAATTTGGTCGTTATAAGCGAGAAGTCGCTGTAACCGATGTCGTTGTAAGCGATTTTGACTGTATAGAGGGCAATGAACAGGCCGACGAACTGGCTAAGCGAAAGTCGCCTCTTAACGAATCCCCTGCTGAAGTAGTTCATGTCCAGTACCCATTGGAATAGTGGTAAAAAAACTTGGAGCAATAACATCGCAACCAGTAAGATATGGCCCTCTTCTGACCGACCCAGGACTCGGACATACATATATTATCAGGATGGGCATGTACCACTGATCTGTTGCAATTTATACGATCTAGCTCGGCACCCCCTGCCACACATACACACTACCAAACTTGTTAGGATAGAAACCATAGGTGCAGATATCGAGCACTAGTCAGAGTCAGATATAGGCCAATTCTTTTGTGATGACCTTACGGATATCTTTAAGAATGAAATCTCAAAACTAATCCTGAATTCCAGTAGTTCAATCTTATGATTCGAGACAATCTTTGAAATAAATAATTTGGCAACCAAGTCGTGTGAGCGTTCAGCTAGATTTCCAGAAGAGTGGACATATATAAGAAGAAGCACTTGAGAAGCTGGAATCTGGTTGAAAATTCAAGGATCTGATTGCAGATTAATGTGTTAAATATTTTCGAAGTGAATGGGGGAATAACAGGTCAGGAGGTCAGGAGGTTTGAAATCATTTTTGATGTGGAACATCTTAGTTCTCGATATTTGATGGAACTAATTTTGTGAATGCGACAAAAATGTGTAACAGGAAGTAGGAAGAAGCGCGCCCCCCATTCACTCATAAATTCTTAATGTAGGACTCGCTCAATTTTTTTTATTTTCAACTTTTAAACTTTTTGACTTTGATTAAGCTTTTTCACTACACAACAACAAATTAAAAACAATAAATTTCAGGGATACGGCACAATTCTTTTATTTCCCGCTGTCAGTTAGTTCGTTTGCATCCGAGTTTCATCAAAGAAAAAAATATTTTCACGATTTTAATAAAAATAAATAAATTAAATTTAGACATCCGAACGCACCATCTAAGTTCAAAATTAATTTTTTTTCAAATTATCCTCGTTTAAGACTGAACTTCTAACTTTTGCATATCCTAACAATTCCGTCGTTAGAAAATGACTGAACCCAACTTCTTACTTCCGCTACAAAATGCGGTGAGTAAACTTTTTCTGATAGTCATTTTGCATTCCATTCTCCCTCGGCTTGCCCCACCTAAGATGCAGGCCTTATTAAAATGCAATACAATGCATGATTGCATTTTATCACACTCCAACAATTTGCACACTACTTTTTCCTCAGACTGTGGCACAATCATAACATGTCCACATACTATTTCCATTCAATCTATTTAATAAGGCGATAAGATATGTTTTGATACCTGTATACTGTTCGATTAGCCATTTATTGGCAGCTACTCCATAAAAAAAAAACACCGGCTGCCCGACCAGCATATAAATGAATGAATTAGTAAACAAATACATGCCTCAAAATGTTGTTAGTTGTTAACAAATGTTTTTCACTATAGATGGTGTAGGTGTTGATTCTAAATTTGGTAAATGCGTGGTTTTTGTTATTACACATGCCCTTTTCAAAGACCTATTTCTTAGTATATCCGCATGAAAGCTTTGTGAAAATGTTGATCTTTAAATTTATTTTCCGACCGGATATTTATATACGCATGCGACTGATGGTGGGCACGTCTCAAAAGTTTCACTAGTAAACTTGAACCTGAACGATGAATGATGCACACGTGACATAAATATATACATGTATTCGATATTTAGGACATTTTTACACATTGATGTAGCTCTATTATTATTTATAGCATTTTATATAATATTGGCAAAAAAAAAAAAAGTCTACGCAGACATGTTAAAAAATTAAAAAGAATGTCTGTCGCTATATTTTTTGATTTTTAATGTATTTTGGCATTTATCCAATTTTTTAATTTTTTTAATGGTATAATCCGTGGGATTCGCGTTTTTTTTTTAACAAATACATTCACTTTTATATCTTTAATCAAATAAGAAAAAATAGCATAACCATGTATAAGCCGACATATTTCTATTTTATTTTTTGTCTCATCGTTAAAATATTATGTTGTATATTTTTTAGTACTTTTTTGTTTTACATTATGTTCGTCAAGTGTTGTGTTAATGATGTTACGTGTGATAAAAAAATATTAATGGTGGCTTATACCTAAAGATTACACATTTGTTAGGAATTATTTTTCACAAAAGAATAGGTGGCACGAAAATGTATGCGATAGTAATTAGAGGTAGGTATTGTCACTGTAAATAATTTTCAAGACAGATTGTCTCCAATCACGACAAAGTCGTCGACACACGTTCATATTCTGATCAGGCTGCTTTTAAACGAACTTCAACATCTAGACGCCCAGATGTAGTCAACATTTACTGTGGACTTTATTATTATGAAGCCAAATATCTCTTCAAAGTGCATACAGTGTCAACTCGGGTAACAAGTTATGAGCTTTCATCAAGTAGACTAACGAGTGGTGACAATCCACATCAAAGGTGAACTTGAACTATGCCTGAGAAGGGTAATAATACACAAAAATGCGTCCATAACTTAGAAAAAAACTCTAATAATGTCGTTGCACGTATATGTACCTTCAAATTTTTTTTTATAGAATAGGTGTTTCTACATTCGATAGGCCGCTTATCCACTGTGAGGGTCCCGGGTTAAGGGTGATTAAGTGGACTCTCCACATCTCCCGATCTGCCGCCATCGACTCTAGGTCATCAGGGGCTATCCCCATACGGGTAGAGGTGAGATTTTGGACTTGTTCCAACCATCTTATTCTAGGCCTACCAAGGGGACGCCTATCTGATGGCACGGATTCCATGGCACGTTTTGGAAGCCAAGTTGGGGGCATGCGTTTAACATGCCCAAACCATCGAAGTATGGACCTTTCTGTGTTTTCCCGAATGCCTGATCAGTGCAGTCTGCATGTAAGTGGATGCCACTGGAACAGGTGGAGAATTTTAAGTATCTCGTGGTCTTATTCACGAGAGATGGAAGGAGCAATACCGAGTTATCCTGTAGGATTGGTCAGGCTGGCGCAATTTTAAGACAACTTGGTTATCAGGCGGTATGAACACTAGACCTCACTCTCATCGCAGTGCAATCACGCTTACTTGGTGCTGGGTCTAGAAAACTTCATGTCTAATGGAGGTCCACTAGACACGGTTTTATACTTAACATCATACCGAAACTACAAAAACTGAGTATAGTTCTCGATATGTATAAATATATCCTTGAACTGGACGCAACGTGCCAAATCGCTCGACTGAATCGATCTAACAATTTGTTCTTGCTGAAGTGATCACAAATCAGTACCTCTATCGGTGTTCTCACAGGACATTGACCTTTAGGTTTTTACACCAACAGACCTCTTCTTCTTTCTACAGAAAAGCACAAAAGGCAGTTTTCTGGTCCTGCTTCCAAGAAGACTACTCTATCTGGTGGCGCATTTCTTCGAAAATCTAGTCGAAACTGCAAATGTCAGAAATTGAACCTCGAAGTATACCTTAGGTGCCACTCCAATTAATGAAAACATTTCAAGCTCTTAATCAAGCTGAGGTACTTTTGACATCAGTATACGAAAATTCGCCCAAATTGTCGAAGTGATAGGCTCCTAGATACAGCCTCCTTTTTTAAGATAAGACAAGACAAGTGCAGAGAAAACAGAGGATCGTTACTTCCTCCTTTTCATCCCTGCAAAAGCCATTTGAAAAGAAGCCCATCCTTCTGGCATGAAGGACGATGGCACAGTGACCAGTGAGAATACCGATAACGGTGCTGATGAGCGACCTTTTAAGCAAGATCAGACTTTCGGATCGAGTGAGGTTTAGCATAGGCCATATCTCCCTGGAGGTAAGGACGTGGTACCATTTTTCCGACTTTGGTGTCTTTAACTGATCGCGTTGTACTCTAAGAGTAGTTTACATGTAGCGAGTGGAATACACAGATTCCTCCATGCTGGTAGGATCTCTAGAGTGCTACCGCGTTTGTTGAGTTCATCGGCCTTACAATGTCTCTATGGCCGGGTAACATTTTACACCTAAGTACATTACATGATAAACCGATAACCCTGCACTACTGCACTGAATCAAAAATTTACCTCGCAATTAAAAGATTATTTTCACAGGAAAAAAAACAAGAATGCAAATCGAAATAAAAAGCTTAAATTGCCGCAATAAAATTCAATAAAGAAAACATTTCGTTTTTGCAATACTGATAAGCTTGAGGACGCTTAATGTGATTGGTAATAATTGTTAGGTTAGTCCGCAATTTAATTTGCTGTGAGACTATCTCTTGAAAAAGCACCAGCACCCACAATCAGGGGAAAATAAATTCATGTGCAAATTTCATGCCAATTATTGGCTGTGAGCATTTAATAAAATTAAGACCCGCGCCGCTTGTCGTATTGATACGAGGAAATCATTGTTATGTAAATAGTAATTGTAAATCGTGTTGTTCGGAGAGAATACACCTTTATCAAGTTCAGCGAATTAATGAACTCCTTACGTCTTCTTACATTGGAATATGTACATATATTATAGTCTTCGTCGTGAGATTATACTAACTAAAGTTGTTTATTTGTTATTTATGTGTTTTATTTTATCTGATAATAGTAAATGAGATTTATGTTGTTGTTAGTGTTGATCGAGGGGATGAATAGTTAGTCCCATGAATAAAGATTTTATCCGATTAGAGGAACACTTCAGTTTCAACATCACAATTGTATCCTTTGTTTCTACCCTTTCTAACACGTTAACTCGACATCGTAAAAATTAATCTACAAGAAGTGAAGGTAGATCCGCATAACGTCAGCAAAAAAAAAAAGAAACGAGAGATCGTTTCCACAACCTATGCCACATTATACGACGACAAAGCACACTATTGGCTATGAAGTTCTGTCTTATACTCCATACTTATCTGACTTGGCACCAATCAATAACCATCTCTTCTTGTCGCAGCAAGGCAAACGATTTTACAAACCCGATCATATTCGACAGAGGACACAATTTCCTGTCTATTTAAACCCAGGGTTATCTTCAAGTGCGGTTATGGTTGATTGGTTGATGTGGTCACCATAACATTGCGTTTGGTTTATCCCACAGCGAACAGCTCTAATTCTTACCAAAAATTCCCATCTGGAGACTATACGAGTATCACAACCTAAATCTTCATATTAGGGAAGGTTAGGTTCTGACTGAATTAAAGTCTGAGAATAGATTATGACTCTGACCAGTCGGGCTTAATGTCATTGATTCAATCTAAGCTTATTACATTACAACATATTTCAACTACGATAAGACTTTCACTGTCCATTGTTTCTACTTGAAATATGCTACAGTGTTCAGTGAGGCTGTGGTCACCGTGGTTCAGTGGTTAGTAAGTTGCACTGCTGTACGAGCCCCTTAGGTTAGAGTGCCAACAAAGTCCACCGAACATTTTTCGCGACACCGAGTCTCATCGGGGGATGACAGGCCTCCGAGATTATAATTTCTCTTGAAAAATCTTCTCAATTCGTCGTTCGGAGTCGACAATAAATTTAAGATACTTTCGATTTGAAAGGAATGGTTGTGAAAAGCTAGTCCTGTGCTGAGACGGAAGAAATGGCTCACGTTGAGCTCTTTAAAGAATACATCAACCCGAAGAGGTTGATTCCGGTTATGGAATTATATGTGTAGAAGTAAACTGAATGAACACCAGAATGGTTCCTCGGATGTTTTGATCAAGTTTGAAAGGAAGTGGTTGAAAATTTTAGAGGAAGTGGGCTTAGTATCTTCAGAATCAGTTGCAAAGTCGAACAAGTCAGATGTTGAATGGAAAATGTACCAAGCAATGTACACACATATACATATCTGATTCTATACATAAGATACAATAGTATTAGCCACATAAAACCTGTTGACATGAACATTCTTAAAGTATTCTTCACATGCATTTCTAATTGCAAATCTAATTGAAAAATAAAAAAATCGTCGTCGTTAAAGATAAAATGAGATGAGTATCTTTTTTTCAAGATGAAGTCCCAAATATTCTGGGGTAGTGCCATGCAAAGTGCCAGTTGATAGGCTGTGGATTGCACTGAGAGGAAGATAAGCCGCTTTTTTTCCGCGGCTTCTATCGAGAACTGGTACAGCTGATAAGATTCAAAGGTTACATAAGATCAACCAGATGTATTACCTAAGGTCGAGTTTTTATTGTTAAAAAAAATTCCATAATTAGACACAAAATTTCAAACTGAAATGCCGGCATTTAAGCAAAGTTTGATGAAAAACATTTTCGTCGCACGCTTCATCGATTTGTGAAAGAATTTCAAATGAAAAACGATCCAACGACAGGGTATAGTATGCAAAATCAAATCAAATTCTAATCAAGAAGTCATTACGCATAATTTTTGCTTTTAAAATAAAATTCACGACATCCAGCTCTTTCATTAATCAAGCTGCATTAAGTCAACCACCTTGCACTAACAGTAAGAATGTATTTTTCAAAGCACGGAACACTGATTTTCAAGAATTTCTCTCTTTAGGAATTCCTTATATATTTTGTTTTATATTTGACACTTAATTTGTGACTTGAAAATTATTTCTTTGAAACACCTACAGATTTTATTTATTATTTTTTTTAACAATTTAAAAATATATACATTAGTAGGTATTTGATAGAAATAAATAAACTCGGATTTAGCTTTAAATTCACCAAGTTGTACGATATATTTTTTTGTAACAATTTTGACACCAATATTCGAAAATTACTTCAAGACTGTTGCCATAAAAATTAAAATATTGACAATCAATAAAACCGCACATTGATATAAAGGAAACATTTGAATAAATACATTTCTTATTTGTATTTCCCCAAATTTAAAAGAAAAAAATTCAAATTTTTAACAGTTGATCAAATATGAGAGGAAAAAAAAAGTTCAAAATATTTTTATTTTATTATTCGCGGTCACCCAACTCACCTGTTGCGTTGGTTTTTTGGAACACGATGACTACACGGAACACGACCGATGTGAACTGAACTCAAAGTTATTCCCGGCGAAAGAATTTCCGTAAGCTTCTTGATCGTACGGTTGCTGTTGCTGCTTCTACTGCTTCTTCTGCTTCCACTAATTACTGCTCACTCCCAGAGCGTTGTGCTGCCTCCTTCGTTCCATACACCATAAAGACAATGTTCCACGCACTGTCACCAACTGTCACTCGTGCGATAATAACGACAAAATGACAGTTCCCAACGAAAAAAAAGAGAGTGAGAGAAATTCACAAAAAAAAAAAAATATTTTTTGTTTGGAGAGCAATATGCGGCGCGCAAAAAACGTTTAAGTTTCAACACGCGTCAAGCACGACGCACTGCTTTTAATTCTTTTTTTTATATATGACTTCGGTGCTGGGTGAACAACAACAATTGCAAGATACTTTTTGTACGTCCGATTTGATCGGATCGGTCACTTGAAAGATATTCAGCTAACGATCGATCAAGCGAAATGCACACAGGCAGTCGAGTTAGAAGAGTGGAGAGTTGAAAAGTGAGAGCGGTAGTGGCTTCAGTAGTGGCGGGGCACTTTTACGGTCGGAATTTACGCGCCCTCTGATCCGAGCAATGTTTTTAAATTTAGTCAACGATAGATAACGAGTATTAAAAAGGAGATTAAGAATATAACGCGTTGGCTGGTGCTCTGAACCCGATAAGATACTTTGTCAGCTTGGTGGTGGTGGTGGAAACAACTGCATTCCAATGCACCGCTCAGTAAATACTCAAACACTGTTTGAATGGATTTGTTTTGAGATATCAAAATGCGAGTTCTAGTGGATTTCGTTTATCTGGTGGAACTGAGCGGAGTCACTGATAGCAACTATGCGAGGGGGCATGGAACAGTGGAGCTTTTCCTGATATGAAGTGTAATTCGATTTTTTTCAAAGATGTTATCAACTCTTTTGGTGGTCGTTAGTTTGCTCCCAATGGGTATGTTTTACTAATTGTTGGCATTGGCACAGAAATATTATATTTTGCATTATTTACGAGGGAAATGTGGTTACGCATTAGTTGATAAGAGCATTACAATAGCTTGAGCTTTTTGACGCTGATCATATTGAATTACAATTAAAGAAAGCTTTCAGTTGAGAACATGTCGGCATTGAATGTCGTTGCATATACTTCCGGCGGTTATTTTTACAGTTTTGAATGTGGATTAATTTAAAGGAAATAGTAGTGCTTGATATGCTGACTGTAAAATTAGTAGAAAATACACAGTCATACTTAAGTCGCATTTGCATAGAACAAATACACCATTCAGTGACTGTCCTTACAATATTTATCAGACAAGTACACCATTGACTGAGAGAAGCTGCACAGACAACATTAAGCCTATGTTGGCATGCTGCATTTCTTTACCCTGAAAACTGATCTTAAGCGTCGAATCAGAATTACTAGGTGGGTTGGAAAAAGAATTGTTGAGGTAGGACCATCAAGCTTTCGTTAAACACTGTACAACATCTGTAATTCACTGTGCACCGATGTCTAGATTTTCTTCAATACTGCACAGACCCTGTCTTTAATCCAACTGCTAGTTTCTTGGTTGGTTGGTTTTGTGGTCCATTGTACTAATAAAAAGTATACTCATGGGAGTCAAATCAAGTGATAGGTTTGGCTAATCCGGAAGCCACCCAGAAAGAGATAAAAAGCTCATGCGTTTCCTAAAACCAAGGATATTAAGGTCCTCCAGCCAATTGAAGCTACTACCAAGAGTACGCAGTCTTCTAGTGGACTGTGCGGGACAATCGCATAGAAGGTGCTGAGTGGATTCTATTTCCTCTATGTCCCTACAGCTGTTGCAGTAGTCATTGTAGGGTAATCCAAGACGCTCCGCATGGATTCCTATTCTGCAGTGTCCTGTAAGGACACCGGAAACGATACGTATTTCCCTTCGACTAAAATGTTCGAGATTTTTGGCACATTTCTTCTTATCTAAGATTGATCTTGCTATTGCACATGTGTCCATGTGACACCAGTTACTTGGCTTTTCATCGACGTGTATTTCCTAGACCGAGAGGTCCGAGTCAACCGCCGAACCACTTTCATGCTTGGGATTATGAACTGAGACTGTGCACATGAATTTGGAATTTCCAGTAAGGGTGAGTCATGAACTCGTACTGATAACATCCCTGCCCTTTGTACACACCGCTCGTCGCTACTGCCGATTGATTCTTAAGTGAGGTCTCCGACGTGATCACTGTGACGTTTGTTTCGCAGAAGTTGACCGAACTTGATTATTTAGAGGAAGTAAAAGTCATACTTCGCTTTTCTATAGAATTGCCAGATGTGCTTCCTATCGCATTTTGATTTTTTTGAGTTGGGAAGCAGCGCATGCACTTTTCTTCCTAAGCAGAATATTCTTTTCGCTGAATACGCTTTTGGCTCTACCCTGGTTCTGCACTGTAGCATTTGTTGTTGTGCATCTTTTTTCCATCATCATTCCACAGGCTCTTCTTTTTTAAGGTAGCTGGGACCCTCCTGTGGTTTCGGCTGCTTCTTTGATGATGTCACGATACTGGTTATACAAATTGTCCATATGATGGTGTAGACTCTGGCTACTACAATCGTGCACAAGGTTTCCAACATTGAATATATTTTCTGCGCGGTTTGGTGCTCGTTGTCGTTAACTAATCGAGCTATGAACTTGAATGCCAAAAAAAAAAAAGTGGTCACAGTCGACGTTCGCTGCCCTCATTTTTTTTGGTATTGGAGGGCAAGACTCCAGTTGTTTTTTTGTCGGGTTAGGACAAACTCCATTGGAGCGCTTAGACACAATAATTGTGTTTGTTAGAAACCAAGTTGCCAATGAAGGCACTGACTGAAGCGGGAAGACCCAACGCAGGTATATACATATATGTAGTACGTACGTAAACCCTGACAAATTATTCTCTGAGCCTTGTCTAACAATCTTATCGGAGATCTCAGCCTTCCATTGTTTCCGACAACCTCCAGGATGTTACCCATCACTACGTCTGGTATTCGCATAGATCTCAATATTCTTTGACGTTGACTTGCAAGGACTATAAGGGACATGCTCCAGGATCTTATTATTCCTTTCCGCAGATTGCGGAGTCAGTAGTCCAATTATGGGTACATGCTTGTTCAGATTTATGTGCCCTGTTAGAAGTCCCTATTAAATGTCTGGAATCAGTAACATGTACATCAAAAGCTGATTTAGAATGTCGCTCATCTCTCATGGAGATGACAAAACATCTTAACATTCACCTATGCTTGGTACCCGGTCATAGGGACATTTCAGGGAACTGCTGATGAATTCGCCAAATGTGGTACTACTCTGGACATCCTGCCGGAACGGAGGAGTCTGGGTATTCCACTCGCTGTATGTAAACTACTCTTAGAGTACAACCCGATCAAAAGGACAAACACAACAGACAGAAGCAAGGTCCCGCGTGCCATATCTCAAGGGAGATCTGGTCTATGCTAAATCTCACGCTATCTAAAAATTTGATTTTGCTCAAAAGGTCGCTCATTAGCACCGTCATTGGTGTTCTTACCGCCCATTGTCCTATTGGCCTTCATACCAAAAGGAAGGGTCTGTTCTCAAATGACTTCTCCAGGAGCTCCAGGAACGAAGAGAAGAAAGAAACGATCCCCGATTTCCTCTGCACTTGTGCAGGCCTATCCCAACGAAGGAAGCTCTATCTAGGAGCCAACAACTTGGGCGAACTATCGCATACTGACGTCAAAAGTATCCTCAGCTTCATCAAGACTTCCAATGGGTTTCAATAAAGTGAGTCGCGCTTTTCATGATATAGATCCAAGTGGTATCACAAAATGCCTTCCTGGCCTACGCCACCCTGCCTACCTACCTACCTAGAAGTCCCACCATCGATCTTGGTTGCCTTCGGCTTTTTGCGCAAAACATTGTTTTACTGTTCTAGCCACTTTGGAAGTCTTCAGGTCCGCCCTGTATTTACGAAAAACTAGATTTATCCTCCCATTGATTGTCATCTTCATGAATATTCCATTTTGTCGCTCATCGTTCGCAGCGTTGTATCAACGCATCAAGTTGGTCAGCTTCCTCGGTTCTAATTTGCCGCCCTGAATGTTTGCACATGCAATGCTGGATGAATGCCTTGCGTAGGGAAGTCCAGGTTGCTTTGCGGAAACATAGTCTTAGAAACCTAGTGCTTCTGACACCGTATATTACTTTAAGACAAATCCCAAATATCTACGTCCTTTTAAATCCAGTAGTCGCCAGATGTTCTATCCAGGCCTGCCATTAAAATGCATGTGTACCATGTAATCCCTTCATCTGCCTTGGCTGCTGTAGTTCAATCTTTCACCACTTTCTGATCAAGTCAAGCCCCATCATTGGTTGAATCAAACTGATACACCCTCCGACATTTGTTTAAACTCTTTAAATTACAGCAAAAACGAAAAGGAAGAAAACCCCAATACGCCTATTGACTTTGATGCCCTATAAAGCTTTTGTAACCTTGAAGAGGAGTCCTTAAATAAAGAAAGAAATTCCAAATTCACCTCATCACATATATGAAGGCTTTTCAATTCGGCGCACAGCAATTAAGAAAGGGTTTTCTCTTAAGTCAATAAAATGAAAATGAATTTGTTTTCCTCGCATCCCATTCTGTTGGGTCTATCTATTCCCCAAGTATACTTCGTTTTAATTTTTTATTTTTTTCACTTTAATCTCCAAACAGGAGCCACCACACCGTATGCCTGTGCATTATTCGCTCTTAATGGTCCATCATTTCACCCTTTTCTCGGAAGTTTATTGTTAACCTGACCTTTACGTGGCCGCCGCATGTTTATCGAGTGTCACTCATGGTTTAACCCCCTCTTAACTGTAAAAAAAGGCTGCGTTTGAAGAGACGATGCTTTCATTAATTTTAATTGCAAAAAAAAAAAAAAAGTTTCAGGAAAATTGCTTTTTTCCGAAAAGTGTTTTGTCATCGAAAAAAGCGTGTCAAACGAGACAACTTTTCACGAAAGGGATTAATATTTTCGACAGAAAAAAAATGCAACGACAACATTGTCATCGTTGTCGTTCATCGCTGTCGTGCCGCTTGTAAAATGAATGGGAACGTGTTGACAAAAAAATGCACAGACGATGTCTTTTACTTTTAATTGTTTCTATTAATGCACGAGCAGATCCTGACGCTGGTAGTTGGATGCAAGCAAATTTCTTTCGTAAGTGGATCTCATTGTCGCATCATTAAGTTCGTTGTATTTATTTAGACGTAAATTATTTACAAAAAGAAATAACCCTTCAAACAGGCGTCTGTTAAATCGTAAACCAGCTGGTTAATAGGGGTTAACGTTGTTCATCAATTTCAGGCGCAGTAAAAACAGTTTCACTGTCATATTTGAAGAAAACTGATCCAAGGATGCGATCAGATTAAATTGAAGATGTCGCTCATAACCTAATCTTTGGTCTAAGCTGTCTCCCAGCGAGAGGATGTCGAAGAGTTTTATGATTCCAGTTTCATCCATAATTTTAACAACAAAGCTAAGCAACTGGAAGCTGACTTTGTGGAGCAAAGAAAATCGACTTTGTCACTTAGTCGTATTGTTCTGCTGGCTCTAGATTCAAAATTTCCTTAGTCTTCTGTAAGAGCAGATCATAAACAGAGCAGATGCTGCAAGATTCATTTCTTTTTATTAGTAGTCTTCACTCTCTTTACAGTGTCCAAAAGGATTCCAAGAACATATTGTGCGTCTTTTCGTTTCATTTTCAATAGGGAGACTCTCCACTGTAAATGCATTCAGATGTACGCAAGCTCTGCTTACAGTTTCTTCCTGGAGTGCATTCAGTGCACTTCTTCCTGCATTCGAACAGAATAAGTCCGGTTTTGACGAATTTCCCTTTGAGATCATCGGCTCCTTCGTCACTTCGTATATCCGTCACAAGGATAGGAATTTACTTGTCTTGATTGCCTTTTGCCTTCCAGTCTACCAATGTACACAGTGATGACTTTTTTCGAACTTATTGCTTCCTTTGGAATCTTTTTCAGCCTAAACCTCGGCGGTGATCTACTCTTGAAAGAAGTTACAAATATTCAATTTTTGATCTAGCAGTGTAAAAGTGCAACTCTGCTTCGCTTGGCCCCTCACTCAGTCGCTCTTCTCAGGAATTTTGATGGTTCATCTCCTATCTGGCGCTGCAGTTAAATCGCTGGTTTTGGTTCGCCTGAGATGCTTTAAGGCAGCATTTCTATAACCTGGTCTGAAGGCCGAAGATTTGGTATGATTTTTGGTCCTTTAACTGATCCTTTAACTGTACTTGGTATATCTTTTGGACAGGAATTTACTTCTTTGTCAAATGCCATGTCCTTTGTAGTACTCGACAAAGAGTGCCATGTCCCAGTTTAAAAGGTACAAAGTTTAGAGGGGATATCTTGATCAAAGAGTGCATCAGTTACGTTTTTGACGGATTCACCCCTAAACTTTGAACCTCGAGCTTTAAAATTTGACTGCCTTCCATCCTGTTCGATCACCCCCACGCCGTTTCCAGTTCTCTAGACCAAGCGTCCTGGCATCCGCGATAGCTTGGTTTTTAAAACTGAGGTATGGTCTTCCTTCTCGTCTCACATCTGCGTGCTGTGATTCGAGGATCCTCTTGGCCTGGAACATGATTGTCCCTTCGCTTAATGTGGCCGAGCCAGTGTAGTCGACGTCCTATTCAACTACATCCACATCTTGATACAGCTCAAAGAGTTCGCATTTGTATCTTCTCCTCCATTCGCTATCCTCTCATAAAAAAAAAATAGCTGGCGCGACAGGTCGGGATGAGCCAAGGTCTAGCGTCTCGCAACCATTCATGTTGCGTGTGTTGTATTATTTGCACGAATGGAAGGGACCTACAATTTATTGCCGACTCCGAACGGCGAAGTGAGAAGCTCTTTCATGACAGATTATACTACCGGAGGCTTGTCATTCCCCGACGAGAGGTGGTGCCGTGAAAAATGTTCGGTGGACATGGCTGGAGCTTGAATCCACGCCGCTCACATAGCAGTCCAACCCACTAACCACTGAGCCATGGCCCACTTCCTATACTGGACCAAATATCTGACGAAGGATTTTTCTCTCGAAAGTGTTCAATATCTGCTCTGATCTCCTGCTTATCGTCCAGTATGTACTCGGCTCCATATGGAAGAACTGGCAGGATGAAGGTTTTTAAAATGTTACTAGGGAGGAACTACATACATACATATGTTGAAGGACTACATCATTCGCATAGGTGACCAGTTTAGTTCTCGCCTTTCCTATTTTCAAAATAATTGTATTCCCTTTTTTGGACTTGTACAGCTTCGTCGTCCGTTTTTGTGTTCAAAAACACGCCTTTATCACAAGAGCCCTTGCACTCATACTCCCCCTGTCATCTCATTAGAGGAAAAAATTTCATAAAACCTCATGCTCCCCACTGAGTTGACCAAACCAATATATCAAAAACGAGATGATCCAAAACCCACTCACCGGAAGGAACTTCACTACCGGTAATGCTCTCCATCCTGCACCACAACACAACACCGGAGCAAAGTGATTACGATATTTAACACTTAATTAATCATTTTATTGACCTACATCTCAAGGACACACACACAACGCTTGCCTTGCAAAGGCGGCGCCGCCTTTACCACATCTGCCGTCTCTTTCGACAGGATTCAAATGGTTTCCTATGTGAGCCACAGCAGCAGAAGCCACCAGCACACAAGAGCTACTTCAAATGCTCATCCATGTAGAGATAATGTGGTTCTATCCTATCCTGCGCCCACTGTCGCCGAGTGTCTACAAAATCGACTTCACCTTTAAGTCAGGGGTTAGTCTCATTTGCCCACTGAGGAACTTCGTTGTTAAACAGGCGTTGCCATGGTGCCTTCAAACTGTAAATGAAAATTGCAAAAAATAAATGGGTTGCTTTGGGTGCATGCAGCAAGCAAGGATGTGTTTGGAACACTTTTGGAACGAATTTAAAACTTTTAATGGTTGAAGATAATTTGCTACAATTTTGCACACATTTCCCTTTGCCGGCTGCTTACAACAACCCACGGAATCCTTTTGATTAAACTTTTGTTCACTTTGTCTGCTTTTGAATGTGATTCGAGGAATTTAAGGTGTTTTTCACACGCACGACTTTTAAATGCTTTGTGTGGCTTGTGAGCGTTGAAATTAGAAGCACAATCCAGACCAAACTGCAATGTGGCCACTAAAATGCGAAACATACATAAATGTGGAATGACATTCGCCTGAAACACTGTTGTAGTGTCGTGGTTTTGGTGTTTCACTATTGAGTGTGGTATGGAGGGCCATTGAGTATGGCCAGCAGGATATTTCAGGATCGCGAACAATTTCCCATTTACCCGTGCCTGTGAATTTAATGGGCTTTTAACTTTGTCGCGGGTTTTCATGGAAATTGGACATTTATTTAAATTTCTGGTCTTAGTATGAACGGGGTTTTGGCATGAAACGTTTAACTTTGTCACATGGACGTGCAAGCAATGGGATGTGTTTGGTAGGGAAATAAGATCGGATTGGCTTTCTACTCCATTAAGTGCGGCATTAATTTTATCGCTCGCAGTTCCTTGAAGTGTCGCTTTTGTTCTAACAAACTATCAACAGGTCCAAGTGCTTGTCAATTATTTCGTGGAAAATAGAAAAATTATGCTTAATAGGAACCTATGTAGGTTCAGAAAGCAAGTACAATTTCACTAAGAGACTTTGTAATTCCCTTGAGTACATGGTAGGACATGCAACTTACTAAACCACCTAGTTCTTGGACATGAATCCTTTTAAGCCTGTTAGTTGCACCCTGGCGAACTAACCCAAGCTGTGGTCAACAGAGACGTTTTCTATTAGGCGGTAGAGATAGGCTTCTTTATTGGTTGACAAAATGTGCTTGGTTTTGTCATCATTTACTTCAAAGACAACTCGATTGCTGTAAAAGTCCTTTTAATGACACTCTGGGAGTGACCAATGATGTCAATGTCGTAGATAGCTGGACAGGTTAATTTAGCTTGATTAGGTGTCACATAGGAGACTCTCATAGGTTCAAGGCGATACCTAGAGAATTTCGGGGATTTCTGCCCGTAGAGGCATGAAGGAGAGGAGGTTACAAATAAAAGTTTGACTTAGTTAACTGCAATCACTGAGGTGATAGTGTCTTAGAAGTCTTCTCCTGTGACAGAGGAGTCCTCATTTCTAAAGCTTCTGCAAAAATCGTTAAAGAGAGCACCTAGTCTCCTACCATGTTGTCCTATTAGGCAATGGTCGGTGATGGTACAGAGTTGTATTCTGTTCTCTTATGGTCATTAATTTCGGACCAAATAAGTGGTCGAGAGACCGTTTTTCCATCTGGAGTTGATTTTTCTGGTTGTGAATAGTTTAATTATGAGTTTCACTAGATTATCTGCTATACACATGTCTGTGGTGTGAGAAAGGATTACTTGAGTAGTTCAGGAGAATTACCATGAATGTCACTATGTCCATGCACCCACCAAATGTGTGAATGGTGAACTACTCAATCATCTTCTTAAGAGATAATAGCCACTAGAGGACCGTAAAGGAGGTGAAGATAGTGCCTTCCGTGTCAAGACCTGCCCTAAACATTATCAGTTTCAGCACGAGGTTAAGATATTATTTGATAGCCTGTCCATTTCCTAATCCAGTAAGTGTTTGAAGAAGTTCAGGCTTGTTTTCAGCGACACTGCTGGTATTCTGGTATCTAGGATTCAGCCATCGCCCTTTGGAGCTCATGATGGTGATTAGTATCATATGCGGCTTTAAAGTCGAGTTAAGATTAATTTATAACTCCAACAGGCAAGGGCGTTGCGACTACAGGTATGATCCGTAGATGTATGGCCACAGTAGATATTGTAAATCTGCCGGATATTTAAAAAAACTAAAAAAGAAAATATCCCACCAAGTTGAATCTAGATCAGTCATGACTCCTTCAAAGGGACAACGACCCGAATATGTTAGCTTTCTCTCGAGCAACTGGTTCATCCTTCATATGCAATGTCGGTCTAGTGATAGCGATAGCGATTAACCTGATAGATTATTACTGGAGAAATTTTCATTGAAGGACTCAAGAAAGGAGTATAAGCAGCTCCCAGTATGCGCTTCTAAACCTTTGATCTCAGTCCTAGACGTCCTTGTAGTCTCAATCTTTACCTTAGGATCAGCCTCGGTTTCAGGCAAAGTTTTGGTCTTAGCTTCAGTCTCAGTCAACGTCAACGGACGTTCTAAACAAATTACTCACGTTAGAGTCTCTATTGCTATTGAAAAAAATTGAGAAGCATACACCATGTACGTTTTAACCTCAAATAAGTTAAGAAATTCACGCAGCTGTGGCTGAGGTGGTCTTTCAAATCAAGGTCCAGGTTCGAAATAAAACTTAAGACCTACTCTACCTCCATGAATGTCTTGCCTGCTTTTGGAGGTCAAAGGTTGAAGGGTTCATAAACGTGTTAAATGACCACTGGTTATGTGACGTGGAATAGCAAATTTTTGGCAAGTAGAGGTCATCCTGAATTAATGATTAGAGCGCTGGACTGCGGAGCAAGCTACCTTACAGGTTCTCCCCTTTGCGAGGATTCCAATGGTATTTTGAAGATGAGGGCATCAGTCGAGCTAATACACATTGGGTCCAGCTAGACACATGTGCAACGGTTAGAAACTAATGGACGTGTTATAATAAGAAAAGATCTCTGTTTTCGGTCAAACTTAGTCGTCGCGAAGCAAGGATAGTCTCCGGCATCATTACTGGACACTGCGCCATTGGTACTCATGCGGAGCGCCTTGGCATACATCACAACGTCTATTGCAGAAGTTGTAGGGACGAGAAAGAAATCGAATCTGTCCGTCATCTGCTGTGTGAATGTTCTGTCCTTGCTGGTAGAAGAATGAGGACTCTTGGTGGTTCACGAAACTGAAGGACTTGCGTGACATCGAGCTGAGGGACCTCCTGAGATTCATGTCTTTATCTGGGTGGTTTTAAATAAGCGGCTTCCTTTCTCTTTACAGGTTGTCGGGGAAGAGTTAGAAGATGCGCACAATGGACCCTATTGCTGGTCTAAGTGAGCAGTGACGACTGTTACAAGGCACCCATTTACCTAACCTAACCTACCTTACGTTCGAGTCCTACGATTAATTGAAAAAGTTTCTTGTAGCCATTGTAAAAAGATTGATGAAGAGGGACCCAGCAAGTGGTCTGGTTCGATATCTCTCCCGAAAAGGTTGAAAAAACGTCTTGGAAAGTCTATACCTATCTTTGAAGATTTTTGCACAGCCAAAAGACTTTTGCTATACAGTGGACTCTCTCCTTACGGACGCCTCTCATAAGCGGAAACCCCCCATAACCGGACAAATTTGAAAGAACGGAGAAAAATATGTGGTTTTGTTTATTTCCTCACAAGCGGACAATTATCTCGGTACCGTCGGTGTCCGCTTATGAGAGAGTACACTGTACTTCAACGTCCTTCAATTGGAGTTATTGACCTATTAGTTCTCCTGTCCTTCTCGTTTTCAATATTTTAAGAGGCCATGTGCTTTTCCAACTAATGTGCGACAAATGAAAACATTACCCATCTGCCATGTGCCAGTTTTTGCCTTCCAAAAGCTCAAGTTTAAAGTAAGCGTGTGTTTTATTTAGTCACATATCACCAAGCACAATGATTGCAGGGTCAAACTGCGTCACCCAAGCATTTCATCATTACCGATTAAATTACCTTCGGATTTGATTCATTCACAGGTGGTTTTGATGCTGATTCAGTACGATTTCCTCTAAAACCCGAATGTTGTTTTGTATCCAGCATTTGAATACTACAGTGCAAATAGGCTTTATGGTTAAAACATTCTAATTGGCACGTTCACACTCCAAGTAGCAGTGTTTTACAACAGATCGAAATGATCGATTCATCATTGAATCATGATGATCGCAATAAAATTTTAGGGTGAATGGCAAATTTTATGATACCAATGTGGCAAAAGTCTCATAAAAAATGTTGGGATCTTCCAGTTTACAATGAAATCTCAAGCTTTCAATCAAATAGATGACTAAGCTAGCTGGGAAACTGTTTTTACGAGTTTAATCGTTGTCTTAATTTATTGTGTCCAAATTTGTTAAAATAATCGTAATCTCATAATTCATAGGGTGCCCCAACAAAAGAGACTTCAAAGCAAGAGTGTAGCAATGCTTTCGAGTTACTGGCTAGAGTCACATTTCTACCTCTACAACTTGTTGGACCATAATGACAAGCATAAAGTGTCAATTTTTAGCCTTTTATATACCCAAGTCATATGCAAACTTATAAGCTTAGACCTTCTTTGTTGCGTAAGACAATGCCAATTCTAGAGCAAGGTGAACCTCTTGGATTATAACATCATCGTCACGTCCACACGCATTCCTTTTGCTATTAACTGTCAAAAAAGCAAATATTAATATTATCTAACATTTGCTATGTAATAATGAAATTAATTTAAGCAAACAACAGAATACCCTGTTGATCCCGCTTATAACTAGAAAAATATACACACTCCTACGTCCTAATATATGCGAATGAATCAATCCAACTTGTTTCCAAAAGTTATAATAGTAAATACTAACTTGGATCTAATTTTTTATTTTTTTTGTGAAATATAAATTAGCAATATTATTTTACAACGTATTGCCTTTGGTCATCATTTTGTCGCACGCAAAATCGTGAATTCAATTAGCACGTCAGTAGCACCCTAGCAAGTGTTAAGATGGAAAAAAAAACACCGCAAAGTCAGCGTTAGAAGTTAAGTTACCTAAATATTAATTATTATATGTTATTTACTGTGTCTTAAATGTTTTATTTGTCGTTTTCATTAACAGTTCTAAAATAATATCGTTGTGTTGCTTTAATTAAAATATAGTGAGACGTAAATAAGCTTAGGTGTTCTTTATATGCCTTTGATCGAATCATATAAGACTCAGCTTGTATATTTACAGAACAAATTATGACACAAAATTTCAAATTGTTCAGGTTTCGTTATAATTAGAAAGCCCTTGTACTTCCTTATTTGTTTTGATACGAACACGTGTCGCGGTCTTTTAGTTTTACAAAAGGGCTCAGTCACCTAGAAATTGAGAAAACAAACATAGGTTCGTTTTAATATTTAATACCAAACTATAAACAAGGACTAAAATCCCCTGTCTTCAAACGAAAATGTGCTTTCGAAACACCAACTCTGTCTGGGAAAGAAAAGGGTTGGAACTAAATACATAGATCCTTTCCATTATACAAGTCCATTAAGCAGTACAACTCCAATTAGAGCTGTTTTGGAGGAATACCTAGAATACTTCAACCAATCCTGATTTATCAGGCCATTTCTATGATTTAACTTAGTGGTGGAAGTGCACGAGTTGTTTCAGGCGTCTTAAATGGGTCAGTGCTTTTGCATTTCATAAAACGATTTGAACAACTCCACAGCCACTCCTGTCACAAAACATTCACTTACCCAAACCTGGTTTAGGCTAGTTTCTGTCCACCAAAACCTTCATATCTCCGAAGACTTTTAGTAACTGAATTTCGCACCGAAATATCTGTTACCGACGATAATTCAAGCTACAGTGTTCAGAAACAGAGGAATTCTTCACGAATCTACAAGACTAAAGCATCCGAAACACGCAAATCCATACTTAAAAATAAATAAATATATAGCTGGCGCGATACCTCGGGATGAGCCAAGGCCTAACTTCGCAACCATTCATGTTGTGCGTGCTAAATTTTTTACACGAATGGAAGGGACCTTCAATTTATTGCCGACTCCGAACGGCGAATTGAGAATCTCTTTCATGACAGATTATACTCCCGGAGGCTTGTCATTTCCCGACGAGAGGTGGTGCCGCGAAAAATGTTCGGTGTACCTGGCTGGGGCTTGAAACCACGTCGCTCGGTCAGCAGTCCAACGTACTAACCACTGACCCACGGCGATCACAAAATACATACTTTAGGGACCTTTTTACGTACGAAGTGAAGAATGCGTTTATTCTCCGATGCAGATAGTTTGATTTAAGAACACATAAGGGCTAGAGTACGCGGTTGTCCATCGACACTTTGGTATTTATCGAAGCGCGAAGGTAACTTTAAGTTTCATTACAGTCACTCGTATAAAAGCTTAAGAGAACTTGAGTCTCAGTACGATTTTAAAATGAGGCTAGTCCAGGGAACCGCGGTCTTTGACCAGCGAAACTGTCCACTGTCCACTGTATTGCCTCTTTGAAAGGTAATAGTTATCTCTGCAAAAGCATCACCTACTTGGGTGTGGTCGCGGCTTTAACGAACGACATGATATCAAAACACTGTATGGTGTTGTGGGTTAGTCCGGTGGGTTGACCCAATACAAATTACATACACTTACTGACAATGTTGCTGCCTCGCAACATTTTAAAATACATATACACACATCGGGCATCGCTAAATATAAAATACTGTGCCGTATGTGGAACATTTTACCCGATTTTTGAGGTGATTTCAGTTCTGACTTCACTTGCTTCTGTAAAGTCTGAAACGAGGAACATGGCATTAACCAATGGATCCTTTCAGTTGCACACAAATGCGCAATACATCTCCTCAGGCATCGGTTGGCAAAAACACTGTGGCGTATGTGGAACATTTTACCCGATTTTTGAGGTGATTTCAGTTCTGAATTCACTTGCTTCTGCAAAGTCTGAAACATGGAACATGGCATTTACCAATGGGTTCTTTCAGTTGCATACAAATGCCCCCCTTTTCGTTTACCATTCAACATTAGACCTTCGTAACAACAACACAACAGTCCACGCTGATTCCACCCGAAAAATTTCCTCGAAAAGTCTTTCAAACGGCCACTCAACGCCGCCGCTGTCTGCAATCCTTTCTAATTTCCGCGGACAAAACGTTTTATCGTTGAATTCCTTTTTTCTATGCCTGAAAAGAACCCTGAAGATTGACAAGGAAGCAAAAACTTAACCCATCTACACAAGCAATCTATGTAACTATCATCTCTGATGAACGATTGCCACTCATACCTAGGTTACCATAAACAATTTATCATTCGCCAACTAGACGATGAAGGAAGAAAAACGATGAGAACAAATCCTCTTAAGAAACGGGAAAGAGAAGAAATCATTTTCACTGTTAAACGCCGTTTATTTTGTACAAACATACACCAACTACAACACTTTAAACAGGAACAGAGGAAATTTCAGGAGGTTTACATTTAATATTCACCGGATACAAGTTTAAAAAAAGGAACGAACAAACACATTTGCTCTTTGAAGGAAAACAAACGAAAGGATACAAGGTGAAAAGCATTCCATCGAAAAGTTACTCCTTCTCGACATTGTTCGGTCGTTCCCTGAGGACATGTCCACCGGCAACACCTCCCCTTTTCTGTTTTCCACAGACCGGCAATAACGCAAGGATGTGCAAATCAAATATATTTTTTACATCCGAAAACGTTTTTGAAATGTCCTGGCCAAAAACAAGGCATTTACACTCCTGTTGACCTTATTCCATGTCGAGGACACATTCGCAATCCTTTTTCGCCACGGATTAAGAGGAAAACAAAGAGACTAATGGCTCATCTGCTTAAGCTAAATGCTAATTAGTATCGATTATGAGAGGAGGCTGGCAGCTCCTCCGTGGCAAGAATCTCGGAAAGACACTTCAGAAGCAATACGCTACGTTGCGAAATTAAATGATCATCTACCTCCACCTCGCATGTAACAAAGGGGTTGGCTGTCGTCGTCGGTGACTAATGCCTGAAAAGTGTGTCCATAAATATTCAGACCAGCAGAGTCGGGAAAACAATGGCCACAGCAACAGAACAGCGTGCGTAATGGTAATGTTATTTCACCACCAAACCCTCACCACTAAAGGATGTAGAGGTGAAAGGATGCTGCTATGGCATGCGCTTGAAGAGTTCATTTTTGGAATCTCGAACATGGAGAAAGACTTCCAACAAGATGGGGTTGGTCGAAGGAGTACCCAGAAATCTACTACGTTCTTCGAATATTTGACGCATGTCTGGACACTCATTCGAATTTCGAATTGAGTTGTGTTTCGAGGAATGATTTGAGTGGATTCGTTGTTGGGGGTGGTAATTCGAACATTGTCAAGGGGGATGTTTTCGAATCGGTGAATTCTCCTTTGCGAAAATTCGAAAATCATGAGGTGTATCCTTCCACGTGGTAAAGTATGCTTGGTGGAGAATTTGAAATACTTTTGTGAAGAAGGTATAGACAATGAAAAGAGAAGAACCCTTTGTTTGTGTATTTGATTTTACAGATGGCACAGGTTCAATGTTATTTAAGCGGTTTGAGGGTAAATGTCCTCTGGATAATATTTCCGGGATAAAACATTTCGAAATTACACACGAAAAGCAAGCGAAAGTTAATTAACATGTAACTGTGCAGGTGTCGGTAACAAATACATGAGAACATCAATTGAACGCCTTAACTTAAGGCAAACACATGACTTTTGGAGAGGGTTTTTGGGATGCAAAAGAAGGAGGAAGAGGTGAAGGTGGTTTAATAAGGACATCGTCAGACACCACCTCGACTATTGCCGTGGCATTTGGTTTATAGACTTCACCCGCTCTGTGCCTAATTAAAAGACACTTCGAGGTGTTGTCGTCGACATTTGTTACAAGATTTATGGGCCATATCGCTTAAGTGGACAGGCATTTGGCTGAAAGCTACTTACAGCGAACTTATCTTTTGTTTTGCATGAGATGTGACTTAGAGAAGTACTTGGGACTTTCCTTCGATTAGGTACCATTCGAGTGGGCTCCAGCTTATTTCTGGACTCAGTGATAAACAGCGAAAATGGAGGAAATGTTTTTAGACCCAAAACCTCACTTTCTGACAGCAGATAAAGTCTGTATCGAAGCGAGCTGCATAGGTTGCGACATCACTCAGCAGGCCCGTGGTAAACGCAGGTGGCCCAACGACAAACTCGTCAAGATTTCGCTTGTCGACCAAGTCTTTAATTTTCCTGTATATTTGCGAGGTTTGGATCAATAGGCATAAGAAGTACACAAATCGATTGACCGGTGGGAGACAATCTTATCGATTTCCTAGTGACAGAGAGAATGAACGTCTGCGAATATAACGCAGAAAAATGTATGGAAACGGCGACTGCAAGGGCGAGAGAACTCAGGAAATAACAGTGGTAAGGGCTATGTAGCTCAGAAACAAGAGAAAGATAAGAAGCGAGACTGACGTTGTGAAATGTATGTAGCGGAATGGCCATGGATGTTCCACCGTACTTCAATGATATTAAAAAAGTACGAAGCTGGGCTTGGCTGCATGGAGAGAAAATGAAGCAAACCAGATTTGCTACACCTGCAGCAAGAAGCAGCTTGAAAGAGAAAACAGGAGGCATCAGGCTAGTTACATTCATATTCGCCTATCATGCGATACCCTGTCAGTACACCCGTTAGGATAACAATTTCCTTTTTCTCCAATGCCAATAGGCTCTTAATTCTTTTCTTCTTTCATTCAGTGTTGGTCCTAAGCTGCGAGATGTAACATAGTCACCTCTGGCGGACAAGGCGGTGTGGTGCGTACTTAAGGTGGTCCGGGGTGGACCTGGGCCTCAACTAACAAGCGTCTCCAGCCAGCTCGATCTTTAGCCAGCTGTTTCCAGCTTCGCACGCCAAGTTGGTTAAGGTCCCCTTCCATTTGCGTGCGCCACCTGAATCGCGGTCTTCTTTGGATTCGAAGATTTTCCGGCCCGGAGCATTAGTTCCCACCTGCTCTACATGACCCAGCCACCTCAGTCGTTGGACCTTCACTCTTCTGGCTAAGCCGATGTCGCTGTACAGTCCGTACAGTTCGTCATTGTATCACCTCCTCTATACACCGTCGGACACAGACGGGACCAGAAATCACCCGAAGAATTTTCCTCTCGAAAAAGCCAAGGGCAACCTCATACGCTACTGATAGAGACCATGCCTCTGCGCCTGGGATAATTGAAGTATTATACAGGGTTACTTTAGTCGTTACGAGAGAGGACTTCGCTACTCAATTGCCTTCTCAGCCCAAAGAAACAGAGATTGGCAAGCGTAATTCTTCGTTTGATATCGACGCTGGTGTTGTTGTCTGAATTTATAGCGGACCCTAGGTAGACAAAGTCCTTAACTACCTCCAGGGTTTAACTATCTATTGTGACGTTCTGTCCGAGACGTCGGTGTTGAGTGTTCTTTCTTGTTGACAGCATATACTTCGTCTTGACCGCTAAATCCATCTTCACCGCCTCCGTCTCAATACCCACGAACGCACTAGTGACATCACGCTGCCTTCTTCCAATTATATCAATATCGTCGGCGAATCCGAGTAATTGTATGGACTTTTGCAAGATTTTGCCTCTGATGTTGACGCGTGAGTTTTGCACAACTCTTTCAAAAACGATGTTAAAG
Organism: Matsumyia berberina; assembly: GCA_917880715.2. Lineage (NCBI taxonomy): Eukaryota > Metazoa > Arthropoda > Insecta > Diptera > Syrphidae > Matsumyia > Matsumyia berberina. Next base: position 125,607,241 of record OU862870.1, read on the forward strand.
AAATCGCATGACAACGCGTCGCCTTGTCTAAATCCGTTTTTGACATCCAATGTCTCGGTGAGGTCTCGACCTACCTTGATGGAGCAGCGTGTATTCTCCATCGTCATCCTGCATAAACGGATGAGTTTGGTAGGGATGCCAAAACTAGACATGGCTTATCTTTAAAGATGCTTTCATACGCGACATTAAAATCGATGAAAAGGTGGTGGGTATCGATTTGAAGTTCCTGGTTTTCTCCAAGATCTGACGCAGTGTAAATATTTGGTCGATGGTGGACTTTCCAGGCCTGAAGACACACTGATATGGATCGATCAGGTTGATGACAAACGGCTTCAGACTCTCACACAACACGACAGATAAGATATTGTAGGCTATGTTAAGAAGTCTGATGCCTCTGTAGTTGGCGCAGTTCAGAGGGTCTCCTTTCTTGAGGATCGTGGGTTAGTAAGCTTACCTCAATTTCAATCAGCCTTTGCAGTATACCGATGTTTTTAACGCTGGTGCCTTCCAAGTTAGTTCGTCCGCTGCCTTCTATGTATATTACCATGTCAAGATGAGCACCAACTCTCATAAAAACAAGGAAAAATCGGAATCGTATGGAATATAAGAGAGATCCTCCTTCTTCTAATTAAAGTAAGTAGGGTCGTCTGTTAGGAAATAAATGAATTTTTGGAATTATTGGCTAACATTGCCCTGGTTGAACGGCTTATTTGTGGAACTTGAGTTTTGGTCACCGAAATTGACCTTTTGTATGATCAGCACTTACTGCTACTATGTTTCCTTGTTCGTCTCGAATTTTGTGCATGTGGCTTCTTGTATTCGTGATCCATCTAGGATTTTCTTTGTGTTGACAGAGAGAAGCCTAGAACTTAAGAATCGGCGTCTCTAATTGCTTAACTCAGACTTAAATCTGGAAGCCTGGTGTGTAGCATAAGGAAGTTAGATTAGATTGAGTTGAACATGTTAGAAAGCAAAGCTTCCTTAAATACTAGACCAGGTGCCACACGCAATATAGTCGTACACGCAATTTTTGCATGGTTCAGATCTGATGAAATCCGATTATATAGCCTTGAGCCCAGCTTGATTATAGACTTAAGTGGTTTTTTTTTTACTTATACTGATATGAGCTCCGGTAGTTCTTTAAGGCCAGTTAGAACCTCTTCTTGGAACACGCTGCAATGTGTCCGGTCGTCTTTACGACTTTTACAAATATGTAGTTCTGCCCACCACACCATTTCGAAACTTGCGAAAAACTAATGAAAGGGCGCGTAAATTTACTACCGCTAAAGGAGTTTATTTGATTGATGTTATATTCCACATGTTGCTGTTAAACATAAATTCATGTCGGGTAGTAAATGGCGGCTATAATTTTATTTTATTTGAATTTTATAGCCAAAATATTCACTGCTGACTTCCATTTCGCCCACCCTGTATCACTAAGCGGAGTTGCGTATTGCTTTTATTAACTTTAATGTAATTGTATCCTGCCCAAGTCAGTCGGTGAAAGTTAAAGGTCATCAAATTCAACTTCTTCAGCTTTACGAGTTTAATCCGTAATAAAGTCGATATTAACTCCTGTCGATGATTACAACAGTTTGCTGCCAGACTTACGCAGCCAACTGCAACAAATTCCTAAAACATTTATAGCCTCAGCAGAACTCATTTATTATTTATTGAGACGATAACGTTTGCATAAGATTCGATTCGTATCGAATCGAACTGACAGCAATCGCATACTTGTGTTTGCTATGAAATGTCATTTGGAATTTGGACTGCCCCTTTAATTCACCGGAAGTTCAGAGTAAATGTCGTCACAACAGCTTAGTGTATTTAACTCAGTAGGTACCGTAAAAATCCTCAAAATTAAAACTCCAATCGCGTCATTTGTTTCCAAAAAATAAAAGGGAAAAGTCAACGAAACGTCTTGAACTTCGTTACATTTGTTGAAACGAGTATTCTTGGGATATAATTTCTGTTATTGGATTGTGGGTCATCAACCGAGCAAATTTGACAAAACTTTCGTTTTCGTTATGCTAAATTCGTGGATTTAATTTATTCCGCTACGTCTTTGACAGGTGGTTGCTGGTGGCTGGTGGCAGGCCAAATGGTAGAGGAGTGGTCTGCATAATAAATAAAAGTTTTTGCTCAACTTTTGTCCGTCTTTGAGTCTGTAATAATGTTTTTTTGTTTTTGTTTGTATCTGAATCGTATTTTATCCCATAATTACCTGGACATACTTTTGTTTACAACTTTGCAAGCGATTATGCGTGGGAAGGCACTTTACCTTCTGTTTAGTTAGACGATCTGTTTTTACACCTTCACGGGGAATTCCTTTAAATGCCGATGTAATGAGTTTTGTAAATCCTGGAAATTTAATTTAGGGTTTCATGTAAATAGGTACATATGCATGTATTTATTAAAACTCACTTGTTTCTTGGGCTGCGTACATTAGAAAATATGTTTATGTGCACATATCGGGCTTTGTTGTTTTATTTATTTTTTTTTTAAATGAAATCTTCTTGGATCCGTTGTGATTCTCTGTTGTGATGTTGGGATGTCCGAAGGAGAAGAGAGGTGGGATGACTGATTAGTGGGTCGAGGTTGCCCTGAGCCATCTGGAGTCCAAAATGAGTTACCGGGTAGTTTTTTGTGGCATTGCTGGCAATTTGTTGAAGCGATTTGTTCGAGGACTTGCCTTCTAGTGCTTCTAAGGGATGAGCACTTGCAGAGAAAGGGAATCTTCTTCTGAATCTATGTACATACACATCAAAATCGCTTCTATCTCTACGTCTGTTGTATTTAGTGACATTCTTTTCACGTCGGCCGTCATAGGGTTGTACCCGAGAATAATAGCAGTCTTTGGCGTGGTCCGTTCAGCTTAAGGAGGTTTTTGGTTTTCCTATTGCTAAGATGTGGCCATAGTCTTTGTGCAGCATGAGCATCTTCCATCTGCAATCGGACCTTTTTGAAAGTCTGTATTTATGCTAATTTCTTAAAGTTCTATTCCAGTTAGAAATAAATGATCTAACAACTAATTGTTATTTTCCATATCTTTGCAGCTAGTTCAACTGTCGTGGCACGTCTAGGAATACCAACCTCTTTGTCCTGGGACCCATCAAAGTGTAATGTTGTGCCATGAGCTACGGAGTTTTAGCTGGTTTTGACGTCTTTTTACTAGTCTTGGCGATACATGACTGTGAATGGGAATGAAGCTTTAATCGCCTCCTCTTTGTCTATACCTCTACCTCTTCGGTGAAATCGGTATAAGGGAGAGTTCTCGTGAGACCTCGCTGATATTCATTTATTTAGAAGGACATCGACCCAGGACAACCAAATTGGATCCTTTTTCGTCTCTCTACCCTTTTTAGAATGTTAGTCCAGGCTACTCAACGAATACCTTCACAGTAACGCTCGCCCTAATATCGACTCCTTGGGTCATGGGAAGCATTTGGTTGATAAAAATGCGACCTATTTTATTGGTCCGCTGACAACTGAGAATTCCACACCTTTTGCAAGTCTAAGATAGACATTGTCATCGTATATGTCCACGTTCTCAAAGCACAGTCTGTCGGTGTTATCTTCCACTAGCCCCATTTTTCTCAGATGACCTCTAAAGTCGTCTAGGATATTACGCTGCAATTCATTTGAGATTTCCTCGCGTAGAACTTCTCTTTTGATGCAGTCGGCTGACACTTTCGTCAACATTTTGCCTCGCTTGCCCACCTTTTTGAATAGTCGCTCTGAGGTTGTTTCTAAAACACAGTCGCTACGAATCATCTGCTCTTCATAGATTTGGCAAAGATTTTTAAAGAGAGGCATTCCGACAAAATAATAGCTACTTTCAAAGCGATCTACATATGTGTGTACGAAGGAGCTTAACTGCATTTGCTGTATAGAGGTACGCTATCACAGTCTGATTTGATATCCGAAATGGTATCCGCGTACTATCACCACTCAGACCTGGACCTGTGGCAAGTGTCCTTAGTTTGGTGACAAAGACTAACCTGGCGGGACTGAAAATGAACACCGCAAAGAACAAAAATTCTTCGCTTACTTCCGGTTCCGCCAATCGTGTTCATAACTACGCTAGACAACACATGGAAAAACCAAATTGTGGGTCGGTGGTTAGTGCGTTGGACTGCTGACCGATCGGCGTGGGTTCAAGCCGCAGCCAGGAACACCGAACATTTTTCGCGGCACCACCTCTCGGGGAATGATAAGCCACCGAGAATCTGTCATCTGTCATGAAAGAGCTTCTCACTTCGCCGTTCGGAGTCGGCAATAAACTATAGGTCCCTTCCATTTGTGCGAAATATGTAACACGCACAACATAAATGGTTGCGAGAAGCTAGGCCTTGGCTCATCCCGAGCTGTCGCTCCAGCTATATTATATTATTATATTTTTAGTTTTCGGTACTCTGGGTGTGTGACGAAAGTAGTGATTCAACGTGGTGGGGTCCATTTTACTACCAAAATTAACAGCCATTGCTCTCTATTCACTTGATGCGGCAAAGTTTTGCCGCGGAAGAAATTTGAAAAAGACGTTTCGAAAAACGGAGGAGATATGATATTTCAAATATTTTTTTGTTGAGATTTTGGTGGCGCAAACAGAGGGTAGACCTTCATCAGGGTCAACGAAGAATTTATTTGAATTGCATTTGGCTTGAGATTCGCCAACGAGTCGGGGTACATAGTTAGAAGAAACTATACATAACTCTACGGTATCATACAAAATCTTCTGTGTCTTCCCTTGGTATTCGTGCAAAAGGTACTTAGTTCAAATTCTGTAAGAATCCTTAAGAATTTGATTATGATTATGTAGGCCAATGAGGCCCAGGTCCACCCCGGACTGTAACGCCACCTTAAGTTAAGGCCAAAGTAAAAGTCTGGTAGTCCCCTGTTATTACGGCAGTGATACATAATTCAAACTGCATTTCTGTTCAAGGCTCTAAGGAGTATTAGTTTGATGCAATGCTGTCGTGGAATAGCCTGCAATTTTATTAGGTTTCATCAGACACCGTTGTCAGCATCGGTTGTGATGAGCAAAATATTCCGTTTCTCTTTGAGTGCTAACATCCAGCCTATCTTCTATGTCCCTTTATGGACCCAAGGATCACGGCAATTGAAGACCAAAGCACTATAGACCATCCAAAGTTTTTTTGAATCACTCCTAAGCAAGGTGTAACGCGTTTTGCCTTAAATGAATAATTTTAAGAGAGAACAGGCTAAGAGCTTTATGTGGGACTGGATTATGACGCATCAAGAAAAGGGTTGACAGCATAGCCAACCAAGATATGCGGTTAAACCCATTTGCCTAAAACGAGAGGAGAGTGGATCGCCCTCGAATATTTTGGGGATGGTCAATCGCTGAGGAGCCTTGGCAAGAAGGGATGGAAGAAGCTACGATATGTATATTTCTAGAAACCGCACGAAAGAAGACTTAAAATACTTGAATCCCCAAGAGGACAAAAGACATAAATAAAGGTGAAGGTAAGTAACCTTAATTCAGATTCTTATGTACATACGGTATCTGGTGCAAGTGTACGTGTCGATAACCAGCCATCTAGATTTAAGCCCATAAGTCGTTCACACAACAATACATTTCTTATCGCGTTCTTAAAAATCACAATAACAACAAAATAAATTTATTAAAATATTTTCACAAGAACATGTTGCTCAACTGTGCAATTATAAATTTCCACCGCACCACAATTTAGGGTTATGGCTAAACCCTGCCATACTCCACACTTCTGCTCGCCATACATCTCATCATAATTCAATTGCGGCTACCGGCAAGGAACGGATACAACTTCCTCCTGTTGCTACACGTCATAATTCTGAAATAATGAAATACATGTCAACATTTGAGATGATGGATGAGATTTGTTTTTCAAAATTTTTTTGAAAAGTATCCCTGTACTTTTTTCAACTAAATTTGAATTGAATAATTTGCTGAGCAAATGTTTCCATTTTAAGTTTCGCAACTAAAATTAAAGTGTTGACTGAAATGTCAAATAAACGTCGGGGACACTTTCATTAGGATTTCCTTGATTTTGCAATTGACTTGACCTTTCTGCTGTCAGAAATTGCATGTCTGAGTTTAGTAGATAGACTCTTGTATCAACTATTTATACATAGCGTTCTGATCTTATCATTGGCAGGTGGATGACCTTTTCCATTTTCGGTGAACCTGAACATCAATTTCAACATACAAGACACAAGAAGGCGTTTGTGTTTCTTCCGGACTATAGAAGGGACGACAAGAATTCGGATCATTTCCTTTGCGATTGCCCTGCCCTTTCTCGGATCAGGTGGCGGAACTTCGGTGCTGATGGGGTGAGTGCTAATACTATAAGCTCCTTATTATTGAAGTGCCTTCTCGGTTTTCTCCAGAAGTTGGGAAAATTCCAATAAAATAAGTAAAAACTGTATCAGAACAGGGTTGTTAAATAGGGACATAACATTATTGTATTTCAATACAAACGCACCCTCAAACCTTTTTATGATCTGTCAATGTCAAAACGTCAGTCAAGGTTTACATTTTTATCATGGTGAAGCTCACGAACGAGCAGCGTTTGGAAATTATTGAATATTACTACCAAAATTCTGATTCGGCGGTCGAAACTTTAAGAGCACTTACTCCAATTTTCGGTGGTAATAGTCGTCCCACCAGACAGGCTGTGCGTGCTTTAGTGGATAAATTTGATTCAGCATATTCACGACTGAATGTTCCTGTGCCAGCGAGACAACAAAGTAGCGAAAATATGGCAGCCGTAAGTGCTTCAGTTCAAAATGAGCCAAATCAGTCGATTCCACGCCGTTCACAGGAATCTCTCAGTCCACATTGTGGCGAACGAAAGAGCAAACCACTTGTCGATTAGATATGGATACCTTTCTCAGAACAAAATAAGCACGCAATTTGGGAATTTATTGCTAACCAGCAATCACAAAAGGGGAAACCTTTGGAGATACGTACATAATGCATGTTTCGGTATCTTAAACTACTTTTTTGGTATAGTGAGGATTTTTTTTTAACTTTAGAACTGACTCACTCAACCCTGGTGACAACCCTGTTCAATGTCAACACTTTCGTCAAGATAAGGGAATTGTTTTCTAAAGCTTGCACATAGCTCGTTCGAACTTTCTTTTCGTCGTTCTTATAACCCGATACGTAGTAGGGAGCACTTGAAATTTTGGAAAACACTTGAACCAAGAGCTAGACGTCATCCCATAATCTTCGCCATATCAAAAGATCTTTTGTTGTTGATACATGTGCACATAGGTCCACAATTTGATAACATAGGACGATATACTTTAACAGAAATCTGGGGTCGAATTACCACACTGGTTAACGAGTAACTCGTCGTCGAAATGTGAGGATTTGACATTACCGCTCCCAATGAGGTTAATCTGTCATTCGATCACGAGTAACACTCACTCACTCGTTATCGATTGCAGTAATTCGTCCTCTGTTTTCTACCGAATTGTAATCTGCTCTTGAAATGTTTAGTATTTGATCTCAAGGTTTCAATTTCATGTGTATCAAGGAATCTAGCATCTTTTAGGTCAAAATTGCATAAACATACCAAATATCGTTGCAGAATACTTCGAAAAATTTACCGATGCGATAGATATTAGCGAATGATATACATAAATCTAAACTTGAATCACACAACTCTTCAGACTGTCACTGCGAATTCCATGATAAGCTAATAGTAATAAAAAGTCAAGTGGAGATGTGTCAAAATAAGGACACACCCCCTGCTTTCCGACATTGTTGCTACAATCTATTGTTATAAGCCATTTCCTGACGTCAACCAGATAATTTATTTATATTGCAACGTAAATTCCTTGTCGATGAATGCGTTAAATTACACACGTCAACTATTAATTCAACCGCAAGCATGAAGCTTTTTAGCGCCCTCTCTGAATATTCGAAAGGAGAAGAGAAAAAAAGAAACTTTCTTGGCAGCGGTGGGATTCGAACCCACGCCTCCGAGGAGACTGGTGCCTTAAACCAGCGCCTTAGACCGCTCGGCCACGCTACCCATGTCAGACTTCGTTTCAAAGTCCCAATTTATTTCGCAGTGTAGAGATTTTGGCATGAGTTTTGGAAACAATTGCGAATACAAGCTGCCGAAATGAGATTTCTTCGTTGTATTGCTGGGGTAACTTGTCGAGATCGACTTAAGAACACCAGAATACGCGAGGCACTCAATGTTGAGCAGCTTCTTCTTCCAACTTCCAACGAAAAGTTCTATACTTCGATGGTTTGATTTAGAGTCAATGGCGGAGGATCGGGCGATGAGGATAGTCCACTTAAGCACCCTAACCCCGCGACCCTTATAGTGGCTAAGCGGTTGATTGAAAATGAATGATTGAATCTATTTTTATCGGAAACATTGAGAACTGTCTTACACTACCAATTCAATCCAGAGGAAAGTAGAAATTCCAAATTGTAGTTATGAAGCCAAAAATTACGTCTACCGAGCGACGGAACCAAGGATATTTCTCATGTTGATCTATGCGAGGCATATACAAAGATGGCGACATCAAGGACAGTTTCTACAAGATCTTGCACGCAACATGCAGGCAGTGCCCTTGTTGTGACCTTGAAACTGTCCTTAGCGATTTTAACGCAAAGCAAGAAAGAGAGGTTTGGTAGTACTGTCGAAAAGTATAACCTCCATTGCAACATTTCCGACAACAGAGTCAGACGAATCGACCAAGCACTAGGGAGAAACGTTGTGTACGTGGTGTCTGTATCTCGATACTCTTAAAGAGACATAGAGATCTTCTAATCAATCAACGGTCAACCAGATTGACTATATTCCAGGGCACTCCTCCAGCATAATGGATGTGCGAGCGTTCCGAGGGACAAATATTGACTCGGACCATTTCTTTGCTGTAGTCAAAGTATGTTCGCCTTTATCCAGAACTTCGCAAATACAAGACAGTACTGTGAGACAGTTTGACGTCGGACGGCTATAGTCGCAAGACATCGTCATACCTCTTTCCCATTGAGTGAAGCTTAATCTCTCGAGAGGTCACAGTCGCCAGCATTAAGTAGTGAAAAAAGCTAAAGAGCCATCAGAGACTACTGGCTTTCTCTCAGCAACCACAACAAAATCCTTGAGGTAAATAGTAAAACAACATGAAAGATTGTTGGAAGCTAGGCCTTGACTCTACTTAGGCTGCAGCGTCACCTTTTTTTTTAATTTTGGTTAGAGACTTTATCTATCCGGCTGTGGTCTAAAAAAAGAGAATAACTCTTGCCAACCACTGCAACTCTGGGCTACGAACTTTCACATCAAGAACCTTTAGTTGTTTTACTAGATATTACAACATGTACCTCTGGGTTATCACAATTGATATAATTTGGTTTATGTGCCCTGCAACGGCCGTACGTTCACTCGAACATGACCAAACGGAAAAGGAACTCAAAGATATGATGAAAATTGGTCTCATTCTGGTCGCTTTTAACTTCCGTCTATGGGAATCAATTGGCTGCAAGCAAATTTACGAAGCTTCGCTATTTTGTAATTCACAGTTACAAATGACCTCAGACAACAACCACTGCCAGTGAGCATTCAGTGGTCGCATTCAAAAGTTTTCTCATTGGTCGAGAGCTTTCAAATTTATTAAGAAACTGGTCTACTCTTTGTGAGGTTGTGCGGAATGAGATTTTACAAAAAATGCGAATTACTTTTGAGGAAAGAATATGATTTTATGCCGTGGAAATAGTTTCATGTATGTGAAGCACGATATAATACTTCTATATAATCCCTTTTTTCAAAGTACAGGCGTGTGTTTGACTACTGTGCGAGCTGCTAGAAGTTCGCAACAGCACCACCTCTTGGCAAGCAATGACAAACCACCGGAAATATTGTTTCTCAGGAGGAATTCCACTCAATTCTTCCTTTGGAGTCGACAATAAATATTGCACGCCCCTTTAATTTATGCGAAAAATATAAGGCAGGTGGTTGCGAGAATCTAGATATTCACAGTTTCTTTGCTCCTGAGTCGTATACTTACTTTTTTCTCTTTAGAACGTCGAACGCGACCAGTTCTTCGATAAACGATAACCAGTCCATGGCAAGCACCCACACCGCACCAGCAGCTTTGACATTTCGAGCAGCTGTTTTCTATTGATGCACTTGTTGTTATTGTTCTTCGCGAAAAGTTTTCCGTTACCGACGCAAGTTCCACTGTTCTCAATATTCACGAGCTCTTATCGTGATAAGAGGTAGGGCACGTGGAAAACGCGACAATCTCGTAAAGTATCCTTATCTCACGAACAAAATACAAAAAAGCTAGACTGTCACCCGTTGGAGATATTCGTCGCTGTCTTTCTATGGAGCTTAGTTACTACGTAATCGGTGGTTCTGGATCGGTCTTAGCGACATTATTCACAAACCCCATTGAGGTAGGTTGCGGTGTTTTAACATTTTATCCTGCTGATTTGTGACTCACAGAAATCGAATGTGCGCAGGTGGTAAAAACACGTATTCAACTGCAGGGAGAACTAGCCGCTCGTGGGACCTATGCCGAACCGTACAAAGGCATTGTGAATGCCTTCATCACAGTGGTTAAGAATGACGGATGGAGTGGGCTGCAGAAGGGTCTGGTTCCAGCGCTTTACTTTCAGTTCATCTTGAATTTCTTTCGGTAAGTGCAAGTGGATTTGTCGTCTGAAATGAAACACCAACAACTTCCTGCTGTTTTGTTGACCAGCCTCGGATTATATAACACAGCCACAGTCAATGGATGGATTTATGATAAACATGGTAAAGTCTCCTTCACGCGTGGCCTCTTATTTGGTGCTGGTGGAGGAATTATTGGTTGCATGACATCTAGTCCATTCTTTTTGGTAATTACATCACATGATGCAATTTTAGACGTCTCTTACCGGCATTCTACTTTCTCTAGCTGAAGACACAACTACAGGCACAAGCAGCAAAGGCAATTGCCGTTGGCTATCAGCACAAACACACTGGCATGTTCAGTGCTCTGGCAGAGATCTATGCACAGCAAGGTCTCATGGGTCTATGGCGTGGTAGCCAATCGCATATTCCCCGTGCAGCTCTGGGCAGTGGAGCTCAAATCGCAACTTTCGGTACAACCAAGAGCCTCCTCCGCGAACATAATCTTGTTGTGAATCCAACGTTAAACTCCTTCGCGGCTGGCCTGATTGCTGGTTCAGTTATGTCGCTTGCAATGACACCACCAGATGTAGTGGCCACTCGTTTGTCCAATCAGGGAGTAGATGAACACGGAAAAGGTCTCTACTATCGCGGTGTGTACGATTGTTCTGTGAAAATTCTGAAAACTGAAGGCCTCTACGGCTTGTACAAGGGATTCTGGCCAAATTATCTGCGAATTGCACCGCACTCAACACTGACGCTGCTTTTCTTCGACGAACTTCTGCAAATACACAACGTATACTGGCCGGGGAAATCAAAATCCCCATAGAAATCAAGTGCCGCAATGATGCTTCCCAAGTGCCTTTCACTTTCTATTTGTTGCTCAGTTTTTAGTCAATTCCCTTAGGTAGATGATTTTAACTAATTAAGCCGCTAAAAGTTCAATAAAAACTAATTTTTAAGCAGAAGCCTTGAGGTGTTTGCTTGAGTATTTTGAAGGTCTAGGACTAGACAATGTTCCGTGGATAATCGCCATTGATTTGTAGAGATTTGCGCAAAGAACCCAATGATTGTCCAGGTTGGAAAGGTCCCGATCGGGAAGGTGTTACGGCGAGCGAAGAAGCACTGCACGCGATTGAGCAAACTCCCGAACTCACCGTGGAAGTCGCACTGCCAATAACTAAGAATACTAACGAGAGACAAGCCTCTCGAAGTGTCAAAATCACTCGCAGATCACAAAGATTTAAAGACACTACGGCAAAGTGCGCTAGCACAGCCTTGAAAAGAAAGAAACCGAAGATCTTGCGATCGTGAAGCATCTCTTTAATAGTGGAATCTGTGACATTCTGGGTCTCATCAAGAAAACAGGATTCTATAGATCAAGCGCACACTAGTTTCAATTCCATATTCCTCCCAAAAGATGTTTTAAACCTGCCCCATTCGTACGACTAAGATCTGAAGCCACTGAGACCATACCATACAGCGGGAAAATCTTTCAGAAATCCTTCCAATCCAGTAACGACCTATCACAATGGAGTAAACCGTTGTTGCAAAGACCAAGCGATCACCGATTTCAGAAGGCTGGATCTAGATTCTAGAGGACTGCTTCACTTAAGACAAAGTCCTTTGAAGTCTGCAATCCAGAGATGGAGAGAAAGTTAAATTGTAGAGTTAAAGACTTGAGATGAAAGGATGGAGGGCATTGCTGGCGCTCCTGTCCGAACCTTCGAATTGTGTTCAAGTTGTAGTAAAGTCTGCGCGAGTTTGACGAAACCAAGACCCGTAGTATCACCACCATTACCAGCATCTATAAAGGAAAAATATTGTGGGTACCTCGGCGCAGAGTCTGCAGTGTCTTAAAGTGTTGAATTCTTAAAACAAAAGAGTTTCAGTGGATCAACGAGTACTAGATGAAAACCAGGCTTCAACCTCATCGCATTCCAACAGCCGCTGATTTACATTTGCAGTCATTTGTTGACTATGTCAAGCACAGGATTATTTACAAATCGTCCACAGTTGGCAGGATGTCAAATTATTACGGAATTCGTGTTCAAAAACTAATGACGAATTGTGCTATTTAAGGCAGTGATTCCGTCAGTGAGTAATTAATTGCATCCGATGGTGATCATCACATGTGCACAATTTGACGGCGCTGGTGGACCACCTTATGCTTTACACCGTGATATTAACAAACAATTGTCCCAAGTACGAGTGGGAGCACTTATACTACCATACATTTCCGTAGCACCTAGTCGAGTGGAACAAATGAAACTGAAAGTAATTAGTACACAATCGATGAATGATTTTCTTCAATTATATTTTTGTTAAGATACAAAAAAATTAAAAAATAACAAGAATTTTATAGTTACAACAAGAATTACGTGAACAAAGTGTGGGCAAACTTGAACCAGCAAAAGCGATGATGATGGCCCCTCATCGGGGTTCTTCGACACGGGTGAATTGATTCAGAATTGCTAAGATCTCCAACATAGCATTGAGACGACTCTCGTCCGATAGCATTCGAAGGCGTTCGGCTAGCTGAGCAACAAAAGTGTCCTGTTCGACAAAGGCAAAGCTGTCGTCTGCCGTCGCAGCTGGAATGTTAAAGATTTGTTTACCATTGCTGCGCTGTGCAAATAGGAGTTTCTTTGCTTCAGTCATTTGGGAGGGTGTATTTTTTTCTATTGATTGAAAAATGAATTGTGGTGGTTTCTTTTAGAGATTTCTTTGATAAACTTTTTTAGAAAATATTCATTGCGAACGGTATTTAACTCAGTAGCCAAAAGAAAAGAACAAAAACAGTTCGTCTGATCTATTCACAGTGGAACGTAAACAACCATCGTCAGATGACATTACGTATCGATTGGCGACGGAGGTATGTTCGTTTAGTAATTGTTGTTGTCAAAGTGTAAGGGAATGTATGAGCAATACATTGAGAATATAAGCAGGTTAATGAGGATTAGCGAAATATTAATTAAAATTGAGTATTTGCTTGCTTGTGGGAGTATAACTCGCAAATAATCTAATAATGTACACTGCGTACAAAAAAAAAAAAAAAAAAAAAAAAGCTTACGAGCAGAATGAATGAAGTCGTCTTATTAATCTTTTAACACCGGGTAGAGATGTTTAGACGATGTTGCTGGCATCTGCGATTGCTTCAATTTTCCAATGTAAGTTGTTATCAAAAAATCAAAAAATCCTGGTTTTTGACTTACAACTCCAGTGTTATTGGACTCCTTTACTTCGCTAGTGATAGTGAAAACAAGAACAAATTGAAATGTTTATACTATTGACGTTATTTCTAAATCTGAAATTCAGACAATTCGTTCTCATTTATATTTGGAAACAAAAATAAAACGCAGTTTTCTGCTTTCTTGACTTGGCATCACTTACGCATGTCAAGCTGTGACGAAATTTGACACCTGCCACAAATGTCAAATAGGGAAAACCAAAATATTTTTTTCTCCTAATACACTCAGCACCTTCAGGTGCATGTTTCTACGTAATTCTCAAAATTTCTAGTAAAATGTTTGTTTTAAGTCACTATTGTTTATTCTCAACGTTGCTAGCACATTTCTACACTATCTCTGCGTACAAATATGGTAAGTGGGACGTGCGGAAGAAGCGATAAACCGCCCCCATCGATAATCAAAAAAAAAAACCCTTTGCCTTCCTCGGAAGAATATGAAAACGAAAAAGAAAAACACTTTTCCATTGTCTTTGCAGTTCGTCCTCAAGATTACCTTTGTGCGGATAAATTCATCCTCGCATTGCAGAAACCCTTCAAAGGTGATCCATGGATAACTCTTGAAGAAGATCGCGATTCAGCCGCAATAATCACACAAGTTTGGAATTCGACGTCACACAGCAAGTTAAAGTATGATTGTCGCTTTCGAATAGTTACGAATGATCGAGCAAAGCGTGGCCTTTACACAGTTATCACAAAGTTAAAGTTCCGCCGAGATCCGGAAACCAATGCTTGCTATGATTATATACAGTTCACCAACGGATACCGTTGGCCATCGGAGAAAATTTGTAATGATATCAGTCCGGATGGTCCATCGGGACGTTTGATATTCGACGAGCGTGAAAGTGAAGTCAGTGTTCATGTGTATATTGATAAACGTCGACCAATACTGGAACCACTCGAGCTGAATATGGTGATAACTTCGCACTCAGAATGCAAGTATACGGGCGATTTCCTATGTGATCCTAAGGATCCAAAGTCGTGCATTTCGCGGTATTTTGTGCGTGACAATATTACAAATTGTATGTATCCTTGTAAAGACGAGAATAGTTGCTTCTACGATGCAATCACTGCCGAGGTGGTTGATACTGCGAATGTGGCAATTAGTGCAATCACCTCGTTGATTTTTACAATGACCGGTGTGGGGTTCTGCATTTGGGTGTGCTGGAAATATTGGAACTGCATAACATTGCAGCAACAGCAGACGCATGAAGAATCTCAAAGTAATCGTCCTAGGGTAAGTACAAAAGTATTGTTAGTGTTATGACCAGAATCAAAGTGTCTTCGGGTTGCAGTTCCTATTTTCTTATCAGTGATGAGTTCATTTCATTGTGGCCGAGTAAACATTTCCAATTTATTCTTAACGAGTGGGTTCGTCGGCATTTGCGTAGCGACCTTGAGAACTGAATCACGTCGGAAAAAATTGCTTTCTACGTAGTTTTGCATACAAAATGCTTATGCGTCATCGTATACTTCTCCGATGCAAGAGATTTCCACTTAGTAATACGTGCATATGTGCATTTATGTTTTTTTAGTTTTCAAATAATTCATAGAAAGTACGTAAGAAACCAGACTACTCTTGTAACTGTTGCTTCGACCAGCTGCAATCATAATGTTCAGCCCATGAGTCGTATTAGAATCAGCGCACCTGTCTCGGGAATAGAAATGGGATGCTTTGAATCGAACACATTTTTTCCAACTGAAACTCTTTCATCAGTTCGTTTATGGAGCACAGAGCCACAGTAGTGGGTGTTGTGGTTTTGGCTTGGATTGGTTACGTTGACAACTTGTTTTTTTTTGCGTTCAATTCAAACAATAATCAGTTCTCACGCGTAGGATGTTGGATGTATCTCTTTGAGATGCTTGAAGAAAGCGTAGTGATACGTTGTAACGAACGAAAAAAAAAAGTTTGTCGTTCTTTCTGCTGAGAGACAGCAAAAGCGCCGCTGAGTTGTAACCAGAGGCACGCATTCGGAACACAGAATTGTGTCCCATTCTAGACTGTCACTGTATAGCTGGTGGTTGAATTTCCTTCTTCAAAGCCTGTCATCGTAAACTGAATTTCGAAACGACCAAGCGTACTGCATTCGCCTTCGATAGAGTCAATGCTTGAACGCCATAAAGAAGGACTAAGATGATAAAGGCCTTACGAACGATGTTTGATCTTACATCGCAATTGTCTTCTCAGGTCAAAGAAAAGTTAGTCATCGCTTGATTTCTGATGAGATGTCGTTGTCAGACGTAAAAGCAAAGCCAAGGTAGACAAAGTCCCTTACTACTTCGAAGTAATACCGGTTCACTGTGATGTTCTGTCCGATTTGGTACAAAATCGTTCTTTGGTGGCATCGTCATCATGGCCTGGGACATGATCTAAATTGACTTTGATGCGAATGGTTATACAGACTGATTGCCTAGCCCACCGTGTACGACTAATGCGCATTCGAATGAACGCGCCAATTGGTCCTCTAAGTAGTTCGTCCTAACTGGAACTGAAGACACCACTTCTACTTCTTATTTTTATATTTCATTTCATTGAATTAACAAACATCTCATTTCAGGACGTTCCTACAATTGAACTGCCACAAACGCCATTCGAGGGTGTGATCACACCCGTTGCGGACCCACATCATCAGCAGCCAGCAACGCCAAAGGATCTGCCGCCAAGTTATGAATCTCTGTTCCCTGATAGATAAAACCGCGCACATATTCCCGTCGTTTGCCAAATTCTCCTAAGCACACACAAAAAACAGGCACGCACAGAAGAGTGCTCCAACTTATTCTCTGCGTCTGCATTTTATTTCTTTCAGTTTCTCAATGTGTAAATAGCAATCTCGTATAATCTCCTAGGTCTTATGTATTTATTTTAACTGATTTTAATCTCTTAACCGCATCCATGATTCAATTAGAAATGATTTGTATATACAAAGCGAAAAGAAAAAAAAATTCAAAAAACTATTGCACTTGTCTGGCTGGTGAACTCATAGCGCAACATTTCCTAACTCTGGCGAGTGTGGTGCATAACTAAGCTTAGATAGATCCTTAGGTGAATTAGTATTAATCAATTGTTTAAACTCACTTTTTGTTTCATGTAACCAGAATAGTCTTAGTCCTTCTGTCGTTTGTTTCGTATTGCAGAAGGGAAAAGCGAGATTTTAGAGAGAAATTATTTTTATTTTTTTTTTTTCAAATTTTTCTTTTAGCTAATAAATTAGATATATAAGTGTGTCAATTTTAAGATAAGCGATACAATTCCAGAGATTTTATTGATTTTTGTTTTTACCTTATAGTTTTCATGATTTTTGCAAAACTATGATACCTATATTATTATACTCTAAGCCAAAGGATATGTTTTATTTATTAAGAGAGAATTTATTGTAATTAAGAATAAAAAAAACAAAAAAACAGATTAATAATAACCTAAATTGTAGCAAAATTATATGTAGGCTTCTTTATTTTCTATTTTAGGTTAATCCAGGAAGAAGTCGGCAAATGGCGCGCAATCGACCACTCGAACTTTATCGTGGAGAATTTGACATCCCAATCAAGGCTGCAGCAGTTTTGCACTTCCCTTAGGATTGTACTTACTGAATTCTTTTAACTCCTCGAGGGACATTGGCACCTTGTGCGGCGTTCTCAGCGTTCCTCAGCTCATCCCCGGTGATTTTCATTCTTTGTATAGGGAAACACACCCATCTGTGAACAGAGTCCATTGCATGGTTTACGTCGTAAAGTATATGTACATACATTTATCTGACCCACAGCCATGTGCCTCCCGGTATTGTTTTGTTTACTGGCTGCTGAACCAATCCCATTTGGAGCCGCCCATTGTAAATGTGGTTTAGTCAGAGAATCCTATTTAAGAAAGTTTGCGGCTTACCTTTCAGCTACAACTCTGAAAACTAAAGCATCCGCGAAAAAGATAATTTCGGTTTTTGTGGACTAAAAGTGTGCAGTCATTCTCGGAGGGTGTGAACCGGCCTACAGGCGACAGCTCCCAGAAGATATTTTGGCGGATGATTAGCAAAGAAAATGTCTCAGCAGAAACTCGGATACAAGAACTAGAAAACGGAAGAAAATGTCCGAGAATAGTTGAATGGCAAAGAGGATGGAACTAGTTGGATTAAGGAAGATGGACGCATCGGCTAATATTATACGGAATACATATACACATGCACGTATGTGCATATGTAACCTCGCGGAGAACCAGACACGGGGAAGCTGAGAAGCAACGCGACGATTACATTGAAATAGTTGAAAATAGAGAGGAAACAAAAACACTCTCCATGATGAAATACTTACCAGTAGCGACGTGGAAAAATTATGGCAAGTATGAAGGGAAGGGACGTGAAGCTTACACAGAATATGTCACGCCCTTGCCAACATCAGGAAAACTACCTTAGACAAACCATCATTTTACAATGACCCGCTTATCCACTAAGAGGGTCGTGAGTTTAGTGTGCTTAAGTGAACTCTCCATATTTTCCGATCTTCTGCCTTCGACTCTAAATCATCAATGGCTATCTCCAAGAGATTTCGGACTTGGTCCAACCATCTCATCCTGGGCCTACCCATGGGACGGATTCCATGGCACTTCTTGGAAGCAGAGTTTAACGTCCTCAAACCATCGAAGCATGAACTTTTCCGTTCGAAAATGTAGCTGCTCGACATTGAGTGCCGGGCGTATTCTGGCATTCCTAACTCGATCTCGACGAGTTTCCCCAGCAACGCAACGAATAAATCTCATTTCGGCAGCTTGTATCTCCGCGATTTCATTCTTTTGCTCATTACCCAAACCTCATGACCATAGATGAGGGTCGGAGACAACACTGAGTTAAAGACCGATGGCAAGTTCCGCCCTCCTGATAACAGATTAGCCAAGTTGTCTCAAAATTGCCTCAGCTTTCTACAGGATAACGCAGTTATGCTCCTTTCATTACTCGCGAATAGGACCCCGAGATAATTAAACTTCTCTACCTGTTTCAATGGGACTCCACTAACAAGCAGAGTGCATTGAACAGGCTTTCGGGAAATTACCATTACCTCTGATTTGTTGACGTTAACCCCATCCCAGCTTCAACAAAGACGGCGACGAACCTATCTAGTGCGAAGTTCGGTCTGGGTGGACGTAAGGATGACCAAGTCATTAGCGGAAAGCAGATAAATTCTAACAAATTCTTGCCACGACTGCGCTGTAACATCCAATCCATATACACAATGAGAAGGAGAGGTGACAGAACGCATTCCAGCTGAAATTCAACGGCCACAGAAAAGGTATGGATTTAACGCCGTTCTTCCGAATTTAGCTTTACAGTATAGAGATCGAATGGCCTTCAGAGGAGAACCGTCAATCCCATACTCCTGCAGTACACTCCAGAGTTTACCTCGAGGGATGCAAACATACCCTTTCTTTAAATCCACAAACTGTAGACGGGGTTGGCAAACTCCCAGCCCTCCTCAAGTACCATTCTAAGAGGGAATAGCTGTTCGGTTGTGCTTCTACCTAGACGAAAGCCGCACTGCTCATCGCCCAACCTGAACTCGACCACAGCTCTGGAACGCGCTTTCAACATCTTAGCAACAACTTTCCCTGGCAGACTTTCTAAATGACCTGAACTCCGTCAGCACGGCCGATCTCAACAGGTACGTTAACTTAGTAGAATAATATCATATAAGCGCTGTAATAAACCTTGAAATAAGTCTTAATCGCATCCCTAAAGTACATAATAGTGCAATTACCGAACCAAGGTCATTATTGTAAATGAAAGGCTTGAACGTGAAAGCATCAATCCATAGTATTTCATGTCAACAATGACCACAATTATGTAGATATTATCTCAAAATAGCGACTGATAAAATTTTTAATTATTACTAAGCAAAAAAATACACCCCTCTATAAATTTTCCCTAAATTTTAATCCCTTTTGCTGCGCTAAAGATAAGTTAAAATGTTTCAAACGAATGGTGGTTCCTTCCATTTCCATGGAAATTTCAGCGCCGTGTGAAACTGTTATCAATTCCAACCAAGAAAGCCGACTGTTGGAGCTGCGCCTGCAATTTTAATTTAACTCTTTAAAACTCATGTAAACAATGGGATAATTGTCGCAAAGATACGAGCACATACCTACTAAAGTCAGCACGATAAAGTACCTTGATAGTGGGTGCATCATAAAGAAAACGATTTCTGCCGGAAGAAGCTCTTTAATTTTATCTTTAGATGCAATTAAACGAGGACATATTTGCGGCACACCTCCAACTCCAAAGTCATAGGCCAAAATCTTATCATAAATCCTGACAAATGGGGCAAAACAACTGTTATCGGAATCACAATTTTTAAAGTTTATTTCGTCAAGCGGGATCTCGTTATCGGGGGTAATTTCGAAAAACATTCTTACATATTCGTATTTCATTTCAAGAGTCGCAAATATTATTCTTGTCAAAGCTCTACCTGTTGGCATTATATTTCAAGTGGAAGTGGACGCAATATTATTGTGAACGAAATAAACAAATCTGTGTGGCTTTGCCAAATATTTGAGGGTATTTTGGACCGTTCACCGCAGTTCAGTCACCGGACAAAAAGACTGTTTCCTGATTAATTCGCCCTGCATGGTGTTCTGCTGTATAGCGGTCTTTCACCCTCGCTTCTTGTTTGATTTAAGAGGGTAAGGGCTCTTATAATCGATTAACCATCTACCCTTACCAGTCAACTCGATGTAGATTCTTACCTTCAGCGGTGACTCTTCGCTTGGGCGGGTCTTAGTCCTGAAGTCATTCAATTTAAAAGTTCTCACCATCGTAGGCGTAAAACTCTGACCTGCATGACTGGCATTCTCAAACGAATATTGATGCACGTACGAGCTGCATCAGTATATTGGGTCAGAACTTGTAATTTAGAGTGTTCACATCGTAATCTACCCCATGGTCGCGTGCCAGATTAGAATAGGGCATGCGGACCGACCGATAAATCCATCAGCAGTCTTGTGGTTTTGTACCAGAGAATTTAAAGCACATGGTAATCGATAGACAGATGAATCTTAATGTTCGGCTTACAGGAATCTCGGCAACAGAAGTTGCCCAGTACCACGTTAATAGTAGGAAGTTCAGCGTAGTATGAGGTGCGATAATAGAAGTCACATCAACGTTTTAACAAAACAAACTGAAGATGTAGAAGACAGATGGACAGTAGCTTACGCAAAGATCCAGCACCAAACGACACGCAATTCAGACGTATTACTTCCTATCTCAGATAAGCATCAGTACAACCTTAAACAAAATAGACACTAGAGAGCTTTTCACAATGATGGGATGCCGCTGAAATGACAACAGGATGTGCTCAAGTTCGAATTAGGCAAAGTTCCAAATACACACCGATACAGTGGTAGATTTCAGAAACGATCAGAACCCTCAAGGAAGGAAAAGCGTTGGACACCTGTACATCAGTAGAGCGATCAGAAATCTCGAGAAACGCAAAGCGTTGGGCATTGATGGTACATTTGCTGAGTTTTTACAGCAAAACAAGTCATTAAACGTCATCTCGGCGATGCTCTTTCTTGTAATTTCTTCAACTGGAGAAAGTAATGCCAAATTTCCAGGTCAACACATCAGACAAATCAGTATAACTGCTTGGTTACACAGGAGACCTTTATATCATCGGCAGACTGAATCGACCAGTCACTGACACATTCGCGAACATGTCAAAATAGGTTTCGTTGTAAACTAAGATCGAGACACAACACTGATGTCTCGGCTAGAACATTGGTTAGTCTTTTGCCTGCCTTGGACCATACTCTCAACCAAAATGCCCCTACAGCCAGGTTGGTCCCGAGCTAGCTACCTTTAGTTTCGCACACTGATTCAGACACTGAAGTCAAATCTGAGATCACCTCATAAATTGGGTAAAATGTTCCACAAACGCCACAGTATGCTCCCTTCAGATTCACGCACTGAAGTCAGATCCGAGATCACCCCAAAAATCAGTTAAAATGTTCCACACACGCCACAGTATCAGTCCTGATTTTTAATGATGTTTTATTTGACAGCCCTATTTTGGTTGAGGTCTCCTGTCCCGTCCCACCTAAGGTAGGATCATCTACCTAGGATCTGCTATCACTTCTACCAATGACATCAGCTAGGAAATCCAACGTAGAAAAACGCTCACCAATCACTGTTATGACTTTAGAAAACGACTTCTCAGGAACGTTTCGCCGGAAAGAACCAGGGAAACGCTTCACCAGACTCTCATAATCCCCGACCTGCTAGTGCAGAAGCATGAACGCGACACCGACCTGGTTAATGAGATGTGTACGTGTATAACGCTTAAGACGGCTCAATCATGTAGAGCGGATGAACACCAATGGTCCAGTCTGGAGAATCTTCAAGCGGTTATATTCGCTTTATGGCAATTAAGGGTATTTGCGTTGGACTTCAGGGCACTAACCCTCTGGCGTCAACTTTGAGGTCAGTTCATTGCTCTTTCCAATCGCTATCATTGACGACAAGGGGGGCTGTGTTATGGCACAGCCTTCAATTGTTTGAAAAGATAACTCAGTTACATGAACCTTGAGATAGATGTGCATAACGGTGTATACATGTGACATCTTGTGAAGGTGATGATACGACATTTATCGCTCGGTTGTGCTATTATCTGTTTATTCAAAAATTATCTTATTTAGCTTGGCGTAGTAAAATTTAACACTGAAACTCAAAGTAAGTCTGCAACATTCTCAGACCGAATAGCT
Organism: Matsumyia berberina; assembly: GCA_917880715.2. Classification (NCBI taxonomy): domain Eukaryota; kingdom Metazoa; phylum Arthropoda; class Insecta; order Diptera; family Syrphidae; genus Matsumyia; species Matsumyia berberina. Next base: position 125,629,865 of record OU862870.1, read on the forward strand.
TAACGCCAAATGTGTGTGCTGACAATATCCTCAAGTTCAAAAAAGTTCCCAAATTTATTCATCCACGCTCTCGACACAGACTTGGTTTCGATTGGTACTCATCTCATGGGCGATAGTCAAGCTTGAGTCACACATTAAAGTCAAATCACACTCTTCACGCAATCAAGCGAAAGAAAGAGAAAAAAGCGGAAAAAAAGGGAAATGTTGCTAATCACCTAGCAAATGTGCCATATTTCTAACCAATCGATCTATAAATAAATCCGCGTTCAGGTTTCATGTTTACTCTCATAACTACTTAGTTAGAGGCGAACCAATAGTGTAAACAATAACCCAATGTTGTGAAATAAGAAAACGCTGGACAAAAACACAGTTATCACGTAATTAGCCACCAGATAGATTTGCCATCAGCTTGTAAACGTAAAGCCCAACCATCGCAAAAACATAAATGCATTTCCATAACAAGTTTGATTGTATCTCGTATCTATTCCCACGAATTTGTAACAAAGTCCATGATTTTGTTTACACTGAATACATACACAACACCTACTCGTAAGCTGGGCTGAAGCCTCGTGCTTGATTTTCCCCAACAATTAGCACCTAGTGCGCGCTTATTAGTTCCACGTTTTTGGACCCCACTCGAGCAGATGAACGGAAAACCGTGACACGGTCGTTTGATTTGAGTTGAGTGCTTTTCTTTATTTCTTTCATCAAAGACTCTGTATGAGTCACGTATAGTGAAATCTCTCGTAGGTGTGACTTGCAGCTTACAATGAAACTCAAGCGGAATATGACGAAACCAACGGATGGAGAGGAGATTCCCCCGATGTGACGGTAAAATCCAAACATCAGCACAGCTGGAAGCATACAATTCATAAGAAACGTTACTAGGCTCACGAGTCTATTTTTAAAGCTGCAAGCCCGTCTCAATTGACCTTTGAGCGGATTTAATTGATGGATATTTCGATTTTGCAAAGTCTACAATTAGCACTGCGTCTGATAAACAACAAATGTCTTGTTGTTGTGATTCTTCGATGAAAGCCATTATCATAATAAGAGTCCGGCTGTTATTAGTTTGCGCATAGTACTACACCACAGCGGTGAAGCAGACACCTTTAGAGAGTTGTGTCCGAGCCGGGTGGATATACATTTATCATTTGTAGCGGCATATTCGCGATAACAACAAACGTATCTTGAAGAATCGTTTCAGTTAAGGTTGGAGTGTTGTATATAACAGTTGTGGTGGGGCGTCAGAGAGCAATAGCTGCGGTTTTAGTTTTAACACTCGATAGTATACAGCTGCTGACTGTTCAGTGAATTAGTGTGACACACGGTCTATTCGTCTCCGTCAGTCTAAACGGAAGTTTGGAAGTGCAGTGAATAATAAAAAAAAATAAAAACAAGAAATAAATTTTGTGAAATTTTTCTTCGTTGAGAAGAAGTTGACAGTGTTTTGGAAAATTAAGTGCGTGGAAAAAATTTCGAAAATTCTTTTGAAAATGTCCCCGCAATTCTTGTCGAAAATGTCCTCGAAAATGAGTGGAGAACCCATGGCAATCGGAGTTTTACTTGTGATCTGTGAGTAAATTTTTTTTTTTCTAAATAAAATTCAGTGATGATATTCGAAAGATACTTCCTAGTTGACTCTGTTGAATTTGTGTAAATCAAGTGCATGCTATCGGGGCCTTTAACGTGGTTTCAAAGACAATTTTATGCAATTGAGTGGCTTTTCGAGAGGTAGGAAGTCTAGAGTCTAGAAAATAAGACAAAGAAAACTACTCAACTCATAGTGGCAGTTGATACCTATCGTATACATATTCATGGTACTTTTGCGGTTTTGCGATTAGAGGCACGTAGCATGTGCCGAGTTCTCTACCATTATGGGTAACCACTTATACGGAAAGACAGTGGCAGTTTTGCGGTCTTGTCGCACATGTCAGGTGTCAAGTTTTCTATTAGAATGTGGGCGAGAAAGCCTCATGGAGATACTTGTTCTCGTTTCAATTGCCTTGAGAGATAAGATGTGAATTAGATATGAAAATGTAAATACTCTTTGTTCTTGAACTACATTTCTAGATGTTCATGTGATGGGGGAAGTCTTTAGGCACTCAAAGCCCTTAGATGATGGATCACCAGCTAACAAGATCCACAAGATCTTTGTGTCCTTTGTGATGAAAGAAACCATTTCAGATGAATATTTCTCAAGACTCATTCCTGGGTTGTGATTCATAGTTTCCTCTTGTTCGTTGGCCTAATTTTCGTGTTAAACACTTAAGGGGTTGTTGACAACACTACAGTGAAAGTGTATACGTATCAACTTAATGATACCGAGATGAATATTCAGATTTATTAGTCATCAAAAATATGTGTATGTATCTGCTTATCCAATTTGAGTGAAATAGCGTTAGGCATCATGCTAATTTTGTTTTTCCATAGAGTTTATCGCACTAATGATGGGGGAAACACTTATTTTGAAGTAAATTACATTCAGGAAATTCATGCAATGTTGCAGTCGAGTGTAGATGCATGGTAGTAAGTGGATTTATAGACTCGAGGAATGATCAAGATAACTGAGATAGACGACTCGTTGGCAGACCCATTTCCGTCGCAAATTCCTTCTTCTTTGCGTAACCTAGATGGGATTACCCTTAATAGTTATGAGTCGAAAGGTTTACTTGATTTCAGGGTGAACCAGTGCCTAAAAAAGTTTGTTAAACAGGATTCTTTCTCCTGTGCGATCCTTAGCCAGTTGCGTACGTCGCGTTGCTTGGGGTCACAATCTACTTGCGCATCCCATCGCAGATTAGATTTTCCCCCTTCAGGGGTGAAATCGAGGATCGAATTGTTCAACATGACCTAGCTGCCTTAATTTTTGTAAACGTTTGTTTGTGAGCAGGTCGACATCGCTATATAAGTCAACCAATTGGTGATTAAATTTTCTCCTCCCTAGACCGTCAAGGTAGGTAGAACATCGCCATGCAACAGACAAGGGATGACAAGAATCTTATGTAGCGACTCCTTGATCTTCCTAAAACTTTCTTATTAATGTCCTTTGTCCCCTTTTGGGTCGAATCGTGGTGTGGTTTCTAGAAATATATCGTAGCTCCCTCCAGCTCTTGCCTACTGCCGAGAATCGTCATCGACCATCCGTTGTTAAGTTCTAGGGCGATCTACACACTTCTCATCTTGAGATAATATTTTCCACTTCAAAGCTTGATTTGGTATGCTGTAAATACCCTTTCCTAAAAAAGATCAATCCATTGCTGCTCTGAAACCTGTCGAATCTCACATTCTTCTGACAGTCTATCACTAAGCAGCACTTGACACTTTCTTCGTTCGTAGCTTTTTTTGATAACAACTATTCGGAAAGACTCCTGCATAAGGTCTCCCAAACATATGAGTGGAAGTCCACAGAAGGTCTGCCGATGTTGTTGATGAAACTTTGGAGAGTTTGGCATCAATAGTCCTCGAGATGTAGCTACACGCTTCGAGATGCTTCAAGATGCATCGACACGTCTTGGCACGTCTACAGACCGTGCCAGACTTGCAGATAAATTAGCAAGAAATTTTAGCAAATTGTCACAAGACGACGGGGTAGTCGTCAAACCACCCTCATGCATCATTATTGAAGCCGATTAGAACGAAAATAGGTGACACGGTATGGGCTTATATGTATAGGAACTTCAAGCGTATCTCAGGTAATTTTGACTGCAAAGTTAGCAACAATAATATGGAATCCTTCGCATCTAAAGTAGTTTTACTTAAAAACTTAAAAACTTCTTAGCAGGTCGTACATACCTGTATGCACACAGCGAAAATGTTTTTTTTTTGTTTTTTAAAGGCACAACGGAATAAATTACCTGCTACAAGTTTACTTCGAGGTTGATGATTCTATCCTCATTATCCCGTCTTTGTGTCTACAAAGTGTCTTAGGATTATAATTCGAATTTAATAGCCTACGGCGTCTTTTCGCCTTTCACTCCAGATAACCAAGAAGTTGTTATGCCATTTTTAAGCTTTTATTTCACAATTTGGATTAGAATGTTGACTTCTGCGTCTTGATTCTTAATTCGCGTCTGTCACAAGAACCCAACATTGCGTCATCCGAAGTTGGTGTTTGTTGTCGTCAGACAAACGAACACCCTCGTGAATCATGATTCATGATACTGACATCAAATAAGGTTGCATATGTGCGACTAAATTTTACTCTGAATTTGTGAAAGCTCTTAAGTGATTTATGTCTTAATTATCACAAACTGTCATCTGTCAACAAAATTCCTTCTTCTGTTTACACTGGTGCAAATTTTCGGTCCAACGCGAATTTAATTATTTCTTCAACCAGGTGTTAAAAAATTATAAAGAAATTGAAGCGGGGTCCTTAATATGGTCAATCGATTGACGTCAATCAGTCGCACGTGTTAGTGGAAATGTGTCTGTATATGCTTCATGAACTTGATCGTTGATTGAAGAAAATCCAGCTTAACAAACGTGTTAAGTGTCGCTTTCTGTACAAGCGTTGGACGTTAAAGGACTTTGAACTCCAAAGCGAGATACGACAGTGGTGCATACTTTCACCATTGCTACTCGTGGTGGTCATCAATGACGTTACCTTTTGATAGACGTAACCAGACGAGATATCCAATGGGCAATGTTGTCTTACTTGGGACATCTAGACAACGCTGATGATATCTGCCTGATTTCACTACGGATAATGACTTCCTAGACTGGAAAAATAGGGCCGAAGATAAATGCGGCGAAAGTCCTTCCAACAGAAGGTCATTACTTCTTTACTAGTGTTGTACTTAAAAACTCATTGCTGGCACTCGTTAGTTGACCTTCATCAACAGTCGTTTACCTATAATACTGAGCTTTTTCTGGCTAATTCTCATGAGAATGGCTCAGGATCCAATGGACATCACAACATCATAGTTGGGTTATTCGCAACCATTAAATTGTGGCATCTAATGTACCCCGCAAGGGGTGTTTGTCGAGTATTGAACTTGAGCTTCTCTAAATATGGCGAATGGATGATGGAAATGACCGCGGATCGGATACACGTTACTGAGAAAATTTTTATTACGAAGAATGTCATGCAAATTGCTTTACCCTTAAGCCTACTTTTGCTGTGAGAGCAAAAATGGCGTAACCCTAGTAATGTTATATTGGAGTTAGGTTAGTTAAGTATCTGGGTTCAAGAGGGAGAAAGCACTCGACCTCATCACACTTAGGTCCTTGTGGACTCATTGTAGTTGCCTTGGGGGTTGATCCTGGTTCCTACTGTGGTTCTCACTGCTCGTTGTTGACTTGGGCTCCAGCCATCGTGATGTCATCAGAATTTTGGAAAGATCGTTTAGTGGAACATCAGATAGTTCTTGTATGTCTTGGTAGTAGCGTCTGCCTAATATTCTGTTTCTCTAGTGACTTGGGCAATGGCAGAGGAAGTGAGGAATATCCTCTTAAAGTTCTTCGTCACCGCAGCCCCTACATATATTGTCATGGTTGTCACAGTGTGGTTTCTAAGAAGGTTGTAGCCGGTGAGTGCACCTACCAACATTGACAGCGACTTCCTGTCAAAAATTTGTTGGTTCTGGATTTGTCGTTTTTTAGCTAAAGTTTCTTGATATATCACAGGTACTAAGCGACTTCCACCTACTGTTGGCTGTCGAAAGGGTCTTACATTCCACTCGCTCTCTGAGATTACAGAGGGGGCTTAGTTCATTGTGCTCGACTTTGGTCGATTGTAGACCCTTTTCTTGCAAGTTCGTCGGCCATCTCGTTTGCGTTTAAGTCCATGTGACCAGACACTCAACAGAGAGTAACACTTAAGCTCTTCGAGAGAGCAGCAGAAATTGCTTTAATAGCAGCCTGACTGTCAATAAAAATGGTGATATCTCATGGTATTGCCATCATTGATATCATACTGGCTGCCTCTGTAACTGCCTAGACCTCCGCTTGAAAGACACTGCTGTGATCAGGGTGTCTGATTGAGCTGTGTGTGTTCAATTCTTCGGAGACTGTACCGGCATATATTGGAGTTCCACCACTATAGCAATTCCTTACTAAGTCGAACAACACTGCAAAAGTTCTCATCACTGCAGCCTGGAACTATTTAAGGTGAATATGCATCGGGACCTTCTCGTGCTCTTGTTTAAGGGCAGTCATAACCGCTTTAGTGGGCATATATTTGAATAAAAAAAATGCCATCCAATCAGGCTGAAGATTGGGCCGCATTGAGCAAAATTAACGCAGAACATTTAGGGAGCAAAGACAACATGGTGTCGCACGGTTTATGTAAAAGGAATGAGCAGGACATCATTTTGTCATTAAAAAATGTTTAAATCCACGTTTGTGGATTCGTCTTTAGAACACTCTAGAGCTGATAGATACAAAGGCGATAGATAACGACTAGTGCAAACATTGACCGATTATTTCATCATTTTAAACAAACTTCCCTCACCCATGTTTTTATCTTTATTTAACAATTTACTAGTCATTAGGCTAATTGAAGGTGTAAATCTATAGGAAAACTTCGATTTCATCATTCTTAAGCCGTGTACGACCGTGCTCACGACTGACGGTTATCTTAATTTCTTTATTACAGTTCCATATGTGCCCCTTTTAATTTACTATATCAATCTGTATTCTTCCCTTTTACAGTACAATGATTCTCTCTTCTGTATGATTTATTGTTTCAATAGAAAATGTATTCATACCAACAAAGATGTTAATTGCAATCGTCTACTTGAATCAATATTTTTCCCATGATACAGTCAAAGTAGGTTATCCCCTTAACAATCCAAATATTTTGATATACGGGCAGGTACGTATCTGCCAATTAAGGTAGCACAAAGCGCCAGTACAATAATTTAATCTAAATTTACTGCAATTAGCTATTTTATGTGACTTTAACTCGTAACGCGTATTAGCACCTTTTCCATTTTAAATTCGACGCAGTTTAAATTTTCTTATTTGTACCCTAGCCTGTATGTTTACCTGAATTTCTATTTTTATTTCGTCTACCAAAGGGTTCTTATCTAATAAAATAAAATCGTGTGAAAATTTGCTGCAAGCTCGTGTAAACTGGTTTCAAGTTGATGATAAATAAAAGCAAAGATAGTCAGTCTTTTCCAACCAGCCTTTTGCTTAGCCAGTAAAGACATATTTCTTTAGATTAAAATTAAATGCCGGTAGTCGTGACGATATAAATGTAAAATATATCGGTCACTTGCAATCACATGGCCCTGATATTGGCACTACAAGCTGCGCATTATCTGAGTGTTGACCGGAGAATGATTTTGTTTTTGAAAACAAGTGAACAAACTGTGATGCAAATATGGATTGTAAATTATATTTTGAAGAAGTTAGGTTGAGTCGTGTGTTCTTGCATAAGACACTAGGCACCATAGTGGACTCATCGCGATCCCTGTGAAACCAAATTGGCAAAACCTAAACCATTTCATGAAAGCATTTGATTTCCCTACAGAATTTTACAATTGAAGCTATCAGAGTCTAGCTCCTCTAGTTTACAAAAGAAATAGTTGCCGAGAAGTTTCATGCATTTCTAGGCAATTCCCTGACGCTCACTGTGTTATGTTCTCAGCGGTGCATAGGTCGTTGCAAACATCTGTGGCTGAGAGCCCTAATCTTTTAGCATGCTTCCGAAGAAGACAATGGCTGGACGCCAGTGACTATTTGTAGCTATGCCCTGCTTAGGTTTAGAATATCTCTTGTTATTCTACGGTCCAGCGCAGGCTATAGCGCCTTGGATACTTTATGCCCACTTATATTGGACCATCACTGATTTGCCTTTCTGGCAGTTATTCTGCTTTAACTACGCAGAAAGGAGGATCCACAGTGGTTCGCTCGTTATATGTTGCCGTTCTCTACCTGGCCAATTCATTTGGCCTTTTCATTTCCCTCAATGTCATAGTGACCCGGTACCCAACAAAGTCTTACTTGATTCTGTGCGCACAATACCTTCAGCATTACACGGCATTTTGAGACTAGTGCAGATCTGACGACATTTGATTTGACTATCAATGTAAATGGCGATATCAAGAAGAAGAGAAGACCTCGAACACTTGCTGTCCCACTGCCCAGCCCTAGCAAGAATGCGACAGAAGAACCTGAAGTCATGTGGATATCGGACCTGAGACATCTCCAGAACAAAGGAATCGGCGGCATCCTGGCCTTCACCAAAGAAACAGGCAGATTCGCCAGACCACACGTACACTATTGTCAACTCCATAATTGTTTCCACCTTCCCTAGCTCCCTCCTAACATACGTTCCGCACCAAACCTATCCCTGCATTTCCGACGATTAAAAGAGGGGAACACAACGAGCCCGACTGAGGCCTAAGTGAAGAGCCTTCCGCTAACCCTCATATACCTAACCATACTACATGGCGATTTCCTTTCCAGATATCGATTTCATCTCTAGTGAGTCCGCAGCTACGAGCACAGTCAGAACGTAAAAATATCCGGAGGTCTGTCTCTTGGGAGTAAATCCTGGAACCCGTTTCGTTGGTGGTTTTTGAAGACCGCAATCTCATCCACTGAGATGACAGCGTCTCTCCGCCAGTCTTCCCTCTCAGGATACAACGTGATTTATGGTGTATCGAAGTCCACAACGAAAGCCGTCTCATCTGTTATTTTTAGAACGGCGAACCTTTATTCACTCAGGATAGAGCAGTGTCCAATACCATTTTTCCTAAAGGAACTTGAATTAGTGACCCTTAGCGCACTATTGCCTGCTTGTGGTTTTATCTGTCAGTCTAGTCTAGTCTGAGCGAAGAGCACCCGTCTATTTTGAATAACTTTAGGTTACCCTTTGGACGTTTAATACATATTCACTTGGCATCACAAAGCCAATGTTTAAACTTTAGATTACAGGAGGCATAAAGATAAAGTAAGATGGCGCTTAGTGCTACTTCAACTCTTCATACTTTTTTGCTAATCTTATCTCAACGATGCTAATTTTTATTAGATAGATTTTTCAGGGGAATACAAGATGCGACAGATTAAGAAAATTAAGGCCAAAATTAATTTATGTACATGCTACCGGATGCCCAACTTATATATCAGTCTTTCATCTCCGACATTGCTTGTTTGAGAAATAGTCTAATACAACTGGGCAGGCTCTTTAGCCTGCGCTAGACCGCACAAGATCTAGAGATACTCTCAATTTAAGCAGGACACAGTTACAATTAGTCATAGCATCTTGTCCGGTCACTGTCTTCTGAGGAAGCACGCATGGAAAGTCTCTTGAATAGCAGATACTTACTCTTTCATTTAAAGTGATTCCAGTCCTGCAAATCGATGACTTGGCCGGGCGTAGAGCAGATTGTCAAAGCTTCAGGGGCAGGAAGGTCAAGTGCATGTTCGCTATGTAAAAAATGTATGTACATCGTTTCTTAAAATAGTGTAGCCAGTTAGGAACCCTAACAACATTGACACGAATTTCCTATCATTTTGTAGAAGCTTCTTGCGTTGCCATTTTTTGGTCAAAGCCGTTTATTGTTTACTTCACTTAAGGAATTTTGCAAATTTTGGTGGAGATTTGATTGTACCATCGGTTTACTTTCTTTGTCGGCTCGTCAGCCGCTTCATTTTGTGGTAAACAATTGTCTGCTACGCCATTGCGACAAGTGACTCAGCAGTGTTCAACGTTGTTCTGTGGGTTTTTCGCGATAATACCTTACAATCTTGTGGTAGCTCCAATTGATCTGCGCAGCAGTTATTGATTTTATAGCCACCTGGTTGTAATCGCACATAGGTCAGGCGGTTCTTGTCTCTGCTACAACCACCATTTGTTTGCCCTGTCTCTGCAGAGATGAGACTGTGGTTTTTAAACGAATTCTGTTCTAACCAAGTTCCAGATGTGTTACCCCAGTGAGAACTTGACAACTAACCCGCCTTAAAAACTATACATGCATCGACTTAGGTTACAAACAATTACATATGTCTTCGCTAATAAAATGATAAAATTGATAAATAATAATCAATTACCTCATGAAAAGTAGCACTACGTCAATAAATCTTTATTTGTTGTTGATCTGAGGCTTCTGTTACGACTCCTTACTGTTACTACATGCTGGTCATGTCATAAATTGCTCGTAACTACGATTATCTATGCACGTTTACTTAATTTTCCGTCACCACAAGTGGCACGCTATTGAATATTCCAGTGGAACTTACTTAAATAAGTCTGCAACCACTTCAGGAAATAAGGCTAGACGCTTAGAGGGCTCAAACTTAACATTCTTTAGAAACACCTTAAAATATGACCACTTCAGGGGCGATTAGGAATCACTTATAGATTGTTTGATAGTCAACCAATTATAAACATGTTTCTTTTTTTTTTTTTTTGATTTAAGAAGCCAATTGCTTATCACTTCCTCTTCTCTTATGATTAGTTCTATAATTAATTACACTTTATTTTTTTCTTTATTTTGTTGATTGATCTGTTTGGACAGACAATAAAAACTCAAGTGTTTGACATACACACTTTGTTTTAAAATTAAATGCGTAAAAAAGGCGGGGAGGGGGGATAAGTTGCCAAGCCTTTAAGTTAGCTATTCGTCAAGACAAAAACGTTTACCCTCATGTTTTTTTTTATTAATTACTAATTGGACTTTGTAATGCGATGTAATTATAGTTTTTGCACTTGAAATGAAATTACCTTGAAGGGAATGAATTTAGAATTCTAGTATGATGGCATTTTACAGGGAAGCAATCGCGTTTCTTAGCTTGAGAGCTCCTCAAGATTCCCTCTTTTTTTAAACATCATCTTGACCTTGAGGGATAGTAGGTAATGCAATGTGGTCTGCACTTAGAATTATTGAAGAGACAGGGTGATCTATACTTTGAGTCTATGATATACATATTCCTATCAAAATAGATAAATACGCATCGCACCTACATACAAATCAAGTTATTATACCCAAAAGACTGCTTCGCATTACATTCGGAGATTAGGGTTTTGTTGAGCTAGATTCGGTAAGAATGGAGAGATTACTGATTTGAACAAATTTTGAGTTTTCTCATTCTGCTGTTCCGTCATAGAATCTGTGGTTTACGGCGCAGAGTTGTCCTGCTTGTAGACCAAGGCTGTAGATATAAGATCAGTGGTTCCTAACCTTTTCCTCCACATACCCCCCCTGGGAGGCATGCCCCACTGGTTGGAAGTCACTGCTCTATTGGCTTACCAAATACGGATGTGGTGTTTTAGTAGGGTGCATGCAAAAGCAGGTGGACGAAAGTCCGATAATTCATTTTTAATTCATTTATCAATAATTCAATTATTCAAGAAATATCAAGGCTTATCCTTGGTTAATGTCACATACAGGATTATATCCAACGTACTGTGTGAACGGCTTAACATCGTCCGCAACACATTACCCGTCAAGTGACAATATGGCTAATGGCCCACAGATCGATGATAAACCAAATCTTCACACCGAGGCGCATCCTATAAAAGATCAACGAATTTCAAGTCGAGACTTACCAGATTTTCATCGACTTCAAAGCTGCACATAAATATGTATCTGCTCATCGTATTAAGCTCTGCAAGGCGATGGCTTCGGAGAAGAAACGGATTGGTGCAAGTCTTTACGCAGAAAACAATGTTTTCAACAAATCTGCCCATCTGCCTTCAACATTTACATTTGTATTCTTTGGATCAATAATTCACAATTTAAATTGTGTCCACGCCTCCCCTTTATAGCCCCCGTGCTCCCCCCTGGGAGGCATACCCCACCGGTTGAGAACCACTGTATCAGATTGATTCTGTTTCCTTTTCGTCTTCACAACTCAAAACTTTAGATTCAGTTTACCTTTTACAGAGAACAGCTCCTTTGACACAGGATGCGGTGATTACGCTGCTGGTTAATACGCAGATGAAAAATATTCCAATCACTCCTTGATAGTTACCAAATGTTGGTCTCAGTATTTATTATGTCGTCTATTATACAATTTTCTGATCGGTGGCAGTAAAGACCTATCAGCTTCTCTGTTGCTCGTAACCACTGCGTCAGATTAACGAAAATAAATGCATTATGCTTTCAGGAGAATACGCCCTTCCTTAATAGAACCGTGGAAATGCGATATTTGCTCCTTCTACTGAGTACGCCACTAGCACTCATAACCTCAATGTCGCCCCTACAACTAGGGAAACATGCCTCTATCCAAAATCTTCTCAGTCCAGAATAAACAAACGTGGTATTCACTTATAAATGGTGAAAAGTAATGAAACCAAAAGTAGCCGTATGCACTTGTAAATTTATCAGCATTTGTATTTTCACCCTGTATCAAACAATGATCGCCTAAAGTTCTGCAATGCTCATTGCGTGATCGACTATACGATTTCATTGTGTCCTTCCTTTGTAGTGCGATAAGTGTTGCCGCTGAAAAAAAATTGTAAAGCGTGTTTGAAAAAGTGGCCAGTGGTCATAAAAAGGAATGTAATCCATTATTCTTCCCTATTTTTAAGCAAAAGTCAAGACCATGTCATAAAATCATGTTTCCAATGACTAGTTGTCCGACGAAAACAGAGTCAAGTTAAGTCTTGTTCTGGATTTGTCGTAGTTTAGTTTACGCAATGCGTTGCATAGGAAGTTATCCCCGACATTACGCAGGGATATGAGTCGGTAGCTCTTGAATCACATAGGTCCGATTTCAAGATAGGAAACGGATAGTCGATGAACTATTTGTGATCTATGAGTATGCATCTGGTAAAGGTGTTATGGTTTCGTTGACTTTTTGCAGGTTCTCAAGCGATCGCAATGGGCCCAGTTTTGTGTCCAGTGTCTATGGAGACTCTGTTGTTTAACCTAATCAATCAGTCCTTTCACTGTTCTCGTCTAAATACAGCTTTGACATCCTTTTGCACAAAAAGTCCCAAAGAGTTCTACTCTAGTGGATTTTGGCTCATTAGAGGAAAGAATCGTCTTGGTAATTTGGCGATAAATTGCCACTAGAGCCGTCCAACGGTCCAGCTTTGAGCAATAGTCGAATAAATCAAATAGTCACGCTGTTCAGTGTTGAAATAAATTGAATTCCCTTAGTCCACAGTCCATAAAGGTGTCACCTCTGGAAACTCTTTCTGCTATAAGCTATGAAGTCATGAGTCTAAATTCTATCCCCAAGTTACTCATATTTCCAATAGAAGAACATTTTGCACTTGATATATTTTTAAATCACTTATTCCTATCTTGTCACAACTTAATGCCATCTCCACTTTCAAATTGGTAATTCCATCGCTAGTGGGAAATTCACCCCAAATAGCTGACCATTTTCAAATAATTAATCCTCCATGAGCACTTACGTATTAACACTGACGAGTACACTCTTGTCGACCGTATCACTGATTTCGTATTAAAAATGCACGTACATATAGTCAAACCAACCCCTTGTTGATAAGCGAGTCTCCCGCATGATTAGATATAAATATCGAGAAGACAATCAATTGACAGGGAAATCCTTATCAAAATATTGTATCCACACAGCACAAACCTGTTCTTTGTTTAAATTGAACTCATGTATGTATTTGGACTTAATCATTTCAGTTTTGGCAGCCGTACAGCAGACAGATGCCCAGGCCTTTCTAGTGACCTACAGCGACGAACGAGTCAATACCAAGATTGCACAGAAGACAGTCGAATTTGTAAACAGCACAAATACAACAGAAATCTACACAGTAACCAGTAAGTTGCATACTTTTTTGAATTTATCTTCCATTTTACTAAACCCTGTTTGTGTTTTCTTTCAGCTTCAACAAGAATTCCATCAGAATTCTCACAGACCACAATGGATGCGATCACAGTCGTATGGTACGTGTCCACCATCATAGCGTTGATGGCATTTTTCTTCCTCATGGCTTGTTCCGATCGAAAATGTGGCCATCCAGAGACACCACCCGCAACAGAGGACCAACAGCAACAACCGCCACCAACGCCAGCCCCATCGTATAGTGAATTTGCACCGCCAAGCTATGATACAGTGATCACCAAAGATCTATCCTCAGTCTTCGTTGTGCAAGTTCCATATGTGGAATCTGAAAAGGATAAGGATCCACCACCACCATTCACATTTCACACAATAAACGAATTACAAAAACTAAGCAGCTAGTCCTGAAACGGGCTGACCAAGTGAGTCTTTCGGCAAAGACTGTGAATACTGTGATCTTAGGCTAATTTAAATTGAAGTGGATCTTAGTGAAATATTTAACTTAATTATTTTGCTTATCAAAGTGATAAATGAAAATTAGTTGAATGAATATTTAAACAATAATTATGTAAAAAGACTGACAGCGTGTAGGTGGTGTTTGATATAATTTCTGTAAAATAGCATAATTCTGCACTAAAGTATTTGTATCATAAGTTAAATTTGTTTTTTTTAAGAAAAGAAAAAAAAAATATTTTAAAGCATTTGTTTTAATTGAAATACACTGAGCGATAGATCTACAAAAAAATATAAAACAAAAACTAAGTGTTAGTATAATACAGAAAAATGTGTTAAGATGTCGAAATGAGAAGTGTAGATTTCGCTAAGTTAGTGATGATACAAACCTTAAATGATCGCCTGCCAATCTGGGCAATTTGTTAAAGAAACATGATGTGTAAGAGACACTAAACAAGGTTGATGTTGTTAAAATAAAATCAAGGAAAGTGTGATACATACATACTATACATGCATGTCTTACAGTAGCAAATAAGTCCTAAAAGAGTCGAAAGACTGCATCAGTTGAAGACCAAAGAAAGCATAAATCTATCAGAAACAATTTGTCAGTCAACAGACGAGTGGCATGAACCTTTGTTCCGATATACACGTTCCACCACATCTGCCTGCATTCAATATTAACTCAATAACCCCATGTAAGACCTTCGGAGAAAGTCTGAACCCATCGTGGGAGGCGGAAATCCATAAACGGCGCATCAGTTGCTGATAAGCAAACTCCTACCAGATATGAAACTTAGGGCTGCTGATATCAACGTCTGTTCTCCAAGTAAGGGGCAACTGAGGCGGGTTTCTAAACTCAAAACACGTGGAAGTAAATTCAACCATTAAAACAGTGGAATACACAGCAGAACATCTCTCTCCCTTAAAACACCAAAACGGGCAAGTTCTTACAACAAACTGAGACCAACTCAACCGATGAAAGGAGTTCTTCGAAACTGATTCCGTTGATCTAGGACATCCCATACTGATCATCAGAAAAAAAAACCCAACCTTCGGAAGAAGATATCTACCACATTGCCAACTATCTCTGAGATCTCAAAAACTATCGAGAAATTAAGAACAACAAAGAGGAAGTATTCGCCAACTAAGCATCAGAACTATTCAAGGCTGCGATCGAATTAAACTGAAATGAACAAATCAATATACTGGGAATCGTAATCCATGATGCCAAACTTGCCAGTGGCCACTCCTCTGTTCGTAATGCGGAAAACTTTACGTCTGAAAGTTCCGACTACCTCATTTTGAGAAACTACCATCTCCGCCGCCATGTGTGAACAAATGTTGCTGCCATTAAGACTGTCACAGTTTAAAACGGAATGACGAGAAAGTGGTGGCGTCTACATCAAACAGCTCAATGTGAGAATCTGTTTCGGCTTCTCTGATCACTGTAGTGATGTTACGAGCAGCCAAACGGCAGTTAACCCTTTGGAATTGTTCTTACTTACTTTAAAGGTAGATCTAAATTGTCACTCTTATCTCATAGACTTTGTACAACAGTTCAAAATGCATCTATGCTGGCAATCAGGCCACAGAGGCATTCTAGGAAACTGCATAGCTGATGAACTCGCAAGACACGGCATTATCCAAAACACATGCGATCAGGAATGAGAATCGCAGATGGAAGGACAGCAATCTCCAGAAAGATCTGACTGATCAGAATCGATCCAATAGTTTGGTTCTACTCACGCAATCGCAAATTCGCATCGTTAAAAGCGACCCCACAGCATACTATCCAATTGGCTTTTATGTCAACTGACTAGGCCTTCAAAAAATCTAACGATTTTTGCAAGAACAACGACAAGGAGTAGACTATTCGCTTCTTTATCTGTACTTTTCCGGCACTGTCCATAAGAAAACTGCTTCAGTTAGGTGTTATGCTGTCCTCATATGTGCAATCGTCTCCTATGAGACATTGCATAAGCTTTTAAGAGAAGTGAACTCCTATTGACTACATTGAATATTGAATCAATGATCTTTAGAGTTCCTTTGCGGTCCGATGAACTGAAGGAATTAGAACCGCCAGATAAATCTTCAAAAAAGTCGGGACATTAGAACCGAACACACCTACGAGTACCCACCGCCGAACGTGGCATATTCCAACGGATACTTTCAGTTGCATAGAAATGCGCCTCGTTTCGTCTAAGTACAGCTCATCAGGCATCGGTACACAAAAATACTGTAGCGTATGTGGAATATTTTATTCGATTTTTTGGCTGATCTTACCCTGGAAGTGAATAATCCAATGTTTCAATTGACACTCTGTTTTTTTCCTTTCGCCATGCTGTCGTCATTAAACTAAATACTTTAAATACAGACAAGGAATCGGAGCATTCTCTAAATTGGGACAGCAATCAGGACACATCAGGGCAGAGTCAAAAGTCGAGACTGTTCCGTTAAAATCGGGACGTCTGACAGGTCTAGGAGCTATGCGTCTTTGATTGGCAAGAATGAAAGGCCATAGCAACACGCTTCTGTCTAAAATCTGATCTTCTTCAGTCATATGATACCACATTCCACTTACCTCAACTGTCCAACAAACAACAACTTTTACTCATTCTGCTATCAAAACATGACATACGCCTGTTCCCATTCCCACTCAACGTCACCATAAATCCTCTGATTACATCTTGTGATTGTTGTCTTGTCAAATCTACCTTCCCTGCGCACAATTTAACCAATTTCCCCGAAGTGACGAAACATTTGTATACACAAAACGTTTAATCATCAAAAACGAGCTTTATCAAGGAGGAACCGTCTCTGTTGATGCCGCATGAGTTAATATTTATAAATAAATAATGAAAAACCTTCTAGTTGCAGATACTAGACACGGGGTGCACATTTGTCTTGCTTTTTACAAAACAACAACTTCAAGCTCATGTGGATAAATAAACTCTGTTGTGACTTTGTGAATAATGCACACAAGAAAGTTATAAACAAATTAAGCTGTTGAGGTCAATCAGTCAGTGGAACTTGATATACTATGCAATAGAATGCTTGTGACGGCAGTAAATTCCCACGTTCTTCGAAGTGCAGATCCAAGAATTGTTTGTCTTAGAACTGAGTCATTGTGGTTTTGGGAACTCGAAACTTGCTTGCAGCTTTGAACTGAACACGAGGTTAAATTTACAGGTTAAATTGTGCAGGTCAGGTGAAGGTGCCTTGTCACTATCGCTCTCATAACGTGGGCACTTATCACTGGTTATGACTTTATATCGATAAGGCAAAGCCTCATAATGATAAAACTTTCAGCAACTATGACGTACTACACTTTTACACCGGAATTGATAGGTTTGTTGACTTTGGCATGATGTAGGAAAAGGTCTGATTTTGATGTCGGCTAAACTTCTGAAAGCAGTCACCGCCCAGTGCTTTCTTATCTTCTCCTTCATAATTACGTACGACTGGTTTTGTGCATGAACTAGGTACAGCGACATTGAAATAGACAATAACATACGTAAACAACGATTAAGGGAGCCTTGATCATGAAGAACAGATGACACCCGTACTCCGTTTGTCCGCAAGAGCAAGTAAGAGAGTGACCTCAACTAACTCCGCGTACCTACGCAACTGAAAACGGGTCCCTAATGTCGTGGTGACTTGGTGGTTGGTCCTGCCCATCATAAGTAAGTATTTCATCGGAAGAATTGTAAAACACAAATTAATTGTCCTAATCAATGAAATTAACTCCGCCTATGTGTATTGATCCCAAAGTAAATTAACCATAAACCACCCTTTTATCTTCTATTTCAGTGTCCACTGAAGCCAAGCGCAATCAACTTCAAAAAGTATCCTGTGTGTTTGCAAACTGGGGCAATGAACACAGCTCCAACAGCAGCGTTAGAAACCTAACATTTGCCAACGACTGATTCTGTTGCATGGTACACCGATGAATCCAAAACATATGAAGGAGTTGCAGCTGGAGTTTACGGGACGAGTTTACAGTCCAACATTAATTAATAATCCATCAATCCACGAGATCAACAGGGAATCAGCACCAACAGAGAACCAAGACTTCCTAAGAACAAGCACCAAAAAAACCAAAAGCATCAGATTACCGGAATCAACAGAGAACCAGCACCAACAGACTGCAGACAGTGATGAAACACCAACAGAGAAACGAAACCAACACATATCCAAGACCAAATTGGAACCAAGCGAATCCTAAGGCTGTGCTGTGCTGAGGGAGCACTTATGTAGGCATAACTTGTAAACATGGCAGGCCCGCCGCAATCATTTTAACTTTTAAGTAGTTTGTAAAAGAAACCTCACGACCTTAAAACAATTAATGTACTCCTAGATCTTAAGTTATCACATAACAGCCCAATAAAACTGAGAATGAATAAAAAAAAATCATGTTTCTTTCCTTCTTCTTTTCCTCTGAGTTGAGTTTCTGGAGAAAATTTCAGGTTTTCAAGGATTCCAAGGTGAGTATCATGACATCTACCACGAAATGTAGAATTTTGACTTGGAAATTAAATTCATCCAAAACCACCCACAAAATGTGCAAAAATCACGAAAACGTGAAAAAATCACAAAAATCCATGAAAATCTGACGACACACCATGAAATCGACTGAAAATTTGTTGAAAATTTCTCAGAACTACCAGGCCACCAGAAACCCAGAAAAAGCAGTAGGTATCCACTATTTTCACGTTCAGCCGTGTGGTATGCAATGGTATTTCGATGTCAGATTGCAAATTTGTTCGTAAAAAAAATCGGGTATACCACACGGCTGCCCGCGAAAATTAAAGTCGTCACGGCCGTGTGGTATGCAATGGTATTTTGATGTCAAGTTTGGGAATCTTTTTAAAAAAAAGATTGGGTATACCACACGGCTGCTCGTTAAAAAGAAAAAGTGCTTCCGGCCGTACGGTATGCAATAGTATTTCGATGAAAGTTGGTTATTATTTTTCGCAGAAAAATCGGGCATACCACACGGTTGAAAGGATTTATGCCAGGGAAATTTTGCGTTGCATACCACACGGCTGAACGTGAAAATAGTGGATACCTACTGCTTTTTCTAAGTTTCTGGTGGCCTGGTATTTCTGAGAAATTTTCAACAAATTTTCAGTCGATTTCATGGTGTGACGTCAGATTTTCATGGATTTTTGTGATTTTTTCACGTTTTCGTGATTTTTGCACATTTTGTGGGTGGTTTTGGATGAATTTAATTTCCAAGTCAAAATTCTACATTTCGTGGTAGATGTCATGATACTCACCTTGGAATCCTTGAAAACCTGAAATTTTCTCCAGAAACTCAACTCAGAGGAAAAGAAGAAGGAAAGAAACATGATTTTTTTTTATTCATTCTCAGTTTTATTGGGCTGTTATGTGATAACTTAAGATCTAGGAGTACATTAATTGTTTTAAGGTCGTGAGGTTTCTTTTACAAACTACTTAAAAGTTAAAATGATTGCGGCGGGCCTGCCATGTTTACAAGTTATGCCTACATAAGTGCTCCCTCAGCACAGCACAGCCTTAGGATTCGCTTGGTTCCAATTTGGTCTTGGATATGTGTTGGTATCGTTTCTCTGTTGGTGTTTCATCACTGTCTGCAGTCTGTTGGTGCTGGTTCTCTGTTAATTCCGGTAATCTGATGGTTTTGGTTCTTTTGGTGCTTGTTCTTAGGAAGTCTTGGTTCTCTGTTGGTGCTGGTTCTCTGTTGATCTCGTGGATTGGTGAATTGTTAATTAAAGTGGGACTGTAAACTCGTCCCGTAAACTCCAGCTGCAACTCCTGCATATGTTTTGGATTCATCGGTGTATGAGAGTCAGTCGTTGGCAAATGTTGGGTTTCTAACGTTGTTGTTGGAGTTGTTTTCATTGCTCCAGTTGCACACACACACAGCTTGGCTTCAATCGACACTGAAATAGAAGATAAAAGGGTGGTTTATGGTTAATTTACTTTGGGATCAATACATATAGGCGGAGTTAATTGCATAGATTAGGAGAACTAAATTGTGTTTTACAATTTTTTCGGTGAAGTACTGACTTATGATGGGCCAGGTTTTCAACCACCTAGTCACTACGCCTTAGGCACCTGTCTTCAGTTTGGGTAGGTACGCGGAGTTGGTTGAGGTCACTTGCTCTTGTGCACACCATGTAAGATGATGTCGTTTTCTTCTGCGTATCCCCTCAAGAGTAAAATCGAACAAACGGCCTAAAGTAGTGGTGTTCATCTGTTCTTCGTGATCTAGGCTCCCTTAGTCGTTGTTTATATATGTTATTGTCTATTTCGATGTCGCTGTATCCTGTACAACTCTTGTAGTTCGTAAGTACATACATTTTCTTCTTCATGAGCAGTCAACGCAGGTTGGACCAGTAATTGGGCGTCGAACTTTTTTTGATGATGGAAGCTCTTGTACTCATGAGAAGTTCTAACTGTTTCATTTAGTCCTTAGAGTATATTTGGATTAGTGATAGATTCTGTGGGATCATAAAGAACCTCTTCTGGTCTAAGGGTTTCTACATCAAAGTTAGGACAGCCACCTACATCAAAGCAATGATATTCTCAGATATACAGAATTGCGGACTCGATTCGATTTAAACATCAGATCTACAAAAGAAAACAGCGAAACCCATTACAAACCATCCATTAGTTCGCAAATTCGCTTAGTGCTACTGACGAAGAGAACTATAAATCAACAACAGATGGCAATGTTCTTTCAACTTTCGGTTAATGCCTCTGATTTCAAGGAAAAGCACATATTTTAGAGCTTCAACATTTCGCTAAAGTTTCTCAATTTCACTTTTTTCGAGATTAAAACAGCTTTCACTGTAAATACGCAAAAGTTTATTCGTTTTCTTTTAAAACATAAAAAATCGGTTGATGGCGATTTATTTTTAAAAACAATTCGTGGCCTGCCAGCCAGCACTGTTATCGGTGTTCAAACACCAAAGATGCATTTTTTGCTTTTTGTCACTGATTAACGTTCAATCACAAGTAGCTCACATGTCACCTTGTAGATACAGAATGAAATGAAAACCGAAGGTTCATTTCCATATTCATAAACACAAATTGAGAAACCAAAATTTGATATGCATGCGTCGCTGCGATAATTAAAATGAAAGACCCAGATGGAGGTTGCACCTGCACCACCCACCTGTTTTTACATAATTTTTCCGTGCATTGCACTCATGGTGCTCGTATATCAATTGAATTTTTTTTTTATCTGAAGGAGGTAGCCCTGCTCTGTTGTTAACCAATCACCAATAGAACAGGTGAATCACCTGAACCTTCCGCAATATTTATACTGTTACGGTTGCCTATGACACCATTCGCTTTATGTGCTTCACACATGTTACAGATACTCGTTCAGAACAATGAGACGACGAGGCTGAGGCTGGTCGACTTCTTCCACCCTTTCCACTTGATTGTGGGTCGCGTGACTTTTACTGAAAGTGTTCTCATGACATTACCAAGGCACGATTACGAACGCGTTCTGTATGCTTTCAACAATTAATCGACACATCAAGAGGGTTGATGAATACACACACTGATGTAACATACGCCTCATTCCATTGAATACCGACATCTAAAGAACCATGAAAGCGCTCGGTTTTTGTAAATAGAAGACGTACGATGACGATGACGATGACAATGACGATGGCAAGATGTTCACTACCAGGAAACAGATTCAAAAAAAAAAAAAACCACACGCACCGATGGCTTTACGGCATCTTGTCATTGGATACGACGATACCTATTGTTATCACATTATAAATGCAATTTCTTGAATTTCACCTGCCACCGTATCGGTTGGGTGATGATTTTATTTCGACTTTTGTAGAGGGGACTTTATTGTAAGACTTACCCAAAGGAAAAAACATTTCAGTTCAGAGGGGGGTATTCTGTGGCACACTCTCTGGTTGATTGCTAGGTTACAATAGATATGCTAGCTGCCTGCCTGATGTGGCTTCTTAATGGGACATGAAAGGGGAACCAATGAAGAGGCTTATGTTCAAATGACGTTAAAAGGGGGATCTACAATCTGTAACTGGAAAGTAAATCTTTTAAGTTAAATTTCGGAGTTTTGTAACCAATTTTTTTCATTAATGTAAATGGAAACATAGGATGTCGTGTCAATCAATGCTCATGGGTTGAAAAACAAGAAAGAAATGGTATTACAGCAGCGTGGTAACACTGATAGCAATGAAAATTGCGACGAAGGCGAGGAACTCTAAAATGGTGTGTAGCGCTATCCACTGGGCATGAAAACTTCAGAGGTCACTACAGGTACATGGGTGGGGGGAAGATGACAACTGCAGAATGTACCTGGAGACAGCGGCGCGTATAATGTGCCAATTTTCAGCTTTGGTAAGCAATAGGTGTGGGACTTTGGACTGTCCTTTCATTCTGGGACGAAGCATTCTCAGAAGATAAGTCGATTCACTTTTATATGGACGCAACGGTTCAAAAACTAGCAACGGGGTGGGTGGTGGTGTTTTCTCCGACAGGCTTAACTTCAGCCTAGCGTTCCGTCTTCCAAATCATTGTAGCTTGTTCCAGACGGAAATTATGGCGATCAGAGTAGTCTTATTTTGGCTGAAGAAAAACATGATATCAGCCACGGATATCCGCATCTTTTCGGGCAGTCAAGTGGCATTAAAGTCCCTGGAATCAGTCGCTTAAAATTCACTAAAAGCCCTAGATTACCGATCGTCTCTTATAGAGATGGCGGAGCAGTTTAATTTTCAATTTTGCTGGATGCCAGCGCATAGAGACATTCCAGGGAGCTGAAAGGGTGATGAACTCGCCAGATATGGAATACCATTGGCTATTGGGCATGATAAGGGCACCTTAGGTATACCGATCGCTGGTTCTAAACTTAAACTGAAGCTAGATGCTATCGAAAGAGCAAATCTTAGGTGGACAAGTGGTACAACATGTCTAGCGACAAAGCGGATTTGACCAAAGCTGGATATGAAACGTTCCAAGTATTTCTCTTAATAGATCGCATATTAGGACTGTAATAGGTGTCATCACTGGACACTTTCTAATAGGCCAGCATGCAACAAGGCCTCAAACGACTTCTGCAGAAGCTGTATGGACGAAGCGGAGGAGGAGACTATTTTTCATCTTCTTTGCGCCTGTCCAGTTCTCTCCAGCAAAAGACGAGCTTTGTTCTACACCAACTTAGGCGACCTGCCAAATACCAATGTTAGTAGCCTCCTACACTTCATAAGAAGCTTCAATTGGTTGAATGACCAGGCAGGGGATCTTTTCGAGATCCTTGTGGTATCACAATGGACCCCTCACGGGTCTAAGTGTGTTGGCTAGTAAGGGTGCCTTGGACTAAGATTCAGAGTGAAAGAAATACGAAAAGGTGCGATCAAGGTGACTTACATATCCGGCACAGGAGAGGTATCCCTAAAAAACTTGTGTTCTTGCGTTCTAAATATCATGTCATACACTACGGAAAGATGACAAAAAACATTGAAGTTGGAATCATTTTATTTTTTCAGTGACATCCTCTGTCCAAGCCTGACGACATCTTACCTAAATCCTACCACTTATAGTTGTATCTACCTTTGGTCTAAGTAGACCTTACTGCTTACGTAGACCAGCAATAGGGTCCATTGTGCCATGGGACGTTCGCTTTCTGTTGCGTAAATAATTATACTGCAGCAAATACTCCAGAATCGGAGATAAGAACCAATAAAAGTCAGCTCGCGTATTAACATAGTTCGAGACAGTATTGCAGGACGATTTGTCGAGAAAGTTGTCGTGACTGGTGGCGACGGTATCGAACTGGATGTATTGCAAAGCCTGAGTTTGTTTGTGCGAGTCTGATAAAGTTTCAAGCGATTCTGCGCTAGAAATATTCACAGACGGAGTTAAGACAGAGTGCCAGGACAAGCTGGCAAAAGAAGGCGCAGGACGGCATCTTTCTGAAAAGCTGGAGGAACCACCTGCGTCCACCGACACGAAGTAATCTATGCAGGTCTACTACTGTTGAAGGTTCCTCTTGGCAATGATGTTAGCTCTTCATGGAGATAAACTTGTTTAGCATGCGGCTTACATAACAAAGCCTTTTTATCACTTTCACATGAGGTTGTGTCTGATATGTCCAATGTGGGGATAATATACTTTGTGCAACATTATCGATAAAATAAATAGTTCAGATGAATTAGGAGCTCAGCTGACTTATAAAATTGTTTCAGCGTGACGGTATTAATTGGACATTTATTGCAACTGTTAAAGAAACATATGATTAAACATTCATGTGATAGCGCAAATGAAGACAGTTTCACTTTAAAACAGAGCGCGCGACGTCCCATGTGACATCTTAATTGGCTCGCATTGAACAAGTACACATGACAATGCTAAACAATAAAACAAATTAAGAAAATGACACACGCATGATGTTTCACAATTTGAAGACCAAAAGTCGATTGATGTCTGCTGCAACGAAAAAAAATTCGTCATCGGAATTTATGTTGGAAGTAAAGTGCATAAATAATGCAACTTGACTTTTGTAGGCCGACAATGTAAGAAGCTCAGCGAAGGTGGTGGGTTTCATCACGGTCATTTGGCACGCTTGTCTAACAATTTTATTTGGAGCAGTAAAAACTAATTGGAAACCATATCTGTCTGTCATAAGTTAAAAGAAAAGGCGTTGGTTTCGATTACAGACCTTTTCGTTTAGAAGGCCCTAAAGAAAAAGCCCTTACTCAGGGCATTTTATGTCACACAATTTCAGCAGTTTTGAGTTCTGAAGTCCATCGGGCCTTATTAATTTTAGATGAGAAGAACGTTGCCATGTACCAATGAGTGACATTTTCTAAATTAAACGCTTGCTCGCATTTCGTATTCAACAAGTTTTTTCAGATTTTTAGTTCCCCTAACTCGCGTTTCAAATTTGTAATCACATGCCATATTGTTGGCTTTGAACGGATGTGGTGACATCCGACCGATACAACAGTCAGGTTACAACTGACAGGGATGCTACTTACAGAAAATGGCGGCAGTCGGAAACTTGCATATAGAAATGAAAAGGGAATGGTTGTAACTCTGCCGCAAATTACATATGTACAACATGCAACTATCACTAGTTCTATGCAATTGAACCATCCAGCGAATGACAGTCCAGATAGCCTTAAGAGTCCTGTCACTTCTTGTAGATTTAAAAAAATAGGGGCGTTCACTGTAGTTTTGAGAAAGAGAGAGAGAAAAAAACTATTTGATGAAAATAGGAGCATTCAGTGATTGAGAACTGAACGAGTTCAGTGAAAAATTATTCAAAGAAATTGATTTGCTAAAAATTGAATTATAAATTCTAAGCCATACAAGGTGGCATAATCATATGGAGAAGATGTCCATTTTAGAACGAAAATGATCTGCAGTGATTGACATAGAAGTGCCTGCACTGATTAATGACATCCTTGGCGAGTCAGTTTAAGTGGTGTTCTACGAGTTCAATGGGCAATTTTCGGAGGATTAAGAAATTGGGACAATCATCCAGCCTACAGCATAAAATGTGCTCGTGTTGGAGTACGAGAACTACAGTCATTTTGCATTTTTCCAGCTGTACCCAATGTGGTCATCGTGGCTTAGTGGTAAGTGCAGGCAGCATGGTTAAAAGACAAGATTGGAAAGCCAACACCCAAACGGGAGAACAAGCTATCCAAATCTACACTGATGGCTTTAAGATGGGGAAAGGTACTGGAGCTAAATATAAACGCTTCGTACAGAGTCCCGGACGACTGTGGTGTCTTCCAAACTGAAATTTCCGATAGAGCAGCAACGACAATAGATGCTAGGAGACTAAACTCAACTAGAATCACCATCCTCGTCTACAGTCAAGCAGATATCAAAGCTTCAGATAATGCTAGCACCAAATCGAAAGCGGTGCCCACCCGCCATAAGCACCATGGCCAGCTGATTCGGCATCAACTTTCTAGACTATTGCAAGAGCTGTCAGGATGAGCAAGAGACAGAGACAAGCATTTGCTCCGTGAGCGTCCCAATCTCCAAAACCGTCGACTACGACACATGGGCTGTTTGGAGAACTGGGTTACCTGACAGAATTATCAATAACGAACATACTCCTCTTTATTAAGAGTACAGGGTTGTTTCGTGATGGACCACCCATCTAAAACCAAAGGTTGGAACACGGACCACAACACAAAAGAAAACACAATGGACCAGTAGGGCCCCGTGGACGTGCAGTCATTGGCTAAATCAACCAAGGAGTTCCTGGATGGTTGGCAATGATAATCCTTTTAAAAAAAAAACTTCTGAATTCGTTTTCGGGAATAAAAACTGTAAGGGTGTGTGAAAAATAGAGAACGAATGACTGCGACAAGCTAGACCTATGGCCTCTGCCCTCTTATTCACTGAGAAAACTGCGGATTTTCTACAGAAGGCGGATTTATCTGCATCCTTCCGTGTCATGTCGCCTTTAATGGGGTTTGTCTACAACTCAACTGTCAAAGAAAGGCCTAATTGGGACCGTTGGTAAACCTAAAGCGTACTAGAGTAACGTGAAGATTCGAAAGAGGATTTTTCAGGAACTCGAAAATTTGTATAAGTAGATCCCCAGAGATGTCATTTCCTTTTATGGGTTCTACCCCACTAACAAAACTTAGTTATTTTAACCATTTGGAAGTCGTTAAAGGATTGAGCAAGACCTTAGGCGGAGTTTGAATGTAGCTGCAGATGCAAATATGTAAGTCGCATCTTCAACCTCTTTTGCACAATAGAGCCCGCGAATACACCAGTGTCAGTTCCCTGTTTAGTTTTTGGCCCTACTTTTGCTAAAGTCAGACCTAACACGAGGAAAGTTGACTTGAAATTTGCACAGTAGCGATAAATTCTCGCGAAATGCCGACCACGTGGGTTACTGTGGTCTAGATGAGGAAGACGGCGGCACGCTTGTGATTGCTCAGCTCAACTTATCGGACGGAGGTGGTTCTTTTAAACCTCATCGTGCATAACCTGCTTAACTAGATACAAAGGGTAGGAAGACAGCCCCTTATTCACTGTGACTCCACGCAACACATTGCAATGGATTTTCATTGATCAAAGTGTGACGAGGGGAGAATCTCTCCCAATACCACCCTACAACTCTAGAACACTCAAGGAAGACTCAAGATCTTTAGAACGACTGAGCTGAAAGGATCGAGACCACATAGCACACCCTTGCTCTTTCTGAGAAGACTATAAACCCTCATTCTAGTGTGTGAGGGTGGAAATAAGAGGTTTCAGTGCTTTCGTTGTCTTCTATTTTTAATGTTTGTTGTTAAACAATGACACATCAAATTTTCTCGGTACAACAAGAATTCGGTAGAATCTTCTCGATTACTATCGCACAGGGTAACAGGCACAGATAAGGAGGAGCGAATCTTCGATGACAAATAAACGTTTTTTTATTTCGCTTCCGAATTTGTTTTTCGTTTCAAAATACAGGACAGATATGACAGAGGTGACTGTAACCAAGCAATACCCGCAGTTGTTTACTTACAGCTTATCATGAAGTAATTACGCTTACGAATCAAAACTATGAATGAATCGAGAGATGTAAGTATCCCCTAAATCAGGGGAAGGCCCAATTCATTCCACCATCCATCTAGGAAGGAAAAGTCTCCTGAGAATGCAATTGAAAAAGACAAACGACTGTGGGTTTAATCAGAGTTACATAGCACGAGTACGCTTAAGTACTTTTACGCAAGCAAACAAATTGCATAAGCCTCAATGTCCAATGTCAATGCGCAAATAAATTCATATCTCCACACAGCGACTGCTGACTGGCCAGATGTCACTGAAATGATGAGCTCCATCATCATCATCAATGTCCGCTCTGCACCACAACAACCCCCCAAGAGGGAGACGTATCACAAATCTCGCCCATTTCTCAAGAGATCGACCACATGACCGTCATCGTCAAGTGCACATAAGTCAGACAAATAGTAAACAGAAAATACAGACAACAGACTTCCTCGGCATCCATTATCGCAGAGCGTACGCTCTGTGTAGTCTGCCACTTCCTCTTCCAGAGCCGTAACTTCTGCGAAAAATTTTGTTCCCAGCGCACGGCCCACCCGCTCTGTGCCAAACAAAATTTTTAATTTGTCCACAACCATTTGGATTTGTGTATTTTTTTTTTTATTACAGTTGCTCGTAATTAAACTGAATTCGTCGATGAAATCGTTTTAACTTTTTGTTTTTTTTTCGGTCCGTACAGCCGACAGTTGAAACGAAAGTGAAGTGCGGCGGTGTGGACGTTGTCGTCGTCGTTTGGCGGAATCAGAATCGAAATCATAATCGGAAAGCGCGCACAACACGACGTTCGTTTTTTCTTTTTCGTTGTTTTTGAATAATAATTGAAAGTTTGCTTAAAAGGAATCGCTCCGGAATTCAGAACGTTCAGTTGAGAACGAACTAGTGAAGTGTTAACAATTACCTTGTTCCAAAAAACGAGTTAAAAGCATTTTCAATAAAAATAAATCCGAAGTGTTTAAAAAAAAAAGAAGATAAATCATGGCAAAGTCGATAACTGCAATTGCACTGTTTCTACTGATCGGACTTAATGGGATTTTAGCCGACATCACAGACAATGAGGTCCAGTATGACACTCATAGTAAGTTACTTAGTCGTCGATTTATTTTTTTTTAAATGTTTAATTCAAGTTTCCGTTTGAGTTATGTACGTGATTTTCGTGAATTTATTTGCGTGGTTTTTTGTTCAAAACTCGAACATTGATGAATTTTACTATCAATTTGAACTGTTCACCTTTTGTTCTTGAAAATAATAAATATGAGAGAGTGATTATATTGCGCAATAAAAACTTGTGATGATTGTGCTAAGAAAGTGTTTGGTGGTTTGAAAATGTTGGATTATGCTCATTTGAAACTGGTGTAGGAGATTTGGGTTTTTCAAATTGCTGTGAACTGAATAAGGTCGCTACGATATGCATTAACCTGCTGGATGGATCTATTTTCATTTAAATTGTGTTGAAATCGTGGATGTCCGATTAAATATTTAAAGATAAATTCCAGTTTTTTTGAAGATTAGGAAACGAATTGTGTCAAAGACATGCATTTTTCGCAAGTTTGATTTATAAGTACTTGGCTAATTTGTTTGGATAGGTGCGAAGATTAAACATTTCGTTTGACAAAGTTCAAAATAAATGTTGAAAACAAGATAAAAAAGGATTAACTAGACGCTTCTTTCCATCTACTTTAACGTGGTTCAATAAAATTTTTTTTCAATAAAAAATTATTATCACCGAGCTTTCTTTTCGAATTTGGCCTATTATTATGTATTGGAAGAAAAGTAAAGAACGTTAAATCTTCAAAATAGTGGATGGAAGGGTTATCTCAAATTTAGGAAGAGTAGGTTTGACTATGGCATTTTTTTGTCATGATTCCATATTTTGGTAGTTTCGCATAATTTTTTCACGAAATTGAAGCTTTATTTCTGTGATACCTGCTCCGATGTTGTCTTTAAGCTCATTTATTGTTCATGAGGGGTTTGGGTAAACCTTCCTCTAAACTAGGAAACGTCTGCTTTAATAGGATCGGTATCGTCCTATTTTGTAAGTTCCTTTACTTATATTTTTGTGACACCCATTTGAAAGTTGTCTTCGAGCTCTTCAATCGTTTGTGACTTGATTGGGTACATTTTTGCCTTGCAATCTCAAACCTAAAATAAACAATCGACCGGCTTTGAATTACAAGGTCTAGTGTTAGTGCGACAGCTCGGGATGAGTCAAGGCTTAGATTTTCGCAGCCATTCATGCTGTACGTGGTGCATTTTTTGCCCAAATGGAACGGACCTACAATTTGTTGAATTAAAGAGTTTTTCATGACAAATAATTGCTCGAAGAAAGGTGATGGTTTCGAAAAATATTCAGTGGATATGGATGAGACTGGAACCCATCGAGAACAAAATCTAGGATACTCGTATCTATCTAAAACGCAATGGACTGATTGTGTCATATGAAATGTTGAACCATCTTCCTGAAACCAAATGTCATTTTAGTTCGTTTCATCTCCATCCAGTATTGAAGATAAGCAGCAAAAAAAAAGAAAAAGCTGGCGCAACTTCCCAAGGAACTTCTTAACCCTGTATAGACCACTTTAAATTGAAATCAGATCGTTGTTTTCCTAGGTTGGATTAGGTTGGATTAGGGTAATGGATAATGCTCCGGTATGGACATCAGTACTGAATCGTAGCAAAATCATAAAATGATTCTTTCTCTGTGAAAAGTCGACGAGCAAGTGAAGTTTTATTTTTGCGATTTTTGTAAATTAAACAAAAGTACAAAAAGTTCTTCAGTCTTTTCGTTTCTAGACGTTTTGACCGGATATAATGATGTAAGATGATGGCAGGGACCTACAATTTATTGCCGACTCCGAACGGCGAATTGAGAAGAGTTGGTGCCGCGTAAAATTTTCGGTGGACATGGCTTGGGCTGGATGAACCAGTTAAAGAAAAATCTTCGGTTCCATTGACATCGTTATACCAGGAATGTTCAAAACGCGGATATACAGTTTTCACTTTAATAATAGGCGCTCAGATTAAATATGTTTTCACTTTTTTGATAGTATACAGCTAATGGGTCTTACCTAGTTTTACCTTTTTGTTAAGTAGGACTTACTTGTTCTTCTGCCGTCTATTTTGTCAAATATACATAATGAAATGAAACATGTGAAATCTAAAATTCAATGCTAGATTCGGATCAACCAACCGGTGATAGGTCATTATGCAGTAAGTCTTTCAAAAAGCATATTTCTTTAGCATTACCGTAGAGCAAGACATAAAAGAAAAAAACAAAGAGAACAAATTCAAGTGATTTATTGTGTATAGGATCTGTCATAAAGTGATGAGATTAAAAGTTACGTGATTAAAATCCTTCCAAATACGGTTTGGTGGCATTCAAATTTCAACTATAATCAAATTTTTTTTGCTGAAAATAGGGGCCAAATCGTCTCTTTCGCGATTGTATATTCCGTCACATAAAAACGAGCATTTTGGGGCCAAATTGTCTCGTTTTTGCCTGACGAGTTATGCGATCACGGAAGAGACGATTTGGCCCCAGATCGAAAATCGTGAGCATTTTCAAAATCAACTTTGTGGCTGACTGAGTTTTGCAAGAGCGCCAATGAATTTCTTCTTGTTCGCTAATATCATCTACTGCCTTTACTGCCTCTACAGCGCCTATTCTTTTTATTTGCAAATCCCTTACAAATGACATGGAATAAATTATGAATTGTCCTACAACAAGAGCAAAGGCATCCCTAGGAAGATCAACGTACAATGACCGAACTACATATGACACTAAAGTCATCCTAAGATATCCATGTATCTCTACGCTTTAAATTGGAGTGAAGGCGGTTCAAACAAAGTTACACCAGTTTTTACATATTTACTTACTTACTTATGTCCTGTCTCCTCTCGTGTGTCCTAGAGCCTTTACTATGCCTACGCGCCATCGTATGCGGTTTCTGGTAATAAATCTTAGCTCTATCCAATTCCTATAAATTGCCGAGACTACTGCTTTCTGTCAACCCACTCTTCTGACATCTTTAGTGTGCAGATTCTACAGCATAGCGTGGTTAGCAATGGATCTGTTGCCTGTTCAAAATGTATGACTACTCCATTGCCTATCGATTTTTGACCCGTTCTCTGGTAGAGATGTTCGTTAGAGAGATGTTTAAGCCAGAAAATCCTCAGAATCCTATTAATGAACGCGTTGCAGTTAAGATGCAAGAATCCATCGAATTTTTCCATTTCCTATCGACAGGGCACCGATATTGGTGAAACAACGAATCCTTGTCGAGCCCCATTTCGGATTCCGGATTCCTCTGACCGCTTTCTTCTGGCCAGAAGGAGACACTTTAACCCTTCATAAGTTATCTTAATTATGGCTATTCTCAGCGATATATCTCCTGCGCAAGGCAACCTATTTGAGATTGAATCTTGATCCTTTTTAATTTTTTTTAAAATTCAATCGAAAATCATAATCAAAATTGTTATTTCTTTACAGTGTTCCAAGGCGTAAAAGTCTACCGCAACGATCGTGAATGTGCAATGCTCGGTGGTCTCTGCGTACACAGGGACGATTGCCTCGAAACATCATCAAAACAAGGACTCTGCCCATCGAATAGGCATCGCGGCGTTGAATGCTGTTATGAATGTAAAAGAATTCAAATATAATTCTTAAAATTAACTTAACTTAAAGTTTTAAATTAAAATTATTGTGTCTGTATATTTTTAAAGTACCCGTAAGGCCAGCACCGTGCCGGCAACATCTGGGCTACTGTAAGGACAGATGTCCCAGACAGCTTGTTAGACCGGGAACCGATTGCGAGAACGGACAATTTTGCTGCGTATTAGTTTGAGGGTTGAACCCTAACGAACAACCACTCTGTATCTGTAAACATGAGGGAGGAGAGAAGATGAAGATGTTTTGTTGTTTGTTTTATTTAGTTTTGTGGGTTTTTGTTGTATAAAAACTTTTCTGCATTCAAAAGAGAGCAAAAAAAAAAAAAATGTTTGTGAAAAGGAAACGTGTTTGTTGTTGAAGAGCGTATAGTTATTTAAGAAACCTTATTTCTATTTATACAATATTCTATGTCTGTGAATAATAAACAAAAAATGTATTTAAGTTTTATTTTTCCTGAAAGTGAGTTTTATTCTTTGTGCCGAATGTCGGCAAGCGAAACAGAAATAGAAAATTCCAATCTTGACGGGGTAATAAAACATTTTTTTAACGAAATCCATCAAAGCAAAGGATGACGTCCATACATACCTCGAAGGAAGTCGTTAATTTTTGAAGAGATTTCTAAATATTTATTCATATTTTGAGAATGTTTATGAAGCATTTTATGCACGAGTGTCGTAACTATACGCAAGTTTTTAATTTTTACGACTTTTTCTAGACTCATGTGCTTGCGCTGACTTAACATCTGTGTCGTGAGCGATTTGTTGTTTTTGGTTGTAAAATTAAAGCGAACAAACTATTCTGGGTTTTACTGCTCCTTTGACAATGACTTACTTATGACTAAATTAGAATTTGGGTGAAAAATTTGCGCGATTCTGGTTTATTTTGGGACGTGAGATGGTCGAGAGAAAGAAGCGAGGATGAAGAGGTTTCCTGTTACGGCGAGTAATATAAAAGCCAGACAATTGGCTGTATGTTGGTGAACTCTGATTCAATTGCATTGTTGACTGTAAAATTGTTGCCTCTGCAAAAAGTTTCAACGACTAATGGCTGCTGATACATACTCTTGGATAGAGGTTCGTTAGAGTATGCTAATGCTTCCACTTTGAATCTGGAATTCCTCTAGCTGCCTTGCTTGAAACATTAATCCATCATAAGTTGCACTGATAACAACTAAACCTCTCCTAGTTAGAGCAATACTATACAGACTCGGTCGGACGTCTTCTAAAAATCGAGCAGGTGAAGTAGTGAATGGAATTTAACGTGCTGCTCAATAATAGTTTGCAGGACGTCGATGTGGTCAACAAAGGAAGGTCGAAAGAGTAAAACATGAAGTGCATTTTCCACTTGTTCCTTTATTCGCTCTAGAATTGCTCTAGCGATGATCTTAGCTACTGCACGAGGCATTGAAACACCTCTTCAGTGTCGCATTGCATCGCACTGCATCTTCTTTAGGGAGCTAGACGTTCATTGCTTTCTTCCACTTAGCCGCAAAGATGTCGGGATTCCCCTGACTTCTCTATAAGTGGAGGTAGAAGCTTGCTGTTTCTAAGAAGTCCTACCGCCTTGTTGTGTTTCAGTGCGCTGATCACAGAAGTGAGTTTCACTAAGAGTTTTAGTGCATATTTGGTTAATTGTTGCTCCGGGTAGCTAAACCTGATTTTAGTAGAAATCACTATCGAATACATGGTTCAAAAGTATAACCCAATGCTAGTTCCATCATTTGAGTTAGCCCCCAACCAAAATAAGCCTTTCACCCATAGCTGGCTAGTCGTACGATCTGCTATTCCACCTCTGCTTCTTCGCTTATTTCGTCGCACGCAACGCTGGACTTATCTCATCTTGATACGATATCGCAACTCTAGTTCACTTCAAGGCTATAACGCAAGATTTTAGCTTTTTTTAACTTCGATTTTTCTCTAGGTACCTTACGAACGTTCTCTGCGATCGACCGACAATACTTTCAGTGACTGATGTGATAACAGTTTTCGTAGCACACGTAGGTGACGGGCTTTGAGCTGCTATTTGTTGCTACTCCTTGCGAAAGGTGGTCCTTAACCGCTGCAACTCGTTCGCTCTATGTAAATAACATCAAAGAGGTATTCATAGCGCGAGTGGATTTTAAGAAGAAAAAGTACTGTCAATGTTTTACCTCAGCATTTGTCTCCTGGTGTGGATTGTCGAGGTATCGCACGATTGCTATTCCAAGGTGGTGATCTCGTGCCATTCTCAAATTAGCTTCTCATTTGTCCTGGACGTCTAAGAGTCTAAACGACGGCTTTTGGGAAAATGGTCTCTTTGATTGGAGATTGTTTATCTGCCAGTTGACACTCAGTTTACTTTGTCACAGTTCTTTTGCTCGAACATAGACAGTGTCCCCTGTAACAAACCGATTTGCATTTCAGAAATCTACAAATCGTTGGCGATGTCTGAGACCTTCATTTTTCATTGTCTACCTTGGAGTTTGAGTCCTCCGTCACTATAACGTTGTCTACACTTGGTACTGTGTTGAAGACGCCATCTACTTAGTTGATCATGGCGTCATTATGAGCTTCGTTGAGGCGAAACACTGTGTGACGTGTACGTCTAGTACTCTGTCTCTCAGCGGGTGACAGGAAATTTCGTAGGTTTCTGTGTGCTGTAGACAAAAGTTGTAGTCCCACTCCAGTTTCCTGTGGATTTCCAGGTGGTTTATCAGAGTAGAGCCGTACAGTGCTACATGTTGCTGGTTAAAATTCTCATGCATCTAACCAGCAAACTTCAAAATGCTGCAAAATATCTGAAGACCATCATGAGGAGATAAAGGAAGGATTAGGCTATGAACTTGGATGTTGTCCTACTGGTTCGTTCTATGTTATGGGACAATCAGTAGTTACAAGACAAATCGCTCCCCACTGTAATTATCGTTTCGCAGCACACTACTTGCGTCTGCACAATATTCAAGAAGGCAATCATTTGCTCTTTTGAAAGAATTCAGCGATAATGCTGCCAAATTCGTGTTTCAACCGATGCTGTCTTAATATCACCTTTCATTGAACGAACCAAAAGGCTTACAACACTTTTGTGGATCAATGTATTGTTTTCATCGTTGTTAACGCAGTGGCAACATACAACAATTACAATCAGGTGTTTCTTGCTTTTGTTTATAGCCGACAATTGACCAACATGTTTCGCACGAATTTTTATGCAATTTCCACACGAAGCGTGGCAAACTCAAATTTAATTTAAACTTGTATACATACTCGTTCACAGTTTCGATGAATCGTTTAATTCATTGCATCACGAACACATATGAGAAGATTCTCTGCATGGTGTCGGCATCTGCAATTGTTGGCAGAACAACACCATTGTTCATTTGAGTATTTATCGCACGACCAAATCAATTTCGTGTCAATCAAAGGCGACAAAAAAAAAAAAAATATCGACAACCGGCGATTTTCGTTTTAATTGACTTTGTCCAATAAATTATATAAACAAAATGACAAACGACGTTTCCCTCTTTATTTTTCGCCCATTTACATATACATCATGTGCGCGATAAGCCCGAACCTATGGTATCCGCCCCAATGTCAAGTTCAAAATTTAATTTAAAATTTTTGTTTTCGGTCGCGTGTTTTATTTTGCATTCCACCGAAAATTGTCAAACAACCCATGGTCATGATGATTAAATTCATCGAAAACAAAAACAAATTCGAAATTTTCAAACTATTTCCTCCTTAACCAGACGACGTAGTGTTTGTGGCTTGCGGCTTCCATGGAATAAGGGAATTTTGGGGGCAGTTAAACAGATTTTGAGAACGTTTTCTCATCAGCAGAAGATCGTTTGAGGGAAATTTTCAAGTTCCACATTATCAGAGTTTGCCGGGTTGAATGAACTCATTAACGAAAGCTCAGACATTTGATTGTAAATGTAATGATTTGAGGCAAGTTTGATGCTAACCCACTTACTGTTTGTGTGAGGCTTTGCCCTTTTGAAGATTTAAAACACAAGGTCGGCAGATAAATAGTGCTGTGAAATTAATTCATTCATGTTTTTCTCAGCAGTACATACTCCGAGTCTGTTTTTGATTTGAAATTTTTGAATCAATATTTTTGTAAGTTGACTTGTCTCAGAAATGAGGTATTGAGTGAGACATTGACATTGGCTGGGTACATGTCAGGGACTTGAGTGCGAAGTAGTCAATAAGTCAAAGGATTCTCGTGGATTTTGGAAAATTGTTTAACATTTTACCCAACATTTGTAAGTATAGTGAAATTCTTGTTTATGTCAGTGTGCAGAAATTGCTTTGGAAATGTGAGCATCTTATACATGCGGATGTCTAATTCCGAGACAAAATCAAAAATTGCGTTGTGCCCTGTGTATCTAGGCCGACATTATTCCTTTCCTCTGTGAATGTATTTGACTGTGGTGTGCAGTTGTAATCAAAACTTCGACTTTCAGATTCAAGCTTTCTGAAAAGAACAAGAAGGAGTCTCGCACCGGATTGCAGGATGGAGTTTGCTGACGCATGTGTTTAGTATTTCCTTGAAAATATCAGAGAACGCCGCCACGGTAACTACGAACACAGTAAGTCTAGTTAGGGGAAAATTTTATTTGATGATCACTATCGCAAAACTGTTCTTGACTGCAGCGCGTACAATGGCTTCACATGTTTTGAAACGAATGATCAATACAGACCCTGGTCTTGTTGAATTAGTTGATTTTGAAGTTCGTTAAGCAATCACCACTGCACGAGTACACGTCAGGACGCTTGCAAGGAATATTACTGAAGAAAATCGGCCTCAAAATTTAGGGAAGTACAACTGAGAACGATAGTCTGTCAAACAGAATCAGTACCATCATATCCAATACAGCTGCTAGGTAGGTATGCAAGTAGCGTTGTTGCTTATGCAAAGCACAGCCACACCAGGACAAGATAGGCCCTTGGTGATATCGACTGGAATTATACCCGAAAAGTGCTACTCAACTTATTGGAACCAACTTGATAAAGACAGGAATACTTCTTAACGTCAGTAAGTGACAGTTTGCTGAAATTATCGAAGTGATAGGCTCCAAGGTAGAGCTTTCTTCTTTTGGATATCACTGGGCAGGTCCAGAGGAAGGGAAGGCGAGGATAGTTTCTTCGTCCTCTTCGTCCCGGCAACGCTTGCAGAAGTCATTTGAGAAAAATTTCATCCTTCCGGCGTGCAGTCGATGGGAACGCGGCCGGTAAGAACGCCAAATCGCTCTTGGAGTACGATATGACTCCACTCCATAATTTATATGTAGCGAGCGGAATACCCTTGATGGCGGCACGATCTACCCACCTTTTCTCTTTACGTGTAATCGAAGAGACCGAAAGCCATGTCTACGTGATCTTCCTCTTCGGATTCCTCCTTAACAGCTTCCATCGTGCCGGCTGCTGGGCCAGCTACAGATGACAAACTTGCTAGGATCCTTAATAAACTCCTTGATGGCGGCGACCTTCTTGAACTTAACCTCGGTTATAGACGTGATAGCCAAAATGTTCCTAGAACCATTGGCGACACTGTGTGGCACCGAAGTGATTGTTAGGTGTCCAATTTGCAAACAGACGGCAGCCAAATTGGCGACGCTAGCTTGGAACTTGACACGCAAATCCTCGGACTTGATGTTCAAAATTTCCGATGAGAAAATCGAACCGGAATCATATAATGATCACACCAAATTTCAAATTGTGGTAGGATATTTAGAGCCCAATCTAACCTTTTAGAAATTCAAGGTGGCAGATTGGAATAGAAACAAAAGGTGAAAATAGATTAACATGAGTACGCTTAATGAAGTTTTGGTATTTGTTTCGTTTTTTAGAAGGCTGACGATAGTCTTTACGCGGAGTGATCAATCTGTAAGGAGAGTACAGTCACCCCACCGTCCTTGAATTCGATGCTAATCTACTCGAGTCCAATCTCACTCAGCAGGAAAGTTATATATTTTCTGGGTATAAGTCAGTCATGGTTAACGACGACAATCCATCTGCTTCCAGTTGATAGCTTTGGGAATCTAATGGCAGTCAAAGGTGGTACGGGAGACTTAGCTATTACTACGCGACTGCCGGATCACTGTAGTGTGTTTTAGGCGAAAATCACGGCAGTCTGCAAGGCTGTGGCTAGGGTTTCAATCAATGCGATAGATTGTAGCGCTATTGTACTTTACATAGATAGTCAGGCAGCTGTCAAAGCCTTGGAATCGCCAACAATACGATCAAGGTGGGTAAAGCCATGCCGCAGATCTCTCAACAAGATTGCAGACAGGTGCGACGTAACCCTGTGATGAGTCCAAGGACATTGGGACGTTCCAGGCAACAGCAGAGCGAACGGGCTGGCAAAAGAGGGTGCAGGACGGCATCTGCCCGAAAACTCTTGGGGGAACCCCCTGCGCCCATTGAATCGATCAAGTTCCTCCTTGACACGGATGCCAAGAAACTGGCAAGCCAAAGGTGGAGCAACATCAGCACTTGTCTCTTGTCAAAACAAATCTAGCCTAACCTGGATTTAAAGAAGACGGAGAGACTTTTATCCACAAAACGGGGAAATCTAGGTTTACTGAAAGGGGTCCTTACCAGACATTGCTTGATAGGCAGACATTGCGTAGGGTTAACACCGTTACGGTTGCCCACCTTCGATTAACTTCTTATAGAAAAGGGTCCCAAAAACCAACAACTTTTTCATTGCGTTTCAGAATAGTTTTGCTGAGGATTTCATTTAGACATTAGAGTGGATGTAGCTATCATTGGCTCCTTATGTCCTTCTTTTTTATAATTCCTCCAGTTTCGCTTTTCATTCAGTCATAGTCCAGGGTTGCTCTTAATATTAGGGGTTGGTGAGAGCTCTTCAAATCTCTTCATCTGTTTTCGTCAGAGAACAACAAATCAATTGAAATACGGCCCTAACAAGTTTAAATTAAAAGGGGTCACGTTTCCAATCGTAATATGTAAATAAACAAATTGCTGAAGGAAATCTACTGGATTATGTCATGTTTCTAGGAAACAACTAATCGATTTCAAATACATTACTTCCATTCTATACTAC
The DNA here is from genome assembly GCA_917880715.2 of Matsumyia berberina. Classification (NCBI taxonomy): domain Eukaryota; kingdom Metazoa; phylum Arthropoda; class Insecta; order Diptera; family Syrphidae; genus Matsumyia; species Matsumyia berberina. The sequence continues at coordinate 125,669,316 of OU862870.1, forward strand.
GTCGTCGCCTGATTTGTCAGTTCGAGTTATCACATTGGAATTTGTTGTATTATAAATGAAATAATATTTAGAACGTAAATGAATGGGTTGAGAGCATATAACAATGCACAGATCATTATTTTTTAGTTTCTACAATCTCTTATGTTCTCTGAGAATTCGCAGATTAAGCCACACATATGGTGCCAAAAATAATTGGAAAAAAAAATCCAATTTTGCAATAGGAAATTAGGGGTTTTGTTTTGTTTAACAATTAATCAACAAGCTGGTGCTTATCACTTAGTTTCTATTTTTAATACCATTAGTCATGGCAGGGATAATATTTTGTTTTCATTTGCCTATTAAATAAGAGTTGGGAGGTTCAAGATTAATTTGAAAAAGTTCTAGAATTATCTAGTCAGAGTTTTATGAAATTGCGATTGAATTGGTTTTGCATCTTCGTAATTAAGATTATTTAATAAACTTTTAGTCGTCATTGTAATCGTAAAGTTTTCTTTTCTTGTAAACAATATAATTGTTTTCTTTGAAAAGTGATAGTCAATTCTTGAAAATTCTCCGAAGTGACTAAGAAAAGGGCATCACAATGTCAATGTCAATGTAAGAATTGGATATTCTTCAGCAAAATCCCATGTCAGTCCTAAAAGGCTGAGCTTTAAAAACCAATCAGCAGATGCCATCGATATATTGGAGCTAGACTACTGGTCTATTTAAGTACCGAGACAACTAATCTCAAGGCCATCACGAAAATACAGAGACTGGCGTGCACAGCACCTACTAGTGCCATAAGAACCACGCTAACAGCACGACTAGAGGCTATTCTTGATCTGCTTCCACTAGACCTGTTTATACAGGAATCTGGGGCCAGAAGTGCCTTGAGAAACAGCAAAACGAATGACTGGAAGTTAAGTACGACAGTGCATGCCCAGATCCTAAGTAAGTATCTAACGACTATTCTCTTCCTCATTCAGAGAAGAATGGACAAGGGGACAAGCACGCGAACCAAAGCCATCTATACTTATGGGCCCAAGAAGGACATTGACGTGGGTGCAAGTATATTTTCAGACGAACTCAGTTTCTTTAAATCATAGTAGCCTCAGCCTCTTTAAACTCCCGAATCATAGTAGCGTTTTCCAGGCGGAGATCCTAGCAGTGACAATTGCTACCCGTGAGACTCCGATGAAGGTAATACCACGTGATGATATCACCTTTTTCATCGACAGCCAGGCAGCACTAAAAGCGATATCTGCTGTTGAAATAAAATTAAAGCTTGTGAAGTGCTGTCGCGAAGAGCTAAGTGCTCTTCTCACACAGCATGAGGTAACTCTATGCGATGAATTGGCAAGGAAAGGATCTGCGCTAAACCTAGAGCATTCTGATCAGTCAGTGAAAGTCTCGCCATATATGTACATTTGTATGTAAGCGAATGAAAGATGAAGCTCTTTGGACTCTTGTCAAATAACCAAAAAACTATGGGCAAGGTACAGCGGTGCCAGAACTAATACTCTCATGCAGAAGGACCCTCTCCATCCTGTAGGAGTAATTACAGGTTATAATACTCTAGGCTATCACTTGAAAAGTCTAAGTGAGGACTACCTTTGCAGGGGTTGCGGAGACGAGGAAGTTAATGAGGACACAACCCACTTCCTCTGCCACTGCCCAGGTCTTTGCCAACTCAGACATAAACCATTTGGAAGGCACTTTTTCCAGAACACTGAAGAACTAAGTGACAAACCTATTAGAGACATTTGGAGGTTTATTGAGGCTTCAAAATGGTTTGAAACCCTGGGACAATAGCAGATAAAAAAAAATTAATAAATAGCTGGCGCGACAGTTCGGGATGTGCCAGGTTCAGCTTCTCGTAACCATTCATGTTGTGCGTGTTACATTTGTCGCACGAATGGAAGAAATCTACAATTTATTGCCGACTCTGAACGGCTCATTGAGAAGCTCTTTCATGACAAGTTATACTCCCGCAGGCTTGTCATTCCCCGACGAGAGGTGGTGCGGGAAAAATGTTCGGTATTCCTGGCTGGGGCTAGAACCCAAGCCGCTTGGTCAGCAGTCCAACGCACTAACCAGTGAGCCACGGCGACCAGGAAATGGGCATCACAATGGGTCTCTACTGACCTGAGTGTGACGCAGAGGGCTCTCCCTCCCCTCACCAACCCATCTACTTAACCTAACCTTAATTCTATAGTATCCATCTTTACTTGCGCACGCCTCTGGACTATTAATCGCAATGGATCTAGGAGATGCTAGGAAACATCGGAACAAGACGCTCTTAAAGGTAGCTACCTTTAACTATAGTTAAGGACTTTGTCTACCCGGGCTCGGCTATCAATTCTCAACCCTGGTGAGATTAAACGAAGAATAATTCTTGCCAATCGCTGTTTCTTTGGCCTCAGAAGCCAATTGAGTAGCAAAGCCCTCTCTCGAACAACTAAAGTGACCCTGTATAAGACCTTAATCGTCCTAGTCCTGCTCTACGGCGCAGAGGCATAGACTCTGTTAAAAGCGGATGAGGTTGCTCTTAGCTGTTTCGATAGGAATTTGTTTGGGTGATTCTCGGTCCCGTCTGTATAGACGCTGAGTGGAGGAGGAGATAAGTACGTCGACGAAGTATACGGGCTGTACAGCGACATTGACTTAGCCAGAAGAGTGAAGCTCCAACGTCTGAGGTGGCTTCCGACTTTCTGATTCATGTCGATAAAGTTTCGATCTACAGCTACACTTTTAGAACGAAGCAATAGCCTATGCAGTGAATTGCAAAGATTTAATCTGGTCTGAAGAAATCTAAGCTGGTTTCATCCACCAGGAATATAATGGCGTTTGTGAAAGTTATGGAATTTTGTTCATGTACTCACCCCAATTCCGAATCTTGTATTTCCTGCTCGTATCGATTTAGAAATTCTTCATTTCGAATGTTGGGTTAATTCATTTGGGCCGCTGTAGTTCAAAAATTTATCATAGTCATAACCATGAACGAAATGATTTCTTGAAGCTGAAATATAAAAGAACCATTTTAGAACATTTGAAATTCGATTTTTTATCTCTAAAACATACCAGTGATTTGATATCTTCAATGGATGTGAACAATCTCGTATTATTCTGCGGGCAATGCTGAATGTTCCACCATAATCGTCATCATCGCCAAAAAATCAATCAATCGAATTAGTTTAGGTCAACATGCACTCTAAACTGACTTACTTACTACCTCTTTTTCAGATCTTGTGCATGTCGGTTTAAAGCTCTAATCATCACGATATCTTCATTTAACAAAGTGGTTATACATTGAATAATCGTTTAAGTAAACTAGACTTCCGATTACATTTAATTTATTTGTTCATATTGAGATTTTTAATTAATTTCCACATTAAGACTTTGTAAATATGTAATGTTCCCAACATTTTTTTAGACCGACTTATCTATTCTTATAAGAGATTCATAATATTTTCTTTTTTAACTTTTATAATTATTGATTCCGATAATTTCTATATAATTGACGTTTTGTATGAGTTTACTTAAGAACATTTACAAATAAAAAAATTCAGTTAAAAATCGACGCTTAAACAAAATCAGTTTCACTCCTTGAATTCCTCTGAATTGAATTTCTCTGCTAGGGCCGGACAAAAACCAAATACTCCTCAGTTCTGAAAGAAATGAATGAAAAATTCAACATTTTACAACAGGCACATAATATATTTAAATTTTTTTTGGTTCCATCTATATTATATTACATGAATTTAATAATAACAACTACAACTAACAATGGATCAGTAAAAAGTAGAAAATTCTATTTCAAATCTACATCAAGATTATTTTGTATTAAAAAAAAAAATTATTTACACACTTTTAAATACAAGTACAATATAATATAAAAAAAATGTAAAGTATTACAATTTTTTTTTCTCTATAAATAAAATACAAATATGTAACATTTTCTTTAAGGAATAAAATAAATCTTAACAAATGGACACATCATACAGCAACAAAATTAATTTTATCTGAATAGTAACAATAGTTCGTGCAAAATTTATTCATTGTTTGCTGCGGGCACTGGACTTGTCGATGTCAAACTGAAAGGAGAAAAAAAAGAACAAAAAACCACATGAAGAATAAAAGGGTGAAGAAGATAAACCGATGAACATAACACAACATGTAACAATTTATGAATAAATTTGTGTATTGGAAGATGCAAATGGATATTTTATATACTATGGGGATGAGTTGTGTGTGATGGACTGCGTGTTATGTTGTCAGGATATGAAGACGGATGTTATGGGTTTCATTTGTATAAAAAAAAAAAATAAGAAAATGTTGCATCATGAAATTGAATATGTAGATTTAGTCAGAGTGTTCAAGTAGTTTTGCCTTCTGGGTATACTTCGTGTCGGGTTATAATGAATCAGCACAATAACGTACGTAGTGAGTTTATATACTTCTCCCTGCTTTGAACTCGGAGCAAGCTATTAAAAAAGGAATACGTCGATCGTCGATGGGAATAACTTCGCTGTTTTAATTCTCTTCAAGGTTTGCTAATGAAGAAATTTTTAATTTCTTACTAAACTAGGGGTGAAGTGTAACAAGCTGGCAATAGGGGCTTTTTGCTAAAGTTGCCTCCCCGTGATACACATATCGTGAAAAGCACTACCAGCTTAGATTTGACCCTCAAGGGACTACACTGAAGAAGAAGACATCATCTTTGATGGCCTCAATCAATTTGGCGTACCTGAAGTCTGGTTAGTTGAAGAGGCTGACTGAAGAGGTCTCTCTAGGATGAGACCTTGGTGCACCCCAAATGCAAGTAAAGCACTACTAAAGCCACCTTCGGCCTAGAAATAAATGTCTTTTGGTACACTGACACTGGTCTTAATTTTCTCTCTCGACACTTAATATTTCGCAAATATCTCCTGGATACTATGACTAACAGTTATGACATATGGTGAGACGATGACGCTCCACGGTTTTCAATAAACAAACTTCAAGTGACGCGAAGAGCAATGGCGAGATCGAAGCTGGGGATAACAAGGCGAGATAGAATGCCAAACGTAACAATTAGAGAGAAAACCAGAATAGCCGACATAACAAAACGTAAAACACCAGCCATATGGAGATGGGCTATACAAGTTCCTCACATGACTGAAAATAGGTGCACCAAACGCACATAAATTACAATAGAGACCAAGAAAATATAAAAGAAATAGAGAGAGACCATTCACTCGATGGAGCGACGACATCAGGAGGATAGTAGTAAATCGGATAAATGCAGATCAAAATCGAAGCCAGTGGAAACATTTAGAGGAGGCCTATGTTCCAGAGTGGACACAGATGGTTGATTGCCGATGATGATGATGATGATGATGATGATGATGATGATGATGATGATGATGATGATGATGATGATGATGATGATGATGATGATGATGATGATGATGATGATGATGATGATGATGATGATGATGATGATGATGATGATGATGATGATGATGATGATGATGATGATGATGATGATGATGATGATGATGATCATGATGATCTCCTCTATCCATAGGTCTTCTGACTCAAGACAAAGTCGACTTTCCCTGTAAAGAGTCGTAACTGTATGCGTTTTTCTGGGAGAGCGGTGGGCTCTGGAAGACCTTAAGAGAACTTAAAGTAAACGCACATCTGTCTTCCGATCTGTCCCAATGGTCAAAATAGTTTTATACGAAACAACATTTTAGATGAACTTGACAGGTACAAGGATGATTATTTCTGATACCTGAACTTGTGTTGGTTTTGCCTGGGTTCTCGACTAAATTTTCCGACAAGAAGTAACAATAGCAGATAATATGGATGGAGACAAAACAAGCAAATTGTTGATGTCTTCAGAGGAAACATTTCATTGGGAAAAGTCTTTATAAGCAATAAGTTGCTCTGCAATTTCTAGCTAAAAAATTCTACCTTCCATTGGTTTTTGTGTCTTTAAAATGTTTACCAAACCACTTGTAGTTCTGGATAAAAATCCATCTGGTAAATCACAACACTTTCCACCCACAATATCCGGAGTGTAACAACAATCGTTTGACCTGAAACTGAAGTCAGAACTGAGATCACCTGCAAAATCGGGTAAAATGTTCCACATACGCCACCGTATTTCACAATTAATGTACCTTTTTGGCGTAGTTTAGTTCGAGAACCTGATGTTTGATTATGAGAGGATGGGGTGTAGTTGAATATGTGTTAATCCATGATGGAATAAGTATATCACGTAAGGATCCAACAACAAAAGTATCTCCTTAGTATTTGAAGCTGCATTTTAAAGGGGCGCTGAAGCTTTTTTGAAAGATTACATCCTGTGCAGCGAAATACTTATCAGATTGGATAGTCAAGCATGTGCATCACATCACCCATTAAAAACCAAAGTGAACCATAGGTCCTCGATACTAATCAAAGTCGTTATGGTGGTTGTGAGCGACGCTTTTACAGATCACGTCATGATCAATTTAGGCCAGGTTTGGAAGATCTGTTTTCTTCTCAAGAGTCTTTCGCAAGACATTTGAGCCATGCTAGTATGCATCTCACGACATCTGCTTAAAACCAATGTACCGAACTTGGTTTAATACATGACACCGTCTTCGACCGAGGTAAATAGCATTTTAAGAGTCTCGGCAGCAAGGAACAGCTGATGTGGACTATTCTCCAAGGTTATGAGAGAACGACAACTTGATGTGTTCCTCAGCTGGTTGTTCTCGTTCTGATCATTTTCTCATGATTGAGATTACGATGCTTAGACTGTTAATGTCCGTTTCGAATTGGAACTTATGCTGTTTAAAGTCCTTGTATTGCATGGACTTTTCAATACTGTGGTTGGTCACGAAACCTGTCACGCAATTTGTCTGATTTTGAAAAAAAGTTATAGGGTTTGACGGTTTCTACTGAAACTTTCTTGTTCTCAATAGTAACAAATTTCTAAAATGAAACTCTCTAAATACTGAACAACAAACATGTTATGTAAAATAAAATGATTATGTCAAAATAGTGTGAAATGTTTAAAAAAGAAAAAAATATTTAAAAGTAGGTATACATACATGAATTAATAAATGATGATAACAAAAAGTGCAGAAAAAGGTACATATCAACAAAAACATACACATATCACGAGCAAAGAGTTCTTTTTTGAATTTTTTTTTCATAAAAAATCATCCCCTCACCGTAAACTTTCGGTTCTTGATCTAAGGGAGTAGTCCTTGGAGAATCTATACCTGAAAAGAAAAACAAACAAAAATGAAAGTGAAAATATTTTTTTATGCGAATGTGTATTGGGTAAAGTTTAACATATAATGGGGTGGAGATGTCAAAAAAAAAACACATTTTCGGATGACACGATGAAAGAGGACCAAGGACCTTCAAGTCGTCTCACAAAACCGTAAAGAAAAAATCAAAGTTTAGTCGTCGGGTTATGAACTCTAATGGATATTTTATTATTCATACATACAAGCGATTTACTCGCCGAAAGAAGGTGAGTTGTTTCAATTACATTCGGTTTTATCTTACGGTCATAACCTTCTGCAAATCGCTTAAGCGTTCTCCGGAGAAGAATTTAGGATTATCGATTTATTTTCTGATTGTGGAGATATCCACAAGTGAGAAAGATATAAATTTTAAAGCTTTTCTCGACTCGATTGAAAATTGAGAAATGATCTGAATGGTGGCAAAAACTATGTATTAGGTTGAGATGTTAGTGTCGGTCATTAACCTGGGGATAGGTGTCGAGATTTATGCGCCATTTATCTCTCAAATTTCTCTCGAAATTTCGAGTTGTCGAAAGGACTATCTGAGGCATGGAGTTATAGTATTTCTATTTGGGGGTAATGGTCTGTACAAGAGAAAAATAAAACTACGGCATCAAGTACGGTGGAATAGAACTTAAGGATCTTTACGCTTTGGGCTATGGTATGTGCTAGAAGACGCCCGGAGTAACAGTTATGTTAAAGACGGATATTTGTGGATTTCCTCGTAAAATAACATCAAGCGGAATATCAAGCTGTGCTAATGGAATCCAAATTAGTCAAAAAAAGTGTACAGCAGACGTTAGTGCGGTATAAAAGTCGTGCTGGCTATAAGCACATTGGAGGATGAGAGATCCTTGTTGGCGATATGCTTCTGTCTAGTGTCGTCCTGAATGGCCGTTTGTTTGGAATTGAATGACTCTCATCTATATATCTTATAGCCTGGACGCCTAAACTCTAAAGTTAATGACACGAAAGAATTGTTTCAAAGATGTTTGTTCATCTAATCAGGTTTCAATAATATCGACCCCAACAGCTTCGTTACATTACTATCTCTTCGTGGTCTCTGCTAGACAAGTGAAGTTTAATACTTTGACCTATGCAAGGTACTTTGCAGTGACCTAATCGGCTAGACTGCAACTTAAGGAATCACAGAAGGAGTAGCTTAGACGAAGAATTGCCTGGAAGCAGCTGAAAAGTTTTCATGAATGGCTTCTTTGGATTAATAGATTTATAAGTTACATCGACATATACGGAGCTCAGGGTTTTCTCTCTCTCTCTCTACCGATTTAGAAGTTCTCTGTTTTCAGTAGATTAAAATGAAAGTGAATTATTATATTTTCGACGAGTGTTTGTAGGAGATAGCAAGATAAGGTCTGTAAGACGATTTCTAATCTGTGTCAGGATTTTGAACGTGCAAACGTGTAAGAACTCTAAAGAGCTCGTCATCAGTACAATTTTTCTCTACAACTTAGTTTTCCGAGAGTGTTCTCTCTTTGCTACGGCAGCCAGTCAGATTCCGTCACACATGAAACAATTCAAAATATGGGACAAGTTCTACAACAATTCTACACTCAATCCAATCAGTTGGAAGGACTTAAATGTCTAACAAATTTCACAGTGGATCGGTCCTATTTATGTGCTGTAAGTAGCCCTCGAGTGGTCGTAGCACTAATGTCTTTGGATTCCAGTCGGAAAAAGATATTTGTAACCACCACTTCCTGCAGTCATAATGGTCATCAGGAAGAAACTCCAGTGTCGATAATGTTTACTGAGTGGATAGTGTTTTTACGCAGCATCTAAAAGATTTACATACAATTTCTTAGGGAAGAATCAAAATCACCTACGAAAGAAGCCTTGAAGATCTACACAGCAGATTATAAAACCAAAGACGGGAGGAGGTGTTTTCTGTGGGAGGAGGTGTTTTCTCCGATGATCTAAACTTTGGGAGCCTTCCAGAGTACTGTAGCGTCTTTCAGGTGGTAATCATGGCGACAAAGAAGGCTCTATCTTGGCTGAGGTGGAATGTTATTCCTACTTGGGATATTAGCATTTTCACAGACAGCCAGGCCGTTATAAAATCCCTCGAATCACACCAAAAATTGTTTTAGATTGCTGTTCGTCTCTTGTATATATGACAGAGCAATTCAGTATACTCTGATGGGTACCAGGACACGGAGACATTCCATGAACTCACCAAGAATGGTACTTTTATAAAATACAGATTCATCCTGAAAAGAGAACCTCAGAGTGCCACTAGCTACATGCAACTGCAAACTAAAATTAGAAATTAGATTGCAAATGCAATCAGCAAAGCCAATTTAAGGTAGTCAAGTGGCACCAAACGTCAAACTAGCAGACAAATCTGGCCTTCAAAAGACCATAAGGCTCTAAAAGATTAATTTCGCTAAGTAGACGGCATCTTGGAGCTACTATAGGTGTCATCAGAGGACACTGCTTCATAGGCAGACATGCCAATCACCTGTGCGTTCCTGGAAATGATTTCTGCAGAAGCTGCAGGGACGAAGAAGAGGAGGAAACAATTTTCCATCTCCTCTGTACCTGTGTCGCGCTCTCTCACAAAAGACGCAATCATCCTGGTGCCTTCTTTTTTGACAGTTTTGGCGACCTTGCACAACTAGATGTCGGAAACCTAGTAAGCTTTATTAAAAGCTCACACTGGTTCCACTTCCTAATCGTGTAACCATTGGGAACTTTTAAAAATAAGGAGAATTCGTCCTAAATACTGAGGCATCACAATGGGTCTACTGATGGTCTTAGTGCGTCGGCTGTGTCGACAGCCTCTCTAAAATAACCTAATCTTGTAAAGAATGAACGAAACAGTCTTGAAGCCTAACAAACTGCAGCTACTTCCTTCCCAAAAAAACTGCAAGGTCCAAAGACAAAGGGTTAAGCCTTCACATCGAAGAGCCTGTCAATCCTGTAGTATAAAGGAGAACAAGCATTAGAGCAGGCCAAATGCTTGATTCTGTGTGCTAAGAGAGCACGTGGACATACATAAATGTTGAGTCTATGAGCTGTCTTAGGAAACGGGTCTTGACCAAAAACCTTAAGTCCCAACCCTTCTACGACTTTGAATATATCGAGAATTTAACTTATTGGGTATTTGAATCCCAGGATATTGCTTTGAGATAATGCGAGCCGCGGTTTTAAGGATGAAGAGCTCAGACAGATATTCTTCTCGAGTCGTGAGGTCATTCGAATATAAAAGCATCAGAAATGCTGCTTATTTACGCCTCTGAGAAGTTTTAAACGATCACAGGTTTAATTATTTAATTATTTTGTGCTCCAAAATTCCGAATCTTAGAAAATTCACTAAATATAGCATCAATTCGCATAAAAAATAAATAAAAAATGAAAATTGAAAAAAAAAAATTTACTTTATTTTCTTCGTATCTCCAAAACTATTGTTGGTACATTTCTGATCACATTTTTGATCCCAGGCACTGTTGGCATGAATCAATTACCAAATCCATCTCTTTACTCTCCTTCTGATGTAAACACACATCACAGCCATCGTCACTGGAATGCTTAATTCTACGTTTCATTCATCAATAGTTTTGGAGATACTCGTATGTATCTATCTACGAGAATTACGTTGTCCTAAAAGTAAGTTTTAAAGTAAAACATCTACATAAACACATTCTCATGCAAGAGTTACTTTCAACAAATTACCTCCTATTCCGCATTGATTGTTCCGAGCTGATATTACGAGCGTCGTGCCATCGTTCGAATCGATGTCGAAGTGCCTGTCTAACCTCTGAGTTGAGGAAGCAGTAGAAAAAGGACACAGAGAATCCCTTGAAAAGAAGAAATAAAGAGTCCATTTGAAACAAAAAAAAATATTGCATTTACAGTTCGATACACTTACCTGCGTACTAATGAGGAAAGCTCTTAGAATTTCGAACACGTGTCGTTCGATTCCATGCTCTGGTCCATACAGCACCAGCAGGTATGTTATCCCCAGCAATGGTATCAGGACCAACAACGCCTTTGAGGCCTTACGATACTGTCGAGTTTCCTGGGTATTGGCTGAACGTAACTTCGTGATAAGTACCTTGAAACAGGAAAAAAAAATAAAAAACTCAGACCTCACCCTCAAGAGAAATGAATGCAACAGTAGAATGCATTCGAATTGAAATGATTGACACACTCCCAGTGGTCTGCCTTACCCACATGATCCGAAAGAGGAAAATCAAATTCAGCAGTATAACTAGACTAGCTGGTCCCTGGAATATCCAATCGATGTGGGACTCTCGCATCCATGAGCATTCAATTTCCAGCTGCAATTTGTTCAAAACCAAATAAATTAGAAAAAAGAAAGAAAGAGGTACGAGTCTACGAGTAGCAAAAGGAAACGATAATGGATACAATAATAGTGAAACCATTTTGCTTGAGAGGGAGGCACTTTGCCGGTCTAATTGGAAACACATATAGGGTTCTGTTGAATCGAAATGGAATTGGATGTGCTGGGATATCTACGGGCGAAAATATTGCATTTTCAAGAACGAGTGCAGATAACAATTAGATTGACCTGGGGCGTGAGTAATGGACGCAATTATTCACGTCCTTCTATTGTGTGTCGAAGATGGAGTGCAATTGACCACCAGGACGGGCCAATCGAAGTGAACTGTCGGAAAATGGTTGTTTGTTAGAGTGAAGGAGGATAACCAAGAATACCAATGGACCTTTGGCACTTAAAGTTCGAATGGCAGACGGAAAGTGCACATAATTTTTGGAGATGTACGCTACCAACAGGAAGTGCCACTGAACAACGAGCAGATTGTCACAATTGCTGGATTTGACAAATACTTCGCCCTCAAAGGCTTCCTAGTTGGAACGGAAAGTGACAACTATCATGCCAGTCATATTTTTCCCCGAAAGGTCCTGAAGGATATTGTTTTGCCTAATGCTTGATGCCCTGTTTTGAGAAGAGCCGGGCATCGACAGAGGAAGTGGTCATTGGTTTCTATCTCATTCACATCTCTACAGCTCTAGCAGTGTGTGCTGAAAAGATGCATTTGCTGCATGTAAGCGTTCGTCCGGTGACCCATGCAGATTTTTGCAAGTCGAGAAGTGTCACTTTGATTTTTCCTATGGAGGTCTCTGCTTCTGGTTTTGTTGTCAGTGGGCCGTTTCGTTCTAGATATGACGCATGAAACGAAAATACTCAAAAGTCATCCCCTCGAGTGACGACTGGGTTTTTCAGAGCATGGCTAAGTATGGTTTAAAGATGGCTCCAATATGGACAGAAGAATATTCGATAGAGTCGTCTAGCACTAACATATCGGTTAGTCTGGGCATATACTCATCAATCTCCCACGCAGAAATATTTGCCATAAATCAGTGCACAAGCTTAAACTTGGTCTCTAACTTCCGTGACAAAATAATCTTTATCTTCCCTGACAGTCAAGCTGCCCTGAAAGCACTGAAGTCAGCTACGATAAAATCGAAAGTAGTCATGGAGACAGTCAAACGGCTTCTAGAACTAGGAAAAAACAACTTGGTTATACATCCCCGCTCACAAGGATCATACCGACAATGAAACAGTGGATTCACTGGGTACGATAGGTACAACTCCCCCTTCACTGGTCCTGAACCAGTCTGTGAAGTAAACAAATTTATCTTTAAAAGCTACATGAGGGAACAAACCCTCCTCAAATCCAATACAATTTGGATGGGAAGTATAGGACAGAGATGTACCAAACACTTTCTGCCCAACCTATCACAAAAGAAATCCAAGTTTCATCTAAATTTGACCAGAAACAATCTTAGAATTCTAACCGATATCCTAAGTGGCCACTGCCGACTAAAAGGGCACCTACACAAGCTTGGCTTGTCACCGGACCCTACTTGCAGACTACGCTTGAAGAACGAGGAAAGCTCTCTCCACATGATCACAGAGTATCCCGCCCTCATTCATGTGAGAAAGCTGACCCTAGGTAGTGAATTCATCTCACCACCTGCGCTTGCCGCTCCACTCCACCTGACAGCCTCTGAAACTGACAGCTCTAACACATGGGACAGCACAATAGGGCTCTATGGTCTATGTGGCCTCTTTGATCCTGCATCTATAGAGACGAGCTTTACAGAACCATGTCTAGTTTTGGCATCCCTGTCAAACTCGTCTCATTGTGCAGGATGCCAATAGAAAATGCATGCTGCTCCTCCCAATTCAGTCGAGACCTCACCAAGAGCTTTGATGTCAAAAAATGGGACGCGCTGTCATGCGGCTTCAGCAAAATCGTTGTTGAAAGAATAGTGCAAAAATCACGCGCCAATACTGGAGGTACAATCTTTCAAAAGTCCGTCCCATTACTCACATACGCAGACGATATTGACATAATCGGAAGAATGCAGTGTGATGTCACTGATGCGTTCGTGAGTATTAAGACGGAAACGGCGAAGTTGGGTTTTACGGTCAATGAGGGCAAGACCATGTATATGTTGTCACACCGACGTCTCGGACAGAACGTCACAATAGACGGACATAACTTTGAGATAGTTAAGGACTTTGTCTACCTACGCTCCGCTATCAATTAAGACAACGACACCAGCTGAGATTAAACGAAGAATAACTCTTGGAAATCGCTGTTTCTTTGGGCTGAGAAGGCAGTTGAGTAGCGAAGTCGTCTCTCTAACGACTACAGTGATCCTGTATAAGACCTTAATCGTCTCAGTCCTGGTCAACGGCGTGGAGGCTTGGACTCTGTCAAAAACGGATGAGGTTGCTCTTGGCTGTTTTGAGAAGAAAATTCTTCGGGTACCTTTCCGTCCCGTCTGCATAGACGGTGAATGGAGGAGGAGATATAATGACGAACTGTACGGGTTGTACAGCGACATCGCCTTACCCAGAAGAGTGAAGCTCCAATGGCTAAGGTGACTGGGTCATGTAGAGCGAATGGACACCAATGCTCCGGCCCGGAAAATATTCGAATCCACACTCGAGGGACGGCGCATTAGAGGAAGACTACGACTCAGGTGGCAGTGACCTTAAGCGACTTGGCATGCGAAACCTGAGACAGCTGGCTAAAGATCGCGCTAGCTGAAGACACTTTTGGTTGAGGCCCAGATCCAATCCGGACTGTAGCGCCACCTTAAGTCAGTAAGTAAGAGAGAGCTGTCAGGAGTTGAATCTGTACAACGCAGAACTTAGAGTCAACAATTTAGAAATCAGTTTACAACCTTGATAAATCTCTTCGCAAGAATTTTACAGGCTGTTAGTTATTTATTACATTAAAATGTTAATAGACGTTGTGCGTAGAACAAATTTAAATATTGGTAAAAATTTTTTTTAACACTGGTCATCTACTAATCCTGATACCTAATACTCCGCAGTTGCCAACAGGCTGTAGTCAATTGATATTTTTCAAACGCGAAATGGTTGTCCTTGGTGGGTGAGTTCTTGAAACGATAGCCTATGGCAAACACGCTACTCGCTATACCAAGGCCGACTACATTAAGATATTTTTATCACAGCTCCATAAACATCCAAGGATTGGTTCAATTATAAGCAACATAACGCCTTTGTTGCCTATTAAAATAGAAGTCGTAAAAAAAAATTTATTCCGCAGTTCTTCCTTTGTAACCAAGAAACTTGATTCAACGTTCTCAGGCGTTAAGTAGAAAAACTATATAATAACCATAAATTGTTGCAAACGATTTCTCACTATCATCTCTGTTTATCCACCATCAAAATGTGTCTCCTTCTCTGACTCGAACTAATTGACGAACTTACCCCATTGAATCGCTCAGTCTCGAGTGGCGGTGAATAGATTTTCGCTATCGACCACGCCAACACTATAATGGCAGGACATCCTTAGAGAGAATATAAAAAAAAGGAAGAAATGAAAATATATTCATAAAAGAAAACTTTTTTTTTTCTTTACAAAATTACTTTCCCATCATATCCTTAAATCCTGAAGGGCATGGCATACAACAACACTTACCCCATCCAATAAAAGCGTACATGGCGAAATAAATATTCTCGCTGGAGAATGTCTGCACCACCAGTGTGTACAAGTAGAGTCCTGAAGGTGCAAAAAAAAAAAAAGAAGGAAAATATGCATAAAAGGGAAAAATCCTTGCTATCTTGCCGTGCATTATATTTATTAAATTTATGGTCTACCGGGGATATTTTAATGCAAGTTTACACAAAATACCGCTTTGTCGGTAGATCCGCTTCGTTTCCTGCTCAACTGACTTTGTGTCTGTAGTTTGCACTTTTTTTTTCCACATGCAACCTTATTTTATTTCTTTAGAGGCAGGAACTGCACGCGGTAAATATGAAAAAATATTTTATGCACTTACCCTCGACAAACATCCAGAAGAAATTTGTTAAATTAAAATAGTGGAAGAGCACAACTAGGCTTATGCATCCCGGCTGACTAGGGTGGTCTGTCATCTGAAAAAAAGGACACGTGTGTATATTCATAATTTGTATCTGGCAAGTTATCTCCACAACTTACAACTTGAAGGAATAGGGTAAGGATCCACAGTAGCGCCGAAAGAATGTAGGTTAGAAATAAATTCGCATGGATTGTATTCCGAAGGCATTTTAAGTCTCTAAACGAAGCAAATCTTTTTATAAGTTTTCTGCAAGAACATGGGGGTTCGGACGTGTACTCACTTAAAATAAAGAAAAACAATTAAGGCTAAGGTTAAAGCTGCTAGACTAAGGAAGTATCCGGAACAGTAGATCAGCGTTGGCAATTCAATGCCCGGTGAGAAGTCTGGTATGGGCGACGGAGGCTCATGGTGACATTTGTCATAGCTCGTGTAGTTGGCCCATGTTCCGTTGAGAAAGCAGAACCGTGTTGCATTTTCTGAAAATAAAAAAAAAATTAAACTCTCAACTAGCAAGAAAGTTTCGACAAAAAACATTTTTTTTTAAAAAGTTCACTTATGGTCACACCTGTGACTATTCGTCAAAGTATTTAAAAGAAGCTGAAAGATCTGTGCTACGACACTACTTGAAAGATTATGGAAATACAGTTGAATAAGGTCAACGGTAAAGGATTACTCCTGTCAGGATCGCCATGTAATGGATCTAGCAGGCTAATGAATCTGACAGAATAAAAGGATCTACTTCCATTTCTTAGTCCACTCTGAAGTTCCTTACCAGGCAGGGCGTAATCGCGATAGTTATCTGCCAGAGTTTGCTGTGAGGCAGGGTTAAAAAGTCATAAGAGATTCATTTTGACTTCAAAGTGTTTCTCTGGCAGATACCTATGGCGTTTACGCCCTACCTGAACTTTAGTGTGGAATAAAAAAGGGAGGTAAATCATTTTATCCTGTCAGATTCATTAGCCTGCCAGAACCTTTAAAATAGGAATCTGAAATTGATGATGGACTTCTGAGGACAGCAATGAAAAAGATATCCTCTCTACAGTGGACACACGTCATAAATTTTGAAGACTGTGGGTTGAAACGTTAGTGTCAATTTACTTGGGATACAATAATAGTTAAGCGTATTGCTCACAAACTTTTTCCTATTTATTCTGCAAATGTCCGGCATTAACAGGGGCCAGAGTGTGCGCGCTCGGAAACTATTCTTGGATGACTTCGACGTGTTGATTAAACGCGTCGTTCACCTGAACACCTCTCATAGGAGAAACGTCAATCCCGTACTCCTGCAATACACTCTAGAGTTTACCTCGAGGGACCTGATCATATGCTTTTTCCAAATCTACAAAACAACTGCAGATAGGTTTGGCATACTCCCAGGCCTTCTCAAGTACTATTCTAAAAGTGAATAGCTTGTCGCTTGTGCTTCTACCTGGACGAAACTCGACACACAGGTGTGGAACGCACTTTCAACACCTTTGCAAAGACTATTCGGGGAGACTTAAGAGAGATGTATCCCTATAATTGGAGTAATCCCTAGTATCCCTATTCTTGAAAACAGGAACATTCACCCCAGTTTGCCTGTCGCTGCGCGTTTTACCACGTCCCTAAGCCACTTTAATGACACGAGAGAGCCATTTCAATCCATCCTCCCCCAAGGCCTTGAGCATTTCCTGTCAGATTTCATACACACCAGTAGATTTGCTAACTCTTAGGGCTTTAATCGCCAAAGTCACCTCCTTTACGGTAGGACTATTCTCCACCCTCCACAAAACTATGGGTTTTCAGTACCCTGTTCGGGATTGAGCAGCTTTGAAAAGTGTCCACCCGTTCGGCGCAAGATGTTCTTCTCACCTCGACGACGTCTCGGGTAAAAGGATATGAGTTCTAGTCACGTTTCTTCACTCAATAGGATGGATTTAGGTACTACATTAGGTTGACAGGCAAACCAGTCGTTCTCTTATCGACAACTATGGTAGCATGGTGAGAATCTTTCATCTGGGTAATGAGGCACGCTATGGTTTATCACTGAAATTGGCCCAAGTGTCCACAACCACACAACCGCATAAGGACACCTGCTAACAAGTTGATGGTACCTAGGAGATCGTCGTCGAGACCCAACCAATACCACCTAATGTCGAGAGATTCAATCGTAATAGAACAGACATAATTCTTGGTATCATCTCTGATTAATTTCGTTTGGAGAAAGTCAGGAAGTCATGGGGTACCAAAAGAACCAAAGTTCCAATTCTATTGTAGTTTGCTATGAAGTGCGAGGTTAGAACACCTTGCTAGGCTCGGATTACGATCACTGCTATCTGGATTATGAAAACTTTTCTCATGGGAAAGTTCCAACTGAGGTTTCTGGTTTATGTTACCCTCCCTGGTCCTGGCGACGGTCACTTTGCCATCTTCAACGCGTGCACCCAACCAGTGGTCATCATATCAAAGCGGAGTTCTACAGATTGAAGGGAAACATAGCGTCTTCCGCGAACTCAACCGAAAATAAGATATGACAGAACATTGTTCGCCAAAATCTGCATTACATTCACTCAACGAACCGCGAGAGATTGGGCTATTCTCTGGCTATTGATGGCACTATCTAGGAACTGAAACACAACCTTGCAGATAAATGTTGGTCTTTCGCTACTGTTGAAAATGCCTTCATGATGGCGGAAGCTTGGTGCGTCTATCGCAGCGATTGCAGCAATGGCTGCGATAGTAGTGAAGACTTTCATGCCTACCAATGGGTGATGAAAGACAGAGGAATCCCAACCGAGAAGGACTGTGGGCCATATCTCAGTCACGATAGATTGTATCATTTCGACAAGATCCCTGGATTAGTCAATGTAAGATGAAATAATCCGAATGAATTCCAAGTTAATCTACAGAACAGTGGCCACTTATGCATTCCACAAGAGTTTCAGTTTCTTCTTACATGGTCTTTTTCCCGACCTGGAATGCCACAGTCGCGTGAGTGAGTTGGATAAGGCTGTATTGGCAGTGGGACGGTTTTAACCACGCTAAGTCACGCTACAAAGGCTTAGATCTACATTTTGGGTATCTTCCTAGGTTTTATGTGTCAAAGAGGAGTGAAATTTCTCAATAAAAATGTTTTGACTTTTACTGTGCTGAGCATCCGATCATATTGAAATGGTATCTATCCACCTTTGCAAAGTATAAGTATCGTTCCCATCCCGACATATTTAAAAGGGCAAATCAGAGGTTGCTTCACTTGGGACAGAATCTACTCTAAGGCACCTGAGGCCAGTCCAAGATGCCAATTGATTAAAAGACTCCTACATATAAGAGGATTGAGGCCTAGTAGACTTACTGTCCATTGAAACATATTTTTAGAACCAGGACAAGGCAATTATTGTTCTCGTCCTTTGCATATGTGTCCAGTTCTTAGCAATGATCTTTATAATCTTATCGATGTCAGCACGAGTTTCATTACGCCAAGTGACTTAAGCACATTCCCACCCATCACCTATGTCTCCGGTAATCCTCACGAGATGGCATTCCTTCAACCCTCGTTAATTAGTTTGATGCACTTGTCCCATAAAAAAACACTTAACTTAGTTTTTATACCCATTTGCTGCTAAAAAAGTTTTAAATTCCCTTCTTGTCTCAGTTTTCCACTTCTCTATACCCAAGGATCTAAGACAAAACGTCAACAAGTCCTTGAATTCATACACAAGTCCTATAACAATAATAAATAGGAGAATAAAAAACAAAACTTCCACAATAGTTGAGCTAAATTTTTATGCACGGCGAACGCTCTTTGTGCAGGGAATAAAATTGCTTTTGTATTGTCATGGTGAGTTTTTATGATATATCCTGCAGGAATTATTAAAAGCATAACGGAGCAGCATCAACCGATTCAGAGGAAAACGAAAAAAAAAGAAACTTGTGCGAAGTGGGCGAACATCATAAGGATTAATTCGTCTTCATAATTAAGGCTCGTGTTCGACTTTTTTTTTGCTCCCTCACAGCAACCGTTTTACTTGAGGCAAACATGCGATCCGATAGAGAGAGGATGGGCTCAGGACAAAGGAACAACATGGCAGGACTATTAGTTGGGATTATGACATGTTGCCTTTCGTCATACATATGTGTATGATTAATGTACTAGAGGCGATGATATAAGCCAGTCGAACTAGTGTGGTCCTTTCGACATGCGATGATGCAAAAGGAATGTCAGAGGGTATGTAGAGGATGTTCCTTTCAATCTTTGTGTGCGCTTAGTTGTAGTCAAGCGAATGCGTATGATGACAAAGGTGCGTACTGTTACGAGGACATTGATACGGCAAAGGCAGTAAAAGAGGTTTCATCTCTTAATAGTGGTTTTAAGGTTTCTTTAGAGGGAAGGACAAACTTTGTTGCGAAGTTAGTTTTATTTTACGTCTAGGGCGACGTCTGGTAACACCTGAAGTCGCAGACTGCCGACAGTCAATGTCCTCTACTCACCCACCTTGATAATATCAGATTTTCACGGTCTTTCGCGTTTCTGTATCACTACTAATATTATAAAAGTGAAACGTTGTCCGTTTGTTTGTTTGTTTGTTTGTTTGGATTTTACCTATGCGAAAACTACTAAACCAATCAACCTCAAATTTTGCACATAGAATGGTTGTATATCGGGTCATATAATAGGCTATACATGTTTTATAACGCTATCTTATTCAAGAGCCGAGCAGTTAACAAAAACGTGGAGCAAGTCAGAAGAAATTCCTTGCCGCACACGAAAAGATATTTTCTTCGATCGTGAGCCACATCGGTTGATGAGCGTACGTGTTGTTTTTGTTTTGCCCAGTTTCACAAGGGTAGTTTTTCATTTCCATTTCTGCTGTTTTGTTGTTGTTTTTTTTTTTGTTCGTTCTTTGCTTCTATCTATTCGTGTGTACAGGATAATGATTTGGTGGTTGGTACGGTAGATACCTATATATACATACATACATTGGATGTACATCTGTACATTTGTATTTATATATTTATTGCATTACATATGTATTAACATATGTACGTACATATGAGCATACACAGGTAATCAAATTCAATTAACTCTGGAGAATTGAGTTAATGAGGGAAAAGGTCATAGCGCAGTTGGATCAGTTTACCCGTTCCATTTGTGGGCGAGTGAACTTTGGTATTGTTATGATGACACATCATCTTTTTTTCGAGCCAGGCGGATTATTAATTTTTTTACCCATATGCGCAATTGTCTACACATATTTCCTGGCAATTTTTTTTATGGATTCTCTTTTTCGGTAGATAAAGGAATAGCGCGCCGACGCGACGCGACAGGCTGGGTATGGGATTGTGTGTGCTTGATGTAGGTATAACATTGCCAGTTGCGGGAGGGGAATTTTTTGTTTTGATTCTATTTAACGAATGTATTCAAATTCCAAGGACTTCTGATTTAGAATGAATTTGACTTGGAGGATGACTTTTCGAAAGAAGGGGACAGTAGGTGAACAAACTTGAGTTAGAGGGAAAATCGAGTTAGAGGGATATTAGAGTTAAATGAGGTTCGGTTCGACTTAAAGAATTTGATTACATTTGCAAAAGTGGCAGAATAAAATACAGTCGATTGGGTTGAATATAAAATTCCGATTCAGATTTAAGATGAGATTATGATATATTATATAATCATGATAAGTCTTTCATAAATTGTTTGAAGAAGATGTCGATTTCTGGATTGAAATGTAATAACCCCGAGCAACGCCGGGTATTATTCAGCTAGTTTATTATAAAGGCTGTGTCATGGCAGTGCACTTAAGTAGAGAAGTGTGTTTGTTAAGTTTTTGAAAAGTAGTTTGATGAGGACTACTTTGGAAAGTTTTGGCAAAGTGTTCGACCAATCAAAGTTTAGTTAGTTTTCGGTTGGTTTGCTCGCTTCTGATCCCTGTTCCAATATCCATTAATTAATTTTTTTTGTCGGGTTTGGAAATGCTATACTGGAACACTCAGACGCAACTGGTCCATGGTACTACCAGAAAGCAAGATCCAGCTTTCACCCATTTTACTGTAATTTTATCGACTTTCGGAGAAAACCGAGAAGGCGCTCGGAAGCATTCGATTAGTTTACCTTCATCCTCGACACTCGTGAAACGAAGAATTGTGTTTGTAAGAGCCTCAATCGTCAATGGAGGCCGTGACCGAGGACGCGGGACAACTCAACACAGATTAAGATCCTGAGAAAATATACTCTGAGCAATTTTATCGGAGATCTTATTTTCAGAGACCCCAGTGAGGCTTGGGGCCCAGACAAGAGTCAAAGAGTTCACCTTTGCGACCGAATTTAGAGAGTTCTTCCATTCTTCCATTCCGTGAAGGCTCAAAATCTGGCTGAAGTCAGTCCTGAAAGCAAGGAAAGTCGACTTTGCACAACAGCCGAAGTTCTGGTGCCATTGCATCAGACGGCATATCTATTCGATTTTGTCTCACACGAAGCATAAAGTGTATGCTTCGTTGCATTCAGGCTAGATTTGGAAGTTTTGGAAGTTCAAGAAGGTTGTGCTTTGTCAAATTACTGAGGTTGCGGCCGAATGTGTGGCAAAAAAACTTTAATTTTTTTTTGTCCCTAAGGTGTTGTTCGAATAGGATAACAGATATGGATTAGGTGTAATAGTGCACTTAGAACAGTGCATGTCTCGTTGTTTATTGGCCTTCTTTTATATTCGAAAATAGTTCATGTTTAGCTCACAATCAGATGCAAATGCGTGTAAGGTGGACAGCCAAGTTTAAATTTGCAATGAGAACATCAGACAAGAATAAAACTTAGCCATTTGTATTCAATGAGCTTTGTAGACTGAAGTGAATTTCTGATTTTTTTATCACCCAGATAAGCAGCTAAGGACGAAGTCAACATTTGGTGGGTCCTTGGATACAGAGACATTGAGGGTAACGAAAAAGCAGACGAACTGGCCCGGCAAGGATCCCCTTTAGAAAGTGGGTATATACCTCAGCTTATGGCAGAGAATCGACCAGAAGTGATAGAAACCATCAAGCACTTACTCTGTGTGTGTGCTAGTCTCCAAAACCTCCGACTCCGACACATGGAAAACAGGCTATTTGGAGAAACTGGGAAATCTAACAGAAGAACCAATAGCGGACATAATCCACTTTATAAAGAGTACAGGGAAGAGTACACAGCGCAAAGGGAAGCACAATAGACTAGTAGGCCCCCGTGGACGCGCAGTCATTAAACTGAGCAATTCCCCCATAACCTAACCTATAACCTAACTGCAGCAAGTGGTGGAGAGGAACGTTTCCAGCTAAGTGCTACACAAATGATCCTTTTATAAACGTTGAAGGTGAGTGTGTTATTTAAGGTTCAATGTTCACAGCGAAGGAAGCTGAGATTCTTAATCACATTTCTTGAGATGATCCCTGGCTAATGATTAGTATATTACCTTTTTGTAACCACATTGATGGACTTTCAAAAGGACGTTATTACAGCTGCACACTACAGCAGAATGGCTGTTCTGTTCTATGAGCTTTTGGTTAACTTAGATCTGTATCATGGAGAAAATCACCACGTAGACCCTCATGCTGTTCCAAAACGGATTCAAAAAGGTGAGGTTACAAGTAGAAATATCATAAAAGGTCTGGACAATCAATCAGGTGCATGTGTATGAAGTTTCAACGAACATACAATTAGCTACAAGTTGCCGTCAATTTAGAGCATTGATTGCCTAAAATCACAGACAGCACTGTGAATATGCCACCTGAAATCCAGCAACTGCTATGCTGGGATTCATCCCACCGGCATGAAGAGGCCCCTGGTTTGACTAGGAATCCCAGCAAGCCCATGCAGCAAAACAAGAAAGCTGTAAACAAAATAATGAGGGCTACTTGTGAGTTCCATGTGCAAATGACATGGGAAGGATATTGGCGTGTGTGAAACTACTTGCGCACGGCGAAGCTATTGATCTCATTGACAGAGCTGAGCTAGCAGTTACGGAGGACGATGAGTTCCCGAGTATGGAGCCCTAGGTAAGACCTTAATCATTTCAGTCCTACTAGAACTTTCGCATATGGAGTTTTGGAGTAAGGGAAGAAGAAATACAGGGGATATCTTAGAGGGCGCTGGAAAAAGCCTTGAGAAGGGGTTTAACAAGGATGCAATGCAAATATCGCAAACGTAGAGTTTTATAGCTAAAACTTCAAGCTTTTGTTGAGTGATGAAAGCTACGTTGAGTCCATGCTGCAATCGAATAGGTTGACTAGATACTCATTTTTTCTACATCTGTCAAGTAATGAGATTCTTACTTTAAGGATCGAAATTCGACTTTTTTTCAAAGCTGCAAATGTTTGAGGCACTACAGATCGACGAACTTACAAATAAAATAAGACACCTACACATAACCTTCAATGTAACACGTGCGCTTAAATATGCACACACCATTTACTGCACAAAATTCATCAAGTTCAAGTGTAAAAATGCCATCATGGCAAATATTGAATCAAAGCAATCCGCGGGTATCTATCGCCTTGAAGGTGTTAAATGCACTATTAAGCCCACTTCCGGCGACTGATGCGATGACGTTTTACCTGCAATTCCACATTGACTAGCTTATGTGCAAACAAACTCTTTTAGAACAAATATTGGTAGTGACGATGCAAATGACTACATGCTCCTCTAATTACCAATGTAAACATTTAACGAGCTTAGTCAATTAATCTTTTACAGATCTGTTGTTTGTTCGTGTTTAAAGCTGCAGCCTCCATATTTCGATACTTGTGTAATAATTGCGTTTATTTGTTTAACTACGCCGTTCTATTTCAAACACCCCTCCAGCAGGCGGGCTAATAAACTCATTTAATACTTCCTTTCCACAAGGATGAATGCCTGCAAGAGACGAGTGTCTAAAGCAATTCAAAAATCTACTCACGTGTGCTATCGTACTGAACGCCTTTGAACTCCTCGAAACATGGCAGAACGGCTAACATCCCAGGTGGCGTCCGTGGCCAACACAGTACCGAATCAAAGGATATCGGGCAGCCCATTGCCTGAAAGGAAAAAACAAAAGCAAAACAATAATTTCGTGAAAGCAAATTTTTCAAGTCGTGTGTTTTGTTTCCCATCTGTACCAGAGATTGTTTTAGAACAAAAACTTGTGGAGCAGGAACTAACTTATGGCAAACCGAACACTCAACCAACCGAGCAAGCAAGCGTCGAAAAAGGACTTCATCAAATTCATTGCTGCAGCCGAAGGCAATTCTACCGGATCCATAATTCAATTTGTCGTTTTGCTGTGGATACTCTTGGAGCGGTCCACAGAAATCTCCATAATTGGAAATTTTTGTGAGGAAATTGTTTCGGGACAGAGTGTAGCGTATGGTCCCTGCAACAGCCGGTTTTGCTTTACTTTCTCAGGGATGTGAGCTTAGGGAGTCACTGTCTAAGGGCGGTAAGAAGTTATTTTATAATTTTGTGACGATGAGAGGGAGTCAGTGTCGGAGATGAATTTTCATTTATGTGTGGAAAATTCAACTATACTGGGGTTTGTTTTGCTTCCATTTTTGCAGAAAGACATCTTGGGCCGGAGGGTTTGAACTTTTTGAAGAAAATTTTACGATTTGTTATGTAAAAGATTGAGTTTTATGCTCTAAGCTAATAATACGTCTTGGTAAAGTGGTAGTCGCGGGAGTAAAGGTTTAAAGTGTAAAATTCGACAAACTAAGGGAATTTGGAGAGATGCTTCTCAGAAAAACGGTTGCTATGTACTTGTGATAAAGAGGGGCTTTTCTCAGAAGGAAATAAATCCTGTTGTTGCCTTTAGGGACCTTCTAACGAAATGAGAGCTTATTTTTAGGAAAACAGTCGTGTTTACCACAGTATTTTGGACTGGAGATGCACGTCTACCAACCTTTAACCGTGATTGATGTGGGCATGATATTTCATAATCAGACCGTGAACGGATACAGTTTAACCAATACTACCAGGGTGAAATTACTTGTACAACTCTCAGACATCTAAGGTCACAGTATACATCTTAATAATTTTTTTGATGTGACGTGATCAACTCTTTTCGACACTGCGTCTGATATCTTACATGACCACTTGTTTGCCTAAACACTCAGAAAACTTAAAAAAAAAAAACGTAGAGGTCATTTCTGGACTTGGACAAGAAAATGTGTGGCATACTTAGCAAAAACTAAATGTGTCCTTATCAGCGTATAGCCTGATGAACATTTCAATCACATTTTGGTACCGTAATTCCTGTTATTTCTTATTTTAAATAGATGTATTAGAACTACAGATATATTGTATATACGTATAACAATCTCTTTTTTTTTTTAAGGCTGGCTTCCGTCGTCCAAAAAGCATTCT
The DNA here is from genome assembly GCA_917880715.2 of Matsumyia berberina. Classification (NCBI taxonomy): domain Eukaryota; kingdom Metazoa; phylum Arthropoda; class Insecta; order Diptera; family Syrphidae; genus Matsumyia; species Matsumyia berberina. The sequence goes on from OU862870.1 coordinate 125,695,293, forward strand.
CTCATTGCAGCGCGTCTTACTTTAGTCGATCAAGGTTGGAAAACCAATGACGCAGATCTCTTAATGAGATTGCAGACAGATCCCAAGACATAGGGACGTTCAGGCAGCTGCAAGGCAGACGAGCTGGCAAACGAAGGCGTAGAACAGCATTTCCCCGGTAATCTGGGAGAACCTTCTGCCCCTCTCGAATCGCATCGATCAAATTCCTCCTTGATACTGATGCCCGGAAACTGGCAAACAATAGGTGAAACAATATCAGTACTTGTCTCTTGTCAAGTCTGGCCCAAGCTGGGTTTGAAAAAGACTTTTGTCCACTAACCGGAAAAACTTAGGTTCACTAATAGAAGTCCTCACCGGGCACTGCTTGATAGGCAGACATGTACTCAGTGTGAGGGTCTTCTCAAATGATTTCTGAAGGAAACCATAACCCACCTGCTGTACACTTTTCCTGCCCTTGAAACATAAAACAAGGAAAACGTTGTGAGAATACTTTTATGATGATTTTAACGATCTAGCAGAACTTTACATCCAAAAGACAAGGAACTTTACTTGCGGGTCAAAGTGATTCAATACATAGGGTTGCTACCGATACGGTCGCTCATCTCAGTGCACTCAGCGTTACACTCTCGATCTCTGGTGCGGTATTTACCACAATGGACCCATTCCCCGACGAGAGGTGGTGCCGCGAAAAATGTTCGGTGTTCCTGGCTGGGGCTTGAACCCACGCTGCTTGGTCTGCAGTCCAACGCACTAACTACTGAACCACGGCGACCATTTAGGAGACCAATTATCTCCTGTATCTGATCCTTTTTTTCTGTACGACATCGCGACAGGACTGAATAGCATAGCAATAGCAACAATGCCATATCGCTCAAGAAATACAATGACTTTGATGAAATAGAAATAAAAAAACTACATATCTTAGTTTATTTGTGCAGGCTTTTTAGACTATATTGGCTGCAGATCCTTGAAAGGTGCCTTACTTCTACTCCGATTCTGAAAGATCGAGTTATAGCTTGGGATATGTCGATCTCAATTTTAGATTCGTCTCCATAGAAGACTAGCTCATCGTCGGAGCAGATCAGTCTTTTTTCCCGGTCTTCTCGGTTTGATGTTTTAGTACTAAAACATCTACCAAATTCTAAAGCAGAGGTCGGATACCGATTGCCCGTTCCTTTAGCTTTGATAGGTTATCAATTCAGAATGTGGGCATGATCGTAGTCCTAGCTCTTGGTTGTCCATAGACATAACTTCCTTTAGTCAGAATGCCGTTTTCCACCAATAGGTACTTGCAGACAAGTTCAAGAATATGGATGTGGAGATGGTACGGAAATAATGCGCTTTCTTTTAACCTAACAAAACATATTGACAACAACTGGGCTACCTTATTTGTGATTATAATTCCATAATAGAGGAGTATTAGCAATAATTGGATATCGAAAGAGCTAGCCCCCTGGCTACTTGTTACACTGCTTCTTCATAGAAAAGAGGTCATTATAGTGTACTTGTCCGCTTATGAGAGGTGTCCGCTTGTGAGAAAATAAACAAAACCACCTATTTTTTTCCGTTCTTTCAAATTTGTCCGCTTATGAGAGGGTTCCTTAGTCGAGAGTCCACTGTATACCATAGCCTCACACTACATGCCAAAAGAATATAGACCAATCAGTCTCCCCTCATTCTTATTAAAGACGTTAGGAAGACTAATCGATAACAACATTTGGAATAACCTGAAAAACTACTACTTATCGAACTGCCAACATGCGTATCACAAGGGATTCACGGTGGAAACAGCATTGCAATCGCTGGTAGACCCCATTGAGAAAGCATTCGTCAACAAAAACACACCCTGAACGTGCCTTCAAGAAAGTAGAAATGAAGCAATCACCAACGCTCTCTTTAGCTGAAGGATGGATCTAACATATGCTCAAGATTAGACTTATTCAATCCGAGATTGATTGATTAACCAAAAGGACAGTACATAGAGGTATACCTCTGATTTCTGGGCAACTGCTGAATGGACGAGCTAGCAAAAGAAGCGACAGCGCCATCGGCTTAGCCAGAAGATTGAAGCTCCAACGACTGAAGTGGCTGGATCATGTAGAGCGAATGGACATCAATGCTCCGGCCCGGAAAATCTTTGAATCCACATTCGTGCATTTCAGGTGGCGCACGCTTATATAAAATGAAAAATGAAAACAAAAAATAAAGAAGCTGAGCCACTGCCACGTCTAGGATGACAAGTTAAAGACAGATCACATAATTTCATGAACAATTTAGATGAGCTGTCAATGTTGGTAGGTGAATTCACCGGCCACAACCTTCTAAGAAACCACACAATGAAATTTAAACTCAAGTATGACAATATATGCAGAGGCTGCGGTGACGAAGAGGTTCAAGAGGATACTCCTCATTTTCTTTGCCACTGCCCAAGCCTATGTCACGTGAGAAACAGATCATTAGGAAGACATTATTACCAGGACATAGAAGAACTATCTGATATTCCAATAAACAATTTTTTCAGGTTCCTGAAGATATCATGATGGCTGGAGACCCAGATCAACAACGAGCGGTAAGGTAGAAGCCCGGTTAAGCCGGAACCAACCCCCATGGGCATTACAATGGGTCCACAAGGACCTAAGTGTGGTGAGGTCAAGTACTTACTCCCTCATTAACCCAGATACCTAACCTAACCTAGGTGGGCATAGTACGTCCTCAAAATCGAATATAATGTCACTCCACTCATTTTACCACACTACCCCATTCCACGCATAACAAAGTGTTGATTCACGGCGGTTGTTAATACAATCAAAACCAAAAGCTCTCTACCCCGTGCGGAATTCACAAATAGATTACAAGGCTGACCATTGTTAGATTAACAAACCACCACCCTAAAAATTAACAACGGTGGCATTTTGCCGTGCGGCATCCTCTGTGGTCCAGCGTCAATATTCCGCTTTAATTGAAAATGCATAAATAAATGAAAAAGTTTAAAATAAAAAATGAAACAAAATTCTCCTGCTATGTTTGTTTACACAGGAGGTCAGATCCCACATGCCAGCCGCTGTGCGCTGCCTACATGCAGTTTGCAATTTCGCCGAAGGACATATGTAGTATATTTAGACACGATGCTGTTAGGATCAAACGAGAGATACATATGTACGTCCCACGACTACATCAACATATGCACAAAGCTAAAAATTACATGCCCCTGTGCTCAGGCAATTTGCCGCCTCACCTTCATCGTGGAATATTTGTAATTTTGGAATTTTAATTTTATTATTTCACCGGAAGCGGAAAATTGCTTAGATTTCGTGCCAATATTTCAATTAGGATTTTTGGAAAAAAAATTAAAAAAGAGAGATTCTCTGGCCGAGTGGGAGCCGGAAGGATTCACGAAAACCCCCACAAGTGACTTGATTGGCTGTAAGAGTGAATTATTTTGAGATTGATGAACAGAGGAGGAAGGATAATTCTTAAAGAAAATGAAAGTATTCAGTGATCAGCAAGTAATGGGTCTAAAGTTAAAAGGAAACACACTGATGTCTGAAATAATTCTATCGCATGCCTAACTGCATTTATTTACTTCACCCCAAGTATCCAAAATATGGTGAAATGTAGAAGCTCTCAGCTTCAAGTCAAATAAACTAAAGCGATGGCAAAGAGTGACACCTTAGCATCGAGGTTGTTTGTTTTATTTTATACTTTCAGCTCCTTTCGTTGATTCTTTTCTTTGTTCTCATAAATCAGAAGTAAGCTTCGAAAACTAAAATTTACAACGCCTTGGGGTTACGAAGATACACAATTGTTGAGATAAGATAAATGCGTGAGAGCACTAGAGTGTTGAGATAATTCCTTCTAAGACTTGCGAGAGAGTCTTCGTGGAATTTCTTGTCGAATGAACTTTGACTACAAAAGTGGTTAAGCTGAAGTGGGAAGTCAAGGAAATTCATATAAAGTTCTGGATGACAGATAGGTATGACAAGACACTTTAAGACAGTCATACCGTGATAAAATTTGTTGCTCATATTTTGGGAACGCAGAAATGTGAAGTGAGATGATAAAAAGTATTTGAATGTGGTGCTGTAAGTCTGTCGAAGTTGCAAAAAAATCCTGGTGCCGTGTGTTGTATGGTTCGTGTGCTTCTCGTCGAAAATAATCCAGCAAAATACAAAGCTCGCACTGTAAAGCAGGGTTTTCATTGTCGGGGAATAATTTGTGGCCATCTAAAATGTTCAACCGAAAAACGTAATAAAAAAAAATCAAAACGCAGACGGACCTACACAGTACAGCATGCAGAATAACAAAGTCTAGGTCTCCGGCCCAAGCGAGGACCAGACGTCACATCTTATATAAATGCTTCTTCGTGGATTTCGGCGAGATAGCTGAAAAATGGATTGGATCCTTTATTTGAACTCCACTGGATTTAACCACTTCAAACCCACACATCTAGTCAACACTCAGACACAAAATAGGTTTGAATGAGTTTTCGGCGCACCCATTAATTGGGACCTCAGGAAACCCAACTCTAACTACCTAAAGTCTAGCGTTCGGTGTGTTTTATTAACCCACTCTCGTTTCAAAATGAAGAGGCAGACAGCAGCTAGATGCTCAAAGCTTGCATCAAGCAAGCTACCTTCTGATGAGCTCATAGGAGAGAAGGAACATTTATCTACCCTCCTGAGCTACATTGCATGTTAAAGGTAAAGTACGTAAGGTAGCTCTCTTCTGTGAACTAGGTCATTGCCGCGATCAGCTCAAGTCCAAAAAAATGACAAAGCTAGATGGCATTCTAGCGAAGCTAAATCAATCTTTGCCAACACAAAAGTTGACCTTCTAGGGGTGAGTATGTCCTCTGGAGAGTTGTTGCTGATATTTCCGTAGTAGGGAACTCCTTTTTTGAGAACTTTTCTATACGCTGTCTGTTCCAAATGAGGAGCAGGCACTGGCAGAGGATATGTTCTTCGAAACACCCTCAAAAAGGATTTGAATTAAATTAAGTGGGACTAGAGGCAGATATTGCCAGAATAACGGCGATAAACACAGGGCATTAGCCAATTGGAGACAATGTGGCCAAAACTTGGTATTCCAAAAAAAAACCCACTGCCGCAGCTGCGGAAATGAAAATGAGAAGGAAACTCTCTTCCACTTTCTCTGCAAATGTCCGGCAACCAGGACACACGAGTCATTGTAACAAAGCATCCTAGTGCTAATTGGGTTCAGTTGAACCGCCACCTCTACCTACCTACCTAGGAGTATGGCTTAGTTAATCTTTCGGAATGCTTGAGTAAGACAACATTTTCTAAGTAAGCAAGGCACTGTTTATGCTCCCACTTATGAACTCAAAGCGTCTCTTCCATGATCGTATAATTTGTTACGTAAAAACGAGCATTCTGCGGTCAAATCGACTCGTTTTTACCTGACGAGTTATGCGATCGCAAAAGAGACGGTTTGGGCCCAGTTAAGAACACAAAAAGACTCTGTTCCCGAGAGATCAGTAGCCGCCACAATTCTGGCTAGCTCGTCGTATTATCATTTGACCCACCACAGTTTGACTGTGTTGTGTTTGGCAGGGATGATTTAGGCGTCGAAACATCACTTCAACATCTTTGATGACTGTTGAGATCAAACGTGGCGCGGTAAACTACTACATCACTCTGTTTCTAAGCTGACATAGAAACTTCAATGCGATCTCCACAGGATGGAAGAAGTAGTGTGTTGCTGGTATGGTGACTCTCCAGTAGATGACGCAAATCACCCTTTTTTCACGTGTAGCAAATGTACAGCAGAAAGTACAAAGCTGGAATTGGAGACAGGCGACATCACTCCGGAAGTGGTTGCCGTGGCTCAGTGGTTAGTGCGTTGGACTGCTGACCAAATGGCGTGGGTTCAAGTCCCAGCCAGGAACACCAAACATTTTTCGCAGCACCACCTCTCGTCGGGGAATGATAAGCCTCCGGGAGTATAATCCGTCATGAAAGAGCTTTTCACTTCGCCGTTTGGAGTCGGCAATAAATTGTAGGTGCCTTCCATTTGGGCACACAATACAACATGGCGCAACATGAATGGTTGCGAGAAGCTAGGCCTTGGCTCATCCCGAGCTGCCGCGACAGCTATTTTTTTTTTTTTTATACCAGACTGACATGCTCCGCAGTTCCTTTAAATCTGATCTGGAATTTTTTCTGCACCATCTGAATGTCCCATCAATTTCTAGCTAAAGTATTCTGATATTTTCTTGGAGCTCACAGCTTTTGTAAGGCTTTTCCAGTCGAAACTCCCATCAAAGCATAGATCGTTTGATAGTATCTGTCCATCACGCAGAAGGATTCTAGTTCTACGAATTACGTTTGTTCCCCTGTGCTAACTCATATATTTCATTTAAACGCACCCTATAAGAACAAAAACTCGAATCTATGGACCAAATGCTGTTTAACAAACTATTTTTTACCAGCACCATGAGAGAAAATGGCATCAACGTAACTGATTTCGTAGCATGCTGCCACAAGGGACATGATTTTCAAACAACACACAGCGTACAGAGACGAAGAAATGGGTTACCTTCCTCAGATATAGAATGTTAATCAAACACCTCGGGTGCACGTACGGCCACCAATATTTCCAGAGCCGAAGACCATCGCATCGAATGTTATTTACGAGGTACTCCAAATTCCACTAGGCTGTAAACCGCCATCATTTTGGGATTTGAAAGACTTTGCATGATGGGAAAATGGGTGATAGATGAGGTATCAAACAAGCGTCGTCCCATTCAAAGAAGAGAATGAAATCATTTTGCTCTGAAATACTATGTCCTACGTATATCTAAAGAGCAATGAGGAGAAATTCATGGCAGTCGTGCTGGCCTTTAATTTATGGTGTGTCAACGAAGGACATGCTATCCGAAGATGACCGCACGAGGCAAGCATACATTGCCTTTTTGTTCCGAAAACTGAAGGGATGGTTTAAAAGTGGAGGCCATTAAGTTGATAGGCGATATTTTCACCCATGCTGCTGAAAGGAACGTCGATGTAATGGCGACTACAGTGTTCAAATCTGCATTTAGACGAGAGAGTAGCTATTGAAGCAAGGAAACTTACGGCAAGGCATTTTTATAACTGGAAAATAGTTTCGAAATTTTCCCAAAGGATATACTGAGAAATAAAAATTCAGCTGAATATAGGTTTTGACCAGGCAGTGTCCAATAGAAACTGTTGCATAAGAATCCGCAACGATGTGTGGTTTTTTTCAATACATTTCTCGGGAAAGGTGAACATATGTTTGCAGATTTTTGTTGATTCTGTTTTTGGGCTGCTGGAGATCATATTCGTCCGCAAATATTTCTACAGGTAGTGCGTTCCAGTGTTTGCTAGCTCTATGGAAAAACGAATTTTGTTAGAGGCAAGTTCGTGCAGATGGTAAGTTCACATAGAGATGATGGGGCCCTTTAAGCCTATCGGATCGGATGTTTGATTACTGCTTTTTCGGAGATTTCGGAGGTCAGTATTGAATGACTACAGGAATAATTGGAGGCGAACTGAGAAGGTCGCTTTAAAGTATCAGAAGACTTAGATGGTGCTCTCCACTACATCGTGTGGTAAGGTGAAGTTGTGGTCATATTAACTTTCTATAGAGCAATACTTCCAGTCAAGGTGGCTCCATTTTATTTCCTAAAATATATGAGATATCTGGAAGCCTTTGAATTGACAGTGTCATAGAGTAAGACACTGCAAATGGAAAGGCACGACTCTTAAGACGTCCTGAATAGAAAGGCAGTCCTACCTAGCCAGCAGGCGATCATTTTTCTGCCGAGTTGAAGTAACATTTTATAGCAAAGGACTTAAGACTCACCCTTGTAGCTCTTCTTCTGTGAATTAGTTTGTTCTGCATGCGTTTGTCAGTGTCATAGAGAAAAAGCCTTCCTAAAGAATTCAGAGACCATTAAATGGCGGCAATCTCTTTCGACGAAGCGAGTCGTGCATATACCTCTGGTTTGCTTAGTTAAAAGCTATGCCCTTTTCTATAGGCTCTGTTCTTAGCAACAGCAACTTGTTTCGTTTAATCAAGGCTTGGCGGAGGCTGTGTTTTTAGTTCGAAAGGTGATGCCTTCTAAAAATGCTTCGAAATAATACTAAAAAATCACACAACTCCTTTGTCCAATGAACCTGACGACTTGTTTATTCTGTCCTTGTCAGGAAGAAGTTTTTATCAAGTGGTCGTACCAGAGAAAGCCAAAAGCAATCCATGTCGAATGCCGTTAAGCATTTAGAGACCTATCAGTATTCGGAAAAAACGGAAACCATCAAGCATTTACTCTGTGAGTGTCCTGATCTCTAAAACCGCCGACTCCGGGAACCAGCTGTTTGTGTTTGGAGAACTAGTAAACCTAACAGCAGTACCAATAACGAATATACACCACTTTATTAAGAGTATAGGTTGGTTTTGCGATAGACCGCACATCTAGAATCCAAGGTTGGAACATCGACAACACAAAGGTGAAATCAATGGACCTGTAGGCCCCCGTAGACGCACAGTCACTGACTGGGTACTTCGCCCATTACCTAAGCTAACACTAGGGCTGAAAGTCAGTCATTCTCGACGAAAAGTTATTCACTTGTGTGAGGCAAAAATGATAGGACTTGCGAGTTATCATACAGTGAGTGGATTCCAGGTAGAAGTTTACAGGCAGAACGAGGAAATAGTAAAACTGCTAAGTGCAGTCAAGTCAAGAGAGACTTTTATCTTCAAACCGGGGAAATTTAGGTTCACTGATAGGGGTCCTTACCGGATATTGCTTGAAAGGCAGAAATGCACTTAGATTGGGGGTCCCCTCCAATGATTTCTGTAGAAGCTACAGGGATGAGAAGGAAGAGGAAACTACGACCCACCTACTGTGTACATGTCCTGCTCTTGCGACGCTAAGAAGAAAAATCCTCGGGGAATACTTCTATGATGATCTTAACGATCTTGCCGAACTCGACATCCCGAAGATAAGAAACTTCATCTCTGGGACGAAATGGTTCAAATCTTAGGGTTAACACCGTCACGGTTGCCCACCTTCGATGCAGTTGTGCTATATATTCTGATTCCCTGGTGCCGGTAAGCCGGCACTGTGGTATCGTAATAAGCCAATCTGATCTCAGTGTGTTTCTGGCTGAGCAGGGACAGCCGCCTAACCTAACGTAACCTAACGCTAAGAATCGAGCTTGCTGAAGACGCTTGTTGGTTGAGGCCCAGGTCCACCCCGGACTGTAGCGCCACCTTAAGTAAGTAAATCATGAAGAAGCTTAAATGGTGCCAGCCTCCGATTTCCATTTTCACATCAATAGGAAACCTCATTTATAGATGAAGACACCGAAGAATCACCTATCATCCCCGGTGTAACAATAGAGATAGCAAAACGCCGGAACACGACGCCCTCCCAACCACTCAAGTTGAGGCTAACTGGAGAGCCTTGTTGGTTGAGGCCCAGGTTTATCCTGAACTGTAGTGCCAGCTGAGTAGTTCTACAAAACATAGAATTGGACACGATTGCTCACAGCAGCGGTAATTGGCGATTCAGCCTTCTTTAATGGGGTGAAGTTGAATGATTAGGTGAAATTGGTTATGAAATATTCATTACGAGCTTTCAATCATCCGATTCACTGACTTTACGTAAAGGCTCACGCGTGCATGACGCGTGCGAATTTGTTCAGCAATTTCTTTTTTACATTTAAGTTATGACGGAAATGTGTATTTGTTCGTGTGGCACCCCAAATGACTACGAAAGTATCGCCTTGAGCACCAACCTACGAACGAACTTGTTTATCTCTGACGGAGGTGTGCTCAGTTGCTTTATGATTATGTGACAAAAGTAAATACAGCGAATAAAGACAACACCATCCACCAGCAGAATATATTTGCGTTTTTGTTCCAGCAGATGTGGCCTCTATTCAACATTGAAAAATATTTTCCACCGGCAAACACACAAAACGAAATTCAAATTCAAACATCAATCAAATACTTACATGGCCAGGATCCTTGTTGTCCTGATGCTGCTGCAACAGACACTGCATCTCCGCACTCTTATTGACAACGGTGCGCACCAGTTCGGAGTGCATAATTTCACCTCCTTCAGCATCTTCCACAAGGCGCACCAGCTCGCTGAGATCAAAATTTTCCATTTCCACTTGAAATCCTCAATCGAATAGGCAACGCAACGCACTTTTTGATCACTGAGCATCACAAGCCATCCGCAAATGTACACACTCCACAGTGGCTAGGGCCAATCCAAAGGATTCACATGCCCACCAATTTCGTTGCACTAATCACAGCAAAAGTTTGAAATCGAAATCGACCCTAGTTTTAGTTTCTAGCACGCGCTCCAACTCAGGATCCAACGAACTGCACGAACGATTTTTTGGACAACTGAACCGCACATAGTCTCACACACCTGGATCCAGGCTAAACACAAATTGATTTTGAACCACAACGCGATGTGGAGCGCCAGCATCAGCCCAGAGCGCGTACAAGGAGGCACAGTACTCGTACGCGTACTCGTATCTGTATCTTCTAATTTTAATCGCACCACAGTATCATGATAAAAATACTACACACGTTCGTTTATTATTTGCTTTTCCTTTATTTAACTTCTTTCTCTTGTTCTTCGTCGTCGTTGTCGTTCCTCCGTGGCCGTGTGTTGTTTTTCGACATTTCCATTGTTTTAACAAAGCAAACAGTAGCCGTGCTGCGGAGCTGAAAGTGAATAAAAGGAGAACACAACCAGTGTGAGATAGAGAGAGGAATGAAAAAGTGAAAAAAGCACTACAGAGAACTGAAACTGACTATTTTCGTGTAAAAGATACATAGATACGCGTACAAATATCTTTCCGTTGTTTACATTTAACTGGGGTAAACATTTCGCGACGCGGTACATGCCACTGTGTTACCTCTGCGTCTGTGGCCTGGTGCCACTTTTACTAGTTTACGGTTGAAAGGTTCTGAATCGAGGACTGGCTATAGGGCGGGCGGTCTGCGGGCTATCGATTGTTTTCCTATTTTGCATCGAAGGAGTTAGGGACGGGTGTATCTATGCATGTTTACCCCGAACTAGGGAGTGGATGATGACGATATTGGATGCGATGTTAGTTTTTAATTATGACGCTTCTGTCGCCGGCCGCTCTTTTTCGATACAAAGTTGATGGGCAGAGCACACTGGACGAGGCGAGGCGAGTTCAAATCGAGTGGGTATCTACACATAAAATGAACAAAATATTGCCCTTTTCCTATCCACAGGTGGTTAAGCTTCATTATTCTGTGTTTCTTTGTTTCGGTTACAATTTAGCACAGTAGGCAACGTTGTGAGCAAATTTATTAGCGGGTGAGGTCCGAGATAATTTGGTCAGTCGAGCACTGAGTGGAGATGGGCATATTTGCATTTAAAGGAGTGTCAGAGGTACGCAGTAGCAAGCAGCAGACTGCGATTTAGACAAAAAGTGCTTTAGTGGATGAAATTGTCTATTTAAAGGCAAACGATAGACCAATCGAGGTAAGAAACGTAGAGAATACAGAATTGATTTGGCCTCTGAATTGAACAGCTGCCTATTTCTGGTGGACCAGAGGATAAGACCTTCGAAAAACTAGAGCAAGGGGGTTTGCTCGAGAGGTTCATGAGGTAAAGAGCAGTATTCCTAGTCCTCTACATGGTCCCCATAATGACCCATGAAATCATTCTCAACTTGCATCCTCTTGATGCCTTTATACTAAGCGATGCTTTAGTAAGCTCTGTTGAGCTGGATGTCGCGTTTTATCGAGCATAACCGAGTGCGGTAAGGTAATGTACTAGCCAGCAATGGTCGGCGGCTTACTATGGCCATTCGTTGTAGGTAGAAGTCGTAGCTCCATCGTCCCATGCCAAATTAGCGCTACTAGCGCCATTTTATAATTCATGTCTAAAACATTGACGATCAAATTTCATACCTGACAAAAATGACAGTTTGTCACCAATAACCACGGTCTGGTCTTGCACACTGACGGATCTAAAGTGGAGGTTGTATAGGAGCCGAAGTTTTTTGTGAATCTCTGGGAATTAAATGTACGTTGACAGCCAGACGACCTTCAGGTTGTTGAAGTCGTTGATGAAGCCACAAAATGGCAGAGATCCTCAGAGCTCGCCGCCATTAGCCGATGGTTTAATGAACCAACATTTTTGAAGTCATTCTCGGAAAACTGGCCGCAAGATATAACGGTGAGCTCTGCAACTGAAGAGCTGAAAACGTAGTTGGTGAGCACTCAAACTCCGAGACGGAAGGACATATTCTGATTCAACGAAATATCCAGTTAGACGAGGCTGCTAAGGAGCACGACATTTCTTCTTCGATTCGTGCACAACGTGAGTACTAAGACATACAAGGAACCTAAACTAAGTGGACCGCTGGCATGTGAAGAACTTAAGCGGACCGAAAACTCCTTACTGAAAGAAACCCAAAATAGCGTATTTTAAGAAGAAGTCGCAGAAATGAGCAAACCGTAACGTCGAAAGAACCAGTCCCTCATTTTTTTGTGCCCATTTCTTGACAAAGATGGCATTGTTCGAGATAATTAAAGTCTTCGGCATGCGAATGACATCAGTGAGGACTTCAAGCAGCCCAGTGACTTTGGAATGGCCAGCAGACTAAGCCGATGAAACTCTGCAAGCACTACTTAAACGAGATACATTATTTAAACCAATATTGTGGCCCCATCTTGGGTAACAGGAGGGGAAAATATAGTCCGGGCAATTGTAATGCTAACAACTTTTAAAGAAAGGGTGGATATTCAAAAAGATTTACCTATCGTAAAACTGACCAGACCAATTTGGATAGGATGTGTTCCCTTTTGTTCGTTGCAGCCTTACTGAAAGGCACAATGCCTTTGGTGTTCACGAGAAGCGTTTAGGAAAAGGTTAGATCGAAGTGGCTGCCAGCTAAATCCAACAGACTCATGAGGGGTCCGTTGTGATACCAGATGGATCGTGGAAAGATCTCGTGCCTAGTTATTGAACCAATTGAAGCTTCTTATGAAACGTAGGAAGCTACTAACATCGGAGTTTATTAGGTCGCCTACGTTAGTATAGAAGAAGGCTTCTAAGTGGAGTTTTCCTTTGTTGGAGAGCTGGACAGGTGCAAAGAAGATAGAGAATAGTCTCCTCCTCCTTTGCGTCCATACATGTCCGCCATGTCTATAAGAGACGATCGGTAATTTAGGGCTGTTAGTGAATTTAAAGCGACTTTAATGCGGATATCGGTGGCTAATACCTAGTTTTTCTTCAGCCAAGATACGACTTCTCTGATCACCATGATTTCCTCCTGGAACACGCTACAGTGATTTGGAAGACGGAACGCTAGGCTGAAGTTAAGACTGTCGAAGAAAACACTGGTACTCACCCCGACGTTAGTTTTTGAACCGCTGGTGTAAATGTGGGGAATAGCTCGCAATGACAAGCGCAGGCAGCTTTTTTACTTTTAGGCGCGCATGGTATACTATAGCGGACGCAATGGACCCGATTGTTCTAGGCCTAGGTACGAAGTGATTCGTTTTACAGGATACCTACCTACCTATCTACTGAACCTAACAAAATTACCACAGACTACACATAATTAGACTGATTCCATAATGAATAATGGTAAAGGAGTGACATCTATTCAACTAAGTCTAAGTCTTCTCTGTTAGTCCCATGTTCCATCAGGATAAGCAGACATCAGTAAGACTGCAATGAATGCTACTTGTGGATATTTTGCTCCCTCAGCGACAGTCAGGTCAGTGAAAGAGGTATGGAAGCAAAGCAGAAGCCTGTGTAGTATGGTCTGTAAGATGACTCCTTCAGGGATAAAATAAGAAAAGTTGCTCTATGCCAAGAATGCTTTGTCAAGGTTATGGTCGTAGAAGCTGCCAGAATCTTTGTAGATTTATCTTTCTTCAGGTTTGAAGCTTCACAGCTGTAGATTTCTCTTGATGAGAACATGGGTTCATGGGTTAAGCCAATAATTTGACTCAACGTCTATGCTGGTAATGATGTGGAAAATTTTGAGTTTAAGAACCGACACTTTCTTTGCTGGTGCAGAATAGGATCATGGGCTACTTTGGACTAGCGGATTCTTTGAATAACATCTTTTTCCACATGCGAACCTATAATTTCTACTCAAATTATAAAAAATCATTTGCAAATTCCCCTTTAAACACGTAAGATGCGATGTCATGTTCTTAAACACACAGAAGGCACATTTCTAAGAAATCCTCAAAGTGTTGAAAATTACTTAAATATTGTGCATTGTTTTAAAAACACATATCTGTAGGTACAAGCGTACGTTGCTGTGAAAGTGATTATCAGAGTAAATCATCTGCAAATGTTATTCTTTTTGATACTATTTGTCTTTCGGTATATTAAGTCTGTTTTCGTTTCATTTGAATACGATTTGCACCTGAATAATGATAAAATTGAAATGTTTCTTGGATTCTACGCAATCGGCAGTTGAACTCACAAATATGATAAGTTTTTCGAAGGTCAGATGGGTGAAGATACTTTTGGAGGTTTTAACTGCGAAGGACATGGGTGGAGATATCATTTAAACGAAAATATATATGTACATAGCTGGCACGACAACCCGAGATAGACAAGGCGAAGTTTCAAGCAACCTTTCGCCATATACATATGTATGTAACTCCAGCTCAATACCCTTGAAGTAATGGGCCTAAAGCCAAGAAGATTTGCTCGGCTGCCCTCCAATGATTTCTGTAGAACCTGTAGAGACGAGCAGAAGGATGAAACAATAATCCACCTTCTTTGTACCTGTCCTGTCCTATCAAGCCTGAGAAGGGAAGAGCTTCTATGAAAGAGCTGCGTCTCCGAATCTAAGTGGTTCTGCACATAGTGTGGAGCATTAAGGGGTTAACGCTGATACGTGTACTCATAAAATCTTCACCTTAAAAGGCAAGGAATCTTTATAAACGGGTCGTGGTGGTGGTAATTCGGTGCTCTGCTTGACAAAGTCCCTTCAATTCGTGCGAAGGATTTAACACGCATAATATGAATGGTTGCGAGAAGGTAGGCCTTGGCTCATCCTGAGCTTTCGCGCCAGCTATTTATTTTATTACCTGACAAAGTTAAGCTTGGTTTGGTGCATTGTAAGTAATAAGACTGCGGATCAGCTGGCTGGGGAAATTCTGAACCATGGCTGGGACAACATGGGGAAGCTAGTGGGTTTCCTTATCGGCCATTGCG
This sequence comes from Matsumyia berberina, assembly GCA_917880715.2. Lineage (NCBI taxonomy): Eukaryota > Metazoa > Arthropoda > Insecta > Diptera > Syrphidae > Matsumyia > Matsumyia berberina. The sequence continues at coordinate 125,710,522 of OU862870.1, forward strand.
GCCTTAGATATCATTTTAACAAACGAGACCTTTGTTCAGATACAGAGTGTCTGTCTGAGCATATTCTATGTGAATGTCCGGCTTTACACTGACTACGTGTCATAAGAGCATGTCTCATAAAAAAAACAGAATAAACCTTCACTTGGTCTAAGTGTGTCCCTATCTCATCTCAACGTACGTATCTGACTTTCTACTCAAAGAAATAGCCATTAGCAAGACTTATTTTTCATTTGATATCCGATTAGATGTCGTTGTCAGGAATTCTAGCAGAAGCAAGGTATATAGAGTCCCCTACTGTGGCCTTTTTCTGTGACGTTCTGTCGGATTTGTCGACGTTGGGTGTACTTTCTTGTTGACAGCAAAGACTTTCTTAACCCTTATTCACTCAAAACCCCGTTTGCTCCAGTTCTACCTAAAATCTTTTTTAACATAAAAATCCCATCACCCCATTAATGGACCAGTGAGTTATCCATCGTCGTTCTGCATAGACGGTCGAGTTTCGCAAGGACGCTATAACTAGAAATGGCTCTATATATCTAAGTACTTTCATGGATGAACCTGAAAGGAGGGGGCGTATCGATCTGGAGTTCTTACCAAGAAAATGGCACTTCGTGTCATACATGATTTGGATCCAACAGGAGGCAGTTTACCAACTTGTCTCAGCAACACTGATAATCATGCTTGCTATTCAGGTCCAGTCACCTTCTAAAGTAGAAAGCTTCGTTTAGAGATCCTTAATTTCCACTCTCCTACCTGCTAAAGAAATATGCCAAAAAGGTTTGAACCCACGTATGTCCATTGGTCAAAGGAAACTAATTTTAGAAAAGCTTCTTAAACTGCCCGGATACCGATCGTCCAGTATGTAGTGGACGCCCTACGGATCCACCTGCCCTTTAATTCTCGAAATGATCTAAACGCAAAAGCAATTAAAGATCTGATTCAACTGTATCGCTTGCTAAATATAGCCGCCATTCTGTATCATCCTTGAATTCACAGATACAAAACTGAACAAGAAAAACTCTCAGCACTAATCATCTCCTTCATTATTCATTACAAATCAATTAAAGATATCTAGCCGCAAACTGTTAGGCGTTGTGTTTACGCGAATGAATTTTATCGAGTGTGTGTGTCTGCGGATTCGGTAATGGTACAATTATAGATCCATCAGCATCCCAGCTAATACAACAGCCCAGTCGATTTGGGGGTGCGGGGAAAACAAAGTTAAATGCAAACGAAAATAAACACACGTCAACGCCGCATCCAAGACAAACCAAAGCAAATAAACTGGGGAAACGTTTGGCGTGAACCCATCAATCAATCACGAGTGTTCTGTCATAAAATATGGACTGGCTTCGAGAGGATGTGCAGCCTTATGGCGGCGATGTGAGTTAAAGTAATTTCGTGGGAAAGATGACACACATTGCCCTCAAACGCACCTCTGCCGCAGAGATTCATTCTGTGGTATGATGCACACATCCCGAAGCTATGACTATGCAATTAGATTAAACCGAATGTGGCCCCACAACCTAATCAACTCGTCGAGCAGTGCATTCTCGTTTTTCGAATCAATTAAATCGAACATTCAGCTCATTTGGTTAATCCGAAGCCGCACAACATTTGGGGGGTGGACGAATTCCGCTGTCATTAGCGATTTCAAATCAATATTGGCTGAGGGGGCCCATCCGACTTAATTGGTAGGGTGGCTCACTCTGAAATGGGGTTGCGCGAGCTAATGAAATACTAAGCGGTGAGAAGATTAGCGATTGGAATATGCAAACAGACTAATCGGAGCAATCACGTGTACAGATTTGTGATTATTCCTCGGGAACATGTGTGTGATTAATGAATGAAGCCGCCAATCGTTTTCGGCGCTAGACGAATGGATTGCAAATCTATTTGAACGCTTATTAGTCTCACGCTTGGGGGTCGAAATCACTGTGAGATACATCCCCGGCTGATGAGTGATGAAAGTGAGTGTACTAAGCGATTTGGGTGGTTAATTAACAGATTTTCTTCGCCTGACTGAGGGCACCTCCGGCCAGCGTGTGTGCACGGAACGCGAATAATTTGTTTATCCAGATGAACGATAAGAGTCTTTGCATTCTGACTGAGGTTCACCGGAGGTTAATTGTTATTTACTTTTTGTCCGAGCAAATGTGTGCAGTGAACTTGAAAGCAATGTTTTAAGTGTAGATTCTCAAGTGCGGTATGGAAATGTGTATTTTTAGACTGCAGTCACAAGTGGCGTAATGATTAGCTCAAGCGGTGCTCTTTGTACCTACAGACGTGGGGAACTAATTGACAACAATGTTGTGGAAAACATGGGTTCAGTAGGTTGGAGCTTATACACATGTTTGGTACTTAGCTTGATGTACAAGGCTAAAATGCTTTTACCGCATTCGTAATGGAAAATGTTTACTTATTTTAACGAGCAATTTTGTCAGATGTCCTCTATATCTTACCGCGGCGTAGGAACCGGTAAAATTAAACCTTGAAATTTCCTTGTAGATGCGTGCATGTCTGGATTTCAAAAAAAACAATGGAAATAAAGTTGTCTTCTAAGAAAACTTCGCTGGCAACAACCACAGTTTGTATGACTGCCTGACTAGCTCTGGAGTGGAAAAATTGCTCTTGACATTTTGAAAGGTCAGAAGGTCTATTAAATGAGGACAGTATTCGGATTTTGAAACACCAGATATTTTTTGAAGAAACACTCGATTGCAGAGGACAATGTCTGACATTCAAAAGATCAGTGGTATGTCGATGGATATCGTGCTGCGTTTCACTCGGCCACCGTAACGAAACCCCTGGTTTGACGACAGAGGCATCAGTCTTCTTAACTTCGCTTACAAGATCTTATTTGCCGTTTTGTGTGAGCTCCTGAAGCCATTCGTTAAAAACCTGATTGGTCCTGATCGGTGGCTTCAGACCAGGAAATCCCATCACCGACCAAATATTCACACTGCGGCAAAAGAAAACCCAGGAACTTCAAATCTATACACATCACCTTTTCATCGATTTTAGGGGAGCCTTTGACAGCATCTAAGAGACAAGCTTTACAGAGCCATGTCTAGTTTTAAAATCTCTGCCACATTCGTCCGTTTGTGCAGGATGACGATGGAGAATGCACGCTAACCCACCAAAGTTAGTAAAGACCTCACCGAGACCTTTGATGTCAAAAAAGGATTTTGACAAGGCGACGCGTTGTCATACGATTTCTACAACATCGCTTTTAAAAGAATAGTGCAAAACTCACGCGCCAACACCAGAGGCACAATCTTTCAAAAAAACGTCCAATTACTCGCATACGCAGACGATATTGACATAATCGGAAGAACTCACCGTGAACTGACGCATTTGTGGGTATTGAGACGGAGGAAGCAAAGATGAGTTTAGCGGTCAATGAAGGCAAAACCAAGTATATGCTGTCAACAAGAAAGGACACTCAACACCGAATTCTAGCGCAGAATGTCACAACAGACTCTTATAACTTTGAGGTAGTAAGGACCTAGTCTATCTAGACTTTGTAAACTCAGACAACAACACCAGCGCTAAGATCAAGCGAAGAATGACTCTTGCCAATCGTTGTTTCTTTAGGCTAAGAAGGCAATTGAGTAGCAAAGCCCTCTTTCTAATAACTAAGGTGACCCTTTATAAGACCTTAATCGTCCCAGTCCTGCTCATGGACTCTGTCAAAACCGGATGAGGCTGATCTTGACTCTTTCGAGAGGAAAATTCTTCGGGAGATTTTCAGTCCCGTGGAGGAGGAACAACAATGACGAACTTGACGGGCTGTACAGCGAGAGGGACTTAGCCAGAAGAATGAAAGTTCAACGATTAAGCTGGCTCGGTCGTACAGAGCGGATGGACACCAAAGCTCCGGTCCGGATAATCTACCCCCGAAGGACGGCGCAGTAGAGGAAGACCGCGTCTCAGTTTTTGCACGCAATTGGAAGGGGATCTTAGCCAACTTGGCGTGAGAAACCAGAGGCAGCTGGCTAAAGATCGAGCTGGCCCAGGTCCACCCCGGACTTTAGCACCACCTTAAGTAAGTAGGTATTGAATTAAGTGAATCTAGATACGCTTACAGTGTTGAATGCACTCTCAATGTCGAGAAACAGTGAATTCTTTGAAAAGCTCGTCGATTCCACCATGTGAAAGGCCTTACCTACAGATGTACGACATTGTACGTAAAGACTTCCGTCATCAGTCATCACTCACATTAAACACGTTTTATTGAAGTTCAAGGCCTTCCTCAAAGAAACCACTCGCTACCGACGCGCTCCCATTTCCGACAGTATCTAATCAACTTTCATGGTAATTTTATTTGTTTACCAACACCTACTTTGTTCGATTCATAAATTTATTAAAAAGTTATTCCATTCACAAATTCCACTCATCTAAGACCCGACTATTTTGAATAAATTTCCAACCATAAATATGTCTAAAAATTTAAAATTAAAACAATAACCGGACGAATTTTGCTATGTATAAATTAATGCATCCAATTTTATTCATAAGACGCCGCTCTATACGTAAACTGAATAAAAATAAAATTTTATGGATTTGCATTCGCACATGAACTCATCTCGACAGATGCAGGGAATTTTTTATAAAAAAATTAAATTTTAATTGAAAACAAAAAAACGCGAGGTACAAATTGAATTGCATTTTTTTCATCTCAGTTTTTATTGCACAATTTGAAATATGAATACCATAGGTAATTGTATTGAGGCCAAACTCCTGGCGTTATCCAAATGTGCTCTAAGAAGATTTCGACATCCATCTATGATCTCCTCCCAACTAATGAGCAAGAAATCATCTCCGTCCAATCAGAACGAGGAGTGAAATTCAACCATCAACCATTCCCCAGATCCTTATGAATGTTTTAACTTTCTCGAAATAATATTGAATATCTCGGCAACGAATGCCGAATGAATGTTATCGAGAACTGCGATGAAATGTAAATATTTTTGCTGTCCATGCTGGAATATGCCAGAGAGAAATTTAATATCCTCGTTTGCATAAATTTCCAATGAATTTTCTAATGTAAACGTTTTTCGGGGGTAGAACAATACGACGAGAGTCGTTTTGCATAACAAAAGTGAAGAAAAATGGAAGTCTGCACTGAAAGTTCCTCGAAACCGGGTAATAAATTGCGACTTAGGAGGCCAAAAACTTCAAGGTCGAGGGGCGGGTAGTTAGCGCCAACGATATTTCCAAATGAAATTGTACACTTTCCGAGGAATGAAAAGCGTTGATTTCACATTCATCTGCTTTTTTGGAATTTAGTGAAAGTACCTATTTAAGAAGTGGTATAGAGGAGGAAATAATTGTTCAGAAAACGAAGAGCTTATGGGAACAGTGACTCTGTTTTTGAATGGAGTACTTCGTAAATTAACTTTGGTTTTCGTTGGGGATACTCTGGATTGACTTAACTATCAATAGTGTGGTGACTTGAATGTACTGGCGTTAGATTTCACCATAAAGCTCAGCTTTGGCCACTTGGAATCTAAAAATCGTATAACACTTCAATGATTTATTAAAAGCTGGCTAGGCGATTTGCGGTCGTAATGGCCCTCGGGTTGTCCTCCCAATATTGGTCCAAATTTGAAGTACAAAATCTTTCTTCGTTGCATTTGGCAAAACTTTCACATTGATATTTGCCATTTTCTCTGACAACCAAACAGAGATCAACGCTTTGAGCTGTCTGGATACTTTAAGGCAGCTTGCTGTTTACATTAAAATGATCATCTTTTTCAATAGCAACGACAGTGCCGATTAGAGTGTCAGGCAAGGACCTGGATCAACATTAGCAAGCAAACTTTCTGTTGGTGGTTTGTTCACAGAACGAGGATTACAACCACCTGGGGAATAGTCCTCCAGAAAACTTCTATGCACATTTTTAGTTCATACCAGACAACAATATTTAAGCAGCACTTGCTGTGCCGACTCCGAAACGCCCTATTATTGCAAATTACATACAATGAAAATCAAGCAGCCATCAAGGGCGTCTTTTTGGCAGATACATCTTTTAAACTTGTGGAACAGTGTCAAAACAATCTCGGTTCTCTAGGGAATTGGTTCTCAATCTTCTTAGTCTAGGTCTCAAGTCAGAGGGGCACAGACAAAAATGAGGAAGTCGATGAAGTAGCCAGGCGAGACGGGTTTCTTGGTAGCTCGCTTCTGAAGGGAATCCACACTTCACACGGAGTGGAAAGAGCCATTGCATGACATTTATAAAACCCTATGCAAAGGTGAAGCAGGATAGATAGCTGGGTTTTTCTAGAAATATAGCTAAGATATAACAGACAGCAACAGGTATTTTACAAATTATCGCAGCCTATAAGAGGCCTGATTCACGAGTTTTTGTTATAAAACGATGCAACTCGGTGCTTATTGACTCTTGGGCAAGCCAATTCCACCATTATGGACTTTTTAAACACACGCAGCCCTGAAAGCTCGTGGGAAAATCTTGTTCCAATCGAAAGAAGGGAAGCCGAAGTTGCTGTACTGCTCTTAGAATATCAAAAGACTGTCGTGCATTTGGTCTAGTCCAGCTCGAAGAAGATATAATTTGTCTTCCCTCTGAGAAAGCAAATCTATCTGCCTTTAGCACTCTTTGATACTTATAAAACCTGGATCTAGAGCACCGTGTATTTCAAAGCCCGCTGCTATATCGAACAGACCAGAAGGACAACACAAAAGATCTTTTTATCTGGTTGGGATATTAAAATCCTTAATGGGCGGAACCCTAATATGTTTATCCTTTCACCTGGATAACGAAGTGGTCTCATAGCTTGCAGCCTCTTACTTGCCCTATTTCTGAGCAAAAGAGAAAAAATGTCACAAACCGCTGGGATTGTCAAGATCAATCATAACTCTAAATCATAAGTCTGTTTTCCATGTAGAGGTTCTGGCTGCCCAAGAAGTTGCTTTCTATGGATCTCCACGATACACTTCTTCAGGCATCTAATGCCAGATTGCGAAGTCAATTTTTTCGTTGATATTGTAAGTAAAATATCAGATTTCAAACTTCACCGGACCCACTGAAAAATTCTTCTCAAGAAAAACTGCAACCCCATCTGCATGTCCACGCAATTTAAAAGTGGAGCTATGAGCTTGCCTTTTTTCCGCTTTACTTCACTAAGAAGTAGAAATTAAACAAAATGCGACGATACTCGCATGTGCCAGAGAATGCCTCCAAGTCGAGCAAGGCTCGGGGTTCAAATCTACAAGTCCACTTCAAGAACACCCACGAGACTGCTCAATCCATTAAGCGCATGCCACTGCGTCGTACCCAACGCTTCCTAAAGGCTGTTATCGAAAAGAAAAAGTGCGTTCCATTCCACCGCTTCAATGGTGGTCTTGGTCGTTGTGTTCAAGCAAAACAGTGGAAGACCACACAAGGTCGTTGGCCTAAGAAATCCGCGCAATGCCAAAGTTAATGCTGACTATAAGGGACTCGGTGTAAATCGTCTGGTCGTTGACCACATTCAATTGAATTGAATGCCTGCGTCGTCGCAAATATCATGTTTATGGTCGTATCAACCCTTACATATCGTCACCCGTTCACGCTGAGGTTATCCTCACGGAGAAGAAAGAGTTTTTCGCTAAACGACCCGAAGACGAGCCAGCCAAGGAGAAATTCTCTAAGAAGAAGATGCAAAAACAAAAGGAGAATTGATAAGATTTCTTCTGCTTAGGGTTCAATAAACTTGCCAAAATGACCTTTAGCATCCAGCAGCAAAGCAAAAGTTCTGAAAAAATATTCCTAAAACTAAGGCAAGCCAATGCCCACGAGGATACAACCCACTTCCTTGGACATTACCCTAGTATCTGCCATCTAAGAAATAAGTTTCTCCGACGGCACTTTTTCGAGGACATTGAAGAATTATCCGATACACCGGTGGACCAAATAATGAGATTCACCAAATCCACAGGGTGGTTTGTATCACAGACGTGGTTCTTCCTTTCGCCTGCTCAGTAACCTAACTTAACCTAAGGTAAGCCAATTCTCTTATCTGTAAAGGAGGCTGTGAATGAAAAACACATCTTAGGGAGTTCAAAGCTTCTCACTGCCTTTAGCTTGAACAAAAACTATATTAAGAAGAATGAGCAAAATTTCATCTTTGAAACTGTCTCTGCTTCAATAGATAGGAAAGCACGTAGTCAGAAAAAAAGTTTTTATTCCACTTAAGCACGGACAACAACCATCAATTTTCTAGTTGCAACAAACAACCATGAAAAGAGGGTAGAATAAACAAATGAGGTCTTAAGACTAGCTAAAGACTACTAAACACACTTTTACGATTATCTTGCTATGGGCATAAGTCGCGACCCCAATTATCTTAAAGTTACATGCTCCTTCAATGTTCCCCCAACCCACACCACACACACACGTACATACAAAGATTATAGACAAACTGTCTCCTGCTGACGACTTCCTCTCCTAAATCTTCTTACTCTTCCCCTTTTTATGACAATTTGTCTTGAAAAAAAAAAAAGTCCAAATCATTGTTTATGGGTTCATTAACTCACATAAGTACTTACCTACACGTCTGTATGTAAGTATGCTCTATGTATACTTGCACTAACCACAGAGTGAATACTGTTTATCCCCCTAAGAATGTCTTCTTCCCTTCCTAGACCAAAGAGTGTGATACTCAACGTTCATTCATTTAATAAGTTATAATTCAATCAGTTAAAGTTTATGTGGGTACTTTGTCCCATATATCTAATCGGAATGGCGAGTTGCAGATACTTTTCCATTTAAAGATATGTACGTGCTTCACTTGAATAATATTTCTCTAGAGCTGGAGACTTGGATTAGTTGGTGGTTGTTGGATGGCATCTCATTGGGGTTGTGTATCTATGTATCTTCTTGTCTCTAGTGAACCGTACTCCTTACAGTGGGATAAGCTGTGCCCTCCAACGTCAGTTGTCTGAAACAATACAGATTGCGGAAGTTTTTTACGCGTGATGAACGCAGAGATTTAAACTTTTACACTTGCAATCTCTAGGAAATCCGATGAACTCTGAAGGCATTACATGGCGTGGAGAGAGTTGAGACTATAGTATGGTTTGCGATGGGATTTCAGCATCTCCAATGGGATTTGTTTCAGTGTGAAATAAAATTGTCAGTTAAAAAGGAGGAGACTACCTCTTTGTAGGTACATACTTGACGGGTCGTTAATTGCTGAAAGGTTGACAAACAGTAGTTATGTTACGATGTATGTAGATGGATACTTTACAAGGCAAGGTGATGCACTGATAAGGAGTTGTAGATGGCACTGATTGAAACTGACAATGTACATATGCATGTATATAAAACTTTTTTTTAGCGAAAAAGTGGCGGATACATTAAACTCTTCTACTTCAATCAGCTCCCGTCTCGAGGTTTCATGCCTTTTACTGAATAATATAAACTTAAAATTCTGGTGACTCAATTCGTGGAGTCGTTCTCTCAAATTGGATATAAAATGTAGAAAGCAATCCCTTGTTTGGACTTTCTGTGGCAACAAGAATAAAAGGAAATAGTTGACGGTTAACAGATTTACCTGACTTTCGGTCATAACCTGTTTGAACTAGAGGGTGAAGGAACAGACTCAAAGATCCTCTATCTCTGTTTTCACTAACAGGATGTCAAAAATAAATTTCTCAATACTGCCCGCATTGTCAATAGCAGAGTCATGACCACACTTTTGGTACCAACTCAGCAAGTAGGAACCTGCTACTGAGGTGCACGTCAATGAAGAGTGCTATCGCCTCTTCTATAAAATCTAATTCTTAATGAACGACTTCTGGAATTAGACGAAAGGTGGCACAGTGTTGGGCAAATTTCCTCAGATGCAAACGAATATAATCCAATCTGCCTTTAACTAGTTAACTGCTTGGGCAAACAGCTATGGTCTGAGTGTTTATCCGTCTTGCCCCATTTCTAAGAAGCATTATCCCAAGCTGAATGATTCCCCATTCAACTTCTCAGACATTGCCAAAGCTAAAAAGACAGAAAGTCTTCGGTTTCCTTGCGGGAAGATATGATTTTGTATGGTATTGTATTAAAACATTTCTAGAAGCACTTACAAGCATAGGATCCAGATGAGCCTCACCGTCTCTTTCACTGTAGTCCTTACACTGACTCTCACCTATGGCATATTGGTTTTATGAAGAGCTTTAGGAGCCAAAATTAGCATAAATGTGCTAAAGAGGGCCAAAGCATATGGTATGTCGTAGCATTAAAGGTGCGCTGAGAACTTCTGAAGTTTGCTGTTAATGGTGGCCCTAAGACTGAGAGATACTCACCAATTGTGTGAGAAAAATGTGGGACACCCCAGAATCCTATCAACTCACCGCAGCCTTTCCAAATCAACTGATACGCTGCCCATCGAAAACGAATATAAGCTCAATCTACCGGACAGAAGCGCTTGGAGTCTTGGAGGCTTGGTTTACAGACAGCTCTAAAACAGCCGAAGGAGTCGGTGCCGGTGTCTTTTCAGAAAACCTGGACATCCACCAATCCGTCAGTCTGCCCAACCACTGTAGTGTCTTCCAAGCCGAAGTCGCAGCTATTAATCAAGCTGCCGCTTGGCTGAATATTAACCCATTATTACGCACGGATATTGCAATCTACAGTGACAGTCAGGCTGCGATCAGGTCCCTCGTATCCAACACAATAAAATTTAGAGCAGTGAAGGACTCCCGCTTGTCTCTAAACGAAATCGCTAACCAGTATAACGTCACACTGTGTTGGGTCCCTGGTCACGGCGACATTCAAGGGAACTGTGCGACCAACGAATAAGCTAGACTAGGCTCCCTTTTTATGAACGGCAGGAAGCTCGACCATGTCAAAGTGCCTATGTCGTATGACTGACTTACACTGACGCTCTGTCAGATAGCAACACCTAGATCGTTGCAACAATGCCAGGCTGATCTGGCGTGCCTTGTATCAGAAAAGATCAAAAGCATTAATACGACTTAACAGAGACTAACTTTCCAAACTAATCAACGTCCTCACAGGGCACTGCTGAACGCCTGGTTATAGCATGTAAAGATTTCTGCAGGAGCTGCAGAGACGGGGAGGAGTTCACTGCAAAATTTTTTTTTTTTTTTTTTATAATCTACGCGCGGGATCAAGGGAATATGAATACCCTTATAATGTTATACACACACCGCGAACGAGGTACAGTGGTTTGAAACTCAGGTTTCGTTAAGTTTTCATTGGCGTCCATCTAAATGATCTAAATGATCTCAACTCCGCCAACAGGGTCGATCTCAACAGGTAAGTAGGTTAGAAAATCTAAATGGTTTCAGGAGTAAGCAGGGCACCCTAGTACTCAGTGGCATCACAATGGACCTACTTTCGATCTAAGTGCACCTCTTCTTGGAGGACCACTTGTAACTAACTATTTATGGCATTGTAGCAAAACAATAACGCAGTGCTAAGGCCGCAAGATACTCGTCAATGAGTTGGAAAAAGGTTTAACCAAGCAGCCTTTCGAACTCAGCTGGTATGATGCTCTCTGAAGTTGAGTGCCTTAAAGCGTCTCAGCATCGTCGTTTTCCAATAGCCCGCTTTTCCACTTATGAAGGTCGTGGGTTTAAAGTGCTTAAGTGGACTCTGAACATCACCCGATCTTCCGCCATCGAATCTTTATCATCAGAGGCTATCCCCATATGGGTAGATGTAAGATTTCGGACTTGGACCAGCCATCTCATCCAGAGCTTACCTAGCAGACACCAACCTGATGGCACGGATTCCATGGCACGTCTTAGAAACCGACTTGGGGACATGCGTATAACGTGTCTAAATCATCGAAGCCTCTTTCAGGCCAAAGTCGTAGCTTTAAGTCAAGGTGTCACTTGGTTGGAGACTAATATCGATGGGGTTATTAGTCTGAACAATTGACGATCGACCAAATCATTAGAAGCCCTGGAGAAGGCCTTAAAGTCCCAGATCGATATCTCTTATCAATTAATCTATTTCAAGACCACATATAAAGGTGTGGACCGTGTTGAGCTAAAATGCAAAGCTTATCTGTTTGATGAAGGCCAGAAAAGACCCCACCGAGACATATTAAACGGGGTTTGACAACTCAACTGACAACACCAGCGCAGACATTTATCGAAGAGTAATATCTCCAATCGCTATTACTATGACTTCAGGAGACAACTATTTAGCAAGGCCCTATAGGTAAGATTCAAGGAGATGCTATATAAATTCGAATTTCAACCTTTCATGAAGACGAGCATTTAACCACTAAATACCACGAAACTCTTCGATATCTTACGTAGGATACTATGCTGAAGAATTCAAGTAGTACAGGGTAACATCAACTAACTCGATAGACAGCCTACTAAGATTCATGCTGTTTGCTCCGAACTGTAGCCCCACCATGAGTTAGTAAGAAGTCATTTACAGTCCGTAAGCAGTTTCCTGAATAATAATGGTGACTCGATATAAGACCCTGGGCCCAAATCGTTTCTGGCGTGATCGTTTAACTCGTGTTACGTAAAAAAGGTACGATTTGTACCCAAAACGTTTTTACGTGACGCATTGGGCCCTGACAAGCCCAGTCCTGCTTTAAGGCGTAAAAGAATAAAAAAATGTATTAATTCACCTTTCGAGAGGCATTTTTCTTTCATCTATCCGTAGATGGTTTGTGGAAGAGCAGCCACAACAAGCAGCTCCAACTTTGTCCAGAAATACCAACCTACATAGTCAAAAGGGTTAGGTTGAATAAGATGGTTGAAGCATGTTGAAAAGATGGATGTTTATGGCTTAGAAAGTCTTCAACTGCGACGCAGTAGAGAAAATTCTGATTTTTCCTGAGACGCACTATCAAGAAGATATCTCAGCCAACAACGTTCGAAATAAACATCAAGTTTATCTCAATCCTCAGTCCAATCAGTCGCGAAAAAGTCTCTTCGTCAAATTTATTCAGTGTCGCCAGAGTTAATGGTTGCACAAAACCTTCCAGAAGATCACTTCATTTACCCCAACGAATTCACACGAATCTCATAGCCATTCTTCATCCCGATGACTCATGTAAACTGTGCAACATCCAATCTAATTAACACTAAACTTGATCCCAAAAATTAAGCCACTTTGGGTCCCTTTCAAGGCTGATAGATTTCCACCGAACGCTGTACCCCAAACTACATTCGATAATAATGTGATGATTACATCTGGTTGATGTCAGCAAGTCAGCAAATGTATTTAATCAGCACTAGGACTCTCATTAACTCAGTTAATGTAACACTATGTATGCAAATAAATTTAATTTACTTACACAGTTGAGGGTTGGATAAACACTTTTAGTGTTAGCCAACTATTTTGGTGGTAATAAGACTAATCGGGAGGAAGTGACGAGCTGGCGGTTTGGGGAGGACGAGTAAAATATATTTTCCTTAAAGATTAAGGACGAAGCGAAGGGAAAACGTTTTTTTTTTTTTGTGAGTAGCGTCTGGTCTGAGATTTATGTTTATTTTGGTGGTTGAAACGGAATAAATTATAGAACTTTAAGAATCGTAAGTGTGTAAGAAGGAGGAAGCTAGACAGTAGCCACAGAAATGCGGCTTCTTGAAGTAAGGTGAAGGACACATTATGCAAACAATAATAAGGCAATTCAGTCGCAATGTATTTTTGGGAGTAACTAAGGGGAATGTAGTGTATATATCTCAACATCTCAGTCCTGTTCTGCGACGCAACGCAGTAGTAAAGGCATTATTAAGGGCAGATGAACGAACTCATGACTGTTTCCAATGACAATTGCCCAATTTCTTTAAGTGACTTTTATATCCATCTGTTGTAGCTTGGATATGAGGAGGAAATATTACGAAGAATTGGACAACGATTTTGGAGTGGATTTGAGGTCAACCCTGCCGTTCATTGGTATCACAATGGACATAACTTCGTTCTAACCCCGAAAATTTGGTTTAACAAATGGATTCGTTACAGTGCGGATGCGATTTAGAATCGATAAGTGGAGGGCCCGGAGGGTGGTCGAGACACCTCAGTGGTTATTGCATTGGACTGCTGTGAGAGTTGCGTAGGTTCAAGCCCCAGCCAATTTCACCGAACATTTCTCTTGGCACCATCTCTCGTCGGAGAATAAAAAACCTTTGGGAGTATAATTTGTCATAAAAAAGCTTCTTAATTCGCCGTTCGGAGTCGGCAATAAATTGTAGGTCCCTTCCACTCGTGCGAGAAATGTAACATGCACAACAAGAATAGTGGCGCTCATCGCGCCTGCTATTTATGTATTTTTTAAGCGGAGGACCTAATCAAAAAAAAAAAAAAATGAAGAAAATTACTCGACTCAGCAGCAAACAGAAAGAAAGGTTTTAGCTCCATCTCGCGGTAGAATGTTTGATACTTCGGATCAAAGCCAGTTCAGTGTGCCGAAATCAGAGTTTCAAAATTGGATAGACTTCCTATATCTGCCCGTCTTTAGTCGATCGATTCGATTTTCAATTGAGGTTCATATTTAAATTTTCATTTTTAAGGATGAAACTAAGGATGAACTGGCTTAACATTTTTTAAGGTCTCTTATAATTCGAAATTCACCTACGCTGGGTGTCAGAGACAATCGATGAAACTGCGAAGCTGAACCAGAGTAGAATCACGAATACCGCTTCGGTGGGGGTGAAGAGGACCGTGGCTCGCTCGCAGTTGCTCGTCTTGCCTCATTGGACAAGGGTGGTTCTTGTTCGATCCACCTTGCGTTATCTGCTCACAAACAAATCTCGTACCTTCAAACTGAACTAAAATAGAGAAAGAACCTACTCAGATTCTAAACGGACCTCGGACAGGCTTAGACGAAATTAAAATCGATAGAAGGTTTAGTGCTGCTAAAGCCATCAAAAACTAGTGTCATCAGTGGCCCAAAGGTCTACACATTAAGAAGAAAATCACGTTTCCACATTTTCTTTGTACCTTTCTTGCCCTGTTAATGAGAAAGTTGCTCCATCTGGGGATTGTTTTTCGATGACTTCGACAGCATTGGCGTCAGAAGTTTTCATCGCTCCACAGAAAGTTTAAGTAGGTTCAATGAGTCCTTAAGTGATCGAAAGATATGTATGTATGTAAATGCACCCATGACCCAGCAGCCACCCTAACCTAACCTAACTTCTAAGGATAAAGTGGGTTGCATAAGATGTTACACCTAATTTGGCTTAGAGCCGGGTAGTCACCTATAACCTGAGCGGCGGTTTTGACGACTTTATGTTCCTCAAATGCTTGTCAACCTGTATCTCGTTCTGCTCTCGATTGGTACATCGATGAAGGTTATTCATATTCGACAATAGCCCGGCCCAAGCCGATAGATATTTCTGTAGTAGAGAAGCTGTAGCTTAAAGGCGATTTGTTTCAACATGATAAGCTTCATGCTAGAAAGGGGAGAATTGCGTAAACACTTTATTATTTCCGATTACTGCTTAAGGGGAGCCGCTAGGTAATCGTCCCTCGAGGAAGGAATGAGAAAATTCTCAAATTTGTTTCTCAAAGCATGATCAACCGTGGTTTACAAGTAAATTGCTCAAAACTGCATAGGTGCGGGTCCGGAATATTGATCTATCAGTAAGCTTATGCACGTACTCCACCATCTTTCAAGCAGAAATATTGGCCATGAATCGGTTTATATGCTTAAACCTACTATCTTCTCTGATGGCCGAATCGCTGTAAAGTCACTCACTATGGAAATATCGAAGCTTATTCTGAAGACAGCCAAAATACTTCGAGAACCAGCGAATAAACTCTTGGTTATACTACGTACACTGAATTCCTGCATACAAAGGTCGCATAGGCATTGGAATGTTCCACTTGTTACGATCGCTGTATCAAACCGCCTTACTGATAAAACCATTCTGTGGAGTAAGCGCATCCCCTTCAAAATTCGAGCGAGGGATCAGACCTTGCTAAAACCCAATGAGATCTCGATAGAAAGTCCAGGAATTTTTGCTTTATTGAACAGGTCCATCAAACACTGCATTTGGGATCAAGGTGTGATCTGTATTTGTAAGATTTCTGGCTTAGAACGGGAGGGTTGGGATGATTAAGACATTTAATTATTTAGTTTGATGATATAATTAAAACCCATAGACTTGATCTACTCGAATTGGAGTTCACAAAGTCACGATACTAGAGCAGACAAAATGAGTTAAGGACGCCCTACTTGATACAATGAACCACCATCTGTGAGAGCAAAACGCCGTATGACATCTAAGAAAACAATCAGCATTAGCACTTTTAGATAGGCAAATCATTTGACTGCAGACTTGAATGAAAATTCTTTG
Source organism: Matsumyia berberina (assembly GCA_917880715.2). Lineage (NCBI taxonomy): Eukaryota > Metazoa > Arthropoda > Insecta > Diptera > Syrphidae > Matsumyia > Matsumyia berberina. Next base: position 125,726,818 of record OU862870.1, read on the forward strand.
AATTGTAGGCATCCGGGTACCAAAAATATTGTATTCTACTCGAAAATAATTAGCAAAGTGATGAACCATTAATTATCTTATACAGAAACATTAAAGCAATGTCACAAACCAATCGATCAAGAATTTGTAACATCAAGATGAATGATTGAAAAGCGGAATTTAAGTATTGAACATCATTCAAGTAGATTCACGTCACAGTTGTTTAAAGGGTTTAGGTCTTGAGAAGAGTAAGTGTATTTAACTTACTCTTCAAAGTCATTACTGATGTCATAAAACTCCCAGCTTTCTTGAGTAAACATCAAATGTACACATATTCAAAAAAACTCATCAATTTAAGATCAAAAGCCGACAATCGAAGCATGTGTGTAAATCTATACGAAGTTTAAATTATATTAAGCACGCAAGCACTATAAGGAAATTCAATTAAAATCGTAAAATTAGTTTACATCTCGGCTCCCTGGTGCTAGCTAAATTCAATTACCTCGTTAAGTCATGCCTGTATCAATTAAACAAGTGTCCACTCATAACGGAGACAACATTGCAAATGAACTACACACTCCTGCCCTCTCTCTGGTGTATGCCGGTTTTGAACTTTGATATAGAAACTTCACCTCAACGGGTCAATATTGCAAAACTTTGCACACAAACTACATACCTACACTAATTAAAAATAATGTATCTATGAGTGTACTAGATGCATCTGGTTTGTTTCTGAATTTTCACACGTATCCACTTGATTTCATTTAAAATTTATAACGTCCTCGCTCGTCGCATCCATGAAAATGGGGTAAGCTGATTGAATTCAAGAGGAATCCTTGTGTATCTAAACGAACCATAAAGGATGTGTGTATACCTGTTGATGGCGCACCCAATCTACGAAACGACACAAGAAAAAAATCACAAAAATCACCGGAAGTCGTCCCAAATTTGATTTTCAATTAAACTTCCGCTTCGTATCAACCAAATCACTAAATCATTTCATTACGTACTTTACTAGCCCCTCTCAGGTGGTTAATCGTTGGCAACACCTTAATGATCCGTTGCATTCGTTGACTGCACAATTATGGTGGCTATAGATAGCTAAAGATGTATCGCAATGTAAATAACATTAATTACCGCACCCAGCACTTGGCTGTAATCACTCGAACGCTTTCATAATTTTATTTCTAGATAATGACTAGAGACACCAGCGGCATTTGAATTAAATCAACAGATACACTGCCAATCCCCGAACAACAGAACACTTAAGACGGCAAAGAAAAAAATTACCTTTCACATCTGTATCTTATCGCGACGGAAGAGCACTTTTTTCCTATAAAAGTTTATCGCCGAAAGGAAAAAGATTTATTTTTTTTATTTTTTCTGCGAACTTATTTACATAAATTTGGTTTCTAACGGACGCCGCCGCCAGTAATCGTATCTACCAGCACGTAGAAGAAGACGCATCTGCGAAAAACAAAAGTATCTGCATCACTATTTCGTTATCTAATGAATTCATTTCCATTCTGTCGGTATTTGGATGCAAAGCTCTTTTCCGATTTCTACCACCGTGTCGTCGTTGCCGCGGGACTGAGAGTAGTGCGTCTCTCCGAGTATCCACAGATCCACACAGATGGTGTGGAACAAAGCTTTAAATCCAACGTGGGGGCTCTATGGATGGGGATGGGAGCAAGTCACAATGTACGTGAGCCCCACAAAAGGGGAACGTTTTGTTTGGGTTTAGAGATGCTTTTTTTGTTTTGTTTCATTCATCCGAGTGTTATCTACTGCGAAGTGCTCTTGTGGAACGTATTTGATTGTTTAAGATTTTTATCTCGTTTAGCTGGGGCTACTTGCAGATTTTGATTTGATTTTGGCGCTCGGTGGGGGTGCAGATGATCAGTTTTTCATTTTTCATTTTTGTTTTTAGTTATTGTGCTTTGCGGTTGTCTATTGCGGCAGCAGTCACGGTGTACTGCAGTGTTTTTTTGTTGAAGATCTTGTGATAAGTTGTTGACGCCGATGATGGCGCCAAATCACGTACATGAAAGCACGACATCATACTTTGTAGTTAAGGCGAGGAAAGTAGTTTTTCTGCTTGAGAATGTTTTTAGCAGCATAAAGTAAATACGTTCAGGGTAAACCATTCAGTGGTCAGCTGTTGACCAGAGTTTGTTTAAGATTGTGTTTAAGAAAAGTGGCCAAGAAAAAAAAATGTCTTAGTTAGTGCGTTGCTGTCGGAGCAGCTTAGCTACCACAACAATATCCATCAAATATTTTTCGCGGCATCACCACTCATCGAGGAATAAAAACCTCTAAGAGTATGATGTGTCACGAAGGAGCTTCTCAATTCGGCCTTTTATAAGTGTGAAAAATGTAATCCGTAATATATAGAGGCTTTGGCCCTCCTCGGGCTGTCAGCGCTAACTCTTCCATAAGAGCAACCCTTCTCCAGTTGTGTCGGATGACGAAGGCTACACACTATCATTATTATCATTACAAATGACATTTTTGGTGAAGTGATGCACAATATGGTAGTGCGTAGCTTAGAATGAAAAATGACAAGTGAAATGATGCTGAAAATAATGAAGATCGACATTTTCCGGGGGTATGGTTAAAATGACGGTAACTGATGCTTTGTGTGGTCGTGGTGTGGTGGTGTGTGTGAAAAACTAAAAAAAATTCAAGAAAAAATGACATTCCTGTCATTGATAGTCTGATCCCCACCATCGACGGGACTGCAACGCCGTTGCTTCTCGGGCAGGGCGGGTATCGAAAATACCACCACGAATTTGAACACAATGGGTGATGTGCATAAAATCTGAGAAAGAGTGTTCCCTCTTTGAATTTGAATTTTGAATTTTGTCAAGTTTCAGAAAAAACTTTTTTTCAAGAGGGTTTGCTTAGAGTGTTCACTCAGTTTTATTCACACCATCCAATAGCTCGCCCTTCTGCCCAGAATATGCTGATAAACAAAAAGACGCGGAGCATGTAATGTTTTACTGCAGGCGCTTCGCAGAGGCAAGAGGAAGCCTACCAAGCCCACAGATTTTATTAAGCGAAATGGTGAGGTCACATGACGACTGGCTGGGGATGAATGCCTACAAAAGCAGCCTGCAGAATGAATTGAGAAGGCTCGGTAGATTAAGAAGGGCCAAAACAGCAGATGTAAATGACCCGCTAATCCGCGGGGAGAGTGGTAGAAGTGTGCTGGGTGTGGATTAGTACGGGTTACTAGTATCTTTAGAAGATCACCACGTCCCTTGGCGCAACCAAGAAAAAAAGTGTGCAGCTTCAAATTAAATGTTGAAAAGTGACAGTTTCGGCCGTTGTGATGCATGTTCTGTCTCAATTAATTTTTTTTGTTGGTCATAGCTCTTGCTATGTCTCTTGCTCTTGCCAAATTTCTCCAAAATATTTCTAGAAATACATGATCAGCATCCACATCCGTATCGCCCTCTGCACTGCCGTCGACCATGCTCTGGATGTACTTTCTCCTGTACCTTCAAGGAAATAACGTCCAGTGAGTAAAAAGACAGATGGGTGCCTTACGATCAGCAGAACTTAAAAGAATGAAAGCTTTTACCTATTTTTTGTAGGACAAAGCAGATGACGTAGCTGACCAATGTCGTGTCTTGAGGTTTTCGATCTCGTCGATACTCGAGATGTTATGTCACATTTTGGGATTTGAAGTACGGGAATGTCAAAACAATATGCACCGTCACGGGCAAATTGCTATAAATTTTTACAACCTTCCATTTAAAAAAAATTATGTAATGAGGAGAGGAACTTTAGGTGAATAAATACTCGAAATCTGCACTTAATCCAAATAAATTTTGCCTCTGTTCTCATTTTTAGGTGGATTTCATAGAAACCTATTGGGCGCCATCTTGGATCCGCCTTCAAAATTTATTGGATTTCATTGAAATTGAAAATCTTACAAATCTCGAGGTAATTAGTATAAATTCGTTTTTAAAGTAGAAATTTTTGTCCGCCGTTTTGTTCCCGCCATCAGAATAGAAGCCCTTGCAATGCCATAAGAAATCCACCTACCGCTTGCGGCTTTTGCCGGAAGGCTCTTTTAGTGTTTATAATTTACGCGCGCTAAAGGGTTTATGACTGCCCTTAAACAAGAGCACAAGCATTAGGGAAATTAGAGTATAGACGAAGGAGATACCGATGCACGTTGGTCGTAAATGCCTGTGGGTTGCAGTGATGGGGAAACACAGAGCTATGCACATAGTTTCACATTCGCCTGTGCTGTACTGTAGGCCCAAAATTAGGCTTAAGGGTAAACTGATGAACATAGTAGCACGACGCGTATTGCGGTTGAAGTATTGAAGGGGTGGAAAGCAACTGGCTATTTCCCTGTAGAACTGTTTTGTGAAAAAAAACGATTAAACAGTGAGAGACAGGAAACATTTCGTCGGTGTTCGAGCGAATAAGTTTTAACGCACAATTTTGAATTCTATCCAGAATGTGTAAGAAGTTTTTGGTCATTCCGAATATATGGTCATTCCAACGAAGGTTGTCGTTGACACACATACCGAGAGTGGAAAGTCTTTCAGTTTCGGTGAAGCATGTACCATTCATGGATAATGGTTGAAGAGTGGGGTTTCGCTTGAGCGACAGAAGACAGCATTGGGTTTTGGATGCATTCAATGCCACTCTATTGGTTAACCCCCATTTCATTATGCTGACAAGGTCGGAATTTCACCAAAGTGATGGATAGATTGGTTCCAGTTATCGGTGAGATATGCGATCAAATCACCAGTGGACCTGTTGCTGCAAAACCGTACTGCCGGTCATTTAGGAGTTTTCGTAAATCAAGATACTTCATAAGCTGACGATTTATCAGCGTTTCCCTCAGAAAGAAGGGACGTAAGTTCAATGGGTCGGTAGTTGGAGGGAGAAGAAAATTCGCCTTTTTTTAGGGACGGGCTGGACAAATGAAGTTTTCCATCTACTTAGTAAGTGACCAGAAGAGTAGGGAAGATGAAAAAGCTTACACAGTGATTTTGCCAGCGTGGAAGAACACCTCTTCAGAATTATCGGTGGAATACCATCTGGACCAGCAGATTTGTGTATGTTTAGACCTTTTAGTACTCCTACGTCTGTATGAGTGCGAATCCAGAATACACTCAGTACAATCGGACAAAACTCAATTTTGCTTCCAACCAAGTCTGACAAGATGGCGATTCTAGTAAGTAATCTAAAACACTTCCATTCCTAGCCAACAATTTAGGCGGTGTTTCAGCTACAAACAAACCCATCATTTGAAAAAGCTATCAGATTTCGAGCCTACTTAACTGTTTACCTATGTGCAGTCAACTCAAAAACAAATTTATCATGTTCGAGAAAACTTGCTAGAGAATTCGAGCGAAGGTAGTAAACTTGATTTGACCTTCATCAAGCTTCGTTAAGTTTTCCGGATGCAACTTGAACTTGAATTGCATCACACATCTACATAAACTACTAGAATATTTTTCCACAACCTACCAGACAGTTAAATCATAATTAATGCACACATTTATAAGTGCGAACGGCAAAGCAATAACATATGAAAACAATGTCATTTGTATTAAAAAAAAAATGAGTAAACCGAACCTGATCGCATAACAACTATTTCTGCCACACGCCGTCATGGTGTCAAACTATAAAATACATTTTATTGCAAAATACCTGATCAGTCTCGAGTCAGAAGTCAGTTATAGCAGAATGAAGCTTTTTCTCACGGTGATTGCAGTTGTTGTGACTGCCTTGCCTACGGTCAACGCGATCCTCAAAACCACTGTAAGCTATGAAATTAATGGGATCATTTAGGGAATATTTCCAAAACCCATTTCAGGCTCAGAGAATCCAAAACGACAAATATTCAGTGGAGACACATACAGTGCTGACAAAAGATGGATACCATCTCACCATGTTTCGGATTCCTCACTCACCAAAGCTGAACAATCAAGACAAGCCACGCTCGGTTGTGTTACTTCAACACGCTCTGTTGAGCTCATCTGACTGTTGGATTCTCAATGGACCAAATGACGCCCTGGCTTACGTTCTGGTCGATGCAGGTTATGACGTCTGGATGGGTAATGCACGCGGAACCACCTACTCCAGGAAGAACGAGAAAATATCACCCTCACAGTCTAAATTCTGGGATTTCAGCTGGCATGAGATCGCCACCAGGGATGTGCCAACCATGATAGACTACGTGCTCGACCACACTAAACAGACAGCTCTGCACTATGTGGGGCACTCTCAAGGCACCACAGTTTTCTTTGCTCTCATGTCATCCATTCCGAAATACAATGAAAAGATTAAAACTGCACATATGCTGGCGCCGGCTGCATTCATGAAACATACGAAAGGCTTTGGCGCTCAGGTGTTAGGCCAATTTCTGGGAAGTCCTCTGTCACTGATCGAGTTATTAGGAAATACTGAATTGTTACCCAGCAATGAATTAAGTTCATTGTTTGGGTCGCGTGCCTGTAGATACTTTTCCGATTATAAGATGTGCAGTGTTTTGCTGCACATAATGGGCGGAACGAGTTCCAAGCAGTTTAACTATGTAAGTTGAGTTACTATCTGAGCCTGGTTACTATTTGAACCTTTTTTTGCAGACATTGTTACCAGATGTACTGGACACCCATCCGGCAGGGTCATCTGCACGTCAAGTTATCCACTACCTGCAGTTGTATAAGTCGGGATACTTCAGGCAATACGATTACGGAAAATTGAAGAACATTAACACGTATGGTCAGGAGATACCGCCGGACTACAAATTGAAGAATATTGCCGCTCCTGTGTGGTTCTACTATAGTGACGGCGACATCTTTGTGACTACTCCCGATCGGAAAAAATTGGAAGAACAGTTACCGAATCTAATCGAAAGTTTCCATGTACCCTTCCAAGATTGGGATCACTTGGACTTTTTGTGGGCACTGAAAGCGAAGGAAGTCGTGTATGACAGGATTATAGATGAAATCGATAAATGCGAGGCAAAAGGAGAATCATGTGAAGGGAGGTAGCTCTATGGCACATTGTTATGGTTTGGAAATAAAAGCATTGATTTTGAGACTGAAATTTTGAGTTTGCGTCTTTTTATGGCTTGGCTTAGTCCTTAAAACGTGTCATTTCAGACCTCGGGAAAGTAATTTGAAGACACAATTGGCTGGAGCACTATTATCCACCCTCTCGACGTGGCTGAGTCTTGATACAGGCCATAGAGTTCGCGGCTACATTTTCCCCTCTATCCAATATCTGCTTTGTCTTTCTGAACCGAACTGAACTGGTGGGATCAGTGTTTCGTGGAACATGCACTTCTTCTTGCAAGGAAGGAGTTTTGAACCCATTTGTTTCGCCAAACCGAAGTAGCAGCCGTTTTCGCGGATGTTATTTGTGTCATTCATAGAGTTGATGTTCGCTCCGGGGTAGATAAACTCCTTAACCACTCCAAAGTTCAAATGCTTCTTTGCTTATTGTACATACAAATGTATGTAGTTGGGATTGTCATTATTCATTCGTCTCTGTGCCAAAACGCTGGGACCGACCTGCTGGCCGGATTTTATGCGGACATGCAGCATTTTTCTGATGGCAACTGTGGCGTGTACGTAACATTTCCTCCGTAAACAGTCAAATCGTTTGAAAATCTTTTAGGTGGATTTCATAGAAATACCACCTATTGCAGAGATCCTCATGACGCGACTTTCAAAAAATTTGAATGCCATTCGTCTTCGCTATCATACCAAACACTAACCTCATACTCCGTTAAAAATTTTATATATATATATATATATATATATATATGCAATATAACGGATTCTTGTGGACACGATTGAGGCCGCAATTATGAACCGATTTGAATAAAATTTGGTATACACATTCGTATGCCGAATACCTTGGCTAAGTTCGTAGATGGGCATAATCGGCCCAGAGGGGGGCGGGTTACGCCCCTTTTTATGTCTCAAACGGTACAATTCACAACTTAAATAAATCCCAACTTCCGGTTTTGATTTTTTAGTAATATAGTAGATAACAGTGAACAGAATCCGCCTGCTACCAATTTGGGCGCCATCTTGGATCCGCCATCTTGAAATTCTTCAAAATTGATTGGATTTCGTTGAAATTGAAAATCCTTACAAATCTCGAGGTAATTAGTACAAATTCGTTTTTAAAATGGAAATTTTTGTCCGCCATTTTGCTCACACCATCAGAATAGATGACATAAGAAATCCACCTATCTCTTGCGGCGCTTGCCGGAAGGTTCTTTTTTCTTAATAAAATCAGCATTTACCATCTCATCTGATCCGAGTCTCACACAGGATTTCGGGTTCAAGTAACGGTTTAAAGTTGGATCATTGTGCACTATATACGCGGAACATTCTAGTGGCTGAAGAGCTGATGCCAACTGTGGCGTATGCGTAATATTTTTTCTTGAAATCAGTAAAATCATTTTAAACCTTTTTTTCTCATAAAAGTGGGTACACTGGAAGTACAGTGGAACAGTTGTGTTTAAATGCTCCGGTCGAGTAGTTCGTTATCCAATGACAAAAAATCTTAGCTTCTCTTGGAAATGTTTTTCCAGAGATAAATGAGGTGCGAGGTACTTGCATTATTCTGCCATTATGTCAGTTGCATTTCCATCCCTTACCATTCAGGAACTTCAAACCAATACCAACCAAGTTTTTATCGATTTTAAGGCCGCGCCTCGTCGAGTCAAAAATTTTTTAGACAAGACGACGCGCTGTCATTCGACTTCTTCAACATCGTTCTTGAAAGAATAGTGCAAAACTCACGCGCCAACACCATAGGCAAAATCTTTCGAAAGTCCGTCCAATTAATCGCAAACGCCGACGATATTGACATAATCGTAAGAACGCAGCGTGATGTCACTGGTGCGTTCGTTGGTATTGAGACGGAGTCGGCGAAGAAGTGTTTAGTGGTCAATGAGGGCGAGATCAGGTTTATGCTGTCAACAGAAGAGGACACCCAATACCGACGTCTCAGACAGAAGGTCACTATAGACAGATATAACTTTGTAGTAGTTCAGGACTTTGGACTAAAAAGGCAACTAAACTCATGGATTATGTCAAAGATATATTTTTTTCGTGGGATCGCTTGCGTTAACAAGCTTTATATGAGCCGCTTCAGCAGCGCATTATAGCAGCTGTACAACGACATAAGGTGACGAGGACAGTGCCGCGGCCTGCAGAGATTTTGAATATTATCGGGAGAGAAAAAGCAATAAGGAAAGATTTCACTTAACCTTATTAGAACTTATTTAACCAGTGTAGAGTGCGCAATTAGAGGAAGTTAGCTAAGGACCGGACTAACTGCAGAGGTTTGTTGGTTGAGACCTAGGTTCGGCAAGGCAACGAGGACAACTTTTTAATTTATCCATAGCATAATGGATAAATCTGGCTGTTTTACACTTACTCGGGGAACTTAAGAATTATTGACGCAATTTCCTGCACTCTCGAGAGAGTGCAGATTAAAAATGCCTCAAATGCTGCATCGTGTTTCTGTTTACACCTTAGGAGGGCGTTATGTGAGTTCAGAGAATCCTGGCAAAGTTTGTTTAATTGGAAAGAGTTATAAGTAAATCTCCTAAATTACTGCATGGATCTGAATAGCAACTCTGGAGTTGGTCTACTTGGTTAACTTTTCCGGGTGCGACTATAGTTTTTTTCTGTGTCAAACATTTAATCTGCTAGAAGTTCATAAAATGTTTAGGTGCAAATTGCGGTACAGTTATAGGCGGAAACGATGAAAAACTGTTAAACAAATGCAGTTGAATAATAGTTGAAACAAAAAGACCGCGAACGGCTAATAACTTTTGCCGTCAAGATGACATATTATTGGGAAATTACCTTACGAGTCTCGAGTCAGAAATCAGTCGCAACACAATGCAGTCTGTTATGCCAGTGATTGAAGCTGTTGTGGCTGTTCTATCGTCAACGCGATCCCCAGAAATACACTACGTTACGAGATCATTCGCAGAAAATTTGATATATCTAGAACCAATTCAAAGCTCGAAGAATTCATAGCTACAAATATTCAACTGAGACACATACAGTCCTGACGATGAATGCATAAAATCTCACCATGTTTCCAAAAAAAGTGCGTTAAAAATTGTCCTAGTATCGAGAAGAGCAATTTCGAAACATCGCCTGGCAATACCTTTTCTGTAGGAGTAGAAGTCAGAAAATGTAACAAACTAGAACATGCCAGGAGCATAATCCACTTTACACTCTCTTACCTTCCACCCGATCGTGGCAACTGAACTGCCAACGAAAGCCTATCTCTTCTCCCACGCACATCATCTGTAATGTTGGGCAGTTTCCCTTGCTCTTTCGCATGCACAGTCTATCGTGTGAAATCCAATGGCAAATACCGCACCCGGTAATGCCACTTGTGGATTTTACTGAAAAGTACTATTTTAATGTATAAGAGCGAGTTTTAAAAATGCAAGAGGGAATACTGTGCGAAAGAAAAATGCACATCTGCTTGAGAAAGCATTGTTACTCCATCTCTATCCTTCTGCTTTGACTTTACGTGTTAACTGCGAACTTTAAAGAGAATTTCAATGCTGAATTTTGGCAACTTGTCGAAACCAAGCTATCCGACTTTCTTAAAGAAAATGTATTGAGATGAAATCCGTAATGTAAATGCGTACACCACCAAACTCGAGAAATCCAATTGAAAAATGTTGTGAAACGACCCATAACCCAATCAAATTTAAAGAAACTCACCATCGTTTAAAAACACGCTACCAACACTTTTCCAAGTTTTTCACGAAATTGACGATTGTCTTTCACTCACGATGATACGAGGTTCCGCCATCTTATTACAGTTTTTCTATCACTGATTTTTGAGGCGAAAATTCACATATTTTACTGATTAGATGATCATTTTCGCAACATTTTCACTTCAAACTCGAATTGCGAGAATTACATTTTTTTCGCATCAAATCGCGCACCGTGAACAAAACCGTCCGATCAAAGCCACGCACTGAGTTCAACTTACCATTTGAACAAAGAGAAGTAATACTCTCTAACGGTGGTTTAAAATTTGGTATTAAGATACAGGGTGGCAAATAGTGAATTGAAATGTTGTGTTGACGAAAATGTTTTTATAGTCACATCTATAGTAAAAGTAAATAGAGGATGATTTAGTAAGAGCTGTGCGATTTGTTTAAAATAAAATTTCAAACAAATTAATTTAGAAAAACAGCTTAGAATTGGGTATGATATAAAAAATACAGGTTGGGTTCTTGCGATAGGAGCTGGGCAGCTTCGTCGCTCGGGTTTAAAAGATACTTGAACAACGATTAGGATGGCTGGTCATTTAGAGCGAATGAGCAAAAAGCCTTCGATTCAACCCCTAAGGAAAACGGAGGAGAGGACGACCTCATTTCGGACGATTTGCGCAACTTACTTACTTATAATGGCGCTACAATTCGGGGTGAAACAGGACATACAGCAACAAATTTCTCCAGTCAATTGAATCGTTAGTTATTTGCCTATATTCTCGAACTCCAAGCTGGCTGAAGTTCTTTTACGCTTTCGCGTCACTATTTAGGCCCATTGTGTTCCCCTCTTTTAAATTCCAAAACTGCAGAGATAGGGTAGGGTTGGAACGTGTGTTGAGAGGGATGTAGGAAAAGGGAGGGGGCTGTAGGAACGTGTGATATCTAACGAATCTTCCTTTTTCTTTGGTGATGTCAGAACGTCACCGATTTCTTTGTCCCAGGATTTTCTGTCGCGTTCTCGCAAAGGCCTAGGGAGTGTGCGGGATCATCTTTGTCTGCCTCACCTTTTCTAGAAGCAAATGTAAGCGTCCGTGAGGCCCAGTCTATGCATGTGTTTGCAGTCCGTGGAGGATTCAACCGACGCGTTAGGTCTCCATTACTTTACAATGACCACATTGTAAACCACTGGGATATGCGAAAGCCTAAAGGTACCAGCAACCGGGAGATGGTCAGAATATGGAACTTGCCTTACATAAAAGATCGTTTTAATGTTACCCTTACTCGTCTCTAGCAAAACAATAGTCATTGATGGACGTGCTCGGCGCTCCTATCATGCGAGTCTTTCATATTTGCAGACTTGTAGCATTCAGAACTTTTACCTACTTAACGATATGGATTAAAAGTTCTATCCTGACATTACCCTTGCTCACTTGTATTTATTATACAGGAGATGTATTGCTGCTGAGTAACAAAACACCTCACAATTACCCTGGGTCTAGCTCAAATTGTCCTGTAAATGCTGTCATATCTGCCTCACTGGAGCTCATCCTAACCTGAAAAGATGGCAATGCATTGGTTGATGTAGGAATATTCCAAATATAATGTCACTTTGCCCACATTGAGATAAGAAATAGAATTAATTCGTGTTCACGTATGGATTGCAGTAAAATTTTACTCGGGTTATACGATCTCCAGTTTACGAAGCGAAGTAAAACCAGATCGATTAAACGACAATGCCTTTGTAACTTGGCGATCAGTTTCGAATCAGACATTGGCCGCAGCACAATGAGGTCTATTTTGGCAGTACTTGCCGTTGTCAATTTTATAGCTGTCCTGCCTTCTATCGAAGCGAAGACTAAGTCCACTGTAAGCATTAGAACTTGCGAGTTAACCTGTGTTTATTTAAAACCAATTCTAGGCTCAAAGAATTGAGAGCTACAACTACCCCGCAGAGAGTCATACAGTCAAAACATCAGATGAATATCCGCTCACCATGTTTCGCATTCCGCACTCGCCAAAGCTGAAAAATAAGGATAAACCCCGACCGGTTGCCTTCCTTCAACATGGTCTTTTGAGCTCATCTGACTGTTGGATCCTCAATGGACCGAATGACGCCTTGGCTTATCTCCTGGTCGATGCAGGCTATGACGTCTGACTGGGCAACGCTCGTGGAAATTTCTACTCCAACGCAAAGTTAACAACAGAATCGTTTTGGCCAAGTTTCTGGGATTTCACCTTTCATGAGATCGGTTCCATTGATCTGCCGACCATGATAGATTACGTGCTCGATCAGACCAATCAGACAGCTTTGCACTATGTGGGACACTCGCAGGGCACCACGGCCTTCTTTATTCTTATGTCATCCATTCCGAGTTACAATGAAAAAATTAAGACGGCACACTTGCTGGCACCGGTTGCATTCATGCAACATGCGTCAAGTCCAGCCATCAAAATATTAAAACCAATCTTAGGTCAACCAAGTCAGCTGACGGAGATGATCGGAAACCATAAGTTTGAACCGAGCAATAAGTTTTTGTCAATGCTTGGAGTGGCTGTTTCTACGCATTGTTCAACTTTTCCGATTTTGTGCAATGTGTACACCGTGATGTTTACCTCCACGAATACTACACATTTGAACCAAGTGAGTCTGAGTAGAACCACCTTGAGTGGGTGCTCTAATAATTTGTACACTTCTCTTTCTCAGACATTGGTACCACATGTGATAGAATCCCATCCAGCAGGGGCGTCTGCACGCCAACTTCTTCACTATCTGCAGTTGTGTGCATCAGGATATTTCAGGAGATATGACCACGGAAAGTCGAGGAATATTGAAAAGTATGGCCAGGAGACACCGCTGGATTACGAAGTGAAGAATATAACCGCTGCTGTGTGGTTCTACCACAGTGACAATGACGATAATGTGGCTTTGGTCGATATTAAGAAACTGCAGGGATTGTTACCGAATTTAGTAGAGAGTTTCTTGGTACCTCTACCAGGGTTCACACACACAGACTTTTTGTGGGCGCTGAAAGTGAAGGAAGTCATCAATGACAGGATTATAGCCGCAGCTGATAAGTATGAGAAGACAGGAAAACCATAAAAAGACAGTGAAGCTTGTGAGAAGATTTGATATATATTTAGTTAATAAACTTTTTGGTTCGGTAACTTCGTGATTAGTGTTCAATGGGTAGAGGCTACAGGCGTCCACTTCTGTTTATCACTCCAAAAAAATGGTAATATTTATAATTTCAGTTACTACATCGAAGTATTTGGTGATTACTTGACACGAGACTCAGACCAACAAGAAGGGGTTTCATTGCCTCCATATTGCTTTTTGAAGACAAATGGGTTTCAGAGAGATAAATCGAATCCTTGGCTTGGATGCTGCGTTACTGGTTCATTCCATGCTACACGACGAGAAGTAGAGACTCCAATTGGTGCATAGGACGGAGGCCACTAAAGTCGTAACGAGCAGGAGACAGTAATATTCAAATTTTAAACCAAACAGGCTGCTAGACCTTGTGGTTTACTTTTCCAGTTTTAAAAGAAAAGTTAAAAAGTCGACAGCGAAATCGACCAAGTCGACTGAGCCAATTTGAGAATCAATTCTTGGTTGAAGTCCAGCTGCAGCTAGAACTGTAGCACCTCCTAAGTGTTTCCATAACTTTCTGGATATGGACTCTTACCATCATTCTCAAAACTGCGAGGGCAACAGCTTCAAAATTAAACTACGTTCACCGTATAGGGCTGTATAGTTTTCTCAGGACGTTTCAAGTACGAATACCCATCAGAGATGTGGGTGCACTTTCTAAATTCACGTCCATTAACACGAATTGGTGCTTTGTCTGGGAGGGTTCTGACAACTTCTCTTCTAGTAAAATCCTGGTCTAGGATATCCACTAGATCGGACTATTTTCAGAATTAATGGAATTTGAAAGAACAACGTGAGTTATAAACGGATGATCTCGTGCTTTCGTGCGTGTTTCGGCGTTATAAATCCGCCGCAATCTGGTGAACTATTAAAATTAAATGTAATTATTATTACTTTATGTAATACTACATGATTTAAATAAATTACCGGTATTCATAATACAGAAAGTACCATGTAATTAGCTACCAGGACTTACAGTCGCCATTTAGGCTATTTGTTAAATTATAAGATAGAGTAAGATAAACTTGGACAAATTATAATGAAAGAGATTGAGATTTTGGTTAGATAAGCAGCCCATCGATCAGGGATGAACCAATAGTAAGAAAATGAAGTCAATTCTAACACTGTTTTGTATCGAATTACGGCTTCGCATGGGAAAGTTTATCCTCCAGACCACTGAAAGTTGTAGTCTTCCATTCCATGTCTTAATCTTAGAATACCTCTTTCTAGAATCAACGCATTGCTGGCTTTAACTTTCCCTTGGAAGCACATACAATACAAACATCAGACGAATATGTTCTCACCACGTTCTACATCCATTTCTCACCAAAATTGCAAAATCCGGACAAATACCGCCCGTTATGGTTTATGCAACACGGTTGGCTATGCTCATTCCGACGATTGGGATAGAAGTGTACCGGAAAAGGGTTTCGAATTTGTCGCTGCCGATGCAGATCATGTTCTCAAGTTGGACAATGGCCGTGGAAATATTTATTTGAGGAAAAAAGTAAATAAATCCACACATTCGAGAAGCTTCTGGGATTTCTAAAATTTTTATGCAACTTTTCGTTTATTAAACAAAAGAAAAATTCCTCATTTCCGATCAATGTCCTTGCTTTTGGATTTGTTCATAACGATTGACTGCGTCAACGATTCTTACATACAGGACGTCCTTTACAAACAGCGACCACATAAAGTCAATATGATTACACTTCGAAATCGGCACATGAAAGCTTTCGGTAGCATTTGGCAACAATCCTGCTAGTTTTTGCACATCGACAACACTCGCCAGCCAGTCATTGTCACAGTAGTAAAGATGGGTTGCAGCTACAACATTCTCTAACTTATATTTTGGCGGTGACGCTTGACCATATTTGACGAAATTCTTTGCTACTCCGTGGTTGAACTGTTCGAAGTTTCCCGACTCGAGTTCCTGCAGATAGTGAATGCCTTGAGTAGAAGAAGACCCAGCGGGATACGTATCGTAAACATCAGGAAGTAAAGTCTGTCAGAGAGGCACATCTTACGACCAATTAGGAAGCACTAAATAAATTCTACTTACGGTGTTAAGGTTCTCATAGTCAAAACCGGTCAATAAAAATATCACAGTGCTGCACAGTGGCTGAAACACCGAAGAATCCGCACATAATTCTGCTCCCAACTCTTCAAATAATTTTGTGCGTGGAAGGACTTCACGGCTTGCAATAATATCACTAAGAGGAGATGGATGACCGAGTAATGGTCCCAATGCTCTAGTGATGGGACCTTCTAAATGACCCATAAATACTATCGGTGCCAGCATATGTCCGCTCTTAATTTTCTTATTGTAATTTGGCATTTCCGACAGGCAAACGAAGTAGATTGTTGTGCCTTGAGAGTGGCCCACATAGTGTAGAGCGGTCTGATTGGTGTGATCCAGCACATAATCTATCATGGCCGGCAGATCTATAACAGCGATCTCGTGCCAGCTGAAGTCCCAGAAACTTCGCAGACGAGGCGACTTATACACGTTTTTCCTGCTGTAAAAGTTTCCGCGGGCATTGCCCAACCAAACATCATAACCCGCATCGACGAGAACATACGGGAGGGCATCGTTTGGACCATTTACAATCCAACAGTCAGAAGTACACAATACACCGTGTTGAAGGAATACAACCGGACGGTATTCATGCTCATTCTGTAATTTCGGTGAGAAGGGAATGCGAAACAAGGTCAGGATGTAACCATCTAATGTCTGCACCGTGTGAGTCTCAACGGGGTAGTTGAAGGAAGCAATGCGTTGATCCTTAAAACAGAGACGATGTTTTCTTGTCCTTAGCTAAGTCACAGAAGTTAGGATCAAAACTTACCGTTGTGCTAAAGGCACACAGTCCTGGGTGGAATAAAAAAGCAACGCCAAGCAACACTGCTAAAAAGGACTTCATTTTTTTTTAAACTGGTATTTTTGTACGACTGAGCTTGCATTTCGTGAAAAGATTGCTTTTATAGCAGGTGGCGTAATCTGATTAAAAAAAAACCGAATTAACGGTTCGTGTTTATGGAAAAATTAAAATTTATAAAACCTAACTGTTACTTAATTTCGAGAAAATTATATAGAAAGCCGGCAAATCGTTAAAGGTGATTACATCAATAAAAACATGCAATTAGTTGTCATAGCCATTTTTAAATGGCGGACTATAGAATCCGGTTTCCAAGGAAAAAACCCCGATACTGAACGCAATCTGACATACTCTGCTTCGGATCATCCCTATAGATTGTCTGTGATAATGGACAAATGGCACTAGGAGAGCGCCTGCGTCCGTTGTTTAGGTGAAGAGGCTTTCCTGTAAGACTGTCTTCTTTCAAATTGGTTTAATGAAAAAATCGGATGGCACCTATGTAAAAAATGGTCAACAGACGCTACAGCCCTTAGCCGGAACCCACTTCCCCGATTCTGCCACCATCCCCATCTCTCCTAACAATTCTCCTTAGGAAAGGATGAACAGACTGGAAGAGAGCAAAGGAAACTTTTCATGAAGCCAAAGTAAAATGAGGCTTCATCTCATTTAAGCCATTCAAAGCCCCTGGTGAAGATAAAATCTTTTCAGCATTCCTACAAAAAGGTAGTAATACAGAAACATACATTCACGCAAGAATTGACAATATCAACTTCGTATTTTAAGCAGAAATCTTAGTTCCTTGGCTGTATTTTTTTTAGGACTGAAAAGCTTTAGGCTTCTAAACGGGACACTGTCGAGTCAAAAATCACCTAATGACAATGGGAATAGTACAAGACAACACATTTTGTGTCACTGTACTGTTTAATCAGAAAACGTCATCGTCATTTAGGCAAATTCTACCTCGAAATGGAGAATTTATGTATCGGCTAGCTCGCTCAAAAACGTCTCTTGGTTTACAAGGATTCAAGCATCATAAGCAAGCTCTAATTGGAGGAAATCACAATAGGCTCATTAGTGGCAGAATTGATACGTTGATACGATCCCACCTCTAGGAAGATGATTTCTTAGGACCTTAACATGCGATAGGTCTCCCCGCAGGGCCATTGACGATCGGGTTTATTACAAACGCAATTGTATGTGGCACAACTAAAGAATGCTCCCGAGCGTCTGTAAGAAACCAGCGGCGTTCTTGCTGACTAAGTCAATTCGTCTAAAATTCGAGGAAATTCCAGTAAAGTGGGTAAAGGATGACATTGGTGAGGATTACTAGACTTTGGATCAATGTCTTAGATTTTTGAGCCTCGGAAAAAAGTCGAGGTCTCAAGTTCTCAAATAGGGCTAGACAAACTTTTCTTCTCTTCTCCCTTCTTTCTCGGGGAAAATTTATCATTGAGGCACATGCATAGAATTTCGCAGACCAATGAAGTCTGATAACATCTCCACGCAACTTCTTGTAGTCTTTTAAAAATCCTTTAAAAAAGCCAATGGTCTTACGTTAGATTGGGACTTATTCTTGGTACGGACATTTGAAACATTGTCCAATTTGGGTACAGAAAAACCATAGAGACTTTCTGAAAATAGTTTAATAGAGATTTCGGAACTTGATGAACAACTCGTGTTCGACCACATTTGGCCATGGGTTAGTAGAATTACTCTGCAGATACAAAAGAAATAATTGAAAGGGGCTTCTATTTAGGAAGGAGTCCCCAATAGAGTCCCCAATAGAGGTTTCTTAAGGTAGAAGTGAAATTACACGAGACTATTCTATTGGAGACTGATGAAGATTCTTGGGTGAACATCTTAGGAATGCATTGGAACTCTAGTTTAAACGTTAAATCTAATAAGCGTGCTTCGAAACCATAAATCCTGTAGGTAGCGTCGTCGAACAGCTTGTGATTGTGATTCTGCTCAAGATTGTAAGTTGAAATGGAATGATCAGATTCCGGATTCTATTGCAGCACAGTGGATCTAACGAAAGGAATTTCCTTCCTTACCCAAGCCTATAAAACATATCCTTCCAACTTCATGGTTTTTCAGGTGCCTTGGCAGCTAGATACTCAACTTATAGCAACTAAGTTTTGAGTCGCATCATTTAGGGGGGCAGACAAAAGGGGGAAGGTGCATTACGCCATATTCATGTGATATCCATTTGGAGAGAAATATGTCACATGACCAACTTAATACGTTTTGATTAAATTTGATAAATTTTATTACGTGTTTTACCGGTCCTCTCTTATTTCCGGAAAAAGCATCGCCCAAGGAATTTATTTCTCAGATGGTAGAAACTTGGCCAGTGGAAAGGGAAGTGGGTTGTATACTCATGAACATACTAATTTGGTTGTCGCATCCTCTGGGATCACTGCAGCACTGTAAAAGAGAGGCAAAACAACCCACGCAGCCTTCAAAGTTCCTCTCAACCTCATTCATGTAGAAACCCCTTTGTGTACCAAGGGAAACAACAACCCACCTACTGTGTACATGTCCTGCTCTTACAACGCTAAGAAGGAAAACACTCGGGGAATACTTCTACGATAATCTTAACGATCCAGCTGAACTTGACATCCAGAAGATAAGAAACTTCATCTCTGGGACGAAATGGTTCAAATCTTAGGGTTAACACCGTTACTGTTGCCCACCTTCGACATACGTGTAGTACATAATCTGGTTCCCTGGTGCTGTTAAGCCGGTTTCTTCATCGTGGTATCACAATGGACCAATCTGGTCTAAGTGTATCCCTGTCTGAGCGGGGGTAGCCTACTAACCTAACCATCTCAAAGGAAAGCATTATGGTTCAAGTGCTGTGAGATTGTAAATTCAGTGTCTTGGATGAAAGCACTCTGGCTCATAAGGAGGGTGTTGAGACCCTCAAGAGAACATTGAAAGATATCCATCAATCAATGATCGAATGACGGGGGGAATGGAAGCTCGCTTTTGCCAGTAGTGCCAAGGGGAAGTCGAGCTGACGAAGTAAAGGCATGCATCAAGGCTTAACGTGGCCCCTTCAAAAAAATCATGAGGGTTCACATAAGGGGTGATGTCTCTGCTCCGCTATTTTCCAATCTTGTACTTTTAAATCCAAAACGAGGAGTATACAGAATCCGTCATAACCAAAATATATTCTAATATTTCAAATAATGCTGATATGAGCTATTTTGACGGCTAAGAACGACAAAGCCACAGTCTTTAATGATACTTTACTTAAGTCGTTTGAAGAGGCACAAGTGAAATACAAGTCTTTAGACTCGGTAGGTAGGTAGGTAGAGGTGGCGGTTCTAAAGAATACAATTAGCGCTAGGATGCGCCATTTTGAAGCCACAACTGATTTGACCTGGTTATTTGTGAGCGTTATAGGTTGATAGACGAAGATATTTAAATCCAACCTGTGGAATTAAGGAACAGGATAAGTTCACCAATCTTTTTGCTGGAAATATCTTTGAGGCCGTCGAAGAAGGGTTTGCCTAGAGGGCGCTGCCTGACCCTCGCTAGGGCCAGACATTTACACAGGACATGACGCAGAGATTCTTTCTCGCTGTTATCCTTGCAACTACGGCAGAAAGTGTTGTGGGATATACCTAGCTTGTTTGTGTGGTCTCCACTGGCCACTGACCAGTGGCTTGTACTAGCGGCTACGGTTCTTTCAACATCTTGTAGCTCGTTTGTTTTCTGTTTGTAGTATCAGGGCCAGATCTTCCTCGATATGACGCAGTTGCTAAGCCTATTGCACGCTTGGCTGACTGTCTTCAGAAAGGGGAGTTGAATATTGCCCTTAACGGCTCCTAGCGGGATATTAACAAATTCCGCCAGTGAGTCGTTAAGGGTTGATCCCCGCCTTACCAGGTCGTCGGCTTTTCGTTGCTGTCAATTTTACTGTGACCTGGGATCCAGGTGAGAGTGACCCTGCACTATAGACCCAGCTAGTTTAACTCTTCCTGGCATTGCTTTACTAGCTTTGAAGATGTAGTGACCGAATCAATAGCTTTTTTAGCGGCTGTCAATAAAGATAGCTGCATTGTAGATGGGTTTTCAGCACACGGCAGGCTTCCCGAATAGCAAGGAGCTCCGCTTGGAAGACACGGAAAAAATTCGGCAGTCTATAGCCTATAGACATAGTTGTACATACAGATGAAGCCATTCACTATCCCTCCTCCCAGTTCATAAACTTCTCTTCAAAGAAGGCGATCCAATAATGTTGTTATGGAATCTCAATCCACCTTAACTTTGCAGCGGTACCAAGCTGCAAGTGGGAGTCCTTCATAGAAATGTTATCACACCGCGTATACCACTAATACATTCTGAATACCCTTTCAAATTAAAAAGATTTCAGTTCCCGCTCAAAGCAGCTTTGCAATGACTAATGACAAGTCACAGGGACAGGCATAAAAGTTGGCAGGGACCGACTTAAGGGAGGACTGTTTCTCATATGACCTCTGCTTCGGTCTATAGGACTTCTTTACATATGGCATTTGCTGTCTTATTCTGGGGTGCTAGGATAATCACTCTGCTGCTATAAAAACTTTTTACTTTTTTGTCTCCAATTCAATGCAGACGAAGTCGCAGGCTTGTATTTAAATTCAGTTTTTTAACCAAACTTTGAGCTCATCATTGCGGCAACAGTTGTCCTTATCTTTTAGCGGGCTGCACTTTATACAGCTAAGAAGAGTGCGCTCCGCTGCATACATCTGAGGAATAGGCTCTGATAATGCCAGTTATATGGCATCACTTCTGTAAGGACAGAAAGGGATCTTCTGTCATTTTGCAGAAGTTTGTCGGTCCTAACCTTATCGAATGAAAGTCATATCTCCCTTGTACTAACACAAGTGTCTAGAGAGATTCATCGGCTTTTTGCTACTCCTCTCAATGTTTCCCCTGATTCGAGTTGAAGTGTGCAAGGCGGGATATTCACTGAAGTGTCCGAGATCATTGTCGAGGCTCTTCTAAACAATTCGTCACCACCGCCATGCCCAACGACCCAGGAGAGTTTCACCTTGTGCTCCAAGAACTTTGCCCTCGTCTCGACAACATCTTACAAACTTCGATTCTATTTCCGTAGCAGAAATTGCTTCTATTGCTGCCTGGCTGGAGCGATGCAGAAGAACTTTTGACCATTGAAACTTGATTGAAGCTTAAGAACATCTGGACTGCATTGAAGAAGAAAGAAAGCCAGCGCACTGAAGAAAACTAGTAATCCACTTTGACGGATAAAAAATGGATGTTGGTACCTTCTG
Source organism: Matsumyia berberina (assembly GCA_917880715.2). Lineage (NCBI taxonomy): Eukaryota > Metazoa > Arthropoda > Insecta > Diptera > Syrphidae > Matsumyia > Matsumyia berberina. Next base: position 125,748,862 of record OU862870.1, read on the forward strand.
TGAATCCAAAGAGGTAAATTAATCTTTACAGTCAGGAACGGCTGCAAGCCGCAAGACTAATCAAAAATAACAAGATTTACAGAGAAACTATCACCATCCATGTATGTATGTATGTATGTATGTAGACAGTCAGGCGGCTATCAGGACTCTGGTGTTGATAACGAATAAAATTTAAATTAACAGACAAACTCTAACAATTTATGACATGGACAAACACCTTTGAACCTTACTTTTTTCTAGATGAGGAAAAGGTGCTTCCCACATCTAATAGAACGTCAGGTATCCACACAGAATGTGGGCAATATTTCAAGCAGAGCTAGGGTACCGGTTTTGGAAGACCTACATACCTCCACAAAAAATCCATCAATGCAAATCATTTAGTCACTGCAATCGCAATCGAACCGAGACTGCTTGTAAGTCTGTCTGTAAATTCCAAATAACCATGAGAACTTCTATGCAAAAATTCATTTATTGAACAAAAAATGCACGATTTCCGCTCAACGTCGTTGCTTTTCAATTTGTTCATAACGACTGATTGCGTCAATTATTCTTACATACACCACGTCCTTAACAAACAGCGCAAACAAAAAGTCAATATGATTACACTTCGGAATCGGAACATTAAAGCTTTCGGTAACATTTGGCAACAATCCTGCTAGTTTTTGCACATCGACAACACTGGCAAACCAGTCATTGTCACAGTAGTAAAGATAGGTTGCAGCTACAACATTCTCTAACTTATATTTTGGCGGTGACGCTTGACCATATTTGACGAAATTCTTTGCTACTCCGTGGTTGAACTGTTCGAAGTTTCCAGACTCGAGTTCCTGAAGATAGTGAATACTTGGAGTAGAAGACGACCCAGCGGGAAACGCCTCGTAAACATCGGGAAGTAAAGTCTGTCAGAGAGGCACATGTTACGATCAATTAGGAAGCACTAAATAAATTCTACTTACGGTGTTAAGGTTCTCATAGTCAAAACCAGTAAATAAAAATATCACAGTGCTGCACAACGGTTGAAACACCGAAGAATCGGTACATAATTCTCCTCCCAACTCTTCAAGTAGTTCTGTGGCCGGCAAAAGTTCACGGTTTGCAATAACATCACTAAGAGGAGATGGATGACCGAGTAATGGTCCAAATGCTCTAGTGATGGGACCTTCTAAATGACCCATAAATACTATCGGTGCTAGCATATGCCCGCTCTTAATTTTCTTATTGTAACTTGGAAGTTCTGAGAGACAAACGAAATAGACCGTAGTGCCTTGAGAGTGGCCCACAAAGTGTAGAGCGGTCTGATTGGTGCGATCCAGCACATAATCTATCATGGCCGGCAGATCTATAACAGCGATCTCGTGCCAGCTGAACTCCCAGAAACTTCGCAGACGAGGCGACTTATACACGTTTTTCCTGCTGTAAACGTTTCCGCGAGCATTGCCCAACCAAACGTCATAACCCGCATCGACGAGAACATACGCGAGAGCATCGTTTGGTCCATTAAGAATCCAACAGTCAGATGAGGCGAATAGACCGTGTTGAAGGAATATAACCGGACGGTATTCATGCTGATTCTGTAATTTCGGTGAGAAGGGAATGCGAAACAAGGTCAGGATGTAACCATCTGATGTTTGCACCGTATGAGTCTCAACGGGGTAGTTGTAGGAACCAATGCGTTGATCCTACAAACAAAAACGGAGTTTTACGCCTTGGCCAAGTCGCAGAAGATAGGATCACAACTTACCGTTGTCCCAATGGCACATAGTCCAGAGTGGAATAAAAAGGTAATACTAAGCAACACTGCTACGAAAGACTTCATTTTTTTTAAACTAGTTTAGGTATACGACTGAGCTTGCATTTCGCGAAAGGATTGCTTTTATAGCAGGTGGTAAGATCTGATTAAAAAAGTCTAACGGTTCGTGTTAATAGGGAAATAAGAATTTAAACAACCTGACTGTTACTTAATTCCGAGAAAATTATATATGTAGAAAGCCGGAAAGTCGATTAGAGGTGATTATATCGATAAATACGACCAATTAGTTGTGATAGCCATTTTCAAATGGCGGACTATATAAGCCAGGAAAAAACGCCGGAACTGAACCGAATCTGACATACTCTGCTTCGGATCATCCCTATAGATTGTCTGTGATAATGGACAAATGGCACTAGGAGTGCGCGTTCGGTCAATCGCTTTGAAAGCTGAGATTGTGATCTTTATAGCAAAGAGGATTGTGACCTTAGCCAGTCTTAAAGGGCGCCACAATTCAGAGCTCTCATGAAGCTAGATATCTAGGAGTGATTATGGATAAAATAACTTCTTTAGCATGTCAATTCGAAGACGTCCAAGGTGCTCTCAGTTTTCTGTCAGTGTAAGGGTGCTTTTGATAAGACAAGGGCTTATCTTTGGATCTATACTGCTATGATAAGATCGTTTCTGGCGTATGCGTCGGTTGTTTATTAGAAGAGACTTTCAAATTGGGTTAATAAAAAAATCGGATGGCACCCATGTAAAAAATGGTCAACTGACGCTACAGCTGTAAGCCGAAACCCGCTTCTGCTGGTGGCAGAATCTCTCCTAACAATCCTCTCTAGGAAAGGATTAGCAGACTGGAAGAAAGAAAAGGAAACTTTTCATGAAGGCAAGCTAAAATGGCTCATCCCCTTATTTGAACCATTCAAAGGCCCTGGTGCGTTGGACTGCTGACCGAGCGGCGTGGGTTCAAGCTCCAGCCAGGAAAACACCAAACATTTTTCGCGGCACCACCTCCCGTCGGGGAATGACAAGCTTCCGGGAGAATAATCTGTCATGAAAGAGCCACTCAATTCGCCGTTCGGATTCGGCAATAAATTGTAGGTTCCTTCCATTCGTGCGAAAAATACAAACACGCCCAACATGAATGGTTGCGAGAAGTTAGGCCTTGGCTCATCTCGAGTTGTCGCGCCAGCTATTTACTTATTTATTTAAATATTTATAGACAAACTCTTACGATATATCAAGGACCAACAAGGTGATATGGACAAACTTTTTTCTAGATGAGGAAAAGGTGCTTCCAGCATCTAATAGAACGTCAGGCATCCACACAGAATGTAGACAATTTTTCAAGCAGAGCTAGGCTACCGGTTTTGGAAGACCTACCTCCACAAAAAATCACAGAAATCGCAATGAACACTGAGACTAAGTCTATCTGTAAATTCCAAATAACCATGAGAACTTCTATGCAAAAATTCATTTATTGAACAAAAAATGCACGATTTCCGCTCAACGTCGTTGCTTTTCAATTTGTTCATAACGATTGACTGCGTCAATTATTCTTACATACAGAACATCCTTAACAAACAGCGCAAACATAAAGTCAATATGATTACACTTCGGAATCGGAACATTAAAGCTTTCGGTAACATTTGGCAACAATCCTGCTAGTTTTTGCACATCGACAACACTGGCAAACCAGTCATTGTCACAGTAGTAAAGATGGGTTGCAGCTACAACGTTCTCTAACTTATATTTTGGCGGTGACGCTTGACCATATTTGACGAAATTCTTTGCTACTCCGTGGTTGAACTGTTCGAAGTTTCCCGACTCGAGTTCCTGCAGATAGTGAATGCCTTGAGTAGAAGAAGACCCAGCGGGATACGTATCGTAAACATTGGGAAGTAAAGTCTGTCAGAGAGGCACATGTTACGAACAATTAGGAAGCACTAAATAAATTCTACTTACGGTGTTAAGGTTCTCATAGTCAAAACCAGTAAATAAAAATATCACAGTGCTGCACAACGGTTGAAACACCGAAGAATCGGTACATAATTCTCCTCCCAACTCTTCAAGTAGTTCTGTGGCCGGCAAGAGTTCACGGCTTGCAATAACATCACTAAGAGGAGATGGATGACCGAGTAATGGTCCCAATGCTCTAGTGATGGGACCTTCTAAATGACCCATAAATACTATCGGTGCTAGCATATGTCCGCTCTTAATTTTCTTATTGTAACTTGGAAGTTCTGAGAGACAAACGAAATAGACCGTAGTGCCTTGAGAGTGACCCACAAAGTGTAGAGCGGTCTGATTGGTGTGATCCAGCACATAATCTATCATGGCCGGCAGATCTATAACAGCGATCTCGTGCCAGCTGAAGTCCCAGAAACTTCGCAGACGAGGCGACTTATACACGTTTTTCCTGCTGTAAAAGTTTCCGCGGGCATTGCCCAACCAAACGTCATAACCCGCATCGACGAGAACATACGCGAGGGCATCGTTTGGTCCATTAAGAATCCAATTATCGGATGAGCTTAATATACCGTGTTGAAGAAATATAACCGGGCGGTATTCATGCTGATTCTGTAATTTCGGTGAGAAGGGAATGCGAAACAAGGTCAGGATGCAACCATCTGATGTTTGCACCGTATGAGTCTCAACGGGGTAGTTGTAGGAAGCAATACGTTGATCCTACAAACAGAGACGGAGTTTTCTTGTCCTTAGCCAAGTCGCAGAAGATAGGATCACAACTTACAGTTGTCCCAATGGCGCACAGTCCTGCGTGAAATAAAAAAGCAACACCAAGCAACACTACTAGAAAGGACTTCATTTTTTTAAACTAATTTTTGTATACGACTGAGCTTCGATTTCGCAAAAGGACTGCTTTTATAGCAGTTGGCTTAATCTGACTAAAATATACAAAGTAAGAGTTCGTGTTAAAGGGAAATTTTGACGGAGAACCTAACAGTTTATTAATTCCCAGAAAATTATATAGAAAGACAGAAAATCGGCTAGCGATGATTACATTGTTACAAAATCAATGGCATCCCAAGTTTGAAGGTTGTCTATCGAGAGCAGTGCCGCACACCAAATCCAAACGGAGAGGAAAGTTTGAAAGCGAATGTATCGAGATGGCAACACTTATGGGTTCATTTATTTAACTTGGCCTTTAACTCTTAAAGCCGCCTGCATTTGAATGAAGTAAACTGAACGAAGATGACTTATCATATCCTCAGCGACCAGGGTGCCCGTAAGAAAAACTCGCCTCCTTATATAAGAAAGAGCCAGTTAGTCATAAAGTATATACTCTATTGCTCCATCTTCCTCTAGGAAGAGTCCACATTCAGTTACCTCGGCGTTTATCGTCTTATCTAGATGATATCGCAGACTCAACTCTCCAGAAAGGAAGCCAACAAGTCTTCGAGTATCAACCGTATTGCATTTTGGGACATTTTTGGGGTTTTATTCATAAGCCAGATGGTTGCTTGTCTGATTTCTTGAATATTATCGCATTAATATAAATCAGCGAATTATCCCATTACTTTTTTGTAAACAAGGATGGCACAGATTCCTTTATCCACTAGATGCGATATTCACATGTACCTCAGGCTGTTCTGCTGCTATGGTAAGGCGGAGGCGTAGAAGAGGTAAGAAGTGAGCATCAGTTCTACGATCAACTTAAATAAATAGTGAGGGAGTTGTTGTTACCACCTTGCATGCTAAGATATAAGTGGTTTTACCAGTGATCTTGGAAGTGCCTTCGCATCTTCTCGTTGGTGGCGCTACAGTTCAGGGTGGACCTGGGAATTTTCCGAAAATTTTCCTGTCGAAAAAGCCACGAGCAATCTTATCCGCTCTTGATTAAGTTCATGTCTCCGCGCCTTCTTATAAAGGGTAAATCGTTCGAGAGAGGCAATTGCTATTCAATTGCCTTCTCAGCCCAAAGAAACAGCGATTGGCAAGAGTCATTCTTCGTTTGATCTCACCGCTGATGTCGTTGTTTGAATTGATAGATGAAGTAGACAAAGTTCTTAACTACCTCAGAGCTATAACCGCCTAAAGTGAAGTCCTGTCCGAAAAGTCGGTGTTGAGTGTCCTTTCTTGTTGATAGCATTTACATACTTTATCTTGCCCTCATTGACCGCTAAACTCATCTTCGCCGCTTCCGTTCCAATACCCACGAACGCACCAATGACACCACGCTGCGTTCTTTAGATTTTGTCAATATCGTCGGCATATGTGAGTAATTGCATGGATTTTGCAAGAAGATTGTGCCTCTGATGTCGGCGCGTGAGTTTTGCACTATTTTTTGAAGAACGATGTTATAGAAGTCGCATGACAGTGCATCAGTACATCATATGTCTCGGTGAGGTCTTGACCGACCTTGATGGAGCAGCGTGCCTTCTCCATTGTTATCCTGCACAAACGGACGAGCCTAGCAGGGATGCCAAAACTATACATATGTAGCTCTATACATAGGTAGCTCCTCTCTATAGATGCTGTCGTACGCGCCCTTAAAATCGATGAAAAGGTGGTGGGTGTCCATTTGAAGTTCCTGGGTTTTCTCCAAGATCTGACGCAGTGTGAATATTTGGTCGATAGTGTGAATATTTCCTGGCCTGAAGCCACACTGATATGGACCGATCAGGTTGTTGACAAACGGCTTCAGGCGCTCACACAACACGGCAGATAAGATTTTGTAAGCGAAGTTAAGAAAACCTCTGTATTTGGCGCAGTTCTAAGGGTCTCCTTTTTTGAGGACCAGGCCAACAATGCTGAGCTTCCATTCATCGGGCATACTTTCATCCGACCCTATTTCACAGATGAGTTGGTGCATGCTTCTTACCAATTCATCGCCTGCCGCTTCGTACGCTCGGCAGCTAGGCTATCAGCTCCAGCAGCTTTTTTGGACTTAAGCTTAGATATGGCTATCTTCACTTCGTCCAGGTCGGGTGGACGGATTTGTTGGTCTTCCTCGTCCAGGTTGAATGGTTTATTTTGTCTGACAGCGGAATTTGATTCGTCGTCGCCATTAAACAGTCTGCAGAAAGAGTCCTTTCATATCCTCAGCATCGACTGCAATTCTACTACGATGTTCTCTTGATCATCTTTGCAGGCTTCGGTTCGGACTCTGTAGCCTTGACAGGTTCCTCTACCCTATTTCCTCGATCGCGCGCTTGTCATGCTCTTTCTTTCTCTCCATCACTGGGTTTAAATAAACCTGAAATTACTTTGCCTTAAGCGTTGCAGTTGCATTTAAAAAAATCAATTTCAGTTTTTTCCATGACAAAAGTACAATTTATTTCAACGCTCACAGTAGTACTTTCATATTTCTAAGATGCATATTCGAATTTGAGTACACAACCTCGCTGGCATAATACTGCAAACACATGATTACATAGACAAAAATAATGTTTATAATAAATTCATAGAAATATTTTTTATTCATTTTAACGAGGCGACAGGCCCGAGAATTCAAGTCATACACCCTCCCGCGAACCATCAGAAGATCGATCTGCAATTGAAAGATAATGAGCTGCAAGTTTTTAATTTCGACTCTACACCTTACAGCCCGTTCCAGTGATACACTATCTCGCAGTTTATTGGTGAAAATTAGCAAGTACAGGGTTTTTCAATAAGAGCCCTACAAAAGTTTTTTTAAATAAAGCAAAAACGGTTTTGGATATCAATGAAATTCTTTATTCCTGTGAAAGTACGTTCGATGCCATTATGTATGGAACTCGATTTCTTTTGCATGGCCACCACGGGCACGCTTGCAGAAGTCCAGACGCTGAACCCAATTTCCGACGGTTTTCAAGCATAAATCGGCCGATACTGCTGCAATTTCACGTTCGATATTCGTACGAAGTTCATCAATCGTCGCTGGCTTGTTGGCATAGACCATAGACTTCACGTAGCCCCACAGGAAAAAGTCTAACGGCGTCAAATCGCACGACCGAGGCGGCCAAGCGACTGGACCATTTCGTGAGATAACACGTTCTCCAAACTTGGTTTCCAATAAATTGATTGTGACATTCGCTGTGTGGCTTGTGGCGCCGTCCTGTTGGAACCACATGTCCTCCAAGTCCATATCATCCAACTGGGGCCAAAAATATTCGGTTTTCATTGAACGGTAGCGATCCCCATTCACAGTAACGTGCCGGTCTTGATCATCACGGAAGAAGTACGGCTCAATGACGCCGCCGGCCCATAAACCACACCAAACCGTAGTTTTTTCGGGATGCAATGATGACTCATGGAGTACGTGTGGATTGCTGCCTGACCAATACCGCATATTTTGTTTATTGACGAAGCCATCCAGCCAGGAATTATGACGACTATAAATTGGACGTAGCGCTCTTAACGTTGAGGCCACTGACTCCGAATTTCGGTAGTAAATTTTAATAAGTTCGACTCGTTGTTGGCTCGTATATCTTTCCATCATGAAATGGCAAACCTTACTGAAGAGAAATGTCAAAAAACCGCAAGAAAAATATGACGTCGTTTGCTGTCCCTGTCGCTCTACTTTTGTAGCGTCCCTATTGAAAAACCCTTTAGATGCTATTTTTGAATGCCCTTTCCGAGTCAAGCAACATGTCCGACAGCAATCCGATCAGAAAGATGTCATAAGACACGGTAAGCGTGCGCCAAAAGTTCCAGTTCAAGTGTACAACTAATTGGAACACTTTGAAGTACCATATTTTGGAAAATTCTTGATATACCATAATTTTGAGAATGCTATACAAGTTGTTTATGTCCTTGAACAGCCCCAAGTAAGTTGACACAAATAGAGCCGAGAAAAACGTATTCAAAGTGCACTTCAACCGATGTATCCGAAAGGATATCGCAAGCAATTCCCTGACGTTTCGCCTAAACGCAAGCCGGTCCATTTGCAATGAGGCAATTTGCAGGAACTTGTTCATCTTCATGTAGAAGCAGATCAATACCAACTGAGAGTACACGTATCCCAGGTACGTTATTGTCGTCAGAACTTGACCATACGGACCCTCTATCCAAGAAAGGGTTACGGGCATAAATTTTGCAATGGGCCGAGACAGCAAATGCAGCGCGAAGAAGCAAAATTTGTACAACAAAGCTGCTGCCGCAGTGAACGTGAAGAACAGCGACGAATCAGATTTCGTCCTGATGATTTCGAAAATCTTGATCATTTCGTTTATGCTCGGACGAATGGTGTGACCCAGGATCAAGTAGTTGTGGGCGAAAATCAATATGGTTCCCCAGTTCGACCAGACACACGCGATATTTAAAAGCGATTCTTGAACTTTGATGCCACTATAACTGAGCTCCACGGAAATCAGGTTCAGAAAAAACGAACTCCAGACCAATGTTGTTACAAAGAACGTGAAAAATAATCCGAAACTCAACCGCAGGACTTGGAATATGAGTCGAGAGATTACGTCACGACTTTTACTATATTCCATCCGATTAGTGGACCGATTGAAGGTATAGAAATACTAAGGCTTATGCTGCAATTCACAAATGGGCAGAGTCTATTATGACACCATTAGGGTAATGACCTTTGAAATTCGATTAATTGATTCCACTAAGTCCTAATCGAGAGAATGTGGCTAATTTTGTTGAAAGGTTCGAAGGCAAAGCGTCAACAAATTTCTGGGCTACTGCTTGTGCTGTGGATGAGGCCTTGTAAATAAAATGCTGACTGCGGCTTTAAGTGCAAAAAAATGGTCATTGGATTCTCCAGTTGAGCGATGGAACCAAGAAGAGCATCTTTGTGGTATTTATGGGTATGGATCTGCAGATACGGTTTTAGTCTAACTCAGGTTTTTCTTAGGAGGACGAAACCAGGCTCTAAGCTAGCAGTGGCCGATATTTTTCGATTAATGTCCTGCGAAGAGGCGACGACCAATCAAATACCGCTGTCAGGCAGAATGAACCATTCAACCCGGCCGAGGAAGACCAACAATTCCGTCCACCCAATCCGGACGAAGTGAAGATAGCCATATCTATGCTTAAGTCCTGGAGCTGACGGCCTAGCTGCCGAGCTGTTCAAGGCGGCAGGCGATGACTTTGCAAGGAACATGCACCAACTCATCTGTAAAAAAATGGTTGGCGGAATGTATGCCCGATGAATAGAACCTCAGCATTGTTTGACCTATCCTCAAAAAAAGAAGACCCTCTGAAATGCGCCAACTAAAGTGGCATCAGTCTTCTTAACATCGCCTGCAAGACCTTATCTGCTGTGTTATGCGAACGCCTGAAGCCTTTCGTTAACAACTTGATCGGTCCATATCAGTGTGGCTTCAGGCCAGGAAAGTCCACCATCGACTTAATATATATTCACACTGCCACAGATTTTGGAGAAAACCCGGAAACTTCAAATCGATTCCCACCACCTTTTCATCGATTTTAAGGCCGCATATGACAGCATCTATAGACATGAGCTATGTCTTATTTTAGCATCCCTGCCAAACTCGTCCGTTTGTGCAGGATGACGATGGAAAATGCACGGTGTTCCATCAAGGTCGGTGAATACCTCACCGAAACCTTTGATGTCAAAAAAGGATTTAAACATGACGACGCGCTGTCATGCGACTTCTTCATCATCGATCTTGAAAGAATAGTGCGAAGCTCACGCACCAACACCAGAGGCACAATTCAAAGGTCCGTCCAATTACTCGGATACGCCGAAGATATTGACGTAATCGGAAGAACGCAGCGTGATGTCACTGGGCGTTTGGGGTATTCAGATGGAGGCGGCGAAGATGGGCTTAGCGGTCAATGAGGGCTAGACTAAGTATATGCTGTCAATAAGAAAGGACACCCAATACCGGCGTCTCAGACAGAACGTCACTATAGACAGCTATAGCTTTGAGGTAGTTTAGGACTTTGTCTACCAGGCTCCGCTGTCAATTCAAACAACGACATTATCGCTGAGTACAAACGACGAATGACTCTTGGTAATCACTGCTTCTTTGGGCTGAGAAGGCAATTGAGTAGCCCTCTCTCGAACGACTGAAGTGCCCCTTCATAGGACATTAATCGTCCCAGTCCTGCTCTACGGCGCAGAGACATGAACTCTATCAAAAGCGGGTGAAGTTTCTCTTGGCTATTTCGAGAGCAAAATTCTTCGGGTTATTTTCGATCCCGTCTGCATAGACCATGAAGGAGGAGGAGATATAATGACGAACTGTCCGCGCTGTACAGCGACATCGACTTAGACAGAAGAGTGAAGGTCCAACGGCTGAGGTGGCTGGGTCATGTAGAGCGAATGGACACCAATGCTCCGGTCCGGAAAATCTTCGAATTCACACCCGAGGGACGGCGCAGTAGAGGAAGACCGCGGCTCAGTTGGCACACGCAAGTGGAAAGGTACCTTAACTAACTTGACGTGCAAACTGGAGACAGATGGCTAAAGATCGGGCCGCATGGAGATACTTGTTGGTTGAGTTCTACTCCGGACTGTAGCGCCATCTTCAGCTAGTAAGTTAGACCTGCGAAGAGGCGAGATCCACGGTGGAACTTTAGGTTGTTTGTGTCAAATGATTGTAAACCTTGTTACGTCAGACACCGGAAGGTGCTGTAAAGCTAAGTCTTGAGAACCATTCAAGTGTAGTTGATCTAGCGACGCCTTTAATCATTCTCGAACGATGTAAGGCTTAATATCCTTATTTGTATCAGTAGAACCAACTCAAAATAAAAGACACGACCAAGTAAAGAGAGAGACTACCTCTTAGATTTATTGAAACCAAATCCATGTGCGTGCAACTATGTTCAAACAGCCTGCTCTGCAGGTTGCTCATATCTATTGGCTGCATCAATGATCCTTACATACAGAACATCCTTAACAAACAGCGACCATAAAAAGTCCAAATGATTACACTTGGAAATAGGTACGTGGTAATTTTCGCTAACATTTGGCAGCAGTCCTGCTAGTTTTTGCACATCGACAACAGCGGCAAGCAAGTCGTTGTCACAGTAGTACAGATTGGTCGGAGCCACAATGTTTTCTAATTTATAATTCGGCGGGAACGCCTGTCCGTATTTGATATAATTCTTCGGTACTCCGTAGTCGAATTGCCTAAAGTATCCCGATTTATGTTCCTGCACATAGTGAATCACTTGATCGGTGGACGATCCTGCAGGAGAGGTTTCTGCTACTCCTTGAAGCAAAGTCTGTCGGAAAGGTATAAGTTAATGACAGCTCACTAGGTGGCGCTGAAGTAATTCAACTTACTGTGTTTAAATATTTAGGATCGAAACCGCCAGCCAAAAAGACAATACTGCTGCACAATGGCAGCAGCAGTGAAGTCTCGGCACAAGCCTTTGATCCCAACATTTCTCTTAAATCTTTGCTCGGAGACAGTTCATTGTTTCCAATAAGGTCACTCAATAAATTCGGTTGGCCGACCAGTGGTGCCAGCAACCTGACAAAGGGACTTTTCAAATATTTCATAAAGGCAATCGGTGCCAACATGTGCGCGGTCTTAATCTTTTTGTTGTAGTCGGGACGTTCTGACAGAAGAACAAAATAAACCGTCGTGCCTTGAGAGTGGCCCACATAGTGTAGACCTGTCTGATTGGTGCGACGAAGCACGTAGTCAAACATGGTTGGGATATCTATAACCCCGATCTCATGCCAGCTGAAATCCCAGAAATTTGGCCAATACGGTGATTTGTAGACGTTCATCCTGGAATAGGTGTTGCCACGGGCATTGCCCATCCAGACATCATAGCCCGCATCAGCGAGAAGATAGGCGAGCCCATCATTTGGTCCATTTAGAATCCAACAGTCAGATGAGGCGAATAGACCGTGTTGGAGAAATGCAACCGGACGGGGTTGATCCTGATTGGCGAGTTTTGGTGAGTATGGGATTCTAAACATAGTCAGGATGTAACCGTCTGGTGTCTGGACAATATGAGTCTCCGCGGGGTATTTGTAGCGCGCAATGCGTTGATTCTGGAAATATTTGGGCCTAATGCTTGGTCAAAGAAATTGCGATTCACACTTACGGTCGATAAAATGATACACTGTCCTACACTTAACCAAAGTGCAACACCAAACACTGCCAGGAGAGACTTCATTTTGCTCTGCTTGACCAAAGACTGAGTGAATATTCCCCCAAAGGACTTTGCTTTTATAGCACGCATTGCGATCTGATTTTAAAATCAAAATTATCAAGTCGTGTTAATGGCGATGGAAAGTGCATGCCGCGTACTTGCGGCATGCTCCGCTTTTAATGCATCGGAGGTCGGTATATGATTGGAATCAAACACCTTGTTAGGTTATCTGCCCCAGCACGCGAGTGTTTTCAAATCAAACATAATACAGACAAATCTGCTTAACTGGGACACCGATGGAATCAGCCTCTAATTGGCGATATAAATTGCATCAAAGTCGGTTAAGGTTCTGAAGTTGTAAATGTGGGAGGTTTCTGCGAATGTTTTGCACGAGATTGCTTTAAAATCAAATGTACGCTGTATGGCTCTCGCTAGAGCCCGACATTTGCAAAGGAGGTCTAATGTCTCATTCACATTTCCATACACACTCATTAGTCCCGGCCTTGAGGAAGGTTAATCACCTGAGGTGAAGCATTCATAGGAAGAGTGAAAGTATTTCTCCTACTAAAGCTATAGAGCTGCTTGAAATTGAGCCTCGTCTACCCAGTTCTTGAGCATTTTCAATGCAGACAATCTCACCGGGACCTAGAAATGAAATAGGGTACTACTGTACAGGCCACTTAGGCACTCAAGTGTCCGCCGCTTCTGAGGAAAGAGGTTTAATATCACCAAAGAAGACAAATCCAAAGATGGCATACTTCTTTTCGATGAGAAGGACATCTTGCGCAGTTGGGGTAAGCACTTTTCAGAGCTGCTCAATCCCGAACAGGGCACTGAGATGGCAGACTCATGGTTTTGAGTAGGGCGGAAAATAGTCCCACCGTAGAGGAGTTGACTTTGGCGATTAAAGCGCTAAAAGTCAGAAAATCTACTGCTGTGAATAAAATCCGGCCGGAAATGCTCAAGGCATTTGGGGAAGAGGGAGTCAAATGGCTCCCTCGTGTCACGAAATCGACGCATTTCTGTGTGTGCATTGGACTTCGCGAGGGGTGCGAGCTGTCACCTCTTATTTTCATTGTGTATATGGATTGGATGTTACCGCGCGCCGTGGCGAAGATCGATTCGAATTGGGAGTTTTAAGGATAAGTCATCTGTTTTTCGCTGATGACTTGGTCATCCTTACGTCCAGCCAGACCGAACTTCAGCGCGCACTAGATAGGTTCGTCACCGTCTGTGTTGAAGCTGGAATGGGGGTGAACGTGAACATGTCAAAAGTAATGGTAATTTCCCGAACGCCTGTTCAATGCACTCTGCTTGTTAGTGGAGTCCCATTGAAACAGGTGGCGAAGTTTAAGTATCTCGGGGTCCTATTCACGAGTGATTGAAGGAGAAATACTGACTTATCCTGTAGGATGGGTCAGGCTGGAGAAATTTTGAGATAGCTTGGTCAATCTCTTATCAGGAGGGCTGAACTTGGCATCGGAGCTAAGCTATCGGTTTCAGTGTTTGTTCCGGCCCTTACTTATGGTAAGGGTAATGACTGAAAGAATAAAATCGCTGCAGAAATGAGATTTCTTCGTTGTATTGCTGGGGTGACTCGTTGAGATCGGGTCAGGAATACCAGAATACTCGAGGCACTCAATGTCGACCAGCTACTTCTTCGAACAAAAAGGTACATACTTCGGTGGTTTGGGTACCGTAAATGCATGCCTCCAACTCGGCTTTCAAGGTGTGCTATGGAATCTGTGCCATCAGGTAGGCATCCCCAGATCCAGGATGAGATGGTTGGACCAAGTCCGAAATTTCAATTCTACCCGTATTGGGATAGCCCCTGATGATTTAAAGTCCATGACAAAAGATCGGGAGATGTGGTAAATCCACTTAATCATCCTAAGCCCGTGACCCTCATAGCGGATGTGCGGGCCATAGGAAAATGATGATGATCGATGAACAGAGAATAGGAAAACCAGTCATTGCTTCTCACGCTTGCTAAAGAAGCTTTGGGAAAAGATAGAAGGCCAAAACCACATTGGAGAAAAAAACAGAACCACACTGAACCACAGAAAAGTTACCGAACATACAGCTTCACAGATGAACAAGAAGGCAAAGGTCACCGGTTTTGAAATTTTCTCATACAAGCACTCTATCGCTCGGTCAATGCTATGTACCTGCAAGGCCTCACGACAACGGTCTCTACTAGAAGCTCCTTGAGGGGATGTTGACATTTACATAGACAGCCAGGAGGTCATTTCATCAACACCAGTAATGGAGTGCCGTGACAAGCAAAATCTGATCAGCTCACGCCACTATCTATCACTCTATTGGATTCAAAGACGTAGAGGTATTCCTGGCAACGAAAGAGCCGAGGAACTAGCAGAACTGAACCAGATCAAGCAAAAGTCAGTGGTGGTCCTGGACTTTAACAAGGGTCTCCAGACAGCTCAATCTTTAGCCAGCTGCCTCTTGTTTTGTACACTAAGTTGGCTGAAATCCTCTTCTACTTGCGTGCATTACCTGAGTCGCAGGTTGCTCTCGGGTGGATTCGAAAATTTTTCGGGACGAAGCATTAGTGCCTAGAAAAAGACTCACTCCTACTTGCCTAAGCTTCAGCAAGATTAGAACAGGACGAATAAAGGCTATCTGGACACCTCTTTTTAAGTTATAAGGCTCAAAGGATTAAAGTTCTCGTATTCTTTTATTTCACTACTAGTATACATATACGTGCATATGTTTGCCAAATGTACATAACAAGTCTAGAACATCCTTGAAAATCCTAGAATTCAAACATTTCCACAACCACTTTAATTTTCACTGTTTTCCTGTTTTCTCGTATCGATCAGCTGTGCTTATAATCCTGTCATAGAGGACACTCTTTACTGGCAGCGCCCACAGAAAGTCCAAGTGATTCCACTCTGGAATGGGCACGTGGAAGCTCTCGACCAAGTTCGGTAACAGTCGTTGCATTTTGTGGACATCGACAACGGATGCCATGTAGTCGTTGTCACTGTAGTAGAACCGCACAGGAGCCACGATATTCTCCTCAACATACTTTGGCGGTGTCCACTGGTTGTACTTCAAATTATTCCTTATCTTTCCGTAGTCGTATTGCCTGAAGTATCCCGATTCATGTTCCTGCAGATAGTGAATAACCTGACTGGTGGATGCCCCCGCTGGATGTGATTCCATTACATCTGGCAGCAATGTCTATGAAAGGTAGAAGCCCAAATAAGCTGAAGCTCACAAGGCTACATCGGTTTTACTTACATAGTTCAAATGTTCTGAGTCCCAACCGGTCAGGAGAAAAAGGAAATTAGTGCAAATGGGTTGAAAGATAGAAGCATCTAAGCAAGCCTTCGCTCCCAACATTCCCATTAACTTGTTACTCGGCAAGAATTCACTGCTTCCGATCAATTCGCTGAGAAGGGACGGATTCCCAAGTAGAGGTCCACACACCTTGGCCATTGGAGTTTCCATATGCTCCATATATGCAATCGGTGCAAGCATGTGTGATGTTTTAATTTTGGCATTATAACTCGGAATGGACGACATGAGAACAAAGAATACTGTGGTGCCTTGAGAGTGTCCCACGTAGTGCAGAGTTTTTTGATTGCTGTGATAGAGTACATAGTCTATCATGGCTGGCAAGTCCTTAAGGCCGATTTCATGCCAACTGAAATCCCAGAAGCTCGGTCTAAGGGAGGATATTTTTACATGCTTCTTGGAATAGGTATTTCCACGAGCGTTGCCCATCCAGACATCATAGCCCGCATCGGCGAAGAGATATGCCAGGGCGTTGTTCGGTCCATTGAGAATCCAACAGTCAGATGAACTCAAGAGACCATGCTGGAGGAACACAACCGGTCGGGGTTTGTCTTTATTTTTCAGCTTTGGCGAGTAGGGAATCCGAAACATGCTGAGAACGTATCCATCTGATGTTTGCACTGTATGCGTCTCCACTGGATAGTTAAAGGCCGCAATCCGTTGAGCCTAGAAACGATGTTCACTATTATGGGTCACGGTAGAGACTTCTTCTACTTACAGTGGTCTTAAATGAACTACGACCTGTAAGACTGGCTGCAGCCAGTCCGACAAAAGCAACTGCAGCTACTGCCAGAATAGACCTCATGACTTTTGATTTATTTCCACACTAGAACTAGTCGGAAAGCTAGTGAAAGGATTGCTTTTATAGCATTCATGGTTATCTAGTCTGAAGTAGGTAATTGATACGATTGGAGTGTGCGACATGACTGCTCACTTCGTCGATGGATTTTGCTGATATAATATTCTTAGTCTGGTTGTTTGTTTATTTTTTGTTCAATCGAAATAAACGAATGTCATTGTTTAAATCTTTTAATAATATTACTACTAACTCTTGCCAATCGCTGTTTCTTTGGGCTAAGAAGGCAATTGAGTAGCAAAGCCCTCTCTCGAACAACTAAGGTGGCCCTTTATAAGTCCTTAATCGTCCCAGTCCTGCTCTACGGCGCAGAGGCACGGACTCTATCTAAAGCGGATAAGGTTGCTCTTGGCTGTTTCGAGAGGAAAATTCTTCGGGTGATTTTTGGTCCCGTCTGCATAGACGGGGAGTGGAGGAGGAGATACAACGACGAACTGTACGGGCTGTACAGCGACATCGACTTAGCCAGAAGAGTGAAGGTCCAGCGACTGAGGTGGCTGGGTCATGTAGAGCGGATGGACACCAATGCTCCAGCTCGGAAAATCTTCGAATCCACACCCGAGGGTCAGCGCAGTAGAGGAAGACCGCGACTCAGGTGGCGCACGCAAGTGGAAGGGGTCCTCAACCAACTTGGCGTGCGAAACTGGAGACAGCTGGTAAAAGATCGAGATCGCTGGCGACGCTTGTTGGTTGAGGCCCAGGACCACGCCGGTCTGTAGCGCCACCTTAAGTAAGTAAGTAAGTAATATTACTACGGGATCCACTCAAACGGCTGCTTACTTAACGTGAAAGAAGCGTTTATTGTTTTCGTGACAACTTTTCCGGTCCGAAATTGTGTAATTCTTGTGCTTCTACTCAGTTCATGCGGATCAACAGCAAAATTTTTGTTCCATTAAACTTTTCGATAACATGATTCCTTGGTGGAGAAAATCTCATATATAGGCAAAGAGAAAGAGAGGGAGAGAGGAAGCTTCGTCATAAATAAGCGTTTTATTTTGGGGTTGATGTAAGTTGAGTGTGGTCGGCGTGGTTCAGTGGTGATCGGACGACGTGGGTTCAAGCCCCACACCGAATATTTTTTGCAGCACCACCTCTCGTCGGAGAACGACAAGCTCCCAGGAGTATAATCTGAGCTTCATAATTCGCCGTTCGAAGTCGGCAATAAATTGTAGGTCCCTTCCATTCGTGCGAAAAATATAACACACACAACATGAATGGTTGCGAGAAGCTAGGGGCCTTGACTCATCCCGAGCTGTCGCGCTAGCTATTTTTTTATTTATGTAACTTGAGTGTTTGCCTTCCAAATCTTCACTCCTCTCTCTAACCTTGATCTTCGAAGAAACAATTTGGAGAGGTGGTTCGGTGACGTTGATATAGGATCGTAAAAACTCCGGCTTGGACTATTGTCGCTAGCATGAGCTCAAAACAGGTTGGCACGAAGTCATGTTCCTGTGGATATTAATAATAATCAGGTTAAGCCCCGTCTTTCGCCATAGTCATGGTCCTGCCACATTGGATTTAGTGGGTGAAGTGGGTAGACAACCAGACAACGATATAAAAATTTGCAAAAAGACCATGTGAGACTGAATTTAGTCGTATCCTATAAACAAAACGTCTTCTGGCTATGAACAAAAAAGATACTCGCATCCTAGTCGGTGTACTGGCAGGACATTGTGCCATAGACCTGACCAGACTACTGAGAAACGATCAAGCACTTACTTTGCGAGTGTCCCAACCTCCAAAACCGCCGACTCCGACACATGGGAAGCAGGCTGTTTGAAGAACTGAGTGACCTAACAGAAGTACCGATAACGAGCATACTCCACTTCATTAAGAGTGGTGGTTCGATAGACTACCAATCTAGTACCCAAGGTTGGAATATGCACAAAGGGGAACACAATGGACCAGTAGACCCCCGTGAACGCTCAGTCACTGGACTGGGCACTTCCCCCATAACCTAACCTAACCTAGTTGTACCCTTGGCTGGGATTATACAGACCCGACCTGCGATAAAAATGTACGACATACTAGAACAACTTGTTGATTCAGATTTATTATTAGGGGTAGACGCAGTCTTGAGCCTTCGTCTTGTTAACCAAGTGACTGATTAAAGTTCCAGTTAAGTCGATGATCTCCAAAAATAACAAAGACATGTACAGGAAGATCAACGTACAATGATCGAGCTACAAACGCCGACGCACTGCACGAAAACGAGTCCGATGACAGAAGAAGGAGACGACGAAATTTCAAACCGGCTCCTGCAAAGGAATGCCTTGACTGGCGGTGCAACAGGGGACAAACAGAAGACAGAGGAATAACTTATGGCACGGGACGGAGAGTATCCATACCTGCGCAACAACAAAAAAAAAATGTCTACGTCCAAAATTGAAGTAAAAGTCATTTTTAATAGAAATTTTCTAGTCGATCCAAACAGACTTACACCAGAGTTTGCAGATAGGCTTAACAACTGGTCATAGTGTCATTTTCGTCAGAGATAGGGAAGAGGAAGAGTTCGTATGAACTAGAAAGACCACTTTGGGTGTACACATATCTTTCGCCTCGTGTGAAGCACGCCCACGCGATCTGTATGAATTCGAAAACGATGACTTGGGTTATCCAAGTCATGCGACTACTGTAAAAAAATTGCAGGCAAGATGAGTAAATCGATACCTGCTACGCGACTGTTCCACACTAGCCACAAGAAAATTGAGCACTTTTGCTTTTTGCTTGGGAGACCTGAGATTCTTATTCTTTCTACATGGTTCCTGAATTATCCGCTCTTTTTATAGATCTTTTGGGCACAAGCTTTGATGGGTACAGAGTTATGGGTGATTCTTCAAGACGAGTCAGAGAGTGAGTAAGAGTGATGCAGAGACTGACGTTGTTTTGTAGGAGTTATTTCTATTTATTCTTATTCAAACTGACACATAATTTACAAAAAAAAAAAAGACGGAAAAACCATTAATTTACCTTGAGATTCTTTTCCACCCAGTATGCAGCTGCAGTTTTTTTTTTTTTATGATTAACAACGATCGCGATAATCTTTTTCTATTGGTAAAACAATAAACTGCTGAGGGCGAACTGTATCCCGATTTATTAGTGCTTCTACTGTTTCTTATCTAATCAGTATACTATCCACTTTAAGGGAAACTTTTATTTATGGGGGGTAGTAAGCTTAAAACAGGTACTCTAGGTACTCGACTGAAAATATTTCAAGTGCATAGAAAGTAAATATTTAGTGCTTCAAAGCCTTGAGTGTATGTTTTTCAATAACAAAACTATTGAACTATTGACAAATATTAGAGTAAATCTGCAATAAACTGCAGGGAGTACTGTCTTGAAAGTCAAATGATTGTTTAAAGAGGGGATTTTCCCTTTTACTCGTGACTTATTTTTTGTTGGTGGGAAATGAATAAAAAAGACTGTGGTTAATATCAAAGCGGCACAATCTTTTAAAAATCCGTCATATTACTCAGATACGCCGACGATGTTGACATAATCGGAAGAACGCAGCGTGATGTCACTGGTGCTTTCATAAGTATTGGGACAGAGACGGCAAAAATGGGCTTAGGCTCTCTAGGATGAAGGCAGATGCTCCCGACCATCTGTAAGAAATTAGCATTCTTGCTGTACTGTAGATAACTTATTGCCATTCTAACGAGACTCTTCTGGCACTACTGTCTAGGGCGCTTGTGAAGGGGACTATGTGATATCGCAGATCAGGTGCCAGATCTTCGGTGCTGATATGGTGACTTCTGATACTGTAAGTCCGTCATCATTGAAGCCCCTCTTCGGCTCGATACAATTCCAATAAAATAGCAATAACTGGGTTCTACATCCTGGCAGTACAATGGACCAGTTGCGTCTAAGTGCTCCAATGAAGTGTTACCGAACCCGACAAAAAAAATTCATATATTCATTCAAAATTCCATTAAATTCCCAAATATTTCTGCGAGGAATTTTGGTTATTATGTTGGATGTGGACGAATTTTCGTCGAAATTACTGTGACGAGACGACTACGACGACGAAGAATAACACACAAGAGACTATCAAAGGACGAACGAAAGTAAAAACTAAAACAGAGAATACGAATACAAATCTACAGACGCATTAGAACCATAGAAGCGGCCGGTTGAGCCATGGGTTCTCCAAGGACATATACGTACTTCCATAACTCCTCCGTAAAACAGTTTCTCAATTCACTTCCTTATCATAAAGCCAAAAGGAAACCACTCTGCATGGAACTTTCTCAAAATTAGGAAACCTACCAAAATCCTTTGCGGTTGCACTTCAATACTTTTTAAAGCTATCTGTCTTGTCAGTGCATCGAGTATCTTATCAGATTCGTAAAAGAATCCAAAAAGGATCTTCTCAAGTTCTAAAATCCATTTCTTCCACATTCTTAGGCATAATCTAAGCAACTTTGGAGGAAAACTTCTTTTAATAAAAATCTCCACTTGGTGAGCTGTCAGAACATGTTATCCACTTTGTAGTTGCTCAACTGTTAACCTTTCATTAATGAGAATCCTTGGAGAAATATCTTAAAACTTTTCAAAGCCACAAAAGTCACTGGCAATCGCACATGGTTTTCCCCAAATGCAGGATGTTGAGATCAAAAGCGGAAAAGAAGTTTTAAGATGTTTTAGCCCCCATCTCGGGTTGTATCGCAGTCAAACAAAATGGCTGTGATTATCGAATCAGAAGATGGCACTGACACTGCTTGACTGCACACTAAAGTGGGTTTTGATTGTAGAGCGGGTGGATTATTCCACCTATATCCGCGAATTAACCTTCGCACCCTCAATCTGAACATTATTTGCAGAGGTTAATGGTTCTTCTTCCTGCTTCCTTCTGAAGCTTTTGTAATGTGTGTAAGAGTATTTTAAGTGACAAGTTTATGAGAACAGAAAAGCGGGGAAATGAGAGAAACAAGATTCATTTGGTGAAAGTAGGATCAACGTTACAGTACCAAAAGGGTCCCAATTTTCAACAAACTCCTTCCACTTTCTAAGAACTTATCAAAGAGTCTACTGCCATCAGATAAATAATTTCCAAAAACATCCTTGACATCATCGTCACTTATCCCTTCCACTGCAAAACATATTTATCAACTTCCAAGGACCACCGAAAACAACTTCAAAATATTCTCGGGACACTTATGAATCTATTATCGAGCCAAGAGGTCCCTTTCCATCGTAAGCCAATTATGTAATTTTTTCCAAATCCGATTATTCAAATCGCAAATTTATCTCACGTGCACGTAAACAGATTCGTCGGCAGCGTCTACTAATCGCATTCACTTGATTTATTACATTATTCCTTTGAAGTTGTACATCTTACCGACTCCAGAATACCTCTTCCCTATCGCTACCATGGCAAATGAAACAATTTTTCTCAGTTCCTGAAAGTTTTCCACGCGACAAGAGGAGCGTGCCGAATCCTTTTGACGTGTTTTTTTTTTCCCTTTGCTCCTTTCATTTCATCCAGGGGAATCCTTAAGGAGTGAATTTAAAAATTTCATCTTCCCAGATACATAACTTTCGTTAGATGAAAGTATTGGATACCCAGGCCCATGGTGCCGCATGACCCGGAATTCCAGGAATATTTTGCACTTAAGAAGAGTGAACGGTATACACGAAATGAGTTTATCGTGAGATTAACGGAAAGGGATAAGCGATTCAAGCGAATAATTAAAAGCGGAGCCGGATGGAGTTTGTTTAGGGCGCTACCTACCTGAAATAGCATGACGATGCTTTGAATCACTTTTTGTCCCAATAATCTGATCTTGATGCCACCACATATCAGTCAAGCCAGTGAAACTATAAATAACACTAATCTTAAGACGTGATAACGAGTGTATACAAAGTTTACCACCCCGCTGTCGAATAACACTCGCGTTGAGTAAAATTTAATGTTTCACTGGCGTGCTAGATTTGCCGTCGAAATGAAACCATGGCAACCGTCATTAAATCCGTTAATTACCAATTTAAAGCCGCCATCCATGAGCGACAGCTTGGGTGTTGCAATTAGCCTCCTTTGCGGTTGTCAGAAAGGTATTAAAATGACATGACATGTGCAGAATGAGTCTGCCTTTGAGTTATTGAGGTACAAGCCTTAACGTATTGCCCTAGGTTTGCATTAATTAATTTGCGGTTGTGACAAGATATTGTCAGATTTTAAGAGTCGCAAACATATGAATCTGAAGGTGGTTTAGATACTTGAGGCCTCAAGGTAGTGATTGATAACCTTGGAGCAAATAACGTAGATTTCGCACGAAATATTGACAGTTTTAAGTTTGAGAAATTGAAAGCTGGATATTTTTAAATAAGCATTTTAAAGCCAAAGTCTGGCCTGCAATCCTTTCAGACTTAAAGACTTAAAAAATAAAAGGGCTGCCGAAAAGACAGAAGCGGGTGAAGTCAGAACAGAACATCGTATAAAATGTTCCACATACGCCACAGTATTTTTGTCAACCGATGCCTAGTGAGCTGTTTTTAGACGAAAAGTTGCGCATTTGTATAGAAAGGCTTGTGTCAGGAAGTCGAATGGTGTCAAGAAGTACTACAGTGGTTCTTGCATTGGATTAATGCTTGAATTCGCGCCGATCTAATGGGCAACAAAAGAGATTTCTGACAAAGACGAATAAACACATGGTTACCTGGAGATCTAGGCTTTCATATCGATGGTTATACTATGCCCTATGGATTTCAGACCGCAATACGGTGACTCTTTGCTTGATGAAAGGGCACAATGATTCCTCTTTTTTTCTTCAATGTCATTTCTTTTATAAGACCACCTATTAGTTCTGCAAACAGGAAGATAGCTATTGAAACCGTAAGAATGCGAATGTCCTTGGGATCCGACCGAAAACACGCGTAACTGCCAGATTTCTGTAGGCCTCGATTGGAAAACGAAAATGCATGAGTTAGCTGAGGTATCCTAAAGAGTCATGCTGGTATCAGCACTCATGAGACAATTTACCGACGTATGCATTTTTTTAAAGACGCTTCATCTTGGGTTGGTTGGTTTAGTGGGTGTCCTAAAGACTTACTTAGACCTCAAGCGGGTCCATTGTACCCATAAAAAGTGTACTCATGGGAGTCAAACCAAGGAATAGGGTTGGCCAATCCGGAAACCACCCAGAAAAGGGATATAAATCTCAGGAGTTTCCTTAAATCAGCGATATTAGGGTCCTCCAGCCCATAGAAGAAGCTACTACCAAGAGTACGCAATCTTCTGGTGGCCAATGCGGGACATTCACATAGCAGGTGTCGGACGTATTCTATTTTCTGTTAGTCCCTGCAGCGTCTGCAGTCGTTATAGGGCAATCCAAGACGCTCCGCATGGATTCCTAATCCGCAGTGTTCTGTGAAGACACAGGAGACGATTCGTATTTCCCTTCGAGTAAATTGTATGAGATTTTTGGACTTCTTCTTATCGAAGACTGGCCATAGTGATCTGGCTATTGCACATGTGTCCATGTGACAATAGCTAGCGTATTAGCCCTGATTATGGTTTCCTCATCTATATCCCTGTAAATTGTGCTAATGGGTGTCTCCGCGATCGGAAGGGTATATACAGGATCTAGTTCTGCACCGCCCTAGAAAGTTCATCTGGCCTCTCATTGCCTGATATATCCCTGTGGCCCGGTACCCAGCATAGGGTCACTTTGTTGGTCTTTGATATATCGTTGAGGTTTTGTCTGCTGACTGCAAAGACTTAATAGCCGCCTGGCTGTCAATATAGATAGTAATGTTTTCTCCGACAATGTTGTCATTTTTTATTAAATTCGCGGCCTGTAAAATGGCAGTTATCTCGGCTTGAAAAACGCTGCATCCGTCTCGAATTGTGAAGGATTGGTTAACCCCTCTGGATTCACAGAAGATACCGGCACCAGTACCAGCGTCCATTTTAGATCCGTCGGTGTAGAAGGCTAGCTCTTCTTCAGTGCATACTGTACCATCATCCCAGTCCTCTCTTCTTGGTATTTTTATATCAAATCTCCTATCGAATTCTGAGGTTGGAATAATGTAGTCACCTGCTTCTCTTAGTCTGAGTGCCGTTTTTGCCCTGCTACAACAGTGGATGTCCATTGGAAGTAGGTTTAGCATTGTTTCAAGTGCCACTGTGGGTGTTGATCATATCGATCCTGTTATCCCTATACAGCCTGCTCTTTGAATCTTGGTTACACTTGTAAGATTGCCTTTCTTCTCAAGTGCCTTCCACCAAACAGTCAAGCCGTATGTTAGGTTCATTATAAACGTGTTCAAGGACCGGTCAGCTAAAGAGTTTGCCCCACCAAATTTTTAGGTTACGAGTTCACCACAATGCCCAACTTGATAGGATGGCGATGTAAATGGTCACATGGAAAGCCGTATCCTCTAAGTTTATGCAGTTGAAAGACCTGATCCACAAGACTCAAATATTTTCTTGAGTTCTTCTGGACATCAGGATTCACAGATTCAAATGAATACAATACGGAGAAGAACCATCAATTTATGGACTATTAAGATATTGAAGAAGAGAATAGATTGCCCACTTTTTGGTGGAGTGGCTGCTCTAATACTTTATCAAAAATATAGTTCTCTTCCTTCTAGGATATACAAAGCTAAAGGTGGGTCGATGGTGAATAGAACAAATTGTGGAAATAGTTTTAGAAGTCAGGCAAAACATAAAAAATAGCCGGCAACACTAAAGTCAGAAACGCTGACAGCTGAATCAATCAAATATCGAAGGCAGCAGACAAGCACATAGTGTGTAATACGCTTTCAGCTTCATAAATACTCCGCACTGTGTATTCTTACATTTTAAATCTTATCTGAGCCAAACAATAATCTCAAGAAACCTGAACCACAATAATAGTTTCATGAATCTATTTCCACCTTTAAGAAAGGAATTAATCCTTCTTCACATCAAAAACATCTAAATCCTTTTAGCATGCTCTGCCTCACGTTGTGAATATGACAGAATTTACAATTTTGAAAGTTTTTCAATTATTGAAAAGTAAATACTACGTTTCCATTGTTTATTGCGAACAATACTTTTCATTTATTTTGTGCACTAGCTTAAGATTTATGGGGCCGTAATGGCACAATGCTTTTAATTAAACTTTTAATTTGTTCGTTATGACAGAGAAGTTATAAAACAATGAAACAATAACAATAAACTGTGTAAAGAAAATTCGAGTTGTAATTGTAGTTTATGGTCTATTGCAGGTTGAAGTATCATATTCTAAAAGCACTGTTCGTGAAATAAGAAAATTTTGTCTGAGACTTAATGCTGTCTAGTGTGCACATGTGCGCCTTTTTGGCTTTTGCTAAGAAATCTTTTCAAGTGGTTCTATAAATTGATTTGCAAAAGTCGATTAAAAATGTTCAATTGAATGTCTAATCTGTTTTTGGCATTCTCGAGTTTTCTTCAACATGTTCCAACGTCTTATTCCCAAGTTCTCTTTTATCACAAAATGTATTGACGAAGACATTTTATAAAAGATGTGAGCATCATTAAAGATTCAATCAAGGTAAAAGTCCCTCAGTCGACTAATTTGACCCTAAAATTCTTGTGTGTACAGCACAATTTGATCCCATAAACCTTGAGAAAAAATATTCAGTTTCATCTAAGATACCTTCGTTAGAAGTAAAATATAAAATTTCTAAATTTGGGCACTCAGTTCGTACTTAGCTTCCAATCAACACCTCGTGTATAATATTGTGGAAGCTGAACTGAGGATTTTACAAACACATTTATACACTTCTAAAGCTTACTGCGATTCCACTCTCTAAAATCCTTGGAACATTATAAAAAAAGCTCATCAGTCCCCACATGGTTTCATGTTCAACAGGTTATTTTAATTCGAATTCAGTTCAAAAGCTTTGTGGAACGTATTGAAAGTTTATGTTTATTCCATTCCACTCGTTCCGGTGGAGTATGTAAGATTGTGGTTGAGTAAAATATTTCTAAAAATGGTGCAGGCGAAGTACCTTTTTTGGTTTCCGATGACAGCGGACTTATTCGAGAGCTATGTACATACATAAACATGTTTTCATCATTGTTGGTTCTTTACCTATTCCGCAAATATTCCGGTTTAACTATAAGAGTGCCCGAGTAAACATATTGTTGGTCTTTTTTTGAGCTGATTTTGGATTTTTAATTTCCCGGCAAACTCCAGAAACATTCGGGATGAAGCTTATAGACTTCTTTGGGAATATGCTTTGAATACCAGCCTCGCTCTTAGTTAAGTTAATGGATCTATGTATCGCTGAGACCGATAAGGAGATGTCGTGACATGATGGTGCCGTCAGAAAACTTCACGATTTTCTAAGGATGAAACATGGACTCATTTTTTATTGGTGATTAGCAATGTGTTTCGTGCTTTTCAATGGGAAATGGAGGAATGGGATGAACTCTTACATATCGACTGAAATATCTTAACTAAGCTGAGGACATTGGTTTACTATCACATAGGGTTATGGAGCAGAACTAAATGACAGCGGGTGTTGAGAAACAGCAAACATCAAGAAGCTGAAGATTAATACAAAATTATCAACCTCGAGACATACCCGTCAGCTCAAGTTAGCGTCATTTGAAGAGAGCTTCCAATATCTTGCGAGTAGTGTCTCGACCAAAAATGCGGAAGGAATGCAATTGACTACAACTGTTCTGTCCGAATGCTGAAAGCGTGCAGTTTTATGTTTGAAAAGTAGAATTAAGTATGAAATCAACGCTGCATGGTTGTCAATGAAAAATCTCAAAGATTTTCTAGTCCAACCGTATCTCTGACAGACATTTTTACCAGGAAATGGGTCAGGAACAAAGAGGCGCAACCATTCAACGACGAAAGTGGCAGTGACTACATAGTCATACATTTCGTAAAGATGGCAACTACAGTACTTGATTGCGCTAAGATATATGGAGTAGAGGCTGTAAGAATTGCAAGCGATAGCAGGACATAAGTACGTTAGTAGGGAACTATCCGTCAGGCTACCAGTATCAAAGTGTCAATCTAAAAGTCTATCCAGAGCAATTAGACAATTTGTTGACACCACTTCAACAAACATATATTTTTGTTCGAAGTGGGCTAACACTGCTGCAGGCACACTTAGACTAAAAGTTGGATCCATTGTATATTTACTAGAGACCCAGTCGTCAAAGAAACCAAATCTAACATAGACTCAGGTCTTGAGAAATCTTCTTGCGAACCCAGTTAATTACCTCTATAATTGATCTTATTTTCCGTCATTTCATTGTGTGCTGGAACCCAAACCAAATTTGACTGAACTCAAGGAGGGTTTGAATTCTTAAACTTCTTTTGAAATGGTTAATGGATTGGAGAAAAGACTGTTGCTAATGACGCAGAGGCGTTGCCCTCACCACTCGTTCATCACAATACAGTCCGCAGCCGCTGGAACTGCACATATTTCCCCAAAGAAGATAAATCCATGCTTGTCCAGTAAAAAATAAGCTGCTGTGTTGTCGGATTCAACGAATAAACAATTGACAGACATCTGTCCAGCTTTAGAATAGTTCGTACAAAACAGACCTTCCAGCACCAGTCGCAAAGGTTTATAGGTGGATTTCGTGTGCCATCACAATGCAATAGCATTCGTGGTGGAGAGATTGCATTCAGACTATCTATCATCCCAAACCCAATGGTAGCCCTGTGAGATACCAAACCGATTTCCAGAACACTCTACACTTTTTCCTTTCCTTTCTAGTGTTACTGAGAATAGCCATGAAGAGGCCGAGGAAGACCATTTTTTAAACCAAAAGCGCAAGTAACGTTTTTTTCGAAATGCTTATTCGACCTTTAGGATAGGCCTTATCACGTCAACTTAGATGCAAATGCCTTCCCTCCTGGAATGTTTTTTGAAGTATAAAAATTATTTTTTATGTACGATGATAATTCATCCCACCATGAAACTTTCACCACTAGCCCACGGGGTTGCTGTCGAAGTTTAAGTGCTGAATTATTAATTAATTAAATTCCTATTACCATTTTATTCGAAATGAAATTTAATCAAAATTATGCTGTTTTCATGTCACTTTCATAAAATAAAAATGCATTCATTAACAATTCTCAATTAATGAAAATTTATTAACTTATGCATATTTTTTCCCATCAAAGTATAAACATTCAATTCACACGATAATACACTGTAGGCACCCAGGATTAATAGTACTTAATTTAATCCTTCTCGTAAAAATCACCTTTATGTTAAATTGTATTACATCTTAATTGTGATTGAAGTTTTTTTTTTTTAATCTGTTTAAATTTATATTTTGTATATACATTTGTCCGTAGAAGTAGCATAAAATATATGACCATAATTTATAATTGAGTGGTTAATGTAGTAAAACGACAAACGAAAGCGTACATGCACGAAAGCTGGTGGAAAATGAGAGAGCTCAGTATGAAAACACTTAATTGCCTTTAATAACTTAAATTAAGTAATTTCGCTTACATGTAACGATGAATATCGAAATTTTCAAATAATTAAAAAAAGGATTAAACTTTTTGTGGCAATTGAACAAAGTTACGAAGGTAAAATGTAATTAAAGTCATAATGTTCTTAAACAAATTTAGTCTGACATTTTTTCAAGCATAAATTAAAAGGCGAGTCGTTACCAAAACTTAGGGTCATCCAACAAGAGGTGTCATTTTTTTAGAATCTATTCGAATGGCCTGCACTAACCACCAGAAGATTGTGTACTCTTGGTGGTAGCTTTCTCCATTGCCTTGACGACCGTGATATCGCTGATTTTAGGAAACTCCTGAGATTTATATCCTTTTCTGTGTGGTTTTCAGATTAGCTAACTTTGGTTAAACTTCGATGAGTATACTTTTTATGGGTACAATGGAGTTGCTTGAGGTCTAAGTAAACCTTTAGGAAACTCACACAACCAACGAACCAAGTATTCGGATATCGTCCCTATCGTATCTAAGGATATTTTTTAAGTTTTTATTCACAGGGCAGATGAGGCTTTTTGCTTGTCTGATTCCGTGAATATTATCACGATACGATGGATAATTCTGTTATTTCCGATCTGTCCGGCATGGTTTGACAAGAAAATTTTAAGAAGCCACGGAAGGTACATACTTTCGGTAGATAATTCGTCAGCCATTTCGTTACCTTCAATTCCGGTACCCACCAGTGTTTGACTTTATCGCTAAGATAAGTCTTGGAGGCAAATTGACCCCAAGAGGTTTTATCACATTCATGCTGGCGAAGCGCGAAGGCTGGGAGACTGCAAGTGAAGAAGCTGCTAGGAGATGACGAAATGTCAAACCTGTCCCTGCGCAGAAATGCCTTGACTGGAGGTGCCGCAGGGGACACATAGTAGACAGCGCAAGGAGGAGGTGTTTTTTTTGGCATGTAGACATGCAGAAGCATTGAGTCGGGCATAACTCATGGCACGGGCCGGAGAGTATCCATAAAGGACTTTCACACCTACCTGCGAATCAAAGAAAAAAAAAAAACCAGTACCTCTAAGGCTGTCGTAGGGAAAGTTTGCATAGCCCCAGTGCTTCCGAAGGGTTGCCTTCACCGGCGAGAGATGATGTCACGAAAACTGTTCGGTGGACATGGCTGGGACTTGAACCCATGCAGTTTGCACAGCAGTCCAACGCACTAACCATTGAGCCACGGTGTGTTAAAGTTGTTGTCAATTAAAAAAAAAATCGATGAAAGTTTCAACGTTGTTTGTTCATTGGCTATATGTAGATTGTGATCAGAAGATCAATCATCTCAGAATGAGTAACTGACGAGTTGACTGCATCAAATAGAATATTGGTTTTGACTACTCCTCTGGACAAACAGTGTTATAGACTAAACATCTAATTAGACAGCTTCAGTAGGATAAATGAGAGCCCACAGCATCCTGAGTACCTCATAATCTTGGATGCATTATAGTATCTCCTTCACCTTCCCAAAAAATTCTATGAACGGATAAAGCGGAAATTATAAACTGTTCAGGAACAACCAATGTTAAGTGTTTGAATTTTAATTTTTTTAATATTAATGGTTTAAATAACCCTGTTGACAAATAGCCAGTCTCCTAACATCAAAGATTTCATCGATCCACTGTTACTTCACCTACACAACCTGTCTGACCTACTGCTAAGGGTAAGCTGCTTCATTAATTTGTCACTTTCACGACTTATTACATCAACTTTCGTAGATGGTTAATGACTTCATCGACTCACATAAATTAGATTGATTGATGAAGTTGATTGACTTGATGATACAATTTTACGGTTGAAGAGATTTTAACATTTTTTTGGGAAGGGGAACTTAATAGTTAATTTTTGACATGAACTTGGGTTTCTTTTTCACTGAGATAGGTGTATGTGGTGTGGTTACAAATTCTTTGCCATGGATAGGATTTTTATTTTGTTTTACTTAGATGAGGGCTTAAAACTCAAACTAAAACCTAAAATCTAGAAACATTTTCAATTTCCATTAAGAGGTGAAGAGAAAATCTCTGGGAGTGAATTTTCTGTAGTGAACATCAGGACTGTTTTAAGCGTTAATGGTTTTGCACAACTTTCTAGACATAGGATCGTAGAGGCCATTGTTGATATGGTGAGGAACGAGTTAAATGAGTAAATGAGACCTGAGTCAAAGAGAATATTTTGCAGTAGACCTAAGTAAGTAAGTAAGCCGATCTTAATAGAATTCTGTATTAAGGCGACGAAATGCGCACTGCTGTCTATGAGGTCTATTGTGGTGGCCCGTATCGTTGGACCAGAGGTTATATTGAGAACTCAGTATAGCCTTAGGCTGCACACACAGCGAAGCGATAAAGCGATGCGATGCGAGAAGCTATAAACGTGCGCTAAAACGGTTCACTTGTATTGTTATGTACATACGTGCGCACAGTGAAGCGATAAGAATTCATGTGAAAAGTTTTATCGCATCGCATCGCTTTGTCGCATGCTTCTCGCTTCTCGCATCGCATCGTTTTATCGCATCACTGTGCGCGAAGTCTTAGGTTCTAATTTCCGCTCAGTTGACCGGAGCCCCCGTCAAGTGGAGTAATCTTTTCCTTACGGCTCCTGGACATGCGCACAGTATACACAGAGCCGACCAATATCGGTAAATAATACTTTTATTTTATGCAGATGGTATCCGAGTGTACAATGTCTTGTCAGATAGCCCGTTAAGGTTCTTAACTCGTCTTTGGTGAGATAGAGTAAAGTCTTGGCCTTGTATACATAGGTTGGGGTTGATGAACTATTTCGCTTGCCTAAGGGACTGGAGGTTGGCCCAGTAATCAGCGTGTTATCTTGGAGTAGGCAACAGGGTTCGGGACCAACGAGTGGGCGCCAAGTGTCACTTCTCGCCAGTGCCACTTCGAAGTGGTTGAGACCATAAAAGATTTAAGGGCTTGGCTGTCTGAAAAGATATAGATGCGGTTTCCTTGGGTTCTTCTCCGCAGACATTCTCACACAGTTCAATAGCGTGGATTTTCACTTGAAAAAGTGTTTGTGACTTTTTAAGCGCTCTCGCACGTTGGAAACTGAAACCATAAACCCCAGCACCAGTACTGCCGTTTTCCAATTTTGAACCACCTTCATTTCTCCACTTGATACGATCGCCTATAAAAACTGTGAAACTTCCGTAGATTCGAAATCTCATGAGCATGATATCTGGAATCATCCTTATAGAACGGCAAGGTATAGATTTTAACCAGAGACGCAATGCGTTGGAGAGATCTGATTTGAAGGGAATGTATGTATATTGTGTTAGGGTGAACGAAGCTGCGGCGGCCATTTGAACGATGTCATATTCCACACACAATATCATTGATAAGACTTTGAAATAAAATAAAAAATTCGTTGGTATCTCACACACAACTTGCTTTATTCAATTTTAACATCTACCCGTCCCTATTGGAAAACCGTTTAGTACACATATCAGGTTGGGAAAAATTGCAGAAATTTTCTTATAAGGATTCGAGATAAGGTTAAACCCGATTCCTTCATATGCATTTAATTTTTTTTTTTTTAAATTTATTTAATATACATAAAATATTTATGGACTTGTTTGGGCGTATACATAATTATATTGTTTTGCACTGAAAACATGTAATTATATTTCAACGATTCCCATACACCACTTGACCCAATTCTGGTTGTTACTTTAACCGTGAATAAAATTAATATATCAGCGGAAAATGTATTTATTCAATTAATTCTTCGCGCTGGTCCTCTTGACTGCTTTTAATGATGAACTGTAGGCCTTTTCGACTTGATTTATAGCCAGTTACTGGCAGAGTTCCAAGTAAGCTGATACACGGAATAATTATTTAATTTTATGGTGATAACATACATTGTTATATTTTCGAAGGGAAATTCATTTAAGAAGATCTGAAGCCCAAATTTTTTCCAAAAAAATATTGACAGAAATTTTTAAATATAATCAAAATTTTGAAGTGGTTTAGTCAAACGCAACAATGTTTTTAGACCATTCATCGGTCTAGTCCTTGATCTTCATCCTGGTTTAGCTTTGCTGTATCAAATGTTCCTACAGGATTTGAATTGTCCCATTTTTTTAAAAACAAATTTTTTCTTTTAAATTTTGCAGCCATCTGTATGGCCATCTACAAGGCCATAGATTTTCGCCCTAACAATCTTCATGGAGCCACTAATTCCCGGTAATAACTGTCAAGCGAATACTCATTAAACACCCACTCGCAGATCAATATCATCTAAAACCACATCCACCCTCAACACATTTGTGAGGACATAATCCCACTTAATGGTCAAATGATCAAAATAGTACCCGCACGCAGAAAACCCAGCTAAACTCGTGCTCTTCATCCCAGGCTCGCCTCAAATTTTCACTCCAAAAAAAGAAATGCCATAGATACTATTTACATATACATAGATAAGTAGATATAATCATTTCATTAATGACACAAAGCCTACAGCAATTTTCCTAAACAGTTGGTACACCCATACCGTTCTAGCTCCGCATAACATTAAAATGGCGTGTTGTGCACGTTTTGGGGAACGCAGCCTTGTAGGACGTTTAGGGCTGATGAGATTTTTATTGCAATGTAATAAAATTTGTGTTTCTATTTTTGGGAGGATTTTTTTTTTTGGTTTTAATGCGGAGAAGAACCGTTTCAATGATTTTCACTTCCTTTTTTTTTGACTGCGTGTGCATAGACAACGAAATGGCGGGCATAAAGCATTTAAATTTATGTTTTTTTTTTCTGTGTTATAATGTTTTGATGTAATTTAATGGAAAATTATTGGTCTTAATTCATTGTAACGCGTTAAGTGAATTCCGCTCTAAATCTCTACAGAGGATTATAAATTAGTGTTTTATTATACGAGGCTGCGAATAACTTGGTTGTCATAGCATGAGCAGGCTCGTTGGGAGTTAAGATAGGTAAGTTTGAGAAAGCGGACGGACTTTCGTGATGACGAAGGGAAGTTCTCCGAGTGGCGAGCTATCACTGAACAGTATTGAAACCAGACGTTTTCATAGACGCGGAAATTATCCTCATAGACCTTCTAGCCACAGGTAGAACGCAAACTTACGAAAGAAAAGTAAAAGTTGTAAAGGAAACGGAAACAGATACCTGTGGGTAATAATTGATAGGAAACTTAGCTGGAGGCTGAATGTTCAGGGCAGTGCTAGGAAAGCCTCAATTGCCTCAAATTCCTGCCGAAAAGCTATGGGCCCGATATGAGATCTGCAGCCTAAAGCAAACTACTGGATATATTCGGCGGTGGGGATCCCAATCCAGTACGGAGTACTGGTCTGATGGACAGCATTGGACTAAAAAAAACTACAATAGCCAGCTTGAAAAGGTATAGAGGGGATCATGCATCTGCATAACGAGTGCCTTGAGGACAACCCCCACTGCTGCATTGGAGGTAATGCTCCATCTGCTTCCTGTTGATATCTTTAAGATGCTAATGGCTGTAAAAGCAGCTTTATGACTCAAAGAATCCTCTCAGCTGATCAGCACATCAACGGGTCACTCTAGGATTCTCAAGAGCAACCATACTATTCCTAGTAAAACCGACTATGTTGTCCATTATATTACCAGATACAAAACTCGGATTCCTAGTAGAAGCTCTTGGGAGTCTGCGATCGATAGTAGCGCTATTGTACTATACATAGATAATAAGGCAGCCTTGTAATCGCCGTTAATACGATCAAAGTTGGTAAAGCAATGCCGCAGATATCTTAACGAGATTGCAGACAGGTTCTATGTAACGCTGTGTTGGGCCCCAGGATACACGGACATTCCACACAACTGCAGAGCGGACGAGCTGAAAAAGAAGATGAACATACGCAGATCGAATCGATCAAATTCTTTCTTTACACGGATCCCAAGAAACTAGCAAACCACAGCTGGAACAACATCAGCACTTGTCTCTTGTCAGAACAAATCTGGCCTTACCTGGATTAAAAGAAGATGGAGAGGCTTTTTCCACAAACCGGAAAAAAGTTAGGCTTATAGGGGTCCTCACCAGACATTGCTTGATGAGGGACATGCACTCAGACTAGGGGTTCCCTCCAATGATTTCTGTAGAAGGTGTAGAGACAAGGAAGAGGAGGAAACTATAACGCACCTAATGTGCACGTGTCTTACCCTTGGGACACCTAATTGAAGTGAGGAAAATGTTTAACGTTCTCATCGGCCTTCAGGCCTAATTTGACTTAGGTCAAGAAAAGTTAAGTATTCCAAGAAACAGTTCCGGGTTAAGATGACTTGAAAATGAAGAGGATTGGAGATGGGAAATATGGTCACAGCTATCCAGCTATCCAGATATCCGTCCACAAAAAAAAAAAAAAGGTTAATGAACTTCCATTCGGCGTGTTCAGCGGTTAGTACTTTGAAATGATGAATAATCAGTCGCATATTCGAATCTTAGATTAATCACCAAAGCATCTATTCAGGCACGATCTCTTGGCGCACATTGGCAATCGTCCGAATTCGTCACAAAAGCCATTAAAAGTGTTTTATTCTTTCTTTAATCCAAACGACTTAATCAAAATAGTCACTGACTGCTAAAACTATTGAAATTCACAGAAAATTTCTGTTCGAGTGGCAACTAAACACACTATTTTCTACGTACATATCTATTATGCTTCCACCATTTAAGCAATTCCATCGTCCACAATTGGGGTAAGCAAAACTATGTTTCCGACAAGAGAATAATTAAAAAGTTCACACGCTTAACTGTGAACAACTCATTCGAATAAAACTGCATTTCATTTGAATTTTAATGAAACTTTTCAAATAAATTTTCTATAAGCTTTCAAACTCAAAAACGTATGGCGTAAGTTGGACTTATTGCAATCGAAAACCCGTGCCGATACTAGTCAGCTTCTAAATAAACTTTATACTTTGTCCCTATGTGTCCGTTGTTTCTAAAACGCGAAGATCCTTATTATTTATTTAATCAATTAATTAACCCCAGTCGCACAGCGCATTGGCTGTGTAAACCCCACTTTACAAGATACACGAAAACCTTATTTGGCGATTTTAAAAATTCACATCAAATACGCAGGCACATACGTGGTCATTCGCTTAGGAAAGGCTCGGCAACAGGAAGTGGCTTTGCCCAGGATATTTCCATACACTTAAATTCGTACAGCGTCATGCGACTTATCCCTCAGGACTATCATCCGCGGAATGTATTTAGAGGGTTTAGTCTTACCACAGGCAATTTCCAACTTAAATTGAATTTCCTAAAAGTTTGCATAAAATATTTTAAAAGTTTTTTTTTTTTTCCTGTCTCCTCCATAGGGATCAAGGGATTCGCATTTTCGGAGCATCTACGTACGTAGGTATGTCAAGGATAAAAAATGTGTTTGTTGAACTCTTTAAGGATTTTGACCACATTTTTGCTAAATTGCGTAGTGGGGCGGGTTAAAATAAGAGTAGACATGGGAATTTCATAATTTTTCGCTTATCCAGACAGAGATTAGGATGATGACCACAGAATTGTTTCTAAAATGAGTTACCCTTAAGTTGGATGAGGGTGATACTGAGAAAAGGTCCGTTAGAAGGACACTAAAACTGATGGTTGTGGTTCGTCTCACAAACATCACTCACTCTTAATGGGTTTGCTAAGCCATTGTGCGGACAATTTAAATCATAAGAGTAGAGTAGATCTCCTATGGGGGATAACAGCGGATCAAGTGCAAAAGCAGATCAGACTATTGTCTGTTAGTGGTCACCAAAACCGCCAACCAAGCAACCAGTGCGATAAGAACACCAATAGCGGAGATGGAATTCTTATCCTTTTGCCCAGACCTCTTCACGCAGGAACGCGCAGTGAGGAGTGGTCTCAGAATCAGCCAGTCTAAACACTGGAGACCGAGTCCGCATGGACATGCCGAGATACTAAACAATCATCTTGGGGTTAATGTACTCGGATTACACTGTCCTATACTTGGACTTTAAGGGACGCTTTTCATGGGTCTTTGTATGGTGAAAATAGTAGCAAGACAACGGCGTATTGAACGGGACCAAATCTATCTACACAGATGGCTCAAAAGTGGATATATGCATAGGAGCAGGTCTTTTCTCTGAAGAGTTAGGACTTAGCAGCTCCATAAGACTCCCGGGTCACAGCAGCGTTTTCCAAGCGGATGTCCTAGCAGCGGCAAGAGCTGTCCATCTAGTGTCGATGCTAATAATATTACGATTTACATTGAGAGCCAGGCTGCCATAAAATCTTCAGATAACATCGAAGCTTGAGAAGTCTTGTCGCAAAGACCTTAAGGTTGTTTGCACTCATAATAATGTTAAACTCTTCTGGGTCCCTACAAAAATTAGTTCAGCGGTACAGTCAAACCTTCACTCTTCAATCTTAGGTTGAAAGTTACACAAAAACCCTTAATAGAAGCAAATAACAGGTGGAAATCGCTAACCACCTGTCACCTGTCAAATATCAAGAAGGTTGAGGCCACAATATGACAAGGCAGATTTTACAAAAAGACAGGAAATCGCTGTCGACCACAACATGCTAAGATATCACGAAAAGAAATTACGCCTGAACGATAACGATATATGTAGGGAGGGGATGCGGTGACGAAAAGGTCCATGAGGACACAGCCCATATTCTCAGGCACTGCCCATACTTCTATCAGTTAAGAAAAAGAACCCTGGGCACATTTTTCTTCGATTATATTGACGAAAAGTCGGATGGTTCACCGCCAGAACTTTTCAAATTTGCAAGGGCGACCGGATGGTTGGCACCAAATGGAAATTTCATGGGTATCACAATGGGTTTACATAGGCCTAAGCGTGATGAGGTAACCCTCAGCAGCCCACAAGCTTTACCTAACCTTGTGGTCTTGGACTGGGAGCACGAAGTGGTAAAAATTAGTGTTTTCCTCATCACAGTCTTTAGAAATTAAATGGAATGGCAGCACGTCTAGAAAATAAATTCATACTTGTATGAGATTCCTTTTTTTTCCAACGAAGTCTGGCAACGACTAAGCAATTGCTGGCTACTATTATGTTTATTATGGAACGCTATACTTGCTGCCAAATGAAGGTTTTACCGTTTTCATTGAACTCTGATTTGAACACCCTCGAGGGGCCCACAATGGTGCCTAGTGTCCTCATCGGAGCGAGCTGCGAAACTCATCACATTCCTCAGTAGGACCATGGCTAATGTAGGTGGTCCCACTGCAAGCAGGAAAAGACTTCTTACGCCGATCACGCATGCCATTCTCCTGTATAGCTGCGAGATCTGGGCCGATGTTCTTAGAAAAGGGAATGTACAGGCATAGATGGCAGTAGTACAGAGACAAGGAGCCCTCCGGGTAGCAAGCTCTTACGGCATGGTATCGGAACTAGCCGTTCTCGTAGTGGCGGGAGTGACTACCATCGATCTCCTTGCAGCAGAGAGAAAATTCGTCCACGAGCATAAAGCCGAAACAGGAGTGGAAGACAAAGGAGCACATCAAACAAAAATGACAAGAGCGATGAACCTCTGACTGATTAGGAACGTTTCTGAACGGACGGAGCGGAAACACGGAGAAGTAGACTACTACATTACCCAGTTTCTAACCGGACACGGAAACTTCAACCCATACCTCCTTACGATGGGAAAAGTGGGGAGCCCAACTTACCGATATATTGACTCTCTAGTAGATGACGCAACCCACACGTTTTTCACCTGTAGCAGATAGGTTAAAGAAGGAACCATGAACATCACTCTGGAAAACGCCGTGAGAACGATGATCTCGATTAACGACGGGTGGAACTAAATAGCCTCCTCTATCGAGTTCGTGCTGCTGTGAAAAAAGAGAGAGGAAAACGAAAACATAACCTCATAAGAATCATACCGGAAACCTATTGGGCATAAAGAAAACCACCCCTGAAGAAATGCAAACAGCGGTTCCAGTGGGGTTACCGAAGAAGCCAAGAGTAGGGGCAGAGTTTTTTCCTAAGCCTGATACACCAGGTGAGTGTAACAGCCTCCCTGACGGTGCATGATGTATTCTCCGCCTCTCCTAAAGGAAAAAGAAAGTGTATATGCAAGCGCTAACGGCATAACCCTACCTTTATTAACCGAACCTGCTTTGGCTAAAAAGTGTTCAACCCAAGATAATCTCCATACCGAAAACAATTTAGTTATTTTGAAAAATGTCGACTTGAAGATCGTTAGTCTTTTCTACAACGAGTGAGAGGATTTTGTCTTCAAGTCTTCTTCAAACAAAGAGGTATACTCCGTCATTAAGTACTTAACAGCAGTCATCACCAATGAGGTACCTATTAGCCATGTATGATATCAAACCATCTCCAGGCTTTTTGTAGAAATTTTAAGGATTCAATTGGAGCTGAAATGACAAAATTATACAAATGCGACGACAATAACGAGTAGCAAGGACACTTGGTTCCAGTTATCATTAAAGAGGAGACACCCGTTCTCAAGTAGCTCGTCTATCCTCCGTTATAAATCCTTGTAATTGCGGTAATAAAGCTACAATTTTTATGTCATCATCTGTAGCAGAAAAAACCCCCCTCTAAGCCACTTGATTTATCCCTATTAAGGATGAAAATGGTAATCATATCGTTATGCGCCCTAAAGTCTTACAGAATTGACTTGACAAAATGAGCTATTTAGTAATCA
Organism: Matsumyia berberina; assembly: GCA_917880715.2. NCBI lineage: Eukaryota > Metazoa > Arthropoda > Insecta > Diptera > Syrphidae > Matsumyia > Matsumyia berberina. The sequence continues at coordinate 125,788,946 of OU862870.1, forward strand.
GCTCTAAAGCACTTTTTTTATTTTTTTTTGTGTGTCGTCAAAAGGATAACAAAAAACATGGAACTGTACATACGTAAGTGCGATGGGTATAAATTTTATTGCCACTCAATCGGGTAAAAGAGCGAACATCTCTCAAATAATTCAATCGCACTTTGAGCTGCACACACACGACTTCAAACGAATCCTCGATGAGATACTGAATTCTCTATATGATCCACTTATCACGAAGAACCCGACTGTGCTTCATCTAAAATCCTGCTAACTCTATAAATAAGGCATGTGATACAGCCGCCCCCGACGCATCTTTTTTTTTTTTTCTTGGGTGAACCCGCCCCAGTTGTGGATGTGATTTTACATTTTATGATTTTATCAAAACCATCGATTACTCTTTCACGCCATCAATAGGTGAATTTCCATTTGAGAGGATCTTCTGCATCGGTGGCTGTATTGGGGTTGAACACAGGAGTGATGTTTTCTTCGTGGCGCTGACTGGCTGGTAGGACTCTTTTTTTTTTTTTTTTTTTTGAAGTTTAATATTTATTGAAAGGGTGCCCTTGCATACGTAATCGAAGTACATGGGTATAAATTGAGGATTTATAATCGAGTGGATTACTTGATGGGAGCTGGGTGTGGATTTGAAAAGGGTTTCGTCCAGACTTGGTGTCTATAGCGCTCGAATTATTATGTCTCTGGGAGTTTTGACAACATTCTTTTAATTTCAGTGGAATGTGCTGTCACATAGAAGCATATTAGATGATCAGACTTTTGTACGAATAATATTCAGTGCTTAGTGCGGCGCAAAAATACATATCTATTCAGATAGTCAGGCAGCGCTTAAAGCATTGACATTCCACTTCATGGCATCTATGTCAGTCAAATCCTGCTACGATAACCTACAATCCCTTGCCAGACCACGCCCGTAGCCAGTTAGGTGTTGAAGGGAGCTGAGCTCCCTTTGAGATTTGGGGAGCTCCCTTAGAAATTTTCATTCACCGAGAAAAGAATTTCTCGATTTGTGTGTGAGCTCCCTTCTTGAGCACTCTCGAGAATTCAATTCTGACAACGGGCGTGTGCCAGACACAACAAGGTCAAGCCTGGTTGGGTGCCCGGCCACCATGGAACTGTAGGCACAGAAACTGCGGATGAGCTGGCTAGGGCCGGTTCGGCTTCCGCGCCCGTGGAACGGGAACCCTTCTGTGGCGTTAATTGGGCTACCGCCACAGCTTTGTTAAACAACTGGGAACACAAACTTCACCATTTAGAAAATGTCCCCATGCTAAGGCAATCCAAAAGACTTATAAGGCCCTTTTCCTACAAGGAAATTCTAAACCGTGACATGAACAAAATGAGGAAGCTAGTGGGCTTCCTTACCGGCCTTTGTGGCTTAACAACAAACTAAATCTTTAGGAAAAAACCTCTGAGAACATTCTCTGTGAATGTCCGGCACTATAGTGGCCGGTTTGCATAAGACACTAGGCCCATCGCGATTCCTGTGAAACCAAAAAGGCAAAACCTAAACCATTTCCTGAAAGCATTTGATTTCCCTACAGATTATTACCATGTTCCTATAGCTGTCATAGCCTACCTCCTCTAGATTACTAGAGAAATAGTTGCCGAGAAGTTTCATGTATGTCGTCCTCAGTGGCGTATAGGTCGTTGCAGTATCTGCAGACATCTGTGGCTGAGAGCCCTAATCATTTAGCATGCTTTCTGAGAAGACAGTGACCGGACAGGATGCCAGTAACTAATTGTAGTCTTGTTTTTCTGCGGTCCAGAGCAGGCCATAGAGCCTTCGATACCCTATGCCCATTTATGTTGGGCAATCTCTGATTTGCCATACTAAGAGTTATTCTTAGGTTCTCAGCTTTAGCTAGCCAGGAAGAAGGATCCACGAAGATTCCCCCCTCTGTGCACTGCTGCTCTCCACGTAGGATGGCCAATTAATTGGTCGATCCTCAGTGTCACAATCGCCACCCAACAAAGTCTTATTCGAATCTGCGCTCACAGACTAGTGCAGATCAGACGACATTAGATTCCAGCGCTTTAAGTGCGGCCTGGTTATCAATGTAAATGGCGATATCCCTGGCTACATAGACTAATCTTTTATAGGGAACTCTGTTCGTTAGCGGAGTTTAGAAACTCGGTAACTAATGACATACTCACCTTTATGAGGAAGCTAGTAGACCTAGGCTTAGTAGACCGGAGACACAATAGATCTTGCTAGGTCGCAGTGTCAGCCATAAGGGCAAGAATGGATGGAACAACTTAAGTTAACTGAATTGCTAGGAAAGTAGTTAGCGATGACAAGACCATCAAAGCTTAAACTTTTGTTTGGTTTGTGTCTTAGATCACGTGGAGCAAAATGTTGTTCGTCGTTCAAAAGTGCACACAAGTGCTGGTTCCCTTATTTCCTAATTCGATTGACCACGCTCCGTCACATCTAGTTTCTTCTTCTATTTTCTGTTTAATTTGATTTAACGCAATTAGTGTTCGTCATTGTTTTTAATGAAATTTTCAAATCCCTTTGTCCTGATGCCGCCTTTCCTTAAACTCGAATGGAAAACTTCTGTCGCCTGCGTAAGGATATTTTCTTTTAATTCCATTTAGTTAGTGTTATTATTTGGGAACGATGTAATTTTCATTTCAAGGGAAGAGAGGGTGGTTAACTACTTAGTAATGAGTCTTTCTGTAACGTGATCCAATTATTTTGGAACCATTATGAGGATGGAATTCTTGGAACTTGAAACTTTGTTAAAATATTTCAAAATATTTTCGAATGGTGTCACTGCATGGTATTTGGGAAATGAACTTTGGAAAACAAGGAGTTTAGGGAGCTATTAAAAAGTCAAATTTGAGGTAAAGTCTTATTTGATTCTTAGAAATATTATGCTTCTCCGGATGAGATATGTTCGAAAGCAAATGAGCTCCGTAGAGTTACAAAGAACAGGCCCGACGTGGAATAGTAAATAGATGAATGGATCTTGGGCATTATATTGTATTTAAGGGTATATTTTGCATGGATGGAAGGAACCTACAAATTATTGCCGACTTCGAACGGCGAATTAAGAAGGTCTTTCATGACAAACTATACTCCCGGAGGCTTGTCATTCCCCGACGAGAGGTGGTGCCATGAAAAATGTTGGATGGCCATGGCTGGGGCTTGAACCCACACCACTTGCACAGCAGTCCAATGCACTAACCACTAAGTCACAGCGACCACTAATAGTATGAGTGTCTCATATTGAATTCTAGTAACAAAGTCTATCCTAGCCTCTCTTGGCTCGATACATGTGAAAGGCATCAATATCTCAAAAAGAATTACTACAGCACTCCACGGTGACAGTTAACTGCAAAATTAATACATTCACGCATTATTTGCTTAACGGTTCTTACTTTACCCCTTTCCTTTTAACCTGAATCATTTTAAATCACTTTGTAACTTCTCTAGGCAGATTGGGATAGCTCAGGTGCTTCGAGAAGCCAAAGTTATCGTGGGAGATGAGTGCACCATGGCTCACAAGGAAATTATAGGGGCTTTGAAAAGGGCACTCCAGTATATTAAGGGCCGCAATCAACTTATGGGCGACATCAGACAAGTTGCCACGGGGACCACGTACTAATAAGGTTGAAGCCTAAAGCCATCCTTCTTACGGCCTCATGTCAAAGTCCTATTAACGTGCGTGTCCACCTACAATACCACATCACCAGAAATACCACATCACGTACTGCTTACATAGTTAGGTCTCTAAGCCCTCTTAACCCTCCAGTGGTATGAAACCAGGCTTTAGGGGAAGAAGAAAATAAAAAACGTAATCGAAGCCAAGATTTTCATAGGCAGGATCTCATAGGATCTCATAAGCCTATCATTTTGAGTTTAAACGTCTGTAATTTCCCGTTAGAATTTGCTATGCCATGACCATCACAGGGACAGACCTTGAAAGCGGCTAGTATGGATCTGATGTATGACTGTTTCTCTCATAGCCACTTGCATGTAGAGTGCTCAGAGTCAGTTTACTTGACAGCATGGTCGTCCCCAAGCCAGAAGGAAAAACCAGGATTGTTGTTTACAAGGAGGTCTTGATAAACTATTAGAAGGAATTGAAAGCCTATGCTTAGTGAGGTAGGTGGGTGGGATGGTTGAAGGCCCTTTGTGATACCACATATGTAGATCTTTACCCTGACAAACGACACTCACTTTATTGAAACCATTTTAAGCTCTTGATGAAGCTAAGGATACTTTTGACATAAATATGTGATAGTTCGCCCAAGTTGTCGCAATGAAATGCTTCTAGATAGAGCTTCCTTCTTTAGGATAAGACAGGACAAGTGCAGAGGAAATGGAGGATCATTTCTTCCTCCTTTTCGTCCTTGAAGCTCCTGCAGAAGTCTCTTGAGAAGAGGCCCATACTTCTGGCATGAAGGCCAATGAATATTTTGAAAATCGCTGGACAACTTACTACATTTTTTCAAACTTCGTTTGGCATTGAAGGTCTTGTAGGCTTGGCGACTTTGAAAGAATAGCATCTCCATCTCCACACCCTTTCTCTTCATAAACAATTCAATTTGGAGAACAACTGCTTCGTCATTAATCTAATCTCTTTAATTGCTTAATATCTAACAACAACCAATAAACATGTAACCTTGACCTTAGAAATTGTTCACTGGAGTACTACTAAGTAGACACGTAAATATTGATGACTCACTCCCTGGGGCACATCCGGATGAGGAAAATTTGATAAAGAACTACGCATCTTCTGTGTGACATTAAACATATCACGTAATGCGTCTGAGGGGTGGTGAAATTGATTTTAAGTAGTAGTGGCTATAGGCTTTGTTCTTCTCTTGAATGAACGCAAATATTTTCTTGACATTCTTTAAGGAAAATTGGGCTCATGAAGCGTATACTTTATCTCTTGCAATAAGGAAGCCCGCCCCCACAGACATTGTCAGTTACAGGAGGGTGGCTGTCTAGTGTCTTGTTCTCTGCCAGTAGTATCTTCCTACACATTGGTTATAATTGAGTGATGATTGTTTTCAGAATTAGAAAAGGGCACAACAACAAATAATTATGCACCAAACATTCAGTGCGTACGTTAGAGTGGGTGGTTGGAATGGCGACTTAACTATTCCAGAAGGATTACAATATAAAAAAAGGCCTCAATTTTATCAAGCAATTTTAAAAGTAGACTTCTAGACCATATGACCTTTCGACACACTTGAACTGCAATATTTCGTTTCCATGCCTTTCCATGCCACACTCGTTAAGTTCATTCCGATTGCCTAACCTCAAACTCTGATAAATTTATCCAATTAAAGTCGATTGCCTATCATCCCAAAGTCCAACCGATGAAAGGATAATAAACGTTCAGATTTGTGCTCAAAGGCTGCACATTTCCATGGTGATAGGCTCGTAATTAACATTTCGACAGAGCATTATTTATTTGCTCATTTCATGGTGATAATGACTCCGGGCGAAGGTAATTTCGAGTCTTAAATATTCAAACAATTCTCAGAATAATCGGCACTTGAGAGGTGTTGCTACGATTTGGTAATAATTGAGGAAGGAGATTTGCCTATTGTTATTGATTTTTGCATGGAATAAGCGCAGATGTTTGTTATTCGTTTCAGAATTCAAGGGTTGGGAGGAGTGAATGTTATCCTGTCGTCGTGGGGTAGAAATACGAACTTGGTAGAGCCACGAAAAATTGTGAGGAGAAGTGAAAGCAAAGAGATTGACTACTGTTGATGATGAAAACTTTTGCTAAATGGATAGACAGCATTCAGAATCCATCCATCGTCCATCCTCCTCGAAACTGCAATTGCGAATAGAAAGGACACCTTTCTGAAGAGGCACATAGCATTTCGCCTACCACCCATTTTTTCTGCATGCTTACACAGGGAAAAGAGACGATCGGAAAAACTCACCCCTTTTTAAAACGCCTTCGGAGACTGTTCAAAGGAAGATTAAGTTTAGCATTGTGAGCCGATGAAGAGGAAATCCTCATTTGAATTAGATCTATGTAGATCATGTTAAACGTTAGATGTAAAAAATTGGGGTGTGTATCCAGTGCGATAAATAGAGATCTACTATGTTCCCCCAAACTCGCGTCAGTCGATGAATTCTCGACCTACGATCATGTAGTACATTCTCCAATCTAATCGCTCTGATTGGGTCCAAACGTGGTCACTGACGCCTGAAGCAAACCATATTTTTTTTCTCTGAAAACCCAGCAACTCTAAAGGCACTGAACTCATCTACGACTAGTCTTGGATATTATTAAAAATTCTTAAGAATAAGCAAGGAAAATTACGATCACGCTTCACTGGATACCTGCACAAATTGGCAATGAAATGAGTCAGTTACTGACCAAGATAAGTGCATCAGCCACTTTCATTGATTCCGAACTTATTTTAGAAGTAAGCGAAAGCCTTATTACAATCCATACGAGAGTTGGATTTTTAAACTTGGCCTAGCCTAAATTTAATAAAGGAGGGACTTTTATCCAACGGAAAAAACATAGTTTCACCAATAGGCGTCCGCACTGGACATTGCATAAATAGGCAGACATGGACTCAGATTGAGGGTCCTTTCCAATGAATTCTGTAGACGCCGTAGAGACGACGAAGAGGAGAAAACAACCACGCACCAAATGTCAGGTGCACATCTGCCTTTGTAATATTAGGAAGAAAAATCCTAAGAAAAATCCTTAGGGAATACTTCTATAACGATCTTAACGATCTAGCCCAACTCGATATACGAAAGATAAGAAATTCCGTGTCAAAGTGGTTCAATGTCTAAAGTTAATATCGATGCAGTTACCCATCTCGATGAACTTCGTGCTACATTCTCAAGTTCCCGGTACTGGTAAGCCGATTTTCTTCATCGATGTATCACAATGGGCCAACCTGGTCTAAATGTATCACTGCCTGAACACGGACAGGCACCTAACCTAACCTTAACTCCATTTTTTTTACCAAAAGCATATCTTACCTCTATCTCATAGGAAATCTTGATTTCTTCTGAATCTGAGGAGCAGCCATCTCAAGGTTTTAATAGTATTTTTTAAGAAGTCAATACCTATTAAGGGTCATTTAACTTGCCGCACAATCTCATCTGTTTATAGAGTGTCCTTCTATTTGCATATTGATATCATTGCCCAACTTCTTGAATATCTAAAGTAGAATGGACCAAACATCCAATAGAAGCTGCTTTGATCTTTGCTTACAGTTCAAAGACTACCAAACAAAAAAGAACTGATGGACAACTTCCGGGACCTAAAAATAGTCAGTACTTTTGGTATGAGATTTTTACTGTCACCAAAAAAGTTTGTGAAACCGTCATAAAGAAACCAAAACTTTTCTGAACCACTTTCCTAAAGTTTGAAGTCTAAAAAAAAATTATCTTGGTTACTATTTCCGTCCCCAGAAGTTCAAGTTAGAAACTCACTTTTGCCCCAGTTTGTATAAGCTAGGAAAAATGTGTGCGTCAAGTCCTGATTCAAATGGCAAATGTCACATGAAATTCTACCACGATAAAACCAGGCCTTCACATCATTTATTTCAATGTAAAGTTGTGTCCTAGTAATTTAAAACCACCATCCATTGCCCGAAGGTCCTTAAATCCAGCTCGTAAACAGTCGTACTTCAGCTATTTCTTAAAACGATGTAAACGGCTTTGCTCCACGAAACTTCTTCGCACACAATCTTCAGCGAAAAAAACCCTATGGAGCTCTATTCATCTGTGTTTTCGTTTTTCATAAATAAATAATAACACTTGGGGTTGAACAAATAAAGTTAAATTGCGACTTCACCTTGCAGTTATCCACTTCCTTCACAAAAACTTCCTATCCCAAGAAAGCAACCAACAACAAACTTTCATCGCACCACTTCAAACGAAAGAAATACCAAAAAGCAAACAACGTGTTTCCAGGAAAGATAAAAAAAACCATTTTCCACAGAAAAACAAGCACTTAAGACGAGTATCCTGTGAAGCAAAAAAAAAAAAAGCCATCCATCCACTTCCTCGTCCTCATCTCAGTGGAAAAGTTTGACGAGACGTGGATTCTTGCTGGCCAGTAACAACATGGTTTATTTATAGCCCACCAGATGGATGTCACAACGCAGGACATTGCTGCGGAATGTTAAAAGAGCAAAACAACAACTGCCAAGAGTCCCACAAGGTCAATTATATGAGAGAAATGTCTTTAAGAGATTTTTTTCCTGCGAAATTAGAGGAGATAACATGGAATACGATGATGGAACACCTTGGCAAACATAGCGAACAGTCTGAAGTTCAATACCTTGCTTGAGTGGAGTCCTTGTCGGTGCATCGTCATGGGAAATGTGTTGTCGTGGAAGCAGTCAACAAAGTAGAAAATGTTTTCATGCCACACTTGAAGGGATTAGTTAGATGCCAGGAAAGTGATATTCTAGGGAAGAAATCAAGAGGAATGCTCTGAAAGTGGGTATTAAACATTTGCGGAGAAAAGTGAGTGAAGAACCAGCAAAAAGTGCATGCCCAGGCGGTGATGTGAAACACTGTGTAGGTGTGAAATATATTTTACGTTTCGAAGGACCAAAGTACTTGCAATAAATCACGTTTATCGTTTTTTTACAGTTGGAGGAAATTCCCTGACAAGCGAGTATGAGTAATAGGTTAAACGTGTCACTACGAAGAAAATGATAACACTTTTCACGGATCCTCGCTGATTTATGCCTACGCTGCTGTCAGTGGCTTATTTTTTTGAGGTTTCTAACTCATTTCAACGACACACGACTGTCTAGTCGAGATTTATACATTTTTTGAGTGCCAAAGTAAAGGTTGCCCATTACCATGACACTGAGTTTAGGGTTTGCAATTAAATTTTCAGTGAGAGATCCTTACTTGAGAGAACGTAAGTGTTGATGACCATGTTCCCCAGTAGTGTTTTCTTTGGAAAATGAGAAAACACATTCCTTTACAAAAACAATAAAAAAAATTACATATGTACAAGTATTTACGGACGACTCCAACATCGTAGGCAACTCCGGGGCTGGCGTCTGTTGCAACCGTCCACAGGTAGAACTTGCGATTTATATAGATCCCATAGTCACAGTCTTCCAAGTAAAAGTCCTTGCCATTTTGAGGGGAGCTGGAGTTCTCTTGGAACACCACACCCAAAGAAGGAAAATAGAAATCTGCTCAGATAGTCAAGGAGCACTTACAGCCATCATAAATCCAACATCCAGTTGTCATCTCATCAGGGAAGGCAAAGATAAACTCAAGAGTTTTGCCAGCCATAACGACGTCCGTGAGTCATGAAGGTATAACGGGGAATTAAAAAGCCGTCGAACTAGCAAGAGAAGGTTCGCATGCGATAGAATGAACCAACGTGCAAAAAGTGGCTAGATCTAGCCACTCGTAAAGAAACCCAGCAACCTGCTCACCACAAAAGCTCTAGGTTCAAGCAGAGAGCAATTGAGGCTGATGTTGGGGCTCACCACAGGACACATTAACCTCAACAAACACATGCATAGACTTGGCCTCGCTGACACAGAGACATGTAGGAACTGCGAGGAAGAAGAAGGATATCTCCAACACTTCCTATGCCACTGGCCAGCCCTAGCAAGAATGCGACAGAAGACTCTGAAGTCCATGTGGATACCGGACTTGAAGCATCTCAAATACAAAGAAATCAGTGATATCCTGGCCTACGACAAAGAAACAGGAATATTTGGCAGACCACTCGCCCGACTGAGGTTTAAGTGAAGAGCCTTCTGCTAACCCTCACATCCCGTACCATAGGTACATACATACGTTTGTCCGCTATCGGTTAAAGATTGAGAAAGGACTACTCCTTCCTGTAGTGTGGAACGCAGAAGTCTTCCTATATTTTCATTTCTACAGGATTTCTGTGCGGCCTTTTCTTCGCTGATGCTATGTTCCCGATGAATAATCTCGTAAAACTTTCGATAGCAGCACTTCGTTCTTCTTTTAAAGAGGCCGATGTTCTTCGCATCTTTTTTGTTGGTAGCGTTCGCCTGGCGATACAACCCCTAACTTTGTGGGTCAGATATTTACCTATGTTTCTATGAGGGAAAAGAGATAAGCTGATTATTATTGACCTAATCTCATATAAGACGTTAGCTAAGCGAGATATGGCTTTGCTACGACAAGGCAAAGACAAAAGATCTCCTAAACAGAGCGCGGACAGATATTGTCAGGAAAGCAGCGATAGCTATTTGGCATTTTCCAATTGGAGACCACGCAGCCAAATTCACTGAATGAATTTAGGTCCCTGTGTTATTTTTCGCCTTTCTAACAACAACACACTTCAGTAACCAGTTCAAGTGGGGACATCAGAGCCCAAAAATCGGGACAAATTGGTACACTTAGGAACATAGAATGTTAAACACGCAATCAAGGAATACATAAAAACACATACATGCCTATGTCCAGCATGGCATTTACCAATGGATCCATTCAGTTGCATACAAATGCGCCTGATTTCGTCTAAGTACAGCTCATCTAGCATCAATAGACAAAAAATACTGTGGCGTATGTGGAACATTTTAGACGATTTTTTAGCAGACCTCAGTTTTTACTTCAGGTAGGTAAACTCCGTCTCTTCACTTAGTTTACACTACCTGGAGAGATCTTCCCCTTCTTTCCGGAACCAAGAAATAGTGCCTTAGTGAAAACCTTTATCTTTTCGATCTCATTCATGTTTTATAAGATCTGCCACTGTTTGGAATATTATTCTGAGATGGAACTTGAGACTCATATGTTATTTTGAGCAGTTACTGCTATCAACCATCAATCTGACCCCCTCACCAATTTGGGGTTCCACCTTGAAATTACTTCCTTACTTCAACCCTAATTGGGAGAGAGGAACGATGCCCACCTGACATTCAATTTGGTTCCTAAAAAGTTTAAGCTAATTTTCTTTTTTTTTTTCAGCCAAAAAATTGGTTGGTGCATATGCTGTTGTGTCGCTTCAGAAACATTGTACCCAAATATCCACTGACGCCTCCATCTAATTAATATTACCTACCCTCGGAAAAAAACCTCCCTAGGGATCCCCCTAATTAACTTAAAAAAAAAAGACCCAATCACCAAGACCACTAATTAACCTTATCGCTGGTCCATTGTGAAATTCGATCGGCCCATTCAGATAAAATAACCACAAAATCATTTCGTTATCACTCTCTTCTCGGGTTTGACAGTAAAAAACAATCTTCGACCGACGAAAAGGTTTCCTTTTTATTTTTTTTTGTTCCTCCGTATAACAAAAGGACATTACAAAGTGTACAAACACAAAGGGGACACATTTTTTACGACTATCGATTGTCCTTTTTATGGGGAGGCTCATTCAGCGCACAGGACAAAGCTGCCTATAGAATAAGCCAACCACCGAGGGGTGGGTAAATAGACGATAATGACTGTTTTGAATCAGATTTGGGGTGAGAGTTAGAGAGTAATGACAGTAATTGTCGGTCCTGCAACAGAAGAAGAGATACATTTTGAAAGGAGACTTCGCTTTGTTACAGAAATGAAGGACGGGCGATGATAAGATTTCATTTGGCGGGTTCTGGACATTTTTAATCTAAATTTTTGGGTTTTCGAAGGCAAAACAGCAGGAAGTCTTAGATTTTAAGAAATTATTTTCCGGGATTTTAAGGGGCCGGGGTTCGAGTGGCAGTGTAGTCAAAAGATTTCTTGTTTATTGCCGTGAAGGTACTTTGTTGTTGTTATATGCTTTGTGGAAGATATTTTTGGTTAGTGTTGCTAGGATATTTAAACCAATGTGTCCATTACATCAAAGGCAGTAGCAAACTGTCGCCTCGCTTCGAAGTGCGACTTGAGGAGGTGGCTTTTATACTTTTTAGAGTTTATGTCTGAAGAGATTCCTACATCTGTTATACGTTCATGCATAAGAATGAAGTCGTTAAGAACAATACAAGAACAATACATGGGTTATGGGTGCTTAAGTGGACCTTCTATACCTTTCGATCTTCCACTATCGACTATAAATCGTCAGAAGCTATCCCCAGTAATTTCGGACTTGGTCCAACCATCCAATCCTGGGCCTGATGCCCTGGATTCCATGGCACGACTTGGAAGCTTCCAAGAACAATAAATATTAATGTAGGATGTGGACGAAAGTTAATGCCAACCACTGTACTGTGCACGAACGATCATCCAAACTACGACGAGACACCGACGACGATGACGGAGAGACAAACAAAGGACACACAAAAAGGACGCACAAGAGAGTACGAACATTATTCAGTCGTTTTTGATCATCCAGAGTGCCCGGTTGAGTTATCCCCCAGTAGTTCTTTTGGTTCAGTTAATGAGTTTAATAAGTTTAAGTTGAGTTTAATGAGATAATATGTTTGAAGTTTTAAATCAATGAAGATACAATAAAAGTAAAATCCATTTCAAAGATCGTTATATATTCATTTGTGACGAGATCCTACATTAAATATGCTTTAAACCCATTTAAGGGTAATTGACGGCATTCAACAGGTTGCCAGGAACGTCTCACAGCATGCTTTGGTACTAAGAGGGTAATAAAATGAAGCCATCAAGCAAGATTTCTGTGTTGGAAGAGCGTACAGTTGACACCTGTTATTTCGCGTAATCGCTTCCGACGGTAATGGATTTTCTATCTACATAAGTACTTCCTGTCAATATGTTGCAGCCTTCCTGTGAAGTACTGATGTTATAAGGAAATTTTAACAAATAAAGAAGTAAAATAAGACAACGATGTATGTGGATACGTTCATGAATGTACTAAGGTGACATGTATGGTTTCCTGTGGCCATGACTATGCTCTGATTTCGTCGAGTTATAAAGCTTGCCTAGAAATTATTTTTGATAAATCTGAAGAATATAAAGAACAAGAAATAAAAGAAATAAACAATGAAACAACAATGAAAGTGTACAAATGTGGAATAAGAAAAACAGGAGCACCTTGGTGCTGTTTCCATGACTTCATTGAACTACCTACATCTCAGACAGACTAAAACAATCAGTGAAGTCTTACAGAAAAGCAAATTTGTTCTCTTGCCTGACAGTATCTCGAGATTGCAAATTGTATGCGAGGATTCTTTTGAAAAGAACTTGCTAATGAAAAGAAAGACGCTGTCTGCGTTTATCTGCTGTGAAGTAGATGTTCATCTATAAGTTAGGACTTCACAATGATTTTTTGGATAAATGTAGTGCTAATTCACTTTGGAAAAATTCAGATTCTTCAAACTGGTGTAAGTTTGACTGGGATGATTGGATAAGAGAGAGTTCAAGTCACTTATTTGAAATACTGTTTTGTTCTACTCAAAAGAAGAGTCCGAAATGAGAGCCTGGTATTGGCTTGCTCTTGTTATTAAAAGTGAGCAAGTGTCTCTTACCCAAGAAGCTTTCGAGATAAATGGATTATGATGACCAGAATTTAGACTAAGTGTCAACAGTCTATCAGTGTTAAAGTGTCCAATACAGGCTCGGAACTGAACAAACTAAACGCGAAGAGTTCAAGTGAGTTTATGTTTCGTGTTGTCAAAAATGAGAGTTATGACCGGTCTAACTACGCCAGTGCTATAGGGCGTAAACATCAAAATATCCGATGAAGCCAAATATCTAGGAGTGATAAAGGCTGAAAGAACTTCTTTGGGCGAAGCATGTTAAGTCGAAGACGTCGAAGGCGCATTCAGTTTTCTAGCAGTGTAAGGGTGGTATTGGCAAAACAGTTTCTAGCGTATGCGTCGGTTGTTTGGTGGAGGCGGCTTTCGCGTAAGTATGCGACTGCTTACTGGATAAAAGGTTTTCCCCGAAAGTCGAGAAAATTCGAGTAACATGGGTTAAGACTGAGTCCTGCTTTCTGGCAGTACAATGAACCAGTTGCGTCTGAGTGCTGCTGTACAGCGTTTCCGAAGCCGACAAAAAAATTTCTTATTGAAAATATCTTGATGAAGAATTGTTGTGTAATATTGCTTCTGATTTCGTTAATTTTGAATATAAATATTTCATCTATGTCTAGTGAAAGAGGTGCAGACTTACGTTGATGAAAACGTTCTAGGTTCAAGACTCATTTGTTGAAATCAAATATAAACTGTTGTTATCTTACAAAATTGAACGAGACTCACCTGAAAATAGAAAAAATAAAAATAAAATTGTAGCAAATTGCTTAAAAGCAATCGAAAGCATATAAAGTTTTTTTCAATAGGGGCATAACAATTTTGTATTTTAATTCTTAAACTTTTTCATGATCTTTCAATGTCAAAACGTCAACTATTTTTATTATGGTGAAGTTCATAAACGGGCAACGTTCGAAAATTCTTTAAAATAAATTCTGAGTCGGTGGTCGGAACTTTAAAAGCCCTTGTTCCAATTTTCGACCCATCAGAAAGGCTGTGCGTGCTACAGTGGATAAATTTGAGTCAACATATTCACTATCCACGCCATTCACAGGAATTGGGAATCTCTCAGTCCACATATTGAAAATTTTGTACAAAGATCAAGGCCTATACCCTTACAAGATCACATCAACCCAAGAACTGAAGCCTCTCGATCATTTGAAACTCTGAAACTTCTGCGATTGGACTCTGCAAAACTTTGAAGAAAATCCTAAATTTCATTAAAAAATAATCTTCAGCGATGAAGCTTATTTTTGCCTTAAGAGCTGTGTCAATAAGTAAAATATGCATCATTGGACAGCTACAAACCCACATGTGCTTCAAGACACTCCATTGCACCCCCAAAAAGTGACGGTGCGGTGTTGATTTCATGCCGGCGATGTGATTGGACCGTATTTATTCCTCGATGAACATGATCGTCATGTTACGTCAATGCAGTTCGCTATCGAGCAATATTGGAAGGCTTTTTTTCTGGCCAGAATTGGATGGACCTGACATCAGTGATATATGATTCCAACAAGATGGTGCCACATGCCACACAGCTGGTCAAACAATTGATCTGTTGAAGAGGAAGTTTGGTTATCGTGTAATCTCGCGAAATGGTCCGATCGAATGGGCACTTCGCTCATGCGATTTAACGCCGTCAGATTTATTTTATGGGTTCAAGTTTATGCCAACAAGCCAATAACGTTAGAGGAGCTCAGGAATAATATCAAACGCGCAATTGCCAACGTTCGAATACCGTACTTAAATATAACATGTGTAGTAACAACTGGAATAAATTTCAGCCTGATATCTCAATTATGCTATGTGTACTTTAAATACAAAATTGGTATGCCCTTATTGAATACCCTTTACAAATCATTGGGCAATTGGCGAACATGCAGCTTGGTATATTTCACAAGGTACACTGTCTTAGCCGTAATGATGTTAACGAGAAGGAAGCTCTCATTTACTTTCTCTACAGATCACCGGTTCTGGCTAGTAAATTTGGCACCAAACGTCTATTCGACTTAAATGTTCCAACGAAATACAAAAAAGTAAAACATCGAGATTGTTATAAATAGAAATTTGACTGCACTTGTTTTCTGCTCTTCAAAGATAGGTTGTAGTTACTAGGATTCAAGCTCACTTATATTTGATAAATAATATGCATGTGTATGTAAGGATATTGCCCAAATTGTCTGGTTCAATTGTTTAAGACTTACCTGATATAACAACAAATATCAAAATGTTGAGGCGAAGCCATCATTGTCCATAGTATTCCAAGGTTATCCTTCAAAGGAACTGCGTTAAACATTTCACTGATTATGAAGAGATGATTATGACAAGACTTCATGTTTCCTGAAAAAAACAAAAAAATGTTTGACTTCAAAAACTTGATTTGTGTAAGAATATTAGCTTCACACTAAGCTATATACCCAACTTATGCATGCATGGTTTCACTTCACGTTTCCCTTACAACAACAATTACCACGTTTTCATTGAGCTCACCCCGAGGCATGTTCAGTGAATAATGATTGCCCTTACGGGGCTTCTTGAAACCACAAAGTGACCACGTTTTTAATAAATCAAATCATCCCCTAAAACTTCCCCATTTGTGTAATTAAAAAAAAAAGAAAAAAAAATTTAAAAGAAGGAATACATTTCAAAAATCAATCCAGTCAATGAAATTGTCCAATTCCCTAAACAAGGGAAGCGCAGCACAAATGGAAATCTCGATATCATATTTCAGTTTGTCGCTTCAGTTGACTCTGAATAAAATTTTCAAAAAGAATAATTCAGTTCACTTTCAGTTGCGGCGAGACAAGAGAAAGAAAAAAAAACCGATAATACGACGAAAGAATACCCCGAGGAATTATAGCAAAAACTGGATATTGGATTTACTGCACACGCGACGAAGGGCAGACAGCAGAAGTCCTTTCTTTCTACTGCTTGTGTAGTTCAGAGTCATCTTAAATGGAAATTTCATTGTTATAACATTTTGCAAGGATAAAAAAAGAAAAGAAACTTGACTGCGAAAATAATCAAAAAGTAGAAAGGAAGTGGCTGAAGAGACCAAGAGAGAGTTACTATAATTTGGTATGCAAGATGACAGGGCGGAGTTGATTTATACTTCTATGTATATCTGACATGCATGGAGAAGTAAGCATTGTTTTAGAGTGTAATGTTATGAAAAAATGATTACCGTTATCCTCAGTGGCACTCAGGGAATTCCTTTTCCTTTCAATGGAAAAACGCTTTTGCGTGAACCTCGCTTCATGAAATGCCTAAAATGATTTCGGAACTCAATCTTCCGACTCAAACTAAAGATGTGTGAGTGTGGTAGGAGAGTAGATAAAGAAGTATCTGGAAACAGGTGTGCACGTGTTCATACTGGTGGGAAATACATTAAATTGAAAAAAAAAGGTAACTTCCATTGGCACTTGTTGGGAATATTAAGTCAACGTCAATACCTAGGTTAGATTAGGTTATGGGGGAAGTGTCCAGTCCAATGACTGAGCGTCGACGGGGGCCTAGTGGCCCATTGTGTTCCCCTTTGTGCTGTGGTTCATGTTCCGACCAACGTCAATAGCTATGTCTGAACTTTGACAGTTTATTGCTCTGACGTGAAAGGCAACGCTGTCATTCTTTGACGTTTGTGTTCTGTCTTAGTCACCATTTTTCGTCGAAATTGTTAAAATTTATTATAAAAATTCGTGTTCTGTTCGCCAAACTTTTCGCGAGCTACGAAATATTTACCACCGAAATAATGGTCCAATCGAGCGAGCAATTCAACGAATTATCAGGAAATTCGGCGAAAGTGGTTACTGATCGAGCAGTCGCTGTACGATGCCGAAATGCGCGGTCAAGCGAGAATATTGCTGCTGTTGTTGAAAGTGTGGCTGTAAACCCAAACCTCTCGATTTCTCGTCATGCACAAGGAGTTGGACTTTCTGCGACCTCAACTTGACGAATTTTGCGAAAAGACTTGGACATGTATAAGATCCACTTGATACAAGAACTGATCGTTCTCTGATTGGGATCTAGAGCAGTTGGAAACGGACCCAATTTTCATTCATTCATTCATTTTCAATGACCCGCTTATCCGCTATGAGGGTCGCGGATTAAGGAAGCTTAAGTAGACTCTCCACATTTCCCGAACCTCTGCCAACGAAGGGTTATTATCCCCATTCGAGTAGAGATGAGATTTCGGACTTGGTCCAGCCATCTCATCCTGGGCCTACCCAGGGCACGCCTACCTGATGACACGGATTCCATGGCACATCTAGGAAGCCGAGTTGGGAATATGCGTTTAACGTGCCGAAACCATCGAGGTATGGACCTCTCCGTACGAAGACGTAGCTGCTCAACATTGAGTGCTTCGCGTATATTGGTGTTCATAACCCGATCTCGACGAGTCACCTCAGCAATACAACGAAGAAATCTCATTTAGGCAGCTTCTTCCAATTTTTGGCGAAAAAAATTATCTTCAGTGATGAAGCAAAATTGCCGTATTGGGGAGAGAATAATCCAAGCAGTATCAAGAGTCTTCATTGCAACCGGATAATTGGTATAGATATTGATCAGGCGGCGTCACTGAGTCATACATCTTTCGAAACGAGAATGGCCAGACGGTGACTTCAAATCGCGAAAGGTATCGGGCCGTGATAACTGACTTTTTGTAGCCTCAATGGGATGACATGGACAACTCCACTGGATCCCTGCTCACAAAGGCCATAACGGCAATGAAACAGCGGACTCACTGCCCAAGATAGGTGCAACCACCCCCCATACTGGTACTGAACCAGCCTGTGGAGTGAACAAATCCATTTTTAAAAACTTCATGAGGAAGCAGTCCCTGCTCAAACTCGTCTCACAAACGTCGCTTGCCACGTTCTACCCAGACTGATTAGCTTCCTGACATCCTCTGGAGGAGACAAATTGCTCTAAACATATGGGACAGCACAATAGGCCTCTATATGAGACCGCAGTGCTAGGGTGGACAAACCAAATAAAATCAAAAAGGTGTTCATAACCCCTTGAAGAGCGAGTGGATTGTAAAAAATAAAAATGATTTGTGCTAAACTCAAGCTGTCTTGAGAGTCTGAAATATTTCTAAAATTTTGCTAAATCATCTTATCCCTCTTGAAGCGAAACGCTGTTTCAATTTTTTGAGTTGGTTCTTATCCAAAATCGGGGCAGAATAGCCTAAGTAAATAAACATGTGTTCTTCAGAACTCATCTCTCCTTCCCCTCTTGTAGAAGGACACCGATGTACGAAATTACATATTATATTTTCATTCATCTTACACGGATACTCATCGTAAGATTTGCTTATGAATCCTTAGCCTTGTGTTCTCCAGCTAAAAATAACAAAAAATATCTAGTCACGTCTACACTCTAATCGGCCCATTTGTACTGAATTTAGTAGAATCCCTGTTGCTACCAAAGGGCAATATCCAGCAGAAAACGTTACCTAATTGCTTCAAAGGCAACAATTACCATTAAAACAACTTCTCGTTGTTTCAATGTTAATTCAAGGGAGTAGCTGAAGTGGAACAAAAATATCGAGCGAAGGACATGACTTCCACAACAGAAATATATCTCTCGCATCTCTCTCTCATCGGTATCGTGCTTGATAAATAAACAACCTGTTGAATTATTCACGAGACCAATTCAGAGATGTAAGAAAGCATTACATATTTAGGGTGAACTTATTCGTATCGATTTTCTTCAAGGACGTCTCTCATCGGAGCAAAGCGTATCTCCAAGTTAATGAATCATCATCAACATTATTATGAAAGGTTAATGTCTAGAAGGCTGCAGGTCATGAGCAGGATTCATCGAATATACTCATGTCATTCTCTTGCTCCAGCCTTTGTCATTCCCGTCAAATTGAACAAAGCTCTTCAAAACTGTCACCCGCACACGTATCCTGTCACATGTGTATGCTTGATTCTATCACCATTTACGAAGGAGTATTAATTTTCCCATACGAAACTGTCATATGGTCCAGATAGCGATGGAACAACGATAGCAGTATATTATTTAATTTCGAAAAAGGGTCAAATGACATTGACAGTGGCAAGGACACAGTACTGCCCAAGTGGGTGTGGTATCTTACCGGCATTCTGGCATGTTCTCTCCTAATCTCTGTACAAATTAATGAGGATATTTGCAACTGTCAGTTGATGGTGTAGTCTGTGATTAAGATATTAAAAGGAAATTGTTTTCACCCTCAGATGACCACAATAAAGGACTTAACAGCGGTCAATTCGTTCTCGTTAGCATGTGGCTTGCGAATAAATTGTGAAATAATAGAAAGTCAACCGACACGTTAATGCAGAACACGCCCTCGTATTTTTTGTAACTTGATAGGCTAGGTATTTGCATGCCTGATGATTGTCAGGGCCAGTCCATGAAAAAGTCTATTCTATGAGGATATTCGTTTATGGCTTTATCCTGTGGAACGGATCCAGTTCTGGTTTTGTCGTAAAAATCGATGAAACGGATTGATTGACGAGCTTAACCGATGGTAAATGATTCGAAGAAGCAAATGACGTTGAAAGGTATAACAATGGAATGGTTGGTCATTTGTTTTATGTTGTGAGTGCTGAATAAGCAATTTAATAGTTTTGACGGATACTGCAATTGAATGCGTGGACATGTTTTTATTTGAGACAATTTTCAATGAGCCGAACACTGAATTGTAAAAAGTGAAATGGAAATTTCCTGTCTTTGTACAGTGACTAATGATGGACGCTTTGGTGAAGAACAGGACTCTATTTAGGCGCAGTGCATCGTTTAATTCTGCTCTCTGGCACGAATAACATGCCGGTGGATGGACTGTATGAAGAGAGAAGGAAATAATCAGACCTGGACCCAGATCGAGCTGGCAGAATACTCAGCTGCTGACATTGACTGTTAAAAGAAATCACGGTGCTAATAACTCTATGACAACAGCAATTTTGAAGTTGCAAACGAGCTCTTCTTCTTCACTAAAGGTTTGAATGCATCTATGAATCTTTTCAGCTAATGGAAGTGGCTGTTTTAGAAGAACAAAGATAAAAATAGCTTGTTGATCATACATAAGTCCCTATTGCAGCTTCAGAAGTCGCTGAAAAAACTTGTGTTCGAAGAAGTTCGAATGAAAAACAAGGAAAATAGTAGAAGACTAGCATTCACAAGTCAAGCTTGATTGGGTGCACGGCCACCACAGCATTGTCGGCAAAGAATCTGCGAATGCACTGACTATGGCCGGTTCGGCTTTCGCGCTCCTGGGACCAAACCCTTTCTGTGGCTCTTATTAGACTACCATCACAGCTTTGTTAAACAACTGGGAACACCAACTTCGCCTAGCCAATTGGGAAATCATCTCCGGGCTTAGGCAATCCCAGAGACTTATCAATGCCTTTTCCTACAACAAGAAAATTCTAAGGAACAGGATGAGGAAGCTAATGGGCTTCTTTACCAGTTATTGTGACCTCAGATATCATCTCAACAAACTAATCCTTTGTTTAGATACAGAGTGTCGGTTTTGTTTGGAAGAGAAAGAAACCTCTGAGTACATTCTCTTCCAATACCGCCTACACAGACGGATCATTCATAGGGAATTCTGTTCGTCAGAGGGGTTTAGAAACTCGGCTATTAATGATTAAAGGTAGTACACGATTAGGCTAAGTAAACCGGCGATACAAAAGATCTCTCTAGGTCGCAGTGGCCGCCATAAGGGCTGGTCCTTGGTATAAAACAGACGACTAGCCTTAAGTGGGGTCACTGAATTAAACGAGCTTGAAGTCGACACCATCTCTGTGGTTGCCGTCGCTCAGTGGTAAGTGCGTTGGCCTGCTGATCGAACGGCCTGGGTTCAAGCCCCAGCCATATCCACTGAACATTTTTCGCGGCACTATCTTTCGTCGGGGAATGGCAAGCTTCCGGGAGTATAATTTGTCATGATAGAGCTTCTCAATTTGCCATTCTGAGTCAGCAATAAATTGTACTTCCCTTTCATCCGTGCGACAAATGTAACATGCACAACATGAAGCTAGGCCTTGTGTCATCCCGAGCTGTCGCGCTATTAATTTATTTTTTATTTTTTTGAAGTCGATTGTGGCATGTTTATAGAGTAAACAGAAGAATTTGAAGCCAACTCTTAAGGCATTTTTACAAATGAATTAATAAATTTTTCGATCCGATTTCGTTAAATCTGGATTAAGCTACATACAATTTCAGACAGTTTCTCTGCAACTGTCCTGCCCTATCCCAAAGAAGGAAGCTCCATCTGGGAGCCTATCATTTCGACAACTTGGGTGAGATCTCAAATACTGACGTCAAAAGTATCCTCAGCTTCATCAAGAGCTCCAAATGGTTCCATTGAAGTGGCGCGGTTTCAGGGTATTGATCCGTGTGGTACCACAAAGGGCCTTCTTGGCCTACGTGTGTCTGTGCGAAGCCCACGTACCTACCTAGATACAATGGTTTCACTCAAGAAAGGCGTATATTCCTTAGTCGTGAACATTATCCAGGACCACCCTGTGAAGGCTTTACGACTTTCATCAATGTCAGAAGCAAACTATCAACTATGAACTGATGAACTGCATGAGGCCACGGCTATCAGCAGTTGTTTTAAGGTTGATGCGGAATAGCAACTGAGAATTGCTTTCTGTCAAGATTTGAATGCTGGTTTTAGTCTTTATAGGAATGTTTACGGAAATGGTTGCCACGTAAAATATTTAACCGTCCAAGTTCCCCTTAGGAATGGCAGCAAAGGAGGCTGTCGCTAAATGATCATGCAGATTCAAGTCTTACTTTATCTCATAGCTGAGAATTGGTAAAGGTACGGTAACTGACTGAAAAGGAAACATAGAAGCAACATACATCTTGACTGCAGGGATGAGATTCTATTTGCATCTGCGTGACTCCTGCTATGCGATTATTGTGAACTTCCCATCAGAAGGCTGAGTACTCTCGGCAGTAGCTTCTTCCATGAAGGATCTTCCAATCGCTGATTTCTGCAAAATTCGGACGTTCCCATCTATTTCTGTTCCCCAATTAGTTGCCAGTAATCCTTTGGTTATATTTTTGATTGTCACAATAAAACCGTCAGAGGTTCAAGTAAGTTTTCTAGATTCTCAAATAAGTAGTTTATCGTGAAAAAAAATTTATTTACCAACGAAAACCTTTGCTAAATCCTCACTTTAAAACCAACTCAGAATTGTGGTAGAGCAAACACGAACCATACATCTTGGAAACTGTTTCGTTTTCGAATGTAAACAATTAAATTTTAGATCAGACAGCAGTCATAAGTGATTTTTGTAAAGGGTATCTGCCTAGAAGAAAAAGATAGAGTACAAAATAAATGCCAAAGTGGTCATCGCGATGACACACACAATTGGTGTGGAGTGTGCACTTAGGCAAATTCGATTTAGTTCGTCATTGGACATGATCTGTTACTCAATGGACTTCTCCAACGTGAATTTTAAAAATTGCCTCTCAGATGAGGAATGGGAATGCGATCTCCCAATCGCTTCACTGATTACAGAGTGCATTGGCAACATCTGCAACATTTAGCAAAAAGGAACAAAAATCATTTAAACTCCACTTTTGATCGAACAATGGCCTTTATATCCCCGATTTACTTTGTGACAAGCATTTATAAAACAAATAAACGAATTTACTTTACACATAATGCTCATGTAATGAAAAATTCCCAGAAACAAAAATTTAATTTAAAATCCTGTTGTCAAAACACTAAAAACATTGCGGAATTAATTACAAAATCAATCAGCGTGAAAACTGTGAGGCAACACAATCTATACAAACATGCATCTACAAATCTATACAAACATGCATGTGTCGCTGTTTACTTTTAATTTGAACTACGAACACCGTTGAAATTTACAACAAACAATCGTCTGCCAATTGAAAATCATTTATTTACACAAAGGATTTCAATTGATTTTCCGGCAAAAAAAAAATGCAATTTTTTGTTCAATTTCAAATTGTTGTTGAATTAATTAATTGCTTACAGATTTTCGAATAAAATCGAAAAATGGTACATTAAAAGCCAATTTAATGGCAAAGTGGTATGATAAAGTGATGGATTTCAACTAAAAAAAATTCGACTGCAATATTTTGATCGGACCGATTACAATACTTCCCTTACCAAGGTGGGAAGTAAAAATCAGACAGTACCGTCTCTTGACGTGACAAATTTCCATATATTTTTTCTTGAGAAGATTTTCTTTTATTTTTCCTATTTGCTTATACATATATATGTAACATCTTAAGTGGGAATACTAAGTGACCAGTAGACAAGACAAACCACTTAAATAATAAAATCAAGTAACAGAGCATACTAATGAATATCCTTTTCGACAAACGACGGCAGGTTTTTAGGCCACAACCCCACTTTCGGCGTAAATTGCCTATAATGTTTGGATAATATGTGGATAAATGGATAATTGAGTGAAACTCTGATTCATTTCACTTATCCATTAACCCCTAGCATTAATTAGTAGTCATTAGTTAAACTGCTCATATGGATTGATCCGTTCAATTGTTAATGGACACCTGTCCACGTGGGTATGAAAATGAACTTATTACCCTCTCCTATCGATGCCAATCTTTGTAAAGGTGTAACCTAGAGGAACAACTGACGTAAGAAAATCTGATATCTTAAAACCAGTCTTAAGAGTTGCCAAGTTTATTGTACCTATTGCAAATTTGTATTAGAACAGATTTAACTGTCTTTGACTTCAGAGACCAAAAACCAATTAGGACATGACCTTTTTCCACAATCTTCTTCAACCACATTCATAACTTGAAAGGTGGCAAAATCTTGGCTCAAAAGATACTTCAATTAGAATCATAAGCTCATTCATTAATCTTGGAAACACCGCTTCTTTAGGGAATTTTGATAGACATAGTCACTGTTCATCTGATCAGCTCACGTCGCGTACTTCTTCCCTGGCTTGGTCGCATATTCAATTGGTCTACTATTACAGTACAGATCGAACGGAGTCACTTTAAGAATGGTTTCCACTGTCCATTAAGGTGTCAAACTACATGCAGGCTGCCCCTTGCAACATGATCCGACTATGATCCGTATACGCCACCTGACTATGATCCGCATACTTCACAGTTTCATGGATAACTAGAATTTTCGATGATTCGACTTTGAACTGCAACTCGTGTGTGAAATCCTGTGTGAGACTCAGGTCAGATGAGATGATGAATAGCTTTTTTAATGATAAAAAGGGTTTTAAAAGATTTGACTGTTTCTGGGGAAAATGTTACGTATACGCCACAGTTGCCATCATTTCATGAACAACTAGACATCGAAGTGCACAATGATCAGATTTTGAACTGTAACTTGAACCTTAGATCCTCTGTTAGGCTCGGATCAAATGAGATGGAGATGGTGAATGGCGATTTTAATGAGAACATTTTTTTTAAAACGATGTGACAGTTTCCCGGAAAAAATATTACGTATACGCCACGGTTGCCATAATTTGATGAACCACTAGAACTATGGGCGCATGCAGTGCATAACGATCCGAAGTGTAAGTTGAACCGGAAATCCTGCCTGAGATTAGGATCAGATGAGATGGTGAACGCTGATTGAAATAGAAAAATTTGGTTAACTGATTTCAGAGCCGCTGTGGATCAGTGGTGAAGGCGTTGGACTGTGGTACGACTGACACCACCTCTCGTCGGGGAATGGCAAACCTCCGGGAGTAAACTTTGTCATGAAAGAGCTTCTCAATTCGCCGTAAGCCTCTTCCATTTCATCATCAGCATCATTTTCCAAATGGCTCGCTTATCCACCGTGACAGTCCCGATCTTCCGTCATCGACCCTTCCATTCCATTCGTGTCAAAATAGTAACACGCACAACATGAGTGCTAACGAGAAGTTAGTCTTGGCTCATTCCGAGCTGTCGCGCCAATTGTTTATTTAAGTTTGACTCCACCCTTTCTCAACAATTTTGTTCCATATGCTGCTTTATTCCAGAAGGATAACGTGTGTTTGAAAAGTCTTCTGAAGCAAAGACACATCTCCAAAATTCATGACACGTGCTTTGTTTATTTGTCAGCAATCTGACCTCCGTATTCATTTTCCCAACTACGTGCATTTTACTCAGATGGCATTTCAAATAGAGATTGCATTTCCAGGAGGTTTAAGGACAAAATTTGACAGAAGGATTGTTACCAAACCAATGTAGAATGCATACTCGTAAAACGTTTATTTCAATAACAGAATTGAAATATGTAATGTTTGCTGGCTGGAATGGACATTCAAAAGCTTCTACGAAACCCATTACATCTCCGAGTGCTGTAAACCTGTTCCACTATCTTGATGATCATAAGTAAATTCACGCTTCAACTCTCATAACTCTCCGCTAATCCAAAATTTACGGCCCCGTAAAGTCTTGATGAAATATTGAACCCATCCGCTCGGCGAAACAGGAAGCATTTAGCTGAATTCATGCGAAAGCCCATTCAAAAGAACGTTCATCTCGCACATAGCACGGAATCTATTTAAATCGTCCTTCCATTCAACAATTTTCCATTTTATGGACATGAATATGGCAAAAAAACGTTTCAATAGCGCGACGGACGGGACCTCTCATTCATATGTGAGTTTTGCGAGGGTGTCAGCTGGCTGAGAGGTTGCTTGAAGATATCCCTTAGTTAGGGTGGAACTTTTTTTTAATGGCTTTGTGTTGGATGAAGCAGATTTGATTACGTGTTGATGGGTGTTTGCACCTATTCAACGAATCATCTGTCATCCAATATCCTTGAAACCGACAAATTTGTAATTGAAACTTTACAGCTCTCTGAACCCTGTCGTAGTGATTTTATTGATGTCTTGCTATTGTTAGCAAGCAGATGTGTTTCAAAGTCGATATCAGAAGACAAGATTATATTACTCAATGGATATGATGTATCCTTGGTGCCAATTATCCTTTTTTTAACGGATAATGGTACCATTATACCAGCGCATGTAACAATTTTTCTAACATCTGACATTGACAGTAGACAAAAGAAAATTAAAGATAAATTGTATGAAAGGAGTCTACCCAATTGCGATGCACTGGCGACCACTTTGAACAAAAGAGTATATTGCAACCTACCCCCGACTGGTCTGGTTGTCACGTTGACGTCCAGCACACCTAGGATTCCATTCATTTTGTTGCATTAAGCTGTCTGTGTTATTGTCAATTGAATTGCTTGCAGGGACACTCGCGCTTAGGGGATGCTGGTCTGCGCAAATTGCATTATTTCCAGTTGATAGTGGTGGGAGATAGGAAAACAATGTGGGGGTGTTTAAAGAGTGGGTTGCGTGAACACTTTGACTTATTTAATACTTTTTATAGTGCTTGCAATTTTGACGCTTTGCTAGCTCTGCAAAGTCTTTACGAAATTGTTCCGACAAAACCTCTGAGTTAAGCACTTAAATTCATCACCCTTAAAGAATCTGTAAGCTGAAATCCCATTCAACATTATACTCAACCCATTATGGATGCAAACTAGTTTGGGATGTCTTCATAGTACCAGATGGATACCAACAGGGAATGTCAAAATAAATTTGCATTTTATTACCAAACCCGACTATGCTTTTTCTAATCCAACCCCCATTCTGTCGCGTTCAATGCTGTATATGTGAAAGCACACTCAAGTTACTTGGCAAACACCTGGTACCAAGTACCATGAAGCCAATTGGAACAACAACCAGTTCAAGGAGAAAGTAAAACCAAGATTTGATTTGTTCAATATCATATCGATTGGAAGCATGATGCCCCATTTGATGGGTTTTCTGTTCACAATAAAGTCGGAATTGTTCCAGGAATATTTCATGGCTTTTTTCCTGTGCAATGAGAATTATTGGGAATTGGGTTAGCTCTGCATGGGTTCTAGGGAGTCAATTATAAAATAGCTCCTGGGAAGGGAAGCATCGGTTTTGTACTGCCATTCTGCTGGTGCGCGATTATTAGAGATTTCTGAGAAGCGGGTAGTCTATCTGCATTTTTTGATTTTCGATTCTAACGAGTAGAGGAGTTTTCCACATTTACACGAGTTTGAGGGTGTGTATATTAACCAATCAAGCGTTTATATTATATGGAGAAACCCTTGGACCTTCACCAGACGCCGATATCCAGGCAGTCCACTGGATATTAACAGCGGTAGTGAGACCGATTCTTATGTAGGGAGAATAGATCTGGTGGACAGCCTGCTTAAAAAAAAATACAAAGGGGACCATTCACCTGCATGACGGGTTCCTTGAGAACAACCCCTACTGGTGCACTGGAGATAATGCTCCATCTGCTTCCTGTTGATATCTTTGGGAAGCTAATGGCAGTCAAAGCAGCATTAAGGCTCAGAGAATCCTCCCAGCTGATCAGCACAGCAATAGGCCGCTCTAGAATCCGCAAGGGCAACCATGCTATCCCTAGTTAAGCGGACAACGTTGTCTTTCATATTAACTTCAACGTTAGGTACAAAACTCGGATTCTTAGCAGAAGCTCCTGGAAGTCTGACAGATTTTTGAGCGATTCCGCGCTAAAAATATTCACAGACGGATCTAAGACAGCCGTTGATATGGGGCGAGGAGTCTTGTCCAATGCACCTGGCTTAGTCATTACCACGCCAATGCCAGATCACTGTAGTGTATTCTAAGCGAAAATAATGTTGTTTTATACATAGACAGGCAGCTATTAAAACCCTGGAATCGCCAACAATACGATTGGTTGGCAAAGCAATGCCACAGATCTGCTAGCGAGATTGCAGACATGACATAGGGATGTTCCAGGCAACTACAGAGTGGACGAGCTGCCAAAAGAAGGCATAGGACGGCATCTCTTCGAACCTACGCCTATCGAATCAATCAAATTCCTTTTCGACACGGGTGCCAAGAAACTGGCAAACCACTGACCTAACATAGATTTAAAGAAGACGGAGATACTTTTATCCACTAACCGGAAAAACCTAGATTCACTAATAGAAGTCCTCATCGGAAATTACTTGATCGGCAGACATGCACATAGACTGGGTGTACTCTGCAATGGTTTCTGAAGAAGCTGAAGACATGAAAAGGAGGAAGAAACTAAAACGCACCTACTGTACACATGTAGTGCCCTTGCGCGTTAAAAAGAAATACCCTCGAGAAATACTTCTACGATAATCTTAGCGATTTAGCTGAACTCCACATGCAGAAGATAAGAAATTGTATCTCTGGGGCAAAATGGTCAACTCTTATGGTAACACTATTACGGTTGCCCATCTCGATGTACTGTGTTACATACTCTGGTTCCTGGTGCTGGTATTCGGTTCTGCACCATGGTATCACAACTCATCTGTAAAATATGATCGGAAGAAAGTATGCCCGATGGATGGAACCTCAGCACTGTTTGCCCGATCCTCAAGAAAGGAAACTCTCTGAACTGCGCCACCTAGAAAGGCATCAGTCTTCTTAACATCGCTTACAAGATCTTATCAGCCGTGTTGTGTGAACGCCTGTAGTCGTTTGTCAATAACCTGATGGGTCCATATCCGTGTGGCTTCAGGCCCGGAAAATCTACCATCGACCATATATTAACACTTCGGCAGATCTTGGAAAAAACCCAGGAACTTCAAATCGATACCCACCACCTCTTCATCGATTTTAAGGCCGCGTATGACAGCATCTATAGAGACGAGCTATACAGAGCCATGTCTAGTTTTGGCATCCCTGCCAAACTCGTCCGTCTGTGCAGAATGACGATGGAGAATGCACGCTGCTCCGTCAAGGTCGGTAAAGATCTCAGCGAGACCTTTGATGTCAAAAAAGGATTTAGACAAGGCGATGCGTTGTCGTGGGACTTCTTAAACATCGTTCTTGAAAGAGTTGTGCAAAACTCAAGTGCCAACACCAGATGCACAATTTTTCAAAAGTCCGTCCAATTACTCGAAGAACACAGCGCGATGTCACTGGCGCGTTCGTGAGTATTGAGATGGAGGTGGCGAAGATGGGTTTAGCGGTCAATGAGGGCAAGATCAAGTATATGCTGACAACAAGAAAGGACATTCAACACCGAAGTCTCGAACAGAACGTCACAATAGACAGTTATAAGTTTGAGGTAGTTAAATACTTTGTCTACCTAGGCTCCGCTATCAATTCAAACAACGACACCAGCGCTAAGATCAAATGAAGAATAACCCCTGCCCACCTGCATAATAATAACTCCTGTGACCCATTGTAAGATCTCAATCGTCCC
Organism: Matsumyia berberina; assembly: GCA_917880715.2. Classification (NCBI taxonomy): domain Eukaryota; kingdom Metazoa; phylum Arthropoda; class Insecta; order Diptera; family Syrphidae; genus Matsumyia; species Matsumyia berberina. The sequence continues at coordinate 125,818,580 of OU862870.1, forward strand.
AGTCCTGTTCTACGGCGCAGAGGCATGGCGTATGAGGTTGCTCTTGCCTGGAAAATTCTTCGGGTGATTCTGGATCCCGGCTGGTTTATGTAGATGGACACCAATGTTTTGGACTGGAAAATTTTCGAATCCATCTTCGAGAGACTCCGCCTCAGGTGACGCACGCAAGTGGAGGGGAACCTTAACCAACTTAACGTGCAGAACTGGAGGCAGTTGGCTAAAAATCGAGTTGGTTGAAAACGCTTTGTGGGTGGGGTCCAGATTCAAACCAGACTGTAGCATCACCTTAATGAAGTATTATTAAAACGATGGAGATGTAAGAACCAACAAACTAAAGGATTTCAATGAAAAAATCCCAGACGTGTCCTGGATTACTTGACTTTATTCTATAGTATTCGACAAAAATGATTCCTTTGTAATTTCCAAGAGACCAATATTGCACACATTTCCCATTTTTTACATATGTTTTATGCCTAACAAGTCCATTAGACACTAGTGTTGCCTCGTGTGACCCCAAAAGTTTCCGAAAATTTCCTACAAAGGTATTTCAAAAGATTCCCACCGCTCTCCCAAATGACACGCCACGTGTTTAAAATGAAGGCAACACCTGCTCTAGAGCGTTCCCATGCAACTGAATACACCCACCTGTCGTTTAGCGCCACGTGTTTATAATAAGAAGAAACACTTGCTCTAGAACGATTTTCATCGTAATGAGTTTCAAAGCCCCACTCTGACACAAGGCGATATAAAATTTCACTCGTCAGTGTGGAGCTCACAAAATTCACAAGAAATAAGAACACATCCCCTTCGCTTTGATTCATGTTAAGTGTCTCAATGTGAAAACAGGACACATCAGCAATACGTCAAGGGTACACAGAAGATTTTCTCTTCAGAGAACATAAAATTAGATCATCCAATTCTTATTGTTATACGAACGTTATGTTAAATATGAAAATTGTTCCATTCAAGGATACAATCAGAAGGAAAAGGAGATGAAAGCCTTTTGCCGGGATAATTTACGATAGCTATTCGTACTAAAGCTCTTATTTATGAGATTTCTCTATCCTCTCGCCGGAAGTAGGGTATTAACAACACCCGTGTTTCATCATATCTCACTTCTAGCCATGGCCGTCGACTCCCTACAGTTCATTTGTAGTTGCCAATCATTTAGTTATAAGGGCGGAAAACATGTATGAATGTGTGTATAGCACTCTCTGATTCTATGGATTTTTCCTTGTTCGTGCGATTCAAAATTGTTAAGCAATTTGATATCAATTTCATATTCTATGGGCACGTTTCCTCGATTCGCTGAATAGTAAGGCGTTTGATTATACTTCTGTTTTTCATCAGAAAGTATGATCCGCCTCCAATCTTAGAGGTTTGTACTTACAAGTCAGAATGCCCTTAGTATAAGATTCGCGATGTGAAGTGTAAGATTGAGAATGGAAATGGAGAACTTTTTTAGTGGGAAATTGTTAAATGCCAGATGACTTTTGAGCCAATAATGCCTGATCCTTGTAGACGTCATAGGTTAAGTTAAGCGCCTACCTTACATCGATCAAATGAAGTGCACAAGAGATAGTTATTGCCAGATACCACCTTCTAGAGAAATATTTCACTCAGGAGAAAGAAAGAAACACTCTTCCTCTCCACAAAAGAAGGAGCTCTGTTGAGCCCTGTTTCTAGGAAAAAAAATTACAAAAGTACGTGCCAATGAAGAAGAAACCCTTTTCTTTAAATTTCTATTCTCGTTGCTGTTAAAATTCATAATATTCCTTACGCTAAATATGATTTATCCGGCTAGACGACATTTTGCATACAAATGTGGTCATTAGCATTCAGATTCACCTTGAACTAGGTGAGTGGTTTATTTAAATATTAAGTTGTCTGCTTAAGAAGCAAAAGCCATTTAGCCAGTCACTTTGCGGACTTAGTGCATTTAAATTGCTAATTAGTTTAAAAAATTAAATGTGTGGATGTCCTTCCAGTAGTGGTAGTTCGCAGAAGAATTCTCCTTTGTAGGAATGAAAAGTTTTTGATAAGCATCACGAATTTTAATTAAATTCTTATGATGGAGTTCTTTGAAGATAATCCTCCAAGTGGTGATGAATGTTGAATGCTTGACTAAATGGATTAAATAAAGTTGTAAGTCTGAACAATGACCATTCGTTGAGGTTTAGTATAAAATGAATTTATTCAGGTAGGGAGATGTTGTGAACGGGTGAATCCATTGTGCATGTGTACATATTAAATTTGGGAACCTTGATTTTTCGGTGATATAGGACGGAAGTGCTCGTAAGACATATATAGTTTTGTCATAGCGTGAGAATGCAAATGCTATAGCGTGCCTTCCGCTATATTCTTCAATAACCTCCTATACGTGACTCACCACCTAAATGCCACGAACTCATGGTTCCTGAACTATGGCCACTGAAGCTGTTCCAGGAGAGGCTTCGTATTGTCGGCATACACTTTGCTGTGTTCAAGATGGATTTGAAGTACCTTACTTCACTTTTAGTTACGTAATTTGTCCCCTTGTGCCTTAGGGTATTTTACCTTCAGCGGTTGCGTCAACCATATTCACGAAAGATGTAGCCGCTTCCCTGCCAAAATCCTGAGAAAACCTTGAAAGTAGCATGAAACCTAGTTAAGCCTGCCTTTCCTGCAGCGATTGGCTTTAGTTTTGGGTGACTCATCTTTCGCAGTTTATAGACAATTTTACTATTTTCACTGTGGAGAGTTTTAGGGACAAACAGATTCCAAATCAGACCCCATCGCGCTGTGTTGGAATTTTATATAAATGTATGTTCGAATCATACATACTTCAACCTCAACTTCCGCGCATCAATCCCTTCCAGAGTGGAGTGGGAGAATGATGAATCCAGAGAGCAGGACTCCGTTCACTTCTACACCGAAGAACCTAGGACTAAGTGGGAGATGGTGTTTTCTCCGAATTGATTAACTTATGAATCTCCTCCCGTCTTCCCGATCACTGTAGCGTTTTTCAGGCGGAAATTATGGTGATCAACGAAGCCTTATTTTAGGTATAATGTGGTATCCTCCAAGGACATCACTATTATTTCCAATAGCCAGGCTGCTATAAAATCTCAGATTGTCGCTCGTCTTTCATGGAGATGGCAGAACATTTTAATATTCACATAGCTTGGTATCCGGTCATAGGGACATTTCAGGGAGTTGCAAGGCCAATGAACTCGCCAAACGTGGTACTACTCTAGAGGTCCTACCAGAACAGAGAAATCTGAGTATTCCATTCGCTACATGTAAATTACTCTTAGAGTACGATGCGATCGGCAAAACAAACCAAAGATGGACGAATGGTACCTCCAGAAAGATCGAGCCTATGCTAAACTTCACTCGATCTTTAAGACTGATCTTGTCGTTCAGCAGCACCGTTATCGGTGTTCTCACTGGCTACTGTCCCATCGGCCTTCATACCAGCAGAATGGGCCTCTTCTCAAATGACTTTTGCAGGAGCTACAGGGGCGATGGGGAGGAAGAAACAATCCTCCATTTCCTCTGTACCTGTCCTGCCCTATCCCAAAGAAGGAAGCTCTATCTAGGAGCCTGATACTTCGACAATTTGGGCGAATTGTTACATACTGATGTCAAAAGTATCCTTAGCTATATCTAGAGCTTCAAATGATTTCAACAGATGGTACCTAGGTGCATCATGCGGACACCCACCTTACCTACCTGCCTACCTACCTAGTACCTATATATTTGAAATAAGCATGTTTAAACAACCGTGTTCGAAGCAAACAGCCTAGCTTCCAACAAAAAAAAACAGGAAAAATGTCGCAATCACAGAGGGACTAGATGACAGCTAAATGGATTCATCGACATACGGAAGTAGTACCAATGACTTTTGTCGAAGAGTGTGCTATAGAATTCGCACTAAAGCTGTGTATATTCTTTCAAGTGTGATGCCAGAGAAATCTTTTCTTGACAAAGAAATATATGGTTCTGCAGGTTACCACGTGAGCGATCTTCCAACTGATAGCTAGATACTTAGGATCCTGTGTTTTTTGAAAATTTGTTCGATTGTTAAAGTTCCTGGGCTAAAACTGCAATGAAAGAGGTCAATCAGATCGTTGACGAAAGGTTTAAGACATCCTTGCAATATAAGAGGTAAAATGTTCTGTGTAATACAGAGCAGTTTGATGCCTGTAGCTGACAGGCGATCAATCGACTGAGATTTCATTCATAGGGAAAATTTTCGCCCGATGATTACGTATATGTGCTACAGCAGTTCATTCCCAGCTGTTTCAAAAATGTCGAGTCGCTCTGCCCATATCCTGTTCGCTGCATGAGTCAACTTGCGCTCTGTATCGAACCTGGGGTTTCAGCGCGGTGGCCTAGAGAAACCCAACACATTAGTGATGGTATTTTTCTGATCGTATTTGGACTGGCATGTGTTCTGATTTTGAAATATAGGACTAAAGAGTCCCGCAGTCTGTGCCATTGGAAGCTCCTCGAAGTTAGATGCCTTCGCATACGCATTAGTTTTCTACCTTCATCTATGTAGCTAGTGAATGGGGTTATTGTTAGTTTATCCAATCGTCCCGATATTCAAAACACCTTTCCTCGATCGCAATATGATCAATTTGGCTGACAGTCAGGCTTTCTTGTGAATATTGAGGTATGGGGAACAAGTCCTGTAGCCCATCATTTTAGTCGAAGCCATATCATCGCACTTCCTGAATGCCAGTAATGTCTGCTTTAAATGTCTTTATTCAAGTTGCTTGGCTTTGCGTAGCCTGTTATTGTCATCCTTTTTGGTATGCTATGGTCGCGAAAAGATAAGTCATCCTTATCCAAGGTTTGCATTTGCTTCGTTGTCTTTTTCTCTTGAGATTGTGAACCGAAATCCTGCCGGTGTTCTTATTCCGAAGGCCACTTGTTGAAACCGAAATTGCATCATAATCCTGCCTGCAGCATAAGAACAGTCTTCCAAGTTAACGACGATGAATCTTCACTAAGTTCTCCACGTATTCTTTCTCACAAAGTTCGCAGTGCATTTCAATATTTTCCATAGAACACCTGCTTGAACCCGTCCTGCAAACCGAAAGTATTTTCCACTTCGTTTTATATGTAAATTCAACTCTTATACCTCCTGGTGTACGTGATAACTTTTACCATCGCAAAGTATCGCCGTAACTCCAACTAGAAGTGTCTAAGTTTGAGAAGTTTCCTACGCAACTAAACGCACTCTAGCACTTGATTAAACTTCCTGAATTGCTCGTTAATTTGCTGTGAAATCCTTGTTTTTTCTTTCTCTATGAATATGAATTGTTTTAACTTTCCTGTCGAACTTTCTACGAGACCGTAAAAAATAAAGTTTTCGAAAACCCAAGAAACACTTAAACTAAATTAACTGTAATTAGATATCTTTCTATATTTGTGATAAAGTTAAATTTAAATTTTATTGAGAAAGGGTAGGCACATGTCAATGTTCTCTCACCAGCGTCTCTCTGTGAGAGAAGCCTTCAGAAGCGTCTACATAATTGAGATACAAGTGGAACACAAGGGATTATCGTAATTCCGACTTCAATCAAGATAAGAAATTCTCAACGGAAATCAAAGATCAGAGGGAACCGACAAAGCTCACATTAATTTCTATTTTTTTCTTTGTACAAAATTTGTTGAGATGTTGACATGTGATTACAAGAGGCACCTACATCCTTCTACTTCTCGAGACTTATTGAGTAAAGACAACACACAAGGCCAAGGATATTTTTTTTTTCCTTGGAGTACAGGTTGCCGGGTAAAATTTGTATTTCAGACACGTGGAAGAATTTGGAATTATGTATGCCAATGACCTTGAAGACAAGATGTGGATGGATAAAGTGAGTCCTTGTCCCGAACTGTTTGGATGAAGGATAAATGTGATTGTGTTGCAAATGGATATACACCCCAGACACTTTCACGAGACAAATTTATGAGTATTAACTGAAATCCTTTGGGAATATTTCATCAGTTTATGATGCTTGGCCATTACTTATTTGGTGATGATTACAATGATGATGTTGAGATGAAGGGTATTATCTCTTGAAAGCCAATTTGATTGGATCGTTGCATTTCAACTAGATTAAAAAATTGAGGTCATTTTAGATCGGAAGTCCCTGTAGGCATATAGGTAGAGATCCTGCCCATGCAAAGAACAAAAACACATAGGTAAGCCCTTTGTGATACCACAAGGATCTTTTACGCTAAAAGGGTACAATCATCAGACTTTTACTGTTATTTGAACCTCAAATCCTGTGAGAGATTAAGATCTGTTGAGATCTTATATTAGGGATAAAAATGAGAAAAAACAAAAAAAATTATTGATTTCAAGATAAAAATGTTACGTATACGCCACAGTTGCCACAATTTTATGAGCCAGTAAAATTCTACGTCACTCATTTGTCTAGAGCTCTTGATGAGGCTTAGAATAAATAAAGTGACAGTATGTCACGGTTTATCCAAATTATTGAATAGATAGATCCATATACCAGGGCATATGGATATTGCAGGAAACGAAAGGGCTGACGAACTTGCACAAAGGGGAGCAGAGCTCCATGCCTCACAGGCTCTCCCCTTTGCGATGATTCTTGTTAAAAAGGTGAATTGAAGACGGTGGATCCAGCTAGACACGTGTGCAACGGATAGATAATAAGAAGAGATCTGTGTCTCTGGTCGAACTTAGTCGTCGCGAAGCAAGGATAGTCTCCGGCATCATTACTGGGTACTGCCCCATTAGAGCTCATGCGGAGGGCCTTGGTATACATCACAACTACTATTGCAGTAGTTTGTGAATGTCCTGCCCTCGCCAGTAGAAGAATGAGGACTCGTGGGGGTTACTTTGTCATGGAATTGGAGGACTTGCGTGACATCGAGCTGAGGATCCTCCTGAGATTCATATCCTTATTTGGATTTTAAATCAGCGGCTTCAATTCTCTTTACGAGCCGAAACAGCTTTCTCGACTAATCGTCCTGCAATACTTTTATTAGCTCTAATTTCCGATTCGGGAGCATTAGCTGCAGTTTAATTATTTTACGGAACAGAAAGCGAACGTCCCATGGCACAATTGACACTATTACTGGTCTAAGAGAGCAGTGACGAATGTCACAAGGCACCCTGTTACCTAACCTAACCATCAGACAGCCAGACTGCCATCAAAGCATTGAGTTCCTATGAAATCAGACCTAAACTGGTTTACGGGTGTCTGGAAAATATAAACAGACTAGGACAGAACAATAAACTCACGCTCGACTGGGTGCCAGGTCATGTAGGAATAGGAGGAAATGAGGCAATCGATAAACTGGCAAGGAAATGGTCAGAAACATGGAAAAATGGAAAAGAAGAAGACTGCGGAAAGCACTCCTAGGACTAAAGCAGGCATAGGAACTTCTCGGGAACTACGACCGAAGGAGGAGCAATGCCTGTCTTAGCACCAATAACAACCAGCGTAGCATTCTAAAGGGCTTCCTCACGGGCCATTGCAGACTCAAAGAGCATCTCAGGAAAACAGAAATAGAAGCGAATAGAAACTGCAGATTCTGCAGCGATGTCGAGGAGATCCCATCAGACCTTCTTATAGACTGTGGTGCATTGAAAGAGCACAACTGAGAGCGTATACTTTTTGAAACGGATCTATCGTCATTTGACCCAATCCAGAATCGCCGATTTCGCAGAGCTTTTGGATTAGAGGAGTTGCTCATCCACCAAGAGCACAATAGATCTCTGCAGGTCTCAGTGCATACACACCCCAACTTTAAACATTTTACGTCTAAGAACCCTCTCAGTCCATAAAAAAAAACTCTATTTAGTTTTTTGGTAAGAATCCTTAATGAAATTAACATTAGCCTTAAGAATGGTATGCACTGACCTTATAAATAAGTTTTCTAGAACCCAATTGCGTACTTTACCAGTTCAATGAACGATATACCAATTCTTGGAAGGATTAGCAAAAGTGCTAAATGAACTTCGGTGAAACCAAATTCAACTTGGACTCGACAGTAAAATAATTCGAAACACAAACCTTTTAACGGTTCACTTGCTGTGCAAAACTTTCTGTTAAGTATTTTCAAAGAAAAAATTCTTCCGAAAACGGTCGGTCGATTGTCTTTTACTTTAGTCTTGGAATGAAGGCGAATGTCTGAGTAGGTGCAAAAGGTCTGTAAACCATGAAACGTTTGTCCCGTTTCATTTGACCGATTACTTTGCCCAAGCATACATTTTTCATCCTGAAAAGATTCATAATGCGCCTTATCCTTACCAGCAAAACTTTGTACCACAAACTCCTATAAATCTTTTAAACTTGTTAAAACAAAAATCCCTACTTCCCACTTGTTTTTCACATCTCATCCCTCAAACCCAAGTGCCAAAGCTACACCTCTCCCCCTTCGAAATAAAACAACTTTCAAGTTAAAACCTTATTTATGCATAAACTATACAAACAATTTGATTTATGGTGAATTACTTCCATTGTGATCCGAAGAGGCCCTCGTAAATTAATTATGCATACGGCAAATCCTTCCGACAAGCTTCGCACGTCTACAAAAAGGCAAAAAAAAAAAAGTCTCATTCAAGTCGAGTCGTCCTTAACATATGTACATTATGTCGAAACCTAATCTCAGTCCTTATGTTGCTTGTCAACAAAAAGAAAAATGACTAAGCACATAGAGAGAGTGGGGATATGTATTTTGTCTATCAATCCAAGGTTTATGCGTGCGGTCATTTCGCATTTATAGAGCTGTGTCAGGAATTTTACGATCCTTTTTGCTTGTTTACATATGTCCACCTTAATTTTTTTCTTTTCTACGAATTTCTATCTCAGTTGTGTACGTGAAGTAGGTCACCAGGTCATTTACGTAGCACGAGAATGTAAATGTCTGTGAGGTTGATGAAATGAAGGAAAACAAGGACATTAACTTGGAGATGAGGCCCATTTTTATTATTTATTTACTTTTGTTTGGAGTACGAGTAATCTGATCATAGAAGGATAGACGAAAAGGGTTCGCTTACATTGAGACAGACTGAATAAGATGTCGGGATAACTTATAAACAAATTTTCCGAATTTGAATGGCTCTTATCTGTCCCACGCAATCTTTGTTTGGGCGATATCCATGTACATACATATATTCGACGACAACCATATTTCAGACACAAACTTTGTTATGAACATTTCCTTGTAAAATAATTCTACGTAGCTTTTGGTCCACGGACAAATTATACAAAATTTACAGATTTGAAGTAAGAAAAAAAAAAATTCGTCGAAAAGATTGCATAATATTCTAATTTGCTCAACACAAAGTTTGTCACAGGTGGCAGGTAATCCAACAAGCAAATCAGAACGGAAGGTAAACATTTTCTGAGAAGTAGACAAAAAAATGTAAATTGTCCACGATTTGGATCTTTTATCACGTTGCTATTTCGCCAAAGTTCCTTAATGTTATTAGGCCACCGTAAGTTTAAAACGCAGGTTACCATGGCAAATGGCTCATTGTTAGATAAGTCAACACCTGTGACACTTAGGGTAGATGGAATTTATAACAATAAATTGGATTGGACCTGATTATCAGTGAGTGGAGGAACTTTCAAAACTTTCATCCTGTTGTATTAGTACCATGCTTATCAAACTGCTAGTGACACATTTTGTGCCGAGCCACATCCATTACCCTCCGTCGATTCATGGTCGGATGACAAACAACGTCACAAAAAAAAATACTCTGGAGGACATGGGGATAGGGTATATGACAATTTTGAGGATTTTAAAGTGTTGGTCAGTAACTCGCATATGGATTACAAGTTTTATGGAGGCAACAAATGCACATCACTCGCATTCTTTGTAAGTATATATCAGAGTAGGAAGAAAACCGTCCATTGAAACAGAAAAATCTTGTAAGTTAGTCAGCTAGATCTATCAAAATCGAAATACCTGATTACACTATTCTCCGTCTTAATGGTCAATTACTCAAACCATCCTCCAGCGCTCGGTATCTGGGTATTATGCTTGACCCAAAACTTAACTGGAAGCAAAACATTGAACAAAGAGTAAGGAAGGCATGGGTAGCTTTTTGTGCCTACAGTAAAACGTTTGGTAAGAAGTGGAAACTTCAACCAAAGATGACCTTTTGGATTTAAACAGCCGTAGTGCATCCAATTCTCACCCACGGGTCGTTAGTATGACGGCCCGCAACAATCTTACAAAACTCAAAAGACGCCAAAGAACAACGCGTATAAACACCACGGGTGCATTGAGGTCGGCCTCAATGGATGCGCTTGCTGTGCTCCTTTATCTTCTGCCTCTGCTTCCACGTGAGATTCCCCACCAGAGCACAGTGGAAGAAAAACGAAGTGGGAAAGAATTTCGATACGGTCATCTACACCGAAGGATCAAAGATGAACTGCGGTGTAGACGTCGGTGTTCTATTGCCGGATTTTGCCAGCGCCTTCCAAGCGAAACTACTGGCAATCCGAGAGGCTTGCACGCAACTCGGGCGTGACACAAAGCGCAGACAAAACATTGCTATCCTCATAGATAGCCAAGTCGCTATCAAAGCTGCTGACTCGGCTACCATATCCTCCAAACTGGTGCTGGAGTTCCGCCACGAGCATTTCCGCTTGAGCAAATGGTTCAGAGTTACACTGTTTTGGGTTCTAGGGCACAGTAGCATAAAAGGAAACGAGCACGCAGATGAGCTGGCCAGGCAGGACTCAGCTCTACACGGCTCACTGGCAGCAAGGACACCCCTCTAGGAGTGGTTAAAGGACAAATCCAACCCAACGTCCAATGGAAGATATGGCTGACCTATGATAAGATTAGAACCATGGGGCATTGGTCAATTGGAGACCATGCGGCCAAAGTACGTATTTCAGACTATGCCCATTGCTGCAGCTGCGGAAATGAAAATGAGAAGGAAACTCTCTCCTTTTTTCTCTGCAAATGTCTAGGACTTGCAAGAGCCAGACTGCGTGCACTAAGCATACCATTCTTCGATGGCCTCAACGACGAGATACGAGGATACGAGATCTAATCCGTTTTGTAAACTCCACAGGCTGGATCTAGGCCATCCCCCCACATGAGGCCTGAGAAGCCCCATCAAAATGTCGACACCCGGGCGATCAAATCGCGTGGAGTTGTTTCCAAGATCTTACAGTGACTGTATAGCTTAGCAGTCCAGCACCCAGATTCCCATGCTTTGCTCTGCATGTAGCTGTGTCTTTTATGTGAAGTTCAAGGGGTATCAGGTGCAGGATCACACTTACAACATCCGTGGGACAACGTCTCAATTCTTCTGTAGCACTTACACACGCCGATCTCTGTACTTTTTTGAACTTGTCGATATTGTATTTCCTCCCTAAGGCAGGCCATCAAACGTAAGCGCCATAAGTGAAAAGAGGACGCACAATGGCGGGGAATATTCATAGGGTAATCTCCAGCTGGAGTCCCCATATTTTGCCAAATGTTTTATTACAGGCATAGAAAGCTGTTCTATATTGAGCTTCCCACAAAATTTAGGGTCTAGTATTGTCCCGAGGTATATTAGACTTTAATCATTCAAGTCCTGCTTCATAGAAGACGAAAAAACAAAACTCCTTGGTCATTTCAGGTGAAAAACTCAGTCATGTATGCGTTAGAGGAGAAGATTTAAAGTTGGATGGTGCAACATATGCAGCGTCATCGATTCAGTCAAAAAGATCTTTCAGACAGCTGGAATATGTGGAGCGAATGGATATCAATACTCCGGCCAGCAGAAATTTCAAATGTTACCCCAAGGTAACAGGCAACTCCCCAAACCTCAAATAGACCGACGAAATTACCCTACGCCCTTAGTTTTAAGCGACCCAGACGAGCTGTCAATCCTGCCACCGACGGCTTTTCTTAAATTCATACTTCATTCGGAGCAGGTTTAGAAAGGCGAACAAAAGATAACCACTAATCTTTAATTCTTCCCAACAGGTACACACCTGTAGGATCCCACAACGAGGCGCACAATGAATCCATGAAGATCCAATCGAGGCCTTCCCTTCTAACCAAACCTATATGTGTTCAACAAACAAATCAGTCCAAGGTATAGGCCTGAGCTTCACTATAGACAACGTTAATTTCTTCATACTTGGGGTGTTTATTCGTCTTGAACCACCCCAACTCAGCTCGATACCCTTGCGTCGATTTAACGAAGAATAACTCTGGAAACCGCTGCTATTTTGACAAAGTTGTTTTCTCGTCTAGGATCCAAGTGTCTGGACGTTTGCAGTGCCTCAAGTAAAGACTCTTCATAAGTCCGGTAAATAAGTGAATTACCTATTTATATAGGATAACATCCTCGATCATACCTAGTATGTGACTTATATCATGAAGACTTGAAAATTTCACCATTCTCTCCTTTTTCATTAGAGTCGAAAGCAGAACGTTTCCGAACTTTCAAACGAGCTTGAATACTCAATTAAATTTAATACTATACTATGTAGAAAACAAGAGTTCTTTTCGTTTACCTACAATTTCAAGTTAATTACTTATGATACCAAAATCCTGTAAATGACTATAAGCCCCTTTCAGAAGGCTTTTCATGTTATCTCAAGACTCCAAATTAAAGTTTCAATATTCCTAATTGAATAACAAGGTATGTTGTTGTGTACCTTCTTCTGGTTCTGCTTGGACATAAATTCTTAAATTCTAAGAAACTTTCAAAAACAATTCGAGAAGAGTATCCTTGAAAGCACTTCTACTTGCATTTCATTGAAACTCAAGAAGTACCAGAAAATAAGGAAATAATTGAGAGAACTTCCACAAATATTGCCAGTAGTGGTTTCGTGGTCTGATTTCGAAGGACTCCGATTGCATTGTCTTGCGTACAAACTTATGGTTTTCCTAGCAATGCGAACGATAAATTTGCAGAATATACAACATGCCGTTGTAGATTGTCAATTGTGGAAAGCTAAGAAATCAGAAACCAGTTGGTATGTGTAGAAGGAATGTGTTTACAGAACAAGCTATGCACAGTTGTAGGGATACACATCGGAACGAGTGCATAAATTCTCATGGGAAATGAAATCCTTCAGGATAATATGTGTATGCCAACGTTATTTTTGCGACACAGTGCGTCGATAGGACTCAGTGAAGTGCTGTGAAAATAAGTGAAAACATTGGTTTAAGAAACAATGCAGGGCTTTAACATTCTAATGGCGGTTGTATTTTAAGCACACAATGAAGATTTACTATGAAACTTTGAATAAAAAGACGTTTAAGGCTTAGGTTAGCTTAGTTGAATGGGTACCTTGTGAAATTCGTCACTGATCACTTGGACCAGCAATAGGGAAAATTCTGCCCACCTTCCCATTCTACCCCATGAACGTGTAAAAAAAAATTGAGCCGTTGATTTAAAACTCAGATAAGGATATGAATCGATGTCACGCAAGTCCTCCAGTTCCATGAAGAAGTAACTAGCAGGAGTCCTCATTTTTCTACCGGCGAGGGCAGGACATTCACACAGCAAGTGAAGGACAGATTCTATTTCTTCTGCTGCTATAATCGTTGTGATACATACTGAGGCGTTTCGCATGAGTACCAATGGCGCAGTGGCGGGTAATGATGCCAGATACTATCCTTGCTTCGCGCCGACTAAGTTTTACCAGAGATCTAGAGATCTCATATGCTAGAGCATATGTGTCAAGCTGGATCCAACGTGTATGGCCTCGCCTTCAATATACCTTTTGAACGACCTTATTAGAATGCTCGCAAAGTGGAGACCTGTGAGGAATGCAGCGCTGCTCCCCTTCGTGCAAATTCATCAGCCCTTCGGTTACCTAGCATTGGGTCACCATAGTGGTTCTCGAGATCTCAATTAAATGATTTTTGCAGATTCCTACAAGTCTCGATCTAGTTATCGTGGTTTTGAGTCTTAACGGCTGCCTGACTGTCGATGAAGACAGTAATCGTTCTCACGGTGATACTGTTTTCCGAGCCTCGATGATGGCTGTGATTTCAGCCTGAAAGACACTGCAGTCGTCGTTTATTCTAAACCAGTGGTTTATTCCTAGGGCATTGCAGTAGACACTAGCATCTGTACCAATAACCATCTTAAAACCATCGATGTAGAAACCCAGTTTCTTTTTATTGGTAACTTTGGGGTTCCTCCAGTCATCTCCGACAGAAATACTGATACTCAATCTCTTGTTAAATCCCAGAGTCTGGATCATATGATCTGTTTTTGTCGATCTGTCGACATTCCCCCATAGCGACAGTACACAGGCACGACCGTAGAGAGCTAGTGTCCACTGTTGTCCTGATCTCAGTCTTGAAGCAGTTTTAGCTCCCGTGTTGCTGAAGTACAGATCCAGCGGAATGAAACTTAGCATGGTTTTCATTGCCGCTGTTGATGCTATTCTTATTGATCCCAGAATTCCTATGCAGGCTGTCCTCTGAATCCTAGTGAGGTTTTAAACCTAATATTGCTTCTCAAGCACCTTCCACTAGACTAGTTAGCCATATGTTAGAATGAGTCTCACAACCGCCGTGTACAGACAGTGTACGCCCTTGCACGACTAAAAGGCTGCACATGCCTTCTTGATGCGCTCACCGACGTTCTCCTACCAGTTCAGTTTGGAGTTAAGAATAAGGCCTAGGTAGGGTGTTGATCTCGAAAGATTAAGTTCAACACCCTTGATCTTCGGAGGCTTGAAGCCAGAGATTATTCTGAAAAGCACAATCTCTGTCTTTATAGGATTGCCTCCCAGCCTTTTGCTGCTCGCCCAAGTTTTGATCAGTAGTAGCGCATAGTTGAGCCTCCCGCTATAGACTGAAGGGAATTTGCCTGCTACAAGAATAACCACATCGTCAGCATAAGCCGTCATATTGAAGACATTGTCTTCCGTCTGTCTCGTCCACGACAAGACAATTTGGGGAGAGAGGACTCCACCCTGAGGAGTTTCCCTTCAGACAAGTTTAAAAGGCAATTCTAAAATTTCCAATTTATTTGGGTTTGATACAGGAATAGGTAAAAGTCGGCTTACATGTCTGGTGACGCTTCAGATAACACCGCGACTGCGTATTAACCAACATGCCAACATCAATGTGTTTGTACATAAGTAGTTAAAGTATAAAATTTGAACACTATGCCGTCCCCTACACCAAAGGATAAAACGCTTCCCTTTATCACGTCAAACATATTATCATTCAACACAATAAACCCATTTAATTGTAATAATTTACAACAAAGTGCAAACGTGATCAAATATAATCATTAAATCACCACACATTGTAGTATTAAATATCCATTATAATTTTTACAACCTTGATGTCACATAGAGTGTATATAGCGAACCTCTTTTTAATTATTTGTGCTAAAATTTATCTTTGCATCAGAAATGAAATGAATCCTTTTAACATCCTTTTTGCACACTCGAACACTTAAAAGTAAATGGCATATTAGATGCGAAACGTGTCTGCCGTGGTGGGACTTAACGAAGAAAAGTGACTGTGGAGTTAATTAATTTTTCGAAACGTGGCTGTAATTTGTAGTTTTTTTTCTTTGCAGTCCTAATTGGTTGAGGATTCACAAGGGGAATTCGCACTCAAAGATGTTTATTTGGAAAAAGGAATAAAAGATGTAAATTTTAGAAATAAGATTTAAATTTGAGAAAATTGATACGAAGACTTACTCGTCAGTAAGTCAAACTACAGTCATTCAAGACGAATGAAATTTAAATCCTGAAAGGCTTGTTGAAGCTTAGACTTCAATCTTCCAGACTAACTGACATAAAACTTCAATTTTTTAGTACAAATTTTGAATTGCCCATTCTGAAGCAATAAACAAAATTTAACTGATGTCTGCTTACCATATTTAACTTAACAATATACGCCACCATGCTCATACATATGTGACCATGAATAAATTAATGTCTGGGTTAACCTCAAATAATTTCTGCTACGTAGAAATAAAAACAACGTAAAACAACATTTTATCTTGTTATTCTTGTGCTCTTTTGTGTAAAATTATACTTCGTGAATATATCATTGTACAAGTTTGATGGTGGGAGACACACCTTTGAAACATTTTCCAAAAGGAGTTCAACACAAATGAAAGGTGGTGTCGTAAAATTTACCTTTGTTCTTCGCATTTTTTTATTTCTTTCATTTTTTTATGTCTGAAGACATTAAAGTTATAGCATATGAAAAATGGTTAAATGTTGAATAAATTCACAAACGTAAGAAGGGGTAAAGTATTTAATTTTTCAGAACTCCAAGGAGCATCTGTGGGAGCTCGTCTTCTTAAGGGTCTCCCCAAACTCAGGTTCAGGTTCTCAGTTTTCCAAATAAGAATCTGCTTGACGTGGATACTGAAAGGACTGTGTGATTACTCAGGGCAACATAGGTCCATGGATAGCATTATGCTTAAAAGGCTCTGAGAAATCTTTAATCTTTGTTTTAAGAACGGATATATTCCCTCGGAATGGAGGGAAGCGAAGGTAGTCTTCATCCCTAAAGGAGGAAAAATTAGCCATACTGCGGCAAAAGACCTCAGACCAATTAGTCCATCGTCATTTCTACTAAAGGGGGTAGACCCAGTTCGAATTTTGAAAAAATAAATTTTTTTTTTCTTTGCATTTTATCAAAGTAGAATATTTCAAAAGTATTCTCTGAACATTTCAGACAAATCGGGCCGTTAATTATGAAGATATATAACTATTAACGGAGCTGTCTCTAATGCAATACTACTCGTACTCAAAACTTTAAACGCGTTTTTCTCGAAACCGTGTTTTCGAAGTCGGTGATCACTGTGACTTGAGAACGGCTTTGCCGATCGGTTTGAAATTTTTTCCACTTATTCTATACATAATTGTCCTCGGGTTGAACGAAGGCTTCTTTTTTCGGACGATTGTTTTTTTTTTTATAGCCGAAAATGCGAGTAAAATTTTCGTCGAATTAAGAATTTTGACTTTCAACATCCGCCATTTTGTGAAAGTTCAAAATTTTTTAAATCCCTTCGTTCAACCGGAGCATTATGTCATTAACTAATGATCCCTTTTGTTTGTTTTTTGAATTCACATGATCCAGTAACGAGCAGCAGTGATCATCACCAAATTTGCTGTATCTTATTAACTTTTTAATATTTTTTCATAAAAAAAAATTTGATAGTTTCTGTAAATACATATCTTCCATGTGAAAAAACATTTGTTATTAATTATTTTAATGCGGCGCCACAAAAAATCCCAAAAAAGAGCGATTTTTTTGCAGTCCCAACTAGGTCTACCCCTTAAGACTTTTGAAAGGCTTCTTGACATACACGGTCAGAAACAAAATAGGATCAGAGCGGTTATGTAAAGCTCAACCCGCGCTTATGAAGAGCAAATCGATAGAAACAGCTCTGCATGAAGTGGTAGGTAAGATAGAAAAGAGCCTTTGTCATAAGGAATATGCTCTTACAGCTTTCCTTGACATTGAAGGCGCGTTCAATAACATAGAAGAAGTGACTATAAGCCAGGTTCTGAAAAATGTTGGAATCGAGCAAAAAGTAACCAATTGGAATAACCTCAATAAGGAGATCTGTAACCAGAGGCCCTTCACACGGCGAAGTCATATCGCCTCTACTATGGATCTTGGTTATAGAGGGAATTTTGAAGATGCTTTGTTCAAGAAGACTACATGTCTACACCTATGCCGACGACGCAGTTATAATTGTACAGGGAACATTTCTAGACACAATCAGCAACATTATGGAATGTACCTTGACAACCTTGAATTGTGAATTGAACGTCAACCCGGCAAAGTCAGAAATAGTTTTCTTCACATGGAAACACCAGATACCGCCCTTCAGACTACCTAATCTTGGAGGGGTTGAGCTGTTCCTGTTAGACAGCACCAGATATCTTAGGATAATTCTTGATAGAAAACTTAATTGAAATCTTAATATACAGGAAAGAATTCCATGCTCTTTTTGCATGCAGGAAGGTAGCAGGGAAGAAATGGGGCCTGAAACCAAGTATGATGCACTGGTTATACATAGCAATAGCCAGATCCATTCTCACGTATGGAGAGCTCGCCTGGTGGAAGGCGAGAAAACAATGCCAAGTAAGTTAGCAGCATTGCCAAGAACTGCCAGTATCGCCATCACGGGTGCTCTGCGCTCGACACCCTCGGCAGATCGAGACACCTTTCTGCATCTGTTACCGCTGGCTTACAGATAAAATACCAGCCAGCGAATAATGTGCTGAGGTTCACAAATTCAGGCTTATTTAGGAATAACAGCATTGAACCCTGGTTCATTCTGAGTGAATATAACTTTGACATTCTAAGAAGATCAGATGAGACGGCTTCCGTTATGGACTTCGATACACTATATATCACGTTGTATCCTGAGTGGGAAGACTGGCAGAAAAACGCTGTCATCTCAGCGGATGAGATTGCAGTCGTCAAATTATGGTTCAAAAACCACCACCGGAAGAGGCAGACCTCAAAGTATCAATAAGACTTCCGGATACTTCCAGCGTATTCCACGCAGAAGTTCTGGCTAAAACGATTTTTGGAAGGGATATCGGCATTAAGACTGATAGTCAGGCCGCCCTTAAAGCGCTCGAATCAATTGTTGTTAGATCTCCACTAGCCTCGCAATGTCGCGTAATGCTGAAGGCATTGAGCGCGCAGAAGCGCCGGGTCATTGTGTAATTGAGGGAAACGAGAGGGCCGAAGAACTGGCCAGGCTAGGTGGAGAGCGGCAACACACCGCTAGCTAAAGCAGAGATCATAAGAATAACTGTAAGTAAGGCAAATCAGAGATGTTCCAATATAAGTTGGCATACGATATCCAAGGCCCTATGGCCTGCGCTAGACCGCATAAAAACAAAAGATATGCTTAACCTAAGCAGGGCACAACTACATTTAGTCACAGGCCTGGTGACCGGTCACTATCTTTTCAGGAAGTACGCTTAAAGATTAGTGCTATCAACTACACATGTCTGCAGGACGGCCTATCCGCCATTGAGGACATAACCTACATATTATGTGATTGTCAGGGAATTGCCAGGACTAGTCATTTAGACGAGCTAGGCTTTATAGCTACAAAATCCATGGTAAAATTCTTTACGAAAATCAAATGCTTTCAGGAAATGGTTTAGGTTTTGCTTTCTTTGATTCACAGGGATTGCGATGAGCTCACTATAGCGCCTAGGTTCTTATGCAAGCGCTGGCTGCATAACCCTGCTCTGCCTAAACTAAACTAGGTCCATGTGAAAGTTGCCCCTACTTCGAACACAGCACTACACCGAGGTGGGTGTCGGTGTTCTCCCACAGAACGAGAGCTCCCTTGGAAGATACGTTCTTAATAAAAAGCTCAAGAGGTTAAAGAAACAGCATTATCTTCATCGGTCGTTGCAGTTAGTATTTTTAAGCAATCGGTATTCTTCATACGTCTTATAGCCGTGGTTCACTTTCACGTCAGAACTCGCCAGAAATATACTTGCATATGCCAGGATACTACCTATTTTGAGAAAAGGTCACCACGAAACCAACACTAAATGTTTGGGACCTACGAGTTGTTATGTCCGTTTCAGTCTTGTCATTAAGAATTCCTACTCATTGGCTGTCTTCATTAAATTGTCATTATCAATTCCTTGTGGATCACCGAGGAAACCCAATCTGTCCTCCTTCATTTCAATCACCTCATTAACAAAACCAATTGTCCATTTCTTGTAAATAAGGTCTCGAGAGGAAGGACATGTTACACAAATGTATGCCACGTGGGACAAGCTATTCATTTAAATGCAAATGCATCCCACACGAATGCTCAACGACAGTTCTAGAATGTTGGACATTATCATTATCTTACAATGAATACCCCAATCTACATACATAAGTGACTTCACACAATTGATTCCTTGAAACTGGCTAATAAATGTAATTCAATTAAGTAAATCCGATTAAATTGCTTATTTCAACAACAGATCAATCAAAGAGGCACTTGAAGGAAGCTCGAAGTTGTAAACAAGGACACAAAAATCAGAGAATAGAATAAAGGACATAATCAGCGTTAATAGGACTAGACACAAAAGTGTGGATTGATAAGATTTAATAAATAATCTGTCAAATGATGTTCAAGGAGAGATTTTCACTTGAAAGGACGACGAATGACTGATGGTCTTGGAGCAATTTTAGTGAGCCATTCATAGGATGAGCAAATTTGGCGAAACATAATTTGTATTAAAGTAGAAAATTACATAAATCCTTCCATAGACAGCCCTAAATAGTCGTAAAATACGTGAAACTGAATACCCTGCATAAATTATAATCTCATTCATTGTGACACATATCATAACGAATAATACATACAAATTCATGCAAACTAGTCCCAGTCTGTCCTGTCCCAGTCATCTCCATCCCATCATGACTCCTACTTTTCAACCCTCATTTGCGGTCAAATTGGCCAACAAGTCTCCTTTAGAAATTTATGCTGAGTATCGGTCCTTTATGCGATTAATTGTGTGCTTGTCATAATCTTATCACAATCACTGTGACCCTTTTTAAAAATTTAAACGACATATGTCCGGACAGAGAAGCCTTGTTGAGGTTTGTGTTATCTCATGTTCAAACTCAATTCAAGGACTAGACTGGTTGGATGAAATGAGTTTTGTTCATTTAAAATGGAAGTGGATATGGGCAGAAGCAAATTCTGACAGCTACCGCTATCTTTAGTAAAATGCAAATTAATATTTTTGAATTCACTGACATGACTGTGACAAGTTCTGTTTTAAACTATTCTGACTAGATAAGCTATTCGTTAGAGTGGGTTTCAAGCTTCTTTCATTGCGAGTTGTGGTAATGGAGGGACAGATTGTTGATTATATTGCAGAAAATATCATTAAATTTCGTGATTTCTTGTGATTTTATTTCAAAAGAGGGTAGAGACCAAACTGAGTTCCTTCATCGTTAGTCACAATCTCAAAGCTGTATGCAAAGAATGCCTTTCTTTGGTGATGTTGTGTTTCTAGCCACTCCAGAAAAAGAACACTTCAGACAAATCTGACATCTTAAACTCAGAACATAGAATTGCAAACTTCACGTGGTAGTGGGTCGTGAAAGCATTTGGCTTTGTTTATAGTGTTCTCAGGTGTACTTAGAAAAATTCGGGTCATTTTGTACAGGAACACAGCTCACAGGGAAGGTATGAAAAATTTGCTGACAAATTCTCTAAGGCCAACGCTGCTACCAACTGACTAAACCAAACTAAAGAATGAGCAGAACAAATTTTGTCCCACTGTCACTGTTTATACGTAATCGGAACATGTCATCGTCAATTCAATCACAATAGGCCCATCGGCGGCCGCTGTGATACGGGGACACGATCCCACCTACCTACCTATCTACACCAAGACAGAATTGTACCAAAAAGAGAATCATCGAAAGGTTTACTGAAGCGTTTCTGTCGAAATTATCTCTGACTGAATCCTATCTGCCGAATATACCTAAGGAGTGTCAAGACATCTCTGCACATCCTTATACAACGCCGTCTCTTCTTCCTCCAAGAAAGCGGACAGAAACCTTTAACGGGGTTACTTCATCTTGCAAAAGCATCTTTACCAGCTCATTGCGTTCTACCTATGGAATGTACCTAGAGAATGAGAAAACCTCTCTGCTCGTGTCACATGTCATGAGTTCCCTTCCTACAAGTCATCTGAAGTTATTGCATTATTGACATTGTCCAGGGTGAAAAAATTCCCTGCGAGCACCAAATGGTTTTCATTTGAAAAATCGTTGCTCTAACAGGCAACAATTTCCTTTTTCAAGTTAAGAGTGCATGAAGCAAGGAGACGTCAGGATCTAATTGCAAGGAATTTCAAAACCGTAAAGTGCGTTTAAAATCTGGGGATAGCCCCTTATGATTCGGAGTCGATGGAGGAATATCGGAAGATGTGGAGATTCCACTTAAGCTCCTTAACCCCGAGGTCCTCATAGTGGGAAACTGTCGTGTGCGGCTTTGTAATAGTAGAATCGATATTGGATCGAAGCGCAAACATTCGATCTATAATCGATCCCTCAAACAAGAAGTCGTACATCACTTGAAAACAGAATCAAGGATTTAAAACTAATTTGTCGATTTTAAGAAAAAAAATGTTATGTATACGCCTCAGTTATCATCATCTCATGACGCACTGTTATGCATGATGATTGGACTATGAACTGTAACTTGAACCTGCAATTTTGTGTGAAATTAAGATGGGTTAGATGGTGAATGGTCATTTTAATGAAAAAAAGAATTTCAAGTGATTTGACTGCTTCCGAAGAAAATGTTACGTATACGCCACCATTGCCATCATCTCATCAGCCACTAGAATTTTGCGCGTACGACATTGGGACATTGGAAAGTTGGTTATTCCTTTTCTTTTGAGACTGCGGTTTAGCTGTTTTAGTTGATGATATCATTTTCACTGTACTTGGTAAGAAATTTACCTGCAAATACATGCGGGATGCAACCTGACACACAAGTCAGTAACCCCGAGTTGACCGTTGGCCTGTTTAAAAATATCAAGCGCCATAATACGTTCAGCTGTAACCAGTGGTAAGGTGGTTTTCCACTCACAGGAAAAGGAGGTGCTTGAGCTATTTATTCCGACAGCCGCATGATCTAGAGAAGGGCCTCTTCAACTGTAGGTTTCCTCTATATTTCCTCTATCTCGGGGACTTTGATTTTATTGCCTTGTTTAACGACTCTAGGTTTATGGATATGCCATCTTACGCAATGACACCAGAACTTCGGTTGCTGTGCAAATTCATTCCTTTAAATTCCCTTACCTTCAGGACTGGCTTCGGCGAGAGTCTAAGCTTGGACGGGGTTGTAGTCGAATCTTCACGGATGGCTCCAAAACCAGTCATGGGACTTCACTACTCGTTGGCTAAGTATGCCTCTGTTTTCCAAGCAAATACCTTTGCTATCTTAGCCACGGAATATATTAGAACGAATAGGTGGAAGGGTCGGAGCTCCTGTGTCTGCAGCGATAGCCAGGCTGCGCCTAAGTCTTTGCTCAACTTTTAAACCAATTCCAAAATAGTGCGAGAATGCTAGAATTGACTCAATTTGATCGCAAAGCTGAACTCTTTGACTCTTATCTGGTTCCCAAGTCACACTGGGATCTCTGGAAATAAGATCTCCGATGAGATTACTAGACAAGGCTTAGATAATGTTTTCTCAGGACCTGAACGGCGTTAGGTCTTCCCGCGTCCTCGTTCAGGGGCTCCGTTGACGATTGACACAATTGTGTGTGGCACGACTCTCCAGGATGCAGCAGACTTAACGCATACACCCGAACGTCTGCAAGAAATCACCGGCAATCTTGCTGTCACTCAGCAGAAGAAAGTGTAGACAACTTATTGGTATTCTAACGTGTGTTAGGCTTAAGTGACACCACTGTCTGCGACTCTTGTGGAAAGAGCGACGATACTTTAGATCACTTCCTTTGCGATTGTCCTGCCTTTGTTCGGATCAGGTGGCAGATTTTCGGTGCAGATGTGGTGAGTGAGTTTCAGTGAAATGGGTAAAAACCGGGTTCTGCTTTCTGGTAGTACAATGGACCAGTTGCGTCTAAGTGCTCCAGTATAGCTTTCCAAACACGACAAAAAAAAAATACAGAATTGTGGGACGTTGTTCCGTTTTGAAAAAGATTAAACAAATTTGGTACGTAGATTTGAGCCAGATTATGTTTAACGGTCACACGCAGCTGTTTCAATGGAAACGAAATCAAAAAGCCAATCAAAAACCATCTGGCTTAGGCCAAGATGTTAAATATCACAGTAGACCACATTCATACATGCCTTGTATTCCATTGTCCGCATGAAAATGTGTTCTTCAGCTTAATTCTGCACTTTAAAAAGTCATTGATGCACACGTCTCAATTCACCTCTTCGGAAGGTCTTTCTTTAATACAAAGTACTTCCGCAAAACCCCTAACCAAATCGATAAAATTTGAACCGCATTTCTTTAATTTAACGCCGACGAAATGAATCAAATCTATATTGTCTGTCTGTATGATATGAGACTACGTGCGTTGAATTATTCAACAGGTTGTTTACAAGTTCGGTACATGCGCACGGTTGAGATACAATTCTGAGTTCTTTTCGTTTCTTTCCAATTCATTCCGCTGGATTCATATTTCACTCAAGTTTTTGGAACATGTTTGAGGTTCCTGTTGGTGAATGAGTTCAATTGAAGATACAGACTTTCGTTGGGCGCCACGTTGGCAGCAAGTTTTGAACCATTTAGTTGGATTCGGTTATTTCATAGAATCAGTAGGTTCGTTGATGAAACTTCAACTTATTATACTGAGAAAACGCGACTACGACAGGATACGACACTAACTATCACTGAGGTGTATGCTAGTGGCAAAGAGGTTTCCTGAATTAATTTGTCTACTAATTGAAATGCCTCAAGATTATAACTTCTTGTCACATCACAATTGAAGGATATATGGCGGAATAAATCATCAAAATTTCTTATCTCCAAGCGATTTTATTCCGAAGGAAGCAGAGTTTCTGACATAAATCTAATTAGGCTTTTACCTTGGGGTTAAATGAGGATGTATAGACTGCAATGTGGATTGGCTTCCTTTGCCTTACGCTTACATGTTTCCTTCCTTCGTTTTTTTCGTTTCGTTTGCTCCATTCTTCATTTTCATTTTTCGTCATGCTCATAAATTACCTCAATTTCATTAGCTAACGATGCTGATTTCTTCTCCTTACATCGTGATAATGTTTCCTTGATTTTTTTTTATACTTTTTTCTGGCTCCCGGTCATTAATACCTGTGCTTCCTCATTCCTTTTAATCTTTTTTGCGATTTTCACTTTTTTTTTTTCTTGCCGTTCCATTTCTTCCTTTCACCATGGACAAATGGTTAGTTGCTGTACTTGGACTTAAACCGAACAATGTCAGGCAAGAATATTCATTTTTAATGAAACGACCGGACCTTTAACGTATCCTTTGTCGGTACAAGCCGAGGAAAGGTACAAACAAAACGTCGAAATAAGGAAATGCAAATAAAAAATATACAAAAATATTCTCGATGAGTTGAGAGTGGTGCTTAGGCCAAGTCTTTGGGTAATTAAAAAAAAAAATTCTTGTCTGAACTTTTCAACTCGAGTCAACAAGAGTACTTCTGCAGATAGTTCCCCGTGGAGAGACAATCGATAAAAAGTTTTTCTCAACAGAAAATTACCAATTGACACGACTGTTGCCCTTGGGAGTGCCCAAGAATAGCGTGGAAGAAATAAAATCATTTAAAAATACATTTCATCCGAGCTATATATTTGTACTTCTTCATATAATCAAAAACTTTACGTGTATTATCTACGTGTTTTTTATATAGCTACTTCAACGTACATTTTTAAAGGACCAGGTCAGTGATAATCTTCCAAATTTCGATTGAAAAGAAAAGAAATAGTGGGAGATGAGCTCTTTAGAAGTCGACTATACGAGCCTCAGAAATATGTTGGCAGGGAATTTCAAAGATTCACTTGGACCACAGAGGCTCTCTGTTGCGCACTGATAGCTTTACCCTTTAAATCACTGAATTAACCACCCAGATAAATAATGAACCTGAGGAGTTTGATTGAGAAGAAGCTACTGTCCAGGCCTGAGCTTCTTTTAGGGGGCTAGTGGAAGACAATCACAGAGTAAATGGCGAACAGATTGAATTTCTTATTTTTTAATATTTAAATTTCCCTGAGACTAAATTGATTGCAATGCTTTTATGGCTTCAAGACTATCACAAGTTGACTATGCATCATTTTCATAACTTATAAGGCTCTACGAAGGTTCCAAACAGCGAACATGAGCTGAGACTACAAGTTATTTCTATCCAACACGTCATTATTACTTAGGAATGGACTTGTAAGTTAAGTAGCAAGCGTAGCCTGCTAGCTCGATGGTTAGTCAGCTGCCTTCAGTTTCACACGCCTAGGTCCCTTTCCACCTGAGTCACGAATTTCCTCTTCTGCATTGCCCCTCTGCGGAAATTTGAAATATTCTACGCGTCAGGGTGCTAGTGTGCATCCATTCTATATATCCCCGCCATTTAAGTGCTTAAATGGACCTTTCCTACTAGATCGATGTCACTGAATGACTAACACTGTATCTCCTCCTTCACCCTCAATGCCGAGAAGGCGGAAGATCACCCTGTATAGAAATCCTGGGATCAATGAAAACAACACCAACAGCGGCAATGGAAATCATGCTAAGTTTCATTCCGCTGGATCTCTACTGTACCAACACGGTAGCTAAAACTGCTCTGAGACTGAGAAAGGACGACAGTGGACCCTACGGCCATGCCTTCGTTCTGTCCCGATGGGAAAATCCCGACAGATCGACAAAAACAGATCATATGATCTTGACTCTGTGATTGGACAGGAGATTCAGTATCGGAGTTCCTGGCACAGATGACTATAGAAACCACAAAGATACCAATAAAAAGGAAGTGGTTTTCTACACCGATGGTTCTAAGATGGACAATGGTACAGGGGCCGGGTCTACTGCAAGGCCCAAGGAATAAACCACTCCTTTAAAGAAACACTTCAGCGCCTTTCGGCCCGAAATCACAACCATCATCGAGGCCCCGAAAACTGCCCGCGAGAAGGATATCACTACAAGGATAGACTCTGGAGCCCGCGATAACTATATCGAGGTTTGTAGGAATCTGCAAAAAATATCTAGGTGAGATATTGCGAGCCAATACGCTGACCCTATGTGGCATATGAATATCCCAGGTAACGAATGGGCCGACGAACTTGCAAAAAGGGATGCTGCATGCCTCACAGGCTCTAACCTTTGCGAGGATTCCAATAAGCTCGTTAAAAAGACGAATCCAACAATCGAGCCAATACACGTTGGATTCAGCTGAACTCATGTACAAGAGATCTCTGTCTCTGGTCAAACTTAGTCGTCGCGAAGAAAAGATATTCTCCGGCATCATTTTTGGGCACTGCGCCATTGGTATTCATAGGGAGCGACTCGGTGTATATCACAACGACTATGGCAGAAGTTGTAGAGACACGGAAGAAATCGAATCTGTCCATCACCTGCTGTGTGAATGTCCTGCCCTCGCCGGTAGAAGAACGAAGACTCTTGGTAGTTACTTCTCTTTACAGATTTCCGGAGTAGTAGAATTAGAAGATGGATCCCATTTCTGGTCTAAGTAAGGAGCGACTAATGTCACAAAGTACCCATTTGCCTAACTTAAATGCTGACTTTCTTGTTAAAGTCGTCAAATTCTGGCAATAAAAATTTTTTTCTGATAAAATCTTCAGAACTGATTTTTTAAAATGCGAAAATACTTTTACTACTTGAAGTAGAGATGTCCAATAAAACGTCTATTGAGTCCACTGCTACTTAAGTGTTTCAGAGAAATTAAACAAAATTAATACAATCAATTATTCAGTTCTAGGTATTCTATTCTAGACATCCAATTCTAAGTATTTAATTTTTTTAAGAAACTCTGTTTAAATTTCATTTAAAACTCAAACTTTTTCTTTTTTCGTAAGAATTGCCTTTCAAAATAAAATTAAAATGTTAATCTCCAAAGTATCACATATCCCTGCGTCGAAATCTTCCTAAAAGTTCAAAAAAAACTTGATTGATGAGCAAATGATACCCGATAACAGCTCGAAACGATTTATCTCTTTTAAATGAATTCTCCAGTCTTAATTGACAGGAACCGTGATTGCAAACGAAAAATTTTCCAGGTGTCACGATGCGAGAAATTGCCAACACACAAAATAATAATTGAATTGCTTCCAGAAATCTCTTACACTGAAGAGCCATTCGGTTTCCATCAGCAGCGTGTCGATTACGAGATTTGTTCACATTTTTACCGGCCTACACGATATCCACTCACGAAGGGTGCTTATCCACCTCTGTTTCTCTATTTATGTACACCTATCAAGGGCAATGCCATATTATTTGACATTTGCAATGGGATCTCCCATCCCTACGCGCCATCGGAGGGCTTAGTAAGATGAGATATTTTTTTTTCTCTCTACGACCAACGTTGACACCGGTAATACGATGAAGATGACATCATGTCACCTACTTCTATTATCACTCCACCCACTAATGAGCCCTCGGCGGACACATTCTGAAGATTTTCCCCGGGATAATCGCACATTAACCCAGTTCTATCGGAACGTTTTGCACTCGAGGCTTAATCGTTAAATCGTGGCGATGGGCCACAAACGGAGATGGTTACGTTTTTTTTTTTTTCTGGGGAAAGGTAATCTACCATCTAAACGTGATTTGGAAATTTCATTAGTTGCTGGACAAAGGATGAGATAAAAATAAAAACTCTGGAAATAGACGACCTTGGACAGGATTGTTGACTTTAAGCTGGTAATTTTGCTCTTTTTTTTTGTTAACCTTAACCTTTAATCCTTTTACAGTATACACAGGAAGTGACCTTCAAGCTTCTCTAATGGTTTTGGTACTGAGGAGGAGTTTATACAGCGATGAAAAGTCAATTTTAAGGATGGTTCTATGGTCTATTATACTTTGAAACAAATTGCACAATCGAATGAAGTGCAATTTCAATTGAATGTTGCCTAAGGGTCATCATTGTCGATTTCATGTCGATATTACGACTTATCCATATTCTCATCTTGTGAATTGTTAAGTCGCTTTGTGCTGTCTATCCAAAGGAGGCCTTATATGATGGCAATAGGTTTTTATGGTCCATAGAAAATCATATTCGAAAATTTTCCAATTTCCAATTCATATAAATGTCTTACATGGAGTCCTGGAATAATGGCTTGCTTTAGGGCGTCATCGCCTTTAACCTCAAATATTGAGTAAATAAAATTAAATTGTGAAATTATTACAGTGAAGTCATTGAGATTAGAAAGACATTCCCAAACGAAGACCGAGATATGTGCTGAGTTAACAGTCGATTTGTTTCATCTGTGTCCTTGTTCACCGTGACCCTGAGAAACAATGTAAAAGTAACTCATAACAAATCGCAATTCATGTAGTCATTATATGAATATTATACGAGAGGGATCTCAGTCAAGAAAATAGTCATTTGACTTTGGAAAAATAATCTTGTTCTACTAAGGAGTTGAAGAACGAAAACAGTGGTGAAGGGTCCAGCCTCACTGCTAGCCCACTGTATTGTATTGTAAAAGTGTTGGGCGCCAAGTTTAAAAGATCATTTTTCTTGACAGCAAAACCTTGGTCATTATCATTCAACATCTTCAACGTCGTACTGTGACACTATTTCCTGGTTTTGTATTTTATATATTTTTGGTCGGCTTTGTATTTTTGTCATACCCTGACTATCCTGTGGCTAAACATTCTACAGATTTAAACGCACAGCTCTCATTCTCAAGATTAGGGTCTTCAATATAGTTCAGATGCCTAATATTTTTGTTGGCAACCCTGCCTTACCTAATCTAGCTAACAATCACCTAGGACGCCCATTGTACATGAAATGTTCAACGCTTTTTGTAGAAATATGCGATTCGATCCATCAGATGAAGATGAGGCCACAAGAACTAGGTTTAATACATACAACAAAGAAACATTAACAACAGTCTTTGAGTGCAAGAACATAAAACTATTGGAAAAAAAATTAGAGAGCAGGCTTTCGAGTATATAATTATAACAAAGAGAACGATGAACTCATAGTAGCAGACGAATCGACAACCTGTATACGCAGCCACAGAAGGGACACGTCTGCTTGCGCTCAAGGAATAATGAATACCCCTATGATATTATTTACACAGCGCGCGTGAGGTGTAAGGGTTCGAAACTATGGTGGTATTACGTTTCAATGGTGTCCGAGAGTGGTACATTTGTGATGTCTGCCATTGTTTAAAAAATTACCGGTAATTTTATCCAATCGATAAACAATCAGTCTGCAAAGAAGTTACGCAACGAATATTCGGTGAACCTGTATGACAGGGAATTTTGGATGGAAGACACAAAAGCAAACTCAGACGCCAACGTGGCTGCCAATCAGTATAGAACAGGTGATTGACGAAAATTGGAATGCCTGACTTCTTAAATCAAAAGAAAAATTAGGATGCATCACAGTACTTGCAAAACAATACGTCCTGATAAGAGACTCTCTCTTTTGCGCCAACTGCAGAGCTAAAAGTCCATCCTACTCACGGGTATTATTTGGCTTCAAAAAGCAAGTTCATGACACGCGTTAATGTATCTGCACATACTCATATGTGTACATATGTGATGTTACTAATTTTATTTTTGAAATCCCTCTACGTGTCCTTGATGCAATGTTGCAGACATTTTCCATTCATTCGCTCATCCATTTCCCCACTTATAACGAGTTGGTATTAGCAAGTTGGCACAGTAGCATGTGACCGCAATGCTCCGAAGTCGGA
Organism: Matsumyia berberina; assembly: GCA_917880715.2. Taxonomy (NCBI): domain Eukaryota; kingdom Metazoa; phylum Arthropoda; class Insecta; order Diptera; family Syrphidae; genus Matsumyia; species Matsumyia berberina. Next base: position 125,848,962 of record OU862870.1, read on the forward strand.
TGTGTTGTATAGGGTTTTCCAATAGGGCCGGGTCGATTTTGACAGTTCATGGCGGCCATATTGTTTTATCTGTTGTCGGTTTTCCCAATTTTTATTTTCCAAACACTAAAGACAAATCACCATGGCAATCGCAGACATCAACTTGGTGAATTTTGCATCGGGACTTTAGCCTGCATCCGTACAAAATCCAACTGACCCAGAAGCTGAAGAAAAACGAACGGACACCGATTTCAGCAAAAAAAAATCATCTTCAGCGACGAGGCCCATTTTTAGATGAACCAGCAAAATTGCCGGATTTGGGACGATTCCAATCCACACGAGGTCCACCAAGTGGCAATGCATCCGCAGAAAGTCGCTGTTTGGTGTGGATTGTGGGCCGGCGGCATCATCGGTCCGTACTTTTTCGAAAACGACGATGGCATTGCCATCACCATCAACCGAGAGCACTACCGATCGATGACAACCAATTTCTTTTCGCCCAAATTGGATGATATACGTGTGAACAACATGTGGTTCCAACAGGACGTCGCTACGTGCGACACAGCTGATGCTACAATGGACATTCTGCACGAGCGATTTGAGGGCATGGTTATCTCACGCAGAGGCGACGTGAACTGGCCACCGTGATTGTGCGATTTGACACCCGTTAGACTTATTCTTGTTTCCTTAAGTCTCAGGTCCATGCCAATAAGCCGCAAACGACCAGTGCCCTCAAAGTGAACATAACCCGTGCCATCGCTCAAATTCAGCCTGATCTATGCACCATAATCATCGAAAATTGCACCTCCAGCGAAGCCGCAGCGGCCCTTTGAACGATGTCATATTCCACAAATAATGCCAATTTGTCATTGATATCTCGCACACAACTTGTTTTACTCAATTTTAACATCTACCCGTCCCTATTGGAAAACTCTTTAGCTAAACATGCCTTTGACCCGAGAAATTTATTCAGTAATTAATTTTTAATTATCAAAGTCCTGCCTAAATTTATAAACACTGAAGTTACCTGCCCTTTCAAACCTCCTGTGCGAAAATAAATCTTTTACGTCCTATCTAAACAGAATAAAATAACTCACATCAGCATCCATTAAGCCTTCACATCCAGTACAACACACCCATCCTTATCTAAACATCATGATTTATATCCATTTGTGGTTCATCGACCAATAAATGGATTCCATTTATCTCAGTCCACTTTGGAGTCGCATCCTGCAATTGAACTGATATAGAGGCAATCTACCCACACTCAAATTTTTATGAAATAAAAAAAAAAACTCTTGATTTATATGAAATGTCTAAAAATATAGACCCAACTTTATTTCACTCCCACGAGTTTACATATTTGAAGGATAAAAATATCCTTTTGTTGAAAGATTACTTGGCGTTTTGTTATCAAATGAAAGTAATATGTAAACAAAATTGATGTGTTTATTTACTTTGAAATTTGTTTTGTCGACGGGAAAATGTGTCACCTGTTTAAATACGACAGGTCCTTGTAATGAGTGTTCACCACCAAGTGTGACAACACAGGGTCAACCTTAAATTGTCAAGGAAACAGGATACATCTTTCATTTTTTAATCCCACATGTTGTTGTGTTTAAGAGATTTTGAAATGAAAACATCCATCAAAGGAAAAAAACTGAATGTCCAAAATTTTGTTATGTCCGCGGATTTTTTTCCGACAAAGGAAAAAAGTAGATTACAGGACTCAAAGGAAATTATGTTTATAATAGCATAAGACTTCAAAACACAGCGTTTATTGTGATCCGTTTACCATTAAGGACCGGCTTCAGGCATATTTTATCCTTTTTTGGGGAAAAAATTCTAAAGGCTGTTGTAGGGTTTGTCTTATCCTTAAACTTACGTAAATGGAAAATGTATCTTTATTTGACACTGATCCTGAAGGGAAAAAAAAAATCGTTTTTCGGTTGCATTTGAGTGGATTATCCTGAAATTGGTTGGATTGGTCAGGTAGTGGGGGTATCTGGAAGCACAACATTTACTTGTCTCAGAATTAATTGGAGTAAAGAAAAATCTCAAGAAGCCCACATTGACAAATGCACACATGCTTGCCTAAGATGTCTCATGAGTTTCTGCTCACTTTTTTCCTCTCTTAATATAAGTAGATATTCGTATATATGTATAATTCCAACCTTGAATACCTTAACCTCAATACTCGTAAATTTCAGAGACGTTTAGGTACATACCACCAACCTGTTGCTGAGAGAAAAATATCTCAAAGGCAAGAATGCGATAAAAAAAAAATGTGTCCTTGAATTGTGTCCTTGCGTCTGTAGTTTTATTTGCACAAAAAAAAGTTCTCTTGGGTTCACTTGGCATGTACGTGCCTTGAGTATTAAAACGAAATTGAAATTTTGCAAACTTTTGCTTTGAATATGAGTATTTCAAGTTTTTAAATCAATTCCATATTATTTCTCTTTTTTTTTTGGTGGGAGGGGGAGGTGCTTTTAAAGGGAAAACTTTGGCCACGAAAAAAGTTATTTCAATTTGTTGTGTCACATCAGATACATGAACTCAATTTGTTGGCTTCTACCGTGGGTTGTACTTCCCAAATTGTTTTGTAATATTACTGTTAATTTATTTATTTTTATTTTAAGGGTTCGATTCAGTGTTTTTGGGAATAATTAAAACAGATGCAGTGGGATGCTATGAGCGGAGATCATAAATAGCTGGTGTGACAGCTCGTAATGAACCAAGGCCTAGCTTTTCTTAATCATTGGACGAGTGGAGGGGCCTACAATTTATTGCCGACCCGGAACGGCGGATTGAGAAGCTTCTTCATGACAAATTAAAAATTGGCATGGGCTTTATTATCTTCGGCCGAGAAGGTGAGTGGAGATGAAAGCACAACGACGAGTTACAGGAGCCGTACAGCAACGTACGTACGTCTTCCTAGTTAAAACTGTCCAAATACAGGCAATGCAAATGCTGTAAACTTGACGAATACCAGCTCCAGCAAGGAGTATCTTGAAAGCTTTTCTGTAAAATAATAATCCGCACATCCTGCGAGTGAATATAGTTGGTCTTGAGAAGAAATCCAAGGACATACATTATGTTGTTAACGAAAAAGGCGTAGCTTAAGTCCATTGCTTAGGCGTCATTCTAGGCAATTCTATCTTATACATGGTTAAGGAGTTCCCTTGCAGTGTCCTTCACCGAAATCAAAATCATCATGGAGGCTTACAAAACTGTCTGCAAGGATGGTATCACTGCAAGGAAAGTTAAGGCTCTGGAACCCACGATAACTAGATCGAGGTTTATAGGAATCTGCAAAAAGTTTCTGGATGATATATCGAGAGCCTATGTTGGATATCAGGACATATGGATATACCAGGTAACGAAAAGGCTGACGAATTTTCATGAAACGGGAGCAGCCCTACAGCATAACAGGCTCTCTGCTTTGCGATGAGTCCAATAAGGTCCTTAAAAAGACGAGGCAAAAAATCGAGCCAAGACACGTTGGATACAGCTAAAAACTTATGGACGGGTTATAATAAGAAAAGAGCCTTGTCTCTGGCCAAACTTAGTAGTCGAGAAGCAAGGATAGTCTCCGGCATCATTACTAGTTATTGCCCCATTGGAACTCCTCGGTATATATCACAAAGCTTATTGCAGAAATTCTAGGGATGAGAGCAAATCGAATCTGTCCGTCATCTGCTGTGTGAATGTCCTACCCTCGCCGGTAGAAGAATGAGGACTCTTGGTAGTTACTTCTTCACAGAACTGGAGGACTTTCATGACAACGATCTGAGAGACCTCCTGAGATTCATGTCCTTATCTGGGTTTTAAATCAACGGCTCCCTTTCTTTTTACGGGTTCCCGAAAAAGAATTAGAAAATGCCATAATGGGTCCTATTGCTGGTCTACGTGAGCAGTGACGAATATCACAAGGTACCCATTTACCTAACCTAAGGAATTTTCCTATTCAACAAAGAACAATCCAATTGCTACAACTGGATTTAGAACTCCTTACTCAACAAGCAATCGGTTTGCGCTTGAAACCGTCGATCTGAGGTTAGGTTAGGTTAGAGAGTCTGTCGACAAAGCCGACCAACAGTAGGTCCATTGTGATGCCTCAGGATCTAGGAGGAATTCTCTTTCCTTATCGTGGAACCAGTGGGAGTTTTAAATAAAGCTAACTAAATTCATCTTTCTGTGGCAGGTCACCAAGATTGTTAAAAAAGAAGGCACCAAGATGGTTGCGAGAGGGTGCGGGGCAGGCACAAAGGAGATGAAGGATCACCTCTTCCTCTTCCTCGCCCCTGCAGAAAGGGGTGAGTGGCATGTCTGCCTATAATACAGTGTCCTGTGATGACACTAATATCTCTGAGATGTCTACTTAGCACAATTAATCGCCTGCACTGCTTATGGTCTATTGAAGGCCAGATTTGTCTGCTAGTTTGGCAGGTGGTGCCATCTTAGATTGGCTTTGCTAATTGCATCTGACATGATCTCCGCCTGGAAGACGCTACAGTGCTCTGGAAGGCGAAAGGAGATTTCGAGGTTTGACTCATCAGAGATTTTATCAGTCTTATTTCATGGCGCCTAGTGCTGTAGCATGTAGTATTTTTGAAAGAGAAAAACTTTATCGGAAGTATCCCGAGCATAAAAATTGTAAACACAGGATAAGATCATAAGGAAAGCCAGGAAAATTTACTGAGAAAATTTACCTTTGTTAGAAAGGCCATGTCATCGTAAATACGAAAAAGAAAATTGCCTGGAGAACTAGAAGCAGAGTGCCCAGGATCAAGGAGAATGAAAGACTGCAATGTATTAGATAGACACTCTTCATGAGCCGGAAGACCATGAAGTTAGTAAGGACATTCAATGTCACTTATGACTCATTTCTAGACCAAAAGCTGCTCTTCCAAGCCTCTTAAAGCCTATTATTTTCAATAGGACTAGTTCCTTTCAACAGTCAATCGACGCAAATATCTCCGACGATGTTATTAAGGACAGTAGAATCAAAAAATTGCTGAGAAATACTTGTTTAGCGTGTGGACCATAAAATGAGATAAAAACTCAAGGAATTTTGTGATGCTATTTATTAGTTGTTTGATTAGAAAAATTGTATCCTTTGGTTTAGATAAAAGACCTTTACGAAACTGTAACATATGTATACTTCGCAAATCACATTAGATAAAGGCGACCGACCTTCATAAAGTCTGATTGCGATGTCACACAAGCAAACACACACGTCAAGGAGTCTTGAAGTTAAATAAAATTTAGAAAAAGGATTGGAATACAGAGATGTGTCCCTAACACAGCTGGAAGTTTTTATTCTGAGCGGCACCCTCTATTATAAATTGTGTTGATATAATTTCATCCGAAATCCAAATTCTATCTGTGGGACACAACCTTATTACTCCATCATTCTTAACAATCTTTCCACTGGAGAGAGACCACACCCTTTCATGTGATGGTTTTGTTATTCTACTTCAACCTACGGATTTTGAAAATTTAAAAGGAAAATCTTGGGATATCCTTTGGTGGTCCTAAATAATTCAAATTCTTTTCTTTTAATGCCAAACCTTGAAACAAGAGTTTCTAAGCCTCTTGTAGATGTACATACGTACATAGGTGATGAGAACTCAATATTTGTTTCCTCTCCAACCGATTTGCTTTCATTTCACGTTTGAGTACTTGAAACTGTTTACAACGACAAAATGTTCCCCTGTTCACGCATTCAAACTTTTCTCTTACTCTCCTCCAGTATGTGCAGGAAATCAATAAGTGGACTTCTATTCTCGGTTTCCTTTCAATTACAATTTCCGAAAAAGAACAACAGCTTGTTGTTTATAAATAGCAGATCCTTTTTGTGCTGAGAAAACATTGCCTTATTGTTAGCTACACACACTTGGAATCACCGCCCGTTTATGAGTTCCTGTAACAGAACTATTTCCTTTCAACAACACACGTTTGTTTTGTTGATGGTGAAATGAATTGTTTTGATGGAATTATGTATGATTTGTTCCTGGAAAGGATTGCAGGGTGGGTCTAAAGGTGAAATGCTTGCCGAAATAAGAGAAAAATAACTGAAATTCCTCGCAGACCACTCAATTAGCCTGATTGCGATGGCTGTTGGAGATTGTTTTTTCAAGCTAAACATACATATGTACATACATCCTGTGCATTAGGTGTTTGTTGTTATATGAGGTGAAAGTTAAGTATTTCGTGACTTAACCTCTTAAATGGCAAAAAGTTTGAGGTTTACGTGATGAAACAGATATGTAGAATGAAGTGATTCGAGATGAGTTTGCCAGGGCTATTATGGTGCAAAGTGAATGTAATCGATATCAAAGCGATGAAGTCAGTGAACTTTGACTATGGAATTAATGAGAAATCGATGAGAGGTCTTTGTTAGAAAGTAATAGATGAAAGTTTTGTGAAGGTCATTGGTCTATTTGACACCTCGTGTCATCTATGTATTGTTAGATACTGAAACTTGACAAGAAACTATTAATGGCTAGACTTTAGGTAGAAGTGATCGCAAGAGAAGTTCTCATCCTATTAGGAGCTATCAAGGGGGAAATCAAACTACACTACTTCTCAGTAGCCAAACACAAATGGAACAGCCCTTGCCAGCTTCGCCATATCCAGAATGACTTGGCCAACATACAACTATAGGAAAACAAGCGGCGTTCTTAGAAGAACTCGAACAGATATTGCGTGCATTGTCGTTATCTGTATGGGTCACTGGGTAGTAGGTACCCATGTAGCCAAGCTTGACATTTCTCTTAATCCTCACTGCTGCAGCTGCAAAGACGCTAATGAAAGGGAAAGTCTTGCCAAAGCAAGACTCAATGCACTAGAGAAACCCTTCCTCGACAATCTCGATGAACTTTCAGAGAAGAAAATCCCTAACATTCTACTCTACCTTAACTCCACAGGTTGGATTAACGATCAACGGCCATGGTTAGGATGGAGTGAAGTGGCTGCCAACTAAAGCCAACACACTTAGACCCGTGAGGTGTTAGTTGTGATACCACATGTGTCTCGGAAAAATCTCCTGCTTAGTCACTAAACCAATTGGAGCTTCTTATGAAACGTGGTGTAGAAGAAGGCGCCTAAGTGGGGTTTTCTTTGCTGGGAGAGAGATAGACAGGTGCAAACTTCAGCATTGTTTGCCTGATCCTCATGAAATGAGACCCTCTGAACTGCGCCAACTACAGAGGCATCAGTCTTCTTAACATCGCGTACAAGATCTTATCTGCCATGTTGTGTAAGCACCTGAAGCCGTTGCTCAATAACCATATCAGTGTGGCTTCAGGACAAGAAAGGACACCATCAACTAAATATTCACACTGCGGCAAGAACTTCAAATCGATACCCACCACATTTTCATCGATTTTAAGGTCTCGTTTGACAGCAACTATAGAGACGAGCTATTCAGAGCCATGTCTAGTTTTGGCATCCTTGCCAAATTCGTCCGTTTGTGCAGGATGACGATGGAGAATGTACGCAGCTCCATCAAGGCCGGTCGAGACCTCACCGAGACCTTTGATGTCAAAAAAGGATTTAAACAAGGCGACGCGCTGTCATGTGACTTCTTCAACATCGTTCATGGAAAGAATTGTGTATAACTCACGCGCGAACACCAAAGGCACAGTCTTTCAAAAGTTCGTCCAATTACCAACTTGTCGTGCGAAACTGGAGACAGCTGGGTTAAGATCGAACCGGCTGGAGACATTTGTTGGTTGAAGCCCAGATCCACCCCGGACTGTAGTTCCATAAGAAAAACTCTAATATCACACCAAGTTCTGTTAAATTATAAATTTCGTTATAATTGAAGTAAACTAATCGAAAAACTGATTGTCCGTAATCATTGGTTCAAGGTGATACAATTTAATTGAAAATCTATCCTATGAACTTGAAGGAAATGGCTTTGCAATACTCATGCATGTTAGGGAATTCCTTTGCTGTTAACAGAGACTTACATACGAGTGTCTACACTCACATTGCTTGATATTTTTATACCAAAACGCAGTCAAGTGCAACGCTGTCAATGAGGATAATCCTTGTTTTGCAGCTTCCTTTTGCGCTGTTATTTGTTTTCATGGCTTTAATGGCTATGTTCTATGAAGTGCAATTGAAGGGCATTGAATGGCTTTGGGTGTTTTCAGAATAGAGTATTAGAATTTTTATAATTAAATGCGATGTTTTTTTGCTATTTCTTGCAATGCTGGTATTGCAATAGTTTCGAGTTTAACGAGGATTATTAAAGCGATAAATGCTTTTGGATATTCGAATAGTGCATATAAAGTGAATTTGATCAAGAACAGTGGAAATAATGGTTGAAAAATGAAACAGTTTATGTATAGAAGTCCAGGTCGAAGACTAAAAACAATTTGAAGTTCATATTACTATGCGAGACAAGGCCTGTGTCCGTGGTGCCACAAGGCCTAACTTCGCGAAACCTTTCATTTTTTGCTCGAACGGAAGGAACCTACAATTAATTGAGAAATTTTTTCATGACAAATCACATATTCACTGCCTAAAACATTACATGACTGAATTCATATATCGGTGAACAATAAGACACTCTTTTGCTACTTTATAAATGTCGCCTTTGCGACTGCAGCAGAAACCCATGCAAATAGGAGGTTCCTAGCCCTTTGGCCGACTTTTGATCACAAAAATGTCAGAACATTCCAACAATAAAGCAGTAGACAACTAAGAGCTGTGAAAAATCATCTTCAGCGATGAGGCTCATTTCTGGCTGGATGGCTTCGTCAATAAACAAAATATGCGGTATTGGTCAGGCAGCAATCCACACGTACTCCATGAGTCATCATTGCATCCCGAAAAAATTACGGTTTGGTGTGGTTTATGGGCCGGCGGCGTCATTGGGCCGTACTTCTTCCGTGATGATCAAAACCGGCACGTTACTGTGAATGGGGGTCGCTACCGTTCAATGATAACCGAATATTTTTGGCCCCAATTGGATGATATGGACTTGGAGGACATGTGGTTCCAACAGGACGGCGCCACAAGCCACACAGCGAATGTCACAATCAATTTATTGGAAACCAAGTTTGGAGAACGTGTTATCTCACGAAATTGTCCAGTCGCTTGGCCGCCTCGGTCGTGCGATTTGACGCTGTTAGACTTTTTCCTGTGGGGCTACGTCAAGTCTATGGTTTATGCTTGAAAACCGTCGAAAATTGGGTTCAGCGTATGGACTTCTGCAAGCGTGCCCGTGGTGGCCATGCAAAAGAAATTGAGTTTCATACATAATGGCATCGAACGTACTTTCACAGGAATAAAGAATTTCATTGATATCCAAAACCGTTTTTGTTTTATTTAAAAAAACTTTTGTAGCGCTCTTATTGCAAAACCCTGTACTTGTAGACTTGAGAAGCCAAACCTTCATTTCAAAAGTAAAAAAATCGTAGATTGCTTCAAATTCACCTAGGGAATGGTGGATAAGTACCCAGGATTAAAAGGATACTTCTGAAATCAAAGGCATTAAAGAGAAAAATTTCTAGTTAAGTACCTCTTTCCCGTGTTAAATCAGTCCTATAATTTATTATTCGAGTAGAGCAACATATTGCATTAAGGATAATGGCATCGGGGAAAATGCGAACCATAATCTGATGAATAAAAGCAAACTTATCCTCTGCAAACATTTCTGGTTCAACTGATCAAATACAAAAGAATAATCATAATAAAGTTCACTTTATGCTTTAAACAATTTTATGGACAATATCTAGTTTTATGTGTTACACATGCTGTTGGTCATTCCTAAACAAGTCCTTTCATAACTAAATCAAAAGCCAGCAAGGATCATAAAAAGAAAACCATAAAAACGGAGTGGGAACACACCCACTTATAGTCATAAATTTAGTGGATACCTACATGTATACACATGTAGAAAAAAAACTAAACTAAATCCATTTAACTTGAATGATACCCACGCTCTCTTCCACAAAGGAGTCAAACATTGACTGAGTGTGTTCGATACAATATGTGAAATTTTTGACTGACAGCTGGGATTACTTTAAAGGTCAAGAGTGTTTGCTGTGAGAAATGTTTCCACAATTTCCGCCTTCATAATTTCACCCACATGTGTGTCTTACTGTTCGCACAATGGCATCTAAGGAATTGGAAGAAATCGGCTTAACCTTAAGATTGTCAATCGGTATGAGGTATAAGGAAAACTATGAGAGCGAAGTCCATGCTTCAGCGCCACAGACCTGAACCAGCATGAGGATGGACTTATTCAACGTTCTTTAGTTTTTATAACAAAGATTTCGTGCTTTCATTGCTTATGGCTTCGTGGAGGCCGACAACACTAGAATTCACTACTCGTTAGGCAAGCATGCCCCTGTTTTCCAAGCTGATTTCAGTTCTGATTTCACTCTCTTCTGCAAAGTTTAAAACGTCGATCATCTCATTTACCAATAGGACCTTTTGGTTGGATACAAATGCGCCCCTTTTCGTCGAATCACAACTCATCAGACATCGATAGACAAAAAATATTTTGGCATATATGGAAGATTTTAACCGATTTTTTAAATACAAATGCACAACATGTAAAAATGTCGAAGAAATGCAATTTATTGACGAGAATTAAAATAAATATTTCTGCATAGATTGCAAGTATATTCGCATTGTTTGTCCGTTTGTCTTACATCCAAGACAACGCAGACAAAGAATCGACGAAGTAAATCTTATGCCATTGTAACTGTTATCGTTACTTAACATCTGACCCAAAGTCCTAACCGGATTCATCAGCAACTCCGGCTGCATGAGGGCCACAGAGATAGGCACCTAGCTCAATGATAGGGCTAAATATGTGGTACATACCTGACCTGGGTACCCGATTACTTGCTTTCTGGTGTGAGCAAGGCTGCGAATAACATGGCATAGATAGGTGAAGCTTTAAAAGTTATACAGATCGTCTATCACTTCGTTTGCAAAATGTCATCAAATATTGTGAAAAGAAGTGCAAACCTGTAGAGCAATCAAATCTATAATAAAGCGCCCTTTGCCCTGTCTAACAAGCGGGACGCTTAATCTCGGTAAAATACTTGTAAAGCACTTGCCCATAATTCGAGGAGGAGAAAGAGAGCCTCGATAATTTCTTCCCGCAACAGAGCCCCAAAAACACAAATACCAAGGAAGACGTGTACTGCCTGGAGTGAGATTTCTAGTACGTTTTAGTTCAGAAAAATCCTTGAGTTCATCTTGGAGACATATAACCCCACTCCATTACCACATAGAAAACCACTTTTGACCTACACATTATTTTTTCCCAATAGTAAAACAATGGGCCCAAGCGGCGGCCTACGTCACGCATCCAGACCAAGCCCTACGTAACAAATAAAAGAAGTATTCGGAACTCAAAAAAAATTAACTTAAGTGCAATCTGAACGTTACTAGGTTTTAGCATATAAAACAAAAAGAGGAACTATCAAGGCAATTAGAGTCATGGAGAATAATACAGGCTCAGCGGCGCCGCTTTGCAACTCAGAAATGTCGCTCAGCATTTCGCCGCTCTGCCGCTCATTGCCTGGCTTTGGCATTGACGAATTTCCAGCTAGATTTTTCTCTAAACCAACTCCTGTCGTTTAATTACATATAAAGAATACTTCTGAATACCGTGAAAAATGAAAACAATTTAAAAAATAGAAACAAATTCTTGGTGTTCATGCAAAAAATAGCAAAACAGAATCGACATGGCAAAAGGAATAAAATAATCAAAAACTATCACTCACCCGTTATTTTCTTGAAGCATCTTTTCGTCATTGCAGATTGCTGTTCACTCAAATTACTACCGAAACCAATTTCGAATCAACCACCGGGGGCTAAAGAACACAGGCACTTGGTTTGCTTAAACGCAAATTGGGTTCCATTTTCATGAAGGAATCAAACAAAACACAACACAAACACTTTTCACACCAAGATCACAAAATGTGTTTCGATTTCTCTCACCTTCTTCTTCTTTCCCAAGCTTTTGAACAGAAAACGGTTGGACTCATAGAACACTTGTTTTGCTGAAAAAAAAAACACACATTTCAATTTAATTTTTCAATTGAAGTGGATTGGACAAAGTGAAACAAGTCACTTCGAAGAAAAGGGAAAGTATTTCACTGTTTTTAAATCAAAGCGTTACTTTTCATGTGGCAAAATGAAAATTGTTAACCAAGGCCACCCGGGCCATAATTGTGTTAATCGTCCACCACCATTTGCTTGTTTCATTCCCAACTTATAGTTTTTTGCACTTGAGCAGAATTTAGCACAGAATCCGAAGTGAATAAACTCTTCTAAAGGACAACACAGTAAATTGTATATGAAACAACAGAGCTAAAGATTAAAAGTACAGTCAAAATCAGTTCCGATGAATCAAGGGACCGATGAATTTTAATCGTTAGTTAATGGAGCTCAGGGAGGACATAAAAATTTGGTCATAACCGATACATCGTTATAACCGATGTCGTTGTAAGCGATTTTGACTGTAGTTCACTGATTTGTTTGTTACATCTCCTGTCAAATGCAAATCAAATAAATTCTCTGTTAACTCTGCCGATGAATGGAAGTTTCGTCAACACAGAAACGCTTTACAGAAAGTGAAACCATACATTTTTGTTAAAATGGAAGAAGTTTGAGTTTTTTTAAATGGCTGTACAAGTTGCAACTCTGGAGATGGTCTTCTTCGTTAAGTTTCCCCAGTGTGACTTTATTGTCTTTCAGCTTGTGTTGCATCGTCAATTTGAGCCCTTTTGTTAAGTTCAGCAGGAAATACATATAAAGTGTGGCTTCCCCAGAGGATCAAGTGGAAAAAATCAAATGATTTCAAGATGACCACACATAGGTGAATCTAGTACGAAACTAGGGGAGTTTCAGCTCATTTCCTTGTCAGAATTGTCAGTAACTGTAGTGATTATTATTAAAAAGTATGCACTCAAGGCTTACAAAAATCGCTTGTTCTAGAAAGTAAAAATGTAAACAATGTTCTTTATCTGTACCGATTTTAACTTCTTATTTTTCTTAACCAACCAACCAATCGACAAGAAACTCCAGTCAGCATGAACTTGGGTATCTGCAATTGTCTAGCCTTCTAGCACTCATTACCGTCATTTGTTTTGATTGACGTTTGGTAACAATTCCTTTATAATGTTTCTAATTCTACTTCCTCATACTGATGAGTTTGAAGGTGGTCCTTCAATTGTCTTCCATATGTAAGGGCTGAAGCATGATTTACTTCGGGAGGAGATTTATGTGCCATGTACACAGGTAGCTGGGTTTTGCACTTGTCGTGTCATGTTATTTGCGGATTGGTTAAAAAACGAAATATTTAAACACAACATGTGGAGGTGAGGAAAAGACTAATGTCTAGAATCATTTTCTTGGATACCTCGTGTAGATTTGCATATAAAATAGAACGGAGATTCCTTTGCTTGCAATTACGGTAAAAATTGTTGTGAGGGATGTTTAGCTCGGCTACGTGGTCTTCCATTAACCAGTGGTATGTGCAAGTCCCTTCGATTCTTGCAGAATCTGGTCTTGATCTGCGTAGTAGAAACGTCATTTGGATACATCGGCCCAAAGATTTCGCAGCAAGAAATGAGGAATCTACAAACCCTTGCAGCGACTCCCGTCACTTGACAGAATACATTTTTTTAAAAGTTACCCTATAATAAACAGGTGCCGCTATGACCAAGAAATCTTTCATGACCAAAAAATCAGACATTTAATACACTCAACTCCACTCTGCATAACAAAGCACACCAAACCACTTAGAAAAATCATATTTTCCCCTTTAATTTTGCAATCCTAGTCAAACACTTGAACCACTTATACTTATTCCAAACATGAATTTAAAATTTTCCAAGCATCGAAAACCAATTTCGAAACATCGCCTGGCAATACCTTTTCTACTGGAGTAGACAGGAAATACCGCACAAAATGTAACAAACTAGAGCAAACTAGGAGCATTGTGCACTTTACACTCTCTTACCCTCCAATCGATCTTGCCAACTACCAACGAAATCCTATCTCTTCTCCCACGCACATCATCTGTAACGCTGTGCAGTTTCCCTTGCTATTTCATATGCACAGTCTGTTGTGTGGAATCCAATGACAAATATCGCCACCAGTAATGCCACTTGTGGATTTTAGTAAAAAGTACTATTTTAATGTATGAGAGAGAGTTTAGAAAGTGCAAGAGGGAATACTGTGCGAAAGAAAAATGCTCATCTGCTTGAGAAAGCAGTGTTACTCCATCTCTATCCTTCTGCTTTGGCTTTACGTATTAGCTGAGAACCTTAGACTTTAAAGAGAATTTTAATGCTGAATTTTGGCAACTTGTTGAAACCTGTCTATCGCATTTTTGCACAAAATATACTGATGATGATATACTAATGTAAATGCATACACCACAAAGCTTGAGAAAGCCAATTGAAAAATTTTAGAAAACGACCCAGAACCCAAGAAACTTTAAAGAAACTCACCATAGTTAGAACACACGCCACCAACACTTTTCCGAATTTTTCACAAAATCGACGATTGTCTTTCACACGATGAAACGAAGTTCGGCCATATTGGCACATTTTTTCCATCACTGGTTTTGAGATGAAAATTCATATGTTTTACAGATTAGATGACCATTTTCGTAGCATTTTCACTAAACACCCAGATACATGCATTCATTTATTTCAAATTCAAACCCGGATTGCGAAAATTAACATTTTTTTAGCATCAAATCGCGGACCGTGAACAAAACCGTCCGGCCAAAGCCACGCACTGAGTTGAACTAAGCTTTTGAACAAGAAGAAGTTCTCTTAATAATTCCTAACGGTGGTTTTAAATTTTGGTGTTTAAATACAGGGTGGCGAAGAGTGAGTCGAAATGCTGTTTTGACGAATGTATTTTTATAGTCACGTTTATAGTAAAGTGAATAGAAGATGGCTCAATGCCTCAGTGAGAGGTGTGCGATTTGTTTTTTCAATCAAATTTTATGCAAATAAATTTTAAGAAAGAACCTAAGCTTTGGAAGGGTTTTAGAAATATTCGTCGAACTCTTTGGCTTGATGCGTAACAAGTTGGACAGCTTCGTCGCTTTAAAATAAAATAATGAAATGGATACCTGCCGCGATGAACCTACAATTTATTGCCGACTCCGAATGGCGAATTGAAAAGCTCTTCCATACAAATTGTACCTCCGGAGGTTTGTCTTACCCTGAAGAGAGGTGATGCCGCGAAAAATAGTCGGTGCACATGGCTACGGATTGAACCCTCTCCACTGGCCCTGCATTCCAACGCAAAAAGCATTATGCCACGGCGAAGACAAAATTACTGCTTGCCAAGGATAATATCTGCTAGGGGTTATATTACAAAATTTTGAAATCACTAATTCGTGCTCCCCAGCGTTAACACCACGACTTGTAGGAGTGTAATGCCCGCAACATAAATGCAAATTTTGGTATATGTAAGTTCATAGTTTTGGCTTTCGCGTAGAGGGTTGGCCAGTCTTTTGCTTCGCCATATCGAAAGTGTTTTAACATAATTGCCATCGACTTTAAGCAACCGTGTCAAGCTTTAGAATCTTGTGGTGCATCTACAAAAAAACCAAGGAACCAATAGGCAAACGAAAGCAGAATAAGTAGGCCTTGGCCGCGGTGTTAGAATTAAATTCTGCATCATTAACCTGATTTGCAGATATGACATGAATTTGCACTGCTTTAGCTATACTGAATTCCAGTCAAACCCTGCCTTGTTTTTGAAATGCAGGCACCCTGGCATACGTATGATAGTAAATCAAACAAAATTTGCATCGATTTTCCTGTCACAAAAAATTCCCCTTTCTGACGTTTCATGATACTCCAACTTCGAAAGGACTTCTCATCCGTTCATTGTCAGTTTACTGCAAAATATTTTCACTTTCCTCGAAATTCGTCGCAACAAAATTCGAAGGACCAACGAAATTTCTTCGTCGACTTTTATCCAAGTATGGGCTTGACACTCTCCACCTTGATAAGCCGGCTATTTGGCAAAAAACAAATGCGAATACTGATGGTCGGTTTGGATGCAGCTGGTAAGACTACGATTCTGTACAAACTAAAGCTCGGCGATATTGTCACAACGATTCCAACAATTGGTTTCAACGTTGAAACGGTTGAGTACAAAAATATATGCTTCACCGTGTGGGATGTCGGTGGACAGGCTAAGATACGTCCGTTATGGCGTCATTATTTCCAAAATACTCAAGGGATTATATTCGTGGTTGACTCAAGTGATAGAGAGCGGATACGCGAAGCTGAAAAAGAACTGCAGAACATCCTGACGGAGGATGAGTTACGAGATGCAATGCTATTGGTGTTTGCCAACAAACAGGACCTACCGAATGCGATGACTGCAGCTGAGCTCAGGGATAAGTTACATCTGCAGCAGGTGCGTCAAAGGCGATGGTATATTCAATCGGCTTGTGCCACCCAAGGCCACGGGCTGTACGAAGGACTCGATTGGTTGTCAAATGAACTCGATCGGAGAATGTCTAGTCGGAGTGTGTTTTGAGTTAATTTGTGCGAATATGTACGAGTGTATTGTGTGTAGTTATGGAAGGCAAGGTTGGTGACAATAAAAGCGATCGAGGACGTGAATGGATTTTGAAAATGGTTTGATTTTGATTACGATATCGGAAAATGTTGTCACTTTAGCTGGCTAGCGCATGAACTAACGCTCTAAATTATAAGAGTCTGTGAGAATATGAGAATCATAAATTCTATGAGTGAAGATGGATATCTCTACCGTTTGCTAAAGTTTGAATAAAGGTCTTAGTACTCCCAATACTTTAATAACCATCTCTTTCTGAAATGAAAGTTTTCATTTTCCTCAGATCTTGTATTGAAATTCTTTTAGTTCTCTCTAGTCTTTACCACTTCAACCCCTCATCTCACCTAGTATAGCACCCAGTATTTGTAATTTTAATTAAGGCTAAGTACTTAAAGTGCTTCCAGGACTTCCTTGTGCTTTTGTTCTCCTTGAGTATCCACTTTTTTGTGGTTTCCTGAACCACCGGCTATTGACGTTACCTGAATTTTTACTAAATAATTCCTCTTAGATATTTAATATTTGATTCTCTTGGTATGCAAAATAAATTCAAAATTAATTATGGGGAAGAAAACTTTCATCGGGCTGGCAGCAAGTAGGTCAGGCAAATAGAACAAGAGCCGGTGGTAATAATCGCTTTCCCTCATCTCATTCGAAGCTGTTAACCTGGATGGAGTTCAAATTTGCTGTTAATTATTTACCATGCTAATGACATCTACATAGTTTATGCACTTTTATGACAGAAATTTAAATTTCTGTTGGCCAACTTCCTTCTGTGATTTTTATTTGTTTACACAAGTCCTTAGTGGAAAATGGAACTCTAATGGCAGTGCATTTATTGAATTTCTGTAAATTAAGTTTGATTTCGAAGTTGGTAAGGTGAGGAAATGCAAGAAAAAACCTAACCTCTGCCCATGTCAACCTGCTTTGGGTACCGAGTCACTGCAAATATGTCTGAGAACGAAGCTTCAGATTAATTGGATAGAAAGAGGGCAGAAAAACGGGAACGTCTTTTGGCGGCTCGTTTGCTTAACGCCACGAGACTTCCTGGAAAGGCTTCCAAACCTGCAAAGCAGCCGAACCAATGATAGATCGCCCCTGCTGTCGTCTTGTAAAGAGAACGCCTAATCTTGGCAGGAGGCAACTAAGACTGATGGTCGGCTTTTACACTGGACACATCAACCTGAATAAACATGCCAACAGACTGGGACTGGTGCAATCAAGTACTTGCCCGGGATTTGAGGAGGAGGAGGAGAAGATCCTCGAAAACTTCCTTCGCGATAGGGTGCGTGCTAAGAAACAAAAGCCTGTGAAGAGACATGATCTACCCGGGCTAATCCCCCTAGGCATTTAGTTTCGAGAAAATCGTTCGCTGGACATACAGGAGTTCCTCGGATCTGTAAACCCCATTCAATTCTCTATCCACTAACATTCGCTTCACTTCTTATCCAAAAGCAGCTACATAGGGGAACACAAGGGGCCCAAACGGTGGCCGACGTGATGACGTTCTGCCGAACTTCACCCTCCCAAACCATACATACATCTAAAATGTGTGTGATGTTTTACCTTGTATTAAGAGATAATTGGAAAATGTTCCCTTTGGGTACAAGTGGTGATTTTGACATAATAATTTGAACGCTAATTGGCAGATATCAGAAACTAAGTCTATTATCCCACTGTAATGTAATAATAAGCTTTGGATCTAGGGAACCATTTGTATCAAAATGGTTATGTATATAGCGCAACAATCGGTTTGAAAGATACTTAATCTAACGCACTGATGGTTATCCTAAACCTTCTACCCCTCGACCTACACGTCAGAAGGAAGACGGTCTGTAGTGCGGTCAGACTTAAAAAATGTGGGTGCTAGTCGGCCAGGCCCCATGGCCACTATATCATTCTGGTTTCACTGCCTCAGGAGGCTTCAGTATTTCCCACAGACTATCTTATCTCCCGCATAACGCTTTGCAAAGACTCCGCCATGCGTATTCCATCAAGACCGGAATGGAACATATGGGAGGTCACAAAATACTACGACACATCAATTTTTACAGACGGTTCGAAAATGGAATGCTGGGTAGGTTCAGGTATATTTTCAGCTGCCTTGAAACTATCGAGATCATTCGGACTCCCGAATATCGCCAGTATTTTTCAGGGTGAAATACTAGCAATCTACGAGGCGTGTCGTGCGCTCAGCGACGACACTATCCCCAAACGAAATGTTGCAATCTTCTCCAAAACCCAGGCAGACATCAAAGTTTTTATCTCCACAACCACCTCATCACAGCTAGCTGCACAATACAGAGCCGAGCTCGCCCACCTGGGGAACTTATCTTCCCTAACTGTGGTAACAAAACGGTGCATTTCAGCACTTATTGAGTATCGGGCGTTTTTCAGCTTGATTATCCAGTACAATTAAGACTTGCCTTTCCTTCGCCTGTTACTCATACAAGCGATCTAGTGCATGGATCAGGGCTAGGATCTTAGCGTGATGCATTGAAGTTTACGTTCTCAGCCTAAGATGACAGGCTAGATGAAGTGTGTCCGAGAAAATAACTGCTCTAACTCTGCCATCTAACAACGATCCATCAGTGAAAATTATGATTTCGCTCTCTCTGCGAAATCTGTTCTTTCTGTTACTCTCAATCTTCTCGATTCCTCCATGGGAATATCAAAATCTTTAATCTCTCTTTTAGTTAGGTCCAAATCTTCCTGTTCCCAGAAGATTGGCATTCTCGTCTAAACAAAGTGCTGTAGCTACCATTGTTTTCTTAATAAATAAGTCCAGACCCCAAAGAGACAATGAGCTAGTAAAGATGGGTTGAATCTATGACCAAAAATAGTTCAAAATAAAGATCTTATGGGAAGCTGCACTCCGGCTTAAACCGTCTTCGAACATTCAGTGTAGTAACGGAAGCCTTCTCCTAACATTGAGCATACGAATGAAAGAAGACCTCACCCGACCTGCTGTATAAAGCTGCAGTTTATTATCACAAATCAATTTAAAGCTTCGTGTAAGGAGGGTTTAACAATGATTTCTTTTATCTGAATCAGGCTTTCGTGTTACATGTGGTCAAAGGTTAAGGTTTTACAGCAATTTGTCCGTCTGTAAAATGTTTGCTTATGTATGTAACATAGCACTCATTAAATTATAGGGTCACGGCTTATTGAAAATGGACGTTATACCGTTCGGGTTGGCTTTTATTGACATGGCCAAGATAAATCAAAAGTAATGAAGAATAAGTAGGTTGTCCCACTTATTTATCTCATAGGTATTCGTTTTCAATTTAATTAAACCAATTTTCTAACCGCAAGACTACACCACAATTTAATTGAAAGTCGGTCAGCAACCACCACTAGTGGTCATGTTAGGATGCTATAATTTAATTTCAGTATATCATAACCAGTATACCCTTGTCCATTGTGTATATAAGCATTTATTTAATGGCCAAATGTTTGTAGTTGGTTTGTGTATATAGAAAATAGTATTTTGTCTGTACAACGACGCCAAAAAATTCAACAAAAATGTTAAATGTCAAAAAAGTTGAACAGAGAGATATCCAACTCTCTAAAGAATTGCAACACAGTTGCAAGTGGAAAAGTGATAAGTTAAAGTTTTGAAAGCATAATGAATTGTATCAAATGCATTCAGACAAAATAATAAAAGACGATTTTCTATTATCCTTTTGTGAAAAGTTTTTTCCTTGCTGGAAAAGTTTCGTTTAACGGAGCTGAAAGAAAATATGAAGGTAATGGCAACTTTCTCTAACTTTCGGTTATAATTCGTACAAACAATTTTTTTAAAGTTTGTAGAAAAAATAAAAGGCAAAATAAAATCCAATAGAAAACTTCTTAAAGCCACAAGAATTGCTCCATTGATATTTAAAGATTCGCACATCCTTCCACCGGAAATCATCTACGAAACCGCGAATATAGTCACTTTCTAAAAAAAAAAAACGAAAAATGTCGTTATGGTCCGGGAGAATTAATTAGAAAAGTCCCAATGCTAGGCAACCCCGATTCTAATTAATTTAATGAATTTTTTTTCTCCTCTTTCGTTGTTATCCTGTCTATTTGGACAAACATTTTTCTTTTCGTTCTTTTTTTTTTCCACATTTTCATTTTGTCAATATGACAAAAAAAGAAAGTATTGACAGTTATAATGCCTTTCCTCCATTCCAAATGAGAGTTGGAAAAATATCGTAAAACAAAAACTAACCTAAAAAGAAAAGGACACGGTTTTACGATTATCGATTGTCTCCTTTTGTGGCTGTCACTCAATTCATGAAAAAGCGTTAAGGGAAAAAAAAGGTCGAGTGATGAGCAAATAAAACGTTAATGAGTTGTTGTTTCTCTTTTTTCATGTAAAAAAAAAAAGAAATGAACGAGTAAAGAACGTAATGGATGCCATAAACAGGAAGCAGGAGATAAGCATTTGAAAAGTGTCCTTCTAAACAGAAAAAGAAACAAAAAACAGATGATAAGTCATCGTTAATCAAAGGGTGAACATTTTTAATCCTGGATAAGATTGGAAATGAAAGATTTTCAAAGGGTTCAAGGGAGGTGTAAATAAATTGCAATTTTTTAGCACTGAAATGGATACTGGGACTGTTATTGGGCTCGAGTAGGGTTGAAGAGCTATAAACAATTTATTCACACATGAGACACTAAAAAGCATACATGGACGGAAAAATGAAACATATCCGAACACCCTCTCAGGAATATCGATAGAAACAAGAGCTAGAAACTTTGAAACGTTGGACATAGTGTGATGCTTGACAGTGAAGACATCATAGAGGGCCTGAGCTCAAAATGTCAATGTCTGCTAATGTCATTAGTGTCGAATGGTGACTAGCGTCAGCACCCGATTATCCTCTTTGGTCGTAGTACAATGATACAAAGCAGTTGAGCTTGAAGGAATAAACATCATGTCCACTTTCTTCATTCTGGAGTCGTTCGAAGAGTCATTGTACAAAGAAGTAATATTTATCAGCCCTCAAGCTGCTACTAAAACAATCAGCCTCAAGGCCATCACGAAAATACAGATACTGGCATGCATAATAGCTACTGGTGCCATGAGAACAAGGCCTACAGCAAGACTAGAGGCTATTCTCAGCCTGCTTCTACTAGACCTGTTTACACTGGAATCTGCTGTCGCGAAGATCTTAGTGCTCTTGCTACACAGCGTGAGGTAGAACTATGCTGGGTCCTTGCATAAAAGGGCATACCAGGTAATGAAAAAGCTAATGAACTGGCAAGGAAAGGATCTACGCTAGACCTAGAGCAGGCTGATGAGTCAGTGAAAGTCCCACCATGTTAACTTAAACGTGAAGGATCAGGATTCTAGCGAAAGCGAATGAAATATGGAGCTCTTTGGACTCCTGTAAAATAACTAGAAAACTATGCCCAAGGTACAGCTGTGCCAGAACTAATACTCTCATGCAGAAGGACAGGAAAACCCTCTCGATCCTTGTAGGAGTAATTACAGGTCATAGTACTTTGCGCTATCTCATAAAAAAGCTAAGGCTAAGTGACGACGACCTTTGCAGGGGCTGGGGAGACGAAGAAATTAATGAAGACACCCCCCATTTCCTCTGTCACTGCCCAGATCTTTGCTACCTCAGACGTTTATGCTTTGGAAGTCACTCTTTTCCAGGATACCGAAGAACTAAGTGACATACCTATCAGGGAAATCTGGAGGTTTGTAAAGGGTTCAAAATTATTCGAAACCTTGGGACAATAAGAGAGTGCTTTGGGTATTGCTCCACGAACAAGGAGCCCCCAAAATGGGCATCACAATGGGTCTCTACTAACCTTAGGACTTCTCTCCCTTCGCCAAACCATCTACCTAACCTAACCTAACCTCACCCTTCAGCCACGACCCAAAAAAATCCCATGGATCTTTTTCGACTTATACAAGAAACTCAACGAGTTGTGTGGTTTGTGCTAGATTGACAAAGAAATCAAGTCACGGACCGGCGGTAGATGCTCCATGGTCATTATTAAGGATTTTGATGAGGTAACAATTGCCTAAGAACGTGTCAAGGAGCATCGCAGTTAAAACAGTTTTACTGCGACTATTCATCTGGACATTTGTTGACCTAAAGACGAGACTTTACTGCGACAAATTTTTAAAAAAAAATCAATAAAAATAAGTGATGATTGCTCCACCTTCAGCAGTGGGTAAGGGGGTCATTGGAAAAAGATGACTAATGAATGATGATGAGTCTAGAAAAATTATCTGCAAAAAACCTTTTCTTGAATAGACCCCTTCACGCGTAAACCTAATCAATACGTAGTAACACACTGTAGATTGATTTGAGCTATCATAAAGTGAAATACATACTAAGCATGCATTTCGTCAGTACTCCTCCATAGACATAACAAATATGCCAAAATGAAGCTTAACTTCATAAACCACAATACACAACCATGAATGTTTATACCAGTAACACAAATTAATCATCCTGAACGCTACACTTAACTTCTCCCTAAAACTTTGTGTGTCTAAAAATAAATTGTTGCCCTTTTGTCAGAGCTCCTCCTGTTCTTTTTATTACACAAAACCAATAAAAAACATTTAGAAGTTTAATTTTAATTTTATTTTTCCTCAAGTTTCGAGCCAAGAACGCCATAAGAATGTAGCATGTGTCTCCCTGAAGCAATACATTCCATTTTACATCCTAAAGTACGAGTGAGTAAAGACTTTTTCAAAAATTTCGAAGGACTTGTACACATTTTAACAGAACCACCGCAAGGCTTTGGTTTGTTTTGTAGGTGGATTGGTGGGAGTTCTTGTGGGATGTTTAAAAATAATGCCACTAAAACTTGTCATTTGAATAAACAAAAATAGAGAGAAAGGATATCGGTATTTGGTGTATTTTCTTCTGGAAGAAGAAGGAAGTTCCTAACTTAATTCATGCTCATATTTCTCTCAACCCAACATCTTTGTACACAAATCACATCTTCCTGCTTTCAATCATTTTAATGTTCACTTCATTATTCTGTTTCCTGATGATCCTCATCCTTAAACACTTAAAGGTTACCCGAGGAGAAACTTCAGATAAACTGTTGATTCGGTTTCTTCGAATTTTATGGGACAATAAATTCGACTCGTTTTTGCATAGTTCAACTGGAGTTTTAATTAACTTTGTCTTTGGTGTATGAGAGCTAAACCCTGAGTCTTAATTTATTGATTACCCGTACCTCAAAACTCATCAAAATAAAATCTGCAATAATTAGGGACTTTAATTACTTCTTTTTAAAACGCTCTTTGCGGTGAGGGCTGTAAGAGTTTTTAAGTTAATGACGTTTACGCTAAATGAGCGATTTAAATGTTTATCCTTTAATGGGTGTTAAATATCTTATAAGAAATTACGGCAATTACCATGAGATGAGCAGATAACGTAGGAAGTCATAATGTTGAGGAGAGTTATGGAAACATATAGCCAGAGAAGTAATGGAGAGTTGAATTCAATATCCAATTATAGTTAATAAAACCTAGGTCTTCCAAGTTCCTAAAATAATAGCCTCCTGGCTGTTTAAAGCACCTTTGCACCATGCCCTAATAATCACATAGAATGTGTGTAACATCTTCTGTAATGTATAAATCGTCACTGTATCAACACGCTTCCGATTCTGTGAATCCTAGGCGTGGTTACGTAGAAGGCAATGTCAAGGCAGAATTCCTATACCTATTCTTAAGTTTCTTCTAGATTAAGAATTTCCCTCGCCTTCTTTTTATCTAACCTCAGCTTTAGATACCCATTTGTGGTCAGCTTGGCTGTTTATGTTGCCTAAGAGGTTCGGCTTAACCAAGGAGAATGGCGGTTTGACGACTACAGCGTCGCCTTGGGGTAATTTTTCACCGTCTGTTGATAGTTGATCCGCAAGCTCATTACCCTCTATGTCGCAATGCCCTGGCGCCCAGCATAGTCTTACCCGGTTCTATTGTAAAGGTTAATAGAATCTCTTCTGAGACATAGGTTGTATACTACATATCTTGGCCATCACATTAGGATTTTTGCAGATCATTTAATACCCCGACAACACTATGATTGCTTAGAGTTACCCCACTTTTCATTTAGATTGAACAGACTGTTCTATCTATTTTTCCATGGCTTTTCGCTGTTTATATGACATAAGGCTATTGCCCACCTTTTTGTCCCACCTTACGTCGCTTTGCTTCCCTCTTGCAAAATTCAATGGCATCGGCTAATCTTCGAATTACAAGTGAGAATGTTAATCAACTTCCTGACATAGTCCTGACATTCTTGCATTCGAAACGCATTTATACAAAAATATTGAGGCTCCGAATTCGGGGCCGAACTCCAGATACTGGTACAGTAGCCAGCTCAACTTTGCTGGTTCACCTACCGCTACTGAACCTCAACCCATTCCAGTTGAGACAGTATTTCTCACATAAAACAGAACAGCGACGAAGCTAGAAATGCCTCGCTTGTTCTGAATACCAGGTCATTAGCGTAGTCGTAGCGTTACGTATTGTCCCCTTAATACCACCGCTAAGTTCCATCGCGACATGAATGGTCAGTATAGCCTTGAAACTACTACAACTTATCGTTAACACAACAGCTAACACTTAAATTTGGCTTCGCGCTATTTCAAGTGACATTTTACGCTCATAGGAAGAACATAAGTGCGTCCTAACTTTCCGGAAAGAAATTCACTGGAATTCAAAACCAAAATTAGGCTCAATCGTTAGCTAAGAACTTCCAATTCCGTCTACCCGACCTGGACGAAGGGATGATACCCATATGAAAGCTTAAATTCAACAAAGCTGACGACCTAGCTGCTAGAGCTGTTCAAAACAACAGACGACGACTTGGTAAGAAGCACGCACCAACTCAACAGTAAAATATGGCTGGAAGAAAGTATGCCGATGAATGGAACCTCAGCATCGTTTGCCCGATTCTCAAGACAAGGACACCCTCTAAACTGCGCCAACTAGAGAGGCATTACTCTTCTTAATATCGGACAAAATCTTATCTGCCGTGTTGTGTGAACGCCTTTATAAAGCGGTGCCTTCAAAAGCGGATGAGGTGACTCTTATCTGTTTCGAGAGGAAAAGTCTTCGGGTAATTTTTGGCCTCATCGACGGTTAACTGTACGGGTTGTACAGCAACATGGACTTAACCAGAAGAAAGAAGCTCCAGGTGATTGAGACATGTAGAGCGGATGAACACCAATGCTCCGGCGCAGAAAATCTTCGAATCCACACCCGAGGAGTAGAGGAAGACCGCGACTTAGGTGGCGCACGCAAGTGAAAAGGACCTTAATCAAGATCAAAGATCGAGCTAGTTGGAGACGCCTGTTGGTCGAGGTTGGTTGGACTGTAGCGCCACCTTAAGTAAGTAAGTAACCACCTCCAGCTCCGCATGGTCCCTTTACTTCTAAGTACGTCAGAGTCGAATGTATGATGTAGACTCGAAGAATCTTAAGACCAAACTGCTTGAATGCATCCGTTTCACATATTCGAGCCATCTCAGACGTTATATATGTATGCGGCCTTAAATTCAATAACCAGATTGTGAATGTGTATTAAAAGCCAATTGACGCTTATGCCTCATATGAATACATACAAACATTTGAACTTATAAACCAGTGCTGTTAAAAATGGCGCTATATAGCTATGAGCTAGTCGCCCGAGACAGTTACTTCAAGCAACCAAGCAACTATCAGGGAATGGAGGTTGTAATTTGATGAAACAAATTCCCCAAATCATTAAACAAATTCATGTAAACTAAAAAACGCCCGACGACAAGGATAGAAAAGATACTCTTACTGTCCCACCAGCATTTGCTAAAGAAACGCAGTCCATTGACATGCAAAAAAACACTAATGCACATTCCTACTAAATGTCAGAGATTTTATCTGGGATACTTTGTGGACGTCGTCACTTCAACCACCTCACATTGTCTTCCACTTGAAAGTGGACATGACGAAGAATGCAAGAGAATTCACACTATGAGAGTGGATCAGGAGCTCTCCAACAGAGACAGTTGAAAAAGGATCCACACGACCCTCTTCCATGTGACCTGAGAATTACGGTTGAAATACAGGCCAGTACCACAATCTGCTGAATTTGCATATGACCATATTCACAAGGAAAAATCTCTGCTTTCTGTCAGTAGAACGTTTGCTACAGTGCTTAAGGATACTTTGTACCTGGAAAAATTGTCCCCAAAAAATTAGCATAATCAGGGATTTAGCTAGGATTTTAGTAGTGTCGCAGATAACATCGTCCGGCTAAGAAAGCCTACCACTCAGAGTTTACACATCTTCAGAGTGGAGCGACAAAGGCATTTACATACTTCGATTGGCAGGTGGAAGTAAATTTTAACATCTTTTCATTTATTTTTCTAGATATCACCAGTTTCTGGTTCATGGATTTCAATTTTCATTCCATAATCAATTCAATTATACTCGGGCGTATACGTAACATTTTTTTTTTTTAGATTCTCTTTTGTGTGCATTTAATTCGAGAACAAGACTTTCCTACTCCACAACCCTATTCCCAGTGCGCTTTAGACAAATATTCAAGCCAACTATTTCAACCAACATCAACTTGCTTCTACCAAGCAAATCCTTCACGATTAGTACACAACCACAAGGACGTCATAAATGGAGTGCATTCCATGGATTTTCCCTCTCCCCGAATTATACCCCATAGTGCAGTGTTTCAAGGATAATATTCCTGTAATGGAGTCAGTTCAGGAAGTAAGAACGAGTGTTTTCTACCGAAACCAATGGGGGTTTGTATCTTGTTCAATGGAGTCGAAATGAGTGCGGGACATGTACGTGCTATTCATATTCATGCAAGCGAGTTGGAGGACACTGCTAAGAGGACATAAACTATTTGCTGTGGATGTGGCTTATGACACTTATTCTCAAGCTATTGGTCATCTCATGAATTATTTGTCAATGGCAAAAGGAGTGGAATCGCGTGTCTTGCATGATTTATTCTCTCCTTTGAATAGCTGTTGCAGAATCAAATGGGTTCACATCATGAAAGACAGTGGCATCTCAATGGATTTATCTTTTTCAAAAGAACTTTATAAATGTCAAACGGTTGGAGGATTTTTTTGTTCCCTCAATAGCATGCAGCCGGGGGTCGATAATTCTCTCTTCGCTACTGAATCAATCTCATAACCAGGTGCAACCGCAATTTATTTATCTCAAACCACAAAGGTTCTTAGCAATTTGCCCATCAAAAGATCTAATTAAAGAGTTCATTGATTTTCCAATCTAATTATGAAACAAATTATCCATTTAAATGTGAAAATCATTTTATGAACTGAACATAGCTCCATTTTGTTCTAGTTGAACTTAACACAATTATGAGAGTAACTGGGAGATAAATTAGATTAATTACATTCCTTTGCAGTCAGGCTTAAGCACAAATGGTTATTGGATCCCCAAAGGTTAATGAGCAGTCAACATCAAGGTAAAGTATGACTTTGGGTATCTGATTACTATTTTAACGACAGCACGGAGGTGATGAAAAGATTTTTGTTCTCTTTTGTCATGAGATATTGAGTTACTTTCTATGACTTACACTTAG
Organism: Matsumyia berberina; assembly: GCA_917880715.2. Taxonomy (NCBI): domain Eukaryota; kingdom Metazoa; phylum Arthropoda; class Insecta; order Diptera; family Syrphidae; genus Matsumyia; species Matsumyia berberina. Next base: position 125,877,118 of record OU862870.1, read on the forward strand.
ACTCGAAACAAAGACAGTTAACAAGGACTTCACAAAAGAGAACTTTATTGTTACACAATTGTTTGACTTAAAGAATTCTGTAACTCAAGCTATGAATTGTAGACACAATTTCAAAATAATTATGCCGGCAAAAGATGAGAAGGACTACAGTGTCAAAAGACAGCTGGAGAGTTATATCCTTGGAGCTGAATATTAGAATTTGGTTCATTAGTATTAAATTTGATTTTTCAAACACTATCACTATAATATATTTGTCTGTTAACATCCTAAGCTTCGGTTAATGTCTATATTGAAAACGGGTGGAAGATTCATACTAGGTTCGTCTTCCTCATCTTCCAAATTTGTGGAGTAGTAAAGGATGGTAAGCTGTCCGTTTAAGGTCAATCCTCTCCAGATTTCTGGTAACAGCAAAGAGAATGAAAAAAGTGGTCTGAAGAACTGACCAGGATCAGGGACAAACCTTTCGAAAGGTTATCGACAGAATTGTGGTGTTCTACCCATGCCACTGTCTAGGCTAAACGTGGACTTCCCTTTAACTCACATGTGATCGGACAGGAGACTTTTCATCACTTTCCGTGCAGATGTCTGAGAGAAGTCAAAACGTGGAATCACACACAAGCCAAACAAAATTTAAAAGAATGAAATTTTGGAATCAGTTAGTTTCCTGTATTTCACTGGCTAGGTTTGAGAATATGCAACAGACTCCAAAATATATAAATCGACCAGCGAGTCAGTCGTATTGTTAAAAGTTTTACATATGTTAGTCCTATTTGGGTTTATTGGATTGGAAGGAACCATCGATGCTGCTACTATATAGGAATGCCTGGAGAAAATCAATGGACTAAAAAAAATGAATAAAGTTACCCTCCACTGGATATCAGGCCACTCTGGGATCAAGGAGAACGAGATAGTAGATGAACCAGCAAAGAGAGGGTCGGAAAAACATGCCATCCCACCAGAAAACTTCTGTAGGTTAGGGCCCAAAACTTAAAAAGATAAGAGAAACGGAGGAGCAAGAAGCCTATGGACTGAGCTCCCTGGCCTCTGGCAAGTCAAGAAAATCCTCATTTACTACAACCGAAAAGGATACACCACTGTTATAATCATGGTCAAGAAGAAGCTACATGCACTCACAGGATTCTTAACGGGCCACTGTAGATTAAATAAGCATTTGAGAAGACTAGGGCTAGAAGAGAATGGGGACTGCAGATTCTGCGATTAAGATGAACCTCAAAACATGTTTTTTTGGGCACTGACGGCACTTACTCAGAGCTTAAGTATTCCCCTAGGGACATATCTACCTTCTGACGAATATCTACCCTCGCTAAGTTCAGTTAAGATACTCCAATTTGTTAGAGCCATTGGATTGGAGGATAGACTTTAGCACAAGTATATATCGACCAGGGCCTCTAGATAAGGAGGGCACAGTAGATAGATCTATCTCGGTCGCACTGCTGTCTACACTCCTCGTTTCAATAGATCACTATAGATCTCTCATCCGAGGCGAAATATTTCGGCATCATTCTTGATTCCAACCTAAAGTGGAAAAGGAATGTTGAAGATAGGATGAGGAAAGAAATGACTGCACTCTACGCTTGTAAGAGGACCTTTGGGAAAAGATGGGGCTTGCAACCACGTATCACTCATTGGATATACAAAGCAATCGTAAGACCTATCATCTCCTATGGGTGCTAAGTACGGTAGACTGCAACAAAAACCAAGAGCTTTCTTAACGACGAGAAATAAAACTCCGAGACCTCACAGCCATATCGGACTATCTGACCCCCTAGAATGACTTTAACACCGAACGTCCAATTCTACTCTAAACTCGAAAGGACTGGGAATCAAAGGAAATCACGATTTATATTGATGACTCAAAAGTGGAAACAGAAACAGAAGCCGCATTCTACTCGGAAACCCTACAAAAACAGGAATAATTTAGATTGCCAGGAACTTGAAGCGTCTTATAAGCCGAAATCCTGGCACTAGAAAAAGCTGCAGGATGTGTAAGAGATTGTCACCTTCCCCCATCGGTTATAACCATCTTCGTTGATAAGCAGCTATAAAATTGATAAAATCCAATACAACCCAATCAAAGGCTGTCAAGAAATATTGAGACTCGCTGATCATCATAAGGCACCATAAAGTCAAACTCTGCTGGATTCCCGGATAAAAGGACATAGAAGGAAACGAAACAGCTGATGAATTGGCAAGATTGGGTTCGATCGAAAGGGAGATTGAATGGGATAATAGACAGCATAATAGAGAAAGAAGCTAATTTATCCTGGTTAGCCAGAGAGGATTGCGCCTCCTCGCGGCAGCTACGGCCGAAATAAAATAAAGCTAGAATAAGGTGCCTTCTGGCAGTGGACAGATTCTCTTCCCGCACGTTCACTGGACTTATCACAGGACACTGCGATATCAGAGTCACTTGGGAGCGGAAAACCGAATCCAACGTTTTATGCAGAAGCCGCGGAGATGAAGATGAGGAAAAATCAATCCAACATCTCCTGTGCTACTGCCCCACTCGGCAAGAACGACGTCTACTCGCCCAAGGATGAAGATTCTTTTGCAAGCATAGCAGAGGTGATAGTTAACGGACATACTCAGATTCATAAAGAGCACTAACTGGTTCACAAAACATTCAACAATAGGACAGGTCCGTAGGTTGTCCCGGGAACCATATTGCTATTCCCACAACATAAAAAGGATATTCACAGGTCTCTGAGTGAACGTGATGAGGCCTATTTGTCATATACCCTACGGAACCTAACCAACCCTTACACCCCTCATTTACAACCTACAATCTGCATATTGGATATGGACGACAAATTTCCCTTTCGACTACTAAGCTCGCTCCATGTTGTTACAACAAGGTTTTTCCTCTACAAAAAGAAACGAATTCAAGATCCTGAAACCTACACGAAATTCCTGGTATAGCTTTAGCTACATATCTGTGACTGTGTGCTTCAAAGAAAAGTGCATCTACCACAAGCATTCTACCCTTGTTCGTCTTTTGTGTGCCACAACAATGGGCACACAATGGGTAGCAATTGAAATGCATGAAGTCAATGCAAAACAAATTGGGTTCCTTCTTCCTGTTATCGCTGGAAATCTAATTTATTTTCAAATGTTCATTCGTTCGGCCGAAAATTAGATAAATTCAAGAAAGATTTATGGTCTTTGCGGTTGTCAGTGTGTGTGTCTCAGGACAATGTAGTTGACTCGGTAAGATAATGAAAAGAAAAGATTTATAAGCATCACGTGTTCAAAATGTAATTCAATGACGGAAAAGACGTTTTAACATGACTTTTCCATTTGATAAACAAAAGGATTTACATAGGCAAACCAATATTCATCGAAATTTCAGTCACAATCCACCACTACCTAGATTAAAAGAAACAAATGGCCAGTCCAAGGACTTAAAATATCTGATTTAATAGAGTTTTTCTCGAAATTCTCACAAAGCATTTAATCGACGACCGAGCAATGGTTCATGACCGACTCCAATCGTTTCAATAGACAGACACACATGACACTCGAATTTGTAAGGAAATCCCATACAACTGCACTCGTTACCATGTTTTTTGTCCTTTCCCTAGTTCAATGTATTCCATAGTACAGAGCAACAAAAAAAAAAATCTATCTCAGGTTACGCAGGAAGCTGATCGATAATAATAGATACGAACGGAAGCATCTATTCCAGTTGCATGGTCCTTTGTCGGATTTCCCTCTTTTTTTGAAGCAAAGCCTTTTTTTATTTTATTTTTTTAAATCGGAATTTATTTTTCAGGGTTCTATCGAGAATACTGGACAATTATCCTTTCTATGGTCAATGTTGCTTCCCACTATGGTGTCCTGTGTGGGAAAGTAAACCAAAGGAAGCTGCATCTCTGGTCAATGGGGAAACCGATGATTAATGGCTTTAGAGGGTTTGCCAACAATCTCATAAAATTCTAAAAACATTTAGGAAGGATGGGAAGGGTGTGGCAGGAAGATGGATGGAGTCGTTCATTGAATGCTTCGCGGTTGCACTTGGAACAATGCCATCCCTTAAGCGAAAAATTGAGTAATTTTAAATTGTAATTGTTGCAAACATTTAAATTACTTTATTGCTGTTACCCAACAAAAAATTAAAACCACTAAAATGGAAAATGGAACCCACAGTCATCTCTAGTACCGGCCTTGGGGATAGAAACAGTAGTGGTTTCAGCGCAATCCCATCCGAATGTTTTCCATTCCACATTTCTTAAAAAAAAAAAAGAATGTCCACGTTTAAGGAAGTGGCCTTGCGCTCAATTAAATACACTCAGCTAAGAATACAACTCGATCTCAACAGATAAGCCTTTGTTCTCGCTTTAATCAAACACGACGTCCATGAAATTTCTTTCTAACCCCTTGCAAGTTGAGAAACCCTAACCTTTGATCATTCCATACATCTGGCTGTTCGATTCCAGGTTTTTCAGTTTTCCTAAATTCCCTTACCAAGGTATTGTATCAAATATCCCACACGATAACCAACCTAACCTTCCTCATTCAATATACGACCTGACAGCTGGGACTTCCCTCAAACCTAATACTGACCTAAAGATAGAAACTTCCAAACTATGTCACAAGAACATTTTTTGGTGAAAACCAAAGTCAGTATTAGTTCCCAGAGTTAATCAAATCTGCTTCAGTAAATTTAATGAAAATTCAAAAACAGAAAAAAACCAAAAATGTTTAAATAACCAGATACTCGTATATTCATGAACCAAAAAAACCAACTGTCTGACCCTTTTTTCGATCCAAATATGCGTAACTCTAACATAAAAATAATTTGGAAAACATGTTATAAATTGATACTGTGTATACTTGGAAGAGATATGTATCCCACGGGAGAACAGCACGCAGAGAAAAAAAAGAAGAAAAATCCGAGAATTCTTGTGGGTACATTGTCGGAATATGTTTTGTTTCTTGTTTTTAATTTTTAAATTGAAAAACTTTTATATGTTTTGAATCCGAAACATTATTATTCACAAAATATCATAACGTATCAGGGAATCTCAAATGTCAAGTTATTTTCGGTGTAGTGTATCGGGAATTTATTCCGTTTTAGTGAATAAACAATTGCTGGACAGGTGCGCGTAGATGGACTATTTTGGATTTTTGATATGCATTGGGAATTGTGACACGTGGATTTGGAATGTGGGTGATAGGGTTTTTTTTCTATGCCATTTCCACTAATAGTTTGGAATAAAGTCCTAACACGCCTTCTCGGGCAGAAAGAGAGTTGAAAGCAATAGGAATATTAATGGAATTTCAAGGGTTTCTCGGTCAATGAATTTCTAGACATATTCTAGCAAAAGACGGCTCAAATATCGCAGGCAACTCAGGGGCTGGCGTTTATGGGAACAACCCACCGGTAGAACTCGCAATTCAACTAGATTCCGTCGTCACAGTCTTCCAAGCAGAAGTCCTTGCCATTTAGAGGGGAGCTGGAGTTCTATTGGAACGTCACACTCAATGAAGGAAAATAGAAACCTGCTCGGATAGTCAAACAGCACTTGAAGATACCACAATTTCAACATCCAGATCTCATCTGGCCAGGGAATGTGAAGACAAACTCAACAGGCTTGCCAGCCTCAATGACGTCCCCCTTGCCTGGGTACCGGCTCAAGAAGGTGTTATAGGGAATGATAAAGTCAACGAACTGGCAAGAGAAGTGGACCAGGCGATAGAACCTAGTTGAAAAAGCAGTGGTAGTCCCACTAACAATAATTTAAACAGCAACCCACGAGAAGATGCAAAGGGATTTCGAAGATTTCTGGAGAAACCTTTCGATGTGTAAAGAAACCTAGCAACCTGCACACTAGGAAGCCCTAGGTGCAAGCAGAAAGGCTGATGGTGGGAGTCATCTCAGGAAACATTAACCTTACGAACACTAACAGGGCTCGCTAACGCAAAGATAAGCAGGAAATGCGAGGAAGAAGAAAAAAATTTCGAACACATCCTAGGCCACTGGCCGATCTAGCGAGATTGCGACAGAAGACCATGGGATCCATGTGGACCTGAGGTACCTTTAAGAAAAAGGAATCAGCGGAACCCTGACCTTCACCAGAGAAACAGGAAGATTCGCTAGACCACACGTACACTAATGTCAACTCAATAATTGTTTCCACCTTCCCTAGATCCCTCCCAACATACGTCCTAAGCAAAAACTATCCCATCAGTACCGACGTTTAAAAGAGGGGAACACAACGGGCCGAACTAAGGCATAAGTGAAGAGCCTTTCACTCACCCTTATGTACCATACCATACCATCGAATATTTGTTGTGTTTTCAATAGATTTCGAGTGGTAGCCGTGGTTCAGTGATTAGTGCGTTGAACTCCTATGCGAACGGTGCGGGTTCAAGGCCCAGCCATGTTCAACTCTCGTCGAGGAATGATATGCCTTCGGGAGTAAAGTTTGTCATGAAAGAGCTTCTCAATGCGCCGTTCGGAATCGACAATAAATGGTAGATTCCTTCCATTCGTCTGCAAAATGGAACACATGAGTAGTTGGGAGGAGCTAGGCCTTGGCTTATCCCGAGCTGCCGCGCCAGATTTTTTTTTTTTTTTTTTTTTTTTCAGGTGCATTTCGCCACAAGGGAAAGTAGAAGAACACAGCTGCAGAGCAATTTAGACTGATTACGGTTCCTTACTCTCAGTGCTAAGATATCGTCTTGATCAGATCCAGATCTTCAGAAAGTATACTTGATCTTCTATCCGGAAGCAATCCGATACTTTCGGTCACCTTGACTTTTACCTAACTATATATAGACACATCAAGATCCCTTTTCTCAGTTTTCACAACATCCATGAATTTTCTACGTTCTTATGATCTGCGCCAGTACCATTTAGTTTTCCATTGCCGCTGTATATTCCTTGGCATATACTTAACAATTACAGTACCCAGCATTTCACCATTGCAAAACCAGTATATTCTCTGGCGTATACGTAACATTTCACTTATTTTCAGTTTACCACTCCATACTGCTACTCTCTTATTGCTTTTGGTAATAAAAATCAAGAAAAATTGCAGAGCCAACATCTGCTTCGCATCAAACATTTGTATCTTCTAAATCATTAATTATATCCTTCTTCCTTACTCTTAGCATTTCTCGTATTGCAACCAGGAGGACTCTCGATGAAAATTTATTACACATTGTCACGCTACGCCTTCTCATGTCCATTGCCTTTGTATTATCCAAGACCATTTACTATCCACGTGTCTAATTAGTAAAAGGATATCATTTCGTTACAATACATGGCGCCAGTAATTTTCCAAGAAAACCCACAAATTGACAATATCGGAAGTCAGTTCAAAAAAAAAACGAATCAACCTTTTCCAGCGGTCCAACATTTTGTCCACAAAAATCCGATACACAATGAAGTTTATGTATTCAGTTCCTGGGGGAACAATAGGGATGAAATAAATTCGTAAGCAAATCCAAACCCGATAAAAAGAAATCGCCACACGTTTCGGTAATTATTGATTGTATGCGGATATTTTATGAAACGACAACACTGGGACTTTGTTGGATATGCGAGAAGTGTGGCTGTCATTTGTTGTGTAATCCAATGAAATGATTGGGTTAGATTGAGAAGCAAAGCGTTCGATTAAGTAACCTCAAGATTGAGGTCAATCGAGATAACGTGCTATCTGAGGGCTTCCTTGTAATCAGCCCAATCAGGCAATTGTTCAGTGGACAATTGTGTTTGATAGTTGAGAACGAGGACTGAAGGCATTTTGTGGGAAATTTATACACTCAAGGGCTTAATTTCAGATGCATTGACTTGTGCTAAGATAATGATTTGACTGAATATGTGTGGGTGGACTTGAGTATTAATTAATTGGTCTATGCATACCAAGGAGAATCATTTTATGTGGTTTTATGTATACCAAAAAAGAGAACACATACTATGCACTACCACTCCAAACTTTTCACGTGGACCCAGGTTTATTTTTCGTCAGAGCATTTATGGTGGAAGTATAAGTACAGTAGCGCTAAGCATCTTTTGTGTCAACGGTTTACAAACCAAGAGATTTCGTGGCAGACAGGTAGTGCTAGGTATCAGTATTAAAACTGGTCGCTGAACACGCCTGGAAGCGAAGAATCTCTTAGATTTTTTGAGAAAACTCAAAGCATCTCAAAGCACCATCTTTAGCAATATCTATAACTTGCTGATTCAGATGAAGGTCCTGACTAACGTCTATATCAAGCGTTGACACTGAGTGAGCGATTTCATTCGTCCGCATCTTTTCCTCTTCCTTCTTTTAGTCAGTCTCTCCTTCCACTAAGGAGCGGTTAATGGACAAATCGACTCACACTTCCTGCAGAAGGGCAACCTCCAATGGGGCTGATTAACCAACTAAAACCAATTAGAACAAAATATCTCCTAAGCAGAACCCGCCTAGATATCGCCAGAATAACGACGATAACCATGGGGCATTGGCCAATTGGAGACCATGCGGCCAAACTAGGTATTCATTCTACGACGAGCTCAGCGACGTCTCTGGTAAAGGGACACGAGATCTAATCCGCTTTCTAAGCTCCGCAGGCTGAATTTAGACACTTTCGGCTGCCTCACCCATTTTCAAGAATACACATCATCAAGCAAGTCAGACGAGTCGTGGCACATTCTTGTGCTAATTAGGTTCAGTTGAACCACCACCTCTACCTACCAGTCTCTCCTTGGAACTTTATCCGTATTCCTAGAGTTTTGATCCTTGTCACGGTTTGGACAATGAAAGAGAGAATGAGTTGTGCCATCATGGATTTTTTTGCGACCGCATCCACTGTATAGGTCAACTTCGGATAGACGCAGTTTAATTTTGTGGTACTTCAGCATAGTTTGTTCAGTAAGTATACCTTCCAACAGCGACAGGAACTTATTGTTGGCTCACAAAATCTTTTCGTTCTGACTGTGTGTTTTTGCTAGATACTTTTTCGTGACATTTCACAAGTGGTTGAGGATTTCCACATGTTATTTTCTCTCTTAAAAATTGTCTCCTCACTACTTTAGCTTACAAAGTGGAAGCTAAATTATATGGTTAACTAGTTCAAAATCAAGGGCAAATCGCTTCTGTGAAGACGGATGGACAGAAAATCTGATGTGATACACAGCCCGTCTCTTTTGCTACCCGAAGAAGAACGGATAGACGATCTGTAGTTTTTCATATTCGTCCCCCTTGGAAAGATCTACCCAAAATGAACGGCTGCGAGCTTGAAGGTTCATTTAACAAGTGACATTGCGGTTAGGGTTCTTTAGTGAGGCTCTAGATGATATTCGTGGTAGCCAGCTGCTCAGCGAGCTTACACTGGTTCGACCACAGTAACATCCACCGTCGCAATACCACCTCTCTGCAGACAAAAATAAATTTCCGAGAGCAGAATTTGCTATGAAAAGCTTCCTAATGCACCGTTCGGAGTATAGAAAAAATTAAAGTTCATTCCATAAGTGCGAAAAATATTACACAGTGTGAGTGGTTCCGAGAAACAAATCCTTTTCTCCCATCAAGCTGTCGCGGCAACTATTTCTTCCTTTTTAGATGTCCGGCTAAAAGGAGATATGAACTAAAGCAGTTACCGAACAATATAGAAACGAACGTAATTGAGGTCTATTGGGAATAGTGTTGGTCGCTGAGGAAGAAGATATTAGAAGACTGGACGGGATTCAGTTTGTATCAAATGAAAAATATAGAACGGCGAAACCAACTCATTAGGATTTTCCACGGCTGAGTTCGTTTTTGGCATCAATTAAAATGGATGAGAGAAGACGAGACGAAGAACAATTTACATCATGGATAAAGAATGAACAAGAGTCGACAACCCGTTACAACAAAAAAAAAGAAAGGACAAGACTCGATATAAGAAATTGTAAAGACTACGGTTAAAATCAGAGGGACTGCTTCACTTAACACATTCAGTGAAAAGATGATTTTTAAAAATAGACTGTGAACAACATGTGATTTGGAACCTCTGAAGCCACTGTCTTAAGCTAATTAACCAGCAACGATTGCTACATTGGAGGCCAATATAACTCACGCCATGAGGATAGGTTAGGTTGAAGTGGCTGCTAACTGAAGCCAACACATGTAGACCAATGATAGGTACTTTGTGATACCACATGGATCTTGGAGGAGTCTTCTTTACCTACTCGTTAACCACTTTGACCTTCTGATGAAGAGTAGAAGACTTCTAATATCTGCGTTGATAAGATCGCCTACATCGTTGTAGACGAAGGCATCTAGGTGAGTTTTTCTTCTACGGGAGAGACCAGGGCAGGTGCAAAGGAGAGTAGTTTCGTCCTCTTCTTCGTCTATGCAGCTTTTGCAGAATTATTTCACATCCAGCTTAGGCCAAATCTGTTTTGTCGTTAGACACATTGTACCACCTGTCCACCTAAGATTTGTTCTTTCGATAGCATCTGGCTTTAGTTTAAGTTTTCAAGTAGCAATTGGTATACCCAAAGTGCCCTTAGCAGGCCTAATAGATAATGTTGTTCCATATCTGACAAGCTTACCAGCCTTACAGTTCCCTGGAATGTCACTGTGCCTTCGTACCCAACAAAGGTGAATATTAAACCGCTTCGCCATCTCTATAAGAGACGATCGGCAATCTAGGGGTATTAGTGAATTTACGACTGATTCCAAGGACTTCAGTGCCGCTTGATTGTCCGAAAAGGTGCGGATTTGAGTGGCTGATATCACGTTTTCCTTCAGCCAAAATAAGACTTTTCGCCATGATTTCCACCTGGAACACGCTACAATGATTTAAAAGGCGGAACGTTAGGCTGAGGTTAAGCCTGTCGGAGAAAACACTAACACCCCAAAACATTTCTGGAAAAGTGATCCGAACCGAAGCTGAATGACTCCCTGCGATGTGTCAAACGCAGCCATATCGACGTTATGTCGAGAGTGCCAATAATGTCTAATTCCGCTCGTTCCAATTAAAAGAGTTTGTTGTTCTATTAACAATTTGCGTTCTAATTCTATCAAAGTAATGACACTCTTGAAACAAATATCCTTTATACAGATACAGATCCTTTGTGGGTTCGACAGCAATTAACGCCAAAATTCTGTTTCCCGAACTCTAAGCAATTTGTCTACTTTATCTCACAATCCTACTGAGACCAGTTCATTCATTTCCTTATTTATATCCTTTACACTTCAAATACGCGTAATTCATAGATGACATGTCTAACGTACGTCTACCAGAAGAAATCCCAAAATGACCACCATACATTTTTTATTGCCAAAAGGTCATCACAAAATTTACTTTTAACCTTTTACCATTCGATGTTCTTTGTATGTGAAAAGTAAGGAAACATTTCACGGATAATACATGTTCTGTAGTCAGACAGGAAGTGGTATCTCAAAAGGAACACGACGTAAGAATAAATAATTCAAATGGGTTTAGGGATAACAATGGTAGCGATTTTCCATTAATCAAACTATTCAGGAGTTCATGCATAATTAACTTCACAATTTATTTACATACAGGAAGGAATAAGGATAAGGAAGTGGTATACTTTCAATGAAAATCCAAAGTTATTGGGAAAAGTACTAGCGTTCATCTTGTCTGGTATTCAAGTTAAGAGAAGTTGAAGACGATTCCAAATTATTTCAGGAAAGGAATTAAGAAGAGATTCGTGTAGCTAGTGGGATAAATTTTGGTCGAGGGCAGACTTTTGACTCCCTTCGTCTGACGTGCTTAATTTCAGCCGAGCATGGAAGTTCAAGTTATGATGGGAAAAAATCCGTTTGAATGACTTTTCGATTGACCTTAGCAAAAATGTCTACAGTCATGGGAAATGGCCGATGATGGAATCACAAAAGGTCCACATAGACCTTAATGCGGATAGAAGAGGATAGTCCCAGGTAAGCAATGTGAAGTGCGATCATTTGAAAAGTTTCATCGAACGAAGTGTCGTCATCAACCAGGAACACATTTGCTTAAATATTTTCCAGCTTTAGGCATTGAATATCCAAACACAGATGTCAAAGACGTTTCCCCTTCATCCTTTTGACAATTAGATCTCCATGATAGGTTTGCAATACCCTTTGTGACATCTGTGCTGCATCGAACAAAAAAAACAACATCTGTCGCTATCACATTCAATTTAGCACCTCTTCAACACACGTTTCGGTTATGGCATCCTTCTGCGAACCCAAGGTAACATGTTACAAGAACGTGATTTGAAAATTTCATTTTGCGACTCATCCCTTCTTAAGCGTCCTATAAATAACATAAAGTATCCTTGAGCTAAACTAGGTTACTGCAAGGAGTGTATCAGTGGCTTTCGTTGCCGCCAAATAGGTTTTTAATGAGACATGAAAAATCGTTTCGCGTTAAGAATTATTATAAATTCGTGATGAGACGTTGCGATGAATAAATCATTACAATGATGTGCTAAGCAGAATTTTTTTTTGCGCACAGCGGGATGACATGTTCCGGTGTAATATTTCTGTCGTGATATTTTTTCAAGGTAACTTCAGCGCTTAGGTTAATTTTGGTGTAAAATGTATGTTGAAACTGAGTGTACGTATATTGGCGGGTGGCGGTGGTGTAGTGGTCGCGTCGTCGTTTGTCACGTTGAATGTCTCAACTCCTGATGTCAGAAAACATTTCTTAAAAATAAATAAAATCGATCAACTGCGAGAGCTGATGTCGACTCTACTGCGAAGGCAAAAGACTGGCAATACAGTGTCATGGCTTGAACCGTTGATTGAGCTAACAATGATTATGACATCAGGAGATTCGAAAAATTCCGGTGAATTATACCAATGACAAACATCACAAATGTTCCAAGCTAGTTTGGACACCACCCTCTGACACCACATTGAAACCTAATACTACCTGAGTTTCAAACCACTGCACCCCGCTCGGGCTGTGTGAAAAATATCATAGGGATATTCAGAACCGCTTGAGGCGCGAGTGGATGATAAAAAAAAAGTATATAACTGAAACTAAAGCTCCGCATAGTCCTGTCGGGTCGGCAGTTTGCATTTTTCGATGGAACTTAATCGATCCATATCAATGTGGCTTCGGGCCAAGAAAGTCCACCATCGACCAAATACCCACAGTACGGCAGATCTTGCAGAAAACTCAAGAACTTCAAATCGAGACTCGCCAAATTTTCGTCGATTTTAAGGCTGCCGATGACAGCGTCTTCAGAGACGAGCAACGTCTAGATTTGGCATCCTAGCAAACTCATCCATTTGCGCAGGATGACGATGGAGACCGCACGGGCGACCATTAGCGAGTAGAAGTGTGGTCAGATACCTCGGGATCTGGCTAGATCAGTATCTGTATTTTAACAAACATATAGATGCTGCTCTGGCCAGAGCCAGGGGTGCTTTCGCCCTTACAAAGAGACTGTTTCACAGCAGCCAACTCGATGCGGGGGTGAAGGTAATCTGCTACATGGCCCTCATCCGGCCCATGCTTGTATATGGTTGTCCCGTGTGGTTCAACGTTGGAGCGGGTTCGATGGAAAAGATTCGGGTGTTTGAGAGGGCTTGCCTCAGGGCTTGCCTTCGTTTATACAGAACACCAGAATCCGAGTACATAAAATACTATTCCAACAAGGTCCTATACAACAGGGCGGACCTGATCAGAGTGGATAACTTCGTGATTGGGTTGATTCGGAGGCACGTTGCGAGGGCAATGACCGCGGTCAACAGCTTGATCTTCGGGGCTCACTACCCCAATATAGAGTACCACGAGAGTGTGCGCCTTAACGGCTTCGTCCCACCAGAGGCATTCGTCCATCTCGATCGGCTTGGGCTGATCCAGGATAGGTTAGCGGTACCGCTAATCTTCCACGTCGCTCGTTCAGCCGCTGATAGGCGGCTCAACTACAACCGAGACATCGCTCGGAGCACTGGGGAGCGCCTCCGATTCAGTAGGGCGGTATCGGAGCGGGATGTTGCAAATTGCAACTGGCAGCACCGGACTTTCTGGTGTCTGTCTAACGAAGAGAGAACTCCCTCGTCGAATTCTCTCACTTCTGGCTAGCCCACTTTGGGCAAGCTGGCCGTGTCAAGTACGCGTCGCATTCATTCATTTGTCATTTCATTTGTCTTTTGTTGTCGTGTATGTGGCCTGGCCGGCTTATTTAATTTTAGGGTATCTTTAAGCTAGATTAAGTGTAGTTGTAGTTCTAAGATAGTTCTTAGGCTATGCACAACCTCGAGCGTTGAGGGAAAAAAAAAAAAAAAAAAAAAAAATTATAAAAACCGAAAATTAAAAAAAAAAAAAAAAAAAAAACAAGCCTTGAGGAGCTAAAAAAAATAAAAAAAAAAAAAAAAATTAATTCATTAATGTTAGATTAAGTTATCTTTAAGTTAGTTTAAGCTATATTTAATTTAGTTGTAAGTTTTACATATATACACAATCAAAAAACCGTTAATTCATTGAGTTTTTATCAAAAACACACCTTTTTTTCTCAATCTCAATAGTTAAGACATTAAATTTTAAATACAAATAAGTTAGTTTTAAGTCGAAAGACATAGTTATAAGATTCTGTTAAGCTTAGAGTGCCCGTATAGGGCCAGTAAGTTAAAAGTAAGTAACATTTGGTTAAGTTAGTTAAGCTAGTTTTAAGCGTTTTTGTTAGCATGTAAGAAATAATGAATTTAAATAAAAAATGCGTTGAAAATGAAATGAATGACGATGGAGAATGCACGCTGGTCCATCAAGGTCGACCAAAACCTCAGAGAGACCCTTGATGTCAAAAAACGATTTAGACAAAGCGACGCGCTGTCATGCTCCTGCTTCAACATCGTTCTTGAAAGAGTTCTGCAAAACTCACGCGCTAACACCGGAGGCACAATCTTTCAACAGTCCGTCCAATTACTCGTATATGCCGACGATGCTGACGTAATCGGAAGAACACAGTGTGATGTCACTGACGCGTTCGTTAATATTGAGATCGAGGCGGCAAGTACATGCTGTCAACAACAAAGGACACCCAACGTCTCGGACAGAATGTCACTGAAGACAGATATAACTTTGAAGTAGTTAGGGACTTTGTCTACCTAGGCTCCGCTATAAATTCATACAACGACACCAGCGCTGAGAACAAACGAGCAAAGCCCTCTCTCGACCGACTAAAGTGACCCTGTATAAGACCATAATCGCCCCAATCCTTTTTTACGGCGCAGAGGCATCTACTTTGTCGAAAGCGAATAAGGCTGCTCTTGACTGTTTCGAGAGAAAAATTCTTCAGGTTATTTTCGGTCCCATCTGCATATGCGGTAAATGGAGGAGGAAATACAACAACGAACTGTACGGACTGTACAGCGACATCGACGTGGCCAGAAGAGTAAAGATCCAACGACTGAGATGGCTGGATCATGTAGATCGGATGGACTCCAATGCAACGGCCCATAAAATCTTGTGCTCAGATGACGAACGCAAGTGGAAGGGGAAATGAACCAACTTGGCGTGTGAAACTGGAGACAGCTGGGTTAAGATCGAGCTGGCTAAAGACGCTTGTTGGTTGGGATCCACCCCGGACTCTAACTCGAAGAACTATTGAACCAAATGCATTCCATGTGTTTTTTCACTCCATGTTCTTTAAATCCCTTCTACAACTCCCTGTCTTTCCACGAACACTTGCCAAATCTCTTAATTAAAAAAGAGAGCCTTTCAGAACCTTGTGCCATAATTTGATTGATGTCACAGTCTTGTTTGCGACAAACCACACCGAAGTCAAATAAGGCAAGTTCAAACAAATCTAAAAAAAAGTCAACCAATCTTCACAAAAAGAACTCCTACTTCCTAGGGAGTAAATTAAATTATCTCTAAGAGCAAACAACAAAGTAGGCACAAGTTACTTCTTTGCCAGTGGGTACCTGACTTCAGTACCGTCAGTTTCCATAAAAATACATTTTCAAGAAGTCTTTCCCGTTAAATAATACATTAAACAGAATCCTTTAGCCCCGAGTTGTTGTGACTTTAAGGGCAACGGAAACCCTTCTGACGCCATTACACTCTGTCTACTCAATTAGCCACTTCAATCAATTCTTGATAAGCAAATCGCTGGAGTCATTAAAGATCTTTTGATATTCAGGTAAATGACTCGTGGGACTGTAAACAAGAAGGTTGTAATTAAATTCTTTGCCATGAGGTGGGAAGCGGTGGTGGTTTTTGTTTTAACGTGGGTGCTACCGGAACTCTGGAGAATTGATTATTAATAATGTGCCGTACTTTGGTACAATTCTATCGGTTTTTAATGGAGTGTGGGTGTTTAAAAGTTGAGTTTACAGGAAAGGCTTTAACCAGTGACGTGTCAAACCTTTAAAATTAATTCCTTTGTATTGCGTCGTAATGGATTTAGATTTGAATTAATTTCATCGTTTCCTTTTATTTGAAAGAGCTGGTGAAATATTTTACTCAAGGCAATGACAAATATCTCTCGCGAACTTAAGTTGAATGTAAAGTTTCTGGCAGTGGACAATGGAATCTCACTCTAAGCGGAAGCTCACTCATGTTACAGAAACACTCTAAAGCGTCAACTGATATCTCTTTACCTCTTTTTCTCTCAAATTTAGTTGGAAAATATAATTCCACTTTTGTTTTGAAAACATTGGATCTACTTGAAGGTTTTGTTAGTTAGGCAATTGAGATGGGAATTAGTGCACCACTCTGGTAACCATTGGACAAAAATGCTTGTCCCTTCCTCATGGAACATTATCTGCTGAATATCATCATCATTTTTCAATGACCCGCTTATCCACTATGAGGGTCGCGTGTTCAGGGAGCTTAAATGAACTCTGCACATCTTCCGTTCTTCCGCTATCGACTCTAAATCAACAGGGGCTATCCCCATACGGGTAGAGGTGAGATTCCGGACTTGGTCCAACCATCTCATCGTGCGCTACCTACCTGATGGCACAGATTCCATAGAACATCTTGGAATCCGAGTTGGGGGCATGCGTTTAACTTACCCAAACCATCAATGTATGGACCTTTCCATTCAAAGAAGAAGCTCCTCAACATTGAGTGCCTCACGTACACGGGTGTTCCTAACTCGATCTCGACGAGTTACCCCAGCAATACAATGAAGAAATCTCATTTCTACAGCTTGTGTCCTTGATATTATTATTTCGGTCATAACCCAAACCTCGCCATAGGGGAGGGTCGGAACAAACACTGAATTAAAGACTGAGAGCTTAGCTCTGATGGCAAGTTTGAACCTCCTGATAACAAATTGACCCAGCTGTCTCAAAATTGCTCCAGCCTGACCAATCCTACAGGAAAACTCAGTGTTGCTCCTTTCATCGCTCGAGAATAGGACCCCGAGATACTTAAACTTCTCTCCCTGATTCAATGGAATAGGTTTGACATACTCCCAGGCCTTCTCAAGTTCCATTCGGAGAGTGAATAGATGGTCGGTTGTGCTTTTACCTTAACGAAAGCCGCACTGATCACCGCCCAACTTGGACTCGACCACAGCTCTTCGCACACCATAGCAAAGACGATTCCGAATAAAGCAAAATTTGTAGAATATTACTGACTCTGAATGGGGCGCGAACTATCGTAAGGATGTAAATAGGGACCTTCTGTCCTTTTGTGTTGCTTTTATCTTTGTTAAACATAGGGGCCATCATTTTCTTGCTCGTTGTGAATTCAGTGCCGACCCTTTTCTAACTAATTTATCAGTACTTTCATTCCTTCGTGTGTCCTCATGTCCAGCGACTCTGCAGAGTTGCCTAGAATCCTAAACTCACCTAGGTAGCACTTCACAGTCTTCGACTTATTTTTTGTAACGATTGTCGCTTTTCTCCAATCCAATATCCCTTCGTGGTAGTGCCCTTATCATGGGCCTCTATTGGCAGTTTCCCATTAATATTTACTCGAAAAGGGGCTCTAGCAGTGTCTTACCAAATCAAGGTACAGTGTGTGTCGTCAGTATTTGCAAAAATTGCTAAGATATTCCTTGAGAATCACAGAATGTACTCTTGTATATCGTTACCATCCAACACCCCCATTGATCTGTCCAGCGAAGAGAAGTATCTTGAAGTAATACTTGCCAAAACGCTTACCTGGAACTCGCACCTTAACATGGTTACCAACAAGGCGACTAGGGCAATGTTAGTGAGCAGCAAAACTTGGGGACTGAACCCCAAAATGATTTTAACAGCTGGGGTTTATGGTCCAAGATTCCAACACCTGACAGCGCTTGGAAAGTCACCTACAGTATTTCAAGGGGAAATCCATGTTATTGAACTGTGTGTAAGAGGAACCCGCATCTATGTACATACATTTTCAGACAGTCAAGCAACACTGTTAGCCCTTAAATCCTATACGGTAGGGCTTGCCTGGCACTGTCTCAGCCTCCGAGAAAGCCTCGCATCGGTAAATAAGGTTACTTTAGCCTGGATCCTAGGACATGAAGGTTTCGAGGGTAACGAACGGGCTCACTGCCTGGCGAAAAGAGGAGCTTGCCACCCACTCGTTGGTCCCGAACCCTGTTTTGGGGTACCACCCAATAGTGCCTACGCCAAGATAACACAATGAGTGATCAACAAACACGCCGTATACTGGGCCAAGCTCCGGGGCCTTAGACAAGCGAAAAAGTTTATCAACCCCAACCTATACAAGGCCAAGACTTAACTTGATCTCAACAAAGACGAGTTAAGAGTCTCAACGAGCTGTCTAATGGGATACAGATACCATCTGCATAAATCAGATACCGATATTTGCCAGCTCTATGGAGAACAGAAAGACACCTCTGAATATATTCTCTTCTGGAGCGGCAAGAAAAGATTACTCCAAATGAACCTGAAATCGAGCGAAAATTCGGAAAATCGGAAAATCGGACCTAAGGCTATATTGAGGTTTATCAAAAGTTTCAATATATTTATATTTATATATATATTTTATTTAAAACCCAGTACTGCAAGTAGAAAGGATAAGAGTCCGACACAAAGAAGAACAGTTTACGGAGAAAATACAAAAGGACGCATCTAAATTAATGCATAATGCGAGATCTTCTTCAACTAACTTGAAATAGTAGTTCCCAACAAGCTATCTCATCGCTGTAGCTGAAAAATCGGGAACCCGTCTACCTCTATTGACTCGAAAAGTGAAAATCTGAGATGAAAACTCATCCCAATCAGTACAAAATACGATAGCACTACAATTGCAACCATTACGAAACACTGTCTGTCAAACAGACATGCAAGGAGAATGGGATATCAAGAGTTTTCTGCAGAACCCTACCGTTTGATATCAGATAGCATTTTTTGCAACTTAAACAACCATCAAATCTGACCTAACCTAATAGGAAGAATTTCATCATTGGACATTATTTAAATGTTTCTGAATTCTCATCCTTATCCCTAAATTTTTTTATAGTTTTTATCCTTACATGAAAGTAAGCTCTAGCCTTCCGGAAGACTGCGATTTTTTTATACAGAGGAGCGACTGTCAAGTTGAGAAGTAAAGCCCCTAGAGAAGCGTTTTAATCTGCAGCGGTTTGCCGCAATAGCTAAAGTTTGAAAAGTTAAAATTTTTATACGTCACCGGATGTCCATTCATTTAAAGACTATAACCAATAACCAATGGATGCTCTCCACAGGATGTCCATTTTTCAGTATTCAAACCACGATTGGACAATAATTTTTAACAACTCATTCATGCGAGGAAAGGAAAACAAGCACAACTGTCAAAAGCAGAAGAGGAAATGTCCTTGCGTGCGATTCTCTTCACTATGTTATGCATTTTCCATTTCCACTCCTTTATTCGTTTATTGATTTGTCTGAAACGACTTTGATTGGATTCGCAATTTCGAATTTCATGTAGCATTCAAAAAATGAAACCACAAAGGAAAGCATCGCCTCGTACAACCACAGTACTTATTTGAAATTTTTTTCTATTTATGTCAACTTCAGTCCAGAATTCGGGGAATATGCTTACGCTCTACTAACTTCAGAACGGTTCTACTCTTTATTATCTCCCCATCGCCACCCCCGAGATAAATCAATCAAAATGTACGAAAGCTCGTATGGTCCTCCACTTAGAACAAAAGCCTCTCTTAATGTCACCCGGAATCATGTTAACAAAGTTTTCGTGTTTATCCCACACGCCATGAGGTACTACATCTGTCGAATGTAATTATCGTCAAGGCAAAATCCCAAAGAAGGCTAAAAGTTCCACAGGCATAAAATAGAAACGACAAAAATTCGGTACAAAACTCGAGTGTCCTTGTGTTCCACACTCAAATTGGTCCCGATCCAGGTCAAATGAGTTTGGTACTCGTTTGGTAAGCATTTGAATAGTTGTCCTCTCCAAAATGGATTTTGACATCGACCAGTAGGTCGGTCTTCAATGGGGTGGATCTCAAATTAATGGAAAATTACTTTCTCGTCCTTTTTCGGCAATGCGAGTGCGGCGATAATAAAATTACCGAAAGTGCAAACTAGGTAAGGGTAATCCTTTGAATGCGGCAAATAAGCAGACGGATTAAATGAGAAATGGCATGTGATGAAGGTTTTGCGATAGGTCATGATAGGATGATGGCGGGATTGGTTGTCTAGTTTATTGTCTGCTTTATGTAGGGGACTATTTATAGAGGGATAGGATTCGCAGTGTGACATCCTTCGAAGAGGGTCACTGGAGAGCTTTTGTATTTTGTTTTTGGTAATAATTTGAGACGATGATGAATTTGGGTTTTAATTTAAACCATAGGGACAACATTTAGGACATCTAAAGGCTTCAATTCAAAATCATTGACACTTGGACAGATAAAGTACAATAGATGAATTTGATTGATGGATACACAGAGCAATGCATGAACTCACACGACATATACGTGTACAATTCTAAGGAAAAGTTGCATGACTGGCAGAATAAAAAGAATTTATTTGGGACACCGTGAGCAGACACCTTAACGGTGATTGATTGGTTGAGTTCCCAGAAGACTCTGCTTTGATCTCTCTTTCACCAAATATTTTGTTTGATGTATGACTGGATAGTTCAACATGAACTTAAAGGTGGGCTGTTTATCCCATGAAAAAAAGGAGAAGATTCAACATACGATGTCATCATTTGTCGTAGATCTTAAATCAGAGCGTTCCACCGAGCTGCTCAAGTATATCGATATAAGCTGCATCCCTATATTTATAGCAGTGTGTGTGTTCTTATTGGCCAGTCAGTGACCTATCGTCGATAATACAAGATTAAATGCGGGAGAGCTTTTCTCAATTTCACTACGTATTGTTCCACACTTGTGAGAGTCTGGGGTATTTTTTTTTACTCCAGAGACAGTAAAGGAGTCTAGAACCTTGTTTGGTTTAACGGCCGCGAGGTTTTTTTACAGCACAATTCACAGTGGAAATTCGTGAAAAATGGCATAGCAGTCTGTAAGTATACGAACTATGCTTTCAAAACATAGTCTACAGGGTGGACGAAAGGCTTTATGAGGTGTAGATATTTTTAGAAGGCAATGGCCGCTAATTGCGCTTGTTAAGATTCTAAAATTGTTCCTACTAAGGTGCATAAGAAAATTGGTCTTCTTCTGAGAAAGTGTGGAGAACAGCAGCTGGTGTCATCTGCTATGGCTTAGTGAGGATTTAAAGCAGAGTTTGCTTACTCAGACGAGTAAGCAATCTATCGTCTGAGACAGGGCGGTTTTTGATGCCATCCGCACTGCCGTTTTGATGACCTTGTGCGACACTTATCCTGCAATGACACCAGAACGTCGGCTGCTGTGCAAATTTAAAGTCGACTTTCCTTGCGTTCAGGACTGGCTTCGGCCAGAATCTGAGTTTGGACGGGGCTATTGTCGAATCTTCACTGATAGCTCCAAAACCAGTCATGGGTCCGGTGCTGGTGTCTTCGTGGAAGGGACAGAACATCTGCCTCTGTACTACAGACTCTGTTGCGATAGTTATGTTGCGCTTAAGGACTTGCTCAACCCATTAACCAATTCCAAAACAGTGCTAGAATACAAGAGCTCTCTAAATTCGGTCGCAAGACTGAACTCTTTGACTTATGTCTAGGTCCCAAGTCACACTGGGATCTCCGGAAATTATATCTCCGATGAGATTGTTAGACATGGCGTAAAGGAGTTTTTCGCAGTACTTGAACCTGCGATAGGACTTCCCGCGCCCTCAGTCAGGCCCTCCATTGGCGATAGGGTTTCCTACAAACACTATTTTATGTGGCCACTCAGCAAAAAACACTGTAGACAGTCACCAGTTTAGTCAATTCTCTTGATAAAAATCAGGATCTGTCTGATAGAATCTTTGAGGATTTCCCTAGGGTTAAGAAATTCTCCCGGGAAATTTTATGTCCTTCTTACGCATAGAGCCATGCAGTCACATAGAATGTGTTCCCCAGTTTCTTCCAAGTCATCTTCCAAGCAAAGAGGAATTCAGTCTCCTGATAAACATCTACTTTGTGTAGACAAAACCGAAGCGGGAAATGTTCCATTAGAAAGCCCGCCAGTCTTCTGATATCGTCGCTTTTGTAGCATAGGGATTGTTTGGATTTATTCCGGAAGGCGCTTATAGCTTATTTAGGCTGACGAAGCGCCTGCGTATTTTCCCAACAGATAACACACGTTTCATTTTCCTAATTAATATTGGATATTGCGGATTGACTTATGACCAATAAATGACTCAACGAAACCTTTTCTAAGGCGAAATATTGTTGTAGCTAGTACGCGGTTCCCGCATCTCGATATTCACAAAAGAACATGGAGATCTCCTGATCAGTCAACCGTCAACCAAATTGACCACATTGTGATCGGCGCAATTTTCAGTAATGTAGAAGTCCGAACGTTCTGAGGGACCAACATTGACTGGGACAACTACCTTGTTGTAACCAAGGTACGGCTGCGGAATTCCGAACACTGCCAAGATAAGGAAATACTGTGAGAAAGTTCGACGTCGAACGACTGCAATCGCAAGAAATCACCAGACCCTTTTCCGATCGAGTATCTCTCGATCTCTCAAGATGTCCAATCCCGCCAGCATCAAGTATCAAAGACCAAAGGCCAAAATGTCATCAGAGATGCCGCCTCTGACGTGCTGGGTTTTACTCGCCCACCTCAACGAAATATCTGATTTGACGTCTCTGCTCGGTGCAGTAGAGAAAGACCAAAACTCAGGTGGCGCACGCAAGTGGACCTTAACCAATTTGGCATGTAAAACTGGAGGCAGCTGGCTTAAGACCAAGCTGACTGATGATGCTTGTTGGTTGAGGCACAGGTCCACCCCGGACTGTAGCGCCACCTCAAGTAAGTAATTAAGTAAGAAACTTTCATCGGCTAGCTCATTTTTAACAAAACTCTTACATCCAGAGTCCATGTACCAACCAAACTTCGACTTTTTTCTGCTGGAAAGGTCTTGGAGGGTTTTGAAGCAATACAGAACTGATAAAAGTAAATTATGATTGAGTCTAAGGCTTTCACTGCCTCCAGTGTTCACAATGAAATTGGTACATTCTTGACCTATTCTTGCTGACCTTAACAGATCCACTATTTTCTATGTAATACGACATTTTTTCGTCTTAAATTTTAAAGGAACGCTCGTGATGTAATGTTTCCACGTTTTCTTCAGCTGCTTCCGTTGGTTCTTGTGAAATGATAATATCAGGGAAAAGGTCTATTGATTGTGAGTATTTGTATATCACCCCCCATTACCCAACTCTGTTTTTCTTAAATACTAAATAATTACTACATGGGTTCAGAATTCTGCGAAAGAAATACAAAAAGGTTATGAAACTCAGGAAGTTAAGCAGGGTGCTGCTGCTTGCCCTTCCCTGTTTCTTTTCCCTCAAAATTTCTACCGAAAATACATAATTTCCGGTCGAATACAATGAAATGCAAAAAAAAAATCGGAAACATTTCTCTTTCAATCAGTTTGTCCTACTTTTGATTGTGTTTTCAAAACAGTCCTTCAGTTTTTAAAGTTCCTTAAACGAGTCCTGTATCATGATTTAATTAAATTTCTTGACAATTCCCAAAGATTGTGTTACCAGTTTGTAATTTACTTCCAACGAAAGACGTAGAAGGACTTTCTTTGCGTTTTATTCGCAATTAAAAACGCACTGCAAGTACGACGTTAATGGAACTCGGTTTATGTTCATTCGCAGACTGTTAAATTAATCTGTAATTAACTTTGCAGTCGGGAAATTACTGCACATTCAAAACGAAGATCTACTGAGACTTGGATTGGAGTGATGCCTTTGTTGAATTATGAGATCGTCTTGGAGGAGAAAATGAGATTAGCTACTTTATTCTACAAAGTTGTCACCGAGTGGCGTAGCCGTAACCTAGTGGGCTATTCTGCGTTCTTGCTTTATTCTCTTTAAGTCGTTCCACGGAATGGAGCATAAAGAAAATGTCAATAATTTTTTCGCATCTTGATTCTTAAATTGTTTAAGGGTTATTGTCGGGGGGTTTTATGGTATCTGTGTGATTGATGCAGAGGTTATGGAAGGGCAGGTTTGTCACCATAAATTGGACGTGTTTCTATACAACTTCTGGATCGGCAAATTGGAGCTACAAGTACAACCTCAAAAGACAGAATTTCTAAGAAGAGTTCTTCTAAGACTTCGCCGATGAGACTACAGCGACAGCCAGGCAGCGCTTTAAGTGATATTCAAATGAAATCAAAGCTTGTGAAGTGCTGTCGCGAAGAGCTTAGTGCTCTTGCCACATAGCATGAGGTACGACTATGCTGGTTCCTGGACATAAGAGCATACCAGACAATGAGAAAAATGATGAATTTCCAAGGAAAGGATCTGCGCTAAACCTAGAGCGGGTTGATCAGTCAGTGAAAGTCCCGCCATGTAAACTTAAGTATGAAGCAGAGATCAGGGATGGAAAACGGAGCTCTTTGGAATCCTGTAAAATAATTAGAAAACTATGACCAAGTTACAGTGGTTCCAGAACTAATACTCTCATGCAGAAGAACAGAAAAACCCTTTCCATTTTTGTAGGAATAATTACAGGTTATAATACTATGCACTGTCACATGAAAAAGCTAAGGCTAAGTGAAGACGACCTATGCAAGGATTGCGGAGAAGAGGAGGTTGATGAGGACACAACCCCCTTCCCCTGCCATTTCCTTTAGAAGGCACTTTTTCCAGGATACCGAAGAACTAAAGAACGTACCAATCAGGGACATCTGGAGGTTCATCAAGGCTTCAAAATGATTCAAAACCCAGGGGGCAATAGGAGAGTGCTTCGGGTATTGCTACACGAGCAGGTGACATCACAATGGGTCTCTACTGACCTGAGTGTGGCGCAGAGAGTTCTATATCTCATTCTTACGGTTATTACCCAAAAGAAATAAATACTGAATTGTATTGAAGACCCATAACCTAGCTTTGATGCCAAGTTCGGCCCTTTTGATAACAGATCTCAAAATTGCTCGACCAATCCTGACGATGACGAAGTCATCAGCGAAAAGCAAATGACTTATCTTTAAGTCTCCTAATTCCAACCGTTGTTCAATGAAAAGGAGAGGTGACAGAATGCACCCCTGTCGAAGTACAACGCCCACGGTGAAAGGTGTCGCCCTCAGAAGAGAACCGTCAATCTCATACTCCTGCAATACACCCCAGAGTTTACCTCGAGGGAGCCGGTCATATGCTTTTTCCAAATCCACAAAACAACTGTAGATAGGTTTGGCATACTCCCAGGCCTTCTCAAGTATCATTCTGAGAGTGAATAGCTGGTCGGGTGTGCTTCTACCTGGACGAAAGCCGCACTGATCATTGCCCAAACTAGACTCGGCCACAGCTCTGGGACGGGCTTCCAACACCTTAGCAAAGACTTTTTCGGAGGGACTGGAGGCAATCCACCTTCATTGAGCAAAAGACTACAGATTTTAAGTTGGTTCCCAACCGTCTATTATTCTCTGTTGAGGAATGTGAGTGATGTCTCAAACTCCACAATCATCCGAGGCACCGTTGTCAAAGAAATGCCGAATGAAGGTGCTCACTATTTCTTACTGTGAGACAAGGCATTATCTTTAACACGAAGTTCAATTGGTTCTTTGTCGACTGTTTTTGAGGTCATACTGTCGTCAATGACCTATAAAATCTATCAGCTTTGATGTTTCTTAGACGTATCAAGCAGCACTATCGTCATTACCTTAAATCTTCCCCCCATCCAGTGCTCATTAAACCCTCTAGGCGAATCTGTGTTCAATTTATTCATTACAAAGAGAAGGACAATCAAAGAAAACAGCAATTTCAATTGCTGCGGCCAATTTCTTTTTCGCCTTACTAATGATACTTCAAAGATAATTAACCAAAGTAAAACGTACTAAGCCCCCAGCTATTATGCGTATAAAGCTTAACTTTCGCTTTGAAAACTTTCAACAATTCCATGCTTTACTGGACAGTCAATTGTTGGTATACAATACTTATCGATAGGAAGCCCCTGTTCCAGATACGAAACCATAAAAAAAAAAGAACGCCAGGACTTTATTCCCGTAACCATTAGTTTCGCTTGCAATTGACAACAAAACAGGCAGGTTAAAGCAGAAAAAGCAATGAATGGAACCGACAATGAATACATAACAAGGATATCTGAGGGGAAACACATAAACTGTATACAGGACTACGTCCCATTTTTCTCAATACAATTGCCACAGCGATACAAGGTATTGCATTTAGCAGATACAATAGAAAGAGGGGGAAATGAATTTATCTTTCTTTTTGTTGTTCTCTCTCTTGAGTGTCAGAATTGTAATGCATTGTGACAACAGACTGATAAATTTCATAAAACTGTGTTGGCAGCACTATCTAGCGGAAACTGCGGAAAGAAGTTTAATGCAATTTGTGAGAGGAGAATGGATATTGTTGGAGAATTCAATTAAAGTAAGACTGCGGAGATGAATAGGGAGAGATATTGTTTTCCTTGACACGTAAGATTGTGGAACTGGTAATGATTTCATGAAATTCGTGAAAAAATATTTCGTAGCCTTTTCAATGATTTTTATAAAACCAGGTCAAATGAAAATACTCATACTATCCATCTTAAAAAATGGGGACTTCCGCCAAAAATGATCCTATGGATGTACACGCCCAATTTTCACTTACGGCGCCATAGTCTAGTGGCCCGCATTAAATAAAAAATATAACACTGACAGAATTAAAAAAGTATAAAGACTCGCAAGAATAGGCATCACAGCCGCACTGAGATCGTGCCCAACGGACGCCCTTACTGTCGTCCTTAATCTACTTCCACTTAACATCCACATCAAACGAATTGGTCGCACTACTACTTAACTCTCAAATTAAACTTCACTAAATGTTCTTCAGTCAGATTTCACACCAAAGCAGACTGGAAAAACGGAAAAGTGATCAAGGATTCAGATACGACTATTTTTACAAGCGGCTCAAAAATGGACTGAAATTTTTTCGACTTCCGAATTTAGCCAGTGTCTTCCAAGCAGAGCTCTTTGCCATTCGGGAAGCCTGCAGTGTGCTGAACAATTCCTCAACACCCATCTACAATACTGCTATCTTCACTGACAGTAAAGCTGCTATCAAAGCTATTGAAACGGTCACTACATCCTCAAAGCTGGTAAAGCAATGCTAGGAAGAGTTGAATCAGCTGGGGGTCCAGTCCTGAATCACTCTCACCTGGGTCCCAGGTCATAGTAAAATTGACGGCAACGAAAAAGCCAGGTGGGGATCAGCTCTAAACGACTCACTGGCGGAAGTTGTTAATATCCCGCTAGGAGCCGTTAAGGGCAATATTCAACACGATATTCTGAAAACGGCCAACCAAGCGTGGAGATGGCTTAGCAACTGCGTCATTTTGAGGAAGATCTGGCCCGGCTACAACAAACGAGCTATTTTGCAAATCAAGACATGATATTGCGAGAATCGTAGCCGCTAGTACATCCCACTGACCAGTGAGAGATCAAGTAGCCAAGCTAGGAATTCCCCACAATACTTTCTGCCGTAGTGGCAAGGATAACAGCGAGAAGGAATCTCTGCGTCTTTTCCTGTGTAAATGTCTGGCCCTAGCGAGGGTCAGGCAGCGTACTCTAAGCAAACCCTTTCTTCGACGGCCTCAAAGATATTTCCAGGAAGAAGATTGGTGAACTAATTCCACAGATTGGATCTAAATATCTTCGTCTATCAACCTCACAAATAACCAGATCATATGAGTTGTGGTTTCAAAACGGCTCTAATTGGTTTCTTTATAACAGCCACTTCTTCTTCCTACCTACCCATCCATCTAGTTTATAAGCCATTCTTTGGACTTCCTTACAGGAAGCACGGCTTTCATCTTTATCTCAAACCTGACTAATATAAATTTAAAGTATTCGATTGGGCCGATGTACGTAAGGTTAGTTTAGGTTAGGTAGAATCACTAGGACCATAGGATAAGATAGGATAGGATTTCCCTAAAGCATATTCCCATATTTTTATAGCTATTAAAGCGTAGCACCTCTAGATTGCTAAAGAAATAGCTGCCAATTTTGGAAATTTTCTGACATTCACATAGCAAGCATCTCTAGCTAAGAACCGTAAACTCTAAGCGTGCTTCGTTAGAGAAGATGCCAGTGATTAGTGTAGCTATGCCCCGCCTTAACTCAGAATATCTATAGTTCTTCTGCTATCTGATTATGCCTCATCATTACTGGTGCGATGAGAACTTCTCTTACAGCTGCGCTGCAAACTATTCTCCACATACTGCCAATAAATATTTGTGGCATACAGCAGGTCACTGACGTGGCCCTAAGACTGAGAGAATCCTACCAATGGCGTGAGAAAAATGTGGGACATGCCAGAATCCTATCAACACACAACAGCCTTCCCAAATCAACAGACACACTATCCACCGAAAACGACTTCAACGTGGGGTACAAGCACAAAATACCTGACAAAAGCGAGTCTGTCTCTGTCTGTCTGCGAGTGAGTCTGTCTCTGTCTTTGCGGACGGCTCTAAGACAGTCGAAGGATTCGGTGTCATTGTCTTTTCAGAAGACCTGGATATCCACAACTCCGTCAGTTTTCCCAACCACTGTAGTGTCTTCCAAGCCGAAGTCAAATCTACAAATCAAGCCGCCGCTTGGCTAAAGGCTATCTCAATATAACGCACAGATAATGCGATCTATATCGACAGGAAGACTGGGATCAGGTCCCTCGTTTCCAACACGATTAAAGCTAGGGCAGCGAAGGACCACTATGGCCTCACATTCTGTTGGGTTCCTAGTCACTGCCACATTCAAGGGAACTGCGCGGCTGATGAGTTAGCCAGACAAGCCTCTAAATGCAGAGCTTTAACTACAGTGTTCCTTCCCTCCATGTGTGGCTGTTTTCTGCCCAGCCTAGCCAGCTCGTCAGCCTTTTCGCTTCCCTCTGTTTCAGTGAGTGGGAACCCAACAAAGTCGAACTTGATTCTGCGCGCATAATGTCTTCAGCATTTGGAGACTGCTGCAAGTCTGACGACATTTGATTCTAGCGCTTAAATTGCAACCTGACAATCAATTTAAATGGCGATATCGCTTTCGGATATCGATTTAATCACTAGTGTTTCCGCAGCTTCCAGAACCTCTGCTTGGAATACAGAGCCTTATGAAGACTTTGAGATCTGCCTCTTGGGAATAGACTCCAGAGCCCGTTCCATTGATCATTTTTGGAGACTGTAATCTCATTTGCAAAGATGAAAGCCCTTCTCTGTCTGTCCTCTCAGGAAACAATGTGATGAACGGTGTATCAAAGTCCAAGACGGAACCCGAAAACCTGTTCATTTTTCAAAGCCGAAGTTATATTTATTCAGGTTGGAGTTGTGTCCAATACAACGTTAGTGAAGCAAAAAAGGGCCTAGAGCTGTTTTCTAGAGCTGAGGTTGTTGTGCCAAGAGCACTCGTGATGGCGACACTGGCAGTTCTTTCTACTGCAGCTACTTACTTAACATGAAATCCTGTGGCGCATGTGAAACATTTTAATCAATTTTTAAGGTGATCTCACATCCATCTTGACTCCTTCCTGCAAATCGGCGATAGCTAAACACGAAAAAAAAAAATGAGCCCAGTATTCAAAAACAAAAGAAACCTGAAACTACACGTGTTCTCTGAAAATCCAGATGATTACCATTTAACTGACAGGGATATCGATTCAGTCATAAGTGTAAATTCATCGTCGACTTGGTTTTCCATCTTATTCTGATCCAACCACAGAATTAATGATGCTCAAATCCCCCATAATCTCCAGTGTCGCATTGATAAATTAATACCGTTGATGTTAGGTGAAGACCGAACATGAACAACAATCATCCGTCGTTCTACTTGACTGTCACTTAACCAGCGTGAAAGGTGCTCTTAAGACGTTCATTGATCCTTCGTCAGGAGATGTGTCCCCCTATGAACATACACACGATGGAAATTCTATTTTCAGTGCTGTCAATAATTCTCCATTTCATGTTTGTCGCTCCATGAATATCAAGGGTATCGATTTTATTGTGCCATCTATGATACATTAATTTATGCCAGGAGTTGACTTGGGCAAAGGGCATCTATCATGTGTCTTATGATGTTGACAAAGCGCTTTAAGGAGGACCCTACCTTCTATAACACGTGGCAGTAGTGCCTTCAGTTGACAAAGGATTCTATGAAGACACATTTGCATTCTCTTGACCCAAGTCATTAGATTTGTTTTAAGTTCTTCTCGAAACCATTTAGCACAACAGACACAAGCTACATCTATTAAAGAACATAACCCATACCGAGATTGTCACGCTCGTGTTCGATAATTTGAATATCCAGGTTCTCCCACCCAGAGATGGCTTGTTTCCGCTTTTATATGCAACTGATCCGTGATGAAGTAGTGGCGTGTCAAACACAATATCACAGGTATTCGCTGTTTAATATTCCAATTCATGTTCATGTTGGTCACGCAATGGACTGGAATTGGATTGAAAAACTAAAAACATGGACTTCCTTCCAGTGAATGAATGGACAAAAAAAAAGTTTCATTCTGTGGGATAATTCGAAAACAATATGTAGGTAGATTGGAAAATGTTGTTTTCCTTTCATGGAGAATCCCTTTTGGTTCGTTATATTTTCCATGTCGAATTTAAGATACGTATTTTGGACACGTGTACTTAACAATAAGCTATAAACCCAATACGTTGATGAATAATTCTAGCAAGGGGTTTCTTAATTGCTACATCCCACCGAGATACGAGTCTTTTGTAAAACTCTATTGAAAACGTGTGACGTCTATCATTGGACAGTCATTCAAAGCACAAATAAAGGAGTCAAAAGTGACGGTGGAATGAACTCCATTGGAAGAGAAAGAATATAAATAAGAAAGCCTTGAGGTTATGTAAGGTAAATTGATGCCTTACTAATTTGTGACAGTTATCACTGCTCACATAAACCAAAAGGCTTCCAGAACCGAGAAAGGATATAAAGTCGCTGATTTAGGACCACCAGCATACACCGCTGGTGGTGTACATATGTACATATTTTACAAATTCTAACAAGCCTCGACTTAACTATTGCGAACTCCAGAGACATAACAGCTGCCTGACTGTCAAGGAGGAGATCCATCCGAAAATCTTTCAAAAGATCGCAACCGTATAAATATCTTTAAGAAGACGTCGTTCAAGGCCCCATTTTTACAGGTGTCAACACATATGTATATACAGTGGAATACTTATTCAATAAGCGATGGTATCTTCAAGTGAACGATATATTGTTGCTGATGGATAGTGATGACAATGCGTACTATGCGCACATATTGTGAGAAATCCCCTTTCCTGACGTGGCTTATCCCTTAGACCACACAGTCTAGTCTACCACCAAATGACGGCTTCAATGCGAGCACTTATTTGATTTGTCCCGATGAGGATTAATCGAGAAAGCATTCCTGTTTGCAGTTTATCATGCACACACTAACTATTATTATCAATGTAGGCAGTAACTATCCTTCCATGGCTGTGATTCCGGCTTAAAAGATACTCCATTCGGCTCTCGCTCGAACGTACCGTCGGTTTAGGAGGCCTGTTCTTTTTGTTGGCCACTTGATGGTTCCTCCAGTCATCTGTGCAAGCAATTCTGATACTGAATCTCCTATCGAATGACAGAGCCTGGTTCGTATGTTTCTGTCGTTCAGTTTCTATTGATCTGCCAAAATTCTCTAATCGACACAGTACTTAGACGTGACCCTGGACGGCTAGTGTCAACAGACGTCCTTCCCTTAGTTTCGCAGCAGTTTTATCCGCCGTGGTTTAAAATATGACAGAAAGTCGCTGTCAGTGTTAGTAGGTGCACTCACTGGCCACAACCTTCTAAGAAACCGCACAATGAAATCTAAACTTAACGATGACAATATATGTAAGGGCTGTGCGTTCGAAGACGCTCAGGATGATACTCCTCACTTCTCCTGCCACTGCGAAGCTTTTGTCACTTGAGAAAGAGAACATTAGGAAGACACTACCACCAGGATAAACAAGAACTATCTGATGTTCGCCTAAGTATCTTTCCAGGTTTCTGAAGACGTCATGATACCTGGAGACTCAAACTTCGGTAAGAACCAGGATAAACCCCCCAGATATGAAACTAAGCATGGATTCCATTACTGCTCTTGGTGTCGGTCTCATTTATGCAATAGGCTGCCCTCTGGATTTCAATGAGGTTCGAAAGTTTATATTGCTTCTCAAGCACCTTCCACCAGATTAGCGAGCCGTTTGTTAGAATGGATCTCACAACCGCCATGTACAGCCAAAGCACCATAGCTAGTTTAAAGCCCCACACAAAAAAATCTTCTCTTGAAGGTCTTGAATGCACCGTCATGCCAACAAGTGTAGCATCACATGCAAGTAAACATGCATCTCTTAGAAAAGCTTTCAATATGAAATTCATGTCTGCTGACGTGCTTACAGCTAGAAGGTAAGGTTAGGTTTAAGTGACTGCCAGTTAAGACCAATACACTTAGACCCGTGAGGGGACCGTTGTGATACCACATGGATCTCGGAATGATCTCTTTTGCTACT
This sequence comes from Matsumyia berberina, assembly GCA_917880715.2. NCBI lineage: Eukaryota > Metazoa > Arthropoda > Insecta > Diptera > Syrphidae > Matsumyia > Matsumyia berberina. The sequence continues at coordinate 125,910,134 of OU862870.1, forward strand.
TGAAGCTACTAATACGGTATTTATCGAGATGCCTAAGTTGGTGTAGAAGAAGGTTCCTAAGTGGAGTTTTCTTTTGCGGGAGATAGCTGGACAGGTGCAAAAAGGATGGACAATAGTCTCTTCCTCCTCCTCGTCCATACAGCTTCTGCAGAAGTCGCTTGCGTAAATGCCAAGCCTTGTTATATGCTTGGCTATTAGACAGTGTCCGGCTTATATGCGATGTATGTATTAAGAGACATCAAATACTAAGAGCGCTTCTGATCCAGCTTTGGCCAAATCTGCTTTGTGTCTAGATATACGACTTGTCCACTTAAGTGCCCTTATCAGGCCCAATAGGTGATGTTTTTCCATATCTCGCGAGTTCGTGAGCCTTACGGTTCCCTGCAATGTCACTATGCCCTGACACCCAACAAAGGTGAATATTAAACTGCTCTGCTATCTCTATAAGAGACCATCGGCAATCGAGGGCTATTAGTGAATTTGAGTCCACTAATTCCAAGGATTTGAATGCAGCTTGACGGTCTGAAAAGATGCGGATATCCGCGGCTAATATCACGAAACAATAAGTCCTTTCTGATAAACCTAATCAGGGCCTGTCTTTTTTTTTTTTTAAATACAACTGACGTGATCTGAGTATCAAAGGACTATCTGATCCATCTTTTAACTTTTAACAAGAAACAGATCAGCTTTCCAATTTTGTTCTCTAAAATATTGTCTCGGTTATAAGAAAAAGAGATTATCTCGCAACCAATGAAATCTTACAGAGCTGCGCACAATGATAATCAGATCATCATGAAAGAAGGTTTTCTGTTGATGATCAGGGTTTTTGAAGGCACAGAACCTTCTGTAATCCCTGCTGTGGTACATTCGGATCGCACAGCTGCTGAAAGACCAAAGCAGCTCTGGAAAACGTACGCACTCTGTACATTCTTAGTATTACACAGGACTTTGAATTTGCCCCCACTGAAAGTCACCTAACCGACAACTTTGAAATACTGATTAAAAGGACATAGCGGATTCGCTTCAACTGAAGCCGAGCATCACAACAACGTGTCCTTTACAATCTATTCAATTTATTATGCATTTATGAACAAACAAGTCCTTTGAACTCAAGGTACATTGACACATTTCCAATAATAGACTGGCACTCAATAATTCATAACCACTACTCCAAGGATTCAAAGGGCAATCCATTCAAACATTTCCCCCTAATGAATTATTGATTCGTAAATTGTGGGTCTAGTGTCGGCTAGACATGCCTAGCAAAACAAAAATAATATTCTTGCCACTGAAGTTTGTAAGACGAGTTATAAATAAAACATGACAGAGCGTCGAGGATAAGATATGAACTTCGTATCAGATCTGTAATGTCGTTTCAAGTTCCGCACTTCCAATCAGTCAAGTTTGCTTGTCAATAGAAACATCGAAAGGGTACCCTCAACTAGGACAAACATTCGTTTGGTGTGACTGTTTTGAATTATTAAATCTACTTAAATATTTTTTGAGACTTCGTGTCCCCCAGCAAGGATGACTTTTACGCCTCTAATCTCGAATTTGACTTCTTAATTTGATGATTTAACAACTTTTAGTAAGTAGAGAATTGCTAATGAACAAGGAAGTTTATTTTACGCTAGCTAATATCCGCAATTATGTACGTCCACGTAGAAAGACATCACATTACACCCTATATCCTTCTCCGGGTTTTAAGACGTTGATGAGTAAGTATAGACTTTCAATTCCTCATATTAATTCTTAAAGGTAAAGAACATTCCTGGTTTTTCTTTCTGGCTCGGGGATGACCAGGTTGGCAGGTGAAATTACTCTGAGCGCGCTATGGATGGACCTGAGATCCAAATTTTCCGCTTTCAAACTCTGTCCCCGTACCTTATTGAGGTTCATGACATATGAAACCTCAACGGAAAATTGCAGACGTTTGAACTCAAAGTAGAAGTCTCATGGGATGAGAGGAATGTAAGAGATGAAGATGGGTTTTCCCTCATTGATACCTTCACTGTACAGTTTCGAAGGGCTTAGATTGGGCAACAACTTTGAGGTTGAGGATGTGAGGTGGGTTTCCTGGTGGGTCGAAAGTATGCAATAATTCTACAGGTTAATGTACAGCATCCTTGAGTTTTATTTCCGAGTCCAGAGATTCGTACTTCATAACAGCGGAAACCTCTTGATTCTTTAGGCTGAGTTGCTTATTTGAGTCAAAAGAGCTCTGAAATAGCTCAGCCATGAACTCCAATCTGATGAATGTTTAGGTACATTAAATTTTGACGGTTAAACTAATCATAATCTCGCAAAACATCGCAAGGGTTGAATAAATAGCTGGAGCGATAGCTCGGAATGAGCCAAGGCCTAGATTACTACATTTTTCGCACGAATGGAAGGCACCTAAAATTTATTGCAGACTCCGAACGGCGAATTGAGAAACCCTTTCATGACAGATTGTACTCCCGGAGGCTTGTCATTCCCCGTCGAAATGTGGTGCCGTGGATGGGGTGGGGCTTAAACCCACGCCAGTCGGTCAGCAATCCAACGCACTAACCACTGAGCCACGGCGACCATTCGCATGAGTTATTCTTCCCCACTCTTTTCATCACCAATTTCAAGAAATAAATCAGTAAACTCCTCTGCCCTCAACTCATGTCACGTACATATGTATCTATGTTAACTCTCAAGGACAGGGCTAGGACATAAGGCTATCAGATGGATGACTTGAGACAGGCCTTCACTCGCCGTGTCCCCCGTGGCACAACAGGTTTGCTCTATCTGAAGCCGCCAGCCAAAAATGCTGTCGGAGCATCCTATTTCGATCCTCAATACCTTTCTATGAGCTATGGTACACTCATCCCACACTATAACTTCGGCTTTTTGAAGCACCTGAGCCAAGTCACTCTGCTTTGAGATGTTGCAATGGGTAGACTCAGAATGACTTAGATTCAGTAGCTTTGAGAAGGTAGAGTAACCCATCATGTCTTAATTATTCAAAGAAGCTCCAGTAGCTGAGGAATCAACTGCAACGGCAGTATTCCTTTCTCTCCTAGTTGTGACCGACAACAGATTACGCATAACTACAAATGACCCTTCTTAGTGGGTGTATACGCCACAAAAGGAAACTACTGTCCAATTTTTATGTTTCTAGCGCCAACGATTTGGTCTGTGCGTCGATCTAAGGGTCAGTCATTCAGTCAGGACAAGGCATTTTATTTAAACGAGTATAGACAGTTCAGAGAGGCACGTCCTGCATAAAGGGAATCTACAAGAAAAGTCGTAAACATTTGAGAATTTTTTTAATTTATTTCTTCCTCTGAAGAACACTCATTCTTTTCATTGATATTAAAATTTAATAATCGTAGAAGAAAAAACAACCTTCAAAGCAAATCACTGCTAATCGCAACACTTCAACTAGAACTTAAAGTAACCATCTATGACGTACTTCGCGCAAAATACTCTTTTAGGATAATTAGCTGAAACTTTTCTTTTCTTTTTTTTTTTTTAATAATGATCTCGATTTGTTAAAAGGAAACTTTTCGTTTTCTTCGATGAATTTAATTAAGATGCTAATACGGAACAATTTCCCCAACAATGATTGAGTTTCCTATGAAGAGTGCTTGATATACTAAAGCAAAATAAAAGGAACCCCTAATTGCAATCAAATTTTGCACAGTGTTAGTGAGTCAGAAGGAGTAGAATGAAATTAGCGAGAGCTTTCGAACACTGTGTATTTGTAAACAGATTTCCTATGGAAAGGGAACTAATTGTGCTTTAATTAAGGTAACTGGAGTGGATTTCTCTACTTCTTATAACTTAGAAGTACATAGTTATCCGTTGCGGATGAAAGGTGGAAATTGTTATGTCTTAAAAAATTTAGGGGGCCATTTACTTTATTTCTGTTTCAAAACCGCCCGGCGAAAGTGAAAAGTATTATCGGACAGACAACTACAACGATTGCAAGTCCATTGACCTCTTACATGGTTACGTTGTCTACATGGGTTGATAAGGCGGCTTTATAACATTTAAATTAAGTTTTCTAAGCTACGCATGGATGAATGAATATCACAGTTGTAGCCGTAGGTTGATGTCTATAGTTTTGCATTATAAAGTAATTTCTATCACATAAGTATAAAAAATAAATATCTGGCACGACAGTTCGGGATGAGCCAAAGCCTAGATATCAACCATTCATGTTGTACGTTTTACATTTTTCGTGTGAATGGAAGGGACCTGCAACTTTTTCATGATAATTTTTACTCTCGAAGGTGTAATGATATTCCCCGACGAGAGATGTTGCTGCGAAAAATTCGATATGGCTTGGGCTTGAACCCACGCAGCTCACACAGCACTAACTACTGACCTAAGGCGACGACATAATGTCCCTGAAGGAAAGGGTACTCAGTAAGTGTGGAGAAATAGACAACTAATGTGTTCCTTTTCAATCCTATTCCTAACGTCGTCTCGATCAGAGATGCTCTTCGAATTCGCAGTTCTTTCCTGACTACGAGCCCTCGTGATAACGCTGCCATTTATTTGAAAAACCCTTTAGGTTGAATGCGTTGACAGCTTAAATGTGATTTCTTCCTGTAGCCAGTGCGAGACCAATAAATGTTTTTTTCACAAACAGTGTTCCAGCAAAATAGCCAGTCGCATTTCGCCCCTTCAATACTTCCACCCGCAATATGCGTTACGCTTCGAATGCTCACCAGCGTATTTTTAGCCTTCTTTCGGGCGTACAGTCAAATATAGAGATTCTTTCATAAGCCGTAATGTGGAATAATCTACAAAGCTCTGTGTTTCCCCATCACTACAACCTTTAAACATTTAAGTGCATAGATATCTTCTTCGACTCTCCTCTAATTTCCCTAATGCCCGTGCTCTCGTTTAAAAATAATTGCAGTTTTCTCGTCCTTTTGACACAGCTTGCGGGTACCCATTTTCTTTAGGCAACACCTGACATTTTCCTGTTCTGCAACCAACGATGAAACATGTGTTTGCTTATTTTGGCCTATTTGCATTTAGCCAGGCTTTCCACCTTCTTCATTCATACATAGGCCTATCAACAATGCATGTACTTTAACATTCCTCTGCAACGAGCATCCTATAGTTCAGAGGGTTTCAAAACACCTGCGTATTCTCTAACTGCTGATGTCAAGTCATTTTCAGATTCACAATCATAGAGGTCTTGATCACAGCCTGAAAGGGGCTCGAATCTTCAATGCGGTTAATATTTGTATACTTTGCCCCTTACCAATAGTCAAATATTCGACTGGGTAAGATTAGCTTCAACAGGGTAGTGTTAGTTTTAGAAAGCTAATGAATACATCTTGACCACTGGAAAATCTGTTTAAGTTCTTAAAACCTAAACACCTTCCACAAAGTTTTGGAGCGCCGTAGCTGAGAATCTGACGATTAAGCCCAGTAATCGTCTAAAAGATTTTAGCAAGCAATGACCACCTTCCTCTTAGCAAGCAATGACAAACCTTATGCCATGGAAACGCTTCTCAATTCGCCATTCGACAATGGAAACTGTAAGTCCCTATTGAATTTAATTCGTCAACCAATATGCTATTGGGTCCAAACAGCCATAAAGCAGTGTTAAGCTGACTATGAACACCCCATGACGCCTTTATCACTAACTTTTGATTTAAACTGTGATTTTGCTGATTCCTCCCTTATTCACACAACTTTCTATCAACTGGGTAAAAAAAAAATCCTTTTTCTAGCTGTCACTCGCACGTATCCTGTCCCTAGATAAAATTTTCTCACATGAATTTTCTCCTATTCCACCCATGGTGATGAAACGTGGATACAATTGGAGATATTAAATTTGAAAGGGATCCAATGGCAACGGCAACGACAGTCGTGAGGGTAGTTTATAGCGAGTAGCATGGTTCTGGCAGACACATACATATAATATGAGATCACCCCCTTAATCCTTGCTGAAATTAGTTGGCAAATTTGCAACTATCAGATAACAAAAGGCTTGTGGACTAAAGGGATATGAATTCATAAAAATTATAATTCAAGCTCTCAATGATACCCTTACCACGTAGCGAAGTTTAATGGCTAATAATCCGGGTGATATATTGTTTTCAGCTTTTTACATGAAAGAAACTCGTATCCGGTTGAAGGGACAAAATGGTAGTCTGTCGCTTCATTGGAACTCCATTCGAATAATTTTATTATTTTGCTGTAGATTTTGCGAGTTGAATATAATTCTAATTTTGATTACTGCGGTTGAATTGTGGCTGTGGTCAATTAAGCATGACATCAGACTTCATTTGAGAATCTACTGGAAGGCCGCACCACTATGAAGAAAATGATAAGACCTGAGCAATACTTTGGTAGTAAATTCAGTAGTAGCCATTGGCCAGTTGGAGACCATGCAGTCTTGGTATTCCTCACAACACCTTCTGCAGAAGCTACAAGGACATTAATGAGAAAGAATCTCTACTTCATATCCTCTGCAGGTGTCCGGCACAACCCAGGACTACACAGCGCATCTCGGCGAGATAGCTGAAAAAAGGACTGGAGGATTGATCTGAACTCCAATGGCTGGATTTAAGCATTTCATCCCAACACATCCAATCAACTCACAAACAAAAAGGTTTGAACGAGTTTTCGCGGTAATAAAACAGCGCACCCCTTGCGCTAATTGGGTTCTCAGGAACCGCCATTCTAAGATCTTGGAAAAAATTCAGGAACTTTAAATCGATACGTATCTCTTCATCGAGAGCCATGTCTAATTTTGGCATACCTGCCCAACTCGTCCGATTGTGCAGAATGACGATGTGGGATGCACACTGCTCCATCAAGGTGGGTAAAGACCTCACCGAGTCCTTTGATATCTAAAAACGATTTAGACAAATCGACGCGCTGTCATGCGACTGCCTCAGCATAGTTCTTGAAGGAATAGTGCAAAGCTCACGCGCCAACACCGAAGGCACAATTTTTCAAAAGTTCGTCCAATTACTCGGATATGCCGACGATATTGACGTAATTGGAAGAACGCAGCGTGATGTCATTGGTGCGTTTGTGAGAATTGAGATGGAGGCAGCGAAGATTTAACTTTGAGATTGTTAAGGACTTTGTCTACCTAGGCTCCGCTATCAATGCAGACAACGACACCAGAGCTGAGATCAAACGAAGAATATCCTTTGCCAATCGCTGTTTAATTGGGCTAAGAAGGCAATTGAGCTCTCTCTCGAAAAACTACAGTGACCCTTTGTAAGACCTTAATCGTCCCAGTCCTGCTCTACGGCGCAGAAGCATGGACTCTGTCAAAAATGGATGAGGTTGCTCTCTGCTGTTTTGAGAGGAAAATTCTTCGGCTGATTTTCAGTCACGTCTGCATATAAGATGAATGGAGGAGGAGATACAATAACGAACTGTACGGGCTATACAGCGACATCGACTTAGCCAGAAGAGTGAAGATCCAACGACTGAGATGGCTAGGTCATGTAGATCGGGTGGACAGCAATGCTCTGGCCCGTAAAATCTTCAAATCTACACCCGAGGGATCGCGCAGTAGAGGAAGACCGCAACTCATGTGACGCACGCAAGTGGAAGGGGACCACAACCAACTTGGCGTGCGAAACTGAAGGCAGCTGACTAAAGGTCGAGCTGGGTGGAGATGCTTGTTGGTTGAAGCCCAGGTCGACTTCGTATTGAAGCACCACATTAAGTACGAAAGTAAGAACGTTGGTTGCACATAGGTTGTTAAAAAATATATTTTTCACCGGAATAGATAGCTGAATACCCTCATTCGAAACTTGGCAAACTCCTAAGACGATCCTTCTTCAACATTGAGGCAAATTATAAACCTCAGTCTATATTACGGTTCAAGGAACTATTAGGTTTAACAAAATTAGTCTTTGATGAAAGCTTCCGACCTATACTGGAGGCTTTCTACATAGAAGATTCTTTGTGCTCCTACAACCGAAAATCTGAGGTCATGGAGGGACCTAAGGATTGTGTTTGTGGATGATAGAATGCTGAGGCATCAGCTTATGGCTGACGATGTGAACCCCAATCGGTAATATTGCAATGTAACGATATCATCATGCTAACAGGTACTCAAGACTGCTTCTTAAACATTAAATATCACTCGTGATAGCAGTTCCACTCTTGTCTAACAAGACAAAAAATATCGGATGCTATATCATAGGTGCCCTTCGGAATTGAACATTTTGCCGACAGATAACTCGAAGATCATTTCTCTCCTGAGGAAAATCGGAAAATTCTAATAGCTTGGCGTTACTTTTAAGAGGGGGAAATAAATAAAAATCAAGTGCCATTCCTGCTTGATATGAAACCTTATATTTTTAAACAATTTTAACAAAAGCTTTAAGGTTCACGTGGAATAGGAGGCTATTTTTCAACTTTTTTGTACGCGTGTCAGAAACTTCCATAACGTGACAAAATAAAAACACAACAAACCACAAAAAATGTTTCTAAAGATAGAAACGACTAAGCCGTGGTATCACAATAGAGCCGTTCAAAACATTCCAACAAGCTTTTCTTACAGCCTGTTGAACCTAACCTAACCTCTACTACGTTCCCACTACTCACTTTTCTCTTCAAGTCATTGTTCCTTGGAATGTAATTTAACAATATAGTAGATTTTTACAGGCGTAACCTAAAGACTTACATTCTCCATCGGGCCCACATGAAACCATATTCGACCGAGTGTGCACTTTCTCAAATTAAAAATGTATACCCTTCAGAGAGACGGTTTTAATCTTGGCAATATTTTCCATTTTATTCTATTTTTTAGATAAAATCCCATAATCCTCCTCCAAGCACTTAATGACAAAACGTTCTTGCCTTCCTCCAATAATTCTAAGGATTACCTATTCCGCATAAAAGCTCCCACACATTTAATTCGCCCCAAATACCTTTCAAATCAACCTTAACGATTTGTGGCATAGAACACGCAAATTACTCCAGAACATAGAATTCCATATAACCGAGGACAGGATACAAACTGGAAGAAAAAAACGCTAGAAAAGGAACGCCAAATTAATTCCAAATTTGGAAATCCCACAGAGACTGGCAGAGGGGAAGAGGACGTCTAACAGCGGGAGGATTAACAAGAGGGTTGTTGTTGTTTTTTGAATAATTAATTAAATGATTAAAGCATACAACCTACGGCTTAATAAAAGACCGGTTCGTGTTTTTCATCGTTCTTAGCTTATGCTTAAAATAAAAATGTCACCTCTTTTGGCTGAGAGTTTGGTCTTGGGACCGGGAAAAATCGTTTAGCTTCGTAAATTCTCTTGTGATTTGTAATAAAATTTGTCAAGGTTAAGGATGTGGTTTTGAAGGCACGTTGCATTGATTTGGAAACAATTTGAGAGGAGTGGGGATTTTGAGTGAACTCTTTGAAATCTTTTCCATGACAGCAGACACAAGTAGTTTTACAGCGAATGTGGCAGGGATTTTTGTGTAAAAACCAGAGCTAGGACGGTAATGGGAGTTTGATTTTGCTACAGAAGTTGCAGCAGTAAAGTGATTTACGATGAGGATTTTTTTTCGTAGCGTCGGTCGTTGTAACTGATTTTAAATTGACTTTACTGGTTTCGTGTGAGATAAATGGGCTAGGGGACATTAATTTTATCCCTTTGTCAAAGGGAGTGGATAACACGCCCTTAGAAACGAACCCTGTAAAAAGGTGGCATCCGATCTATGGAGTCATTTATGGTTATCATCGTCAATAAGAATTTAATCGAATTCTGTTGTCAAATGCTCCTTGCGATGTGCTTCTAGAATTTAATTTGACGATGAAATACGCTTACATCTCAACTCAAATACCTTGACTATGCTATCGACGTATGCCTATTGTCACATAGAATCGTGCAACTCCACCAAATGATAGCGGGCGTTGAGGGAGAGGAAAACGTCATAGGGTTGAGCATTTACACAGCCAAAACCAAGATCATCAGCCTCGGAACGAACTCATCATCCCAAGTTAGCATCGCTGTACAACCCACAGAGAATATAGAGAACTTTTAATATCTTGAGCTTATTGTCTCGACCGATGGTGGAACCAAACAAGATATTGCCAGCCGAATCGGCAAAGCGAAGTCTCCGTTTGGAATTTTATTCAAAATATGGTTATATGGGTGCAGCACTTGGAAAGCGATTTCTACTATAAGAAAGTTTCAAACGTTCGTTAATAGGTGCCTTTGAAACAATCCGAGTATTTTCTGCCCTAACCGCATCTCTAATGAACATCTTTACCAGAGAATGGGTGAGGAATCGATAAACACAACCATCCAACGACGAAAGTGGCAGTGGATTGGTCAACATTTTTGAAAAAGTGGCAGCTCCATTGCTAACTATGCTACAGAATGGAATTTGCATATCTAAGAGGGCAGAAGATTGGATCGACCGAGAAATACATGGCGTAGAACACTTGAGTAAACGAGAGTATGTAAGGACATCATTTAAAGCTCTATAAAAAAGAAAAAATAGTTGGCGCGACAGCTCGGAATGAGCCAAGGCCTCTAGCTTCTCGCAACCATTCATGTTATGCGTGTTATATTGTTTTGCACGAATGGAAGGGACCTACAATTTATTGCCGACTCCGAACGGCGAAGTGAGAAGCTCTATCATGACAGATTATACTCCCGGAGGCTTGTCAGACCCCGACGAGAGGTGGTGCCGCGAAAAATGTTTGGTGTTTTCCTGGCTGAGGATTGAACCCACGCCGTTCGGTCAGCAGTCCAACGCACTAACCACTGAGCTCTATCACCACATGAATAATTTTGCGCACAAGATCTTAAGCTAAATCCGTATAGCACCTTAGTAGTGCAGGAATTAAAGCTAGACAACCATTATTTTTTCGCAGACTGGGCTCTGGGTTAGATTGAAGTGGCTGCCAGCCGAAGCCAACACACTTGGACCAATGAAAGATGGATGGAGGCCTCTATGGGAGCGAGCAGGGCAGGTGCAAAGAAGGTGGAGCTTTGTCCACGTAGCTTCTGCAGAAATCATACTAGAGTCTTTAATTTATAGCAAAATTGTATTCAATGGAACTGATCTAGAAGAGAACCTACCTCCACTACGTCAAGAAGAATTAATTGTTTGGTGTGAGGACCTACGCTGATGGCCTCCTTAGACCTTCTTCGAAATTGAGACAGCAGCTGCCATTATAGTCAAGAGAGATCATAACACAACCATGTCCAATGAATAAATAAATAATAATAAATAGGAGGCGCGACAGCTCGGGAGGCCTAGCTTCTCGCAACCATTCATGTTCTGCGTGTTACATTTTTCGCACGAATAGACAGAACCTACAATTTATTGCCAACTCTGATGGGCTAATTGAGAAGCTCTTTCATGACAAATTATACTCCCGGAAGCTTTGTCATTCCCCGACGGGAGGTGGTACCGTGGAAAATGTTCGGTGGACATGACTGGGGTTGAACCCACGCTGCTGGCACAGCAGTCCAACGTACTTACCACTAAGCCACGGCGACCACGGAGACATACAGCTTTATCTATGCCATATCATATGGCCAGATGTGATCCCCTTCTGGTTCAATGTCAATTTTTACATTGAAAACACGTCTGTCATTTCATTTTGAATTGTATATGCCCCACAGTTACACTTCCTCCTATCCTTGACTGTATGTCAACTACATGCCCGAACTAAAAACAATAATGGAGCTTTAAAACGTTGGTTTTGGGTCTGTGACAAAGTCATAACCAATTTTTCTATATAGAAGCACTTATGTCACCTCTTTCAACTAAATTTAAGGATTCCTCATTCTGTGAAATTCAGAAGTGATGCAATATGCACTATCTGAGATGCAGAGATAATGCACCAAAGAAGGCATCTCTGTAAGCCCCAAAAAGACATCTATAGTTCCTTTTACCAAAAGAAGAACCCCAATTCTTCTCACTCGCAAGAAGCAAAGTACCTTAGGGTAATCCTGGAAAGCAAATTGTCCTGAAACCCCCACATCGACTGAACTGTTGGAAAAGTCAAACGAGCACTGTAAACCTGTTGCCGCATCTGTGGCAAAAAAACTCGAGATTAAGTCCCAAAATCATGTTCCGAATCTACACCTTGATCTACACTATGACCTATGCGGCAATAGTCTGTTGGACAAAGAGAATTGAGGCCACCAAAGCCAAGAAAGTGGAACGGGTTCAACGCCTAGCCAAAATCTACATGACGGGGTGCCTGTGCTCCACCCCCACCGCCTCACTTGACGCTATTGTCCGTCTACTGCTAGTTCGTTCGAGTTCATGTAAAAATGCAGGTAAAACTCAGTCTGCACAAGCTCTTTCACTTAAACAACTTCAGTTCCAAACATCCTCCTGACAGTCACCTTAACACGCTTTCCTATCTACTTCAAAGCAATGAGTTCAGCATGCTATTGGATACTATTCTTCCAAAAAATTGCCTCAAAAGCAACTACTCAGTAAAGTTCAAACTCCCTTCTCAGAGCACGACCCAGTATGGTACACAGTCGGCTCTAAAAAGGGATCTGGGACTGAAATATTCGAAATATATCGAAGAGTCGTCTAGCACTAACATATCGGTTAACCTAGGCATAAACTCATCGAACTTCCAGGCAGAAATATTTGCCATAGACCAGTGTATAAACTTAAACTTACTCTCTAACGTCTTTGGCAAAGCCAAGCTGCCCTAAAAGCACTAAACTCAGCCACAATAAAATCATAACTAGTCCCAGAGACAGTCAAATTGCTTCTAGAAGCAGAAACCTACAGCTTGGTCATACAACACTGGATCTCCGCTCACAAGGGCCATACCGGCAAAGAAACAGCGAAGTCACTGGTCAAGATAAGTGCAAAAAACTCCCCTCACTAGTCCCGAACCTGCCTGTGAGATGAACAAATCCATCTTCAATTGGATGGGAAGTATAGGACAGAAATGTACCAAACACTTCCTTTCCAACCTATCACAAAAACAAAAATCAAGTTTATACAAAATCTGAGCAGGAACCACATTAAAATTCCATCCGATATCGTAAGTGGTCAATGATGACTAAAACGGCACCTACACGAGCTTCGCCTGTCACCGGACCCCACCTCCAGACTATACTATGGAGCGCGATGAAAACTCTCTCCACATTGTCACAGAATGCCCCTCCCTCATTCATGTGAGAAAGCATACCCTAAGCAGTGAATTCGTCCAACCAACTGCACTTGCCGCACTCCACCCAGAGAAGCGGATAAACTTCCTGGCGGCCTCTGGAACAGACAAACTGCTCTAAACATACTGGACAGCACAATAGGCCTCTATGTGAGCCCGCATTGTTAAACAATCCAAAAATCTCATTCTTAAGGTCACTTAAAATTCGAAAATATTTATAGTAAACACTTTGGCGTATGCGTAACTTGTGAGTGAGTGGAACTCGTGATCGAATGACCGATTAACTTCATTGGAAGCGATAATGCCAAATCCTCACATTTCGATGACGAGTTACTCGTTAACAAGTGTGGTAGTTCGGCCCCTGTATTTCTTAAAACACGTAATTAAATGTCAAAATAGTTACAAAACTATAAGGTGAAACTAATTTCGCATGTCTTTTGTAATTTTCTCTCTTCCACAGAAGTTCGTTATAAGAAATTTAATTTCGTAGGGTTTCTGTTCTGTAAATTAAATGAGGTACGAGTAAACAATACCCACGTAAAAATTAATTAACTTGGTATACTTTTTTTTTAAAAACTCACCCAACCAAGGCGGACACGTTTATAAGATTATTCTGTTAAGTGCTAATGGAATGTAACAGGGTGGAAATTCAACACTATCGCTCCTCGGCATTTTTAATTTAGTGCAGCAAACTTTTTAGTGTTACACTTGGCGTGGTTTTAGTGTCATGTGAGTGGGTTTACAACGTGCGAAGAGAATATGGCTTTCTATGGTTATGGTGAGGAGTAAAGATGTTCCTGTTTATGCCTCTGTAAGTGGTTCAAGAGAACTTGATTGGCGGATAATATTTAAGCCTGAACATAAGAGGCCTGTGCTTATAAGAGGACCTTTGGAAAAAGATGGGGCAACCACGTATCATTCATTGGATATACACAGCAATCGTATGGGTGCTTAGTATGGTGGACTGCAACAAAAACCAAGAGCTATCTTAACGACCTCGTCAAAGTACAAAGTCTAGCTGCACTTTGCACCACGGGAGTTGTTAGCAGTTCACCGCAAGCAGGACTCAATACGATCCTTCATTACCACCCCCTGAATTTGTTCATAAAAAGCACTGCTGCGAAAGATGCGCTTAGATTGAGAGAATCCAACTTGTGAAATCAGACCACCTATGGACTTGCGAGGATACTGGATATAATAAAATTAATGGGATGGAAATATAACTCCGAAAGTCTCAAAGCCACATCGGACTATCTGACCTTCTATAACGACTCTTACACTGATTTTCTTATTCTATCAAAAAATGTAATCAGAGACCACAAAATCGCGATTTACACTGACGGGCGGCTCAAAAATGGAAACAGGAGCCGGATTCCACTTGGAAACCCTACAGAAACAGTAATCCTTATCACAAATAATCTGCAGGATGGATAAGAGATTGTCACCGCTGAACATATTCTGTGCGGTTGTCCAGGAACCGCAAGGAAAAGACTACTCCTTTTGTTGCGGGCCTCGGTGAACCCAGCGAAAATTCTGAAAATTGAACCTAAGGCTATACCGAGGTTTCTCAAAAGCCTCAATAAAACCTCTGGTTAAACCATATGGGCCACCACAATAGACCTCATAGGTCACAGTGCGCATTTATGGCCCCTAATACAGAATACAGAATAGCCAAAGAGGGTTGCACCACCTCTCGGACATTATGGCCGAAATTAAATAAAACTAAAACAAGGTGCCTTCTGGCACTGGGGAGATTCTCTTTTCGCACGCTCACTGGGGTTATCACAGGACACTGCCCTATCAGAGTCATGCTCCCCAAGTGGAGAATCGAGTCCAACGATTTATGCAGAAGCTGCGAAAATGAGGAAGAAGTAGAATCAATCCAACATCTGCTGTGTCATTGAACGGCCTTGGAAGAACGACGTCTACGCGCACTATGATCAAGGTTCTTTGCAAGCATAGAAGAGGTACCACACTTACAGTTGTCGGACTTACTCACATTCAGAGCGCTAACTGGTTCACAAAACAGCAAACAATATGACAGCTCTTTTGGTTGCTACTCACACAACATTAAAAGGGTACTCAGAATGGACCTCATGGTCTTCAAGTTAACGTGATGAGGCCTACCCATCACACACCTAACCTAACTGAAGAGGACCTTGAAGAGGATCCATTCTTAAAAAACCACCACAGCCTACGTCAGATGAAAGTCGGTTTTCTGTAAAGCAATTCTTGTTAAAATTCATCACTTTAAGAGTAACTGAGATTACTTTCCTAACCAAAATCCCAATACATCGCCAATTTATTATTGCTAACATTGAATACTTTAAGACATGATGCCACACGCTGTATCATCAAATTCATTTCTAAGAAAATCCTTACACATATCCCCATATATACGTATTCTAGGTCTGATTAAATTTCAACCCTAAGCCTCACCCTCCCCACATAGGCACTGCTTAGCTTGGAAAACATAATCACCTGAACCTAAAATTCCAATTTCTTACACTCAATACCCTGACTCGATAACCCTCTTGGCATATACAATGCCAGGCTCTTGGAAATACCATGACATACCCTTGACACTTTTGTATAATAATAACAGATCTGCGTAGCCAAAGTATTTACATGCAAATCGGCTGTCAATGATATCCCATTTTATGACTGTTATACTCGTGTCTCGTGTGTACAAAAAATGTTAAAGATGTCGAATAAGATGCGACCTTGTCAGAATGTGAGTTTTCATTTTGAAAACTTTGCCACATCGAACGCAGGGGGGGTGTGTTTTGAAGAATTGTTTATCTTCACACACGGAATTTCGTATTATTCCATATTTTTTGTCAACAAGCCATTTACTTTAAGAATTTAAAAATGATGAAACTTCCTTGTAAAAAATTGAATTGAATTTTAGGAATTTACCATAAAATTCACTTACAAGTATTGAGTTTTGAAATTTCAATTGAGAAAATAAAAAAAATTACCAAACTCCGATATTATATACCAATTTGCCGCATCAGTTGATTCCTAGTAGCGATGGAAGGAAGAAGGCCTTCTTTTTTTTAATTTACACGTGAAACAGAATGACAACCCAGATGTTGCCTCCATAGGGTGCTTGGTATACGGAAGGAAGTGAGATAATTTTCAAATATTATTGCCTTCAGGCAGCGCATAATTTTCATGAATCAATGAGTTTTTAAGTTATAAGCTAGAAGGAGCATTATTCGATTACTGTACAAGTCTGTCATGGCTTTCGCCAAGTATTATGGTTGACTGAGCATTTTAAATGTGGAAGGACCAGAGCTGCTCGCGAACTCTACGAGCAGAAGAAGAGAGATGAACACAGGCTTGTCAGGAGGAAGAAGAAGGAGCATGAGAAGCGAGATGCTATTGAAGAAATGCTGTTCGGAAGTTTTGCCAAAGGGTAAAAAGAACCTGTCGAGGCTACAGAGCCCGAACCGAGGCCTGCATAGAGGAACAAAGGAACATCTTTTTGTAGAATCGCATTCAATGCTGAGGATATGGAAGAAGTACTTTTGCAGACATTTTAACGGCGACGACGAATCAAATCTTGCTATCAGCCAGAATGAACCATTCAACCTTGCCAATGAAGATGAACAATTCCGTCGACCCGACCTGGATGAAGTGAAGATAGTCATATCTAAGCTTAATTCCAACAAAGCTACTAGAGCTGACGGCCCATCTGACGAGCTGATCAAAGCGGCAGGCCATAACTTGGTAAGGAGCATGCACCACCTCATCTGTAAAATATGGTCGGGGGAAAGTATGCCCGATGAATGGAACCGCAGCACTGTTTGCCCGATGCTCAAGAAAGGAGACCCTCTGAACTGCGCCAACTACAGAGGCACCGTTCGTCAACAACCTGATCGGTCCATATCAGTGTGGCTTCAGGCCAGGAAAGTCCACCATCGACCAAATGGACTGTTTCGAGAGGAAAATTCTTCGGGTGATCTTCGCTCCCATCTGCATAGACGGTAAATGGAGGAGAAGATACAATTACGAACTGTACGGGCTATACACTGACATCGACTTAGCCAGAAGGGTGAAGCTCCAACGACTGAGGTGGCTAGGTCATGTAGAGTGGATGGACGCTAATGCTCCGGCCCCTAAAACGTCCGAATTCACGCCCCAGGCACAGCGCAGTAGAGGAAGACTGCGACTCAGGTGGCACACATAAATGGAAGATAACCTTAACCATCTTGTCGTGCAAAACTAAAACAGCTTGCTAAAGATGGAGCTGGCTGGAGACGGTTGTTGGTTGACACACCGACAAAACAACTGGCTTTGAAATTTTCCGCATATAACCAGAAATAACAAAGATCAATCTTCCACATAAAGTTGAGGATGTCGCCCGTCGAAACGTTTCTGATGTCTTCAGAGACCAGTGCGTCCTTGAGGAAAATTCGTTTCCTAATGTGTCCTAACAGTGACCCACACCATCACATAGTATCTATTCTGTTGTTTAATCTTCCTCTTAGCAGAGTCGACATTCGATTCCCTAGGCATGTTATGTAGGTGATATCTCAGACTGCAGTGTCCAAAGAGGACTTTAGCGAGCCTTCGAATATCGTCCCTATTGTATTTTTTTTTTTTTTTAATCTTTTTGCTTGTCTGTCCAAATCTCCTGTTTTAAACCCCATGTCTAGTCTCTATATACCGACAACAATGTTTAAATCGCAGTTCATTTAAACAATAACGCAAAACTCTGTCAAGGCAAACGCAACGTTTTGTTTACATATTACGCTGATAGCTTGTAGCTTAACCAAATTACCAAACAATCAAAAAGTTTGAATTATTCAACAGGTTGTTTACAATGTGAAAGCAGGAACACGTGTGTATTTCTCACAATTTGCAGAAACGTCGCAACCCTACTCACACTTGAATCTTTTTTCCTTCATTTCGTTCCGCAAGTATACTGACTCCTATTTCACTCAAATTTCACTCAATGCTATGTTTGAAGTTGAACAGGAATTGCGCGTTGTGGTGTTCCATTGAAACTACCTTGCAACGGCCGGCGTTGGGCGCCACCCTAGGAAATATCTTCGGCAAAAATCAGTTCAAGTCGGTTACTGAATACAATCGGATGGATACGCGGCTCTATAGTTCAGTGTGTGTTCCAACTGTGAGAGTGATAAAGTGATTTCAACTGGATATACCAAGGGTTTTCCAAACAGCCATCCAATCCGTTCGCTTTTAATCGTGAAGTGTGTCTTGTGTCTTGTTGGAAATAATTTTAACAAAAGTATGAAAAGTATTTAAAATTAAAAAAAAACAAGTGATGCCAGAGGAGAGATGTAGTGGCCTGTGGATTACCATAAATTATAAAACACAAGGATAAATGTGCGTCAGTTGTCATCATCACAGGGAATAGTCATTCCATGGAAAAACGAGCACAAATGGTTTGAGTTGTATAGAAATATAAAAGTTTACCTCATTTCCCAAGTCAGTGTACCGCTGGTAAATTGCTCTCTGATTACATCAGCTAATGACGATGATTGTGCGCGCATCATTCACCCTGATTACTAATTTACCACCCATAAGTACCTAGTATACCTTTAGTCATTGTTCATTTAATAATTATGCGTTGTACCGTATTATGTGTTATTCTTTCATTTTTCTTCCTTTTGTCTTGTAAAACAAATGAATAAGGGGGAAGGGCGTCGATGGAATTATTGTGTATCGCCTTCACCGTCTCTATGAAGAGGGTAGTGGTTGTGAAATTGACTAGAGGCCTATTAATTTTTAATGAAGAACAAAAGTCTAATTATGTGTAATTTCATTTCCATCTTGTCTGTTTGGTATGCCTTTTGCAATGTCTGTTTCTTGGAAATGAATAAGCCTAAGGAAAAGTTTTAAAAAGTGGAAATGAAAAAAAATGGTGCCACTGATTGTAGGGTCAGGTGAAATTAACATTTCTCTTATTTATTTTATGAAAAATTCAATTAGAGGGTGGATTCCTAATCAAAATCATAGCGTTGTACCGTGCTATGACTTTTTTATTACAATGCTTTGATTGTGTGCGCTTTGCTTTTAGATTCTGGTTCCATTTTTAGAATTTCTTTAGAATTCTTTACAATGGATTTCTGAACTTGGCAGGGTGTCTTAAAGAAATGTTCAATGGCGAGAATATTAATTGTAAAAATGAGGGGGTTTCAATTGTTTGCCTTGATTGGCTTCATATTTGTAAATTGCCCTATAAGCAGTAACAGGCGATTTTGGATATACAATTCGCGATACCAAACTGTATACGACGTATTATATTTTAAAGGCAAATAAGGCTGAATATAGGTGATATATGACAAAACTAATTACCTTAATTAGGTTTATTTTTTCTGTAAGGCCAGTACATGCTTGGACCATATTCAAGACTTACTCGTTAGTTGAAAATTTACTAGAGAGCTCATTATTTTATTATTTATTATTATTGGATTACTAAAACCCCGCGGCCCTCATAGTGGATAAGCGGGCCATTGAAAATGTATGTACATATGTATGTAAATTCGGTACTGAGATTATTTCGAGAAATTGACCTATTAGTTGGCCTCCAGGATTATCAGAGTCAGTCAGTCGATAAATTGTTTGCGTAATATTTCACTTTAAATTGTTGATACTTTTAAATAACTCTGTATGTGAAAAACAATTTGAGAATTAAGAGATTAAAAACTGACAGACAAGCAATACCAATACTAAGCTTTGTATTCTCTTAACAACTTGTTTTATTGCATGGTGCAAACATTGAAGCGACTATCAGTATTTATCGCTGAATCAGAAAGGTGGATGGATACGCATCTCATGACAAAACTGTACTGTCGGAGACTATTTAGATTCAATCTTATGTCATCATATTCAGCACATAACACGTATTGTGGTACATTATCTCGCTTCTGACTCTAATGGCAAGGGCAACGACTTTACATCATCGAATGCTCAGACAGTCTGTGCATTAAATAGTTTAGTGCGAATCCATACGTGCATGAATTTAAAGTATGTACAGTCAAAATCGCTTACAACGACATCGGTCATCGGTTATAACGACCAAACTTTTAGGTCCTGGCTAAGCTCCATTGACTAACCTTGATATCGGTTATAGCGACCTTTCACTTATAACGACCGAATTCACCGATCCCTTGAAGGTCGTTATAACCGATTTTGACTGTATATCGTGATTAAGTTCGCGAAAGGAAGTCATGGTACCTTTTTTTCCAAAGATAAATCACATATCCCAATATTTTGAGCATTTAATTGACAAGAACTATAGCCTTTCGAAATACACTAATACCTTCATTGGAACGATTTATCCGTCTGATTCCAGGTACTTACTTACTCCCAAAAATTCTTAGCTTCCTTTTGTTGGTACAGAATATTTTCCAAGTGCTGCACACGACGAGATTGATGATTGTGTAGTTAGTTAGAGCTAAACTCGTGGAAGCACTCATAGGAGTCCTGAGAAAGAAACTCAAAAATAGAACTTGGACAAGCCAATAATAAATGATAAAAAAAGGTCAAGAAATGCTCGATAAGCAAGCTCCCAATAGTCTTTCTCGCTTGACACTGCTCACTGAATTATTAACTCAACAAACTGGGCGTAAATTCTTCGGGTATGTGCCGACTATGTTTAAAAATTCTGTAAACTGTTGAGCACATATTGTGCGACTGACTGTTCATAACACAAAAATACCTCAGTTCAAAATTCACATTTCCAGATTTCAATCATCTCTAACTACAATCTTGCGTTTCCGCCATAACACAAATCTTCGTCTGTATCAGTCACTAGCTAATTGTCTTTAGTTGGGTACTCCAAGATACTAAAAATTAGCAAAGTCTTCCTCTACTGTGAGCCTAGCCATCTCAAAAGTCGATTGTGTGGTTCTTTATAATAAGTCTATGCCACCTGCTCCACAGAAAATACTTGGTTTTTTCCAACTTTGGCTTCTATTTGGTTAGTTCTGTCGATAATAAAGAGTTTTTCAATAGGGACGTAACAATTTTGTGTGTTAATGTCAAAACGCAAGTCAAGGCCTACGTTTTTATCGTGTTGAGGTTCATGAACTAGCAATTACTACCGAAATTCCAAGTTGGTGGTCGCAATTTAAGAGCACTTACTCCAATTTTCGGTCGTAATATTCGTGAATAAATTCAAGTCAACATAATCGTTATTGAATATTCTTGTACCAACGCACAGGTCAAAATACCGAAAATATCGCAGCCGTAAGTGGTTAAGTTAAAAATGAGCCACAAATCAGTCGATTACATCCCGTTCACAGGAATTGGGAACCTATTAGTGCACATTGTGGCGAATTTCTCATAAAGATCTTGATCTACATCCTTACAAGACAAATTAACTCAAGAACTAAAGCCACTTCGTCATTTGAAGCGAGGACACCACCCTCGGACGCAATTGAAACCTGAAACTATCTGGGTTTCGAACCACTGCACCTCCCTCGCGCTATGTGAATAACTTCATAAGGGTATTCATAAACCCTGGAAGAGCGAGTGGATTATAAAACAAAAAACAAAAAACCGCCGAAACTTCTCCGATTAAGCTCTGCAAAATTTTAAAGAAAATCCTGAATTTCATTGAAATATCATCTTCTGCGATGACCATGAAGTTCATTTTTGGCTTAATGGCTCTGTCAATTAGCATCATTGGGCAGCAACAAACTCACATCTGCTTCAAGCGCCTGGACCGCGTGATTGGACCGTACTTTTTCGTCGATAAAAATGATCGCCATGTTACGGTCAATGAAGTTCGCTATCGCGGCTTGTTGGAAGACTATTTTTGGACAGAATTGGATATGCTTGACATCAGTGATATGTCACAAACCTGGTCAAACAATTGATCTGTTGAAGGGGGAAGTTCGGTAATCCTGTAATCTCGAGAAATGATCTGGTCGAATGGCCACCTCATTCATGCGATTTAACGTTACGTTTAGTCGTTGGTTTATTCCAACAAGCCAACAACGTTAGAGGAGCTCAGGAACAATATCGCTACAAACCGGCTTGCGGTGTTCATATGAACGAGATCGAATTTTATGCTTAAATTTAACATGTGCTCTAGATCTGGAATAAATTTTAGCCCGATATCTCAATTATTCTGTGTTTTATTTAAGTACAAAATTGTTATGTCTTTATTGAAGAGCCTTATATAAATATACATATATCGTCAGTGAACGCAAGTAGTTGCATAGAGTCTTGTGTATCGGTCATACCCACTTCAAAATGACTGTCCTTACAAACTCAAATGTTCGTATTTTGTAAATCTCAAAGCACGTTGAGAAGGATACAAAATTTTAGTACAAAAGAGCCTTTCACGCTGCAATACACAAACAAATATTCTGCTGTGCTGCAATCGTTAGCTCAGTTTTGCTTGTCCACAGATAAGTGAAGGAAATAAAAAAGGAAAAGGATTAGACAAAAAACTTGAATTGAATTCATCTCTATCTGCTCATTGCATCAAATGTCAGAATCATGAGCAATTGACAAAAAAATTCCGTGACAGAAAATGGCTTTAAACTTGGCTCATCCATCCGCCTAATCTGTCGTCCACTGAAGTGCCCTCTGAAAAGTGTCCTATTTCGTTTACCTTCATTCCAAAGAATAATGGTTATCCGTCGTTTCATAACAAAGGAATTTAATTTCACTCTATATTGCAAAGGATTTCTTTGAAATGGTTGGATGAAGGGCAAAAGTATTGTTGAAAAAATATTTTCTATTTACCATAGCTATTGTAAGGATAATGGATAAATTCAAACAATTTTCTCCCTTCTCCCTCATACAAGAAAAAAATTTACACCTTTCATGGAAAAGGTTGTATAACCTTTAAAGACAATAAAAATGCACATTCATCTTGTTATTCGCTAAATAAATTCTAGAACATACTGTCGCTTTCCGTCGTGTAAGGATTAATTCAACCTAAGTGTGGTATTTGTGGTATTCTCAAGGCAACGCTTTGTATCTCGCGACGGGGAATTTTCTTGAAAAGAAAAAAAGTTTCAAATTGCATGTGTAATGAGTTTAAATATGCCCAACGTTCTGGTGGGAGATCAAATGATATTTAAATTGTATAAGTATATGAGTCACATAAAACAAGACAAATCCCTTGGTTGGTGAAAGGTATTTTTTACACCTCCACCAGAATTTATGAGATTCTCCCTTTATTACACACATAAAGAGAACCTTTTGGAAAAGAAGGTAAAACGACTTCGAGTTCAGTTTATAGCTTTCTGCAGTCTAATTAGCTTGAAAGCTGGCATTAAATTGTTTCTTTTCCTCGGGTTAAAAATGTTTACTATTTTTTTTAAAGGACACAAATTGGTTGTTAAACTCGAAGGTTTGCAGCTAGACAATGTATTTTGATAGACTATTACTCAGTAAGGGACCTGGAACCCCAAATTTATTTTCAATCATTTCGGGACAAGAATCAATATCGGTTCAGGTTTTTGTGACGAACAGATTGCTTGAATAGTATTTTATTGCATTTAAAATTGGAGAAGGTAGTCCTTGGCACTCAAAAGCTCGTTTATTTCATATCCGTTTTCGATGGAAAAAACTACCAGAAACACTAAGCACCCGAAGAGCCCACTAGAATCCCTAAAGAATACTGTATTAACAACATCACAAAGCATTTATTCATTCGCATTGTCTTAATTATTTAGTCTAGCACAAGGCATAGCTACACAAGTTCTAATGCTTTGTATTTTGACGAGTTCTGTAGGTCCCTTTCCATTCGTGCGAATAATGTAACACCCACAACAAGAATCGTTGCGAAAAACTAGGACTTGGTTCATCCCGAGCTAGCGCGACTATTTATTTTTTTCTCTAGAAGACAGTGCGCTGATGGAATACCTATCACGAGCTTCAACTCCGTCTAGAAAAGTAACTTGCCTTTTCAGGGATTTTGATTGCTCAAGGCTTTGGGTAAAGAAGGAGTGAAATGGTTCTCTCGTGTCATTAAAATAGCCTGGGAATGCGGTGAAACACCTAGCGATTGGCAAACTGGTGTGATTGTTCCTCTTCTTAAGAAAGTCTTTGCTAAGGTGTTGGAAGCGCGTTCCAGAACTGTGGCCGAATCCCGGTTGGGCGATAAGCAGTGCGACTTTCGTTCAGGTAGAAGCACAACCGACCAGATGTTCACTCTCAGAATGGTACTTGAAAAAACCTGGGAGTATGCCAAACCTATCTACAGTTGTTTTGTGGATTTGGAGAAAGCATATGATCGGTTTCCTCGAGGTAAACTCTGGGGAGTATTGCAGGAGTACGGGCGTTGGACTTGCCGGGGGTGCGTTCTGTGTCTCCTTTTCATTGCGTATATGAATTGGATGTTATAGCGCAGGCTTGGTAAGGAACGGTTCGAATTAGGAGACTTAAGGATAAGTTATCTGCTCTTTGCTGATGAATTGATCATCCGTACGCCCATCCAGACCATATTCATTCGTCCATTCAGCGCGCACTACATAGGTTCGTCGCCGTCTGTTTTAAAGCTGGGTGAAGGTAAACGTGAACAAATCAGAGGTTATGGTAATTTCCCGAACGCCTGTTTAATGCGCTCTGCATATAAGTGAAGTTTCATTGAAACAGGTGGAGAAGTTTAAGTATTTTGGAGTCCTATTTACGAATGATGGAAGGAGCTGATTATGATACTGATTTGTGCTATAGAATTTCTCAGGCTGGAGCAATTTTGCAGCACCTTGGTCAACCTACAATCAGGACAGTTGAACTTGGCATCGGAGCTTAGCTATCGGTCTTCAATTCAGTGTTTGTTCCAACCCTCACCTATGGTCATGAGGTTTGGGTAATAACCGAAAGAATAAAATCGCGGGTACATGCTGCCGAAATGAGATTTCTTCTTTGTATTGCTGGGGTAACTGACCGAGATCGGGTTAGAAAGACAAGAATACGCGAGGAACTCAATGCCGAGCATCTACGTCTTCAAACGGAAAGATCCATACTTCGATGGTTTGGGCATGTTAAACGCATGCTGCCATCAGGTAGATTTCCTTTGCGTATGCCCAGGATGAGACCTCTACCCGTATAGGGATGGCCCCTGATAATTTAGAGTCGATGGCAGAAGATCGAGAGATGTCGAGGGTCCACTTAAGCACTTTAACCCCTTGACCCTTATACTGAATATGCGGGTCATTGAAAAATGATGATAATGAACCAGATACCAGAATATGGTTTATGCGAAAAAAAGGACAAGTGCTGGAATTTTTTTCCTATTCACAACTGAATCTAAGCATTTCCATTACTTTCTAGCAGGACCCTTTTTATGAGGAGTCATTCTGTTGTTCATCCAGAACCTTCTGTTTTTCATTAGTGAAAACCCGTCAGGAGTTATATGCTAATTATTTTCTGCAAAGCGAACCAATGTAGACCACGAGTGGTATGAAAGAAAAATCATATAACTTCTAGTGAATTGCTTTCACGGGTCACAAGCATTCCTGAGGTTCAGCAGGCCACTAAGACCTTTCATCTGTCATCAAAATATATCCAAAAAAAACTAAATCTGGTGGAGTATCTTATGGATTACAAGGACTTTAGGACTTTCCGAGTGACTCGTTCGCTGTTTTGAGTTGGAAAATTCAAATCCACTATAACCACGTCATTAACACCCCGTTCTGTGTTGTTTTCCATTAACTTTTTAAATTATAACCCAATTGTGCCTTGAGGCACAATTTTATTCAAAACGACACAAAAAAATGGCGTAAGCATAATAATAATCAAAATCAGCATGATAAACAGCAAACATTCCCCCTAAACGTATATTCACTTAGGTGGATTCATTTTTCAAACCCCTACGGACAAACTATTCCAATTTTTTTTTTTTTTTTTCTATCAATAGTGAAAAGCCCCCAAGACGGTGAAGAAATACTCCCCGCGGAGAAATAAATTGGCGAATAATATCCAAGCCATACACCTAAGGAAATAAATTTCCTCCCCACTTTGATATTTATCATAAAATTGCGTGCGCCTTTTGATTACTGCTATTCGTTACCGATATTGACACACTTAACTACTCCCTGGAGTTGCGTTATTTATATCTACGTGCATATACTCGTACGTATGTAATCCGAACGTTGTCCGGAAATAATGAAGGATCAATAAGTTTAAGCGTGTGTGAAAATATTCATCGAAATCTGTATGAGGTGCTTAGAAGTCAATTTTGAACTTCGCAAGAGACATAAATTTGTTCGAAGTTACTTAGCAGTGAGAGATCTATTGTGGCAATTTGCCATAAGACTATCTATCTTCAATTCCTTTAAGATTTTTTTATGTGTCACTATCTGTAGAAGAGAGATTTTTGTAAAATTAACTTTGATGTAATCTGTCCGTTGTTCTATTCCAAACCAAAATGGCAGCAGCAAAGCATCATTTACTGGCCAATTCGGCCACCCTGTATAGTTTAAAACCTTAAAAAAACACTTTAATTTTTGATGGCGTTTTACATAGTTACTTGACGAGACTTAACGTAGATACTGTCAGTCAGAAATTAACCTGAACTTTAATGGCTGCAAAGCTTACCACCCCCAATCTCTTTTCACTCCTGCCCAACACATAAAGTGATGTCTCCCTTTCATCTAAGATGACAAATTCCAATTTTTTCGACTAGGACGACGACGTTGTCTGCCCCCATGATTAGCAGCTTTATCTTCTCATATATTTCCCTTCGACACTAAAGAGACCGGAAATTACTCAACGAACCCTCCTTTTGCCCCAGGCCTCTTCCAAAACAATTTTGTGGGGGAATACTCGAAAACACTCCTCTAACAGTTCACTGTAATTTTACCAATTATATCAACGTCGCCGGCCGGAGGATTTGCCAAATTCTATTAGGAATGACATTTAGTAAAATGCCATGGCAGGCCACATCGCATTTTCTCCTACCTTTTCTGACATTAAAGGGGTCAGTCAGCGATGAATCCTGATACAACCTTTTTGCGTTTCCAAAAAATATTAATTGATTTTAGGTGTTTAGTTAGTTAGTTCCAACTACAAAAGCTACTTGAGACTCTCATCTCTCATGGAGATGTGCAGAACATTTTAGCATTCACCTATGCTGGGTACCCGGTCATAGGGACATTCCAGGGAAGAGTAAGGCCGATGAACTCGCCAAACATGGTACTACTCTAAACATCCTGCCGAAAAGAAGGAATCTGGGTATTCCACTCGCTATATGTTAACTACTCTTAGAGTACAACGCGATC
Organism: Matsumyia berberina; assembly: GCA_917880715.2. Taxonomy (NCBI): domain Eukaryota; kingdom Metazoa; phylum Arthropoda; class Insecta; order Diptera; family Syrphidae; genus Matsumyia; species Matsumyia berberina. The sequence goes on from OU862870.1 coordinate 125,937,488, forward strand.
ACTAAGACAAATCAAAGATGGAAGAATGGTACCACGTAACGTACCTGCAGGGAGATTTGGCCTATGCTAAGTCTCACTCGATCTAAAAGTTTGATCTTTCTCAAAAGGTCGCTCATTAGCACCTTTTTGGTGTTTCTACCGATCATTGTCCCATTGACCTTTCCTATGGCCGGCACTAAATTATAAAAGAACCAAAAGACTACTAGCATTGGAGAAAAAGGAAACTAGTATCCTTATAGGTGCACTGACAGGTCACTGTGCGATAGGCACGATGGCCGCTAGACTAGGTATAAATTCACCGGACTACTGCAGAAGCAGCCAGGATACAGAGGAAATAGCAACTATCAAGCATTTACTTTGCGAATGCCGACATCTTCAAATGCGTTATATAAATGCGTTATCTCCGTTATATGTGAAGCAGACTTTTTAAAGAACTTGAAGACCTTGCACAAAACCCAATAATGTATATGATAAGTTTCGTCAAGAGCTCAGGTTGGTTCGAGAACAGGCCAACCAATGGTTGAGAGAGAGAGATAGCAACGGCACCACGATTTTTTAGTAAAGGGGAGCACAATGGACCAAATGGCCCCCGTGTAAGCACTGATAATGTGCACTTCGCTCCTTACCTAATCGAGTTCCAACTTACTAAGACCATAAGAGTATCACTATCCTATAAAGAGAGTGACAGTAATCACTGATGACTTTTAAAAAGTCCCTTTCGAGATCGTTTGAAGCTTTAAATACTTGTTCTCTCAAAGTAGCCACCCTAGGGTGAACGAGACGAGGATACTGACAGCTTCATCAAAAATTGTTGTACACTTCGACCAAACTTCAAGCCGGCTACTTTTCCCACTAATTATATTTCTTAATTTGGAAACTTTGTGCTGTTTAGGTCCAGGACTGGTTATTTTAACTTGGAGCTGTGTTAACTACTGGATGGGTGCAATGAAGCTTTTAACGTTCCCATTACTTGCGATGTGGACTCTGCCTTGCGATTTTTTTTGGAATTTGATGTACATAAGTTATCGAATAGTAAACCTATGTAGATGCAGGTTAAAATTCAGAGAATGGCTTACTTATTTTCTGTGTGGGGCAGTCAAAGAGCGACTATAGCTTGGAACATCCTACACTTACTCGGGAGAAGAAACAATGCTGCAGCGAAAAAGCCATATCCATTCTACCCCTTCAATACCTCAACCGCAATACGCGTGGTGCTATGAACGCTCATCAGTTTACCCTTAAGCCTTTTTTCAGGCATATAGTCAAACAAAGAGATTCTTTCATAAGCCGTCCAACGCAAATTTGGAACAATCTGCATAGCGCTGTGTTTCCCCACAACCCACAAGCATTTAAGACCAACTTGCATCGATATCTCCTTCATCTCTCCTTTAATTTCCATAATGCCCGTGCTCTCCTTTAAGGCCAGTCATAACGCTTTATAAAAAAAAAAAACTGTGAATGTGGTCCTCTTGACTCAGTAGTTAGTTAGTTAAGGTGGTCCTCCAAGAAGAGGTACACTCAGACCAGAAAGTAGGTCCATTGTGATACCACTGAGTACTGGGGTATGAACCCTGCTTTCTCCTGAAATCATTTAGATATCCTAACGTAGCTGTTGAGATCGGCCGTGCTGTCGGAGTTTAGAAGTATCGGCCTAAGATGCCTTTACCGATGTGAGCCAGGGCGGGACACGTGCAGAGGAAGTTTCCAGTCGACTTTTCCTCTTTTCCTCTTCTTCGTCATCTCTTCAGCTCCTGCAAAAATCATTGTATGCTATACCCAGGCATTGAGCATGCCTGCCTTTGAGGATGCAGTGTCCCGTGAGGACGTTTATTCGTTTTGAAAACTGGTCTCTTTAGAGTCGTATTAATGCTTTCGATCTTTTCAGATCTAGGAAAGGCCAGATCAGCCTGGCAGTGTTGCAATAATCGAGATGTTTGCCATCTGCGATTTGCTTTCGACAGAGAGTCGATGTGAGTCAGGTGTTTAACAAACGTCATAGGCACTTTGACATGGTCGAGCTGTCTGCCGTCTGTACATGTCTGTTTCTACAGCTAAAACATCTAAAATGTCGATTGACAGTAAGTGTTACAAGGTCTATCACGTTGCTGTAGGAGAAGCAATTCATTGAATTCTTTCAATTGCAACCCTTGCTCTTGGCAGCTCCTCAATATCGGGAACTAATCTCCCTGCATGGCTCTCATCTTCAAGGACCACATGAACATATCGCAGGAGCACTGTTTATGAAAGTTAGGATTGTAAATCATATAACCCATCCCACGAGCTAGACATTAGCCCCTACTTCAAAGTGACTAAGTCCAATTTGCATACATATAACATGTGTCCTTTCAGTCCCTTGCTATCTTCTCTGACCTTTATTAGGATCGATTTCCAGCAGCCATTTGACGTGCTATTGAATACATTCCTGAATTCTCGCTAAACAAAAAGACTCCGCAAATCACCTCGAAACGAGTTAAAATAACGTCTTCCACCCTTTGTCGCATAACAAGTGCCCTTTGCATACTTCCATTCGTCGTCACTCAATCAATATCATTTCCACCCATTTGTCTATTCACCCCAAGTGTAAATAACATTTCCGAAAACAATACCATCTAGGCTGCTTACTTTCCAGTGTGTCCAACTCACAAAGAGGTCCTATTCTCCGTACATAATTAACAACCAAGCCAAAAACCGTTCAAAAAGGAAAAAAGTAAATATATACTCGTCGTATCCTTGCAAACAATTGACTGCGCAACTTTCTAGTCTAATGACTAAATTCCATTTTGTAAACAAAAGTGTGCTCTCAATAAAAGTAATTAAGATCCAACCATCAAATGCCGATGCTTTGGGCCCAACAAATCACAAGGAACCCCCAAATGTTCGAAATTTCATTTAACTTCAGTTGAGGACACATGGCCTCCCAAAAAAAACGAACAGTGATTGAAATAAGTCCCAGCAAATTGATGTTGAGCCCTCGTCCTCGTTTGTATTTGCATATGGATTGGCATCTTAGGAACAGAATAACTTTTTAAGGATGAATTTTTCAAAATAATGCCACAGATGTGTCTGTGCCGAGGTGCTGGTGTGTAAAAGGAGATTTACGTTTAGGAGTCCTATTAGCATATTTGGTCATTTAGTGGTTTCCAATGTTGGCACTTGGAAAACAATTTTTTTTTGTCTATTTATGGGCATTGAGGGTTCAAGCCAAATTGAACGTTTGTTTGGGATAACAATGTGGTATGCATAAGGGACAACGAAGTCCTCCGGTGGATCCTAATTACAGTGAGTTTGGAACAAACAAAGTTTTCCTGTAGACACTGCCTAACAATGTGGTTTCAGTCTTTCAGTACACAACACCAAATCTGATCGGTGAGTGGGTGTAGTTTTGAAAAACAAGGGAAACAAGGTAATTAAAAATGGTGTATATGGAAATGGTACGGATGGAAATAGTACAGTTTTCAATAATAACAACTTACCCTGTGACCCGTGAGTTATTTACAATACGTTAAGAGATGCAAAAAAAATCAATATTGGCAATGAAAACTGTGCTAAAGGCTCTTAACCATCCCAAGGTTGGGTATAGACATCTGTCATCGTCAGTACAAAGGATGAATTCATCGACGAGTTCAAAGAATGTTTACGACGGAAGTTCTCTGGGTGGGAGAGGAATTTAACACTTTATAGTCCTGGATTACCTTGGAATGCATTTGTGTAGTTTTTTTCTTATTGCGTTGAGTGATGGTATTTAGGGCGGTACAGGGATAGAGTGGAACACGACATTGAACTAAGTAAGATTGACGGTTCTCATAGGTACACATGGTGGATTAGATGTGGAAACAAATTTTAAGCGAGAACACAAGAGTAATGCTATACGTTTTAAACTTTTTGTAAGACTGAAAAAGTCGTCATTACTTAGATTCTATTCGGGAAAATACTAATGCCTGAAACACAATACTGCGTTGGTGCTAGCGTTGAGTGACGTTTAATGTTCAACCAAAGGAATTTAACGGCACCAGCCACAATCGTGCGTCGTGCTACCGTTCTACATTTGAGAGCAAAAGAGAGCAAAGTGACATACGTAACAATACGTAACAACGCACTCTCTCTGATGAAAAGTTCGAGTGGGTTGAATATTTGTATGCGTTCTGACACTTCGCAACGCAAATTTTGTTATTTCATTAAATTTGTGCAGAATGTTGTGCAAGCAGACGATAAATTTGAGAATGTCGGTTCAACTTATCTATGAAGCACTTCCAACGTAGCGGAAAAACGCTAGCACCAACGCAGTACTGTGTTTCAGGCATTAAGACTGTTAGCTGTAAGCTAAACTATTGGTGGAACGTGCAATTTCAACCATTCAACCTCGATGATGAAAACCAAAAATTCCGTCCACCCGACCTAGATGATGTGAAGCTTAAGTCTAACAAAGCTGCTGTAGCTGACGCCCTAGCTGCTGAGCTGTTCAAAGCGGCAGGCATTGACTTGGTAATGAGCATGCACCAACTCATCTGCAAAACATGGTCGGAGGAAAAGATGCTCGATGCATGGAACCTCAGCAATGTTAGCCCGATCCTCAAGAAAGGAAACCCTCTGAATTGCCCCAACTACAGAGGCATCAGTTTTCTTAACATCGCTTACAAGATCTTAACTGTCATGTTGTGTGAACGCCTGAAGCCGTTAGTAAACAACCTAATTTGTCCATATCAGTGTGGTTTCAGGTCAGAAAAGTCCACCGTCAACCAAATATTCACACTGCGGCAGATCTGTGTGAAAACCTAAGAACTTCAAATCGACACCCACCACCTTTTCATCAATTTTAAGGCCGCGTATGACAGCATCTAAAAGACGGGCTATAAAGACCCATGTCTAGTTTCGGCATCCCTGCCAAACTCGTCCGTTTGTGCAGGATGACGATGGCGAATGGACGCTGCTCTATCAAGGCCGTTGAAGATCTCACCGAGACTTTTTGTGTCGAAAAAGGTTTTAGACAAGGCGACGCGCTGTCATGATTTTCTTCAACGAATAGTGCAAAATTTACCAGCTATCATCAAAGGCACAATCTTTCAAAAATCCGTCCAATTACTCGGATACGCCGAAGGTTTTGAAATAATCGGAAGAACACAGTGTAATGTTACTGGCGCGTTCGTGAGTATCGAGACGTAGGCGACGAGGACGGATTTAGCAGTCAATGGGGGCAAGCCGAAGTATATGCTGTCAACAAGAAAGGATGCTCTCGGACAGAACGTCATCATAGACAGATGGAACTTTGAGGTAGTTAAGGCCTTTTTCTACCTAGGCTCCGCTATCAATTCAGACAACGACACCAGCGCTGAGATCAAAGGAAAAACAAATCTTGCCAATCGCTCTTCTTTGAGCTAAGAAGGCAATTGAGTAGCAAAGCCATTTCTCGTACAACTAAAGTGACCTTGTATAAGGCCTTAATCGTCGAAGTGCTGCTCTACGGCGCAGAGACATGGACTCTGTCTGAGGTTGCCCTTGGCTGTTTCGAGAAAAAAATTCTTCGGGTAATTTTCGGTCCCATCTCCATAGACGGTAAGTGGAAAAGGAGATACAATGACAAACTGTACTGATTATACAACGACATCGACTTAGCCAGAAGAGTGAAGGTCCAACGACTGAGATGGCTGGTTCATGTAGAGTGGATGGAGACCAATGCTCCGGCCCGAAAAATCTCAAATCCACACCTGAGGGACAACGCAGTAGAGAAAGACTGCGACTCAGGTCGCACACGCAAGTGGAAGGGGACCTTAACCAATTTGGCGTGCGAAACTGGAGGCAGCTGACTAAAAATCGAACTGGCTGGAGACGCTTGTTGGTTGAGGCCCAGGTCCACCCCGGACTGTACTAAGTCAGGAAGAACGTGCAAAGGGATTTCCCATCATCAGCTTGTATACTTAGGCTACTAGCTACAGGAAGTGAAAGAAATGTTGCTTATATTTGCATAGCTATGTAAACTATTGCTCTCAGCTCTCCGCTATTGACTGATGACAGCATTCGGAAAGGGCACTTGATGTTGTAGGCAATAAACTCATTGATTTCTCTTTCTCGTGTGAAATGATTCCTCCGCAATAAAATTCTTTTTTCTCACTTTAGTGGGCGACTATGTCTACTGCTGAAACGTGCCTCTAAAAATTGTACAACAATTTGCCTCTGTAGTAGACTTTTACCAATAAATTTATTTTCTATAAAAAAAAAAAAAACAAAAGCGCAAAGCAAATATCGATTAAATTTAAATTTACAATAAAATTCTCGTAGAAGAATCACGAAACCTTCCATCTCTTGTGTAAACAGAGTTGTCTTGGATTTCAGTTTTAAAATTCCACGCATTTTTTATTGACTCGCAATGAAAAAGTTTATTTTTCCTTATCAACCGACAAGTCCTCAATGTACGGCCTTGTTTCCTCTATTTCACAACAATGGGCTATTTTCCTCCGGAATGCGTATTTGTTCCACCTTATGCACATGGTTTTTATGGTGGTGTAGTCAAGTTACTTTAAATGTACACACAGGCAATAAAATTATTTTTGCATTTCAACAATTTATGTGCGTTTGTTTGGGGAGATATACGCGAGATGATTCCATCCCTCATAAATATATTCCATTCCAGCACCTTTTTATGTTTGCACGCATAATTGAATAATGCTTTTGTAGCCACCCTACTATAGATGTACATATGTAGGGCATTTACATACATCCTTAAAGCAAGCGTTTTATTATGTTTCAAGATAATTTAAAAAGATTTAGTGCACGACTACTGGAATTAGTTAGGTCTTCCAAGGCTTTCATTTGTATTCCGATTTTATGGGGATTCTGGTAAAAATCAAGGCTGAAAGACCATACGGAAGGTTGTGCTTTGGTATCAGTTTGAAGTAAGTGCCTGCAGAGGGCTGTATTGTTAAAAAAGACAACCGAAATCTTCCATCGCAACTTTTTACGCTCACATTTTGTAGGATACTATACGTGTACAAAGTTGAAAAAATATTTTAAGTGCTCCCTGTACTTTAATAGTTTCTCGTCTCGGAAAATGAAATTAGTTTGAAAGAATTTCGTCCCTAATTTAACAAACACTACATCCCATTCCACGTCAGCGAGATATCAGTTGTAAAATCTAAAAAAATTAAACAATGCTGAACTTAGTTGCAGTACGTAACGCAACATAGTTGCAGTAGATGTCTACTTTAGTAATAGAGCGGCTACAACAGCAATCAGACTAAGGGAAGTAGATCTATGGACAACTTACACTTAAGTATGGTCACGCCTCCGTCCCAATCCGATGGAGTATCACGAAGGAGAATATACCTAGACGCCGACTATATCATTCCAACCTTAGACTTTGATAGGAAATGTCATATCAAAATGAGAGGGCTGGGGTGAAGGCGTTGTCTGAACTGAAGAAGAGCTAGCCTGCTACACTAATGGATCCAAAATGGATGCTTGTACTGTTGCCGGTATCTTCTGTAATCTAGAGGGTAAACCAATACTTTAAAATTGGAGACGGGTGCACCGTTTTCCAAGCCGAGATAACTGCCAATCTACATGACGCAAAGCTAATCAAAAACGACAACATTGTCAGGGAAACTATCACCTATCTATGTTGATAGCCAGGCGAGTATCAAGTCCCTGTAGTCACCATCGGCAAAATCGAAGCTTATAAAGGTCTGCAGACAAACTCTTAACGATATATCACCAACCAATGAGGTGTCCCTATGCTGAGTACCAGTACCACAAAGATTTGTATATCAGGAACTCGCCAGGAAAGGTGCAGAAATAGCATACGCATACACCCTTTCGGTTGCAAGGACACTCATTCGCACTCTGTACATAAAAGGAAACCATAGTCAGAGCTAATACGCGATGGTGTCACATGGACACATGTACAACAGCCAGATCACTCTGGCCAGCCAGCAATTCCAGCCAGAAGAATTCCAAAAATCTCGTACAACTTAGTCGAAGGGAAATACGAATCGACTTCGGTGTCCTTACAAGGCAATGCGGAATAGGAATCCATGCGGAGGAATACGGCGGAAGCTGCAGGGATGAAAAGAAAATAAAATCCATCTAACACCTGTAATGCGAATGTCCCGCACTAACCACCGGAAGATTGCGTACTCTTGGTAGTAGCTTCTTTCCATGGGTTTGAGGACCTTCATATCGCTGATTTTAGGAAACTCCTGAGATTTCTATCCTTTTCTGGATAGTTTCCAGATTAAGCAACCCTAAGACTCCCATAAGTTTACTATCTATGGGTACAATGGATCCGCTTAACACCCACAAAAGCAGCCAACCAATATCTTTTTTGGCTATTTCCATATCTATGAATAAGCAAGCCTCAATAAGATCCATGGAATCGTAGGAACTTACTTCAAAGTTTCTAGTCAAAGAGATGGAAAAGGCGCACGGCTCCAAGGAACCAACAATATGTGCCTTTCTAGACACCGATGGCGCTAGCTATAATACCTTCTACGACTCGATAGCAAGGGAAATCAGTAGTAGAAGAATCGAAGACTAGACCAATCAATGAATAAGGGCCACGTTGCAAAGTCGAATAATAAATTCTTCCTCAGGAGGAGTGTCAGTGTCTGTAACGACAGTAAAAGGATGCCCATAATGGGGGAGTTCTCTCTTCTTTTCTGTGGTCTTTAGTCATTGTCAATCTTTAAGTCAATTTCCACAGATTGGGCTTTACAGCTATTGGTTATGTTGATGACCTAGCGAATTTAATGAATGGTACGCATGACACGACGATCTCCAACGTCATGCAGAATGCTTTACTACATATTTTAGAATGGTGCAACATTAAAGGACTCTGCATCAATCCTTGCAAGACTGTTCTAGTGCCTTTTACTAAAAAAAATCTGGTCAATCGGTCAAGGTACCACTGTAGCCATTTCAATGAGGCAAAGTACTTCGGCATTGTCTTGGACAAACGCTTAAATTGAAATGCACATATCAGCTTCGCGGTTGATCGTGCCACTAAAGCCTTATGAACTATTCGACATCTTTACGGCAGAACTTGGGGTCTTAGTCCCAAAATGATGCATTCGTCATACATTTTGATGGTTAGACCCATAATAACGAAAACAAACAACGGCAATGAAGCTTGAAGGTACAAAGAATTGCCTGGCTCGGTATTATAAGCGCGCACCTGCCTCTTTTCAGCCATAGGCGCTGTCATCGGGCTCACACCCCTACATGTCTTCACTGGGAAGGCCGCTTCCCATTGTGCTTTAAAGCTGCAGCTAGAACACAAGTATAAATCAGGTAATCTTCTGAGTCATCTGAAAATACTTCACTCCAGGGCATTGTCAGCAATGAAATTGCGGATAAGTGGTTAGGCTAGGACCGGTTCGGCTTCCGCGCTCTTGGGACCAGAACCCTTCTGTAGCGTTAATTGCTTTGTTAAACAACTGGGAACACCAACTTCACTTAGCCAATTGAGAAAATGTCCCCGGGCTTAGGCAATCCAAGAGACTTATCAAGTTCTTTTCCTACAAGGAAATTCTAACACTTGAAAGGAACAACATGAGAAAGCTAGTGGGCTTCCTTACCGACAATTGTGGGCTAAGATATCATCTCAAAAAAATAAACCTTTGATTAGATACAGAGCGTCGGTCGGCTCCTTTTGGAAGAGAAGGAAACCTCTGAATGTCCAGCACTACACTGGCTATGAAGACGTACATATCTTCTTTAGTGAATTGTGCTATTTAGCGTAGTTTAGGAACTCGACTTCTAATGACATACAAACTCACCTTCATTAGGAAGGTAGTAGACCTATTAGGCTAAGTAGACCAGAGACACAATAGATCTTGGTAGTTCGAAGTGTTAGCCATAAGGGCAGATTCTTAAAAAAATAAAAAAACTTCATAGTTGGCTCGACATTATCACAAGCGCCAAGTGGTTGAATGGGCTTTCTAAGTAGTTTGAGATTATTGTTATTCAGATACTCTCAGCATATCCTTTTGGAATGCCAGATTTTGCTTTACACCAAAAGAGTGCAGTGAATTCGTTACTCCAATCAACATTACTACCATCCCATCAAAAAAGATATATAATAGACTATGATACCATCCAAGCCTTCGCAGGCAGCCACTTTCTCAACATAATTGATCATCACTAGGGATGAGCGTAAGGCCGTATAAGACCACGCGCAAGTGCATTTTTCAGTCTAGGTCTGTGTATGAAAGGAAAATTACTATTTTAGTAGTCATGGTCTTTGTACGTTTGCACAGCCCCATGGCATCTGACTCGTTGTTCTTGTAAGTTAACAGCTTTGTTTCAAGGTTTTTAAGTACTTCATGAAACATTATCTCAGCGAAGATATACCACACACAAGTAGAAATCTCATTGTGAACACATTATCCGGGCTTTTACGTCACTGCTAATGCAAACCACCAGTTTCAGGACATTCACATCCTACAATGAATACAGATAATGGAACACTGAATATAAAAGAATACCCAAAGATCCATTCCTCTTCAATTGTCCTAACTTCACTCCGAACCATCCTTCATTCAATCAGATAATATTTCACAAACTTTCCCAAAACAGTCATGTCATTGACGCTCTTCCAAACCAAACTCTCAAAAAAAAAAGGAGACGAAAAAAAAATTACATTCACAGTTGAATAGGCACTTGTGGTTTGTCAACGCCTCGCATCGATTCCCCATTTAAAATTAATTTATCAATTTAATTGACAAAAACCCCACTTACACTGAAAAAAAAACGAAACGAAAGCATTTCCGCAAATCGAAAGTGAAGGCTTTTCAAGGATCTCAAGCATGTAATTGCTGCGTCACATAGAAATAATTGGAGTGCTCTTTGTTGTTTTCCCATTACCGGATTGGTTGACGCTGCTGAAAACCCATTACAAAGCCTTTTCACACATAATACTCTTTCTTAAGAAAAAAAAATAAGGAAAATAAATTCGGCTACGCTACGACGAGGTACCTAAGCTCAACAAATGAAATTTCAGCCCTCTGGCAGTTTGCCTTTCCTTCACTTCCCTTCAAAGTGTGAGATTTTATCGCCCGGTCTAATATTGACACGTCGGCAATGTGATAGGGGAGGATACAGCTTCTCGCTTACAACATCCATTATCACCTTTCCCACTAATGAGTTCTGAAATCTCATGCTTTCGATCCTTTCCTAAGATAGACATTCCGTTAATCCAATGTACCTTAGCTGCGTCCCGTGCTCGAGTTGCTGTAAGGCACCCATATAGGGATAAAAGTGTCCTTGGAATGAAAAAGGGAATTTTCCATTCAAACGTGATTCGAAAATTTCATTTCAATGGTTATCAAGATATTTTAAAGGCCCTGAATGCCTCGGCAGGGAATTCAAATCCCTTTAAAGGACCTCAGCGTCAAGTGTCGTAATTGTTTTCGGGAGTTCTTCGCTCCAGGCGGGGGGCGTGATTCAGATGTTCGCAAAAATAAGTCGTTTTGCAAGCGTTTATCATGGAATCGTGATGGGAATTTAAATTTTTCCGAAAAAAAAAACTCTCATTACGTGTGGTCATTTGAAGGATGCCTGACAGTCAGCGGAAGGAATGAAGAATTCATGTAGATTTGTAGTGCCCTCATTCTGAGATACTTTTGAGAGCGGCAACTCAAATTGAAGATATCCTTGATGTTCTTCGGATTCTTCGGAATTCGGAACTGTCTTCGCTTTATGTTAATTTAGACCTCATTTCAGTCATCGTGGGCTCCATGTTTATGGGAAAATATTTACCAACCGGATATGAGCATTCATTTAACTAAATTAAACATTTTTTTGTTTTGAAAATGAAACTCGTTAAAAATAAAAACTTCTACAATGTATGCGGGAAAAGTTTTTTTTTTCCATCCTAAAGCAGGTAAATCGGGAGAAAGAACGTGTACTTGTATGCTGCGGAAGAAGCACAAAGGGATGAACATGAACGTCGTCATGAATATTATTACAAAATTAGATGCATCCTGGGTTGTTGAGCTTTTTTTCGAAAATATTTACATGTTTATTAAAACTTAAGGTTTATATTACCATAATAAATGAAGCTTTTGCCAAAACGAAACAACTGGCTGAAAAGATTCAACAGATATTGCTGTTGCGCGTCGCCTTTGAAGACATTAATTGAGGCATACATGGGTTTAAATTTAAGCGATGATTTAGTCCAAAGTTTGAAGGTTTCTAAAATCAAATTTTAAGCACATTGGCACAAACGTATCTTGGCCAGATCTTAGCTTTGAATTTTTGTGCTTTAAATTTGGTGATATGTATTACCACTAATTTATTTTGGCTGCAATTTTAATCTAACTACAGCTCTGCCATATCAGGACGATAACATAAGTAGAAGTTAACCACATGCTTTTTGATGAGTGACCGCAGGTATGATGCCCGAAAAGAGTACTATTCCAGACCCTTTTAGATAAATCTGTCAGATATCCCAAAACAGCATAACCGTGATACTTCCTACCACACCTTTACACAGTCCTCTCGGTTACTCTCAAGGTCCTGCTTGGACCCTGGAATCAATACCGCATTGGCCTCCTCCCAAATTATGAACCTGCAGTCCTGCTGCACCTATAACATGTTGCTCTGTTTTGCCTCAGCATTGTTTGCCCGATCCTCAAGAAAGGAGACCCTCTGAACTGAACGAACTACAGATGCATCAGTATTCTTAACATCTCCTACAAGATATTATCTACCCTGTTATGTGAACACCTAACGGCGTTCGTTAACAACCTGATCGGTACATATCAGTGTGGCTTTAGGCCATGAAAGTCCACCATCGACCAAGTTTTTCACACCGCAGCAGATCTTGAAGAAAACCCTGGAACTTAATCACCTTTCCATCAATTTTAAGCCCACGTATGAGAGCATCTATAGAGACAAGCTATACAGAGACATGTCTAGTTTTGGTATCCCTAGCAAACTCATCCGTTTGGGCAGGATGACGGTGGAGAATGCACGCTGCTTCATTAAAGTCGGTAAAGACCTTACCGAGACCTTTGATGTCAAAAAAGGATTTAGACTTCTTCAACGTAGTTCTTGAAAGAGTAGTGCAAAACTCACGCGCCAACGCCAGGGGCATAATCTTTCAAAAGTCCGTCCAATAATCACATACGCCGACGGTATATAATCGGAAGAACGCAGCGTTATGTCACGGGGGCATTCGTGAGTATTGAGACAAAGGCGGTGAAGATGGATTTAGCGGTCAATGAGGTCAAGACCAAGTATATACTGTCAACCAGAAAGGACACATAACACCAATGTCTCGGACAGAACGTCATGGTAGACAGTTATAACTTTGAGGTAGTTAAGGACTTTGTCTACCTAGGCTACGCTATCAATTTAGACAACGACACCAGCGTTGAAAAATAACTTTTGCCAATCGCTGTTTCTTTGGGCTAAGAAGGCAATTGAGTAGCAAAGCCCTTTCTCAAATGACTAAAGTGGCCCTTTAGAGGACCTTAATCGTCCTGCTCTATGGCGCAGAGTCATGGACTCTGTCAAAAGCGCATGGGGTTGCTCTTGGGACCCAAAACAGCCTAAAAGTTTCCTTGCAGTGGTAAAAATATCTTGAAACGGATTACCTTGTAAGAGGCCTTTTCGTCGACTTTTCCACTGACTATATTAGTCTTAGACATGCTTGGGATTTTCTCAGAGCTCGATTTACTTCCCTCGTATAGTAAATATTCATGTAAACCAATTTGTATCACATTCAAGTCAATCTGGCAATATCCTTCTAAATAATCAATGAAATCTCGTGAACACTTTGATTTCCGTTCCAAAAAATACAAGTCGTTTCAGAGTCCAGTCAAATTCATCCATTTTCCTATCTGTTGTTGAAAGTCTTTACGGTTGACGTGCCATAACCAATGGTAATTTCATCAGTCTTTGACGAATTTTTCGCTTTTGCAGTGTAAGAGTTGATGCAGACAAACTGTTCATCGAGAAGTTTTGGTAAATTCATCTTGTTTTGAAATCAGTTTTATGTACTTCGACTGGTTCAAATAGATCAATCACATTCATTTCCTGGAAATGTTTCTGTGAAAATTGTCTTCACTTTGCTATATTTTCATTTGCATTCCCAAAGACTGTATCATGCCATGAGTGGATGAAAAATAAAATGAAAAATGTGTGCATAGATTAGGGGATTGACCCTGAAATAAATTCTTTTTTCATCCTTATATCTCGTGTTCTTTTTGTATTCCCAAGGTATTTTTTCAGGATAAACTTCCCCTAATCCCCCAAAATTCATCACTTACCGGACAGAAGAGGAAAAAGTTATTTTCCTAGAACTTGTGTTGTGTATTGTTGAATTTTCGCACAAAGTTAATCAATCAACTTCTATATGGATTGTCCGTCTTATGTTAAATCCCAAAGTGCTTTGTCTTATTAACAGGTTGGCCCTTGAATAGAACACTCTATTGATTGGAGAGGTTCGCCATTCCACTGATAATTTTGCTACAAAATAACGTTCTTCAGCGGACTTGTTACTTTGACGTCATAATCAAATAGAATAGCGGACAACATTTCCGTTGTCAAAAGAGCCTGGTATGTGGAGCCTCTATCTCGCAAAAAAAAAAAATGTACACTCCCTTCACTGACCAATTTTAAGTAGAATAAATTGTGTAGGCTGTGCGAATATAACGCTAATTAATTAGCATTATGGTGAGTCCAGGGCACAGACAATGCAAACTCTGATTGGTCAGCATACAAGAAATTAGCGGAAATTCAAGTCAAAAAGAGTTTGGGCCTAGAAGCCATTGTTTTAAAAACTAGGAGTCGAGCTAGAGCAGACCTAAACATTTCGATAAGACCTCACTCTTGCACGAAAGGGAGCAACGCTGCATGCCTCACAGGCTCTCCCCTATGTCAGGATTCTCATACGCTCGTTAAAAAGGTATGTTAAAGACGAGGCTATCAGTCGAGCCAATACACAACTAGATATGTACATGTCGCGAAGCAAAGATAATCCCCGGCATCATTACTGGGCACTGCGCCATTGATACGGCCTCGGTATACATCACAACGACTATTGGAGAAGTTGTAAGGGCTCGAAAGAAATCGAATCTGTCAGTTACCTTAGGCTACGCGCACAGTGATGCGACAAAGCGATGCAATGCGAGAAGCGATGCGAGATGCGATATGGTGTGCACAGTCAAAGCTTCTCTGTGTTGTTCTGATGCTTGTCACGATGTATTCGTCATCAGAGGAAGAGATTTTAAATTATAGTTTATATTTTAATTGTTACGAAGTAGAAAAAGAAAAAAAGTTCACGAAATTTTCCACTTCCCAATTCTTCTCGACAACAATTCTGTTGTGATAATTTTTATTTCTTAAGTCCCAAAGCGGAGGCATTTCGAAAATTGCTGATATTAGTTGTTCCGAATCCATTTCACTAAAGAAATTCACTACAAAAATCATCTCATCATCATCATCTTCCAATGGCCCGCTTATCCACTATGAGGGTCGCGGGTTTAGGGAGCTCAAGTGGACTCTCCACATTTGCCGATCTTCCGCCATTGACTCTAACTCATCAGGGGCAATCCCCATACGGGTAGAGGTGAGATTTCGGACTTGGTCCAGCCATCTCATCCTAGGCCTGCCCAGGGGACGCCTACCTGATGGCACGGATTCCATGGCACGTCTTGGAAACCGAGTTGGGGACATGCGTTTGACGTGCCCAAACCATCGAAGTATGGATCTCTCCGTTCGAAGAAGTAGCTGCTCGACATTGAGTGCCTCGCGTACTCTGGTGTTCCTAACCCGATCTCGTCGAGTCACCCCAGCAATACAACGAAGAAATCTCATTTCGGCAGCTTGTATCCGCGATCTTATTCTTTCGGTCATTACCCAAACCTCATGAACAAACACTGAATTAAAGACCGACAACTTAGCTTCGATGCCAAGTTCGGCCCTCCTGATAACAAATTGACCAAGCTGTCTCAAAATTGCTCCAGCCTGACCAATCCTACAGGATAACTCAGTATTGCTCCTACCATCACTCGTGAATAGGACCCCGAGATACTTAAACTTCTCCACCTGTTTCAATGGGACTCCACTAACATGCAGAGTGCATTAAACAGGTGTTCTGGAAATTACCATTACCTCTGATTTGTTCACGTTTACCTTCATCCCAGTTTCAACACAGACGGCGACGAACCTATCTAGTGCGCGCTGAAGTTCGGTCTGGGTGGACGTAAGGATGACCAAGTCATCAGCAAAAAGCAGATGACTTATCCTTAAGTCTCCCAATTCGAAACGTTCCTCACCAAGGCTGCGCTGTAACATCCAATCCATATACACTATGAAAAGGAGAGGTGACAGAACGCACCCCTGGCGAAGTCCAACGCCCACAGTGAAAGGTGTCGACTTAACGCCGTTCACCCGAACACAGCTCTTACAGTTAGTGTACAGAGATTGAATGGCCCTCAGAAGAGAACCGTCAATCCCGTACTCCTGCAATACACTCCAGAGTTTACCTCGAGGGACCCGATCATATGCTTTCTCCAAATCCACAAAACAACTGTAGATAGGTTTGGCATACTCCCAGGCCTTCTCAAGTACCATTCTGAGAGTGAACAGCTGGTCGGTTGTGCTTCTACCTGGACGAAAGCCGCACTGCTCATCGCCCAACCGGGACTCGACCACAGCTCTGGAACGCGTTTCCAACACCTTTGCAAAGACTTTTCCGGGGAGACTTAAAAGAGATATACCCCTATAATTGGAGCAATCCCTCTTATCCCCTTTTTTAAAAAGAGGAACAATCACCCCAGTTTGCCAATCACTAGGTGTTTCACCGCATTCCCAGGCCACTTTAATGACACGAGAGAGCCATTCCACTCCCTCTTTACCCAAAGCCTTGAGCATTTCTGGCCGGATTTCATCCACACCAGCAGATTTGCCGACTTTTAGCGCTTTAATCGCCAAAGTCACCTCCTCTACAGTGGGACTATTCTCCACCCTACTCAAAACCATGGGTCTGCCATCCTCAGTACCCTGTTCGGGATTGAGCAACTCCGAAAAGTGCTCGCTCCATCTGCGCAAGATGTCCTTCTCATCAGAAAGAAGTACACCATCTTTAGATTTGACTCCTTCGATGATATTAAACTTCCTTCCTCTGAGACGGCGGATGGTCTGCCAGAACACCTTGTTTGCAGATCTGTGATCACAGTCCAATTTCTCACCGAACTCCTTCCAAGACTGCTCCTTAGCTACTTTAACAGCCAGCTTGCAAGTTCTTCGCGCCTCCATGCACCGGTTCCGAGAAGCTGAATACCCCAAGTATGTCCACACCTTGAAGGCTTCCTTCTTCTCCCTGATGGCTTCTTGAACTCCGGGTGTTTTAAACCACGCAGTTCTTTTCTCACCACCAGCCGCCACACCGAGCCGCTTCACTCCGCAAACACCTCCTGCAGAGGCAATGACTGCTGTTGAAAACAACCGCCATTCTTCCTCTACATTTGTCGGAACAGTTGGAATTTGTTCAAACCTTTCGGATACCTGTCGTGCAAACTCCTCCCGTATCTCATCGTTCTGTAAACTCTCCCACCGTATGCGTGTCACCAGCCTTGGTTTACGCTTTGGTAGGACAGGTACTTTATCGTTGAGATACAATTTGCACAACACGAGGTGATGATCAGTTGACAGTACAGCCCCTCTCACAACACGAACGTCACAAACCATCCTTTTAACACACGATGGTACCACAAAGAAGTCTATCAGCGATTTCTGCTGAAGACTCTGACGGTACCATGTGTATTTATGGATGTTTTTGTGCGGAAAGAAGGTGTTCATAATGGACATGCCATTTGCACAGCAAAAGTCCAACAACTTCTCTCCGTTCGCATTCTGATCCGGGTCACCGTTCCTTCCAATCACACTTCCCCATGTCATTACGTCCACACCCACGTGAGCATTGAAGTCCCCCATCAGGAGATAAGAATCCATATCTGCCACCTGTTCTAAGGCGGCATCTACTTCATCCAAGAAAGCTGCATACTCCGACTCCAGATTCGGCGCATATACCTGCACAAGAGCCAGGGTTGACCCTTCAAGCTTAAGCTTTAAGATCGCAACTCTCCCTCCCAATGGTATCCACTCCAGTACTCTGCCTGCCAGCCTGGGACTCGTGAGTATCCCCACTCCCGCCTGAGCAGACATTGAAAGTGCTACTCCTGACATGAAGAGTTTCCACCCATCCAAAAGGTCCACAGTTCTAGAACCTCTTTGCTTTGTTAAGGAGATACCAACTATATCTAGTCGATATTTAGTAGCCTCCCCAATAAGCTCAAGGTTTTTTCCTGTGAGTGAAGAAATGTTCCATGTGCCTATCCTAAGTCGATGCCGTTGTCGAAATGCCGAAAGTCCACTTATGCCCCCGTCGGAGCATAGCGCATCTCCCCTTTGACCCCCGTAATGGTTTGCGAGACCATTGCCGGGAAGCTCGTAGCCGTTTCGGGTTGAACCCGGCCGGCTGCCGAGCGGGACAAACCGACCACCAGACGCTCGCATGCTGCCACCCCCTAGGTCTGGCTCCGAAGGGCGCCCTGACTTAGCAGGCTTAGCAATATCCGAGGCTAGTTTCGTTCGTTTCGTCATCATCGGGGGTTTGCGCTTCGTTAGCCATATCTGCACTTCCCAGACATGTTGCCCGCCCCCCACCGCGAGGAGGTCAGCTGCACGAGGGGGCAAGAAATTCACTACAAAAATTATCACGGAAATATAGCGCAACAACAATGAAGAGTATTCGCACCGAAACGCTTGAAAAAGTTGTCGGAAGAGTTAATGTGCGAGAAGCGTGCGAGAGGTCTGCGAGGAGCTCGCAATTGGCGCACAGAATCGCATGAAATATCGCTTCATATGTGCGCACGTACATAAGATCACATGTGAACAGTTTTATCACAAACAAACACTTCTCGCATCGCATCGCTTTGTCGCATCACTGTGCGCGTAGCCTTACAGTTGAGTCAGATGCAAAAGAGTCAAACTATGACGCGTGCCACACGGCGGACTGCAGAAACTGAAGGGACTGAGACTGAACTTACACCACTGATCACATTCTACATTCGCCTACAATAATATTAATGGAGAGCAGTTGGACAGATTTTTGAAAAGTGTATCCCTCAGAATTGGTCGCCGTGGTTTAGTGAGCGTTGGGCTGCTAAACAAGCGGCGTGGGTTCAAGCCCCAGCCAGGAACATTTTTCGCGGCATCACCCCTCGTCAGAGAATGGCAAGCCTGGGGGAGTATAATCTGTCATGAAAGAACCTCTCAGTCGGCAATAAATTGTAGGTCCCTTCAATTCGTGCAAACAATACAACACGCCCAACAACACGAATGGTTGCAAGAAGCTAGACCCTGGCTCATTCTGAGCTGTCGCGCCAGCATAGGAGGCTTTACAATCTGTTAAAAATTTGATACAAATGTCATGGCTAAGACCTCAACCTTGCTTATTTTGTGGCTCTATCGTCCAGTGCTTTAGTTATAATATCAATTGTATACACTTAGCACTGTCTCGTCTTATTCACGGGCATCGTCAATTTAAATAATTAATTTTCTTATTTATTTAATACAACCATTCCCGTGTTTGCTTCCAACAGACACGCTCAACCTCAACCAAACCCACAGAGATTCCAAATAAATGACATTCGAGCATCGATACAAAAAAAAAATCCCAGTAAATCGCAAGAGAGACATTGATATATTCGCTTAAACAGGTCAACACAACGAAATACCGAAGCCCTTGTACCACACAACGACGGCAGGTCCACAAATAGCTTACGAATACATTCCGATTCATTGCAATCGAAGATGTTATTGTACAGACAAATGCCAAGGATGGGGAACAATTTCCCAGTCCTCCTCCCATTGGACATTAAGATTTTGGAAAATATCCAATATCCTGGCAGTCAGACAACTTTTATTGAGGTGAGGTTTCAATTTCTGTGAATGGCACGCTCATACGCAAGTGTCTGAAGGCGGGTTGCCATTCCACATCCGATGGCAGTTCAAGTGGGTAAGATGGCTACGCGTAAGTGCTATTTAGGGCCCAGATTTAAGCAATTTAATTCCCTTATCGTATTAACATAATCCCATATTCTATCTTTTTCAAATTGAAAAAAAATTAAATATTTTATGGATAAACTAAATATGCGTTGAGTTGAGGTATTGATGATTTTTTTTCCAATCCGATTTTTGCAAATTTAGCTAAAAGTTATGAGGTTTCCATAAGTGTGTAACGTTTTTGTTAGAAAACCCTCGAATTTTACTGCAAACAAATTATTTTTTATTTCCTAAAAGGGAAATTTATGACTACAGAGGGTGGAGAAAGAAAAATATTCTTAAAAGGTACAACGATCGCTTCTAACTATACGGTATTTGCACAAGACGACGCTAGGTTTCATATATCACGCCTCCTAAGCTAAAAGTCACGGACCACACCAGATATCTGGAGGTTATTCTTCAGAGAAAGCTTAATTGAAGTCTGAATATACAAGACCGCATAAGGAAAACCTCAATTGTCATATACTCCTGGCGGAATGCTCTGGGCCCTAAAGTAGTCCGTAGGAATTTTACGGCGGTAGTGAGACCGATCTTGATGCTATCATGCATCTGAAAACGACTCCTACGGCTGCACTAGAGGCAATGCTTCACCTGCTTTCTGTCGATATCTTCGGGAAGTTAATGGCAGCTAAAGCGGGAGCTAAGCTCTGGGAATCATCCCAATTGGTCAGTACGACAACAGGCCACTTAAGTATCCTGAATGACAACAATACGATCCCTAGTAAAATGTACTTTATTGTCCCTCATATTGACTTGAATATCAGGTACAAAACTTGGATTCCTAGCAGAAACGCTTGAGAGTCCGGTGAGGTTTTGAGCGACTCCGGAATAGAAACATTTAGAAATATTCGCTGACAGATCGAAGACAGAGTGTGGCACGGGAGAGGGATTTTTCTCCAATTCATCTGACATAGCCATTGCCAAACGTCTGCAGGATCACTGTAGTGTGTTTCCAGTGGAAATTACGGCAGCCACTGAAGATACAGCTTGGCGATAGATTGTAGTGCTATTGTACTATACATAGATAGTCAGGCTGCTATTAAAGCCATGGAATCGCCGACATTACGATCAGGGTTGGCAAAGCAATGCTGCAGATCTCTTAACGAGATTGCAGACAGATGCGACGTAGCCCTAGGGACATAGGGATGTTATAGGCAACTGCAGGGCGAAAGAGCTAGCAAAAAAAGACGCAGGACGGCATGTCCCCGAAAACCTGGGAAAACATTCTGCGATGCCAGGAACCTGGCAAACAATAAGTGGAATAACATCAGTACAACTTGGCTCTTGTCAAAACAAATCTAGCCTGACCTGGATTTAAGGAAGACCGAGAGACTTTTATCCGCAAATCGGAAAAACTTAGGTTCACTGATCTCAGATAGAGGTTCTCCTCCAATAATTTCTGTAGAAGCTGTAGAGATGAAGAGGAGGAGGAAAGTACCACCCACCTACTTTGTACTTGTCATGCCCTTGCAACATTAGTAAGGAAAACTTCCATGATGACCTAAACAGTCTAGCAGAACTCGACATCCAAAAGAAAAGGAGCTTTATCTCCAGGTCAAAATGATTCAATTTATAGGGTTACTACCGGTACGATCACTCATCCTAGCGCACTCAGCTTTATACTATCGATCTTTGTCCTGGTAAGCGGGTATTTATCGAGGTATTACAATGGACCAATCTGGTCTTAGTGTGTCCCTGCTTCTACGGGGGCAAAGATATCCTTCAGACTCAATGTTTGAAGGATATAGAAAAGCGGAAGTCCATGCACATGAAAGTGTAAATTATGACCAAATTGCTTCGAGAAAAGTGTGCTAAATTTTCTCAATTTTGGTAGAGGCGTCTTAGTTTAAGCAATTGTAAGTTTATTTTATGAACTAGTAACGACGCAAAGGACAGTCAGAGACAGGACACTCATAACAATTTTTGGTTGTTGTATTCAATCTGTTTACTTGCGTTTTTAAAGAATCCATTTCCTGTATTACAAACCTACTACACCTTGAAAAGTCATTAAATTGACAGTAGGGTTGCCCACCTACATTATGACCTACGTTCCAAAGTAAGCAGGACTTTTTAAAAATAGGTGGCGTCGGAAATGTAGATCCTTCAAAGATATGATAACATTTGAACGAATAGAGGCGGAGTTATTGCGTGTGAAGTGATAGTGTGTTTGTGTCATCGGTACAAAAATCACTGACAACCAAAACTTGCTCAAAATTTAACATCGTCGAGGAGGCAAAAAGAAACATAAACTTCCTTTACAACATTGTGAGTGGTGATAAAACGTGGTGTTTTTAAATGTCTGTGAAGTTAGCCCCGCCATTTTCGAAAAAGTTAAAAAAAAAGTTTGTGTTGTATTGTGCTACGTTTGCGCTACTTTGTGCCGTGTCGAAAAAAAAAATTGGACCTACGCAAGAAAAATGGCGACCAATTGTAAAAAATGACTGTGAAGTTAGCCCCGCCATTTTCGAAAAAGTTTAAAAAAAAGGTTGTGCTGTATTGTGCTCCGTTTGTGCTACTTTGTGCCGTGTCAAAGAAAATGTTTGGACTTACACAAACAAAATGGCGAGCAATTTTTAAAAAAATAGCTGTGAAGTTAGCCCCGCCATTTTCGAAAAAGTTAAAAAAAAAGGTTGTGCTGTATTGTGCTCTGTTTGTGCTACTTTGTGCCGTGTCAAAAAAAATTGGACCTACATAAAAGAAATGGCGACCGATTTTCAAAAACTGACTGTGAAGTTAGCCCCGCCATTTTCGAAAAAGTTTAAAAAAAAGGTTGTGCTGTATTGTGCTCCATTTGTGCTACTTTGTGCCGTATCAAAAAAAAAAATTGGACCTACACAAAACAAATGGCGACCAATTGTAAAAAGACAACTTTACAGTTAGTCCCGCCATTTTCGAAAAAGTTAAAAAAAAAGGTTGTGCTGCGTTGTGCTACTAAAATTGCTACGGCAATACATAACATCAGGGAAGAATTTTGATTTCTTTTTAATTCGGAGGCCATTTTAATTCAAATTTAGAAATATTTACTTTTCACGTAAAAGACAATAAAATAGATCGAGAAATGAAAGCAATTATGCATTCATTACGTTTCTTCATTAATTTTGGAGATTTTGGTAAAGTGTGGAATGGAAATATTCTGCAAAGGATTCGAATAGACAGAGGTAGATGTGTCTTCCTGGATTAACTTTCCATACTAAAATTTCCGTGACCTGGGTAAGGGTGGTAGTTTTCAGATTCGTCCCGTGGAATTCAGGTTTTGTCAAGTATGAGGTTCCCGGTATTCTGTCTGGTGCTTGGCAATCGCAGAGGATGTGAAACATTGTTTCCTTCTCCCGTGTGTGATGACTTCGAAAGTAGGTGTTGAAGGGAATGCCTAATATGACAACAAATTTCACCTAAGTTCGGGTTCTATTGATAAGGTCATGCGACCTATACTCGTTGTAAGCGAGCGTGTCTTTTAGATATTTTTTTTCATATAACGTGTGCATATGTACATATAACTTTTTATTAAATCAATCATACCAGATAGTAATTTATCAAATCTTAGGTGCTAGAAATGATCTTGTGTGATACATAGATATAAGTTTAAATTTGATTAAGCATTGTGTATAAAGCATACAGTATTTTTTTTTTCCTTAGACGTTTATGGCTATTTGGAAATAAAAGTTTCTAGCGTGAGGGTTGGGTTGAATTTCCAGTTTGCTGATGTATTTAGCAGTGGTATTTACGATTTCTGGATATGACACAATTTTCTAAACTATTCTAGCTGGAATTGGATAGAAAGTCCGGGAAGATTTTGCCCTTGACGAGTTTCATTGAAGAGTACAATACTCCTGCGAGGGATCTGTAAATGGTTGATCCCCTTTTATAAAGTTGCTATGGCCAAGACCGCAGATGAAGCTGATGTAAATTATTTTACAATTATTTCGTTACACTGTTCCAATAATTTGAAAAACTTTGTGTTTGATTGGAGCGCTTTAAAGGCAGAATTTAATTCTTGAAATAGGTTCGGTCGCCATTTTTTTGTGTAGGTCCAAACTTGACTTTTTGGCACAGACGTAAGACAACACTGCGCAACCTTTTTTTAAACCTTCGAAATTGGCGAGGCTGTCAGGCTATTTTTTGATAAATCGGTCGCCATTTTTTTGTGTAGTTCCAAAATGTTTTTTTTGGCACGGCACAAAGAAGCACAAATGTAGCACAACGCAGCACAACCTTTTTTTAAACTTTTTCGAAAATGGCGGGACTAACTGTAAAGTTGTCTTTTTACAATTGGTCGCCATTTGTTTTGTGTAGGTCCAATTTTTTTTTTTTGATACGGTACAAAGTAGCACAAATGAAGCACAGTACAGCATAACCTTTTTTTTAAACTTTTTCGAAAATGGCGGGGCTAACTTCACAGTCAGTTTTTGAAAATCGGTCGCCATTTCTTTTATGTAGGTCCAATTTTTTTTTTTTTGACACGGCACAAAGTAGCACAAACGGAGCACAATACAGCACAACCTTTTTTTTTAACTTTTTCGAAAATGGCGGGGCTAACTTCACAGCTATTTTTTTGAAAATTGCTCGCCATTTTGTTTGTGTAGGTCCAAAAACTTTCTTTGACACGGCACAAAGTAGCACAAACGGAGCACAATACAGCACAACCTTTTTTTTAAACTTTATCGAAAATGGCGGGGCTAACTTCACAGTAATTTTTTACAATTGGTCGCCATTTTTCTTGCGTAGGTCCAATTTTTTTTTTCGACACGGCACAAAGTAGCACAATACAGCACAAACTTTTTTTTTAACTTTTTCGAAAATGGCGGGGCTAACTTCACAGACATTGTTTTTAATACGATCCGGAAACCAAGCACCAAAGTGCCGAGTGAAAGGCACTAGACGAGCCAAAACCCAAAAAAATTTCGTTCGGACAAGTAATTAGTGGACATTGTCCACAAAGAGTTCGTTCCACCGGACCAAACCGTCAATGGTCAATTCTATCTTAGTGTTCTGGTCGTATTCGGTCAGAATATCGCGCAGAGAGAAATTGGCGTTTGTTGCACGGTAGTGCGCCATCTCATCGATCGACACTTGTGACCGATTTATTGACTAAAAATAGCATTGTAACTGTCAATCGCCTAATTTGGCACCGTGCGACTTTTACCTTTTCAGAAAACCGTATTTCCCGATGAAAGAAAAGCATTTTGTGGGCGTGGAACCCATACAAAAAGCTTGTACTTACATCCTAAAGGACATTCCGGCCGACGATCTAAAACCTTCATTTCACAATGCTTTTAGACCGTGCAAATCGCTGTATTGAGTAAAAAAAGGGAGTATTTTGAATAAAATAGATCAATTTTGCCAAAAAAAAAACTCTTTGATGTCCTGTTTACTTTGGAATGCACCTTGTAAATCTAAAATATTTACTCACTAAATGAATGCACTTCCCTTACACCTCCATTTAGTTGCCATCGCTCAACTCTCAAGCATGGCTTTTCACAAAGAGAAAATAGCTTAAACCCAGGCCAACCTCTAGGTGTTGAATTTTCATGATAATTTTCAAAATACACACTGTTCTCATGACAACAGCATATGTCTGGCTGTGTAGGCGCTTTTAGAAATGTCCTCGTCATAATGTCGCTTCCATTCAACAAAACGTGGACTTTCAAAGAAGATGTGTATTTGCACGTCTCCTCAAAGCAGTTGCAGTGCTCGAAATCGACGTGATTGTACAAGTAATCCCGGAAATAGAAGTGCCTCATTAAAATTTCATTTCCACGTTTCTTTGCAACGAATAATGTTTTGTATCCATCATTCCCGGAAAGACCCCATTTTCTTTGTCACTTTCTTTGTACGAATTTTATCCTTTTTAGTGTATACCCAACTCATCACGGGTAGGGCGGTGGCCTTTTCAGTATCTTTAGGACCGTCGCCACAATTTTATTCGGTCGATGGGGGACAACAGCTGATTTAGTTCTCATTTTTCATACAGATGCGTACAAATTCTCCAAATTTTCTTAAAATTTATATTCTTAGCTCACATCTCGAGGACGCTTAGTTTATAGTCAACAAAAGAAGTCTACTATGCCATTAACCAAACAAAAGAACAATGGAAGAAAAGGGGTTACCCACGATTGTTCGTTAAAACTTTGCCATAAACTCTTAAATTTATATCCAAGTCTTTAAAAATGCCATCAGTAGTCTGCACGCAGTTCAGCTTACGTGAAACTGTGGGGGCAGCCATTTACTCTCCCTGAAATAGTGGTTTAATGAAAATTCTTTTCTACCACTCCCATTTTCCCAGGGTGACCTTCCGAAGCCACCAGGGGTCCACAGTGTGCAATTGAAAGCAATAATTGGATGCATATTGTATGAGTTTTCATACTCCTGAAACCCAAAGTGGAAACTACTTGAAGTATCCTTGTGGTTACCGATCCATGTTCTACTTACACTTAATCTTCGACAACAAATCTTCAAAAAAATGTCCTTGTTCCCTTCATTAAAATTTCTCTCGAAAAAGCGCCCCAATTTTGGGAAAATATTTAATAACACTTCTGTAATGTAAAGGATACTGCTGAAATGAAACCTCTGCTGAGACAAAGTTATTTCGGGATAATTATACTTGTTGCGAAGGGAAACTAAACACCTCCTTTTTGAATATAATGAGAACTCACATCAGCACTTGTTATTGTAACGTTCATCCAAGCGAATATGATATGTCTCTGAAAAGTTCAACCGAAAAACGACATGTGTTATTTTAATCGTTAATTTTTGGGTACATGTGCGGTTTTCCACAAGACTTGAGGCACAAATGACACCATGGAAGCGGCCCTAACGAGGTGCTCATTTTTGACTGTGATAAGACGCCTTAATTATTTTAAATGTTTTACCATTTCGTTTTAAATGTTTCTGTGTGTTCAAGTGCGGATTAATGTTGAATCACACTTGGAAAAATTTCAAAACTTCCCCAGCTGCTCTAGGGGTAAACTACTCGTACATTGTTTCTACGACCCCCCGACAAATGCTGACAAAAAGATTTCAGTAAATATTGACAAATTTAGGACTTACTGTACTCAATACACACACTCTGTCACTGTGTACACAGCTGTCACTTTGTGTTACTTACAATATTTGCGCACAAGTAATCCCTGAGCAATATTCATGTGGGTGTGTACGAAATATGTGTATCTACCCCCTTGTCCCTAGTTAGCTTGTGCAATATTTTGCTTATCCCGTAGGGTATATTCATTTTAAATCAAAGTTTACCAACAAAAAGAAATAATCAAGGTACCTACAGTCTTAAAAGTTATAATTGGCCATCAGGGTTTAAAGTTTTATCGATTTAACCATTATGGTGTATGGAAGCTGTAAACAGTTTTAAAATCCTCACAAATAAAAGATTACTTGTAACCTTTGGTGAGGTTAAGTATTTGTTTGCAAATAAATAAAATTATAATGAATTTGTGCATATATTTCCGTGTTGGTCAGTTGAACTAAAGGGCTGATGATGTAAAATTATGTCCTCAGATGCCCTTGTAGTATGTGGAGGATGACATACATTACTCATAGTTAATGCCACTGAGACTTACAGAACTGATGAGAAAAATGGCTTTGCACAAGTCAAGATGCCAAACTCGGACGCCATTGAAACCTGATATTACTGGAGATTCAAACCTTTACACCGAAGATGGTGTGGAAGGAGGTGTTTTCTCCGATGATCTAAACATTGAGATCTCCTTTCGCCTTTCAGAGCACTGTAGCGTCTTCCAGACGGAAATCATGGCAATAAAAGAGGCACTGTCTTGGTTGAGGTATAATGTAATATTAACTCGGGATATAAGCATTTTTACAGGCAGCCAGGCCGCTATTATGTCCCTGAAATCAGTCTCTGTAACATCAAAAATATTTCTAGACTGCGGCTCGTCTCTCGAAGAGATGGCAGAGGCATTCAACATACTCCTCTGCTGGGTACCAGGACATAGAGACATTCCAGGAAACGCCAAGGTCGATGAAGTCGCCAAGAGTGGTACTTCCCGAAAAAGAGGACCTGGGAGTGCCACTGGCTGCATGCAAATAAAAATTAAAGGTAGGCACCACCTGCCAAACTAGCAGACAAATCTGGCCCTCAATGGACCATAAGCGCTCCAAAATTTCGCTGGGTTGACGGCATCTCGGAGCTACTATAGGTGTCATCAAAGGACACTGCCTCATAGGCAGACATGTCACTCGTCTGAGCATTCCTTAAAATGATTTCTGCAGAAGCTGCAGGAACGAGGAAGAGAAACAGAAGGTCCTCCATCTCCTCAGTATCTGCCCCGCCCTCTCTCGCAAAAGACACAGCCATCTCGATGCCTTCTTTTTTGACAATCTTGGCAACCTAGCATAACAAGATGTCGGAAACCTAGTTCGCTTTATTCAAAGCTCCCACTGGTTTCATGATTTGGAAAGAAAATTCTTCCTAAATCCTGTGCCATCACAATGGACCTACTGTTGGTCTAAGTGCGTCAGCTACATTGTTAGCCTTACCTTACCTACGCCTTATAACCCCTTGAGCGCGGAAAAGAAAGAGTGAAATCGCCATTTTGAGAGGAAAATCCTTCATCTCAATGGAGAACAGTTTGGCCTATTCAAGTCCCAGTCAGAAGAGTCGAACTATACGACTTAGATGGTCGGGATAGGTAGAGCCTCAGCCGACAGAATTTCCGAATCTACTTCAGAAAGACGGCGTATAAGGGGAAGACCGCGACTTTGTGGAACATGATTGCAACCACCTTGAAGTCCAAAACTGGAGACAGCTCTCTACCGAGCTGGTTGGAAACACTAGTTGATCGTGGATCGCATGTGTACTAAAAGTAATACAAGAGCCTAGGGAAAGCACTTAAAATAAATCTATTTCCGAAAACGGCAAAAGAAAATAGTTGCTTGCTGCAGACTGGTATCGGTTTTGTGTCGGACTTATTAAATCAGAGAATTTCTAAAATTACTTATTGTCGATCCTATAACTGCAGAAATGAGGTTTGGAAATTTACAAAAGGGTAAAAAAAAACCTGTCAAGCCTACAGAGGTCGAACCGAAGCTTGCAAGGATGAACAAGGGAACATCGTTGTAGAACTACAGTCGACAACGACATCAGCTCTGAGATCAAACGAAGAATGAAGCTTCCCAATCGCTGTTTCTTTGGGCTGCGAAGGCAATTGAGTAGCAAAGTCCTCTTTTGAACGACTGTGCCCCGAAAGTGCCCCTTTACAAAACCTTAATCGTCCCAGTCCTGCTCTAAGGCGTAGAGACATGGACTCTGTCAAAAGCGGATGAGGTGGCTCTTGGCTGTTTCGAGAGGAAAATTCTTTGGGTAATATTCGGTTCCATCGACGGTCCCATTCGGTACAGCGATCTCGACTTAACCAGAAGAACGAAGCTCCAACGGCTGAGGTGGTTGAGTCATGTAAAGCGGATGAACACCAACGCTCCGGCGCAGAAAATCTTCGAATCCACACCCGAAGAGTAGAGGACGACCGCGACTTAGGTGGAAAACGCAAGGGACCCTAACCAACTTGGCGTGCGAAACTGGAGGCAGCTGGCTAAAAATAGAGCTGGCTGGAGATGCTTGTTGGTTGGGGCCCATTTCATACCCGTACTGTGGCGCCAGCTTGAGTACGTGAGATCCTATAACAACCCATTTGTTCCCAGCAGCTCCTTTAATTATTTCCTTTAACCACGCGCTATGCAAAGACAGAGGACACTTTCCCAGATAATCCTTTTCGTCCGTGGCAATTCACAGAAACCACCCGCACTTGGTTCAATGATTCCTTTGAACATTCTACCACATAAAAATGACAGAGGTATACTTATGTATCTCCTTGAAATAAAAACCCCTTAGTTCTTTCAACTGGGAATAGGGTATTCATCAATCTATTCCAAACGCAATCTTCCCCCTATATGCCTTTTTCCCAATAAACACATGATTGCAAAAATTATTAGCCGACGAGAACAACCAGCTTTTTGGAAATAAATTAACTCGACATGGAAACAATCTTCCATCCTCATCCTCCTCTGGCATCAACCTGAATCCACTACGACTATATCCTCAAAGAGGAAACCATCTCAAGGGAGAATTTCATATCATTTTATGTTTTTGTTGCAGAACATAATTTTTTTTTTTTTTCCACATTTTTCATTTCAGAAAGCCACAGTGGCAGGACCGGGTGAGATAAACGCAACCCATTTAGCAGCCGATGAACTTGATGCCATCCATCAGAGTGTAGAACTACAGTGTCTCGTTCAGGAACACATTGAGTTTTCATTGCACGGTAATTCCAGTGAATTTTGTTCGACATC
Source organism: Matsumyia berberina (assembly GCA_917880715.2). Taxonomy (NCBI): domain Eukaryota; kingdom Metazoa; phylum Arthropoda; class Insecta; order Diptera; family Syrphidae; genus Matsumyia; species Matsumyia berberina. Next base: position 125,967,869 of record OU862870.1, read on the forward strand.
ATTTGATTCGATTCTGTGCTGGCCTCGGACACCACGGGGGACATTAGCAGCATTGCCCTGTCTAAATGAGTTTCAAGGGATTCAATATGATAGTACACGTGAGTAACAACAAAGAGTGATAATTATCTTGAAAATAGAAAATGAGACGCAAGGGTCTGGGGAGGTGGGAAGCAATTTTTATGTTTCTGTATCTACTCCTAATAGCACTTCAATGGTGGAAAGAAAATAGTTTGGATAGTGCTTCTGAAAAAAAATGTGTAGGACTCTTTTAATTTTAAAGCGTTTTGCCCACGATGTCGGACGATTTAAAAAACAGATATTCCCACTAGAACAGTTCTTTGAGTCCATCTAAATTCTTCCCAAAGTCAAACTCAAAGTCAGCTTACCAACCAAAATCAATAAAGTCTTCGACCTTGACAAAGTTCCGAAATCAACTCCTTTCATCAACTTCAACTTCCGTTGAAGGCCAAATTTTACTCGTGACAATGAAACAAACAGTATTTGCCTTCCAACTAATCTATGACTTAATCAAGTTCAAAGGAGGTGACGGTAAACAACCAAAGGCCCTTTTCAATTAGACTAATTGATTTGTTACCAAAATTAACTGAAAATCCTATCTCTGACTTCATTGGCTACTTTGCATTAGGCCTTAACTTCAGTTCTGTTCTTATGAAAATCTTACTTCGTTTTTCACATCCTTTCGTTACACATTCGTACAACTGAGCTTTAGTTTCATCAAAACAAATCAATTTACCACCACCCTTTGAATTTGGCCAGTAACGTTGTTTTCGGTACAATGATATGGAATACGAAGACGATTGTGGTAAAAGTTTCTTAACAAAATGGGTTTTGAATTTATAATTTCCCGATTTATGTATAAACGTCTTCAAAAATTTCGATTATGCACGCATTGAGTCTGGAGTACATGTCGTACGTATATACTGTTCCCTAAGCTCCCAATAGTTTCTATTTACTTCGAGAAATATTTGAACTTGTTCGAAAAAACAGTACCACTACACATTCCTCCGTGATAAGTGAAATCATGCAGGCAGTTCTAGACAGGGTATACGACCTGGGCCACAGGTTGTCGCCTTGATGTAAATCCAAGCAGAACTAAACTGATGCTATTCACTACCAAAACCTAAATACCTGACTTCACCCTTCCCCGTCTTAATAGCCAATCACTCATACTATCCTCCAGCGCTAGATATCTGGGTATCATGATGGAACCAAAACTTAATTGGAAGCAAAATATTGAACACAGGGTAAAGAAGGCATGTGTAGCCTTCTATGCCTGCAGTAAAATCTTTTTAAAAGGGGGGCCTTCAACCAAAGATGACCTTGTGGATGAAAACACCTGTAGTGCGTCCAATTCTCACCTACGGGTCGCTAGTATGGTCGCCTGCGCTAAGCAAGTTACAAAACTTAAAAGGCCCCAAAGAACAGCAAGTATAGGCACTACGGTCGGACCCAACGGATGCCCTTACAGTGCTCCTGCGTCTTCTGCCTCTCGACTTACATACAAAAACGCAGCGCAGTCAGGCTCGAACAACCTAGATGCTGGACCGCACGGCCATAAGGCCACAGCAACATCCTGGACCAAACAGCATAGTCACGTTTCCAACCGACTACATCAGACTTCACTTCAAGAAAACCTTCCACGTGGGATTACCCACCAGAGCACAAAAGAAGAAGAACGAAGTGGTAAAGAATTTCGACACGGTCATCTACACACACGGATCAAAGATGAACTGCGAAGTGGAGGCCGGTGTCTACTCGGAATCACTGAAAATAGCAAGATCAAACCGCTTGCCGGATTTTGCCAGCATCTTGCAGGCGGAACTCTTGATAATCCGAGAGGCTTGCACGCAACTCGAGCGCGACAAAACACACAAACACAACATTACTATCTTCACATACGTATAGCTAAGCCGCTATCAAAGCTACCATATCCTCCAAATTGGTGCTAGAGTGCTGGAACAAGCTTGCTCGTTTTTGGGGAATAGTTCAGAGTCACACTGCTCTGAGTGCCAGCTGGCCAAGCAGGGCTTAGCTCTACAGTTAAAGGACAGATCCACTCACACCCACAGACGGCCAACCCCCAAGGGAGGTCATTAACCAACTGCACCATATCAAGGAAGGTATGGCCGACCTACGATACGATTAGAACAAAAGAATTCCTAAGCAGAACCCGCCTAGATATCGGCAGAATAACAACGATAACCACGGGGCATTGGCTTATTGGAGACCATGCGGTCAAAACTAGGTATTCCAAACAAACCCCACTGCTGCAGCTGCGGAGATGAAAAGGAGAAGGAAACTCTCTTCCACTTCCTTTGCAAATGTCCGACACTACCAGGAGCCAGATTGCGTGCACTAAACCAACCATTCTTCTTCAGCGACATCTCGGATAGAAGGATACGAGATCTATTCCGTTTTCTAAGACCCACAGGCTGGATCTAGGCACTTCCCGCTGTCTAACCCATTTTCAAAAACACACATCACCAACCAGGTCACACGAAGTCGTGGTAACAAAAAGGCCACCTCTACCTACCTACCATTACCCAATTTCCATAAATTTTATCAAAAATGTAAAACCAGAACCAAATTAAAAAACGCAGTTCAAGTGGAAAGTAAGGAGTTTCTATAGTATTTGAGGTCTCAAAGAAGACATGTGTCAATTTCCTGACTTTTTTCCTCTTCGGTTAACCTGACTGGGTTTAACTTATCAAAATTTAGAATTTAGCTGCTTCTAAGAACTGAATTACCTCAGTTAAAATTTGGGAAATAAATGTGGTCTGGACCAACTCAAAGTCACCGTCTCAGAATTCAAAATTAAATCGGTAGCAGGAGAACTTCAAAAAGATTACGAGCATCAAACCAATGCTGACAATGCTTCAGTTTTGAATGAAAGTAGATTCTTCGGGGTAGAAGGTGAAAAAACATTTTTCATGATTTCAATCATGATATTCATCTTCAGACACAAGTTATCAACGCTTTTTGATGGAGAATAAGACTAAGAAATGTTTGTGGGTGAGTGAATCGCAGAAATATACTCTAATATACGAGAGAGCTAAGCTGCGCATAACATGGCGAAGAAGGTGACGAGAGATATGGATACTTTCACGGCCCCAACCCGAACCTGAACAAACTTTCCTACAGACATGAGGAGGCGGAAGAGAACCTCGAGAAAATCACTCCGCAACAGGGTCACAAAGGCACAAATACCAGGGAAAGCATGTTCTGCATGGCCTGAGTTTTCTTGGACGTTTCAGTTTTAGAAAAATCCTAGAGTTCACTAGACACACAGCCCCACTCCATCACCACATATTAAACCACTTTTAACCTACACGTTTTCAAAGATTTATTTTTCCCCAACAGTGCAAGATAAAGCAACACAACGGGCCCCAGCAGCGGCCTATCTTACGCGTCCAAACCAACCCCTAAGTATTAAATAAACTGCCACCTCTATTAAAAAAATTACGCAAGTGCAATCTCAACGTCACTAGTTTGTAAAACATATGAAACAAAAAGAGGAACTGTCAAGGCAATTGTAGCCATTGAAAGAAATATGAACATCGAAACATTGCCATCATAAGCCCACGACCTAGGGGGCAAGCGACAAAGCGGCTCAGCGGCGCCGTTCTGCAACTCAGAAATGACTTCTGCTGCTCAACGACTGCGTAGCCGTAGTTTTTGGCCTTAATATAATGGGAATTGACGAATTTCCAACTAGCATTTCCTTTCAAACAACTCCTGTCTTTTAATTAGATGATAGAGTAGCCCCGAATACCGTAAAAAATGAAAGCAATTTAAGAAATAGAAACAAATTCCTGTTTTTCATACAAAAATAGCAAACACGAGATACAACATGGCCAATAAAATAAAATAATCAAAACAATCACTCACCCCTTATTATCTTGAAGCATATTTTCGTGATGGAACCTGTTCACTCAAATCACTACCGAAACCGACGCGAACCAACTTCCGGGAGTTAAAGTACAAAAGCACTTGGTTTGCTAAAAGGCAAATGGACTTTCATTTTCATGGAGGAACCAAACGAAACACAACACACACTTTTCACACTAAAAGCACAAAATGTGTTTGCATTTCACTCACCTTCGCTTCTCTCTCAAGAAGGGCAATGGAACAGAAAAAGTTCGCACTCATAGAACACTAAACACTTGTTGTGCAGAAAAAAGGGAAAAACGGCAAACACACATTTCAATTTAATTTTCAAAAGCAACACTTTGCAAAGAACAGGAGAAAAAGGAATAAAATATAGAAATAGCAAACCAATTTCCTTAGTAGACACCAGAGAGAGAGAGACAAAAACAAAACGAACGACCGCGATTTCCCACTAATTGCTGGTGGCTATTCACCTTGAAAGCCGAGATGAGACTGTGCGAGCAACTAAGAGAAAAGCGCATGCAGTAATGCAAACGCAGTAGTGCAAACGCAGACCACCATGGTCAAAGCAAGTTGTTTTCACCTAATTAGCGTGAGAGGCAAACGATGTACTATTTCTTTTCCTCAAGTTAAGGGCATATGCAGATCACTGGGCTTTTTACGAATTTGAAAGGCAGATGGCGTGTTGAAGAGTGTAGCGAATTGGAGTGCCAAAATTTACCACAGTAGTTGGCAGAGCAGTGTAGCCGTTTTTTTCTATAATCGAAGTACATAATTGTGGTTCACTTCTTCCAATCGGAGTGGATTGGAAAAAAATTAACGAGTCACTTCAAAGAAAAAGGAAAATACTTCACTGTTTTAAAATCAAAGCGTAACCTTTCATGTGGGAAAGGAAAATTATTTACCAAGGCCGCCAGGGCCATAATTGTCTTAACCCTCCACCACCATTTGCATTTCCAATTGAGAAGAATTAAAAACAGAATCTGAAGTGTGCAAGGTTTTCTTAGAATATCGGAGGGCGACACAATAATTTTATATGAAACCACAGAGCTGTAGCTAAAAAATAATTCACCGTTTGTCGTTTGTTCAATCTCCTATCAGATGCAGTTCAAACAAATTGTCCGTTGACTGGGAAACGCCTTATCTCTGTTTGAGCCACCAAAATCTGAAAAATTCATCGTCGCTTCTGTTCGCCTTCGGAAACACTTTTCCACTTGTCAAATTGGTAGTAAAACACACTCCCTTGGGTTAAATCACTACTTTTGCCACACACCAGGTATAACCAAAATTAAACTTTTAATGTTTTATGCAGTTTTCTGGTGAAATTTCACTGAAATTGCATTTATTTGAACTATTAACACTTGACAACAAGTGTTGCAATGCATTTCAGCCTGTATTTCAATCGAAACACAGATTTTTCCAAAAAATCTAATACGATCCTGTGCACAGCCAAAAAGTGCATTGAGTTGATATATGAAATCAACGCATTTTTCGCTCTGTTTTGTGTCACACAAATAAAATTGCAATTCGGGTAGAATTTTTTTTGAGGTTTTTGGCTGTTTTTGGATGGTTTTTGGGTTGGAAACTTGATGAAATGGAGGGAAAGATGAACTAAATGAATTAGAAACGTGTAAAATGTAAAAATTCCGAAGAGAACCAATTTATAGACGCAAAAAAGGACAAAAAATGAAGAAAAGGTGGCGGGATTTGAACTCCTGGGTTGTCTTCAAGATCTGCCGCAGTGTGAATATTTGGTCGATGGTGGACTGACCTGACCTGAAGCCATACTGCAATGGACCGATCAGGTTGTTGACAAACGACATTCACACAACACAGCAGATAAAATCTTGTAGGCGATATTAAAAAGACTGATCCCTCTGTAGTTGGCGCAGTTCAGAGCGTCGCCTTTCTTGAGGACAAGCAATGTTGATTTGTTCATCGGCCGAACTTTCCTTTAACCATATCTTACAGATGACTTGGTATATACTCCTTACTAAGTCGTCGTCTGCCGCTTTGAACAGCTCCGCAGCTAGGTCGTCAGCTTCAGCAGCTTTGTTGGAATTAGGCTTAGATGTGGTTATCTTCACTTCATCCAGGTCGTGTGGTTGGAATTGTTGCTCTTCGTCGTCCAGGTTGAATGATTCATTCTGGCTGACAGCGGGATTTGGGTCGTCGTCGCCGTTAAACAGTCTGTAGAAGTAGCCTTGCAGGCTTCGGTTCGGGCTCTGCAGCCTAGACAGGTTCTTTTTACCCTTGGGTAAAACTTCCGAACCTTAGCCTGCAATAGCATCTCTCTATTTCCTCGGTCGCGCGCTTCTCATGCCTCCTCCTGAGAAGCCGGTATTCGTCTCTCCTCTTTTACTCGTAGAGCTCGTGAGGAGCTCTGGTCCTTCTATGCAACGCCGCTTTGTATGCCTCTTGTTTCGCTGCACGCGCTTTCCGGCACTTGTCGTCAAACCAGGAGTTTTGTTGCGGAGGCCGAATGAAACCCTGCACGTTAGAGGCGACATATCTTATGGACTTTTGGTAATGTTGCCATTGGTCTTAAATATTTGATGCTGACGGCATAGGACATCTTGAGAGATTAGGCAAGGATTTGGTGATCTCTTGCGATTGCAGCCGCCTGACGTCAAATTTTCTCACTGTATGTCCTAGTTTTGGCAGTGTTTGGGATATCCGTAGTCGTACCTTGGCTACAACAAGGTAGTGGTCCGAGTATAAAGGATAAGCCAGAGACCTGACCTTAAAAAGATGCATCAGTGACTATCCTGTTGGAGTTTGGCAGTGCCTGCCAAAAACATGGTATCGGCAGATCATTAAGTTTAATTCAATAGTATACTCATGTGTGCCAATAAATAACATTTCAGGTTCCATTTATTCGGACCTCAAATGAAAAGAAAACTTTGCCACATTAATCACTGTCTTCAGCGAGCTTCAATAATGAATTTTGTTGTGCATAGATGGGGTTTTATCTGTGTTTATCTGAGGTGCAATAAAATGAAGGATAAACTGAAACCATTTACCAGGATACGAATGTTAACGTAGAACCATTTTTCACTGATATCTTTCAAACTTCTCTGAAAAACCTTATTAAACAAACGTGCTCATTATGTTACTCGTCCCGTTTGTAGATGCCACTCCCGATTGTATCTCAAGATTAAGTACAACCTTCCTGCGAAAACTATCTTTCCTATTCCGCGTGACTATCTTTCGAACGCCAATTGATAAAAAACAATTTAAAATTCCAATAGTAACCCTCACATATCATTTATCTATCTATTTTCAGAGAACGCAACCCGCTTTTGCTACCCCAACGGAACATGGGAAAGATACACAAACTACGATCTGTGTCTGCATCTACCTGCCCCATCTACAGTGCCAGAATTCGAGCCAATCATCGAATTACCCACAATCATCTATTACGTAGGATACACCCTCAGTCTGGTGTCGCTAACGTTGGCAGTTTTAGTTTTTATCTACTTTAAGTGAGTTCCTAGGGAGCGTTCCCGAAATTCTTTCAAAAACATCCATATGCGTCATAAATATTCCTCCCACACATTTGAGTTCAAAAATAGTAAACTATATCTCGAATCCTTGCAGGGAATTACGCTGTCTGCGAAACTCCATTCATGCGAATTTATTTTTCACATACATTATGTCGGGTCTACTGTGGATCCTTACGCTATCTGTCCAGGTGAGTTGTAAACTTCCATCAGCACACAACGAACGGTGGAGAGCTGGAGGATTTGTTTTCGCTGATAAAATATTTACACTGGTCACCTTGTGTCCATTCGCTGCTGCCCTACCAGTGCTGCCAAGTTGTTTATAACCTCTGCGATTATTTATTTTGTACTTGTGCCAGATTTCAATGCGGACCGGCCTGGGTGGATGCATAGTCCTGGTGACAGTGTTTCATTTCTTCACGTTGACAAATTTCTTTTGGATGCTTGTCGAGGGTAAGTGGCGAGGACATAAAAACCCACTCACACCACACTCGCTGCGGTTGATTTTAATTCCCAAAGGAACCATTCAAGTTTATGTATTTCTGTGCGGATCCTTTGGTTTGCAAATCAACCCCACAGTGATACGCTTATAAGTGGGTGTATTCTCCATCAAATGGATTGCCTTTATGTTTATGGTTATTGCAGGGCTCTATTTGTATATGCTGGTGGTGAAGACCTTTTCGGGTGATAACATTCGATTTAATATATACGCACTGATTGGATGGGGTAAGTCCGGTCCTGCAGCAAACAATCGACGTCAAGATTGAGCGGAAATTGCTTTAAAGCGTTTCCGTCGTCGTCGGTTTCAACGTTCATCTTTTTGAATTTAATTTGAGTCCCTTTTTCGTTTTTTGTTTATTATCTTGCCAGGTGGGCCGGCAGTGTTTGTCGCCATTTGGTCAATTGCGAAAGGTGTAACAACGTCCTTCGCTAGTGCAAAGGTAATCATTTGTGTAGATATCAAAACATTTTCCCGCTTTGAAGAATGTGCCATGTTGATGGATCGTTTGTTTTTTGTTCTTTCACAGATCGATATTGGATGTCCGTGGATGCATGAAACAGCCGTCGATTGGATATTCCAGGGACCAGTCTGTGTGGTGCTGATAATGAATTTAATATTTTTGCTTCGAATAATGTGGGCAAGTATCTATATTTACTATTTGTGCTCCTAATCAGTACATTATCTCGTAATCTGGCATTGAATTCGGTTATGGCAATGTGTATTCTAGGACATTAGTTGACACAGAAATGGGATGAAAAATACGTTTCTCAGAAGGACTCTGTGCTCAAACGTGAATCGAAACGACGTAGGTCCACTTTTTGCTAAATTGTGTTTTTATTCGACTTGGCATCACTGAAATTTGTCTGTACTCAGATACACCAGCATTTTTTTACATTTTTCCTTGTTTACAGCGGATAATTTCCACGGCATGTTAAGTGTAATTAATTGAATGAAGTAATTTTGAGATGCCTTCTTCCCAGCTACGTCCAGCATCAGCACACTCCATCATCGTTGCAAAATAATGTCATAAAGTCATCATGTTACTCTAACTACATACTTATCTCATTCATTCATCACATAAGGAGGGTGACAGGAAAGATAACTACTTCATTTGCTAAACAATGCCTTGACGTTGCCGGCAGATGCTTCCGCTTAAGTAAGAAAAGTCTCGGAAGTTTCTTGCGAAAGGACGTGCGTTCATCTGTCATATGGTCTTACATACACATGAAGGATCGCATTTCAAGTTTCATACGGATATTTCTCCTTCTCAAGTGGAAAATAATTTCACACACAATAGTTCTGGCTATGGTATGGTATGTTATATGAGGCTGACCGGAAAGCTGTTCACTTAGGCCTCAGTCGAGTCCGTTGTATTCCCCTCTTTTAATTGTCGGAACTACAGGGATAGGTTTGGTTTGAGACGTACGTTGGGGGAGATATAGGGAAGGTGGAAACAATTATGGAGTTGACACTAGTGTACGTGTAGTCTGGCGAATCTTCCTGTTCCTTTGGTGAAGGTTAGGATGCCGCCAAATCCGGTCCGGTATCCACATGCGCCCCAGCGTCTTCTGTCGCATTCTTGCTAGGGACGCACACTGGGATAGGAAGTGTTCGAGGTCTTCTTGTTCTATAGATCTGGCTAGGTCGTAGTGTCAGCCATAAGGGCAAGTTCTTTAAAAAATTTCTTCCCCTAGACTCTCGACATGATGATTTTCTACAAAGCTGGGCTTTCGCTGTATTAATTTAGAATTAGGAACACAGACGGGAGCAACGATTTTTTTTTTGTCTCCGGTACAGTGAATTTTGAATCTACATGAGTGTGTTGCCCTTTGACTTTCTTCAAATTCTTCGAAAATTCTTCACACTCTACGTATGTACATGCATACACTTTCAGTTGCGTTTGGAAGATATTACGAATTTATTTATGGAAACCATCCCAGTCTCCTCCATTTAAGACCTCTTCCCATGTTCTTGTTTTTTTATATTTCTCTTAAATCATCTCTCAAACAATTCGTTAAATTTAAGTCTCCCATGTCATGATAAAATTTATGATTAAATCCTGAATTTCCTTGCTGCTTTCATCATCAGCAGTTTCAACGGAAATTTCTCATCGTAAGTGTGCTTCAAAATTTGCATACACCACACACACACCCCCCTATGCGCTATTGAAATAAAATTTCCATTAAGAACAACTAAATCAGCAATCTAAACACATGCGATCTGCAATTTCAAGACCACATTTCCACCTCCTCTGTATCCCAACTAGAAGACATAAAAGTTATGTCAGTCTCAGCAGCTCACACAGCATGACAGTTCCTAACAAGCAATTAATCTGGATTAACACTTCTGAGTGAAGACTGAAGAGAGGTCGTAAAATATAAATTCGTGTCTGTAACTTGTATCTTTTTTTCTCTCACAGGTGCTCATAACAAAACTAAGATCCGCAAATACGGTAGAGACTCGGCAATACCGAAAGGCGGCGAAGGCTTTGCTCGTCCTGATACCCCTGTTCGGTATTACGTACCTGGTTGTTCTGGCAGGACCCAATGAAAGTGGCGTGGTTAGCAATATTTTTGCTGTAATTCGTGCTGTACTCTTGAGTACTCAGGTAAGTTATGAGATGTGCAATTCGTTTTCATTTTATTTTTTGCTGCCAAATGAAATATTTGTTCATCATTAATATTTACATGAGTTTTGTTGCTCTTTTCTTTGTTTAACATGGATTGGTGGGATGGATACGAATTTCACAGGGATTCTCAGTTTCATTATTTTATTGTTTTCTTAATTCTGAAGTTCGAAATGCCTTGCGTCATTATCTATCAAGGTGGCAGGATGAGCGAAATATTCGATTAGGACAACTAAGGCAGAGTCGAAGGTGAGTGTTTGGAAAGTTTTCTACGTAAACATTTTTTTTTATTCAAAGCTTTTGTGAGTTAAATATTGCTTGGTAGGACATTGAAAGGCGCATGGTTTTTAAGTTTTTTTTTTAAATACTCGTAAGGTCCGGCTCCTTTTCAGAAATCTCCGTGTTAGTAGTAGATCGTAGAACTAGATTTTTCACCTTGTACTCGAATCCTTCTGAATTCTGATGTTATTGGCTTAAAGTTGCGAAACGCATGACATGTCTTGAGATTATCTTCGAATCATTTACTTGCTGTGGTAGAACTTGAAATAGAAAAGCGCGTATGGAAATTAGTACTTATTGGCACAGATCAGTGATATTTACCAATCAAGCAAAATCAAAGCCCTTTTCGTCGACGCTTTCGAAAGCTCTTACAATTTACCGGCCTCGATTTAGACTCACCATACTGTACCCTAGGTATGTACATGGTGATGGTGGGTCAGTAGGACGACTGTGAAGGTTCGAGCCCTAGCAATATGCACCAACCATTTTTCGCAACACCTCCTGTCGTATAATTCTCGTCGGCAATAAATTCTGGTTTATAAAACGTTAAGAAAGGAAGCCGAGACAAGGAAGTTTGTGAAAATACAACCAATTTTTTTTTGTGTCCCTACCGGAACCTCTATCCAGTAAGTCCTCATCGAAGAACTCTATGATTAGTGGTAGAGGTATCGTTTCAACTGAACCCAATCAACACTATAATGCCCATTCTTGTTACCACGGCTTGTCTGACCTGGTTGATGATGTGCGTTGTTGACAATGGGTGACACAGTCGGTCCAGCCCATGCAGTTTAAAAAACAGATTAGATTTCTACCCGAGATGTCGTAGAGGTGGAATAGATGATTGAGTGCACGCAGTCTGGATCTTGGTAGTGCCGGACATTTGCAGAGGAAATGAGAGAAAGTTTCCTTCTTATGTTTGTTTCCGCAGCTGAAGCAATAAGGGTTGTATGGAATACCTAGTTTGGCCACATGATCTCCAATTGGCCAATTCGCCGTCGTTATCGGCATTATTCTGGCGATATCTGGACGGGTTCTGTTTAGTAGACGTCTGTTCTAATCTTTTCATAGGTGGAGAAACGCTCTGTTCATATCTGCCGTTCTGATTACGTTCTAGCCTCTCTCTCCGGTATCAACTTTGTACCCTTCAATAGTCAGTCGATCTTCATCAATGCCAAGACCGGCTTGGATCCGGCAATTGCAACTATTATCGTCGGATGTGTCCAGGTGGGATCCGGTTGGTTGACCCTTCTAATGGCTCATCGTTTGGACCGCAAAATCATTCTGTTGATCTCAACGAGTGTCATGTGTTCTGCGTTGATCCATTGGACGCATTCTTCTTCGTTGAAACCACTGTTGATCTCCGCCAGGAATTCTCTGCCTTTCAGTACCAGCTTTGATCATATTCAACATCGTGCACAGTACTGGGTTTGATTCGCCGCTATGGACTGTGCTAGGTGAAATGTTCCCAGCAAATGTCAATTCAATTGCGTCAATTGAGCAGTTCGTCATTATGTCTTTGGATTTTTTTTCATGCAACTAATGCCAACTGAAATCATTTTTCAAATAAAATGCCAAAAACATTTGAAACTGGAAACATCGTGAAATGAACATTTTTCAATTGAAATATTTTAGAGCTTTTACCTGTTTTCTGCTCTAGATAGCTTTATACGTACATATATTTGTTTCCTTCTCATTAATTTTTAGATCAATAGCTATCGCGGATTGGTCTATTTATAAAAGATACAATTGTGCAGCAATTATTTGTTCAGAGCTGCTTAATGTGTTACTAGTTTTCACTGAGTTTAGAGATTCCTTCGACAGGCTCTCACCCTCCACCATGATTTTAGTAGGCGTTCTTCGCTGTTATTTTGAATGTAATCAAGTGATGCGACTTTTTTGATTACAGCGGATATGTCGATCGTCGCCCAGTGGTTTGTGAGTTGGACTGTTGTGCGAGCTGCGTTGGTTCAAGTACCCCCCCCCCTCATCGGAAAATGACAAGCCTCCGAGAGTATAATTTGTCATTTGTCGGAGTCTTAAACAGTGCGAAAAATGTTGTACTCACAACAAGAACAGTTATGGTAGAGAATAGTTATGTCCTCTATCAATCAAACGTTACAAACATGCAGACGAATTCTCTTCACTAATGTAAAATCTTTTGCCAATTTGGTGCCATTCGTTGATCAAAATTTGCAGGAAACTTCGAGTAATGTCTTCATATAATGTATACGACTTTCATTGTGCATTTTCACTATAATTAGCTGGCTTCTCGTTCTTAGGACCTTTAATGGCTAATAATAGCTAATGAGAGCAGATTACAGCAAACTTTGAAGACCGCCAACCTAAATAAAACAAATTGGCATAGAACTCAAATTGGGGACAATTTCAATGGAATTCCCACATTGGAACATTAGACTTTACTTTACTTCTTCTTTTTCCGTTTGGGATGGGAATTTGATAACTTTCAAGAAATTGCATAGACTGATTGTTTTTTTATAATTGCCATGTGGTCCTGTCATTATTCCAACACCGTAGACTTTTCGAAAAATCTCACAATGGCATAAGATACGTATTCAGTCAATGTGAACACAAGTAATATTTTTAGTTTCCTTTTTTTTTTTAGTTTAGTGTCAATGCTTTTGTACCTTTTTTTTTTGTATTTAACTTAATACGAAATAATATAACCAAGTCAGTACATTTAAAATCGTATTCATGTTCATGTGAGTTTTAATTCAAATACTTATTAATCGCTTCAATAAAAATCATCTTTGTAGGTTAAAAATCTAAAATGAGGAAATCCACTAAAACCGTACGTAAGGAATTGACTCTCTTTCTGCTTAAAAACAAAATTTGCCTTAAAATAAAAAGTATTATTACATGTTGGCCTAACAAATATATTCAGCTTTTGTTTATTATACTCGTACATTGTATCTGCGCACCAATTATTAATTTTTTTTTTCCTTTTTGCTTAAAGTCTTATATTGAAATTATAGTAAAGTGTTAAATAAATCAGCAAAATTTCCACCCCAAAAATATATCGAATAGTTCCACATACAGAAATGCAACTCATGAATTCGCCATTATGCATATTCATCCAGGCTATCATTGCATCAAAACGATAAAATATAACTTCATGGGAAATGTTATTCATTTGCAGAATCCTAAGATAGCATCTCCTTATGTCAATATAATGAATTTCTCTCCTCTATGGTTTTACCATAAAGTGCATATACTGCGTATGTATCCAACCATTAACATACTTCATACTGAAGTCTCTCTCAGGATGATTATTAAGTTGGTCCCACTTGTGAATAAATATCCCAGAGCTTATTTGAAAGAGGAAAGTGCAGAAAACACGTGCTCCCAAATGAACAATATTATCCTAGACTTTATGCATATGCAAGGTATGTACTGGTCAGAGACTTTTAATTAATCCGTCCCTCACCTCTAGGTAGGAGTTTCTCTTAATTGAGTCATTCTTTTGACCACCCTCTCATACATTTTAAGGACTTTCTATCTCAATTTATTACGCTTCTACGCCAATGATTGTCTTCCACTACGGTGAACCATATAGGTGAGTTGGTGGTTACACCCGAGTATGTGTGTGCGGTCATGATAAATAATTCAAAGTGTAACCATGTCGTCATGCTTGAGGTTAGACAGATGTCCTTTAGATTTCTCTTGCTTTCAGTTAACATGCAAGATGATGGGGTTTGATATTTTCAACACACTGAACCTATTTACCAAAAATATTTGTGTGCAATTGTATTTTTTGAATAGAACTGTGTGTTTCAGGGTAATATTAGGAAACATTTAATAAAATTTACACGACGTGAGGAAACCCTCACCAATAAGCTATTCAAGTTTTTATGTTCTTACTTAGGTTCAACCGGTGAAGTCGTGCCTTTAAACAACTTGTCTAGATTCATACATATTCACTCATCGATTCAACCGACTGCCAATCATGGATTTACCTTGAGTTGGAGTGGTTTTAGAGCACCGTTCGTCCTATGATTTAACCTTTCTAAACTACCACCTGGTGGTCGCCGTGGCTCAGTGGTTAGTGCGTTGGACTGCTGTGTGAGCGGCGTTAGTTCAAGCCCCAGCCATATCCAGCGAACATTTTTCGCGGTACCACCTTTCGTCGGGGAATGACAAGCCTCCGGGAGTATAATTTGTCATGAAAAAGCTTCTCAATTCGCCGCTTAAGACAAGTTATAGGAAGCCAGATCTTGATAAAGAACTTAGTTGTTTCTCTATACGCCTCTTTGTTAACGAAGCCAAATTTCTGGGTCTTATTCTGGACAGTAAACTAAACTAAAAAGCCAACACTTTTCAACGCATTAATAAGCCACTGCAGCGCTGTACTGCAGCAGAAAAGCCATTGGTAAAAACTAGTCCTGAAACTTTGTATCACGCACTGGTTCTACGTATGGAGTACTACGAACCACCCCATCCGCGGCACTTGACATGCTCCTGCATCTACTTCCTCTAGATACTTTTGCTAAACAGTCAGCTGCTTGCGCTGCCATCAGACTGAAAGCCTCCACCTAATGCTCAAACAACCATATTGGCCGGAAAACACCGACTATACGCAGTCGTTGAACTTCAATCTTAACTTCCGGACATCAATCCCTTCCAGAGTGTAGTGGGAAAATGATTATGCTAGAGAAGAGCGTTCTTTTCACTTCACCGAAAACGGAGTGGGAGGTGGTGTTTTCTCCGAAGTCCCTTCCTTGAGCACCTCCTTTCCTTTTCCCAGCCACTGAAGCGTTTTCCAGACAGGAATTATGGGGATCAACGAAGCCTTTTCCTGGCGTAGGCATAATGTGGTATCTTGCAAGGACATCACAATTTTAATCGGTAGACAGGCTGCTATAAGATCTCTAGAATCAGTAACATGTGCATGAAAAGCTACCTTAGATTGTCGCTCATCTCTCATGGAGATGGCAGAATATTTTAACATTCACCTATGCTGGGTACTTGGTCATGGGGACATTCAAGGAAATTGTAAGGCCGATGAACTCGCTAAACGTGGTACTACTCTGGACATCCTGCTGGAAAGAAGGAATCTGGGTATTCCACTCGTTACATGTAAATTACTCTTAGAGTACCTACGATGAGATGAGCAAAAATATGGAGGAATAGTACTACATTCTGTGCGTTTAGAGAGATCTGGCCTCAACCTCATTCGATCTTGAACTCTCATCTTGCTTAAAAGGTCATTCATCAGCAACGGTATCAGAATTCTCACTGACCACTGGCCAGAAGGATGGCCGTCTTCTCTCATGACTTTTGCAGGAGCTGCAGGGAGAAAGAAGAGGAAGAAAGAATCCTCCATTTCCTCCGTACATGTCCTGCCCTGTTCCAAAGAAGAAAGATAGGGTTTAGATCCTATTGGCATTTAAACGGGCCTTCCTTGGTACATACGTGCGTCTATGCCTCGCTTAGTTGATTCGTCAGTATAATTCAAGTTTTCGATAGGCAACGTATTTTTGACCAATTGCGATCGAAGCGGATGCACTGTTCATTTGTAGTGACAGGCAAAACCATATTTTTTCCTCGAAAGAAAACTGGCCCTTTGTGCCTATAAAATTTGTTCCTTAGCTCAAGCCTTCACCACATAAAGCTAGTAGTTCTGACGCACTTTAGTCGATTCCCTACTCAAAACCTTTAGTAAACCTGTTTACTTTTAACATCTGCTCCGATATTCAACTGCCAAATGACAAAGAGATAGATAGGTTTAAAAAAGAAAACAATGAACTTCCAGTTTAAGCTTTCTCACCCACTATCATCGATCAAATCAAAAACATCACGTATTCGCCATAGTGACTTATTTAAAACAGGGATGGAAGCGTGCTCCTCCAATATTTCTCCAAACTATCTCCTTAAACACTACAAACACTTGAATCTAAATATATCATCTATGCAAATAGAATAAAATTTCACTTTTATTTGGGAAAACTACACAAGGCCGGCTAAAGTGGAGAAAAAAAATTCTTTTAAATTTCAAAGCAAATTCATATGATATTTTTCCATCTGACTTTGTGAGTCGTATATTCCCGTAAACAGCAATCTTTTCATATTTATTTTTTTTTTTTTCTCCAAAATCGAAGGGTCATGAATAATAAAGTGGAAGTCAATGAATATTAACGAAACCGAAATGGACGAGAGATATGCTCGAATGTATTCCCAATTCCACCCAAACTTTCATCACAATCCCCTTAGCACCGAATTATATGCCATAGTAGGATATTTCCAATATTAAGAAAAAAATATAAAAAGAAAAACACCGGAGAAGGAGAAGCAAAAGAAGAAAGAAGAAATCGAAATGAAGCAAACTTACGCCCTTTTTTCGAATTGTTCAACCTTAATCAATGTGTTGCTAAGC
Source organism: Matsumyia berberina (assembly GCA_917880715.2). Lineage (NCBI taxonomy): Eukaryota > Metazoa > Arthropoda > Insecta > Diptera > Syrphidae > Matsumyia > Matsumyia berberina. The sequence continues at coordinate 125,985,079 of OU862870.1, forward strand.
ATTTTCCTTTCATCAAAGAGGCGGATATAGTTTTATGACAGAGACTATAAACGATAAACCCTGTAAGAGACAACACAGTAGCAACGAAAGCGTCATCTATAAAATTCTTCCACGATGAGAAGCAATTTATTGCCACTTAATAAAAAATAAAAAAACAAAAAAAAAACCAACAAACGAACGAATGAAGAAGCGAATTACTTGTAACTGTGCGCATGTAAATCGTTATTCCTTCGTCTGATTATCTCCTTTTTGCATATAACCGAAGGCTTGTACTATGTTGTGTTTCGTTCAGTATTTATTTTGCCTTTTTAAATTCTCTTCTTTCTATAAAGAGACACAAAGGATAACAAAACAAATTTAATGAGAATAACAAAAAAATCCTTTGCAGATTTACAACGAAAAGTAATAGTCATTCGAAGGACTATTCTCCAAGAACTAGAACTGAAAGCATTAGCATTAGGTAAGTTAATTCTTTTTCCTTGGAATCGTTGTTCATTTTTTTGGATATAAACTCACACACAAGAAATTCGATTTGAAAATGCACTTTTTTGAAATTCTATTCAGTTGAAATACTTTGATGTTCACATTTTTTGTTCATTATTTGCACGAACTTTTGCACAAAAAAATATAAAGCTCACTGAAACACCTATGCTATGCTATTTTGTCTGTCATAAGGAGCTTTCTTTTACTCTTTGTTTTAAACTTCCATCGATTCCTGTAAAAAATATTCCTGAGAATTTTTCGATAGCGACTCTACGCGTGGACAGACAGCTAGTAAAACTTTTTATTGTCTTAGCAAAGTGAGAATTTCGATAAGCGGTAGAGGGTTAATTGAGCATCTCACGACACCAATGTCTAAGGTTGAGTTAGAAAAGTGGCAGGTAAAAAGAAGAAGAATCTATTTTGCCACACTCAGGTCAATTCAGACCCATTCTGATACTCGTTGGAAGAGAGAGATGTCCCCTACCCGCAGAAACGATATCTACTATTACATCGTCTGTGATACAAACCATCCTATGAATTTGATGAATTTAATTATTTTATTCACCGGTGTATGAGATAGTTCTTCCATGTCCTGAAAAAAGTGTCGTCCTTGAGCAGTAGCAGAGAAAGTGGATTGTTCCCTTATGGACCTCCTCATCGCCAAACCCCTAGTTGGCGAGTCATTTCTCGCGAGTTCGTCGGTCTTCATTTTCAGTGACCCAGGAGAGTTTCACCTTGTGTTGTGTTCCAAGAACCTGAAACTCTTCCCGGCAGCACCTCACAAGCTTCGATTTTATTTCGTTTGCACAAATTGATTTTATTGCTGCCTGGCTGTCGATAAAAAAAGATGATATCCTCTCGCAGTTTTGGTCTCATCGCAGTCTCACGGGCGGCTAGTGTCACTACTAAGACCTCCGCTTGGAAAACACTGCTATTGTTTGGAAGGCGGGCGGACTTTCAGATGTCTAGCGGTTTGGAAAAGATACCTACACTCACACCAGTAGCTATGTTGGTTCCATCGGTGTAGACAGCTATGGATTGCATTTGCCCGCTTTTCCACTCCTCCCTGTTCGTGTAGGTGCTTAAAAATTATCTTGTGAAATTTAGGTCAGTTGTGAAAACATTGCCTAGATATTCCTGTAGAATCGTAGTATGACTTTTTGCATTTGGTTTCCAACAGTCTGAAGGGCTTATTCGTAATCCATCGATAGCCACCAAAGTTTGTACAAAGATATTCACCGGAATTAGGTTGAGGATAGCCTCAAGTTCTGCTGTTGGTGTCATTCTCATTGCATTGGTGATTCCAGTCTTTGTACCTTCGTAATGGCCTTTAGGTTAGTGGGTTTCCTAATGGCTTGCCACCATACGAGGCTGCCGTAGGTCAGCATGGATCTTATTTTAGCCGTGTGCATCCAAATGATAATTCTTGAGTTAGGCCTCCAGGTTTTCCCAAATATTCTGCTGCACGAGTGGAAGGCTATTGTGGCCTTTCAATTCATTCGCTAGTATTCAGCTTCCAGCTGAGCTTTTTTATAGAGCACGAGTCCCAGGTATTTGGCATTTTTGGAGATCCTGAAGGGGATACACGAATTGTGGTATTCTCTTTTTAATCTGACTTTCGTTTTTCGGGCCTATTAATCCAAATTAAAAACGAAAATTTGCAATGTCCTTGTTGGCAACTCTCAAGACTTAACAGTGAACTCAAACTCTAAAAAATAGTGCTTCAACCAATAATTGAATAGACTTTTGCGGTAGTTTTCTAAACAGATTATGACTTCGAAAACTTCTTCCGCTGATCCAAATTGGATCTGCTCTACATCCACATCTTACAAATCTGAATAAGGCTGTAAACCCTAATCTAATTCTGGATAGAAAGCTCGGACTCATCAATTGATTAAGTCCTCTTTTTCCAAAATCCTTCTATGATGAAGCAACTTAAAGATTACATCGACTTGAATATATGAAACTAAGATGGAGCCAACAAATCTTCAAAGCAGCAGTTGTAGTTCATTGTGCTAGATATACATGTCTACTAGTGGACGCGAATTTCAGAAGTTTACAAAGTTTGCATTTGGAAAACTTCACTTTATCCCTTCGTGCTCCAGGATTTGCTTAATATTTTCATGAAACAACTTTCGCGTAATTTCGATCAATATCTTTTCGTTTATTGACTTTATTAAATAACTTTGCCACTCATCACTTTCTTCATCAAAGTTGCAGCAACAAATTGGCATGGAATCAATATCTGTTTACGACCAAAGAGTTAGAGGGAACCATGGAGATTTAAAGGACGAATAACGAGTTTATTAAAGTAGCGAGGTAAAGAGATTTTACTTTAAAGTTAAAGTCCGTGTTTCAATATAAGGCCCAATTCATATACAACTGGCCTATGGTGCTAGTCCAGACGTGATGCGAATGTGGCGCACTCAATTCACACAGAAAAGGACGGTGAAGAGACATTTTTCAATTCTCTATTAAACGCAGTGAAAATGCTTTCAGACAAAGAAGACGGTACCTTGGGTATTCTCCATAGGACACTTTGTCCTCTTAAAAAATCTACGAGTTTTGGAGAAAATGACGCTAAAAATGGTCAGGCATTTTGCACCTAGACGAGTGAACAAATAATTCATATGGTCCGCCACTCGTGTAAGCCATTCATGGCACAGAAATGGCGTTGTAGTGGCACGAATCACCATGCCCACACCAAGTCATCTCTGTCTTTATTGGCCCATAAGGGAGCGCATACCCGCATCACGCAATGACTCGCATATGCCATGTATAGACAGTGACTAAAGGAGAAGTAACCTGGATGAACTATATCTATCGACTATACTACATCGACTTAGTCAGAACATTTCAAATGCTGGCTTGAACATGTAGACTGGATAAGCACCCGCGCTCTGGGTTGAAGAATCTTCTATCAGGAAGGAACAGCGCATTTGAATAAGACCACGACTGAGGTGCTACTCTTAAGCTACGGAAAAGGAACTTCAATCAATTTGACGTGCCAACCTTGAGGCTAGTTATCGATCAAACTTCCGAGAGGTTTTTGTTTGTTGAGGCCCAGGTCTACCCAGGACTGTTTGGAAGACATTTCCGATCCGTGGCAATGGATCCTTCTAATGATACTGTTAGCAGATCTTAAACCTATTCTTCGAATAAAGGCTCATTACGAGTTGTCGAGTCAGCTATTTATTTTATTTTTTTAGATTTAGTTCGACAGTAGGCGTGGCTCAGTATTAAATGTGTAGTACTGCTGTGCGATTTACTCAGATTCAAGCTCAAGCAATATCCACCGAAGATTTTCCAAGGCACCACCAGGCAAAACATGGATAATTGCTAGAAGCTAACCTGTATCCACCCTCTGGTCGCACTCCTCCTATGTATTTTTCTTATCCTTGTGAAGGACCTCACAATATGTCTTCAAAATCTTCAGCTTTAGTCATTCGTTCTTTTTGTTTTCCAAAACCAGCTTCTATCAGGACGCGCTACTGCTACATCGCTGCATCTACGTTGTTATAGTTTTGCCACCTACGGATTTGCTACCCGACATTCCAAGCCCGTATATTATACCAACGGTTCTATAAATTCATTAGTGCTGAAATCCATTTCGAAATTGACAATCTAATGACCAATTGCAGCTACTTGTGTTTGACAAATTTGCAAGAATTTATTGCCCTACGGCTTTCATTGATGAGGGCGAACGTATCTGACATTATTAATTCAAATTTGAATTATTACCCAAGATTATAGTATTAAGTTAATTGCATAAGGATTGATTCGCATATTGTTGTATATTCCTGTCAGCATGATAAATCCTCATTCCCCTGCCTGTGTTGTCCAAATTGCTTGAAATTGTGTTTAAATGTCAGGGCACTTAAAGAGCATGCATGCATAAAGCAGTCAACCAAATTATATTGTAACCGGAAACCATTGTTGTAAATGTACATACTTATGTTTTTTATATTGTTGGAATTTTTTTGTCTTCTCCGCGAAAAAAGCTACGTATACGCCCTAGAACATACCTGTGTAACTTTTCTGTATTTTATGGGGCAAAAAGTTACGTATACGCCCCCGTGCTTGACACTACTCTTGTAATTCACAGTTCTTGTAATTCTTTTGTGTATTTTAATTACAAAATTCGTTTTTTTAATCACCCAGACCACTGACATCATATTATGGAAAAGGAAAAAGAGAATCATGTGTCTCATCGGCAACGACAACAACACTATTGGGTCAACATCCGCCAATGTCCCTACAACGAGGCTCCAACGGAGCTCTACATATGCTTCCAACGCCCAGAGCAATTAGTCCACTAATGAAGGTATGTATATGAAAGCTGAATGCGTTGTGGCCTCTGGACATGTTACCGGATGTAGCCGGAAGATATTTTATCTCTTTTGTTTTTTTTCTAAAGAAGCTTTCCCCATTGTACTTTAACCCACTTAACCATGTGGCTGTATATGATTTGTTTCATTTCTGTTCCTTTTCCTCATGCATTCATGCGATTAATAGCAAGGACTGGATGAGAATGCTGTGTAAAAAACAAAAATAACAAAAAGTTCACAAGGGATTTCTTGGAATAAGTTTATCTGTAATTATTGACTGTAAATGTTCGTATTTAAGAATTAAAATTAAAAAAAAAGCAAAACATGATTGTAAAATAAATAAATGAAATAAAAAAGAGAAGAAGGAAACATTTAAATAAAGATTTAATCTGGAATAAAGGCAACTGGATTTTAATTTTGCGGGTATGGATGAGCTCCTTTTGAGTTGAATAAGTTTCCATGAACTAGCCGCAGGCTACAGTTAAAAGGATAAAATATTGCGTCACTGAATCGTTTTAAGTCGACAAATGTTTTAAAAGGCACTGGGTGGGGTTTTATTTCGACAAAATTTTAAATTTTGTAGAGTCTTCCTTGCACTCAGCAACTAAGATGAATAAGTCGACACTATTGTAACATAAGCTCAAGTTCTAACTGCAAACTGCAAAATTCACAAACCTGTAGGTCGTCGTTGTATCTCCTCCTCCACTCCCCGTCCATGCAGACGGGACCAAAGATCACCCGAAGAATTTTCCTCAGAGACCCAATCAAATGTCTTGAATACCGAAGAAACCAATCAAAGTAGGTATGTTAGTTCCAAAACCTTATCGTTCTGCAGCTTATAAAGTCAAGAGCAAACCGGAGAAAGAAGAGCTCCGTAAGGTGTAAACTAAACCCCAAGGACTCCCCAGACTAGGAAAATAACTTCTTGGCGATAATACCCAAACCAATGCAAGGCCTGAGTCAGTGTGAAAAAGTACTGGTTCCCTATTCAAATAGACTTCGTTAAGAGTCATTAAGATTTCGAAGACAACTTGGAGTAGAACAGAATAGAAAATATAAATTTGTCTTACTTACTCACTTTAGGCGGGGTGGACCTGGACCTCAACCAACAAGCGTGTCCAGCTAGCTCGATCTTTAGCCAGCTGCCTCCAGTTTCGCACGCCAAGTTGGTTAAGGTCCCCTTCCACTTGCGTGCGCCACGTGAGTCGCGGTCTTTCTCTAATGCGCCGTCCCTCGGGTGTGAATTTGAAGATTTTCCGGGCCGGAGCATTAGTGTCTATCCGCTCTACATCACCCAGCGGCCTCAGCCGTTAGGCTTTCACTTTTCTGGCTAAATCGATGTCACTGTACAGCCCCTACAGTTCCTTCTCAACTCACAGCCTATGTAGTTGGGACCGAAAATCACCCGAAGAATTTTCTTCTCGAAGAACAACCTCATCCGCTTTTGACAGAGTCCATGCCTCAGCGCCGAAGAGCAGGATTGGAATGATTAAGGTCTTATACAGGGTCACTTTAGTTATTCGAGATAGGGCTTTGCTACTCAATTGCCTTCTTAGCGCAAAGAAACAGTGATTGACAAAAACTATCCTTCGTCGGTAACATCACGTTGCGTTCTTTCGATATTGTTAATATCGTCGGCGTGTGCGAGTAATTGGACGGACTTTTGAAAGATTGTGCCCCTGGTGTTGGCGAGTGAGTTTTGCACTACTCCTTCCAGAACGATGTTGAAGAAGTCGCATGACAACATGTCGTCTTGTCTTAATCTTTTTTTGACACCAAAGATTACGGCGAGGTCTTGACCGATCTTCATCCCCATCCTGCACAAATGGACGAGTTTGGCAGGGATATCAAAACTAAACATGGCTCTGTATAGGTCATGGGTTTTCTTCAGGATCTGCCCCAGTGTGAATATTTGGTCGATGGTGGACTTTCCCGGCCTGCAGCCACACTGGTATGGACCGATCAGGTTATTGACGAACGGCTTCAGCCGGTCACACATCTTGTAAGCGATGTTAAGAACATTGACGCCTCTGTAGTTAGCGCAGTTTAGAGGATTTTCTGTCTTGAGGATCGGGCAAACAATGCTGAGGTCTAGTTGAACACGACTTATAAATCTAAGTAATCGAACATGGATCTCCATGGCAAAATCGTCTGTCAAAAGTTGTCCAGTCCTAATTGCACCATACACACTTGGGATTTATAATTTCAAGCTCTATTCAGATTTCTATGAAATTAAGTCTGCAAGCGTCGGGTTTCTAGGGTTTGTTCCGACAAAATCCAAGCATGCAAACTACACCACAGTCGTTTCCTCGTTTTTGTCAACCAAATGAAGTACTGCAAATGCATCTGAGAGATAAAAGGAACAGACCAACTTATTCTACTCGAGAGCAACCATAAAGTTTTTATCAGATTACCAGATGAAAACGTCCAAAGCACCAAGTCCCTTGTTTCTTATTTTTGTGCATTTTTTACATCTTGAATGGAAATGGTCCCTTTCTTCGCTTGCGTGGACAAAATGTTTTGAAATACGCAACACTGAGGTCTTTCTTTGATGAAATTATTTTAGGATATGAGAAATAAAGTTAAAGTTCTCCTTCTTCAGTGAATTATACCGGAACACATCTACCATGCCAATTAGTTTCGACAAGTTTCTCGAGAACTTTCTAAATTTATTTTGAAATGTTTATTCCTAGTCAAACTTTTCTTATCCCTGCTCCCTACGAGTGAGTTTGAGTTAATTGTGCATCTAGACACTCAAAACTTCACCAAAACGGTGTCAATATTTTTAAAACTTTAAAGTCTACTGTTTTCAGCTCTGATTAAAGATGGAAATCTTTCATTTATGATTCAAAGAGGTGGGAAAGCCTTTGGCTAAAGGTGGCAAACCACTTCATGCTTTTCAGTTCAAGCGGAAATCCCACAAAAGTGTGAATGAATAATGGGGATCCTTTGGCAAAACCACATGGATGTGTGTTTATTTATTATTTTCCTGTTTGCGTTGATGTTTGCTCTGAATATTGTGTGGTAGGCTTCGCTTCCTCTATCTCACAGCCTTTTGCTGTAGATGAATTTCGTGGAGGTTGTTTTAAACATTGTTGGTTAGTAGACACGACCGAAGGTAGAGATGGTGACAGTGAACAATTGCTATGGGTTATTCGAAACCAATGGAAGGTATTTTTCATTTTTTCATTGGTATCGATTCGGTGAAACGAAGGGATGTTCTTGTGAATAAATTAAGTTACACTTGGCGCTGAGGATATAATGGTGGCTTATATTTTTGGAGAGTATATACAGAGGAGGATTTGCTATTGGTTTGGTTTGATGGCTATTAAGGCATTTCGTCAGTTCGGTCCTGACAAACAAAAGGGGCGGTTTGTTCGTATGATTAAAATGATAGAGAACATAATGGCGTCAAATACAGAGACATGCGGTTTCAAAAGCAGTCGTAACAAATCGATACTTTCAACGAATATTTTCATAGAATTTAATGAAAACATGAAAGGATTGAAGGAACCCTCAGAAGTCGAAATCACCATAGAATTGAAGGTCACTTCCTTCGACTCGTTCGTCTCCAGAAGTACCAACACCTGCTTTGAGAAATCGAAATGTATACATCTGTACATCTCATTGTGTATGTTCTCTGATGTATCTGTCTTTCTTTAATCTGTAAGACAAATTGGTTTGCCCGATCCTCAAGAAAGGAGAGGATCTGAACTGCGCCAACTGATGAGGCATCGGTCTTCTTAACATCAGTGTGGCTTAATGCCAGTGTGGCTTCAGGTCAGGAAAGTTCACCATCGAGCAAATATTCACACTGCGGCAGATCTTGGAGAAAACCCAGGAACTTCAAATCCCACCACCTTTTCTTCATTTTTTGTCGTTTATTTTGACAATAAATTGGTTCTCTTCGGCATTTTTACATTTCACACGTTTCCTGTTCATCTAGTCCACCTTACCCTCCATTTCATCAAATTTCCAATCGAAAAACCATCCAAAAACAGCCAAAAACCCCAAACCAAATTCTACACGATTTTAAATTTTATTTGTGTGACACGAAACAGAGCGAAAAATGCGTTGATTTCATATATCAACTCACTGCACTTTTTGCCTGTGTACATGATCGTATTAGATTTTTTTGAAAAATATGTTTTTCGATTGAAATATTCTTAGAAATGTATTGCAACACTTGTTGTCATGTATTAATAGTTCAAATAAATGCAATTTCAGTTACATTTCACCAGAAAACTGCGTAAAATATTAAAAGTTTAGTCTGTGGTTTGTGACAAAAGTAGTGATTCAACGCATCGGAGTATATTTTACTACCAATTTGACAGCCATTGCTCTCTGTTCGCTTGATGTTTCCGGAAAAGTGTTTCCGCTGAAGAATTTTGAAAAAACGTTTGTAACGACGGAGGTGAACAAAAGCGACTACAAATTTTTCAGATTTTAGTGACGCAAATAGACTAAGGTGTCCGAAAGAGAATTTATTTGGATTGCATTTGACAGGAGATTGAACAAACGAGCCTGGGTACATAGCTGGATGGACGGAATAAAATCGGTGAACCATTTTTTAGCTGTAGCCCTGTGATTTCATATAAAACTTACTGTGCCACCCCCCGGTATTCTTAAAAGAGCTTACTCACTTCGGATTCTGTTTTAAATTCTTCTCAATTGAAAATGCAAACGGTGAGGAAGGATTAAGACAATTATGACCCGGGCGGACTTGGCAAATAATTTCCTTTTGTCGCATGAAAGCCTACGCTTTGATTTTAATACAGTGAAGTATTTTCCTTTTTCTTCGAAATAATTTGTTCGAATTTGTCCAATCCATTTCGATTGAAAGGAGTGAACCACAATCCCTTCGATTGTAGTAACAGCGGCCACACTGTGCTGAAAACTACTGTGGTCAGTTTTTGTCTCAAATTCGCATTACACTCTTCAACACGCCATCTCCCTTTCAAATTCGTAAAAAGCCCAAATAACTCCATATGCATTTAACTCAGGGTTGCCAGTTTGAAAAATTTCCCCCCAGATGTAGGTGTTTTTCTTGACCACCGGGGGGAATTCTCTTTGATAAATTTCCTAGGGGAATCTGGGGTTTTATTTAACTTTTGAACATGAACCGCTCGCTTAGTAGTCCAACGCACTAACCACCGAGCCACGGGCCCAACAATGGTTATACTGAGTTCTCATTCTACTACTTCAACCAATGACGGTTTATTTTGCGTTTTTTTTATCATGTTACAATTTTTTTAGCAATTCGTAGAAATTTTAAATTCTGTATGCAATGTAATTTTCATTAAGTGATGTATGTGTAAACCAATGTTAAACATACATCACACACTCACATTGTTGCATTTGCGAAAGTCCATATTATGTCGATGACTTTCGATCTTCTTTCCATAGTCGAGGGAAAGACGAGAAAAGACGTTATTAAACTTGCCTTTGTTTTGTTTTTCACTTGTTTTGTTTGAATGCCGATAACATTTTACAAACAATGTATCTGCAGGAGAGATCGGAATGTGAAAATGTTAGTCCTTCAGACCTTCCTTACGATTTTCACGTCCAAACAGATGTACAAAAACATAAATTCAGACGACGATAATCATATTTTATAATTGTTTTCAGGAACTTAACTCATATTTTTTGTTGATTTTTAACTTTTATTGAGTTTAGTTCAATTTCCTCATTCGGATGTATAAAACGAATTGAAAAACTACAAGTCTGGGGGAAATATTTTGAACATCTGGCAATGCTGCGTTTAACTTGAGGAAAAGCAACGGTACATCGTTTGCCTCTCAGCTAGGTGAACAACTTGTCTTCTGCTTTGCCCTTGACTGACAAGTGACAACTTGCGCTTTTCTCTCAGTTGCTCGCGCAGTGTCATCTCAACTTTCGAAGTGAATAGTCATAAGTAATTAGTGGAAAATCGCGTTTGTTCCTTAAACTGGTGCGTTTTGTTTTTGTCTCCCTCTCTCTTGTGTTTATTAAGCAAATTGGTTTGCGGTTGCTATCTATTATCCCTCTTTCTCCCATTCTCTGCAAAGTGTTGCTCTTGAAAATTAAATTGAAATGTGTGTTTACCGTTTTTCCTTTTTTTTCTGCACAACAAGTGTTTAGTGTTCTGAGTGAATGTTTTCTGTTCCATTGCCCTTCTTGGGAAAAAAGCGAAGGTGAGTGAAATGGAAAAAACATTTTGTGCTTTTAGGGTGCAAAACAGAGATCATATTGATCTCTGGTGCAAAGTGTGTGTTGTGTTCTGTTTGGTTCCTTCATGGAAATGAGAGTCCATTTGTCTTTAAGCAAGCCAAGTGCTTGTGTTCTTTTAACCCTCGGTTGTCGGTTCGCGGTCGGTTTCGGAAGTGATTTTAGTGAACAGGTTGCACCACGAAAAGATGCTTCAAGATAATAACAGGTGAGTGATTGTTTTAATTATTTTATTCCATTTGCCATATTGATTATGTTGTTTGTTCATATTATGAACTCACTGCACTTTTTAGTTGTGCACATGATTGTACTAGATTTTTTTTTGAAAAATTGCTTTTTCGATTGAAATATTGGCTGAAATGTATTGCCTCACCTGTTGTCACGTGTTAATAGTTCAAATAAATGCAGAAAACTGCATAAAATATTAAAAAGTAAGTTTTCGATACTTCCGGTGTGTGACAAAAAAAGTGATTCAACGTAACCAAGAGCAGATGCGAATGGTATTTTACTACCAATTTGACGGCCATTGCTGTCTTGATTTTTCTGGAAAAGTGTTTTTGCTGAAGAATTTAAAACAGTCAGCCAAGTTAGAGTAGCAGAACAAAAGGGAATTCGCACTTTTTTGTTGATTTTGGTTGCGCAAACAGGGAAGGCGTTCGGCAGAGTCCTACTGTGTTGTCCCTTGGTATTCTAAAAACAGCTTGAGCTCTTCGGAATCTGTTAAAAGAGGTCTTATGATTGGCTAAATCAAAGGTCTGTGAAGCTACTCCTTTAGAAAACAGTGTCCAGTTATTACTCCAGTAATGATTCAAAATGATCGAATGTAAGTTCTATGGAATTATGTCCCGAAATAACCTAAAATTGTGTTAGATTCTATCAAACAGAGCTTCTTTTTAAAGGCTTTCACACCGTTGTCAGCATCGAACGTTATAAGCAACATCCAGTCTAATTTTATCCGTAAGACACATAGTCGTTTCTAGGACTAAGTTTGACTACACTCAGCGCTTTGAGGAGCACCTACGAACCAGGGAAGAAGCAGATGTTGCCGTACTTTTTCCCATTGCTAAGAAGACTAAAATGTCTGCTTGGGAGATGGATGAGATGGATAAGGCTAACCAGGAGATTTGTTCAAACTGTCTCATTTCAAATCCGCTCTCCATCTTGGAAATATCAGTGTGCTAAACGAGACACGTATTCCGATGGATAGGGTTTCAACTATTTCAGTTGAAGTGGATCGCCCAAAGGTTACGACAATAAAAGAGAACATCCAAAGCCTTATGAATCATTCTTGAGCAGAGGGCTACACAGTTCGTAATTAAATCTAAAAGGCTAAGCGCAATGAAGGTGTTTTTACTCGATCACTCGGAAGCCGAACCGAATACTTTCTTCTCTTCTAGTTGGTGTGTACATTTTGAAACTGAATTGACACATGCTTTCACATCAATTCTCACTAGTACCGCATCACTCACACCTTGTTTTCACTCGTGAATTTGTTTTAGTTGCCCGAAAAGGAATTGTCCGTGATGTACGGTGCCTACAAGGACAGAATACCTGAAAATGAATTGAACAAAGGTTTCTTCGGCTCGCATCTACAACAGTGTGCAATGACAACTTTATTCTCAAGGGGTTACTGCAACTGAAAGAAATGCCACAATACCTGTTGAGTTTCCACTAAGGAGCTCATTTAAATGACTGTCTTTCAATACCATTATGTTTGTTATATTTAGGCATTAGGTTGGTTGGTTGGCTTAAGTGGTTGTATCAGGCGGGAGTCGACAGGCCATGGCTGTTGGTCTTAAATCCAACCTGCGGAGTTAAGGAAGAGTAGGATGTTTTAAATTTGCTTCTCCGAAAGTTCGCTAAGATTGTCGAGGAAGGGTTTCTCCAGTGCCTCGAGCTTTGCTTTGGCAAGTGCCGGATACTTGCAGAGGAGGTGTTCTAGGGTTTCCTTCTCGTTTGTGTCTTTGCAGCTACGGCAATAGGGGTTAAAAGGGATGACAAGCTCGGCTGCATGGGTACTTACTGTGTCCAGTGACCTGTACAAATGGTGACTACGTGTGCAATGTATGTTCGGGTTCTTCTAAGAATTTCGTTTGTTTTCCTATAGTTGTATGTTGGCCAAGTATTCTTGTGTTTGGCTACAGAAAGGAAGTGTAGGTTGATTTCCTTGACAGCTCCTAATGGGATGATAACTTCTCTTGCGAGTGAGCTGTCAAGGGCTGACTCCTGCCTGGCAAACTTATCATCTATTTTGTTCCCTTCGATGCCTCTATGACCTGTGATGCATACGACAGTATTTGGGCATTAAGTCGCACACGGCAAGCCTCAAAAACAAGAAAGAATTTTGCTAGAAAAGTGCTGCCAAAGTTCGGCAATCAAAACTGCATTCACCTACATGAACAAGTACAATGTCGTCCAAGTCGCTTCAACCAGATTAAATTTTCTTCGAATTTAATAAATTCCACAGATAATAATTTTGAGCGAATAATTTTTAAAATCACAAATTCACCAAACGCTCACCATTTAAAAAGTCCATCCATTTACAGATTATAACGTTCTCAGAACCATTTACATCCTTCCGTGTTTAGTATGACATTATTACACTATGTCCTGCCCCAGTATAATAAAAGACAAAGACGGAAATAAAACACAACCCACGCTACTATTTAGCTGACTAAAATATAGCCAAAAAGCTTAAGCGTCCTTTATCATTCCCAGGCGTCGTTTTACGCGGCACGAAATTCAAATAACACAAGTTATGGCGTCAAAAGTCCTATAAAAATGTTGAATATTATTTGCCAACACGCTATAAGTATGATAATTTTTTTTTGTGCTGGAGTAGTTTGAATTTGTTTTATGTACACCATTTCCTTTGGTCGCATAAATCATAATTTAAACGGAGTGTTTAAGTATCCATTAGAGATGATCCTTATTTAAGTTTGAGTTAACTTTTTTTCGGGATGCAGGTTTTTAAAGAATGCCCTGACAGTATGCACAAGTGGACCTAAGGGATTTGGATCTATACAGCCCCTCCTTGTCATTCTGCATTCTCAATCCCTACAATAATCGAATTTATAAAATTCGTCCCTCTTTCAAAATCAATAAAAACATTTTGGTAAATTGCATCGAAGGATAAGAATATAATATTTATTTGCATAACAATTCAAGCGGCATCCGCGGAAACGGAATTCGCCATTGTTCTATCAAATAGACAGAAATATCCTTCCCACTACGCTTGCATTGCAAATATACTTCAAACTCCGTCGAAAGCATTTTATTTCGAGTGGAATTTTGTTGATTTTTCTTATAACACAGATAAGATGAAATTTCAGGTTAAAAAAAAAATCCTGCAAGTCGATCAAATGGAAGTAAGTTCTTAGAGTTGGATGCATTTGATCCTATGTACCAGGCGTGCGTTAAACCTTTGTGCAGAGTGTAACAAATGGGGCGCGTTTTTATTGCACCAAATCCCTAAAGCTGTCGTCTTTGTTGTCAGAAAATGGTGGAGAGTATCTACTTATAGAATCGGGTTTTTATGGCTCATATGCGACACTCAAAGAGTGTTAGTTAAACAACCGCAATCGTTGCCGCAAGGACAAACCGGAATATTAAAGAACTTTTGCTCCTTCACAGCTGTAATAGGGTTGCCAAGCAAGTATGTGAATAATTTTTAATGTGAGTTTCCATAGACCAACATAACCATAGCTTTCGTAGATCTAGGTAGATGGGTTGGCGAGAAGAGAGAGCCCTCTGCGCCACACTCCGGTCAGTATAAATCCATTGTGATGCCCATTTTTGGGGAAGAAGGTACCCCTTGCAATACCCAAAGCACTTCCCTGTTTTCACAGCGTTTCGAACCATCTTGAAGCCTTAATGAACCTCCAGATGTCCCTGATAGGTACATGACTTAGTTCTTCGGTATCCTGGAAAAGTACCTTCTAATGCATTTATGTCTGACCTGCCAAAGATCTGAGCAGTGGCAGAAGAAGTGGGTTGTGTCCCCATTAACTTCCTCGTCTCTGCAACCGCTCCAAAGGCCCTCCTCACTTAGTCATAGCCATTTCATGTGATAACCCAGAGTATTATGACCTGTTATTAATCCTACAGTGAAGGAGATGGTTTTCCTGTCCATGACAGCATGAAAGTAGTCTTGCCATCGTTTGCCTGATCCACAATTTCGGAGAAAATTCCAAAAAAAAATGCGCATGAGATACCTTAGACCCGTAGAACGAATGGGCACTAACGCTTTGAACCATCCTTCTTGGCAACCCTGCAACATAAATGATGGATGACTCCTTCAAACTGCTCAAAGTGCAATTTTCACAGCGGAAGGAGGAAAGAATCCGTAGTCAACCAAACGTGTTCTTGGCGTTGATGAGAATGGCATGGAATATATGGTCCGCATAACACACTTTGTTGTGATACTCATGGGATTCTGGGTTATCTGTCTGGATTTGAAGGTTGCAATCTATAAAAGGCCAACGAACTGGAGGTTACAGTTTTATTTTAATCATATTAAAGTCGTTTTGTTTTACGTTTATGGCTAAAGCGCTATGTGCAGAAGCGACTTCCTTTTTAGTTGTTTTAAGTTATCTGCTTGTTAAACATTACGACTCTCGTGTTTCAATGCCTCGGGGTGCAATATTTGTTGCGTTTTGTAGACTAAATTTGATTAAATCTGGAACTTATCTGTATATGGGCATGGAACTCTTGTTCATAGCCATAGTATTTCCTTATAAGCTGCTTAAACAGCTCAAAATCACCCACGGATGACACGTCAAAAGATCTTTTTTTGGAAGAATACTGAGTTACATCCTCTCGTTCAAAATCAATTAACCTAATCACGAAGTCAACTGCAAAGGTAAAAAAATGGAACCATTGCACGCAGAGTGCCACCTTACAACCCCAAAGTGTCCCCTAATTTAGCAGCCACTTACCCGCCTAACCTGCTGGTTAATATGTGTCATATATTAACCAGCAGGTCTTCTTAACGAAACGAAGCACACCAACTACAGCATGAGGTTAATCATATACAACAGCAAAAGCCAAGTCAAAGAGCCATGGCAGTCCCCTGTTATTCTGCTGATTTGCAGTGCATGACATGCTGAAAAAGGATTTCCTCCTGTTGATTGCATATTTAAACTGCACGTACGGTGCAACCTTTAGCAGCAAATGCATTCACCTTTAGCGGTACCATTGAGATTATATGAACTTTCTGCATGGCTCGTTACAAAGCGATTCTTCTCATGCATTTTTCATTATTTAAAACTTTCGATGCGATCCGGTGGGGTAATCCTCTGAGGGTTTACATATTGTTGTTGGCAAATTTTATATCCATTTCCTTGAAGAAGTTCCGCACGAGACTTCCTATAGCATGAGTTGTGTATAGAATGTCGTGAATAGATTGAAGTTAAATTTTTTATGGAAGCCTTTTGGAAAAAACCTAAGTGCATCATTGAGTAGAATGAAGAATAGAATGAAGCTAATGCGCTTTTATACTTAATCCATTTCCGTCCTGAAAATATCCCAATAGATGTGCCCTGTAACGTATGAATTAACAAGAGATAAAAGTAAGAGTGAAAAACCTATCAGGAGAAAACAGAATTAACTCTGTCATAGCGAACAGATTTTAGATCGACGGACGAAGCGAAACGAAGAAGAAAACGGCGTCATGCAAAGGACAATGGAAACTTATTTATAATCCACAGACTGTTCTTGCCTGGACGTGCATCAAATTGCTTATACCGTGATGCCTTCTACGAAGTAGCCTTGCAACGGATAACGAAATTACAACTAGTTTCGTCCCCACTGCATCAAGGCTATAATCAACTTTCAACTTTCAACTCTAAGTAGGAGACCAAATTTTAAGAATCAAAAAGATATAATTAGTTCAAGAGTAAATTCAAAATACAGAAGTCAGAGATAATTGGAAAAAATTCATTCAGTTATGTTCTCGACACTATCGGCATCCTTCTTTTCTTCAGCTGGCTTCTCTATGTGTTCTTCCTTCAAAACATCAGATGGTGGAGTAGTCTCCGAAGTCTTAGCGGGCTTATCTTCCCCGCTGAACCGACGCCTTCCTTCTCTGGCCCTACCTGAGCGCCTCTCTGAATATCGGCTAACTTTACGTACAGCGGTAGACCGTTGTTCTTCCTTCTTCAAGCTCTCGGTGTCTGAAGTTGGATTGCTTTTGAGATCAGTGGCCGACTGTCCATCTTCTGGTAAACGAAGTCGGGTTTTCCCGGGCTGATAAATCGCAATTGACGGACGGTCCTGCAAATACAAGCCCTTTCACTCTAATTCTGGATTCAAGTAACTGTTTACTCACCTTATTGCGAATGCGTCTGTCGAAGCGCTCCTCACTCTTTGTTTCATTGGCGTATCCGCCACTTGAGCTCGAATTGCGCTGTGAACGCTCAGCCCTTTCAGATTTGTCCTCCTCTTCCTCCTTGTCTGGCGAGGGAGTCTTTTGATGTTCTCTCTCCACCAGCGATATCTTTTCTAACTTTTGTTTTACTACCTCCAAGTCGGCTACGGTAAGAGCGCACTTAGTATTTGTTTTTTCGCCAGTAGCAGCATCTGATTCCTGCTTATGCTTCGGTACGAACTCCTTGACACTGGAAAGGTTCTTCATAAAGTTCGCCATGGCTTGATCGTCGTTGCCCGGTGGTTGCTTATCATCTGCAGGTATAGAGATGGAACTGGTGGAATTACTAGGCTCACCATCAGCACCAACTGATGTAGAGGCCTGCGAATTTTTAGATCGATTCTTCTCCCTCCTTTCGCTGTATTTCTTGACTTCTTTTCGCTTGTGATCGCCTTCTGGTGGCTTAGTGACGAGTATTGGTTTTTCAGATTCCTTTACAGATGTTGATGGTTCAGCAGTTTGAAGAGCCTTTTGCTCGATTTCGGCAGAACGTTCCTTGTCTTTCTCTCGGCGGCGCAATTCGTGTTCTTCACGACGACGTTGGTCACGCTCAGCGCGACGCTTAGCACGTGAATTTTTCTTCTCCTCGGGATTGTCCGTGGTGCCCTCGGCCTTTGATTTACTGTCTTTAGATGAAGTGGCTTCTTCTTTGATGGAACTTGGAATACCTTTGGATACTCTATTCCTCCGCTTTTGTTTTTCTTCCTCACGCTTGCGTCGATTTTCTTCGGCACGTTTCTTTTGCTCTTCGCGCCGTTCCGACCTCTTAGTCATGAGAAACTGAAGCAGTGGAGTTGAGACTGACTTCTTGTCATCCTTTGGCTGAAGCGAGAACTCTATCTTACACTCGGTCTTGCATGCCTCTCTATCATCTTCCAATTTTTGAAGGAAATTGATGTAATGTTGTTCGGTCTCGATGGTGTTCACTTTGGGATCAATTTTGCGAGCTTTGTTCTTGGGCAAACTTTGGAATGGAGCAAATTCCACTATGGCGGGATATTCCTCACCCTTGGTGTCCACAAACACATAACCATCAAAGCGGTCGCGAAACAGGAAAACATCTTCGTGGTTTTGAAAGGTTATGTATGCCCGACAAGTGGCATCGAATCCCAGAGACCAATCGGCTGCGGAGTAGTAGTAGAAATCATGTGCAGGAAGTGGATCTATTTGCTTGAGGAACTCCTCCTCCGTCATTGTAGGCGGCAGGCGACGGATAATCACCTACAAAATGGGAGCGGCTATCAAATGAAATCAGATTGGAAGTGAATGTTCGCTTTACCTTTGTAAGCGGTTTTGGCTTATCCTTCTTCTGATGGCGGTCTCGCGAACCTCTGGTTTTTGCCGGTTCGAAGGATCTCCTTGTTAATTTTTCCTCCTTCGTCATTTTCGGTTAAAGCTGCCTACAGTTTTATTTATATTTTTGTTATTTTGCGTAGCTGCGAAGATTTGACGTGTTTTATGCGAATTGTACTCTGACAGATGTCAATAGGATGCACAGGGTGCTTCAGAAAACGGTATAATAGACATGGAATCTACTTGTATCCGATTAAAGATTACAATTCCAAAAAATATTTAATATTAGAAATCACATCTGTCTAGGAGGATGAAATTGATCTCTTCACTTAGAAAAGATGAGTTTTGTTCACCAGGTTTGGGACGTTAGTTGGGAAGAATATTGGCAAAGTGGTTCCAAGTCTGTAGTTGGCACTTTGGGTGTAATGTAGAGAACCTTCTTGCTTCTTCACTGAAGTCCTGAAACTCAATCAATTCCTTTAAGTGACAGCCTCGAATCTTATAAATTTTTTTTTATTTCAACACTTTAACGCAAAATACATCTTTAACACTACTCAGCAGCTGTCGTCCTCGCTGCCGCAGTTCTTGTAGGTGACGAAATCAAACCAAGCAAGTGACAATCAGCCTCCAATATGGTCAAGTCCTTAGAGGAACCCAAAAACTTTGTCGACAACTCTAGATCCTTGACCCTCAATCGAACCCTAGATCCTTTGACATAATCACTAGAAGTAAAAAGAAAAGATCTTAGCGATGTTCTCTTTCAATTTCTCTGTAAAATCAAACCTTCCATTCTTCTGTGGCCTTTGGCAGACGCAATGGAACTTCCATCCGAAGTCAATGTACAAATCGTCCTCGACAACATGAAAGATTTTTCCTGTGACAACTTTACCGTCTGGATCTCCTAGCTGGTAAATGGATTATCATAAATCAGTGACTTATTTCTTATTTAATTGGAACTCACATCGATGAATTTGGAGTTTCGTAACAGGGAAGCAAAGGTTTGATTGTCCACTGGTTTTGGTTCAACATTGGGGGTAGTGTGCCTTTCGAAAGCAGTTGCAAAACCACCCTTTTTCTGGGTGTTATCTTCGTTGATTGGAGTGCAAAGTGTCCTCGAACTTTGCAGATAAACTCTGTTAATCGTGTTTGATAGATTTTTTATCGAAGTTTTGTTAATTTTTATGAGAAAAGACATTTTTTTGTGAAACGAAAGAAATGTAAGAAATGTGCAGGAAAATGTTCTCGGAGAAATGTCAAACTGACTGATGGGTGACATAAGACCGCGGGTGTGTCGATAGACTTTTCGTATGGCCCTCTAAGGGATGTGTTGCATTGCCTATCCCAGGCCTATCCGCAACAAGACTGAAAGAAATTTTCCTGATAAGGATTGAAATTGTAGTTTTTTGACTGTGTTATTAAAAGAATTCGGATATTTAATTTGAGTTTTCTTTGAGAATCTTCGAGACTACAAGTTTCAAGATTCTTTTAGTCAAAGCGAACGTGCATATGTTGACAATAAATTCAGGGCATAGCTAAATAAAACTGAACAACAGCCACAGTCAGGCAGCCATGAAGACTCTAGAGTCAGTAAAAATTAAGTCAAATCTGCAAGAGGGTCTTAATGGGACATTAGCGGGGAGAATGGTGTCATTATGGTGTCGGGTACTAGAGTATCATAGTACATTAGAACATAAGAGTGCAGAAAAAATTGCAAAGACGTGGAACTACGTCTCTTGAAATAATTTTCTATTCTAAGCACCTCGTTCAGTTCTCCAAACAGGGGGATAGACAATGACGGCGCAAGCAGAGCGAACTTGCATTGGACCCAGCTGGATACATGTCCAAGAACCCTTTGGCTATCAATTGACGAAAGACAGTGAAGCACGAGCCGTCTAATGCATCCTAAAGAGGTGTTTTGTCACCGCCACCCGTCCAAAGAGACGCTGGGTTCCCCACAACAACCTACATCCCACTCAACGTCACATCTTTTTTGAGTAATGCGTCGCTTAGGGCATTAGTAAATCTCTTGGCAGTCGTTTGTCCAGCAAGTTTGCTTTTTAGTGAAGGCATTCATCAGTTACATAGCAAACCTCCAAATGTCCTATGAATTCACTCCAAATAATTCTTAGTGGTCGAAGTAAGGTGCCCATTAAGTTGCCCGGAAAATTCTTCCACTTCCCGGATCCAAAAGTTGCCTTAGAACCTACATTTCCAAACAACCTTCTGAAGGAGTCAAAACCCAATCTCTAGATGAGGTACGAGAGACGCGGGACTCACCGTGTAAGATTAGTGGTTCGCAGAGAGAAATTAGTCATGTCGTTCGATCGAGCTGGCTGCATGCGCCTACGTTCGCACAAAACTGTGCCGCCGTTCAATTTAGGTAAAGTAATCGAATTTAAGTGCCTTCAGCGTCTTAAAAGATACTTATGATTGCACTACAGTTTGGGGTGAACCAGTGGCTCAACCAACAAGGCGCCACCACCGAGTTTGTTCAGATAATCCTCTGCATTTGCACACGGAGCTGGAATAAAAGAGGTAGAACAGGTCTTGTGTTCCTTCCTTCCTTCCTTCCCACGCCCAATCAAAACACGCAAAGATACCTTTAATTTTTTTATTTACTGACTACTGGCCTTCTTTGGACCAACACTTACAACGTCGTTTTCCACTTTCA
Organism: Matsumyia berberina; assembly: GCA_917880715.2. Classification (NCBI taxonomy): domain Eukaryota; kingdom Metazoa; phylum Arthropoda; class Insecta; order Diptera; family Syrphidae; genus Matsumyia; species Matsumyia berberina. The sequence continues at coordinate 126,006,488 of OU862870.1, forward strand.
AATGGCACTTCTTAAGATACCTAACAAATTTCTTATCAAACCTTGACTGCTGCTTCTCCGTGAAGGCGGTCATTTCCCGTTTGCTGAGATACATCCTCTGTACCTTCCTCTTGAGCTTATCCAACTTCATGGAGTCGCCGTACTTGCGAATAGTGTATAGCATCACTAAGGCCCACTGGAATGCTTCCCGAGTAGTTGTGCTAATGGTAGGCTCCTGATCTGCACTCGTTTTTTGTTTCTTCGCTTTTTTCGATTCATCACTTTTCTTCTTCTTCTTCTTTTTACTAGGCTCGCTGCTTAGAGCCACTATTTCTGTTACCATTTCCAAAATATCCTTCTCTTCGTCCTGCTCAATTGTATTCTGTATCTGCTTGTCCACTTTACGCTTCTTTGAATGAGATTTCTTTACACGTTTCTTCTCTGGCTGATCAGTCGAGATGCTTTCTGGATTCTCCTCAGTTTTTTGTTCGGACTTTTCTTCAGGCTTTTCCTCTGACTTCTGTTCATCATTTTCGTTCTTGTCGTTGTTGTCATTATTTTTATTCTCTTCGCTTCTTTCATTCTTTTTATCTATTTCATGATTTTCTGTTACCTTTGCTTCTCCATTTGCTGACGATTGTATTGCTTTTGCTGCCTTCATCTTCTCCAATTCCTTTTCGAGTATTTTCCAAATTTCTTCAGCATGATCCGTACGCATTCGCATGCAATTTGCTACGAAATTCTGGAACTTTACCTTTTTGCGTGGAACGTTGTCTACAGTCTGCAGCTTCTGGAATGTTGCCCTTGCCTGAGCGCTCAAATTGTATTCTTTGGTATCAAGTATTGAGCGAATGATATCCATCCAACCTTCTTGCTTTTTCTGTCCACTGTTCTTGGGCTCTTTGGCCACATAGTCTTTGCCAGAATATTTCTCGGCTTCCGAAATGCAACGAGTATGAGCGACATAGTCCTCGCCGTGAAAATCTTTTTGACAATCCATGCAGGACACGTTCTTTGGAACTCCGCGGCACTTGAAATTGTAGTGCTTCTCGACAGCGGGCTTTTTCACGGATTCACCGCAATGGTTACAGGTGAAGAATACCATAGTTTTTCTCCTGGTATACACAGTTTATGGATAATTGATGTGTACACTTTTTAAAAGGAAAACGATGGTTTACAGTGCGCGGCGCACGTGTGGATAAAAAATAAATACCTATTTGAAATGTCAGAATAGAAGTGAGGAAAGAAATCCCCAATAGATGGCAGCTGAAACAAGAGGAGGGCGCTGTGAACAGGTTACAATCGTAAAAAGATTTTAAAACTTTTTCTTTTGATAAATTATTAAAGACTATGTGGCCGAATAACTCAAAGAGCCTCTAGCCTGCTGTGGCAATGATTAAGTCAATAAGTGGGCTAAAGTTCTAAAAAAATAGGAGGTGATATATGCATGATGAAGAAGAGATCCGAGACTCTTTTCGAGGACAAATTGATTACGCATGCTAAACTAAACTTGATTTCATGAAGACAACGTACACTGGCTGGTTTTTTCAGCTTTACATGAAGTTCGGATTAATCCATCAAGCCCATGGCTTCTGACCACCGTTCGATCGAATAACTGCTGATCGTCCTGCACATGATTTAGACCAGCAGCGCAATAGCCATGCTCTTAGCCCAAAGTTTTTTTTTCGTTAAAATAGAACAACCAATCCTTTAAAAAAATTAACATTAACATTTTATATTTTGTATTTTCATTAACAAATGTATGCGTATCCTTAAATGCAAATTACTTTGAATGCAGCACGTATCATGTTCTAAAAGTTTGGCATGCAAAATGATGTCGTCTGTCAAAAAGTTACCGTTAATCAAATCGTCGAACCTTTTTTGTTTGTTTTGTGAGGACGTCCTCTATTTTTATTTTTCTGTTTTTTTTTAATGTAAGTCTACTTCACTTTAATAAATTTCCATTGAATTCTCGAAAAGTTTGGCCAAATCCTCTTGACTTTGTTCCCTTGGCGCCAATTTGGTGATCCTCTCTTGCGGCAGTGTACCCTCGACCAAAGCTGGAATATCTGAGCTCACAAATCCCAATCCATTTAGGCCATTTTCAATTTTCGCCTTCAGCATAAACTCTCGAACAACATCACCGAGAATTTTTCCAGCATCAGCTAACTTAGCGTTGGATATATCTTTTCCAAGAATCTGCGCAGCTTCCAAATGTCTCTCCGGACAAGCGGGAGCTGTAAATTCAAATACCGCTGGCGCACTTATCACAACCGAGAGTCCATGGGGGATAATAGCATGATCGTTGTCATAACCTTCAGGGAGGAATGTGCGTACATTGCCAGATATTGGATACGAAAGTCCATGGCAGAGATGTACTCCAGCGTTGCCGAAACCGACACCAGCCATTGTTGATGCCAAGTGCATTTGGGAACGAGCTTTCACATTTTCTGGCTGATAAATGGCCTCTAAGAAGTTATCACGAATTGTTTGCAATGCAAATCTGGCCCAGACGTCAGAAATTGGATTTCTTCCTTGATATGGCGGCCGTAGGTTGGGTGATTCTGGTGCCGGTCCACGTTCGGTATATTCTACTGCAGTGAAACTTTCCAGGGCATGGCAAAATACATCGAAACCTGAGTAGGCAGTCACTCGTTCGGGCAGTGAAAGTGTGTGCAGAGGATCGATGAGACCTGTGAAAGTGAAATTCCAGAAAAAATATAAGAAATTCAATTAAATTGTGGTGAAGAATGATTGGTAGATGATTCCGTTATCATTTGTAAGTCGACAAAGGGCAAACGCGTGAAAGTATTAAGAAATGTAGCTGGACGCCTGGAGAAGTCGAGAGTTTTATTTTCGTTTGTGTCTACCGGTCTTGGCTGAAAGTGTTTCTACCACCTAGTGGCCCGTACAGAAAGCTGTATGTTGGCTATGTTTTTCTGTACATGGCGCAGCTGGTGAAACTGTTCATGCACTAGGCAAACTATTCCTCGACAGCATTAGCAAGATTTCTGGTGAGACAATCGGGAAACTGATGCTTTTCCTAAACTCAATTAACGAACTTCGGGCGTTTCGTGTATGTAACGATGAATAAAATAGAACTCTTCTTACCCAATTGCGGCTTCAGTAGTTTGCTTGAGATCCCAGTCTTTGCGTGTAGCTTCTTGTAGTCAAAAATTGCTACGCCGGTAGTTTCCGAACCAGTTCCAGAAGTCGTTGGCACCGCAATCATTGGCTTCAATTTCACTGAAATCTTCAAAGAAAGAACTTCAATTTCGTTACAACTGAATTATCATCCATAGTTCCCTACCTCCTTTCCATTGCCAATTGGTTTGTTTACGTAATCCAAGAACTCTGCTTCTGGATCGCTGGCATATAAATTCGCCGCCTTACAAGTGTCAATCGCTGAGCCACCTCCAATCGCAACAAAAGCATCAAAGTTACGACTTTTGGCGAAATTTGCCGCATCCCAGAGACTACCATCGGTTGGCTCGACTCTTGTCTGATCAAAAACCTCGAACTTCACTCCATTAGAAGTCAGCGAGTCAAAAGCACTCTTCACACTTGGCAACTTAATCACATTTGGATCTGTGACAACACAAATGTTTTTCGCTCCTATATTCTTCAGATCTGCTCCCAACTCATTAGTGACTCCGGGTCCAAAGCGCACAGTCGAGGAAGACATCTGCCAAAAGTCAAATCTATTATCATATTTGCTCTGGAAAGTCCAAAGTGCAAAGGGGGGCGTACCTCAAATGCGTATTCCTTCTTGCGGGCGAGTACAGTTGATCCATAGTGTTGAGAATGCGCCGGACACTTGCAGCTGCAATTGAGAAACGAGAAATAAATACGATTCACTCCAGTTGCAATGGGGGTGTGTGCTTACGAATTGCCAACAATTGTTGACATTAAATTTACAACTTTATTGCGCGCCTGCATTGTGATGCTACTCGTCGTCTGTCTGAAAAGTTACTGATTAGATTAGAAATGTGTAGACTAAAATCAAATTTGGTTCAGGAATTCGTTCGAGTTGTCATTTTTGCTCAACTCAGCTGATTTTCTTTTGATTCTCTTAAGAGGACAACTCGCTTTAATAATTTCTCTTTCGCTATCAATTGTTATTTTTAGAATTTTATTTGATAAGATGTGCGATTCGGATGGGAAGGAAGATGTTTCGGTTTCTGTTTCGTATAACACATACGATCCGGAGTTCAATGAAATCTGGGAGGACATGGAAAGAGCTCTGTTCGCCAACAAACAAGATGAAGAGTTACAGAAATTGTTCGCAAACCAAATGCGAATAAGTTCTGTAGAGGAAAGAGAGAAATGACCGACCAGCCAGAACCTGTGGTCGGCCTTGAATCGGAGACAGGTGTTTTAGTTTTGTTTCCGTTTATTTTGTGTGGAGGACAGTCCTGTAGTCGCAAAATTAGCTCTCTGGAAACGTTTTAAAATCGTTGTACTCTATGTGAATGCAAGTGCAAGTTATTATTTATTTTTTGTTTCGTTAAATTTTTATATTAAACAAATTATATAACATTTTAACTTTTGTCAATAAACGATTTCTGTTTGTAAATATTTTTAATTAGCTGTTTGTTTTTGAAAAACGATGCTAGGTTAGATTAACGGGCCGATGAAGATGATGAATCCCTTCTCGTCTCACTTAGGTCTGTGTAGACCCGTTGTGGTTCCTACTCTGTGATTCTATATACCTGATGACAGCCACTTGGTTATCCTGGCAAACTTGAGCAGATCCGACAGTGAACCATCGGACAGTTGCTCGATGTTATCGAAGAGGTATCTGCCTGTTAATATTACAGAGGCTTGGGCAATGACAGACAGTTGGTTGTGTCCTCATAAACCTTGTCCCCGCATCCTCTGATTAGGTCGTCCTCGGTGAGGTGCAGCTTGTTTGCATGATACCTATAGCACATTGTGGCCTGTAATTAATCCTGTTCATATGTAGACACTTGCTCGTTCTCCCTTTTCTCAATTTCGCAGGTGGTTGTGGTTGGTGGTTTTCCACCTGTTATTCGCCTCAGTTAAAGATCTTAGCCTATGCTGTGTGCCAAGAACCCTCAGCTCTTCTCGACAGCACTTTACAAGCTTGTATGTAATTTGAGTAGCAGCTAGCGCTTTTATAGCCGTATGGCTGCCAATGAAGGTCGTGATATCCTCCCGTGATACCGTTGGCATTGACGCCAATTGTGGAGCTGTGATCACTGCTAGAACCTCTGCCTGGAAAACACTACTGTTGTCAGGGAGTCTTATTGAGCTGCTGACCCTCAGCTTCTCAGAGAAGATACCAGCACCCGTGCCTATGTCCATCTTGAAGCCATCCGTGTAGATGGACTTTGTCTCGTTAAGTTTTTTTTCGTTTTCCTACTGTTCTCCGTTTGGAAAGATGCAGAAGAAAGGTTCGACGAAGTCCGGATACGGAATCATGCAATCAGAGTCGATACTTATGCCCGGATAATTGTACAATATCTGAACGTGTCCATATGAGCTCGCTCTCCAGAGTTTAGACTGGTAGGGTAGCAGATTGAGAATTGTCTTCAACCCTGATGTCGGAGTTGATCTCAGTGCACTGGTCGTTCCCATTCAACCCAGCCCTTGAATATTGGTCAAGGCTTTGAGGTTAGTGGTTTTAGTTGCAGCTTGTTCTAACGATCGGAGAGTACAGCCATAGGATTATACTGGCTTTAGGTTCCCAGTTCTTTCCAAAAATTCTACTGCAAGTGTAGAAAGCGATCGAGGCCTTTTTGATTCTTTCTTTAAAATTTAGACTCCAGTTCAGTTACTGATAACAGGGCTCCTTAATATTGTGTACAAGAACTTGTCGGCTAAAATCGGTCGTCAACAGCTTCAACGTCGACTAAATGTCACTGCAAGCTGTACGCACAGAAGGTTATGGATGAACACCGGCTTCTCAGAAAGAGATCAAGGATATAGACACAAAGACTCAGACGTAGGACCGCAATCCGAAGTTTAACTAAAGGGTAAAATCAACATGTCAAGGCGACAGAGTCTGAACCGAAGCCTGCAAGGATGAAAAGAGAACTCAGTAGTAGAATAGGAGTTTGTGCTGAGGAAATGGAAAAAATCGATCGCACAGTAGGGATTGCTGCGTTGGACTGCTAAACAAGCCTAGGCCTTGGTCCACCACGGTTTGTCGTCTCAGCTATTTGTTAAACATGACTTCAAGGACACTTTTCAATCCATGTTGTTGGCAAGCCACATATGTGTGGAGATAAACTATCGAGGAATAGGAGCAACAGCAGCTTTGTTCAATTGACAGGGTAATATGTATGTTTAGTCCGTCATTAGTACGGGTGACGCTGTACTCCAGAACTAAGGACAGAATTGCATCAAACTGACACTCTTTGACTTTAACAGGAATGCCCATTGAATCGTGATTGGGATTACAATTGGGCATGGCTTTCTAAACGAATAGCTTCATACACTTAGTCTTTGGTCTGGGCAACCTTAAGACCTCTTTAAATTGTTCAAGATTCTAACAAAATTCGAAGCCAGCAAGCTCTTCTAAGAATAGCAAGAGACGCAGAGCTATAGCTAAGAAAAAAGTTCGCCGATTTCCTGCCACATGCAATTTAAAGAGATTCTCTGTTGACCCTGTAGAATCCCTTCCATATTTGCGCCATCAAAATCAACAAAAAAAAAAATGCGTATTTCATTCTGTTCACTTTCTATAACTTGGTCAACGTCTTTTTCAAAATTCTCAACGGAAACACTGTTCCAGACACACCAAGCCTACACACAGCAATGGCTCTCAAATTGGTAGTAAAATGCATTCCATAGCGTGGAATCACTACTTTTGCCGTACACCTTTAGAATCGAAAATTAAATTTTTAATGTTTTATGCCGTTTTTTGTCATCCATTTTATTTTTTGTTTTAAATGTTTTGGCGTTTTCGTTGGGGTTTTTAGCTGTTTTTTCGATTGGAGGGTTGATAATAAAAAGTTACAGGTTTACAGGCGCGTTATAGACGCATTTTTTCATAAAGACAATCTGCAAACTATGTACGTGTTTAATTATGTTTTTAGCAGATTATTTGCAAAGTCTCAAGTTAATAAGAGCGTTATAGAGATTCTTTTTATATAACTTTTGACTACTCCTCTTCACTCCATACCTTCTTAAGGTGGCGCTACACTCCGGGGCGCACCTGGGCCTCAACCAACCAGCTCGATATTTAGCCTCCAGTTTTGCACGCCAAGTTGGTTCCACTTGCGTGCGCCACCTGAGTCGCGGCCTTCCTTCTGGCTAAGTCGATGTCAACAAGCAACCTCATCTGCTTTTGACAGAGTCCATGCCTCTGCGCTGTAGAGAAGAACTGGGACGATTAAGGTCTTAAAAACGGCCACTTAGTCATTCGAGAGAGGGCTCTGCTACTCAATTGATTTCTTAGCCCAAAAGCAACAGCGATCGACTTATTATTAATCTCAGCGCTGATGCACGTGCAAGCAGTCCTATATGCACTACGCATGCACATCAACAAGACCTATGATCTGACGATCTGCCGTCTGATCTATTCCTACCAAGAGCTTAGATATTTACGCTTCAATAAAACAACAAATAAGCTAGTGTCTACTGGAAGCCAAATGTTTATTTTTTCATAAAAAAATAATAATTTCTCAAAAACCTCAGTTTTTTGTTTTTTACATTATAAATACAAATTGTATATGGGAAATTAGTGTGGTACTCGTATTGTATCTTGGCCCTCTGTTGCTACACACTCTATCTTTTCTTTTTGACTTTTTTCTTATATATTTTTTTTTCTCCAAAAAAGAAGACAACTGTTTGTAAAAACATCAATACATTTTTATATTTTACTGTTTACACTATTTTCAAGGGCCATGGCACTTAACTAATTTGAAAAGAACAAACGACAAAAAAATAAAATAAAATTACAAAACTCGCCGCCCGTTTAAGTGTTTCTGCATCGGAATTCTTCACCCTCGCTCTCTCAAATATATGTTTTTCTGCAGAGTTTTTTTTTTAATTATTTATTAAGTTTTCCATTTTGTTTGTGGTTTTATTATTTCTATATGTAAAAATATAGTGTTTATATTTACCTTAAAAATAATTAAAAATTATAATGTTCAACAGACGATGACGTTGTTAGTGGGGGTTTTTTTTTTTAAAAAGATCGGAGCGTTCTGAATTTTCTGTTTTTGGAATGTCTTTTGAATTTGTTTTTGTTTTTTTTTTGTCAGAGAGGGAGGCTATCTGTGGATTAAGTACAGAAATTGAAACGAATAAATAGAACGTCTTCCCCGTTTGGTTCCGTGTTCAGTGTTTTATTTTGAAACCTTTTACGGCTGCTAAATGCAAAGACCTGTCTTGAACAAAGAAAAATTAAATAAAACAAAATAAAATAATAATAAAACACTTCTTATCATACAGCGACTAAACTAATGAAGAAATAAGCAAAACTCATAAAATTGTTTTCTTGTTGCGTTTAGAACATCATCATCATCATCTCTCTCTCTCTCTTTCTCTCTCTCTCTCTCTCTGTCTGTCTCTTCGGTTAAGGTCCTTGCTTAGACTTGATTGATAGGCGAATACTTATGCACTTTCGGTTGTTTGCATGGATTTGGTTTAACAATGTCCTCCGAAAGTTTTTGGTAAACAATGGAGTTCTTGGATGCAAGTAAAGCCATGCGATAGCGTTCACCACGTTTCCTCATCATGAGTGAGATGATCTTGGCGATGGCCAAGAGGAGGACTATCACACAAGTTACAATCATGAGAGCTGGAATGAAGAATCGATAGCCATTATAGTAGATGCGGCCACGTTCAATAATGATTTCCTCAGAATCATCGTCATCGTTGTCCTCATCATCGTCGTCGTTGTCGCCGTCGAGGAGAAGTTTGTCTGGAAAGAGAAATTGTTAGAAATTCAAAAATTTTCGACCATTGACGCTGGAGTTGGAATTTACTAGGCCATTATTTTGTTGTTCTTGACCCCTTCCAACTACAACTCCATAAAATATAATAGCAAAACTTACTCAACAAGAATTTATCCTTTGTCTCCTTGGAGAGGTCAATTTCCTTAGCATTGAATCCAAGATCATGTGCCACTGGTTTGTTCACATCAGTTTCATCTTCTTTCTCCTCGTCATCGTCGTATGAACTATCATCCTCATCACTCTCACCATCGATAATATCAGAATCTCCCTCCTCATTCATGCTGGTGTCTTCGGCCAAATCCTCTGCTAATTTCTTTGCTTCCTCCAATTTAGTTTCTTTTTCTTCAACCTTCTTCTTCTCTAGCTGATCCTTTTGTTCCTGTAGGTAGAACAATTTTTGAATTTCAGCATCATCACCCTTGAGGATGTCCTTCTTGATTTCCTCCATTGTCTGTTCTTTTGGCTTGAATGCATCTGTATTGTGTTTGCATACTTCATGGGCAAGTTCATCCCAACCGGGTACTGGGCGCATGTTTTCAGTGAATGTAGTTGCATCCAGATTAGCCATGGTGGGTACCTTTCCGGGGAGGATATTTTTCATTGTGGCATACACAATCATTCCCTTGAGTTCCTCGTTACACTTCAATGGATTCGAACTGATGTCTAGGGTGAGAAGATTCTTGAATGGCTTGATGTCTTCAGTGGAAATCTTTCTAATTTGGTTCGAAGAGGCGTTGAAGGAACGTAGAGTGTCAAAGAAGCTATATTGGCGACTCATTCCATTGCTGTTGTCATTCAATAGCGAGTGCAGTTCACATTCACTCACATCGAGTTCCCTCAATTTGGTCAATGGCATGAAGAGACGAGTTGGTAGTCTCCTAATTGGATTTCCGGCCAAGTTCAACTTGGTCATGTCGTTGTTGTTCATGAAAATCAAATCGTCCAGTTTATCGATTAAATTATTGCTCAAGTCCAGTTCGGTGAGTTTGTAGAGAGCCGCGAATGTATCCCTTCCAAGATTGTTAATGTTGTTCCATGCGAGTCTCAACGTTGCCAAATGTGGCATGGTGGAGAAAGTCCTATGACCCAAAGCTCCAATGGCACAATTGGACACATCGAACAGATAGATAGTGAATTCTCCATTGTAGCTCTGGAAGCCATCGGTTGGCAACTGGCTAAGACGAGGATTATCATTCAAACGGACTACATCCAGTTCGGAGTTTTTGTAGAACAACAGTGAAGACACCTGGTCCAACTCATTTATGGACAAATCAATGTGACGAAGATTCTTCAGTTGCAAGAAGGAATCGGGTTGAATTTTCGTGATACCATTACCCTTCAGATTGAGGTTAGTCAGCTCAGTCATGTGGTCGAACATTCCATGGTGGATCTGCTTTATCGAACAGAAACTCAAATCCAGCTGTTGGATTTCGTTGGCTCCGAAATCGAGATCGCCAGTGATCTCGTTATACTTCAAATGCAGGATAGCAAGCTCAGTATTATTGAATACACCTTTTGGTAGCGCCTTCAAGGAGTTGTATGACAGATCAATTTCTTCAATAGTATTCACGGTGTCGAAAATGCGTTCTGGAAGCTCTGTCAGGTTATTTTGAGACAAGTTGATGTAAATAACGCTTGAGAGTTGAGTGAAGGCGGTTGGTCTCAATTCATTGAGATTGTTGCGCGAGAAATCCAACTCTTCGATGGAGGCGGACTGTAAAGAAAACAAAGTAAGATACAAATATCTTTGACATAACAGCTCAGTTAACGCACCTTGATCAGATAATGCACATTGGACATTACACTGAGGTCGTTTCCAGTGATGGCCAACAAACGGAGTTTCTTATTTTCCGCAAAGGTATTTGGATTTATAATAGTCAGTCCTACGTTGGTCAAATTCACGGAGTACAACTCTTCCAAACCATGGAAAGCACTCTCATGCATGTACTCAATGGTGCAGTTGGAAATTCTGATTGAGGAAACGTATTTCAGACCAATTTTCACAAAGAATTCTGGTCCAAGCAGAATTGGGTATTTTGGACCAACATCGGTGACAATCAAATCGGTTATGCCCGAGGTGAACTTCTGCTTATCCAAATCGAGTCTGAAAATTTTAAGAAGAAACGTTAACAGTTTTGGATGTGAAAAATGTGTTCAAAACTATGTAGTACCTGCTGCAAGTGGCAAACCAGTAGCTGTTGATGTTTCTGGCGCACACACAATCCCTGGGACAAGGAACATTGTCAATAAATCTGAATCCAATGTTATCATCTTCGTATTCCTTGTCATCATCATCATCGTCGGCATTGTCATCTGCATCGTCATCATCATCTGTCTCTTCGTTGGCATCATCTAATGATTCTTCGGTATTGAGCTTAGGAGGGATCTGAAATTGAAAAGAGTTATTGAAAGAGATAGTCACGGGGGAAATAAGTAACAAGGTGGTGAATCTAATTGTTGATAAGCCGTTCATCCCAAAAGGAGACAACGGGTTGGATAGGCAACGCTTGCACATTTGCGAATACTTCCTCACTACAAAGTATTCCAGACGGACAAAGCTAGAATCCACCAACTTCAGGAAGCTCTTAGGAAGCCCCGGTCGCTATTGCTACTGGACACAAGATGCTGAAGTACCATATGTCCAAGGGACGATGGCCTATGCAGAGGATGTGGTGACGAAGAAACTCATTTTCTCTATCACAGTCATTTTCTCTAACAAACAGTCAGCTGCTAGCGCAGTCATCAGACTAAAAGTCTCCTCCAATGGTCAAATAACCACCCCTCGATCTTAGATCCTCTAACTTTTATTCCGAAAAACACCGACGACACACCGTCTAAGGTGAATTTCAATCTCAACTTCTAGAGACGATCACTCCGTTCATCTCTATGCCGACAGTTCTAAAACTGAAAACGGAGTAAGAAGTGGTGTTTTCTCCGATTTGTTTAACCGGAGTATCCCTTTCTGCCTACCAGAGCATCCCATTTCTACTGACCACTGCAAGGGTTTTTAGGCGGAAATCGAAGCCTTATCAACGAAGCCTTATCCCGGTTTAGGCACAATGTGATATCCTGCAATGACACCATAATGTTTACCGATATCTAGACTGCTATAAAACCTCTGTAATCGGAAACATGTACATCAGAAGCTATTTCAGATTATCGCTCATCTCTCATGAAGATGGCAGTACATTTAAACATTCACCTATGCTGGGTACCCTGTCATAGGGACATTCCAGGGAACAGTAAAGCCGATGAACTCGCCAAACTTGGTACTGGGCATCCTTCTAGAACAAAGTAATCTGGGTATTCCATTCGCTACACGTAAAATACTCTTAGAGTACGACGCGATCAGTAAGACAAACCAAAGATGGAGGAATGGTACCACGTGCCGTACCTCCAGCGAGGTCTAACCTATGCTAAAAAGGTGCTTGTTCAAAAGGTCGCTCATTAGTACCGTCATTGGTGTTCTTACCGGCCCTTGTCCTATTGGCCTTCATGCCAGAAGGATGGGCCTCTTCTCAAATAACTTCTGCAGGAGCTGCGAAGAGGAGGAAGAAATTATCCTCGATTTCCTCTGCACTTATCCTGTCCTATCCTAAAGAAAGACGCTCTACCTAGGAAACATGGGCAAACTGTCACATATTGACGTAAGAAGTTCCCTCAGCTTCATCAAGAGCTCTAAGTGGTTTCAATAAATTGAGTGGCATTTTTTTAGGGTTTATATCCAAGTGCTATCAGAAATGGGCCTTTTCTGGCTACCCACCTAGACCTAAGTGGGATGAAGATGATCTATGTACTTCGTCTTCATCAACCCGCTGATCTAATCTAATTAAGGCGGGAATTATGGCGATCAATGCGGCTCTGGTGACGGTGAATCAGTCATGCTGTTATGGACATGTGGGAAATGATATCAAGTCGATATCAATTCCTTGAAATCTGTCTCTTCCGCACCAAACACTTCTCTTGAACAGATACGATCTAAGGTACTTTAGGACTGAGAAATCCATCGAGCATGACCCGACTTTAACGAAAACGTAAAGGGGTCGAGAAATACGAGTTGTGTCGATGGCTTAGCAACACAACAAGAAGAAGGCTTTCAGCAAAACAGGTCCCCGATAGGCAAGTCACTCTAAGTTTAGCACAACACGTCAGATTTGGCTAAAGGGACGGTGAAAATACTTCCACAGTGTTACTTCGCTGAAAAGATTTCACATCTGCACAACTCAGGAGACACTTTTGTAGCTTCTATAATGAAAGGTACTTGTCCAGTTGTCTCTCTTAACAAATGGTTAACGTGATGTAACTAGCAGGCTTAAGTCGCGTTGATTAGCACGACTTAATCGCAGACAGACAGTGACCGGGAGATATTTTTTTTTATTTTGACTCACCTTTTCATCTCCCTTAATCGGTTTCAATTTCGGAATAGTGTCCACTTTTTTAACTGCAGCCTCAGTACTTGTGCTTGATGATTTGTTCTCATTTTCCGTTGTGGTGGACGATTTCTTGTCCATTTCTGTTGTTTTATTATCCGAGCCCTCGTCATACGAATAATCCTCATCGTAATCGTAGTAATAATCATCATCGTCCTTTTCTGTAGTATTCGATGACACATCGTTCAGATGGTCTACAGTGTCGGGTAACATCTTGTTATACCTGCATATCGCATCAAGCCGGAAGTGAATAATAATTTATAACCAAATTGTGGGGGTGCAGCACACCCAACAAGGGATGAAAAATAAAAAATAAAAAAATCATAAGTTTATGGACGTATGAGAGTGTTTCTATTGAATTGTACACATACCTGGGATCGGAGGCAAGAGGTATCTTTTTAGCTCCATCATCATCTTCCGATTTGGGACGGTTAGTTGTAGTGGCGTTAATTGGTTTTTTAATTTTTAGCATTGACAGTTTAACGGGTTTTGGTACTTCTGATGAAACATCGATGTGATTTTCACCATCGTGTAATGAGTTAATTGACGGCTCCTCTGTGGTTGAACCCAAAGTTGTGGCAAATAACGCCACAACGAGTACCACCAGCCTCAACTGGCGACTCATTGTTGTTCTAAAAATAGATAAAAGAAAGAAAATAAATTAGATGACTTTACCAAGATAAGAAGTGCATTCTGTGGTTAAAATACGTTTGGGAGGAGTATGTCCTGTTTAATCATATAAGATTGTTGTTTCTGAGTGGGAATCTGTACTCGATAGTGTTTTTTTCATGGCACTACATGGCGACAGGCAACGTCCGTCTTTTTGTGCAAAAAATATACCGTTAGTGCAAATGGGTCGCTTGTAGGAGGGAGAAGGTAGGGTGGCTGCTTATGCAAATCACAAACCCACATAGGCCAAGGTAGGTTTTTTGTGATATTACATGAACCTAATACCCGGAAGTGTCACTTATTTATGTGAATCCAGTTGGAGCCCTTGATAAAGCTTAGATTACTTTTAAAGTCAGCATGTAACTTTTTGCCCAAATTGTCGTAGTGATAGGGCTTTCTTATCTGGGATAGGACTGGACAGGTCCAGACAGCTCTTATTCGTCCCGGTAACTCCTGCAGAAGTCGCTTGAACAAAAGACCCATCATTCTGTCATAAAGACAAATGAGACAGTGGTCAGTAAGAACACATACTACGGGTAACTTTGTAAGCAAGATCCGATTTAGCATGAACCAAGTCTCTTTGAAAGTACGGCGTGTGATTCCATACCTCCATCTTTGGTTTGTCTTGCTGATTCAAAGTCTTATGATTCTAGAGACTTTAACGGTACTCGGTTGCATTCAAATATATTTGTAGGGAATCTGCAAACGCCTTAAAAAAAATCGGTGTTGAGTGGTCGAGAGGACTGAAAGTTTATGCGACAAATCCACTACTACAGTTCGGGGGCGAACCTACAAGGTGGCGCAAAAGTTGTCACTCAATGTTCTTTGACTATAATTTTTTTTATGAGTGAAAAACTTTGGTTCTGTTTTTGGATTATGTTTATTTGATGTCTTAAATAGTTTTCCATTAAGTCGAGAAAATGATATCGGCTAAGTGGCATCGCCAAAATTAATGACCATTCGGTCCTGATTTATGGCATTTTCCATTACATTCTTGAAGGATATTCTGTTTGAGGATTTCAAGAGTCTGAGGCTTATTGACATAGACTCGTGACGTCAAAAAACCACACAAAAATAAGTCTGGAACGGTTAAATCAGGCGAAACTTGCCGGCCAGTGCAAATCGACAAAACGAGACATTAGGCGACCCGGAAACGCAACCTTGGAAATGTACCAGCCGCGCGAGCTGTTAGTATGGTTGCACCGTCCTGTTGGAACCGCAAGTCCTCCATTTCCAATTCCTCAATTTGCAGCAATAAAAACTCGTTGATTATCGTTCTGTTTCGTCTGGTCGACGTTGATGGCTCATCCGCGACATCTTTAGCCATAGCGGCGAAATTCTTGTTGGAACGAGCATTACAAGGCCTTCCGGTACCTCGTCACGTGTTTTTCCAGTCTCTTTGAGGCGAGTGGCTAAATGCCTTAGTGTTTTACCAGTTGGACTAGGGCGGCCGGGAAAGCAGTGCCGAAATTCACGTTGCGCCAAAATCACTGATTCCGTAAAAAAAAAGTCCCTAGTATTCCGCGATCTTGAGGAGTATAGCGATTCATGTCTTGTTGACGTGTGTTTTGTATCTGTTTACATCACAAATGTCAAAACAGAATTGACATTAACCGCCATTTGCGAAAATTATAGCATCTTCCGATAGAGTGATGACTTTTGCGCCACCTTGTATAAGCATTTCCAGTTGGCTCGGACCTGAAGTCCATAAAATTTCGCAAGTTGATTGTGATCCCCTTCAATCGCATTTATAGGGTATTTAAACTTCGCTTTGAAATTGATTGTGGTTTTCCAAAGTTCGTTCAAATCTATTTGTTTACATTTTCTATTTATTTATTTATTTTTTTTTTTTTTGAATTTCCATTTTCAATGCGTATTTTAATATGACTCGTCACGATTCGTTTAATATTCGGTCACAACACACGTGAGTTCCCTAATTTTAGAACGGCTGATCTCATCAAAATCCAGTTTATAATTTATGTAGATTTGTTACAAAAATTAAAAGGTTTGGTGTTAAGCCCTTTATCATAATTGTTTCACTATTAATTAGGATTTGGAATAATTACTATTCACATCTTATAATGAGGAACGTGCTGGTGTAAAAATTTTAGAAAATTTTTAAAAAATTACAATCTTACAATCTTAAAGTTCTTTAAATTCCCGTGATGTAGAGAAAAGAAGTGGATAAGTAAATTCGTATTATGTTATTGACAAATCATTTTAAAAATAAACGGGTGTACCATAAAGACCGCCATCCCTATGCACAATTTTGTTTCGTTCTCATCAATTCCTAAGAATTCCGATGTACATTCGATAACAAATTTGTGAAAAAAATTAACAGACTAACCTCCGTATTTGTCTAAATTTAAAAAAAAAATATTATACATTTTTCAAATATTTACCTACCAAAACAAATAAATTCACACTACGAAAAAATTACCGTGTGACAAACGATGATCTCAAATTTCGACCGTAAACTGCTTGCCTCATCGCCTCAACAATGAGTATTACGTTTAAATTTATTAACTCTTATAATCTTATCGCATTCAAGGCTCCTATTTTGCAAAATCAACAAATTTTTTTGAAAACTCAACACTTTAGGAACTCATTTAACGCATTTTTTTTTTGATCGCCTACACAAGTTGTCGACTTCCAAAAACCAAGTCATGATGATCTTCCATTTTTGGGAGATCCATCGGACCAAAGGTGGATAGCCCACATTTTACGGATTCGATGTGTGTTACGTTATTTCATTGAGTAAAAAAAAATCTGTTAATAGGATGAAATACATGATATTCATTGTGGATCAAACTGAGTCCAAAGCGGCAATACATGAGTCATAATGCCTTTATCCGCACAAAGTGTGGCGTGTCGGGTGTAACCGATCGTAAAGTTCAATGCATGCTGATCTAGCAATATAAATGGTGTTGAGTTTTATAACACATTATATGACTATTACTGCGACTGCGCGACTGCAGAACGGTTGGTTACAAAACCAACTTTAGATGGATTTTGCTGGAAGGATCTGTTTTGGTTTCCTTACAAATCTTTGATTTTGGCTTACAATTTGAGGCTTATTCTATTTCTTTTTTCAAGCCAGGATCTGTTGTATCTCCGCGAATATTGTATCTAAATAAAAGAAAAATGGATGGCACGACAGCTCGGGATGAGCCAAGGCCTAGCTTCTCGCAACCATTCATGTTGTGATTGTTTCAAAACGGCGAATAGAGAAGCTTTTTCATGACAAGTTATACTCCCAGAGGTTTGTCATTCTTTGACGAGAGGTGGTGTCGCGAAAAATATACGGTGGGCATGGTTGAGGTATTTCCTTTTTATTAATGATGGCTTCCCAGTCTTGTCTCTCATTATTGAGTTGAAATATGTATATCAAATCTTCACATTTTCACCAGATTCACGGTCCTTTTAGCTTTCATCAGTGAACAGTTAAATCTGTCGTAGTGATCACGGTAGCACACAATAAGAGGGAAATCACAGAACAAAAGCCAGTCCATATACGATGCAGACAATGGAAAGAGTTCACTCGACCATACCGATGAAAGGAAAGGTGGAACAGGTCAAAACGGCAATGAACTCTCCATTTGGCAATACTCTGCGGTTATTTTTTTTGCAATAAAAAAATTGGGATCATCCTGAAATACAACGAAATTCAATTAACCTCCAACCAGCAGCTGTCACGGTTCAAATCTGCATGTGTCTATTAGCTCACTGAGAGATTTGCTTCTACAGTTCTCATTGTTCAAAAGAAAATTATTATTCATAAATCCACTGGTCCAGATGGTTCCTAAGAGGTTGTCCTTCTCCTGTGATCTCTTTTTGATTAGATGGGAAAACTTCCTTTGTGTAGCCCGTCGCTAAAAAAAAAGGCGATTCCTTTATTCCCTCCAAATAAGTTAGTCTTAGGTGTAAGATACTCTTAGAATTCTGCCCGAAAGGGGACATGTTGTGCATGTCTGTCCATGAGGCAGTGCCCTGTAATGACACATATAGTAGCTCTACTTAGCGAAATTAATCTCTTGGAGTGCTCTTGGTCTATTGAAGGCCAGATTTGTCTGCTAGTTTGACAGGTGGTGCCATTTTATCACCCTTAAATTTGCTTTGCTGATTCCATCAAGCTAGTGATACTCCGAGATTCTCTCTTTCAGAAAGAACCTGTATTATAGTACCATTCTTGGCGAGTTAATCGGGCTTGAAGTTCCTTAGAATGTCCCTACGTCCTGGTATACAGTAGAGTAATTGAATTGTTCTGGCATCTCTACGAGAGGCGAGCAGCAATTTGGAACTTTTTTTGGTGTTACAGAGACCGATTCCAGAGACTTTATGGCGGCCTGGCTGTCTCTGAAAACACTAATATTCCGAGTGGATACATATTGCATTGAACTCAGCGAGATACGCCTTATTTTATCGCCACGATCTCCGTCTGGAAGAGGCTACAATGCTTTGAAAGACAAATGAGATCTTGGGGTCTGGATCATCGCATAAAAAACCTCCTCTCGTCTGTGTAGATCTATTTCGAAGGTGGTTTTGACTTCTCCCAGAAATCTCTCGTTTGGATAGCGACATTAAAATTTCTCTTAAAAGAATTCCTTGGGACGGTGTAATCTTTGGTTTCGGAAATATTAGTTTGTTGGCTTAGAACTGAGCCATTGGTCCACTGTGAAATGACTCTTAGTCTAATAGCTGCATTAGCTGCCCGTAGAACTACTTAACTTTATCGATGAAGGTGAGGGGATTTCGAATGGATCGCTCTGAACAGTGTAGAGTTTCGGCAAAAATTACTGACAGCCCCTGGTCTTCTAGCTGTGATCTGTAATGACACCAATACATGTGAGAGTTTTTTTTCTGTTGACAGTAATACGTTTCCTTGACTTTTGGTCATCTTTTTCAGACCACATAAATGTAGTGGAAGTTAATTTCTCTAGTTATGACTCGTTTAATGATGAGATGATGGCATGAGAGACAATTACTAGGACAATACCGGATTTGACAAGTTCGTTGGCTTTCCAGTTATCGTCAATCCAAGCATCTAACAAAGAAACAAGTTCAGTATACATAGAGAAACATAAAAAGCTCGGCCTTTTGGTTTAAAGAGCTTTTAACAAGAGTAAAGTTATCACAGGGATAAAAACTCTTCCTGTCAGCTCTTCCTGTTGCTCAATCATTTGGAAATATGGAGCGCGGAAGAAAATGTTTCAACTTGATTTCCCAACAAACTCTCACTCTTAACATTTCAAATATATACACACTGAATGTAATAAGAAAATGTATTAATTGTACAAATATCTCACATATAGGACAAACCACTTTCCATACATAGAAATTATCTCAACGAAGAATATCCCAGAACCTGATTCAAATTTCCAGCATTCAGACAATGAAAAGAAGAGAAGATACCAACACTATCTAACACATGGTTCATGGCATCTTCTTTAAAATCCCAACGAGGTGTATCATACGCTTTACTGTTCATCTCAAGCAAATTAGAGATGAATTTCAAAAAAAAAAAATAAATAAATAAACATAAAAACTCATGAAGTAGGCCTTATTAGCATAAAGCGTGTTTTATTTTTTTTTTTTAAACTTCACGACTTTAAGTCAACAATCTACTATCTTCGCTGGTCACTTCGGCCTAGTAAACGAATTTTATTGTAATTTCTTGATTTATGGTCTTGAATGTCACATAAAAAAAAGAGAAGAGAACTGACGTAGATACGAGTACAATGCAACTTCTGAGTCACTTTCCCTGCTTTGTTCCGTTTTGGTAAATCGAGTTGCTTGAAATATATGTGATAGTTGACTTCTACCTGAGTGCTAGCTAACCCACCATCTGTCCAATAAATATGATTGATATTTCAAGGTTGACTGCCTGGAATTCATGAGGTATGAGCAACTAAATAAAACATGGCTACAATGTAGTCCGTATATTCAGAAGTATGTTTAGGTCCAATGGAAACAAATAAAATGACACAAGACGGACACAAATTTCAATGGAGATTTGTTCAAAATTCGAATCATTTGACCTTAAGAGTCGAGCGGAGATACACTTCTCAGTTTTATGATCCATAGTTGAATCCATTGTACATACCAATAAATAGAACTGCGTAGACCTAACGAAACTTGTATAGAAGATTCATTTAACAATTTTAGATACTCGGAAGTTTTAGACAGATTTTTGAGGCCTAACCTTACCAAGGTTATTAAGATATAAGAGCTGAACAGTTTTAATGACTTTCCACAATCCTTCCATAGTTTTTATCTGACGCTTCTGGAACTTGTGCTCAAGAAGGCATTATCGACAAAAAACAATGCAAATCACAATCAGACAAAGGGTCTTTACCTTGTTGGTCTCTAGTAATTGAAGCAGTTGAAAATGTGAAAGTAGCTGTCAGATCTAAAATGGTCGTAGATCCCAATATGACAGTCGTTTTTAACCTGTATACGGTGTTTGTATCCTTGAGGAAAATTCGACCGCCCCTTATGGGCGTTGTTAAGTTATTAAACTCGTGTCACCTTTATCCGTTCCACACGTTTATTTATTCACCTAAATCGTGGCTTAAATATGCGTACTCCACGTGATCTACGACTCACTTGGCAACAATATAAAAATCACGTACATACCTGTGTCCACCTAAATCAAGACCCCCAAACCTGCTAGAGTGTGCCAAAATCGTATTAAATTACCAATCGCCGCCAAAAAGATACGAGAAAAGAAGGAAAACTCATTGATCAACTTTTAACGATGCATATCGTGGATCTTGCATATTAATTAACACTCTTTGGAAATGACTAATACATTTATGAGTTCGTGGATACATTGCAGTCTTTATTCAATCAGCTGTCTTCCAGTGCCAAGTTGATCGAGGTCATATCAACTTTCTGTTGCACAGGAAAAACAAAAGTACCTTCTCGTTAGCTTAAGATAGTTTAGAAGAGTGAGAGAGAGAGAGAGAGATAACTTGAGAGGTTAGTGGACAATTAAACGGCTGACAATTATTACATGAAAGGTTTAATACTCTGATCTTTTTCTGTATATTGACGCAATATCTGAGAAATCTGACGCAATACAATGCGGATTATACATTATTTGATCGCCGAACGTATAAGTTTTATCGAATTATTAATCGTTTTAGCTTGAACTTTAAGGTGAGGTCACGATGACTTTAAATTCTTACAGTATTTAGTTAAGGTTAAGGTTTTAATGGGAGTTGTGAGATGGAAATTTAATTTATACGGTTTGCTATAACCTATAGTCGATTGGAATTCGGACCCATGCAAATTAGGCCCATGCAATATTAGGTTTGCTAAAATTGCCATTGGATCCGTTCAAGTCGTTAAAAAAATTGCTAAAAATTTGCCCGATTATCTGATTTCATGGCACCCCACATTGGCGCCCTAGCTGGACAATTCAAAACCGTCACACAATGTGATAGTTGAATGACAATTGTTCCTATTTAAGTCAACTATTAGCTTCAATAATGCCGCCCAAATTGGATTCGATATGAAGTTTTGAATACGAATTATAAGCGCATGGAACGACAATAAGTAATCAGGCTTTGAGTTCTTTTTTTGTATGGGGTGCGTCATTTATTTTTATCGCATTTTGAATGCATAGTACTTGGTAGGAGTGTTGTTGACGCCATGGGGTTGCCAATGGGCGATAAGGAATGGAAATACGTAATACCAAAAATACGCAATCTTCGGGTGGCCAGTGCGGGACATTTGCTTAGCA
This sequence comes from Matsumyia berberina, assembly GCA_917880715.2. Lineage (NCBI taxonomy): Eukaryota > Metazoa > Arthropoda > Insecta > Diptera > Syrphidae > Matsumyia > Matsumyia berberina. The sequence continues at coordinate 126,028,243 of OU862870.1, forward strand.
GGTGCTTGATGGATTCTCTTTTCCTTTCGTCCCTGCAGCTTCTGTGGTAGTCATTGTAGGGTAATCCAAGACGCTTCACATGGATTTCTATTCCACAGTGCCCTTTAAGGACACTCGAGACGATTCGTATTTCCCTTTGAGATTTTTGGAATTCTTCTTATCGAAGGCTAACCATAGTAATCTGACTATTGCGCATGTGTCCGTATGACACCGTATTAGGCCTGATCATGATTTCCTCATCTATTTCCCTGTAAAGAGTGGTAATGGGTGTCCCTGTAACCGGAAGGGTGTATGCATATGCTAGTTGAGTTGTCCGCCATCTCATTACCTGATATATCTTTTTGGCCTGGTACCCACCTTATTGGTCAGTGCTATGGCGTTGAGAGTTTGTCTGCAGACCTTTACGAGATTCGATTTTGTCGTTGCTGACTGCAGAGGCTTTGTAGCTGCCTGGCTGTCAACAGGCAGGATAGAGACAGTTTCCCTGACAATGTTGTCGTCCTGTAGAATGACAGTTATCTCAACTTGAAAAACGTTGCATTCGTTTCCAATCTAGAAAGATTGGTTTACCCCTTTGGATTCACAGAAGATACCGACACCAGTACCAGCGTCCATTTTTGATCCGTCGGTGTAGAAGGCTACCTCTTCTTTAAGGGAGACTATACCCTCATCCAAGTCCTCTCTTCTTGGTATTTTACTACGTTTTTTTGGTATCACATCTTTTATCGAAGTCTGAGGTTGGAATAATGTAGTCGGTATCTATATTCTCCCTTATGGTAGTCCATTAGGTTAGATGGACTCGTAAGGCTTTCGAGCACAAGTGAAGGATCGTAACCAGTAGTGGGTTCGCATCGCCTCACTACGTTGTAATTATGGACTAGAACCTATGTTGCACAAACTAGGACGACACATCGCTCGATTGTATATATTTCAATCTGCAACGCAAACGCAGAACAGACGAGAGGGACTTCTAGTTTGAAGTTTAGACCATAGGCGTCCGCATCGGCTCCGGTATTTTTATTTGATCCGTCTCTGTTCTACACTGACTGAATTGTTTCTGATTGTCTTCATTATTTTTAGAGATAGTGAAGAGCTGTACCAGTTTGTTATGCAAATTGGAGCTTGTTTAGGAGGTTTTTCTCTAAAGTGCAGTAGCAGAAGTTAAGGCTTCAAAAGGGATTGCCGTATGTAGGGGGGATAAGCATGACATTTTGCTCAAGGAAATAGGAATGTAGTTGGTTGTGAAGTTGTGGGGATTTGAAGAACTTTAATGGATTTAATTGCGTCAGGAGTGAAACGGACGTTCTAATGAACTTGCCCCTTTTTTTTTATGGGAATCTTTTAAAGACCTTTTTTACTTTAATGACTTACGAGCTATTGATGTAGTTAAGTCAAGGTCCATCGAACTATTTGGGAAATACGGCCGCAATCGACAGTGTACTGCACAAGTCGGTTGAAAAGAGGGCAACCGGGACAGCTAATTGAATGACAATTTTTTCATAAATACTTGTAGGGTGTCCTATCTTCATGAAAGCAACAATCGCTGAAAAATACATTTGAATGGTCAAAAGAACCCAACAAAATGTCCTTTTTTCACAAAAGCGCACATCTCTAGAGTAAAAAAGACGCAAACGAAAGCGACGACAAATATATCGACTGTCAAGAAATAAAGAAGACCTAGAATTCTGTCACATGAATATTCTAAATTCATTTATACCCTTAACCGTGCCTAATTAATTTCATCGTTATGCCAGCCCACACTCTGGGAGCAATAATTCTCCTATCCAAAATGCTAATCGCGACAAATTAAGTAACAAAACATTTAATTAATAACAACTTAGTTTAGTTTATCGCATGAGTTAGTTTCGTAGTCAGTTGGGAAAAAAATGGTTTTGTTTCTCGAGTACCACTAAGTCCTTAAGTAAACAAAATATTCTTGATTAAACATCGTTTATGGCCAAAATAAAAAAAATTGGAAGTATGATCTAATATTTACTTTGACCGGGTATGGGGAAAACATTTGAATTGTATTTACTACCACATCACACTGTTGCAGATACTTTTTTTGATGGGCAAAACCAGATTTGCCTCGTTTGGTTTTGAGCTCCTATATAAGGTGTCAGGCTTATTAAATTTTGATGATGAATAAATTATCGTCTTACGTCAAGAGATAATTTTTTGCAAATTATATGAATTTCAATAGACCCTCTCTCGAATACTTCTCTCCAAAAAATCTATTTAAGTTCTTGGAAGACTAAAAGGTCAAATATGTACTTGCTGTCATGACGTGAAAGTTTCCAAAGTCTCACACACTGTGTCAATTGAAACAACAAACAGCGAATAGGCTTAGTGTCAACATTCTCTCGAATGTGACTTATAATCCTCGTGATTACGACAATTCAATGTGTCAGCGCAGCGCACTTTCTTTTTTCTTTATGCAAACGTTGGAAAATGGATTGTTAAAACAAATACAATGTACGGTCGGAAGCGATGGAAAAAAAGGGGTCGTTCGAAAATGCATACTTAATGCGTTTTTTGTCAAAGAAAGAACACGCCGCGTTGACAGCCAACATTGGAGTTTTGTTTATGCCGATACAAATTGGAGACGATATTGTTTGTGTTTATGCGCGTGGAGGTCATTAGGAAGTTAAATTTAAAATTGGGAAAGAGAAACGAATTAAAAGTTTACATTGAACTTGTGATTAAAATAAACCAAAGATTGTCATAAATTTTCTTTTTTTAAAACGCACCTCGTTTGAACTTTGGCGTGCGCATTCAGTTCGTCTGACGAAAACATGAAAACATTGTAATTTAATTTTTTTCAAGGTTTTAAAGTGGTTTGAACTTCTTGTGACCTGAACATAATTTAAGTGGTAAAGTGTTGTTAACAGATGTTTAACTGCTTTTGGGAGAGGGGTTTGTAAAAACGCATCAGCACCTCTTCGCGGTGCTCGTTGGATGGCAAACTAATGATTTCTGACTAGACATGCGATTCTGAATACTTTAACTGCGCAAGCATAGCTTTAGAGGATTTTTTTTTGATGCGCAGGTAGGTGTGAAAAGCCTTTATGGATAATCTCCGGCCCGTGCCATGAGTTATGCCCAACTCCAAGCTTCTGCATGTCTACGTGCAAAAAAACACCTCCTTCTTGCTCTGTCTCCTGTATGTCCCCGGCACCACCTGTCGTCTCCTTCTCAACTACCAGAGCTAGCAGTTTCTTCATTTCTTGCTACTCTTTCCTTTATTCGCTGTTGCTGCATTATGCTTGTGATAACTTCACTTGCAGCCTTCACGCGTCGGCCATCTTGGGGTCAATGGGCCTCCATATTTTCTCTATGATGGTTCTACCACGTGTGTATTTTTGGCATTTTATCAGCACATGCTCAGCTTTCTTGGGTTTCCCTTTACAGTGCTGACGATATGGGTCATCCACATGGTTGTACTTGTATGGGTACTTCCGAAAGCATCCATGCCCTGCTATCAGAGTTCAGTGGGTGATGTGCCCAAGTGCTGGCACGATGTAGCCGTTAACGAAAACGTACAATAATATGGAGACAGATCTGTCGATCTTGGTGAAGAATCTTTTCCTGATCGGCTCTAATGCGTCTCAGATGTTTTTGCAAGTAAAATTCTGAGAGAGGATGAGGCATGATCCCTTAACCCCCACTTCATGAGCCTCTCACAATTCCTTGTAAAAGATAAAAAGCTCGTGATCGAACTGTTATTGACCCGAAAGAAGAACAATAATTATCGGATATGTACGTGGCTTCAACGGACCACGTGCAGTCGAGCAGCTTGAGAAGACCCTAGTCCGCTGTAAAGCAGACATTGCCACCATCCCGAAAGAAGATGAGGAACTGTCATCTCATTACGGTGACTGGTACAGAAAGCCAAACCAGCTTTATTTAGGGTGGGGATACTATGTCAGTGGTAGACTCAGATAAGAAGTCTTGAATTTGAAGTATTAAGGCAAGATTCGCCAATATTGGCCTCACATGCCTTTAAAAAAGCAAAGACACTGTGGACTGCTTCTCCGAGCTCCCCGATAAGACCTACTAGCTATGTCCTAAATATCACGTTAAGACTGGTGTCAATGATTTTAAGACAAAGACAGGAACGGAGGGTTCTTCAACACTATTTTCGTAAAAACTTCATTATTATCCAAATAGACGCAAGCTTATCGACTTTGCAGCTGTACGAAATATCGCTGTAGAAAGCACACTTTTCCTACAGCCTGGTACCTGGGACCTTCTGATAAACGAACTGTCAAGCAAATCGATCATGTTGCGTTCGATGCATGACATTTTGGATGTCCGGACGAGTCAACATCGTCTGCCTAGCAAATGCGGCCATGCATAGCCAAAGAAACGATACGAGGAAATTAGACGTCAAATGACACTCGCCACAAACTGCCAGTGTTCCTCCATCTCTTGAGAGCTTCTTTACCTCCCGGCACCAAGCCCAGAATACCAATGGCAACACTGCCAGAAAACCATCAGCGATGGAATCACTGTTGGGCTGAGTTTTCGTAGATCACCACAAGAAAGAGTTCAGGATGCCTACCGAGCTACACTGCAAGGTAGGACAATAGCCAAATGAGAGGTAATACAGCAGAAATGAGGTTCAAAAGTCTAATTAAAACATTAAACGAACATGCCGGGGCATTAAAGCCCTAAGGTTGCAAGGATAAATAGGGAAATATCGTTGTAGATTCAAAGCCAGTGCTGAGTATTTAGAAAAATCAGCGTCTTTTGCAGCCCCTGAAGAAGGGACCAAATATAATTAGAGGCATCAGTCTCTTAAGGATCCCGTCTAAGATCTTTTCCGTCGCTATGGGTGAGCATCTCAGGAAGACCTCAGCAAGTCTTGCAAAAAATCTTAAAATTCCAAATCGATATTCCGGACGCGTTACTCGCGTTTAAAGACGCGTATAAAAGTGTGCTATGGGGCGAGCTATGCAAAGCTATGTTTGATTTTAGCATCACAGCAAAACTCTTGTTCGCTGCTCCGTCAAAGTCGATATTGACCTCAGCGACTCCTTTAATGTCAGACAAAGAACAAAGAGGCGCGTGGTGCTTTTCATGACCAATTCCTTGAATTCCATTAGTTTAGTCTCCATTTTTCTTTCTTTAAGCATGGATTTGACCTACTCTACTGTTTAAACTGTACCAAATGACATAAAGCATAAAAGTGTACACTGGTGCTGGCAGACACTACCCTAGGTATGGTAAAACTCTATAATTTACCATATGGGAAATAGAATAGTATCTGACCTCCGGGGTTCTTTAGTGCTAAAGCCTTAAACAACCACATAACCGTTTCATGTCGTCAAGAAGGTGTACAAACCAGAAACTCATCGATAACCAATTAACATTTTCTCAAAACGTAGGCGTCCCGCTTTTCCACTTCGCGAAACCTAACAAAACAAAATTTACAGTTAAGAAAATAATGGCGTCAGCGATCTCTCATTTGCAGAGATTTCGCCAAGTATTTTGCCGTAAAGATCCCAAGAGCTTCCTGTAAAACCCGTATTCCACCGGTATGAATGCTCATACTTCTTGAGGTTCGCATCGAATGGCGAAACTAACTCCCCCATGGCTACGGAGACAATTGCGAAACCACATCAACCACACACATGCAGTGGAAATTCCTCGACAAAGTGCACTCACGTAGACTTTGATATGTAAAACTTTGCACTCCAACCGCACATTTTGTTCGACAAATAGTCAATAGATGCTTCAGAGTATTTTTTTTTTTTTCATTTTGACCTGACTCTGGCTTTTGACTAAAGTCACACTCTCTAGCCAAGCGTGTGCGCACAATTCAAAGCGAGATACAGTGGATGAGTTAATTTCACTTTGTTGTCACGTAAAATTCACTTACAGGTATGCGCGACATATGTATGTCCAACACCTATGACAGTAGAATGCCCCTATGACTGATTGATCGGTGATAGATGAATGGCATTCCTTTGATCACTTTGACAAGATGCGCTATCCCATTTCCTGTTGCTCGAAATCGACAAATCTACACACGTGGTGAGAGAATTTCCATATTCTCTAGAAGAATATCTAGGGAAAGTCGCTGTCATCAAATATACCGTTAAATTTATGTACGATTCAAAGGCTTAATTACTTTCCAATCTCCATACGAACACAACACCCACTCACGATATCGTTCAATGGAACGTTGACTGATTGCTAGGAGATACAGACAATGCATCTGTGAAGTTGGACTCCGTCCGGAGCCAGATGCAGCAGCAGTGCTGTTTTACTTTGTAGAGAGTAGGTTGCAGTGTGGATACGTAGTCATGGTGGATGGTGGTGGTATTGATAGTTTCGAAATATTTACTGGCAGTATAATCCGCCTTCGGATTGCAATGAAATGAAAACTTAAAGCGAGAGACTTGAAGCTGTGAGTGTTTATTTTATGATCGTGGTACCTACTCATCGTAGGTACAGTCTTATCTGGTCTCTAATAAAACAGTGAACAAAGTAATTTGAAATGATGTGTTAAATACAAACTTGCGCTCGTGATCACGTGAAATGTTAGTTTTCATAACACGGATGGTGATTAATAGCAATTAGCATGAAGATAAGAAGGGAGGTGGGGGTTTTACTAAAATGTTCCGCAGATCAGTGTAATGCTAGGAGGGGTAAAGGAAGTGAAAATGAAATCAAAGGCTAGGATCGAAGTGTCACTGAACCTGTTTTAGCTTCAATAAGTCTTCAATGATCCTAAATAATGTTTCAAAGTCGACTTTGGAAGAATTGAGGATGAAGGACGAATATGGGAGTCGAAGGATGCGAAAACGATTTTTGGCCATTTGGCCTTTTACTCTTTGGCAGTGTGTAAAAACATGTACACAGCAACCTTGGTTGTCAAATGCGAACCAGGTTTGAATGATGTAAATCATACATTGTACCGGTTAGGTATATACAGTCAAAATTGCTTACAACGACATCGGTTATAACGACCAAATTTTTAGGTCCTGGCTGAGCTCCATTAACTAACCTTGATATCGGTTGTAGCGACATTTTGCTTATAACGACCAAATTCATCGGTCCCTTGAAGGTCGTTATAACCGATTTTGACTGTACATAGATACTCGTAGTTTGACACTACACCTTGAAGGGCCAATAATCTCGTACTTCATTGGAACAATGAAGAGCAACCTATCTCCTGGCAACCAAGCTTTTGGAAAAGAACTGGGGAAATCTTCATAACGAAGGAAGGAACGAAAGGCGCTACCTCACGGAAATCCTTAAGACCAAATACCCTGACATCATTCTCTCTGAAAACAATGAAAAAAGACACTAGAGGCAAGATGCATATCAAGCTGGGAAATCTATGAAATGCGGACAATACAACCTGACGAGCTTAATCCAGGACGCACTCAACTCCATCTGTTTTCCTAGTCTTCAAAGCAGACTTCGACAATATTACGAAGGAGGCAGTCAGAAAAGCTCTTGAGAAGCATAACGCGAGATGCTGAGAAGCAGGACAGCTGAAATCGTGATGAGACCAAGAATCAATAAAAATCTGACCAAAGGCTGTCTATAAGTCTTCTTCTACTAATGTGGAGCATAGTCGTTGATATGTTCCTGCGAAAGCTAGGAGCAAACGGCATGAACTGTGAAGGCTACGCTGACGGCATAGTCATTATTGTTAGAGGAAAATTCAAAGACAACCTCCGTAACATCATACAAGGAGGGTTACAGGTCACAAAAAAATGGTGTCCGTCAGTGGGAGTCCAGATTTATCCCACCAAGACCACTATAGTACCATTCACTAGAAAGAGGCAATAAAGTGACATGCAATCGATCCATTTAGGTGGAAACAGAGTCGATCTTCAATAGCAGGTCAAACATATGGAAGTAACTACACCCTCTAGTGAGTGCTATTTTATTGGACCAGAACCATTCTGTGGGCTAAACCTCCTACAATTCGAAAAATGGCGAAAAGAGAAGGAATCCAAAAGGAGAAGGCTATGGAAAAATTCTTAGAACCAACGCAGATGAAATAACTCTTACAGCGATATTGTGATCCGTGAACGCCATAGCACACCACCCTAAGGACTGTGGAACACTAATTCAAAAGTAAAGCAATTGGGTGGGAGAAGAATCTCATCGATTAACACGAGTTCAGTCCGGATTGATGGCTAAAGGTCGTGGTAGGTACATGTACACTCCTCTAGATCACTTCTAGATCTAATGTGAATATGAAGGGTCATTGCATGCAACCTCTGGCCACTCAAATGCGCGATCTCAATAAGTATCTATCTCCGATCACTTGCCCGATGTGTCTATTCTGCGTTCCAAAATAATCAACACAAAGAAAAACAGACTAATTGAACGGCGATAGTGTAGCTGACTTTATCCTCTTTACGGCTGAAGATGACAGGTCCTTCCCTCCACTAGAGAGTGAATACCCACATAAGCCAAGTAGCAGTGTCTTACATACACTGACTCTTGCGGCATCACCTGTCAAATTTTATCCAGGTGTGGTTCCTTATACCGAACATAAAATCTTCATCGATTGTGTCTACACTCTACTCTGGCATAGAGTCTAACGAGTCGACTCCTTTCTAAAAAAGCTATCGGTGATGGGGATTTAGCCAATTCTTTTCTGAGACAATCTTTAAATTCCAGTTCAAGAAGCCAGTGAAGCCAAAAGCTATTTTTTATACACAAATCAAGTTAGAATGCCGAGAAGTATGACATAGGACAGTATAATTAACGTCCGACAAAGACCAACAGAGTTGACAAGCTTCAATCCATCACCATGCAGACGAGATCCAGTCATAATGTTTAAAACACGGAAACACTACATCACTTTAATTATTCAATGTCTTCCATTTAAATTCCAAACAATAGAATTGTTCAACTGAACTTGTCCGGGAGTCCTACAAAACATTACAAGACCGCAATAAATCCCCACAAAAGCCAGCTTATTCAAATTAAAATGCCAGACACCGCCCTCGATTTAATTTTCGCCTCAATTTCGTTCCTAATTGCTGTGACAACGTTTTGCCCAGTACACAGACTCGACGGCACAGTATGAATGCACTCGCATGCACAGGCACACAGTATTCTCATTGTCTTCACTGCTCATTGGGCACCAAAGACTGTCTGTCTTTACGACCGGCTTCTATGACTCTCTGTCTGTCTGTCTGTCTGATTGTCTCATTGGATAATATGGCCCTCATTGGTAAGTCAACTTTTACCTGAGGACGAGACCATAAAACAAAATTCCACAAACCTCATGAATCCATAATAAACGTTGCAGCGAATCTTTGCGCGAGCCTTCGCCTCTGGAATGTGTCTGACAGGCCTACGGGCAAAAGCAACATGAAATAAACCCCCCAACCATTCGGAGCCAGACCCTTGCCTCTGAAGCCTGATTGTTTCGAATTATTATTGCAAATCTAAAGCTGCGCGAAAAATTGTCACTCATTTACATGATGTGTGTCTGTTCCCTGGCACGTTGCAATCTGACAATGCACCCAAGTGTGTTGCATTTGTGTGCGAATGGATGGATGATCGGTGATCGGAGGTGATGCAGCAGTTTATATTCCAATTCTTTTTGCCATAAACAGAAAATCGTACAATGGAAGATAATTGTGTCGGCACGGCGACATGTGTACCTGGCGTCTCCAACTCAAGGCGAAATAAATTAGCAATACATCCAACGTGTATTGTGTATACCTAAGTGTAAATAGATTTCGACACACAAAAGATTCAAAGAAGCGGGGGTTCGGGACAAAGACTTTAGCACTTTTATTTTGATGAAATCTTTGGAAAACGCGTTGTCGCTGGCATCATTTGCATACAGATGGCATAGACGTGTGTTAAGGTGTCGATGATGGCACAGATATTCTCAAGAACTTGCAGAGGAGACTTGATGTGAATTGATGATGTTCATGGACAACTACACGAAGGTGGATTGTTTGTTTTAATTTTTTTTCACATTTAGCTTGTCAACTGAGTTATGGATCGCTAAATCTGATCTTACTTTGGGATATGTGCCATCGAGACACCATTCGAGGATCCACAAGCTTCTCAAAACTCGTCTTGAAATTCAGGAACTTTACTCACTCCGAAGACGATACTGAGTGAATGTTGGTTTAAAAGAAACACTAAAGACTTATGATAGATGCCACGGGACAATCTTCAATTCTGATAACTTTCTTTTTGAATCCAAACTCAGTGCTCGACTATAAAACGAGAAGAAGCTGCGAACCGCTTAGAAGCCAGACCCTGAAGAGATCACCTGAGTGAGAGACTGTGCGCTGTAAATTCGTTATCCACAAACGCCCACAATTTGTGAAGTCAGCATCGCCTTCTCATCAAACGAGGGTAGTATCAAGCAAAAACGGAATATAAGAGAAAAATCCTGCGTAGAAAGAAGAGTCTTCCAGCTGGGCAACAGAAGTCCAAGCAACTGATAGGCACCTTAAAAGCTGGGACGCTGTCTCTTCGAAATAGTGAAGGAAACCAAGACCGCGTTGAATGGTTGATGTGTTAAAATAGCACTCTCAGCAAATATCTGATTAGCATACCACTGGAAGGGTGATAGGGCAAGATTGTGTGAACGTCTGAAGACCTTCCGCAACATACTAGTTCCAAGCACCAGTGTTTCTTCCGACCTGTCAAACCGACGATAGACCAAATGTTCACACTAAGGCGAATTCTGAAGACGACCAACGACCACCACCTCACCGCCTTTTCATTGATAACTTCTTGCTCGGAAGATGAATTGCATATGCTAGGAAGGCGAATGAAAAAGAAGATACAGCCATGGAGTCAAGACGTGGATCTTGGCCAAAAAGTTAAAAAAAGACTGCATCGGCATACAGCGAATGGATACTGCACCCATTAGGATCTTCGAATTACAGCTGCCAGGTTCGAGATGACAATGAATATTGAAACTTAAATTTAAGGATCGAGTCATTCACTATGAGTGCTGGAAGCAGCGTGACAGAGGTCGAAAAAGATGAAAGGCTTTTGTGTCACAGCCCAAAATTCTCCACGGATCAGCTCTTTGGTGTCTCTGTTTATGGTTTTTTTTGTCGAAACAACTTTTTCGATTTGGTTAACCAATGCGTTAGACTAGATGGTTTACTTCTACATACCTTTTGTATAAATAGATACAATTTAATGTTTGCTTAAAGGCTAAGGTCAGTTTTTTTTTAAATTTCTACACCACACAAATATGTAAGCACTTGCTTTTCCAACAAATATTTCTTTCACTTTAAGAGCCTTTTCCACGAGTCATTTCTTTCTTCATGGGTCTTTGGTCTTTGCTTTGGCAAAAACCATAAATCATCACATTGACAACAGTATTATCTTATCAAATCGAAAAGTTATGAAAGTTACAGCTGTTCTGTTCTAAATCCTTGACCGACGTTCGATAACATTTTTTTTAAGGTTACACACCTAACCTAAGTAGCAAGACACAACTGAAACCACAAAGGTACAAGTTAATACCCACTCATCACAAATTATACATGAATTGATTATAAAATATTTCAAGAAAATCCAATAAACTTACTTTTTGATTATTGCTATCAGCACAATAAATCGATGTCACCCAGGCTGAAAGAAAGAAAAAAGAAAAAAAAATTCTTCCATTAGCAACAGTCTCCGAAAAAACCAATGTCACGTACAGATAAAGGTCCCTTAAAAGTTACACGTATCATACAAGAGCTTAGACAACCATACTACTGATTGACATCTACCAAACTTAAGCTACATAGTAAATTATATTATTGCTATCTTAATGCCTCACTTCATCAAGGTGAAGTGTCTCGCAAGCCATTTTGATAAAGACTCCTTCAACGAATATAGTCTTAGGGCTGAAGATACAAAGACCTCACCGATAAGAATTCGCTAAGAAACTGTCAAAAAAGCATGACAACAGCAGAATCCTTTCGCTTTTATCAAGCCACCATTTTGATGGTGCTTTGCCAAAAAGAAAAGAAAGTCACACGACACCAAGAAATGATCATCGTCGCTTTAATCGGTCAACAGAACCATTAAAAACCGATCCTTAACAATCAACTTCCTCAACAGAAGATGGTGAAGAGTAAGAAAACTCGTGAGGTGAACTCCAAACAAGATCTTCCTCAAAAAATAAGAATTTGCAACAAGAGAATGTCGTCATCGCTGAACTGAATCCACGCATCGTGATCAGTGATCATGTCATGCCTGAGCCAGGTGCAAAATAATATTTGTCGGGACACCGACTTTTAGGGGGAATTTCTTATCGGTTTTAGAGAACGCCAGGAGAACCTAAGAATCACCAAGAATACAAACAAAAAAAAAAAAACCCCATCGACATGTGCAGATGCAAAAGTGAACTCTTTGCCTGAATGTCGTAGCCGATCCTTTCCACGCCATATGTCGTGTGCGGAACTTAATTTTTTTATGTTTCTTTGCCTCTTAGGAATTTTTCTGAAGAGAAAACAAAGAAAAGAGGGAAGAAAATGAGTGATGAGACAGAGACTGCGACCATTGCCGTGTCCACTTCAGACATGGGCGACTATGGCATGCACCGATGACGACAGTTGTCGAACTTCAAGCAACGACAGCGTGCTGCCTCAGCAATGATTGTCAAGTTAAATTGGTCATAATGAAGTTTTACATACTGCTGACCATCCATCAATGGCGTGGACCAAAAATAAAGGAAGGGCTGCAGTTCTGTCCCATATGCAGTTCCGATCGAAATAACAATAATGCGTTTTCTGTTATCGGAACCGGGAAAAACGCGATAAATGACTCCAAAGACCCCCGAAGGCAGAGAAACAAACAAACAGACAAAGGTCTTGACTTGAACCCAGAATGCACAGGGTTCCACTGGAGATAATGAAACGCAAAGTTTCTTCACCTCACTCCTTGTGAAATGTTATGCAGTATCTCGTGCAAGTCGAATCCAGGTTTCCAGTCTACCTACGCATGCGATTTGTTATGCTTTACTTAGTGTGACTCTCAGTCACTGCCGCTCGGGATTCCAAGCCTAGAGAGACATTAAACTCTGCAGAGTTTTAGATACTTTTGTGTCTTTCTTTGTCATTTTCTATTTTCATCGAAGAGAAAGAGATTTCATTGTGCACACTGTTGGCCGAATAGATAGGCGGGAGGAGGGAAAAAAGTGGGAGTATACGATGCTGAACACAAACACCTAGGCTCCTCTTGGTTATCGAAAAAGATTGTCGTTGAACGGCTTTACGATGCGGTGGCAATAGCTACGGCAGTGGTTAATGCGCCGCTCCAGGTTAGATGAAGATTTTTTTCTTCTCTCATTTTGAAATGAAACGAGTGACAGTGGCACCAGAAAATTTCCATAAAGCAGTGAAGTGCCCTTTGGTGTTTATTTAGACAGAGACTGCTGATCTGGTTGATAGCTGCTTAGGTTTTGGGTAAAGCAACTTTCAAATGAAACCCAGTGGGTAGACCTAGACATAGTGAGAAAGATAAAACGAAAGAAATCGTAGAAATGTATTTTCTTCACAGATACAGTGAGGTTAATGTTGGTGTTGCATACAGAGAGGTGAATAGATGTGGTGGGACTATTGGGAATAGCGGTGTGTCAAAAGATTTATGAACCGTATTTTTGTTATCGAGTCGAAAAATTTAGGTGACGTGTATTAACTCTCGACGAAGATCTTGTCTTAGTCATTTTTTATTCTGATTTTCGGGGTGAAGAAGGCGAACAAAAATCTCAGGAAGGTGAGGTACTCTTTTTAGATTCAAAACGCCGGAGTAAAGATCAGTATACAGAGCAGATTTTCGAGTTTTAAGCTTGAAATACGCCATCTTCTAGAGAGAGAGAGAGAGCCGCGGTCATAAGCCCAAAAACACTTGTCTTTTAACGAACCAACTACATTATTGGAGTTTTAATTGGCGTGAAACGATGATATGATGTGGGTGATATCACCCACTGAAGTCCTTGAAATCAGTCGCTTCAAATTCATTAATAACCCTTAACTGCCGATCGTCTCTTAAAGAGACGGCGGAGAAGTTTATTAGTCACCTTTGTTGGGTGCCAGGGCACAGTGGCATTCCAGGAAACTGCAAGGCTGATGAACTCGCCAAATATCGAACAACATTACCTTTTGGGCCTGATAAGGGCACCTTAGGTATACCAATCGCTACCTGTAAACTTTAACTAAAGCCAGATGTTTTCGAAAGAACAAATCTTAGATGGACAAGTGGTATAACATGTCTAGCGACAAAGCTAATTTGGCCAAAGCTGGATCTGAAATGCTCTAAGCATTTGATATTTCTTAATAGATTGCGTATTAGCACGAAAATAGGTGTCATTACTGAAAACAGTCTAATAGGCAAGCATGCAACAAGGCTTGGCGTTTACGCAAACGACTTTAACAGAAGCTTTTTGGACGAGGAGGGGGAGAAGACTATTCGTCATCTTCTTTGCACCTGTCCAGCTCTCTTCCGTAAAAGAAAACTCCACTTAGGAGCCTCCTTCTTTACAAACTTAGGCGATTTAATAAACACCGCTGTTAGTAGGCTCTTACGCTTCATAAGAAGCTCCAATTGTCTCAATGAGTAGGCAGGAGATCATTCCAAGATTCTTGTGGTATCTCAACGGATGCCTCATAGTCCAATTGGTTTGTTATCGACTATTATCGACATTTTCTTACCAGGATACCAGGGCTTTCGGTCAGCCTTGATCTGGTACGTGGTTCAAAACAGAAAACTTTTAAAATTGACTCCTGGAACTGAAGACCTTTTAGTCGATGAGGTATGGAATGTGTTGCCATGAAGTTTGTCACAATTCACTTGAATTCAACTTGCTTGTATGACCTTCTTTACTCGAAACGTTGCATTGCTTTTCAACCAGAACAGGAATTCTTTAATCGCCATTTGTTTTGCTGTAAAGACTATACAGTGATCAAGGAGGCGGAATGAGGTACTCGGATGGAGCTCTTTAGAGAAAACGCCGCCACCTATTCCACTTTCGATTTTGAAACAATCTTTGTAGAAGTGAACTGAATCAACATCAGAGGCAGCAGCATATTCCCTGTTCTTCCCAGTAGGAGTGGTCCCTCAAACAAAGTTTTGCTTAAAGTTAAGTTTCGGAGGAGTATAGTCACTAAACATCTGTAGTCTAATTTGTGAATGTTAAAGTCTTGATGAAGTTTCTGTTGGTAGAGGTGTCAAGGAATTTGATGTTACAGAATACGGCCTGTTTCTTAGCAAATACAGCCAAACACAAATACTTTTGAAAATTATATCTGTAGAGAGAACGAGCCCTTTAGATAGAACTTTCTTTCGATTCCACTTAGTTAAATGAGAAAACCTCAAACCTCAGATACATATTTATAATCACTTTCACTTACAATTTTTATCACAATTTTTTCTCAAAACCTGATCGATCTAGAATATAGCTTTACGAACAACTGACAATGAACCAATCACGTTTAAAGGCTACTAAAGACTAATACAATATGGACCAAATGCCTAAATAACATGAATCATGAAACCCTAAAATTTCGATCGCCATAATAATTTTGCACACGAGTTTTTATTCATCGTAGTTAATGGCTACCGGTGAATTTTTTATTTTTTTAATTTTTTTTAAGTGCAATGTTACAAAGCATCGTAGTCACGACTGTTAAGTCATCGTTATCTGGAATAATTACGTTCTCTTGAGGTTTGTGGATGTCTGCATCTAATTTTATCTTTTGTGTACAATTTCCATGTTATCTTTCACGTGAATCTTAGATGAAAATATCGTAGAAAGTCTACTTAGGAAAAACTAGAATTTGTGTGCATTTAGATAGGATTTTAGGTCAACAGACACAGAATGAGTCTAAACGAATTTTTAGTCAGTAAAAAGATTAAGATTCTCTAGTTGGACTTAAATTTTCTTTTATCTCTTCAATGGCTTTCCACATAGCAAGGTTGCGTTTAAATTACCTGCCTTGTTTAGAGAAATATTGAACTAGGCCACATTAGTTTCGTGAAATCAGTTTAAATTATTCAATCATCCATAACCACAGTTTTGGGTTCCTTCCATACCCTCATTTTAGTTATAGATCACAAAGTTGTCCAGTTGTATCTGGCATCAGTCAGTACTTATGTACTCGTATATGTAGATAAGAGGTCCCCAAAGAGCGTAATTTTGGTAGCCCCCGTATAAGTGCCTTCTGGCTCAGCCCTTAATAGCTTATTTTCTTTTGCCAGTTCTTTAAGACTTCATATATTACCGCCCTCCGTCACTTCAATTCCGAACAAAAAGTAGGTAGGCCTTTGTTTGGATATGATAAAGCTTTGATCTGCTGTGTAAATATCAATCTACAAGAATGGCTGCTTCTTTTGCCAGCGTGAGGTAAAATTTGCAGCTAGATATGACCAACCAGACCAAACGTCTTTTTTTGAGGCCTGTCGATCACAGAAACCGTGGTAGACTAGGAAGAAAGGCAGCGGAGGACTTCGTCAGCCACACAGTTCTCCGGAAAAGGTTGTGACTTGGGAACCAGCAAAGATGTTAAGGCGTTTACCGATTTCCTTTCCCCAGATTTTTTGTGCTGAATATAAGGTCTCGGTACAAACCGCAATATTTGATCATAAAAAAAAATTAATAAATAGCTGGCGCGACAGTTTGGGATGAGCCAAGGCCTAGCTTCTCGCAATCATTCGCATGAATGGAAAGGACCTGCAATTTATTGCCGAATCCGAACGACGAATTGAGAACCTCTTTCATGAAAAATTATACTCCCGCAGGGTTGGCATTCCCCGAAGAGAGGTGGTGCCGCGAAGATGTTCGGTGGACATGGCTAGGGCTTGAAACCATGCTGCTCAGTCAGCAGTCCAACGCACTAACCACTGAGCCACGGCGACCACTATTTGATCATGATATTGGGTTAATTCTCAACCATGCAAAAACCTGGCGTACAGCTGTAACTTAAGGTTGGAGACTACTGCTAAGGGTATGAAGATGTCAATCTCTTGTACAGGGTTTTTCAATAAGAGCGCTACAAAAGATTTTTTAAATAAAACAAAAACGGTTCTGGATATCAATGAAATTCTTTATTCCTGTGAAAGTACGTTCGATGCCATTATGTATGGAACCCGATTTCTTTTGCATGGCCACCACGGGCACGCTTGCAGAAGTCCAGACGCTGAACCCAATTTTCGACGGTTTTCAAGCATAAATCGGCCGATACTGCTGCAATTTCACATTCGATATACGTACGAAGTTCATCAATCGTCGCTGGCTTGTTGGCATAGACCATAGACTTGACATAGCCCCACAGGAAATAGTCTAACGGCGTCAAATCGCATGACCGAGGCGGCCAAGCGACTGGACCATTTCGTGAGATAACACGTTCTGCAAACTTGGTTTCCAATAAATTGATTGTGACATTCGCTGTGTGGCTTGTGGCGCCGTCCTGTTGAAACCACATGTCCTCCAAGTCCATATCATCCAATTGGGGCCAAAAATATTCGGTTATCATTGAACGGTAGCGATCCCCATTCACAGTAACGTGCCGCTCTTGATCATCACGGAAGAAGTACGGCCCAATGACGCCGCCGGCCCATAAACCACACCAAACCGTAATTTTTTCGGGATGCAATGATGACTCATGGAGTACGTGTGGATTGCTGCCTGACCAATACCGCATATTTTGTTTATTGACGAAGCCATCCAGCCAGAAATTATGACGACCATAATTTGGACGTAGCGCTCTTAACGTTGAGGCCACTGACTCCGAATTTCGGTAATAAATTTTAATAATTTCGACTCGTTGTTGGCTCGTATATCTTTTCATCATGAAATGGCAAACCTTACTGAAGAGAAATGTCAAAAATCGCAAGAAAAATATGGCGTCGTTTGCTGTCCCTGTCGCTCTACTTTTGTAGCGTCCCTATTGAAAAACCCTTTAAAAGGAGACCTGCGCGAGACCTAAAAGTACGTTAGAACACAGAGATTTCATCGGCTTAGATAACCCAGACGGAAAAACATTGAATTCAAAGCTCTTAGGCAACGTACATACCTACCCCAAAAATCCCAAAATTACTAGTATCAATGGATTTTTTTGTTGCATCAACAAGCTTCACCCAAAAAATCATCACTGAGTAAAGACCCCCGCCGTTCCAGCTCCACTTCAGGAGCTGCGCTGACTCCCTCGGTTGTTTTGGAGCTGTCTGTGAGGATCAAGATGGAGTCGTTAAAATTGACTTTGCTCTGATTCCAGGCACTCCTGTCTGGTATATAACCTGTATTGAAGCTCGTTTCAGTGGGTATTATACCAACTGAGCTTCGAAGGCTACGAAAAAAAAATTTAAATTTCTATTGTCAGCAACTGCAACGTAGTTTGAAAAGGTTCTTAAGGCACCCTTAGTGGTTATACACGCCACCGCGTCTAGATATTTCTGAATAATGATCAGTTAAAAAATTGACAACAGTCGACTTAAGCATATGAATAGAAGATTTTCAAATCAGCAAGCGATGATGTTCAACAAATTATTTAGACTTAAATTTAGAATCCAGTTTTTATCTTTACCACAAATTCAAATTTATTCTGCAAACGTATACAAAATTATCGACTAAAATTCTCTCAGACCACTAGGCGTCAAGTCAACATGTTCACAAAAATGTACATTTGAATATTTCTTCAATAAAATCCACAATCTAATAAAATTGATCATCGCCATTAAACTTATATGAGATATTTTCCAAAACATAGACCACACACCACACCTTCAACACTTTACGAGCATCAACAGAGTCACAACAATATGTGATATTGCATCCTAAATTGTGAACAGAATCGTTCGGGGTACCACACACAGAGTTTCAAAATTGACATTCGATACACTTTTTCCAGTATCTCGTAGGAAGTTTTGTGTTATGAATTTGGGTCTCCTGCTGATTTACGCCACTGTGACATCGAAACTAATCGAAAACGATCAACGGGGTGATCTGCAGGTAACTTTGCCTGGCGGCAATCAAACAATTATTTCGACTTCAAGATTCCAACTAAACAAGTTCCAGGAAAAAAAGAAGTAAAACAAGGAGAAACTGGAAAAGAACTGAAAAGGGGTTCACCCATTTTTCCCTCGCTCGTTTCCGAAGGTCACCTCGAAGCGACTAACCAAGCGAACACCGCATCACAATCAATTTAACGTGACTTAACATGGCTGGCGAAAAAAAAAAAGATGAAAATGATAGATAATCATTTGATACTACATAAACAGCACCACTGAGTGCCATCACAGGCCGACAAAGTCGTCACCGTTCAGCGCGGAAAAGATCGGAAACAGGTTTTTCGATCCGAGCTTCTGCCATTTCTCCATCCGCCATGTTTCGCTTTTAATTTAGTTAATCTTTTGGCTTTTGCACGTTTGTATGAGTGACACGTAATGTCATTTGGAAAATTTTTTGGCACATAAGCCTCCAAGGAGAGATACACAGATACTTTCGACTCACAGATCGTTTATATTCGTTTTATTATATTTGTAAGGCGACAATCGATGAAAGCTAAAGTAGCAATTGATTATACACAGTGTTGTCGTTGTTCTTATGTCATTTGAATGGCATTCGTGACGCGAAGTTCGTATCTGCTGTCTGCCTTGCCCAAGTGTGAGTATTTTCTAGGTGAGGCTCGAATTCGCTTCAAATACAGATTTGCATAGTTGGCTGGCAGGCAAACACAGATACAGATACACAAATGATGAGGCGGCTGCTGTTTATTTAATTTAGTCTCTCTGGCTTGGCTTGTTTTTTTTTCCATTTTCCTAAGGCTAACCGCATATCTGGGTCTAGCCACTAGAGTACATGGCACACTGCATTCGTAGAACAGTTCGTTGGAGTTGGTTAGAGTTATTACCAAAGACTCTCTTGCCAGTTGCTTATGAGTTTTAATTGAAAAAAAAAGTGTGTGTAAGCAAAGATTCAACTGAGACGAACAGAAATATTCGAAATAATTGATATATGACACCGTAAAGAAGTTTACATGCCGCTACGACATGGTGATCTAGGCTCAAAATGTTAGAAAGTTTCGCTTAAATATGAATTTTATGGGTCTTGACGGTGAGCGAATGCCATTAAAATGGAAGTTTTCAAATGACACGGACTTATGGCTAAGTTTAGTTCATCTAATTCGATTTTGAGGTACTCTAAGGCACTTGATCGTAAAATAGTAGAGAGTCGAGACTGATGGAATCCGTTACAGACAAAAACACAGACTGGATTTATTCATTTTTAGCGTAGGCAACTACGACTACGGTTAGTACATCCAACTTGGAGAAGCAAGGTTGTGATTGATTTTTGAGTTCCCCATTCGACGCGATCGTAAACGGACATGGATTATGATTTGACAGTATAACTCGAAATGCACTCAATGTAAGTCAGGTTTTGTTGGCACAGTGGGACTTTGTTTGTTCACGTGGGAGACTGATGAGTTGATCATTTTGAGCATAAAGCTCAAGATTTAAGTGTGGAGCTAAAGAAAATTGTCAAATGACATGACATTGGGCAGAGGGCTAGAATAATTTGATACTAAATACATGTCATATCTTCATATGATAGACAGCTTGCACCCTTTCTAATAAAACCAAGTGAAGAGCTCATAAGCAAACATTTGAGCTATGCAGTTCGGTCTGAAAGGCGCAACATTGACTGGGCAGACTGAAAGAGTGGTGTATGGCACGACCATTTGAAGAGGCACCTGTAAAGATCAAGTTGGAGTCATTTAAACTTTCTCCCACAGAAGAAAAAACTGATGCCACCAAAGGTTGATTCTAAGAGTTTTTCGAGAAAACCTATTAGCTATCCCCGAGACATGACGCAAAGGTCGTCCTTGGAGATTTCGACGTAGATGACATCTTTGTTAGAATCATTGGAAGACAAAGCCTGTACGACTCAACAATATCAACATTGGTTTTTGATTTACCATTTACTTTCGTCCGCAACATTTGTCACAAAAGCTTCTAAGACCGTTAAGTGGAAACGCACACTGATATCGATATCATACTGACGATTACACCCACCATAGATTTCTGACTGGTTATGCAGTCGATATTGACAACGTCGGTAGACCGAAGCGATCAATCACTGGCGCCTCAGCGAACATCGAATCAGAAGCTGCTAATGGCTCTGATTGTAAACAAGGATAAAACAAATTACGTGCTACCTACGAACATTGAAGTTTTGAACAAAACGTCGCGATGGTTAGCTATGTATAAATAATTATGAGGTAATGAGAGGAGATCTACAAGCCAATTAATGTGTCAAAAATACTCCAAGGTCTAATCGAGAAAAACTAGGTTCCCAGTCCTGCTGCAGTAGACAGTTGACGATGAGTAGAAGCAGTCTTAAGCCCACACTTTAGATGAGGACACTGACAACTCGCGGAACTCAATGAAATGCTTATAGAAAGGCGATATTTGTGCATTCTATTCTCGGTTACAATAGCTCTTTTCATGTTTATCCTCAATATTTTCCTATCAAAGCCTTAGGTCGCTCTTCCATAAGACACATTTCAGAAGTATGAGGGCAGGTTGACTTAAAAAAATGACGATTTGTTTTGCCGAATGGTTCGGCCTCAAGCTCGCAGAAAGTCGCCAAGAGAGCCTACCTCGACCGCTGATCAGCACTCAGGGTGATCAGGAAAATCGAGAAGGTATAGGTCGGAATGACAGAAGGCATCTCTTGCCCGGGCAATAAATCAGGCAATCCTCACTAAAACCTCAAGGGACTTTACGTCCAAGCGACAACGGTCGCAGGAGGAGCCCCTCACGGAAGCAAAGAGGAAGAAGGTTGCACCGCCCAGGTGCTCAGGGCCCCCATAAACCTCGCAGTCATCGATCGCAGCGATGACAACGATGGTAGCATAATGCCAGAGAGATGAAGGATGGTAGAGAGTTTTCTATCCACAAAATTCCTCTAAGTCATGAAAGACCATATTGGCCTCTCTCCTGTATGCCATGACGGTGGCTGGCACGAAGGCCACGTAAAACTCATAAACTGCAATCAAAGATCAGCGGAGCTTTACAAGATCGACATGTCCCGTTGCGACAAGGTTTGGCCAGGGGCCTTGATCGAGGTCATCTCGAGGGATCTTATCTCAAATTAGATCCAGAGTAAAATCCTCCAGCGACCCAGACCTCTCTATCGAGAACTGGAAGATTGGCAGGCTGGATTAGCCAAAGGGCTAAATCAGTGGAGTCGTCATTATTATCAGCGACGAGTCGCTACCTTCTCTCACAAACACTGGTTGGGTGATCAGCTATGGTTTCATGACAATCACCCTCAAGGTCCACAAAAATGACCCCAAAGAATCGGAGAATATCCTTTCTAAGGCCTTCAACGTCCTGCACGGACGCTATTCCCTCAAATATGCCGAACCTATCTGTTCATGAGGTCTGTGACTCACTGACGGACACAGAGATAGATAGCTGTCCACTTGGCTCTCCTTTTTTTTTTGAAGACAACCTGTTATCGTCAGACACAGAGGAAGTCAACACCACGGTTATGGAGGCATCTGACCGTAGCCGCAATGCGTGTACTCCACCACTCCAAAGTGGCCTTTACCGCCCTTATTTTTTCGTCTCCACAAAGACAAAGAGGATCTGATTCTGATTCAGGAGCCGTTGGTCGTGAAGGCCTATTGTGCGGACTCAGGACTCCAAATTCTAAACAAGAAGTCAGGGGCATGAGTCTCACAATGAGGTTTAAAACGTTCGAATTCTAAACAAATAATAGGAATAGATTTTCCGTGATGTAGTTAATAGGATTTATGTATGTCCTAGGATGTAGGCGTTTTATTCAAAAATATTCAGTGCTCTATGCAGATAAAGAAAACATCGAAACAATGTTGTGAAATAGGAGTGTTCCTGCTTAAGAATCGAGTTCACTGTAGAATCACGAGAAAGTTGTGCAAAAAACACAGTCTAACCCGAAGTGTCACAATCTATGGATGAATAACATTGCGCGGTGCCAACTTCATCGAGGCACCTGACGACGTACCAAATCTTTCTTTTACGACTCCATAAAAATACACATTTAATGTCACCGATAAAAAAAAATCAATAAATAATAATCAATTCTACGTCCCTGAATTAATTGATACCGGTTTTCGTGGCACTTCCAAATGGAAGAAGCAATCGGGAAAGTCCCGTGACATGCCTCTAAAATCAATCCAGAATCCCCGCTGATTTTCATAGCCTGAGTCAGAGATGGGCTTCATATTTAAGGGTTTTCCAAATAAGTGGACGTGCAAAACAACCAAATGCAAGAAGATGAAGCAGGTACTTCCTTCATGCCTTCCACTTCTAGTTTTTGTGGCCATCGCCACACTTGCCAGACCCTATAAAACTGTCTGTGCACCCTTAGCGACAGGAAAGGTTTCGAAATAGTTCACCATGCCACCCGTCTATCTGAAGTAGATGTTCTTAAGAGATTACCTCTTGTCAAACTCCATTAAGACAAACTAATCACATCGACTGACTCGATTATATAAACACTATCGTATTCAAAACAAAGTCCAGTGACATTCTCCGCACAGGTAATCAACCGATTATTGCAATCGCTGTGCACATCTACCACCCGTTCGGGAGTGTGATTCGTATCGATTGCACATTTTCTTATATCTCAATTCAATTTATACTGGAAAATGATATTGTGTCCACACACGAACAGACGTATAAATTAAATGCTAAACCCCATACGGTTGGTCTTAGAAGTACTGTCGTACTTGAGATAAGCAATACGTGCGATCGGCCGATCAGTTGTACGTGCAATTCTTTTGTTTATATGTAGTAAACTCCCCAATATAAATTTTAAATATTTTTTTTATTTTTGATATGTTTATCAGGAGGCGTTTATCATCAAAAAATAAAAATAAAATTCGTTTGATATATGAAAATGTGACGCCTGCTTTAAAAATATGAAAAGCTGTCATAGGTCTTAGTAGACATTTGCATTGTCCTAGTCGTTGCGACGAAGCGACGTTCAAAGACAAAGGCGGCGTTCAAGATTGAATGACTTCATTAGTTGGGTGACATTATTCAAGATTTTTCTATCCATACATACATACATGCATATATCATCCGAAACAAAGAATAGCTTATAGATATGGTTTTTCCGTTTTCTTGAGTGTATACCAAACCCATTAAGTTGCCATCAACATTGTGACAGATATATGTGTCTGTCGCGGCTAGGAAATGTGTATCTTTCATCTCAGAAAAAAACTAATCGGATGAGTTAAGATTTTGGGTTTCTTTGACTACTTTCATGGCCGCTTGGTGTTTGTATTCAATTAGTGATTTTCGTATCGCGTAGGTATCTCTGTTTCCTATGAAAAGGGTCCAAATGATCCCTTTTTTTATGTGGGCTTATCGCGATCTAGGCGCTGGGAGCTTATTTGTCGTAGTGATATGAATGGAATTGGACTTGAATGGGTCGTGGTGTATTCTACCGCGGAACTAGCCGATACAATGGAAAAGAAGTGATGGGGAAAAAATGTATCACAGCATAAGTAGGTTGATGAGCCTTGTGGCTAATTAATCTTCCAGAAATTCTATCAAAGAAGTCAAACAATTGATAATATTTTTGAAGCAGTTTAATCAATGAGTAGACCATTACCGCGGGAAGAAATCAAACTTCTGGTTCCGTCATTCCATTCCAAGAAGGAATTCTTCTGGGCTATGATCCCAATGCTAGACACTCATTACGGGGAAGCACTGAAATCAACGAGTGATGGGAGTCGGCTCGACTTCTCAGACCTGCTATGGAATCAGTGGCAACGGGTAGGCGTCCGCTGGGTAGGCCTAGGATGAGATGGCTGGACCAAGTCCGAAATCTCACCTCTACCCGTATTGGGATAGCCTCTGCTGATTTAGAGTCGATGGCGAAAGATCGGGATATGTGAAAAGCACCCTAACCCCGCGATCCTCATAGTGGATAAGCGAGTCATTGAAAGTGTTGATAATGATGATGAGATCTAATCTCAGTGTGTACAATGAGGGTAACTCTCTTACTTTCGAGGTTTCTAAGCACATCAACCTTCCACAGATGGAAAGAAGTACTCAACATTACACTTTTTTATGTCCTGTTTCCCCTTGTGGGTCCTAAGACCTCTACTACACCTAAACACCATTGTGTACTTACAACGTAGATAACTGGAAAGTGTCCAAACTGCAGTCCTTTGCAGACTACAGATGGATACATTTCAGCGTCAATGTCATTTAAGTAAGCCTAGCTCCCTTTAGAAACTCGAAGCTTAGCAGCACACCTGACTCAAGTATTGAATCAGTGGAAGTGCTAAACACAAAGGTTATGACATTTAAAAAGGCCATAGAGTTCAAAACCTCATGTCTAGTCAAATACGGTACAAGAAACATTCCCCAATGGTGGAATGAAGATCTGTTCGATATTAGAAAAATGAAACACGAATTCTGGAAGCCTTCTTATAGGCAGGGTACAGCCACTCCATTGAAACCCTCAAGGATTCTGAACTATGCAAAATTCTGTCTAATAATTATTCCAACCCTCCGTTCATTAAACGACAAGACCGGATATGAACAGATTTCACTGAAGAGTCAGTGAAACTTCTTATGAATACCCATTTCCCGGGTTGCAAAGACTGTCTCACTGTTGTGCATCCAACACATTATTGGCATCTTGTACCGTGGAATGACATCAACTCAATTATCCCCGAGGAAATAATTTCTCCACAGTTTCTCCAGTCGTCGACGGGATTCTACCGTTTATGCTCCAAAAGAACATGGAGAGCCTATTACCTTGGCTAACTCCGATTTATCGATGCTCTCTTCGACTCAACCATATCATCTCGATTTGGAGATCAGTTCAAGTTATTTTTCATTCCAAAAGTCATCGAGTGATGTCATGAATCAGATAAGGATTCCAGACCAGACCCAAGTCCCTAGAGATATCTCCACTATCGAACTTCCAACATGCCTATCTCAAAAGTCTACGGACAATACACGATCTGCCATATTTGATTTCTAAGCTGTTCGTCATTATATGAGGCTGTGAGACAAAAAATGGTGCAACCCTAATGATGTAATATTGGAGTTACACCACTTTTGCTGTCACAGCCTCATATGTGATTCCATAATCCTGTTCAAAAGCAAGCAAATTTATCAGCCTGGTACAGACGTTTCAAAATAAATATCATTGTCCATTGTAAGCCCCTTCTTTTTGTTTAAGCTTCACTCTCAAAATATCAAGTATTTATCGATCTTCGCCGATGGCTCTAAGATGCAGCGTCGGATCATGTATCAACTCAGTTAAGCTTAATTTCTTAACAGCTCTTCTGTGATTAAAATGGTATAGAGTGCTCTCAAGAAGAAAACCTTGAAATAAGAACAAGACACTAGCGAAGTCGCATAATGCGTTCTTGGGGTCGAAGACTTTGGTCTGAAAAGATTCCACGTTTGATGCATTTCGACTTTGGTCTTCTCTATTCCTAGCAGTCGAGGATTGGCAAAATCAAGGAAGTTAGGGTCTTTATCAAGCCCTAAATGAATAAAATGTTCTGCTATAGGACACGTAAATAAATAAATAGCTGGCGCGACAGCTCAGAATGAGCCAAGGCCTATCTTCTCGCAATCATTCATGTTGTCCGTGTTGTATTGTTTGTACGAATGGAAGAGATCTACAATTTATTGCCGACTCCGAACGGCAAAGGGAGAAGCTTTTTCATGACAGATTATACTCCCGGAGGCTTGTCATTCCCCGACGAGAGGTGGTGCCGCGAAAAATGTTCGGTTTTCCTGGCTGGGGCTTGAACCCATGCCGCTTGGTCAGCAGTCCAACGCACTAACTACTGAGCCACGGCGACCACTATATAGGACACGTGGTCTTGTAAATTTAGTGTGACTGTCCGCATCTGGGTGCAGATACTCTTGACTGTGGTACTACACGATGAAGCGGAGAATTCTTCTGACGTGAACATTCCCAATGTCTTCAAAGAAAAGAACTCCCAAATGAAGCCGTCTTCTTTTAGACAGATTCAAAGGAAGTGGAGAATAGTCTCCTTCTGCTCTTTATCGATTCGAGCCATCTCAGCTAACTATGGCTCAGCTAATGAGTTCTATCAAAATGTGAAGCACTGTCATATGAAATTGAACATATGGAGCGAATACCCTCTAATGCTTTAATCTAAAAAGGGCGTGAATCTCAGACCACAACCTTAAGGACAAAGACGCCCTTCAAATCAGAAAGGGGCTTCCAAGTATATACAACTGGAATCATATCTTAACTATCGATCTTTGATCTCACCGAACAAGCTTCCAAGTACAACTGAATTTTTCTCCAATTATTATATCAACTGTCAACCTTTGATCCCAACGATGTGTCACCTTATGTCTTAAAATTAAACCCAACTGAGAGCGTCTTACTAACAAGTCTCGATTAATTGGAAATGAAAAATCTGAATAAAGATAATCACACCAGCGTCTTATT
Organism: Matsumyia berberina; assembly: GCA_917880715.2. NCBI lineage: Eukaryota > Metazoa > Arthropoda > Insecta > Diptera > Syrphidae > Matsumyia > Matsumyia berberina. Next base: position 126,055,706 of record OU862870.1, read on the forward strand.
AAACAAAGGGAATATCCAAGTTTCTAAGCCCTGATGAGGTCACGATATATTCCATGAAGCACCTGGCAAAACGGGGCCATAAATATAAGTCCACTCTTTGAAATAAAACGAGACTTAAACACAAGCTAGCTCAGATTTAACTTCAGAAACTTGAACACTTAAACATAAAAAAAAAATTAGATACGAAAAAATTCAAATCACGATTGACATTCGCCAATATTGTCTCAATGACATCCACGAATATAAAACCCAGCCTCAATAGACACATGTCTACACAAATATTCTTACAGACTTACAAGTGTTTTTGTTCAGATGGCAGTAGAAAAACAAACAAAACAAAAATCGTTTATTCTAATCATCTGCCATCAAGTATATATCCGATGTTTGCCTTTTGAATTATAAATTCTTATGCAAGATACACTACAGAATTCAAATGTCAGTAGAATTTTACAAATATAATTTTTTTTTTTTAATTTAAACTATAATTTATAAATTTTATTGTTTTTGTGAAATCAACAACGCCTCATGGAATCTTCTAAAACTCAATGAAGTTAGTCTCTACGGTTTTAGGTTTATGGTTATTTCGCAAAGTGAATGAATGATGACCATCTGCAGGGGGAAAAGAAAAAGAAGATAAAGAAACCTCATCTTGGTCTCTTTTAGACGGCAAAAGGCTATAAAACATACTGAAGTGTGTCTATTTCTTAGAAGCCAGCCACTTACAACATGAGTCAGATGTCATTGACATAACTATGACAGATGTGAATGGCAAGTTCGGTGATCTTTCGGATTAACACAGAAAAAAAAAGTGTCATTGAAGATAATTATTACAAGAGGATGGTGGCATCAGTCTTGTGAAAGCTAAGGAGGAAGAAGAAGGTTTCAGCGGAAGAACAGGTGTTAGGCCATTAGAAACTGAATGAACGAATGAGTAAAGAAATGTAAGAATAATGAAGCAGGCTAATTATGGCAGAGAAGTTGAAGATCTTATACAGTAGATACCGTTCTTACACTAAACTTATTTCTGTTTTTTTTTTTTCAAAGCGGAAATTACATTCATATATGTAGCAGAACAACATCATCAATCTCTTCAAATTTTTTTTCGAAATGCGACGGCATACTTTAACAACTCCTTTGATACTGATACATATATTCGTAACGACATTCCTCATGACGACATTTTGAGTTCATTGACGAACTTATGCTATCAAATGGGAAATTACAAATAAATTTATCGAATGTCCTAAACCGATTCTTAAAAAAAGGAAATACATTTTCATCACTGCTCACTTAGACCAGCGATAGGGTCCATTATGCCCATCTTCTAATTCTACTCCGGGAACCAGTAAAGAGAAGGGGAGCAGCTGATTTAAAACCACCCAGATAAGGATATATCAGGCGGTCCCTCAGCTTGGTGTCAAGCAAGTCCTCCAGTTCCGTGAAAAAGTAACTACCATGAGTTCTCAGGGCAGGACATTCACACAGCAGGTTAAGGACAGATTCGATTTCTTCTTCGTGCCTACAACTTCTGCAGTCTTTGCGATGTATGTATATCGAGGCGCTTTGCTTGAGTATCAATGGGGTAGTACCCAGTTATGATGCCGGAGACTATCCTTGCTTCGCGACGATTTAGTTTAACCAGGGACAGAGATCTCTTCTTATTATAACACTTTCATAAGTTTCTAGCCGTTGCCTATGTCTCTAGCTGGATCCAACCTGTATTGGTTCCACCGATGGCCTCGTCTTCAAAAAACATTTTTAACGGGCTTATTAGAATCCCCGCAGAAGAGAGAGCTTGTAAGGCATGCAGCGCTGCTACCCTTCGTGCAAGTTCGTCAGCCCTTTCGTTATTGACTCTCGATATCTCATCTAGATGCTGTTTGCAGATTCCTACAAGCCTCGATCTAGTTATCGCGGACTCCAGAGCCTTAACGGCTGCCTGACTGCCGATTGTTCTTGCGGTGATACCCTTCTCGCAGACAGTTTTCGAGGCCTCGATGATGCCTGTAATTTCGGCCTGAAAAACACTGCAGTCATCTTTTATTCTAAAGGAGTGGTTTGTTCCTTGGGCTTTGCAGTAGACCTGTACCAATGTCTTAGTCCATCAGTGTAGGAAGCCGTATGAGATGGCCCAGGATGAGATGACTGGACCAAGTCCAAAATCTCATCTCTACCCATATGGGGATAGCGCCTGATGATTTAGAGTCGATGGCGGAAGATCGTGATGCGGAAAGTCCACTTAAGCACACTAAGCCCGCGACTCTCATAGTGGATAAGCAGGCCATTGGAAAATGATGATGAATGGTGATGATTGTTCTCAAAATTATTGGTAGCAAAGGGTATGCAACCCATAAAAGGGTATAAGTCCTTATACTGCCACTGTATAGAGAAGATCTTCACTGTGTATTCGGGTTTGAGCCCTGGCTAATTTTGAATAAATTCCTAAGATGCAGCAATGCACTTTCAACTATTAGACGATTGTGTTTTTTTTTTGTTTTTGTGTAATACAACTTCGTTTTAATCATTTCACACCTCCATACATCGGTACTCAAGAATTTCACAAGGTGACCAAAGTGACAAACCGACATTTCCGTCGATGGTCGCAAAAAAACAAAGAGATACGACCATTTTGTCATTGTCTGTCATTTTTGTAACCCCTTATCTTTTGTTGTTAAGTTTTCCACACCGCTTGTGATCTATTTTTATTTTATGTATCATCGCACCACTAAATATGGCAACCTGAAACCGATAGTATCTATGTACTTCAAAAGAAAACTTAATCTCAATAAGTAGCTGCTAAAGGCCTAGCTAAATCCAGTGGTTGTGGTTTTTTTTTCAGCTGACGCATAGGCACGATTCCATTCCCATACGCGAGCTCAATCAAAACAAAAAAAACGGAATCCAGTTTAATTGTAACCCCCCCGCTCCATTTTTAGATGAATTTTTAAATTATTACCCCGGCACCAATGCAAATGATGTTGGGAAGTCAAACGCGATGACTGACACGTTATTCCGTGCAGCTGTAATGGCGGCCGCCTATATACATAAGACTTTGTTGTCAAAACTTGTCGTGATCGTGAATTGTGTGGGGGCTGCTGATCATTGGCGTCATGATCATTGATCATTTTTCTGTTCAAAGTTGACACAAAAGGGAAAAATAAAACGGTTGCTGTTGCTTTCGCTTCTTAATTAAGTCGTGTAATTATGAAACACTTTAGCTGGAGTCGGTCAATTTATTAATATGCACCGCCATTACTCTAATCATTGAGTTGAGGGTTATTTATTAGCGTGTTCAAAAGTCGATATCTGTATTTATGGAGCGGAACAAAGATTAGAAGGGGATGTGGTATAAGTTTAGTAGATCAACGCAAGCCATGACACACATAAATGGAATGAGGATTTAAGTCATTTCCGACATTTTCAAAATTTTTTCTGATGCAATTATTAATTTTAGTTGTTTCTTGAAGTTTTTTTTCCCCATAATTGAACTGCTCGCGATGTGCAATGATATCGTAGGGAAATACTGTGGATGCAAACCAGTCCAAGCCACACACGCTCTTTATCGTTACAGCGTCGATTACATTGGTTTCCACTTAATTGTACCATTTCGAGTGGGTATACAATAACACACTGCTGGTGCTTAATTTATAAAAATTAATACTGCATATGTAAAAACTGTACTCGGTTAATTGGCAGCCTTTGATAAGGTCAATCGACAAAATTGACTTTTGCCGTATATGTTTGCTATTAATGCAATTTTATGTTAATTTTAATTTTTCCCTGCAGAACGAAGTGCTATTGACTTACAGATGCTGACTTGTGTCTTTGAAATGGAATTGTCTTTTATATAATTTTCACTGGAGTCTATTCCATTCGAAGGCTTCTAGGTGACGACTAGTTTAGAATGCAAGTTTAATTCCATGGGTGCAGACGCATCTAGACCAAAAGAGGTCCGTTGTGAAAACATGGGATCTATCACTAAAGCAGATGCCAAGAAACTGGCAAGCCACAGGTGGAACAACATCAGCACTTGTCTCCTGTCAAAACAAATCTGGCCTAACTTGGATTTAAAGAAGACGGAGAGACTTTTATTTACAAACCGGAAAAATCTAGGTTCACTGATACGGGTCTTTACCGGACATTGCTTGATAGGCAGGCATACACTTAGACTGGGGGTCCCCTCCAACGCTTGCTGCAGAAGCTGTAGGGACGAGGAGGAAGAGGAAACCATGACCCACTTACTATGTACATGTCCTGCTCTTGCGACGTTTAGAAGAAGAATCCTTGGGCCAATCTGGCCTAAGTGTGTCCCTGGCTGAGCGGGGATAGCCACCTAACCTTACCTAGTACTAAAGCAAAACTACTTTAAGGATAATTAAGACGGGGATAAAAGGAGGATACTTCTGACGTCTAGGCGCTAAGATCACCAGATGGAGCAGTCTTTTTTTTTTGTGAGCGGAAGGCTTTTCACTTAGGCCTCAATCGGTCCCATTGCGTTCCCCTCTTTTATTCGTCGGAACTTTAAGGATAGGTTTGGTTTGAGACCTATGTGGGGAGGGATGTAGGAGTTGACACTAGTGTACGTGTGGTCTGGCGAATCTTCCTGTTTCTTTGGTGAAGATCAGGATGCCGTCGATTGCTTTATCCTTGAGATGCCTCAGGTCCGGTATTCACATAGATTCCAATGTCTTCTGTCGCATTCTCGCTAGATCTGGGCAGTGGCATAGGAAGTGTTCGAGATCTTCTTCTTCTTCCTCGTAGTTCCTAGCAGAAGAGTAAAGTTAGAACGTCTTAAGCGTTTTTCTGGCTCTACTCTGTAGATACGTAAGTAGTTGCCCTTTCTAAAGTCGATGTAGCACAAAGGCACATAAGTGAATGTCAGCCTTTAGACGGCATTGAAAACAGTGTTAAGACTATTTCCGACTTGACATGTGACCCAACCATGGGTCACCCTGCTTCCAAAATATTTGGTCATGATTCACCACTTCCATCTGCAACGCAGAAGGTAGAGTTACCTTCAAAGCCAACACAATTCCTTTCGCGTGCCGCCCTACTGTCTACTCTCAAGATCATTGTCAATGTCGTGCGATGCAACGACCGCATCAACACAAACCAATCAAAAATAGATATCCAATTTTTTTTCCTTTCCATTAAAAATAATTAAGAAAATCAATCGAGCACGATAGAGCCGCGGATCGGCGGCCTTGGTTGAGTTTTTCTACCGCGTAGTCAAGGCGGTCACAGTGCTGTTGTTCCCATAAAAAAATTCAATGATGTATACATCCCACACAGACGAGGTCAGTACTTGCAAAAAAAAAACAAAAACCCCCGACCATAAAATGAGTTTCCAAAAAGGATGTTTAGCTCATAACCCTGTTGTGTGACCATATTTTATGTTTGCATTTTTCCGCTTGAATGGTTCAAAACTTCCTGATTGAAAAGTGTGCTCATAAAGCCGATTACTCGGAATAAACAGACAAGCAGTAGAAAAAAAAACTTTTCAAAAACCAATGCAGTGGAAGTTAATTTAATCGGTTCTCTCCCTGTGGGACAACAAAAAGCGGTCTACAAGCAATTAGTTCCACACATTGTAGGACGCCAACCAAAATAAATACAAAAGAAAGGAAAAGAGTATTAAACAAGCGGGGAAACAACTTATTTTCTCAGTGTAATGTTCCGTTGTGAATACCATAAGTGTTTACACCTCATAACCACTTAACGATGGCCTGTATCTATGTGCTGCCACAAGTCGTCTATTGAGGCAACAAATCTTATGCATGGAGGTGCAAAAACTTCCACAGGTGATTGACCGTTCAAATGGGGCAAAGTATAATTGGAAATTTTCACTGTTAATCACCTTACAAATGTAAAATTTTTTAGATTCCTAGTCACGTCATGTGGTGAGGGTAAGAAGTGCATTTCTAAAACTTTTGCGAACAACAACGGACGACACACGGGATAACTTAGCGAACACGCATTTCCATTTCCGATTGTTGAACTTGATTTTATGTTCAACTGGGATAGGATGTTTGTGCAGTCTGCAGAGGAGTTTAGTGAACCTCTAGCCAGTAGACCGAAGTGAGGATCACTGACGTTACCCACCCACACCAGTTTCAGTTTCATATGCATTTTCATGGAAAAAAACGATAATGACAGAGCAATTGACGGGATCATTTATTATTTCATGCATCTGGAACCAAACTGGGTTTCACTGACAGAAGAGGAGCTCTTGCATGACAACTGCTCTGCATTAAGTGTCGCGAAATAGCATTTTGATTAAACTTGAAATTCAACTCTACCGCCAATGAGGTTCCATTATGATGCTGTGTTTGGCGGTCTGCACAGGATGTGTTATAGCCACGCCTAAGGTGTTTTTTAAATTATCCATCAGGCCGTTTATTTGCGAGATAAACCCGAGGGGATCAATTTAAAAGCGAAATTCGCTTTAGTTGAAATATCTTCTAAGCCGGTCTTCTTGGTCTTGACATCAATTGCATGTTGGAGCATGAAATGGTTTTTTTTTCAATTAATGGCGGTCTTAATACGTCAACTTATTATATATGACAGAAAGATGTTTACAAAATTTATGTATCGAAGACGGTTTAGGTAAGGTGTTCGTTTCTCGACTATTCTCGATAGTTTTCAGACTTCTAAAGTGTTCTTCTAAACATACTTATGGGAACACAATTAAAGCCATAACAAGGATTCAATTGAGCAAATTAGAACTCCAACGAAATCGAAGCAGAAATGTTAAATTTGTTTGGTGTTTGGTTAGTTGGTTTTAAGCGTTTTCATAAAAACTCCGGTGGTTCTACCAAAGGCATAACCATATTACTCAATAAAACGGCCCTAGACCTCCACATTCGTGCAAACAATACAAACACGCACAACATGAATGGTTGCAAGAAGCTAGGCCTTGGCTCATCCCGAGCTGTCGCGCCAACTATTTATTTATTTTTTTAGACCTCCACATGCAGGAGGCCGCAGCGAAGAGTTCTCTCTGAACAGCCAGTTTAAACATGCCGAGATACTAAACAATCATCGGGGCTTCAATGTCAACTCGGATTACACTGTCCCGAACTTGGGCTTCGAGAGACTCTTTTAATGAGTCTTTCCAAGCCGAGAACAGTGGTAAGACAGCAAAGTATTGAACACAAATGGTTCCAAAAATGGATATAGGCATAGGAAAAAGTCTTTTATTTAAAGAGTTAAGACTAAGCAGCGAAGAGGTCCATGAGGACACGGCCAATTTTCTCTGTACCTGTCCATACCTCTGTCAGTTAAAAAATAGAACACTAGGCAAATTCTTCTTCGATCATATCGACAAACTGTCTGATGGTTAACAATAATCAGAATTTCTCAAATTTGCAATGGCGACCGGATTGTTGGCACCAAGAAATCAAAATCGCTGTAGAAAATATAATGGGTATCACAATGGGTCTACATAGGCCTACGGTAACCCTCATCAGCCCACAAACCTAACCTAACATACCCATGTAATAGCTAATTTAGAAACCACGTAGCGGTAGGTAGGGAGTTTTCTGAATTTTCCTAAAATCGGTGAATTGAAGATTATCCAACAGAAGGCCACCATGATTACTTGTTCTGTCGTTATCATCATCATCAGTGACCCGCTTACGGGGCTTAAGTGAACTCTCCACATATTCCGATCTTCCGCCATCGACTCTAAATCATCAGGAGCTATCCCCATACGGATAGAGGTGAAATTTCGGACTTCGTCCAACCATTTCTATTGTACGGATTCTATTCCCTATTCATCAAAGCTGCTCTGTAGTAGTCGTTGAAGCGTATGCTGTACTAGCCTGTAATAAAATTAATGGACACTATAATGGGTCCTTCGACATCCTTTGAAGAACCTTCAAAAACATAATCACTTAATTCTGTTGCAATTTATGTACCAATGTACTCAAGACGTTCGGTGTATAATCCAATCGCATAGTGTACATACTGTGAAAATGCTTGACACGATTCGTAATTCCATCCGACTATGTAAGTGATTGCACAAGATACTAGGCAACATAGTGGGCCCATCGCGATCAATGTGAAACCAAATAGGCAAAACGTAAACCATTTCATAAAAACATTGATTTTTCTACAGAATTTTACCATGTTTTTAAAGCTATCCGAGCCTTGCTCCTCTAGATTGCTAAAGAAATAGCTTTCATCCCTCCGACTAAGTTTTATGGCATTTTTTTGTTTTTTTATAATCCGCTCGTGGTCCAATGGGTTATGAATACCCTTTTGATGTTATTTACACAGCGCGAGGCCTAGTGGTTCGAAACTCAGGTAGTATTATGTTTCAATGGCGTCCGAGAGTGGTGTCCAGACTAGCTGGGGACATTTGTGATGTTTGTCATTGCTATAATTTCTTATTTAACTCTAAGAAAGGAATGATGTGATTGGTATCCGTTAGCTCTACTGTAATGGGTCCTTAGGTTAGAATAAAGGCGACACCGAAGGATTCGCAGGGATTGTCCGTTTATCGACCCACTTCCTTAAGTCTTAGAGTGCCGTGTTTGTCGCTCTATTATTTTCATCCTACAAGCAAGATGTCATTTCCTCTTAATTTTTTTCTACCAGAAACATACATAGACATGCATACGTATAGTAAGAAAAACTCATATTTGCCAAGGACATTTAGAAAGAAGGACATTCCTTCTGAACCGGACTGCAAAGTTTTCGCACAGGGACAACGCAGTAGAGAGAAATATTTCTTATCGTGGCGTACACAAGGGGCCTCAACCAATTCATAATGCGTACTTGGAAACAGTCAACCAACATCACGTTTAGGTTCAGTTAAGTTGAAGTGGCTGCCAGCTTAAGCCAGCACAATTGGACCAATGACAGGTCCATTGTGATACCACATGGGTTTTGGGAAATTCGTTGAACCACTTGGAGCTTCCGATGACATCTTCATTGGTCAGATCGTTGTAAAAGAGACACTTAAGTGAAGTTTCCTTCTACGAGAAAGAGCTGGGCAGGTACAAAGAAGAAGGGGAATGGTTTCCTCCTCTTCTTCCTCCATACAGTTTCTACAGAAATTATTTGAGCAAAAGTCAAGCCTTGTTGCATGCTTGCCTATTACACAGTGTCTAGTGATGACACTTTGAGGGAAATCAAATCCTTAGATCGTTTCAGATCCAGCTTGGACCAGTTCTGTTTTGTCGGTAGACACGTTGTACCACCTGTTTACCTAAGATTTGTCCCTTCGAGAGTATCTCGACTAATTTTGAGTTTACAAGCAGCGATAAGTATGCCTAAGATACCATATTCTCATGGAAGGTGCATTGTTGTTCAATATCTAGCGAATATATCAGTGTTACACTTCCCTAGAATGTCCTTACGCACTAGCACTGTGAATATTGGATTGCTCTGCCATCTCTACGAGAGACGAAGCGCAATTTAGGGCTGCTATTGAATTTCTAGGATCAGGTTTACAGGAGAGGCTTGTTGGTTGAAGCTCAGTGTCACCTAGAATGCCCTCGTGTTTCAAATCGGTGGAGGTGCAGGTTCACATCGAACCCTCGCTTATCAAGTTGTACAAAGTCTCTAACCTGACAACGTGTCATGGCCTTATCTCCAATATAAGATTTCCGACATGTAAGGAACAACGTGCATGTCTCTGTTGCGATCTTACATAGGCATAGGCGAATTCATTTGGTGTTATCTAAAAGTTGTCATGATAGTGGGTTATCTATTTGGAATACTCGAGATTTCTTAAAGACTAAAGCGAAATAAGCACGACAAAGTTGCTTTGCAAAGTCGGCATATGCTTCAAGGAAACCTATTTTGTTGAGATGGTACTTGAGTGAGCAATACTTGGGGAAACAGTCCATTATTAGCTTGGAGCGATAAATTTCCTGGCGCGACTAGATCCGGTGGTTCAATTCCATTCTGAGAGTTCATTTTGGTTGATTTCGTGAGTGGAAATCCATCTTTATGGATCGTATGGATAAGCTTCAAACCGCAAGAAGGGGAAATAAATGTGGATTGTGAGTCTTTCCGACGATCAATCGGTAGTTAACTTCCAAGAAAGATTGCCAGGTTCTTACTTGGCACCGTCCGTCACATATTTTTTCAAGGAAACCCAACACCATAACTTATCATATCTTCAAGTGTTATTCTATTTTCTTTTTTTAAAATACCCTTATCTAAGCAATACAAACGTTTACCGCAACATTGTTGGTAATAAGTCGCGTCATTTATCACCACAAATTATAGATTGTGTGTATTGAAAAAATAAATATACCGAAAAGCACTTACTATCATCGAGCAAGAAACGCCCTCCGTAATATAATACGACTTTGTTATCACTTGAAAAAATATGTTATTTCACTTCAAACCGTAAGATATACTCGGGATAATCCTAGCTTCATTAGAGATACAATCCCAGCTATAACTAGTGGACAAAATCGCTCATTTAAATACAACTGAATCAAATTAAATCACCTGGGCAGTCTTTTCTTTCCAAGATAACACACACTCTCTATCGTAAGGCAAAAAAAAAAAGATTCGAATAATGTTTAATTGAACAGGAGCAGCTAAAGATATTATATGCTCCCCTGTTTAGTATATTCGTAACGAAATAACAATAAAATCAATTCGCGCGAAATTTGACCGGAAATTTACAAAACCATCGGTTACTTGGTTATGCGCACGTTTAAGAATTCGTTCGTTTGTTTTGTATTTAGATATCCAAAGCCAACACCGATCGCTACATAATGGGAATAATTTATCTATTCCAACAGAAAGAGACAGCGACAGAGAGAGAGAGAGAGAGAGCTTGAATAAAACTGTTATTGCGTCGCAGAAACCCACCGACTATAGTAGGTTGATGAAAAATGAAAACGCTCCGAATGTGTGATCGTATTTTCCCCCACACACGACTCGATAAGAAAACAATTTATGACAAAACACAAAGGGTATATATTGTATAGGTAGGGTTTTCCTCCCATCGGAAGACGTGTTCAAGTTTTTCTCGGAAAAGGCGTCTACGATAAGACACTTAACTGAGTCACTTCTGGGTAAATTAAATCGTTCGTTTCGCCGATTGAACTCATGTGATCGTGTTGAGGTGAAGTTGAAAAGTATTAATTTTCCTAAACGCATTGGTCGATTGACTATGAAATGAATGGGGAATATGGGGAAGAAAGAGCCTCGTTCGGGATTTATGAAACTCAATACTCATACTCATTCATCTAGTCGTAGCAAATTTCTAGTATTTTACGATATCCATCCCGTAGCCATTTTTCAATAAATTTACTGAGCCACTTGCAAAGATATTTGGTAATTTGTTGGCTTCAGGCTGAGTTCAACTTATAATTATGACGATTCCACTTGAACATTGCTATCACTTACCGGTTTTATGAGCGAATTTTATGCTCAACAGAGTACTGATAGGATTAACCCAAATGGGAATGAAAAAAAAAGTGATTGGACGTTAGAGTGGCGTAAGTCGTATTAAAGCCATGGATCAGGAGATTATGAACCTCAGAACGGAGTTACTGACCCACCTTAACCCAGCTGTGGTTTTCAGCCAATGATCGAACAAGATGAATCTCATTCATTCTGAAGATACCTCAAAATTCATTTATTTCGAACGTTACGTTTTTTTTTTTGCTTTAAAAGCACGAAGCAGCAGCACTAGCTTTTTGGCACATTCGAGCTGACTTCGATAAATATTCGCTGCCGCTGATTCTCAACTTTGTGGTTATCAATGCAATGGCTTGAACCAGGAGTGAAAAATAGGTCAGTGAGACATGTGTTCATATGTATACAAGAACGAAAAATAATTTGGTGAGAGCGCTGAGCCCTGTGGTACACCAACTTTTCTTCAGAATTCACCCACATACATATCCTTAATCGTCGTGAAACTTGTCAAAGCCTCTAGTCATCCGAATTTCTTCGAATATCGATAGCGAAAGCACTCAGGTTTTGGTAGAGAGGGATTCGTTGGGCTTTGGTATCAAGCCACAGCCCATATGTTGGGCCTTGAATGATATCTATTTTATCTTCATAAGAAAGACGAGAAAAGAGTCGATCCCGTACAGAAGCTTCATTGAGTTGATACAATAAATTGTTTCCGGATTCAGAGAGATAGTCTCTGAACTTTCTTTGTGACCGAAATATAGTTTTTTAAGATTTCACTGTACCCTGTAAAATCTTTTTAGTTTATTCTGGTTTTCCAGAACAATCTTTGATTGACTAATGGGAGTCTCAAGTCCACACAGGGATGTCTACATGCTACTGGTGCTTCCATTTGAAGGACAAATGTTAATTTTCCCAAAATGCTTGGTTTCATTTTCCTTGTGTGTAGAAGACACTGGTAAAATCATTAAGAAGATCATCAAGGAATTTCACCTCATACATATCTGCCGATGAACTTATATTGTCAATAGACATCAAGAACAAATGGCCTGCAAGTCACGTCCGTCGCGTCCGTTTTTCCTAAGTTGACGCATCTTTTTTATTGACTCCTTCTGAAGTTAAGCCTTCTAGCTCAAAGCTACGACAACTTCTGTGACCAGATCTTTTGGATGGATGCGTAATGAAGATGTCTTCCAACTGTGGCCAATGAGTCTGATATTCGACCTGGCTTCGCACTTCTGGCGTCTGCGGAGTCAATATAGCACCGGACATTCACAGAGAATGTACTTAGAGGTTCCTTCCTCTTCCCAACAAAACCGACACTCTGTATCTGAACAAAGGTTTAGCTGATTAAAGATAATATTGACTAACACTTGCTATGAACTTTTATCAAAACCTTCCCTAACACTTCTTGAGTAGCTTTGGCCGTACTGACGTGCTGACGTTGTAGTGTGATTTTTTTTTCGGTGGTATCCAATCTTTGTTATAACAAGGACTTCTGCTTAGAAAACATCGCAAATAGGTGGCGTCACAGCATTGTCTAATATGGTCGCTGCTTGGATGACTTTTATACATGTGGCACAAGACCAAACAAACAAACATTTCACTACTTTTTCCCTCCCAGAAACGAAGGTTATTCTTTAAAGTTATGGGTCCTACCAAGGCAAGTTGGTTCTTAGTACTCTGCCTACATTTTCGATTAACCTTGTATGCAAATTTTATTCCGAGAAACACAGTGGGACACTAATCGGCAATTATAGACTCGGTTCGTTTAAGCTTCTTCCAGACGGAGAGTGTCTTAAGTCGATTTGTTATTCCCAGAATGGATTCGTAGATGCAAAGGCAGTCATCAAAATAATTCTCAATCACATCAAAGAACAAAGTACTTCGTTTCAGTTCCAGGTCCACTAACAAGGACAACATTAACACCTTTCGGCTCTTCACAGAGCAGTGCGTCGAGTATAGATTTCCGCTTAACCTGCGACTTCAACTTATAAGAGGCTTTCAGTTGGTCAGGAAAGGTATTCCTAAGAAATTGATGAAAGCAGTCACAAAATGTCACGTAGTCTGTCAGAGAAATTTGGAATTCAAAACAGTATCCGACAAAGCTGATTTGTAACGTGCTTCGCAGTGCCTTGTCGGTGGGAAGAGACCAAATTCATTTGAGTCTAGCAATCTACCCCTAACACCCTCGAATCATTATGTTTTCTTCCTCGCTCATCGAATAATGGACAAACATCAAATGATTACCGGTGTGGTGAGAGAGGCATTTATAAGAAACTTCTTACCCTGAGTAAACTCTCAACATTGCTAATCAAGAAGTCAATTGCGTACAACGCCTTCGATACCTCGAGTGTATTGACCGATGGGGGCATCGAAATAGTCCTATTTTGTTACATTTTCCGACTGGTGTTGAAGAAAGCTTTCAGTTGCTTGACTTTCCTATAGAACTGGCGAATGTTGTTCCTGTCGAGACTGCCGAAGATCTGGAGAAGTAATGCAATCAGTTCTAACTTCAAGCTGAGACTGTTCCTATCGAATGTGAAGTCGTTACTATTGTTGTGGTTTAGTACCTTCAAAGTGACCGCAAATGGCACAAAACAGCTGCAAACTTTTGCCCATCGCTGTCTAAGAAATCTCTACGAGTTTTTGGATCAAATCGTATCTCAATTAAACAGCTACATGCGTACTGGGAATGTATTGGCCTCACATTCCTAAAAGTCCACAATTGCATAGCCAGCCAAGTCATTCATCGGAATCTGCTTACTTGCAATGGTGGGTCGTCTTAGATGAACGTGTCTCGAGACTAAGAAAGAGGAATGAGGCCAATTGTGGAAAAGCTGGAAATGTAGGAATATTTCCAGGAAGGGAATACGATTCCGTATAGGCATGGTAGATGTGTTTAAACTCATAAGAGGCCACAGGGCTCAAGTAAGAAACTGTGTGGCTACAGCAAAGAGTTGAAAGGTGACTTGGCAGCAGTAGTGCTGGTACAAAAGACAAGACTTGAGTAGAGTTTAGAGTGCAGAAATCTTCAACTCACTTAGATGGCACTATAACTTAATTTTTTTTTTTTTTTAAAGAAACGCCTCCTACTTCAATGATGTAGATGTCTCACAGTGAATGTGAGTCCCGCCACCATTGGTGGTGACTTAAAATTCCTACTTAATTTCATCATACATTACATCATTGCTGTGAACTAAAAAGATAACAAAAAAATATATAAATTCACGTCTAAACAATCAAACCTATAGCTTATATTTTTAAGACACAATTTAAAAATAAATAAAAAAATAACCACATGATAATGTGAGAACTTGTTTTGGTAATCTGTGCTGATTACTCATGCTTCACAAGTAATTGAATCTTTCAAGCCAATCTGATACATGCATCTCTCTCTCTATAGATGTTGGTCCTTAACTCAGATATAATGCAATTCTAGTTTACAAGAATTTTCTTCTTCGTGTTGCAACTGCGCAAAGTTCACAGGCTGGAAATCTGAAACTGGATTTGAGTGCGCAACAGAAAACAATATCGGTGTCACTCTATCGAGAGCCTTTCGTGCCGAAAAATGCACACAGAAGGAACTAATTTTTATTTCTGCCTCTCCAAAACAGAATACAGTGTCACATAATATCCAGATACTCATTGGGTATTTTTATTAACCAATTTCAACTGCGTATGCATTTTTGAAAGAAAACCCATTTATTGCATTGGCGATCGGGCGGATTATTGCACCTTAAATATTATATACCCACTCGCACATGCACTATCTCACTCTGGCTGCAGGGCTACAGCAAGAATGCCAAACTCACCACGCAGAGGTATGTATTCCCCTGGTGGCGGTGGTCTTGCGAGAGATATTTGGAATTTTTATGGTGGATTTCGATTTTAGAGAAGTTAAAATGTCACAGTGGTGCGATGGTGAACAACTTTTGTCACACAAGCACAACTACAACAGCGAGATGAGAATTTCCGCACTGCTGTTGATTTAACAAACATATCTATCTACGTACACGCATAGCGTAGGTAGGAGAGATAAGTATCTATAGGTTGGTTACCATCACCATCACCAGTTTCCAGCAGCAGCAGGTAACTTGAAACCTTTTCTCTCTCTCGCTCTCGAGTATTTTCTCGATCTTCGTTTTCTTTCGCATTTATTTTTTTTTGCGATCGAGGTAAAATGAATTTCATTCAAGTTTATTTTTTCTTATTTTTTGTTTCGAATAAAATCTATCTAGATATACTTACTTTGGGTTGTAGAAGGTTTTTTTTCTTTCTTCTTTTATTTGTTAATCCTTGAAGCGAGAATTGTTTATTTTATCTGTATCCGTAGTTTATCCTGTAGAAGCACAAAAAATAAAACACTAAATATCTTTAGCCACAGATACTCCGAAATAAACACAATTTCCTACAAAAAAAAAATAAACTACTGCTCTTCGTTATCACTATGAACAAAGATAAATAACGAAAAAAAAAAATATGAAAATGTGTTTTCAACAATTAATCATTCACCTGGAACAAGTAACGAACGAAACAGTATGAGATAAAACGACAGTAAATGAGAACAAATAAGAGGAAAAAAAAAATTGTCCAGTGTTAGTACAGAGCGATACGCGAGGAGCAAAATTGCACACGATTGTAACACCTGTTGATGTTAAACTCGACTGAGGGCTATAGAGGAGTCTTGAGAGCAAATAAGGTGGTTCGGCGACACAATCCACTGGAAGTGCTGCTGGAGTGGTGTTGGTTTGTGGAAGTAGATATCGTATATCTTTTTGTTTTGTCAATCCGTTGTACACGAGGAAGATAGCTGTGGTTTGGTGGTATTGGTACTCTGCATGAAATCCACCCACTCGGTGATATCAGTATGGAGAAACGAAAAAAGGCGACGAACACAGGTAGAAATCTGTGGATTTAATGGAATGGATGTGATCGATTTATATTGGCATCCACAAAATCCAGTGGTTTGGGGACTTGATGAGATATATCGCAAGTTGTTGCTACAACCGGATGGCGTGAAGTGGTTCTGGTACTGGGGCGCACGAGTGTAGGAACCGAAATGTGGTGAATTCGATTCAGAATAATTTGTTGCATACTTAGGAGCAGGCGGATAGAGACAGGGTGCAATCACATTGAATTACGTGAATCTAGCAATCTGGTTCAATTTGAATTCAAATTTATGAACTTTTGAGGTTTGTGTTTCTATTATCCCAAATTCCAAGACTAAAAATGTGTCGAGCATACCATTCGTTGAATTCCATTGAAACAGGTGGAGAAGTTTAAGTATCTTGGGGTCCTATTCACGAGGAATGGAAGGAGCAACTTCGATATTTTGGGCACGTTAAATGCATGCCCCCAACGTGCCATGGACTCCGTGCAACAGGTTGGCGTCTGCTGAGTAGGCCCAGGATGAGATGGACCAATTCTGAAGTCTGACCTCTAACCATATGGGGATAGCCCATGATGATTTAGCATCGATGGAGGAAGATCGGGAGATGTGGAGAGTTCACTAAAGCACCGTAAATCCGCGACCCTTACAGTGGACCAGCGGGCCATTGGAAAATGATGAAATGATACCGTTAGATTCGAAGATTATTCGCCAGAATAGATGTAGACAGTCTCTGCTTAAGACACAGCAAACTTTCATTCTTTTCTATCTCGGTCACGCCGCTTCCAGTTCTACAGACCAAGATCTCTGGCATACGCCATAGATTACTCTTTGAATCGATGTATCTTGTCGTCTCATACCAACTGGCTGTCAGTCGGAATCCTTTTGGCTGAAGTTTTGACTTATTAACCTGATAAAGCTTTTAAAGTTCGTAGTTCTTTTAAAGTTCGTAGGATTTTTTCTCGAAAGTGTTCAATATTTGCTCTGCTTTCCTGCTTATAGTCCAGCCAACCCATGGCCACAGCTATTTCCTAGTTTAAGCCTTCATCGAATCTTAACTAAGGTAAACGCGGTAGGTAAACTCCTTAAGTTGCTATTGTCCATGGTGAGGTTTTGTCCTAAGCGATGGGCAGATGCTTCTGTGTTTTTTGGGGCTTTGTCCTTATTAACTTCAATGCCAACTCGTTTCGGCTCAAAGACGGCGTATTCCAGCAACTGCACATCCGTGTAAATACCTGCCCTGCGCACATGTGATTTCTTGAGTCTCGCATCTGATGCATTTTATTAAAAAGTTCAGAAGAGCCATGTATTTCCAAATTGCGCATTTCACCTTGTGTCTTCTAGTGTTACGCAATACAGCTGGAGAAGATTTGCTGGCATCCCGATTTAGCTTATCGCGCTAAAGAGCTCAAGGCAATAGATGCTAATGCCATCAAAAGCGGCTTCGAAGTCAATCAAGAAGTGGTGAGTCTCGTATTCTCGATCTCAAATAAGTAGATCAATTCCAGGATTTACCTTAATGTGAAAATTGGGTTTATCGTCGACGTGCCGGACCAGAAATCACATATGTTTTTGAAAGGTGTCGTTAAATATCTTGGATGGGATCTTTCTCTCCAGCTACGAACATGGGCAATATTTTGTGGGAGTTGAAATTAGTGTCGCAGCTTTTCCTTTTTGCATACCTGACCCTATTCATTGTATCTTCTAGAACGTAGTAATACCTGTCTGGTAACGCGTGACTTCAGATTCAAGTTTTCAAACTGCATAAGCGATGTACAGTGTATAATCTTTTATAATCCGTTCTTTATCGCCGACATTGTGGAAGCAGCATTTCGAAAGTCACCGCTAATTTAATGCAAGCAAGTTGAAGGTACAGCAACAGTATACCCAGTCAACTAGCCTGTACCTTAAAATACAGTTCGGGTGCAAAAAACTTAACGCAGAACAGACAGTGTATCCCGATGGTTAGGATAGAACACCGAACATCGACCAACTTGGATGCTAATTGGTGCTTCTGTACCCATCGCTCAAGGTGTTTCCACATTTTGACATCTTACAGAACTTCTTCTAGAACTTCCTTAGTTTGGTCGTAACTATTTCCCCGCTTCCGCTTATTACGCTTAGTGCCAATTAAAATGGCATCATTGCATCTTTTGAGGCAAAAAAGAAGTGAAAAGTACATAAACATCTGAAAAGGTCTTTGATCAAGAGGATCTATTCATTCGCAGCATATGACTGGAGTTTAACATTCCTCCGACACAAATGGAAGAGTGTGGATCAATCTTACCATTTGTTGCACATTTGCGCTTGGGGATTTAACTTCACCGTAGAACGTAAGAGAACTAAGCAATGAATATGCTTAGTGGTAAAATTTGTTTCAGGTTTTCTTACACCTGCGATTGTTGGAATTTTCGACCTTCTTACATATTTCTTACTTATCAACTGCGATTTCCAAACTCATTTGCCTGGACCATTTTTTATCCATTCCCAGAGTCAATGTAGTCGACGAAGCCTAGAGTGTATCAGACTCTAAAGCTGGTTACTTGTTGAAAGAAGTAAACTATTCGACCCCTAAAGCCTAGCCAATTTCACGTCTAACATTACTAGGCCCCCATCTGCTCGTCACTATATAAACAAATAATGTTCAAAGAACATTTCCCTCGTCCTCATCTATTGTTGCGAAAATATAACTTCAAAAACAATTCAAAACAACCAACTAAACCAAACAAAAACAAACCTCGAGCACAACACAGAACACCACACCGAAGGCATACAGGAACGTCCACCAGTCCACCACAATCGACGAACTCTAAGAATTCCATCCGACTTCCCTATTTGTGTATGCGCGTCTTCCCTTATTTAGTGAACTCCCATACCTTATTCGCGCTCCTGTTTTCCATCCGATCGGTCCCATCATCCGCTTAATATAGTAGACACGCGATGCGCTGTGCATGTGCACTTCCCAGTCCAACAAGACACAAAAAAAAGTCACATAAAACACAAGTCACTAAAGGAGAATTCCCCATTCTTTAGGGCCAAGACCGCAGTCATAAAATACAATCCGCGCCGACAAGAAGCGCGTCGGTCTCCAAAACATCCCCCTAGCCACACGGGCACAGCCATCAAGATCGCGTCGCGCATCCGTATACAACAGCAGCACATGCAAGTGAATTTGTTTTTTTATTGTCCGCAGACAACTGCCGACTTCTGGGGCGAACGGGCAATAATCCAAAACCTAATTACCAATTGTCCATCTGCCTACAGAGATTCAATGAACACAATTGTGCTTCGAGTATGAAATTGCGATACGACGCGCTGCGAACGCACAAATCTACCCGACAGGAGCGCTCGCCAAAATAAACACCACGACCAGGCATCACACACACACCGCATCCAACAAACTCGTATCTCTGGCGCAGTCGGTGGTGTACGTACAATTGAATCCAAGTGAAAACACTAAACACCGCTCCGGTCGTTGGATCACGCGAGAATTTGCCTTTCGTTAACCCTTAGGAGAAAAAAAAAACTCAATTCTCCCGAAAAGGACAATTCACCTCCTGGTTTTGAGGTGACCAAAACCAAAATCTAAAAACCAGTTAGACAAGTTCCCATTCGCACATGTGCAGACGGGGAACTTCTGCTACTGCTTCACCAAATTTTCGGCTAAACCATCAACATCCTTGGGCTAAACGTAGCCGAGGCAGAAGTGTATCTGCATCTTTTCGGTTTTTTATATGCCGACAACTTCACATGGTCTGGGGCCGTCTCTCTGTTGTATTGTGGATCTTCACCGTATAGCACGACGATCTCTCGCGCGCGTTTTTGTCCATTTAGGAAGGAATATCGGAAAATTCCTATCTATGAATAGATTCGTATCTATTAATACACGTTTTCTGGAGTGTCAACTTTGTGTGTGTTTTTTGTACACTACCGCTTGTGAGTTCCGGTAAAAGTTCAAGATATAAATGAATATTCACGGTCCTCGTTTGGAAAGTATCTGTGAATTGCCTCAGGAGACTCGTATCTGTCATCACAAAACGACAATTAGTTTGGAGAACGTGACCGATCCGCATGAGCTTGCAGCTTGGATTAGTGTCACATTTCGTTCGACAACACTGTGAGTATCTATGATAATTTATAACTACTGATGGTCAAGCGATTGATCTCGAACAGAGTCGGTGTGAGGTAGAAAGTGAAACTGTGGCAGCCTCAGTCTATGCCTTTAGTCAGTGGAGTGGTCCTCTAGAGAGAGGTAGGGCTAGAGGAAAAGGCTTCCAAAAGCATTGGTTTTCGGCGGTATACAATTTTTTTTTTTCCTTTATGAGACAGCATGAGAATCTACCCCACGTGCTCATGGTATTGTGAGATTCTTACTCATTAAAAACATCTCCCCGGTGTGAAAAGTGTTCCCTTACCGCTACGTCTTGATAGAAAAAATTCAATGTGTTTCCCTCTGTCTACATCGTGTCAATGGACCAGTTTTGTCTGTGTTCTAAACACGACCAAAAAAAAAACGTACCGTCCGTATTTTTCCACAGTTTCTCCCCAATCTCGATTTCTCATACCATCGCTGGCATTTGGTTGATTGAGGGTATCCATCCAAGGACAGCCCAAATTTTCACACCTTTTACAAGCCAAAGCCGGACATCGGCATCCCAACGTCCTCAAGACATAGTGGGCAGTTATCATCGTCTGTTAGTCACAATTTTCTACAATGACCTCTGAAGTTGTCACTCCCTGTAGATAGCGCTACAATCCTTTCCTTTCCTGCCCGCTTGTCTCTTGATACAGCGGGCAAACACTTTTATCGCCGTTTCGGGTTGCCTACATTTTTCTTCGTTTGCCCACATTTTTGGGTGTCCATTTGTTGCTCATTTTTTAATCATGTACCTTTCCAGTACCTTGCTATTTACAGGGCACCTAGTTCACTTCCTGCCTGACTAGGGCCTATCTGGCTAGCTCAAAATTTGACAAAAGCTACGTCCATGATGCTGTTGCTCTGAACCCTATCAGTCTCATCCTTTGGATACCATTTTTCAGCGCAAGTGTTAGAATTTTAACCGCCTCTGCCTCCTCTGCCTTCCCTGTCGTTGCGTCCCCATACCTCTGAGCGACCCTCCATATGGAAGTGTCTGCCACACATAAGTTTTGTCTACTCAGCCTAATCATGATGATCTTGTGCTTCTGAGTTTTTCCAGGAGGAAGTACGTTCAGCCTCTTCACACCCAACTTGGAAACGGTCCACTCTTAGGTCAATTTGCTCCCAAATATTGGTCATCTTCGTTACAGTTTATCGCAATCAGTTTTTTGACTGCAATTTTTTCGTCCTCCAAGGAGACACTCATTACTCCGATGTCGCCGGCACTGGGAGGAAGGGCACTTAGCGCCGTCAAGAGAACACTCACGTGATTGGACCCTAGACGTCCTTCTATTCCTCCTTCGACAATACCCGTCCGAAAATCGATGGCCACTGCCATAGCAAAGGAGTTACTTCTTCGGAGCCTTTCATTTTGACTTCGAAGTTTTTTTTTAATAATTTTGAATCATAAGTGGCATACAAAAGAGGAGAAAGACTACTCAACTAAAAAATTCAACTGAGAACTGAACTGGCCCTTGAGGATACACCACTAACGGCCCAATGGCTTCTGAATCCTGTGCTTTCCGTATTGATTCCGATGGTTGGCTTCAGTCTGTTTCCAACGGTCTCTTTTGGCATGGCGTCTACAACATTGTAGGCAGCTTCTGTATGGATTTTGCCTTTCCAGCGCTGTCTTCCTTAAGCCCTTCCTTATTCTGTTCTCTTAAGACACTTCGTTAAGTTGTACACAATCTGCCGTAAAGAAAAGGTTATAGGATAATGCAAACTGCATCAAAGCCTGTGCGGTGGTTCTTGAAATTAAAGCCGCACACTCGGCCAGCCTCAGGATCTAGCTGTTACGTTGTTACATTGATTGTCCTCGTTTGAAAGGTTTCCCAAATTTTCCCTTGATACACCCTGTGTACATAAAGTTTTCCTCAAGCCTACCACATTACTTAATTGTCCCAAACAACATTTGTATCGTTGCGAGTCGGCGGCGCCTTTGAAAAACCAGATACGCTCACTGCCTGTCGCCACCCCTGTAGTTTCAGACAACTGCTCACATTTCAATGCAACGGTCATGATATCGATAGAAAGTGAATGATCAGCTGAAAAAAAGTCTCAGCACATTGACTGCCGAATATAGACGGCGAATGCAATCCGGATTGGAATTCTATTAGCCGAGTTTGTGTGACGAAAAATGAACTCGCGACCAGCTTTGGACATACGACTACGAGTATAATTACTTATCCACCTTACGGTGGAGACTTTTATTTAGCGAATGCTCCACACCGTCTGGCCTACTGATTAGAAAGCCCCTTATGGGCATGACAACTTCCAGCGCCACCACCAGAAATCGCAATAACCGAAATGGCCAATGCCTAATGATTGACGTGCATTGTGCATTGCGCCTCAAGGCCCGATTGAGAGGTATAGCTGGCTTCTTGGAAGTCATCTCGGCTCCAAGTGGTGGATGGATTCATTGATTTATCATTTATGAAAGTAATTTCTGCGATTGTTGGCGGTTTTTTGTTTTAATTTCTCGTTCTGGGAAAAAAAATCCAACTGATGGCTCATGAATTTTTCATTACTTTTCCGCCGGACACACAGATATGTTTGCTTTGGTCGATTTGTTATCACACTTTCCTTGACTAGCTGGCCGGTCTTATGCGCATCTCAAGTGCAATCATTTAAAATTTTAATTCGTACGATTAAGGAGGCGACTAAGTCGTGGCATTTATGTCTCTCTTTCTCTTTTGACATTTTTGGACAGATAAATGTTGACATTTTCTTGTAATCGATTTACGCTATTGAATCGGAAATTAGTGTGTCATGTGGGTTTTGAGACCGGCAATGAATGATTCAGTTAGTGGTAGGATTACTTTCTTTGCATGGAGGTGGATGGATGAAGAGATTGGAGCGGAAAATTGTGCTGAAAATGAATCTGGTTGGTTGGGAAGTTGGGCGATAATACGGCTGGACAAATGATCAACGTTTTTGTCGCTATTTCAATAAGAGGTGTAGGATTAGCAATTACGTTTCTTTCCTTATGAATAATTCAATTTATTTTTTGCTTAACAGTTATGATCTGAAAGATCTGGAATTTTATTATGGTGTACTTCACATTTTACGAACTGAAAATTTACTGCTGAAATCCACTAACGAACGAAAATTGTGTGGAATCTTCGATTGAAATCGTATACCATATGCGATCACAAATGAAGAAAGTCAAAAGAACTTTTAGATGGGATGGATGTAGACAAAAATCTAAATCTTAATCTTCCAATGCTTACTGATGGGTTATTTTTAAGAAATTGGCTTTTCATCGTAGCATCCGCTTGTCGTCCTTTTTTCTGTGGAAAAGAATACAGCAGCTGCTGTATTGAACGCAAATAAAAACCTAAAAAAGCGTCAATGTCACCAAAATGGAGAAAATAGAGGGATAGAGGGAGATAACTCGAGAGGATGTCTAATTTTACATGAGAAGCTCAAGTGTATTGAACTACCATGCCATCCAGAAGCGGATGGTTATTGGTGCATTTTAGACCAAGTAGGCAATGGAAGTGATTAAACAGTTGAAAGCTTGACCCAGCTATGCAAGTTAAGTCACCGGTGGTTGAAAGACTCGAGTTGTTGCATCTAAACCGCAGATAATCGGTACACATGCCACCTAGTCGAACCGTGAATTTAACGGAGGTGCAGATATTGGACGTACAACCACCTTCGGTGGTCTATCACGGGCAATTCCCAATTTTTGCCACGTTCCACTGATGATAAATAAATAGTTGGCGCGACAGCTCGGTATGAGCCAAAGCCTAGCTTTTCGCAACCATTCATGTTGTTCGTGTTTCATTTTTTACACAAGTGGAAGGGACATACTATTTATTGACGACTTCGGAGGGGGAATTGAGATCTACTGATGGATGAGAGAGAAAATTTAAATGAACAGGCCTTTGAGACTCAAAGGAGAAGCCTTATCAGCTTTAAAATTCCATTGCAGCAAGGGTTCAGCCTAGATTTTCACACAACCTACACAATTCTTCAGAATTGGGTCCAAAAACTTTGCACAACAACGTTCAACGTCCAACGCAGTAAACACTGAGCCGCAGTGACCACAGAGGCAAGCTTTCGCCATAGGAAACCACCTTAGGACCAGTAGTAGACCAGTCTTGTAGAGTTAAGCCGCTCCACAACATAATCAGGCCCCTCTGTCTCGTTTGTAGGACATAACCTCTCAGCAAGGAGACGACGACTTTCATTGGAGCTGTGTGTTGGGTTGTGAGATTCCGTTTACACTTTGTTTCATCGGCGTCAAGGAGAGTAGTCGATGTCTATGACAAGACTCTGGGAGTTCTGGCGGCGATGCCGTGAGCCACAATGTGCCTAACTTACCAGAGTAAAATTTCCCCGTGGAACAAAGGTGCGTCATAGACTAAGGGGATGTCCATGGAGATTCAAGGACCATACGCTATTTTTCTAACCTTCTAATCGGTTTCGTCGAAATTGACTTGAGAAGGAGCAAGGAAAAGAAGTGACTACAGATGCTGCTTCTCGCCAGAATCACGAAAGAGATTCACCTTAAGCGACTCTCATTCTACAGGGTCTTGGACTCAGTGTAATTGTTTGTTGCTTTCAAAGTTACGCCAGACATCGTGCTTTTCAATCTCACTTGACATACTGCGTGATCTTAATCCATATCTCGCTTTTTTCTTCGATTTAACAGGAGAGGTTCTAAGAATTAAATCCACAGTGTCTTCCTTAACATATGATCGTGATATATACCTCAAACTGCTTCTAAATATCCCCCAGATCAGTTTGATCCCTAAAGCTCCTTAGCTTCATCCAACCAGTTATCGCAGCAATTTGTCATTGGATAATCATTTCCATGACAAGAATTTAATTTATTTTGACATCTATAGTTGATACCCTAGGGGTTATTTCCCCCAGGAAAAACGACAGCATCCCTGATCTCACAACATTTGTTTACACATAAATTAAAAAATTCTCATTCAAATTTTTTCCTTCTGAAGTCGGATACTATCGCATCCGCAATATGTATTCCCAAAGCGGCCAGAGTGACACTGTCCTTAAAAAAAAAGGGGGAAAATCACACACTCATGCGATATTTAATCAAGACAACTTAACTTAATTACATACAACGTCTGTTTTGATACAACGATGCGATACAATTTCTCCAGTGGGAATTTAATAACAAACCGACGACAACGCACTTTAATATCCGGAATTGTTTTCTGCGGAGCGTCTTCAAGAATGCCCTTCAAAAAAATAAAGTGATCTCGCTCTGTAATGGAGGAATTAAAAGCGAAATAAGAGGAGAAATGTGTTCATCGCAATGTGCAATGGAAGTGCAATTAACGATGTTGATCTCGGAGGAGACGTTTCGGAAGATCGTTCGACGGTTGGTTAGATAGGAAAATATTTTGTTATGAGGATCTGAAGTGCCGGCCTCGAAATGAGTCGAAAAGTGGCTGTGAAAAATGTCTATGTGTGAGGAGGCATTACTTTACGTAATGTAACTTATTATGGTGAAGGAAAGCGGATAGGGAGTAGGCAGAATCTAATTAAGATCTCAAGGAACATGGTTATATGTTGTTGTTTAGCGGGCAATTTTAGTAAACGTGTTAAGTGGATAAAGGGCTGGCTGAGAGTTTTAATTTGATTCACAGCGAGTGACTATTTGTTTGACTTTATTTATTAGAATGTGTGACTTATAATTTTGTTGTGTCTATGAGGTGGCTTTGATTAATCTCCAGGGACCTAGGTGAAATCTTCAATCTTTTCGTTTTTTCTGACAGCTGGGCAGTGGTCAATGTTCTAAGTTTCCTCCTAAAATTGCCAGGTTCTCAGACACAAAAGCATTGAAGCACCAAGCGAAGCTTTCAAAGTGGAGCCCAACATCAAATTCGCAAAGGAAAAGAGAAGTCAAAAAATGCTCGCACAAAGCAAGAATGATGCTAAGGTGGATGAATGAATGCTATGATGGATGATGCTATGACGGACTTCCTGACTAAATTTTCAGCTCCAGAAGGTGGCCATAATTCCTTGGGGCATGTGTCGAAGCTCGTATATCTGTAGGGGTTTCACCTCTGCAACCATAGTCGATCAATAATCCATAAAGTTGATCCTAAGATCCTTCACGATCTCGATTTCTGTAGATCTGGACCAGCTAGCTTTTCCAGCACTTTCGGTAACCCCCAAATAGATTTCGCTCGAAAAGATAAAAACAGGGTGGTTAGGGTAAAGGTGAAAAAGATAGTGACTGAGTGCAATTAACATTAAGGTGGCGGTTCAGTTCGGGGTGGACCTGGGCCTGAACCAACAAGCGTTGCTTCCAGTTTCGCATGCAAAGTTGGTTAAGGCCCCCTTTCACTTGCGTGTTCCACCTGAGTCGGAGTCTACCTCCACTGCGCTTTCACTCGGGTGTGGATTTGAAGAATTTCCGGGTCGCAACATTGGCGTCCATCCGCTCTACATGACCCAGCCACCTCAGTCGTGGGACCTTCACTCGTCTGTACAGCCCGTACAGTTCGTCGTCCCCATCACCGTCTATGCAGACGGGACCAAAAATCACCCAAAGATATTTCCTTTCGAAACAGCCAAGAGAAACCTCATCCGCTTTTGACAGAGGCCATGCCTTTGCGCCTTTAGTTGTTCGAGAGAAGGCTTTGCTATCAATTACCTTAATCTCATTACTCACGAACGTGCCAGTGACATCACGCTGCGTTTTTCCGGTTATGTCAATATCGTCGGCGTATGCGAGTAATTGGACGGACTTTTGAGGGATTGTGCCTCTGATGTTGGCGCTTGAGCTTTGAAGTTTTCTTTCAAGAACGATGTTGAAGAAGCCGCATGACAGCGTGTCACCTTGTCTAAATCCTTTTTGACTTCAAAGGTCTTGGCCGACCTTGATGGAGCAACATGCATTTACCGTCGTCATCCTGCACAAATGGACGAGTTTAGCAGGGATGTCAAAACTAGACATTGCTCTGTATAACTCGTCTCTATAAATGCTGTCATACACGGCCTTAAAATCGATGAAAATGTGGTGGGTATCGATTTGAAATTCCTGGATTTTCTCCAAGATCTGCCCCAGTGTGAATTTGCATCGGTATCTCCTTCCTCTCTTCCCTTACTTTCCTTATGCCCATGCTCTAGTTTAAAGTTTTAGTCATAATCCCTCTAGTGCGTCCGTATTTTAAAAGAAAAAAAAAACGAAAGGAGAAGGAGAAGGGAAGGCAGGTCCTAATCGCATTATTAAATCAAGTTGATCAGTCGAATGAATCAGACTTTAATTCAGTCATCACAGGTAATAGAATGAATGGAAACTCAGTGGAGACCTATCCACTTCATTACTCAATGTCGTGGTTTCACCCTCTGCTGTTGTTCAACACTGATTCACTTCTATATTCATCGATCTTCTATCTACGTTCCATCTACGTCATTGATAGATTTCCGCTTAGCCATACTCAACGACCTTTCGTCAGAAACTAATTTGCATTTCAAGAAGCAAGAGTTCGACTGTTTGATTGATTTGCTTTCCAAATGGCACAGACACTTTTCAACCCACAATCCGATTCCGATTCAACGGATTCATAACGAGATGCAAATATAAAAATAAAACCCATGAGACCTATTCAAGTGTCAACCGAACGCCGTCCTTATAAATAATGCAACTCGAATCCGTCGGAATAAGTAACCGACATCGAACGGTCATTTGTCCCTAAAGCCATTAATCTCCACAGCCCAAGCAGATAAATTCTCCATTACGCTCTGGCAAAGCCTCGTCTATCGGGTGATCCTCTTTTAATGCCCATTCGAGAGGGGTACTGAGAAGTTCCTCAACTTGTCTCTCAATTGCGAGCCATTGTCGTGAATTGCTCGAAGGAAATTGGCATAACAAAGTGTCAGTGGGGAGTTGCTTCTGTTGGTCTTTGCTACTGACGATCATAATGATCGTGCAGATGACTGTCATGATTTTTATGATGACGACTTAAAGTCTGCCAACGCATGTCAAGCGGAAATACGGTAGCAAATGGATTTTCTTAGAAAATAGATCCAAAAACACACCCATCTGGGACGCGCCCATTGCGTGTGTGCCACCATCATGTGCCTCCTTTCCCGTGGCCTGTTCCTGGTTTCAAAACCGGTCGTCTAACGGTGATGCAAGTCAAGTACCAAGCGCACATAAATAGTGACATTAATGTGCTCCTTGAGGATGAACATTAAAATGTTGAATGTTGCACATTTCACTTTGAGCCAAATGGACCACCTGCAAGTTGGAAACAGTAACTAGCAACCAGCAACAACATCGAAGACCGCCACAGACACAGCCTCGGTTGATGGCCATCTAGTGCGCATCTATGGAATTTCGCCGGTGCCGGGCTGTGTTGTATCGTGGTGTGCGAACACGACCCGGTGGTTCTCCAAATGTAAATCTTTTTATGGTCTGACAGAGGTAATCGACATCGCATTGGGTGCCTTGACAGGAGAATGCTATTCTCAATCCTCTAATCGGATCGAATAGATTATTTATACATTGGCAGTCAATGCGGTGAGGTGATGTAAGAAATCTGAGACTAAGTCGTTTTTTTAAGGACAAACAGCCATCAAATTAGACATCTAGCTGAGAGACAGTGAGCGATGAATTTATAGAGACGGCCGATATTTCGTTTAATGGTAATAGATTTGGCGTGTTTCAGAAGGATCTAAATATAACGACCTAGATGGCTTGGACATATAAAGCAGATGAACGCCAGCCCTCCGGCCCGGATAATCTTCAAATCTACCCCGGAGCGGAAGGTAAGCGCACATTATGAAAGGAATCTCAACCAACTTGGCTCCTGAAGTTGGAAGCAGCTAGCTAACTACCCAGCTGTCTGGACTGTAGCGTCACCAAAAGTAAAGAAGTAAGGCCAAGATCGTCGTAGCTCAGTGGTTAGTGCGTTGGACTGCTGAACATGCTGCATGAGTTCAAGCCCCAGCCATGTTCACCGAACATTTTTCGCGGCACCACCTCCCGTCAGGGAATGTCATAAAAAAGCTTCTCAATTTGTCGTTCGACGTCGGCAATAAATTGTAAGTCTCTTCCATTCGTGCGAACAATACAAGCACGCACAACATGAATGGGTGCGAGAAGCTAGGCATTGGCTCACTTTGAGCGTTGCGCCAGCTATTTATTTATTTTAAGGCCAAGGAAGGCTAGCTCTAGAGCAACTTCATTGATTGTCTTGAAAAGATTGGCTATGTAAAATATTTTTTATCAGTGACAGGCAAGGCAATGTTACCAGTGCGACCGTGTATTGATTCTCGTGTCCTGGAGCAGGCACTTTGCGATCCTGAGACGATCTTAGATGGGTACTAAATTTTTTTTTTTTTGCTATATAGACTCCTTTTTAGAGAGTAGGAGATTCTTGATGAAGAATTATAAGTCAGGATGTGATTCTTTAGAACTGCGATTCGTAGTTGGGTTGCCTTCCTTGTTTCCTACTTTTTCTCAGGAAAGCTACTCTTGCGAAAGGGCCACACTTCTATGATCAATACGTGGAAAATGCACTATGGTCGGATGTCCCCTGTTCTCTAGACCTTACTAGTTTCTTTCGCAAAACATTGGACCTAATTGAGCAACACGAATGGAAAGCTCGGCTGTCTTATGCCCACAGACTGGGATTGTTGGAATTAAGTACTTTCTCGGGATGTGAGGAGGTAGAGGAGAGCCTCGAGCACTTCCTCTGTGATTGTCCCGCCACAGAGGCGCTAAGACACAAAAGCCTGAAAAGACATGTTTTACCCGAGCTAAGCTCTCTTAGGCAATTAAGTTTCGAGAAAATCCTGTAGTTCGCTGGACATACAGGACATTACTCGGATCTGTAAACCCCATCCGACTCTCTATCCGCTGACCTTCACTTCACTTACAATCCCCCTTACTTCCATCAGCTGCTATAGAAGGAAAACGGGGCTAAAGACTGGCTCCGGGTTCTTTCAAACCTCACTTTCCTGAACCAATCGCCTACCTGCATCTTATAAGGATTTTCAAATCTTTTCTCCTTCAATTGAAGATGCAACATCATTTTCAATGACCCGCATATCCCAATAGAGTGCCCAACCTGGACTCGATCACAGCTCTGGAACGCGCTTCCAACACGGGGAGACTTTAATTTCACGAGAGAGCCTTTTCACTCCATTTTCCCCAAGGCCTTGAGCATTTCTGGCCGAGTCTCATCCTCACCAGCAGATTTGCCGACTTGTAGCGCTTTAATCGCCAAAGTCACCTCCTCTACGGTGAGACTGTTCTCCTTCCGCCCTACTTTAAACCATCTTTAGTGCCCTGTTCGGGATTGAGCAGTTCCCAAAAATGCTCGCCCCATCTGCGCAAGATGTCTTTCTCATCGGAAAGAAGTTCACCATCGTTGAATTTAATTCCTTCGATGATATTAAATTTCATTCCTCTGTGGCGGCGGATGGTCTGCCAGAACACCTTGTTTGCAGATCTGTGACCGCGGTCTAATTTCTCGCCGAACTCCGACTGCTCCTTAGCTGCTCTAACAGGCAGCTTGTAAGTTCTTCGCGCATACATGTACTGTTTTTGAGAAGCTAATTCCCCCAAGATATCCATACCTGGAAGGATTTCTTCTTCTCTCTGATGGTTTCTTGAACTAGATTTTACTAATTGTTTGTTCTTAAATGGAACGAATTGCAACCTACTAATATCTGAGGATAAATAAAAGGGGCCTGTGATCTTGCTTTGGTTGATTTCCTGATTTTCCATTTCCAGATGACCCGATGTTATACCTTGTTCTATGCACAAATCCAGCTATGGACATCGGTTCGTCCTTAACTAAAATTCACATGATCCAATGAAAGCATCGCCCACTGTAACTTCACCACAGATGATTGTTTTTTTTTTTTTCGTCTCTAAAAGATATCTGCAGCTTTATCTTCATTTGAATTCGCATGAAACAAACGCCTGGCACAACTTTCCAATTCTTTGTCGCGAGTCTGGACATTTGCACTTTCTAAGATTTATATCTTGTGGTGAGTTCCCGTTTTTCTTTTTTTCGGTTTTGTTTGATTAATTTTCTGTGAAAATGTTTTTGGCCATTCGCGCTTGGAAATATTGACAAACGATTGTGCCCGGCGGACTCATTAGATTCGCAACGATGCAGAAAAGGATTCCGGTTTTGTGTCTGGTTTAACCTTCATCCATGAAGATACTTTCAACTGAAAAGATATCGACACAATCATCACCTTTGCATGCTCTAATTGACTGCATCGAGCTTGGGTATCTGTATCATAAACGTTATGTTGCGGAGTTTGTGGTCATATTTAATTGACCATCGGATAAATTGGTCTGAGAAAATTGCTCCCACATGACCAGCTGGCCGGTTTGTTCGGTGACGATGAATAGTGACGGGGCGACTCCTAGATAATTGGGATGAATTTACTATGTCGATAGTGAGTGGTGGAATCTCTGCCCAGTGATAAATCAAATTAAAAAAGCTGCTGTGTCCGGTGGTTGCAGTTGGAGGTGACATGTAAGTGTTATTAGACTGTGTTAGGGGGAGAGACATTCGATTAAAATAGTTGGAGTTTAATTGCATTTATTAAGACAAATTTATGGTATTGACAATGTAGGTTTATTATAAGTGCAAAGTAAATGTTTCTAAGAACTTATCCATATGTGTACAGGGGTTTAAGTGGCGCCTGGGTGCGGTGGTATATTGAATTTCTAATTTATCGGAATACAGACGCAATGAATCACTACCTTGCATTTCTGTCTTTTAGTTCCCATCCAGATCACGTAGATCTGAGCAGGGTTTGTTCCCTTGTGTGGGTTTTGAATAGAGTTTTGGTTACTCCAAGGGCTGGTTCGGGCCCAGTGAGAGGTGTTGTACCACCTATCTCAGCCAGTGAGTCCACTGTTTCATTGCCGATGCCAAATCGGGGATCCAGTATAGTTTTTTCCTAGTTCAAGGAATTTGACTGTCTCTCCGACTAGTTTCCATTTTATCGCGGCAGGGTTCAGGGCTTTTAGGGCAGCTTGACTGGTTTTAGCATGGAAGTTAGAAAGCAAGTTTAATGGCAAATATTGCTGCCTGGAAGATGGTTGAGCATGTGGCTGGACTAAACGGTATGTAAGTGTAAGACGACTCTCTGAATATTCCAATTCCAAATCCACTGTCAATTTTTGAGCCGTCCGTGTACCATACTTGGTCGTGCTCTAACTTTTCTCAGTCGTCACTCAGGGGGATGACTACTGAGGCTGAGGCAATTCTTTGGAAAAAAGTCATCCAATTTTTTTTTTGTACGACTATGAGTAACCTTCCAAAAAAATTCATTCGTTCGAAGACAATCGGTTCTTTAATTCTTTCCCCTGCATTCTGCATTCCATATTCAAGTGAACAATCAATTCACACACTTTTTTCTAGCTTTGACCGCTTGTATGCATAAGCATTCTTAATTTATTTAATTTTACTTTTTTTTTTTTTTTTACACAAAAAGGAGTTACAATCATTCCCTCATTTCAATCGATTTGAATAGCCCGCAGTACGTATAAAAAAAACTGCATGTGGGTCAAGAATCGTACGATTGAGGTAAGCAAAAACGGCTCATGCACTTCAAATTGAATTTTTTTTTTTATTTGCAAATAAAAGACTATGTCAAGCAAAGTTACTTTCAAAAAAAGAGGTCTCTGGCTTTTTCAGAAGTCGCCTATACCTTGCAGTAATTCGATACCAATAATTTTTTTTTTTTTTTGAATTTTTAAAAGTTCCCCGATTTTTTGGGATTTTTTTATTTTTGCTTGCTTACATTTTTATTTTAATGTCCTCTGGTAGTGTGGATGATGCATATTGACGCGTGTGCCGACGAGTGACATTCGTCGGAGTGAAATCACGAGACTGCCATCGGGCCAAGACCAACAAAAAAAGGCGTTCGATTTGGATGTTGCCTGCGGAATAATTTATCGTATTGGAACGCCTTGTTGTTTTTGGCGATTTCGGAGGAAATGACGATAATTGGACACTTGTGGGTAAATCGTGAAAAAAAAAGTTTTTAATTCTTTTTTTTTGGGAACTTTTCGGTTGTTTGCCCGTGTTGTTTATGACACATGTTGAGTGTTTTTTTTTCCTTATTTCATGAGAAGTATTTATGACCTTGTGTGGTGCAATTTCATTATGTCATGAGATATTAAGATACAGATCCAAGGTAATTAGAAGAATGGAAGTGGGAAAGTCCCAATTGATGCAATTTTACACTGAAGAGGAAATGGGGTTAAGCTGTTTTTGTATCTAAGGTCAGAGGAGGTTATGTCATCTTGGCTGGGATTGGCATGGAAGTTTTTAAGATTTTTATATGCCAGTTAAGCGAGTGTACATGGACCCCTCAGCTATTGAAGCTCTAATGCTTAATTAATTGATATAACTACGTATGTGTGGAGTATTTTACTTTAATATATTATCTACTACCAGTTTAAGAAGGCTGTATGACAATGCTTAGCCCTCCTGCTAAACATCTCGGCTGTGACTTTTCCGACCTTGATGTAGCAACGAGCGGTTTTCATCGTTATATTACACAAGCGAATGAGTTTTTATCATTTGAGGCCTTGAAATTGATAAATAAATAGTGAGTGTCAACTTGGAACTCTTGGGTCTTCTCCATAATTTGGCGTAAGGTGCAGATTTGTTGGATCATAGACATTTTAGACCTTAAATCGGACAGATAATTCCCCATCAGTTCGTCAATATACTGTTTCAGGCACTTTAACAACATAACACCAGATAGGAGTTTCTATCCGATGTTAAGCAGACTCTGTCGTAACTCTGTGGATTTGGAGCTGGTCAGGCAGTTTTCTATTCTTTTGGAGCTGGCGAATGACTCCTACGATCCTAGGGTCTTACAGATGGTTTTTGTTCTCCTTTTAGTCAGCTGCTTCAGCCTTAAAGACGTCCGTACGTAAGGCATCTAGGCTTGCTGAGTTATATGATTTGAGTCTAGCCCAACTACTTTGATTTCGTTTATCCAGGTTGAGACTATCAGACTGCCTGACTGTGGTATATGGCCTCCCTTTGCCGTCTAACAGTCCATAGAAATAGCACGAACTGATTTTTCACTATGGTACAGAGCACGAATTTTTTCGACTTCCTCGATACCTCAGACCGGCTTCCATGTCCATAGCTCATAAGTCTCCAATGGAGCAACACATCTGTTTGACGTTAATTATCACTTTCAATGCAACAAAGTGCCCAATGGCAAAGGCATAGGCTTTTGGGTCATTTCCACTGCGAGGTGTCAGGTGTTGTAGCAGATCTACGCTAAGTGATTCAGAAAACACCCCATCGACCTTGGATCTGATTTATTACTCCATAAGCAGATCTCTACTTTTTCTTATTCTCTAAATCGTTGATGAAAAATTGAACCTTATTGACAAATTTGAAATGCCAAACACACACCTCAATCAACCTCATTGCAGTGACAAAACCCTTGTCCAGATGCACATGTAACTTCCCACAATTGACTGTCATTTCTGGTTCAATAGAAACCAATCGAAGCGGAAGCTTACAATTAGAAGCCACATCATGCATAACTACGGGTTTCCTGCATCCATCCATCGCACTGGGTGATGGTGGCATAAGCATAAGCCCATTCCCCCCCAAGCGATCTAAATAAGATGCTAAACTGAATAGTCGACTGATTGTTGCTCCATCATAAGTGCTGCTCGACATAGCACAACGAATGAGTTAAGAAACTCTGAAGTGGGTCCGGTTCCACATTTGAATATTCTTCCGAGAGATCTTTTGTCCCGATATTGAAGTGCTGAAAACGCTGTTAATTTAACTGGCCGTTGCTTCCCATCCAAGATCGTGCAAAAAAATCGTCTTCTCCGCGTTTGGAATGGGACAGTCACAAGTAGTTCATTGATCACGTCTGTAGGCGCACTCGCCTCACACACAGACTGCTGGGCTAAACGCGCTTTCGTTGCGACTACAACGACACGGACGCGGACACGGACGGTATCTTTAAATTGAATCTTTAATTGGAAATTTATTAACCAAACAATGCGTGTCGACTGTGATGATGATCGAAAGACGAAAATGAAAATGAAGACAATGACAACCGGACGAATGCGAAAGGGTCTGTCGTAGACAATGACCTGAAGCAAGATTTTAGGCAAATGGTTTCCGTGAGGGGACTAGATGGGTTAGACGTGGTTACGGAAAATTAGGCATATCACCTTTTGTCAATGGGAAGTGGCTTGAGAGTTTTTGAATTCTGGCGCCACACAATGTGGGTCAATGCCCGGAAGCAAAGTTACTCTAACAGCAATTAATGAAACGTGGTAATGTAGCCCTTTCCGGGCGATTGAGCTGAGTATGGAGTGTCAAAATTTGGCTAGGGGAATAAATTACATTTCATGATCGTGTTCATATTTAATGTGCCCGATGTGCCGAGATAAGTCAACTGAGGGCAGGCGATTTAGCTGAGGGGAGTGTCTGAGTTATTACATGACCACCCAGATGGGAACATTGACTTTGAAGGGGCAATAGACGCAGACAGTTTTATCGTGATAAGGGCATCTCAACTGACATGTAGAAAATTTGACAGATGGGTGATTTACCGGATTGGAATTTATCGACCTGTTAAGACGTCGTTGGGGTGGAAGAATCATTGAAGACCGACAAATATTCGCCTGGCTACAAAAATAAAAAAAAACTTCTACGTTCGGAGTCGGCCATAAGTTGTAGGTAGGCCATAAATTGTAGCCTGCCATACGAAAGACGAACGTAAACACAATGAAACAAGGGAAGACTTTCTTGTCGGGTTAGAAACCCCTCCATAGGAGCAGCCAACTGGTATAATACTACCAGGATGAATGACCCAGTATAGGACTTCCAAAACATTCAACGTTTCAACTGGCACCGACCAGATCATCATGTTTAGGGCTTTTCCGTGAGTATGTTACTGCCTGGTGATGCTCTAGATGCTCTGATTGATTTACCTCTCCTTGATACTTTTATCATGGGCTGTACTATCAAGTCAATCTGCCTTCTTAGATGGGGCGGCTTTTGGTATTCCGACCTTGTGCGGCACTTATCCTACGACCCTAGTTCTAAGGATATGCCGTCTGATGCAATGACACCAGAACTTCGGTTATTGTGTAATTTTAAAATTGACTATTCTTGTGTTCGGAACTGGCTTCGGCTTGAGTCTGAATATAGCCTGGGTTGTAGTCGAATTTTTATGGAAGACTCCAAAACCAGTCATGGGTCCGGTCTTGGGGCCCAATTCCGCAATCGTGAGTTTTCTGTGTACCCAAACAAAACAGATTTGAAAAGAGCCTGTGTTCACTTTTTTTTTTGGGTACACAGTAAACTCAGGCTTGCGGAATTGGGCCCCTAGAGTGTCGTCATGAAAATTACTTCACTCCCAGCAGAAACTTATGCTATCAAAAAGGAGAGTGGAGGGGTCGGAACAAAAGCGTTTGTTATGCCATTAATGTCCGCTGTCACCTCGTAAATATTCTAAATGGCGAGGCTGCCTTTAAGGCTTTGCTCAACTCTTTGGGCACAAGGCTGAAGTCTCAGATTCCTGTCTGTGCTCCAGGTCACATTGGAAACTCTGGGAATGAAATCGTCGATGAGATGAGATAAGCGTCAGAGGATGATTTCTCAGAACCTGAACCTGTGTTGAGGATTCCTCCAGCACCTCCATTGACGATTGGGTTTATTACAAACACAATTGCGCGTGGCAGGATGCAAACACACCCAACGAATGCCCTTTAACTTCTGTAAGAAATCAGCGGCATTCTTGCTTTCTGTTCCGCTCCGCTTTTGCTTATCATCTTGATGGGATAGGCTTAAGTAACACTACTGTGTGTGATGGTGTTAAACAGGTCAACGATACTTTCGAAAATTTTCCTTCTGATTGTCTTGTCATTGCTTTGATCTGATGGCAAGTTGTCGGTGCTAATGGAAATAAATAGCTGGCGCGATAGCTCGGGATGAGCCAAGGCCTAGCTTCTCGCAACCATTCATGTTGTGCGTGTTACAAGTTTCGCACGAACGGAAGGGACCTACAATTTGTTGCGGACTCCAAACGGCGAATTGAGAAGCTCTTTCATGACAGATTATACTCTCGGAGGCTTGAGATTCCCCGTCGAGAGGTGGTGCCGCGAAAATTGTTCGGTGTTTTTCCTGGCAGGGTCTTGAACCCACGCCGCTCGGTCAGCAGTCCAACGCATTAACCACTAAGCCACGGCGTGATTGAATTGCTTCCTGGTAAAACAATAAACCAGTTGGGTCTAAATGCTACAGTGAAGTGTTCCCGAAGTCTATAAAAAAAAATACACCTTCACTGTGTAAAAATAACTCCAAGGTGTATCCTTTCTACCGAAAGATTTTTGAACGTTTAATGCTGTCACCACCTAAACTCTCTCGGGATACGCGTACTTAGAAGGATAAGGAGTAATCCTTCAGGTTAATGCGAATGTGATTACCAGTGAGTCTTTCTGCCAAGAAAGAGGAAGCAGCAAGGAAGTTGTTAAAGTTGTGGTGATAGCTAGAGCCAACATTGTAAAGCCGGTTTGCCACTGTTGTCAAGTCCTGACGTTTTAGAAGGGCGGAAACAGTTGACAGCCCACTTTTTTTTGCGGATGTAAGCAATACCGACTGGAGTGTCATGAACTGAATGATGGTTTATTTTAACCTGGCTTGTAACCCTGGCGTTACCTCTTCAGCGGACGTGGTCCAGTCTCCATCCGAGCTTTAGAGTAGAATTTATTTCTCCATAAGTACCTACATAGTCTTCTCTAGAGTCTGCACCGCTGATATGTTGAGAGCAACTTGATTCACCTCTGTCTTCTGATTCTATGAGATTAAACTAAGTACTACTGCACATTCAGCAGCTCTGAAGCCTCTCATACATCACAAGAACCCCATCTAAAACTTTATTTTTCCCCAAGCGCAATGAACTCCGATAATATCTTTCGGACAAATCAAATATGCATGCATGTCAGGACCACCCGTCTAACAAAGATAACAACTTTAACCCCATACAACACCAATGTCTGTGTTTACTCAGGTATCTACAAAAAAAAATCAATATTTGTCGTTATTGGGTCAATAAAACTCTGAAATCCAAGACAGATCAATCAATACTGACTCAAATTCAACGCGCAAAAATCAACAAAACGACTGCAACCAGCACAGCCTACAATCTTATCAGCAAGCAACGTCTAAATTAGTGTAACCAAACTCGACTCTCCGAATAAGCTACAGTAAGCATATTCCCCTTGAACGCCAATAAATCAATTTCCACAACAAATTGCTTAACACATGCAAAGCAAGGCACACGCATACTTGTATGTATGTAAATCACGGTCGCATCAGATCATATTTCATTGCGAACGCAACAAAAAGTATCTGAATACAATGACCCCCCTCATCGAGACAAATCAATTGAGATCAATTCGCCGGGCGATCTTTCAGATGCATTCATCCCTTGCGCTGAGCTGATTTCAATTCACCAGGCATCGTCTGGCAAAAATTTTCCGTATCTATCTCCCTGTCCATCTAATTTTAAGTTTTCCGTCCCGAAACACACGATCCATGGAATACGAAATAAAAAATTAAAATTTCGCTCAGTAAATCTCACCTGTGCGGCGCAACGAGACCCAAAAATCGTGACCGGAATTGAAATTTTACTCGCTTGCGACTAATTTATCCACGAGCAGTATCTTCACGGCCTTTATACAGTAATCTGAGCATAATTTTGGACGGCCGCGCACAGCGGAAAGAATTTGAGATACAAGTATAAAAAAAATAATTATAATAAATTTTATGCGCGTATACCATTGCATATCCGGTGAATGTGTGTGACATGGACGTCGAGCTCCTCCTCGTATTGTCATCCCCATCCGAATGCTGTCACAGGCCGTGGCTGTGTTTTATGTTAAGTCAGCTCAGGCGACACAATCATTGCCATTGACCCTTCGGCGGAGTATGGTAAATATTGGAAACACATCGCAAACGCATGAGGCTATTGCAGCAGGACAGGGTGCAGTATGTGGTGTGGTGCAGGGTGAATAGTCACAGTTGGTGCAACAGAAATGAATTTTAAATGTCGTTTCCGCATTTTTGTAATTGTTATCGTTTAAATTGTTGTATGGGAAGAGGTGCTCGAGTATTAATTACTGCCGTCACACAGGGTATAATGAGGTTCTTGTGCAGTATGTTAATGAGAATGTAGTACAATCACATGCAGAACAGTGGTAACAGAAGCAAATTGAAAACTGACTATGAATGTGGTAACGAGCGTCCTATATTCCGGTCACCTAACACACCTAGGTATGCGTGCTTAGATATGTCATTTCACTTTTAAATTCGTTAATCCTACTCACCAATTGGAAGCGAAGATTATGATGCGTTGACTGGACTAATAG
Source organism: Matsumyia berberina (assembly GCA_917880715.2). NCBI lineage: Eukaryota > Metazoa > Arthropoda > Insecta > Diptera > Syrphidae > Matsumyia > Matsumyia berberina. The sequence goes on from OU862870.1 coordinate 126,095,519, forward strand.
ATTCAGCGCCAATCCGCAGAAATCAACTGACGTAAACTAGATATTCTTCGAGGGCCATTAAGTAGCTTTGACTCTTCGCGGTGATAATTTCTTTCGATATGGTCAAGATAATCTAAACATTTAAATCCAAATCCTAATATCCACCTAGAACGAACTTCAAAGCGCACTAGATAGGCTCATCGCCCCTGTTTTAGCTGGAATGAGGGTAAATGTGAACAAATCAGAGGTAATGGTTCTCGAATGGCTGTTCAATGCACTCTGCATGTTAGTGGAGTTCCATTGAAACAGGTGGAGAAGTCTTAGTCTAAAAGCAATACTGAGGATTAGGATTAGTCAGTCTGGAGCAATTTTGAGACAGCTTGGTCAATCTGTTATCAGGTGGGCCGAACTTGGCTAAGCTATCGGTCTTTAATTCAGTGTTTGTTCCCACCCTCACCTGTGGTCATGAAGTTTGGGTAATGACCGAAGGAATAAGATCGCGGATACAAGCGGCCGAAACGAGATTTGTTTGTTGTATTGCTGCGGTAACTTGTCGAGATCGAGTTGGGAACACAAGAATACGCGAGGTACTTAATGTCGAGCGGCAATTTCATCGAACGGAAAGGTCCATACTTCGATGGTTATACTTCGATGATTTGGACATGTTAAACGCATGCCCCCAACTCGGCTTCCAAGACGTGCCGTGCCCGTATGGCGGCAGCACCTGATGATTTAAAATCGAGTCCACTGAAGCACTCTAAACCCGTGACCTTCATAGCGGATAAACGCGCTACATATTTAAAAAATGATGATGATGCATGACGAAATCCAAAATTAATCGAAGTACGAATCGTTTCAAGCGTCATTACAGGATAGGAATCCATATGAAACCACTTGGCTTACCATACCATGTCTTGTGCAGAAGTTGCAGGGACGAAGAGGAAATAGAGTCCGTCCAACACTTGTTGTGCGATGGTTCTTTACCAGCCACTAGAACAATGAGTACCTGCTCTTGGTAGTAACTTCTCTTATGAGATGGACGACCTTTATGTTGTTGATTTCGTGAAACTTCTGACATTCTTATCTCTTTCTGTGTGGGTCTAAGTTAGTCTAAGCACAACCTAAAAACCTATCAGACCAAATCAGTTGCTCCCTATGTCAGAACTCCATCGCGACTTTTCCATGTCTACTGATTCATTTTTAAGTGGGCAAATAGCTTCCTAAAGTAAGCCGTTTACTTCACTCGCTCTGAAGATGATTTGAATTTGAATTAAGAATGGTGATGTGAGTCAGGAATAGCCACAGAGTCATCTTTGGAGTAGGTGAGAAGGATGGCAGCAGGTTCGCGATTGCACGTTTACGCTCGTTGGGCGGGGCAGTTCTTGTTCTCTCACCATACACGTCCTGCTCAAACTCTTTATAAGTTCCTTAATACGCTAATTGGCCCACGGACGCTTATCAAAAGATAGGACAGAGAATATTAGACAAAGCAGAAGAAAAGCTACTTCATCAAAGGTGACCGCCGCCGATTCCTGAGAAAGAGTACGGAAGCGGGGACGTTTACTACGCCTAACTAACCAAAACTTAACCTAGGCTAACTTATACCTTAAGCTAGGGCCCTAAACTATTCCTATTCTACTAAAAACTAATCCAATCTATGCCCTAACTCTAAGTGTCCCCTCCCGTTGTCGCTCCTCGGTACCGGTTCGTCTCGTTCCAGAGACACGCAAAATGTTGTGGCGTTATGGCGAGCTCTCCCAAACTTTGATATCTCCCTTGCCCAGATCCTTGGGAGACAGCCCCTTGCAGGGATCAAATCATCAACCTCTCACGTTACGTAGAGGAAGTATGTTAGTCGTCCGGTCATTTCAGGGTCGTCCGTAGTGCCAAGTCCACGTCGTGTTTGACCTGAAAAAGGAGGGTCTTGCCTTTCCTCCACACACCAAATGAACATATACATGTACATACATATGTCCTTTTCAACAAGGCCCTCGCTATGGACGAACGTCCGAGTTCATATTGTGAAGAGTTGACTTTTCGTCCTAAAAAGTAAAAGATTGTTGATTGCACGTAACAAGCATACATATTGTCGTACATTGACACATCTCTCAATGTCATTCCAATCGAAACTATTCATCAAAACAAATTGCATTTCTTCGAATTCACCATAAAGGCAATTAAAATTCTTGTTGATTGTTTTTATCCTTTTTGCGTCTTCATTATATTCGTGAAGGAAAATATCGAAAAACAAATTGAAATCCGCAACTTTTAACGACGAAAACACTTAGAAATTCAAAAGGAAATATCATAATTTCAGAAAAAAAAAATGCAGACACAACTTAGGCATATTAATGCATCGAGAATGCATTGCCTTGCAGTGGATTCCCGGTGGATGTGTCCGTTAAGTTCAGGCAGAATGTGCAGGAATTTACGCCCGAGAACTGTGTGATGATACTATTAAGTGTTGCGCGTCGTTGATATTTATTTTTCAAAAGACCCGACGCTCAGTGCCATTGACCAACTTTGCCATGCAGTTCAATCACAATAGGAATTGTTTTTGGTTTTAATTGAATTTGGATGAGAAATTGAATTTTTTTTTAAATTCCTAAGCGATGAGGTATGTTTAGTAGCGCCTGTCTGTCTTCTTTGAGTGCTTTGATCGCAGCAAGGATATTGTTTTTACCGAGGTCTGAAATGTAAATTCGAGAGTGTAGGAGCTTGGAACGTGGCTTGCTACATTTGACTGGTCCGATGGTGGTTCTTCACTGGACCTGAAAATGGACTAGAATTGGAAACTGCAGCTCGGGTCTATAAACCGAAGACCAAACTCGCGATACATATAGGGTTTTCCGGGTTGAAATTCATGTCACTGGGATACGCCCCATGATCAAACTGATTGCGAGATAAGTAGCATTTTCTGAGAGTCTAAATGGTCTTGGATTGGCCAATGGCTAGCTTCTTACAACAACTCTTGGTGTGCGTGTTGCATTTTTCGCACCAATGGATATTCATATAGTCAGGAAGCAATAAAAATCTGAAGCTATAGATGTTATTCCTTCTTAGAAAAGGTGGCTTGCTGAGGAGTAGGCTCGTTTTCGACCTTTTTAACCTCCGGAAGCAGCTACATATCCGGTGGAAACTCAGACTTCACAAAAGCAGCTTATTCAACCACCGTCCTATGACTGGCATGCCCACTGACTTGGCTTGTCTCAGGACCATTCTTGGCCCCACCCTTGTCCCCGGATTTTTTACCAGTAGTGTGGGCTTCGCTAATTACGGTAGATGTAGGGAGACCGCTGCCAGTTCCCAAAATCTTCTGAATGATCTTCAGAACTATCTTAATCTCTCCGAAGTGGTAGGCCATTATACCTTTTAGGGCGGGAAAGACCAAGGCCAGGTGAAAATCAGAACATCTTCGCTCACCATTTGAATAGACTTTCCTGATTTCCCCAGAAGATCGTCTCAATCTCTCTCCAAACTAGCTACATGTATTTGAATAAACCACGGATAATGGGTAGTTTTGGGAAAAAATCCCTCCCCCACCATTTCGTGTTGATGCTGTCAAAATTATTCCGCACCTACCCAGTGGTGTCACTGACTGCGCAGAGTAAATCCTACTTTCTTTGACTCAATACCATTCAGGGGTTTTGGCCAGATTAGTAGGCAAGACGAGGATTAGTGGTCACGATGTGGGATTGGCGCCAAAAAAGTAATAAAATTTTGATACCCAAGTGTACCTCGGGAAAAAGAACATGGCCCACGGCATGACCTGGAAATTCCATGGAAAGGCATTGAATAAGACCGAAACTAGCGACTAAGCCCTTAGCCATCCATCCGTGGGCACATGATTGAGTTTTAGCTCCAACGGTACTGACTTTGGCAGGATATTGTGGAGCTCTCGAGACGTTTAAACAATCAGCTAAGTTAAAATAGTCGTTGTTCGATAACAGCCGCTAAGTACTTCGTCGTCTCTCAATTGCTTGTTAGACACAACAGAGTCTTGGATTGCAGACAAGAGGTAAATGATAATTCGGACGAGCTAGCTAGGAGTGGATCGCCTATCATTATTCAGGGCCTTTCTGTGAAGTAGATTGGGTAACTACCATAACCTTGAATAATTCACGAGAGCGCAGACAGCTCGTTCTTCAACTTCAAAAAATATGTTATAAGCCGCCTTGTGGGCTTCTTCTCAGGCCGCTGCTACTTGAGATACCATTTTGACAAATTACACCTGTCCAGTGAAAGGGGGGGATGTTAAGAAGAGAATCAAACTGCCGTGCATATTTCTTGTAAGTGTCCAGGCTTCATTTTAAACAGACGGCATATTCCTTAAAGAAGGCACATACTCAATTTCTTAAGGCGGGTAGAATGTTTCTTGAGCTTAAAAGCTCAAGAAAATGATTTCCAGGTCGCAATATCACTGTCTGGTGTCCAGCAACTTTAAAATCACCTGCACTGTCATTCATCAAGACTATGTCGTTGTCATTGACGATATTCCATGGGACAGATACCTACATACTTGAATTCATTTCGAAGACTGCGAGACTTAATGACCAACCCTGATGTACTCCACCACGAACAGATATCGTTCGTCCAAACTGTCATATAAGGCAATGGTTGCACTTGCAAGCAAGTTGCACAAGCTGCACGTAAATATCTATGCGATTTCTTAAACACTTCCATTCCGAACAGGTCGTGACGTCCACACGACTTTCGAGATTCAGTGTTAGTTTTGCATGTAAATTTGCAAACAATCGGCACGTTCATCCGATTCACAGCCACAGCTGCATGTTAGGTGTTGCCACATACGTTTTCACGCCCGCAAAACTATCGCACAGGATCCATTTTTATTAGCCTCCAACACGGGATTAGTGTCAGCTTGAAGTCACTTACAAAATACTTGTGTGTGTGTTCACAGGCAGTGCGGTTTGTTTTATAATGGCACTGGCAGTGAGCTTTGATGTTGAAAACCTACTCATTCTGCCGCATTAGTTCCGTAGCTCTTGCGGTTGGATTCTGATGTAATCCGACCTGAAAGTGTCTCAAAACTAATAATTAAATCAGTCACAGTGAAGACATCTTAGGGCGCCACCTTCGAAGTTCACTGAACCATAAACGAATTGAACTCTAAATCGCTATGTGACCCATATCACATGCGTCTGGCATCAACCATGATGACCTGTTAATTTACATGCTAGTGGTCGGTCGGTTGGTCCCCTTCTCTTTAATTGCAGACGCGATTCGTTCGGCTTCTGTCCCATTCATCCAGTGTCACGTGTGTGTGTTTTCCTGATTTTCTGAATGAAAGTCCGACACAGGGTGATGTGCGTTCTTAATTCCTAATTAATCCATTTAACAGGCCAACCAGTTACGGCGGACCGGTCTGGTTCGTAAAAGCGGGTCGGTGTCTTTCATTAGGTGGGATCTCGGATGTGATGTGCGTGGAAATTCTTCTCGGCCTCATCTAGTTGATGTTGCCGCTGGGTCGACCGCCTACATATGCGTGGCGACAATCATAAATTCATTACTCATCCACGGTAGTAGTTCCTGTAGACTGTCAGGTTGTTCCTTTTTCCAAATCATTTTGAGAGATTTTCCTCCCCCACTCAGAAGGAGACATGGTTGTCAATCAAACGTGAGAGTAAGTGCAGTGATTTGCGTTTTTTTATAGCTCGAAGCAATCTCTAGCAGCGTTGTCGTCTTGACCTTTAGTCATGAACAAGTCGTGCAAAGCCAGACGACAACAACTAAATACACACTAACATAATACTGCAGCATTACATGTGCTCGTACTCGTACTGTAGGCGAAGTTCCACTTCCACTCGACTGATTGACTGTGAACTTGAACTAATTTCGCCGTTTTGCTGGAAAAGCGTGGTGGTGGAGTTGTAAATTGGTTGTGACAGCTCCATGAAACATATGTATCATGTGACACCGTGTTTTAGGCCCACACGCCTAATGTGCGGCTTAGCAGCCGTGAATGTGGCGGAAACTCGGCGGAAACTCTAACGGATTACTCGTACTTGGGTAGGAACTTATGAGTAACATTTCAATTGGACTAATGTTTTGCTTGCTTTCGCCGACAAGTGGGGAAATGAATTACATCGTTGTTGGAGCAAATTAAATTGCGCTGCGAACATAGGTTTTCTATGGAACTCGAAGGGGGTATCGCTACTTTAACTTCTGGTTTTTCTCAGCCTTATCAATTGTGAACTCACTCTGTGTTATCTTTTGGAAAACCGAATGCTATTCAGTTTTTTGCGAAACTAGAGTTGTCACTCTAGTGGATTAAATTCATGAAAATTGGGGCGAGATAGCGTAATGCAGTCATGAAATGTTCAAGTCATGTAAAGTCCAAGGTCCAAGAGTACAGTGAAGCAGTGCAAGACAAGGGGAAGTACAGCCGAACTGGAAAGTTCACCGAATGACTTTTGTTATACAGGGGTGAGCTTAAAACTTTTGTGGGAAATTGAAAGCCGAGCTCAAAAATGTCTGTAAGGTTCATAAGCTCATTAGACGTGAGAAGTGTTTTGAAATTGGCACAGGTTCCCATTCACCGGCATTCATGAGTGCGCTCATGGCGGGAATGGCATTCATGAGTGATCGTGGATGCCCAGCTTAACTCTTTCGAATATGGTTTTATCGGATATGGAACTCTTTTAACATCTAGACCTTTCAACTTCTAGTCTAGAAGTTATCGAAATTTAAATATACGCGCTGCGCTTTAATCTCTTGCGCTTTGACACTCTTCTTATAGAAGACGGCTTTATTCGCAGAATGCTCAAAGACGATTATGAGAACAGAATCCAGTATCTACGCTGATAAACTGCAGATTAGCTGACTCGCCCCTGTCATAGAACCAGCCGCATAGAGAAAATAGGAACTTCGGTAGGAGTGGCGGTGATCAGACTGAAATGCCTGAGACCGAATTCGCGCATTTGTCGAATTTATGTAGATAGTCAAGGAACTTTCAAGGCAGTCAGTATCTCAATTCCATCAATTCCATCCATTAAACCGGGTGCTTGACCTATGAATTCGATAGGAATGAACGACTGCTGCACACCGGGGAGTCGAAAAGAATGAAATGATAAGAGAGAGAGTACAACTTAGGGAGTGACACTTGAACTCATCTTATTTGGTGCTCACACCCCAAGGACTTCTAGAGACAGAACACTTGCAGGAGTGAAAAGAGTACGAAAGAGAGCAAATTGCAGCTGCTACATCACAACTTCTATAGATGCTTCAGAGGCAGCAAAGAATCGTAATCTCTAAAACACTTGCTTTAACAACAACAACAAGTCGTGCAAAAATGTAACAAATACAACATGAATGCTAGGCGTTGGCTCATCCCGAGCTGTCACGCCAGCAAGGTGAAGGGTATTAGCCACCTAAGTCGTTGTTAATGGATGTACATTTTTCGTCAGTTCGGTGTCACTGTCCATCTCCTATAGTACGCGGCTTAAGCCTATTCCTTAAATACTGTGAAGGCAGCTATTTAAGCCCCATGCAAGCGGCAAAGTGGCAGAGCGGCAAAATTAAAACGTATGAAATCGTATGGTTGTAGCCACGCAGTCGCTGAGCGGCGAGCGTTATTTCTGACCAAATTTTCTGCCGCTTTGCCGCTTGCCGCTTATTGCGTGGCAGCTCTCTCTCGAAGATTTTCAGGGCAATTTCTCAAAGTTTGAATGAAGCCCATGCTTATGCACCTTCTACTGGATGAGGGCCTTGTTAAATCAAAGAAACAGCGATTGGTGAGTCTTATTCTACTTTGGATCTGTAAAAACAGAGCCTGTGAAGGTAAACAGATTCCTTCGCTGGATAAAGTTGTACATAGTCATCCATCGTAACGTTCTGTTCGAGAGGTCGGTGTTGTGTCTTGTGTTTCATGGACTTTGTTTTAGGTTTCTAGTTCAAAGAACTAGGCCAACACTTTGTAGTAAGACTTGTCACTGCAGGCTGAAAACCCAAAGGCAATTTTCGGTACATAGATAGGAAAGTGGATTGGCAAAACTCACATGGGCTGTCTAACGGAATTGCCTAGTTTCTAGATCCATCCTGTGAAGTTGAGAAAAATTAATAATGAGGCAGAATTTTATGACGGAAGCTTCTGACAAGTCTTCAAAAAGGCTTTTGCCAAGTGTGAGGTGCTTGGTTCTAGCTAGTGCCGGGCAAACGCAGTGGAAATTAAACGGAGTTTCCTTTTTCTGTGTATTGTTACAACTAAGGCAGTGGGTGTTGAAGAGAAAACCTAACTTGGGAGCGTGTATACCAATTGGGTGGTAGCCAGTTACAGTTCTAGCTACAGTTCTTGCTCTTTCAGTCCGTGTTCTACCTATTGATCACGTAGTGGGTCTTTTTTGTTGCAGATGGGCTATGTCATTCGAAATATGACACAGTTTTCTAATCTTTTTCGCTTCGAGTTAGCAATTGATAGAAAGTACTTGAAGACTTTGCACTGGATGAGTCCCACTACCTTCGCGAAGGAACCATCAAAAGCTAAGCCCCGTCTAACTAGCTCTAAGGTATTCTCCCTGTGTGTTACCATTAAGATTAACCCAGAATTGAATGATTTTTCTATGCAAGACGTAGTCTATGATTAGAACCCTTTAATGGCAGCTTAGCTATCAACAAGAAGTGCTATATTGCTGTTCGAAAAACATCCTAACATCCCCATTTAGGCATCAGAATCTCTCTCAACGTCAAGCCTCTTACATTGTCAATTGATAAACTCTTTTACTGTTCACTGTGTCCATGATATTTCTCAGCTCAACCAACCATTGACTTGCTTTGTTTGCTTACTGGTTGTGCGAAACAGGAAAATCTAGTGAGCCAGCGCAAGCAAAGGAATTTCGAAACTCAGCGTTCATCGGAATATTTTCCTCGTCAATGAAATGTTCCAGAGAAGTTCTGCTATGTCAAAACGGAAGTCTGAAGCGATAAAGTACAATTCCAAAATTCTGAGAACTCACTGGAACTGGAACTCTTTCAAAACTTCAGTTTCAAGTTTATTACTGCGACTTCTCCAAATGAAAATCGCAGAAACTTGCACTGCGTTCTAGTCATCTTATCTTTGTGTTTGACTCTCCGATAAGATAATATCAGACAAAAATGTAAATATTTAACAATTGATATGACAACGAAAAAGAAAAAAAAGAAAGAAAACAAATTTAACAAGACCATGCAAACAGTACACAGTCGTATATACAAATAACATGTTTTTTACTTTCGACTTATAAATTCATTTAGCACTCAATCTTAACAAAAATTTTTGGCACGCACCACACCCATTGTTGTCAAAACGAAACAATATTGCGCTTGTACTGTGGTATGGTATCTTGTTATCATTTTTTTCGTAATAACACATGAGTAATGCAATCGAACTTCGTTTTAACGGATAACATTGCCATGACCAAGAGAGTCACTATCTTATCACAGGATTTTGGTTTTGTTTTTATCCAACTTAAGCGAAAGTATCTTTTCACTTGTAGTTTCATTTTTTTTTTTATTTTACCTGCTGTGTACATCGCGTGGATCCAAACCACAGCCATATCCACTGAACATTTTTCGTATTTTGTAATAAAAAAGCTTCTCAAATCGCCATTCCTAGTTGGCAATAAATTGTAGGTCTCTTCCATTCGTGCGAACAAATTAACCACGTATACTGGAATGGTTGCGAGAAGCTAGGTCTTGGCTCATCCCGAGCTCTCGCGCCAGCTATTTATTTTTTATCTGGTAAATACTTACAAAAGAATCGATAAGGGACACCCGATTGGTAGTGATTTTTCGTGGTTAAGTACGTTGTGATAAGAATTGTTCAACAAGTTGTCGGTGTTTTTGGGTACAAATATTACATCACCCACGTCGATTTCGTAAAATATTTATAAACAAACCCAAAGCTTGACCCGTTCGACATGGACAAAGATATTTCAAGAATTATATGTCATGGCAATCAATTAAATTCTTTAATTTCCTCAGAGAATTTAATGCTTCTCCACCCGTTTATTTGATTAAAACCACTAAAGGCCAACATTAATTACACAGCGAATGACTAATTGGTGTCGGGGCACTCTACACCACACCCAAAGCAATAATCTCATCCGAAAAAATGCATTTCATCGAAAAATTTGGTCACTCAATTGAGCCGATACGCCTACATACGTAACGGAGGAGCCTGGGGGGTATTTTTATTTTCCAAAACGAAACGACAGATAAACTATCTTAAGTGAGGGATATACTCGTTACATCTCTCCGATCAGTTTTGGAAGAGCAACACCACAACACGTGTTGTGTACGCTTTGCCGACACAGACGTGTCTATGGCTAGGTTTTCGTCGGTCTAGGTCATCTGCTCGCTCTGATATTACATAACACCAGACCGACAGACAGACAGGAAAACATTTTTGAATCTGTTGGGTGTTTGTTTATGTTAACGGTTTCGTGTTTGGGTGGAACTCACTCACTGGCCGCGGTGATGTTTCTTCGACACTTAACAGACTGAAGTGAGGTGCAATCAACCTCATCGCTTTCGGTTTTATCGTGTGCTGTAAATGATGGAAGAATAATAATCAATATGTTCTTGGAACTTAATTTAAAGACACGGATACACCTTTGGGATGCAAGCAAGGTGCCCTGTTGGATAATGTGATGGGAATTTACTGCTGTTCAATAAAACTGTCACGAAAGCTGGAGAGGATAAATAAATAACTGAAGTGAGGTATAACGTTAATGGGTTATGGATAAAACTGCGTTTTATGCTGGACAGAGGAATCTATGGTAACAATCTTATAATCGTGTTCGGTTACTCGCTTAACGAAACTGACTAAGAAGGCTAGAGGATGTTTTGTTTGTCATCTTTAGGTGACAAGGGCTGCGTTTGATCAGAAAACTATACACTGCTCAACTATTAAGTTCATAGCCAAGCACTTGCTTTATCTCCTTGAGGCCTTTTGAAGTTACAAATGGTCTACAAGTTCTATCATAAGTAAGCATTTCGCGTTACCGACAAGAGATGCTAATAAAACCGACAGTACCTCTCGGATTGTTTACGGCTTTTGGCTGTTGTACTCGGAATGTAATTGATTTCCTTGATTTAGAAATCGAGGAGCTCAAAACTCTAGAATTCTCCAACTTAGTCGAGAATTTATACGAAATAGATTCAAAATTTTGGGGCTAAGCGAAGTCGTAACCCTGTAGTTCCATACTCTAAAAAAGCAGCCGGACGTCCACGGTAATGGGACTGCTGTTTTCGCCCACAGCAAGTAGAGTCCTAGTTTCCTTACAGTCGCACGGAGACGAGATTTTGATTTCCAAATTCTGGGCTAGAGTACGATGTCTGAGCAGAGCTACTGTCTGATGATGAAAAGGAGACCATTTCTGTCCAGCTAGATGCTGTGTACAACATCATATGGAGGACCTCAGACACGTTATGGGAAAGCATGAACTAGGCAACCGCAATGAAAATGGTGAAAGATTTTTGCATTGACAGTCGCCTTATTGTAGGAAAGACCGTACTTGGTCATAAGGCCATAAAGTTAGCTAAGTGTTAATCATTTCGCCATCGTCTGCCATTAAGACTCGTGCACGTCTGACGCAAGGAGTCGATATGGGAATGGCAAGAGATCAACCCTTTATGATAGCTACTGTGCAACTGGGTACTAAGGCAAATCGACGATATTACGCCAACATACTCCAGTAGGAGATAGAAGGGAGCTAGAGCCCCTACATCGCATAAAAATGAAGGAAGTGCACCATAGCGTGCGACGAGACAAGAGCAATTAAATTAAAGTGCTGGCCACGGAAGTAGAAGCAGTGCAAGCAGATGTAATACCAGAGCCGTTTTCAGAACGCTTAGGTGGTTAAAGCTCCAGCCAACACTCGGTGAAAGCCCTAGACGGTGGGGATCAACTCAAGCGAACAAAAAAAAAAATAGCTGGCGCGACAAGGCCAAGGCCTAGCTTCTTGCAACCATTCATGCTGTGCTTGTTACATTTTACGCACGAATGGAGGGGACCTACAATTAATTGCCGAATCCGAAGCTCTTTCCGATTGAGAAGCTATGTCATGACAGATTATACATTGAGCCACGGCGACCCCAGCGATGACAAGAATATATGCTATAGTTTTGAACTGTGCTTTTGAAAGTGATTTGCACTCAAATCAAGTTGAGCCCACTCGAAGCAAACATTACCTGAATAAGCACCACAACTCTCAGGAAAGAGGACTGCAATCTAAGGACTGGCAAAAACAAGGCGGTAGGACCTATCTTTTAGAAACAGCGCCAACAACACCTGCCAAGCTTTCGCACCCACTTGTGGAGAAGGCATGACGAGAATTTCCCTGATGAGTGGAAGACAGGAATGATGCAGTGTCAACACTGGAGAGGTATTTGCGTGCTGTCTGCAGTAGCTAAAGTAGCCCTTGAGCTAGAAAATTAATAACTGAAAAATACACTTGATGCCGAAGAAAGATTTTTCTGCTTGTTCTGCATCGACCACATTAACTTCTCGCGGATTATCAATGAGCAGTGCCTTGAATACTGTTCGCCTTCACTTGCTGTCAATCAATTTTGAAAAGGGCTTCGACAGTATCAACAGAAAGTTTATGTGGATTGCCCTGCGCAGGAGAGGTATTCCTTATAATTAAGTAGCCATTACCAGGACAGCTAACGATGGGTCAATTTGTCACATTGTGCACAGAGGAAAACTGGTAAAGGAGTTCTAGATCCAAGGCTGCATTATGTGCAATGTGCTTCGCTCTGCGTTGCCAATGAAAATTGAAGGAATTCGATAGTCTCTAATATCTCAGCTCAAATATTTCGACTACGCAGAGGACATATGAAATCCGCTTACCCTAGATTGCAGGAGAATTGGCCATGTATTGGACGGAACAGAGGGATACTGCCAACGGTGCACGATGGTGCGTATTCGTATAAGAACCACCGCGACCCACAAGGGCAAACAACACAAGGAAGAAAATTCAGAGCTCATCGTTTCTTACAAGCGATCTTTTGTGTTAAATTTCACAAAGTTTTCAGATCTTTATTTAGAAGGCCCGTGCTCCTACGACTTTTGCCTGACTCTACTGTTTTCATAAGTTGTAGATTGTCTGATGCAATTTTTCAAATCGTTACCTTTTCACATTCGAATTGTTTCCACAATTTTAAATTTGTCATAAGATGTTGTTCAAAACATGTTCACTGATAGTACCGTCACATGTTATCCCTATCACCTACAAATGTTTACAAGATCAATCGAAGGAAATTGCCAATTACGTTTGAAATATGCGCTCACTGCACTCATATCGTACAAAACAACGGAAGAGGGAAAACCAATAAAAAACCAAAACACAATCCCGCGCATATCTCTCTCATCCTCTTTAAAATTTATTTATATGAAAACGTGCCCCCAGGCACAACAATCCCAAATCTCAACCTCAAGATATGGATGAGAAAGCATAAAGATTTCCAAATCAATTAAAAGTTTGCAACGAAAAACCCATCATTTTTCGTAAGATCAACCGAACCGAATCCACGCAGTTAACAAATAAACACACATACAACGAGAAAAAAAAAGTATCTCCCATCCCGCTCGTATCTCGTTAAAAGTTTACAAGCCATTCACCGATAAAAGCGAAAACGAGCCCTGCAAAGGTGATTCAAAAAAGCGGAACCCTCCTATTACTACTCGTATTTGGGTGAGCGCATCTAGAACAATGAACATTCCCGAACGTGGTGATGATCAGTATCTATAGAATTTCTGTATAAAAAATAAAAACGACTACATCACATTAATTAGATACCAGCCGGCTGGGTAATTTAGGTGAATATCGGCAACAGCAGCAGTACCGGAGACAAACGAGTTCTAAGCCAATAGATCCGGAGGAGCCCAGTTTATTGGGAAGCGTACGACAGAACGGCGCAACGTTTACTATGTGCATGTATCTTTTATAGCGGTGGCGGGTGGATTTTTTTATTATATTTTTACCTTGGTCCATAAATTATTCAAATCGTGAAATTTCCCTAACGGGGAGATTCCTAGCACCTACATTGCATGGCATGGCATAGATGCATACGTACCAGACAACCAATTGAGAACGTGAAATATTAACCCTGGGCCAAAACATAACAGATCGCATGACGATCGATCGTTGCAGATAGTAAATTATAATTTATCTAGGTCTATGAATGGATCTTGCGATAAGGCATTAGGCGGACACACGTCACATGGGGTGAATACTTGCGCTGCTGGCTGTCGCATTTAGATAGTAACTCACTCACTAGGTTATTCGTTTGGAGAAAGAGAATGAGTAAAAGTCTCCACTTAACGAAATTGTGTTAGATACAAATACACGGCTATGAGATACTTTTTTCTTTTGCAATGTGTGTTAGAGGAACGGTCGCTGTGGTGTGTTGTATGAGTGAATCAAACTTGTTCGAAGCTTTTCCCATTTTTTTTTTTCAAAATAGATTCCGTGTAGTTATAGACGACGAACTGATAAGAAAGTTCAGACTTAAATCTATTAAGGTGGCTTACGGAATGATTTTTATGAAAAAAATATATGCGAACTGATTGATTTTTTTAAGTCGAAAAACAGTTCAATGATACACATAGCAGTCGGACATTTAGGAAACCATGAATAAGGGTGTGGTGCCCTCTTTTGCTAATATAGTAGAAATTTAGATTGGAGTTTAGATTTTCAAAGTAAAAAAAAAAACTACAGCGTGTGGTCTTACTCCATGTGAAGGTACACATCACCCCACTTAGCCACATCGATCACGAACAAATGAGACATTCCACAAGGAACAGTGTCTGTGCCAATACTTTTCACCCTTCAAACTAAGACATTAAGTCAGGAATTTGTTCTTATAATTTGAGTGTTGTAGAAGGTCTCAGGTTGAAAAAGAAGGATCCATCTTGTCAAGGCCAAAATTCAGCAATAATCCATGGCAAGCCTAGCTTCGGGATTTGTGGGACGCTAATCTGTTCATCCACTCCGCCTGCAAAGATTCATTTGGCATAGAAGATTTTACCAGACGTATCATTAACCCTCTTCAACATATCTAGTACGCATGTAGCTTAGAGACATCATTGTCATCTTCTTAGTCCCATCATATATTTTAATGAATGATGCTAAAATGGAGCTGGTTTTTCAAGTCCGTACCGTATTTGCAATACACGTTATGTATGTCTGTTGAGTCCCGGGGCACCAATGGCAATGAAAAGGTCGATAAATTGGGAAGAAAGGGATCGAAACTGAATCACATACCACAACTTACTGGCGGCTCATCTAAGGATAATGCTTCTAAGCACGACCGACCGCTGCAGAGGATGTGACGATGTAGACGCGAAGAGGGACACGACGCACTTTCTCTGCGATTGCTTAAGCCTCAGCAGAACAAGAAAGACGACTCTAGGCGCTTACTTCTCTAGTGACTCAGGCCAACTCTCAACCATGCCAGCGAAGGCCATCCTAAAATTTACACTGAATTCGAGGTGGTTTATGGAGCCGAATAATATATAACAGCTCGAACATATTCTCATTTTCCAACAGGCGTAGACATGTAGGAACCCTAAAGTGTCTTTTCTCTTATTTTTTTCCTAAATGTCCTAAATATTCTGATACCTGAATGTAAAGTTCCGCGTAAACTAAGGACCATTAGTTACTAGCCAGTTGTTCAAGCTTGTAACAAGAAAAGTGATTGGATGGAATGACCCCACTTTTCATACTTATTTCACGGGTTCGAAACCTGTGAAATGTCTTCTAGCTCCGCCTTTTATAAGTTATCTCTCTGACACCTAGAATGTATTTTTTAGAACTTATGTTTTCTTGTAAGCTTGACGTGCCCCGACAAGAATCTCAAACGCGACGACTCTTCTCAGATATGAGTCTGTGGTTTCTTTCGATTCCTATAATTGTGACATGGGTTTTTTCAGCAGCGTTTCTCCTTCCCAAAATCTGAACGTACCACTTAAGCTTCCTCAAACACCTGGGCTCCGAATGTGTCAAAGAAGCTCTGTAAGGTATTTCAAGAGACTGTTGATTCCTTGTGGAAAATTCTTTTGCTGCACCCAGATCATCTTGCTTCTTTGGCGGTTTTGCTCTAATTTCTAAGAGGCTTTTCAATCGAAAAGAAGTGTCTTGCTCGTTTTGTTAAATGTATGAAAGTCTCTCGGCTCTCCCTGTGTACATGTGTAGTTAGACTCAAAAATACTCCGTCAAGCAGAATTCTTAGCTATTACCTGCGTTTAAAAGAAACTGGTCCTACTGGCAACTCCGCGAAGAGATAATATGAACTTTCTTTTGATGACTCTATAGTTCGGAATGAATCAAGGCCTCAATCAACAAGCCTCTCCAGCCAGCACGATCCTTATCCAGGTAGCCTCACTGTGAACAGGTATTGACATTTGTACAGACAGCCAGGCAACCATTAAAGCCATTTTATCGACCTTGTTGAAGTCGAACTGAGATGGCGCAATGAGCTAAACCTTCTCGGCTTGAGGCACAACGTTGAACTCTATTGGATCGCAAGACATACTGGAGACATTCCTGGCAATGAGAGGGCCGATGAACTAAATAATACATTGGTAGACAACTCAGACTTTGTAAAGATGGCCGATTATAGATGGAAGGAATTCTTCTCATTCCGCAACCCACGAAGACTGTGGAACACACTAGCACCAGGAAAGCCAAAGATTATCTAAATTTGAACATTGAAGGCTCATTACAACCATCCGGTACAAAAGCTGCGGCGTGCGGTGTAGATAACTTCCTCTGCGAGTATCCAAGGATAAGTAGAAGCAAAATGACGGCCATCGGCAACCTTGATAAACTGAAGGATATACCATCTGTTTGTTTCTCTTTAAAGTGTAAAGCTAAATCGACGCTGGCAAGACCCACGCGTTTAAAATTTTGACGGATACATAGTGTTAGACCTCTGTGGTAAGAAAAGGGCTGACTTTCGCTTGAGAACTCTGGGAAATCCTGAGAAATTATTCCAAAATTGTTGGTCCAATTGAAACCCCTTCCGCGGCTTATGTCAGGAAATTCATAAAAAAAAGTTCATGAAACTGACAGGTAACAATAGATCTTTAGGTCGCAATGCAACATACAGTGCCTCTCGGAATCCCTAGGGCTCTCAAAGACAGGAGTAGTAAATCACTACCATTTAAAAATACAGGAAAAATATAGGATTTGACATCTTTCACAAGTCGTTGCGTCTAATACACATGGTTCTGCTTCAGGTAAATGTACTCCATGGTACATATAGCTTACAAGTTATGGACCACCAAGAATGAGGGCATGCAGTTGTCTGCTGTCACAGCATCTCTCCAAATTTGTCGTAAATGTCAGCTCAGTTTCTTAATCACCACAACACAGTCATCTCGATCGGTCTGCCGGCTGCTACTCGTTATGTCTGTCCAAAGAAAAAAAGAAGTGCAATCATAACACAACAGTGATACCTTTCTCTGACCATTCGTGTTGCAAATTTTCCCAGAGTATCTCTGAACATCTCAAAACACCGATTTACTCATTTTTACTTTCCACTTCAAGATCACCGCCTGTGCACCTACCCCCTGCGGCAACAACCGCCATCACTGCCACCTTCATCATTTCGCCGGCATTTACCGGCTGCCTGACAGCACAGAGCTTAAGTTAGCTGCTCACTGTAGTATCTAACGTGTACGCACTCAAGAGAATGTGCAAAACGGCGAAACGAATTAGATCCGATAAAACCATCGGTCGACTCGCTTGATTGTGTTGAGTTTTGTCGGTCGGTATTCGTATCTGTGTTCTTGAAGTGTAGAGTTCATAATATTTTGTTCGCTTAGTGTGCGCTTTATTTTTAACAACAACACACACTCTTGGTGTAGACTTTTAGTGTGTTTTCCTTTGAATGCCACACACCGACACCACTGTGTTCGAATCCAACGTGTGGTTGTTTCGGTTGATTATTTGAAGCCATTCGAGAGGCCATAACACAGGCCAACCATCGAGTGGGTTATTTGTCGAAAAGCTTTCGTTTTGAGCGGTACTGGTGCCGTTTGCTGCTTGTCACCACTTCTTCTGTGCTTCTTCCATCGCGGCACACTTAATTTTTGCTGAAGCAAATTTTATTTAAAATTGTTTTTCGTTTTTTTTTTTTTCAATTTTTGTTTGTTGGTACGTGGAATACTCTATCGAAAGTGTCGTTGTATAATTTTTTCTAGTTTAACACTTGCATTCAGAGTTAAGTTCGTCGTCGAAGGTGGTTTGTTGCGTGCAGAATTTTTTTTTTTAACTTTTACACTTATTGTTTAATTTATGGTAATTTTTTAGTTTTTTTTTTAATTTCCCTCGTTCTCGTGACATAAGCGTGATTATTTTTTTTTTTTAATATTGTTTTTCTTTTCCTCACTTTTGTTGTATGCCGTGCATCTATCTATCTGAGATTGATCGTGATCAGTTTTCTTACATTTTTTTTTCTAATTTTTTTCTCTTGGACCACATTTCCTTACAGGCTTTGGATTCACAATACATATGTCCATATGACTAATGACCATACTCTGATGTTGATTTGATCGATCGACGGTGTAGAAAGTGTTGAATTGAAAAAGAAAGATACATAGATACATAATCTATAGTGTGGTACTTCTTGGATTGCATTTTTTCTTATCGATTGCAATCGAATAAAAAAGTACAGAAAAAAGAAAGAAAAAGAAAAACCGGCAGTAAAAAAAGAAAAAGTGTTTCAAGTGAAGAAAAAGAAGGAAAAAGTGTTTCAGTTTGAATTTTTTGTTTTTCCACATAATTTTTACTTTTATTTCGATCAATTAGAAAAAAAGGAAGGAGAAACAAAAAAAAAAAAAAAAAGTAATCGTGCTAGTGAATTAATTTTTTTTTTCTTTTGAAAAAAGTCAATTACACCTTCAAACTGTGCTTTTAAAATTCACTTTTATTAGTGGGGTGGCAACTCGGGGTGCTTACACACAGACCGCGCGGCGGAATAGCTTGAAACATTTACACAGTTCATTGAGAAATTCATGAGGTGTGACATCGATAATAAAAGGTGAGTTCTCGTACATAGTTTTGCATTACAATTAGTAATAAATTCTATTATAAGACCATGAGTGTATCGATGACATGCAAGCAGGTATCTGATGTCGAATCGAACCATAGATAGTGAGGATTATGCACTTGAAGTGAGGCGGCAACACTGAATGTTGCAAAGTCTGTAACCAATTAGCATGATTTTAATGAATTCTTTTGCAAATTGGATTTATACTAAAAGCTTTTCACTTCTCTCCCATTAGCACATTTGTGAGGTAATCTTTTTTCAAAAGAAATGTTAGTCACTTCAGGTGGGACAAACAGATTTGTAGGCGTGTCCAGTAATAGCAAACAGGTCATTGTACGAGATACTAGAGAAAAAAAAAGCAAAAGTGGTTTGAGATAGATTACAAATTTGCATTGCATTTACATAAGAAGGCTCGAGACTTGTGATTCAAGGTGCTTGTCGAGCGCTTTAGCCTGATATCACGTTTGACCTAGTTGTATGTTGAGCCCCTTAATAGTGTGGCCTCTGTTAAAAAGGCCAGCATGACCCAAGCTGGTGGTAATAACGTTTTATCGAAATTTATTGGTTCCTTTTCAACAATTTTCATCAAAATCTGGATTAGATATGTCTCCAAAGAGCTCCATTTTTGGACTTAGGAATAATAGCGTCTACTTGACTTAAGAAACTTTTGATGGAAACATGTCTTGTTCGAGGGCTCACTCTTTCTCTGTCTTGGGTTAATAGGTTTCACTACGTAGCTTGATTTGCTATGCAGTCATCGGCCTTTTGTTGTTGGCCACAAATATTCATTGCCACTACCGGCTCTGAATAATCGTATCTACATATACGTTCTTGGTCGGTTCTTTCAAACAGTGAACCATTTGAGATTCAGTTCTTTTAGAACACCGCAGAAGGTACGTATCTAAGGTGTGCAATCTTTTTCATATTATACAAACGTGCCGGCTCTACATTTAAGTGGAACAATCGTAGCTTGGTGTTAAAGCTGATTGCGCTGCTGTTCAAGATCAGATCAGACATTTTATCGATAGTGTAAATCGATAGTGTCACCTGCTGGGATAATAGATACCAAAAAATCTGCATTCGTTGGAAAGTAAGCCTGAGAATTGTGGAATTCATTGTAGCCTCACAAGGGTAGCCTCTGCCATCAGATTAGTGAATAGATAGTGCAGGCCTTTTTTTTTGTCGGGTTTGGAAATTCTATACTCAGGCGCAACTGGTCCATTGTACTACCAGAAAACAGAATCTAGTTTTACCCTTTTTACTGGAATTCCCTTGACTTTCGGGGAAAACCGAGAAGGCACTTCAATGATGAGAAGCTTACAGTATCAGCATTCACCACATCAGCACCGAAGAACTGCCACCTGATCCTAGCAAAGGGAGGACAATCGCAAAGGAAATGATCCGAAGTATCGTCGCCCTCTCCACAGGCATCGCAGACAGTTGTGTCACTTAAGCCTAACACACTAAGATTCTTGTCTGCAGTCTCTTTTGCTGAGTGACAGCAAGAATGCCGCTGATTTCTTTCAAACGTTTGGGAGCATTCGTTTAGTCCGTCTGCATCCTGAAGAGCTGTGCCACACACAATTGTGTTCGTTGGAAACACAATCGTCAATAGAGGCCCTGACCGAGGATGCGGGAAGACCCAACGCAGGTTCAGGTCCTGAGCGAACATCCTCTGAGCCTTGCAGTGCAGACCCTTAGTTCGGGACCATAATAAGCAGAATAGATTGCAAAACTTCATTGCATTCTACCGCTTCCCACCGAAGCGCAACCCACGTACCGACATAGCTTTGTAGAGATCTTGCCTGACCCCAACCTTCTATAAGTTCTTTAATAATTCCGTAAACAGGTTTGCTATTACACTTTTGTGGAGCTTCTTTGGGTTGTTCAGCCAGGGCGCTTACGTACTTTATTTTTTATCATGGGGTACGCTACACCGATTATATTTCGAACTGGCTTTGAGTTTAAGGGTAAAAAACATTCAGGTGCACAGATAAATTAAAATTTAGGACTGACAAACTTTTTTTTTTGATGGACAATTATTTTGATTTATGATCTGTTATTACGTATGCATGTATCAAGTATGACGAGGATATTTGTTCAATTGAAGCCTTTTGAAGTTATACGTAAGCCAATTACGGCAATAAAAATAACTCGCATGACGCAAGTTGTTATATGAAAATTTATGGGATTTTGTTTATGCTTTGGCGCTTGCGTAGCTATTTTTTTTTAGATCATTTTTTAGGTTAAAATAATTTTTATGAATTTTATTGAGTCTACGTATATGTACCTTCCCCTTAGTTGAATTAGTATCTTTATCAATATGAACTTTATTTTAGCTTGTTACCTCATTTTCATTTTCATCAGTTGTGGGTTCGAAGATTTTCGACAGGACTGGGATGGTCTCAGTGGGCCAGCGCACACTAGATAAATTCTTTCCCCGGGGTAAGACTGGGATTTCTTACTTCAATCGCACACTGGATATATAATGCGGGAGAAAATTATGTATACAAGTATTTTTTTGCATCTCGAAATTGACAGCT
The DNA here is from genome assembly GCA_917880715.2 of Matsumyia berberina. Classification (NCBI taxonomy): domain Eukaryota; kingdom Metazoa; phylum Arthropoda; class Insecta; order Diptera; family Syrphidae; genus Matsumyia; species Matsumyia berberina. The sequence continues at coordinate 126,117,094 of OU862870.1, forward strand.
TATGTGTTTTTCCCCCTATGTTCAACCACTTTAACGCCGTTTCTTACTGAATACTTCACCTCCCTCATCTCTAAATGCAGTTTTACCCCGGGGAAATGATCCAGTATGCGCTGCTCCAGTTGGACTATTCTATCCACTGAACAGTTTCTGATTTAGAATGTAGAAGTAACAGATTTACAGCTAACGAACCTACTCAGATTCATAAAGAGTACAAACTGGTTCACAAAACAACCAACAATAGAATAGGTTCTTAGGTTGTCCCGGGAAGTAAATATTCGCACAACAGATGAACGTGATGAGGCCTATCCAACACACACCCTACGTAACCTAACCTAACCTACCCAAGCCTTTAAGAGATTGCTTTCTAAGGGTCGCCATTCTATAACTTTTGAAGAAGTCCCATCTTCTTTTATATATTCATGTCATCGCAGCTTTTATTTTTATGCGGCCTCCTATCAAAAGTGCTAAATAGTTCAAATGACTCGTACATACGTTTTCTATCGAAAAATTATTAGAAGCATTCGAAATAGATGTAATCACTACCAAATTAGCTCACTGTTTGTATAATGACATTTCTCTTGATTCAGTCAAGCCCTAGCAACTGTTATTGCATGTTTGAGTGTCTTCAATTCTAATCTTGCTGACGCAGACTTTATAAAGCCGGTATAGATCGATATCGAGGTTATAGTCACAAACTTATCATGTCTTGTAGACAATTGACTTTATTTTGTATCCATATCAGTTGGTTTTTTTTTTGTGAGGTTGTCAATCTAGTGAGACCCGTAAGACACTTTCGTTTTCTAAACTCTATTCGTTTTACGGATGCCATTTGCGGACCAACATTAAGCGTGTTGAGTTCGACTAGTGGCAGAGTGGTTGGCTGTATTCCAAAAGAAGACAGATATTCTAATGAGAAAATTTTCCAAAGATTCAGCCTAAATTGGTCCCATAACATGATTTAAATCAAAACAGTCGTGGAGTCAAGAAGGATTAGAACGTCAGATAATAGGTAGGTACATAGATAAGGCGGATATCCATGCAAGGCACAGACACACGTAGGCCAAGGAAGGCCCTTTGTGATGCCACTGGGATCTATACTCTAGGTGCCACTCCAACTATTGAAACCATTTGGAGCTCTTGCTAAAGCTGAGGATACTTTTGACATCAGTATGCGATAATTCACCTAAATTGTCGAAGTGATAGGCTCCTAGATAGAGCTTCCTTCTTTGAGATAGGCCAGGACAAGTGCAGAAGAAATGGAGGATCTTTTCTTCCTCCTCTTCGTCCCTGCAGCTCCTGCAAAAGTTATTTGAAAAGAGGCTCATCATTCTGGCTTGAAGGCCGATGGGACAGTGGCCAGTGAAAACACTGATAACGATGCTGATGAGCAACCTTTTAAGAAAGAACAGACTTTTGGATCGAGTGAGGTTTAGCATAGGCCAGATCTCTTTGGAGGTACGGCATGTGGTACCGTTTCTCCATCTTTGGTTTGTCTTGCTGATCTTGTCGTACTCTAGGAGTAATGTACGTGTAACGAGTAGAATATCTATTCTGGTAGAATTTCTAGAGTAGTGCCACGTTTGGCGAGTTCATCGGCCTTGCAATTCCCTGGAATGTCCCTTTAACCGGGTACCCACCATAGGTGAATGTTTAATTGTTCTGTCATCTCCATGAAAGACGAGTGACAATCTTAGATAGCTTTTGATATATATACTACTAATTCCAGAGATTTTATGACAGCCTGGCTATCGGTACAAATTATGATGTCCTTGCAGGAGACCACATTATGCCTGATCCAGAATAAGGCTTCATTGATCACCCTAATTTCCCCTGAAGAACAGTCAGACAGCAAGTTTAAACCGTTTTTCCTTTTAGAGTCTAAGATATTTGTAAGGATTTTTGGCTTAGACTGCAGGGGTCTTACGACGGTCGACTGAAGCCAGAAGACGTTATGAGAGGACAGCCAAACTACCTAACTACATGGCTTTACTTAATAAAATTGAAACCCACTAACATTTTCTGGTCTGTCGCAGTTGATTCTGAAGGCGATTGGTCGTTTTGAAAGGAAATAAATTCGAGTGGTTTTTGTCAACAACATGGACTAAACATTGATGTTGATTTACTTTCTTATGGGTCTAAGAGAATCTACCAGGCATACTTAGCATTATTTTCGGTTTCTGTCGTTGTGCTTCAATTCCTTCCCTATTTTAACTCCCTTCCTACAAGCCTGTGCTTCATTGTCTACTTAGGCAGACAACCGATTGTCTAAAATAGTTAGGATATATGAAGCGAGTGGACAGCGGAGCTCTATTTCGAATGGACCTTAGAACTCTTGTCCAAATAGTTCTTTAATCCATTAGCATTTGTTGAAGATGTCATTTTATGTAGTTGGCACAGTGGAAAGTGAAAATTGAAGGAAATTAACTACAGACTTTTTGCGACTTCTCCGTTCAAGCCTTTCTCTCCTCCAGACCGCGGTTCATTCTAACACATTTTTCATTCAATGATCATTGCAGGTATCAGCTGCTCATAAATGTTAATTACGTCAACTTTGTCCAATATGATTAACGACCTTTTCAAATCCCGTGGGAATGACAACGTATAACAGCCCCCCCAAGTTCACCACATGCAATCAACATTTCAATGTTAAACTCACAACACATCATATTAGCATATCACAAGTAATTGTTTCATTAGCTTAATCTCACCGCAACTGGTTTTAACTAAACACATTTATTTTATCAGCAAAAAAAAAAAAGAAATATTACATTTAGAGCAGACTTGCCTATGCTTGTAAGCCACGGCCACCCATCCACAACCACATTGTTTACTCATGTTTTCGAGTTTGTTGTGAGAACTGATGTTCGTAGACAGCCAGCCACAAACCAAATAATTAAACTATCTCATAGTTTGATGTGATAATTGTTAACAAAAACAAGGAAGCAATATTGTATCTCAAAGTTGTGATATAAAACTACTTGAACACATTTTATGTGTATTTCGCTCCACAAGCTAAGGAGCACCATCATCAAAAAGTCATAATTTTGCTGCAAAATTTTGGAAATTATGTCATCAATACTCACGTGAGATACATTTCCTTGGAATCAGACTCAGACTCAGAGTCCCAGTCAGAGTCATAATGCGTGATGAAGTCAGAGCAATAATTGTATCTTACAGCCAAATCTCGTCATTTACAAGGTGTTCAAGAGCTGTGACTCGTGGGCTTTTTTTCGAACTGAATTCTGACGAAGTGATCCCCCCTTTATTTGCGAATAACTTTTTTTTTTTTTCGTTTTGTTCAGCTGTAAGGCTACGTTGGTGAAGTTTATTTTTGGATATCGAATTTATGTTTGTTTAACAATTATTGCAAGCTAGCGGCGGCTGCGGCGGCTTCGGTTGCGAACTACGTAAGCGAATTATCGAAACTACTCTAATTGGTTGTAGTTCATGTAAAATGAACGCTTTACGCTATTTGAACTTACACGAGATATTTTTAGAAAACCATTTTATGAATGTGTTAAGGGATTTGTTTGGAATTCTAGGGAAACAAAACTGTGGTTACTTTAAACACAAAAATAGTTTTATTTTGCACTTAAAAGTTTATTTCTGACAAAATGACGGGCAGGTTGGAACAAAAGTGTGTTTTGTCCAAACAAAAGTGAATTTGTAGTACAGTTGCGTCAAGAAACAAGCAAGGGAAGATCATGTCATATGATGTTGTATGAAGCAATAACATGGAATCGAAGGCGGATTTTTGGTTGCTTCGGATGTACATATCTTTAGACTTTTTTGACCTCGAAAAAAACTCGATAGAGGAAACCGGAGACAACAAGATAAGGATCGGACTCCAGGGGTTCCTTCCCGCTTATGTCTTTGCAGCAACGGCAGTACGGGTAAAAAGGGATGCCAAGCCTGACCGCATGGATTCTCACAGCCGTACAGATGGCAACTGTGCGCCCGATGCCTATTCAAGTTCTGTATTGGCCAAGTCTTTCTGCGTATAGCGTAGCTAGTGAGATGTTCCATTTGTGTTCCTAGTTCCTAGTGGAATGAGATCTTCTCTTGCAAGTAAGCTTTCAAAGGTCGATTTTTACCTGGCAAGTCCATCAACCTTCTCGTTTCCCTCGATGTCTCTGGGACCCACACGAGGGATAGGGAAGATAGACTTTCTAGGTCCTACCAGCTTTAAAGAGATGGTTGGAGAAACGAACGCTTTGATGGTTGCCTGGCTATTGGAGCGTGTCAGGCCACGTGGATTGCGAGTATTCCTGGCGAAGTTTGGGAGTCTAAATGACCTTGATGTCTTCGGAGGCTGCGGGTCCGAACCTATCCCGCATTCGGAACCTGCGTAAAAATTGATAAGAGGTGTAGGGTTTACATTCTTTGTGGATATTATTCTGTTACATGTTGTTTTCAAGAGTAAGGGTTTTCTTCTAACGTCAACTCTATCCCTACGAAACTTTCTTTTTTTTTTGTCCTTTTTCAAGATTTGCCTGTGTACTCTGTTCGTTCGTACTTGGTTTTTCCGAACGGGTACTCGCATATCGTGCGATGTGCTCGACTCGTTTTAATCTCTGATTTGCACCCTAGAATATCAGGGATCCGTACTCAGTCAACCTTCAGTTTTATGAATGAGATTTATCCTATGAAGGTGACAGGCGTTGCAGATATCAAAAGAGTAAAATGAGTAACTTAAATGAGTTAAGTGAGGATGACGTTTGATGGGGCTGCGAAGACGAAGAAGTTAGTAAGAACACAATTCTCTTCCTCTACCGCAGCCCAGGTCTTGAGCACTTCAGACACACATTTATTGGAAGGCACTTTTTTTTCCGGATACCGAAGAACTAAGTGACGTATGCATCTATCAGGGACATCTGGAGGTTTATTAAGGCTTTAATATGGTCTGAGACCCACCCTAGTTCTCAATAGGAGAGCGCTTTGGGTACTGCTCCCCGAGCAAGGGGCACATTTTCCCCCAAAATGAGCATCGCAATGGGTGTCTATTGACCTTAGTGTGACGCAGAGGGTTCTCTCTCCCCTGGCCAACCAATTTACCTAACCCAATCTAACACTGATCTTCCGTTTCCCCCCTGTGCTATACAATCTTCATCGCATCAACGTCCACTGACATAAGATCTCAAGTTCTGTTCACACAAGGAATCTATAACTTCATAGGCTAGTCTAGCTAGTTGCTCAGTTGGATAGTTTCCTAAAATTAAGTGCCCCAACAGAGGACGGTAACATTCAATTGGACAAGATGTTACATTTCTGGATTTTCTTCTGAAGAACATTCTAGTCATCAGTCGAAATGACATAGGACTCACCTTGTCATTATTCTTGGTTTTATCAGTTTAAATTGCCAATAAATTGTGTGAGGTCCCCTTAAATTTTTGGGACAAAATGAAACTTGTTGAAAGCTATGTGTCAACTCGACTATTCAAACAAAAATTTCACTTTTGATTTGCCAATTTTGTTTTCAAAGGTTTACGCATTGGAAAAAGCTAGTTCTCAGGCAATTTTACCTTCTCATTCGGCGTTTAGGATTGACTTTTGTATTGAGAAGCAACTGCCATTGAATTGGTGAATTACCGCAATCTGTCTTTTCTGAAAATATTTAAATCTGTCAAAAAAGAAGCAAAGATTCGGATAGTCAAGTTGGCTCTCAGAATTTGCGCACAAACCGTCAGCTTGAGAGTTGATTTGGGAATCAGCTGTTAGCCGCGAGCTTGGAATAATTCGTGATACAGAGGTTTTTTTTTGGTCATTTTTTAAAGCTCTTCTCTAATACCATCAATCATACTAACACGCCAAAAAGTATCGGCCTTTATCGTTCATTGTTTACTTAAATTTCCTCAGAGGGGAAACTTACACTTGATCTAAAAATAGTTATGAGAAGGATCAAGAGCAACGTATAGTCTCAAAATTTAAATTTATTTATTTACCCTCACTACAGTACAAATATTGACAGCTAATGAAAGCGATATCTCTACCAGAATTTAATTCGTCATCAATCATTTCTTATGTATGTGCGGTGAATTCTTTGAAAACAAAACAAACAGAATTACACGAAAGTCTATGATTAACACATCTAGCAAACTATACACAAGCGTCGAATGAGAAAAACAATCCCTAAGTGAGAAACGTGTAAAACAACAGCAGAAAGAGGTTAGGGGAAAACTGCTGCGCTAATTATGTATCGAATGAGTAAAAGATTTTTATTTGATTTAAATAGAGGCCTGCATGCCTTTGAAGTGCGTTTTTTGAAAACCATTCCAGTGTCAACGTTTTACCGCCCAACTTACTGTGATCGGGTGCAAAATAAATTTATTATTAGACTCCAAGACCGATACACTTCTGCGAACAATTTTCCCTCTAAGTGCTCACTTATCTTTCGTATCTTTCGTTAGATAAAAGTTAAATGAAAAAAAAAAAAAATACCTTTCAAGGTAGACTCAACTGATTAAAATGACACATGCGCCGAGCAGTAGCTTTTACGACTTCTTGAATGAATTACGAGTAGGTTTTCTCCTGAAACTAAGCACGAATTCCCAGTGACGTATATCTGCCAGCGGATCAGTGGAAGTCGACTGCATTGAATATTTATTAAACTTCAAGAATCGAGAAGAATTTTACCCATTTTCTATAAATTAAACGATCGATTCGTTTGTACATTGCACAGCCGTTGGAAAATTCACCTCAAAGTACTTATTTCGAATCAATTTTCACAGGAATTGTAATAATCACATTGAAGTACAGAATTAAAAACGAACTTTGACTCATAGGTTGAGATACAATACATACTGCAATTAAATCTGGTTAATTACTGAAATGACAATGAGACGTCTGTCCGATTAGCTATAGTCTACAGAGACAGACTTTAGGGAAGTAAAAGAGTCAAAAATGATTACAAGCTTGACCGGAAGACATGTCGAAATCAAACTCAACTTTAGTGGTTTTTCTAATGACGACTTTAATGACGGTAGGTTTGTAGATAATTTACGCAACCACAAATTCGCTAGCCTCAGTTCGCGGTTATGTTTTTTTTTGTTCGGCTAACATTCACTATCAGGAGAGTAGATAACGTTAACTTGAAATGATAAGGTGAATATGTTTGCCTTTCGTTTAGGTTTAACAGCTCAAATAGGAAATAGTTGAAGAATTTTTATGAGTAACAGTTTACGGTGGAATTGTTGATAGTTTTATACACACTTTGGGCAAACTACACAATGCCTATTCTATATCACGATTTGCTTTAGGAGGAGTCATAACTATTTATTTATAGGTTTTTTCATTTGCAAAAATACAAAAGAAATTAAACATAAAACGTGACTATTAGGAGGAATTTGAAAACTTAAAATGCAATTTCCTATTATAATGGCATGTATTGACCTATAAGGTCCATGAGTTCATTTTGCAAGACACATGATACTACAACAGCGAGCTAGCTCGTTGGGGTTCTGATGATAAAACTTGTTTCTGTACAGCAACTTTCCACAGCACAATTTATTGGTAATATAATTCGATTTATACTTTTGTTTACAAAACAATCAGAATTTATTTTTTTTTTTTTTTAATTTTACTGCCAGCTTTCAAAAATCTACAAGTAGTTGTCGGTCATAAGCTTTGGCATGCATATAGTCTCGATCTTTCTGTCAATATCATCGCTGTTCATCGGTAATTAAAATTTGGCGCCGTGGCTAGTAAAATTGTGAAGAATGATGGTGTTGACAGCTGTAATGAGTGCACTGGCGTTTCAAAGATGACAAAACTATGGCGAGAACAAAAGAAAAAAACAAAAAAAAAAGTTGTATGGCACGAATGCGACATATGTAAAATGCAAATCCGACACCTCTTACTGAATCACTCTTTAGAATCAACTAAAAATTGATAAACAGTCAAAACTGGAAGAACAGAAGGCGGAAGGAATATTTTGAACCAAAATCAGAACATCGTTGTTTTCTAACCATGATTTGGGTCTGATTTTGACGCAACGAATTCTTAAATGGACACCGCTCTTCCAACTGTAGTTGCCAAACAAGAGTTGGAAACAACAAGATTCAGCAAGTAGCTAGCGCAGCAGTTCAGATGAGCCAAAGCCTAGCTTCTCGCATCCATTCATGTTGTGCGTGTTACATTTTTCGCATGAATGGAAGAGACCTACAAATTATTGCCGACTACGAACGGTGATTTGAGAAGCTTTTTCATGACAAATGATATTTTTGGAAGCCTGGCATTCCCAGACGAGAGGTGGTGCCGCGAAAAGTATTCGTTGGATATGGCTAGAGCTTAATCCCGTGCTTGCACAGCAGTATAACGTACTAACTACTGAGCCACGGCGACTACCGACCAAAGAAACACCTTCCGGTAATCATAGAGGTCTGCTTAAGATCTGAGTGTTAACTTATTCGAGATGAATGTCGATAGTGTGAATCATTCCAAAGTGATGTGCAATTAAGTAAAATGTTCTCCGCAATGTTTCCCTTAAAAATATGTCCAGGCTTAGGGTGGGTTAGGTAAGGTTAGCGGGTCGGTCAAGACAATGAGACCCACTTCATCTTACTTAGGTCTATGTAGACCTATTGTGGTATGTATCTATTTCACCTACTATTTTCTAATTGGTGGTTGTCCATGAGCAGAACCGACCAACGGATAGCTCCTCGATATCATCGAAAAAGAATCTCCCTAGAGTTCCTATTTTCTTATATTGCAGGGGCTTGGGCATTTTGACAGGAAATGGGTTACATCCTCTTCTTCTACATCCCCGCATCATCTGCATAGATCGTCTTCGGTCAGATGCAGCATATTGTTGCCTAGACAAAAGCCTGCCAGTAATAATTTTCTGTTCATATGTAAGAGCTTATGGGAGTTTCGGAGGTGGTTTTGTTTTCCACATATCATTCGCCTCATTTAAGGATCTTAGCCTTTCCGTTTCAATCAAATGACAAATTGGAGATTCAATTGTACCCTCCGCCAGCTCTTTTTTTTAGGGTTGATCCCTTCATAGCTAGTTCAGAAACACTCATGCTCTGCGCTACATCACTTTACAAGTTCGAGTGTGATTTGAGTAGCAGCTATTGCTCTAATAGCCACCTGGCTGCCTATGGAGATCCTGATATCCTCCCGTGATACCGTGAGCATTGGCGTCAATTGGGCAGCTCTAATCACCAATAGAATCTCTGCTTGACAAATACGACTGTTGTCAGGGAGTCTTATTTAACTAATGTGCCTACGTCCATCTTGGAGCCATCCGTGTGGTATAACTTGGTTTCAATAAAAGTTTTTTTTTTTTTGTGTTTTCCCGCTGTTCTCTGCTTCAGAAGATGTCAGAGAAAGGATTGACCAAGTCCCTATACGGAATCGTGTAGTCGAAGTAAGCACTTATGCCTGGATATTTGTCAGTATCTGGCCGTGTCGCTCATCAGAATTTTTACTGACTTAACCTCAGAGCGTTGGTTGCTGCAGATTCTCGAATGTAAAGATCTTAGGGTCGTAGATTGAGAATTGTCTTCAAACCTGACGGTGGAGTTTATCACAATACACTGGTCGTTCCAATCCATGTTAGTCTTTGTATTTTGGTCAAGACTGTATATCTCAACCTTCTTACGTCAGTATCGGCCTAATGATCGCAAAGTACAGCCATGTTGGATTTAGGTCCCCAGCTCATCCTAAAAATCCTGGCGCAAGTTTTAAAAGCAATCGAGATTTTTTGAATTCTTTCTTTAACATTCTGGTTCCAGTTCATTTTCCTGTTCAGAATGAGACGTTCAGCGGAATAAAGTGGTGTCTCTCACTTGAGCAAAGTGGGTTTGAAAAGCAGATAGAGGGATCGACAGATAGAGCGACTTCCAACCTACTAACCCACATCTAGCTTCTCTGTTCCAAATCGCATAATCTCAATTTTTCACAAAACAACTACTTGGCCTTTACAAGACCAAGCCAGTAGTACGTATTAACTAAACAACTTGTCACACAAACAATTTTTGTTATCTTATTCCACATTTCGCTATCAGCTCTTCGAGATAATTTGTTGTATAATTTTTCATAACGAAAAGGCAAATACTCGTACTATGTTGTCATCAACGTATGATTTATTGTCTGAGCCCCTTATGTAGTCCACAAAATGAAGTCATCCGAATCTGGTCCCAAACGTAACTATAAATCCCTGGTAAAGTTTTGTTTCCCCACTAAGCACACACAGTTCGAAAAAAAATGTGTTAAGCACTAGCTGCACGTTTCGCTATCAGTTTGGTAAGAGTCGGTTCCCCTAGACGCTATCTAATCTCTAGGTCTCTGACAAATTTCTAGATAACCCTCGCGCCCCGCTTCGGAGGAATCGTTCCGATTTGTTTGAGTTTAATTTTTCTTTTCGAAAGGAATTCTCTCGGTCGTTCGGTTTAGCGAATGCAACTTTATTTTTAGTCAACCCACTGAACTTGACAATTTGTTTGTTGTTGTTAAATAAAATTGTTTTTTCCTACGAAGTGAGTCACTGTTGAGTGTTTGTTTCGCGACTATACAATGTCAAAGTTTTCAGTCGAGAGAGAATTTTTTTATTACTAAACAAGGTTCACCACTCGATCATTGAAGATTTATTTTGAACAGTAAATGTTCCAAAAAAGATCGTATGGAATGTTGTAGTGAAATCCCTTGAGCAGTCAAAAAACGGAATTTATGTGACTTTGCGCTTATCGTTGACAGGGGTTTTAGTCTTTTTGGCCTTGAAAGTGAGTTCAAACGAAAGGACTTGATAATCATGATTAATAATAATTTTATTTACGTTTTGGCACTACACCCAGCGGTCACTAGAAAAGTCTTATCAGGAATAAGAATGAAATATGTACTCTTTGCCGTTGTTTAGTGAATAATTTTAGAATTTTTTTTTTTCGGTTGATAAGAGAATGAGTGTGTTGCGGAGGAATAATTACCTCATTCGACACAATACTTTAATTTTTTCCCAAAAAGCAGTCATGTCCGAGACCTTGGAGATAAGGAAACAACAGCAAGTCCAAACTGATAAAAGTGCTTAATCTTAAGTAGGAAACATGTAGGGCTTATTGAGTAGAAGACAGAATTTGGTGGAACATGACTTCTTGTTTGACAATTATTTTGACAAAAACATTACGCCATAACACAATTTTAACATGACAAATAGTAGAGGGGGGAACAGTCAAAGAATAGTTTGAAAACTGGACAACAGACAAAGAGACTTCTTATCTTGTCAAAATGCTCAAGACAATTTTGAAACATTTTGCCATAGGCTGTTGGTTTTTAGTCATAACATGCTAGCCAGAGGGCAAGTCTGTTGAGCAACCTCATCATAGGCCAGGATACTCCAATTGGGCAATTTTTCGTCTTTCTTCCACTCAAAATCTTAGCAGTTCCCCCCTAATCCTCTCTTTGATTGATTAAAATCAGACCTTTTCTACGGGTTACCATCCAACCATTTCAGACCTTTTGTCAGCCAAAGGTAATTATTGGCACACTATAGGCGTTGCTGTCTCCACCTCCTCAAGACGTAGGCTGGAGTTGTTATATGAGTTCATGAATTTTCGTTTCTCATAAAAATACGTACACATCCACTCACTCTCTGCTTCCGCTAGCTATTGATGGAGCCATTTCCACTGCCACAGGAATGCCTCGTTTCGCGACTATTTGGTTGTGCCTATGTTGAAAGCTTAGACTAAGGCCCACTGACGCAGGGGTTTGTAAAACTACGGCGTATAACAAGAGGACTTCAAACACTTCCTATCCCATTATCAAGCCTGGTCGAAAATGCTCCGGAAGATCACGGGTTCTATGTGGAGGATTCTCGAAGCATTTCACGAATAAAAGAATCGATGACACCCTAACCTTCATTAACGTAACAGGAAATTTTTCTCTATCATAAGCAAATAGTGTCTACTCCAGAGCTGTATCCATTTTCCCTACATCCTGCATAAGAATACGGATCCCAAACTTGAACTTTTTTTAAAAAATTTTCTGAAAAATATTGGAAAACTAGGTGTCCGATTGTCGCTTTAATCGTTCAATATTGAATTGCTCAAACTTCCACAAAAAACTTTTTAGGGGCTCATGAGACCCCAACAAGTGTTTATTCCAAACGGAGAAGAAAATTTTTCCAATTAACAGGCCTACACTGGATTACTCGGCTCTGACTGGATCGGCACCAATAAAAAAGTTTTAGGTTTCTAGATTCCTCATCCATTAGAGGCTACCTGAAGACTTTGATTGGCATAAAATTCCTTGAAGTTGAAATAGTCTTTGGCCTCAGTTGGTCTAGGTCTTGCTTGAGGAGATAGAAGACTGAAAAATTGGCCTTTGATATGAATATTTTGTTCTTAAAAATTTGACTCAGGGGATTCTATGAAGTGACGACTAACTTGGGACGCACTCAGGAAGGAATATGAATCTTTAAAGTTTTCTGGTATCAGCCTTTTGAAGGTTCTCCAGTCTTTGGAAGCTAGGACTACTCAATCTTCTGATGAGTAGGGCCGGATAATAGCTGGTTTCTATTTCCACTTCATCGTAAGGTAGTCCAAGTTGTTCTGCGTGAATATCTATTACAGTGCCCGGTTTCGGCTTCGGTAAGCATGTACTTATATAGAAAGCGACCATCAAGGCTTAACCGAGAAGCAAAGTGAATTTTCTTTTGCAGAAACTAGAGTACGCGTTCCACTCGAATCACGCGATGACAAAAATATCAAATCATGCGGTTTTATGGAGAGTTTGTGATTTACTTCTAGGTAATACACTTAGACAAAGTTTGGCTTCGAGCCTGAAGGCTGAAAACGATGAGGAAGTAGAGTCAAAACCTTCATAGGACAAGGAGCTAGGCTCTGTGTTCTACTCGAAATAGGCAATTAAGATCAAAATTTGGACACCACCTGTCGCCGTGACTCATTCTCAAGTACGTTGGATTAGTGGAGCCAACTCTCGGCAGGCCTCCGAGAGTATAAATTATCGTTGAAAAGCTAGTTCGAAAAGTGTAACATGGACAACATGAATGGTTGCGAGAAGCTAGGCCTTGGCTCATCTGCTTGCCTTCAGGCTGTCGAGTCAGCTTTTTATTAATTTATTTAAAAAGACTGCCAGATAGCTGACAAGTAAGCCCGCAGATCTTCCTTGCTCACGACGAAGTGAACGCAGGTCAAGGACTTAAGAAAATACGTTTACACACCTCTGATGACAGAATGTGGGAGTCGGGGAACTTCGAAGTGACTTAGCAAATTTAGTGACCCAAAACTGATCTAGAAAACGTCAGTAGCGAAAGAAAGCATTGGTTTAAGTTCTTCTGCTGAAAATCTGGTTCTGTGGAACCAGTGAAAATAGAGGAGATTTTGATCCTGCATAGGACCGAGGAACGATACTTTTCTACGCAAATGCTCTTTATTCGTTGATTTATTCGAAATCTGTCCACTATACGTAAAAACTAGTCAGAAAATGTGGACGAGGAAGAATACACAAACCTCGAGACTTCATCGAAATAGGCTAATCCACAAGTTACTTGCAAATTTAAATTCCAGAAGCAATCATCTTCGGTCGTCGCAAATAACTCTATTCTGGACTTTTTTACATGTTTCTAGAGGTAATATTCTAGCAGGCACCACCGACCGCCTCGCACTTGTGTTACGAAACCAACCGGCTGTCGACAGTGTTTGTATTTCCTTATCGTGCCAAAAGGGTCATATTTCGCGGTTCTTTCACTTATTGCATGCGTCCCCATCAAATCAATTCGACTTAGTGTCGTCTGTTGCATGCGGTTTTGCGTAGATACCTCCCGGCCCGACACACTCAGAGCAGACAGCAACAACATCGTAAACATAATTTTCTGATCGGAATACACCGTACCGCACAGATGATGGCGATAATAAATCTCCATATGCCGACTTAACATTCACATCACAACGACAGAAGTTTGATTCGCAGGCGATGTGATTCGTGCGGAGCCACCATGATCAACCCGATCCAGGTAAGGGTGCTCCACCACTTGTGCGTGACATGGGCCATGGGAGACGTTGTAATTGCTGCTGCATGCAGTGATTTTGTTTTTCAATCTTTGAGATAAAGTTCCGCCATCATAAAGTGGGCTAATCTGGAATGAGTCACTTACGAGATTATGATGGGATGAATCTGAAACGTGTAATGATTTGAAAACCAAAATCAGGTCACAATACTTGCGCAAAATCAGTTTGTGGTCTCGTGAAGGTAGATCTTGACCTAACATGCGGCTGCGGATCGAGAACTTAATATACGAGAACTTGATGCGATCATCTGTGTGCGTTGCATACTGATTCGATTTCGAGTTAATTTTGCAAAACTAGATCAAGGAATCAAAGTACTAGTCAGCGGGAATATCTGCATTAGCTCATGTGAAAGTCCAGCGCTACTGGGGTGCGGATGCATTCAAAAGGTGTTCAGGTTTTTCTCAGGTTGACTAATTGATCTTCAGCCGGAGGCGGCAAGATCAGCTTAAATGTCTGTCGGATGGTTGATAAATTGTGAAGACGTGGTGGAATCGTAATTATGTTGTTTACATGGGGCAATCAAATCGCTAACGGGTCGGTTTGCGATAATTTACTGCAAACTGTTGACATATACACATAAGTCATGCGTTGCGATCTTTGCAGTTCAGTGGGGTTTTCCATTAAAATTAGCCTTTCATAGAAGAGATAAGTAAAACCAAAAGAAAAGAGGGAAAAATATTTAATCGAGAGGATTAGTCAGTGGAAACCCATTTCCTAACCTAAATTCCGATTCGAAGGGCTTGTGGGAAATTTTCAAGTTTGAAGTCTGTTATGTGCTGGTAACTGTTGCGTAACAACTGTGTCGTGGGATGTATCAAGGAAAGGAAATTCTAGGAATGGAATACAATCAGCGGGCTAACTTGTGAAGGGGATCGGATGGTTTAGTTTCTTAAAATTTTAAAATAGGAGATAAGATAACTTTTAAGCATTGCTTGATGAAAACAGAGATTGCCATGGATTGGTACATAAGCCCAAAAGCGTCCAATATTTGTGCTTTAACCAGCTCTGGCTGTAAGAGAAAATTACAATCTGTTCTCGCACCCATTCATGTTGTGCGTGTATCATTTTTCGCACGAATGGAGGGGACCTACAATTTATTGGGGACTCCGAACGGCGAATTGAGAAGCTTTTTCATGACAAGTGGTACTCTTGGAGGTGAATGACAAACCTTCAACAAAAGGTGGTGCCGCAAAAAATGCTTGGTGGACATGGTTGGTGATAGAATCCACGCAGCTCGGTCTGCTGTCCAACGACCACCATTGCTTGGAAAACAATTTTAGAACTACCAAGGGGGCTTGCCAGCTTGAGGTTCGGGGCAAAGATGTTTGCACGGGACCGGTATCTCTTTTCATCCGTTCGTTGGTATATTGCACGATTGAAGCGGCAAGTGGTATAGGTGGCTATCCTGGCCGGGCTAGAGCACACTTCGACTAGATTTCAGTCAATTGTAATGCCAATAAAATGTGCTGTGGGAAAACCTAAAATATCTGTGGAAATATGTCCTTGAGGGACCTCGATGTACCTGTTTAGATGTGGTATAGGGTGACTGAATACAATCTGACCCTAGGGGCGATGACTATCTTTCAGAACAAATATAAACTGGGTTGCAGATCTGTAGATATCTCGACATTGTACAGAGAAGATATTTAATATAATTAAACTTCGACTGCGTTCAGGCTAGTAGTGGGAGTTTCAGGACTAGAAAGGATCACTGTTTCAATCAAACAGCTGAGAAGTTTGTCCTGTGTGCAAATGTGGGTCTATGAATAGTTAGTGCCGGAGGTTTTAATTGGGCAGAGGAAGGCGGTTTGCCGATGAGGTGACTGTTTTAGTACAAACCTCGTTAAAAGAGGATTGGGAAACGGAGTTTTGTGGAAGGGCAGAGAAGTAAAGGACACGCGGGATATAATCCCTTGTTCCTACAGTCGGGCTCAAAATCGGTATATATGCAGTTTTTCATTCATTAGATGTCCAGTTAGGACGTATTTTTTTTGTATTCATATTTAAATACACAGATAACCACTCGTTTCCATCCCTGGAAATATTTCAGCTTATTTGGACTTCTTTTGTAACTGCAATAACAGTAACAGTGAGATGTCGAACACCATTCGTCTTTGAATTTTAGTTAAAATTGTGGAGCTTACACCTCGATGGATCAATTTTTTGACGATAACCCGCAAGTAATCCTAAGGCAAAGAAAAAGTCATGTTTTCTTATAGATTTATTGGAATTTGTCTCATTATCTGCCACCTACCCCAAAACAAGTTCAAACACAACACAATATTTAGCAAAAAAAAAAATGCGTCGAAAATTCTCACTAGACAAAAGACTGTCGGATCACAACGGACCCCTCATGGGTCTAAGTGTATTGGCTTTAGCTGGCAGGCACTTCAACCAGGGACTGCCGGAAATGGCCTCACATTTTTAGAGCCTCTTAGCTCTAATCGATACATTTCCCTCGTTTACATTATTTTCGCTGGGTATCGGCTAGAAATACTATCAAATTTCATCTATTTCGAAAGAAGTATGACTTGATTCCCAACAAGTGATACAAAAACAGTACTTGAGGAAATTCCTTAACATTCTTGTGGCTTTTTGTTATCAAATAGCTGACACCAAAGACGAATACACTAACCGACATCGACTTCTTCATTGAACATAACCAACCTCACCTTCGAATCTCACTTTCATTCCTTGTTGAGACATAAAATACCTTCAAGTCCTCCTATGCCATCTCAAATTAATTTCAATCGATACTCTAAGGTCACATCTCACTAAGATGACCACAAATTATAAAAGAAAACCTCTCCACCGAAATGTGGTTTCCTGAGAAAAAAAATAATAAAAAAAATCACCGATCCTCAACACCTGATCACAATAAGAATGGTAACATCACGCCACCTATCGTTCTCCTCTTCTCCTCTTTCTTCTGCGTGTTTGCATTTTATTTTTTCTCCTATTTCATTTAAATGGTTTCTTAAGAGTTTTTTTTTTGTTCGAAGAAAAATCCCAAGAATTCTCTCGAAAGATACGTTTTGTATCTTCTCAAGATCTCAATGAAATCCAATCCGAAAAATGGGCCATGTCGCCAATTTTTTTCTTCGCTCTCTCTCTCTCCTTCTTCTTGAGATTTTTTCTATTTCATTTCTTTCTCGGTTAACCTCAATAGATCAACACCACACAACGCTCTACACGGCCCCCAAAAACAAGTGAAAAGAACATTTTTTGGCAAAAATGCAAACCGTTTTCGTCTGCGCCTTGAAACTTTTTTTTTTCGAATTTTCTTTTTCATTTGCAGTCGCAACCGACAATAAAAATACGCAAAAAACCGAATATTCAAAACAAAATAACTGAAATAAATAGCTCAAGTGATTGTAGATGTTTCTATAGATACGAATGTGCAATAAAAATAAAACAGTCTAGCACCAGCGTCTATGATGGCGTGTGGGTTATGTAAAATAATCGAAGAAACTCAGTGCAATACGTGATCGCCTAGGTAGGACAAATTCAAGATCACTGCCAACGGCCGGAAGGTGTACATACACGAAAAATATATCGAGTTCCAACATTGTTGAGATCGTTCCACATTCAGTAAATTGCAGCTTCCGCTTGACCTTTGGATACAGAATGAGTGTAACACCCCTGCGCGCCGTTTAAACGGAAATCAAGTTCAAGATTATGAGCAAATGAACATGCCCACCTCATGTCATGGACTTGTGCCAAAAAGTAAAATTTATGAATATCACCGTTGCCCATTGGGCACCATTCATTCAGCTTCTCTAGTGGCGTGCCTACACAAATTGTTGGTGTTTGTATCTAAATCCGTATCCCGTGTATCTATGGGGTGGAGGAGTACCATTTCGAGCGAAACTAGACCAAATTAATTCCAACCTAGACCTGATATAGACATGCCCAGATGTCGGCATACCGCATATAGGCGGACGAGTTGCATTGTAAACCCATGCGTTTGCATACGTCCGCTTGTTGCAATCGGCAATGCATCACTTGTCTTCGTTTTTTGCGACTTTGGTTGGGTATCGCAATAATTTGCTGTTTGCATAAACGCTCGCATCGATTGGAAGCGGTGTGTGTGACTGTGAGCATGGCACGGTAAAACGCCCGTTAGCAATTAGTTCGTTATGGCGGACAGTAATTGACGGAGGATATTTCTTTCGATGAGATAAGATGCGGGATGCAGATGCTATGGTTAGATAAATAGATACAGGAAAATCCACTCTACATTTAGATTTGTATGCAATTTGTTCGTTGATTGGCTTTTTGTGTGATTCCATGCTGCAATCGAGTGAAAAAAAAGAAACATATGACTTGGCTGTCATGTTATAGATTGTTAGATACATTCGTTGACCAGTATGTTAACCAGCCGTGCATTTTAGGTGGGTGTTTGCCAAGGGGATATACATCGGATTATATTTTCAATTAGAGAAATGCACTTGTAGAAAGGAAATGATACATAAAATCCATTAGATAGTTGAGAAAGGATTAGATTTAGAAAGTTGCCGAGGAACAAGTAACAAACAAAATGTTGACCCGCATATACTGCCTACAAATTCAATTGACTTGGGGCCTTGATCTTAACTTGATTCGCATGTTGCGAAAGCAAACATTTTTCTTCAAATTAAGGTCGACTATTGCAAGAAAAAATTGAACACTTCTCGTTGCAAAACGACATTTTCTCGTGTTGGAAGGTAGAAATGTTCAAAAGACATCAGGGGGTGCATAAACATGAGTTTATGGGATTATTACCCACTAGAACCACATTTTTTGTTTTATCGCACTACCATTAGGTATTCCATTGAAATTCAGTGCTCTTTGTGCCTTCGTTACGTGTTGAGGCCAACGTTTTGGCTTCCGTTTCCTATTCCTATTCCAACAAGTTCCACAAATCCTAAGATGAGACCTTGTAATCAACTTGGAATGTCACTTGAAGTTAAGGTTTGACTTGTTTTGGTACCAGGTCTCTTATCTTTGCCTGTTACTCACACTAAGTTAAGAAAACCTGCTATTATTACCCGATAGATTTATCATCTTGTGATAAGACATTCTATCTTAGGCATCACTGCAGTGTCTGCCAGTTTTCCGGAGTTCGCTAGAGGAAGTTTAATTGGTGCTTACTGGTATTATCTCTCGGATTTTCCAAGCCAAGAATAAGTAAGTTCGTCGTTTTGAGCACTAAGCTCATATATTGACAGCACATGATGCCCGACTTTTGATAGAATGCCAAAAGTCATCGCAACGTCTACAAAATTAGTAGCAGGTCCATCAGCAAGCGCTCGAATACTTCTAATGTCGATCATGAACCTCCAATCATCCATAAATACGATCCTCAGATTCTTTTATAATCTCTACCTAGCTCTGAAATCCCGTATTCTTCAGTGGTAAGAATTGTATTTGGCATTGACGATTTTTTAGGTGTCTGCTTTCATTCAGGTAGGGGGCCCAGCAGAGCTTATTTTTGGTAAACTCAGAATTCGTGTCTTAGTCCCATAAAATCCCGATTCTCTATAGCCACTAGATTTGTTTGTGTCAGGCTAAGCATGTATTTTGTTGAGGCTAATGTGTCCTGTAATTCATCCCAGCCTTTTCCTCAATTGATCTCTGCTTCTGAACCATTTCATGTGTGGAGTTTGTTTGGTTTCTTGACGTATGTACGTTCTTGCGACTTCTCGAACACTGAAAGGTTTGCCTAGTCAATCAAGAAACCTTTTTGTTGGTAGTTAGAACCCCGAAATAGTATGCGATGAAAATATTGAGTTCTTCTGCTGACCGTTGGTTAAAGTCTCCTCGCTGTTTCACTCCTTTCAACATTGTTTTCGGAACGTCCGAGGATGAGACAAATTGTATGTGCCCTTCGTTCTAGTAACTTAGTTATGAAGGCGAACATACCCTGTCAACTATATTTCGTGTTAATCCTGCTTGCATACATAGAGTTTCTGCAAATGCTCCTCCAATGCTCAGTGCATTTACTATCAACAGATTTGGCCAGATTTCACTATGAAGGCCGAAATATTTAGTTGGTCTGCCTAGTGCTGCAAACAAAGCTGGAATTGCTTCTTCTTAGTTCTGACTGGAGTTCATGTGAATGATCTTAGTCGTGGTGTCAACACCAATATCTGCTTTAAGGGCATTCTCTGCCCACAGAAGCTCTACACAGGCTTGGAGAGAAGTCACAATGGCTAGAACTTAATGCTGTCTCCACTTCAGCATTCTTAGTCCGAGAATAGGTCTGTTGTGATACCACGTAAAACACCGGACTGCGAACCTTGAATAAATCCAGTTCTGACCAAAGGTTTACTTTGTCCAAATGTATCGTACCTTTGAAAGCAGCTCCCTTCATTGGAAAATCACTTGTAAAAGATTGGTAAATCGAGCAAAAAAAAACAATGTTCCTCCACCTTTATGTCTTTGCTTCTTCTTCGAATGCAACAAGTTGCCACCTCAATGCCATATGAACCCTCACATGGTGTTTCACCTGAACAGGCAATAGCTGCTCGGGCTTCATGTCATCATAGTGTAGTGCATATGCGTAATAATCCCCCTCAATGACTTCAGATATTGATCCGCCCTACCACTGCCAATGGCCGGAGTGTTCGGTGACATGGATCTTTTGCGGCCGTTTCTAAACTAAGGCATCCACAACAGCACACTGCAAACAGCTCTAATGGGGCCGACCGATATATTAAGCGAATACATAGACCAAAAGACTGAACTCTATTGCCCAACCTTCTACCACCAGTGTGCACTTCAACAAATTCCCTCAGAGGCTATCGAAAAGAAAATCGTTACCCACATAATCCAATTTTCTGCGGTACACCACGTGTACTTCATGTCTATTTTTGTTGGAGTGGATGAAACGTAAATCAAACAGGCTAATCGTATAATTCCACCAGAGCATGTGTGCTGGGTTGGAGGCCCATAGAAAGAGAGAAAAAGTCTTTGGATTATGGTTTGGCTTACGTTTTTTTTTTTTTCGTTTACGTCTTACTTCACTGCTTCCTTGCGTCTTCCTTGAAGTTATTGTTGATTTTTTTTTCTCTTTTTTCTGTTTATGTAGTTTTTAATTCTTGTACTTCAATTTTGTTTGCTTAGCACTTGAAGATGTGGAATCTGCCTAAATTTGTATCTAGAGTGTGTTTTACTTGGA
Organism: Matsumyia berberina; assembly: GCA_917880715.2. Classification (NCBI taxonomy): domain Eukaryota; kingdom Metazoa; phylum Arthropoda; class Insecta; order Diptera; family Syrphidae; genus Matsumyia; species Matsumyia berberina. The sequence continues at coordinate 126,138,280 of OU862870.1, forward strand.
CATTGGGTGTGCAAATTTGGAGAACATAAACAAGAACTTGTTGAGCGAATGAGACTTCGTTTGATGTAATTTTCGGTCTGCAGGCTGCTTCAAAGGGCTATGGACTGGTGTGATGTGTCTATCTATGGAGCTTTGAACTTAATATAGTCACGGAAGTGATCCGAATGCGGGATTGTTCAAAAGATTCATGAAAGCAAATATTTGCCGTGTTATTTGTTATTTTAGCACGGGGTGCCCTTCATGGTCATATGGGTTCGAAGACTGCCTCAACGAAGGATTTTCTGAATCGACGGTGACTACTTCCAAGTTCCTATGGCCAAAAACGGTCACTAAATTTATAAATTTTCCGACTCGAGCCTCACGGCAACTCTCAAACACGGATTGTCCTCGTAACAGAGCGACCTATCTAGGTGATATGATGGACTGAGCTTGACTTAAAAAAAGTAAGCTTCAGTTTAGCCCAAGTAGTGGTTAAGTGTCGTTTTGCAACACCACGACCCACAAACCTCAGTTCATCGATTTGTGTGCTTAAGTGACTGTTTCAGATCCTCAGATGGAGTCAGTGGATTCTGATATTTTGTTCTTTGAAATTTCTTTAAATTTTTCAAAGCGGATTGATTTCTAACTCTGGCTATTCCCGGACATCTGCATAGCACGTGATAAAGGGATTCCTGCTGCTTTCCGCCATGACAACTTCACGAATTCGTGTTTAAAGTTCAGACCAACACAATTGTGCGAAAAATCTGTCAGATATCTTACTTCTGATTCGTCTCCCTGAACCATTCTGATTTCGGTATGAGTTTAAGGATAGCCTTCGATGGCAAAGTTGTGCCCGCCTCCGTCTTATTTTGTTCTACTGAGGCTTGTACAGTCGCCGAGGGAGTTTGTCGTTTTTTCTTCGGCGTCCCTGTCGCCATAGTACCTGCAGAGGCGAGTTCTGCTTTGAACCATCCTCATAGGATTGAGTAAACAAGCATTAAGATTCTCTTAACTGGATAACACTACTACACTACACTACTGCTTTGGTTTTAATGTGTGGATTAAGAGGGAGAGGGTGTAGGAGCATACGCTCAGATATGATCGCAGAGCTTTCATAGTTCCTTGAACCCAGTTGAGTTTTTAACAGACTCAATCAGACTCATTAGTGAGAATAGGGTGCACCACTGCGGTGGACATGCAAAAGACCATCTTTGGTTTTAATAGTAAACAGCATCAGTTCCATTTTGCCTGGATTGACATTAAGTCCACAGCTAGTGGCTTTGGCGCTGCTCTAGACACCCTGCTTGATCTACCTTCCCTTGATACTAATATCATGGGATGTACTATCAAAGCAATTTATCTTCTTAGATGGGGCGGCTTTTGGTATCATCCGGACTGGAGTTTTTGGAACTCTACGACCTTGCGCGACACTTATCCTACGACCGTAGTTCTATGGATATGCCGTCTGATGCAATGACACTAGAACTTCGGCTGCTGTGCTGGCTTTGGCCCGAGTCTAAGCCTGGACGGGGATGCAGTCGAATTTTCACGGATGGTTCAAAACTAGTCCAGTGGTCCGGTGCGGGTGTCTTCGTGAAGGTCGACAACACCAGACTTCACTACTCGTTGGGCAAGCATGCCTCTGTTTTTAAGCAAAGACCTTTGCTATCGCAATGGCCATGGAAGAATAGGTGGAGGGGTCAGAGCATCTACGTCTGTAGCGATAGCCAGGCTGCGCTTAAGAGGGCGACGATACTTCGGATCATTTCCTTTGTGATTGTCCTGTCTTTGCTCGAATTAAGTGGGAGATTTTCGATGCTGATGTGGTGAGTGCTGTTACTGTAAGTTTTTCAAAGCCTTTTAGGCTTTCTCCGAAGCTCGAGGACATTCCAGTAAAATGGGTGAAAACTGTTGCATCTGAGTACTCCAGTATAGCGTACTCCAGTGTAGCGTTTCCAAACCCGAGAAAAAAAATAGTGGCCTAGTGGCCACCTTCTCCAAGACACCTTCACCTTTTACATAAAGGTTTTGCTTCAATTCATATTAAGTTCACAGTTATTGGTTCACATGTTTATCTTATCTAAGGCACTTTGCATGGTTTCACAGTGGCCCAAATGCTTACCTTTTCCAAGGTACATCCCATTAGGGAACGTCGTTGGCACTTGATGCGCTAAGTCGTTCGTATATGCAAACACTTTGAGCTTGTCTCTCTCAAGGCTCTATAGGACACTATTTATAACTTCTAAGACAGGAGATTCCGCTGCTCTACGGTGCTCCTCTTTTGAATATTTTGGCTAGAAGACTATTGGTAAGATTTGATGGACTAATTCTAGTTCCAAGCATTGAAGCTAACTATTGGCTAATGAAGTGCTTTACACCTAACTCGGGGAAACAAACACGAATAAATTCAGTACGGTTAGTGTTGAAATCTTGTTTTAAGTCTTAGAAGGTTGTTAGCATGTAAACTGTCTTTTCGTTCGTCCGAGGGCGAGCAGCCTTATGAAGAGTTAGACTTTAAGGTTGTCGAAGAACTCCTTGAGTGGTGGAGATTGCAATGAATGTTTTTATTGTTTTTCCTGCGGTTGATGTTGTGGATCTCTGTGAGTTCCGTCAATTAGACAGATATCCTCCTCAGGATCTGAGTGACTGAAAACCTTTAGTTTGGCATTGCCTTTTGCCAAATTTGAGTTTATACTCTGCTTCCTCCAACAGTTTAGTGTGACTTGCGTCAGCTTTATTTTCGTTTCTCTTGACTTCTACGATAAATTCTAACTTACTTCCTGGATCTGAGTATATTAAGTCTGATTGGGCTAAGGCTACGCAAAGTTGCGAAAATTCGCAAAGACATCTTAGATTTGTCTTTATAGCACGAGATACTCCCACGGTCGATCTCAAATGCCTTCCTATCCGAAATTGCATATGAGTAAGATGTTCCGCCTCCTACACAATTAAAGCCGACTCATATCATCACTCATATGCATTTATCTGTGAATTTCAAAAAATTCCAAGTTAAAACAAGTTAATTGCAATCTATTTTTATCACCACCTTTCGTTTGGGATATGAAATGATGTCACACCTTCTTCATTCGTCATATCATCTATGTATCTATCTATTCATTATATCTAAACCGTTAAGTATCAGCCTACTGTTTCAGTGTTTCGCAAGCACAAAACAACTTATAATGACCTCGACGATCTTCGGATTGGACTAGTTTTTCTCTTTAGATACTTCCCGCGCCAGCCGCTTGTCTGCATTAATCAGGCAACGATGACCTTAGCGACAAAAGAATCACACGACAAGAGAATAATATGTAGTATCTCCGGAGAACCAGAGTAACCAGAGGCTATCAAAATGCCGCCCACATCCATCTCACTCATTCGCTCATTCGACGGGAATAATTCGAATTGACACAATAACGTGACGGGTTTTAATATCTTTTGTTTTTTGCTTGGTTTTGTGTTATTAGTTTAAGTATCTTTGTTTTATTTATTTTTGCCAGAAACAAATGGGATCGGTAAACAGGCTCAATGTCAGTGGGTCTTACAGCTACGTGCACGAGAAAATACCTGAGATGACAAGTAATGTCAGAAGAATGCCACCACTCTGCTGACATTGTCAGTCACTAATTTAATTAAAAGGGTTAATTTAAATTTTTTTTTTACATTCTTTTCGAGTGAGCCAGCCTTTTCGGATGCACACTCAAAGTTCAAAAGAAGCCGACTGTACTATTCTATTTCAAATTGGATACGCTGCTTGGGGGGGGCATCGTTTTAGACGCTTCGTTAAAGCTAGTAGGCAATGGAATGTTGTTATTTTTATAGGCTTCATTGTCGCACAGGTTGAGACGGCAAAACAATGACGCGACGATCCGTTGAATAAAGGGATAAAAGGTGCTTGGTAGAAGGTGCTTGAGAAGCAATATCAGCTTTCAAATGTCACTTTGATTCAGGGGGCAGCCTATATAGGACTGGGATCAATCAGAACAACACCAACAGCGGTAATGGAAACCATGCTAAGTTTCGTTCCGCTGGATCTGTTCTGGAGCAATACAGCAGCTAAAACTGCTTTGAGAGTGGGAGAAGGTCGACAGTGGATACCAGCTTCCTACGGTCACGCCTTCGTACTGTCTCGATGGGAGAATGCCGACAGATCGACAGAAACGGATCATTGATCCAGATTATGGCATTTGACAGGAGATTCAGTAGATAGAGATGACTGGAGGAAGCACAAAGTTACCAATAAAAAGGAAGTGGATCGACATGGGTATTGGTGCCGGAGTCTACTGCAAGTTCTTAGGAATAAATGACGACGTTTAGAATAAATGACGACTGCAGGTCTTTCAGGCCGAAATCACAGCTATCATTGAGGCTTTAAAAACTGTCTGCGAGAAGGGTCTCATCCCAAGGACAATTACGGTCTACATCGACAGCCAGGTAGCCGTTAAGGCTCTGGAGTCCGCGATAACTAGATCGAGTCTCATAGCAATCTGCACGATGACCCTATGCTAGGTTACCGAAGGGCTGACGAATTTGCACGAAGGGGAGCAGCTCTTCACCCCTCACAAGGTCTCGCCTTTGCAAGTATTCCAATTAGTTCGTTCAAAATGTATATTAAAGACGAGGCCATTCACGTTGGATCTAGCTTGACACATGTGCAAGAAATCTCTGTCTCTGGTCAAACTTAGTCGTTACCAAGCAAGGATAGTCTCGGCCAACATTACCGGGCACTGCGCCATTGGTAATCATGCACAGTGCCCCGATATACAACGACTATTGCAGGAGTTGTAGGGACGAGGAAGAAATCGAATATGTGCGTCACCTGCTGGTAGAAAAATGAGGAGGTACGGAACTGGAGGACTTGAGTGATATCGAGCTGAGGGAACTCCTGAGATTCATCTGAGTGGTTTAAAATCTCCGGCTCTCGTTCCTTTTACAGGTTCCCGCGGTAGAATTAGTACATAGGCACTATGGATCCTATTTCTGGACTACGTGAGCAGTGACGAATGTCACAAGGCACCCATTTACCTAACCTAACCTAAGGGATGAAATGATGCTTACACCCTTTGTCGTACATCTCTCTAGCGTTGTGTATTATGTATAAGAAAATTAATTGGGAGCGATGGCTTCTTGATTCTTACCTTTGAGTTAAAGCAAACCTGGTCCAGACGAGTTCGGTCTCTAAGGCATCAGAGCGAAAGTCTTAAATGATGTGCCCTACTTTCTCAGCTAAGTACCTCTCTTGGTTATTTGTCTTGGACTTTCAAAATAGTCCAATCCGGAAGTGTCAACCAGAATCCAATCCGAGTCTTAAAAGCAGGAACTTAAAAAAGAAGCTGACACCGTGACACAAAATCCAAAACACGTCTTCGTCTGGCCCCTAACCAATTTGCAACGCAGCCTGTGTAATGTCAAACAAAGAAAATGTTAATTCAAGAACTCGTAAATGAAATTATGGTCATACCCCGACTCCGGTTATGAAAGACGTTACCATAGAAGGCTAAAGGTCACCACTGGCTCAACTGAGAAACTACGAAAAGAAAATTATGTACTCGCACGGCATACAGCAACCGCCAATTAATCTTGCCCCACTGAACCACACCGAGCTCAAATTGAAACCAAAAAATTTGAAAAAAAAAAGAAACCACAAGCCAACGAACAAGTGGCTGGTGTCACTCTTCACCACCGCCGCGCCAGCCGCCATTGTCGTCTTCGTCGTTTCAAGCAAGGAGGTGTAAAATTTCTTAACAAAATTTTATGTAGCGCATACATCATTGCGGAACTACAAAACACAGGTGGACCCGTGCAGCTAAAACTTATGGTTAGATTAGATACTCCTCTCTCTGGCTGCGCTACCGGGCAACAATTGCATCCATCGTGCTCGTAATCACTTAGTGAAACAGGAAACTATGTGGTAACACTTTGAGTTGCCATCCTAATGGGTATTCCAGTGCTATTTGTTGTGATTGCAGCAGAGTTGCACTCTTAGTATACACAGTGGTGGTGGATGCGGTGTCTATCACATGCTGAGTCGTTGATTGTGGATATCATTACAATTTTCAATGGCACTTGAGAATTGAGGTATGTTGTGGCGAGGTGATGATGGCGGTGGGGCGGCAATGTGAGAGGGTACATTTGCCAAGTGTCTAATCATTGTCATAAAGTGCGAAATAAATTGCATATCACATGTGCATGCATTTTAATTGAATTTAATTAATTGAATTGATATGTGCAACTAAGGGGAGAGCAATCGTTTTTATTCAAGTCATCAAAGTAATCACGTTAGTAGTTGTTACGCTGCAGCTGATGACATAATCCTTTGGAATTTATGAGGGTCAGGATTTTGTTAAAATATTTCGTCATAATATATAGAGGTCTTTTCGACCAAGAGGATGTGCGATACTTTGAATTCCAAATTTCTTTTGGGTTTCCTAGTATTCGTTTCAAAATTGGAATAATGCAGGGAAGGTTTAGACCTGGCTATGCCTAGTCTAGCAAATCCAATTTCGAGGACATTACGACATTAGAGTTCTGTGATGATATACTGCACCTAACCTGCCCATATGGGTTTGATTGCTTATCTGCTTACACCAGCTCGCGATCAGTCATAAAGTGGTTGCCGCCTGTTACCAATTTGATAGTTTGGTAGCATGAGAAGAAGGAAATTAGGTCTTAAAATAGCCTTCTACACCGAAGGATCCAGAACAGATGCTGGTACTGGTGCCGGCGTCTTCTGTGAATCCAAGGTGATTCTGTGAAGGGCAAACCAATTCTTCAAAATCGGAAACGGCTGCAGCGTTTTATAGATCGCAAAGCTAATCAAAAGTTAGCAGCCCGGCGGGAATCAAATCTTTGTAGTCAACATCGACAAAATCCAAGCTTGTAAAGCTTTGCAGGCAAACTCTCAATGACATATCAACGACCAAAAAGGCGACCCTCTGCTGGATACCAGGCCACAAAGAGGAAGGGCGCAGAACTAGATTCTGCATATGCCCTTTCGGTGGCATCAGCACTCTGTACAGGGAAAAAGATGAGGAAACCATGATCAGTGGTAAAACGCGATAGTGTCATATGAACACATGTACTATAGCCACATCCCTATGGCCAGCTTTCAATAAGAAGAATTCCAAAAATCTCGTCCTACTTAGCCAAAAGGAGATACGAATCGTTTCAGATGTGTCATAGGGCACTGTGGGATAGGAATCCGCGCTGAACGACTTGGATAGCCTTTCAATGACTACTGCAGAAGCTGCAGAGACGAAGAGGCAGTAGAGTCCGTCTGACATCTGCTGGGCGAATGCGCCGCACTAGCCATCAGAAGACTGTGTACTCTTGGTAGTGACTTCCATGGGTTGTAGGACCCTTATATCGCTCATTTTAGGCAACTCCTGAGATTTCTATCCCTTTCTGGGTGGTTTTCAGATTAGCCAACCCTACCCCTTTACTAGACTCCCATGAGTTTGGGTACAATGAACTTGCTTGAGGTCTGAATCGATCTTTAGGACACCCACAAAGCCGACCCACCAACCCAAGTCTTAAGTCAGTCAATTGATCGTCGAAAATATTCTTATGACTGGGTTTTGAGTCAATTTAAAGTTTTGAAGAAATTCATGGGTTCACTGAAGTCTAAGGAAGTCTGCGGAGCATCCCATGTCAACCTTGAGTGACTATGGATTGTGTGTGTAGTTCCACTCCATTCGTTTTTACTAGACTTTCAAATAAACTTTTCACTGGGTAGTGGGTGTGAACACCTGTCACCTCCCTATTGATTCTGTAATACTTCTATTGACGCATCTGCACGGGTATTAATATAATTTGTCAAAGTACTAGCAGTTTGAGGCTTAGTCATTCCACAATTTGATTATTTGGCGTGTATAACACACGACTTGGAGGCCTATCATTTCCACAACCAATGACAAGCTAAAGTGTGGGTCTGAATATCCTCAAAAATCTGTAGAAAGAAGCACTTTTTGAAGCAAGGATCATATTTCAAACGAAAAGATAAATATGTTAATTTTTCATTCCGAAATGACACTGAATGTACAGTGTTTTCCAAGGAAAACAGCAAAAATACAATTTATTGACAAAATCACAGAATCATTGGCCTTCGCCCAAATCCACCTCATCTCACGGATTATTATGAATTTCTCCGTCCAACACATTAGTGAAAAATTCTATAAAAATGCATATACACAGCTGCCCCACTTCCGATTGTTCATTCAGCTGTTGTTTTGTTTTGCAAAAAAAAAAAAAAAAAATCAATAACAATTCAATGATATTTTCTTAATTGTCATTTGATCACTCGGTGGCAGTAGGTATAACCATTTTCTACGACTCGGTGTCAAGATCAAGCTAAATCAAGTTTAAAACAACAGCAATTAATACGAGTAATACCCTGGAGTCTTTAATCTATAACAAAGCATCTTAACAATCTAATTGCTGGGCAATTTATACCAGAAAAAAAAAAATTAATAATTACTACTCATGACAAACGAATGACATATACACTGTTGGGGATATTATTTATGGGTTTACGAATAGAAGTCAAATGGCAACCAAACAATGTTTTCTTTTAGGAAGTTCCACGTGTATTCTAAAAGTTGTATCGCATGCTTGACAAGCTTCAAAGAAATGACTAATGGAAAATTGTATCTTTTCCTTGTATTTTCAGGTAACTACCACACTGGCATCAGTTTACAGATCTATTTGACGTGTTCCTAAGTCACTACGCTAATCTCAGCGATAATTCAAAGGTAAATGTTAACTATGGTGCTGATGTCTATATATTTATCTGTCAGATGTCTGTAAACGCAGATATGTGTATCTGAACGCGTCTTATTTGTCTTAATAACACACTAATTGTTAGTTTATGCGAAACGTGCACGTCAATTCGCCAAATAAGCGAGTCATTGTGAAAAGGTAGATAAATATAGTGAGACACAGGTAAATAGAAAAATATATATGTGTATGTACTTCTCCCCTTAGGAGGAGAAAATGAAAACACGTCCTTGACTCAGTATGCACCCTCCCTCACTCTCACTCTCTAGATTTTGCTATTTTTAAAAGCAAAATTTGTTGAACATTAATTTTAACACAAATGAGAGACAATCGTTGGCATTTAAATGAAAAAGAAATTAAATTATAAATTTTTAATATCAAACGAAGGTGGGTGATACATTTCTCGACTTCTACTCACTTCTGTGACATATTGTTGCGAGCATTTCTTTCTGGCTACATTTCTGTGTTAATGGAACAAAAGTGGCACGCAGCAATTAATTTCCATTTCCAGCTTCAATTCGGGTACGGTGTCAACGCACAGAAAGTACTCGTACTCGTACATCGAAGTGGTAACCGCAACGAAACGAAATCAATTAACAATGAACCGTCCATTCAGTTTGTTCACAGTTCGCTGATTTAATCGGTTGAGTTATAGTTTGACACCATGTCACTTGGTAATTTCCAGCGGAATCGGTTCATTTGTGAAATTATCACATGAAGTTGCGCTGTATAGCGACTACTTGTTGCCAGCTAATGAAAGTGAAGTCGAGATTTACTTTTTTTTTGTCGAGCACTAAGGTGATGATGGGAGCCGGTAGGTTAACGAGTTTATAAATTAATGACAAGGGTCGTGAAGTAGTTTGGATAATCTGTTCTATTTTTCTCATCATGGAGTGATGAATATTATAGTTTAGAACTTGTGATGAATTCAGTGTATTGGCAACACCTTACGTAACTGCTTTTCCACCCCTTTTCAGCATTTAAATCGCTTGTGTCATCTGTTATTAGAAGATCCGAGCTGGATAGTGTTCTCATAACCATCCCTGACCTATTCAAAACTATTTTAAACGTGGAAAACGTGGAGCATGTCAGAATTTGAATGCCTTTTCACGACCTTTTGAACTTAGCAGAAATGCTGCCACACACAAATATAAAATACCAAACAGGGGCGCCTGAAGGGAGTGCGAAGTCCTTTTGAGAGTCGCCTCTGATGTCTTTACAAAAGACTTTGGCATTCACCACTCCTTAAGTTCACCTATTGTAGCGCCTTTCAGGCCGAAGTCACAGCCAAAGGACAGGCTGCTAGTCTAAACAATTGAAGGAGTCCGTGCCGGCGTCTTATCAAAAGACTTTTGCATCCACTAGTTATTTAATCTACTTAGCCACTGTAGCGTGCTTCAGGGAGGTATACGTCAGACCGCCTCATGGCTGAAGGTTAATCCAGTATCATGCGCAGAGATTGCGATTTATGCCAGCAGTCAAGTTGCGATCAGATCCTTTGTGTTCAGCACAATAAAAACAAGAAATTGCTAAACAGCCTTACAATAGTGTCCCATAGAACTTTGCAGCAGACGAACTATGCACACAAGGCTCGCTACATACAAGTTGCGAGTATCTTGATCATGTCAAAGCACTTATTTTATGCTCAACACCAGCTATACACCGATGCTTTGTTAAAAGCAAATCACAGCTGGGTACCTCTTGATTACTCCAAAAACGTAAGGCTCGATTAAGAAGGATCAACATTTAAAAACTTATGAATTCTTTCAAACGACACTCCATCCTAGGCAGATATGTTCAGCGTTTGGGCATAGGTTAGGTTAGGTTGAAGTGGCTGCCAGCTGAAGCCATCACACTTAGACCGATGATAGGTCCGTTGTGACACCACATGAATCTTGGAGAATTTTCCGCTTCCCACTCGTTAAACCACTTGGAGTTTCTAATGAAGCGTGAGAGACTTCTAACATCTATATTGGTCAGGTCGCCTAGATTGATACTTCAAAGTTGATGAAGAGAAATAGTCTATCGTGTACATCCTCTGCATGTGACCCGCCCTTACCAGAGTTAAAACAGCCACCTTAGGAGCATACATCTATAACGATCTGAATGATCTGGACACCCGAAACTAAAGGGTTTTGGGAACATACTTGGAGTCGATCATACCACTCATGGTGGTATCACTGATCGCATGCCTTTGGACTAAGTGCATTTCTGTAGAGAACGACTCCAAAGAACTATTTTAAAGTGTTTTAATTTTTCAAACTCAAAATAAAAAAAGGTTTTGCTCGTCTTAGTTCAGTGAAGCCTGAAAGCATGCTTCAAAAAAAGCTGCATTGACTGGCTTCAGCGAAAGAGATTAACCCAAGATTTATACGAGTCATGCCGCGACATTGATCTAATCAAAATCTATGCATTTGATGTTTGAGCTGGGATACGTAGAGCGAACGGACACTTGCTGTCCAGCCTCTAAAATCTTGGAAATAACACCAAAGGCACAATGCGCAGAAGTAGAAGGGCACCTCAATCAACTTGGTTCGTGCAATTGGAGGCAGTTAGCCAAAGACCGGGATGTCAGAAGATGCTCGTTGGTTAAGGAGTTCTCTGAATATACATGAATATGAGTTGAAAAGTATCCATGTTAAAGTTTACTATTGGACGTCGAATCACAAGACTCGAACCTGACCTTAATACGATCCGAGAATCGAGTCGCAAAGGACGATAGTTTGGATATTTTCTTGGCGTAGTCTCAAGCACTTTCACATACGAAACCATGACAGGAAAGGTTACTATGTACACTTGTCATCTAGACTGTAATGATATTCATTTTGCACCTAGTATATAATTAGATACTCAAACACCGTGGTATTCAATGTCAATCTTCATACTGAAATGATGGAATTATAATTCACCCGCATACCTTGTGCATTAAGTCACCAAATTGGTCAGCACTCAAATTACCTATCAGCCGATAGTTTGCAAAAATAAAAAACATAAACATTCATTTTAACTTTGTATTCAAAGCAGTATCCGTTGTCATACCCGTGTTGTATCGGACAATCTTCAAAGCTCAGCTTGTATGGACTGCTGCGAACCATTAAATCGCTTAGGTGACAATATTTATTGATCAATTTACCCCTGTCGATGCAGTTTTATGCTCAATAAAATATTTCTGATGAAATCACATCGATTTATTACCGATAAGATGACTATTCAAAAAAAATTACATTTAGACCAATAAAACGGTCAGAAATCAGGTATCGCAAGCTCAGGGAATCTCTCGACAAAAAAAAAAGGCTCAACTGCAAGAGGTGCGAAAAATACAGAAAACCAAACCAAAATTTCAAGTATCACCTGATCATTCTGATGAATCGGCAACGAAATGTGAAGTCGTACTTAAAGCTTCCACCATTTTGGATTTTTGGCCTGCAGCGAGCGAGTGGGAAAAGAAATCCGGCAAGTCACCACCTAAGGCAGGTGAATAAACTCAAAACTCACCAATAACTTCGTGTGGCATATGGACACACATACTCGACTGAGACTAATGAATTATAAGCTCGCGTTTGCTATAATGGATTCGCTTCACTTGCTGCCGGCCGGTCATATACATTCACTCTCTCTCTTTGACTGTGTGTACGCAAGGTCGATGTAGGTCAAATACTTTGTCAGCTTTTAACTAACTTGATTGGGATACACTGGAACACCGCACGAAAAAAAAAGGTTCCAAAGCGACGACCGAATAAAACAGAATGATTCGCAATCAAATTTAAAGTCGAGCAAGACTTTGGCGCCTTTCTGAGTTCTATTTCTTGAAGTATCTGTGTGTAGCTTCTGTGTGTATCTATGGTTTTCATAAATTGACATAAAATGCGTATCGTCAAAATTAAGTGTAATAAATTTATCTTGCGACAATGACGACCAACTGAGACTCACAACAGTGGCTCACATATTTGCAAAAAAAAAAAAAAAAACATTCAACATGACCGCCGACCGGCATTTGGTGGAGGCACACAGTCAAGGTCAACGAATACAATACAAGAGTATCTTGTATCTGCTCATTAATAAATGTTTAATAGTCGGGCACAGATGGGGTGCCAGAACAAAGGGAAGGCACACACATGAGATCCTATGGTGAATTGGGGATAAAATATTTCCTTGGATGCTGCAGCAAAGTCAGTCAGCGGGATGTCTTGTTCAGATTCAAGTGAAGTATGGTAATCATTTGTGAGATTTTCGACCATAATTTCTCTTGTTAATCATCAGAACAAATGAGTTTAAGGCGGCATTTTGAAGGCTGGGGAACAGTATTGGCCTTTTTTTGTTTTTAATTAAGTTTAGGGGGCTTGTTTAGAGTATCACTTAGCGGGGATTTGATAATGGATAGCATGATGTGCGAAGTGAGTTTGAATTTGTTGAGTCGTTAGTCATGATTTTGTTAACGTCATTCCTATTTATAAACTTTGTTACGCAACTTTTCTTAATTTTTTAATATATATTTGTTTAAATAAATCAAACAAAAGCCTATAGAGGGCAAAGGCCTAACTGGCACGAGTTTATTTATTGCCAAATTGGGAATACCCCGCAGTCTGATCATCAAATCAATAAATCCCGCCATTCTATTGTTCTTTTATGGTATCTAGTGCTGCGTGGGAGCTCTTTTACAGAACAGATATTTGCCTCAAAGATCTAGTGGTCAAGATTTCAATCCAAATATTACAGATCATACGTCAGAAGATCGACAAATTGGACTTGAAGAACGTCCATATTGGTAATGGTAAATCGGAATTCTGTGTCGGGGTAGAAGAAAGGCGATTGCATGGCTTGTGGCTATTAGGGTGCTGAAATCAAGTTCTAAGCATGAAGTCTCGATATCCTACAACTGTCACCTATGATAGACAAGTCTTTAAACAAAAACTCTACATGAGATTAGCTCCAATTCTTCTTCTCTTCGATGTAGGTTCCAATTTTCTTCAGTCGTACGTGGAATTATGTCTTTAAAGCTCTCGTCTCTCTGCAAGTTATCAGGGACTAAATTAATACACACTTAATGAGTAACTCGTCATCGAAATGTGAGGATTTGGCATTACCGCCCCCATGAAGTGTATCGATCATTCGACCACGAGTTCCAATAACTCACTCGTTATCGATTGCGGTAATTCGGCTTCTGGGTCATGAAGAATGTCCGATTGGCTTCGTCTACTGGACTCGCTATTTTTCCCATCTTGTCTAAGTTATCATTAACCGGGTCCGCTAAGGAAATTGTGTGAGGTAGACATTTTTGCTCCGCTCCGTCCACTCCGCGATATTTTCTATCAGTCTTGCAGTCCATCTTCATCTACTGTTCTTGCTCCAGGGTTCTTGTCAGCGTTGTATGATCTCTTTGGCTTCCGCTGTTAGCGTTTCGTGCCCTCACCACACATAGAGTTCCTCTTCGCTGTGCCGCTGCCATTTAGTTTCTGTGTCTTAGTTGGTTGACCGCATCAGCTCAGATCTCATAATCGTACAAAAGATTAGAATGTGGCTTCAGGGTACAAGATTGTTGCTTAAGTGGCGATGAAGACTCTTTCGTTTTTGTCACGGAAATTTTACCCCACTGGAATACAATGGGTTGCTATAAATTCGATTGAAGGCTGCATTATATAGGATGCAGTAATCTCTTCAACTTACCTACCTAAGTGACGATGTCGTGGGCTGATGATGAAGTTGAAGTGAGTTCTCATGATCTTTTGGTATCGTGATAGATTCTACAGATATTGTCTTGTTCTATTTCCGTTGTCACGAGATCAGTGTGTCTAGTTAGAAATCCCATAATTGTTGGGAACTGACTCGTAGTGATTTGTTGTGTCGTTAGGAAGCGGGTGAGTCCTTACATACTTACTTAAGGTGGCGCTACAGTCCGGGGTGGACCTGGGCCTCAACCAACAAGCGTCTCCAGCCAGCTGCCTCCAGTTTCGCAGGCCAAGTGGGTTAAGGCCCCTTCCACTTGCGTGCGTCACCTAAGTAACGATCTTCCTCTACTTCGCTGTCGCTCATGTGTGGGTTCGAAGATTTTCCGGGCCGGAGCATTGGATCCACCTCAGTCGTTGGACCATCACTCTTCTGGCTAAGTTACCTTCGCTACAAATTTTACAATGAGCTATCTTCGTTTCTGGTATGTGACCTGAAGCTAATTCTTGAGATCAGAGTTAATAAGTGGGGCACCCTATTTGAAAAGATTCTGTCTTCTCTTGGCGATTTGAAGAGTTTATTTCCCATTTTATTTTTTCTTCACAAAAGATTTCCCTTAATCTCTTCTCCCTGATTAACCTTTTGATCCTTTTCTGAACAGACTTGTTTGGGGAGGTAGGAGTGAATGTGCAGTCTTATAAAGTCCTCTATACTCTTCAATACGTATTGCCCTCTGATGATTTTGGTTCCTAGTTCTTCAATTCAGCGCTAATTTTCCTGGGAAAATCGGCGAAATGGTAATTCTTTTCTTAAAATTCAAAAGGCGAAAACTGAAACAACTCTCCTACATATGTATATGTACAAAAATACACAGTCATTTATAGCAAATTAAAAACACAATTTCAACTTGTAACTTATGTCGTACTTAACACACAAATTGAGGATGAGAAACTTCACTCCATCCGAATGAATATGTTTAACATCTAAGCATCTTAACCTTTCAAGATGAGTTTATGCACGAAGCATACATACTTTTGTATGCCTGTGTTGTTTCAGTTTTTCTTCTCATGAACGCGCACAAACATTTTTTGGGAGGAATCTTAAACGAAGCGGAAACTGTGCGAAAAAAAACCAACGACACACAGATGAATTCGGATCAAGAACAGAAGAAATAAAGAAGGAAACCGACAGACAAGAGAAAAAATAAAAAAAAAAATTCAAATCAACTTAAGCTTTTAAAAATCCCGGTTTTATATATCTGAACTTGGACCATACACAATTGGTCTGGCGATACATGTATCGAGTTAAACAATATGCGGGCTTGAGTTGTGTCGGAAATTAATTAGCATGTCGTTGAGGCAGCTCTTTGATTTTTTGGGATTCGACGTCCGAAAGCGAAATTATTTAATTGAAGAATCAGAACTAATTGGGTTTCAAGGGTTAGATTAGGATGCTTGCTCTTTAGGATTGAGTGTAAAATTGAAGTAAACTGGTGACAATTAGTTAAAAGTAAACAGGAAAAAGTCCAAAGAGTTAGAATCTATTACGTAGATTTGCCAATTATGTCAAGGTTTGAACTTCAAGTTCAATTTCTATTTTATCTTCCGGAAAGTGTCTTTTAAGAAGCCGGAAGAAGAAGACATCTAGCACGACTTTCCCATGTCAAAATATCAGTAAGTTGGCAACGCTGGCAGTGTGTTCATAAATATGCCTCTCAAACAACTAACAATATTTCAACCTCGGCCCTAGTTTTGGTAAAGTGTTTCATTATCTACCTCTGAACTTGTATATTAAAGTCTGCAAGAAGAATCCTTAGATTAAGAGAGTGTTTTGTAATAACAGACCAAGTATGGACACCTGGATATACTAAGAGGAATTGGGAACATGGGAAGTTTGTGCATGGCTGAACATTTAACCAAAACTTCACCACTAGTACTATGACTTTAGCTAGAATTCTCTGATCTGAGACCAGCAAGAAAACCTGACAGTAAAATAAAGGGTTTAGTGGTCATGAGATTGCTTTCTTTACTAATGGTTCATAAATGCATATAAGTAGAATGAATGGAGCAGGTTTTTACTCAGAAGTACTTAGAACGCATGTAACCAGAAATCCTGAAATCATGAAAAATGGCCAAATCATAGATAACCATCCTGGTCAGGCTGTTCTGGCATGAATGCACACTTTGGCACACAGTCTCATCTACCGACGCTCCGGTGCTCATGCCGGAATGGCATTCATAAGTGATCGTGGATTTCCAGCTTAAGGGAACGAAAAAGCGGACGAAATGGGGCCAACCGACCAACTGTTTTTGAGTCCCAAGGAGCGACTGCTGTAGCCTTTTGGTCAACATACATATATCCACATCTTGATACAGTTGACAGGATTGACGGTTGTTTTTTCATTTCAAATTGCCCTTCTGATCCAACTGACTGGATCAGCGTTGTGGAGAGCATCCATTTCGTCGGAGTTTTAAACCCATTTGTTTTCCCGAAGCAGTTTTCTATGGCAAGTGTTCGTCAGGTCTCCACTAGGTTATCATTCGTAAATTGGCTTACTCCCAGGTACGTAAACTCCTAAAGAACCGTTCGCAAATTTCCTTCGACAACATCTCTCTCCGAAGTCAACTTATCGAACACCATGCCATTTGGAATATCGCACAAATCCGTCATTCGGAGAACTCACGTGCGCGGTTTAAAGAAGTCCATCAGCCATATTGGTGACGTCCCACATTGGGAACACACTGAATTCCACAGGATATTTCATGGAAATACTTTGAGTTTGTTCTCCTTAACACTTACCACAATGCAGTGTATCACAATTATAGGTTAGGTTAGGTTAGGTTGAAGTGCCTGCCAGCTGAAGCCAGCACACTTCGACGAATGATAAGTCCGTCGTGATACCACATGGACCTTGGAAGATCCACTTAAGCGAAGTTTCCTTCTGTGGGAGAGAGTTAGACAAGTACAAAGGAGGTGAGGAATGGTTTCCTCCTCTTCTTCATCCATACAGCCTTGTTGCATGTTTCCCTTTTAGACAGTGTCCAATGATCGGATCCATAGTAGCGCTGATATGCTATCTCTTGAGGGAAATCAAGTCCTTAGGGTGTTTGGGGTCCATCTTGGGCCAAATTTGTTTTTTCGCTTGTTACGTTGTACTATCGGTAGAATGTGTCTAGAATGTGTCTATGCCCCAGAACCCAACAGAGGTGAATGTTGAACTGCACTGCTATCCCTATAAAAAATGAACGGCAATCTAGACCTACTAGTGAATTTTCATCGATTGGCTGCGTGGTAAGAGTTGGAGTGGCATCCATACGGATCTACAGGCCTGTGGGCTATAGTTGGGGGATTTTTCACTGGGAACCAAAGATACTTCCTTTGGAGGCCATAAACTGTGTAATGCCATCGATGTCTTCTTAAAAATTCAAGAAGTTCCTGCAAAACGAACTTGGGCAGGTGAACTTAGTATTCCGATGTTAAGGACAAGTAACAAAAATTTCTTCTCACATTCTTTTGGCGAAATGCTTGCCTCTTCACACTGTTAAAGGAAGGAGACATCCGGCTAAAAATTGTTCCCTCCAACGACACCTTGCTGACACCTAGGAAAAATTGCTTTACCTCTTTAAGGACCCTTGTATCGAAGAATTTATCTTATAGCGTGCTGGTAATTGTATTATAACAACACTTAACGACTGGAAGTGGTACTGATGCCTTGATGCATAAAATACTGACATTCCTTCTTACTAGGAACATCTCTTAAACTCCCTGAGTGAACTCTGTGAACTCATAGTTTCACACCAAAGTCTGTGCAATTTTTTAACTCATTATAACCTTATTCACCTGCTTGCTGGTTGTTCCATCCTTTGCTCCTATTCTCGGGAAGAAAATCTCCTCCAATCTTCTTCACGCAAGTGTGCCAACATTTTTGACAAGACTCTTCATGTAGTAAACGTGTCCAGCAATCAATTATTACCCAGGTGGTACAGGATACATCGCGTTCGATGGACCAAATGTCTCTGCCGGCAAAAGAAAGCCACACGTGCTGCACGCCATCCATCATCGACAAGATAGAAATCGTGTATCCAACTGGTGAAGTTCCCAACTTCGGTTGTAACACTATAACACTCTGACGTGGTGCCGCGCTCAGACAATCGCAAGTTTAATACCAAATGATTCATACGAACAACCTACTCAAACCGGATTTTTTTTTTTTTGCGTTTGTTAGACAAGCCGAATTCGATCGGTCAGTGGAGGAGGATGGTGGAGGATTTTCGTTGGCAATAAAACCGAGCGCCTGTTTTGAATGTTCATCATGAGGTGACTGTCTCGTTTTCATGCACTAGCTCACCCCAGGGTGCGTAATTTATTCTAAAATTTATTGAGCCGGTAGATTATATCTTAAGTAGTTGTGTATCTGTTCAACAATCTAGTGTTGTTGCCAGCAAGATACATCGAACCTTCATTACCGCTCTCGATTGGCACAGCGCAATCACATCGGCCGAACAAAAAATTGGCACTACCACATGGCGATGCACGAGTATCTGCTGCCAGATGTAAGTTTTTTCCCCCTTCGGTCGGCTCTTTGTTTTGTTTTCTCTTCTGTGGAAGTGCAATTTCAATGTCATAAAAGATACATCTTGCAATTAAGATACAATAATCAAATTGCCGGTATCGTGTTCCGGGGGAAGGCCCCCATGCGCCTCCTAAAAGGGAGCCGGCCGGTGCAGGCGACTTCGCATTGATATCTCAACACGATGAAAGTTGATCTTTGGAAACTGACAGCTCCGGGTTGGGATAAGTAACAAATTCGCTTCGGAGGAGCGCGGCAAGCCCACATGTTGCCACATGGTGTGTGGCATTTTCAATTTAAAAGTTCATTACTGGCTGCTCCTCCCGCGACTGGCTTTGGCTATTATTGATCTCTGCCAATACTGCGAGGGAGAAAGTTTCTCCTCGGTTTTATGACAGCTCACTCGTAAATCGAACTCCAAATGAGAAGTCAATCTTGGCACTCGGGCGGCTCGCATGTAAGTGTTTTTCATTTTGACCCACGAGAGTAAAAGATTTGTAATTGGCATTTGACATAAAAAAAGGATTTGCTGTGATTTATGACAACATGAATACGGGCTTTAATTGCCTGTAGGACGTGGAAAGATTGTGTTGTTTTAAAAGTTGTAAATAGTTAAACCAAACAACTACATAATGCTAAGTGAAATCTGCTTTAAGTTGGGTGGGGATGTCGAGTGCTAAATGGTTGCCTTGTAGATTTTTACCAGACTGAGGGAAAAATTGCAGGGGAAGGAAGGCTGAAAACTACATAATTTTAGTCGTAGAAGTCTAACTTTTGCTGAAAGTATCGAAAAGGAGCAAATCAGCGAGAGCTCGTGGTAGACCAAGGCCTAATGACTATTCATGTTGTGCGAGTTACATTTTCGCACGAATGGAAGAGACCTTTAATTTATTAATGACTTCGAATAGCCAAATTGTACTCTGGAAGGCTTGTTATTCCATGATTAGAAGTGGTGCCGGGTAAAATGTTCGGTGGATATTACCAGGGCTCGAACCTAAGCACCTTGCTGTATAGATATGAGGTCATCCTCATATCGGAGATTATTCGCTCTACATGGCCTAGCCACCTAAATCGAATTATACGTGTATTTTTGACCAGGTTGGTGTCGCTGTACAGTTCGTATAGTTCGTGATTAAATCTTTTCAACGCAGGTGGGACCAAAAATCGAGCGCAGATACGCTTTTATTCGATTTTCACAAGGTTCATGCTTCTGCTCCATTTAGAAGGACGGGGATGGTGAGAATCTTGTACAGAGTCTCATCAGTTCTTCCCGCGATTGGCATGAGTGGTTCTACGTTGGATCTTCGCACAGCAGAGCTGGTTTCCTTAACTACTTCAAAGTTGAAGTTGAAGCCGTAAGATTCTGGCTGAGATGCCGATATTCGTTGACATCATATACTGCGTTAAGCAGCTTCTGATTCAATATTTGCAAAGGCACCAGAAAGAGCTCACTTCGTTCTGCCGAAGCATAAAAATGGGCCTCATTAGGTTTAAGTAGGTATAGCTCATCGGTCATCACTAAACATGAAACACATGTGGAACATTTTAACATTTTACGTGATTTCAGTTCTGACTTCAGTGTACGAAACCGAAGGCAGCATAGTGCAAAGTGTGTGAAATATTTTAACAAATTTTTGAGGTGATCTCTGTTTTGACTTCAGTGTACGAAACTGATGGCAGCATACTGTGGCGTATGTGGAATATTTTAACCGATTTTTGAGGTGATCTCTGTTCTGACTTTAGTCTGCGAAACTGAAGGCAACTAGCTGGGGACCAATCTGGCTGGAGAGGCATTTTGAACGAGGGTATGGTCCACAGCAGGAACAAAAATTAGCAATCTTCTAGCCGAGACAGCGGTGTTGTGTCTCGATTTTAGTTTACAACGAGATCCATTTTGGCACGTGCGCGAAGGTGCCAGTGACTGCTCGCTTATCATCTGCCGATAATATAAAGGTCATCTGCGTAACCAAGTTGTTGTACTGATTTGTGAAAACTACTGCCTAATGCATTGACTTGGGCGTTTCGCGCTATTTTCTCCAGGGCCAGGTTGAAGAAACTCCATGATTGTGCGTCGCCTTGTCTAAAAAGCTTCTAATGGTATTGAATGTCTCGGTGGTGTCATTTGTGTTCTTAACGGAGCGGCAACCATTCTCCATTCTAATCGAATACCGAAACGAAATATGGCGCCGAATATCCTTATTCACACGGTCATAGACGGTCATAAATGATGAACAGGTAGTGGTTATCGACAAAAAATTCCTTTGGTTTTCTTCAATCTTCGTCAATCGTCGATTTTTCAGCCCTTAACTACCAGTTTTAAACGCTTCAACATTACAGAAGATAGGATCTTGTAAGTAATGTTCTGAATACTAACGCCTCTGTAATTGGCACAAGTAAAGCGGTCTCCTTTCATACGGAACGGGCATATTGTCCTAAGAGTTTGTTGTGTAAGTTCGATCGCACTTTTGGTTACTTTACATCGTATTCACTCGTTCAGTGGAAGAACGGGGGGAAGCTCAACTAGTCGTTGAATTTTTTCCTCCTTTTGTTTGATTTTTCTTTTCACTTCAAAAGTCTTGTCGAAGAAAAAGATATGCACACTTATTCTTACGCAACGCATCCGCTTTGATAGCGCTCAAACCTTTATCTAATTTTATGTTTCCCTCCCTTATCGCCGTGTCGTACATTCGAAATATGAACATAACTTAATTATTAGACGACAAAAAGAAGGCATTTGTACAGATAGCTGTTTTCAAGTTAAAAACCTTATCTATGACACACCGATCGAACCCATGATCAGATATGTAAGTGGTTTCGACTTGACTTAGATAGCAAACACTATCGAAAGCTCTCGAATGATTACGCCAAACTGTTTCAGCCAAACAGATACACCTCCCCCCATCTGCTTCGTCTCGTAATACTTATTGAATCAGTGATTGCACGTCAGTTGCCCAAATAGGTCTTTTGTCACCTACGTTGACGCTGATGGTGGTGTGTGTCAATTGATAAATTTATACACGCCATACAGCAGATATTATAATCCGTCCACAACTCGCCAAGATTAACGTCGTCGTCTAATACAAAGTGTACATATAGCAAAAAAAAGAAACCCACTCTCTATGAATAGATTCCAATTTATGCCGACTATGCACCGTCAGACTCTAAGGCATTCAGACATTCAGCGCCCAGTGCATCCATCCCCCTCCAGACCAGCTGCAGTGTTTTACTAATAAATCTGCATTGGTAATAAAGAGTTTATTTAGCACGCGTCAATTTATGAAGTGCATTTCAGATGCACCCTCTCTGTGTGTGCTCGGTTTGAAGATCACCCCCAATATATGGTTCACTGTCTTTGCGAGGCACACACAGAGAGAGAGAGAGCGGTTAGGATTTGTGAACAAAAGCCGATCTTATTCACAATAAATGACCGTCATTTCTGCGCACATTGGAGTTTTCTTAAGAGCTTGGCTTAGTGAATGAAGACCCAGGCTTGTGTGTGTTTGTGTATAGAAATAGAAACTAGATAAAGCAAGAACGAATGAAAATAAAAATAAAAATATTTTTTAATATTTTTTTTTTGCACAAACAGCAGCAAGGGATAATAAAAAATAAAATTGATGAACATTTTCGCTTTTTAAGAACGCTTAGCCTGACGGCGAATTATTCAATTTGGCTTCTGCAGGAGACAGACGAGCAGACGCAGACGGGCACGTTATGGTAATTTCTTTAACGATACTTGATTACTGGACGGCACGATTGCACGATTGGATTATGTAACACTTGTGCCTGGTCCACTGAAATGGACCTCAACTAGTGGTGGCTTCAAAAAAGAACTATTAATTTGGTGCTAAAAAAAAAAACAGACAACAATGCAACAAACACTGTGGTCTTGATAAAAATAGAGCAGAGCGTGAGGATGGCTGTTTTATTGGAACACATGTACTCGTACTTGGTTTTGTGCCAAAAAAAAAATAAGCTCTTGGGTGTTCAGTTTTTAAGGTGATGAAGTGCGCTCGAGGTCAGATGTGAGATGAAGATGTGACGGCTTTGAACCGACTTATATCAATTATGTACTTGATCTGAGATGGGAATGTATGTTTGGTTTTCTGAAATTGTGCTACTTAAACTTTGACTAAGAAAATGGAACCCGATCCCGGGTAAATTTGGTTAAGGGTCTTTTTTGATGTGTTCTGTCAAAGAACTCTTCATAGACCGAGCTCCACATCTCATCATCATCACCATTTTCCAATGCCCCCGCGCGTCTTTGAAGCCAAATTGGGTACATACGTTTAACATGTTTAACCATCGAAGTATGGAACCCTTCGCTCTAAAAGTAGCTGCTCTGCATTGAGTACCTCGCGTATTCTAGTGTTCCTCACTCAATCTCGACAAGTTACCCTAGCAATTCAACGAAGAAATCTCATTTGACAATTGTACCCGTTCTCTTATTCTTTCTGTTACTATCCAAACCTCATGACCATAGGTGAGGGTCGACACAAACTTAATTACTTACTTGCGGTGGCGCTACAATCCGGGGTGGGCCTGGGTCTTAACCAACAAGCATCTCCAGCCAGCTCGATCTTTAGCCAGCTGCTTTCAGTTTAGCACGCCAAGTTAGTTCAGATCAACTTCCTGCGTGCGCCACCTGAGTGGCGGTCTTCCTCTACTGTGCCGTCTGTAGAGTGTGGATTCAAAGATTTTCGGGGGCAGATCATTGGTCTCCATCCGCTCTACATGACGCAGCCACCTCAGTCTTTTGAGCTTTACTCTTCTGGCTAAGTCGATGTCGTTGTATAGCCCGTACAGCTCGTCATTCACCATCTATGCAGACAGGACCGAAAATCACCCGAAGAATTTTCCTCTCGAAAAAGCCAAGAGCATCTTCATCAACTTTTGACAAAGTCCATGCCTCTGCATCGAAGTGTGGGAGTGGGACGATTAAGGTCCGATAAAGTTTCACTTTAGTAATTCGAGAGAGGGCTTTCCTACTCAATTGCCTTCTTAGACCAAAGAAGCAGCAATCAGCAAGAGGTATTCTTCATTTGATCTCAGCGTTGGTGTCATTTTCCGAATTGATAGGAAAGCCTAGGTATACAAAGTCCTTAACTACCTCAAAGTTTTAACACTCTGTAGTGACGTTCTGTCTGAGACGTTGGTGTTGAGTGTCCGTTCTTTTCGACAGCATATACTTGGTCTTGCCCACATTGACCGCTAAGCCCATCTTCGCCAGCCAGCTTTTGAAAGAGTGTGTGTCTGGTGTTAGTGCATGTGTTTTGCACTATTATTGCATGTCAGCGCGTTGCCTTGTCTAAATCCTTTTCTGACATCAAAGGTCTCGGTGAGGTCTTGATCGGCCTTGATGGACCAATGTGTATAAGACATGTCTCTGTATAGCTCGTCTCTATAGATAGTGTGATACGCGGCCTTAAAATCGATGAAAAGATGGTGCGTATCGATTTGAAATACCTGGGTTTTCTCCAAGATCTGCCGCAGTGTGAATATTTGGTCGATGGTGGACTTTCCTGGTCTGAAGGCACAGTGATGTGGACCGATCAGGTAGTTGACGAACGACTTCAGGCCCTCACACAATCTTATAGGCGATGTTAAGAAGACTGATGGCTCTGTAGTTTGCGCAGTTCAGAGGGTCTCCTTTTTGAATGACGAACTAAGTGCTAGATTTTGTCTAAAATATGAGCGGATATGGGCGTTTAGAAAAGCCTCTTCAAAGTCCAAGTCATGATTGTGTCTAACCTGCTCCTTAATCCACGTTGATAGTGTTTCATAAGAAGTGCCATTCCGCATCGGTTTTCGTATGCATACATGACAGCACAGGACAGCTTCTTCTAATCAGATACTGAATCACAACTGGCTACGCTTCAGCTTACTCTACAGAAATGCGACTCGAAGCTATATTTCGTGTGAAAAAGCACAACGTTTGGGTTAGTGACTACCAGACACTAACAGACTCTCAGTTTGTTCCGAGAATCACTTGAATCAATGCTATTCATACCTGCATTTGCAACTTGGTAACGTGCGAAGTGCCCGCAAATAACATAATCAGCTCTATATATAGACAGAAATCAATTTCAAAGGAACTATTCAACTCAACCATACACAACAGCAGGCCACACTCCCATTTATGCACACGACAACTTTTGACCAAATGATTCATGGCAAAATAAAAAAGTCACTCCACCGATAGAGAATCTTATTAAAAGAATCGAATAATTAAATATCCATGACGTCAAGCTTATCAAAAGCGGTCTAAATTTTGTGAAATAAAAAAACTTGTGAACTCACCAAGGCAGGGACATGCAAACAGTGTACATGGGAGGAGGCAATTAGCACTGATGTCATAACAAATCGCTGGTTATATTTTAATTTATCTAATCGCATAGAAACCAACTCGGATTAGTATCTACATATAACGTTTTGCTAGTGTTGGACAGCGGTGAGCGGTGGTAGACTGTCGTTAGCGTTTCACTCTTCGAGTCGTGTAATATTAATTTTCTCCTGAACACGTTGATAACAAACTCGTCTAATTTGCTCTTTTTTCCATTTTTTCGTTACAGAACCCACTCGAAACTATAACAGAATGATGTCGCCACGCAAAGTAAATCTAACCACAGTACTGGCGCTGGTCCTTGTGACTCTGGCCAGCTCATATGACTGCCCCGAAGACTGCCATTGTGTGGTGATTAATGGCGCCACACCGCACAACCACGCCAAATGTACCAGCATCAAGGGTCTGATGGAGAGCAAAAACCTGCCCATACATTCCATTGATCTCTCGAACATCGGTCTGACCCGCATACCATCGCATCAGCTGGAGAAGCTGCGTGACCTCACCACAATCGATCTGTCAAACAATGAACTGTCCGAGGTGGGACGACTGGGGCGTCGTGTGAAAAGTTTGAATTTAAAACACAATCGCATCACATCAGGGAAGTTGGCCAAAATCCCGCAGCACATCCGGCATCTGGATTTGTCGTACAACGAGCTGACATATCTGCCACTGGAGATCAGCAAACTATCGAAACTTCGAACGATCGAATTGACCAACAACCAGATCAATTGCTCCTGTGAAACCTTAGAGGTAAGGAACTGGCTGCAGGAGAAACATGTCTTTACCGAGAGTCCGGTTAAGTGTACCTACCCGGCTGAGGTGAAGAGCAAGCCGTGGCTACAAGTTAAGCAGTCGGAGATTTGTGAGCGCGAGAAGAACCTCTTAGTGTTTGATGAGGACGAGGAGGAGAACGAGTTGATGTTGGGTGATCAGCCAGCAATTGAAGGATCCGCCGAAGATAATGGCGATCAGGAGGAGGAGCTAGGAAAGGATTTCATGCCCGTGGACAAGAAGAAGTCGTCCAAAGAAGCCAACCCTCTGGATGATGTTGAAGGTTCAGGTGATCTTTCGGTGAGAAGTATGCCATTGAGTCTCCTAGAATC